>LR824615.2:15000-5015000 GCA_902829305.4 Spodoptera exigua
AGTATCCCCCGGGTAGGGCGCTGTGCGGGAACATTAAAAAACTAGAGGGCCTAATGGAAGAAATGAAGGAAGTAAGGAAGACGAGTGAACGGACTAGTAAAAAAGTGGAGGAAAGTGCAAAAGTGACGGAAAACATGGGAAGGATGACAGAAGATGTATGCAAGGTGATAAAAGAGACAGGTATGAAAGTCGAGGCGGTCGGGGTGCAGGTTGGGGAGGTCGGGGAGGGGGTGAGGAAAAATGGAGAAACCGTAAGGGAGACCGGGAAAGCCATGGAGGCCCTCAAGGCCCCGGTGGCTACGTACGCCGAGACATTGAGGGCCCCAAAACCCAAGACCCAGCCCCTCCCTTGCCGCCCGGGCCACGCCCTGATCGTATCCTCATGTACGGAGACGGATACTAGTGAGAACGTGATAGGTAAAGTCAGGGAGGCCCTCGACGCGCGTAGGTCGGGGATGCAGATCGAAAGGGTAAGGAAAGTTAGAGATGGTAAGATAGTGATCTGCTGCGGTAATAAGGAAGACTTAAAGAAAACCGAGGACCAGCTGAAGAACACCGACGGCCTCAAGTTCGAGCCTGCGGCGAGCCGGGACCCGAGAGTGGTGATAAGGAACGTGTTCAGCTACAACTCTGAAAAGGACATTGTGGAGTCCCTCAAGGTCCAAAATAAGAGATTGTGGCTGGACATGGATCCGAGCCACTTTAGGGTCAAAGAGGCTTACCGCAAGAAAGCGCGAAATCCGCATCAGGCCCATGTAATCCTACAGGTCTCCCCTCAGGTATGGCGCAGGCTGACTGAGGCGGAGAGGATATACATTGACATCCAGGGCCTGACCGCCGAGGACCAGTCGCCACTGGTGCAGTGTACTCGCTGTCTGGGGTACGGCCACGGTCGCAAGTTCTGTAGGGAGAAGGTGGACCTCTGCGGCCATTGCGGGGGGGAGCACGACCGTGCGGAGTGTCCTTCCCGCGGTGGCGGGGGGGTCCCCGTCTGTCGGAATTGCGACCGGGCCGGGCGACGGGGAGCGGGACATAACGCGTTCAGTGGCGACTGCCCCGTTCGACAAAAATGGGACGCGATAGCGCGTGCCTCGGTGAGCTATTGCTAAGGGCGCCGCAGCAGATCAAGTGTGTGAGGGAAACTTTGTGGTATACCAGGCCAATCTCCAGCGTGGACGCTTGGCGACTCAGGAGTTGGTCATGTCTTCTCACAGGGGCAGTGTTGGGGTCGCCCTTGTCCAGGAGCCTTACGTCGGCGCGGAGGGGCGGGTCGGCAGCTTCCGTGGCGTCAGGGTGATACAGAGGGAGGCTGCGAGGACCAAGCCCGTCAAGGCGGCAGTGATGGTCTTCGGTGTCGATCTGGAGGTTCATGTGAACCCTCAGATCGTCACTGAGAATATTGTGGCTGTCGTTCTGAAGGCGGGCGACTGGACCATGGCGGCTATCTCTGTGTACCTTGAGGGCGCGGAGGACATCGAGCCGTACCTCGCGCAATTGCGTGACTTCATGGGTCGGGTCGGCACCAACAGGATCATTGTGGGAGGTGATTGGAATGCATGGAGTCCGTGGTGGGGGAGCGTCGAGGAGGACACCAGAGGGGAGACCTTGAGGGGGTTCTTTGACGACCTGGAGCTGCACGTGTTGAACACAGGAGTCGTCCCCACCTTCGATACAATCCGTGGAGGTAGGAGGTACACGAGTCATGTCGACGTTACCGTCTGCACCCACGGATTGTTGAGAAGCGTCCGAGAGTGGAAAGTGGACGACTCCGTGACTAGTTCAGACCACAGGGCGATACGTGTGGTTCTGGGTCTCAGGGTGCCCCCTCGGGGAGGTACCCGGTGGACTACTCGACGTTTCAACACCCGGAAGGCTGAATGGGGTCGTTTCACCGAGGAAATGCGTAGAAGGATGACAACCCGGGGACTAAACCTGGAGCGAATTAATAACACAAACAACAAGATCGAACTAGAGGGGGTGGTTAAAGATTTCATTGAATGTGTGGGCGAGGCGTGCGAGGAAACAATTCCGCCCCACAAACCACCCAAACAGAAAAAGCGCTTTCCTTGGTGGAACGACGAATTGGAAGGGATGCGTCGCGACGTGAACACGAAACGCCGTAGAATCCGGTGTGCCGCGCCGCGGCGCAGACAGCATGTTGTGGACGACTACCTGGGCGCCAAGGCGGACTACGAGAGGAGGGTTGTCATTGCCCAAACGGAGAGCTGGAAGGAGTTTTGCTCGAAGCAGGAGAGGGAATCAATGTGGGATGGGATCTACCGGGTGCTGAGAAGAACGTCAGGTCATCAAGAGGACCAGCTACTCGTCGAGGATGGAGTTGTGCAGAGCCCGGATCAATCCGTCGCGCTGCTGGCCGGGACGTTCTTTGCTGATGACGATTACGGTGTGGATCATGAGATCCACACCGTCATCAGAGGCAAGGCGGACCTGGTCAGCATGCGCCTACCGGGAGAAACGGACGACCCCCCGATCACCAAGGGGGAGCTGCTCCGGACTCTGCGCAGCGCCAATCCCAAAAAGGCGCCGGGACCGGATGGCTTCACCAGCGATATATGTTGCACTGCAATATATGCAGACGTGGAGCTGTTTTTAGCCATCCTGAACCGGTGCCTTGATCTGGCGTGCTTCCCAGCGCCGTGGAAGGAGGCTGCTGTCGTGGTGCTAAGGAAACCGGCGCGACCAGACTACGCGCGCGCAAAGTCGTACCGACCTATTGGACTACTGTCCACCTTGGGCAAGCTACTGGAAAAAATTATATGCCGAAGATTAAGATGGCACGTCTTGCCCAAGTCCAATGCGAGGCAGTACGGCTTCACACCGCAGCGCAGCACGGAGGACGCGCTGTACGACCTGACGCAGCACGTCAGGAGCATCCTCCACAGGAAGGAGACCGCCCTATTGGTTTCCCTCGACATCGAGGGGGCATTCGACAACGCATGGTGGCCGGCTATAAAGTGCAGAATGATAGAGAAAGGCATCCCCGTTAATTTGAGGCGTCTTGTCGAGGACTACTTTCGGGATCGGAGCGTGGTGGTACATTATGCGGGAAGAACAGTGCGGAAGCCGCAGACAAAAGGATGCGTGCAGGGCTCCATCGGTGGACCTCTCTTCTGGAACATGCTGCTGGACCCCCTCCTGGACACCTTGGATGGGCTGGGCGCGTACGTGCAGGCGTTCGCGGACGATATCGTTCTGGTGTTCTCCGGACAAACGGCGCTCGAAATCCAGCGGGAAGCCAACGCCGCTTTGGCCCGTGTGCGCGACTGGGGTGTTACGAATAAGCTTCGCTTTTCCGCCGAAAAAACCCAGGCGATGGTAGTCACGCGAAAGCTTAAGTATGACACTCCGGTCGTGCAGATGGGCGGCGTTGACATCTCGATGGTGACCGAGCTCAAGATCCTCGGAGTCATCGTCGACAGTAAACTAACATTTAATCAACACGTTGCCTATGTCTGTCGTAAGGCAACAAACTTGTATAGGAAACTGTCGACGATGGCTCGGGTGGAATGGGGCTTGTGCCCGGAGATCATCAGAACGATATATTTTGCCGTGGTCGAACCCACTATACTGTACGGCGCGAGCTCCTGGGCGAAGGCCGCCGAGAAGATCTCTGTGCAGAAGATCTTTGCTACCGTCCAAAGGGGTTTTGCACAGAAGATCGCCAAGTCGCATCGGACGGTGTCGCTCCACGCGGCGCTCACGCTGTCGGGTCTCCTCCCGCTAGACCTTCGAGTCTGGGAGGTGGCGCGACTGTATGAGTGCAAAAGGGGTCGCCCGATTGATGAGCTGGAATCCCGCGAACTGGAGGAGCGTGAGGCCTTTATCAAGGCCCCTCATCCCGCCAGTGAGCCGGATGTTGATTATCGGTGTCTGGAGGATATGCTCCCCGAAACTGTGGCTCGGCTGCAGCTCCCCGCTCATCTGATTTACACTGACGGTAGTAAATCGGTGGATGGGGTCGGGGCAGCGTACTCCTACTGGCGGGGTGGGACCGAGATTCGGACCAAGAGGATGAGGCTGGAGTCGATGTGCACCGTCTTTCAGGCGGAGTTGCTCGCGATAGCCAGGGCAACAGACCTGGTTGTCCGGGGTGGCTTCGGGTGCGCGGCGGTGCTCAGCGACTCCCGATCCTCGCTGGACTTGATCCGAAACTCGGAAACGCACCACCCTCTCGCTACCCATATTCGAAAGAATATTAGGGAGTTGGAAGGGAGAGGTAAAATCCTTCAGTTCTTTTGGGTGAAGGCTCACGTCGGGATCCCCGGCAACGAGCGCGCCGACGAGTTGGCGAGGCTAGCGGCGGCTCAGTCCAGGGTCGCCCCGGCCTACGACAGGTGTCCAGTATCATACGTCAAAAGACGCATCAGGGAGGGAGCGGTTCATCGCTGGAACGAGAGGTACACCGGCGGAGCGACGGCTGAAGTCACCCGCATGTTCTTCCCCGATGTATCACGCGCTTACAGGGTTTTGGGGTACCTCGACAGGACATCCATCTGGGCTCAGACCCTGACGGGACATGGTGGCTTCGCAGCGTATCTCCACAAATTTAAATTAAAAGATAGTGCAGCCTGTGTGTGCGACCCCGAGGTACCGGAGACTATTCAACACCTTTTGTTAGAATGCCCGAGGCATGACCGCGACAGATACGACCTGGAAGTAAGTACTGGAACCAAACTGAACGAAATAACAATTGCCGAATTAATGGCCAACAAAGACTCCAGGCCGTGTCTGAAACGGTACTGCCTCAAAATCGCAAAGATTGCAATTGACAGAAACAAAACTAGATAATCTCGTTCTGTTTCTGCCAATTGCGATCCCCATAGATCTCCGGTACTCTCTAAATTGTAAATGCCGTCGGCAAGAGCTGACACTGAAATATATATACTTACGATACTACATATAGAAGTAAGCAAATAAGGTTAATTGAACAAAACACGTAGATACTGTTTAGTTGTAAGAAAATTGTATCTAAATATTATAAACAAGAGACATGAGGGAAAAGAGCGACCCTAAAAAAGAATAGTGACACAAAGCCGCAAAAAATACAAAGCGGTAAACAAAAGACAAGTAATAAAAAAAAAAAAAACTAAACAGCAATAAAAAAGATTCTTGCCACGCAAGAAGGAAAAGACGGCATATAAATAAAAAAAAAAAAAAACCTAACCTAACCTAACCTAACCTAACCTAACCTAACCTAACCTAACCTAACCTAACCTAACCTAACCTAACCTAACCTAACCTAACCTAACCTACCTAACCTAACCTAACCTAACCTAACCTAACCTAACCTAACCTAACCTAACCTAACCTAACCTAACCTAACCTAACCTAACCTAACCTAACCTAACCTAACCTAACCTAACCTAACCTAACCTAACCTAACCTAACCTAACCTAACCTAACCTAACCTAACCTAACCTAACCTAACCTAACCTAACCTAACCTAACCTAACCTAACCTAACCTAACCTAACCTAACCTAACCTAACCTAACCTAACCTAACCTAACCTAACCTAACCTAACCTAACCTAACCTAACCTAACCTAACCTAACCTAACCTAACCTAACCTAACCTAACCTAACCTAACCTAACCTAACCTAACCTAACCTAACCTAACCTAACCTAACCTAACCTAACCTAACCTAACCTAACCTAACCTAACCTAACCTAACCTAACCTAACCTAACCTAACCTAACCTAACCTAACCTAACCTAACCTAACCTAACCTAACCTAACCTAACCTAACCTAACCTAACCTAACCTAACCTAACCTAACCTAACCTAACCTAACCTAACCTAACCTAACCTAACCTAACCTAACCTAACCTAACCTAACCTAACCTAACCTAACCTAACCTAACCTAACCTAACCTAACCTAACCTAACCTAACCTAACCTAACCTAACCTAACCTAACCTAACCTAACCTAACCTAACCTAACCTAACCTAACCTAACCTAACCTAACCTAACCTAACCTAACCTAACCTAACCTAACCTAACCTAACCTAACCTAACCTAACCTAACCTAACCTAACCTAACCTAACCTAACCTAACCTAACCTAACCTAACCTAACCTAACCTAACCTAACCTAACCTAACCTAACCTAACCTAACCTAACCTAACCTAACCTAACCTAACCTAACCTAACCTAACCTAACCTAACCTAACCTAACCTAACCTAACCTAACCTAACCTAACCTAACCTAACCTAACCTAACCTAACCTAACCTAACCTAACCTAACCTAACCTAACCTAACCTAACCTAACCTAACCTAACCTAACCTAACCTAACCTAACCTAACCTAACCTAACCTAACCTAACCTAACCTAACCTAACCTAACCTAACCTAACCTAACCTAACCTAACCTAACCTAACCTAACCTAACCTAACCTAACCTAGTGCTGGCCCGGTCTGTCTGGGCCTCGTCTCTAGCACGGGGTAGTGAGGTGTTCGACTACCCCGTGCATCCTCTTAGAGGCGCGCGTAGACACCGCGCGCGCCTTCGCCTCGGGTCCATCGGTTAGAGGGCGGGGACTTCCCCAAGTCCGTCGCCCCTGGACCCATTCATGGGGGGCGGAAGAGGGCGTTATCCGCCCTTCTTCTGCGCCCGGTGCGTCTTCTGCGGCCTGGGAAGGGAGTGGAGATCTCCCTCTCCCGTTCCGCAGCTTCCTTCTGCGACATCACGTCCTCGCAGAAGGACACCACCGCGTCCCACGACTCTGCGCTACCGACCATACTACGAACCACGGCCGGCAGCGACAGATCGCCTCCTACTTCTGATGTGAGGGCACGGCGCTGCTCCTCCCAAGCCACACACTCGGCGAGCGTGTGTTGCGCCGTGTCCTCCCCACAATGGACGCAGTGGTGGCACCGAGCGTCCGGCTCCCTGTCTATGCGAAACAGGTACTTGCCGAAGCAACCGTGCCCCGACAATACCTGTGTCACCCTGAACGACAGGGAGCCATGCCTTCTCCCGAGCCAGTCGTCGAGTACTGGCCGGATCGCCTCGACGGTAGCGAGGCCGGCGGTAGGGCGCAGAAGCCTCTGCCGCCATTCCGCCACCAGGACCTGACGGAGCTCCTCTCGGCGCCGCGCGATCTGCCGCTGCACCGGTCTCGAGCCCCGTGCCCGCTCTTCCTCGCGCCATCGATATAATGACGCGAGTACTTTCGCCTCTAGGTCCCAGGGCGGGGATCCGGCCAGGACGCAAGCCGCCTCGTAGGAGATCGTGCGATACCCGCGGACGACTCTGACGGCCATCGCCCTCTGCGGCTTCCGCAGAATGGCGAGAGTACTGGCCGTCATGTCGAGCGCCCACACAGGGGCCCCATACAGGGCCATGGATCGCACGATTCCCACGTACAACCGCCTACAGGCGGCGCTCGGGCCCCCCAAGTTGGGAAGCAACGTTGAAAGCGCGCCTGCTGCACCCATCAGCTTGGGCGCCAGCCGCCGGAAGTGGGGACCGAATTCCCAACGGCTGTCGAGCACCAATCCCAGGTACTTCATGGTGGACTCGACAGCTATCCGGGTCCCACTGACCACGATGTGTGATCCCGGCGCCGGCGCGCGTCGGGGGCCATGAAACACCATGGCCTCCGACTTGTTCAGGGCCACCTCCAGGCCCAGGCGCCGGATGCGGTTCACCACCTGTGACACCGCAGCCGTGGCAATCAACGTCGCTTCCCTGTGCGAGCTCCCCCGGGCAGTGACAAGCGTGTCGTCCGCGTAACACGTCAAGTCGGCGCCCGACGGGAGTTCGCCTCTCAGCACCCAGTCGTATCCGATGTTCCACAGGAGCGGTCCCAGGACCGATCCCTGTGGGACACCGCACGACGTGAGGCGCCGACCGGCACCGTCACGTCCCCGATAGGTGACGCATCTACCTTCCAGGTAAGCCCCTACTGTACGGCGGAGGTAGGGAGGCACACGATGGTAATGCAGCGCCTCCCGAATACAACTCCAGGGCAGGGTATTGAAGGCGTTGGAGATGTCCAAGGACACCGCCAGCACCACCCCACCCCGGGACACCGTTTCCTCCGCCAGGGCCCTCACGCGCATGATGGCATCTATGGTGGAGCGCCCCCGACGAAACCCAAACTGTTTATCGTCTAGGTTCGGCCCCTCCCTGCACAAGTGGCTGACGAGGCGATCTGCGATAATACGCTCAAAAAGTTTGCCCGCCTCGTCTAGCAACACTATGGGCCGATACGCGGACGGCGAGTCCGCGGGGCGCCCCTCCTTCCTGAGCAGGACCAGCCTCCCCTCCTTCCACACACTGGGAAACTGGCCCCGCTCGAGACATGCCGTGAAGAGCCCCCTCAGCTGGGGCTCTAGCTCCTTCAGAGCTAAGACGAGAGCTCGACCAGGAACTCCGTCGGGTCCGGGCGCTGTGTTCTTGACCCGGAGTCGCGACACGGCCGCTCTCGTCTCTGCTTGCGTCACCTCGGGGACATCGGTGCTCTCCTCTTCTGGAGAGTCTGTGGCTGAGGGCGAAGCCATCGCCGGGGGAACGTGTCTCGCTCGCTCAGGGAAGAGGGCCGACACTACCGCCTCTAGCAACTGGGGTTGCATCGTCTGGGTAAGTGGAGGCGCCCAGGCCCGCAGCTTGCCCCGTGCCCAACGGTAGGGGCGCCCCCACGGATCCCGATCCAGGGACCCCAGTAGCTCTTCCCTGGCACGCGACTTTGAGTCGCCGATGGCCAGCCACAGAGTCTCCTTGGACGCGCGGTACACCTCATACAGCGCGTCCTCCTCGGCGGGATCCCGTCGACGTCGCCTCCGGTATCGAGTGTACTGGCGGCGAACCGCAACGCACTCGACGCGCAGCCGCGCGATCTCTGCGGTCCACCAGTACACCTGGCGCCTTGCGGACTGTTGGCGGACGCGGGGCATGGACGCGTCGCAGATCTGCGTCATCGCCCCGCGAAACCACAGCGCCACCGCCTCGACGTCGACGGGTCCGTTCGTCGCCGACTCCCAGGTCCAGGACTGGACTAAGGCAGCTTCCTCGAGTAGCTCCTTGTCGATGCGCTTAAGCGCCCAACGCGGGCCGTCGTTAATCGGGGTTGTTGGATGGCGGCCGCTCGCGGTCTGGGCGGAGACGTCAAACCGGATATACCGATGGTCCGACAACGTCTCCACCTCCACGGCGACACGCCAGTCGCGGACTCGGCTGGCGACAGAGGGGCTAGCGAACGAGACGTCCACTATCGAACCGCCCCGCTGCCGCACGCACGTAAATTCCGAACCCCGATTTAGGACGACCAGACCGGTCGTCACCGCCCACTCTTCCAGCACCTCGCCCCGAGGGTCAGTGACCGGAGATCCCCACTCCGATGACTTGGCGTTGAGATCCCCAAGCACCAGAACGGGACGAGGGTGATGGCGGCCTACGACGGCGCCCAACTCGACAAGGAAACCCTCAAAGTCGGCGAGACTCTTGTTGGGGGAGAAATACGCCCCCACAACGACGATACCGCCCGACAACCTAACCTAACCTTTTTTTTTTTTTTTTTTTTTTTTGCGGCACTGGGAAAAATGCTATTACGCATACCCTTCCCGTCGGGGGACGGGAGAGGGTTATGTGGGACTCCCCGGTAAAGTCGTTCCCAGTATACCCACTAAAAAACCCAGTGGCACTCCGGCCTCGCCTGAGTGGAGGGGGTCTGGGAATCCATGTCGTCCAGTCCCCCACCGGCGACTGCCCGCCTCATGGCAGGCCCCTCAAATCCCCGCGGATTGCGGAGCGGCGCTGCGAGAGGATCTTCTTCCCGCATGCGCTCCGCCGCCTCCTTCTGTGACATGACGTCCTCACAGAAGGAGGCCACCGCTGCCCATGCCTCCTCACTCCCCAGCATGGATGTTATTATGCTGGGAAGTGAGAGGTCGTCCCCGACCACTGCCACCAAGGCGCGGCGGGGTTCATCCCACGATGGGCACACCTCTAGGGTGTGCTCTGCAGTATCCACCGCGGCGCCACAGTGGTGGCATTGTGGCGATTCTTCCCTCCCAATTCTGTGCAGGTATGACCCGAAGCAACCATGCCCGGACAGTACCTGCACCAGACGAAAAGACAGGCAGCCGTGCTGCCGATCAAGCCAGTCATTCAAGACGGGCCCGATGGCGTCCAGTGTCCGTCGGCCGAACGTTGCGGAGGCTAGATCTCCAGCCCAGTGCCGGGTGATTGCCTCCCTAACCTCATCCCGCACATTTTCCCGTTCCCTTGGACACGGGGAACGGTTGAGCGCCCTCTGCTCTGCCGTCCAGTCGTACACCCTGGCGAGGACCCAAGCCTCGAGTTCCCAAGGAGGAGTTCCTGCCAGAGCGCACGCCGCCGCGAAACCCACTGTGCGATATGCCCTCGCCACCCGCTGTGCAATGGCCCTTTGTGGCCTGCGGATGGCGGCGACGTTCTCCCGTCTGCACAGTGAGTCCGCCCAGATAGGTGCCCCATATAGGGCCATGCTCTTGAGAATGCCGGCGTATAAACGCCGGCATTGGTCGCCGGGTCTCCCGAGGTTAGGGAGGAGCCACGAGAGGGCGCCCGCAGTCCTCAATAAGCGCGTCGACAGCCCACTGAAGTGTGCGCTGAAGCGCCACTTACTATCGAGGACTAGGCCCAGGTACTTCATCTGGGCCTGCACCCCAATGCGGACACCCTCTACATAGATATGGGCGTCGGGCGGTTGACGCTGCCGGGGCCCATGGAAAAACACGGCTTCGGTCTTGTGCAGCGCCACCGTCAACCCAAGGCGGGAGACTCTCTCCACCACCTGTGAACCGCCCGCCGAGGCCAAGCTGGCCGCCTCTCCGAAATTCCTCCCCCGGGCAGTAAGGAGCGTGTCGTCTGCGTAGCAGATGACAGACGTGCCACGAGGGAGGTTGCCCCTCAAGAGCCAGTCGAACCCGATGTTCCACAGGAGTGGTCCTAGAACAGAGCCCTGCGGAACACCGGACTCGACGCCGTATCTTCGCAGCTGGCCAGACTTGTCCACCAGAAGGACAGTGCGGTCCCTCAGGTAGTCCGCCAAGAGTGCCCGTAAATACAGAGGCACCCCATGGAAGCGGAGCGCCTCTAGGATGGTGGAGTGGGGAATGGAGTTGAAGGCGTTGGATATGTCGAATGACACCGCCAACAATCCATCCCCCGCATCCATCGCCTCCCTCGCCTGCCCCTTGAGTCGGGAGAGGGCGTCCACTGTCGAGCGCTCAGCTCGAAAACCGAACTGGGCGTCCGCTAGGTCCGGGCCAATCGTGCACAAGTGCTGGTTGATGCGGGCGGCGACGATCCGCTCGAACATTTTACCGACCTCATCAAGCAAAACGATGGGTCGGTACGCCGATGGGGAGTCAACCGGCCGCCCTTCCTTCCGAAGGAGGCACAATTGGCCCTCCTTCCAAGGCTTCGGGAACCTCTCACAAGTCAGGCAAGCACTGAAGAGGTCCCGAAACCTTTCCCCCATCTGTGTGGCAGCGATGGCCACCACCTTTGCGGGGACGCCGTCCGGACCTGGGGCCGTCTTCTTCCCTCGGAGGCAGAAGGCCGCCCTCTCCAACTCTTCCTCCGTCACTGGAGGGACCTCCTCGTCAGCCGAAAACACAGCCCGCGTGCCGCTCATGACTGGCGGAGCGAAGTTGCTGTCCCTGCGCGGAAACAGGGACTGGACCACCCCATCCAGCAACGACGGCTCGAGGGTCTCCGACAATGGAGGGCCGTACGGGCGCAGTTTATTGCGCGCCGCTCTGTACGGCCTGCCAAAGGGATCAGCGTCTAGGCCGTCAGCCATCTCCTCCCTCGCGCGATCCTGTGCTGCGCCCATTTGGGCCGTCAGCTCCCTCTTTGCCTCCACATAGGCCGCGTAAAGGCGGTCCTCGTTGGCTAGGTCGCGGAGGCGCCGCCGCCGGCTCCTTGTGTAAGCCCGCCTGGCCCTCACACATGCGGCCCGTAGCTCCGCCAACTCCTGTGACCACCAGTAGACGGCGCGTCGAGGAGGCGGACGGTGGGACCGAGGCATACTAGAGTTGCACACCTCGGTCAGGGAGTCCCTCAACTGAACTGCCGTCGTGGACACATCGTGGGCGTCAACAGGAGGTGACAGCCAGTCCTGGACGAACGCCGCCTCCGCTGCAGCTTCCCGGTCCAGGCGGGTAAGCGCCCACCGCGGGAAATGCGACCGACCCTCGCGCGCCCTAGGAGAGCCCTGGGTGGAGATGTCGAACCGTACATATCGGTGGTCGGACGAAGTCTCCATCCGCTCCACCCGCCAGTCTACTACGCAGGCCGCCAAAGAAGGGGAGGCGAAGGCGAGGTCCACGATGGAGCCCCCCTCCCGCCGCACGCAGGTGTGGACTGTGCCTCTGTTGAGAAGGGACAGACCGGACGAAACGGACCAGGTCTCCACCTCGCGTCCTCGTGCGTCGGTGGTCGGGTTGCCCCATGACACTGACTTGGCGTTAAAGTCGCCCACGACAAGGACCCGCCGCTGCGCCACTCTATCTGCCACACTGCCGAGAAGGTCTAGGAAGATCTCGAACTCCGAGAGAGGGCGGTTTGGGGAGAAATACACCCCTACGAGGGCTATGTCTCCCCACGCGGCGGCCACGTATCCCGGTCCCCTCTCTAAGAGCGAGAGAGGAGGGGAGTCCGTGGAAGACCGCGTCACCAGTGCAACCGAACCGCTATCGTCACCCAGCCAGCTGCCAGGGACAGAGTACGGCTCGGCGACAACCGCCACATCCACCAACCACTCCGCAAGGGTTTGGACCAGCAGGTCCTGGGCCGCTCTGCAGTGGTTGGTGTTTGCCTGTAGAACACGTCGACGATGTCCAGCCATTAGTCGGTGTTCATGGCACTTCCCTCGGAGGCCGGCACTGGAACTGGGGTTTCAGTGACGGCGGCAGCAGTGGCAGGTCGCTGTGGCGCCTGGACTTTGCCCTTCTTTGTGGGTGGGCGGCACTTCCTGCCCGTCATCACATGGTCGGCTGGACGACCATTGGCCGCACACACGACGCAATGCGGAGCAGTTGCCTTGCAGGTGGCCGACCTGTGCCCCTCTTTTCCACAGCGGAAGCAGAGCTCCTTGCGCTCGGCAGATGACGGACAGAGAGCCCGGGTGTGGCCGATGCCGAAGCACTTGAAACAGCGCATCGGCTCGTCCTCAAGCGTTCGGACCCCACCCGAGCTAAGCCCCACTGGCAGGCGACCCTTGGCGAGGACTGCCTTGGCACATGCGATGGGGCACTCCAAACGCATCGTGCCCATACCCCCGCGGCCTGGTCTGATGGTGCGACCCTTGACCAACTTGACGGCGCAGCCTCCCACCGCCGCAACCGCGGCTACCACCTCTTCTTGCGTGACCGAGTCGTCGAGATCAGTCACCTCGAGTGCCACACATTTGACCGGCCTCACGACCTTGGCCGTGTCCGCGACAGCCTCTCTCAATTTCGAGGCAAAGAGGTCCGCCTTGGTGCTGCCTTGAGCCCCGGAGAACTCAAAGATACGAGCCCCCGTTTGGGTCCTTCGGCACGTGACCCTGCCCGCCCCGAGTTGCGTAGGGTCGACGTTAGTGCGAGCCCGTCGTAGTACGGACTCGTACGTCTCCCCTCGCTCCGCTGCTTCAGGGGTCAGCGTGACCACTACGGCTGCGGATTTCGGAGGAAGAGGGAGTTTCTTCCTCTTCTCCGCTGCGGCTGCAGGTTTGGCTGCAGGAGGCTTGGGGGCCACTTTTTTCTTCCCCTTCCGCTTCTTCGACACCACCTTCACCCACGGCTGGTTGGAAGGGGTGGTGGAGGGCAGGAGTGGGTCCTCCCTCGGAAGGTCCTGAGGGACCGTCTGGGCAGTCGGGGCGGCCGGGGTGGTCTTCTTCCCCTTACCCTTTCCCTTGCCCTTGGACTCCCGCTGGGCTGGGGCCGTTGAAGGACCCGGTGCGCTAGGGGTCCTCTCGGATACCTTATCCGCCGCGAGTGGAGGGCGAAGCCGCTTCTCCGGAAGTAGCCGGTCCTCTATTCCTGCGAAGCAGGCCCTGGTGAAGGCCCTCTCCTCCATTACGACCTTGCGGATGATTTCCTCAAGGTTGGAGGGGGCGGGCATCGACGCTGGACCTTCCGATGTCCCCTCAGGCCGGGCCATGAGCTCAGCAACGCGCGCGTGCAGCGCCGACACCTCTTTTTGCAGGCGATCCACTTTCGCCTGCAGTTGCCGCGTTTCGTCGGAGGTGGTGCGCTGTGCCAACTCCTTGACGATGCCGAGCAAGCTCGCTGCCCGGCATTTCAGGGCCTTCTGGAAGGTCCCCTTCAAATTGGAGGACTTGGAGGCCACCTCCAGAATCTCCTGCTGATCCTCCAGAGCCATGCGCTCCATTTCCTCTACGGAGTGGTCCGCGTAGAGGACGCTGGAGGCGCCGTAGCCAGCCTTGGCTCTGGTGGTTCTCGCACGTTGTTCGTTGGAAGAGATCCTCTCTTCCAAGTCAGCCTGAATCACCGCCCGCTTCGCAGGCTTCTCCGTTTGGTCCGGAGAGCCTCTGGAGTCCTGCCTAAGGAAGGCCCGCTTTCTTGACTGGCGTGTGGAACCGCAAGTCGTGCCACTCAAAATCGACTCGTTGTCGGAAAAGTCCGACACGATGTCACTACCACGTGCTAGACTCGCCGCAGATGGTGCGCGGCTGGTCTCTGATGCCGAAGCATCCCGGGATTTAGTTTGGCCCTGAGAAGGGCCTTTTGGTTGGCCCTGAGAAGGGCCTTTGGGTTGGCCCTGAGAAGGGCCTTTGGGGAGAAAACGCCCGGAGGCGTCCCTCAAGGGTTGTGGCATTGCCACCAACAATATCGAGAGCTCACGACAACTTAAGCAACCGATTCACAGCGTTCGTTAGCCGCCGGCCTGCCACTCCGTTACGGTGGTCAGGCGCGACGTTGCCCAGGGGTCACTACGAGGAAGTCAACGCTGTGGGGGGACCCCCAACCTAACCTAACCTTTTTTTTTTTTTTTTTTTTTTTTTTTGCGGCACTGGGAAAAATGCTATTACGCATACCCTTCCCGTCGGGGGACGGGAGAGGGTTATGTGGGACTCCCCGGTAAAGTCGTTCCCGGTATACCCACTAAAAACCCAGTGGCACTCCGGCCTCGCCTGAGTGGAGGGGGTCTGGGAATCCATGTCGTCCAGGCCCCCACCGGCGACTGCCCGCCTCACGGCAGGCCCCTCAATTCCCCCCTGCTAGGGAGGAGCCTTTATGATGGCTGGAGCACGGGTGATACGTGCGATGCTGGCGCTTGCGCCCCCGCGCTTGTCGCCCGCTGATCACCCCCTGGAGCAGGTGACGACGGACGTTGTGTACGCCGTCTTCGTCCGCCCCTTCTTCGCTGGCGGAGCGGCGCTGCGAGAGGATCTTCTTCCCGCATGCGCTCCGCCGCCTCCTTCTGTGACATGACGTCCTCACAGAAGGAGGCCACCGCTGCCCATGCCTCCTCACTCCCCAGCATGGATGTTATGACGCTGGGGAGCGAGAGGTCGTTCCCGACCGCTGCCACCAGGGCGCGGCGGGGTTCGTCCCACGATGGGCACACCTCTAAGGTATGCTCTGCAGAGTCCACCGCGGCGCCACAGTGGTGGCATTGTGGCGACTCTTCCCTCCCTATTCGGTGCAGGTACGATCCGAAGCAACCATGCCCGGACAGGACCTGCACCAAGCGAAACGACAGGCAGCCGTGCTGCCGATCGAGCCAGTCGATCAGGACGGGCCCGATGGCGTCCAACGTCCGGCGACCAAACTCTGCGGAGGCGAGTTCCTCAGCCCAGTGCCGAGTGATGGCCTCCCTCACCTCTTCCCGCACATTTTCCCGTTCCCCAAGGGCCGGGGACCGGTTGAGCGCCCTCTGCTCCGCCGTCCAGTCGTACACTCTGGCGAGCACCCATGCCTCGAGCTCCCAAGGAGGGGTACCCGCCAGAGCGCACGCCGCTGCGAAACCCACTGTGCGATATGCCCTCGCCACCCGCTGTGCAATGGCCCTTTGTGGCCTGCGGATGGCGGCGACGTTCTCCCGTCTGCACAGTGAGTCCGCCCAGATAGGTGCCCCGTATAGGGCCATGCTCTTCAGAATGCCGGCGTATAGACGCCGGCACTGGTCGCCAGGTCTCCCGAGGTTAGGGAGGAAACCTAACCTAACCTAACCTAACCTTTTTTTTTTTTTTTTTTTTTTTTTTTTACGGGGGGAAATCCTCATGGACTTCCTCCGCCTGGGGAGAGGCGGAGGGGCGTGCCGGACTCTTACCGGCTAAAACCACCCCGGTGTCTTCTCGCACGTGCGCGCGGGGCCGCGGGAATCCACATTCTTCCGCAGCCCCACACTAGTGCTGGCCCGGTCTGTCCGGGCCTCGTCTCTAGCACGGGGTAGTGAGGTGTTCGACTACCCCGTGCATCCTCTTAGAGGCGCGCGTAGACACCGCGCGCGCCTTCGCCTCGGGTCCATCGGATAGGGGGCGGGGACTTCCCCAAGTCCGTCGCCCCTGGACCCATTCATGGGGGGCGGAAGAGGGCGTTATCCGCCCTTCTTCTGCGCCCGGTGCGTCTTCTGCGGCCTGGGAAGGGAGTGGAGATCTCCCTCTCCCGTTCCGCAGCTTCCTTCTGCGACATCACGTCCTCGCAGAAGGACACCACCGCGTCCCACGACTCTGCGCTACCGACCATACTACGAACCACGGCCGGCAGCGACAGATCGCCTCCCACTTCTGATGTGAGGGCACGGCGCTGCTCCTCCCAAGCCACACACTCGGCGAGCGTGTGTTGCGCCGTGTCCTCCCCACAATGGACGCAGTGGTGGCACCGAGCGTCCGGCTCCCTGTCTATGCGACACAGGTACTTGCCGAAGCAACCGTGCCCCGACAATACCTGTGTCACCCTGAACGACAGGGAGCCATGCCTTCTCCCGAGCCAGTCGTCGAGTACTGGCCGGATCGCCTCGACGGTAGCGAGGCCGGCGGTAGGGCGCAGAAGCCTCTGCCGCCATTCCGCCACCAGGACCTGACGGAGCTCCTCTCGGCGCCGCGCGATCTGCCGCTGCACCGGTCTCGAGCCCCGTGCCCGCTCTTCCTCGCGCCATCGATATAATGACGCGAGTACTTTCGCCTCTAGGTCCCAGGGCGGGGATCCGGCCAGGACGCAAGCCGCCTCGTAGGAGATCGTGCGATACCCGCGGACGACTCTGACGGCCATCGCCCTCTGCGGCTTCCGCAGAATGGCGAGAGTACTGGCCGTCATGTCGAGCGCCCACACAGGGGCCCCATACAGGGCCATGGATCGCACGATTCCCACGTACAACCGCCTACAGGCGGCGCTCGGGCCCCCCAAGTTGGGAAGCAACGTTGAAAGCGCGCCCGCTGCACCCATCAGCTTGGGCGCCAGCCGCCGGAAGTGGGGACCGAATTCCCAACGGCTGTCGAGCACCAATCCCAGGTACTTCATGGTGGACTCGACAGCTATCCGGGTCCCACTGACCACGATGTGTGATCCCGGCGCCGGCGCGCGTCGGGGGCCATGAAACACCATGGCCTCCGACTTGTTCAGGGCCACCTCCAGGCCCAGGCGCCGGATGCGGTTCACCACCTGTGACACCGCAGCCGTGGCTATCAACGTCGCTTCCCTGTGCGAGCTCCCCCGGGCAGTGACAAGCGTGTCGTCCGCGTAACACGTCAAGTCGGCGCCCGACGGGATTTCGCCTCTCAGCACCCAGTCGTATCCGATGTTCCACAGGAGCGGTCCCAGGACCGATCCCTGTGGGACACCGCACGACGTGAGGCGCCGACCGGCACCGTCACGTCCCCGATAGGTGACGCATCTACCTTCCAGGTAAGCCCCTACTGTACGGCGGAGGTAGGGAGGCACACGATGGTAATGCAGCGCCTCCCGAATACAACTCCAGGGCAGGGTATTGAAGGCGTTGGAGATGTCCAAGGACACCGCCAGCACCACCCCACCCCGGGACACCGTTTCCTCCGCCAGGGCCCTCACGCGCATGATGGCATCTATGGTGGAGCGCCCCCGACGAAACCCAAACTGTTTATCGTCTAGGTTCGGCCCCTCCCTGCACAAGTGGCTGACGAGGCGATCTGCGATAATACGCTCAAAAAGTTTGCCCGCCTCGTCTAGCAACACTATGGGCCGATACGCGGACGGCGAGTCCGCGGGGCGCCCCTCCTTCCTGAGCAGGACCAGCCTCCCCTCCTTCCACACACTGGGAAACTGGCCCCGCTCGAGACATGCCGTGAAGAGCCCCCTCAGCTGGGGCTCTAGCTCGTTCAGAGCTAAGACGAGAGCTCGACCAGGAACTCCGTCGGGTCCGGGCGCTGTGTTCTTGGCCCGGAGTCGCGACACGGCCGCTCTCGTCTCTGCTTGCGTCACCTCGGGGACATCGGTGCTCTCCTCTTCTGGAGAGTCTGTGGCTGAGGGCGAAGCCATCTCAAAAACCTCGCCACGATGCCCATAGACCGCGGGTTGAGGAGCAACCCACGGTCTTTCCCACCTCGGTCCCCGCGATGTACACGCCGCGGAGAACCGTAGACCGCGGACTCAAAAACGGCACGCGGTCTTCCCCACCTCGCTCCCTACTCGTGCACTCTGCAGCTGCAGAGCGCAGATAGGGAGCCCTCGGGAGCGACTCCTCCGCTCCGGCAGAAATTCGCCACGGACAACAATCTCCTCTTTCCCCGCCCCCCCGCGAAGAGATTATTGTCCGTACCCAGGGTGCACCGGCCTAGCGACTGCTCTTCCCCCCGGACGTATCCAGAAGGGACCAGCAGCCACCGAGCGCACGAGGAGGTTTCCTGCCCTGCACCCCAACCTAACCTTTTTTTTTTTTTTTTTTTTTTTGCGGCACTGGGAAAAATGCTATTACGCATACCCTTCCCGTCGGGGGACGGGAGAGGGTTATGTGGGACTCCCCGGTAAAGTCGTTCCCGGTATACCCACTAAAAAACCCAGTGGCTCTCCGGCCTCGCCTGAGTGGAGGGGGTCTGGGAATCCATGACGTCCAGTCCCCCACCGGCGACTGCCCGCCTCATGGCAGGCCCCTCAAATCCCCCCTAGCAGGGAGGAGCCTTTATGATGGCCGGAGCACGGGTGATTCGTGCGATGCAGGCGCTTGCGCCCCCGCGCTTGTCGCCCGCTGATCACCCCCTGGAGCAGGTGACGACGGACGTTGTGTACGCCGTCTTCGTCCGCCCCTTCTTCGCTGGCGGAGCGGCGCTGCGAGAGGATCTTCTTCCCGCATGCGCTCCGCCGCCTCCTTCTGTGACATGACGTCCTCACAGAAGGAGGCCACCGCTGCCCATGCCTCCTCACTCCCCAGCATGGATGTTATTATGCTGGGAAGTGAGAGGTCGTCCCCGACCACTGCCACCAAGGCGCGGCGGGGTTCATCCCACGATGGGCACACCTCTAGGGTGTGCTCTGCAGTATCCACCGCGGCGCCACAGTGGTGGCATTGTGGCGATTCTTCCCTCCCAATTCTGTGCAGGTATGACCCGAAGCAACCATGCCCGGACAGTACCTGCACCAGACGAAAAGACAGGCAGCCGTGCTGCCGATCGAGCCAGGCATTCAAGACGGGCCCGATGGCGTCCAGTGTCCGTCGGCCGAACGTTGAGGAGGCTAGATCTTCAGCCCAGTGCCGGGTGATTGCCTCCCTAACCTCATCCCGCACATTTTCCCGTTCCCTTGGACACGGGGAACGGTTGAGCGCCCTCTGCTCTGCCGTCCAGTCGTACACCCTGGCGAGGACCCAAGCCTCGAGTTCCCAAGGAGGAGTTCCTGCCAGAGCGCACGCCGCCGCGAAACCCACTGTGCGATATGCCCTCGCCACCCGCTGTGCAATGGCCCTTTGTGGCCTGCGGATGGCGGCGACGTTCTCCCGTCTGCACAGTGAGTCCGCCCAGATAGGTGCCCCATATAGGGCCATGCTCTTGAGAATGCCGGCGTATAAACGCCGGCATTGGTCGCCGGGTCTCCCGAGGTTAGGGAGGAGCCACGAGAGGGCGCCCGCAGTCCTCAATAAGCGCGTCGACAGCCCACTGAAGTGTGCGCTGAAGCGCCACTTACTATCGAGGACTAGGCCCAGGTACTTCATCTGGGCCTGCACCCCAATGCGGACACCCTCTACATAGATATGGGCGTCGGGCGGTTGACGCTGCCGGGGCCCATGGAAAAACACGGCTTCGGTCTTGTGCAGCGCCACCGTCAACCCAAGGCGGGAGACTCTCTCCACCACCTGTGAACCGCCCGCCGAGGCCAAGCTGGCCGCCTCTCCGAAATTCCTCCCCCGGGCAGTAAGGAGCGTGTCGTCTGCGTAGCAGATGACAGACGTGCCACGAGGGAGGTTGCCCCTCAAGAGCCAGTCGAACCCGATGTTCCACAGGAGTGGTCCTAGAACAGAGCCCTGCGGAACACCGGACTCGACGCCGTATCTTCGCAGCTGGCCAGACTTGTCCACCAGAAGGACAGTGCGGTCCCTCAGGTAGTCCGCCAAGAGTGCCCGTAAATACAGAGGCACCCCATGGAAGCGGAGCGCCTCTAGGATGGTGGAGTGGGGAATGGAGTTGAAGGCGTTGGATATGTCGAATGACACAGCCAACAATCCTTCCCCCGCATCCATAGCCTCCCTCGCCTGCCCCTTGAGTCGGGAGAGGGCGTCCACTGTCGAGCGCTCAGCTCGAAAACCGAACTGGGCGTCCGCTAGGTCCGGGCCAATCGTGCACAAGTGCTGGTTGATGCGGGCGGCGACGATCCGCTCGAACATTTTACCGACCTCATCAAGCAAAACGATGGGTCGGTACGCCGATGGGGAGTCAACCGGCCGCCCTTCCTTCCGAAGGAGGCACAATTGGCCCTCCTTCCAAGGCTTCGGGAACCTCTCACAAGTCAGGCAAGCACTGAAGAGGTCCCGAAACCTTTCCCCCATCTGTGTGGCAGCGATGGCCACCACCTTTGCGGGGACGCCGTCCGGACCTGGGGCCGTCTTCTTCCCTCGGAGGCAGAAGGCCGCCCTCTCCAACTCTTCCTCCGTCACTGGAGGGACCTCCTCGTCAGCCGAAAACACAGCCCGCGTGCCGCTCATGACTGGCGGAGCGAAGTTGCTGTCCCTGCGCGGAAACAGGGACTGGACCACCCCATCCAGCAACGACGGCTCGAGGGTCTCCGACAATGGAGGGCCGTACGGGCGCAGTTTATTGCGCGCCGCTCTGTACGGCCTGCCAAAGGGATCAGCGTCTAGGCCGTCAGCCATCTCCTCCCTCGCGCGATCCTGTGCTGCGCCCATTTGGGCCGTCAGCTCCCTCTTTGCCTCCACATAGGCCGCGTAAAGGCGGTCCTCGTTGGCTAGGTCGCGGAGGTGCCGCCGCCGGCTCCTTGTGTAAGCCCGCCTGGCCCTCACACATGCGGCCCGTAGCTCCGCCAACTCCTGTGACCACCAGTAGACGGCGCGTCGAGGAGGCGGACGGTGGGACCGAGGCATACTAGAGTTGCACACCTCGGTCAGGGAGTCCCTCAACTGAACTGCCGTCGTGGACACATCGTGGGCGTCAACAGGAGGCGACAGCCAGTCCTGGACGAACGCCGCCTCCGCTGCAGCTTCCCGGTCCAGGCGGGTAAGCGCCCACCGCGGGAAATGCGACCGACCCTCGCGCGCCCTAGGAGAGCCCTGGGTGGAGATGTCGAACCGTACATATCGGTGGTCGGACAAAGTCTCCATCCGCTCTACCCGCCAGTCTACTACGCAGGCCGCCAAAGAAGGGGAGGCGAAGGCGAGGTCCACGATGGAGCCCCCCTCCCGCCGCACGCAGGTGTGGACTGTGCCTCTGTTGAGAAGGGACAGACCGGACGAAACGGACCAGGTCTCCACCTCGCGTCCTCGTGCGTCGGTGGTCGGGTTGCCCCATGACACTGACTTGGCGTTAAAGTCGCCCACGACAAGGACCCGCCGCTGCGCCACTCTATCTGCCACACTGCCGAGAAGGTCTAGGAAGATCTCGAACTCCGAGAGAGTGCGGTTTGGGGAGAAATACACCCCTACGAGGGCTATGTCTCCCCACGCGGCGGCCACGTATCCCGGTCCCCTCTCTAAGAGCGAGAGAGGAGGGGAGTCCGTGGAAGACCGCGTCACCAGTGCAACCGAACCGCTATCGTCACCCAGCCAGCTGCCAGGGACAGAGTACGGCTCGGCGACAACCGCCACATCCACCAACCACTCCGCAAGGGTTTGGACCAGCAGGTCCTGGGCCGCTCTGCAGTGGTTGGTGTTTGCCTGTAGAACACGTCGACGATGTCCAGCCATTAGTCGGTGTTCATGGCACTTCCCTCGGAGGCCGGCACTGGAACTGGGGTTTCAGTGACGGCGGCAGCAGTGGCAGGTCGCTGTGGCGCCTGGACTTTGCCCTTCTTTGTGGGTGGGCGGCACTTCCTGCCCGTCATCACATGGTCGGCTGGACGACCATTGGCCGCACACACGACGCAATGCGGAGCAGTTGCCTTGCAGGTGGCCGACCTGTGCCCCTCTTTTCCACAGCGGAAGCAGAGCTCCTTGCGCTCGGCAGATGACGGACAGAGAGCCCGGGTGTGGCCGATGCCGAAGCACTTGAAACAGCGCATCGGCTCGTCCTCAAGCGTTCGGACCCCACCCGAGCTAAGCCCCACTGGCAGGCGACCCTTGGCGAGGACTGCCTTGGCACATGCGATGGGGCACTCCAAACGCATCGTGCCCATACCCCCGCGGCCTGGTCTGATGGTGCGACCCTTGACCAACTCGACGGCGCAGCCTCCCACCGCCGCAACCGCGGCTACCACCTCTTCTTGCGTGACCGAGTCGTCGAGATCGGTCACCTCGAGTGCCACACATTTGACCGGCCTCACGACCTTGGCCGTGTCCGCGACAGCCTCTCTCAATTTCGAGGCAAAGAGGTCCGCCTTGGTGCTGCCTTGAGCCCCGGAGAACTCAAAGATACGAGCCCCCGTTTGGGTCCTTCGGCACGTGACCCTGCCCGCCCCGAGTTGCGTAGGGTCGACGTTAGTGCGAGCCCGTCGTAGTACGGACTCGTACGTCTCCCCTCGCTCCGCTGCTTCAGGGGTCAGCGTGACCACTACGGCTGCGGATTTCGGAGGAAGAGGGAGTTTCTTCCTCTTCTCCGCTGCGGCTGCAGGTTTGGCTGCAGGAGGCTTGGAGGCCACTTTCTTCTTCCCCTTCCGCTTCTTCGACACCACCTTCACCCACGGCTGGTTGGAAGGGGTGGTGGAGGGCAGCAGTGGGTCCTCCCTCGGAAGGTCCTGAGGGACCGTCTGGGCAGTCGGGGCGGCCGGGGTGGTCTTCTTCCCCTTACCCTTTCCCTTGCCCTTGGACTCCCGCTGGGCTGGGGCCGTTGAAGGACCCGGTGCGCTAGGGGTCCTCTCGGGTTGGACGGATCGGTCGGACGCCCTATCGGCCGCGAGTGGAGGACGAAGCCGCTTTTCTGGCAGAAGCCGGTCCTCGATGCCCGCGAAGCAGGCCCTGGTGAAGGCCCTCTCCTCCATTACGACCTTGCGGATGATTTCCTCAAGGTTGGAGGGGGCGAGCATTGACGCTGGACCTTCCGACGTCCCCTCAGGCCGGGCCATGAGCTCGGCAACGCGCGCGTGCAGCGCCGACACCTCTTTTTGCAGGCGATCCACCTTCGCCTGCAGTTGCCGCGTTTCATCGGAGGTGGTGCGCTGCGCCAACTCCTTGACGATGCCGAGCAAGCTCGCTGCCCGGCATTTCAGGGCCTTCTGAAAGGTCCCTTTCAGATTGGAGGACTTGGAAGCCACCTCCAAGATCTCAAGTTGATCCTCCAGAGCCATGCGCTCCATTTCCTCTACGGAATGGTCCGCGTAGAGGACGCTGGAGGCGCCGTAGCCAGCCTTGGCTCTAGTGGTTCGGGTCCGCTGCTCTTTGGCGGCGATCCTCTCCTCCAAGTCCGCCTGAATAACCGCCCGCTTTGGAGGCTTCTCCGCTTGGTCTGGAGAGCCTCTGGAGTCCTGCCTCAGGAACGCCCTCTTCCTCGACTGGCGAGTCGAACCACAGTTCGTACCACTTACGATGGACTCAGTGTCAGAAAGGTCCGACACGATGTCGCAGCCTCGAGTGAGACTCGCCGCAGATGGTGCGCGGCTGGTCTCAGATGCAGATGCATCCCGTGACTTAGATTGGCCCTGAGAAGGGCCTTTGGGTTGGCCCTGAAAAGGGCCTTTGGGTTGGCCCTGAGAAGGGCCTTTTGGGAGAAAACGCCCGGAGGCGTCCCTCAAGGGTTGTGGCATTGCCACCAACAATATCGAGAGCTCACGACAACTTAAGCAACCGATTCACAGCGTTCGTTAGCCGCCGGCCTGCCACTCCGTTACGGTGGTCAGGCGCGACGTTGCCCAGGGGTCACTACGAGGAAGTCAACGCTGTGGGGGGACCCCCACCCCAACCTAACCTAACCTAACCTTTTTTTTTTTTTTTTTTTTTTTTTTTGCGGCACTGGGAAAAATGCTTTTACGCATACCCTTCCCGTCGGGGGACGGGAGAGGGTTATGTGGGACTCCCCGGTAAAGTCGTTCCCGGTATACCCACTAAATAACCCAGTGGCACTCCGGCCTCGCCTGAGTGGAGGGGGTCTGGGAATCCATGACGTCCAGTCCCCCACCGGCGACTGCCCGCCTCATGGCAGGCCCCTCAAATCCCCCCTAGCAGGGAGGAGCCTTTATGATGGCCGGAGCACGGGTGATTCGTGCGATGCAGGCGCTTGTGCCCCCGCGCTTGTCGCCCGCTGATCACCCCCTGGAGCAGATGAGGACGGACGTAGTACACGCCGTCTTCGTGCGCCCCTTCGTCGTTGGCGGAGCGGCGCTGCGAGAGGATCTTCTTCCCGCATGCGCTCCGCCGCCTCCTTCTGTGACATGACGTCCTCACAGAAGGAGGCCACCGCTGCCCATGCCTCCTCACTCCCCAGCATGGATGTTATGACGCTGGGGAGCGAGAGGTCGTCCCCAACCGCTGCCACCAAGGCGCGGCGGGGTTCATCCCACGATGGGCACACCTCTAGGGTGTGCTCTGCAGTATCCACCGCGGCGCCACAGTGGTGGCATTGTGGCGACTCCTCCCTCCCTATTCGGTGCAGGTACGATCCGAAGCAACCATGCCCGGACAGGACCTGCACCAAGCGAAACGACAGGCAGCCGTGCTGCCGATCGAGCCAGTCGATCAGGACGGGCCCGATGGCGTCCAACGTCCGGCGACCAAACTCTGCGGAGGCGAGTTCCTCAGCCCAGTGCCGGGTGATGGCCTCCCTCACCTCTTCCCGCACATTTTCCCGTTCCCTAGGCCCTGGAGAACGGTTGAGCGCCCTCTGCTCCGCAGTCCAGTCGTACACTCTGGCGAGCACCCATGCCTCGAGTTCCCAAGGAGGGGTTCCCGCCAGAGCGCACGCCGCTGCGAAACCCACTGTGCGATATGCCCTCGCCACCCGCTGTGCAATGGCCCTTTGTGGCCTGCGGATGGCGGCGACGTTCTCCCGTCTGCACAGTGAGTCCGCCCAGATAGGTGCCCCATACAGGGCCATACTCTTGAGAATGCCGGCGTATAAACGCCGACATTGGTCGCCAGGTCTCCCGAGGTTAGGGAGGAGCCACGAGAGGGCGCCCGCAGTCCTCAATAGGCGCGTCGACAGCCCACTGAAGTGTGCGCTGAAGCGCCACTTGCTATCGAGGACTAGGCCCAGGTACTTCATCTGGGCCTGCACCCCAATGCGGACACCCTCCACGTGGATGTGGGCGTCGGGCGGTTGACGCTGCCGGGGCCCGTGGAAGAACACGGCCTCGGTCTTGTGCAGCGCCACCGTCAAACCTAGGCGGGATACTCTCTGCACCACCTGTGAACCGCCTGCCGAGGCCAAGCTGGCCGCCTCTCCGAAATTTCTCCCCCGGGCAGTGAGGAGCGTGTCGTCTGCATAGCAGATGACAGACGTGCCACGGGGGAGGTTGCCCCGCAAGAGCCAGTCGAACCCGATGTTCCACAGGAGTGGTCCTAGAACAGAGCCCTGTGGAACACCGGACTCGACGCGGTACCTTCGCAGCTGGCCAGACTTGTCCACCAGAAGGACAGTTCGGTCCCGCAGGTAGTCCGCCAAGAGTCCCCGCAAATAAGGAGGCACCCCGTGAAAGCGGAGCGCCTCGAGAATGGTGGAGTGGGGAATGGAGTTGAAGGCGTTGGATATGTCGAATGACACAGCCAACAATCCATCCCCCGCATCCATCGCCTCCCTCGCCTGCCCCTTGAGTCGGGACAGGGCGTCGACAGTCGAGCGTTCAGCTCGAAAGCCGAACTGAGCGTCCGACAGGTCCGGGCCAATTGTGCACAAGTGCTTGTTGATGCGGGCGGCGAGGATCCGCTCGAACATTTTACCGACCTCATCCAGCAAGACGATGGGTCGGTATGCCGATGGGGAGTCAACCGGCCGCCCTTCCTTCCGAAGAAGGCACAATTGGCCCTCCTTCCATGGCTTCGGGAACCTCTTACGCGTCAGACACGCACTGAAGAGGTCCCGAAATCTTTCCGCCATCTGGGACGCAGCGATGGCCACCACCTTTGCGGGGACGCCGTCCGGACCTGGAGCCGTCTTTTTCCCCCGGAGACAGTGAGTCGCCCTCTCGAATTCATCCTCCGTCACTGGAGGGACCTCCTCCTCGGTCGGTGAGAACACACCCTGGGAAGCGCTCATCACTGGTGGAGTGAAGTTGATGTCCCTGCGCGGAAACAGGGACTGGATCACCCCATCCAGCAATGCCAGCTCGAGGGTCTCTGACAGTGGAGGACCGTACGGGCGCAGTTTGTTGCGCGCCGCCCTGTACGGCCTCCCAAAGGGATCGGCGTCTAGGCCCTCAGCCATCTCCTCCCTCGCACGATCCTGAGCGGCGCCCATTTGGGCCGTCAGCGTCGACTTGGCGTCTTTATAGGCCGCGTAGAGGCGGTCCTCGTTTTCGAGGTCGCGGTTACGCCGCCGCCGGCTCCTGGTATAGGCCCGCCTGGCTACCACACAGGCGGCCCGCAGCTGTGTCAGCTCCTCCGACCACCAGTAAACCGCACGTCGGGGAGGCCGACGGTGAGACCGGGGCATGCTAGAATTGCACACCTCGGTCAGGGAGTCCCTCAACTGGACTGCCGTGGCATCCACATCGTGGACGTCGACAGGAGACGACAGCCAGTCTTGGACGAACGCCGCCTCCGCCGCGGCCTCCCGGTCCAGGCGGGTAAGCGCCCACCGCGGGAAGTGTGACCGACCACCGCGCGCCCCAGGATAGTCCTGGGTGGAGATGTCAAACCGCACGTATCGGTGGTCGGACAACGTCTCCAAAAGCTCCACCCGCCAGTCCACTACACAAGCCGCCAAAGAAGGGGAGGCAAAGGCGAGATCAACGATGGAGCCCCCCTCCCGCCGCACGCAGGTGTGGACTGTGCCTCTATTTAGGAGGGACAGTCCGGATGAGACGGACCAGGTCTCCACCTCGCGTCCTCGTGCATCGGTGGTCGGGTTGCCCCATGTCACCGACTTGGCGTTGAAGTCGCCTACGACAAGCACCCGCCGCTGCGCCACTCTACCTGCCATCCTGGTGAGACCGTCGAGGTAGTGCTCGAACTCCGAGAGAGGGCGGTTTGGGGAGAAATACACCCCTACGAGGGCTATGTCTCCCCACGCGGCGGCCACGTATCCCGGTCCCCTCTCTAAGAGCGAGAGAGGAGGGGAGTCCGAGGAAGACCGCGTCACCAGTGCAACCGAACCGCTATCGTCACCCAGCCAGCTGCCAGGGACAGAGTACGGCTCGGCGACAACCGCCACATCCACCAACCACTCCGCAAGGGTTTGGACCAGCAGGTCCTGGGCCGCTCTGCAGTGGTTGGTGTTTGCCTGTAGAACACGTCGACGATGTCCAGCCATTAGTCGGTGTTCATGGCACTTCCCTCGGAGGCCGGCACTGGAACTGGGGTTTCAGTGACGGCGGCAGCAGTGGCAGGTCGCTGTGGCGCCTGGACTTTGCCCTTCTTTGTGGGTGGGCGGCACTTCCTGCCCGTCATCACATGGTCGGCTGGACGACCATTGGCCGCACACACGACGCAATGCGGAGTTGTTGCCTTGCAGGTGGCCGACCTGTGACCCTCTTTTCCGCAGCGGAAGCAGAGCTCCTTGCGCTCGGCAGATGACGGACAGAGAGCCCGGGTGTGGCCGATGCCGAAGCACTTGAAACAGCGCATCGGCTCGTCCTCAAGCGCTCGGACCCCACCCGAGCTAAGCCCCACTTGCAGGCGACCCTTGGCGAGGACTGCCTTGGCACATGCGATGGGGCACTCCAAACGCATCGTGCCCATACCCCCGCGGCCTGGTCTGATGGTGCGACCCTTGACCAACTCGACGGCGCAGCCTCCCACCGCCGCAACCGCGGCTACCACCTCTTCTTGCGTGACCGAGTCGTCGAGATCGGTCACCTCGAGTGCCACACATTTGACCGGCCTCACGACCTTGGCCGTGTCCGCGACAGCCTCTCTCAATTTCGAGGCAAAGAGGTCCGCCTTGGTGCCGCCTTGAGCCCCGGAGAACTCAAAGATACGAGCCCCCGTTTGGGTCCTTCGGCACGTGACCCTGCCCGCCCCGAGTTGCGTAGGGTCGACATTAGTGCGAGCCCGTCGTAGTACGGACTCGTACGTCTCCCCTCGCTCCGCTGCTTCAGGGGTCAGCGTGACCACTACGGCTGCGGATTTCGGAGGAAGAGGGAGTTTCTTCCTCTTCTCCGTTGCGGCTGCAGGTTTGGCTGCAGGTTTGGCTGCAGGAGGCTTGGGGGCCACTTTCTTCTTCCCCTTCCGCTTCTTCGACACCACCTTCACCCACGGCTGGTTGGAAGGGGTGGTGGAGGGCAGCAGTGGGTCCTCCCTCGGAAGGTCCTGAGGGACCGTCTGGGCAGTCGGGGCGGCCAGGGTGGTCTTCTTCCCCTTACCCTTTCCCTTGCCCTTGGACTCCCGCTGGGCTGGGGCCGTTGAAGGACCCGGTGCGCTAGGGGTCCTCTCGGATACCTTATCCGCCGCGAGTGGAGGGCGAAGCCGCTTCTCCGGAAGTAGCCGGTCCTCTATTCCTGCGAAGCAGGCCCTGGTGAAGGCCCTCTCCTCCATTACGACCTTGCGGATGATTTCTTCAAGGTTGGAGGGGGCGGGCATCGACGCTGGACCTTCCGATGTCCCCTCAGGCCGGGCCATGAGCTCGGCAACGCGCGCGTGCAGCGCCGACACCTCTTTTTGCAGGCGATCCACTTTCGCCTGCAGTTGCCGCGTTTCGTCGGAGGTGGTGCGCTGTGCCAACTCCTTGACGATGCCGAGCAAGCTCGCTGCCCGGCATTTCAGGGCCTTCTGGAAGGTCCCCTTCAAATTGGAGGACTTGGAGGCCACCTCCAGAATCTCCTGCTGATCCTCCAGAGCCATGCGCTCCATTTCCTCTACGGAGTGGTCCGCGTAGAGGACGCTGGAGGCGCCGTAGCCAGCCTTGGCTCTGGTGGTTCTCGCACGTTGTTCGTTGGAAGAGATCCTCTCTTCCAAGTCAGCCTGAATCACCGCCCGCTTCGCAGGCTTCTCCGTTTGGTCCGGAGAGCCTCTGGAGTCCTGCCTAAGGAAGGCCCGCTTTCTTGACTGGCGTGTGGAACCGCAAGTCGTGCCACTCAAAATCGACTCGTTGTCGGAAAAGTCCGACACGATGTCACTACCACGTGCTAGACTCGCCGCAGATGGTGCGCGGCTGGTCTCTGATGCCGAAGCATCCCGGGATTTAGTTTGGCCCTGAGAAGGGCCTTTTGGTTGGCCCTGAGAAGGGCCTTTGGGTTGGCCCTGAGAAGGGCCTTTGGGGAGAAAACGCCCGGAGGCGTCCCTCAGTGGTTGTGGCATTGCCACCAACAATATCGAAAGCTCACGACAATTAAAGCAAGCGATTCACAGCGTTCGTTAGCCGCCGGCCTGCCACTCCGTTACGGTGGTCAGGCGCGACGTTGCCCAGGGGTCACTACGAGGAAGTCAACGCTGTGGGGGGACCCCCAACCTAACCTAACCTAACCTAACCTTTTTTTTTTTTTTTTTTTTTTTGCGGCACTGGGAAAAATGCTATTACGCATACCCTTCCCGTCGGGGGACGGGAGAGGGTTATGTGGGACTCCCCGGTAAAGTCGTTCCCGGTATACCCACTAAAAAACCCAGTGGCACTCCGGCCTCGCCTGAGTGGAGGGGGTCTGGGAATCCATGTCGTCCAGGCCCCCACCGGCGACTGCCCGCCTCACGGCAGGCCCCTCAATTCCCCCCTGCTAGGGAGGAGCCTTTATGATGGCTGGAGCACGGGTGATACGTGCGATGCTGGCGCTTGCGCCCCCGCGCTTGTCGCCCGCTGATCACCCCCTGGAGCAGGTGACGACGGACGTTGTGTACGCCGTCTTCGTCCGCCCCTTCTTCGCTGGCGGAGCGGCGCTGCGAGAGGATCTTCTTCCCGCGTGCGCTCCGCCGCCTCCTTCTGTGACATGACGTCCTCACAGAAGGAGGCCACCGCTGCCCATGCCTCCTCACTCCCCAGCATGGATGTTATGACGCTGGGGAGCGAGAGGTCGTTCCCGACCGCTGCCACCAGGGCGCGGCGGGGTTCGTCCCACGATGGGCACACCTCTAAGGTATGCTCTGCAGAGTCCACCGCGGCGCCACAGTGGTGGCATTGTGGCGACTCTTCCCTCCCTATTCGGTGCAGGTACGATCCGAAGCAACCATGCCCGGACAGGACCTGCACCAAGCGAAACGACAGGCAGCCGTGCTGCCGATCGAGCCAGTCGATCAGGACGGGCCCGATGGCGTCCAACGTCCGGCGACCAAACTCTGCGGAGGCGAGTTCCTCAGCCCAGTGCCGAGTGATGGCCTCCCTCACCTCTTCCCGCACATTTTCCCGTTCCCCAAGGGCCGGGGACCGGTTGAGCGCCCTCTGCTCCGCCGTCCAGTCGTACACTCTGGCGAGCACCCATGCCTCGAGCTCCCAAGGAGGGGTACCCGCCAGAGCGCACGCCGCTGCGAAACCCACTGTGCGATATGCCCTCGCCACCCGCTGTGCAATGGCCCTTTGTGGCCTGCGGATGGCGGCGACGTTCTCCCGTCTGCACAGTGAGTCCGCCCAGATAGGTGCCCCGTATAGGGCCATGCTCTTCAGAATGCCGGCGTATAGACGCCGGCACTGGTCGCCAGGTCTCCCGAGGTTAGGGAGGAGCCACGAGAGGGCGCCCGCAGTCCTCAATAGGCGTGTCGATAGCCCACTGAAATGCGCGCTGAAGCGCCACTTGCTATCGAGGACTAGGCCCAGGTACTTCATCTGGGCCTGCACCCCAATGCGGACACCCTCCACGTGAATGTGCGCGTCAGGCGGTTGGCGTTGCCGGGACCCGTGGAAGAACACTGCCTCGGTCTTGTGCAGCGCCACCGTCAGCCCTAGGCGGGAGACCCTCTCTACCACCCTTGAACCACCCGCCGAAGCCAAGCTGGCCGCCTCTCCGAAATTTCTCCCCCGGGCAGTGAGGAGCGTGTCGTCTGCATAGCAGATGACAGACGTGCCACGGGGGAGGTTGCCCCGCAAGAGCCAGTCGAACCCGATGTTCCACAGGAGTGGTCCTAGAACAGAGCCCTGCGGAACACCGGACTCGACGCGGTACCTTCGCAGCTGGCCAGACTTGTCCACCAGAAGGACAGTGCGGTCCCTCAGGTAGTCCGCCAAGAGATCCCGCAAATAAGGAGGCACCCCGTGAAAGCGGAGCGCCTCAAGAATGGTGGAGTGGGGAATGGAGTTGAAGGCGTTGGATATGTCGAATGACACAGCCAACAATCCATCCCCCGCATCCATCGCCTCCCTCGCCTGCCCCTTGAGTCGGGACAGGGCGTCGACAGTCGAGCGTTCAGCTCGAAAGCCGAACTGGGCGTCCGACAGGTCCGGGCCAATTGTGCACAGGTGCTTGTTGATGCGGGCGGCGAGGATCCGCTCGAACATTTTACCGACCTCATCCAGCAAGACGATGGGTCGGTATGCCGATGGGGAATCCACCGGCCGCCCTTCCTTCCGAAGAAGGCACAATTGGCCCTCCTTCCAAGCTTTCGGGAACCTCCCACACGTCAGGCAAGAACTGAACAGGTCCCGAAACCTTTCCCCCATCTGAGACGCGGCAATGGCCACCACCTTTGCGGGGACGCCGTCCGGACCTGGAGCCGTCTTTTTCCCCCGGAGACAGTGAGTCGCCCTCTCGAACTCATCCTCCGTCACTGGAGGGATCTCCTCCTCGGTCGGTGAGAACACACCCTGGGGAGCGCTCATCACTGGTGGAGTGAAGTTGATATCCCTGCGCGGAAACAGGGACTGGACCACCCCATCCAGCAATGTCGGCTCGAGGGTCTCAGACAATGGAGGGCCGTACGGGCGCAGTTTGTTGCGCGCCGCCCTGTACGGCCTCCCAAAGGGATCGGCGTCTAGGCCCTCAGCCATCTCCTCCCTCGCACGATCCTGAGCGGCGCCCATTTGTGCCGTCAGCGACGACTTGGCGTCTTTATAGGCCGCGTAGAGGCGGTCCTCGTTTTCGACGTCGCGGTTACGCCGCCGCCGGCTCCTGGTATAGGCCCGCCTGGCTGCCACACAGGCGGCCCGCAGCCGTGTCAGCTCCTCCGACCACCAGTAAACCGCACGTCGAGGATGCCGTCGGTGAGACCGGGGCATGCTAGAATTGCACACCTCGGTCAGGGAGTCCCTCAACTGGACTGCCGTGGCATCCACATCGTGTACGTCGACAGGAGACGACAGCCAGTCTTGGACGAACGCCGCCTCCGCTGCGGCCTCCCGGTCCAGGCGGGTGAGCGCCCACCGCGGGAAGTGTGACCGACCACCGCGCGCCCCAGGATAGTCCTGGGTGGAGATGTCAAACCGCACGTATCGGTGGTCGGCCAACGTCTCCAAAAGCTCCACCCGCCAGTCCACTACACAAGCCGCCAAAGAAGGGGAGGCAAAGGCGAGATCAACGATGGAGCCCCCCTCCCGCCGCACGCAGGTGTGGACTGTGCCTCTGTTTAGGAGGGACAGTCCGGATGAGACGGACCAGGTCTCCACCTCGCGTCCTCGTGCATCGGTGGTCGGGTTGCCCCATGTCACCGACTTGGCGTTGAAGTCGCCTACGACAAGCACCCGCCGCTGCGCCACTCTACCTGCCACCCTGGTGAGACCGTCGAGGTAGTGCTCGAACTCCGAGAGAGGGCGGTTTGGGGAGAAATACACCCCTACGAGGGCTATGTCTCCCCACGCGGCGGCCACGTATCCCGGTCCCCTCTCTAAGAGCGAGAGAGGAGGGGAGTCCGAGGAAGACCGCGTCACCAGTGCAACCGAACCGCTATCGTCACCCAGCCAGCTGCCAGGGACAGAGTACGGCTCGGCGACAACCGCCACGTCCACCAACCACTCCGCAAGGGTTTGGACCAGCAGGTCCTGGGCCGCTCTGCAGTGGTTGGTGTTTGCCTGTAGAACACGTCGACGATGTCCAGCCATTAGTCGGTGTTCATGGCACTTCCCTCGGAGGCCGGCACTGGAACTGGGGTTTCAGTGACGGCGGCAGCAGTGGCAGGTCGCTGTGGCGCCTGGACTTTGCCCTTCTTTGTGGGTGGGCGGCACTTCCTGCCCGTCATCACATGGTCGGCTGGACGACCATTGGCCGCACACACGACGCAATGCGGAGCAGTTGCCTTGCAGGTGGCCGACCTGTGACCCTCTTTTCCGCAGCGGAAGCAGAGCTCCTTGCGCTCGGCAGATGACGGACAGAGAGCCCGGGTGTGGCCGATGCCGAAGCACTTGAAACAGCGCATCGGCTCGTCCTCAAGCGCTCGGACCCCACCCGAGCTAAGCCCCACTGGCAGGCGACCCTTGGCGAGGACTGCCTTGGCACTTGCGATGGGGCACTCCAAACGCATCGTGCCCATACCCCCGCGGCCTGGTCTGATGGTGCGACCCTTGACCAACTCGACGGCGCAGCCTCCCACCGCCGCAACCGCGGCTACCACCTCTTCTTGCGTGACCGAGTCGTCGAGATCGGTCACCTCGAGTGCCACACATTTGACCGGCCTCACGACCTTGGCCGTGTCCGCGACAGCCTCTCTCAATTTCGAGGCAAAGAGGTCCGCCTTGGTGCCGCCTTGAGCCCCGGAGAACTCAAAGATACGAGCCCCCGTTTGGGTCCTTCGGCACGTGACCCTGCCCGCCCCGAGTTGCGTAGGGTCGACGTTAGTGCGAGCCCGTCGTAGTACGGACTCGTACGTCTCCCCTCGCTCCTCTGCTTCAGGGGTCAGCGTGACCACTACGGCTGCGGATTTCGGAGGAAGAGGGAGTTTCTTCCTCTTCTCCGTTGCGGCTGCAGGTTTGGCTGCAGGGGGCTTGGGGGCCGACTTCTTCCCCTTCTTCTTCCTCGACACCACCTTCACCCACGGCTGGTTAGAAGGGGTGGTGGAGGGAAGGAGTGGGTCCTCCCTAGGTAGGGTTTGAGGGGCTGTCTGGGCAGTCGGGGTGGCCGGGGTGGTCTTCTTGCCCTTACCCTTTCCCTTGCCCTTGGACTCCCGCTGGGCTGGGGCCGTTGAAGGACCCGGTGCGCTAGGGGTCCTCTCGGATACCTTATCCGCCGCGAGTGGAGGGCGAAGCCGCTTCTCCGGAAGTAGCCGGTCCTCTATTCCTGCGAAGCAGGCCCTGGTGAAGGCCCTCTCCTCCATTACGACCTTGCGGATGATTTCCTCAAGGTTGGAGGGGGCGGGCATCGACGCTGGACCTTCCGATGTCCCCTCAGGCCGGGCCATGAGCTCGGCAACGCGCGCGTGCAGCGCCGACACCTCTTTTTGCAGGCGATCCACTTTCGCCTGCAGTTGCCGCGTTTCGTCGGAGGTGGTGCGCTGTGCCAACTCCTTGACGATGCCGAGCAAGCTCGCTGCCCGGCATTTCAGGGCCTTCTGGAAGGTCCCCTTCAAATTGGAGGACTTGGAGGCCACCTCCAGAATCTCCTGCTGATCCTCCAGAGCCATGCGCTCCATTTCCTCTACGGAGTGGTCCGCGTAGAGGACGCTGGAGGCGCCGTAGCCAGCCTTGGCTCTGGTGGTTCTCGCACGTTGTTCGTTGGAAGAGATCCTCTCTTCCAAGTCAGCCTGAATCACCGCCCGCTTCGCAGGCTTCTCCGTTTGGTCCGGAGAGCCTCTGGAGTCCTGCCTAAGGAAGGCCCGCTTTCTTGACTGGCGTGTGGAACCGCAAGTCGTGCCACTCAAAATCGACTCGTTGTCGGAAAAGTCCGACACGATGTCACTACCACGTGCTAGACTCGCCGCAGATGGTGCGCGGCTGGTCTCTGATGCCGAAGCATCCCGGGATTTAGTTTGGCCCTGAGAAGGGCCTTTGGGTTGGCCCTGAGAAGGGCCTTTGGGGAGAAAACGCCCGGAGGCGTCCCTCAGTGGTTGTGGCATTGCCACCAACAATATCGGAAGCTCACGACAATTAAAGCAAGCGATTCACAGCGTTCGTTAGCCGCCGGCCTGCCACTCCGTTACGGTGGTCAGGCGCGACGTTGCCCAGGGGTCACTACGAGGAAGTCAACGCTGTGGGGGGACCCCCAACCTAACCTAACCTAACCTAACCTAACCTAACCTAACCTAACCTTTTTTTTTTTTTTTTTTTTTTTGCGGCACTGGGAAAAATGCTATTACGCATACCCTTCCCGTCGGGGGACGGGAGAGGGTTATGTGGGACTCCCCGGTAAAGTCGTTCCCGGTATACCCACTAAAAAAAAACCCAGTGGCACTCCGGCCTCGCCTGAGTGGAGGGGGTCTGGGAATCCATGTCGTCCAGGCCCCCACCGGCGACTGCCCGCCTCATGGCAGGCCCCTCAAATCCCCCCCTAGCAGGGAGGAGCCTTTATGATGGCCGGAGCACGGGTGATTCGTGCGATGCAGGCGCTTGCGCCCCCGCGCTTGTCGCCCGCTGATCACCCCCTGGAGCAGGTGACGACGGACGTTGTGTACGCCGTCTTCGTCCACCCCTTCTTCGCTGGCGGAGCGGCGCTGCGAGAGGATCTTCTTCCCGCATGCGCTCCGCCGCCTCCTTCTGTGACATGACGTCCTCACAGAAGGAGGCCACCGCTGCCCATGCCTCCTCACTCCCCAGCATGGATGTTATTATGCTGGGAAGTGAGAGGTCGTCCCCGACCACTGCCACCAAGGCGCGGCGGGGTTCATCCCACGATGGGCACACCTCTAGGGTGTGCTCTGCAGTATCCACCGCGGCGCCACAGTGGTGGCATTGTGGCGATTCTTCCCTCCCAATTCTGTGCAGGTATGACCCGAAGCAACCATGCCCGGACAGTACCTGCACCAGACGAAAAGACAGGCAGCCGTGCTGCCGATCAAGCCACTCATTCAAGACGGGCCCGATGGCGTCCAGTGTCCGTCGGCCGAACGTTGCGGAGGCTAGATCTCCAGCCCAGTGCCGGGTGATTGCCTCCCTAACCTCATCCCGCACATTTTCCCGTTCCCTTGGACACGGGGAACGGTTGAGCGCCCTCTGCTCTGCCGTCCAGTCGTACACCCTGGCGAGGACCCAAGCCTCGAGTTCCCAAGGAGGAGTTCCTGCCAGAGCGCACGCCGCCGCGAAACCCACTGTGCGATATGCCCTCGCCACCCGCTGTGCAATGGCCCTTTGTGGCCTGCGGATGGCGGCGACGTTCTCCCGTCTGCACAGTGAGTCCGCCCAGATAGGTGCCCCATATAGGGCCATGCTCTTGAGAATGCCGGCGTATAAACGCCGGCATTGGTCGCCGGGTCTCCCGAGGTTAGGGAGGAGCCACGAGAGGGCGCCCGCAGTCCTCAATAAGCGCGTCGACAGCCCACTGAAGTGTGCGCTGAAGCGCCACTTACTATCGAGGACTAGGCCCAGGTACAACCTAACCTAACCTAACCTAACCTAACCTAACCTAACCTAACCTAACCTAACCTGGCGCCGGCAGCGCCAAGTTTTGACGCAGAGCTTGCAGTCGTGGAGGTAAAAAGGGCCCTCCAGAAAATAGAAAAAGACGTGGCAGACCTGAGCAAAGCTGAACGACCGCCACAGCAAGAACAAGGCCCCAAAACCTTTGCTCAGGTTGCCAGCACCCCAAGGACTCCAGTAACACCAGCTAAGGGGCCTAATCACACCCTCATCGTCTCCTCAATAAATCCCCAGCACACCGGGGACAACGCCATTGAGAGGATCAGGGACGCATTGGACCTCAAAGCGACTGGAGCAAGGGTGGACGCAGTGCGCAAGGCCAGAAACCAAAAAGTGGTCCTCCGATGTGCCAGCAAAACCGACCTGGGCTTGATAAAAGACCAATTCAAGTCCAGTAAGGGGCTCAAGGTTCAGGAACCGAAACCCCAGAACCCCTTGGTCTGTATAAGGGGAGTCCTGACGAGCTACAGCGACGAGGAGATATTGGACCTCCTAAAAGCGCAGAATAAACATCTTCTGCAAAACCTCGCGCCAGCCGATCAAACAGTCAGGATGCGTTACAGGAAGCGTGCGAGGAACCCCCACGAATGCCATCCCGTGCTGGAGCTTTCTCCAAAAATGTGGCAGTGCTTCACTCAGGCACAAAAAGTCCACGTGGGTATAAAAAGGTGCACCGTAGAAGACCAGTCTCCTCTGGTGCAGTGCACCAAGTGCCTCGGCTACGGACACAACAAGTCCCTGTGCAAAGCTCCCCGGGAGATCTGCAGCTACTGCAGCGGAGCGCACAATGGACGAGAGTGTCCTAGCCGCGCAGAAGGCAAACCGCCCACGTGTTCAAACTGCAAAGCCACTAAAAAAGAAGGCACCGACTTGGCCCACACAGCCTTTAGCGAAGACTGCCAGGAACGCCAAAAATGGGATGGCATAGCGAGATCCCGCGTTTCCTATTGCTGAGGACGACCACAACGAACAAACTAGCCAACCAGTCGCCCTCCAAAACACAAAACCACCGACAGCGAGATTGCACTTCATACAAGTCAATCTCCAACGCTCCAAGCTGGCAACGGAAGAACTGCATGTGACGGCTCAAGCAAGGGGAATAACAATGGCACTTGTCCAAGAACCATACATTGGAAATACAGGTGTTATGAAGCAATTCCCAGGCACGCAGGTCATCCAGTGCAGCTTGAACCGCCAAAAACCAGTAAAAGCAGCGATAGTTGTCTTCGGTGGTAGCGTTGAAGTCATTCATGATCCCCAGCTGGTGACGGAAAACATCGCCGCCGTACTACTGAGAGTGGGCCAGCTAAACCTGGGGGTGCTGTCGGTCTACTTCGAGGGCGACCAGGAAATAGAACCACACCTTTCTGCCACACACAACACAATACACAAACTACATACACACAATATCGTACTAGGGGGCGACATAAATGCTTGGAGTCAGTGGTGGGGAAGTGTCTCTGAAAACCATCACGGAGCGGCATACAACGCTTTTCTCAATGAGCGGGATCTCCAGATCTTAAACAGCGGCCAAGTGCCGACGTTCGAGACATACAGGGGGGACAGGTGGTGCACAAGCACAAGGGTGGTGGACCCTTATAATGGCCGGAGCACGGATGATTCGTGCGATGCAGGCGCTTGCACCCCCGCGCTTGTCGCCCGCTGATCACCCCCTGGAGCAGGTGACGACGGACGTTGTGTACGCCGTCTTCGTCCGCCCCTTCTTCGCTCATGGGGGGCGGAAGAGGGCCCTTCTTCTGCGCCCGGTGCGTCTTCTACGGCCTTAGCCGGGGCTGCGGGGTAAGCGCAATGAGGCACCGCGACCTCGGCCCACAGCAGGAGAAGGAACGGGGGGGGTTTTAGTCAGTAAGAGTCTGACACTCTCTCTCGCCTTACCCTGGGCGGGAGAAGTCATTGGATGATTTTCCCCTGACAAAAAAAAAAAAAAAAGGCCTGGGAAGGAAGTGGAGATCTCCCTCTCCCGTTCTGCAGCTTCCTTCTGCGACATCACGTCCTCGCAGAAGGACACCACCGCGTCCCACGACTCTGCGCTACCGACCATACTACGAACCACTTCACCACATTCTGATTGATTGATTCTGCTTGTGACCACGACCTGTGTAACCGGGTCGAAACGTCAAGCCTACCAAGGTATTCAAATTATAATTTTCCGCGTTAATACCCGCGTAAATATAATATTGTTAAAACAACATCTTGATCAGCCAAATCGGACGAGGGGTCTCCGAGCTATTAGCGTCCTAAAATCAGCAGAGCACGTGTGTTTAAGGTTAGAATTAACCTCACTTTTGACACCGCGTGGTTCTGTCGCACGAGGCGTGACGCAAGGCTGGCCAACTAGCCATACCTGGAGACTCCACAGACGTCCGAGGAATCTGCCAGCCGAGGATACATCAGGAGCTGAGGACTTCGCATCATAAGACCAAGTAAGCCCCGAGGGAACTCCTTAACCTTCCCCAAAACCCAAAGAAAGTCTATGCTGTACAGGACACCTAGAAAGGGTACAGGCGTGGAGATGGACTTGGCCACAAGAGAGGCAAACAACCTTCTCCAGAAAGGCAAGGGGGCGTTGGAAGCGGCAGGCAATATGAAGCGGGAGTGTAAAACCGCGACATACGAGTGCCTGCAGGGCCTGTATGAGACGGTGCTGTCATTGGCGGACTCGAGAGCGCGCCATAAATACAATCTCGAGAGGGCGCACAATCGGGATGTGATGGCGCTAAAGGCCGAGCTCTCCCTCATGCGAACGGATCTCTCCGACACCAAAAAAGAGGCGAAGGGGATAAGAGAGTGGCTGGGCCACGAGACCCTTGACGCGTTCAAGGGTATAAAGGAGGTTAAGGTTGTTGTAGGTTGTCGTCTACAGTAATCCCCAGGAATGTGGTCTCCTTTACAAATTACAGTTTCTGGCCATTTAATAATATATCATCGCATACGTCATTACTCACTCATGCATTAAGGCATTACTCACTTCGTCATAATTATTTGTTCGTCTATTTAAATTAAAAATCAATGAAGTGTCATCAGCGAATAATACCATATGCGGTTCACTTTGGAATAAATGAGGCAGATCATTAAAATAAACCAAAAATAGGAATGGACCCAATATTGAGCCCTGTGGTACGCCCATAGATACGCTAGCACCCTGTGAGTTTACTCTGTTTACTTGTACTGTAAGTAGTTTTTCTAGAATGTATGACTTTCATAAATTTAGATTTAGAGATACCCCCGAATGCCGTAGTGTTGCAGATTCAGCAATAGTGTCTCGTGCTCACAACACAGTCAACACAGTCAAAAGCCTTCGAAAGATCGCAAAATATTCCGATGGCATCCTAGAAATATCCGTCCGTATGTATTCAGATGGATCACGATTATATACGGAAATCTGTTACTAATAAAAGTAGATAGACGAAATATTATTGCGTTCCTCAATGTTTGTAGTAAATACGGAGATACGGGAATTAGTTTTCATTTATTCCCAATAGACAAAATCATTAAGAAACAATGGAAGACTGCTTTAAGAATAGGCAAGCCAATTTCATCATCAAGGAGAGTTCGTTCTCTTTATTTTCAAGCATAAAACTTTTTGCCAAACAGAAAGTATAATTGTGTTTTAGAATAATAATTTTATTTTACATAATTTATATTTATAATATATAACATAAGTTATTCATTTACTTTACACTAAGGCGAGATTTTCGTCAGATAACGCGATTATGGTTTTTTCCTTATGTCGTACCGTCTCAGAATATTCCACCAATAAGCTCCAATAAAGAAGTACCATTAGAAAGAGCACTCAAATAAATTTTCTTCCTATGTGGGAAGAGAATAGATTAGCTTTAGAGCAATTAACCCTCTTAAATTTACTCAGTAGTGATATATATTTATTTTCGTTTACGGGTATTTATTCAATAGAACCTTTTTTAAAAGAAACATCGACTATTGACACCAAAATTATTGTCTTAGGGCTGATTTTTCAATGGTTAGATAAAAGTTACCTGTGGAATTAATACGATGCTGTCGCGTCACAATGTTTGTATAAGACAGTGACGGCAACAATTTTATTACTCAGATAACATTTTATCTGTTTATTGAATAATAATAATAAATAAGTGTAGGGCGCCCTCCAGCTAGGTGGACTGACGACATCCGCAGGGTGGCTGGAAGTGGTTGGATGAGAAGAGCTGAACATCGAGCTCAGTGGCGTGCAATTGGGGAGGCCTATGTCCAGCAGTGGACGACAACAGGCTGATGATGATGATGATGATGAATAATCAGCCCTTAAACAGCAAAATGCCACTTAAATCTGTTTTTTTTTTATAATTTATTTTTTCCCTGACGTTAGGAAAACTGTCAAAGTGTCGTTCTTAGACAGCTTCACAATTTTGGCACTAGAGGCGCTAGTTAGAATCTTTGCCAAAGACCTTTGATTGATCTTCGCATCGCCATTAGTCAATGGGCACCTAATAGTATTTTGTGAAAATCTGTCAAAGTCAATGTTACGTCATTGTTACTATTGTCAGTTTTCAGTTTGAAAATAATATAAATAAAGAAGGTTATTTCAACAAGCTTGAACAAACGCATTGTTGTTGATATACCTGCCGCGGTTGTAATCAAAGTACAAGTTTTTTCCAGCTGAATACAATTATAGAAAACTATATACATAAAGTGTTGTAAAACTTGTTTATGTATACAAGTACGCTTTGTAATATTATTTGCAAGGCATAATTCGTTGTGTAATAGATCTGTCCTAACAAATGGTGATGGCCACTGGTAGCGTGTGTCACCAAGGTTCTGGCAGTAGCCTGCCTCACGAAGTAAGTGTAAATCTCTACCTAATCCTGCTACCGCCGTAACTGATCAAGTCACTTAAAATGGTTTTGCTATAAGAAACTATAGTGCATGACTACTTATATTTATGTAATTAGGTAACTAAATGTTAACATTCTTTACAAAATTTTTATATGAAAGGTTTAGGTCCCCTTAGTGGTAGTGGTAAAGTACAAAATTAAAACTATGCTTTACCTAATAAGGTGTCCTATTAAAAAATCTTGTAAATATTTTATTTACATTGGGAATGTCTTCAAGTCTGAGAATTAGAATAGAGTCATGGGAAAGTGCTTGCATACACCTTCGGACATGAGTTTTGATTCTTTACATGTTTCATCTTGGGAAGATTCTGTGCCTATGTATTGCAACACTATTCGTAAAGTAGTTGAAAATGCAATCTGTTATTGTTAATTATGCTTCTATTATTATTTCTTCAATGACAATTATTTAATTAGTGACTCACAATGATGGACTGCTCACTGCTTGTGTATGGCACGCACACACACACACAGCCCCGGGTAGACATTGTAGTTATCCAATGACATGCATAATAATTATCATTGAAAATACCAATTACTAATGTAAAGTAATTGATAGTGGCCACATTTCTCTAAACAACTTCAATAATTATTTTTTGCTAAAACTTGCTCAGGATATGTAAGTAGTAAGAACCAAGTGCATTAAAATCCCTGTACTCACATGTTTTAAACCACACAACAAATGATATTTAATGCAACAATAGATGGTATGTGTGTTGTTATATACTAAATGTTACAAAATGAATACAAGACAAAAATATGTAGTCAGAAAAGTTATTTATGTAAAGTCAGGGGTCAAAAATGCAATTGCACTGTACCAATTTTAAAATGACCAAAATATCTTTGTAGAATAGAGTCAATGTTGAGGACTGCTTTAATTTATAGCATAGAATCCAAATTATTGAATAAACTGGCTGTGAACCACTGAACTTTTACTACAAAGAAATTTTAGTCATTTTAAAATTGGTAGAGTGTAATTGCATTTTTGGGTCAGTGGGTCATCTTAGAGGCGGGTTGACCCCTCACTGTACATAGCCAGTAAAACAAGTGTCTATCATCTGATCATATATAAAAGCTGTCCAGATTCTCTTATGCTCTTTTTCAAATAAAATTAAGCACCAACATTGTGGCTATGGCTGCTTGGTGTATTTATTAAGGTTCATATTGATAAGCAAAAAATGATGTTATGGGGAAATACTGTATAAGTAAATGAACTATTCATCTTAGGAACAAAGTTTATTACAATTTTAATCAAAAAAGATAAAACAGAGAGCTACAAACCCCATTTCATAAAATATCAGATGCTAACTCTATCCTCAATATTCAGACTGGACATTTGCCTGTTTGTTTGAGAAAAAATGATAAAACAGGAGATGTCAACACCCACAGTAAAAAAAGTTATGTACTCCACCCTCAAGAATTAAAATGTAAGCGAGAGTCCATACCGGCAAATATTTTTTCAAAAAACGTGTGAACATTTTCTAATCGCAAAATGTTATTACTATCAGATGGGTGAAGATACAGATGAAACCGGTTTGAAGGCAAGCGCGCTCCACGAGCGACTCGTCGCCTACGTACATGCATTGGCCGGAGGACACGTGAGTATTATGCATTGGACCTAGGCAACGTAGCCATGGTAGTACTATCTATGCAGTATTCCAACTCTAAACAAACGGACAAAACGCGAGCTATACACGCGCGCCTCGACCTCAAGGAGCGCTTGGGGCGCAGACAGTCACGACTGTAGCATAGTGACGATCGGACATACGTACGAATTCGTCAATAACGCATGTTTTAGAGTAGGACATGTTTTTTTATATTACCTATTACTATGATAATTACTTTCGTCCTATGTTAGTTTTATTAGTTCTAGTTATTATTTCTATATATTTTGTCTGTACAAACGCATAATTTTAAGAATGTTGGTTAGCTCGTAACTGGTGTAAGACCTGCATATAACGAATAGTTGTAACTACTTTGTACACATATATTATGCTGTGGCCTACTTTTTCATAATAAATAAATAAATTACCTGGATACATAATGTTGTCCTTTAATGTTTATTTCCGTTTATTTTTTGTCATTATAATTAGTTCTTTTATAACAGCATATTATTATGTATACCACAAAAAACTGTATTTTTCTCGGTTTTGATAGCATCAGTTTACTTCGTCAAAAATATTAGCAGCACGACGTTCTATTTTAAAAATTAATGATGTATCATCTGAAATATATCATCTCAAATAGTACCATTCTTGGTTCAGTTTTAAATAGAAATGGCAAGTCAAAAGAAAAGAAATGGTTCTAATATTGAACTCTGCGGAACGCCCATTTTTATTTCAGAGCCCTGTGAGTTAGAACCACCTAAATGAACCCTCAGTTGCCGATCTTCCAAATATGATTTTAATAGACGGAGTGCAGTGTGTAACGCAATCGAACGCTTTTGAGAGTTTTGAAAAATACACCAACAGCACTCTTTGTTTGCTCCTAAGCATTGAATCATTAAAGTGGCACCGGCGTCAGTTGTGTAGTGACCTTTAGTAAAACCATAAAATGCGGCCGAGTTACAATACTGCGTAGATAGTATTATCGTGACGTAGTCGAGTGTTGGAGAGGTCCTGCAGTGCTAGCGTTGCAGGAGCCGCGCTGCGGCGTGTGGGTGGAGCACTCGTACGCGCGCGCGCGCGGCGCCGCGGCCGGGCCCGCGCACGGCCTGCGCGTCTTGCTGGCGCCGCGCCTCGTCGCCGACTCCGCGCTCGACGTGGAGCGTCTCGAGCCCGCGCCGCCCGACCTGCCCGACGACGACGACGCCCTGCGCTCCTTGCAAGAGGACGACGCCGACTGCGAGCCGGACGACGACTGGGAGGCGCGTCTAGTCGCCGCGGCGCCGTCGGGCGCGCACGCGCGCCTCGCGCAGTGCGTGCTGGACGTCCTGCGCCGCCTGCGCCTGCAGCTGCTGGGCGGCGGGCGCGCGGCCGACGCCGTGCGCTGCGCCGCGCGCCGCCTGCGCCTGGCGCTGGGCGCGGCCGCCGCGCGCCCCGCGCATGCCTGGCTGCACGCCGCGCTGCAGGCCCAGCTGCCGCGCGGCCCGCGCCGTCTGTACGACGCGGCGCTGGCGAGCCTGCGGCGAGCGGCTCCTCGTCTGGCGGAGCGCGTCGCGGGTGCGCAGGGCCCGGTGGCGAGCGACAGCGCGCTGAGCGCGGTGGGCGCCAGCGTGGGCGCGGGCGGGCCCGGTGCGCCCTGGCTGCTGTGGGTGTCCTGCGGCCGCGCGCGCCAGGACCAGCGCTGGGTGCGCCGCCTGGGGGCGCTGCTACACACGCGCCTGCTGGCGGGGGGCGCGGGGGGCGCGGGCGGCGCGGCGCTGGCGCCCGACGCGTGGTGCGGCGCGGTGGCGGGCGGGCTGCGCGCGGCGCTGGGCGCGGCGCTTGCCGAGGCGGGGGAGCGGCCCGTGGTGCTGGGCGGGGCGGGCCCGGGCGCGGCGCTGGCGGCGGCGCTGGCGGCCAGCTCGCGTGCCCGCGCGCTGCTGCTGCTGGCGCCGCCGCTGCTGACGGCGGAGGGCGAGCGCGACGCGGCGGAGGATGCGCTGGCGGAGCTGCGCGTGCCGGCGCTGGTGGTGACGGGGTCGGGCGCGGCGCAGTGCTGGCGGGGCGCGGCGCAGAGCTGGCGGAGCGCGGCGCGCGATCAGTCGCGGCGCGTCCTGGAGCTGCGCGGGGCGGACGACTGGCTGCGTCTGGCGGCGGGGGCGCGGCGCCGGCGCCGGCTGGCGCAGGACGCGGTGGACGCTGCCGTGGCGGTCAGTGTGTCACCCTTTCTAAAAAAATTTTTTTTTTCGCAAAATATAAGCGTTCGCAAAGGAGAAGGCGGAGCGCGTGAGGGAACTATCCTCCTTGCGCCCCAGCTGCCGCAGTAGGCGACATCCAGGCGTCGGGGATCGAGACATTGACTCCGGCCACCGTATACCGAAACTGCGGACGGCGAGTAAGGGTAGCTCGCAGCCCAACCAGAACTAGACCGAAGCGTTCCGCGCGCGCCTCAAAGAGCCCATAGGCCACTACAGACGGGGCCCTATAGGGCTGATGTTTAGCCGGGGTTGCGGAGTAAGCGCAATGAGGTACCGCGGCCTCGACCCAGAGCAGGAGAAGACAAACGGGGTGGGTTTTAATCAGTAAGAGTCTGACCCTCTCTCTCGCCTAACCCTGGACGAGAGATTTAGAGAATTTTCCCTGACAAAAAAAAACGTGCCCATGCCAAAAGGGTTGCCATCTCAGTAAAGTTGGGCTCAGTGAGAACCCAACACTGGTTTTCAGTTGGCATCCTTACAGTGACGTACGGACGGAAGCAACATAACACACAAAAATAATAATACTATTCATTTATATTTTTTTAAACTACAAAATAGTATTTCCAACTTGTCTAATTTAATACATTTACCCAAATTTCAAAAATGATACTTTTCTATAGAATTTGCTTGAAACTCCAAACGTCTTAACGGTTATCATTTCTGCGTCAAGTAGCTTTCTTATTTCTTTAAAATCTAACTACGTAATTAATATAAACCCCCTTACTAATATTTACACACATCTTATAACAGAGGTATAACAGACTCATTACTAATAATCAACTTTTGACATTTCTCGCGTATACAGCTGTTGTAATCATTGAGAAAATTGTATGAAATGTTAGACAAGAGTTATACAGCCCGTGGACCTATAACGTGTGATTAAGCGATTATTTTCGTGTGTTAATTGTCAGACGCATAAAATTGATTATTACATTATTTTTATAAAATGTGTGAACAATATTGTCATAACGAAACATATTTTAGTTTTAAATGAAACGATACATTCAATGCATTTTATTTATTACCTTTTTGCGGAGGTAAAATCATCAGTCGCTGACATGAATTCATTCCGATCCTTATCCTGGTCTGGGCCGGGGCTGCAACCCGGACACTGACGAACGGAAACCTACACACAGTTAGGTGTCCGTATCTGTCAAAAATAAGGTCAAAGGTTATTAAAATCGAACCGTTTCGAAAGAACCTTCTCCTGACATACATGAATTAATACAAAACAAAAGGATTTGGCAAAATTGGTCCAGGCGTTTTTGAGTTATGCGCTTACCAACACATTTTGCGATTCATTTTTATGTTATAGATAATGCAGAGGAAAAAATCTCTATAATTCTTTATAAAACAGCTGTGAATGCCAATTAAAGCAGTGCATTTCTGCCTACAATCACCGTCCTCGGCTAATCAGCAACATTACGCCCTTGTACCATAATGTACCATTACATTGTACCATTATATTGTACCATAATGTACCATTACGTTGTACCATAATGTACCATTATGTACCATTACAGTGTACCATAATGTACTATTACATTGTACCATAATGTGCAGTCATATGTCAAAAGTGCGCTTCCAACTCAATGCTCACTATTGTTTGAGCTATACGGGCTGCGGCGCCTACACACACATACGCATATTTATCCGTGTAAGAGATGTTCCAAACGCTAACAAATTAACATGTCGTATTGCTACGAGTAATAATAACAGATGTGGTCAACGTTAGACAAGGATGACAATATCAGTAACTTGTTTTTATCACCGTTTGATTTCACAGTAATGCAAAATGTCAACTAGCACACTTAAGTTAACCTTAGCTAGATTGGTAACGATCCTAGTGTGATCGTGGTAGATATGAGTTCGAATCCAGGGTGGACTGGTCTTTTAAGTTATTTTACAATAATTATTGTTTTGGTAATTTATTTTTGTAAATTACTTTGAACAAATAGTTATTATAAAGGTAATTTAATATAATGATAATAAATTAAACAAATTTTGGTATGGTAACATTGTATTTTTTTTATAAAAGAAAGGTATAACTTTAGGATCGTGCCGCAGGAGGAGAGGGAAATGGTGGGGTAGGGGGGAGGGAGAAGATGTCCTCTCTCCCCCAGTACCACTCCCATGACAAGGCAATGCACCGTTTCCGAGAAAAACGATTTTTTATAACCTAACCTCAAAACACTAAAAAGTCACTTAACAGGCAAAGTCGACGGAGGACGCTATCGCTTAAGAAAGTCATTGAAATATGTAATAACAATCATAAGCGGGCAACAAGTTGCTAATGTGTAACTGTTGTCAAATGTTCTTATAGAAGAAGGTCATAAGTACAACTAATATTGCTTTGCCATAGTTTTGCGAGACTGACAGTCCACTTCTGTCTGTTATAGTACCATTATATTGTACCGTAATGTACCATTACATTGTGCAGGAAGAGTGTGTGCGCTGGGTACTGGACGTAGCGCTGGGCGGCGGCGGGGGCGCCGGCGGGCCCCCCAGCGGGGCGCCGGCGGGGGGCGCGGCCGGGGGCGCAGGCGGGGGCGCGAGCGGGGGCGCGCGGCGCCGCGTGCTGCGCGCGCTAGACGACGGCGACGCGGAGGACTTCGCACACCTGCCGAGCGCCGCGCCTCCCACTCCGTCTGTACCTCTGTCCTCCCTCAAGTAAGCCGTCAATTCTCACTCATATATTTAATACAACAAAGGGAACGGGCAACGTTTTTTTTTTTAAAAAACAAATACATCATGTGCCAAAGAGGCCTTTGCCGGCCGTGGTCAATATTATTAATGCACGCTTGACCGTCGCGTGTGAACAAAGCAATATTTAAAACAATGCTCGTACATTTACTCACACAACCTGAAACTTCAGCCATCGTTCGAGTCGGGAATTTTAAATTAGTTGTCTCTTATTTGAAAAAAATAGCAATAAAATATAATTTAAGATAGGCTGGCTGTGCCACGCCTCTGTCTGTCGAAAGTACAGAAAACCTTAAAGGGGTTATGTTGTGTCAATAGCTACAAAAAAAAAAAAAAAAATAAGAATGGTATCTGAAGAATCTTGCATCACATTGATTCGGTTCCACCGGATAAATCTTAAATATAGTCAGCAGTTACTTAAATTCCAACAAGGAATGCATCAAATGTTTCTCTCATTTTATTAATTTAACTCGAGAGTTTTGAATTGATTCTATAGTTTGTTCTTGTTCTCTGCATTCTTCTAACATATAGCCGCAATAATGTGTGTGTGGAATTGTATCGGTTGCTCGTTCTTCTCCATGTGAAACTACACTTTGGAACGAGCACTTTACAATTACGACGTTTCAAAGGTTTGTATATAGCTTAGTTGCTATGGCTTGGATTTTGACTTTGACTTTATCATAGTTGTAGCGAGCGGGGCGGAGACGCCGCGCTAGTGTCGCGCGGCAGCGGGGCCACGCCCCTCGCCCTGCTGCCGCCGCGGCGGGGCGCGGGGGGCGCAGGGGGCGCGGGGGGCGCAGGGGGCGCGGGGGGCGGCGAGCTGGGCGCCGCGGACATCATGCGGCTGCCCATCGTGTTCGCGGACGACGAGGCGGCGCTGGAGGCCGACGCGGCCCGCCCGGTCACCGTCACCTCGGGCTCGCGCTACACGCGCGTCATCGTCGCGTCGCGCGGCGCGGCGCGGCCGGGGCGCGGCGCGGGCCCGGCGGGGCGCGGCGCGGGCCCCGCGCGCCCCGTGCGGCCCGTCTTGCTGCGCCGCGGCCTACGTCTGGTGCCGCGCAATGCCACGCCGCCGCTGTGACCCGCCACTATGACCTGCCGGGCCCCGCCCCAGTCACCTGCTAGGCCCCCGATCCAATATACTACAGGGCCCCGCTCCAGTCATCTGCAAGGTCCCGTTCCAGTAAACTGCCAGTTTTAACCGCTGTGGATAGCAAGTTTCTCAAATAATACATGTACAGCATTTGTGATACATTTTATAAATGTGAAATAATAAATTTGTTACTAATTTGAATATACTTCTCAATACCAACTTGTTGTTGTGCATAATGAGTACAGAGTGCCTTGCAGCCAGGGATCCCCGAATGAAAACGACGATAGGTACCTCAGAGCAAGACAATTTTATTCTTCTGAAGTTTGCTTTATACCATTTGCCGTGTCACGAAACCATATCGCCATCTTTCGAGCTATTCGGTACTACATTTTTATAAATAATTATTCTCGGTTATGGGATAGAGTGGGGATCGAGTGTAACTACACGGTACACCCATGTAATTATTGTTTCTACATTAAACACTTTTCATTTGAGATTACTATCTATTTGTACGATTCTGTACATTTATCAGGAAGATGTTGTTCAGGTTGAAGTGCGAAGAGAGTAGGTCACGTAGTTTCCAACGAGTTTATTGCGTAAAGTTATGTTTACAACGAAAACTGTTAACGATTCCTTTCTCCAATGTTGGTCACTGCGTAGCAGTATTTGCACTCGTTTATTTACCGTATTGTACAACTATTTATAAAAATGAAATTGCCTATGTCAGTCTTTTGAGACTGTACACTATTATATTTTGCCGAATCCGAGGCCATTTTTAACCGACTTTCAAAAAGGAGGATAGTTCTCAATTCGACCGTATATATGCGTTTTTTTATGTTTGTTCGCCGATATCTCCGTTATTTATGAACCGATTTTGATAATTCTTTTTTTTTGTTGGAAAGGAGATCGTCTCAGAATGGTCCCATGATAAGGAAATCAGGATCTGATGAAAGACCAGAGAAATCAAGGGGAACTTTTAAAAGTAGGGGCGAGTGGTGATTTTGCATGTAGTTTTAGTAGACTTTGACAACGCTACAACTTGCCGTTGCCGTTGCGTGCCGTTTGGGCTTGAATGATTCGTATTGGTGAACACTTTGCACCAAGGTCGTGACTGTCATTAAGGGTCTGATAATGAGAACAAAGGACAGCTCAGGGAACTCCTGGACGGTTTCAGTAACTACCTCGTGTTTGGACTTAATTCATTTATATCTGTAGTGTATTACATATAATAAACGTAGCACGCTAACTGGTGGGGGAGCTGAGTGGTGGGGAGCGCAGCTAGCGAGTCGCTGGCCGCTCTGTCGCTGTGGAGCCGCCGGGCAGTTAAGTGCATTACAATTCAATCCGCTGTTTTATTCCTGTGTACATACCCAGTAAACCCTTACAATATCGATGGCAACTTTGCAACTGTATGGATTACAATGAAGTTATGCAGTAAATCGTGTTGTTCGTTGGAACCGGAAGACCGTCGTGAGATCTCTTTGGCTATTCCGAGTAATTATGTTGTATTTGGACTTAATTCATTTCTATTGATGAGAACGTTGCACGAGGGAATTCCTCAACGATTTACAGCACTGGTGGCTGACTAACTCAGGACTACCATTACCGTGATTTTCGGTCTCAAGTAGTCGTCGTCTTCTCTTTTGAGAAGCATCCTAGACTTCAAAAAGTAAACTAATAAGCAAAAAATAAATTTACTTTGTTCAATACAAACATGTTTTCATTTAGTTAAATAGAAAATAATATTTAATAACTATTTTAATTTTTTTATGTCGGTGCCAAGTAATACATACATACTACATACATATATGATTTAAAAAAAGGTCGGCAAACGAGCAGACGGTTTCCCTGATGATATGATTGCTTACCGCCCATGGACACTCGCAACGGAGGAGTTACGAGTGCGTTGCCGACCTTTTAGGGATTAGGGATTTGGAGATTTAGGGATTTAGGAGGGATTGGGGGAGGGGAAGGATTGGGCCTCCGGTTTAAATTTTAAGTTTAAATTTTTCGCAAAATGATTAGACTCTGCCGCTCATAATCCTTTCGAAAATTTTAGAAGCAGTTAGTAACAAGGCTATGGGTCGATAGTTATTAGGGTCAAGTTTCGAGTTTTTTTTATGAATATGGTTAATCAATGCTTTTTTCAGTAGGTGTGGCAAGGTATCTTCTTCGAATGACTGGTTGACAATGGTAAGTAAGGTGAGTTCGTCTGCGCATTGTGTTAGAAGAAAAGGGGGAAACTCATTTTACTTTTAGGGTTTTTATTGTTTTGTTTATTTCGTATGGATAAACGGGGCTTAGAAACATTGTTTTATCTGCTGGGCAAACAACGGGGTCACCTTTTGCTTCTTTTCCTGTAGTTCGGGTATTTTCACCGATGGATGCAAAAAAATTATTAAAGAGGGTAGCTATTTGTTTGGGGTCTGTAATGCCGGTTTCGTTTACTAATAATTTCAGATTAGATTTGTATTTTTAATTTTTTTAATTGGCTCTTTCGTTTATGACACTCCACATTGTTTTAATTTTGTTTGTTGATTTATTTATTTTGTTTGTATGTTGTATGTTCTTTGCGGTAACTACACATTTTTTCAAGGTTTTTTCATATTGTTTATAATGTTTTACAAGGATAGGGTCGTTTATTCTTTGTGTTAAAACTTTTAGTTGTCTTTTATTTGCACGATAACTTAATGCCTTTTGTTAGCCAGTACTAATTGTTTGTTTTAATTTTTACCAGTTTTTGCGGTATACCTACTTACATGAATTTAAAATTGTTTTCAGTATATCATTAAGTATTTGATAATTTTTGTTGAAGTTATTCTTTGGTATAAGTATCACTTTGGTTAACTGAATTAAAAAAGTTGATTTGGTATTTTTAATTCAGTTTTAAAATGCTGTATGTTATCAGAATTAAATAACCGTTTTTAGTGTAAGTAGGCACCATACCATAGGTTGAGTGATGCAATTTTTATGTAGTTTCATATGGAGGACAGTGGCGTAGTGGTCTGAGAAACCTAATTCTCTAAATACCTGTGCCAACTGCTTGCCTGTATGGGAAATTGCTGTTTTCATTTTCAGGTCTCTTTTCATATTTTATATTCACCTCTATCGACAGTTACATAATTATTTGTTCTGTCAAAGTTTGTGAATATTAAAATCTAGGCATGTTGAACTGGTTTGGGTTGCGTGTTGGAGATTTTATTCGTTGTGTAAACTTATATTGTAACATGAGATCAAGTAGTGAGCTAGCTTTAACATTATTTAGTAAAACATTTACATTTAAATCTCCTCCAATTATTATGTTATATTTTAAGTACTTCTTATATACATATGTATAAATAACAATATTTTTAGCTTAAATATAAATAATCCTTCCTCTTTCCTATTCCTATATATAGTAATAATTAATACTTTATCCCTAGGTATTTCAATTGCACATGTTTCTATACAATATTCTATTGACATATTTGTAATATCACTAACTTCTAGTGTCCGACCTAAGCTTCGGCTTCGGCCACCTTCTGCCAAAAAAAGCACCTTCGGCCAAAAATTTGCCGAAGGTTTGCTTTTGTGCAAAGCAGCAGAGTTTCACCGCGCCGCCACACCGGCCCAAACGAATCGCAGTTAGTAGGTAACACAGAGTACATTTTAGCAATAGGAAAGTGGGTAAACTAAATGAAACTCGGGATTGTCGACATTATGAGGCCGCTATTTTATAATGTTCGATATGTAGGCTTCTAATTTTTCTTGTGATAGCCATGTCTCACATAGACATATTACATTGTAGGTACACTGAGTTTTCCTGGACAAAGGCCTCGAAAAGGTGTCGTTTGTTGTATAAACTTTGTATATTATTTTGGAATAGGTATAATCTTAAAATGTTCTTCTGTAGTATCGAAAAGTATTATACGAAGCTCTCTACTCTCCCCACACTTAAAATTTAATTTCACCATGCAAAAACTCCCAGAGGGTCATGGCTATATATAAGGATAATCCGCGGATATCGCACGATCTCCAGTGTGGCGGCGAACCTCCTTGCCGGATCACCGCCGTGGGATCTGGTAGCGAAGGCGCTCGCGCGCGTCTACAGTTTGCGCGCAGACGCGCGTCGCCGGGGCGAGGATCCTCTGCCGCGCCAAGTTAGTGCGTGGCGGAATGAGCTCCGGCGAGATCTCATGGCTGAGTGGAAGCAGCGAATGTCGCAACCGAAGGCCGGGCACGCTACTATAGCAGCGGTAGGTCTCCTCTTTGAGGAGTGGCTTGAGAGACGCCACGGCGTCCTCACCTTCCGCCTGACGCAGGTGCTTACCGGGCACGGCAGCTTCGGTAGGTTCCTGTTTCGGATCCAGCGGGAGGAAACGCTCGAGTGTCGTCATTGTGAGGACCACCTAGAGGATACGGTGGCGGTATGCCCTGCCTGGGCTGAGCACCGCCTTGCCCTCAGGGAAGTGATAGGCGGCGGCGACCTCTCGCGCCCGGCCTTAGTCGAGGCCATGGTGCGAAGCGAGAGGAACCGGGACGCGGTCTCCTCCTTCTGTGAAGCAGTTATGCTCGCAAAGAGGGAGGCGACCCGCGTGAGGGAGCAATCCTCCTCCACACGCCCCAGCCGCTGCGACAGGCGATACTACGGGCGTCGGGGATCAAGGGACGATTTCCCTAAGGTAAGGGCAGCTCGCCGCCGCCCGACCAGAACCAGACCCGAGCGTACGGCGCGTAGCGTTCCGCGCGCGCCTCAAAAAACCAATAGACCACCACAGTCGGGGCGCTATAGGGCTGATGTTCAGCCGGGGTGGAAGGGTAAGCGCAATGAGGCACCGCGACCTCGGCCCAGAGCAGGAGAAGGAACGGGGAGGTTTTTAGTCAGCAAGAGTGTAACACCCCCTCCGCCCGGCCATGGGCGGGAGAAGTCATTTGATGATTTTCCCCTCACAAAACAAAAAAAAAACATGCAAAAACAAGAAAACGTTAGCCTAGGTCTTAAAAATGCGAAAGTGACTCTGTCTGTCTTTCTTTTCTTCAAGCCTAAACTAGGTACTGAACCGATTTCAGTTAAATTTAGTACAGACATAGTTTGGAACTTGAGAAAGGACATGGGATAGCTTTTATACCAAAAACTTGCAGGAAGTCACTATTCCACGCTAACGGAGTCGCGGGCAAAAGCTAGTATATAATTGTATGGGAGTGTGTCTGCGTGTTTAAAAATGAATATCTACATAGAGGTAACTTTTGAAATGTTCGTTCAATACTCGTGCGAAGCCGAGGCGGGCTGCTAGTAATTAATTATTTGTTTTAAAACTTGAGGCACTGACTTTTGACCTAACAGTGGATTGGCAACAGCCGGCTTATTTTTTCTTTTCCAAATTAAATATGTTACTAAAGACGGTGATTCAATCTTGTAGATACACATAATGTATGAGAGAATCATAGACAATTAAAAAACATACCTATAGGTATCTATGGTGCGAACCATGCAGAGAAAAAATGTGATAAGAACAAGTACCCAATGACATCATTAAATTTAAAACCTTACTTACTTATTAGGTATCTCATCATCTTATAATCACAGCGATACTGAGAATCTGAAAGAATGCTTTCTTTATAATGAAAACTCTAGTTAGCGGTAGATACCTACCTAATTAAAAAAAGAAATGTGTGATAGCATTATATAATCAAAGCAATAGTTCGGAGAATTTAAGTAACTGCTGACTAAGTATATTTTGGTATTGTCCGGAGCTAAATACGAATCTACGGAGAAATGATTTGATACCCACGGTCGCGCCGTACAAATCACGAGAAATGATTTGTACGGCGCGTACCTAGCGTTCCGCGCGCGCCTCAAAGAGCCATTCGACCACCACAGACGGGGCCCTAAAGGGCTGATGTTCAGCCGGGGTTGCGGGGTAAGCGCAATGAGGTACCGCGACCTCGGCACAGAGCAGGAGAAGGAACAGGGTGGTTTTTAGTCAGTAAGAGTCTGACACTCCCTCCTGCCCGGCCCTGGGCGGGAGAAGTCATTTGATGATTTTCCCCTCACAAAAAAAACAGCATTAAATTTTACCTTTTTTCTTTAAAATATAGCTAAAAGCGCCTTAGTAAAAACAATATGGGTATGTTTGACTTCTGAAAATCGAAAGCAAAGGTAAAACATCCTTAAAAAAGAGGAAAATTAGATTAGAATTAGACACAGTAAGATCGTATATTTTACAATGTAATAATATTAATTTTTTGTGTGTCGTGCCGTCTGCCTGCTGCCTGCCCAATCTGCTTGTAACCATGAGAGCCCGGCTCCGACTTATGAGCTGGGTAAAACTCGGTACCCAACATTCAGCGGCACTTCTCCTGCTCAAACCATCCACCTATTTGTGGTCCACTTGGAATTCATTATTTTGATTTTGACTTTGACCAAGATCGTTGGAGTCTGTTTAGGTCACCTCAGCTGATTAAACTTACGTACGACAAACACAAAAAACAGCGAGCGCCCCTGAAATCAGTGGCCTTAGCGATGCAGACATTTTATGGTAAGATTAGGGTTGGTGGACACACGTTACATTTAGTCAATGAGTGACACAAATCATGAAGGCCTGCAGAGTGGCGAGACAGAATAAACAATGGTGAGTGAGCACGAGGCCTCAGAGAGTCAGGGCGCGCGTTACGTAAGGCGGCGGCGCGCCTGCGCGGAGCTCGCGCCGCGCCACTGTGCCAGTACTGGCAGTGTCACGGCCCAAGCCGCCGCACTCCCGGCCGCGCCCGCTCTCCGCGCAACCACGCGATCCCACGGAAAACATGATCCACTTCATATTATCTTAAATACAGCTTGGCTAAGACCTAGCTTCGGCAGCGCGTTCTCATTATCTCATGAGCCGGTGGACAGCGCGTTAGGCGCCGGACGCGCCGAGCCGTCTGCCGAGGCTGGCGCGCCGAGCAGTCGCTGGTGCGGGCCGCGCCATCCGCGCTTGCAGAGCTAATTGACGTGGCCGTAGACATTCGATCGCGTGTGCGGTGCAGTGTTGGTGTGACGCGAGCCGTGCGCCCGTATCGAGCGATGCGAGCGCTGGCGTCGCGGGCAGCGCGAGGCCCGGCCCGCGGCCGCCGCAGCTGCTAAGTGGATTAGCTCGCGCTGCTGCCGCGAGCCCTACTTGTGCTGGATGCTCGCCGCCACACGTAAACAATAATATCGATCTCGACTGTGCCTGCCGCCGTCGTGTACGTACTTTACTTGTTTGTTTCCTTTCCCTAGCAGTGCCAGGAGACTGTACTGCCGTCCCACAGTTGTTGCTGGCGGCTCGGTCGCCCGATCCTTGTACCGGGTGCTCCGCCATGGCATGCGATCCATCGACATGTCTCCTTAGTTTAGTATGAATTGCTTCGGATCAGTGACTGCCTCTGTGTTAATGTGCCTGTTTATTTCATATAGGTATTTACTTTCTGCAGCTATAACTTGACTCCATTCACCTAGGTACCTAGGTTGATGAGTTTCATCATTGAACTCCTCCTAATCAGTAAATCAGTACTTAGGTACTCCAAAAGTCTGATCAAATATAAGACGGATACTTAGTTGGTTCAAATCGTTTAGTCGTACTGTAACAGGGGTGTGTTGATGTTACTGGGACCGTTGGCGAGGCTGTGTGTCTCTCATGCACGACTCACACAGTACCTACTTGTGTGTCTGTGTGTCTCATCCATTGACATGCGATGAGGTTGGAGAGGAAGTATCGTTTCATTTAAGTAGGCGTGAAGATTAACAAGCAGGTACATAAATAGAAAATATTCAGGCAGACTATAGCTGTTCCGACTCCGAAAGCGTTCCTACCTAGTTATTATATTATCTTGTAAGCATAGACTATACAATATATACTGAGCTTGTAAGGCTTTAAGTACACCCCTGCACTTTTCTAGCCGCCGCATTTTGATTTCAGTGAGCACTGAACCCTCACACTGACTCACACAGCACGCATGTACTCTTAGTTATGGCAGTCACTTGTAAACACTCACATTGAGGCTCCGAGCATTTTACCCAACTACATTATATCGATCTGGCTTTAGACGTAACAACAGAATTATTGCTCAGCAACTTAAATTTGCACCTCCCCACAATCAAAACAATGTTAAAATGTTGTACTTAGATGAAAGCTTTATATATTTATTCATTTAAAGCGGTGGCATAACGGCGTAACTCTGTGTGTGATCCAATAAATGTAGGTAAACTTTAAAATGGTACCAGACGTCTATGAGATTGCCTTGACTTCATTCATAATGTTATTGCGTCAAGGTGCGTGGATACTAACTACTTAATAAGTAAATAGGTAGGTACTTATTGTTATTATTTTGACTATATTTATAACAGACAAGTTTCTAATAAAAACACACACATTATGTATGGAGGGCATGATCATTTTTTTTAGGGACTCGAAATATGGAACGCTTTTGTCAATGTCTTTAGGTACCTACACCGCACATTCATTGTTTCATTGTATACCTAGGTAATATATTTCTATTATAAAATAAATGATTTGACCTTTTCTGTTTTGAGTTGTCTAAATTTAGGTTTAGTGCAATTAAATAAATGAACCGTCGCAAAGTGACTGTAAGTAGTACCTACGTATGTTCGAGCATTGCGGGTCAGTAAACTATTGGTCGAGTGTCTTGAGACATGCAGCATTGGCGTGTGACGAGTGCGTCTTTTGGGAACGCTAAACATTTCTCTGGACCAACTCGGGACGATCCAAGCGGCCATTAATTATATCGTACAGCAAACACTCCAATCCAGTTTCCTTCTCCTTTCCTCGACGGTTGGCAGTCCATAATAATATGACCGACGACGGTTGTCGTAGGACATCGGAGCTTTACGAAGGCGATAATTAAGGTGCTTGATAAACATTCTATACCTACACTCGATTGCATTCGTTGCACTCGATTAATATTTATGACATTAGGTTATGGGCGATATTGTCGAAAGCCTTTGTCATATCGGTTTAATTTGAGCATATTGGATTTCTTTTGTTTAAAAATGAAAATAATTTTCCAAATACAAAATTAGAGAATTGCAAATGACTTTTTCAAAAGTCAGAATAAAATAGGTATTTATGTTTGCTATGGGAGTAGATAGTTTTAAATGCCAATTAATAAATAGGGTCTTAGTTTAATCTGTAATCCCAAAGTACCTACTGGTCTTTGTTTAGGTGTTTCCAAAGAGTATAAGTGGTTATATCGTCATTGGTCACCTCACCTACATCCGCGAGATATGCACTTCGTCTGCTTGAAAGTGACTCGTAAGTTGGGTCGGTGTTTCTGCTCGGAGTGTCGGCTAGTTTCAATTAGTTGGACTCAAACGAGTATCTATACCTAAGCGTAATGTACGAAAATCATCTCATTTCGAAGAGTTGCGTTCCTGCCGCTACGCGTGACGATGCAGGCCCGCCCAGCGTATCACACACGCCGTTCTCCGACATACTTCGATGTTTTCATTATTTGGATCTAATGTCCATTATGTAAGTTCGCGCAAGAATAAGAAAATAAATTAGTACATGTACATAAATTAGTAATACATCAGTAGCACATGGAAAATAATATGTAGGTGTAAGAACAAGATCGCAAAGTTAGCTGGTCCGCCATACGCAATGTTTACTTATTCCCTCTAGCACCAAGTGCAAGTCTTCGGGTCGCGATGGACATTATCAGTCACGCACGAATTATACGTTTTGTTGAATGAGCACCTAACTAATGCTAACGCTATGAGCCCAGGAGAGTATTAATGATGAAACCTAGAAATAGATATACGCCCAGTAGGTATATACTAACCTACATGGCTGTAGGTAAACATATTCTTTTCATTGACTTTAACAACACTTCCAATAAATTGTTCAGACCGCAATATTTGGGTTAACCTGTGCTTACGTATCGGAGTTGTAAAGTGGATTCAACTGGAGGTATTTCAATATCATTCGTGATCCGTGACGGACGGACATTATTTATGCGTGGTTGAAGGACACGTCTAGGCCGCCTAGCGCACACGTAGGGGCTGAGACTCCCCTAAACCGCTAATAGTATTAAAGAGAGCGGTGATTCAGTACACTAATACACCCGACAACTTAACCTCAGTTTGACTCTCGCGCCGCGCCTGCCTGCAGGCTGCGTAGCGCCACCCGTTGGATGTTGAGGCTATTCATACACTTAGGTATTAAGTAGGTACCCGTCTATCTAGCCGGTAGCTACTTTAAAAATTTTCATCCTGTCAGCTTTGACCCGAACAAACAAATTCAGGCAATGTATGTAGTAGGTATATATAGATTGCGTGCGCCCACTTAGTGGAGTGTTTCATACATAATGCACACATAGAATTGTCTATAGAGAGAAACATACATATGTCCGCCTGGACCCGGCCATAGAAGAAAATATGACATGACCCGATGACAAAGGTTGAGAATTTCAAAAGTCGGCAACGCAAGTATATTTTTACCAGCCGGGGTTGCGGGGTAAGCGCAATAAGGCACCGCGAACTCGGCCGAGAGCAGGAAAAGGAACAGGGGGGTTTTTAGTCAGTAAGAGTCTGACACTCCCTCCCGCCCATTTTCCCCTCACAAAACCATATCTTTACAAGATGGGCTTTTCGTAAGTTAAATACTGTTTTACGAATTATGCTAGATACGATCTGGAACGAACGAACCTTCTGTGTTACAGAACCTACAGCAGCTGCACCAAGCATCTAAGTAGGTACTTATCGTGCCGTATCGTCTTATCACGTTTCTAGACTCCTAATTATCTACCGAATAAGGTACGTAGGTGTAAGAGAAGCTTATGACTGCTCTGGGAGGAATAAAAAATAATAAACACACCAAAAAAATTTAAACAGCATTCATTACTTATTCACATTTTAATTTTGCAATGTAATTTAACATTGAGCCTGTAGTATTTAATATTCATTATTCATTATTCATTGATGGCTTTTCGAAGAAGCAAATTACAAATACGTAAAACATAGCAAAGACGTTCTAAGATATAGCAATAGCATGATCTTTATGACGTAAGCTTGTTTTGAAGTAATGTGTGTACCTAATTGTATAGAAACTGGTTAACAAACCGTTAGTTCAGAACTTGCCGACACCGAATATTCATAGGAGTGATACCACGACCTTACAGAAAACCGCCGTGAAACAACCACAGCGTTGTGTTTCGCCGTGTGAGTGAGGTTACCGGAGGCCCAATCCTTCGCCTCCCCTGACCCTTCCCCAATACAAAATTTTGTAAAGATAATTATACCGTGTTTAGTATCATTTTAAAGGGTATTCCTTTCAGTATTCTGAAAATCTTGTTTTATACTTTTGCAGCGTCGGTTTTTGTCGTAGTTGGGTTATAGTTTTTATACTTTTTATTATTATATTCAGAAGGTATACTACCTCTATCTTAAAGTTAGTAGCTAGCACACTCAATCGTGTCGCCATAAAAATTCTCTCTAAGTTAAGCTGGCGTGCCCATATGAAGCGTTTTTCCCTCACAAAAAATGGGTATTTTTTTTTATGTGATATTTCGGCAAACGAGTAGACGGATTACCTGATAGTCAGCAATCAGCGCCGCCCATGGAAACCCGCAACGGAGGAGTTGCGAGTGCGTTACCGACCTTTTAGGGATTAGGGATTTGGAGATTTAGGGATTGGGGGAGGGGAAGGATTGGGCCTCCGGTAACCTCACTGACACTGATTTTCTGTGAGGCCGTGGTATCACTCCGGTCGAGCCGACCCATTCCTGCCGAAGCATGGCTCTCCCACACTTAAATGTAATGTTTTAGGTACTGTGTAAATAAGTTATTGGGTGAAACGAATAGACATGTGAAGTATCACACAAACCTGAGAGGTTTAAGTGATACTGAATCAGATAAAAACACGTTAACATTAATTAATTAAATAAATATAAGTAAGTTAATTATTATTATAATAATACGTGCTACTTAACATTTAAGATGTTCTAAACATGTATTTTTTTGTTTTATTTATATACCTACATCATGGTTCCGCCCTCGGATTTTCTCGTGTTATTGGTGCGTATACGTACTGTACAAAGTAGGTAGGTAACCTACACATCACACACAGAAAGGGTTGTTCGGTGAGGGAATCGAACCCACGACATGTTTTGCATAGATTCTATGCAAGCTCGATGTATTACAGTCTGGTGAGGGTGCAGGCAATATCCAAAAGGGTACACAGCATGCTTTGTTACGCATGGGCTTGTGTTATCACATAAGACCTGAGCGTTCATGTTTCTATTGACCGCCCGCCCCGACCTTGACCTTTGTATGGATGGACATCTTGAACACATCTCAGGCTCTAATTGTTTCCAGGACGGCGGCACACTCTCACCCTTCTAGTCATTCATCTCAGGCCTAAACCCAAATCCAGACTCATCGCAAAACAAATGTAAATGTTCCGTTCACTTGACGAGCGCGTTTCTCACGACCTTTACACATATAGATATGGTTGTCAACCCAATCAACTCATGAAGTTGATCCCCCAAAATTGGGCACTGAAAATAATTACAAAAACACCCTTTGTGTGTTGTAGCCTTTGTCTCTCGGGGTCTTGTGGTCACTTGAATGTCATCATCCGGAAGACGTCCACTGCTGAACAAACGCCTCCTCATTAATTCTCCACGTAAATAACAACACACACCCACAGCTGCACAAGCCACTTACATCCATTGGCTCCCCGCGACTCTGACGATGTCGACGGTCCACGCTAGTCAATTGGCCGCCAGTCCTTCGAGCGATGTGGTCTGCCCATTGCCATTTGAGCCTGCAGATTTTACGAACTATGTTCGTAACTTTAGTTCTTTGGTGAATTACCACATTTTTGTCGCGCAAACACCCCGAGCATAGGTCGCTCCATTTTGCATCGTGTATGAGCGACTCGAGGGCTCTCCTGAAGGCCCGAAGATATTGAGTGAACATCCTGGTCTTCAGGCACTGTGGGATTTTCGATGATAAGACTTCGCCCGGTGCCTTGTTGATTTATGCTGTTTAAGAGCCAATCTAATCTCGCACAGGCTGATGTCGTGGATATCCTCAGTGTAGTGCCGTGTCTTCTGGGGTCCCGACCTGTACTAACAATAATTGTTTCAGATTTTAAATCATAGTAGTTGACACCGTTATTAATTTGTGTAAATTTTTCGTATGTCATGTCATCAATGATGGATGACGGCTAACATATGTATGTAACATTATGTACAACAAAGGCGCGGTGTGCTGAGATGGCGGGCGACATGTGACGTCACGGAGCCACGCTAGCGGCGGCATGCCGGGCGGCCGCCGGGGGCTCGTGGCCCCGCAGAACACCTTCCTCGAGAACATCATCCGGCGCTCCTCCTCTCAGCGTGAGTGCCAGCCGCAGCTGAAGTGCTACCTCCCCCCCTCCCCCCAACCAGCACTAACCTGTGACCGCTTCTCTGCAGCAGACAGCAGCTTTCTGTTGGCCAACGCACAGATCGTGGACTATCCGATCGTGTATTGTAACGAGACGTTCTGCAAGATGAGCGGCTACAACCGAGCGGAGGTCATGCAGAAATCGTGCAGGTAAACGCTCTTATTGGCCACTTTCTAATTACTTCCTCCACATATAGGTATATGAGGCATGGGCTATGGCGTGCTTTAATGATAGGTACCTAAGTCCGTGGGTAGGTATACATTTATTTAAATATTAATTAATTAATAAAAAAATACATTTCTGCTAACGTATATTTTTTATATGTGTTCCTGTTAATTAACTGGTATTTTATGATTGGCACGTACATTGCGACGTTCTGCAATCAGGTCAGTACTATTATAATAACTGAATTTCGGACGATCCGATATGACAAGCCCTAGAGCAGTAGGTACAAAAATTAATGCGTTGTTTGCACAGATGCACGTGGATGTACGGCGAGCTGACGGAGAAGGAAGCGGTGGAGCGAGTGGACCGCGCCCTCGACCACCACCTCGCCGACCAGTTCGAAATCCTGCTGTACAAGAAGAACCGTAAGTAGTGCAGAGAGTGTCCCTGCAGGGGCAGCGCAGCGCGTGACGCGGGTGTCGTGTTGCAGGCACGCCGCTGTGGCTGCTGGTCCACGTGGCGCCCATCCGCAACGAGCGCGAGCTGGTGGTGCTGTTCCTGCTCACGTTCCGGGACATCACGGCGCTCAAGCAGCCCATCGACGCGGACGACCCCAAAGGAGGCCAGTACTCAGCGTCTGTCCCGGCGACTCGCCTCGAGCGCTGCGTGACCGAGTGCGTCTGTCCACAGGGCTGTCCAAGTTCGCGAAGCTGGCGCGCTCGGTGACGCGGTCGCGCTCCGTGCTGGTGTCGGCGCTGCCGGCGCTGAAGGAGCCGCAGCGCGCGAGCCACCTGGCGCATGTCAGTACTCCCGCCCACCATGTAAACACGCACTCTCACTACGCCGCACCGCCACCCGCTACATATAACGGCTCGGTCCGCGACCCGCGCATGGCTTGCTGAGCTAGTCGTGGCGCGGGCCGAGGCTGAGACGGTCGCGTGTGCGCAGGTCATGTCGCTGTCGGGCGACGTGCTGCCGCAGTACCGGCAGGAGGCGCCCAAGACCCCGCCGCACATCCTGCTCCACTACTGCGCCTTCAAGGCCATCTGGGACTGGATCATCCTGTGCCTCACCTTCTACACGGCCATCATGGTGCCCTACAACGTGGCCTTCAAGAACAAGACGAGCGAGGACGTGTCGCTGCTGGTGATCGACTCCATCGTGGACGTCGTCTTCTTCATCGATATAGTGCTAAACTTTCACACCACCTTCGTGGGCCCCGGCGGCGAGGTGGTCAGCGACCCGAAGGTCATCCGTAAGAATTACTTCAAGTCGTGGTTCCTGATCGACCTGTTGTCGTGCCTTCCTTACGACGTGTTCAACGCATTCGACCACGACGAGGATGTGAGTAGCGGGGCTGGGCGCGAGCCAGGCGCCTGGCCTCGCCCACGACCGAGTGCTCCCTCCGCAGGGTATCGGCAGCCTGTTCAGCGCGCTGAAGGTGGTCCGGCTGCTGCGGCTGGGCCGCGTGGTGCGCAAGTTGGACCGCTACCTGGAGTACGGCGCCGCCATGCTCATCCTGCTCCTGTGCTTCTACATGCTGGTGGCACACTGGCTCGCCTGCGTCTGGTACAGCATCGGCCGCTCTGACGCTGACTCGGGTCTGCAGTACTCGTGGCTGTGGAAGCTCGCCAACGTGACTCAGAGCCCGTACTCGTACGTGTGGTCCAACGAGTCGGACGGGCCCGAACTCGTCAACGGCCCGTCGCGCAAGACCATGTACGTGACCGCGCTCTACTTCACCATGACCTGCATGACCTCCGTGGGCTTCGGCAACGTCGCCGCCGAGACCGATAACGAGAAGATCTTCACCATCTGCATGATGATAGTGGCAGGTGCCGGAATTCTTCTGTTATTAGCCGGAGCACGGCGCGACCCCCGCGCAGTCGCTGTAGCGGGGGCCGCGCCCTTCCTCCCCCCTCCGCCTCGCCCCCGCACTCCGCACTCGCGTGTGTGTTAGCCCTCCGCACCCCTCATCCGGTACTCCACCACCTGTCCATGTACTCGTTTTGTTTGTTTGAGTTGTCCGTCCTCGTCTGTCCTCGAGTCCCCGTGCAGGCCCACGAAGCGTCACGGCGCGTCACATACGTGGTGGCGAGCCTCACGTACGTACGTCGGGTGCGGGTTACTTTACTGAATGCATACAGTTATATACGATACGAATTATATACGTTACCATTACCACAATTCCAAAAGTGTTAGCTAATTAATGCACATAATTTTCAGTGAGCAGTACCTAACTCGGTAACAGTAGGTACCCCCCGTGGCGTAGTACGTGACGCTCTCTGTGTTGTGTTGGTTTGGACCACTCGGAACGGTGTCATGAATACTTCTGATAAAAGTATCACGATGCATTGATTTATCAACAATTGAACCGGGACTAATGCGGACTAGTATCTAGTAATTTTTTTTTTCTTTATACAAGTTGACGCAATGACGATGTACATGTAACCACTTGACGGCGCATATAGTGCCCCGCCGCGCCGCTCGAAAACGATTAGTACTTTGTCGCCTATGTCTAGGCCTCTAGTAACTATTTAATTGTGTCCAAGTGATAGACCTCTACGCACGCAAAATAAAAAACAATTTTTATGATTGCAAATTTATCGCAACAAAATGCCTTCATGCGCGATATACACTACTTAGTGTAGGCAACATTCCAAGACATCTAGCTACAAAAAAGATGGAATTATTTTTCATCGGCAATTAAATAATACGAAAATATTTTTTTTATATTATCAGATTATGAGACTCCGCAGGGATCTAGATGAAATGGTGGCTAGGTAAAAAAAAGCACACATTTTTTTTTATGTTTGTTACCTCAGAACTCCGTTGTTTATGGACGGATTTGCAAAAAATTTTTAATAGATGGAATCAATGTCGATAATAATAGAATTAAATAAACTACAACTTTTGTTTAAAAAATATAGGTAAACATTTTATAACCGATTTATAAAAAGGATTTTTTCTAATGTATAATGCTCCCATATTACTGGAGTACGATTTGTTTTATTCGTCTATGTGTTTGACATCCCTGTATGTATATTCATTTTACATTTCCGCAGATTCCGAAACTTAGAGAAAAATTAATAGATATACATAAGTATATGTATATTCAACAATCGATAAAATCATTCTATCGATTTTAGCTATTATTTTCCCTTAAATCAAGTAAGTAGACCGTCCCTAACGCTAGCCATACCTACGCAACTTGACCTTGAACTGAGCAATTGCAGTCGCGCGTTATTCCTCGTCCCCCGGCCCGCGGTAGTGAGTTGTGTTCTTAGAAGAAATCGGCCTATAAGCTCTCTAGTGGTTATATCCTCATTGACTTGACGTCTAGACTAGAGTGTACTGCTCGGAACGACAAACAGTGCTAGCCCCGTTTTAGTCCTCGTTTATCTATGGAAGGGTTCATTTAGTTTTGTGCTATCTGCTACAAGATGTAGTAAGTATTTGTGCTCCCCTGTACATACCTGTAATGCCGAGCTAACGAGTAAGCGGCGCTCACCGCGAAGCGTTGCAATGTTGCCAGCCCTGCTGTACGCCACCATATTCGGCCACGTCACCACCATCATCCAGCAGATGACCTCCGCCACGGCCAAGTACCACGACATGCTGAACAACGTGCGTGAGTTCATGAAGCTGCACGAGGTGCCCAAGGCGCTGAGCGAGCGCGTCATGGATTACGTGGTGTCCACGTGGGCCATGACCAAGGGGTTGGACACCGACAAGGTAAGGCGGTTGCCGCGGGGGGCGGGGAGGGGGGCCGGGCCGGGCGCCGCTGACCGCGAGCGTGCGCAGGTGCTGAACTACTGCCCCAAGGACATGAAGGCGGACATCTGCGTGCACCTGAACCGCAAGGTGTTCAACGAGCACCCCGCCTTCCGCCTGGCGTCGGACGGCTGTCTGCGCGCGCTGGCCATGCACTTCCAGATGTCGCACTCCGCGCCCGGGGACCTGCTCTACCACACGGGCGAGTCCATCGACTCGCTCTGCTTCATAGTCACGGGCAGCCTCGAGGTCATCCAGGACGATGAGGTTGTCGCTATTCTCGGTATGTACACGCTCCGTCTGCTTCTGCCTTACCTATCCTCATTTATTGAAGGTCGGTCTCGATCGTATGTTATCCTAATTTTTGGCCTAGTCGACTTTTTTATTGAATTTCTGCCGTGTCGCATATATCACAGACGAAGAAGGTCAAACTCAAAGATATATCAATAATGTAGTTTTCTATAAGCAAGTAGGCAGTTAGGCAAGTTTGACAGGCGGTGAAATGAGGTATGGTACGTGAGACCAATGAAACGTTATGACGATCGACTCCCGCGCTCCCAGGTAAGGGCGACGTGTTCGGCGACTCGTTCTGGAAGGACAGCGCCGTGGGGCAGTCCGCGGCCAACGTGCGCGCCCTCACGTACTGCGACCTGCACACCATCAAGCGCGACCGCCTGCTGGAGGTGCTGGACTTCTACCAGGCCTTCGCCAACAGCTTCGCGCGCAACCTCACCCTCACCTACAACCTGCGCCACCGCCTCATCTTCCGCAAGGTGGCCGACGTGCGCCGCGAGCGCGAGCTCATGGAGCGCCGCAAGCGCGAGCCCCAGCTCGAGCAGGCGCAGGACCATCTCGTGCGCAAGATCTTCTCGCGCTTCCGCCGCGAGCGCAGCGTGGCCGCCGCCCCCGCGCCCGCGCCGCGCCCCGCGCCCGCCGCGCCCGCGCCCGACCCCGAGCGCGGCGAGCCCGCGCCCTCCGCGCCCGTCGCGCCCGCCGCGCCCGCGGCTGCCCGCGGCAAGTGGGGCCGCCTACTGGCCACGGGGTCGCTGGACGCGGGCGCAGCCGAGCCCGCGCGGGGCGCCTTCACGCGCAGCCTAAGCGCGCGCGACCGCCCGGCCGCGGCGGACGGATCCGCCGCCGCGCCCCCGGCATCGGCCTCCACCGCGCCCCCGGCCGCGCTACCTGCTGTGTCAGCGCTCTCGCTCAAGGTGCTCCTTGCCCACTGCCCAAATCGGTTGAAATCCCTGTAAACCAGAATCTACAGTAGATATACTATTAGGTACAGCTACAATGCAATCCTCCTCTGGTGTTACGAGTGATGGGTGGCACTGCGGTCATGTGGGTTCAGAATTTTGGAGATTTTGGGATTGGGGGCAAGATAGATTGGGCCTCCAGCGACTTCATTTACACAACGAAACAGAACGTGCGTGTTTGGCTCCACGCCGGTTTTCTTTTAGCAACTCCGGCCGATTCTGCCGAATCATCTTCTATATTTATAAGGGTGAATATAGGTTATAATATTAGTGTGACCAACGCCACAATGAGCCGAGGGTCGTAATGTCGGTTCGCAGGCCACGTTCGCCAAGGGGCGCAGCGCCAGCGCCGCCAGCTCGCGCCAGGACACCATCGAGGAGGAGCTCGAGGAGCGCCGGCCGCCCGCGGCGCCCTCGCAGTCTGTGCAGCCTGTGCAGCCTGTGCAGCCCGTGCAGGCCGCGCAGGCAGCGCAGCCCGCGCCGGCCGTGCAGTCTGTGCAGTCTGTGCAGTCTGTGCAGTCTGTGCAGTCTGTGCAGTCCGTCCAGGCGGCGCATGCGTCCCATGACGCGGCACTGGCTGAGCTACGTCGGGATGTACGCAACGAAGTGCAAAGACTACAGCAGAAGGTTAGAATCTAGTACTTGAGTTTGAAATATTAACTAATCTTTTTTCGTGAATTAGTCATTAAATTATAGTTAACGGGCGCAGGAGAAGTCTCGCTCAGGGAACTGACAATACTAAAACTGGCTCTACCGGTAATACCTACGGGGGTTATCACCAGTCTGGCAGTGCAACACTCTACAGTCGACGCTTTTCGCCAGTTTGAAAGGTTGTTGCGGGAGATAGTCGACGGAGTCTGCAGGTCTTTTTCTATCGTTATTAATATTGGAGTCCATAGGGTCTGTATCTGGACTACGGTGGGGAGGCGAAACTGGTATATTAAGAGAGTCAGTGCGGTTCTCCTTGTCAAATCAATGAGTGTTTGGGTGGAAGACGTATAAAGTCTAGTTGTTTTAACGCCTCGACTTATTAAAGACTTGACAACGTCCCTGCGCCCATTCTACCGGAGAGAATAGAGAGCGACGGAATTCGAGGAATTGTTTTCAATATCTTCAGAGATAGTCATAATCGGGTTCAGGTAGTGAAAGCCGTGGAGGATGTGAGTAATGAGCTGATTGATTACAATGTACCACAGTAGAGTACTTATACTAGGTACTACCTTACTCCTCATCCACATTGAAGACTCGTATAGACTCACACTGGAGCAGGTACTGGGATATTATCACTTGTGCTGAGGACAAAGCCTTGTTGTTTTCCGGGGACATTAGTTAGATCCGTACCATTCTAACTATGGACGGACGGATAGCGGAGGCTGCTTTTTATTAACACAGCACGCGGGCGAAGCCGCTGGCGGAAGCTAGCCTCAAATAAAAGTTAAATACTTTGTTTTACAGCTGGGACGAGTAGAGGAGTTGCTGACAATGTTGGCGACGCGACTTGGCGCCGAACCCGACGGCGCGCCTCAGTCCACACCCAGCGAGCCCGACGCAAGGCCTGACGCGCGCCTCGAAGTAAGGCCCGACGCGAGGCCTAGCGATGCAGCCAGGAAGCGCCGTTCCAAGGTCGGCCTCGCACTGTCGCGCGCCGTACTGCCGCCCCGTCGTTCCGGCTCGTAACTTACCTGTACATGGTTCTGTTCCGCAGGCGCGCAGCAAGGGCGCCGCCCCCACGCCGCCCGCCAGCACCCCGCCGGAGGGCGCGGCCCCGGCGGGCCCCGGCGGCCCCGGCAGCCCGGGCGCCAGCGCGTCGCAGCGGCGGCGGGAGTTCGTGTAGCGCGCGGCGGCGCCCGGCGCGCGGCGCAAGTAGCCGCGCGCGGGCGCCGGCCGCCCATTGTATATACCTACCTAGATATACTCAGTACGATGTAGATATGTAGCCACACGCGACGCAAGTAGACACGCAGCGTTAAGCTTATGGTCATACTACACGTCACACGGCTAGCAGGGCGGGACACTGCACCGCGTACTCCGCGCTCGTGGACCTGTGTCGCACTTGGTCTCTCGGCAACACGAATGGAAGGGCACACTAACTCTCAAATCTCATTTATTGTCAATTGATTGCAAGCGTGACGGCTTTTCACGAGTCTCTTGGTTCGAATCTAGATCCTAATATTTCTAGGTTCGGACAAAATACTTTTTGAGTGCCTTCGAATATAAAGTGATGCGACTAATCTTGAAGTAGGTGAGTAGATAGGTACTCTTCTAGTATTCTCTGCTAGAATCAGGCGGGCAGTGTCACTGTCGCGATGGCGTCATGCTAATAAGGTTGAATCTGTGTATTTATTGCTGATTCATTTAACCATATTTTCTATTAATTTGATAATCGGTTTAACCTAATCGGGTACCCACCATTTTCGAATGTGTATCCGTAAAAAACAAATATATAAGTATACAGGGTGTCCGGTAGTGAATGGATAATACCCGCTCAGACTTAATAGACGCACGGTTCAGCACACGCTTCTGGGTCGGCTTAACTGAATCTTGATTTAGAAATATGTACTAGTATTATATTGATGAATAGTGTGCCGAAACATGAACGCTGAAATCTTACCCAATACTTACTTATAACAGTTATTAACACACGGACTGAAATTTCCATATACTTACCTACTCTGTGTATATAGGTACGGGTCAGCCGGGGCCTACTTTTTAAGATTAAAAGGGCTGACGTTAAATATTGCTCTGTTGCAATCACTTGCGTACACTGGTAAGGTCCGAGGTAGGCGGCGGGCTGTGACAGTGAGACCAGCGCGGCAACGGCCACAGCGCAGTGTCTAGTTTTGCAAATTAGGCTTTTTGTACTGTACCGGTCATTTGTTTGAGCGGGTAAATATGTTGAACAAAAACAAATACAGACATGCTTTAAAACGTTCCAACTACAAACCCCCTGCGAAAATCATGGTTTTTTATAGATAAAGATATCTATGATATTTTAAGGTTGCAATTCAAACTGCTATACTTTTTTTTATAAGAATTTTTTTTTTTGTAATAGGTCGGCAAACTATCAGACGGATTACCTGATGGTAAGCAATCAGCGCCGCCCATGGACACTCGCAACGGAGGAGTGACGAGTGTGTTGCCGACCTTTTAGGGATTTGGAGATTTAGGGATTAGGGGAGGTGAAGGATTGGGCCTCCGGTAACCTCACTCACACGGCGAAACACAACGCTGTGGTTATTTCAAGAAACATATTTTTTTATAAGAAATATGTTTCTTGCTAAATATAATAAGTAGGTTCATAACGTTAGACCTATCTAACAACTCCCGCTAAATGGTTGAAGAAACAATGAATTAAATATCAACATACAATAGTGAACGAAAAAACCTTTTTCCTCAACAAATGAATTTAAGCGATTTTGAGATATCCTTCCAAAAAAATGTTCACACACATCTCACTTGTGTCCCAAACTCCATGAATTTGCAAAACGGTCACTGCGCAGGGCCGCAGAGACATCGACTCGTCCCTCACCGCGCAGAGTGCATTCTACTACCCACAACGCGGGCTTAGCTAAGAAATGTATAGAAACGCAAACTTTGTTCATTCATGTATTGTACCATTCATTATAGTTACTTCTCGAAACAAAAATGACATTTCACAAATTGAAATACTATGACACTGATGACCAACTATTTTTATATAATTGCTATTAAACTACTTGTTCACTGCAAGGGCTCTGACTCCTTTGTTAACTCTATGTAGATAAACAAAGCGCGTCACACCCCGCGACCAATGAGACGGCTTGTCTTGTCAACTTTTATACGCTACAAGTTTCATATAAATATTTAGATGTAAGGCGTCGCGCGTCGTCGACCACGCAGCCTCCAACTGATCCTACTTTGGCCGACATCAACATATCTAACCGAGTAACAAAGTACTGCAGGGCGCTATCAGGGCGTGCGCCGACTCGACCGTCCGAAACGCCTGTCTTATGTAGTTATTGGTTGTTAATGTTTTTAAAGTTTATCTGAGATATTGTATAAGTGTAGTGTACTCGGGGGTAGCGCGGGACTGAGGTGGGTTGAAAATGAAACGAGCCCATCGCTTTAATCCTAACTTTAATAATATATACAAAAGGAAATATAAGTGTGCCCCCGGTGCGGCGAGACTGCCCCGAGCCAGGCCGGCTCACGGCGCGGACGTCTCTTGCTCTTGTCTGTCTCTAGCTAATTATTTGTCAAGAAACCAATGACAGTTCCAATTTTCCAGCTATTTGTATTGTTTTCACAGAATACAATATTAATACTGTAGTCTTATGTTTTATTTATAAATCCTGAATAACAAGCTCCGAGCTGGTACAACTACAGCTAGGGATGAAGTCATGACTATGAAATTACAAGAGGCAACAAATGCAGATATGGTTATAGTGATTAGCAGGTTACGGTACACAGCTTCTGCCGAATACGCAGTTTGTACACATCTGGCTACTGAACTGGTTCCAGATATATTTCTGTGTGAGCTACACCACGCCCTGCTCTCGGTATGGGACAATTCCAAGCCGTTGTTACCTATGAAACAAAAACTCATTAAAAAGAGTGTGTTGTTTTAAGCAACTCTAGTTAAACCAAGGAAGATGCAAATAAAGTATATTTGTCAATGAATATCGAGGCCGAGCGTGGTGCAGCTGAAATTGCATAATTTCAATGTGACAGTAAAGTTTAGTGATACAATATTTATATAATACATATGAGAATCACCTCTGTTATACAGCTATAGGGAATATGCATAAAGTTCAAATACAATTTTTTAAAGTTTGGATATATACATTATTTTTTTTAAGTTTTAATCACATTTTCTGATTTTTAGGTAATTTCGTCTTGATTATGAAGATAGTGGTTGAAAAGTGCATTAAATACGTTTTACAATCAATGTTGACTATAATACCTGCAACGCCATAGGAAGACTGCAATGCCGATATTAATTTTTGCACTATTTATTAGATGTCATTAAACATCCATAAAAATCCGTGGTTTAAAGATTTAAGGTTACATAGCCTACATATCCCTGTATGGGGACAGAAAAAGCGACTTTGTTTTATATTATGTAGTAATACGCTGGGTAGGCCTGAAAATCAAAGGCATGGACTGAAGTGTTTGTGCATTGCAAATATGTATATCTGTATTACTGGTACTCGGTGTAAATAAACGATTTTCTTCTTTTTTTGGTTTCATTAGCAAAGGCAGTCATCTTGAAGCACCAGCAGGCAGTAGTATGCACGTGTAGTTCGTAAGTATGATAACGTCCGTGCTCTAGTTGAGGTGTATGTATGGTCGGTACACTACGGCGGGACTCGGCGCGCCGAGCAGGTTGCGCTCGTTTATAGAGTTGCTCTAAGCGAACTATTTATATTAAATTGAACGTTGTTTATTCATTGCTACTACAATATTTTTAAATTCGTGAGATAATGAAAATTTTCTTATTGACAGACGTATATGCATATTCCCATCATAAAACAATTACAAATATGTTTAAAAATACTTATTTTAAGTTTGGTTATTTAGATGGGGATTTTTTAAGTAACACGAGAGTTAGATAAAATTCCATTTTTAGATACAAATATGACGACCGAGCGGCGCGATCCATACAACGGTGGCGTGACAAGATTGTATTTCAGTTCGGGATCAGCTGAACCATCGGGAGACGGTTGTGGTGCAAACTCAGTTATCATCAAAATCCCAAAATAATAACAATATGAAACGTAAGAGTAATGTTGTTCACACATACTTCCAATATCGTAATACCGAGGAGAGTAGCCTTACAATAGCAGATCTCAGCGCGGTCATATAAAGGAATCCTTTTATCTCAAACAAACAAATAAAAACGACTATTTGAAACTGCATCCACAAAGAGCACGACCTGGAAGGCTGCAGACTGCAGGGACGGCCCGCGCCGGCTACTGGCGCTTGTCCGCCAGCGCCGAGTGATGCGACAGCGCAGAGTGCGCCGACGAACAAATGTCCTGCGCAACAAATTTCACTTTATTATATTCAACATACTCTACTACATGTACAGTCAGCTCCAAAAGTCGATGAACAGAATCAACTTACCAAAACACCTGTTCACAATTAAACGCCATAAGTTATAGTCGCAACTAGGAAACAAAATAGCCTGTACACCAGAAATTTACAAAAGTCGTTACACACGACTAATTCAAAAGTATCTGTGCACTAGTATTCCTAAAGTCGCTGTACACCTTCAATCCAAATGTCGCTGAACATCATTATATCAGAAGTCACTAAACAGCGGTAAAGACAAAATTAGGTTAACAAAGTATATGTCGGCGTACTGGCCATCAGTGCATGTAAAACCTCTTTGTTATACGTCGATGTCAAACTTCACTGTCAACTGTCATAATTATTTCAAGTCCATAGCGAACACAGAACTCTGGTGAGGCGGCCTTCTTGTAAAACAGGACAATTAGTGTTGGACCTTCGTAGAATACGCACGCGGCCACGTGTTCGGTGGACGTTAAGTTCAAATTCAACCTAATCTTAATTATCCTTAGTTAGATTGTAATTGTTGTCATTGTAATATCAAGAGTTGTAAGAAGAGTGATTATAGCAACAGTTATTTAATTTAAATACTGTCTTCCTGCCCAAGCGGGGCACACTTCCACCGTATATTCTACCATGTCCTCCGGGATCTGTGCTAGGTGACACCCGAACGTTTCCTCCGAACAAAATAAGAAAGAAAACAGCGTTTTTCAGCGTCGGTGATTGTCGTAGTTGGGTTTTAGTTTTTATACTTTTTATTATTTGTACTATTTTGGTGTTAAAATGTATTTGTGTCGCATAATATTAACAAAAGAATGAACTAATATTAAAGTAGTAAAAGGTATGAACGAAAAGATGTGAATTATATGCAATCAGCACATGAATACAAGCAAAGTCACCAAAAAATGCTAGTAATACATATGTATTCAAAATATACAAGTAAAGCGCTTTAAAATGATATCAAACACGGTATAATTATCTTAACTTTATTTTTTTATTCTGGTTGTTTTGTCCGCTAGAGGACGCCGCATTAAATTTTGTAATCCATCATATAACTTATAAACAGCGTACAAAAAAGACGTTTCTAATGATATATGTCGAATTCTTTAAATTTTAGCATTAAATTAAAGGAAGGTAGGTTTTGTAAGATTTTCGCAAAGTAAATTACAAGTACCGTCACAAAAATCACTTCGTAGATCATTAGAGTTATGTTTATGTTATTTCATAAATTATAGATTAGTATGATTACTGACAATAAAATATAATTTATTTGTAAATAAGTTTTGAAATATGTAGATACTAACGTGTTAACATACATTATTAAGGTCTAGCAAACACTGTCCCAAAAGTAGCTGAACAACATAAGCGTCAAAAGTATATTGACACGGGGCAACATTAAAAATATACTTTGTTAACCTAATTTTGTCTCTACCGCTGTTTAGTGACTTTTGATACAATGATGTTCAGCGACATTTGGATTGAAGGTGTACAGCGACTTTAGGAATACTGTAGTGCACAGATACTTTTGAAATAGTCGTGTGTAACGACTTTTGTAAATTTCTGGTGTACAGGCTATTTTGTTTCCTAGTTGCGACTATAACTTATGGCGTTTTATTGTGAACAGGTGTTTTGGTAAATTGATTCTGTTCATCGACTTTTGGAGCTGACTGTACCTAAACATTCGATTTACCCAATTTAACATAATACTTACCACTTTGAGGTCGAATAAGGCTTAAATTCTAAAAGTCTAGCTAATTAATACCTAGTTTATAAAGAGACAATAAGTAAAAGTATCAAAATTAGTACTTATATAATAAATTATATCTATATGTAAGTCAAATTTTATCTACGTTGATCCGGTTAAGTGGCGTGGCCTGATCGATATATTACAACCAATTAGTAGATTAATCCCTAGGTCCTAAAGGTGTGCCGTAGGTGATGTAATTATCTGTTTGATTGGAGCCATCCACAGAGCATCCACCTGTTCAAAGAATCACCATTTTCATAAAAGATGTTTGGTTAACGTGGAGCAAGCCAATCAGAGCGCCAAACGTCATAAGCGTGTCGTTCACGTTAACGTAGGCCAAAAACGCACTAGGCTACTCCCTTAAATGCAACTATATTGAGAGTTGTCGTGCTGAGAGTGGCGGTACGTTACTTTAATACAATATGAATTGCCATTACGCCAACATATCTGACCTGGTAGGAGAACTGCGGGAACTGCTCCTCCTGTATGCGCGCCAGACTGGAGTCGTTCTCGGGCGGCGTGAGCTCGACGGACTCGCCCGTGAACTCGGAGTCGAAGTAGCGCGTGTCGGTCTCCGACTCCACCTGCGGCTTGAAGGGCGGCGGGATCTTCTTGGCGACCAGGTCGGCCCAGTTGACGGACGCGAAGAACGGGTGGTTCATGATCTCGTGCGCGTCGTCGGGCCCCGCGCCCAGCCGGCTGGCAGGCTCCTTCGTCAGCAGCCCCGCCAGCAGCGCGCGGCATGCCGCCGACAGCGCGCGCGGGAACCGAACCTGCAACACCGACGCTGCACTCTCCGCCCATCCAGGGGGCACAGGCCTTTGCCAAACTAACAATTTAAAACGATAACGAAGTTCGATAGATCGCGATCGTGGTGAGTCAGTAAGAGTCTAACTTCCCCCCGCCCAACCCTGGGCGAGAGAAGAGAGAGTTTGTAGCGAATAAAATAGATGAACAACGTTTGCTTCTTCGCTGTCAGAATCGTTCGTTGTCTCTAAGAAACACGAAATATATGTACATATATGAAATTATGCACTTTTGTGCGAATTTCAACTGCAAAAAGGTAAGTAGAAAAAAATGTGTGTTGTGGACGTGTGTCGTATCATCGTTGAGTTTTAACCTTTGTCTATGATATAAAAGTGAATCGTAAAATGTGTTGGTAAGCGCATAACTCAACAACGCCTGGATCAATTTGGCCAATTCTTTTTTTAAGATGTTCGTTGAAGTCCAAGGATGGTTTTTACGGCGAGAAAAAAACTAATAATTGCCAGTAAAACCCTAAAAACAGTCCTTTTCTTTTTCACATACAAAAGTTTTCTAACTAAAACGTAGAATCAATTTGAGCTTTATTGCTATTATATAAAGTACATATTAACTAACAAGCACTCACTTTTATCTAAGAAATGTTGATGTGTTCCCAACGTCAAAAACTAAATTTGCACTTTCTTACCGCTTTATAAAGTTCAAATTCAATCATTTCTAACAAAACAGTGTGTGTAATATAAATATATCAAAATAATTAAATAACACATGTTATAGTATTTTATTTGACCAGGGTGACGGTTATGTTCGGGATAATTTTTTTGCAAAGAATGTAAAATAGGTAGGAACAAAACACTGCCACATTACAAATTTTTCAGACAAGACGAAGTCTGTCGGGTCAGCTGGTCTTATATATAAAAATGGATCACAGAATGTGTTGGTAAGACACATCATTCATCATTGATGGGACACATCCGTAAATTAGGTTCATATCGATAATTTTTCATCATCATCGTTCAGAAAATTGATTTCGGACGATTTTTTATGTATAATTCATAAATAATTCATAAATAATGTTTATCCAAGATTGAATAGAGACATCAACATTTTAACCCCACACAGCGTGCATCCGTCTGTAGCGGTGCCAGGTGGGGTACGTGTGAGGCCACCCGCTTTGGCAATCACCATTTTTATTTTATAATGTTGTAAATGATTTCTAACCGAGTTCCAAAAAGGAGAGTGGCTCTCAATTCAGCCGTACATGTTGTTTTTGTTTGTTGGTCTCCGTTATTTATGAACTGATTTTAATAATTCTATTTTTTGGAAAGAAGATTGTCCCAGAATTGTCCCACAATATCTAATAGAAAATCAGGACCCGATGAAGACCAGAAAGGAACTTTCAAAACTTGTAGGGGCGAGTAGTGCTTATATATGTTCAAATCGAAATCTTTAATAATAACTTGACCATCTCCAAAAAACGTTGAATCTTGAAAAATTTAGAATATTTTTATATTACTTACACGAATAAAATAAATAACATCGATATATTGAGATACCCAGCCCTATCTGAGTAGCAAAATAGTAATGTCTTTTGCTGCACGTGCATACAAATATGACATCTATTTCAAAGGAATTAGCGTTTTGAATAGAATGAATTTGTTACAGCGCCATCTAGCATTGAGTGGCTGAAATCGTTGTACATTGTTTTATTCAAGTTTTTTACACGATAGCCTTTATTGCCTTTATTGATTGTGACATGTGAAATGAAAACAACTTTTGCTCATTGTTAAAAGACTCAATTTTTAACAAAATTTTGAAGCTGATTTGCGAAAGTTGCGTTTCAACTTTTTACCCAATTATAAAGCTGTTTTTTATGTGTGTAATGGGCAATTTGGTTTGCGAATGTGTGAGTTTGGCGACACTGGTTTTCCTTTTGAAAGAGTGTAGGGGCACTTCTACCTTATTTTCTGATGATGACGATGACGAATTTAGATATCGTTTCGCTACGAAGCGAAGTTAGTTCGTGTAAAGAGGCTGGCTGGGCAGTAGAGTACTGACCTCCTCGCTGAGGATGAGTGAGAACAGCACGTCGTGGTCGCGGTTGTAGAACGGAAGGCGGCCGCACGCCATCTCGTACATCACCACGCCCGTACCCCACCTGCGGACATGGCACGGTCAGTGGGGGGCGAAGCCCGGGGGCAGGCCCGGGGGCGGGCGCGGCACCTACCAGTCCACGGCGGGCCCGTAGTCCGTGTCCTCCAGCACCTCGGGGGCCAGGTACTCAGGCGTGCCGCAGAAGGTCTTCGTGGTCCGCCCGTACGTTATGTTCACCTGCAACACGTGAGCCATGTAGCGGGGGCGGGGCGAGGGCGGGACGGGTCGGGTCGGGGCGACTGACCTTGCAGAGGCCGAAATCTGCGATCTTGATGTGTCCGTCCTTGTCCAGCAACAAGTTCTCGAGCTTGAGGTCGCGGTAGATGATGCCCTCTGCGTGCAGGTACCCGAGCGCGGAGACTATCTCTGCGCCGTAGAAGCGCGTGCGGTCCTCGGAGAAGGATCGCTCGCGCGACAGGTGGAAGAACAGCTCGCCGCCGTTGGCGTACTCCATCACGAAGCACACGCGGTCCGCCGTCTGGAACGAGTAGCGCAGGGCCTGCGCCGCGCCGCGCAATCTTACTCATGCATCGGGCTACCACTACTTGCTGGAAGGCTAATTCAAATACTGGACAGTGGGTACCTCTACCCGTTTCTTCTTATTTATAAAGTTACATTTGTATTTTTTTTAACTTTTTTATTTATTCATTTATAAGCTTCAAGCACAAAATGGGGACAACATGGGCATTCTCTAACAGCCAAACGTTTGGGTGATGCACAAAACAAGCGTAATCTGAAACATTATCCATAGACTTACGTAAATATCTTTAAAAAGTATTTATACAAAAATATGTTATTTGATGTCATGATCGCGATGACTCTGCTAACATCTTCAAAAGCTCCCTTATCTTTCGTTTTAACGTCGAACGACTAGACACCATCCTGACATCAAAGGGGCAGCGCATTCCACAGAATAATAGATTGAACAAAAAGAAGAGTGAAGAAATTTAATGTGATGAGTAAGACACGGGGGGAGGCCGTTGTTAGAAGAACGAAGATATTTGCTGTGGTCTGCGCATATGTACTGGAAGTAAGAGGATAGATAGGTTGGCGACGAAGGAGAAACAAGAAAGGAGAGTGGTTAGCGCCTTTTGGTCCCTGCGCTGGCACATAGGGAAATATTTACAGGTTGAATGCAGTGATTCAAAAGTCCATCAAGTTTATTCAGGATATCAAAATCGATCATTTTAACACAATCGATTATGGAAAACAAGGCCTGCACCAGCTTTGACTTGGTGATGGCCGGAAGCAAGTTTTTGACGCGATATAGAGCCCACAACGAAGCGGTCATTGCACACACTGGTGAGCTGTGCATGCCAGTTTAAATTGCTATCGATAAGTAAGCCGAGATCCTTGGCGTCACTATAGTATGGAATGATCGCACCTTCGAAAAGAGTGCGCCGCCAACCTTACTCGAGAGGAACACTTGTTGCCGTTAACCGCAATAAATCTTGCTGGCCAGTTGTTAATGGCAGATAAGCCATCATTATAAGTTTGAAATCGGCAATCCGCTTTGAGCAAGCGTGGTGATTAATGCTCAAACCTTCTCCGTGTCAGGTGGGGCCTTTGCTCAGCAGTGGGCATTTTATAGGATGATTATGTAAATTCATTATTAATTTTCAGCAGATTGTCAAAGCCAGCCCGACATTACAGCTGCAAATCGTCGGCATACAGATGGTACGCTCACTGAAGATCACTAGTAATAGAATTAATAAAGATAGATTATAAAAAAGTGATAGTATGTCGCCTTGAGGAACGTTGGAATTGTTTTTTAAATTTTAATTAAAATTATAATATTTTTTGCTATTATAATTTTAAATGTGTATTTTTCACTTTGTTCACTTAACTAAAATAATTAGTTGGTATATTTTTCGTCTTCAATCAATCACTTATTAAAATGCGCTAGCTGAAATATCATTGATCTAGACTAGCTTATATGCATCACACGTGATGTTGCGACAGGTGCCTCGATGGAGGCTCGATGATCATACCGTGAGAAAAGGGTGCTTAGTCTTCTTGAGCACGCGGTTCTCGGTGATGGTATGCGCCACTTCATCTTTCTGGATGATGAGGTTCTTCTTCAGGATCTTCATGGCGTACAACTTGCCCGTGCCCTTCTCGCGACTCAGCACCACCTTACCGAAGGTGCCCTTGCCTAGCACCTTGACGAATTCGAATTTCTCAAGCGTCTACAGGAAAAAAGAAAACAATGAATAAACAGCTGGCCCCGCGGACAGAAGGCGCAGAGAGTAGATGCGGCAAGAGACGTACAATGCGGCGCGGGTCGCGGAAGCTGGTGCCGAGCTGCGCCATGTCGCGGTCGTCGCCGTCGGGCGCCGCGCCGGCCGCCGCGCTCGGCCCGCCCGCGCTCAGCTGCCCCGACACGTAGCGGATGGCCGCCACCCACTCCTCGCTGCAACCACAGTGTTTGCACACAAACATGCATACTTCAATATTTCAACATTACTTAATTGTTTACATGTACTTTGTACTTTATTAGTCGCTTTCAAGGGGTTTGAAGTTGTGCCTGGTACATGCGACTCTTATATGTGCGTGCCATTATACAAACTGCTTCAGTAGGTAACTTGAGTCTAGCAACATTCATAATTAGTGTACAACTATATGGACATTCCGTATTTGGATAGATGAAACTTTTGCACCGCATTCATTATTTATTGCTCCAGATTGCTACTTACAACAACACATACCACTTTTTGGCACAGGAGGCCTATGTTGTCCTCAAAATTACAGTGGAAAACAAAATTATGATACATTTTTGTCTAGTGCATCCATCACGTAAAGATTTTTAGAGCAAAAAAATTCAAAATTTTACTTTTCTATCTATTAAGTACTTTTCTATGAAGTTTAAGCTAGGTATGTTGTGAATAGGTTTCTTGAGTCATCTGTATAAATATTTTTTTATGTTTGTTACCTGACAAATATCTTCAGATAAAATATTATGTTATGCATGAATTTTGATAATTCACTTTCTATACAGTGCCTCAACCCCATAACAGCTATCAGTGAATGAGCAAAGAAAGGGTAGTTTTTGTTTTTTATTATTCTCTCTGCTGATGTGTCTGCTATACAAACATACAATTTCACATACACTATGCTATGTTTTTATTTTAAGCCCCAAATAAGTATTTGTATGAGATAATTGATAAAAAGTCAGATATTAGCTTGCTTACAATTTTGTGAAAACATATTAATGTTAGTAAGTTGCGTTTTCATAGAGCAATGTGTTTAAAAAATGGGCAGGACTGAATATTGACTACTAAGTATGTCATGTCTGTTTCTTATATTATTTAGCAGCTGAAATATTATTTCTAAACCTTTCACCTAGCGTGTGTAACATTTGGTGCTCACCAACTTACCAAGTTTCACAAAGCGGACCATAAATATTATTATACATATGCATTATAATACCTGCATGAGCTAAAACAAATTCCTTATTGTGTTCATGTAATCAGTATAATTGTTATAGAATATTAGCTCCCTTTCACTACCATCATATGAGTTCCCGGTAAATGTGTGAGTCGCACATAGTTCACAAATTACATTCCATATCCAAATTTGTTTGGTACTTAGAAACTATTCAGAAAATTAATTCTTTATTGAGAAACGGACCCTTACATTATTCTAATAAGTAATGAAATTAGTTATATTGTGAGATTGGCATATTTTCATATATGACTTCATCAAAACCACTGAAACAGGAAAACATATGGATAACATGAGCATCCTCCTCCCAAACATTATTTCCTTATGACATTGTGTGGATCGGGCAAATCCCATCTACCTTATGTACCTAGTCATGGCTAATCTGGTCAGTTGCTACTCTACAATGACCTGGTCTTTCAGCACCACATACCGCTCTTTCTCTGTATCCACTGAGAAGTTGCGCTCGATGACGGTAGTCCACTGCAAGCCGCGGATGGTGAAGGTGTAGGGGCGCGGCTTGTCCACGGCCATTATCTGGCAGTCCCGTACCGTGAACTTGTTCAGAGGATCGCGGTAGTTATTACGTTCTGGCTGCGTCTTGAATCCCACTAGATCACCATTGTCAAACAGTATGAAGTAGCGGTCACGCCAGTTGCGGATATGTTCGCCCCGCTTCTGCAGCCAGCCCTCCTTCACAATATTGCCAGGCGCCGCCTCCGCCATGGTCTCGCGGTCGCGGCCTCGACCAGTGCTGTTTGATAACAAACTACGGCAACCGCAAGCTCGTGCTCGGCACACCACGTTTTACACTCTCCTTACACGGCGCGTGTTTCACCTGGATTGAATCACTACGGGCACACTGCCACCAAACATTTTCTCGTTTGATTTTACGCTAATGAACAGATTCCAGCGTTTTTCTTCTCAAAAAACACGAACGTAAAGCAACGTTACTACGTAGGTACGTAGCCTCGCGGTATAAACAAGGAATTAAAAATTTTGCTGTCTGACAGCGGAAAAAAGAGAGGGAAAATCCACTAATACATCAAGAAAAACGAGAGGGTAGATATTATGCTACATTCTTTCCTATTTGGTAGCATTATAACCTATTTTGACAAATTAGTACATTATGTCTGCCACTAGGGGAATAATTGGCGCTGTTACTTTTTTTTAATACGTTTTGCACTTTCCTATCCTTGGTTCAAATTACTCAGAAAAAGAATAAAGTGTTCTGCAAACACTTGTGAAAATTAACTTCTGCGTAGTTAAAAATAATAAGATTTTTTTTATAATGGTTTATAAGTTACATACAGCTTTATCCAAAATTAAAAAGGAAGTGTCCATAAAAAAAAAATAGTTTAACGGAATAAGTATCTAAAATGCTGGCAGCGTTTCCAAGTTGTATGGTAATGCTGAATTACTGTCCGGAAAACAGACCAGCCACAAGATGCGACGGTCATTGTGTTATAAATATAAAATATACTATAGCATTCAGATCTTCGATGTAAGAACAGCAATAATAATAATACAATACCCGTACAACTTTACGTTTAGTTAAGTGGTGACTAACTCAACTAATAATAAACGAAATTAATGTAATCTTAAGAAAATAACAATAATAAATATTCCTTTTTTTACTATTAAAACCATGATAAAAGTGATGACTTCTTTTTTCCATTTGGTTATATTATCTGTGCACATTGGGTTGCGAGCTGTGTGTCAGCCGCCATTTTAGTTTTTAATATTTTTTTATACCGTGTGAATGGATAGACGTCGGACGTATCAGTATATATTGTATAGTCTATGGGACGTATAAAAGCACGGTCACGGAGGTATTTAAAAGTATAAAGTTGTCATGATATACGAACTAGTTGTTACTTACTTGTACCTCATTCTGTGTTCAGAAAAATTATAACATTTGAGTAGTGATCAACAAACAAGCTAGCTTGCGATCCGAATCATATACGGACTTGTGGCAGTTAGTCCGTATATCCATCGGACTCTTTCAGTCTTTCTAAGGAAATTGGATGGCGTTCATCGAATCTATTGCATAAATATAAAGATAGAAATACGATATAGTCCACGGCTAACTCGGACCATAGGTACTTTTACAGGATTGGATTGGATCGTATCTACGTAATGCGAAACCGTTCCAAATATTTCCTATGAATCCTCTAAGAATTATAGGAAATATTTAATTAAAAATGTCAAAAAATGAACAAATTTAACTTAGCCATTGCGTAAAGACGTAGCCTAGGTTTTTCGGTTTTTGTGTGTCATGTGCATTGAAAATGCACGACAGGAGAAAATCTGAATGTCTATCTGGGATATCAAAGAATCATAGATTGTATCTTACATCTAAATACACAACACAACAAAAAATAAGTTTATAAATAGATATCTAGGTACAGTTAGAGCAATACAATTTTTCGCTATCTTAAAATCGACGGCCTAAGAAACAACATTGCTACTTAGGTATACATGTCATATAATTTTTAAGAAATTCTATAAATTTTAAACGCTGAGAGCTAGGCGCTATAATTTGTTTTTTATATTTATGTTTCGATAGGCCGAATGTATCGATGTCACTAAAATGGTTATTGTAAGCCTTAACTAGCCTATGCAGCAGCGCTCTCTCTCCCAATGTAGATAGATACTTAGTCTTTTTAAATTATTTAATGGATTTAATCTGACAAAAACCATCATCATCAGCCTGTAAGTGCCCACTGCTGAGCAAAGGCCTCTTCTCACACGGAGAAGATTTGAGCTTAAATCACCACGCTTGCTCAATGCGGGTTGGCGATTTCAAATTTATAATTTCAGGTTTCGTCACGATGTTTACCTTCACCGTATGTCATACTTACACATATACATACATCTCGTACCTTACACCTACAACTCGTCAAAAGTCGTACATGACAAGCGGGCGCTTTAAACTCGGGGCCACCTCGACTTTATGACATGACTGAAATTCAGTAACGACGATGACGGCGCTTTTTTATCTTAATAGTAGGTAAAGGATTTACACAATAACATAATACTCAATATCTTTCAAAGTGTAAATTGTTACAATGAAATTCAGAACGAAAAATCTAAACTTATACTTATTAAACGCGAATTGTGTAGACATACATACTACAAACTTTCAGATTATATTGAGGATAAGAATGGCTGGCAGCGTGTTGGTTCAGCTCCACTGGACAATATCCAAGATCTGTCAGTAGTTACTCAAATTCTCAAAAACATATAGAAGCTTTCTTTAGGATTGACAGTACCTACGCAAATGTGAGCGCCATGTTTGAGACGGATCTAAAATTGAATGTTCAAGTCTTTTCAAAGTTAAAATCATTTATTTCAATTAGATCCATCATACAGGCACTTTTGAACGTCAAACTTAATTTAAAAGATATAAAGTGTCGGTCTGTCGGTCAGTCTTCTAGTGAACCTATGGTGTTTTTTTATGTAATAGATCGGCAAACGAGTAGACTTTCGTTTTTTTTTCTTTTTTAATACTTTATATGTTATTCTTGTTTTGTTTATTAATTTATTATTGTATTCATAAATACTGTGTTCTTATTATGTATTTTATATACTTGTATTTGTGTGCCTATTTGTCGAATAAATGTGTTTTCTTTCTTTCTAGACGGTTTACCTGATGGTAAGTAATCAGCGCCGCATATGAACACCCGGAACGGAGAAGTTACGAGTGCGTTGCCGACCTTTTAGGGATTAGGGATTTGGAGATTTAGGGATTGAGGGTGGGGAAGGATCGGGCCTCCGGTAACCTCACTCACACGGCGAAACAACGCTGTGGTTGTTTCACGCCGGTTTTATGTGAGGACGTGGTATCACTCCGGTCGAGCCGACCCATTCCTGCCGAAGCATGGCTCTCCCACACTTAGCACTTCACTTCTGATGAATGATCGAATTCCTAAAAAGAGGATATTCTCAATTCGACCGTATACATACTATACTATACTATACTATACTATATATTCATTCGCATTAAAACAATACATGGTAAGTATAAAGGTGTTACAAGAAATAATAATAAGTACAATCATGTTTTAGCTACATCGTAAATAGCATGCAAATATTCAATTATATTTAGTGAGTCTGGGTGCATCACTTAGGACCAGTCTGTCCGGATATCGTCGGCTACGTGGATATATGTCTTTTGCAGTTTTAAATAATTCTATGTTCTTATGTACAAAATTGCAAGTTTCAAATATATAGAGTAATGGTAAAGGTAGTAATCCAAGTTTTCTAAAAATGGGTTGACAAGAATCGTCATTTTGTAGGCCATATATTGCTCTGATACATTTTTTCTGCACGATAAAAGCTCTATGTAGGTATGTCTGTGCTATTACCCCACATTAATAGTCCGTAGCGCAATAACGATTCTACATATGCACGGTAAGATATTACTGCTGTGTTAGTATTTATAATATTTTTTATTTGTCTTAGAGCATATACGAATTTATGGTACGAATCTACAACTTGCCGATGGTCGAACTTGACCTGATAATGGAGCCGGAAGTCAGTCGAAGGATCTCCTTGACTATTTGGAGTACCTAGTTGCGTTGTGTTTGGGCTTGAATAATTCGTATTGGTGAGCACTTTGCACCAAGATTGGTAGTGACTGTCATTTGAGGTCTGATCTCCGTATATGACTATTAAGTTCAAAAGTATCTACCTATTTATGGTTTGGTTTAAATAAATGATTTTGACTTTGACTTTGAACAGACTGATAACTTGATGGTAAGCGATCAGCATTGCCCTCCAAGTCAAACTCAAGTTTCAATGATTTATTGTAACTAAACCATAAACAGGTATCTACCAACTTTTGTTACGTAAAACCAAATAGTTTATCAGCCAGTCCCTTCGTCAGTGAAGCTATGTAAGTACATAGGTTAGTGTTGCCAGGTAGTAAGTTATGAATCAGGGACAAAACAAATTAAACCTATATTTTTTAAAGGATTTATGTTTGATATTTGGATTCTTTTTTTCCAAAACATCTCGTTACATCTTGCAAATATTTATTTGAGGAACAATGTATCCAAAACGGAAGTCGAGCTTTTGGCGTTTAATGTAAACACTCCCGTCCCGAACACGCTCACCGGCAAGCGTTTTCACACATTTGTGATTCATTACTAATTTAATTTGTTAAAAATAGTACAGTTTCAAAAATCCGGGACAATAAGCACTTATTACTGGACACTGAACATGAGGTAAAATTCCGGGGCAATCCCAGATTTCCCGGCGGTCTGGCAAGGATAACATAGGTGCTCATTCTAAGGTATACATTCGAACGGCGAAAAATGTACAAGAAACTACATCGATAGTCTTTAAAAAAATATATGTTTTACAAGTTCCCCGATACCTTATTTAACATACTTTCCCCCTGTCCTTGTCCCCTTTCAGTATTTAAATGAAATTCCACATTTCTTAAATCCTTACTAATATTAAAATATGGAAAAGTTAATTTTGTTCGTTCAAGGTTTATAGTTTTTAGTTTGCTCATGTTTTCACAATGCCTGGCAAAATTGAATCTTAATTGTCGAAAGCTTACATTACATCGCCAGAGAGCTAGATTATATGCTCTATACTGCAACTGCATGTAAATGATATGATCCCACAAATGTTCCCGGAGCAAAAAACTGTACCTACCTTCGTTTTTTTATAGTTGTGCTTTACACTACAGCTCAATACAACCGAATTCCACGCGGGCGAAGCCTCGGTCGAAAGTTAGTGGAATATAAATAAGAAAAACCTAATTAGGGGAACTTTATAAATGCAAAAATATATATGCAATACAACCCAAAACAATGATTTTTAGAATTTTTGTCTGTTTGTCTGTACGTTTGTTCGGGCTAAACTCAAAAACGTCGTGGTTTGCTAGGATTAACATTTAGCCTTTGTTTTGTTTAAATCGGTTCATAAATAAAAAAGTTATGTCAATCTTAGGAATCGCATCATCACATGTAACACAAACTAAAATGCCACAATATTGTATTCATCATTGTCGTAATAAATAGTTTCATATTCAAGTCTGTTTTACACTTACTAATTAGGTACTTTTTGGATAACTTTGCCCTCCAGGCAGCTATAGATACTTCGTACAGTTTGTGTTCCTGATGATAAAAGTGTTAGGTTGTCGATGCGATTGAAATAATTAATATTGTTAATGGGTCAATACTTAGGTTAAGCCAAAAACAAATAGAAGTATTTAAATATTTCCATTATTAAGAGATTTTATTACAGTGTTTTGGTTACTTTAGTCTTTTTTTCTTTGTTTTGCTGTGTATTTTCCTTTGTGTTAGCATCTACCTACGCCTAGCTAAGTAGTAGGAATTTTAATAAAGTACGTACGTAAGGTAAAATATTAGTTGAACGTTCATTTCATTAATTGCATTTTCTTAGTAAAATAATTAAACAGTAAGAATAGTACTATGTAATGCTAAAAGTAACGGATTTGGAATTAACAGTTAGCTGTTTTACGCTTCAGACAGCTTTGTTGCGCTTGTACGATCCCAGAAACTTATAGATATCATTTGATTCCAGAAGGCAATACAACTAATGTTAAGTTTAGAGAAGCATTGTTGTAATTTTTATCCTTATTAATAATATCCACTTCCATACCTATAACCAAGCGGACGAAGTCGCGGGCATAAATAGCTAATTTTATATTTCACTAGCTACTCTCGCGCGGTTTCACCCGCTGCTCGGCTCCATTTCATCGTAGCGTGATGTTTTATAGCCTTTAGCACTCAGGAACATTATACCTAACTACCAGTGTAAGAACTTTGGCAATCCGACCAGCAGTTCCAAAGATTACACATACAAATTTTATCTCTTTATAATATTAGTATAGAATTAGATTATAAGTAATAGAAGAAGGTTGCCAGGAACTTAGTTTTAGTGGTGCGCTGAAAATCAATAATTCATCGGTTTTTGAGTTGTTTCAATGTGTTGCCGTAAGCTTTCCTTAAAATTCTGTCTCTCCTTCACACCTAAACTAATGAACCGATAAGATTTAGTACAGACATAGACATAGTTTGAAACTCAAGGAAGGTCATAGGATAGTTTTTATCTCGGGAATTCTATGAGATTGGGAACTATGAGGGTAAAACCAAATATCTCAGAAAGGTCACTAGTCGACGAAATCGCGGGCACAAGCTAGTTTAATAATATTTTTAATATTAATTAATTTAATATGTACAATTACGGGAAACTTCATTGATACAAGTGGCTGTAGAGGATGTTATCCTAGTCGACTTTAGGAACATTTTTTTAAGAAAATTAATTAATCACACAATTTTAATAGCCCCGCCACTTTGTATTGGTTTCCAATCGCATACAAACAAGTACATATTGATTTATGGCTATTGGCTAGAACAAACCTTCCTTACAACATTTCAATTGAAGATTCTAATAATGAGGTGGTCTACTACAATCTTCAATATGTCTATCCAGCTCCACACAGGACAACTCAACAGTGTGTTCTAATGACAGCACTACACTATCTTTCCTTCCGCTTACAGCAATCCGCCTTAAACAAGCGTGGTGATTAATGGTCAAGTCTTCTCCGTGTGAGAAGAGGCCTTTGCTTACAGTGGCAATACATACATATAAATAGGTCCTTTTTCATCTAATGTTCCACTTGTACTTTTTTCAAAGAACGTTTCTGTTTTTAATATTTAGAGAAGCAGCCCTGGGCATTAACATGAAATAACAGTAGATTGTGCTGCTCCTAAGCCTGAGTAACTCTATTGAATCAGACGCCATTCCGTGGCTGTGCTACTAATATTATTTTTGGGGGGATTTTTGTGTGGTAGGACGGCAAGCGAGCTGATGCATTACGCAATGGTAAGCAATCGGCGCTACCCATGGGCAACACCAAAGGAGCGCGTTACAAGTGCGTTGCCGGCTTTTTAGGGGTAAGGGTTTCGGACATTTAAGGATTGAGCAGCGATGGGGGGAGGGTGAGGATTGGGCCTCCGGTAACCTCACTCATACGACAAAACACAACGCTGTGGTTATTTCACGCCAGTTTTCTGTAAGGTCGTGGTATCACTCCGGTCGAGTCGACCCATTCGTGACCTAGAAAGTGTATTATGAGTCAAAAAAGTCACATGTGGGTACTTGCTGGACTTCGAACCCACACCCTTATGCTGATGAGACGGGGTTGCCTTAGGGACAACTACGACGACAATTACGATCGGTACCAATTACCGATAACAAGTACCTGATATTTGTTGGTGCAATGTGCAATTGTGCGCGTAACATGGCAGTTGTGTCAGCCACAAACAGGGATGCCATTTGCGGCTGACAGCTATACTATCTTATTGATCAGCGCTTGAGAATTAATTGGATTTATTTGTCACGTCTTTATGGCAAGCGCAAGAATCATAGAAGGTTCGCTTTCCTACAGCAGTACCGCCATCCATCATCAGGCCTTCGAGTCCACGGCCCTACTTACTCGATGGAGTTGCCGTTTGATCCCGGAGTTTGTATAGCAGAATACGAGCACTCAGTCAATGTGCGTTTCATTGTTTCATTGTTACCTCGTAACTTATTCGCAGTGACGATGACGCATGCAAGTTCTTATGTTTTATGTAATTGTTGGCCGATACCAAAATAGAGCGCGATTACGTAAAGTACTACTAGAATCAGTCGGGAAGCTGCCTTCGGTGACACTTGAACTTTGGGCCGGGGCCGGGGGTGGCGGTGGCGCGGTGACGTGGGAGGCGCTGCGCGGCTGCGCGGTGCGCGATGGTGCGCGCGGCGCGGGTCGATGCGACGGCCTCGGCTCAGTCGGCCGCCAGCCGCCAGCGCCCAGCAGCGCACCGAGCGCAGCCCCGCTCGCCGCCGCGATCCGAGCCGCGACTGTCCGAGTGTTGCGATGAAGGTATAGAAGCCCCCCATCCGTAGCGCGGTAGTGTATGCCTTAGCTGTAAGTAGCGGCGCCAAGGCTCGGTACGTGTAAGCTAGCGGCCGGGGAGCGCCGCGCCCTGCCACCACCTCGCCGCGCGCCTCTCCCCGACACACGAACGGCTCCATTACCATGTATTCGACACACCACTCACCCGCACGCCCCGACATCGTAATGAATATATCCTCATCACTATAATTATATAATGCAGTATAATCCAATACATTATACCATATACTCATTAGATACAATCAAATTAATTTTCAATGTACTGCTTTGTTAAGTCCCATACTGGTTGTGAGAGTATCTCCCAAACAAGAAATCTTGGGTTCGATTCCCATATCTTTAGAAATAATATTCAACTCAATATATATACCTAGATATATATGTATCTATTGATCAAAATTGCATATTATATACACATATATACCTAAAGTACATATATAATACACTACATACGATTAGAAAAATAGTAACGTTACCACTAAAGCCTCTAGTTTTTTGGTCCCAATCACGACTGCTGAGCTGCACTTTATACCTACTTAATATAGGTATACTAAGGCTAAGCTATACTAAGGGAGATGAAATTGCTTCTACATGACTTACGGCATAGTGAGCAATTTCATCTCCCTTTTAAACATATCTGGGAAAAACAACGAGTCCCTGTGTACGTAGGTACACTGTAGCTTGTAATTTCTACTTATTACTCTTTGTCCTTCCAGTCAGTATAGTTATAGATATATGGGTCGGGAAGAGTTGTACCTATAGTGAAATGTAAGTTGTGATTAATTTGTTTCAGCAACACGAAGCATCAATAACAAAATCGTATAATGCTAAAACTACCCAAAGGTCTTAAAAAGAAGAAAAAGGGGAAAAAATCCAAACGTAAAGGTGAAGAAGAGCTTTTTACTGAAGAAGAATTAGAAAAGTATAGAAGAGAGCATCAGCAGCAAAGTACTGACAGTGGCGAAGGTACTACCAAAGAAAATGAGGAATGGTCTAAATTCAAAGACTTAACTACGGGCATAGATACTGTGCTAAAAAAAACACAAGGTGACCTAGACCGCATCAAATCGACTTCGTTTTTTCAACGCATACCTCCAAAACAGGCTGAGCCCGAAAAAAAGGTACCACCACCTAGGCCTGTTGTTGAGGTTACTGAAGCTGATTTTCCACAGCTTATTCAAGCTCAAACAGATGCTGACGAAGATCGCAGTGAGTACGGCGTGACTGACGACGAGTCCGAAGAAGAAGAGCAGGACGATATCTTCGATACCTCGTATGTGGAGGCTGTTGAACGGGGGGAAGTAAAACTCGGGTACGTGCCTGACTCACCCGAAGAATTTCAGGATGACGATATCTTTGATACATCCCACGTCGATGCTTTAATAAAAGGTCAAGAAGCCAAAACCTCTAAAGGAAAAAAATCGTTAGACATTGGAATAGCTGTTGGTGTTCTTACTGGCCGAATAGATAATGTAACGGTTACTAGTAAACGTTCTAAAAGAGTAATTCCTGGTGACTTATTATTGGATAATACTGACACAAATGACGGGAGACCAAGTGAAACAATAACTGTAGACGAGTCCATTGAGAAAAGTATATTGGACCTTGATACGGACGTCCCTATAACGACACCAATAGACTTAAGCGTATCACTTCACACGTCTTTGATTCAACAAACGAAAGGTGATACAGAAAAGGCGAATGATTTTTTCTCTGCCGATCAGACGCAAGCCGATGAAGAGATTGATGAATTTACATTACTTGCCGCAAAGTCACTTGAAGTCAACTCGGATGTTGCAAAACTAGGAGAAACCGAAATAAAGGCGGAACCTGTCTTACAAGAGTCATGGTCAGCTTTTGAAGCTGATAAGAATGAATTTGTGTTTGCTGAAAGTATCATTGAAGATCAAATAGATGTGCTTGATCCTTATTTAGATCAAGACGATCCGTTTGACACTAGTTTTGCGGACGCTGTTATACCCGTTAACCAGTTTCAAGCGAATAGAGAAGCAGTAATTCTTGAAGACGACGACGATTTTGACCCACGATCTGATGAAAATCGAGTAAAATTAAATAATAGGCGAAAGTCTTCAGTTCGTATTCATTTAACCGATCCCTCAGGAGTACGAGAATCCATTACGTCTGACGATATTATTGACAAAGAAGATAGTCATTCAGTCCGGGATTTGTTGGGAGGCAGTACCACAGATTTAACTCAGCTAGGAGACTCGCCTCTAGATCCAGTGGATATCAATAACTGTGAGATCGACCCATTTGATACTACTATTGTTGATAGCATTGTTGCTCCCGGTAAGGTAGAATTAAAACTTTTAGAACAAGAATTAATAACTTCAAGCTCTTCTACAATATATAGAGTTCCAAGTGATCCCGATTTTGATCCGAGAGCGGACGAACCAAAAAAAGCTGAGCGCCGAGCTTCTCGCCCTGAGAACTTAACGGTTAGTAAGAGTGTTGTCTTTAACGTTGACTCAGAAGAATCTTTAGGCGTTGACACAAAAGTTAAGTCAAATAAACCAGTCACACCTTACTATACTCGCGAGCTTTCAATCACTGAAGACGCCAGCGAAGAAGCAGAAGCTGCCGACATTGTGCCTGACACGTTGACACGCACGCGGTCTGACGAAGACTTGACACCGAAGGTTAACTATCAAAATAAAAGAAGGCATTCAGAATATTCTCGGACAGGTGACATAAAACCTAGTGATCTATTCAACAGTGCTGAAGTTGAAGTAAAAACTAAAGTACTAACACCTTCAGAGCCACTTCGACCTTCGACGATAATTGATCCTTTCGACACTTCTTTTGCAAGCAATATCGTCCCTTGCAAAACTGAATTAAAACTTTTGGCCAAGGAATTTTCTTGCGAGGAAGAAGATAACTCACAAGACACCAAGCACGATTTATTGGATCCATCCGACGATATATTTCAAGCAAAAGCTCTGACTCCAGAACCTTCGGGCTCTAAATTGACAAATACAAACTTTGATCCATTTGACACATCTTTTGCTGGTGATCTGAACCCGGGTAAAACAGAAATAAAACTTTTAGAATCAGAGTTTTTAGATAATTAAACTTTAATTAAAATGGCCTACAATCCATTCTTAAGTATGAACGAGGCGAGTGCTCCAGTCACTACGGATGTTCTTAATCCCTTTATGATAGCCGATACGGAACCTGATGCAGTGACTTCTGAAAATCCCTTCGCTACGAGTAATCCTTTTTCTGATTTCGGTAGTGGATATGAACCACCTGCCGGAGATACTGTACCCGTAGATATCTTTAGCGGCATAGAACCGGCTGGCATTGGAGCCAAGCAATACGAAGAATTTTCAGAAAAAAAATCTACACCACTGGATATATTCACCAGCAGTCCAGTGGATCAAGACCGGCTAGTCAAACCAACTGAACTCGACTTAGTTGTTGCTACGGACGACCATCCATTTTCAAACGAAGAAGAAGATCAAAGTCATCATTTGCCGGCCCGACCTTTGCCACCTGAAACTCAAAATTTAATCTTAACTGTGACTGGTCAAATGGAATTTACAAGTTCACATCTTTTGGACCGCATCCCCCCTACACGCACTCCGAGTCCTGTGTCGGTGCGAGATATTCATTCGCCTAGCCCCACGCCAGAGCCTGAGCATTTTGAGGAGCCGATAAGCGATAACTTCGATATAAATCGCAACAAACCAACGCGGCCACCGCCGGCCCGGCCACCACCAGCGACCCGCCCGCCGCCTCCGCGGCCTCAGCCACCGCGCCCACCCACAGCTACTCCGCTGACTCAACCAGTAGCGCCACCACCCACACAACATTCAGATGACATTAATCTATTCGATGCACCCATGCCTACCACTATCAAACCTACTAAAGAGGCTATTTTGAGCTTATATACGGCACCAAAAAAAGAAGAAAAGCCAATTGATTTCTTAAGCGATGATTTATTAGATGACGTCTCCACTGATGTCAAACACGACATCTCACAACATCTCGCAGGAGAAGTGGCGACATCTGTCGGTGCTCTTTCAGGGCAAACCAGTTTCGAGCCGGAGGAACTCAAATCAGCGAGTGTGACAATAAGCAATGTGTTTTCATCTACCATAGACTCCAAAGCGGACACAGTGGCACCCATGGATTGTTCGGAGCCCCAGATAGAGGAAGCCTCTGCGACTTGTAATACTTCCCCATTTGGGGATGCTTTGAAAGACGACTTCTCAGCGCAATCAGCTAGTATAGATGTTGAACGGAATCCATTTGAGAATACCATTGATTCGGTAGACGTGGTTGCCCAGTTACCTGAAGCTGTAGATATATTTGGCGTGAAATCAGATGATGTTGTAATGACAAGTAGTAACGAAGTTTTTAATAATGCCAAAGAAAACATTTTTGAGATTTCATCTATAAGTGGGACAGGTGAAATCCCGAGTGATCCATTCCATTCGGCTACAAATGAAACGAACGTAATGGCTTTAAACCCATCTGAAGCATTGGACAGACAAGCGGAAAGTGCTTTCGACGTGAGTGGCATGTCGCCTTCAGCCACTGCTGACTGGGGAGCACCGACAGAAGTAACCATGCAGGACGTCTTCCCCAGTAGTCAGGACGCGTTTGACGCATTTTCAGCGAAGTTTGACGCCACTGCAGCAAATAACTTGAATACAGGTGAGTAGTAATACAACATTGCGTTGCCAACAGTTTGGGTCAAGTAAAAGGAATGGCTAATGGGAGTGTGATACAGGAGCTTGGGGTGACGACAGCAGCGCGGAGGCGGCGCCGAGCGGCTTCGAGGCGGAGGCCTTCGACCCGTTCCTGAGCATGGGCGCGCCGCCGCCGCCCGCTGCCACGCCGCGCCTCGACCACCAGGCCTCTCGAGACTCGGTGGACGATACCTTCTCGGTCTTCATCAGGTTAGTCAATGATCCATTTATTTTGTAGACTGGCAATTGCCATGTTTATGATTTGTTCATATTCCCCCAAATAGCTCATAGTCAGTCAGTCAGTCACCGACTCTATAAATTATTTTTAAAATACATAATTATACTTATGTAAGTACGTTTAGTAGTGGACTCTGCTTAAAAAATAGCGTGTGCAACAACAAATTAGAATTAAGGAAGCAAAACTAGTTTATCTTCGTAGAATTCATTCATTTAGAATCTTGTTAATCCAGACAAAATTAGGGTTAGGTACTGCGATAGGAAGAAAGATTGATTTTTTGTTGTTAATGTAATTGGATCTAATCCGTATTAACATAAATAAATCAATAAGCTGTAACGTCTACACAGGTCATGTGACATTTTTGTAACAAAAACTTACATTTCATTTTATATACAATTGGACATTGGTTAGAAATTTTTATTTATAAATTTATTGACATTTTCATAATTTTACCAATTATTGTTAGTGTAAGGACTGTGTGAGACTTTGCCGCGCTTTTCGATGTTAGTTATCTATGTTCTGACAGTTTAAGTATTTGCGCGAGCCACCCCAAATGTTCTTTTGATTGGTGTTGTTTTTCGGACAACTCAGCAACCAGGTGTTGCTGAGTTTAACTGGTTTTAAACTGGCACTTGCGTGCCTTTCTTTAGAACGAGCCCACTTAAACTGGTGTGGTTCTTTCCTCAAAAGACCACTACTAGAATAAACTTGCACGGTTCTCGCACATTATATAATTTTTCACATTGTCTGGACTTGACTTTTCAAGTCCAGACAATGTGAAAAATAATATAATATCCTCATAATCCTAATAATGACCTCTGAGTTTGTTTTGGCATTTCTTCTCATGGAGGTAACCTCACTCACACGGCGAAACAGAACGCTGTGGTTGTTTCACCCAGGTTTCCTGTGAAGCCGTGGTATCACCCCGGTAGAGCTGACCCACTTAAAGATACAATTTCTTGAAATGTGCTTACCTAATTCTAAGACTCATTTAGTTTAGTTGAGCTGTTAACGTTTCCTTATCTCTTCTGTACCGAACATATTTTGCCAGCAAGTGACTAGTATACAGGACCAGAAAGCTTTGCAGCAGTTTGCTTTCACTGAGGCTGAATAATAAATATTGAATTTGTTGTCCCTCACTCTAAGGAGACCTGATGTTCATATTTGCTTGCTTTTTATTAATGTAGTCTACCTACCCTATTCATGGGAGAAATTCGTAGCAATTAATAAATTTAATTCCGTCGTTTCCGAAATAACTAAGCCGAATTCACCTCGAGGATCGTCACGAACCGCCTTGAACGCAGGTTTGATAAAGTCCAGTCTCCTGAACAAGCCGCGCTCCCAAAAGGCAAGGATAAGCACCATAGACTCATAGAGCACAAACACACTTCGCCAGGTGATACATAAAACGGAGGAGAGGAGGTATAATCGTGCATTATGTCTGGCTGGCTCGAGTGGCGACCACGGAGTGGAAGACGTATTGGGGCAGACCTCCCGCTAGGTGGACCGAGGACGTCGTCAGTAGTTGTCTTCTGGATGAAAATTCACGAAGTAGACCATGAAAGTGAATGGAACCGCACAACATATGCAAGACATTTTGCATCGCCGTTTTAGTGGTTAATGTATACGGTGACATTCCGTATAGACTTATAAAAAAATAAGTGTCTGTAGTCTGTGTGGAATGTTTATAGTAATAGTGAGCATGTATCAGGCCGAAGGACAGCGAGGCGGGCGGCGAGGAGGGCGCCGTGCCGGTGCTGGCGCCGCCGCCGCGGCCGCAGGCGCTGCCCGAGTCCCCGCGCGCCAACCCCTTTGACAAAAGCGGCTTCGAGGAGCGCCGGGATCCAGTGTTCGGTACTGACTACAGTAAACTTTATTTTTCGCATAAAACTCAAAACTGCGCATTCTGTCACCTAATAGCTAGTGTGAGTGACGATTAGTTTTGCGGTGACGTAGGACGTAGCTCGCCACTATCCGCTCCTGCGTCTTATCTAAGTATTGTTTTCCGTGGTTTTGCTGCACCAACAACAAAATATTTTTATTAATTTTCATACACCGTTCTCATCCCTTTGAGTATACCTGTAGCCTAATGGTATCTATATACTTACAATATTCTTACAGTATGAATGTCCTGTTATACACTGCCTACTGTAAATATGTAGTGTCAACAACATTTGAACAATGATTCAAGAACAATGGGTAATGCAATAAATTGTGTGCAGAGCGAGGAGAGGGCGACGCGGGTAGCGAGGGTGAGGGCGAGGGCCCGCCCACTCCGCTGTTCGACGAGGACGTGTCGCAGCCACTGGAGGACTTCCCGCGCACCAAGTACACGGGCCCCGGCTGGGAGATGCACCTGCGCCAGCCCAACAAGAAGAAGATCACGGGACAGAGGTGAGGCACGCCGACACGCCGCGCTACTCATGCAAGTATTGCTACACGACGCGCTCACACCTCCCGCTTGATGACCAGGGAGAGCAAACACATACAGTCGATGATTGATATTGACAATGTAAACAGTGCTCTCTCAGAAATAGTTCACTGGTTTGGTGTGAATAACTTATTACTAAACGAAACTAAAACTAAATGTATTAAATTCACAACACCAAATGTTAAACAGGTAAAAACCAGTGTGCTTGTCAAGGACGAGGAGTTGAGTCCTGTAGATACAACTGTCTTTTTAGGTATAACCCTGGACGCTAAGCTCCAGTGGGGGCCACATATAGATGGCTTGTCGAAGAAGCTCAGTTCTGCAGCATATGCCGTTAAAAAAATTAGAAATTTAACAGATGTAGATACAGCGCGGTTAGTTTATTTTGGTTATTTTCACAGTATCATGTCATACGGTATTTTGTTGTGGGGGAATGCTGCTGACATCCCGTCTATTTTTGTTCTGCAGAAAAGGGCTATTCGATCAATCTATAATCTTAGTCCGAGGCATTCGCTCAGAGAATTATTTAAGGAATCTAAAATAATGACAGTTGCCTCTCAATATATTTATGAAAATGTAATTCACGCTCATAAAAACAAAAGCTTATTTAAGAAATATAGTGATATACATAATATCAACACGAGGGGGAAAAACAAATATGTTGTGCCTGCCTCCAGGCTTCAGAAAATAAGTAGTTCGTTTAGATGTCAATGTATACGTTTTTACAATAAAATTCCTAGCGATATTCAAAATTTGAGCCTCAATTTAAATTGCCTTTATAAAATAAAAGACTACTTAGAGGATAGTCAGGCTTGGGAATGAGCCGCTGTAATGTCTGCACAGGTCATGTTGACATGTTTGTAACATAAGTTACACTTTTATATACAATTTGACATTACGTTTATTTTTTTATACAATGACATGATCACATATTGTGACATTTTTATTTTTTATTTATTTGTTGACATTTTTATTATTTTATATTATTGTTAGTGTAAGGACCGTGTGAGACTTGTCGTGCTTTTTGATCATCAGTCATCTGCGTTCTGACAGTTTGAGTACTTGCGCGACCCACCCAAATGTTCTTTGATCGGTATTGTTCGTCGGACAACTCAACAGCACTAGCTATACTGGTTGCAAACTGACACTTGCGTGCCTGTCTTCAGAACGGGTCCACTTAAACTGGTGTGGTTCTTTCCTCAAAAGACCACTACAGAATTTACTTGCACGGTTCTCTCACATTATGTTATTTTATATTGTCTGGACTTGAAAAGAGACTGACCTCTGAGTTTGTTTCGGCATTTCTTCTCAGAGTAGTCAAATAGGAAATGCCGGCTTCATCTAGTTTTTCACATATAATTTGACGTGTAAAAGTGCCGTTTTATGGCCTATTTGCAAAAATAAATTCATTGTTTCATTGTTTCATTGATACACTGCCGCTCTGGCCGCACAAGTGTGTGTAAAAAAGTTGCGTAGACTTGCAAACTTCAAAGTAAATGATCATAAATACTTACTTCTCTTGGTTTCTTTGGATGAACTTTAATCACGAAATGTTAATTTCCTGATGATACATTTGTTTTTAATTTAGTGTGCACTTTATCGGGATCGGACATTAAAACTTGCTCCTCTACTACTGTTTGCAATTATTTCGTTTGACGTTCAAAAACCTGTAATAGACTAACTGAGAACGCATAGCTGGTGTAAGTTTATTGAGTCCAAGCCTTCTATGTGACTAACATTACTAAAGAACCGACTGTCTCAAGAGCGGTAGCTATGTGGTGTTGTAATGATGTGAGAGCGATGGTCCAGGTTCTGGAAGAAGATCTTCGTGCGCGTGGCGCTGGTGGGGGACAATCCTGTGGTGCAGCTGTACAACAGCGCGGCGGACAAGGAGCCCTTCCAGGAGCTGCCCCTGCAGGCCTGCTACTCCGTCTCCGACATTGGCGCGCAGCAGTTTGATCAGTTCGGCAAGATCTTTACCGTGAAGCTGCAGTACGTCTTCTACAAGGAGAGGCCTGGCGTCAGGTACCTGCTGTGTTTGTTACTTTTATGTTTCGTACAAGTTCTGAGTCCTCGGTTGGTCGTGTCCGAGCTAACAGCTGTAATGTGTCGGCAGGCCGGGCCAAGTGACGAAGGCGGAGCGCATCACGAACAAACTGTCTCAGTTCGCGGCGTACGCCATCCAGGGGGACTACCAGGGCGTCAAGGAGTTCGGCAGCGACCTGCGCAAGCTGGGCCTGCCTGTAGAACACGCGCCGCAGGTTACATATACATCTACAACTTCTTCGTTTACGAAGCTCCTTATTTTATATCTGTAGAGTAAATTTCGAAATAAACCACAATTTGTTTCTCTGAAAATACAAAGAAACGACTTCACTAATCACGCTTCCTCCATTATGTCCCTTTGTTTAATTATTTTCAACAAGATTTTTTAAAACAATAAAATACACATAACACTCTAAAACCAGCTGAGAGACTTGAGACTTACACGGGTTGCACTGGCTGCTTTTTTCCACACCACGAGTGCAGTCATTACAGATGGTAAAGTAGCAAGTAGGAGAAATAGTGTTTAGTTGAGTGCTTTCTTTTATTGTACAAATCGGTTACAAATTTAAAGTTAAAATAAAGCATTTGTCCGATTTCCTATCGATGATATTTTTTTTCATTTCCAAAAAAACAGTCTACTTCTTAGTTTCTTTTTTTGCAATTTGTATAGTTGTGGTGGGCGCGAGTAACGTGTGTCGTGTTGTAGGTGTCGCAGCTGTTCAAGCTGGGGTCGCTGGTGTACGAGGACGTCAAGCAGTTCAGCTGCTGCGTGGAGGAGGCGCTGTTCCGCCTCGCCGCGCACCGCGACCGCGCCCTCACCTACAAGATGGAGGAGGTACCCAGCCCTCGCCCTCCGACACCGGCCCGACCTCTACCGCCGTACTGACCGCGTGTGCCCTGCAGGTGCAGATCACGGCGGTGGACGAGCTGTACGTGGAGCAGGACGCGGAGGGCTCGGTGCTCAAGCAGATCGCAAGGGTGCGCCTGTTCTTCCTCGGCTTCCTCAGCGGTGAGTAAAGCGCCGGCCGCGCCCGACTCGGCAGAGGGGCAGTCTGGGCAGACTGGGCAGACTAGGCAGCGCGCCTGTTGCAGGCATGCCGGACGTCGAGCTGGGGGTCAACGACCTGCGGCGCCAGGGCAAGGAGGTGGTGGGCCGCCACGACATCATCCCCGTCGTCACCGAGGAGTGGATCCGAGTCGAGGACGCAGAGTTCCACGCCTGCGTGCAACCTGAAGAGTTCGCCAATACGCAGATAATCAAGTTACTACATTCATCACTTCCTTACCTTTAAATATCTAGCTTCTCGTAACGTTGAGTTTTTAACTCGATCATTATCGATCTTATATCTTAATCGATTACACTAAACAGTGACTATCGAAAAACATAATCAAATAAGCTCATTCATTTACAAATAGATAATGTAGGAGATATGCATTATTTACTTGTACCTCGTCGGCGTCAGGTTCATTAATTCAGCTATGATGGCAGAAACAGTCGAATACATAGATGTCCAGACAGCCAGGTTAAATGTATGGCTCGTTTCTATTTACGTCGGGGTTTGAAAAACACAAATAACTTAAAAACCTAATTAAGAGACAACGTAAACACCCGCGTGTGGGCTATCCTCCCCACGGCACAGTCACCGCAAGAGAGACTGGCCACCACCCACAGATAGATTCGATGTCCAGCCGAACGGCAATGGTGTACCGCGACCCGGCTCTGATCAGAAGAGGGAACGATGTGGTTTTTAGTAAGTAAGGGTCTAGCAATCCCTCTTGTTTACCTAGAGCGGGGTAAGCCAAAAGATCATTTTCCACACTAAAAAAAACTGCCATCTGAGTTGATCACTTTAATTTGAAGATGATATCGTTAATGTGTCTGAAACAGGCAGGGCTCACAGTATGTACTATTATCGCCGTCATCGCTATCGCTATCGCTGTTACTTTCTGTAACATTTAATTTGAATAGTGTCTGTGATATTAATTGTCAATTAAAATATCTAGCTTACTCATTTTTCCTCTTCTTTGACAACATGGGATACACATTTAAACCCTTCTGCAGCCGTAATTTTTTGAATGCCTTCCTGTAACTGATTCACTAATAGTTTATCGATTTTTGTGTTCATCACTATACTGTTACGTGGTATCATTATTTCTCAAAATGATAGTGGTTAATGTCAAATCTGGAATTGAATTAAAATTCTGACTATAGTCAGAACGGTTTGCTGCTTCTTCTGTTCATGTCGGACTGCAGATGATCAATATGAACATAGACAAAACTAAGGTAATGTTGAATGAGCTTGCATGATGGGTACCTACATTATTTCTACCCTAACCGACGACAAATAAAATGAAGTATCCGTAAATATTGGAGCAGGTAAGTAAACCAGAGGATAGGCTGCTTGAGCAGGAAAGTGATGTGGTGTCCCCGGCAGGTTCAAGCCGCCGGACGCGTGCTACATCGAGCTGATGAGGTTCCGCGTGCGGCCGCCCAAGAACCGCGAGCTGCCGCTGCAGCTCAAGGCCGTCTGGTGCGTCACCGGGAACAAGGTCCGTCCTACACCACCTACACTACCCACCCTCGGGATGTCCAAAGTAACGGCCCGGCAAACGGTTCACGGTTTATAAATTTAACTTTTTGAAATTGTTTTATTAATGGGATATAATATAATATTGATGTAAAACGTAACGTGAGTGAGTCGTTATTTTCTACAAAATCAATCCGATCTAGAACAGAACAATACCTTGCAATGTATATTTACATTCATTTTCTCTATAGTTATTAATTATTTTTGTTTATTATTCGTAAATGAAATACTAAAACCGAAACTATCGAATAATCTGAAATGGTGACCGTATCCGGATGCGATATAATTATAATCCAGAGCTGTAATATGACATGCATAATGTGATGTGGTGGTACGCCGCGGCCGGGGCTGCAGGTGGAGCTGCGCGCGGACGTGTTGGTGCCGGGGTTCGCGTCGCGCAAGCTGGGCCAGGTGCCGTGCGAGGACGTGGCCGTGCGGTTCCCCATCCCCGACTGCTGGATCTACCTGTTCCGCGTCGAGAAACATTTCCGATACGGCTCCGTCAAGTCGGCGCACAGGTACCTACTGCTGTTTGCTGTCGTCTTAGGGTCCCCTACCCGAGCTGTATACCCCAGCCAGCTAAAAAATTAGGAAAGACAGTGTATTATAATAAAAAAATAACATATGTAGTTTATCTACTATACCACAAGCGTAACCCGAATTGAGACATTCGGATGAATAAACAAACTAAGTAGTGCAAGCAGTCTGACATAATATGATTAATATGTTACTAGCAAACTCTTTTGCGCCCTGCACCCGATATCAGTTCAGAGAAGTCCGGAAATGGTTCACGAGTATGTGATCCTGGGACAAATGATCCGGTTGGTCAGGTCCAGGTTCAAGAAGTGAGGACGTCAATCGTCGACTGGCCAGGGTTCGGGAACCATCCATATTCTGGCCTGCTGCTGTGTAACGTGTCACGGGTTCGGTGCCTGCACAAAACAACTCTTTGCTTAATTCAAAAAAACTTAGTTGTTCTGGGTCTTCGCATGTTATTTTCATTTATGTAAAGACACAAGAGGAAATCCATTAGTTTTAAACCGACAGTAGGACCCTTTTTCACGCTTCGGTGTATCACAATCGGTGCAATTAAATGATTATGTATAGTACCTACTGAGTTTCAAGATGTTTGATCGACAGGCGAACGGGCAAGATAAAGGGCATAGAACGGTTCCTGGGGGCCGTAGACACCTTGCAGGAGTCTCTCATCGAGGTCACCTCCGGCCAGGCCAAGTACGAGCACCAGCACCGCGCCATCGTCTGGCGCATGCCGCGACTGCCCAAGGAGGGCCAGGGTGAGTCCTGTCTCCGAGCCGAGGCCGTGCACTGTCGCCGGCAGAGAGTGAGAGAGTGACACTGTGCAGGGGCGTACACGACGCACAACCTGGTGTGCCGCATGGCGCTGACGTCGTACGACCAGGTGCCGGCCGAGCTGGCCAGCCACGCCTTCGTGGAGTTCACCATGCCCGCCACGCAGGTGTCGCACATGACGGTGCGCTCCGTGTCGCTGCAGGACCACGACGGCGACCCGCCCGAGAAGTACGTGCGCTACCTGGCGCGCCACGAGTACATGTAAGTACAGAGCCGGCCAGCCCGCCCCGGCCCCGGCGACACGAGTGACATGACGAGTCCTGTTGCAGAGTGGGCATCGAGCGCACGTCGGGGCAGGCGGCGCCGGCGTACGCGCTGGCGACGGCGGGCCGCCACGCCGACGCCGCGCCGCCGCCGCCGCCCGCCGCCGCGCCGCTGCCGCAGCCGCCCTCTTCCGACTCCGACTCCGACTAGGCGGCCTCGACTCTAACTCTATACCGCATACATACACTAAACCATGGCCGATTCCTCTCCGAGGAACCTTAAATTGCAAAATATATTTGTCAAAGTAAGATACGTTCCCGTTCTCTGAGATTATATAACCGACAAGCGGGCGCTGCGAGTACGACCGTGCCGCCGTGTAGCCAGACTTGATCTTAAATATTAAGCACGTATGTTATTTGTATAAGCAGCTAGTTACATGTACTTATATTTAACGATTTCATCTTACATTCCAAATAATCATTTTCTCGATGTATAGCCAGTATTATATCTAGCAGTGACTGCAGCCGAGCAGCCCCGCCCAGGAGGTCAGCCGCCAGCTCGGTATATCATGTTCCATATCTATTGTCTATTGTACATAATGTGATAATTGCGAAAGGTCGTAAATGACTGCGGACGAAACCCCACCGTCGCTGTGTAAGTAGGCAGGCGCAGTGGAGGCGCGCCGCCTGTACGTGTCAGCAATAATGTAGAGCGCGTTGTTCCCGAGTGTGTGACCAGCCTTCACATGTAGTCGTGGATGCTGCATCCATACATCCGCTCCGCGTCCCGCGCCATGTTGCGGTACGCGGAGGTGAGATGTGTCAGTGTACGCGTGTACTCACACAAGCACCGTGTAGTTAGCTGTTACGCTGTTAGATTGTATAAATATGACTATGACTACCCCTGATATTATACTTACGAGTAGGAACTGTTTAGAAGCATTGTAAAATACAAATGATATTATTTATGTATTTAACTATTTACTCCTAAATGCTAGTCGCGTTACACACAAATATATGATATATACTATGTTAAATGATATATACAACTTACTTAACGTGTTGTAGGCGCTGTTTGACATGTGTTGTAAGTATATTAGTACCTGTCGACCTACATCGCAGACCCTATGTTCTGTTGTGAATAAAGTTAAATAACAAGAATTACATGTGGACACTTTATTTAAAGCCATTTCCCTCCGCCCCTTCCCGTCCCGCTCACACAGCAAGACAGCAAGCATTGCATGTATGTGACGTCACACTGCAACGATACAGTGGGTACAAACACCTTGACACAAGGCGACAGCCTCAAACATGGCTAGATAAAGTCATTTATTACATTAAATAATATTTGCTTTAATTACATTAAAGGTAAGTATATCTAATTTTTATGGACTAGGCTGGGCAACGCTCAGTGGTACCGAGTCAATGTCAAAGTCAAAATCATTTATTTCAAATAGACCACAGTAGGCTCTTCTGAAAGTCAAGCAAAAGGTCTACGATATGTTATAAAGGGATTCCCCATAAAACTTATCAGCTTTTGCTCAAGGGTAATCTGAAATCACTAATTAGTTCAGTAAAGTTCCGGTAAAACGAAGAGTCGGTTTGATATCTCGGTCTATTCTAGAAAATAACTTCATTCATTGAACACATAAAGGTTATCAGTGAGAAAGCCAAAAATAACTTTATGCGCTGACGCGAATCTCGAAAGCTACATGGCGTCCTTTTTTTCCCAACGCTTAAGACCATCTACGGAGCTACCTACCTAGGATGTATGCGTAGCACCCACCTGGCACCTGTCTGGGCAGATAGGGTGACAATAGATGCGGTACGACGGAAACTTCTTCAGGGCCAACGCTTGGCTTTAATTTTTCTATGTAGGCTTACAGGACAGCTGGACCCGTGCTCCCGGGATTACTTCCCGTCGATCTTGAGGTGCAGCGACGTGCTGCTATGTATACAACGCGAGACAAAACATTTCTGCAAACTTCACAACGCGTAAACTCGTCTACTCCCCATTGTGCACATGTTCGACAGCGGAACTGCAATACGAGCAGTCTGCCCATCACATACTCTGGGAGAGTAGTATCTGGCAATACGAACGTAACATTATGTTGGATAATTTTAAATGTCTCATTAGTCATTAGGTGTAGTTTATTATACGGACCTTGTGGAATCCGTGCGTTTGGCGTTTTTTTGCCATACCTATTACTGGAAACGACTATAGCAGCTCACACATAGGTCCCATTACAATAACAACATTTTCTGGAAACTATTTCTATTTTTCTTCTCCTCAAATCTTCTTATTTATTTCGTTGCGGCATCTAAGCTAGTCCCTGGGACTTGCCGGACTTTGTGTTCCGGTGTTTTCATGGTTGTATCTGCCGTAGATCCTGGCTTAGAGGAGTTGCAGTGGTATTGGGAGGTTGCGGCAGCTTGTCCCATAAAAAAAGCAAAAGGTATCACCTGATGGTAGGCAATTAGCGCCGCCTCTGAATACAAAAGTAAGGAAACCGAAAAATTCGTCACGTACTCATCGGGAGCATCAAGATCTGCTGCTTTTCCTCACAAAGACGACCACTGGGTGTTTTCTCCAGCTGGATCCGAGTAATATTCATGAATGATATTGCGGCCAATAATTCAAGAATAGAATTCCGAAAATACGTTACGTTTTATGAATAAATGCCATGCAAAAATTATTACTGCTCGATTGATTAATTTCTTGAAAAAATTAGCAGGAGCGTTCTTTTAGGGGAAAATCATGATCTTCCGAGATGAATCATGATTTTCTCTATAGTGTAAGTTTTATACTGACTGAAAAACACCCCGTTCCTTCTGCTCTAGGCCAAGGCCGCGGTGCCTCAGTGCGCTTGCCCCAGCTAGAGATGTGAAGTGGCGTCACCGTTGCTGTTGTCAATTTATTTTAAAAATCATCAGCGTATAAGAATGGTGATCGATTTAATATAAATTTAAAAATATATGTCAGTTTACTTGTCTCTAAGTTGCCTTTTCTGAAGATATGACTTTAATAAATCTAGAGATACCTTCTGAACGCCGTAGTGTTCTAGCTTCAGCAATAGTTTCTCGTTCTCAATGCAGTCAAAAGCCTTCGAAAGATCATAAAATATTCCGATGGCAACCTGCGGGTTTTCCCACGGGCGAAAACTTGCTTAATTAACGATTCGCCGCGTTAGTAGTGCATCGTCCCTTAGTGACCTCGTATTGTTGGTCATGGAAAATGGAATTCTTGTTAAAGTGACGCAGCATTTGAGTAAGCATCAACCTTTTCAACACTTTACTGAGCACTAGCAAAATACAGACCGCCCTATAGTCATTAGGTTCTTTACTATCATCTGATTTCAACAATGGAACTACTTTACTGTTCCCTTAAAACCAGCAAAACTAGGCAAAATATCAGTAGTAAGGAAAATTCTGACCCTCCATTCAGGTGTAGTTTATAGAATGGACCTATTGGAATGTAGAACAAATTTCCGGGTGTTTAGGCGTTTTTGCCATAGGTCCCATTACCATACCTAATTAATTTTCCGCTGTGACTGGGCTTCTCTCTGTTGTACAGGCTCTTTTGTACCTTAAAGACTTAAGTCATTTTGTCTCCTGGGGTTTTTACTCTCGATTTTTTCCCTTAAAAAATATCGTACTTATTGAGCAGAATTCCGTATTCTCAGTCAAAATAGAAATGCCTAAATGTCAGGAAAAGGTCGAGTCGAGTGAAGGTAATGTTACTATTATGAAAACCGCTGTGCTATTTTGAAAACGCTGACTTTAATTTATTTTAAGACTAAAACGAAACGTAATTTAATGTAAAAAAAAACAGTTTTACAGTAAGTTGACAGTCTGTCGGTGTAAGAATATCGCAACTTTTTGCGATTCCTTCTAAATGTTTGTATTTTCATTACCTACTTACTCTGTTTTATATCACTTTTTTCTTTTAAATAAAGGGACATTTTGCCAGACCTATTACTGGAAACAAATATAGCAGCTCACATAAAGGTTCCCGTCTATAACAATACAAAATTTTCCGTGGTGTTTGGTGACTGGGCTTCTCCCTGTTGTACAGTCTCTTCTGTGCCTTTAAGGCCTAAGTCATTTTGTCTCCTGCATTCAATTTACCGAGGGAAGTGGAAACTATTTTGTTGTTTCTTCTGTTCACGTCTAGTTTTCCTGCATGTGCATTTAATTATCGCTACGCTTCGTAGCGATAATTAAAGCTAGCATTTGTTTTCGTTTTATAATTGCTAATTACTTGCTACCAGCTATGGATAAAGATGAAGAAATGAATGCAGGTGGCGTGCGCCAAGAGAACGTCGGCCTTGTCACTTCAGGAATGTCCTGTCAAGTATCGGAAGGGTGCTGGGCCCATAACCTTGGGGGCTCCCCTAGTTGTACCCAGCACTTAACCCGTGATTCTAAACCTCCAAAGGCCCCCTATGATACTCCTGGAACCTAACCACCAAGTTTGTTCGGGATTTTTCTTCTTGGTGATAGGTGCTAGAAAGATGCCCTAGGAGGGAATATTTTGGGACCTGCCTGCTGGAGGAGGCACGCATCCGTGGCTCCTCAAGAAAAGTTATTGTTAGGAGTAGGAAAGTAGGCCCTCTTCATCATGGCTCTTCAGACCCTGCTTCTTCGCCTTGTTAAAAGGCTTCACAATAGTCGAAGACTCCGAGCTAAGGTTGAACCTCAGCTTGAAAAATGTATTCTAGACCTGATTCCGGAATCCCCGGAATCACCTGCGTCGGAGAATTCAACGGAGGCCGTCCCTCTCGCCTCGGAGTAGATAGAGAATGAACTCCCTGCTAAAATACCGATTACTGCTGAGGTTCGAACGAGTGGAACCTGTCCTCCGGTCTCACCGACCCACCCGGAAACTTCAGTCTCCCCGGCTCCGCCCTAAACTTTGGCCTCTATGGCCGAAGTTCCGCCGCTCCGCAACCACACGAAAGGCCTCCCACCACCGCCATAAACACAACGAACCCCTCTCCAGCCGCGGGGGAGGCGCGTCGCCTGCGCCGCATACTCCGAAAGCTATTTCACTAAACTTAATCTAGTAATATACGAGTAAGTATATCAATCACTAAACTTGGTCCGTTTTATAACTATATCCCTAGTGAGATAGTAATGAATCGCTTTCGTATAACTATGTTCCGGTATATAATTATATCCCTAGGGATATAACTATATTACGGCTACATATATACCTATAGGTATGTGCTCCTACTGGTCATCAAATGACTTCTCCCGCCCAGGGCCGGGCAGGAGGGAGTGTCAGACTCTTACTGACTAAGAACCCCCCTGTTCCTTCTCCTGCTCTGTGCCGAGGTCGCGGTACCTCATTGCGCTTACTCCGCAACCCCGGCTGAGTGCTCCTACTGATACGAGCCGAATCAAATCATTTACAATCGTGCAAGTTTATATTATAAAGGCCAGTCGTATTACAACCGCACACAAGAACATATCACTCCCCCCCCCCTCCTCTCGGGCCGGCGCAGAAGAAGGAACAGGGTGGTTTTATAATATCTAAGAGTTTGACACTTCCTCTTGCCACACACAGGGCGGATTGTCCTACATCAAAAAAAGAAATGCTTCTGCACAATAACACTTCTAAAAACAAATCATTCGTATATAGAGTAATTCCTCTGAAGCACTCGACCAGAGTGATACCACGGCCTCACAGAAAACCGGCGTGAAACAACCTCAGCGTTGTGTTTTGCCATGTGAGTGAGGTTACCGGACGCCCAATCCCTCCCCCCGTCCCTTCCCAATCCTTAAATATCCGAAACCTTACCTCCTTAAAAAGTGTGTGTCCATGGGCGGCCCCGATTGCTTACCATCAGGTAATCCGTCTGCTCGTTTGCCGAACTATATAGGTATACCTTAAAAAAGTAAGTTTAAGCCGTTAACTCGTAGGTTACTTCTTTATCAAAAGTGGATCTCACTAAATGGGAATTAGAGGACATCCTTGTTGGCCTTGTTGAAGTTATACAAAGTGTAACAAAGTGGTAATTATCCCTAATTAGCTAACGGAGGACGGAAGTAAACAGCACACATTAATATATATACTTTACCTTCATATTTCTGTTTACGACAACAAAGACATCTGACAGAGATCCAGCCGTCTTTGTAACTAGTACAATAAAATTAGTTACCCCACCTACAAACCGCTATCAACACGGCCCCGTCCTCTACAGCATAAAAGCATGCATCATCCCGGTCCCGGCAATAAACTTTGTAACTACTAACCAACAACCGAGCATCGAAAGCTCTGTTGTTTGGTAAAGTTTCTATCGATATGACTCCACTATAGTTTGCACGTACAACATTGCGCATAAATTCAAGAGTTTTACTTAATAGTTATTTAACGTTTCAAGGCTAAGTACTTGATTTAAAATAAAAATAGGTTGATCACTTTCAGTTCTTGTAAAGAAGACACATCCAAACTAAAATGAACCCTTTTTAACAAGTTGTAGTAAAGTATGTTTAGCGGCAACGAAGGTTTGCAATTTGCATGCCGACGCGATGTGGCTTGAACGGTGAACTAATCTTATCTTTCAGATTCATCTGGTTAAAGTTTCTAGTTTGAACGTATCTCTAGGCCTTGAGCGAGGTATCATCTCTTCTTTGTAACTCTGTGCTACACGAGGACAGTGGTAAATGTGATCGTTGTAGATGTCACAAGAAATAATTTAAGAAATTAGTATTTTGGTATTCTTATAATATTTTCTCATCTGTGTTCCGGAACAAATTACTTACATTTTTATATTGTGGCATTGGCTGGGCTGCTCCATGATCTGTCAATTTTATAATAAAGTAGGCAATTGAATTACCTTTCTCCAAGGGACACCTTCTGATTGTATCATGGTAAGCAATTGATGCCGTTTTGGTACTCGTATACTTATAAATCACATTTAAAAATACTACATATTAATTAAATTATCAAGCTTTGACTGAATCTGATATAAGTACCTTCATAGGTTTTTTTCTGTAACGGGAAATCATCAAATGGCTTCTCCCGCCCAGGGTAGTGTCAGACTCTTACTGACTAAAGACCCTCTCTTCTCTCCTCTTTCTTCTCCTGCTCTGGGCCGAGGCCGCGCTGCCTCATTGCGCTTACCCCGCAACCGCAACTAGTACATATGTCACCGGAAAATAACAAGATCCGTAAGTTTATCATTTTACTAGGAAGTTTATAAACTTTCGTAAGATTCTAAACGGGAGATAAATTGTAATATTTTACATCCACATTTTCGTAAATTTATCAATTTTCGAAGTCATACGGTAAATTTATAAACTAACGAATATCTATTCGTAAGATTTTATATGGTTCGACCAATCACAGAAACTCTTTTAAATATAAGATCTTGGAAATACGTAAAATAACACACTGCTCTCTGATTGGTCAATGTTCATAGTGGCAATGCTTTGGAATAATCAAACTTGACAAACTATAAATTGGAAGCAACAATGCCTGGTTCCTCTCTATCACGGATGTAGTGAGTTGAGTTTTCTATTATGAGTTTCAATAAGCTATTTAATTTGTTTATGTTCCGTGGCCAGTAATGGCGGCCGCGAGGAACGAGAAGTGACACGTGACAGCCAACCAATCAGATCGCGCGTAGCATTTGGTTACTGCTTACTTATTATTTTACGAGTGAGTTCAGTAAGTTTATCAATTTACGAAAATGTGGACGTAAAATATTACAATTTATATTACGAAAGTTTATAAACTTCCTAGTAAAATGATAAACTTAGGGATCTTGTTATTTTCCGGTGACACATACATACATGTCCTTTGTTGGTATTGTTCACAGTTTTTATCGTCATCATAGAAAGAAAGAAAGAAAAGAAAGAAAGAAAAGAAAGAAAGAAAAGAAAGAAAGAAAAGAAAGAAAGAAAAGAAAGAAAGAAAAGAAAGAAAGAAAGAAAGAAAAAGTTTATTGACACAAACCATGTGCACACAGACATAGTAACAAGAAGGTTTTTTAATAAGTATAAAAGAAATAAAATAATTTTTAACAAAAAAAAGCGACTTCAAAACGTAAACTAAAAAGCAAAAAATAAATTTACTTTGTTTAAAATAATACATATTTTCATTTAGGTAGTTAAATATAAAATAATATTTAATAACTATTTTATAATCTTAAAGTCGGTGCCAAGTAAAAGAATAATAGTGTAAAGATGTTATCATCAAACTAGCAAGAGGTTACATACCTCTTGCAAATATCATCAAACTAGCAAGAGGTATGTAACCTCTTGCTAGTTTGATGATTAGTAGTATTCAATATATTTTTCTAATACTCTTATTGTTTGGTATGTAGTATTTACTTGGCACCGACTTTAAGATTATAAAATAGTTATTAAATATTATTTTATATTTAACTAAATGAAAATATGTATTATTTTAAACAAAGTAAATTTATTTTTTGCTTTTAGTTTACGTTTTGAAGTCGCTTTTTTTTTGTTTAAAATTATTTTATTTCACCATTTTAAGTGATAGGCAGAGAAAGCTAGGCTGCTTCTCAAAAGAGAAGACGACAATCACGGTAATGGCAGTCCAGAGTCAGCTTTCAGTGCCGTAAATCGTTGAGGAATTCCCTCAAATGTCAATGACCTCCATCATCAGGTATACTGCAGGCCTTCATTATACATAATCTATATAGGTGCAAAGTTCTCAACAATATAAATGAATGAAGTCCAAACACATTATAATTACTCCAAATAGTCAAATCGATCCCACGACGGTCTTCCGGCTCCATCATCACAATTTACTGCATAACTTCATTGTAATCCATAAAGGTGCAAAGTTTTCATCGATATAAATGAACGAAGTCGAAACACGAGGTAGTTACTGTAAACCGTTCAGAAGTTCCCTGAGCTGTCCATCGTTCTCATCATCAGACCCTTAATGACAGTCACGACCAATCTTGGTGCAAAGTACTCACCAATACGAATCATTCAAGCCCAAACACAAGGCAACTACTCCAAATAGTCAAGGAGATCCCTCCACTGTCTTCCGGTTCCATTATCAGGTTGGGTTCGAACATCGGCAAGTTGTAAATTTGTCAAAAGCCTACTTAAATCATATGCAAAAGCACCACTCGCCCCTACAATTTTTGAAAGTTCCCCTCGATTTCTCTGGTCTTCCATCATCAGATCCTGATTTCCTTTTCATGGGACCATTCTGGGACTATCTCTATTCCAATAAAAAAAGAATTATCAAAATCGGTTCATAAATAACGGAGATATCGGCGAACAAACATAAAAAAAAGCATATATACGGTCGAATTGAGAACCTCCTCCTTTTTTGGAAGTCGGTTAAAAATAAAGAAAAACTACATAACTGTGTGCCTCACGGCTGCGCCAAACAGGTCCAGTTCAGTATAAATGCCAGACCACTTGGGCCTGACGCTGGTTTTCAGCTGGACCTTTGTGCATGCTATCATCATCAGCCTATAAGTGCCTACTGCTGAGCAAAGGCCTCATCTCACACGGAGAAGGTTTAGGGCATTAATCACCACGCTTGCTCAATGCAGGTTGGCGATTTCAAACTTATAATTAGAAATTATAAGTCCAGGTTTCCTCACGATGTTTATGGTTTTCAGTTTTTAAGCTTCTAATTTATTTATTATTATATTATTTATCAATTAAATACCTTGGTTGTTATAACACCTAACTGGTCGCTGACTAGGTATACTTTGTATTGTATTCAGTTGGAACAAAATACGAACATGCTTTAGCAAGGACATGACGTGGCTTTATTAAACGATAATATCATCGATCTAACAATATTCGAAGAGAGGCAACTCGTTGCCAACGAGTCCCAAGTGGACAATGGCACGGCGCGCTTACGTAACCGCTAACCGGGGCGCATGCAACAGGATCACGCCAAGCAAGTAGGAAGTCCGTGGAGGTCGGCGAAGGTCGGTATAGAGCGGGCAGTGCAAGTCGTGCACCTTCGGCGCGGAAGTAGGGCGGGCAGAGCGCAGGCGCGCGGGCGGCGTGGGGCGCATGCGCGCGGCGCGCGTCGATGTAGGCGCGCGACTGGCGCGCTGTCCGCGGACAGCTGCGCCGCGCCGCGCCCGCCGCGCCCGCCCGCCGCCAGCCGCTGCCAGGCGCCCCACGCCGCCACCGCCAGCGCGCCCCGGCCGCCCCGGCTGCCCGCCCGAGCGGCCCGAGCCTGGCCTCGCAGTATTTCAGCGACCTTGCGTTCTCCGCCCCTGTGGGTACACGGAGCCGCTGACTCGGTCATCAACCCACGAAGCAAATTTATTCGATGTACTTACTTACTTTTGAATGATTTATGTGAAGTTTGACGACCCTGGATGGACACAGTTTCTCGCAATCACCATTGAATTAGTCAGAATATCAGTTCTTAAATTAGACATTTGCCTTATAGTATGAAATTAAATATTTGCTTCAAATCTGAAACGTATATTTTGAATCAGTCAGGATTAAAATCGATGTGACTCTAGTTTTATGCTTAGGCCGACCGCAAACCAATATTTTACATAGATCTTCAGTGAAGAATTCAATAATAATGTGATTATTTGTATTTGATCGATTACATTATGAGATAAGCCAAGTGGCCGTGAGTTGTTGATGGGAGTGTGTCGTGTACAGCGCCGGGCGGCGTAGCATGCGGCGGCAGTAACCCGCGGCCGATGGCGGCCAGCAGCGCGCCCGTGCGCCAGCTGCGCCGCGGGCCCGCACCGATCGCCTCCTTCGACCACGACGTCTCTGACGAGGTGAGACCACCAGTATGTATCTTTCATGTTCTTCTTCTTCTTCTTGCTTTGTTATTTGCTAGATCCATGATATTTCCTATATGTGATTCTTAGTTTCCGTATAGCATTTTGTAATGAAGACCTTTACTATTACAGTCTAGCCCGGAGACGAAGCAAACATTTCGTTTACCAGAGATCCGCGAGGACCCAGCTAACGCAGCCCGCAGCCCCGGCTCGGCGCTGGGTCTGCCGGAGCAGCGCGCGCGCTCGCTGTCGACGCCGGCCGTGAGCTCGGGGCTGCACACGCCGGCCGCGCCGCGCATCGACATCTCGCGCGCGTCCAGCTCCAGCCACCACGACTCGCGCGACAGCTCCCCGGAGCTGGCGCTGTTCGCTGGCACTGGCAGCGAGGACACCCGGGGCCGCCTCGAACTTGGCTTCCGCGAGGACGGCGCGCTAGAGCTGCGCTCGTCCACCGAAGAGCTGGCTTTTCTAGAAGGCGCGCCTGGCGAGCCTCGCCCCGCCGCGCCGCCACAGCCTACTTCGCGTCGCCACTCACGCAAAGACAGTCAAGGATCGGAAGCGGCCCTTCTGGCCGTGTCTGGTCGTACCAGTCGGCTGTCAAGTGTTGGATCGCAGTGTTCGGCGCACTCGGCACTGTCCGCCTTCAGTCATCAAAGTCGCCACTCAGTAGGCCGACTCTCGGTTGTTTCGGGAATTTCAAGGTCTCCCTCACCGCACAGGATGTTACTGGAAACTTCGTTTTGTGGACCCAAACCTATAGAGACCGATCCAGAGATCTGCGCAGCTGCTGTAGAGGAACGCCTGTTGGAGATTGCGAAGATGACCGCGGCTTCACCACCAGGCGCAGCGCCGCAGGCAATAGACGCACGCGATCGACGTGAAGTACGCACAGAAGCTACAGTGGAGCGACCCGCCGCCCGTGCCCCGCCACCCTCCCCGCTACCCGCGCCCCCGCCAGCCACCAGCCAGATGACTGCAGAGTCAGCTACAGTAGTATCAGTAGAACCCGTCCCAGCAATAATTACACCGGTTACAAGTTCTGGTATAATGTCTATTCCAGCACCTGCTTTAACTTCTGCGCCAGATGATGATAAGCTTCAAAAGGAATCACAGAATCGTGCGAAAGCCCAAGAAAGACGTGCACGACCTCGAGTGCGGCGTGAACCGTCGGAACCCGAGGTTTACAAGAGCGCAAACCGTTCGAAGGACATCATCCGCATAAAACTGAAGCCTGACGACGACTACGAGGAAGAAGACGAAGCAGCACTAGGAGCGACAGCAATCGAAGCGGAGATAAACGTAGAAGTGAGTCAGAAGCCTGCAAGCGTGGAAGTGGGGGCGCGTGGGGAGCGCGCCGTGCGGCCCACGGAGCTGGTGGGGCGCGCCTCGCAGCCTGCGCCCGCCTCGCCTCCGCCGGCCGCCCGGCGTCTGCCGCGCGACAGCCGCACTCCGTCTCCTGCTGGCGTTGCTGTCTCCCGAAAGTCTTCTTTTTGCTCACTGTTCAAATCTCGAGAAACAATCGCATCGCCCGATTCACCATCAGACGCACTCCGACGCAAAAGAAGTTTAACAGAAGGTCGTTCCCGAAGTAAAAGCCGCGATCGTTCTGCGACTCCAACGTCTGCCGGAAAGATAAGAGGATCAGTGTTATCGCTATTTCGCACACCGAGGAAGAGCGCCGCGTCTCCTTCGCCGAGTTCACGTGAAGGTTCTCCTATAGTTCAGCCACAAAAACAGATTGCAACAGTTGCACCACAGTTCACTGAACGTGTACGGCAAGGGGATAAACTTAAGTACTACGAGGATACAAAAGATGGAATCATACACATTCCATTACGAACTCCACCCGACGAACGACCTAGCTCGAGTGGAGCGTGTCGTGACGCAGAGAGCAACAAGACCACAGCTGAGGTGGTGACGCACCGGGAACCGCCTCGCCCAGCTTCTGCTCCTCAGTCCAGGCCTGTTACTGACCGCGAGTTTACAACGCAAATCCCTCACAAGCCCACACAACGAACTGTTCTTCCTGACGGCAGCATTATAATACCTTTGCGTTCACCTACGGAGCGAACTCCAAATGAACGTCTGCCAAGTCCACCAGTGGTAGATACGACATCAACGGAAACGGGTCGCTCTGTCGAAGAGGAAGCGCAATCTGTCGCGCCAGTCGACCTCCCAGCTGCACCTACTGCTGCACCACTTCGGCATTGTGAAGATAGCGTGCCAATTCCTTCCGCTGAAGTTGAAAGATTTGAGGCCGCATCGAATACCGAAGATGGCCGAAAACGACGCAAAGAACGGCTTGTGTTTACAACCCATGTCGGCAGCCGGGAGAAAGTGTTTAGTACACAATTCAGCATAACGAAGACTCCCAGCGTGACAAGTGAAATATCAGGTTCCTTCCCAAGTTTCGTCGATGGCGAAGAGATGCGATCAACAACAGCGCGCGATATCACAACGACTGCCGAGAGCAGCCCTGCCGAGAAGGAGGCGCGATATTCGGGCAACACCTCAGGGGCTGGCACCGCAGCGGCGCCCAGTCCGGCTTCGCCACAAGAGCCAGTACGAGACTCTTCCGAATCCGAGCCCAGCTCGGAGTCTGCGCCTCCTCCGGCGGGCGACGAGGTGGAAAAGCGCGGGCTCGTAGTGCAGCAGTCGTTCGAAGAGGAGCTTCCCTACGTGCCCACCACGCTGCCGCAGGAGCGCTCCGTGGCATTGCCCATGGTACCGGTGCGCGAGCGCGGCGGGGTGCTGGTGTCGGGCGTGTCGCGGCCGCGTGCGGTCGGGCCGGGCGGGCCGGGCGGGCCGGGCGGGCCGGCCGCCCCCAGCGGCCCGCGGGTACCGCGGCCGGCCCCGCTGCCGGCGCCGCCGCCGCCAGCCGCGCAGGACAAGCTCCGTATTCGTCTGCCGCGCCGCTCCGGTTCCACCGCGCCCCCTGCTCGCCCAGACCGTCCCAATCGCTCGCGTACCCGTAGCGGTAGTGACAGTAAGTTTTCTACTTTAAGGCAGCCCATGAAATTTTTATTTTCTTACGTTATTGGCAATTTGAAAACAACGGCAAGCTCTTTGCTGTGCTACAAAGTATCCCACCGCGCCACCACTAGACCATACCTACTATTATGTACCTACAGTGATTTTTAGGGAGGCAACATTCGAATGACCTCTCTCCCACACATATAAACACGCACAATGTAGTATAGGATTTGTAAGAAACGTTTTAGCACAGAATAAGTAAGTAATAAAGTCATGATGTTTAGGTTACGACGCGCGTCCGAAAACTGAATGGATAGACTTCGAGGAAGTACCAGAGCGACGAAAGCAGCCCAAACGTATCCAGACCCTCCCGGCGGCGGCGGCGGGCGACAGCGACGGCGCGCGAGGCGCGGGCGAGGCGGAGGGCGCGGGCGGCGCGGCCGTGGTGTTCAGCTACGTGGAACCCGAGCAGTGCCGCTGCGAGTGCCACGCGCAGGCCGCGCCGGCCGGGCCGGGCGGGCCCGCCGCGCCGCCCGCGCCCGCCGCGCGCCCCGACGACCTGCTGCCGCTGCTGCAGCCGTTGCGCGCCAGGTACACGCTCTACACTGCTCCTCTTTCAAAAGTCAAAAATCATTTATTCCAATTAGACCTTTACAGGCACTTTTGAACGTCAAACAAAATTTTGAAGATATAGTGTCAGTCTGTCGGTCAGTCCTCTTAGTGAAGCTATTTGCTCGTTCCAAAGTGTAGATTCCGATGGAGAAGAACGAGCAAGAAACTCCATGGTTACCTACTCTTTTTAAATCAGATTCACATACAGATTCCTTTTACAAACAGTTGGTTCAATTATGTGAGAACAGTGTAACACTAATATTTATTGAAATATAAAAATAAAGTAACCTTAAGGACAATAGACAGTCTGGAGCTGACCAGTCCCAACTGACGGCGCCCGTTCACGAGCATGACACGTACACCAGCATCGCCCAACTCAACTATATTATAGGGAATTAAGCGATCCAGCGCCCATGCCACCGCCCCAGTGTGACCTTTCAGTGAGAATGACAACTCCAAGCTGTTATAAGGACCGACATTCTGCTAGTCCAACCAATTATAATAGGTTACAGGGCACTCACATTTACAAATTTAAGTTGTAGTTATAAAATATAATGCAATTTCACTAAAATGAATAAGTCCCGTTCAAGCAAAATCTGGAGCAGGACCAGCATGTCTCCAAGCATCTTTATCTACAATGTAATCATTCAATGTGTAGTATGCTTTTCTGCATAGTTTTCTTTACACATAATTTAAAATTTCTTTCGTTTAATTGTTGTATTTCGCCTGGGATTTTGTTATAACTTTGTTTTTACACCTCAATGATTGAAATGGTAAACAAAACTAAATCCTGGTTGGATTGAAGTAGGTTACTGACCACCGATTGTACGTAGATATGAATTAACTATACATATGTAAAACACCTATTGTAAATACTACTACTACCTATTGAAGCTTAGCTGTCCCACACTTTGTACTTACATTACATTAGGTACCTACCTACATTTAATTTTTTACTTTTAAATGACGACTTAGGTACGTACGTGAATTGACTGAGAAAAGTTGTACTAGTTTCAAGTCCCGGGATCATCGATTACTAATAATAACTATTGGTGATCGATGCCCGGGACTCTTATTCATGAGCAGGCAGCGGACGCGTCACGGCGGCGACGCTTATCCAACTATCGTGGTTCATCTCGGTTAATTAACGTGAATAAGTCGTTGTTTTCATTAAATTTAGAAAGTCTCACAATATTCGAAATTACCTTTTATGGTTTGATTGCAACCATAAAAGGTAATTTCCCCAAACGTGGCAAATCTTGGCCACTCATTTAATGAATTATTTAACGTTATTATTAATTTAATGTATTGTATAGTCGTATTTATGTTTGCATCCTGTTGGCTCGGTAGTTCGTCGTCGCTGGAGTGCGGCGAGGAGGAGGCCCTGCAGTCGCGGGTGCAGCTGGCGCCGTTCACGGGCGACCTGGACGTGCAGGGGGGGGCAGGCCCCGCGCCCCCCCCTGCCTGCCTGCACTGACGCCACCCGCCGCCCCCGCTAGCGCCGCAGCATTCTTTACAACTATGGCGTTGAAGATTTGATCTTACCGGCAGCAGCGGCGGAAGATATTATCATTTTTGAGATGTAAATTTACCCAGTTCATTAGGTATGTAACGTATTAATGTATATTTTAGGGTCGTTTATAAATCTCCTATTAGCCACCGTTGATCTTTGCATTTTTTGATGTTTATTGAATTGTTTGACCGAAGTGTATATTGTAATTAAAATAATACGATATGAATGCCTGATTGTGTGGTTAAGGTGACGTATGTAAGTGTGTATGAAGTAAACATTTGACTCGTTCGACACAGGTTCGTGTCTGCACAACTGCCTTATCGATGAATATCTAGGTAGCCTAGGTACGAGAGTACCGCAGTGAGAGCCAAGCGTCGCCTGCGGAGCAACACTGTCATTGTAAATTGTTACTCGCTACTCGTTACTATTACAACGCCTCTCTACCAAAAATAAAACCTGCTCTCTCTCTCTCTCTCAGTACAACATACCAGAACATTATTGAATAAGTATTAAGTACCTCTAAGACACTTGTAAGATCCAATCTGGTGAGCGAGCTGGTCTTGGATAAGTTGCGAAGTAGCGATGTAAGAAATGGACCAAAACGCTAATTGTGACATGACGGAGCGCGCAGAATAGGTACAGCAGGCGTTGTATATATACTTACTATAATATAATTAATTGCCTGTGTGAACAAGTTAACATTCTCTTTCTACCGTTTTATCACTATGTAGGTACTTGTCCGAATTAATCAAGTATTTTGGAAGCTTTTTGAATCATGGCAAGTTGTGAAAGTAATTCTGTGTGTGCATACATAACTTGGTTGATGAATATGTAGTAACTATGCGGGCGAGTGTAGTACCGAGCAGTTACGTGGCGCGATGCTTGACTTGGTTGTTTATCATCCGGCAATAATCAATTAATTATCGTCTACCTACCTTATGCTTTTACATTATGTATATCTTAATTACTTATATTGTGTAATTGTATCTTAATATTTTCTCTAATAGAAATGTTATCCATGAAATCTATAAATATTTGGCTCAGCTTGGTGGTGCAATTAAGGTGGATGCTCTAAGGTACATAGCCCGCCACATTTATTTTTCTTAATTACGTGTCTTGCAATTAACAGCTCAATGTCTTGCTAAAAGTATCTAATTTTAGGAACAGATTTGACAAAACCAACAACGTATCTAGCTCCCTAACTTAAAGTAGGTATGCGTAAATTCTTGACGTTGTAACATTTTACTAAAACCGAGCAACTGAAAATTAAAATGTCGCGGGCTACCTTACACCTCCCACCTTAAATATCTCGTAAGCTTAACTCGATTGTGCTTACATCACTGAAGCTAGTTAATCAATAGAAATGGTGGTTTCTTAAACATTCCACTGCGGTCACTGTTGTGTTCAAATTAAGTGGAAATAGCACAGACTTAACGAGTGCACAGAGAGGGCGGCGCGCGGCCGTGGAGCGTGATAACCTGACAATATGTTTCCATTGTCTGCACGTTCTATTGAACCGGACGATGCGTCTGCGACGTGTAGCGACACAACTGTACCTAATCATGTTAGTTCATTTTGTTGAAGCAATTTAAGATGTGTATGTAATATTGTTACAAGAAAATCTATCAGTTAGGCAAAAGTCTGAGAAGTAAAAATATGAATTTTGCTTTCCATTTCCTGTTTTTTATTTATCAATTCTTGTCTTTTTTTCCCTCTTTTACCCCCGGTGTCCGAAAGGCCGATTAATGTTAAAATCAATTTAATCTCTTGTCAAGTCATCTGATTGGTTGACTAAATTATCAATAACCAATCAGATGACTTGACAAGAGATATATCAGGAGATTAGTTAATTTAAGCGTTGACAAGCCTTTCAGAAACCGGGCGTTAGTAACCTTTGCGGCAGATGTTGGACAGCGAGCGGCATCATACCTACCAATATTATTGAATATAATTAAATGAATAGCTGTACCGTTAACAATTCGTTTAGGTAATTAAAATCGCGTTTAAAAAATAAATAAGGAAGATGTGTTCTGTCGCATTAAGATGTTCTCAAAAAATAAATAAGTTTTGGGGTCCCATAGGTACCAAATATTTTTCAATGATATCTTCTTTTATCGTTTTCGGTAACTCCGTCGATTCCGGTCGGTAAGCATATCAACTTTATTTAGAAAATTTGCAAGCTATTCTTATTACCGTCAACTGCATCCTATGAAAATACGTCCTTCTTAGTAGACCAGGGACCATAAAACAATTTACATTATACATAATCGTTTATTTGTAACAATTTTGCGAACACTGTAACTGTGCACTTAATTACCCTTCTATTTAAACAGCAGTTAGAATAAAAAAGTACTAAATTGGACCATGGATACATAATTTTAATACAGCATAGTAGTCTCAAAGGGAATATTGTTGCCTTTAGAAATTCATAAAGAAAAGATATACATGTGCATAAATAAAAAACAATTTATTTTAACTGCCCATTCAGGAGTACAAAGACACGAGTCTCTGGTGGGGCAAAGACAGCGGTACAATACAAAATAAATGCAAGTACTTTATACAGTTTAGGTAAATCAAGGCGACGCTCACTTGAAGATCTTGCCCTGGTTGAATTTGCGGCCCTTCTTGTCTACGCCAGTCCACGAGAAGTAGTCCTGCACCAGCTTCTTGGTGTCGGGGCTGGAGGGGTCCAGCTTGGTCCAGTCATACGACTCGTAGTCGATCTGCCAATCGGGCGACTGCGTGAAGGCGAGGTCCTGGCCGCGCCACACCCACACGCCTGAGATGCTGGAGTCGTTGTCCGACCCGAACAGACAAACCGACGCGAACGCAATCTTACGCATCTTGTCCAGTCGCTGGAACATGCCTGCAACATAATCCATAACAATTGTCAACAGTTGTTACCAAAAAATGAATTAAACTAACACAGATAATTTGTGCATTAATCTGGCACAGGCAATATAATCTGTTCATGTTACGTACCAGTGATAAGGTTGCAGCTCATGAAGACTTTGGCAAGCTCCTCGGGGTATTTGTATTCAGCATACCAGATGGAATAGTTTTCAGGATCAAACTTCTCCCAAAAGTAGGGGATGGATTTGGCCTCATCTTCATTAGAATAACAACGTTTGAAGTCATCCATGTTGAAAGTCCTGAAAGAGTACAAAAAATATAACATCAAAGAAAAGTTAAGCTTTATATAACTATATATATATGCATATAAATATATCTACTCATTGGATTTCTCATCAATTTCTTCAGCCTGTTCTGGTGCCGGCTCCTCCTTCTTCTTAGGCTGTTGTTCCTTTTTTTCAGGTTTCTTTTCCTTCTTGTCTCCAGAATCCTGAAAGTCAAAGAGTTTCTTTTTATAATAAAATTGCATTGTGCAACACACATACATTAATGCGTTGTGTTGGTTTTGTTGTAATGACTAGTTCCAAAAATAAGAACTTGAGTGAATTATTTAGAGTGAAGAATTTGAGTGCATTTAGTTTGCGAAGTTTTGTACATAAAATAGTTTTCATCAAATCAGAGTAGAAGCCTGATGAAGGACTAGATGAAGGTTCCTCCCTACAAGCTAGTTTGGGAGTTATCCTATTATTTATTTATCTTTATTACACAAACAAGCCTATTCAATAGGTATCATACCTATTCACCTGTTTATTGTACTGTCACCAACTGAATATAGGGTGTAAAAAGACACTTAACGAAGCCGTTAACTACGCATACTGCAGTTCTAATTAAGTAGCTTTACGCTAAAATTATCACTGGGAAACGACTTTTATTTTTAGGTATCATAAAAAATAATAATTTTATTGCGCGCAATGTAAAGCAAACGGGTTTCGTGTCATTGTGTGCGTAGGTTCACAGCTTAGCATTAAAACGCTGTGATAAGTACGTAGGTCGACGTTTTTCTTCGTAACAACAAAACAATTCTGTAAAATAAAAATCCTACTGAGAAGCACGATGTTTTTTGTGTATTTATTACGTACATTACTGTTCGTAACTTCAAATGCGTAATTTATTTAGAAAAATCGAAAATTCAGGTAATGTTTATTTAGAAAAAAGTTTTGTAATAATACTTAGGCAAGGCAAGCACAAGAAGTCTATAGAAATGTATATCAAGATATAGTTTCCCATTCATTTCCTTTATCTGATATGTTTGGCCTGAATAGTGAACATTCTTGTAAACAGTCTGCTTGTGACCACAACCTGTGCAACCCAGTCGGAATGTAAAGCCTACTAAGGTATTCAAATAATAATTTTCCGCGTAAATAAATATATGTTATGAACATTCTTGGTTATCATATAGTTGTGAACATCTCTGATAGCTAACTAGAGTGCAGCCCTCAGCCGGTCGTAGAGATAGCATGGCACTGCCATAGTCAGAAAATTAGAAAAAAATAGGAGAAAGAACAGCAAGGATACCTTCTTGGCGGCGGGCACAGAGGGAGGCGCCTGGCAGAGCGTGGGCGGGGGCAGCACGGCGGCGACGGCCGGCTGCGCCGCCAGCGTACTGAACCACCGCGACACGCAGCCCAGCTCCTTGCGCAGCTCCGGCTCCAGCACGTGCTGTAACACAACCAGCGTTACTGCCCGCGCTACTGTCGGGGCCACGCCCGGGCCGCCGGGCCCGCGCTACTGTCGGGGCCACGCCCGGCCCGCCGGGCCCGCGCTACTGTCGGGCCGAGCCACGCCCGGGCCGCCGCCTTACCTGGAAGGCGTGGATGAGCGTGCAGAACACGATGATGTCGGCCAGGGTAACACGCTCAGTGACGAGGAAGGTGCGAGTGAGCAGGTGCGCGTCCAGTACTTTCAGTGCCGCCAACAGGTCCTGCTTCGCACGATTTACATTCTGTAAACACAATTGACAAGCGTTTAAAAATTATATTCATTTCTTAATACACTAACCATAGCATAACTATTTATTTCAAACACATAAGATAGTAATTAAAAGTAGTACCTGTTTGTTGAACTGCATGATACCAAGATAAGGGAAGACCCAGGCACAGGATGCGGGCAGGAGCTCACTGTCAGCCCAGGAGGCCCATTGCAAAATGCGCGCCTGTGTGGCCGCGTCTGAGCCTCGCAGTGCAGCATTGGATACTGCCGCACGGATTAAATCAACATTACCAACAATAATATAATACATCTACTCCTAAAAATTAGATGTTACAGCATCATCACTCCAGTTCAATCTTTCCAAAGTGAGTGATAATGCCCAATAACGGCTGACGCAATGCCTAGTTAAAGAACCAAAGAAAAATAAGCTTAGATGCCTAGAAGGCCTAATAGTTATATAGCTAGATTCTAGTTTCTGCTACATTTCAGTTTTGAGCCATTTGGTCAGTGCAACTGAAAATCAGTGTCTGGAGGTCATTGTAGTTTTGCTGAGTGAGCGACCCATTCAGATCGGGCATGTCTGCTAACACTGCATAGTATTTTCTATCATTATTAGCCTGTTTTCAGTCATAATTTAGCTTATATCTTTAATTTCTCTGTTGCTTAACCATTACATAAAATTTTATAATTAATAATAATTCATTATTTTTCTTCCTGGTGTTCATGTCTTATGCTGTAAAACATTTTTATTGTAAAATTTAATAAAAACACTACAATTACATTATTCCAATCATACAATACAAATACAACAATGTACTATTGGATCTAATGTTGGTCAATTTAATAGGTAGAGTAGCCTTTGTTATAATTATTATTTAAATGACTTCTTTCATAGGAACATAAAAGACTATGTACTTAGAATTCCGCTTAGGATTATCGTTATCAAAATCAGTAGTCAACAAATTCAATATATTGTAATTTTACACTATAGAAATTAGAAAACGTAAATAAAGTGCCGGCTTTCACCTTCTAAATTATTGGGTTTACTCTAGCGGCGAGGTAAACTTAGAAACTGTAGTGTAGTAGTAGTATAGCGTTACCACAACATTTTAAGGTTATGTGACTAGCAGCTGATTGACATTATTTATAATATTCTGATTTGAACTTACCATAGTAAGCAATAGCATTGCTTTCAGATAGTAGTACCTTGCCGTCAGCACTTTCGTAGGCAGGAACCTACAATTATAGCAAAACTTACACGTCATCCTCACATCTTTAATCACTTCGGAAGTTTCATAAACATTAACATTTATGATCAAAATAAGCACTCACTTTACCGGCTGGAAACTTTTTCAAGAACTCAGCTGACTTATTCGTTTCACCGAACACAAAGTTAGGGGCTACTTTCAGGTCTGCTCCTGAGTACTGTGCGGCGATCAACGCCTTGTATGCACGGAAGTTTTCTGGATAGGTGTAAAGTACCTATAAAAATAAAGTGAAGGCACATTAATATGGATCTAACGTGTGTTTCTTTAATAAAATTTACTTTATTTTCTTTTAGATTACGAAGATTTTTCGTGATAAGATCAAACCTACCCCGGCCGCCATGGTTGGAACTTTTGAGAGAAAGATAGCGGTAGACGAAGGGAGGGAGGGGTCGGTCTGATGGTGACATTGACATTGACAAATTTGACAATGTCAAATTAAAATTACAACAATGTTTGCTACCTCTTGACGCTGGCAATAATATAGTCGACAACAAAAATTAGAAAAGTTGTAATCGAAGAAAAAAAACATTAAAAACCTCCAGTCAGTCATGGAAGTAATAAGTACTATACTCGGACTTTTAATTCCATTCCAGATTTGACAATTTCAGTGTTGCAACGTTATGACACGTAATAAATAGTGACGTTGCGAAATTATTCGATGTGGAAATCGATTTTTTCTGAATCGATTCCTCTCGTTTATAAATTTACTCTCGTAAACTAAGTTTATCAGGAAATAAAATATTTCTGAACCGATAATTTAGTTTTGACAATTAATTAACGATCTGAGACTTTTCTGTTGTAATTGTGTGTGAAATTAATAAAAAATGTGATCATGAAGGAACGTGACAAATAAAACAGACATTTTATAAATTGTCGCCGTCATCGCTATCGCTATCGCCGTTACTCCATGTAACAATTATTATGAATTGTGTCTTTGATATTTATTGTCAATTAACATATCTAGCTTACTCATTTTTTCCTCTTCTTTGAAAACATGGGATGTCTATCCCATGTTTTTTTATTTAGACCATTCGGTAGCCGTAATTTTTTGAATGCCTTCCTGAAACTGATTCACTGATTGTTTATCGATTTTTGTGTTCATCACTACATTGTTATATGTGGTATCATTATTTCACAAAATGACAATAGGTCATGTCAAATCAGGAATCGAATTAAAAGTCAGACTATACGTAGTACTACGTAGTACTTATTACTTCCATGCCTCCAGTGCTTTGGAATTTCATCGTAGTAGTGTCACGCCTCACGATGCTCACAATCGTTACTTTATTGTAGAATATAAACACTAATCGATGCAATAGTCTGTAGTCTAAGCTCAGTGACCCTTTTTTCTTACTCTATCACGACGAAAGCAAAAATTTTTCATTTTTTCTTCTCATATAATTATTTATAAGATCCAAGTTTTTATTGTGATACTTTTTTGGTACTTGTAGTTTCAGCTCTAGTATAATATTGCAGTTTAAATTGCCATTTAAGGCTTCGAACTAAACAATTTATTTGTGAAAACGATAAAAGTCTCACGTTTCGGCAAAACCATTACTGAGTTTTAAAACTAATGTTGATATTCTGTAAGAAATACAGTGTAGTGTAGTAAACACATGATACCTACTAACTATATCTTAAACTGTAACCTTGGTACTTATGTAAAATTGTATTTCAAATTGAGATCCTCACCTCATGGCTCCATTGATAAGCAATTAAATTGGTATTTAGTTATCTGTGCTTCAATCTGTAGTCTGTAGTATAATAAAAAAAAAATATTGATATAATCTGTGCGTTTATTTAGATCGATGGTGTGAAAGTGCAGTGGGTTTCATTTGTGACGGATTAGATTTTGCAAAATTTTGCTGGTCGCTGATAGATTTCGATCGTAATACAAGGTTTATTTAAAAACAAATCAAGATGGTTAGTATGAAATCCTGAATTGTGCGAATTATTTTTAGAATAAGCAAACTAGGAATACAGGATTGACGAAGGTCCAAGCCAGGCCCATTGCCATCTAGATGAAATGGAGCCGGTGCTGTGGAGATAGGGCTGCATATTGAATTTCTTACAATGTCATGATGATTTTGTTATAAAAATATAAAATTACCTACATAAAGCAATTTTATGTTATCGAAACACTAATTGTGTGCCTGTTCACTTTCCAGGGTAACGAGAATTCTATTCCCATGGAACTATGTTCTAACTGTGAGTATTGTACTCAAATTACTTCTAAGAAATCTGTCCTTTCTGGTTCTACTCTTATTTTGTCTTATCATTTAACACTTAAATTATTGCTTAAATCTTGCCTAAAGTGTTTGTCATTTTTAAAAGTAGCTTTTAAATATTGTCAACTAACAATAAAGTTCCCAACTAACAATTTCACAGTAAAGTAATAATTTGATGACAGAGAACTTACATGAACTCCAAATAAGTGATAAAGTAATTAATGCTTTTGATGTACTAACATATATTATAGCTCTGTGGCTAACAAATGTCATCACCCCCCAATGATAAGTGCGGTCAACCGAGGACCTCTAGTGTCCGTTTCAGTGTATACCATGTAGGGTGTGCAAATAAAGCATAACAAGAGGTTTGTTTTCAGCGCGTGTAAACTGCATTGATTTTAAGGTGGAGAACTGTGAGTGTCGTAGTGTCACTCGCCTCCGACGTTCATCTACATGTTAGAGTACCGCACGCACACACATTCGCGTCCAGAACAATTTTTGTGTACTTAGTTAGGATGCTCTTAATATTTGGAAGTTGAATACAGCCTTTACCATGACACCTGACTGTATATAGCCTAGAGCTAATTCCAGGCTGCCGATACATTTCATTTTGTTGCAGCACTCATTTTGTAAATAATGTGTATCAATATGGTGAAAGTCTTTTGTTTTCTTTATTTTCCTTTCTTATATTTCTTCTTTATTTGTTTTATTCTATTTCAGCTTCCTGTAAAATGTTTTGAAATAAACAGGATTATTGTGCTATATTTTGCATAATTCCTCCACCTTAACTTAAAGCAAAACTGTGAAAAATTGTTCTGGATGAGTTTTACATGAGATCCATAGTTATGTTTTGTTAGTGCATCCGCGTCACAGCCAGCCTCTAGTTAGAATTTTTAAGCTCTGGATGTTAGAATGTTACATGTACAAATTAGGTGAGAGGAATCTATGCAACGGAGAGAGGTCAGCTAACAACTTCCACAAGTCACAGGGCTACATTCATTTAGTAATCTTGATTAAAGCATGTAAATTGAAGTTCTTCTAGTGAACTAGAGCATCAGCTGCTATGCCATGTGTGACTCTTGTTTTGGGCACAAATCTCCAATAAGAAACCTTACATTAGCACCATTTTCATTAGAAGAATGAAGTGAGATTTGTGCCATCAAATGTACATGGACAGGCAATTGACTGTGAAAAAGTATGCTTTGATAGACTTATGGAAGTTTAAATAGGTCATATAATAGGACACATTTAGGTGCAGTGTATGTGTGCTTTTATAAAATATTTGAACTGGTAATTCCAGCTATTATACCCACACACATCTAAACAAAGCAGTGGCCTCTATTCTCAACTACAAAGGATAAGATATAGTAACAATATCAGGATACTAATTACTAAAATTGCTTGTTATATTCTTAACAAAATCAATTGACTATCGAATTGTGATTATAGCTAAGTAGTTGTGTTGTGGTGTACTAGCTAGAACTATTGTTTCCAATATATGTGATTTGTTGCCACTGCCAAATACTTATCTATCTTAAATGTCGTGGCGTGAGATATCATTCGTCCAAATTTTTTAGTCTTTTTTCACTCAAGAAAACAGATGTAATTAGCACACGCTGCACCACAAGTTGTTTCCTTGAATTCGATAAAAGAGAGCAAGCTGTGAAATTTACTTGAGTATGAATTTGGACAAAGAACTTGGACGGTTGGCTCACTGCTCGGATGTTGGATAGCGTGACGTTGGTGCCTAGCTATGGCTCGTTTCGTTGCGCTTCGTGTTGGGCGAACGTTTGCCTTGTCATAGATTGCTAAGCCTTACTTCATTTTTTGTGAAAAAGTTTTGTTCACATGTTATATAACGCAGATTTATATGCTGACCTTTTTCGTAGCTTGTTTTAGTCGGTGTTGTGGGTCTAGGATGTTTACTTCTTAAAGTCGTCCTCTGTAGGGCTGCGCAGCTGTTCAATAAATAAAATTTACAGAATATGAGGATTAAACATCTTATAGAATTGTACTTTCAAGCTATGATCAGTTAAAAAATAAAAACTGGATAAACTATCCATCGTTAGTTCTTATAACATTTATTGTGTTAAACTTGCGTGAACATAAAATATATGTCACATTTTTGACATTTTCAAATGAATCAATGTTTCTTATCCAAATCTCGGGGCTAACCTAGCTCCTATTTCTAAATATATATTGTCATTGTCAAAGGAAACGCAACTGCCTTCCTACTACGCGGCGTTTCTTCTTTATGGAAGATGTTTGCAGCTGTCACGCCACTTGGCAATTACAAGTGTACAAACATCACGCGTCGCAGTGTGTGTTGCTCCGATTCCGTTTCAGCTGGCAATGCTTCCCCTGTTACGATCTTAGAAGGGACGCTCGCAACTCGAAGAGGAGAGCTTCATCTTGAAATAAACTCCACCTTTACGCCTCTTGTTATACAAACAGTTTAAGTTTTGGTAGGTACTTGAAACTCAACAAGTAGAGCAATGTTGTAGATATGTAGGTACACGAATTAGTAAAGACGACAAAAGATTTAGAATTTAGACCAAGGATGTTCACCGATGACAGAGTATTACTACTCGTAGATGGAACGCTTGTGTAATGCCGTTGGTGTTGTATGGCGTGCGTAGAGACTAGCGAGCGCGTTCCTATTGTGCGACCACAATACCTGACTTGTGTAGTAGATGTGTAATGTAGGTGTGCATTTGTATGAGGTTACAAATTGAATAACATTTATATATGTCTGAGTAGATGTTCATTAATTATTGTTTAAAATGTATTTGTTTCACATTCTGGTGTTGCGTTGCATGACTTTGCGCTACACATGAATTATCTCCTTGCTCAAACGGTGCAGGCTGAAGTCAATCTAAAGCCTCATTTTAACTTATAAAATAAAACCTTAAATTCTAATGACTCGGTGGTAGATAGCTAAGATACGGGTGACTTAGATCTATTGAGAATGCTGTAAAAAAGAATGCGTTGCATTATTTTATCTGGGGGTTATAAGTATTATGGTATATTTATTTGTAAGAAATATATTTTAACAGCATACTATGGTGCGTCTGGCCACTGCCGCGGTCGCACCATTTCGTTGAGTTCAGATAAGTAACGTGTTAGTAATATAAAGTGTGCCAGTGACGTCAACGTATGTACTCAATGCGACCGCTGAACACACATTACAATCTATCTACCTACTGCGCAACGTGTAAAGAACTGCGAGCGTACGTGAACGTAGACTTAATTACACCAAGAGTCTCGCCATTAGATACAATGTATTTACAGTGAACGACAAATGGCACAGGGACGGAAATAAAAAAAGTATGTAGATAGGTATAATATATATATGAATGAGTAATGTGTATTGTGTACATACACGTAGCGATGTGCGAGTGTGTCATGATTGGCCTGCCGCTGGTTCCCTCAGGCTAGTTCCGCTCAAGTGTGTGTGTGTATGTGCAGTCGATGCAGATGAGATCCGGCGACTGGGCAAGCGGTTCCGCAAACTAGACTTGGACAATTCCGGGGCATTGTCCATCGACGAGTTCATGTCACTACCAGAACTGCAGCAGAACCCACTTGTGCAGCGCGTCATCGACATATTTGATGCGGACGGGAATGGAGAGGTAATTGTTTATTACTTTAAAGATTTGTAAATGTGAGTGCTCTGTTACCTATTATAAGTAAATTAGACTTGTAGGATATAGGTACTTGAATCAGTTGGCAGTTGTCATGCTCACTCAGAGATCTCATTGGAAGTGGTACGGGCACTGTATCGCTCGATTCCCTATAATATGGTTGAGTTGGGCGGAGCTGCTGTACCTACGTGTCATGTTCGTGAACGGTTTTTTTACTTGATGTGCAATACCTAGTGCCTAGTGGTATATTTGAAATACATAAATGATTTGACTTTTAACGTACCATATATCTTTCTCTAAACGTACATACATAGTGGTAGATTGAGCAGATATTCCATGAGAGATTCGGTAGAAACAAATGCTGCAGCTTGGTCGTTGTTGTAGGTCGACTTCAAGGAGTTCATCCAGGGCGTGTCGCAGTTCAGCGTGAAGGGCGACAAGTTGTCCAAACTAAGGTTCGCGTTCCGTATCTACGACATGGACAACGACGGCTTCATCTCCAACGGAGAACTGTTCCAGGTACGTACGACGCACGCGTCACACTAGTATGGTCACTGGTCACCCCGTTTGGTTACCTTGCGCGCCGTGCGTTGCAGGTGCTGAAGATGATGGTGGGCAACAACCTGAAGGACACGCAGCTGCAGCAGATCGTGGACAAGACCATCTTATTCGCCGACAAGGACGAGGACGGCAAGATCTCGTTCGAGGAGTTTTGCAACGTGGTGGGCAACACTGACATACACAAGAAGATGGTGGTGGACGTGTAGGCGGCCCGCGCGCCCCTCCTCCGCTCTAGCTAGAACACTATTTCAATTGGTGTCGGTCGCGTCGCTGCTCCTTTATTTCGCTAGGCCATGCAGCCAGTGATATCAATTTTATTAAATATCTACTTGCTCGAAGCTCGTCTCTGCTGTCGAGGCAACAACTCGTTGCATCGGTGCTGCCAGACTAGGACCCTAGTGTTGGCCGGCTACCACCAGCACGGCGAGCTAGCGACGCGACCGACCCGCGCTAGATCTATCGTAATACATTAAAACAAATCTATTTAACTTTAAGTAATACATACATTTTATTATAGTTATAAATCATTAGAGGATCTTTATCGTAGTCGAATCGGACGTAGATTTTTATTGTAGTTTTTGTTGCAGTAATTTTACTTTATTTTGTTATTTAGTATTTTATTTGGACAGAGCTTGTAAGTTCATCATGAGTAGTTTGGGTTGAGGATAAGCGGACGGCTGCTGACTCGACTGAGTAGTAAACTGTTTGTGCCAACACCGATGACGTCACTCGCTGGCGTGAAGCCGCGCAGCACAGACGCGATGTTTAATGTTAAGGTAAATGTGTCTACTTCACGTTTTACTTGTCCACTGGGGCTCCGTCTCGGCCGGCAGGCAGGAATGGTCGTTGATGGGTACCAGTGGATGCAGAGCTCTCGTAATAATCTCGTATAGGACTCGTTACTACTATATAATAATTGTATACACTGATCTTATCGCCTTATCCGAATTTTATACAGTTAAAATTTTACGATATTAGTTGTTTAGACGTAGCCGTGTATAAAGTATGCGTCACTAAGCTCGTGCGGAGTCCCGCCCTCCCTGTCCTCCTATCTCACTCCCTCCTTCCGCAGGTCCTCGGCGCCCTGAAATGACCGCGGCCGCAGCGTACGCGGAGTGCGCGCGCGGTCCCACTAAAAGTGAATGTACAAAATATTCTTAGTACGTATTCGAGTAATTTTATTATATTCATTATGTATCAATTTTGTGTAATAATATATTGTAGGAATGTTTCTGAGCTCATCCGTTTGTGACCGATTTGTCAGGCGAAATATACATAGTTATTTATCATGCGATTTTAATTACGCATAGTTAATTCTTATAGTCGTGTGTTGTTTATAATATAATATTTAAGTCGTTTTACATGTTACCGAGTTGTCAACGGCACCTTACGATACTTTAGAAGCGAACGCACGTGAATCTTAATATCTAGTCACAGCTGTTGTGCATTATTGTACGGATCATACTATATATTAGCTACTGTTAGTGAGAGCGGACCACACGCCTTGCCAGCGCCTGCTGCCTGACCACAACTATATCAATTAACGGAATCCAAATCTGGCTAGAGCTACTTATTCAAACTAATTTGGATGTAAACGAAAGTTACATATGACATACAAGTTTTTCTATCTCATGATAAATGTCTTCGAAGTATTTCAAAATAGTTGTACCCACATAAAGCAATATTTATCATGTCCTATTAAGGTATCACCTACTAAACTTGGAATATGGCGGGTGAGCCGGCAGATTACTCTGCCAGCAGTGATTGTTTGCTTTATAAATGTCTAATAGATCGTGGCAAGTTGTGAAACATATCTCTGTAGTTGGTTGTTGGCCGTCGTGGCACTTGTTGCGGATGTCGTGTTGTCTGCTCATCTCCATCGGTAGGTAGCTTTACAAAGTCTACTCTAAATAAAACTGAACATGTTTTATTAAAAATTTTCAAATTTCAATGATTGTGCTTGTTTTATTTGCCTACTCTAATATTCATTGACACTTCCCAGGGAATATAGGACTGCAGGCAGCTGTAAATACTTTCTTCCAGAGATGTGTGTTATAGTGTGTAACCCTCAGGTTTTATATCCATCAACCTTATTTATTGCCTCAAATCGATGGGCATTGATGCAAATGAATTCAACGAAGTTCTGCTCTGGGTGTAAATAAATTATGTATATTCTCGTATTCTCTAATATGGCTGCCATTTACTTGAAATGTTTGTAGCTAAGCTTGCAAAATAGTAGGGAATCCCAATCGTGCCCACTGCACTGTAACCTTACTAACCAAAGCTTCATACTTAGATGATTTATATTCAATTTGTTACCTATAAAGTTATATAAGTACATGCGACACACAGCTTTGCAAAACAATAGCTGCCGTGTGCAGCTATTCTCTTTTAAATTATTTTATACCTAACCACACTTTTAGGTGGAAATTAGATTTTTAGACTAAGGTCCTTAAAGTACTCACCTAAATGAAAGTCATGTCATGAATGTGTCAATAAATTTAAATCAAGTCATGAATGTGTCAATCCTGGTATGTTGTATTTGTTTTACTACATGAAACAAGATATTTGGCAATGTTGCTGACTAATAAAAAAAATCTGCAGTGTGAGTCAGACTAATATACAGAGACTATTTACTGTAGCACATATAGCAGTATGTTTGCAGTATAAGTATGCGTTTGTTGTATGGAAGCCCTCTTTAAGAATTATAATTATAAAACAGATAATGTATTTTTATATATTTAAGTGACAATAAAAATACATTATCTGTTTCTATTCCAATCACAGACAGTATGGAACCATAAAAAATTAAGTTCCTAGAAATGTTTTCCAAGTTGTACATAACTGTGACATTCATGAACACAACCACAACACCGGAAAAATCTAAAATGGAAGGTCATATAAGAAAACATTGAGTAGCTCCCTAAATCTTCAAATAAAATATTATTAAAATAACATGGTACAATTTATGAATAGTTCTACATTATTTAAATTACATAACTAGTGTGAACACTATACAAATCTTGTTGCTATTGCCAATAGTTTGGTGTAGTCGGCTCCCTTAGAATGTGTTTTCTCTTTAAGTATGGTCCTCAGTATAGTGGGGATTGGTACATGGATGCGGTTGCCCAGTGGGGTTCCATTGTCATCTATTAGCACCACATTGTTGCTGTCAAACTTTGGCACTTTCACATTTTGTTTCTGTTTCATACCCACCAATATTCCTTTCTTCTTTTGACCCTTGATGGCTACCAACACTCTATCACCAATATAGCCCACATCTGAAATGGATTAATTTAATATTTATAACACAGCCATTAGCAATGCATGGTGGTGTACCGCCATTTCACTTAGCAACTAGTTAATACATAAATTAGAAATATGAATTGTTAGAAACATTAACCCGGTTCAGTGGTAGCACCCATAAGTACTGATTAATGGGTCCCGGTCCCACTATTAACCACCACCAACCACTTCTGTTAATTTATTTATAGGCAATTGCGTCGGGTTCGAGAAGATTTTTATTTATACACTGAATTTTCCATTACCATTTTCCATGGTAGGTACTTACATAGCAATAATACTGCGGCATAAACTAGACACCCGCAGGCATTTTATAGACACGTGTATAAGACGATTACTTACGTTTTTTGTTGTAAACACATATAACTTTAGGTGGTTTTCCTTCAGCCATGGCTCGTTTACCAATTTCCGAGTTGTCGACCACTCTTAAGCGACTCAATAGGCGCACCTCATTCATGCAGGCAGTGGTGTGAAACGTGCGCGATATTTGGGCACTATGTAACTTATTAATTAAAGATTTAAACATTATGTTTATTTCACTTTATGTTTACTTATTAACTTAAAATATAGAGGTTAGAAAATTCCACAAGATTCCGATACTATAATAATATCAAGTATCAAAGCATGACACTTCTTTTTTGACAACGTCATTTTGACATTGACAGTTGATTGCATCGCAACCATTGAGATAGAAAATATATAGAGGCGCCGTGTTACTATAGAAGTATACATGCTTATACAAATATGAGGGAAATATGAAACAAACTATGAAATATCATTTTTTCTCACTCTTTCTAAGGCAATAATTGTATTAGACAAAAGAGACAACAATATTTAAGTTGTTGCTTAATATGGAAACAAATCATTTTGACATTAGCAAAGTTGTAGGTAAGTGCCATGTCCGCCATCTTAAGCGCTCAGAGTACCTGAGTTTCATGGTAGTTGTGCTGTCAAACGGTTGTTTATGTTTTAAATTATTGCGGTTTTTCAGTAAATTACAAAGAACCATTTTTTTAAACTTCAAATATATATAGTGAAACAAAAAAACAATATGCCTGTGTGTTGTATTGTGCAGTGTGGTACAAAAAAGAACGAAAATCAACCTCAATTGTCTTTGTATAGGTTAGTAAACAGTTTTCATCAAACATTACTTAGAATAATCCACATAGATAGAAAAAAATGTCACGGATACTTTAATCTATTGCCAAAGTATATATATTTACTTTTATTTCTGTCTGTGAGACAGTTTTAGTAGAAAAATGTTGTTTACAATAATATGTCAATATGGCATAGTTACGTACCATTTCACAAAAGTATCGATATAATCTCCCATTTAAAATTCAACATATATTATACTAAATAATCTGTTTTAACAATGGATGTTTCCGCAGTTTTGTGTAACGCTAAAGTAAGACGTCAGTATTTTGGTATTGGTTTTAGTTACATAAGTAGAAGTTCAAATTATCATGTTTTATAATTATACGGGCGCGATTGACAGAGCGGCGTTGGCGACGATTCCAGTGCGACCACCAAGCGTAATAATAAAAAGTAAGATACATACAATAAGATTGACTTCACTACATATCTATTTTGTGCTAACGTAGTTTCGAAGATATCATCGCTTAATCAGACGCGCCGAAATTGTACGCGAGCACTTCACAAATACCCACAGGTTTTCCACATATATAAAGATAAACATTTAACAAACACTATCTTTTTCTATTTCACCATTCCATTAAACGCTGTTCATAAACACAGTCCTATTTTTTTAAAAGGCGCTTTACGTAGAATTATATGAATACAAATTCGACTTGAGAAAATCATTAGCCAATCAAGAGACCAAGTTAACCCCGGGTTCCGGGTTCTAGCTAGGCCGACGGCAAAGTAGGAACAGGAGTTGATTTTAGTCAGTAACGGTCTGTCCCGAAAAAGGCCGGAGATGACATTAGATGATTTCCCATAAAAAAATACCGTTAATCAGCTGGCTAATCCCTAAAACTATACCTACGTAGAACTTTTACTCAAATTGTATCGATACTCGTTAAATACTTAGTCGGCACAACCCTAGCAACGGCAGCCATCTTATGCGACATTTTGGATTGTAGGTAGGCACCTTCTTTTCGTAGGTATTTCAAGTCCATATATTTCCTATGTCAATGATCGCAACGTAAAGCGCGATAGCGTTATGGTGGAAATGAACGAGCGCCACGAGCGCCCTGTAACCAAGGAATATAATAACTCTCTACGAGAGCCTGTAACCGAGTTTCAAAAATAATGCCATCCGGTCACATAAATATTCCATAACATTTTTTTTTACATTTTTTAAGTACAATTATACCAAAAGTTGGAGAGGCGGCAGGACGCCGATGTCTGGTCCGATCAGCACGGTACCTGACGTTAGCTATCCATTAGAATTTTGTGTAGTGTGATTCAGAAAATGTTCTGGTTCTAGGAGTCTTGTGTATGTAAATTAAAGGCGTTTTTTTTCTGAGGGAAAAAAATAGTTAAAGTTTGAGGACTTTGACTTTGAGGACAACTAATTAAAAACCGCCATGTTCCTTCTCCTACTCCAAGCCGAAGTTGCGGTACCTTATTGCGCTTGCTCCGCAACTCCGCCTGAACATCGCCCTATTGGGCCCCATCTGTGGTGGTATATTGGCGGTTTAAGGTTCGCGTAGAACGCTACGCTCGGGCCTGGTTCGTATCGGGCGGCAAGCTACCCTTACTCGCTGTCTGCAGACCCGCGCTTACGGCGCCTCCCGATTCCCGACGCCGTGAGTGCCTCCTACTGCGGCGGAGGGGGCATGAGGAGCCTGTTCCCTCACGCACTCCGCCTTCTTTGCGACCATCATTGCCTCGACAGCTGGTTGAGGAGACGGCTTCCCAGTTCCTCTCGCTTTGCAGCATGACATCGACTAAGGCCGGACGCGAATGGTCGCCACCGCAAATTTTCCTGAGAAAGCGATGCTCAGTCCATCACCGGATGCTCCATTGGATCTTCCGGGTTATTTATTTATTCTTTATATATAATTTACATAAAGGTACAATTATTATTAATGCTAGAAGCATTTTCTGCGAGTCATCCTTTTGGTAGTGTAGAGATGTGTGGCAATTTAGGAAGAAACGGAAGTGGAGGTTTAAGGCGATTAAATGTTAAGTGTGTAAATTACTACTTATGTATTAATACTATTTATGTAATTAACCATACCACCATATACCAGTATAATGATATTATTCTATTTATATACTAGCTCTTACCCGCGGCGTCGCTCCCGTCATTTGAATACCTACCTTACATTACCTACTCTACCTACCCTACCTACCCTACTCTACCTACCCGACTCTACCTACTCTACTCTACCTACTCTACTCTACCTACACTAGTCTACCGAAGTACCGACCCTGTTCTACCGACCCTACTCTACTTATCCTACTATCTACCTACCATACCTACCCTACTGTACCAACCCTACTCTACCTTCCCTACTTTACCTACCCTACTCTAACTACTCTACTCTACCTACCCTACTCTACCCTACTCTACCTACCCGACTCAACCAACCCTACTCTACTCTACCTACCCTTCTCTACTCTACTCTACCTACCCTACTCTACCTACACTACTCTACCTACCCTACTCTACCTACCCTACTCTACATACCCTACTCTACATACCCGACTCTACCTATCTTACTATCTACCTACCCTACTCTACCTACCCTACTCTACATACCCTACTCTACCTACCCTACTCTACCTACCCTACTCTACCTACACTACTCTACCTACCCTACTCTACCTACCCTACTCTACATACCCTACTCTACATACCCGACTCTACCTATCTTACTATCTACCTACCCTACTCTACCTACCCTACTCTACATACCCTACTCTACCTATCTTACTATCTACCTACCCTACTCTACCAACCCTACTCCACCTACCCTACTCTACCTACCCTACTCTACCTACCCTACTCTACATACCCTACTCTACATACCCGACTCTACCTATCTTACTATCTACCTACCCTACTCTACCAACCCTACTCCACCTACCCTACTCTACCTACCCTACTCTACCTACCCTACACTACTTACTCTATCCTATCCTATGTCCTTCTCCTGGCTCTAAACTACCTCCCTGCCAATTTTCAGCTAAATCGGTTCAGCCTTTCTTGAGTTATAAGTGGAGTAACTAACACGACTTTCTTTTATATATATATATAGATATAAATATTTATTTATTTTATTGTTCTTGTTGTATTTTTAAATCTTAATTTATCATCTCACCTTCTTGTTGCACCTACCATACTCTCTCTGCATCACCCTAAGGTTGACTGGTGAGAACGCCTACGGCATTAAGTCCGCCTATGTAATGTTTTGTTGCATAAAGTTTAAATAAATAAATAAAAATACATAAAGGAAATATATACATTATCCTCACATTGCCGATACTCGGGGGTATCCTTCCACTGGACCTTAAACTTGTTCTGCTCAGCGTTATTCTCAAATATGGTTACAATGATGTGTATCTAAGTATTAAATAATGTATTAGCGAACTTGCAATACAAATATCTATTACTTTTAAAAAAGAGTAAACGACGACAGAGTATGCCGAGTGTGGCACGGGTCAGCGTGTTGGGATGAGGTCTTCCTTTGCATCCTATCTTAGGAGCCGAGTTTGCTTCTCACAGGATGATCCCAACGCTGTTACAGGTTCCCTTGCTGATGTGTATGAAGGTTAACAGAAAAGATCAGCTATTGCATTTATTACTTGGATCAGTTTACCACGCATGCCTATGTGTTTGCCTCTCAGTGTACCCCCTCAACTGCGGTCTGCGGACGGCTAGCAAGTCTTCGCCGACCAGAACCAGACCCGAGCGTACGGCACGTCGCATCCCGCGAGTGGCTTTAGAGGCCATTAAGCTATATCCCAGGTGGGGCCGACCAGTCAATATCCAACCCGACTGCACGTTAATCCTTATAAGTAGGAACCTGTATAGTTTTTCAATGGGGGTCCATGATTTGGCTCAGAAGTGGTTCGTGTAAGTTGCGCGGGAACTATAATGCTATCAAGCAAGTCAGTAAGCAGATACGACAACGATTTTGAGATATTTTTGATCAAAGAGAGTTTTATGGCGACAGGTTAACAAAATTATAAAATAATTAACTTATAGGTGGGTTATGTAATAGGTATATTTTTTGCAACGAGTTCACGTAAAAGCTTTCTTTCTTAATTTTTTTTTAGTTGCATGTCTATATTGTTAAGTAGTATTAATTTGTCTATAGTTAGTTAATTTTGATCGTGAATCATATAGCACAGGCACAGAATTAATTTTATCGTTAAATAGGCTGCTTCCACTATGCAAGTTAACTTTGGATTTATTTGGTTGCGCGCAGATTTCGTATAGTTTTCTGTGCTATGTGTGCCTACCTATGTAGGTAGCTATACTTCTTCTAGTGTACTAGTCGCTACTCAATGAAGTACCTACCTATTAGTATTTTTGATTTGTTGAATCAAAGGGTATTGATTACAAGGTGTCGAGCGCTGCGTATTGATTGCTCGTCGTTACTGTCGCCAAGGGGCCCGGCTCGGTTACATTACAGAGCGCGGCGCGTCAATGATTAAAGGCGGTAACCCAATAAGGAGCGGATTGCGGCGGTTATCGGAAACAAAACAAAAGAGTGCGGGCTCGACTTACGTCATTAGGGCGGCAGCGGGACGCGACACCTCAACTCAATGCTTTTAAAGACGTTCCTTTATCGTCCTTATAATGGTTCGTTTTCGCGTTCGTATCCGCCACTATTGTGCTGCTGTCCAAACACCCGCTCCCCCCACCCCCTCCACACGTTTGTTTAGCTGATGGTGCGCTGCCTGTCACTGCCTTTTATTGGGACAATACAAGCTTTTAGTAGAACTATTAGAGAATTATAGTTCAATGTTTGTGTATTCCATAGCGTAGGATTGCATTACTAGGTAGGCAAGTTCCTACTTCGTAATACGGAAGACATAAATCTACTTATTTCGTTTTTCTTTTCATATTCAGAGTACTTTAAATAAGTAGCGTAAAGTGTTTCCTTACTCTTAAAAATATATCAACAAACAAACTTTACACGAGTAACAATAAAATCTTATGGAGAATTAATAAATCACTTAACACATAGGTACCTGTTACTTCACACGCACCAATCTACATCATTTTAATTATATTTTTGTCAAAGTCGGATAAACGGTGTAGGTACTCACATGGGACCTAAACTAAACAACAGCATACAAGGCTATTTATTATTGGCACGATAACAGCTACCTATGAGGAAGGAAAAAACAGTTTACTCTGCTAGTGTCAGTGTACTTTATACTGCATTGTGCTATATTTATTTATTTAATTGTTAATTTAATTCCCACCAAATAAGATGTTTTAAAGGAACGTTGCCCCCCACTAGGATTTGCTCCTGTGTCGTAGTTCCAATTACCTATATATATAAACAAATCTGACACAGACTCAGAACAACAATCTAAAGATTACACAAAGATTTGTTCCGTGCGGGAATCGAACCCGCGCGACACGTTGCGCGGTAGCCAGTTGTCCAGCCACCGCGCCAATTTGCAGGTAAAATGCAAGTATTTCTATCGTTGATTGGGTGTCACCAACCGGACTGGAGTGATCCGTGAAACCACGGCTCACAAAAAACCGGCGTGAAACAATTAAGTACAGCGTTATGTTTCGAGGTTACCAGACGCCCACTCTCTCCGCCCCCATCCCTCCACAGTCCATAAAACGCCTTATCTCTCTCATAATGCCGTCAACGCACTTGTAACACTTCTAGTTTTGCGGGTGTCCATGTGCGTCGCGCCGATTGCTTACCCTCAGGTAATCCCGTCGGCTCGTGTGCCAGCCAATCATAAAAAATATGGTAATCGGTAACAGATCAGAAACTATTTATTTATTCAACTCATGGAAAACCAACTATTATACAACTTTGATAAAAATATTTAAGTATCAGAAAGATAATTACAGGTTCTCCCGATCAGCAACCGAGCATATACATAACTGTGACTTTAACTAAAGTTAGGTACTAATAATGGGTAACCGATTAAGAATACTGCATACCTACCTAATTTAATTAAATATGGACTATAAAATATGAATACCTACACATATAACATATGAATACCACAAAACCAATATAATTTAAATAGGTGATAACTAAACGCACTTAGGCATAAATCAAAATTGTGTTTTTGAGAAATTCATGAATGGAACTTTTTAATAATTCATCAGAAAACCTAGGGAAGTCGTTTTATTGACTTACTTACTTTTTTAATGTAATAAAACCTGCAATAACAAATGAGTCAGGAGTGCGTTGCCGACCGTTTGGGGATTAGGTATTCGGAGATTTACGGTTTGTAGAGGGATTGGAGGAGGAGAAGGATAAGGCCTCCGGTAACCTCACTTACACGGCGAAACACAACGCTGTTTCACGCCGGTTTTCTGCGAGGCCGTGGTATCACTCTGGTCGAGCTGACCCATTCATGCAGAAGCATAGCTCTCCCACGCTTAAGACTACTATTACTTATTGAAAACATCGAAATGAGTTTTCTACATACCTAAATAAAAAAAAGAAGTTAAAGCAATTATTTCATCCTAGTTTCTCCCAGCGGCTTAGTCCTCAGTATTAGAGTAATTTGTTATGGTTATTACATACTTATTAGGTAGGTGTATAGTCGGCTGTGCAAACTTTCTTTACTCACGGAAGTATGGGACTGAACATTTTAGTAGATATGTAGATACCTACTGTTAAACACAGAGGTTATGGGTTATGGGTCGCAGTTTAAAAGGTTCACGTTCATCAGAGAGCGCTCTGCCGGTGTGTGTTGTAGCGCACTCCCCCAGTGACTGCAGAGTTATGGAGGCACGTACGTACTCAGATGCAGCTGATGTTTCGCTAATTAATCCTTTCCCGCTATGGCAAGGTGAGAGCATGTCGTAGTGGTGGGTTCCCTCCATCACTGGTTTTTTCCGCCATATTGAAAAAGGTGGCGAATCAAATAATGGAGAAATAATTTAATCAACACGCCCTCGTGGCCGCTTCGATTCTAAGTAGTGGTGTTAGGGTGTAATGTCGCACGGAGCCCGGTGGAGGGTGGCGAAAAAATGCGGCGCCTCGTATGTGCAGCCGCCTTAATAGCCACCTCCCGTGTCACCCCGTGGACGAGCCTCCCCTCCTCTAGGACCCACCGCGCCGCGGTACCCTCGCGAACTCTTTGCGGTCGCAAATTGAAATGAAATTGCATAATTCGCGCACGCAGCGCCGCGCCCCGCCACTGCGCCGCCGCGCGCCTTCTCTGACTCTCCGACGGATGCGACAAGATTTTTGCGCCTAATGAAGTCTTTTGACTTCCATTTAGATTCCATCAAGCTGCTTTGCATACATTTTTGGTTTGCTCTGGGGACATCATTATTCATACTAGTGTATATCCAAGGACTGTTTCTGTGCCACAGGTTTACATGTGTTTTAGGTTATAGGTACCTTCATACTGAAGCTTGGCGTTTGTAACCTGACAAATATCAATGTCACTTATACATACTTTTGTCATGTTGACCCGTATGTATTCTCTAAGATTGTAATATTACCAATGACATACAATGAACGAAAACATCGAGAGTTCATAGGTATATTTATCTAGGTACTCTATATTGATGATTAATGGCTATAAATTCTGTTGAGACCGGCAATTTATAAGCTACGACCCAAAACAAAAAAAAAAAATATAGTTGTTAGCGCTGCGTTTCAATTGTCTCTCTCTTCTAGAAAACCCTAAACGCACATTAACGCGACAGTATAAGCACTTATAGTGTAGTGATGGTGATTAAGTACTTAAAGGATAACATTTTCATTATCAGCCATTATTTATTTATTAACTTATTTTATCAATGCTTACCAATTAAGATACAAACAGACACTAATAAGAATATGCCAAACAACAGTTAGTGTATGCTCTTAAATTAAAGGTAGGCACAGCATTATTTTTAGACTAAATTAAATTCTACCGATAGCTTCTGCCACAAATGTTCAGTATCGTAGTTTCATTTCTCCATTGTAGGTCGTATGTTTTGTTAAATAGAGTCCAGATTGACTCGTGGTTTGAGTATCTATATCCAATAATTAGTGAAACTGTTTGAATTCTCTTATTATCTTCAGTCTTCGGCATAGAGAGTATCGGAGATTTATGTTTCACTAAAGAATAGACGGACACATATGTAGTAAGCTGATTGTTAGGCTAGGCAGATATGGAAGTCTGGCTCGCTATCATCGCAGCTGTTCAGAACATAAACTTTGAAGAGTTGTTAGAGAGAAGGATTCGGGAGCTTTGGGATGAGACGACGTGTTCTCAGTGAAGCGATTTTCGGCGACCTCTAGCGCCAGGCCTTAGGTGTGGCGGCAGAGGATCTGCCAAGCCACCGCCATCACCGAAGCAAGAACCCAATACTAGTAATAGACGCCTCTCTGTTATGACCGTCATTTTTGCATATCTTTGTCTCTGGAGGTATAGTATCGAACGACACTACGTCTCGAATGCTACCTTTTTTATCTGAAAATCTTCATCGAACTGTTAAGAGTTCAAAAGTTGACACAACGTTTCATCCCTAACATAATTGGTTCTACGTGAGTATCATTATAATTATGTAATGTAATTAGAGTGGTCACAATGATTAGATGTACCCAATACTTACTTATTATACTTAAAAGCTGTTTAAAGTATTTAGTTATCAAGTATGTTTCACTCACCCCAACCTAACGAAATAGCTTAAAAAACGAGATAGAAGGTCTTAAATTAAATTAAATTAATAATGAACAATAGATGGCAACTTAAATTAAATAGGTAGTCGTCACAATTATGAATTAATACGTTTCTACTGTTTCTTTTTTCGTGTTGTTGTAGTAGTGAGCAATAGGACTAGGGTTCGATAGCAGTTCGGGCAAAGTAATACCAAGTAATAGTAGAAATTAATAACATATAGGTAAGTACTTGTAGTAGTTATACTTTAAAGTTCACGTGAACTTTAAAGTATACTTTATGCTATTCATTTAAAGTTCACGTTTTAAAAAAGGGAATTTCACAGGAGAAGGCTATTCATTTCTACGACTTAACTTGGAGTTAAAGTTGAAATAATCTTTATGTTAAAGATAATCCTCAGTGAAGTTAACCAGACCAGGAATCAAACCGTAGAAAAGTTCCTATCTAGTTCTTTTTTAGAAATAAGGTGTTTGTTGCCAATTTATATTTTTTATAAAACCATGAAAGCGTTGTAGTTATGCATATCACCGACGCGTACCTATGATCTGCTCGGTTTAAAAGCTTTCCTTTTGGTATATTTGTCGTGCAGCCGCTGTGAGAAGAAAAGAGTTATTCATGACATAAAATTTCGCGATCCGTGACATCATTCCGGTCAACGCAGTCCATTCGTGCCGAAGCGTCACAACCTTCCAGATGTAAAAATGTAGGATAAATTTAATAAAATAAATTAAATGCATATTGCTATTGACAATCTTATTTGTGTAAACGAGGTCTAGTATTTCTTTTTAAATTTTTGTACAAAAGTTCTAGCACTAACACTGTAACTTTCATTCAATCTATTTCAAATATAAATATTTAATTTTAATCAATGTTTTATTAGGTATTAAGACATTGATTAAAATTATGTTAAGTAGGTACTTGAAACCATGTTTTAATAATCAATTAGGTACTTTTACTAAAAATTTCAAAGTTCGACGGATAACAAGAAACCCACTATTGGGCAAAGTGCTCTTCTCATAAGAAGAAAGTTTGAGCACTAGTCGCCACAATTGATCTTTTAATCAACCACCATCATCTTAATTATAATCAACAGTTTTAGTGATGAAGTGGATATCTTCAGTGATGCATTACCTGCATTTAAAAAAAGTGTTGGGGATTTTTGTGACAACTGAATTCCAATAAACTTTGTTTAAGTAAAAAAAAATGTTTTTGTTTTATATATAAGTACTTATATTATTTTATTTTATTTTGGATAGTATTTTTTGCATTTTCTATCTTATTACTCTTCCTACTATTTTAAATTATATTCTTTATTTTATTATATTTTTTTTTGTTTCACTACGAAATATTTTGTGCATGTTGTGACACCTTAAAATGCTGTACATTTAATTTTATTATAGTGTATTTATTATAGTATGTTTAGATGTAAGAAATAATGTAGCAGCTACTGGTTGTCCATAATTCAATAAATAAATAAACCAACTGATAATTTCTAATTATAAGCAGGTTTCCACACGACGTTTACCTTCACTGTTTGTCAGTGGTGTCTAAATATAATTAGAAAGTAACATAGCCTGGAAGAAGTCACATTCTTCAAATGCTTTCCGAGAATTGTGCAATGGGATAATTATGAAAAAAACACAATTGATTATGAATGTTAACCATTAACAATATTAAATTGCCAATTCTCAGATGAAAAGGTAAGGAATAACTTTCCCTAATACTTTGTTTAGTTTGATCCGCGACTTTATGGGCATATATACTAATATTGAATTGTAGGAAATGGGAAGGAGTCTGGCAGCGTATGAAACCATTAAAATTTGCTAGGAATTTCAGACTACGCACTATATATAAAGAAACAGAATGTACTATTTTTTTGACGTATCCCTATTACGCGATACACCTAAAAAATATATAAATATGAGACTGTCCGATCCGCTTGTGAATCCCAAAATTCCTTCCGTTAGTTAGTTAGTTAACAACAACTCATGGCCCTACATCAACAATTTTTTTTTAATTTAAATGAACCTCTGGCGCTGACTCCGACCTGTCAGTCAGTGTGTAGTTAATTATTGCTTTTTTATATGAAGTCTATGTTTTAAATGAAGTTCACGTTATTGTATTTAATATATTTTTTTTCTTCTAAACTTTAATAAGAAACTATTAGAGTATTCCCTTGTAATAACAGGTGAACCTTTTAGCTCATGTTATAGAAGTGTTTGTACTCCTTTTTTTTTGTCATTGGAAAATCGTCAAGTGACTTCTTCCGTCCAGGTTGGGTCGGGAGGGAGAGTCAGGAAACATAACCTTTGAAGGGTGGTGGCGGTGCTATTTTTCATCAGTTTAATTAAATTTACTTTATGTTTCCAGGCTAATTTAATTGCTTTTCAGAATCCAACTAAACATAAAAGACCAAAATTATTTTTCGGCGGATGAGGATTCGCGACGGGCCATCTTCAGCTCATTATCATCAATTCAAAAACAACGCGCAACGTGGTGCAGGATCTACTCCCGCACGTAGTAACTCTTTGAGTGATCCACAAATTATTGTTCTGGGCCTGGGTGTCATGTTTCATGTATGAAATAATGACTACAACTATGACTACTACTATGAAATAATTTGACTGCACGGTTGGGGCGGTGGCTGGGCAACCGGGTTCGATTACCGCACGGAACAACACTTTGTGTGATCCACAAATTGTTGTTCCGGGTCTGGGTGTGATGTGTTTGTGAAATTGTATGTTAGTCCCACAATACAGGAGAAATTCCGAAGATTTAGGGAAACGCTTTATTTAAGAAAAAAAAAAATTAAAAATTGTAAACGGACTCACAACACAGGAGAAAATCATACAGTGAACCGAAGTTCTTTTTTTTTTATTCTTGAACAGTTTTATAAGGACATCTATGAGTCGAAGGCTGGTTATGCTGGTGAGTTTTCAAACTTATAATTAGAAATTATAAGTCCAGGTTTCCTCACGATGCTTTCGTTTACCGTATGTCACTGGTGTCTAAATAATTATAGAAAGTACATATAACTTGCAAAAAGTCACATTGCCACTTGCCAGGTTTCGAACCCGCACCCTCACGAATGAGAAGCGAGCACCTTAACCTCCGGGCCACCAGGATATTTTCTCCTACATTTTTTCAATGGTTTGATTAAATTAGTACCTATATGATTGTAAAGACGTTAATTTAAAAAAAACATCTTTCATGAAAGTATGTCTGAAGTCATCTATCCGCTATGAGGAAGCGTGGCGTGGTGCTCAATGCTTATTTATTTTCCTTACTCAGTAGGAGAGGCTTTTCGAAAAGGCTCCGTTCTTCGAGAGCCTTTTTATATGTGAGTGTGGTGTATGGTAAAGTAATCAGTGCCGCCCATGGACACTCGTAACACCAGAGGATTTACTGATGATCATTGAAGACGGGGGAGGGGAAGGATCGGCTGTTACCAGTGTATAGAGAGTGAGAGCGAGATTTTTTTCACGTTATTGTGGTCGATTGGTTGGTTGATTAATTCGGAATAGGCCTATCATAACTTTGAAAGTCATTATCATGTCAGCCGTCTTATGTTGACATTATTGTGTACGAGTAACAACTTTCAAAGTAACAACTTTCAATAAAATTGGTTCAGTAATTTCCATGATATTTGGCTTGAACATTTATATGAAAAACCACGCGGTGTTAACTCTCTTATAGTTTTAAGCTTTGGTTCCTGCCATCTCCACCTCAGTGAAGCTTCTTGTTGACTCTGTCATGCCATTGCTATTGTAAACATAAGCTACATGTCTATTAAAAGGCTCATAGTATATCGATCGATAGAAAAAAAGGTCCAAATGTCGAGTGTGCACCCGTTAGAACGTAAGGAATCGGTTGCCACTGGATGTCTTTTGTGGTGTTTATTCGCATGTAGCAAAATAATGAAATACCTAAGAAATGCTTTGACATTTAGCCACGGAAGAGGTAGGCTGAGCGCCACACAAGAATACTTACGACTGCATTGAAACCGAATGGAGATTAAAAATAAGTCCTAAATAAAATATAAATGAAATATTTCTCCGAATTACATATTTTTGCATGCGTTTACAATAAATGTTAATTGGAACGTAATATCTGCACGATTGACCAGTGGCTGAACGGCTAGCTGCCGCCCAACGTGGTGCGCTGTCGAATAACTCTTTGTGCCATTTACAAATTGGTTGTCCGGGTTGGAGTATGATGTGTAATATGTTTGAAAACGTATCGACAAATCATTTCAGTGTTGTCTGTTTGTCTATCAGATCGGGAGAGATGAAATTGAATGGACGCTTGAAAAATCACTGTATGAAATGTTATGAGAATTATAAAATCTATTCGCTCTATAGGTATGGGTTTGCTGCAGTGCTTGGGCAGAGGCGTAGTGCATTATTTAATGTTCTAGTCGGTGGTGACGGTTGGGCCTCTCCGGTCCTAACAAAATAGCTCAAGCACACAACGTGCTCGTGAACGCGTGCCTTCAGCTGGAGCAGGTCGACTCGCTCATCGTGCCGTTTGGCTGATCCAGTTAGACGAATTTTAATGTATTATTTTGAGCTTTTTATCTGATAAAGCATAACCTGATAGCAAGCGATTGGCGCCGCCCGCAACAACAGAAGTTACGATTGCGTTGCCGACTTTTCAAGGATTCTAGATTTGGAGATTTGTGGAGGGACTTCAGTGGTTAGTGTAGCGTGTAAGATCATAAATAACATTTGACTACGTAAAGTAAAGTATTGTATGACGAGAGACATTAGTTCGTAGAGAGGAATACGACACACCGGGTGTCCCAGATATGGACTTCCACTGGGCACAGGCGATTAGCATCTTTAACAGATAAGTATTAAAAATAGTGTGTTTGAATCAAAATTATATTCTGTGAAAGTATTTAAATTCTTCTTGCTAATTCTTTACCTTTTAGTGTGCATTTTTGTTTATATCCTGATTAGAACCTACTATACTTCAGGATATAAAGGTACTTCAGTTATATAGAACCTCCAATTTTATATCAACTTTTTCAGTTTGGAGGAGGATGTAATTTTTTGACGACTTAAATATGAAACAATATTTTTCTTTTTAACCCCCGACGCAAAAAGAGGGGTGTTATAAGTTTGACGTGTCTGTCTGTCTGTCTATGGCATCATAGCTCCTGAACGAATGAACCGATTTCAATTTAGTTTTTTTTGCATTACAGTTCTTTTACGGGCGAGTGTTCTTAGACATATTTGATGAAAATTGATTGAGCCTTTTGAAAGTTATGAGGGGGTTAAAGTGGGAAAGAAAAACCGAATGTCTGCAAATATGCTCAAGTGGGGTATCAAATGAAAGGTACACTGTTTATGACTTGTACATCACAAAAAACAAAAACTTTATTAAATTTGACGTGTCTGTCTGTGGCATCATAGCTCCTGAACGGATGAAACGATTTCAATTAAATTTATTTTTGTATAATATACTTTTTAAAGGTAGGATACGTTTTTGGTGCCGGGGGTTTTTTAAAATTTTTAATTATTATTTTATTATGAGTGGTTGTAATACAAAAATAAGTTACTAAGCAAGTGTGACGGAAAAGTGGTTCAAACTCTTTGACATCATGACGTCAATGGATGGTTGTCAAACGTTGCCTAAAGATTGTAAATTTCGTCGTGAATTGTCAACACGAGTTGGTGTAATCGGTAAGGCGTGTGGATTACACCAGAGAGACCCCGAGTTCGAGTCCCGCAAGAAGTTTTTTTAGTTGATGGAAGTTTTTGTGGAACTTTCTGGAAGCTTTTGTGTGAAAGAAATGAAAAATTAATGAGCGAGAAGGAGAATAAATAAAAATGAATAACGAAATTATTGGAAGGTTCTGGAGTTATGACGATCAAAAAGAATAACGAAATTGAATGTTCCAGAACCTGTCCGGGGGTATATAAGCGGAACTGGGCTCACCGCTGGCAGTTGAGTTCTAAGTCCAAAGCGATTCGGAAGAAAAGGAAGAAGTGAAAAAGAAGAAAAGTGAGTGGAAAGTGAAGTGCAGTGAAATAGTGAAGTGCAGTGAGTTAAGTGAGTTAAGTCAGCGTGAACAGTGAGCGGCAAACTGAAGTTTGTGTCAGTCGCCCGGACTCTGCTGGAGAGGAACGCAGATAACTTAACTTTGTGGACGCTGTCACTTAAGTTAAATAGAGAGTCTAAAAACCGGTATTAGTGTTTAATTTCATCCAATCCCGTAACCCAAGCCCGCATAGTCAGGAACGTGACGTCAGGCACGTAACAACCCTTACATTTTTACACATTTTTGACGATATTTACACTTACACACATCACTTACATTTTTGATGATATTTTTTTACAATATGTGATTAAACAACGTATAAATAAAAAGCTTGGCAATGCGTCATACTTATTGCACATTACTTGTACCTGTAGATTTATGAAAACGATTTTATTGTCTTACAATACACACGTTAAAGGATGAGTGTACGAAATATTTTCCAGACTTTAGATTCATACATTTATTATTCCATAGATTTTGGTATATTTTCTACCCTTTCTAGCGAATTTCATCCTCATATTGCGCGGGATGTAGACAGGCTGGAGCATGGCATCGTTAGTGACTTTTGTGTCTCTCCAATGTGCGCATGCGACGGGGACATCACATTTCACACGTTTATATTGAAGGGTTAGTAGTAGTTTTCGTAGTGGCGTGGAGGTTAAGACCACTTCTTATTCATGAGGGTGCGGGTCGCAACCAACTTTTTCCGAGGTATTTAGACATCACTGACATACGGTGAAGGAAAACATTGTGAGGAAACTTGGACTTATAATTTCTAATTATAGGTTTTAAATCGCCAATCCGCCTTGAGCAAGCGTTATGATTAATGCTAAAGGATTTTGCTCTTCAGTTTAAATGCCCACATGAAGATGATGATGATATTGCAGGGACAACATTAAATACCCTTCAGTCGCATTTTAGCAACAGATTGTATAACTTCATACCAATATTAAAAGCTTATCTCAACGTATGATCTATGGTGTACCGCAAGGTTTCATTCTAGGGCCTACACTATTTGCCGTCTATAGTAATAACATATATGAACTCGGTGTATCTGGCGATATAATGTTATACGCAGATAATAGGCAAGCAATGGTGTAATCATTGCTTATCCACACACATGATGACCATCAATATGATGACCATCAATAGATAATGAGTTACTCTCACGAGTAGAATCTAAAATGAAAAATATGTTGATCTTGGACCTGGATAGCCAAATTACTTGAAAGTCACATATTGAGAAAATAGTTATCAAAAATATGCACTTTGATGCGCCGCATTCGACACACTGTTCGCTGATGTTGAAACATTATATTATCATCATAATTTAAGGGAAAGCCATGCTTCGGCACGAATGGGTTGACTAGACTGGAGTGATGCCACGGCCTCACAGGAACGACGTGAAACAACCACAGCGTATGGTTTCGCTGTGAGAGTACCATCCCTCCCCAATCCATAAATTTTGGAAACCGAGTGCGTTATCAAATAATAATAATACGATACATGGTAACATCATAAGCTTGCAGCCACCACGCACTGGACATTACGGAAGTAAGAACGTCAAATACGAAGAGGCTCAACTACCTACGCGATAAACTGCCTAGTTAGAAAATAGGAAATAAAGACATTTACTTTATTAAAAGACAAAGTTAAGTTATATATTTTTAAAACTATGAAACAAATCATAACATTTAATAGATAAGAAAGTATTTTTTTTCTATAAAACAAAAAAAAACCTTGTGTACGTTTTAGATAGAATTAATGTATATTTGACTTTGACCTTGACTCCGTAATTCCCTACATAATACTATATTACACACAATTATTATTTGATGATAAGTACTAGATCGCTTTGCGCCAAAGCGCACTGAAACGTCCTACTCTTGCATTGCATTAAATATTCACAACGAGGTTATTATTACGTAAGTATCTGTGATAGGAATTGATGTGTATCGAATGCTCTGTACGTAATAAGACCATTACTAACGTAAATTATCGTTCCTTCAATATCTATTGTTACCGGTCACTACTTGAGGTATACATATTATGTATGTCCTAGGTAAAAAATGTATTTGAATGTACATATAAATTTTTACCTAGGTACTCACGTACAACTTCTGTACATCTTGGATGCTTCTGTAAGACCGATGTTATATTATTGTTGGTGTGTGATCTTGCACTATTTTTGTATTTTTAACGTTGTTAAAACTTTTTATTATAAAGCATAATTGCATTAATATGACCTTTGAAATTGGTATAGTTATCAGGTGTTATTACATGGACCTTTTACTAAACACTAACTATTACTAATTTATCACTACGTCGCTTTTCTGTCCCTAAAACCCACCGTCGTATGAAAACTATGCGACGGATTTTGATGAGTATTTTTTAAATATAGAGTGATTGAAGAGCAAGGACATCCATTATATAGTGGAGAAATATAGTATCAGGACTACACTCATGCGAAGTTGGGGCAGGTCGCTAGTATTAAACAGAGTAGTGCTGGAACTGTTGAATTAGTGTAGTTTCTACATTTGTACTTCGAAGTTTTTCAGAAAAATATGTAGTTAAAAAGGAAACTACGTAATGTGTTTTTCTTTCGAAGGTAAATAAACAAAACGTTTTGATATACTGAAGATTACATAAATACTAATAGCAAGGGTTCGATATTCAATTTAAGAGAAAAATTTTGGCTTCCTTTGTTTTGTAAATAACAGGAATGGTATAATTTTATAGTTATGAATATACGCCCAAAAAGTATCTTTAAATTTAAAAACATAAATTGCTTCATACATCTTTCATACTCATCTGTGCTCGTCCTAGTTTCGATGTATCTTCCCGCCAATATTTTAGTATTCCTTTTCATTTCTTAACCAGAGAAAGGATGAAAATAAACATTTTGTATTTAATTAAGTAAGCAATATATCCGCTATAAACATAAAACAATCACAATACATATGATGTTTTAGTGTAAGTCTGTATACCTACATTGATAGTATCGAGGTAGTTGTTTTAATGCTATGCTCTTTTTCTTTCTTTCTTTTCGGCACCAGCTGGGCTATTAAAGCAATGTCCATGTCAATAATAAGACAAGTATATAACTCATACTCAGGAGTGTGAACCTTGAATATTCCACTGGGAACAAATTATTGTCAACAAATAATGTTCAGTAATTGTAAATAATAGGAAAAACAAGAGTTATATAGGTGTATGTCTCAAGTAGCGGGCATTAATTCGAGCAGTATGTGCAGTATAAGTACGCGCAGAGACGCGGCGGCCGCGCAATATTTCCCCAATGATTAAAGCCGCGGAATCACTTCACTCCGCACTCCATTATGCGAAACTGTAATCATGGAACTATCCCCACAACCTTACCACGTAACTGTGCAACAAGTCGAACGCGCACGTTTACGTTACATTCACGTACGCTCGCTGGGGCACAGGTAACGGAAACGCGACTCGTGACTCGAGCGACTACGGGGTTCTGTGCGAGTTCGCCTACATAATTATTTAAGTTAATGATATACTACACCTTTCTTGCTATAAATGATTTCTTTTTGCTGTGCGTGCGAGCAGGACAGACTTAGGCCAAGTGGTGAGTGTGATAGAGATGGCAACAGCAGGGTGGTGCCTCCCGGCGGTAATGCGGGCTCTTTGGATTATAATATCGCGGAGTCCGCGGTCCTCGACTGAAGGCAGTGGGCTGCTTTTAATCTTGCTTACTTATGTACTCGCCCGCAAGTACCTACCTATGTACTCGTGCTTTATCCATCCACTGCAGCTCGCACCGCACCTTTAATTGTTGGGTTTTCGATTGTTTTGTAAGTCGAAAATAATATTATTTGCTATAAACTATTACCGTTATTTAGAATGACATTGAATGCCATATTCAATCACTTGTGACATTTTTCGTAAAAGAATTTATGAGCGAAACATTTAACTGAAACTTCAAGTTAAGTCAAGTCAAAATAATTTATTCAAACTAAACCATAAATAGTAACCATACTTGAAACGTCAAAATACAACAATAGTCGGTCAGTATGTTTATCAGAGACGCTAGGAGTTTAATCAGATAATAACATCACATTGCGACTCAATCGGGTATCAAACTGTGGGAATTACTTAGATATGTATATTACAAGTAAATCATCTGTCAATTTACTTTGTTTATTTATTTATTTATTCATTTGATCTTACAAGCTAACAGCATTTGAAATGGTTAAGTTTGTAAGGGAATAAACCATATTGTTATGCTTCCAACTAAGTTTATTTTATGTTGCCTGAGTTATAAATTGCTCGCCGCTGGACGATCTGTCGATAAAATCACAATTACGTAAAAAATCAATGTTTGTTTATTTCAAATTCTTGCGTTTTCCGTGTAACTTTAAAATACAACAATTTGTATGTACTTTGTTTAGGATAACATAGTTAATTTAGTTTTTTACTTTGACTGAATGAGATAGAGATCTTCAGGTTGGAATCAAACTATAGTACCGAACAAAGTTGTTGATATCTTAAGTACTGTTACTTGACTCAACGATAGTATGAATCAATGTTTCTCGTACGTAACATCTTACCACATCTTAACGGAGGAGTTACGAGAACGTTGCCGACCTTATGTGGATTAGGGTTTTGGAGATTGGGGAGGTTTTGGGAGAGGAGAAGGATGGGGGATCCGGTAACCTCACTCACAAGGCGAAATAAAACTTTAAGTTACTTTTCTGTGAGGCCATGGTATCACTCCGGTCAACTCAACCTATTCAAGCCGAAGGATGGCTCTCTCACACTTATGTGTCTATTTGCAAAATATTACCGGTTTGTTTACTATCAGTATGGATACATTGCCTTCGACTAAGTTGTTACTCTTCAGCCGGGGTTGCGGGGCAAGCGAAATAAGGTACCGCGGCGTCGGGCCGGGGGCAGGCGAAGGAACAGGCTCGTTATTAGTCTGCAAGGGTATACCCTCTCGCCTCACAAAAAATTGTCACTCTGCACTGACTTATCGTGTTGATTCAACATATTTTCAATTATTGGTTGGACACTCTTAACTCTGGAGTGCAATGTGGGAAAAAGCTTAGTGAATTTCAAGCTATGTTAGTAAGAGGTATATATGAGATATTATGTATGTATGAGGTTCAAGTAGGGAGTCACTTAAATTACTGACATATCCATACTTACATAATTTTAAACTGCAACAACAACTTTGTGAACAAATAGTAAAGGCACAATTTGTTACCTATGTTATTAGGTACCTATGTTATCAGCAGTTCTTCATGAAAAATTTTATATGCTCGCTCTTTAAAAATCGAGAAAACATGTAGGCTAGACACGCTTTATTAGCTGCATTTCCCCAAATTAAAATACATAAAAACACAAACTCGCAGTGTCCCATTTAGGCCAAAATGGTCACCTGCAGCCATCTATGAAGACCCTCCACACAACTGGTTTATCCTGTAGTGATGAGCTCGAATAATTGAAGTAAGGGCATAATATCCACAGTATGTACCTAGTGTGTACCACTATTGATTTCTTTGGAAAAAGGTTCTCAGAACAGTATGACATACATTACTTGGCATTTGCAGACTTCACACGTGATTAGCATAACTCAGAGGACTTTCTTCATTTCAAATACATTATGGCAAATTAAAATAAGTGTGTGTTGCCAGTGATGACGTACATGTGTAATTGAGACATGGTTCCTGACTTTGGCTTTCAAAGTCAAAGTGAGCTATGATCAGTGTTAGGAAATAATTCGTAGAATCTGATGACCATAGCCAAGCCATAAACCAAATCATTGTTATAAAACAGATTTATGAAGAAAGTAACAGTAGTAGTAGTAGTAGTACATAGTAGGTCATAAACAAATGAATTCGACGTTTCAATACAGTCAAATATTGAAAAATAACTATACTTTTATTCACCAATCTGTCAGTATACTAAATTTTTAATATTTTTAGCTAACTTTTAACAAATAAGTAAGATATTTGACGCAAAAATTCTATTGCGTCATAATTTGGAGTCTCATACATGGTTTTTGACATGGTTTTTTCAAATTATAATTTTCCGCGTTAATACCCGCGTAAATATAATGTTCTTAAGATGAAACGCGAAAGTTTAAAAGTTGGTTTTTGACATATTCATAAAAGTATTGAATTTTATCTATTAAAAACTACTGTATTGTAGGTAGGTTTATTTTATTAAGATACCTTCAGACAAAAGAAACGATTTATTTACACATGCATTTATTAAAGCATTTTATTTATTTTTGGACCATATTTGTATAACTAGACTACTAAATAGACTAGCTACTCTCGTGCGGTTTCACCCGCTGCTCGGCTCCATTTAATCGTAGCGTGATGTTTTATAGCCTATAGGACTCAGGAATATTGTAGCTATCTATCAGTGAAACAATTTTGGAAATCCGACCAGCGTTTCTAAAGATTACCCCCTACATACAAACTTACAAACATACAAACTTTACCTCTTTATAATATTACTATAGATTTAATAAACTGCTAAAGGCGCATAGTGTTAGTTATAATAAGTATAGTTTAATGGTACCCGAACATCTACAGAGCCTCAACTACACAGACACGGAAAAATACTAGAAGTGTTAAAATAAACCTGATTAGCTAAGTAGGTAACGTACTATTAGAGTAATTTTAGAACGTGAGAAAATGTTTATATTATAATTATGATTAGCATAATGTCATCCATCAAACAATTATGTAACAAGATACAAGATAGATATAAATAACTCTGTTTCAGGGTTAAATAAATCTAGTTCAGGTGATGATCATGATAATCTAGTTCAAAGCGTATCTCTTTATATTATTCTTAAATTAAATATAATTATGTTTTATTACTAAAACTTATTATTACTAAAACAAATAAGATAGCTATATAAAGTGTTGCAAGGCGTTATAACGTCGGGTCGTCGTCGCTTGTTTACACAATACATTTTGACAAACGATTCTTATTGAATTTGTTTATTTTTATGCAAGTTAAGAAAACTTAATATACTTACCCGATGTAGTGTGTATGTATACCCGTTTGTACATTGCTAAAGTACTCGTATTTACTACCCACGCCACAAACTTCTGTATAATGTCATGTATCGTGTAAATTACACAGAATAAGATAGAATGTACAATGTACATATGAATGTGTAAGGTGGTATAGTATATATCTTAAATATATTGCAGACTGAATGTTGGCGCATTCAATGTGCCGTAACCCAACTTCAAGGTAGCAAAGTCCCTGTTTGAATTAATGGCATTAAACTAATTTTCAATTGTATGGATTACTTTCTATAGTTCCTATCTTGTTATTCAGGTACGATTAGAGCATAATAAGTAGGACTTGAACTAGAATGTAAAAGTCGAGATAAGAAAAAAAAATAAAAAATAAATAAAGATGTTTTGGTTATTTCGTCGTCTTACAGATTATTATTAATTACTTAAATTAAATATTATTTTATAAGAATCACGCAAGTACATAATATGATTGATGAAACAATGAAACAATGAAACAATGAATTTATTTTTGCAAATAGGCCATAAAACGGCACTTTTACACGTCAATTTATATGTGAAAAACTAGATGAAGCCGGCATTTCCTATCTGACTACTCTGAGAAGAAATGCCGAAACAAACTCAGAGGTCAGTCTCTTTTCAAGTCCAGACAATGTAAAAATAACATAATGTGAGAGAATCGTGCAAGTTCATTCTGTAGTGGTCTTTTGAGGAAAGAACCACACCAGTTTAAGTGGACCCGTTCTGAAGACAGGCACGCAAGTGTCAGTTTGCAACCAGTATAGCTAGTGCTGCTGAGTTGTCCGACGAACAATACCGATCTAAAGAACATTTGGGTGGGTCGCGCAAGTACTCAAACTGTCAGAACGCAGATAACTGGTAATCAAAAAGCACGGCAAGTCTCACACGGTCCTTACACTAACAATAATATAAAATAATAAAATTGTCAATAAATAAATAAAAAAAAATGTCAAAAAAATAAAAAATAAAATGTCACAATAGGTGATTATGTCATTGTATAAAAAATAAAAAATAAACGTAATGTCAAATTGTATATAAAATTGTAACTTATGTTACAAACATGTCAACATGACCTGTGCAGACATTACAGCGGCTCATTCCCATGCCTGACTATCCTCTAAGTAGTCTTTTATTTTATAAAATGCTTTACAGCAAAGTTTAGCCTTTATTACACTTTTAAATTTATTGAGGCTCAAATTTTGAATATCGCTAGGAATTTTATTGTAAAAGCGTATACATTGACATCTAAACGAACTAGTTATTTTCTGAAGCCTGGAGGCAGGGACAACATATTTGTTTTTCCCCCTCGTGTTAATATTATGTATATCACTATGCTTCTTAAATAAGCTTTTGTTTTTATGAGCGTGAATTACATTTTCATAAATATATTGTGAGGCAACCGTCATTATCTTAGTTTCCTTAAATAATTCTCTGAGCGAATGCCTCGGACTAAGATTATAGATTGATCGAATAGCCCTTTTCTGCAGAACAAAAATAGACTGAATGTCAGCAGCATTCCCCCACAACAAAATACCGTATGACATGATGCTGTGGAAATAACTAAAATAAACTAACCGCGCTGTATCTACATCTGTTAAATTTCTAATTTTTTTAACGGCATATGCTGCAGAACTGAGCTTCTTCGACAAGCCATCTATATGAGGGCCCCACTGGAGCTTAGCGTCCAGGGTTATACCTAAAAAGACAGTTGTATCTACAGGACTCAACTCCTCGCCCTTGACAAGCACACTGGTTTTTACCTGTTTAACATTTGGTGTTGTGAATTTAATACATTTAGTTTTAGTTTCGTTTAGTAATAAGTTATTAACACCAAACCAGTGAACTATTTCTGAGAGAGCACTGTTTACATTGTCAATAACTAATTGTCGTCGTCTGAGTTTGAATAATAGTGAGGTATCATCAGCAAACAGCACTATCTCGTGTTTATCCCTTACAAGGTAAGGCAAGTCATTAATATAGATAAGAAATAAAAACGGGCCGAGAATAGAACCCTGCGGAACACCCATCTTCACAACAGACCCGGCAGAAACCACTCCGTTTACTTCAACTCTCTGAACCCTATTACTCAGGTATGAGGTAAGAAGGTCCAGAGATGCACCTCTTATTCCGTAATGGGATAGCTTCCTGATCAGTGTATCATGAAGCACACAATCGAACGCCTTGGATAAATCACAAAATATTCCCAAAGCGTCGCTTGAGTCCTCCCACGCGTCGTAAATGTGATTAAGAAGTTCAACACCGGCATCAGTTGTTGAACGACCCCTTGTAAATCCGAACTGTTTCGCATGTAATAATTTATTTCTATTAAAAATCTTTGCATTTGATCTAAAATAATTTTTTCAAAAATTTTACTGAACGTAGGTAGCACTGAAATAGGTCTAAAGTTAGTGGGGTCAGAAGTACTACCTGATTTAAATAATGGAATTATTTTACTACATTTCATAAGATCAGGAAACACACCACAGTCAATACAGTTATTAAAGATTTGAGCTAATACAGGTGCTACAATAGTTATTACAGAGCTTGTAATATACACAGAATTGCCCCATAGATCTGCAGTCTTTTTGTTATTCAAAGTATTAAAGATTTTAACAATTTCCTTGTTATCTATGTGCTCGAAGGAAAACCCTGAATCGCAAGCTACAACATGTTTTTTGAGTAAAGACTCTGCAACAGTGGGAGATGAATTCAGTGACTTAGTAGTGGATACAGGAATGTCGGAAAAGAAATTTTCAAAAGCAGTTGCAATTTCTACATCCGCTTTTATTAACTTATTATCAATTACAAGACTATGTTGATTTATTCTCTTTTTAGACCTTCCTGCCTCACTGTTGATAATATTCCAAGTGTCTTTGATAACATTGGTACTGTTCTTTATCTTAGAGCTTAAGAATAATGATTTAGCAATAGAGCAAACCTTTTTGAATAATTTAGAATAGTTTTTTACATATTCACTGAATTCAACAGTGTTAATATATGTCCGCTCATTATAAAGCTCATAGAGGCGCTTTCTACTCTTATAGATACCAGTGGTTGCCCAATCACCGAAAGACGCATTGCTATTAGCTGGTATAGTTTTATCTGAAAAAGTAGACTTAAACTCTGTTAGGTACATTTTAAAAAACTTATCATATAAAGTGCTAGAATTCTTATAATTCAACAACAAAGGCAATTTGTTGCTGAGTTTAGCTTTGAAAAATTCAATGCGTCTTTTAGTCTTCGGATTAACTGTGATAAATTGTTTTGATACTATATTTATTTCTTTTGTTAAAGAAATTAACTGACCACAGTGATCGGAATCAAGTACTGAAATTATTTCTTTGTTAACTGGCACAATGTCAGTATAAATATTGTCCAGGCAAGTGGCACTAGTGGGTGTTATCCTAGTTGGCTCCAGAAACAAATTCGCAAGGTTGTATGAAGAAAATAAACTTACAATTTTTGTGCTTAAACTACATTTTTCTAATAAATTTATATTAAAATCACCACATGTAATGATGGATTTCTTTGAATTTGTAAGTTTACTTAGAACTTCATCCATTACTGTTTCAAAACAGTCATACAAACCAGAAGGTGGTCTATACACGCTTAATACAATAAACCGCTCCAATTCCACACAGGCTATTTCAACAGTACGCTCAACAGAGTAACTAACTATATCTTTACGATCTTTGAATTTGAGCTGGTTACTTATCAGTATAAGTGACCCACCATGTATAGCGTTTTCTCTGCTGAACGAGCTACCAATCTGGTGCTTACCAAAATTGAACATGACCTGATGGGGTTTTAGCCAATGTTCAGTAATACACAAAATATCCACATTATTACAATTTAAAAATAACTCTATTTCCAATTCTTTACTCATAAAGCCTTGAATGTTTTGGTGAACCAGATTAATAACCTTATTACTGTTTAATTTGCAAGAGTTTGTCTCTATTGTCTTATAAACATGGCACAGCACACATGCCATGGCACATGGCAAGCAGTATTTATAATTTTTATAGTTGCAATTCTTACTTTATTATGGAGGCACAGTAGACGCGGTAGCCATGCAACCGGCTGCAATGCAACGTGACGCGTACTGGATTCCCGCAAGGAATAACTCCTTGTTTGATCTACATATTGTTTTATTTAGTTCCAACCAAACATTGATTACTTTGTGTAAGTGTGGGAGAGCCAAGCTTCGGCACGAATTGGTCGGCTCGGCCAAAGTGGTACCACAGGCTTACAGAAAACCAGCGTGAAACAACCACATCGTCGTGTTTCGCCGTGTGAGTTAGGTTACTGGGGGCCATTTCCTCCCCTCTTCCCATGCCATCCCAATCCTTAAATACCCGAATCCCTTGTCCCTAAAAGGCCGGCAACGCACTCGTAACTCCTTTGGCGTTGCGGGTGTCCGCTGATTACTATACCTAGCATAAAAAGAACCTCGTTTCATTTAGTTCGCTGATTGTTATCGAACCATGAATGCCACAGGTTTTGTACCTATGTGGTTGGATATGATTACATGGACAACTGCCTATTTTTATGATATAAAAATATATTGCCTATTGAGTAAGGTGTTTTATGCTCGAATTTAACACAGAAAATTACTCCGAGTGATGTTTTAAATGTATTTGAACTGCCTGATAAGCGGAGCTGTCTATATAGTCTTTGTTGCTAACACTACCACTAAAACACGTCATGTCTCCCTAACACCTTCCCCATTCTCCAAAGTTCTCGGCTCTTAAGTTAAAGTTTTTCTTCATCGAAGAGCCGGCTTCATCTTGTTTTTTACGTTAGTCATGACGTGTAAAAGTATTGTTTTATGGCCTATATCCAAAATAAATTCATTGTTTTATTGTTTCATTGAAGAATTTTTTTAAAACTATGAAAGGAATCATGATTTTTTTGTCATTTACATACCTACGATATGTTTATACTTTGTTTATACGTTGTTTTAATCATGTCTATAAGTATGCTCATATAATTAACTAATTCACTGCAGATATTACTGTTATATTAAATCTATTGCGATAAAAGTAGTGGACAAGTCGTTAGTGTGTCAATAAATAAATAAATAACGATAACCAGCGTTAAATAGTTGAATTATGTTGAGGTGTTAATCTTTTTACATAAAGTAAACAAAAAACTGTCTGTCTTCGAAGGCACAGAGCGCCATATGTGGCCACATAATGTACCAAGGTTGGTTTCCTGATTATGTGCACATATCTAAACATATTATACATAAACACACGCACATAGTTAAATGAGGCGAGTGACGAATGAATGGAGACCGGTGAATGAGTGAACATGTAATGTGAGTACACGGTGTGTGTGTGCGTCAGTTGTGTGATATAATGACACGGCACATAGGATTTGTTTTAGTTGTGAGTGTTAAGTGATGACACGTTGCGGTGGAGAACTTTATAGGATGCTTATGTATGCAATACAAATGTAGAAATGTTTTACCGTCACTACGTCGCATCAAGTTACAGAACACAACTTATGAAAATACACAACTGTTTGAATTAGGTTAATAAACAAGATTTATGTATAAACTTAAACGTTTTATTTAATAAAAGTTACAAGAAAAATTTTACTACGCCATGACAGTCGCCATATTCTAAGTGCACACACAGTGTCGCCATCTAGCGTTACAATGAGAAAGAATAAAGACAAAACAAAAGACAAACAAAACATATTCAACCTCCTATTATTAATTATAAACATTCACCCAATAATAACTACTTACAAAGATGTCATTTGAAAAATAATACATGTATAATTATATTTTATTTTTTATATAAAAGGTCGTCGACAAACGAGCAGACGGATTTCCTAATGGTAGGTAAGTAATCAGCGCCGCCCATGGACACCCGCTATGGAGGCGAGTTACGAGTGCGTTGCCGATCTTTTAGGGATTAAGGATTTGGAGATTTAGGGATTGAGGAGAGATTGAGGAAGGGGAAGGATTGGGCCTCCGGTAACCTCACTCGCACGGCGAAACACAACGCTGTGGTTATTTCACGCCGATTTTCTGTGAGGCCGTGGTATCACTTCGGTCGAGTCGACCCATTCGTGCGGCAGCATGGCTCTCCCATACTTATATGAAATATTAAAAGAATATATTGTGCTTCGTAGGTACATTGATCATATATCGTTTGTTTTTGTTGTCAATAATTATTGTGCGCTTGATTAAATTTTGTGTAATGTACTTGATTAATAATAACGTAGATATGTAGTTTTTAAGGTGCAATCTATGTGATATATTACATAGATAATGTATTGTGATTTATTTCATCTTTTAAATAATAATATAAAAGATTACATTCAATTTGAAACTGATTACAAATTGGTTAAATATGAACTTTAATGTTTGCGTAGAGAAAAGTTATATTCCATAGAAGTCTGGCGAGTTGTAGTTTCTGTCGGTACTTCCGTCTGGGAGGAGTCACCGCTTATACTGCTCTAAAAATATATCGCACGATGAGGTACGTATTCCAATGGACTTAAAGTGCATTTTAGCTTGTAACTAGCCGAGAGCTTAGTAAGTTATATTTTATTTGTGGATCTGGTTTTTTATTTCTAAATTAAACATATCATATGCGTCGTGTATTATATATGCATATGTATTATTTATATAAGCTTTGCGCAACGATTGTATATGACGTAATAAAATCACCATTTTGAGAAAATTTGTTTCAAATAATTAACATTCTGACAATATGAATACGTTTTAACTGTTTCCAGTCTACCAGCTGCTAGTACTGTTCCCATATCTAATTAGATGAGGCCTTACAGGGTTGCGACACTAGCGCCCCCACCTCGCTTCATATAATCCAACGTAATCTCGATAAATGCAATCATCTCCGCTTTCATCAAACATCGGCTGTACACTACAATCAATCAATACTGAACCTTATCACATCGACATACAGACCACGGAAAGAGATTTTATACACTGGCTATTTTGATCAGTTAGGGCTGTCAGTAGTGAAAATTGCTTCCGATCTTATTAACTTTTGTCATAGGGATGGATCCCTTCGAGCTTATACTGTGTGTGAGCTGTGCAATACAACAATGCGTTCAGGGTGCTGATGGGGCTGCCGCGGTATTGTAGTGCCAGTGGTATGTTCGCAGAGGCGCGCGTGGACGGCTTTTACGCCGTCATACGCAAGCGAAGTGCATCGTTATTGTCCCGGGTGCGCGGCAGCCCCAGCGCCATCCTGGCCGCGTGCGGAGGCCGGTGGGATTCCGTACTAATAGCGCACTGTATAGGCTTACACGCGAAAGCAAGTGCCTAAAATATTTTCATTGATTTTGTTTTGTTTTGTTTTCATTTTTATTATACTATTACTAACTTAGGCTAAGAACATTGTTACTAACAAATTATGGAAGCAATTCTGAAATAAATTATTTATTATTATTATGTATGTCTTTACCAATCACGGGACCACAGGGTCCCGGTCATTTGGAAGGCGTACGAGGGGCCGGAGCCAACTGCGCAGAGGCCCCTTAGACAACTTTTATCTAAATGAAATGGGACACAAACCGGCGACTATCCCTGTATGCACTATGGAAATGCACCCAAGGACAGTCCCCGGTTAGTGTAGGACTATTGCGGATAATGGAAACAAAATACAAGGCTATGGGTGTGGGTTGCTATGGGCTAGTAGGATGGGAACTATGGAAGGACTATAGCACCTGCCGAAACAATGTAATTTATCCAGGTAAAAATGGCAGGTGGAGACTCGCCAACTCACCGACCGGGCCCCCGGGTATGGTTGCTAGTAATAGCAACAGAGGGACAACGGAAATGTGAGTGGCTGAAGGGTGAAGAAACTGCCACCAGCTTTCTACTCAGATCATCTGCATCTGCCTAAGCATCCTGCATCACTGGCCCACTCGCCGCTTACGAACAGCTTCCACCCTCCGAGCAGGATCACTACTCTCGCGACTCCACTCTGGACGGCCAATGAAGGCAAGCCAGAGGTGGGAGACCTGTTCCTCGTCATCGTCCACTCCGGCCAGCCAATGAAGGCAAGCCGGAGATGAGGAACGGTGACTTCTCCCTGGAGCAATCGGGATGATGGTAGCCCGCGGGATCGCTAATTCCCGTCACCTCGCCTCAAGGTGCCCTGCGGGCTTATTATTATCCTTTCCACTCACGGGACCACAGGGTCCCGGACTTTTGGAAGGCGTACGAGGGGCCGAAGCCAACTCGCAGAGGCCCTTTGAACAACTTTAATATAAGTGAAATGGGACATCAGCCGGCAGTTATCCCTGTATGCACTATGAAAGTGCACCCAAGGACAATCCCCGGTTGATGGAGGACTATTGCGAAATGTGGTAAAAATTTATAAGGTTATGGGTATGGGTTGCTATGGACTAATGGATGAAAACTATGGAAATACTATGGCCCCTGCCCCTGACCAATATTGATACATACGGATAAACAGGCAGGGGGTGACTGGCAAACTCAATTAATGGGCCCCCGGAAACGGCCGCTAGCATGTAGCGACACGGGGGCAACATACGTTGAGCTGCTTGGGGAAGGAGAGGCATCCCACGGCTATCAGAGCAATCCCGGAAGTACGGTCAAGACCCCTACCAGCATCTTACTGAGATACATCCTTCCCCCGAGTCTCCTTCAACTCCTACTCTTGCGAATCTCCACTCAAGCCAGCCAATTAAGGCAAGAATGAGGTGAGAGGGCTTGTTCCTCATCAGTGTTCACTCCAGCTAGTCACGAGGACTAACCGGAGAGAGAAGAACAAGACACCTCCCGGGAGTCAGGTCCGTGGGGTCGCCACTGCCCAACAGCTCGCCACAAGCTGCCTTGCGGATTTATTATTATTTTTTTTTCCACTCACGGGACCACAGGGTCCCGGACTTTTGGAAGGCGTACGAGGGGCCGAAGCCAACTCGCAGAGGCCCTTTGAACAACTTTAATATAAGTGAGATGGGACATTATTATTATATTTGTATTTCATCGCTTATAGACGAAATTAATAAAAAAGTTTTCACTTATGCTAAATTATTTTTATTCTTTTAAGATAAATATAAAAATTGTATCGTAAATAATTCTCCTAGTGGTGAAGAGGAATAATGTGTAATGACTTCTATAATTATCGTCTCCGAGATTAAATAACAAATCAATAATTCGACTTCTTATTTACTGATAAACAAAGCACAGCTAGTATTTTAGTTCAGCATTCTGAAGGTGCGTCCGGATGTGTCAGCCCTGTGCCACTTACAGTATTAGGGCTCCTTGTTCGTCGTATAATTTGATAATTCGCGGCTCCGCCATGTTGGGAGCCTGTAGCGTGCAGCTCCAAAGTTGGCTATTGATAAATAAAATTACGCTCGCAATATCATCAATTTTCTCATAGGAAACGAGAACGATGTCGTTGTGCTTTAGAGTGGAACCCTTTATACATATATCCACTGTGAGAAATATGTACACACATCAATGGAAAGTTTTGTGACCAAAATGAGATGTACTAGGAAACCGAGATGAAATAAGTGTGGGAGAGAAGACTTGGAACTAATGAGTCGCCTCGGTCGGAGTGATGCCCCGTCACAAAAAAGGGCGTGAAACAACAACCGTGTTGTGTTTCGCCGTATGAGTTAGGTTGTTGGCTAAGGCCCCAGTCCTCTTCTCCTCCCCCAATCCCCGAAACTAACCCTCAAAGGTCGGCAACGCACTCGTCACTCCTATGTTCCTACTCTTAAATATAGCAGCTACGAAACCACGTAAGAATAGTGATATTTTCTACAAAGTTTATCATCGCAATTTACATATTAATAGCGTAACGCAGTATTGTTCCAATAATCTAATGTGCGAAGAGTAGTAGTGCCAGTCATTGTAAACTTGTAATAATGTCGTTAGACAAAGCGCTACGTGCGTAGCCGCTACGGCGTAGCAGACAGATGTTTATAAATGGATGTTAGTTATATCATATTGCCAGGTTTGCTTATATAATTATATCGTAAGTACCTTGCGGAAAGGTAATCAACGCCACATTGTTATATATAGACACTTACATATAAATATATAAGTATTATAGTGACGCGTGTTTATACATACCCCTTAATGCTTAACGTTGAGTAAATGTTTAAGTATTTGTAATGATTACAAGAATAGCATGACAGCCGACACATAAATATATTGTTACGATAAGTAATAGCACTTACATAGAAATGCTTGGCAATCGCTCGGAGAGTAAATCTCGTCGGGAGTTTGATCTCAGTAATGTGTCTGTGTGGCGTCCATTGTGGGGCAGACACATTGATCTGCTTTAGGTAACTATTAGAAAAGGCTTTTACGGTAATTGTTAGTGGAGCGCGTCACCGATACATGCGCATAGAGCAGGCAGCTTATAGACTCGATACTTGCCAGGTGCCTACACGGTTGTCCCACACAAACATATAACAAAAATATTGACTTGATACTTACTTATCTTTCGAGCCTACATATGTACGTATATATTCGTGAAATATAAGAGTAACATAATGTTTTTAAATAATTAAAAATTAAAATAATTAAAAAACTACCAAAAATAATATGTACATATATAAGATTGTAGTTTTTAGTGTTCTGTATCCAAAGGATAAAACCGGGGCCCAGACTTAGGATCCGCTATCTGTCTGTCTGTGACCATATTGTGTCGTGTACCATAAACCTTGGTAACTAACAAAGTCAATGCATTTGATTCCAATAATCCTTAAACAAGCACTTTAGCAACATCAAAGTTAAACGGTTCGTCAGAGAAGCTAGGTGAAGGTAGTGAGTAGGGTCTTAGATTATGTAATTCCATTGTCGCTATAGAAAACACTACTGACCCTACTAATAATAATTGGTGAGAATGCGTGGACGAATGTTTGTTATTCTTTCACGGTTTTAAAAATACCTGCTCTGCTTGCTTATAGTTTTTATCACAACAAGCGCGAAGACGCAGGCGGATGCTATATAGTAATAAATAAAACAATTTTTTAAAGATGTTATTTTGTATCACGTCTGCGAATGTTAATCAGCAGCGACTGTGACGAGGCAATAGTGTAAGTGCTCAGTTAGTGGCGCGGGCGCGGGCGGCACTCACTCACTCAGTAGGCACTCACTGTAATCACTCGTATCGTATCACTGAACCGACTACTAGAGCATCGCTAGTGACTCGGCTCACATGTATCACAGGTTACTTATTTAAAGTTTTCCAGTACTTAAGTAATACTAAAGTCGCTTACTCCACTATGTCCAAAGTATGCTTTTGTTTCGATTTGAGCACGGTACTACATATATTATTATTTTGTTTTCTTTTAATTTCACAATTGTGTGCTATCTTGTTTAGATATCCGATATGATTTTTACTTTCGTTCAAGAAACTGTAACTTCTGGTTTGCAAAAAAACTGGTTATTTTGTTGCAAACTTGCTCGATCCGTAAATCCAAAAGCGGGCGTTATTTGCCCCAAATAAATATTTTTTTTTTCATGCAATCTTTTATTTCATGGAAAACAAACAGATGGAGCTCCCAATAATAAGCAATCAACTGCCGCCCATGGGCACCCACAACAATACCAGAAAAGTGGCAAGCTGGTTATCGGTCTTTTGAAAGTTGTAGATTCAAGAATTACGGCATTTGGGGATTAGGGATGAGGAATCGAGGCGAATCTGGCCTATAACCTCACACAAATGGTTTTTAGTCGACCTCGACGCACTCGAAGAACGGCTGTCCTTATTTCATGTAGACTAGTTATTGATTATGTATGTATGTTGAATAAGACTGGTTAGTGGTTTTCTCCAATTTCTAAACCACCCAAAGGAAGAACGCCTAAGGCGTTAAGTCCGCGATTGTACAGTGTGCAAGTAGTATAAAAATAAATAATAAAATATATCAGATATATAGGTATTATAACATCAATCTGGTGGTCAAAATCTACTGTTTTTTATGACATTTGTACCGGATTGTGTGTTGTTACGTTATGATATTTTTGTCAAATGTAATGAATGATAAAATCATTCTCGAAAATTGGTTCGAAATGAACGCATATTAAGTATTTTAATAAAACTATTCAGTATAAATGTGTTTTCTTTTATATTGCATTGCATTAAAACGTTGAAATAATATTTGTTAACTAATCGGCGTCGCTTATGGACACCCGCAACATTAGAGGAGTTACGAGTTGGTTGCCGGTCTTTAGGGGATTAGAGTTTCGAACATGTCGGAGTTGAGGACGGAACGGGAGAGGGGAAGGATTGAGTCTCCAGTAACTTTACTCACACGCTGTGGTAGATTCACGCCAATTTTTTGCGAGGCAATAATATCACTCCGGTCGAGCCGACCCATTGGGGCCGAAGCTTGGCTCTTTCACACTTTTATTTTCTAATAACCACCGAATTTAATTAGATTACTCAAACCTTAATATATATTTCTATGTTGTTTTTAGGCGCCGGCAACTACATAAACATATATATATGTAGTGTACACAGGAGTGGTGCTCAGCGCAGGTCGGCTCACTACTCAGCACATAATTATAGCGTTGGAGGCTGCACGCGTTATTTACACCAGTAATAACTACATGGGACTGTGTTCCCGTAACTAGTGGTGTGTGTATGTGTGTGTGTGCAAGTCTGTGATTGCTGTGCTCATTATCGTGATGACGACGGCGGACGCCTGCCGCGACACTTTCGATAGCGAACGTTACGCTACGCAAGAAGAAAAGTACGAGAAATATATATGAAAGAAAGAAAGAAAAAGTATTTATTCGCGTCTGGGACGCATAAAAGACACAAAACGAACAAGATAATAAAATAAAGTTAAAACAAAAATACATTGAGCAAGGTAAAAACAATATCACAAAAGTAGACGGTAGGAGAAAAATATGCGTCCAAGTATATGTATATGAACGTATATGTATAAGTATTATTTTATATTAGAGTCCAAGTATATGTATAAGTATATGAACGTATCATTACATATTATATGAATTAAGTTTATAAATAATTTATAACATCTTTTCTGTTTCTTTTACTAAGCTTACTAAGATAGAGATTGTTTATAAATGTTAGTGAAATCAAATAATTTTTCCTTTGCATAGAGTTATCACTGAACATTTACCGCTCGTAACAATTTACACAAACTGAAATCGAAAAAAAGAGTGGTTTCCATATTTATAATATCACGTTAATTAAAAAGATCCTGTAAAAAAATGTTGGTAACTTTTAAATAATAATTTGTTCGCTAGCGATCGCACCCGGTAGAGCACTGAACTCGACATTACTTGATAGTGCATTTGATATATTTTTACATTCGGTATATTTTTCATTTGGTACAAAACGCTCATTATGGGAGGCATTCGTTAATGAACGAGCGTCGCTCGCGCACTCTACGGGGGGGGGGGGGGAAGCTTCAGTCTCAATTACAGCTGTATATAAAGGATATAAGGTATATGACATGCTTGAAACGACGTGTGCTATGTATAATGAGTTGGAAAATGCTTTTATGGGATTTTTATAAAGAATACAATTTTCTGGACATAAAAAGGATCGTCGAAATATGTATATAACCCATAACTTTCCAAACACTTCTCCATATTACATATTTGGTATACTGCTATGTTTCTCACTATAAATGCAATGGCACATGACTGAAGTTGAATAACGTGTCACACAGTAATCGTGTTACTGTTATGTAACTTCTTTTTTTCTTACTTGTATGATTTCACATAAACTGGTGTCTTGATCTATTACTATTACTGTAGTATTTGTGATAAAACATAGAGACTTCAATCGCAATACAGTTTTCATAATAAATGCCATTCGTTGGCATTATAACATCATAGCTGTTTTTTTCTTTTTTTTAGAATCTTTTTGTTGAAAAATGATGGTTATTTACTATCAGATGTATGTGTAATTTTTAGATGTGTAATTTATTTATGCAATTCACATAATGTGTACATAAGACAGAGTGGGCATCACCGTCGCTAGTCGCCTCACAAATGGCCGGGTATATAGCAGCAGGCTTTGTTTCAGCTAACGACGTAGTTCCGGCCCGTAACGATGTCCTCCCGGTAATGACTCCCCTCTCCCCGCACCCCCGTCGTCATCAGCCCCCGCGACAATGACATTAGCGAGAATAGTTTTTATACACCCACTCTGATGACAATATGGCGGCGAGGGGAGGCTCCCGCCGGCCCTCGCTCTACCGGCAGCTAAGAGATTGTTTTCAGACATTCTTGTGATTGCTGAGCGTGTTGAGGGTGGAGGATCCCTGCGGAGAAGAGGGCAGCGCTAACGTGCGGTGACTGACGAGACGTAGGCACATATAGGGACGTTAACTCCCAGGCTGATACTTACATTAGTGCAACGAACTCTACAGTATATCTATATTGGTATATTACAGGCCAGTCATCACACTCCAAGTAATAACGTCTGCGAGTGACAATAACTGCTCAGTCGTGATGAGTGCACACACAGCCTGCCTACATAATGTATGGAGGCATGTTATATTCATGAGAACTGCGGGTCGATTCCCAATCGCGCCGCTACATAAGTTACTACTAAGTTATCGTAAGTTATTCAAGTGATTTGTACTGACGGCATAGCCCCCTCTCCCCCCGCCTGCTGCGCGCCTCGACCAACACTGCCGAGACTTATTTACATTTATATAAAGAAGGTGACACATCGGACGCGGTTTTGAAATGTGATCTTATACCTTTCTGTTCAAACACACGTAACGCTACCTAATGATATTAAGAAAGAAGTCATACATAAATTAATACCGCAGACGCATTAGAAACAGTTCCTGACAGCGCTCTAAGCTGTGAAGTGACAGCTGGCCGGTTATTATGGCGAATATTTAATTATAACGATGTTTCATTAAATATATTGTGGTATTATAATATATTTGCGGCACATAAATATAATTTCTAATTATTCATTATAAAATTAAAAAATTACTCGTTGACTTTCAACAAAGAACAAAAGACATCAACGCACGACGTTACTGAATGGCAACATGAAAGTTGTAACGTAGCCTTGAAACGTTAATGAAGCAACATATTGTTGTCAGTTGACTTGAGTGTTATATAAAGTGAAGATCCTTTGTCATGTTTTATCCTGTGTAGTACTCAGGTATATAAGAAAGTAAGAAAGCTTGTGTAAAATCGGCCTAACATCTCGCAGTACATAAAAAGCACATAAATTATACAAGGACATAATAACGGCGTCCAATTTTCAAAGAAACCTCTCATTTCAATGAAAATGTCGGGAGCCGTCGTTTGATGCGGCCTTCGTTAGCCGCGGAGGGCGCCTCAAACAAAATAATTTGGAAATAAATGAGAAAACATCAGACGAGCGCCGACACCGACACTGATCCACTCCAATCAGATAACAATACTGCTTTGTGGACCACCAGGGGGACAGGGGGGGAGAAAAGAGGAGGGGGAGGTAGAGAGAAGTATAGGTATTCATAAAGCAAGTAAAAGAAAATTATTTCGTTTCAATCCGAGTGTAAGTAATAAAGCCTTCATCATTGAATTGTTAACTCTATGTACCTATTACTGTAAATGTACAAGTTTACATATATTATATTATGCCCATACAATAACAGTAATTTTTATATAGCTTTTTGGTAGTAGTAGTAGTCGGCAAACGAGCTATTGGATTATCTGATGGTAAGCAATCGATGCCGCCCATGGGCACCACATAGGGAGTTACGAGAGAGATTTAGGTATTTGGGAGTGATGGGGCAAGGGGAAGGATCCATCTGCTTGTTTGCCGACCTATGTCATAAAAAGAGGTAGGTAAAAAGAATGCCAAAAGAGGTAGGTAAAAACAATGCAAATTAAGTGTGGGAGAGCCATGCTTCGGCACGAATGGGTCGGCTCGACCGGAGTGATACCACGGCCTCACGGAAAACCGGCGTGAAATAACCACTGCGTTGTATTTCGCCGTGTGAGTGAGGTTACCGGAGGCCCAATCCTTCCACTTCCCCAATCCCTCCTCAATCCCTAAATCTCCAAATCCCTAATCCCTAAAAGGTCGGCAACGCACTCGTAACTCCTCCGTTGCGAGTGTCCATGGGCGGCGCTGATTGCTTACCATCAGGTAATCCGTCTGCTCGTTTGCCGACCGAGCTATTACATAAAAAAAAAATGCCAATTCAGAACTCTTATTAACTTTTCGAATCAGCTAGCTTTCATATACATTTGAAGCTGTAGGAAAATTCATAATAATTACATAATGTGTAAGTGTGGGAGAGCCATGATTCGGCACGAATGGGTCGGCTCGACCGAAGTACGAAGAGGACCACGGCCTCACAGAAAACCGGCGTGAAGTAACCACAGCGTTGCGTTTCGCCGTGTGAGTGAGGTTACCGGAGGCCCTTCCCCTCCCCTAATCCCTCATCAAGCCCTAAATCTCCAAATCCCTAAAAAGTCGGCACCGCACTCGTAAATCCTCCGTTGCGGGTGTCCATGGGCGGCGCTGATTGCTTACCATCAGGTAATGCGTCTGCTCGTTTGCCGACCTATCATATAAAATAAAATATGTGAAGATTTAACTCAACTTTATTACCTGGTTCTGGGTGGTAATTATTTATTTTGGAGAATTTAGACTTTTAAGTCTCCAATCTTGTATTCTGTATCAAATCTTATCTACAATTATGAACACAGCTCACACGTAAACGCTCTGTGTTTTTTTCAACAATCACTGAATTCGTAGAAAATTTTGAAAATATTTCAAGAAATTCAATAATTTTCAAATATTTTTTCCTTAACGCAGCCTATGTTTATTTTGCTCTTTTTAGTACTTCGTATACGTGAACTTATTGCCAACTTCATAATTATTGGTATTTTTGGTACCTCACACATTACACATTCTATAAGTGCTGATGAGCAGAGACCTCGTCTCACACGGAAAAGGCATTAATCGCCACGCTTTCTCTAGACGGATTGGTAATTTCAGACTTATAATTAGATATAAATTCAAGTTTCTTCACGATGCTTTTCTTCACCGTTAGTCAGTGGTGCCTAAACTTATAAACTAAAAAACACATTGGTCCTTGCAAGGTTTCGAACCCACCCTCATGCATGAGAAGGGTGCGTGTCGCGGCGCCGTCGCTCTTTTTTGCTTTTCTCCGTTAATTCCCGTGAGTATGTCGTAATTTTCAATAAATTAAATATGTCGATATTTATTACTCAAAAATAGAAGCGGGAGGCTAAATCTCTTGGCCATTATATGAGTATTCATACTGAAATAAAGTTTATCTATATGTAATCTCTAATGTTGACTTTGCATTATTATTGGTCATTATCTATCTTCTGATTTATATGACTTTTTTATATGATATGTCGGCAAAAAGCAGACGGATTACCTGATGGTAAGCAATCAGCGCTGCCCATGGTCAGGCGCAACAACGGAGGAATAACGAGTGTGTTGCCGACCTTTTCGTGATTGGGGATTTGGAATGGATATTTTGGGATTGGTATTTTGCAATAGTTTTAGCGTTTAAAACTAAAATTTATTACACTTGCACCAGAGAACTAAGCCGTTAAGTATATAGTTGGTTACCACGGCAAAACTGTACATCTCGTACAAAGTTTTTGAGAATAACGTTTTTAAAAAACACAGTTTTAATTTTAAGAAAATTTTCATAAAAAATACACGTACATAATGTACATGCGAAAAATTTATAAATATAAAGCTCAAAAATGTAATTGTGTAATGTACATTTAATATATGTAATGTAAAAATTTTAAAACATAAAAAATTCTGACTTTCTGTTCATTGTTCATGAATGTTTTTTTTTTCTCTTTATTTTTTAGGAACTTTTGTATGTATGTAGATATATGGTAGTCCCAGCGTACCTGATAATATAATAGTTTGAAGACATTGCAATACGTAGTTAATTTAAACCTAATTCTATCATCTATAAGATAAAATGAAGACTAATGAAACTATACAACTTCTTGGCCGCATCACTTGAAGGTAATAAAATTTACCATACCTTACCAAACCTTTATTGTTCTTAATTAGACCTAAGCCTTTAGTCAACATCCCTCTCATGCTGAAACCGGACACATTCCGTTAAGAGAAGGACAACGTCTTCCACCGTATCACGTATTTAAGTGTGGGAGAGCCATGCTTCGGCACGAATGGGTCGGCTCGACCGGAGTGATACCACGGCCTCACAGAAAACCGGCGTGAAATAACCACTGCGTTGTGTTTCGCCGTGTGAGTGAGGTTACCGAAGGCCCAATCCTTCCCCTTCCTCAATCCCTCCTCAATCCCTAAATCTCCAAATCCCTAATCCCTAAAAGGTCGGCAACGCACTCGTAACTCCTCCGTTGCGAGTGTCCATGGGCGGCGCTGATTGCTTACCATCAGGTAATCCGTCTGCTCGTTTGCCGACCTATTACATAAAAAAAAAAACACACACGTCACATTCAGGGGAAGCACATTTTTTCATTAAAAAGGCGAAGTTGTTACGCGGCAATTTATGAATATTTTTTTGTGAAATCAAAACTTTGGGATTTTATGACTCCTTTTAAAAGGTACTCTAGATAATTACGTGACAGAATCAGACTTGAAATTGATATGCCTCAAGAGAAAACAGCATAAATAATAAAAATATTACTTGCCATACTTTTGTCGGAAATAAGTACTATTATTTTATATAAAAAAAATATTGGCTAACAAGTATATAAATATTTACACATTTATTTAGGTAACTAGCTACCCTCACGCGGTTTAACCCGCTGCTCGGTTCCTTTTAATCGTAGCGTAATGTTTTATAGCCTATAGTACTCAGGAAAATTGTAGCTATCTATCAGTGAAAGAATTTAGGCAATCAGACCAGCGGTTACAAACATACAAACTTACTACCTCTTTGTAATATTAGTATAGAAAGTAAAGATAATACATTGCACTCTATCTGTATCTATTTGTAACATAAAACAATGATTTGATCTGTAAAAAAAGCGAACAGCTCCTTGGCTATGCCTGCTATTCTTATGGCAAAATAAGAATACCTGTCATAAAATTATACGATTATTGAATGAGAAAAGAAATGAAATCATTTTATCAGCATTTATGTCAATATGAGATCAGCGCATTCGGCAAAATACAATAAAACTACAATAAGATGCTTGTTACCTGAATTCTGAGCATTTTGTGGTAAATTAAATTTTATTAAGTTGTAATTGTCATGATGTGTTATAAAGGTTGTGAGTGTATGCCACAGCACCGTAGTATTGTTGTGTTGGCCACGCCCACTGTCCCTCACTCGTGTGTTGTCAACACAAACAAGGGACTCCAGTTACAAAGCCTCGCCTGCGCATACGCACTGTCATATTGTCACACTGCATTATGACAGTTCGCAGCGTGACATGTTGTGACAGTAACGTGACGCGGTGTCACGTCATTACTGCGTGGGTACAATACACCACATTAGTTGTTTGTTTGTTTTTAATAAATAAGAATATTAGTATTTATTCTGGTGGTAGTAGAAGGTATGAGGCGGGCCTGAAAACGCAAGATTTCTGTTTCAACTTTACTGTTTTACAGGCTATGCAACGCGAAAGTTTAAAGTATAATATGCAAGACTGTTGTCATATTCAGATAATGTTAAGCGACGGTAGGAGTAAATTAAAATAAACTATAAGAGGGTAAATAGCACCAACACTAGTGGATTTTACAATATAAAGATACAGTATGTATGTCTGGGCTATCTGCTATGGTAAGACGCCACGCGCCACGGTGTCCTCACCTTCCATCCGACGCAAATTATCCTAGGTTCAGCAGAAGAAAACGGCCAGGTGTCGTCACTACGAAAACCACTCGGAGAATTCGGTGGATTACATGGTATCGGTGTGCCCTGCTTGGGTTAAGCAGCGTAATGCCTTCAGTCTTGTTAGTACTGGCGCATCGCCATGTTCTAAGCTATGATACAAAACAAGAGGAACTGGGTAACTGTCTTCTCTTTTTGCGAACCAGTCATGCTCGCAAAAAGGAGGCGGAGCGCGTGAGGGATGTGTGTGTGTGTCTTCGGACGGCGAGTAAGCGTAGCTCACGGTATGAACGAAGTAGTTTTTAGTCAGTTAGCGTCTAACACACAGTTTCTCTTCATCCAGCGCAAGAGACGTGATGAAGAGAACGATATTCTCCTCTCAAAAAGGGTATAAGTATGTGGTAAACTATCTACTAATAAGTGTATGGTATGTAGGCTATGTGTTATTTTTGCAAAAATTGTGACGCATTGGCGCTGTATAAATTAGATCATAATTTGTATATGAAATAGGACTTAATTTATTACAACGCGTTTCGGTTCGGTTCCCGTGGAACAATTTTTTGTGTCATTCACAAATTATTGTTATATAATGTGTATTTAAGTGAATTTGTTAACGTACCTACGACAAAGGTGTAATTTTGGTGAGGGCTAATGTTTTTTCTATTTGTACTTACTACATGTTCATGAGCTCTACGAGCATAACAATATAACAAAGTAAATAACTTAATCTGTAATTTCCGCCATAGAAGCACTTGATGTGCGTGTCATGATTGTAAGATAAAAGCCAATGATTTGTGGTGCAGTTGAGGATGCTTTCCCCTTTCCCCGGCTCTTATTTCCAGCCTCACCCCCTTAAAGCCGCGACACAAGTAGAAACGCTTAAACTGTTGACATTCGCCACCATACCGCCCACCGTCCGGCACCCTTTCTGCCTATACTTATTCCATTTTTTCACTTTGATAAATATATTGCAAATACCAATAAACTAATGTTAAAAAAATATTAAACAACTGTCTATAAGACTCTATGTGTATATGTACTTCTATAGTAATAGTAGTACATTAAAACGGAAAGTGCCATCTGTGTGTTTTTCAGCACTAAAATAGGCTCTGAAACTATATCCAATCCTTCCAGAATGTAAAGTTTATTTACTTTTTATCCGAATATTCTAACAGGACCGGGGGCTATACAACTACGTATAATTTCAATGTGCGCGAGGTCACAGGTAGACAATGTAAAATTTGCTAAAGTAAAGTAAAGCAACTATTTATATAAGAATGTGAAGATGAGTGAGACCCAGAACAGAACCTTTCACTCTTTTTAACTGCGGAAATTACTCAATTGTATCTTATGAAAATATTTAAGATGTTAAGATAGGTAAGGCGAGAAAGAGTGTCAGAGTTGCTGAATAAAAAACCCCCAGTTCCTTCTCCCGTTTTGGGCCGCGGCTGCGGTGCCACATTGCGCTTACCCCGCAAGCCCGGCGTGGTAAGATAGGTGGGTTATGTATTCACATACTATTCGAATTATTTAGACAATATACCAATGAGACCGAGTCATCAGTTCTGCAAATATTCCCCAGCCAGTTAACACGTTTAAAAGCAATAACCGATGTCTCAGGGTGGCGGGCGGCGGACGGCGCGCGGCCGTGTTCAGGCGATTTGCGATTTTCTAAAGAGTGCTCACACGAAGCACCCTCTACGTAACCGTGCACCCCCCGCACGCCTCCGCCTCACCCTTCCCCCCGCGGAGACCCGTAGAGAGGATAGAGGGCACTTCTTTAATAGCACCTTGTGACGTGCCTTCTTCGAACAACGGCCTTTATTGAGCCAGTTTGTAAGTGGGAAACGATTTGGATTTAAAGTCTAGGTTTTGTTTGAAGACTTGGAAACTGTTGGAGTGTCGCGATATACTCGGAGGTGGAACTACGGAGAACTGGAGAAAAACTATTCCGTCACGTGCACGGTAACTTAGTTACTCGACTGGCGTTAGTTAAGGGGTACTCTGTGACTGTGATTTGCAACTTATCTCTTGTTCAATTATACACTCAATAAGTTGCTTCAAGTTGAAATGATTATTTAAATTAACAAATTAAACAATCAATATTATACCTGAAGTGTGTATTTGCTCTAAAAGTGTGAACCAAATAAATGGCTTGCGACAGAAGTGTTTTGAATCGAAGCGGGCACTCGCGCAGAAAATTGTGTTTGGGATTTTCAAGCAAAAACTGGATGATGTAGAAGTGATTCCCCGAGCACCCCTCACGCAGCACTCACACAGGCGTAACATGATGGTGCAGCGGAGCGCGAGCAGCCGTAATGCTGACTGCAGCGCGGGGAGATCTGCTGATACATAGCTTTGTGGCGAACCCATTACCTCGAGTATGTACTGCCGGGTAGGCGGCCACGGTACATACGAAGCTGACGGCTGCTGATACATACACTTAGTAATTGTAGGACGCAGCAGAATGTACGAATGTTTATTTATATAGAAAGTTCCGTCGTCTGCTGTTTGTAGATACGATATATTATTGACGATATATGGTTCCGTGGTTGCGGCGTCAGCAGCAGAAACCTATAAAATGAAATTAAAATTACCAATCCTCCCTTACTGAAAGCATACTTATAATTGGTTATATTTCATTGAGTCAATCAACACATTGAATGCCACCAGACACATCCCGACGCTGGGGTCGCGCCGTGCTCTGGTGTGGACATGTTTAGACACGTTTACTTCACTTTGAGCAAATAAATAACAAGTTTAACTGTTTGCGTGCCGGGGAGGAACGTGATCGGCACTCCTGTCAGAGGGAGCTCGAGGGTCCGCACGAGGTTCGTGAGGGGCTGCTGTGCCCTGTAACGTAATCAAACACATTATTGGCAATCTGCGGAGATATTCTCAAACTCTACCGTTATGTACGTTGCGCGGCGCCCACACAAATTAAAGGCTTCAATACAATTTGATAATATCACAGGTTCACGGCCATTTAGGTGAGTGTGTACCTACTTTTTTTAATTAAATACAAATTTGGTGCTCTGCATGATACTCCGTGGAAGATATTGAAAATAATTTTAAACAAGAAACTGTAAGCGATAAAGCATCGCTGACAGTTTCTTGTAGCCAACAAAAGTGCATTACAATGCTGACCATTGCACATTTTAAACTACAACAAAATATTATTTAGTTAACCGATTTTTTAGATGTATTTCACCAATTTTAGATTTATTTGGCACCTTTCCCCCTCTATGCAAGACGACGTACCCACTAGTATGTATGTATGTATGTGTGAGGTTTCAATCATGTAACTGATTGGCAATTTGTCGGCAAAGAATTTGATTACATCTCCGACTGCCGCCGCGGCACTGCGTTACTGGATGCTCGTCATATACACTCGAAACACAAGTCATTCAATCCCTTTTTTAATTATGTTGTGTTGTTCATAAACTCGTGGTAAATCACTTGAATAAATGTACCGCCAAGTAATTTAGGATAAAAAGTAGTAGAGGCTAGTCGTTCAGCTCTACGAGTGAGTAAGTTGTGTGAGTTATGTGTCTTTGTGATGTTAGCTGTTCCGTCTGCCCTGGAACATATTATTAGGGAATTAAGGACAATGTTAATGACATGATTCGTTTCTTGTGACTGTCAGCAGCGTGTCGCGGTCACGCTGTTGTTTAATCGTCAAGTTCAGTGTTCCCGTGTGACACACACCTGCGGGATCAAGATAAGTAGCGGCTGACACGTCCGACTTAAATACTCGAGCCACATAATTATAATAATGCACAAACTTGCTTTTTATTTATTTATAATGGACATTATCGCACCATCTGACACGCCGCCGCTCGTTACTGACTCGTGTTGCGGGGGTGGCGGCTACACATACACACATACACAATACATAGCGTTTTGTTGTTACGTCTCATGTGTCATGTTTTGTGTTCCCCACAATGGAGAAACAAATTATTGTATTTTGTTATTTACATAATGGACGGCATTACATTGTAGTTGGGGCGCGCGGTGACGATTTTAATAATATTCCGTCACGTACTCAGCTTTGTTGTACCTCCGTGATAATGAGTCACGGGCCTTAGTAATAATATTATTGCTATAATTGTGAATAACTAACGGGTGATGTTTGTGTGTGCTGTACGTACCTAATGTTGACAGATTTGAATATGCCCATTGTCAGCAGTGAATGAACCTCGCACTATGTATATAAGCTGCGGAGCTGTGCATTGTTACTCCAACAATAGTTACTTCCCTTCACAATGCTGTCTAATAATATAATTGTTCCAATTTATATATTTATTTGACATTATTAACATGCAGATAAAAAACGTTCATTGTCATCGTTTGCCTAGATGAATCAACCGTCAATTAATTCACCAATTTTATTTGGGGAGAACGGTATTTTGAGCGCTTGTATGTACCGGGTACTGAGTTGAGAGTAAACATTAGAATCAAAATAAAGCTAACAAAACCATAAGTAAAAGTTATTTGAGGTAATTCAAAGCCAATCTAATTCTCTACAAATAAGATTTTTTTTACTAAATAAAGTCGTGAAGAGAGTTAAAATGCAAGAGACAATTCAAATTGTATCTGCACTAGTAGATATGTTCCTGCCGATGTCTACTAATACAAAAGCATGCATTTTTATAGGTACCAAGCTACACTAATTTTTATAATATGAACCTATTTATATAGTCTTAGTTTAGTATATACTTTCAGCGATAGCGAAGTTTTGTAATTCGTAGCAAGTGCCTACGAGAGTGCTACGCGACTACGCTGCTACACTGCTACGCGCTTACTTTAATTCAATACCTATTAAAATCGAGGCAATCCGATCAGCCGTAATACAATACTCCTTTACTTATTTTGTTGATAGGAGTGAAAGTTGATTTATTTGTTGTCACTAATAGATCAATAAGAGCAATCTCAAATAACATGAATATAAAAAATAATCACCGGATACTAACACCGTGATCAAAGACATTCAATAAGGATTCGAACTCTGAATGAATCGATCGTCGATCAGTCAAAACAAAGCCCCGATACCTGCGGCTCGAGTTACACGAGTTACGGCGCGTCTCCGCGAGTGTCGGCCGGCGGCGGCCGTATCAATTGCATTATTATATCGAGCCGGATATTTACTGCTAATTACTTAGTTTCCGTTCCAGCCTGGTTGCGTCAGTCGAGTCTTACCGTATTGTTTGTAAACAATCAATGAACCCATTATTGATGGGAAATAATTTATCAAGGTTTGAATGGAGAGAACAAAACATTTCACAACATGTTTTATATAAAAGCACGCGGTTTTTTTCCCGAGGTACGAGTATAATCAAGAAGATGTCAATAAGGCGTTTGATGTCTTCATCAAAATATTGTTGGTTATTGTAGTATTAGCAAAGAATTGCAGTGTCATGTGTCCACCTGTCAGCTCGAGTGCTGTGTGAATGTGTTCCTCTACTAATAGTATTAACACAATGACTGAATGTTCGGTCAGGGCGGCGGCCGCAGCTGCAGGTATCCCATTGTCTGTTACTGCTCGAGTACATGCAGAGGCTGGATAGTGCCGCGTCACGCCGCTGTCCGCCGCCGCTTGGCCCGTCATTATATTTGTTGTGAAATTGGACACAATGAGCCTTTTTGTGGGCGACACATTCTCAAGTGCGGATTGACGTGACTATCGGAACACGACATCTCTATTGTCTACGTGTGTGTGTGTGCAAAAACTATTGAGATCTCGTTTCACGGCGATGTCCACACAGTGACAAGATGTTGTGAATGAGATGCGTTTGATGGCATTAAGATGGTGTTATTGCGATGTGTCACCGAGCGCGTTACAATGGCGGGCGGCTACAACAGCTGTGTCGGCGGCACCTCGTCACAACATCGACACCTTTGTGCTGTGAGATCTGTTTAGATTGCTCAGATGACAGTTACAGATAAACATTCATACTCGTTAGTTATTGATTAAATACAAATATAGGGGTGTTGTATTAAAAAAACACATCATAATTTTAGTAAAGTAAATTGAGAATATTTGTTATTCAACCATGCTGGCTAGTTTTATTCATGTAGGTATTGACAAATTTCGAGCCTACAGAGTACATACTAAGACCAAAGATGAGCGGATCTATTAAATTCTTGGTAAAGGAGTAGATAAATTATTTATCTTATCTAAGTTTCAATTTACAGTTGTTAAATAATCCAGTGATTGGTATATAAAGTATATAGGTATGTACAGCCGTGAGTAAGGAGCCGGCGGAGAGTGAACCAGTTACGCGCATTTCAATCTAATAACAATCAGTGTCGAGCAATTTTCTGATTTGATTACCCGTACGTGTTCCCTCGCCACCGCCGCCATTTGCAATCGCAATCACAATTACTACCACCCTTCCTCAGTACTGCGTGCTCCTGACTTTAGTCGACCCGATGCACCCATATAATGGCCCGTATTGCCGGGGAATAAGGTGTATATTGCGGTGCTTGATTCGCATTTTCACTTGTAAAAAGAAACCGCGACCCAAAGCCGGAGGCTGAAGTGAAAACACGAGTGGTGAATTGAGCTGAGCATAATGTTGAGTTTCTTTCGCGCGTCGCGGACGCTGATTGGTGGAGGGCGTCAGCGTCGCGGCTCGTGATTGGTGGGCGTTGCGCGGGAAAAAACTGGTCTTTGTACCGCGCGCCGATTTATTCACGACTATTAGTTATGGTTGGGTGAGCGTTTGCTCCCGGGAATAGTGATGCACCGCGCTCGATACTTCGCTACTACTATCGATACAACCTGAGTAATCGTCTTTTTCAGACTTTATATTTCTAATAAAAAACTTAACAACAAACAATTCTGATAAAGATTTTGGACTTTTTGGAGATGACTTTTTCAGGAATTTGTACATATTATTAATTAAAAAGGTGTTTCTATTTTGTTCAACAGATTATGACGTATTCCAAGTTAACCAGTTTTTTTATAAATTTAAATTTGGTCGGCATGTGAAAGCGAAATGTTAGAAAACATTACTGTCATTCATAACAATATGAGCCGAGCGTTGAATATCAACATATCGACAAGTGTCGCGGTCATCACGGCCGTGTTTACTGTCCTCGAGCTGTATAATGGGACCAGTGGCAGTTGCCAGTTACCGTCTCAATCATCCCACCTTTTACTTACTGCCAGAGCGGGACAGATATACTCGCTCCACTAACTAAACAGGGACGGCGAATACGCATTCAAATACTTTGTGCATTCAATTTTATGAGTACTTTGTGCAGGCTAAAAAGATTTGTGACTTTATTGTGATGCCGGTAAGGTCGAGGATTGAATGTGTTATGTTAAGAATATTTTCGCTCACAATATTTAGCATGTATGTTTTCTTTAGATATGAATGCAAATAGTAATGGCGCATTTTTATTCCGATGTTTACATAGAGGGTCTGGGGCCGGGAAGGGAGGTAAATACGGCGCCATCTTGTTGTACCGTCAGCAAAAGAAGCGGGATTATGTGGCAGCGGGTATAAGTGGATGGTGGATAAGTAAAAGCCACTGGGCCGGAGGGCACTCCATGTCAATCGGAGACTCGCTGGGATTGCGTTTGATGTGCGCACTTTGCCGAGTCGCGGCCTGCGGGCCTGACTCCGCACACTAGTAAGTAGTATACGTTATACTTACAAACTGAACGACCTGCTGCCTGCTGGCTGCCGGTACCTGAGTAGGTACTCGTGGCTTCATGAATTACTTTAAAGTATTGCTCTATTATTATACTGAAATTTGTTAGTAATTTGTTTCCTGGTCACTATACAACATGTAAAAAAACTTGAGTAATTTTTTGTAGTAGAAAGCAAAGGTACCTACATATTTTGTACCACATGGAAATTAAAAATGTTTTCGTTAATGTTACCTAATAAAAAAAATATTGAATAACAATAATCTCAATATCAACTTGCGAGGAGACTTCAATGACATTTCATATTAAAATACTTCATTATACTTAGTATTAAAACACCAAGTACGGAACATTGTTAAATAATATAACTTCATCTTCAGCTTTTTATATCATAGGTCGGCAAGTTATCTGATGGTAAGCAATCTGAGCTACCCATGGATACTCGTAATACCAAAGGAGTTACTACGAGTACGTTGCCGGCCTCTCGTGGATTGTTAGGAATTTAAGGATAAGGAATTTGAGGAGTGAATATGAAGGGAGGATATGATTGGGCCTCCGGCAACCTCACTCACAAGTTGAAACAAGTGTTGTTTTACACCAGTTTTCATTGAGGCCGTGGTGTCACTTGCCGGTGCAGGTAGTGTCAATCTTGGCTCTACCACACTTTTTTTGTGAGTATATATAAATGAAGTATACATAAATGCTTTTCTTTAGGCAGAATTTATTGATTTACAGTTACAATACTGGACTTAGGAACTACATATATAACAGAAATCGTGTAACAGCATTATCTGAACCTAATCTTTTTAAACTGCGATTTGCCGCACGCTGCTAAAAGTGGAGATTGTGCCAAAACCTTAGATTGTTTGGATAGCCTGTACAGTCCAGCAGCTTTATTGTTAAACACACAGTAGAAAAACAAGTTATAATGCAGATCTACTTTTAAATATATTTAGCGACTAGCTTATGTCAAGCTTAAGAAATATTATTATTAATTAGGTATAGTTTTGCGGCTTTACTTTTGTTGAGCGTGTGTTCAAAATCAAGGCATCATCTTCATCAATCTTTAATTTCAGCTCAATCAGTCAAAAATCTAACAAACTTTCATCCCCTCTATTTTATCAAAATCCTTTCTTAGGGGATGTAGGCATCCCGTATAACATAGGTACGCCTAACGTATGCATTATAGTAGCTTTATGCATGCAAGGTATCAGCCCGATCGGTTTAAAACTGACAGTTTCATATAAACTTTCATTCCCTTTTTTATCCCCTTGGGGGTAATATTAATCAAAATCCTTTCTTAGCGGATGCCTACGTATGACGTGTACTACGTCATACGTAGGTATCTACCTGCATGCCAAATTTCAGTCCGATCCGTCCAGTGGTTTGGGCTGTGTGTTGATAGATCACTATATCAGTCACCTTTGAGTTTTACATATTTAGATTACAATTACTTGAAATAAATACAAACAAATGTGACTAAATATGGCAGGCGGAGAATGCAAAAAAATATTTTGTTCAATTCATTTTTCAGGCCAGTCCATTTGCACACTAGTCTAATATACTTGTTTTTTTCAGACGTTTTACTTTAAATACTTGCGTCACAGAAAACCTACAACTAAAATATCAATTTCTGGAGACAACATTGCTGTTATTGGATATCAATGGCAAAAAATCTTATTATTGTACTTAGAAGATATTCTAAGTACAATAATAAGAAATATTGTGTGTAAGTGGTAGTGTAGATATAATGAAAGTAGGCAAAATTTTATAATATTTATTTATTTATTTATTTATTTATTTTCCAAAACTTAGACTATTTTTACAGGTTTTGTACCCAATGCAATAGCCTAGCTTATATGCCTAAACAATAATATCTACATATCCTTACTTGACTACAGTTTTATAACATATAACAAACAAAGCTATCCTTGTGAAATATGTATTACAATTTGATTTGTTTATGCAGTGACTTGTACATGTACGAAAGTATGGAATTAGTCTGCATAGGTATGTACCAGTTATTGTATTGTATTTAACTGATTATGGGCTGATTTTTCAATGGTTAGATTAAAGTCAGAATTTTTGCATAAGACAGTGACAGCAGCAATTATATTCCTCAGATAATATTTATCTGACTATTGAAAAATCAACCCTAAAGTATCTTAGTTGCGATATAATTAAAAAACTGAGGTTCCCATGAGGGAGATTCAACATGTTCTGATAGTCTATTATAAACTGCTTTGAGATACTTAGATATTCCTTAAGCTTGAAAGATATATCAACTATTTTAATAAAAAAAAGATGTACATGCCTAAAGTGCGAATGCCAGTCCTGAAAATAAAAATGAATTGAACAAAACAACATTTTACAATTTAGTGCATTCTCATTTTGATGTATGTATTTCGAGTGATTATATTCGGTAAATATGTATATTTAAAAGTAGAACTGAATTATGACTTTTTTGCTTTTCTTTTGGATTGCTAAAATCCCCACTTTTAGCAGCGGGTGGAAAATCGCAGTTTATAAGGATCAGCTGCACCAGATAATGATATTAGACGATTTCTGTTATATACCTATATGAATGTGGTTCCAAATTCCACTATTATAACTGTGAATCAATAAATTAAAGTTAAAGAAAATCATTTTAAAAGAAGTGTGGGAGAGTCAAGTTAAGGCACGAATAGGTCGGCTCGACCGAAGTGATACCACGGTCTCAGAGAAAACCGGCGTGAAACAACCACAGTGCTATGTTTCGCCTCATGAGATTATCGGAGGCCCAATACCTTTTTTTTTTTTACTTGCAATAAACCAGTGCTTGACTGCGATCCCACCTGATGTTAAGCAGTGATGCAATCGTTGATGGTAAGGCGCACTAGTTTATTAAGAGCCTATTCACTCTAGCCTTGAAGACACCTAAGTTGTATTCCTTCCCCTCATTTCTTACCTTCCCCTCCCCTCATTTCTTCCCAATCCTTAAATATGCGAAACCCTTATCCCTAAAAGGCCCTCGTAACTCTTTTGGTGTTGACCATGGGTGACTAAAGATGACGTCTGTTGTTCTAATAATATAAACTGAAATCCAAAGCAGATCAGTGTTGGAACTCGACCGACATTTAAAACAATAGTGCTAGATTAAGGTGTTTTGACCAAGTTTGTGAAAGTGTAGGAATACATTTCATTACATATAATACAAGCAATTCTAACATATTGAAGGAGATTTCAATGTTAAGATAAAATATATGCAGGATTTCCTGGTAGTAAGCAATCATTGCCGATTACAGATAATCGTAATAGCAAAGGAGTTGCTACAAAAACGTTGCCGGAATAAGGATAGAGGATTTCACATTTGGGGATAGAGGGGAGGCGGATTGGGCTTCACGGAACCTTTATCACACGGCGAGACACAACGTAACTGTTGTTTTACGCTAGTGTTGAAAAACTCGTTTTAAACATGTATCCACAGGTGTACCTGCAACACATTTATTTTTAATTGAAATAAAGAACTTAAGCATTTTGTGAGAATGGTGATTATTTATTGTTTAAGTTAAAGTAGACTGGATCAAACAAGTTGAATCAAATTGTGTTTAAAAAAGAGAATTTATAAAGACACCTTAAATATGGATAGTTCAGCACAGAGTACTCTGAGTCAAAAAATTGTTTAATGTTTAACACGGTAACCGCCACGTAGGTCACTGGTGACCTGCGGTAGCGGAAGATTTATTCTTCGATAGCCTTCTGTTAGCAGTTAAAGGCTTAAAAGTTAAAATAATTTATTTTAATTAGACCCTTACAGACACTTTTGAACGTCAAACGAAGCTTAAAGATAAGAAGTGTCCGCCTGTGATGCTATTTGCTCGTTCCAAAGTGTAGATTCCGATGGAGAAGAACGAGCAAAAAACTCCATGGTTATTCTTCAAACAGTTTTATAAACACTGTCTTTGTTACATTATCTTATTGTTTATTACATTACTGAAGTGTATTAAAGAAGATTGAGAAGATGAGATTGACATCGCTCGGTCAGGACGCACCAGCACATCAACTACTCATCCAATTACAACCAAAGAAGTAATTGATAGTTATGAAATGAAAATGTACCTTATATATGTACATATATCATACATAGTACACTACCTATTAGAAAAATAGGTAGTGTACTATGTCCTACTGTATATCGATCGACAGTACGTACATCAGCTCACGATTTTTTGGAGGAACACTGGCGTTGACAGCTGATTTAAGATTGTCCTTGTTTTTAATTTGTTTAATTATTAAAATATATTAATTTCAAATACAATATTGCCTAAAACCATCTCATCACTGAATTATTAAATGTAATTTATAAAGTTTTCAAAGTTTGCTTGCTTTTAAAGTGAAAATTGTGAAGTTAATAAATGTGAGGTTACCGGCATTAAGGATTCGCTGCATTGTCATCTCGATATCAGGTAAAATACAGTATTATTTCAACGTAATTAGCTATTTTGCCTATTTATTTTCGTGTTTACATTGATTTCATGTAGCGCAACAAACATTCGCGTTCGCAAAAATTACCCTTTTTATAGTTGGTGGCACAACTTCTTTGTCTAAGCAAACTTTTACTTAACTTATCTAGTAACTTCCTTACCTTAATTTACATAATAATTTCAGCTTCCATTATAACTTTCTAATTCTATCTCTTACCTTTAAACTTCCAAAATGATTCTCACTCGCAAAGCCCATGCTCGCCAAGAGGAGTCTAAACTCAGCCTGGCTTTGAGCGAATTGAAGGCATCAAAGGAGTTGTGTGATCGATTGTTGGGGGAAAGGGATGACAATGAGAGGGAATTCTTGCTTATTTTGGACCAAAACAAGAAGCTGAAACGTGAAATGGCTCTGTTAAATATTCAACACACAGAAGCCATTGAGGCCCGGGATAGGCTCCAATTCGTTGTGGACGAATTCAAGCAGTGTAGCGAGGAGTATGAAACCACTTTAAATGACAAAACGCTACTAAAACAACAGCTACATGAGGCCAACAGTCAAATTTCTGAACTAGAAATATTAAACTTAAACATCACGGCCGGCTTGAATAATAGTTTATTCAGTGAATTGGTGTCAGCCCAAGCTTCTCAACTACAATATAGTGATGTAAATTTGGATTTAAATCCATTAACTTCAAATCAGACTACAGATAATGATGCATGTCACCCAGTGAAATTTGTTAGTTCTAGTCATAAGAAGCTTAAGAAATACATAAGAATCAGTAAATTTATAACTAAAACAAACAGATTAGTAAAGAGACAAAAGTTCTTCATAAAAAATGTAAAATTAAATAGAGAACGTTTCCAGCTTCTGAAACAACTTAGTTTATACTCATCAAAATTAAATCAAAGTGCTAGGAAATATGAAACTGATACCCAGAGCCTGCAGTCAGAACTAGAACAATTAACATCAAAGTTAGAAATAATGTCTAATAAATATAGTGCTTCAGAAAGGCAGATGAGGGAATACATGTTGGCAATGAATGAGTTGGTAAGCTCGCAGGAGAAACAGTGTGAGAAGTGCACGCCTGATGCTATACTGCCTGCTCTTTCTCTGCCGGCATGTGAGACCACCTTACCTCATGGTAGAGGTTTACTGTATAATAATTGTAATCCTAGTAATCATAATATTGTGATTTTCAGTGATGAGATTGGAAAGAACTTAGGTTCAATGTTGACATTTGAATTACCTGGACAGTCAATATTTAATCACTGTATGCCTGGCTGTAGTTTTGGTAATATTTTGGATAAAATTAATAAATATAAATTTAATCAAGATTCTACCCTCATTATAATGTGTGGTAACAGAGGTAGTCTAAATAAAAAAAATTTAATCAATTTCCATAATTCACTTGCCAAACTTAATTTAAAGCAGATAATTATATTTGCATTGCCTTATATAAAATCATTGCCACAGGAAGAAAACAATAGTAGATATAAAATTAACACTACATTGTATAACTTAAGTAATAATACTAATATTCACTTCATAGACACCAACAATTATGTTGGTCTTAATATATATAGGACAAAAGATAGGTACTATCTTTCAAAATATTATTTAAGACAAATAGCAATGTCGCTATCATATTTTTTTAATATATCAGCCAATAACTTGGCTAAACAGGTTACTCCTATTGAGCAACCAAAAAATATTGACATTCATAATGAGTCACCTAATACTGACATTAATAATAATTTAAATTATTAAATAAGACAATAGAGACAACCTCTTGCAAATTAAACAGTAATAAGGTTATTAATCTGGTTCACCAAAACATTCAAGGCTTTATGAGTAAAGAATTGGAAATAGAGTTATTTTTAAATTGTAATAATGTGGATATTTTGTGTATTACTGAACATTGGCTAAAACCCCATCAGCTAATGTTCAATTTTGGTAAGCACCAGATTGGTAGCTCGTTCAGCAGAGAAAACGCTATACATGGTGGGTCACTTATACTGATAAGTAACCAGCTTAAATTCAAAGATCGCAAAGATATAGTTAGTTACTCTGTTGAGCGTACTGTTGAAATAGCCTGTGTGGAATTGGAGCGGTTTATTGTATTAAGCGTGTATAGACCACCTTCTGGTTTGTATGACTGTTTTGAAACAGTAATGGATGAAGTTCTTAGTAAACTTACAAATTCAAAGAAATCCATCATTACATGTGGTGATTTTAATATAAATTTATTAGAAAAATGTAGTTTAAGCACAAAAATTGTAAGTTTATTTTCTTCATACAACCTTGCGAATTTGTTTCTGGAGCCAACTAGGATAACACCCACTAGTGCCACTTGCCTGGACAATATTTATACTGACATTGTGCCAGTTAACAAAGAAATAATTTCAGTACTTGATTCCGATCATTGTGGTCAGTTAATTTCTTTAACAAATGAAATAAATATAGTGTCAAAACAATTTATCACAGTTAATCCGAAGACTAAAAGACGCATTGAATTTTTCAAAGCTAAACTCAGCAACAAATTGCCTTTGTTGTTGAATTATAAGAATTCTAACACTTTATATGATAAGTTTTTTAAAATGTACCTAACAGAGTTTAAGTCTACTTTTACAGATAAAACTATACCAGCTAATAGCAATGCGTCTTTCGGTGATTGGGCAACCACTGGTATCTATAAGAGTAGAAATCGCCTCTATGAGCTTTATAATGAGCGGACATATATTAACACTGTTGAATTCAGTGAATATGTAAAAAACTATTCTAAATTATTCAAAAAGGTTTGCTCTATTGCTAAATCACTATTCTTAAGCTCTAAGATAAAGAACAGTACCAATGTTATCAAAGACACTTGGAATATTATCAATAGTGAGGCAGGAAGGTCTAAAAAGAGAATAAATCAACATAGTCTTGTAATTGATAATAAGTTAATAAAAGCGGATGTAGAAATTGCAACTGCTTTTGAAAATTTCTTTTCCGACATTCCTGTATCCACTACTAAGTCACTGAATTCATCTCCCACTGTTGCAGAGTCTTTACTCAAAAAACATGTTGTAGCTTGCGATTCAGGGTTTTCCTTCGAGCACATAGATAACAAAGAAATTGTTAAAATCTTTAATACTTTGAATAACAAAAAGACTGCAGATCTATGGGGTAATTCTGTGTATATTACAAGCTCTGTAATAACTATTGTAGCACCTGTATTAGCTCAAATCTTTAATAACTGTATTGACTGTGGTGTGTTTCCTGATCTTATGAAATGTAGTAAAATAATTCCATTATTTAAATCAGGTAGTACTTCTGACCCCACTAACTTTAGACCGATTTCAGTGCTACCTACGTTCAGTAAAATTTTTGAAAAAATTATTTTAGATCAAATGCAAAGATTTTTTAATAGAAATAAATTATTACATGCGAAACAGTTCGGATTTACTAGGGGTCGTTCAACAACTGATGCCGGTGTTGAACTTCTTAATCACATTTACGACGCATGGGAGGACTCAAGCGACGCTTTGGGAATATTTTGTGATTTATCCAAGGCGTTCGATTGTGTGCTTCATGATACACTGATCAGGAAGCTATCCCATTACGGAATAAGAGGTGCATCTCTGGACCTTCTTACCTCATACCTGAGTAATAGGGTTCAGAGAGTTGAAGTAAACGGAGTGGTTTCTGCCGGATCTGTTGTGAGGATGGGTGTTCCGCAGGGTTCTATCCTCGGCCCGTTTTTATTTCTTATCTATATTAATGACTTGCCTTACCTTGTAAGGGATAAACACGAGATAGTGCTGTTTGCTGATGATACCTCACTATTATTCAAACTCAGACGACGACAATTAGTTATTGACAATGTAAACAGTGCTCTCTCAGAAATAGTTCACTGGTTTGGTGTTAATAACTTATTACTTAACGAAACTAAAACTAAATGTATTAAATTCACAACACCAAATGTTAAACAGGTTAAAACCAGTGTGCTTGTCAAGGGCGAGGAGTTGAGTCCTGTAGATACAACTGTCTTTTTAGGTATAACCCTGGACGCTAAGCTCCAGTGGGGCCCACATATAGATGGCTTGTCGAAGAAGCTCAGTTCTGCAGCATATGCCGTTAAAAAAATTAGAAATTTAACAGATGTAGATACAGCGCGGTTAGTTTATTTTAGTTATTTCCACAGCATCATGTCATACGGTATTTTGTTGTGGGGGAATGCTGCTGACATTCAGTCTATTTTTGTTCTGCAGAAAAGGGCTATTCGATCAATCTATAATCTTAGTCCGAGGCATTCGCTCAGAGAATTATTTAAGGAAACTAAGATAATGACGGTTGCCTCACAATATATTTATGAAAATGTAATTCACGCTCATAAAAACAAAAGCTTATTTAAGAAGCATAGTGATATACATAATATTAACACGAGGGGGAAAAACAAATATGTTGTCCCCGCCTCCAGGCTTCAGAAAATAAGTAGTTCGTTTAGATGTCAATGTATACGCTTTTACAATAAAATTCCTAGGGATATTCAAAATTTGAGCCTCAATAATTTTAAAAGTGTAATAAAGGCTAAACTTTACTGTAAAGCATTTTATAAAATAAAAGACTACTTAGAAGATAGTCAGGCTTGGGAATGAGCCGCTGTAACTTCTGCACAGGTCATGTTGACATGTTTGTAACATAAGTTACGCTTTTTATATACAATTTGACATTACGTTTATTTTTTTAACAATGACATTATCACCTATTGTGACATTTTTATTTTTATTTGACATTTTTTATTTTATTTATTATTTTTATAATTATTTATTGACATTATTATTATTTTCTATTATTGTTAGTGTAAGGACCGTGTGAGACTTGCCGCGCTTTTGGACTACCAGTTATCTGCGTTCTGACAGTTTGAGTACTTGCGTGACCCAACCAAATGTTCTTTAGATCGGTATTGTTCGTCGGACAACTCAGCAGCACTTGCTATGCTGGTTGCAAACTGACACTTGCGTGCCTGTCTTCAGAACGGGTCCACTTAAACTGGTGTGGTTCTTTCATCAAAAGACCACTACAGAATGAACTTGCACGGTTCTCTCACATTATGTTATTTTTACATTGTCTGGACTTGAAAAGAGACTGACCTCTGAGTTTGTTTCGGCATTTCTTCTCAGAGTAGTCAGACAGGAAATGCCGGCTTCATCTAGTTTTTTACATATAAATTGACGTGTAAAAGTGCCGTTTTATGGCCTATTTGCAAAAATAAATTCATTGTTTCATTGTTTCATTGTTTCATTGATTCTGATCAAATAATCTGGTCATCGGTTATATTAATCAATCGGTGTTGAATACTTGTTGAATGTACTGTACTCACTAATGTTACATGTTCCATGTTAGACAAAGTACAGGTATACAGGAATGTTCCCGGAGGGTGGTGTTAGGTTAGAAACGTTTAGGTAAAACATGTTTCGCCACGAGAATGTACTTAATTTCAATACTGATTTTGGTTTGTTGCTATTTGCGTGTTCCCAGCTAGTTTTATTACAACTAAATAATAACTTCACACATTTTGTTAAAGAAAATCGTTTCTTTAGTTAGTCTACAAGCGATTTGATAGAAATACAATATAACTGTATGATTAGACTGAGTTTTATACTCGGTGCCTCCTCTCTGCCTATTAAAACTTATTTAGATCTGGAGCCGCGGACCCCTCCCCTTCCCCTACTGTTTCAACAGACCGATAGAGTTTCCGATCGCCGCGAACAAAATTAAATGATCATAACTTTTCATTTTACCGTTAACGTTCCATTTTACGGCTTAAAATCGGTTGTAGTAACAATTAGTGAGGGCATGACAAAGTGCGACCGCTGCGGGGACCGGGGAGGGGGGGGGGATACGACTCTCATTAGCAACTTGTCCAAACTCGTTATAAGTTGACACCGGCACCGCGCGATTGACTTGCTCGCCGCCAACTGCTGTAAAAACTAATTCTTTCTCGGGACAGGGCTGCCGAGGACGATCGGCCACTCTTACATTATAACATTGTCATTAGACGGAGGTTTACAGATCACACATGTTTAGGATACGTATGTAAGTGTTTGTGGATAGTCTAGTGCAGTGCAGCTGATTGGCAGCGTGACTGAGTACTGAATCTGGAGTTAGTTGTGCAGAAATTGTTGTTTTTTTATGTCATAGATCGGCAAAGGAGCAGACGGATTATTTGCCTGATGTTAAGCAATCAGCGCCGGATTGGATGATATGGGGGGAGAGGAAGGGATTGGGCCTTCGGTAACCTCTCTCACGTGACAAAACACAATGCTATGGTTGTTACACGCCGATTTTATGTGAGTCGTGGTATCAATGCTTGGCTGTTTCACTTTTAAATGCTTGACTTAGGGTTTCTCTGCTGACAAGACCCTTTGAGATCCATAATGCTATACAGCGCTGGATTCGGGTTAATATTTGTATGATCTAGTACTTTTCCAATAGATTAGCGCATTGTCCCACGTGACACAGCGTGACGCTTGTGGGCTTACTCTTTGGTGTTACGTGTGACGTCGGAGCACGCAGATATAAAGTAGGGTGATTATGGCATCATTAGAGGCAGCCCTGGGGCTTGCGGGCCGCGGGAGCCGGGCCCCGCGCGCCGGGTGCCGGGAGCCGGGCCCCGCGCGGTGCGTGACATCGTGACGTTCGACCGCGCGGCTCCCGACGACAAATTATTTTATATCATAATGTATTGCCGATAATTTTCATGCTCAATGGATGTACAGGGTGTAGTAAATCGAATTCATGTGCAAAATTTATATCTATTTGTGTCGATACATAGGTGGTGAACTGAAGGTTACATCAGTTTCTAATGAAACTTGACGGAGGTACTTAAATCAACAGTAGCAACTGTTAGAACGATAGATATTTAATAGCTTATCCTTTTTTGATTATGGAGGGGAAACGTTTAAAAGGCGCCTAGTTTTTCAGGGAGGAAGACTATGTAGTGTAGGATTTCTACTTCACCAAAAGTCCGGTGGTCACCGGTAGATGGACTATAATATTATAGCTTCTCCCTCGAGCCTCGTTGTTTACGTCGGCATAAAGTATTGGAAAATTTGCATGCACTATCTCCGATAACTAACGTCCGAGGCTAGTTGTTTCAATACCTGCTTCATAGTTTGCAAGTACCGCAACTTCGCACCAGAACATCTCGCAAGATAATGTGGTATATAAATGTGAGTGTTTCCAGCATCACCCTGTGCTTGTGATTGAGGGTATCGGCGCGGCGGTCGCTCGTTAGTGACGCGGTAATGAGCATTACGTCGCCACACCGCGCCGCTCCGCTCCGCACCGCTCCGCTCCGTGCTGCCTCGCGCGCGATCGTGCTTATTGAACTTATTGCGCCACATCTACATATCTAGCCATGATCTTGTTTCAGATAATTGCGATGTTGCCTCTTCGGTGACAATTTTGGGTTATTTCTGTCGAAGCGATGAAAATTGGGGAGAGATTTTACTGTAGGTGCCAACTAAATTATCCTCGCACTGATCAGAGAATTATGTTCTTGATGGAGACTCGGTTGATTGCACGGTGACTTTATTACAATATTGATTGATTCAAACAGATTTTATTTTATTACGTTGGCATTTTGTTGTGAAGACTTTGGATCTTAATATCCAACATACGAGTAGGTATTGTTCTAGGTTTGACACACAAAAATTGTAAAGAACAAAATAATTGTGTAAAATCATAGTAACGTAAATGTACTTAACATACAAATCTCAAATCTCAAAAAAAAATAAGTCACTCATTACATTATATGCCCCTTCATGTAATGAAAGACATGTCTACATAATTGTAAAGTGTACCTACGTCATGACGATCAATATGAAAAAGAAAAGTCTAAGGATGTTACCATATTTTCCAAAATCAACTGCGACAACAGAACCAGATTCTTATAGACTAAACACTACCCTGTTTCTTCTCCTGCTCCAGGCTGGAATATCCGATTTACATCATGATTTTGATATTTGTTAAATTAGTAGAAAAGACAATTTTATGAAGTTTTCAGAAAAAAGAAAAGGTACCTACACATATTTCAGTTTGAATAGTGTGGCTAGGCACGTAGCATTTCAGATAGACGATACATTGGTTAAACAATGAAACAATGAATTTATTTTTGCAAATAGGTCATAAAACGGCACTTTTACACGTCAATTTATATGTGAAAAACTAGATGAAGCCGGCATTTCCTATCTGACTACTCTGAGAAGAAATGCCGAAACAAACTCAGAAGTCAGTCTCTTTTCAAGTCCAGATAATGTAAAATAACATAATGTGAGAGAACCGTGCAAGTTTATTCTGTAGTGGTCTTTTGAGGAAAGAACCACACCAGTTTAAGTGGACCCGTTCTAAAGACAGGCACGCAAGTGTCAGTTTGCAACCAGCATAGCTAGTGCTGCTGAGTTGTCCGACGAACAATACCCATCAAAAGAACATTTGGGTGGGTCACGCAAGTACTCAAACTGTCAGAATGCAGATTACTGATAATCAAAAAGCGCGGCAAGTCTCACACGGTTCTTACACTAACAATAATAGAAAATAATAAAAATGTCAATAATAAATAAAAAAAATGTCAAATAAAAAATTAAAAATGTCACAATTGGTGATAACTTTGAGCACTCAAGGGGATAATGTCATTGTATAAAAAAAATAAACGTAATGTCAAATTGTATATAAAGAGTGCAACTTATGTCTCATGTTCACACAGGTCATGTTGACATATTTGTAACATGTCAACATGACCTGTGCAGAAGTTACAGCAGCTCATTCCCAAGCCTGACTATCTTCTAAGTAGTCTTTTATTTTATAAAATGCTTTACAGTAAAGTTTAGCCTTTATTACACTTTTAAAATTATTGAGGCTCAAATTTTGAATATCCCTAGGAATTTTATTGTAAAAGCGTATACATTGACATCTAAACGAACTACTTATTTTCTGAAGCCTGGAGGCAGGGCAACATATTTGTTTTTCCCCCTCGTGTTAATATTATGTATATCACTATACTTCTTAAATAAGATTTTGTTTTTATGAGCGTGAATTACATTTTCATAAATATATTGAGAGGCAACTGTCATTATTTTAGATTCCTTAAATAATTCTCTGAGCGAATGCCTCGGACTAAGATTATAGATTGATCGAATAGCCCTTTTCTGCAAAATAAAAATAGACTGGATGTCAACAACATTCCCCCACAACAAAATACCGTATGGCATGATGCTGTGGAAATAAATAAAATAAACTAACCGCGCTGTATCTACATCTGTTATATGCTGCAGAACTGAGCTTCTTCGACAAGCCACCTATGTATATGTGGGCCCCACTGGTTACATGGGGTACAACTGTGCAGTATCCCGCCAGGTATGATCACTTCTTCATTTCCGATCTTAGTTAACTTTACTTTGCCCTAGATTAGTTTAACATCACTACATAGTATAAAACAAAACCGTTTTCTCTGTTCGTATATCATGCTATGTAAGCTTAAATCTACAAAACGGACTTCGATGCGTTTTTTTTAATAAATAGAATGATCAAAGAGGTTGGTTTATATGTATAGCAACAGCTATTAAAAGCTGGAGGAATTTAGTTTCAGCATTGCACCCGTGTAAAGTCGGGTCGAGGAGAAAGCTTACTAGCGAAGCAATAATTCACAAACCACATGTAAGTAACGGTTTACATAAAAACTTAATAGTCTTAAGGTAATCGGAAGAGTCATTCACAGAGTCGTTGAGGAGAAATTACAAGATGTCACTAAAACACAATAAAATGTGATACTGATGTATATGTCTGCCTGCCTGTCCTTCCGTATGTGTGGTGGCCTATTCGCCAGGTTTTGTATTATCTAGTATTATAGGAATATAGATATATACATGCCTAGGAATACAGATCTATGGAAGTGGCTGCGTCATAATGTGCATTGTTACTGTTCCAGTGATGTATTACAGGGAGTAATGACTTTTATAATCATGACAATTCGGTAAAATATTTAATTAAATTAAATTAATTGATCTCTTTGTATGTCTGAGGCCCGTATTTCATTATATTAGAAACTGTAAAAGAATAGAGCAGAATCACTCACAGTTACATATCGAACTCAGAATCAAGTTTATTTCAGTTATTCCTACAAAACGGCATGTAATGTCAAAGTTGACCAGCCGTCAGCCTGTCCGTCAGTGGAGCTATGAGCAACATACACGAGGCTGTTAAAGTGTGTGTTACCATTTTATTATGTATTTAGATAAACGGAACGGAGCGGAGATTTGTTCATCATCAATAGAATACATTATTATATAGTTTCTTTTGACACAAAAATATCTTCTTTGAGAGCACGGTTGGCGCGGTGGCTGGGCAACTGGCCGTCGCGCAACGTGTCGCGGGTTCGATTCCCGCACGGAACAACTCTTTGTGTGATCCACAGATTGTTGTTCCGGGTCTGGGTGTGTTGTGCATGTGAAATTGTATGTATGTAAACGCACCCACGACACAGGAGAAAATCAAAATGTCGGGCAACGTTTTTATTAAAAAAAAAATCTAAAAGTCTATTATAGAAAGTTCCTAAGAGTAAAGCCTAGAAGTAATACTTATTCGAAAACAATGTTTTTTTAATGTTAGCTTATGTACGAAAATAATGTCAGAATCTGTGATGTTAGTTTAATTATTTACATACCTAGACTGAAATTTGAATAATCAGATTTGAAACGGATTACGGTAACTTAATTTTTAAAATATTTAAAACAAACCTAAATCAATACTAATAAAATTTAATTTTCATTAAATTATTTTTAGTTCCAATCATTATCATCTGTATTGTACATACTTCAAATTTTGAGAGTTTAGAAGACGAATAGGTAGGTAATAGATAAAAAAAATAGTTTTGTCTTGGTCAATTGTTTATTCGCCTACTAATCCCCCATCAGTGTCCTCTCTCGCCCACTTTATTATAGATTATTCATACAGTGTAGAGATTAAATAAAAAAAATATGAACTTGTTTACAAAAATGCTGATTTTGTCATGATTTGTTTGCATCATAGATTTTCAGGTTATTTTATGCTTGAATGGTCTAGCATTGGACGTCTAATCCTATAAGACTAGACACATTCATACGTACCCAGTCTTAATAATTGCTGAAAACTATCAAATGAGAGAGTAATGAAAATTTCTGCGATAACAGAATGTAACATCCGAAACATATTTTTTATTAGGTAAAGGTATATAATGAAATAAAAAAACTTCCATTTCTAACTAGGTAAGTAACTGTTTGGCGAAATAGCTTGACTAGATTCTATTGGATTTCGTCAAACAGAAAAACAGAATGAATAATATAAATAAATAATTTAAAATATTTCGTGAAAGGTATTACTAACTTTTTATTATCTATTATTCAATTCTAATACAGATTACCTACTGACAATGCACATTATTTTATTATCTCATATTCATTTGTTGGTTTGTTAAGTCTCTGCTTGACTTGTCTTAATATCAGACAGTTTTACTTTGTAGTTATTGGCTGTCTAACTTTTTGCTGTGCAAGGTATCGAGGGTTCGATCCCTAGCTCAATTGTTTTAAAATCTGACAAAAGGAATGCGGCTTAATCTGAAGTGGGTTTTAGAGAGCTGATGGCAGTCGCTCTACGTAAAATACTGTAGTTTTAAGTGCCGACCATAAATTGACTGGGGAAATTCCAAGAGAGTTATGAGGATCATGATCATGATTGTATGTAGGTATGCATCTCATTAGGTAGTAATTTATTATCTAGGTACTTTTGGATTTGTCGGTACAGAGAGAAACCTTCAAAAGCCCCTAGCCTTTTCGGGGAAAAAGACTACGGAGTGTTGGATTTTTACCACCTGTAAAGGACATCGGGTCATTTTAGTAGATCGATTTCGGAAGACATAAAGTTCCCTATTGCAGAACCTTTGAAACATAGTTCCCGAACAAGAATAGATTGTTCTGTAGGTACTCACTGATCCGCTGTAGAAACGTAATGACGGTTAATGAATGGCTTTGTGACATTTTACGCAAACGGCTCGGAATGGTTTTGAATGCGTAATCTGAACATTATGTAACAATCTAATAACCTCCCTGGAGGCGCGACGCCACGTTTAGCTAAAAAATTAAATCCCCTTTCGCATGAAAGGCTTCTAATTACGAATTAGCGCGCATTGTATCGTAACGGTCGCCGGCGGCCGACGGCAGCGCTCGGGCCGTGCTCGGCTGCGGCTCGGCTCGTGCTCGGCGGGTGCTCGTCGCTCGATGCCCAATCAATGTAATTAGCGCTCGCCGTCGACTGCGACCGTTAATGTTCAATTTGGCGCGTTGTCCGGCCAATGGAGAGCGCGCGGTCGGCTCGCGCGCCGCTGATTGGCTGCGTGCTCTGCAGCTCCTAATTATTGGCCGTGGCGAAACAATAGCGCGGTTTGATGTTCGACCGCGCTAATATGGCCGCCGGGCGTCGGGCGCCGCGAACTCACTATTGTTTTATCATTTATTAGTGTCCAGTTGTAATGGCGGCGCCTGGCTTATCGCGTGTTTACTGCAAGCCTAATAACCGTGACGCGATGCAGCAACCCAATCAACTGCATCAGCTCTACAACCGGTAAGTTACGTCTTTATTTATTTAACATAAGTCACTATAGTCTGGTGTATATAATCAGCAGATAAATAGTATAATAATGGTAAAAACCCTCAAGGTTATTTATAAGATTTATACAATTTCTACAGCCTGGTATATACAGAAGAGCATTGACTGTTGCCTATAGGTATTTATTTCTTCTCTATTATTTATATTTCAGCTATCAATTTGTTATACATATGTCTATCATTCTGGTATCTTCAACCGTCACTTAATTTCTTGTCCACTTTATGCCTGTGTACCTAAGTAAATGACGTTATCTATATGTAACTCAGTATGCAGATATCTGTAAATTTGAAACGCGTAATGTAGTAGTAGGTAATACCTACTTAGCAGCCATTTTGGCTGATCTATTATCCAAATATTAGTTAGATTAAATAATTTTACTTGATTGATCTATAAAAAAATGGCACTCGTTTCTAATTTACGTTCAAACATGCATCTTTGGTAACCTCGTTCTTGGATTGGCTCAAACGAATTAAACATGTCGGTTTGGCAAGAAAAGAAGGAAACCTATCGACCTATTATGTATAGGAAAACAGACTATCCTTCCGACTGAGTAGGCAAAAATGTAAACCTTAAATAATAGACTTGATAAAAAAATACTTTTGAATATGGGTCTATTAGGTAGCTATTAATAAAATACTTACCTAAGTACCTATTTCATGATTTGCGTTACCTACGCCTAACCGTAACTAAAAATAAATATAAAAAATATATTTAAAATAAAAATCTAAATTCCATCTAGATATTAGGTATACTAAAGCAATCATAGATGTATACCACCACGGATTGAATTATATGAGAAAAAAGTTAAGCTTGAGTGTATAATGCACTAAAATTGAACTGCCTATCAAACAATATTATTTAACTTAATTTCTGTTTCTCTATAGTTGCCTGAAAATCTTTAGATACTAAGTATCTAAGCCTACTTCAAAAACCAGACTTGTAGGTCTAGGACTTGTCAATCACCAGTAAACGATTATTATTATGTGTTATTGTCTAGATAATCATTAATCCAATTGCATCCCACTAATGTTTTTATTTAAACTTGTTAAGTATGGATGGATGTTAGTTAGGTACTCTCTAACGTAAAAACCACTTCACGGAACTGAATAAAATTTGGCACGGAGATAGATAAAAGTCTGACACTGGTACTTACTAATGACAGATTCTCAGTAAATAGGCCTTCGAGGACATCTAAACACTTTGATTAACATAGAACTAGAAGTAATCAAACATTTCAAAGACTGCCGAGTTAAAAGCTTAATCTAAGTTTTATATATCTAACTGCCAGTTACCTGAATCTCATGCTAGCTAATTACCCAGCTTTATAAATGGTATTTTACAGTAAGTTGATTCAGTGTGTATCTATACAGTTAGTAAACTCATGTCACAAACTAACGACTTAGCTACTCTTGCGCGGTTTTCCCGCTGCTCGGCTCCTACAGATTGTAGTAAGATGGTTTTAGGTACTCTATAGCACTCAGGAACACTGTAACTATCTATCAGTAAAATAATTTTGGAAATCTGAAGTTCTAAAGATTGCCCCTATATACAAACTCATCAATTTACCTCTTTATATTATTAGTATAGGCTACATCAAAGCGAATGTTAAGTCTTCACATTTATTTTGAGTACCTACTTACATAGATACTAAGTTTGTTCGATTAATTTATACTTTTTGTCCAGAACTGACAGTTAATAATTCCTGGAAGCCAGCCCAGGTCCTCCCTACCTACCTATCGGAGGTATGTTATTGGTAGTTTAATAAAATTCCATTGATTTTTAAGTCCTAGGATATGTTTTATAATTTTTATGAAAAGTACAGTAGTACAAGTTACAAACAAAATAAGATATTTTGTTTAGTTTGTTACAACTTTGTGTAGAAAATCTACAATGGTGGAATCATTGCATTCAAAGTCAAAGTTATCTCATAAGTAATGCGTAATAATATTTTAACACCCGATCTCCGAAAGGCCGATAAATGTTAAAATCAATTTAATCTCTTGTCAAGTCGTCTGATTGGTTGGCTAAATTATCAACAACCAATCAGATGACTTGACCAGAGATTTAACAGGAGATTAGTTAATTTTAGCGTTGACAAGCCTTTCAGAAACCGGGCGTTAGTCATGATCTACTTATGCCCGGTTCCTATATTTAACGAATCGTCGTAGTATACGCATTACGACCAAATGACATTACGAATAGTTATCTTGACCGTCTACTGACGGTTAAAATATTTATAGGAACACCACAGACACCATAGATCTCCATACAATTCGCTTACCGACATCCGTTAGTTGCAAACCGTCAGTAAGTTGCACGACGAGACGTTTGTTATAGGAACGGTTTTAGCTTACGAGTCGTATATAAAACTACTATTCGTAACTAAAACGGATCGTTTCTTAATTATAGGAACCGGGCATTAGTGTACCTACAGCTACAGTAGCCGGTACCGGGAAATCACTATTATAAGTATTAATTACTTCAAGTGACATAAATTACAAAGTTTGCTTTTTAGAATTTACTGTTACTTTTATGTTCTCATCAGATTTGGTGTTCATCTGGGACAATATAAACTAAGAACACTTAAGTGTTAAGCATCTTCTTGTTGCATAGTCAGAATACTGCGTTAAAAACAAGTAAATTTATTTTTTCCCGTACCTCATATTGGAAACAATTGTAGTAGCTGCCACATAAGTAAATGTTCCATGGCGTTTGGTGACTGGGCTTCTCCCAGTTTTATAATTTCTTTTGTGCCTTTAAGTCTCAACTCATTCTGTCTCCTGCATTAAATTTACCGAAGGAATTGGAAACGTTTTCTCGTCTCTATAATATTTTCTGATTTATTTCATAGCGGGAGCCAAGACAGTCAGTCGTTCATGTCCCTGGGACGCGCTGGACTTCAGTGTTCCGGTGTTTTCTTGGTTTTATTTATGTACTAGAACCTGGCTTGTTCCATTAAATAAAAAGTAAATTTTTAATCCCATAGCTGAAAATATATTACACACATTTAGGTACCTACCTTAAATTATAGGAATGTTTATCCATTTTATTCACTAATTGCTATAGTGTGCATTGCATGGACAAGTAGGTATTCTTTTTTTTTATGTAATAAGTCGGCAAACGAGCAGACGGATTACCTGATGGTAAGCAATCAACGCCGCCCATGGACACCCGCATCGGAGGAGTTACGAGTGCGTTGCCGACCTTTTAGGTATTAGGGATTTGGAAATTTAGGGATTGGGGAAGGGGAAGGATTGGGCCTCCGGTAACCTCACTCACACGGCGAAACACAACGCTGTGGTTGTTTCACGCCGGTTTTCTGTGAGGCCGTGGTATCACTCCGGTCGAGCCGGCCCATTCGTGCCGAAGCATGGCTCTCCCACACTTAAACATGCTCCTCACATTCCTCTTTAACATGCTGGTTAAATAAAAGTTGTGATAGGCCATCGGCATTATATTTCTGAATAAAAGTACACGTGATAATAAATCTCATTAATTATATTAGTGGAGTGTGGTGCGACAGCCCTGGGCGCGAGGCGGCGGGTGGCGGTAGGGTTGCCACGCCCCGCAACTTAGGTTTTTTAATCAACCGCCCTCTGTCATTAGTATTCCGTATAATGGAGAGCACATAGGCCCGCGCCGCCGCCGCGCCCGCCGACACTCTAATGCGTTTACACAACACTATGTAGGCACTAATATATCGATATATTATATAGCCGCTGTCACTCCTCCACTCTCACCGCTACTGCCTTACCACGTGTACCCACACTATACATGTATACGCGTGTCGGTTAATTGATTAATACAAATCATACCGTCACATTACATTATTACACACAGTATGCAATTTTCTTAAAAGAACTGTTCATGTATGCAATGTTTTAGTAGGTATAAAGGCTGTATGGCATGTAAAATGGTTAGTAAATTAGTAATATCAGATTAATTAGGCACCTACTAGGTTAGTTTGCAGTAAAAGAATATTTCATAAATCTTTTTGTCTAGTTATTAATAGATAGATAGCATAGGTACCTAAAAGTAAATTACCATAAAGTTCTTAAAGTAGTAAAATCAACGAAGCGGTTCAGGCAACAATGAATATTCAAGTAAGTCTCCTAATAGAGGAGAACGGAGCGTGCAGCAAAAAGCCAACTCGTTCACACAGCTTCAAATATCTAACAAAAATAAAACGTCGCGAGCTGTCGACACAAAACGATACGCGTCGCAAAATGCCTATAACTGAGTTTGGTGGGGCTCATAGGTTGCATAGAGGTGCAATGGGTGCGCAATTATGCACCCTCCGGCCGAGGTGGCGGCGGCCCACCCCAGCGCCCCCTGCCGGCGCCCGCGACACTCAATAAAAAGTAGTGTTGCGCGAATTTGTGGTGGCCCTACGTGCACGTCACTGCGTCAGGGTTGTCACCGCTGTAGATCTTGGTTGCTGTGTCAAGGAATACCAAAACAAATATTTTTGTTTGTTCAAAGTTTGGCTTTAATGCAAATTATGTTGGATTAATTAAGAATATTACCTAAACAGACAGTTTAACAGAAAGTCTCTTGAATGTGTTATAAATATGTAAAACTAATATATTTTTCATAGTGTGATTTAACAAAAAAAAAGTTAACCCGATACTTATTATTGAATTCTTTGGTTAATGTAAGTTTCAGGTATTAATATAAGATGATTTAAGAGTCATAGGCTACCATAATAGATAGGAATAATAAATTGTAGATATTAATAGTTTTTAGTCAATTTTGTAGTCTAAAAGTCTCGCTGTGATCAGAAACTTGTAAGTAAAGATTAAATTTACTGATCAGTTAATTGACGAGAGTAAGTCTTTATTATCAATAAATTTGGCATCAAGTTCACGATAGTTGCTATACCTACATTAAAAAAGACTTAATTTGTTTTGAACAAAGTTAATTTTTGCGATCGAGTTTATATTTTTTAATTTTAATTTCTTTATAATCATCAATTTTAGTACTTTGTTACTTTGAAGTACATTAATATCAAGCCAATAATTAGGCTGAATTAATATATTTACATGATAGGTATAAAATTTTGAAACTTTTCGATGAGATCTTAAACTTGAAGTCCATGTGACAATAACAAAGGAAAAATAAGTGGGTGTATTTTAACTGACTTTTAATATAATCTAATAATACTAGGGATACCGAGACGTATCGTAACAATATTGGGTAGTATAGGTATTACACAATACCTATAAGTATTACTTGTATATAAAATTGTTGATTCTTTCGAGGATATGGCCTAAAAAAGAATATCACAGTTAAGTATGCATACCTACAGACAAGACCCGCGCGAAAGATAGCACTCTTCCTTCATTTTATCTGTAAGTCAACATAGATAGATATTTAATAATATCTGTAGACTGTCTTCAATCCACCTTAGTGTTTCTTTCTAAAATTATAAACATTTTAAATTAAATAATTTCTTTACTTAAAACAAATTAAGGCAGCATATACTTATCACCTCTTTTTATAAAACAGATTTAACGTCTAGCCAAAATACTGGCATTAGAATTTTATATATTAAGTTAAAGTTTTACGGTAGCAAACCTTTGATTTTGCTCTGATATTTTCTCACTAAAATTGCCTTAAGCAATATAATATGTGATAGGTCTTTGCTTGTAATTTGGCAATAAACTAGGTACATCCTCCGTCGTGTGGGTCAATGATAATATGTGTTTTGGTGACACATTATCGTATGCTATGACGTCGTGTTTTTGCGTTAAATAATGAAGAAGAACATGCACACACATGAAGTGAAATGACATCAAATTAATTAATAAAAGTGAAACTTGCTAAAAATCTATGAATGTAACTGTTCTTGTACAACATTCTAAATAATCTAATATGACTGTCCACAAATTGTTTCAAGATTTAACTTTAATAAACCCCACAAATACCCACGAATACACATTATTTTACTCACCATTACCGCATTAACAGCTCAATTCCCAGATTATCTACGCTCTTTAATCAATTTGACTGCAAGCTAGACATTTTTCAATTACATCATCATGCAATCATCAATGATATCTTAATGCATATTGTAACCAAGTCCGTAGGATCAGCACATAATAATACGTGCAGGTTTTGGATGGTATTCTGCTGCTTCAACTTATATCTATGTTCCTTGCAGTTTGTAACGCCAGTATTCTATTGACTTTGTAAACTGTAATAAATGGGATACAACGAATCGTCAAGACAGAAAGAAAGATATAGGAATGATAATTATAATGATTTTGTGAATGTTGTGTTTGTCAATTAATATTTTACACCAAGGGTATATTTATTATCTGTGCTTGTATACCTAATTGTTAATGTATGTGTAACAATTGTAAACAAACCATTAAATAAATAAATAAATCATATTTTAGTCGCTTAAAAAAGTGTTAATAGTTTCTTATTGACTAAGGAATGTACCAAATGGGTGTTGGTCATGTTAATTTAAAACTAGTGCATGTTAGGTTCAAAGCTAGTGATGAGTTACCTCTATTAACTCAGAAGTTCTTAATATAGGTAATATACCAGGGAAATTAGCTATTTCTTTCTTAACATCATTACCGTAATGCTCACGCGCTATGGCGTGTTTCCAAAACCACGTTACAACCTGCAATAACCATACAAAATAGTGAACTTATAAAAGTCTTTATGGCAGTGATTATAGCTAAACCTTACTACAGAAACTTCATCACAAGTGGGAAGGAAGAAACATCGGAGCGTACGTCGTCGAATCTTGGACATATAATTCTTCAGTTTATGTATATAAATATATACTTCATGTTTATTTTTTATGTACCTAAATGTTAAGGACATTATAAGGCATTCTAGAATAAATTATAAAAAGACATGAACAACTATCTTGGATCCATAAGTGTGGGAGAGCCATGCTTCGGCACGAATGGGTCGGCTCGACCGGAGTGATACCACGGCCTCACAGAAAACCGGCGTGAAATAACCACAGCTTTGTGTTTCGCCGTGTGAGTGAGGTTACCGGAGGCCCAATCCTTCCCCTCCCCCAATCCCTCCTCAATCCCTAAATCTCCAAATCCCTAATCCCTAGAAGGTCGGCAACGCACTTGTAACTCCTCCGTTGCGAGTGTCCATGGGCGGCGCTGATAGCTTACCATCAGGTAATCCGTCTGCTCGTTTGCCGACCTATTACAAAAAAAAAACCCGCAAAGAAATAGATCAGAACCAAATTTTCACTAGGCCCAACATATTATCAGAGGGGAAGATAACATTTTGTCTTAAGCGAGCCATAAAAGATTGCACAACTGGGAGAAGCCCAGTCACCCAGCATTGCTACGCAAAACCAACCAAATATTAATAAGTTCTGTTTGTTGCGCATTTTGTCGTACTGAAGATGCCTAAAAGCACGAAAAATCAACAAGAGTGAGACTAGTGAGAGTAGAGAGTAAGTGTGGGAGAGCCATGCTTCGGCACGAATGGGTCGGCTCGGCCGGAGTGATACCACGGCCTCACAGAAAACCGGCGTGAAACAACCACACTGTTGTGTTTCGCCGTGTGAGTGAGGTTACCGGAGGCCTCCTAGTCCGAAAATCCCAATCCTTAAAAGGTCGGCAACAAACTCGTAACTCCTTCTTTGTTGCGGGTGTCCATGGGCGACGCCGATTGCTTACCATCAGGTAATTCGTCTGCTCGTTTGCCGTCCTATCACATAAAAAAAGAGACCTTGTGGAATTCTGCACTTCACTAAGTCCACATGATAAACTCTATCTGATGAGTCATTAAAATTGTCTAACATAGTGTTACATTCGTATTTCCAGAGTATATGATAGGCAAAATGCTGGTATTGCAGTTCCGCTATCGAACATTGGCACCATTGGAAGGAAACAAGTTTCAATTCAAATAATTAGCTGTTAAAGATGCCATGGCTTGTGAGAAACTGATGTTTTCTCCTCCTCCAATCATGTTTTCTCCAGCTGCTTACGCATGGATAGAAAAAACTGAGTAATGTGATGGCCCTTGATAGGAGTTGCCCATTTATACTGCCATTCAGTTAGAAGTTCATCCTAGATAACCAATAATGACTTACATAATCTAGCAATTTCAAACCTATAACGATGATTTTCTTAATCTTATATCTTGAATATTGGTATTACAGTATGTGGAACCTTCTTTGTGAGGGGAAAATCATCAAATGTGTTCTCTCGCCCAGGGTGAGGCGAGAGGAAGTTCATCCTAGATAACCAATAATGACTTACATAATCTAGCAATTTCAAACCTATAACGATGATTTTCTTAATCTTATATCTTGAATATTGGTATTACAGTATGTGGAACCTTCTTTGTGAGGGGAAAATCATCAAATGTGTTCTCTCGCCCAGGGTGAGGCGAGAGGGAGTGTCAGACTCTTACTGACTTAAGCACACCGTTCCTTCTCCTGCTTTAGGCTGAGGCCGTGGTACCTGATTGCGCTAGCCCGTCAACCCCGGCTAAGATTTAGAACCTGCATTCTAATGTTTGTGCAACACGTTAACCAAATTAAAGGTACATGTAGGAATGTGCATAGTAACAGTTACAATATCTGGCATAGATATTAAGATAGATATATCATTCTTTTTTCTTGTAGCATTCTGCATTTTATGTACACATCATTGAATAAGCATTCTGCTTCAGTTTATACGAAAAAAAGTGTAAGTACTATGGTATAACATTTTTGATCGTACTAGTATCTACTAACTTATTAATACCAATATCCTAATTACATAATTAGTTAGCTACAAGCTAGCCTGCAGCTTTACATACATGCTTGATTATTTATACTTGTGTACCGAGCAAGAAAAAAATAAAAAAAATCTTATTCATTTATTATTAATTATTATTTGCGAACACTGTGTGTGCCTGCAACTTCTTCTGTATTTACATATTTTGCAGAAATTGCACATTTTGCAAAACAGAATAATTGTTTTTTTATGTGTGTGTTCATCTATTCCTAGTCTGCTAACTATGAACTGATTTTTAAGTTTAGAAAACTGAAGTATTTTAATTAAGTAGGGTTTTCATGTAGCTACTTTAAGCTAGGTATATTATTATTTAAGAATTAAAACGATACTTTTTATCAAAAGTTTTTGTTGCTGAAATATGGGGAGAGATTACTTCGAAATTTTGTATACAGTAGGCAGTAGTTACCTAAGTATAATTTTTCAACTAGATAAATTGATAAGTAACTTATTTAATTCAAATTTTAGCTACCTGCAGTGGTTGATACAGGCCTGCTTATGCATATACAGATACTTAGTTGCTGTTATTAATAATCCATATGAAAGAAAAGCAAATCCAAATTGAGATCAGAGATTGATTTTGTAGTCATTAGACGTGTAGGTACTGATTATATGACTGCGAAGTACTCTCACCTCGGCGAGGGATGAGCTTGTGAGGAAGCCACCAAGTTGTCACGAGTGGTGACACTCAATCGGGGGCTTTGACTTCATAAAGTACTTATTTTGTTTTCTGTATTCTAATAAATACTTACTTAATATACCTACCAATTTTTGGTTCTGAATCAGTCCAATGTATGTATGCACATAATGCACAGATATTTATCTATACTAATATTATAAAGAGGTAACATTTGTAAGTTTGTATGTTTGTAAGTTTGTATGTAGGGGGTAATCTTTGGAATCGCTGGTCGGATTTACAAAATTCTTTCACTGATAGATAGCTACAATGTTCCTAAGTGCGATAGGCTATAAAACATCACGCTATGGTTAAAAGGAGCCGAGCAGCGGGTGAAACCGCGCGAGAGTAGTTAGTTTATGATAAAGCTTGATTTAGTATTGAGACAGTAAACTTAGTAGATAATTATTTTAAAACCATATATTTATTTATGAGCAACAATATCTATTACTAGTACATACGTTGAGGTATTACGAATGGCTCGTATCGTGCAGGTATCCTAAATAATTAGGTAGCCGGGGTTGTGAAGATATGATAGATATCCTGAATAATATTTTGAATAAACGCAAACTTGTGAACGTTTGCTGTCGTAATTTTAATTGGTAGTAGGACGAAACGCTTTTTCTTTTTAGAAAAAGGATAATTTAATAAAAGTTTTCAATTGAAACCTGGCAAGTACCAATGTGACCATTTCTGAGTCATATGTACTCTCTAAGATTATTTAGATACAACTTTTTTTTTTTTGTGAGGGGAAAGTCATCAAATGACTTCTCCCGCCCAGGGCCGGGCAGGAGGGAGTGTCAGACTCTTACTGACTAAAAACCTCCCTGTTCCTTCTCCTGCTCTGTGCCGAAGTCGCGGTACCTCATTGCGCTTACCCCGCAACCCCGGCTGAACATCAGCCCTTTAGGGCCCCGTCTGTGGTGGAAGATTATTTAGACACAACTGATAAACTTTGCTCACCATTGGGCATATTGGGCTTATAGGCTGATGATGATTCACTTAAATATTGTGTGACCACTCGCGTGATAGATGTTAAGCTGCCATTACATTATTAAAATTATATTAAATGACTAAAATAAGCTATTCAGTATATTATTATATCATTTGATTTGAAATCTATCGCGTGCCTTTGTAATTTTTTCGGTACTTCCTCAATATCAGACGAATAATGGTTTGTAAAAATGTTGAGTTAGTAAAATCCAAATTTTTCAACGTCTGTTCATTTAAACTTCGAGTTGTAGATACAAAGATATTTTTTGTTTTATCTTTATTCGAACAGTGAAATATAGTTTCTTAGACAGCTTTATACAGATTAAAAAAAAACAAATTATTTAAAAAATATATATTTTATAAAATGTTATATTTACATTTGAAAGACTTCAAACATTTGAAAGAGATCACCTAGCTTATTTTCGGATTCTGCTTATTTAAAAATGTAGTTTTAAGTATTACCTATGTATACCTTAATACTAGGTATAACTTAATTACCCACCGAGTAATAAAATTCGGTCCCAATCGGTCACCGAATTTTCTTACTCCTAGTCTACTTTTTTTATTTTACTTTTATTTTGGGGTGTTTATCACGGATATCCGTTATACAAATATATAATTATAACATTTGACTTGTTTTCTAGTAAAATAAAACTGTTATATAACAGAGAAAAATAAGAACAGGAACATGTATCACTCTGGTAATAGGGTAATTAAATTTAAAAAAAATCTTGTGTAGTGTCTGGACATGGCGTGGAAAGTATTGACTGAGGTAAGCCTAAGTACATCTAGTCTGAAGTTTTAGTTCTCTCACGGGTAGGGGGTAATTCACGTTCAGATTTGTTCCGGACACAATCCATAAACAAATGTTGTACATCCTCAATTTTATTGCACACTATGCAGTAACGAGAATTTTTCTTTTTCATAACGAATGCAAACTTCACAGGTGGATAGTTTTCGCAACAGGGTCTTAAAATTAATTTCAAATAGTTTCACCCAAATGTATATAATTATCATAAAAAAGAAAAAAGATATTATTTTGATTGATTAAGGTCTGAAACTAAGAAGTTTTGAAGGAATAGAAAAATTCTCTGTGGCCAAGCCCACTATAGGTACTCGCGGGTGAAACCGCGAACTTAGCTAGTCTGTTATAAATAGTGGGAATTAGCGATGAGTCCATTCATTTTCCTGGTTTAGGTTACAGTTAAAACAATGATGTTCATTTGTCATATGCCGGCGATACGACTTTATAAGCTAACTCTGTGTGTGTAATGCAATAAAGCATTGTGATCTTACATCATATCTGGCCTAGATATGATGTAATTTTAGTTTTAACTCTAGGTACCTTTATTCCGTCCTTTCATAATCTTTAAACATAGTGTGGTCATTTATAATTCTAAGAGTTTAAGTGTGGGAGAGCCATGCTTCGGCACGAATGTGCTGGCCCGACTAGAGTGATACCACGACCTCACAGAATACGGGCGTGAAGGTAGGTACCAACGTTGTGTTTTGCCGATTCTTGTCTCTATCTTCAATCCTCCAATATCCTACCTTAAATCCCTAATAACTCCAGGAACTCCTTTGGTATTGCGAGTGTGTGGTGCAGATAACTTATATTGTTTCATGCTCATTACACTAGCCTACTAACGCATGTCCTACGCTTTAAATCTTATCGGCCCCTGTAGTCGTTCCATTCAGACTAGGTATGTAGGTACATAACTGAGAAAGCATATGAACATTAAAGTTGTTGTGAACGTTTCCACGAACAAATATTATAGGCTGAACAGTATTTTTAAATAATATTATTATCATCGCTAGCTAAAAAAAAGTTCTTGAACCACGTTATGGTACAAGACACATGTGCTGTCTTATCTTTAAAACTTCAAAAACTATTCGCATTATTTAAATAAATAAACCAGTTCCCGACCGCGGCTTCGCCCGCGTGGTAAGTTGATAAAAAGTAGCCTATATCCTATTCCGGAGTGTATCAATTTTCATCCAGATCCGTCCAGTCGTTTTGGCTTAATTGAGTAACAAATATCCAAACACTGAAACTTATACATGTAAAATATTAGTAAGATATACGTATGTTAGTGACAGTGACAGAGAAATAAGTATTTTCCTGGAAATCTGCTGAAAAAATGTAACTATATAAACATTATTGTCTGTGTACCTACCTATACCTAATATGGTCAGTCAGGTATTGGTTTGGAAATAAATAGAAACATATCTAACCTAATCTAATCCTTATGCATGTGCCGGCGCTGCTCGTTATATTCAAAACTATAGAGTTGAGACTACAAACAATCTCTACAGATAATACATTCACAACTAGACATTTTCTTTAATAGTGCTATTTAATTCCCATATTTTGAAAGCCGACCCAATTATCCTTGCTGCTTCTTTCTTCAGATGTATTTTTTTGTGATTACTTATTCACTGTGCTGATTGTATTTAAAAAATATTATCTAGATACAATTTAATTTAATCAGGATGCTTCATATGAATAAATAACTTACAGTTCAGGTTACAACTATAAGTACTAAATTTACTAGATCGTCGAGAGAATTATTTTAGTAGGTTTTGGCCAAACAAACAATGACCGTGACACCTACCTAACATGTATTGTGAACAGTTGAGCGCTCGCAGACAGCGTGGCATCGGCGGAGTAATAGACACCGTCACCGTCAACAATATTATTGTCAAACAAAGCCATAGAGCACACAAAACGTCTTCACCTTAGAAGCGCTGCAAAAAGAGGAAGTCGTCGTGTGAACGTGATCCGCTTGTCACAACACAAAGGCGGGGCCTGACGTGCGCGGGCGCGGCATTGTGCGCCGTAAACTGAGCCGCCCCCTCCCCCCGCCCCGCCCCGCTGCGCGCGCGCACTGCCGCCGGACGCCGCGCGTGAGAACACACCTTCGTGCTCGCCGGTAGCATTGTGCTCGCCACACAAAACACATCTTTCAGTTTATTACACAAAACAATATACTTACCTATAAGTACGTTCGTATTACACTTGTCATGATGTACCTTACTACCTACCTGTGGTCTACTTTAGGAAGGTAACAAATATTGTCCAGATTATAAATTATTATGATATAGGTATTGTTTATTATTACAGACAATTTATTAAAACTTAAAGTTTTTTTTAAATAAGTAAAGTTTGAAAGCTAGATGTTGTCCTGAATATTTGGAATGTAGTTGTTCTGACAGACCTAACACCGTCTAAGCTTTATAGAAAAATTTACAAAATGTTAGGTAGGTATATCTACATAAATAAATGGTTGTACTGGCAAGTTTTTTTGGTGCCTTAGTTTGCTATACGTTTACTTAAATGTAAGGAAGTAAGTGTAAGTAGGCTAGGATTTGTAAGAATGTTACACTTTCAGGATTCTGTAAAACTTTAATAAAATTTACATAAAATTTTACAAGGTTATCTATTTCTACAGTAGGTATAGCTACGAAGACCTATACCTTCGAAACTTTTACATCACTCTATACCTAGTTTTGATCGTAGGGTAATCATAAATTTGTGTGTCATAACAGACATGTTGAACTGCAATTTCTGTCCAGAGTATGCTACAAGAAAAGTTATAATAATAATTGTGTAAGCTGCAAAATTGCACTTTTTTGTTTTTAGAAAAGAAATTCCAGTTTTCACTATAAGGTAAATTATACCTAATTGTTAAGAGTCGCAGGTAGATGATGTTAGTGTCACAAAAGAGTTATAGATATACTTAAATAGGGATAAATATTCTGATTTTTTTGTTTTTTAAAACGTTGCTCCACATTATGATTTGATCCTGTCTCGTGGGTGCGATTACAAATATATCATACTAGCTTTTCCCCGCGGCTTCGCTCGCGTTGGGGGTAGAATTAATCAAAATCCTTTCTTAGCGGATGCCTACGTCATAACATTTACCTGCATGCCAAATTTCAGTCCGATCCGTCTAGTAGTTTGGGCTGTGCGTTGTATCACTATATCAGTCACCTTTGAGTTTTATATATTTAGATTCAGAGCCAGAACAACAATGTGTGCATCAAACGATGCACACATTGCATGCATAAATTAGCTCTAAACTATCGGTTTAGGTGGATAACTAAATAATATGTTAATAACTATGTTTTTTATGTCAAAGAAGTCATATAAAATAAGTACATTTAGTTTATTACCTAGCATCGATTTTGGTAAATACCTGATTTGTAAACATTTTTACATACACTTTTCAGGTTAGTTTAAGACAAAAAGACATGCTAAGATTGTTTACATTTAGTTAATCGCCTAAAAGGATAGAACATAGTTGCCCAGACATTTCGCCAAAGTAAACAATTCAGAATATTTTTTTAGAATAAGTATACATATAGGTACCTATAATTATGTTACATGTGAAATGTAACATCTTGCATGACAATTCACATATCTAATGTAGGTACTAAGTTTTAACGCAGGAAAATTAGTTTTCTTATAAAAGTAACTGTAATGATTGTTGGTGCTTTCTATGCATTTACAGGAGGCAAGCGAGGAGACGGATCACCTGATTGTAAGTGATATAATCCGCCATGGATACCCGCAATACTAGAGGAGTCACAGGCGCATTGTCGGCTTGTTAAGAAGTACGCTTGATTCTTGAAGGTTTGTTGTTTCTTTTAACTAAGTATTTGTACAGATGAAATATTACAAAGATAAATTAGAATAAACAGTCAATAGTCATTTAGTATGACAGTAAGGATAGCTCTTGTATATTCTTTGATCTTGGTTACAGATTTCAGTCTTGCACTAAGTAAGCAGTATGTTTATCGAGATGCCTGTTAAATTATGATGTCACAAATTGTCTGACTCGCGGTAGACTGAATACAGGGTGAAGATTCTTCTTTACCAACTGTTTTTCTCACATAAATAACATTTACCATAAGTTACTCTTTGTACCTTGACCTTGTAAGATATATAATAAGTGTGTATGTGAAGAGATTATTGATTTATGTAGGTATATTTCATTGCAAACTAATGTTTTTTTATAGAATAGAATGGCAGATAAGCAGGCGGGTAAGTGCTGATAAATAAATCGGATCATGGACACTGCAATACTAGAGGAGTTTCAAAAGCGTTGCTGGTCTTGGGGGTTGTTAGACATTTAAGGATTGGAGGTAAGGGCGTTTGGGGATTTAAGGCTTAGCAAGGAGGATTGGTAAAGGATTGGCCTTCTGATAACGCAACACGGCAAAACGCAACACAATCGTTGCTTCGCACTGGTTTGTTCTGAGGCCGTGCCGGTATTATTCCGGTTGAGCCGGCCCATTCATACAAAAACATGGCTCTCCTATACTCTAGGTACCTAGTACCTACAACAGATACGACAGCAAACTACCTAAATAATCTTCATTATCTAAGTTTTGTAATGTTTGATGACTCTTTTTGTTGTACAAAAAAGTACACTGAATGATATAGAACTACTATTCCATAGACTCAATGATTGTGAGTTGATCGTAACTTTAGTTCCAAGTTAAGACGATTAGCAGTAATTGAGAACATGTAAATTTGTGGCAAAAATGACCATAAATGATTCCAAAGAACTCTCGAGCAATTATGTAATACTATTGATTATTTAAGCACAAAATGAAACTTCTGGTCCTACTTAAATGTTTAAATCTAAGATAAATATTTTTTAAGTACTTAAATATACCAATAAAAGCCACTTCTAATCGTCAAATAAAATAAATATACATACAAAATTAGATATACCTACGTGTGTCTAAGTTTTTATAAAATAAACAAAGTTGTGCGTCGTTAGACAGTAGCTATTACTTTATTTTATAAGATTAATATTCCTGACGGTTACCTAAACAAAAAAATAAAATAAAATGTATCTATTGAAAATTATGTTGTAATTACCTATATCTAACACTTTTTCTATAAGTAAATAAAATTAATAAATTCTGCCAATTTTTTTTTTTGCAAAACATTAATAATTTTTCAAAAAACCTTGGATTCACGGTTGCTGAAAAAAATAAACAGGTATATCTATAAGAAGTTTCTTTGCAGAAAAGGTACCTAGATCATTCAACTTATTTTGTTTAGTAGTTATTTTTATATTACAGTATATTTTATTTTGTATTTGCATAGGTAAAAGAAAAAATATATGTAAATATTGTTATTAAGCCATGATGTGGCCGAGATTATCACATGTTATAGGTTTCTTGTAGCTCATAGTGTTGTAGCACAGACAACGAGCGCTCTCCACTCGGCCTAGTATCCAGCTTACAGCGCCATCTATTTCATCAAATACGAGGTGACTGTTATTTCATTGAACGAAAGTAATAAACAAAAAGGCATGCATGGTGACATGATGAGTATATATTTTGCTATAGTGAATGACATTTTTAGTTTTAATAAAAATGTCTCTGCGCCGGTAAATAATACCTAACGGTAAATATATTATTATCAATGTATCGTTTTATGTATATATTTGTGTCTGAGATGAAATGTAATTAGTTTTGCAATTACTATGCAAGTAGCTGCATAATTAAAATGTGTGTAAACGCAGTTGTATAGAGTGTATAGGCAAGGAGGCAGCACAGTGCTGTGCAGGCAGGTAGAGTCTCAGCAGTAAACGACCAATGATTGATAATGCAGCATTATGAGCAGACGCAGGCTTTCACGCGAGCGGAACACCCCCCCCTCCCGCACGCGCCTATTCATTTCTTACAATTAATCAAAATTAAATCAACCGCCATAATACAACTCACTTTAGTGTCTAACTACTCGCGGTAGAGTCCCATTTCAGGTGGCAAGCGGTTGAATAGGCGTGTCCCCGCGAAGAAATCTGGCCAATACAGTGCGGTAACAAAATATCCGTATTGGCTATTAGTAGGCTCCGCCCGCGCGGGCTGGGGGGTTGTCGCGCGCGGCGCCAAACGACGTAAGTCTGCGGAGCTCCGCGGCGCTTACGTCGTATTGCAGGGTGGCGCGGCGCGCGCGGCCCAGGACTGAAAGGTCGTAAGAGGTGCGCGTGGGGCGGCGGATACGCCGTGTCGGCAGTGAGCGGGTCGGGGGGCGCCGCGCTCGCTGCACGCTGCGTGCTCCGCCAGCAGCGGCCGGGCGGCGCCGCGCACACAAGCGCTGCAGACGCCGCGGCGAGCGCTCGTGTCGCGACAACATAAAACTCAAAACGATATTTTTCGCGAATTTTCCACCGCCTTGGAAAAACTCATAAATATTTTTCTCAATTTTCAAATCTTCAGCCTAAGACTTAGGCCTAATTTTTATGTAGACAAATAATTATTATCTAGAGGTAGGAAGTGGAACAAAACTTTTAAAGAGTGTGTATTAAATAAAAACATTAGCATTAAGAACAACTTACAGCACGACCTAAGTAAATTGTGATAACTTAATATATAAGGCGAGATGTACAAGCAGCGGCGAGCCTCATAGAGCAGATAGCCCGCGATGCAAGCAATGAGCGCGAACGCGAGCGCGCCGCGAGCGCCGCAGAGGTCGCCGTTCGCGATCCAGGAGCTGCTGGGGCTGTCGGACAGCCGCGAGAGCCGCGAGCGCTACTTCGAGTCCCGGGATGGGGACCGCGTGCTCAACCTGTCCGAGGGCCGCGAGCCGCGCGCTGCGTACGCGCCGCAGTTCCCGCTGCCCGCCTCCATGGCCAGCCGCGTCGCCTACGCCGCCGCCTTCAACGCGCAGGCAGCAGTCGCCGCCGCCTTCCTGCCAGGCCCGCCACTACTGCACCCCCCGCCTGGTGAGTCACTGCTCCCTTGCACTGCAACTCCTCACAAACTTAACGTCCAAGCACTCAGCTGACTTGTCCCATTATTAGTTTGGTACATGATAACGCCGTACTTATAAACACTCAAAGACATCACTAGCAGGAGGCTCTGCCGGGGATTGAAGTAGATATCTATTATCAACATTGTCTAGGCACAGCTACCTTTAGGCACAGCTTTATTGTAGTTTTCTATCTATCGTTATAGCTGTACGCAATATGATGTAATGCACAAACTGAATAAAAACAAGAGTCTGAGACTGTTGTAAAGGATAGAGTAATTAATGCCGTCGGCATGTGGCAGCGCTCACTGCTCAGGTGTGTGTCTACAGGCTGCATGTCTGTATGTATGTATGTATGGATGTGGCATTGTGTCGCCGCGCCGCCGTTTAATTAGCGTTTTGTCTTATTTGTTAATTAGCGTACAATGGCGAGCTTTGCCGAGCCGCCGCCGGCTCCGGTTACCGGCCGACACTCGCGCGGCTGCACTTACATACATCTACTACTTCATTCTTATAATTAACTGCTCAATAAAGAATTACCCGCGAACCACGCGGCCAGTACGAACTACTATAGATAGGTGTTTACTATTATGGTAAAAGATACATGAATGTATTACATTATTAGGGAATATAAGTACAATAAATCTAGTAGGAGAATGCTAGCTTCTAACGAGATCTAGTCGAAAAATTACAGAACTGAATAATGACTTATAAGCTGTGTAATCTCAGCGCCTAAAAGTAAAAGATTTCTTAAAGACCAATCGCAATGCTCACCTAATGACAACTGAAAAAGTTTACATATAATATAGTTTGGTATGTTTACAATAAACAAATAGGTGTATGATAATGTAAAGTGAAATTTCTCAATTTATTTTAGACCATGTCCTACCATTTATTCATACTTTGTTAATACTAATGTACCTATAAGAAAATACTACTGCAAATAATTCATTTATATTGATGCTCCAGGTACATGTAAATTAAGATAGAAGAACATATTGAATGCAAACGCAATATAAAATTTTACGCATTATATTACCTCGATGGTTAGGTAGTGTAATGCACACATTTTATAAATGTCAAATAATGGTTGTACAATGTATGTAAATTACGTCAGATTTAGTATGTAAGGTTAAAAATATTGAATAGTAGTGCAAAGTGGAAATTAAAGAAATTTTACCTATACTGTGTCTGCGTCTAAAAACTACTATAATATGAATTTCCAATAGGAGTACGGAAGTGTTTAAAAAACATATAAATTAATTAAAAGAACGAGCTGTACCTTAAAAGAAATTGCTAAATTCTAAAATCACATCTATCACTATTAGTCTACTTAATTAGGTAACTCTTGAAACAAAGATGAAAATGCTTTGAGAATAAAACAATGTATTTATTTTTGTAAGTAGGCTATAAAACAGCCCCTTTATACGTCAAAATCAAAGTTAAAAAAACTAGATGTAGCCGGCATTTCCTATCTGACTACTCTGAGAAGAAATGCCGAAACAAACTCAGAGGTACGTCTCTTTAATAAAATTCGAATATTGAATTTAGGTATAAATTATTGTAATCATCAGTTGATACAAATGTAGTTGGCAAATGGAAGGTCTATTGAGAGCTGTGGTCGTTTGCCGTCGGCGGGCGCAGCCGGCGCGTCGCACATCTCTGTACGGCAATTATCTCGTCTAGTTGATGTTTAAAAGATATTACAAAGTAAGATATACTTTATTTTTTACTCATAAATTATGTTAGACAAATGTATTTTAGTTAGAGTGTCAATCTATCAGGTACTAAAGAGTTTTTTTGTTGTAAAAAGTTCTTTATTTTTACCAATTTGATAGATATCTGTTACAATAACAAGTAGACAATTCTAATTAATTATTATTGAAAAAATAAACATTCTAATTGTACCAATTTTAACTAGAACGATACTTAATAGATGAAATAGTATTCTAATCTCGAAGTGGATTATGATAATGTAAATAGTAAGCATATTCCATCTTTCTTTAGAATTGAATAGATTAAACTGAAAGCCTTATGTTACAATTCTAATCTAAATAAAATAACGTGTAAGAAACCCTCGTATAGATACCTACTCTCACAGAAATTGTTCTTCAATAACTAATAACAACTACTATAAACGCTAGTTTGTAATTTATATATCCATATCCCATACTACTGAACTGATCAGAAAGAAATTTGGGATAGAGATAGATTGTAGTTTAGAATGACACATAAGCTACTTGTACTTTTGGTACTGCGAGCTAAGTCGTTGGCAGAAGCTAGTTACAACAAAATGAAAGAATTTGTTAACGACTGTTCACAAGACAAGACACACACAACATTGTTCACTGGTTGAATCACAACGATAACAATTATAACATTGTTACGCTATCGCATCATAAAAACAAATGTGTAATTAAAAAACTCACAAAAATTGCAATTTGTGTAGTTTATAACTACAGACCAGCAACTTCCTTTAAAATTACGAATGGTCTTAAAAGGAAACATTTTAAAAATGATGATGAATTTACAGCAAACAGTTTCTCTAATATATCTGATCAAAAGAATACAACATAGCATTCAAATAAAACTCGCTTTAGCAAAATTCTGGTAAACGTAAATTGAATGTGAAATACTTCATTAGAAATTATTAACGAAATATAATAAATCTGCATAATACTTTAATTCTACTAAAAGTTTTACTATCCTTTATATAGCAGATATGTTTGATGTAACCATCACTAATTATCACCAGTAATTGATGCTAGAATACAGAGTCTGGCCTTATTGTTAATATTCAACCCCATCAACGACAACAAAAATACTACATGCTTTTAGGGACCAAGATAAAGCGGTTGGAGTACAGAAATCATGTGTCTCTTTGCAATCGAGCCGAAACTTAAACTTTCTGCTATTTACTTATACCTCATGAATAAGAGAAATCTACTCAATAATTTATACACGTTAAATTGCATTTTAGAAAAGTACGTTGCGTTTATTTTTTGATACTTTTTTATGATATGTACGTACAGGACTTGATTCGAAGACGCATTATTAATACTAGCCAAACATTACATATCATACACATAACTTTCCAAATATTGTATAACAAGATCTTCAGATAGAAGATTCAGATGGTTTGTGACATTGACCTAACATCTGCCTATAAAATACAACTTTGCAACGTCTCCAGTAGGTAGAAGAGAACACATGTGTTAAAGTTTTAACAGTTAGTCGAACGTTGTTCTAACCTTAATCATACTACGAGCTCAACTTACAGGTTCTCGTGTATACTTTTTAACAAGGAGCTCATTAATTCGAAGGCTAATGAAGGTAATTGTGTGAATTATCTGGCAACACCTGCGCACGCGCACAATAACAGTCACTAATCCAATCTGTTGGTAACCTTCACATTAACACGTTATATTATATGCAAAGTAGCTATGTACAATATGATATGTTGTATTTTCTAAGTCTCTAAAACTCTCATTAAGACTTCTGTTAATATACTTTTTTTTTAAATAATGGAGCACGCATCATATTTGCCCAATAAAAATGTAGCAATGTAAGTTTCGTGTAGATATTGAAACGATTTTCTATGGTATTATTTATAGGCCTATGCCTTCTTCGATGAATAATTATTACGCAATGAAGACTAGAATTATGCCAGAAACCGAAAAAGTTTTGATTTAATAATACAGACTATTAACCGAGGTGACATGATATACCGTCGTGACATGTGTCTGTAAAGTGCTATCGTTTAACAAACAAGCAACAATATCACGATTATGAATAAAAATAATCGCATCACATCACAATCTGAACGAGAATCTGCAAGAAAACAGACAGAGCCCGCGAGTACCTCCACTTAGCGCACAAAAGAAATTCACACACCTACTTATGTGTGACAAAGCGCGTTAGTCTTAACGGAGATTCGGATTGAACCCGGCACAATCCAACACCTCGGCAAAAAAACAAGCCCTTACAAATAGTGGTTGAAAGGAGAGTGGTTCGACTCACACCTCCCAGAATAGGCCTTTGTGACTCACAAAGAGGCCAAGATAAAGCCTCTTTGTGGGCCAAGATGTGTGATAAAGGGCCAGTGGATCAGAAAGAGGGCATTCACTAAATTAGTGGTCAATCCCACCTTGGCGTGTGATTGATTTCACGTCTCCAGTGACGAGCTGTTTAGCTCTGACATGAATGGCAGACAAGTGAAACGCATTGCACACTGAGCACACTGACTTCCTTACGCATAATAACATTAGATGTTGTAGGAAACTGACTGGAGCATTCTCATCGCGTCGCATGAAGTATGTGTGAGATGGCAGCACAATGCAGATAATTAAATATTGCCATGCCCTTGTTGAATAGATTAAAGTTATTTCTCAGTCGCTACGCACTTTGCTTAATAAATAACATGACAACGACACGCAATTTGAAAATGACTTAAATTTATTTGTCAATATGTGCACCGCATCAGTTAGAATAGGAATGTAGGTGTAAGCTTCAGCACGATGTAGGTCATATGTTGTCGGGTTCCGTATCGATCGCGGACGGCTACAAATTAGACAAGCACATTAGCAGAGTTATCAGCGAGCCCGCGGACCCCCGCTCCGGCAGGCGCACACTCGCTGATGTGCGATCATTAGCACTCGGTAGTACATCGCGCGTTGTGGTTACGAGTGCATTAGCTATGTGACCTCACTGACAGAATTACTTTAAATGTACATCGACACAATGTTTATTGACATTCTTAGTATCGTCAATTTATATTATTTTTAAGTTGTATTCGATAAAAGATTTAGTACTAGTGTTAGTTGTAGTTCAGATATTTGACGAATATAGTATATTATTATTACTTTCTGCGTGTTATTATAATCCGTCCTGTAATATCGTATATCCGCCTGTGGTGTCGACTCCTAACCCGAAAGGGTTGTCGGTTATTGGTTCGCATAACCGCTAGTACTCACACACATACACATACACACATACATACACGGCCGCGGCTCACATAATGAGTTCCGTTGCGTTGTGTTTGTGTGTGAGCGCTAACCCTTCCCTACAACCAGTTTGTCGGTGTATGGTGCCAGTTACAGCGGTCAAAATAAAAACTATTTTTTAAATGCGTCAAACTACAGAAAGTACTGGCTCAGAATTGCCACAATCATTGTATCGATCGATTACTGATTATATACTATTAGATTTATAGTAATTCCATAACAGTGTGATCTGGTTTAAAGTATTATTTTGGCATGATTGATTAGACTTGAATAAAAATAAAAGAACAATTGCTTTAAAACTTGCGATCTAGAGATCATCAAAATTGCAGCGTGCTAGTGAGAAGCGCGTCTGTTGTTGAATGATCAGCCGCTGTGAGTCCGACCCCGCCCCGCGGTGTTGTCTGGTGGTGTGATGCTGCCGGCAGCCCGGAGCCTCGTGTTCACCACGCACTACAAACATGATGACGTGTTGCTCGAGTCTGTACTGACTATAATCAGTGACGTCTTACATACTAAACTATGCATACATAGATACCTTCTTACTTCATTAATAGCCATCAATAATAGTAATAAGTAGACGTGAAATATTGATAGTAAACAGTTGTTGAAATTACATAAATAATACAGAATATATAAACGTATCAAATCAACATGTTTTAAGAGTAAGCAGGGGTAAAACATGTACAGTAAGGGTTTCAATCTTGTTTTGTTTAATTGGATTTATAAATTGTAAATTTAATTTAGCAGGTATATGTGAGTGTATAAAACAAACCACTGCTAACTCCTCTAGATAATTTTTAATTTATATTTGTTAATTATTTCAATTTACAGTTAATTCTATTATTCTTCAAGTGCGTATGTAGATATCTGTTCCTCTTTCACATAAAAACTACTGGACGGATTTGAATGAAATTTAGTATATGTAGTTACATAGCCTGGAATAGCACACATGCTACTTTTGACGCTGATACTGAAATTATTTTAAAATGAAATGGCAATGCACAGTTATTTAGATATTTATCACGCAGCGTCACATTCACATTTTTAAATGTTTTTTAAATACCTTGAAAAACTGACCTTAATTTACACATGAATATATTGCGTGTATTACAGATTATAGTTAAGATTAAATTAAGTTACAAGTATTCTACTGAGCCCGGATGATGGTGGCTGCACTGTGTCGACCAAAACCCAAAACATTCAAAATGTTGAGATTAGTTTACACAGATATTTGTGAATTATATAATTATTATATTATTGTTCTATTGAATTATTATAAGCCCATTCATTTATTCATTAAATTTGTGTAGTCTAACTCAAATAAATAAATTAATAATTAACAAAGTGCATCATATTTTATAACAGAGCTTGTTTGTCTTGTCTGTCTTTGGAAAAGTCAGGACAGATGCTTACTTTACATAAATCACAGATGAAACAACAATTAGTATTTTGTGCACAGAGCTGCGACACCTTCACACACACATACACACACTTGTGTAGGTGCATGTTGCGAATGTGTGTGTGTACAGCGAGGGAGTGGAGAGTGTTCGGGCCGACACCTCCGCACAAAGAGCGGCGCCGCGCGACTCTAATAGCTAGTTTCACACAACTAGCGCGAGCACTGGCTGCGCCTGCCTTATCATTTATATTAATTTACTTACTAACATTACTTTGCACATGTAATACACCATTTTACACAGACATATTACTCGGAACTGGAAACAAAATGTCACATTTTCGTAGCATGCTACGACATTGCTACGTCGTAGTCACTACGTAGCCATTGTTAGTGGTAGCATTTGCAGTTGTTTTCTAGTAACGTAATATTTTCGGTGGAGTGAATGAGACTACCTTTGCTACTGACCTCATCGAGTGGCGATAAGTGATTAATGTCAGTACACCGTACGTTTATTACTCGAGTGAAAACTCCAAAACAAAATAACCAACAGTCGTATTTAAGTTTCGCTAGCAGTTAGCAAACAAACAATAAGTCGGGCGTGAACACCAATATATATTCTAGTGGCGGGCGTTAGGGTTCAAATTTATTTAGTCGCTACAACTGCCTCCCTCGCCTCTAATTAGCCTGAAAACGAAACTATCAACATGTTGGTTTAATTTGGACCTTGGACTTAAAGTTATAGGGTATATTTTGGTATGTAGCGGAGGTAACAATAATAGAGGACACTCGACCTCTCAGAGGTGCGAGATTTCCCGCGCGTATTACTTTTTATAGTAAAGTGTCGCTGAACACTTTGTGCACAGAATTAAGAATATTCTTTAGCACGAGCGCGGCGTGACGTCACGCGGTGTGTGTGGGACAGCTGAGTGCTACTGAATATTTTGTACTTAGTACAGTCTTACATTATTAAATAAACTCTTTTTACATTTAACTAATTAATTACCAACTACAAATCGTCTCCTTACTTAACATTTTAATTTTGTACCGTCTCAAAGACACAGAAGACTCAGGACATAGACAATGGAACATTATTTACTAGAAGTAAAGTTATTGGAGCTGTAAAGTAAACCGGAGCGAGTTAACTGAAACATAAGTTAGCGTCAGTTAGTGCTGAAATTATCATAAAACGTTTTATTCGCTGAACAGAAAGGCTTCACTGCTGTTCATTTAAAATTGTAATGCTCAGACTTGGAACGACATCGTATTTTAACAATTTGTTGTTATTTTGGTTATCGGCGACGGCCCTGAGGACTCATAAATAAAATAAACTCGTATGAATATTTATTTAAATTATTAATAGGTATGAAACGGTTTTTCTATCTTACTAGTTATAAGTACTGAAAAGTATTCTTACAATTTATTTAACACATTTTTTAGATTTATTTTCAGTCGTGCTCTCATTTTGTTAACTTACTATGTAAATCATTAAAACTACCTAAACACACACATCTATTTCGGTCAGTGTAGTAATGTTATCTCAATGTATTACATAATCTTCATGTGTTAATGACCTTGTATGTCAGGAAGTATTTAACGAACAGGCCACCGTACAATGAGCCACTAGCTGCACCCAATACAGCAATACGGCAGCCATCAATATGATGCCCTTAATACCATAGCCCCATTACACACTGGAAACTCCAATAAAAATCTAACATCTCGCTCATATTTCAGCTGAAACCAAATAGCAGTGCTTTGTCTCTTTCGTGGCCAGGGCAGTATGTATCTGGCGTCTCGTTCCCCCCCGCGAGGCTGGCAAAGCAAGGGCCCGATTATGATAATCTCCCCCGGCTGAATATAAATTGGGCTGTTATTTACAATGAGTTATTTAGCGCTCCGAGACTATCACGTTATTATGTAAATGTTATGAACGTATCGCGTAATGAATTCTTATATTCGTTATTTATTTATTAATGGACGATATTTATTCGTTCCCGCTCAGTGTCTAGGGATGGGAAAAGGTCCAAGTTAATTGCCCGCCTTTTTGTTCAACTAATTGTGTCACGTTGATGTCGGAGGCAAACGCTTCATTTTAGTTTCTTGCTTTCTTTTTATAGTATTTGTATATCGTAAGTCCTTTTTGTGATAACTTCATTATAATAAATTATTCATATAATATTGTTTTTGCATTAAAGACAAATTTTCAAATATGCACAAAGTTCGATTTTTAGTTTTTTATTTTAAGGCAAACAATATTTAAAAATCAATAAGCTATAAACAATATATATCAGATAATGCAATGATTATGATTATAATCGATTGCTATTACTTCAGTGACTTTAAGAAACCCTGTAACTCGGTGAGTGCCGCACGTTGCTAGCACCAGTATCGGATCGCATGGCTCAGTAATTGTAGCAACAGTATCGTCTAAACGGTTGTTTTCACGCGACGACAAAACGCACCCCGAAAAATCTATAGCTCCCCCCCCCCGGCCGGGCGCCGCGCGACCCTGCCTCACCGCCGCAGACGTCCTCCCGACACACTCCACTTTTGGACTTTTTAACCCAAGATGGCTTAATTTTCTTCTCGCAACGATTATTCTGCGTTTCTTAAAAAACTCCATTAGAAATTGAGCCCAGCGGGGCGTACCGACGACAGCGGGGTGACGGCTGAAGTGGGGGGGTCGAGTCCGGGTCGAATGTTCCGGGATTAGCATTTAGCAGGTTTTTGCGGACAATGCGTGGAGCGGGAGCTTGAGCGGAGCTATCGCCGAGGAATGCGCTTTTGTTTACGAGAGCGGCGCGAGGGTTAAATTGCTTCATTGAAATGTTCCGAATATTTCGTGCACCTCCGACGTGTTTTATTAACTCTACAGCTATTTGCTTTATTAAGCCGCTCGACGCTCGCCGCACGCGCGCTGCTCCACTCGCCAGTTCAGGTTTTTATAGCCCGTCTCTGCTCTAGCGTTATTATAGTTGAAGCTAAATAGGTTATAATTGTGGTGAAAGAAATCAAAAAAAAAGAATATTAGAAGGACTATCTGTGCATACTCATTGTCTAATGAGGAATCCAGGCCACGATAATCAAGGTTTTGTGAGTGACGGTGATTCGCATCATATTTGGGTCATACGTAGCTCACAGTATATCTACAGTTAGTGTAATGGTGAGTGATTGAGTGGAGGAAACCACCAGCTAGTTTGTTGAGTTGGTACCAAACTAACTAAGCATTGACTACAGTTCAATTACTCCAACATCCACATTTTTTTATTATGATTATTTGTTCTTCACACTGCTACAAATAGTCAGTATCGTTGACGGGCTGACTCTAGGTTTGCTAATCGCAAGTGCTATTGATGTTGACATAATTATTTAATGAGTCGTGGTCCAAATTCTTAGTGGCGAGATAAAGTGGCGCCTGAAGGCAGTAGCGCGGTACAGGGCGCGGTGCGGCTCGGTCGCGGCTCGGTCGCGGTACGTCCGGCTCGGAAGCGCTGGCGGCGGCGGCGCGGCGCGGCGCTTATTGTTAATTAATTACAAACGATTCTGCCGAGCCCAGCGTTCCACCAATACACTCAGTCTGAGACACACTCCCCTACTAAATACTTTTCATAATTTTATAAATTAGAAAAAAAAAATCGAGTTTTCTGTTTGAATCAAAAGGTCTATCGAATCCGTTCTCTGAAACAATTATAGATTAAAATAAGATAAAGTACATGGAAAAGGTCTTGGCTATTTTTATTCTAAAGTTTAAAAATTCTTTATAAGATTGGATCAAGACCATCTATATATGCCATTGCACTTTAGCAGGCAGTAGTGTGTCGGCAATAAACAAATGTGTAGCGCTCAGTGTGTCACAGTCGCGGTGGACGTTTCTCCCGCCTTTGTGTGGCATTTCTTCAGAGGCGCGGAGGCAATGAGGCGGCGTTTAATGAGGTCGTCACCGACACCTGCTAATTGATTAACTGCCACACAAACAATTCGCAAGCGATGCCATTAAGAGGCCAGCGAATATTATAAGATTTCAGGATAATAAAACTGGACTTAAAAAGTTAAGAAAATCTTAGAATATTACGAAACCACTTTTAAGTTTGTTTTTTAATTCAGTTTAATGTTACACAGACCACGTTTTGACATTAAAGTTCTTGACCACTTGACAACTTTATTCTATAACGACAAGATTTTTTTATTTTGACATTTCCTTTTGTCAATTGGGAAGAAATATTCTTTTGATATTGTTTTGTTATTGATAAAGATATAAATAATGTGCATATACATAATAGAATATGTAACTAATAATAACAAAGCTACTGGGAAACCAAGAACATCTATTCAGGTACAAGTTTTTTTTAGTAATGCACGTCATTAGCCCTTATGTGCCTATTGCTGTACTGAAGCGGATGGCAATTACAGACTTATTACAAGAAATTATATAGTAGTATGAGGACACTCCTCACGATGTTTCAGTGGTATCTGAACAAACTAACCAAGTATTCATTATTGAAACACGGGAGAAATCACGCCAGATTTCTAGCCTGCGTTCTTAGGTATGAGAAGCAGGTCACCACGCCACCTATATTCTTTTCTTATTAATAATTATTGTGGTGGTAATGAATACAGTTCGTGAAATAAGTGGGTCGTTCGTTAATGTCCTCATTGGCTGTCAATTGCTAGTTAATCGAGGACAATGCTGCTCAGGAATGCGGTCAAGGAGAGCGCTGCCGGTGGCATCTGGCTAATATTACCGCCACGGAGCTCCACCGCACTCGTCGCGGATAATGCTCATTATAAGATAGATATTTGGCGTTAATTAGAGTCCTTTTATTGTTGCTTTGATTTACGTGAATTAGTATTTCGTATGGATAGTTAGTTGGACTCAGAGGACTGAGGATTGAATTAAATTGGTATTGAAAAAGTCTATGTTCAGTAAAATGAAACGATGATGACAATAATGATATACTTACTGAAAATTATGTAATCTCTTCTCACTAAATCATTTATTTAATAAAAGCCCCTGATGTGATTCAATTGTAATGTTTTTATTTGGAAACTTTTGTCCAAGTTTTTTTTTTATATTTTTTCTATCTTCCCCCATAAAAAGTATTAGGTGTGCGTAAACAAGTTTGAGCACAATTTACATGTATGTATATACATAGTGTCGTCAGTAAAAGTCGTGTATGTGTGTGTTAGTTTGGTAAAGCCGCATTGTGTGTGTTTACGAGGACATCAAAGCTCGCCGGCGGCGATGTGAATGCCAATTGGTTTTTTATCGTTTTCTCTCTAGGCTCGTGATAACACCCCCGCCCCTCCCCTCCCTCTTTTCACTCAGTACCCCTCGGCTGCCATGCGACGTCTTACTGACAAGTCTGCATAGTTGGCAAGTTTCTCCGTACATCTAGTTTGTCGGACGCCTTCTTAGTGAGCGGATCATAGCAACTCACTATACCTAGACGTCTACCTGGAAAGTAGATGGTTAAGTCCATCTACGATTCTTCATTATTAAAGTTGTCGCCGTCTCATCACAGCAGACTAATTAAGTCCCATGTCTGCAATACAGCCGAATATTCAAACAATACCAACTCTCGAATCCAATGAAATTAGTTGATCATGTAAAAACTGCGAACAAGCTCCAGCAATACTCGCCTGGGGCTCGGTTGCGGCTACTATACGAATCGTGGCCATTACACCGAGAGCCCCGAAGCTTTCCCTATCAACTTATTCGTTCTTACATTAGCTACCGGGGTAGAGTTCAACGTAAACTGGACCTATGACAGTATTGATACTTGTCCAGTTTAGTGTGAGCTGTATGAGTTGGTGTACCGGAGCCTGCGTGGTGTGTTTTGGTAGAGGAGCGCGGGGCGCGGGAGGTCTGTCGTGGCTGGCGCTGGGTGTGCGTCGCGTGTACTAGTGCTCACTTCACACGTCATACAAAGGTCGCTAACTGCCTGCTATTAACTGCTCGACCCCCCTCCAGCCTAGTGATGTGCCACCTCTACTTGTTTTATCGAATTACTCTCCGTACGACATCATATCTCACCACACACACTCTAGTTGTATTCACGATTAATGGACGAAAGTACTTACTGACAGTGTCTTTCCTTGTACCCACATAATAAATATTAGAAATACTGTTAATCCTAGTTCAGAATGTTCTCTCATTCTCTGCTAGAAAGTAAAGCAATCAGCTTGCTTGCTTGCTTCTTTTAAAAGAAAGTATAACGTCATGTTGTTGATACAACATGTTTGTTAAACCTAAATAATTTTATGAATTCAATAAAAATAGTCATTTAGAAGGAATAAGTAACAAGTCCAGGAAACCGAAACATTCTGTGTTAATTCAATGTATACTATATTAATCTCGAGTTTATCGAGTACTCAACAAATACAATAAATCGCTAACGGAAGAAAATCTGCGACAAGTACGATTTCTGCCATCACTAACCCTCGCACCGCCCGCGGCTCCTTTCCCGGCGTCTAATCAAGCGAAACAAAACCATACCACCTACATAATAAGATCTTAATTCCATTGTGTACTTATCTTATTATTTTTCTATAACTCTCTCAGCCAATTCCAACTCTATTTGTAGAGCCACTGGGTTGATGTTCGTGTGTCGTTGGCGTGTTGTATAGAGTCAATGATTTTGGTAGGAACAAGGGCTGTGCTCTCCAATGGTCCCGATAAATTATCCGCTTTCGCTTGTTTTATAATAACCGAACTGATACAATCGCAGGCGCTAATTGCAAATCTATTAATTGATTAATTTCATACTAATTGTTTCATGGGCATATTGTCTTTCGACTATTAGTTAATTAAAATGCATTATACGTATTGAAACACGTGGGTGCTGTTAATAGACATATGTTATAATAGTTATTTATCTTCGGTAACTTTGATAAATATATTTATTGACTAATTGATACTTAGTAAGGCGGCGGGAGAACAAGACTACTCGTATAAGTATACACTTATTTCCACTGGCCACTGTAGTGCACCACATGAGGTACCAGGCCGTCATTGAACGCCTTCTGTATGCATCAGTATACATATTCATAAACACACACATGAACATGCACATAATAAAGTAAACACATTGACGATAATTACAAAATTACACGTTGTGAGAGTGAGGTGGGCCCGAGATAGTGCCTTGTGGCAGGCCTGCGTGAACCCTTGCACCATTGTGTACCTCGCCCGACCCAAAATATTGTGACAAGCGTCCCACCTCACCCACAAAGGCGACACTGTCACATTATTGTGCCGATACACTATTGTCATATTGTCACACTTTAAAATGTCTCTTTGTTATTTTAATGGAATCTGTGGGCTCTTGTAGCTACTGAATATGTGAGCATCTGGAGATCGGAAGTGCCGTTTCTACAAAGATATAAACTGGTTACTTTTGTTGTTCAGGATTTGTTTATTCAAATGTATTAACTGTGAACTCGCAATCTAGCCAGATTCTTGAAAAAAAGACATTACCATACTTGTCGCCATTTTGGTCCTGAATTACTTATTGCTTTCCACTTCTAAAAAGCAGTAAGCCTCCAAGATACTGCCATGGGTAAACAGATACGTTCTCCGTTATTACAAATATTACCTGCGCCGTTATTATTGACGTTAACCCCCAAAACAACACAATTAACATTTTCAAGTAGATAATGACAGCAGTCCACTTGACAGGTTTTTGCATTAGTTTCGCGGAAGTGTGTGTTTGTGTAGGCCTGCGCCCGCGCCGCTACTGTGCTGTTACTGTGCAACTGTTGTTGTTACAACTCGATATTATTGTGCCGCTAGCGCCGCACTGTTTGGGTTGCACTTTATTTTTTCACCACCTGTTGTGTTGTGTGACTGTGTAATTGGTTGGGAACCAAATGTGTAGCGGTCGTTAATTGACTGCTTGTGTTGAGCTCCTTATTCATTCCTGGAAAACTTTATTTTCTTATTTTTTATATTACTATAAGGGTTTCAAGTTGAATATTACTGGCAAGTGTTAAAGAAATAGCTACGCAGGTACGTAGCTCGTAACACAAAGTTCTATTAAAAAGTCTTAATCGATGTATTTTGTATAGTGTAGGGGGAGAAATATAACAAAATGTTTGTCTGTTTGTAGCATAAGTAACATTTGGTCATCATTATCGCAATGAATGGTCGCTTCCATCAAAATACTTGCAATAAAATTTCAATTACCTTAAACCAGGGACTTAGCTTGCATCTCAAATTATAAGAGCTCTTTTGTTGGCGGATTAGCCGACAGAATGCGGAGGGCACGCGGCCCGGCCGCCGCGGTAATTGAAATAGCTCTGCGCATTAGATGGTATTATAACCACCATTGTAAAATGGCACCAGCCGCCTCCCCCGCGCGGTACTACGCCGCCGCGCGTTGGTTCGTTGCACGTTGTGCTAAAGTTCTTGATATGCTGGTCGCTTCTTGCATAGTGGTGTGCAGAACATTCTTGCAGGATTACAAGTTTAGTGTGACAGCCGAGCTCAATTAAGTAACCCTCGACTCGATTGGATATTAATTTATTGGCGTCATATAATTCAGTAATGCGGTCGGAATGCGGACCGTTTATACTCTCTCCTTTACTCTAAACTTTATTATTCAATTCAAAGCCATTAGTGAAGTTTGCAAGTTAATTTCTAATTAAGTATCGAAATTGACTAACAGAAAATAAACTTAATAAGAAAACAAGTACTATAATCGTAATAAATATCTATTTTTAATTGAATCGAACTGAATCGAATTGGGAATAAATGTGACAACTCACTATAAAGTTACAAAATTAGGTAAAGTTACCAGGTTGTATTATATACTCGTAGTAGTGTATGCCTGCAGCCCGCACAGGCTCATGGCTCGTGGCCCATAGCTCATGGTACAACAACAGCACGAAGCTAGCGAACGTGTTCGGAATCGTAATGTGACGTTTAAAGCAAGATGGCGGCAGCTCGAGAGCGCGCTAATGAATTATGACACGGGTTAACGGCAAATTAATATACATTATAAGCAGTTTACACAAACAAGCTGTGAGCTGCAGCCAATCTTATTACATGTTAACAGAGCAAGGAAATGTTTAGTTTAACGTACCCATTGTTACTTTCCATAATTTTCGCATTTATTTATTTTGTGTCACCGATAATTATTGGTAATGTCTTGATTTTGCTTGTCTTGTTTTATCTCTCCACATCACCAAAAGCTTCGAATGGCAGAGAATGTCTGTGGCATTAGAGTCCATCTTGCACATAAATTCAAAAGTCTCTTATGTCTACTAGAGAAATGAAATAATTCTGATAATTTTCTGATATTATTGTAAACTACTACAAAACACACCATTATCATTATAAGTAACAAAGAAGAAAGAATTCGTTGCCTAATTACTGTCAAAGTTCAGCCTCAAAGTGTACACTTGAAAAATGTCAATTTTCTATTGAAAGCTGGACGCCAATAAATGCAACAATTAAGACGAGCAATAAAGCAGCTGACAGCCGAGTGTCGATGGAAATAAAATAATCATGATGACTCATTAGTAGTGAGTTCTTGTTGAGGAGGCGCTGTCAGCCGCGCGCCGCCTGATTGACTCGAGTGGGGGCTGAGACTCAATTAAATCCCTAACATTTGTATTAATTAAACGAAAGGAATTTGATACGAATCGACAATGGCGCTCGATTGACGGTGAGCCGTACTTATTGATGCTATTAGTCGGGGCTATTGTCAGTAAACATTTTATGTATAATTGTGTTGTCCGTGTAATTGGTGGTTAGAAGCGGAGATCATCTTGCTGTTAACCTCATTGAATTTAGTTAAATACGTCGTTTGTACTCACCTCGTTATAAATATTATCTCGCAGTAACATCACGCCAGGCAGTCCCACACTTGTGTGTATTATTGTACATCAATACACATCAAATTGTTTTCAAACCGTAGCGCTGGTTGAGTATTGTAAATCATGAATGGGTAATTCGATATCTCTTTTTCTGTCATCTTCACTTGAGACAAAGAGAGGTGCGCAAGCGCATTGTGTTCTAATGACAACACTGGAGTGTAGTGAGCCAATGAAGTGGCTGCCTCGTGCATTTGACTCGAGCAAGGAGCGTGTCATCCTGTGCATACAGTTTTTGTCATTTGTTGACAGAGGATTAAGACAATAGAGTGTCTGCATGCGAGCACTCGATGTCAACAACGTGCTAATAGCTAATTAAACACTTGTCAACAAGCGACAGATTGCCCATATTAAAGGTATTTAACGAAGAAGACGGGGTTTGGTTCATATAATTATTTTGAAATAAATATCGACTTGAATATTTGTGAGTATATCGATACTGTAAACATTGACCCTTTGTATAATTTTATTTTAGATTTCCTTTATTTGTGGTATATTCAATTTACGCACAATCGTCAGGATATGGTTTTTCTGAAACGATTTTAAGTTCCATTAAGGAGATATTTTGTTGAATATGTTATTACACAAGACAACATCAGTCTGGGCTCCACATATCCAGGTCAGCTACTTTCACAGGCCGACCTAGCCCACCTCCTCGCTGGGAAGTGCACGGAGCTGCCATTGTCCCTCAACAATGGCGGTCACTCCGCACTCGCCTCTATTTATCTTACACCTAACATAATTGAGGAAGTATTTAACTCCGCTTTTGTTGCGTTTTTTCCTTTAATATTGTTAAAATTGTACGACAATCAGGTAACTGACAGCCGTTTGAAGCCGCTAGGGCTGTCAGCCGCATGTGTGGCGCAGAGAATGTTATGTTATTCTGTCATTGTATGTGAAGGGTTGTTCGTCGACTATACTTATAGTTTCTTTAATCGTTTATTACATATTTTGGCATTTTGATGAACTTTCATAGCCATCGTTCTGTTGTTGTGAGATCAAATTGTTTAAATGACTTAAAAGTTTTTCATCACCTTTGCTGATTATACTATCAAGCTAATTAATACGCAGCTACATTTAATTATTTCGAACAACTAAAAGTAATAGCAATTTTTTATTATGTTGTATATTATCTAAGTAACATGCTGACAGCCCTGCGTGCGCGTGCGCAAGTCGTGGTGCTCAATAGAGCTGTCTTCAAGTTACGCGCACATTGTCTATGGCTGAGAGGCTCCAACGATTGTCCCGGCTGTGTACCGAACGCGCACAGTTTTTGTGTGTCGATTGTCGATGGTAACCTAATAGTGCCCGACTAGTTGGCATTGTGCGCGTGTAAATATAGAAACGTAAGACGAATCGCAATCACTGCTCCGACAACCATCACCATCACTATGCTAAATTGGATTCGTTGAATACTTTAGACTAACAACCGATTTCAATACCCAATTACAATTGACATTAAAATTTTTGACATAAGTTCAGTCAAAGATCAAGATCGACCAAAAGATTTTGGATTGAAATCGACTGTGACAGAATATAATGTTTTGGTAAAAACCGTTTTTCTTTGCAAAAGCTGCGCGTAGAAAACCTCTTTCGTCATAACATTGTTACTTTTTTTGAGGAAGGAAAATCGTCATATTGTTTCTCTCTATTTATGGGGTGAGAGTGAGTATCACACTCTTACTAACTAAATTGGAAACCTCGCTGTTCCTTCGTCTGCTTTGGGCAGAAGCCGCGGTGCATTATTTGCGATTGCACTCATAACCCCGGCTGGTCAATTTGTTACCTGCAGTTGAGGTGGTTGACTATCATCTGATACTACGTTGACACAGTGCAAAATAGCCTAGTACACTTAGAACTAAACTTAGAAAATATGCGAATAAACTGTTTTAGTAGAAGCAATTGACTCAATAATCATTAAGTTTTTATGGCATATATGTGTCACTTGTTACACTAGACTTACATGTTGTTGCCTATTCGGAATTGGGGATTGCATTAGCATAGTAATTAAATCTTTTATATAAAATTCTAATGTCATAATGTTAGTTACCTTACTCCTCCGATTGATTTTTATCAATAAGTATAAGCATACCCAATAGGTCTGAGAATTGGCTACTGGCCGTTTTTCATATCTTAGGGATACCATCTTATCAATGTTATAAAAATGTGAAAGTTTGTGAAAATGTATGGATATATGTTAGTTTTTTTTTCACATAAAAACGTGACATGGACCTGTTTGGTTGAAATTTGGTATGTAGATAAGCGATTACCTGGATTAAGACATAAGCGAAGCCACGGGTGGAAAATCACATTTGCAGGATCAGCTAGTTTATATATTAATCTTACAGTTGTTATTTTCAAAATAATTGTCTCAACATCAACGTTCAATATTAATTAACAAATATTGTGTCCGCCGTAACTGTCACTTAAAGGCTATTTACCTATATATCAACCATGTCCAGGTACTTCTGAAACGTCAATAAAACAGAATTATTTGATCCATTCTGGCTGTCTGTTTAGCTAGGTTATCTTTCCAAATGTTGCCTGCCTCTTCTCGTATGGCGAAGAACGAGCAAGAAATTTCTGATAAATTAGTAAAACTGGTATAAACAGCTTCTTCTTCATCTTTATGAGACACCATCTTACGGTACCTACACAGTATCTTAGATTTTTTCTTCATGACTAAAATTAAGCATGTGCCAATTAAATAATCTAACTCAGTCAAATGAGTAATAATAGATAACGATGTAACTGCAGCGTAGGCCGCACCGGATCAGCCCCGGCTCGGTCCCGACTCGGGCCCGGCTCGGCCTCGGCTCGGCGGCGCTGAATCTGAGCCAGCGAGCACTTTTAAATTGGAATTCCTAGCGGGAGTTGTTTGTACTTGGTAGCTTAATTAATGAATGTAATTGTTGCAGGGTTCCCGCAAATCAAGTCGCCATACAGCCCCGGCTCGCAGCCCCATCTCACCGGTGAGTCGCATTTTTGTCTTCAACTCATTACATTAAGATTTGCAGCCGATCAACAGAGCACGGCGCTGCCTTTGTTTTTACTCTTCTTTTAACTCCCTCTTTGTCTCACTTCATTAAAATTACGTTACATTATTCATTAGCAGCATGGTTCATCCTATTGCAAACCTTATCTTTGACCAAGTTCTTGATACGTTTGTTATGTTGTGACGCTCACAAGGTAATTTTATAAATTAGCGGTGTGTGAGTACAATTATAAAAAATGTTCAGTAGTCAATTAATATATTCCTGATTTACTTTTCTCCCTACTGTTATGATGATAACATTAATGCTTTTAAACTACCTGAGACTTGTCTTAATATAGCGTATGCAGAGGGAGTTATATTAGACACATGTGAGACTGCCGCACGGTGAAAAACATTCGCTGAAGTATTTTGATTAACAGAGTGGCTTGACGATTAGTAACCATAAATTAGAGACGGCCGCTGAAACTATGGGGAACAATACATTTGCCGGTGATTTAGGAAAGTGGCTGTGTGGCGGGGTCGAGGCACGCGGGGAGAGGGGGTAGGCATCCCTCGTGTGAGCCCCCCCCCCCTCTAACACACCCGTGTACATCACCCCCCGCCTTTGTCTCAGTAATGAATCCGGCAAACGCCAAACGTCACCGCGCAGCCGCTCGACCCAGCCAATACCACAAATCATACTCCTATCTATTAGCAATCGGAAATTCAACCCTATTTATACCCTCGTAGAGTCGAACCTTCATTAGTCCTTAATGGACTTATTACCCTCTTAGAACAGATGGGCAAATTCGCTTAGAACGTGACGTTTGAGAAAATGTTCTGTTAAATGCAAATTAGTTTTTGTGATAAAGATATAAGTCGGGGCTCGAATTACTTAATAACGAAGGTCACGGAGCGCGGGGCCTCGAGGACATTAATTAACTCTCGGGGAGTGAGTAATGAACGCGCGCAGTATCTGGTGGCGTGCGCCGCCTGTACCACGGTGACATGTGTATATGAGGTGGATGCCACTGGTTGTGTACGAGTGCGCACGTAATAGATAACGACGTGTGACGAGCTGAGTTTCATTTTTCATTCCGCGACCGCAGTGTTGTGTCGCGGCATACAACATGCGAGCAGCGTGCGGCGTGCCGTGTGCCGCAACCCCAGCGCATGAAAAGCGTCACAGAAAACAAACCTGGCTCCCGCCGGCAGCCATTTGTAAAAATTGCCTCCGCCGCCATTTCTGTGCGGGAATTTCATATTTGGAACGCCACGGGGCGGAATCCGCGAGTGGATTTTGACATTTCCATCATGGCGGCAAGTTTTATTGTTTTCTAAAACAATCGCTGCCGCTGCGATGCCCGCTTTGCTGCTATTGTTTAGCGGCAGACATTTTTAATTTGTAAATTAGGGGTAGGTCATTGTTTCTCCACTGCCGAATAAAGTCACGAGCGTAATGAGGCTGTGACCTCATTGGCCGCCTGCTCGGGACACTACAGCTTTTGACCTCCCGGAACAAGGCGCTTTATATCTAAATGTATACTCCTGCTAATTCTATTAATTAATGTCAATCTCCATCTGTCTTCAGAATCATGTCTTGTTACCATGTTATCCCTAACTCTATATAAATTCTAACATCATGAAATACCAATTAACCAATAGCAAGTATTAAATTACATTTAAGATGAACTACAAGTTTTTTTATTTGCTCAAGCAGTGAGTGTATCATTAGTTACGGGCTACGAGTAGTCCGACATGTCAATAAGGCACGTCAACTTAGTTTCGATGTAAACGTGTGTCGTGTTCACAAGTTAGTGTTGACAGTTGTGGCTGCTCCTGAGTGTTGACACTCGGCCGGGCGCCGCCGGGTGCGTTACAACAAACATTGTATCAAACGTTGAGGAAATTATTTTTTGTTTCTGTCAAATTGAGACGAGTAGCGACTGTGGATACAACAACACTTCATTACAAAGTTACAGCTGCGGGACGCGGGACTCGTATGTAGTGGAGACAAGGGTGGTAGTGGCGTGGCACGGGTCGCGTGCTGCGGTGGTGGCGCGGAGTATCAGGTGTCAGAGGAGCCGCAGTGTTTAGTCTCGTTAAGTGGCGACAGCGCTGTAATAACAGGCAGTATATTAAAGTGCGGCCAACACTTGCCACTTTCTTCCTCGTACCGAAGCGTGTCGTGTTACTGCGTGCGGTGAGCTAGCTGCGGTGCCAGGCGTCGCCTGCTATCGTTCGCTTCGATACACTTCTACTTGTTCTGTTACATTTCTTCTTTTTGCTGTCTATTTTTTGGTAGACGTTGAATGACGGTATTCTCATTACACTCTCCGACATCTTTTTAAATATCACTACATCATCATCTACACTACATTTTGTGTTGTTACTCACGCAAAACAATTCAGCAAAGAATTTTGTTCACTAAACATGAATAGAAAACGGTTCAATAAAGAAAAATCTAGTGATTACTCATAAATCTGGGAGATAGCCTAGGCCATTCATGTTAAGTATAATATAATCAGCAAGGAAATAAAGTTCCTAGTTTAAAGAGATAGTATAATTCTGTAGGTCAGCGGGTGGTGTGAGTTTTGTATAATAAGTGTAATGAGTCAGCGCGGGCGCAGAGTGTTGCACAAACACGTGAGAGTGGCGCTAATTGTCCGGTGTCCGGTGCCGCCCGCCCGTGGGACGCTACATGTGGCAACTTACTGAACATACATACTTGAGTCTTCCGAGGCAACTATCCAAACGAAGAAAAATGTGGATTGTGTTTTGATTAGCACATTAACTTAATAATAACCCGTGTTCTCTTAGTAGGACCCAAAGTTTCCGCTCATATTATTAACTTAAAAGTTACTTAACAAATGTGGGAGATTCGTGCTTTGGCTAAAGTGTGGGAGAGCCATGTTTCGGCACGAATGGATCGGCTCGACTGGAGTGATACCACGGCCTCACAGAAACCAGCGTGAAACAACCACACCGTTGTGTTTCGCCGTGTAAGTGAGGTTAGCGGAAGCCCAATCCTTCCCCTTCCCAATCCCTAAATCTCCAAGTCCCCAAAAGGTCGGCAACGCACTCGTTGACATCTGCTATTGCGCATGTCCATAGGAGGCACTGATTGCTTATCATCAGGCAATCCGTCTACTAGTTTGCCGACCTATCAAATAAAAAAAACAGACTCCTTTGTCTACACACAAGGGGTTTTGTAAAAACTTGTCATAGCCTTTATAATATAAAAAATTCCACGCAGCAAATAAACATTACAATAGTAAAAAAGAATGTAATAATGACATCATATCATTTTATAATTAAAGCACTTGTACCTGATTCTATAGATAATGTAGCATTCAATAAGCAATCTGCTAATTCAATAGGATGGCTCGTTACAATAAATTCATTAAGGTGACAACTTGCCGAGCAAACAGTGACTAGGTACCCAAGTACTGCTAACTTCTAAATATTACCTCAACGTCTTAATTACTCGCATTGTCTCACAGTACGCACACAACACACACAGATGTACGGACAAGTATCAATTACACATATTGCGCAAGATATCGACTACAATAATGCGTAATTAGTGCGCCTTCCAACATATACCGCGGGTTAACGAGTTTACCAAACAAAATATGACCGATTTACAACATATAATTACATTTTATTGTTTTATTTATTTAATTAATTACAAGTAGATACAATACGTGTGTATTAAACTTGAGACAGATTTATGTTGCATGTGTGTGTGAGGTTGGGAGATTCGGATTGTAAAATCATTTTAATACTAATAATATAATAAACGCAAACGTTTGTAAGAAATGATCAACCTATCATAGGTGGGTGGGTGTTTGTTATTCCGTCTCGTGAAAACTGCTGAGCAGAACTGAATTAAATTTGTCATAAAAATTTTACCCTGGTCCTGCGAGCGGTGCCGCTGGCAGAGCTAGTTATAAATAAGGTCCATTGTGCTACTACGTTGATATTCAATAGAAATACTACTACTAATGTACTTATCAGAAATAATAAAACTATTTTGATAATTAACTTACGGGTCTGGATATGATGTGTACGTGAAATTGTATGTTTTTTAACGCACCCACGACACAGGAGAATACCCTAGTGCGTAAAAATAATTAGTTATACATACTTATTTTTTTCAAGTATTTGCGTGGTCAACAGGTAGTTTTACAAAAACGTAGCTGGCTGTTTCACAGCTGAGTCTTGATCATTGACTAAAGTAAACAATATAAATGTTTCTTTACGAAAATATTATAACAAGAGATTTTTACCACAACCGTTAAACAAAGTTCTTCCCAAACCATGATCAGATTACGTTCCACCCCCACCGGGTACAGAGCTAAGCCTTTGCTAGGTAACATTATAAGACGGTAACATAAATATATTAGGCGTTAATACAAATAATATAATTTGTCAGCTAACAAGTGAGTTGTGGAAGGGAACGATTTCGGCCACCTTCCCCCGGGGCTCGTTACGCGGCACTTTCCGCAATTTTTTGAAAACGATATTGTTGAGCCGCCCCTGCCACTGCCAGTAATGATGTAACCATATCTCGCCTCGCTCCAATCTGTTAAGTAAATAGTTTGTGTGATACTTGCAGGGCTCTTGCAGACTAACTTGTAACACGAGCCCGAACCCATATAATAAGCATTTATTTACTTAGTAATTTTATATAAATCAATGCATTGTTTCACTCTAAATAATCAATTCTTACTACACAAGAAAATACACGTATCTAGAGATTGTCGTGAGAAGTTTATGGTAAGTTCTGAGGGAGCGTTTGTACTAGCAGTGCTGATTGTGTTGCCTGAAACTCAGTTTAGGTAAATATATAAGGTGTAGGGATGTCAACAAGCCGATACAATGAGACGGCAGCGGGCGGCGCGGGCGGCGCGCACCCGAGAGGAATAATTTAAAAAGCCGCGGCCGCCCGATCCATCGCACACTCCCGCTCAATTACACCATTTTAATGCCCACTCCCGGCTTCCTCGTAAGAAGGTTCTCTCGTTAAGTGTTACATGTTTATTGTTTCGAAGGGAGCCAGCCAGGGAACCAGCCAGTTTGTTTTTGCGGCCATTTTTTATACAACACCCTCATATTTATTAACGATGGAAGTTAACTAGATTTCTGTTGAAATACAATTTTCTTGGGTACCTATTAATTTATTCCTAGAAATCTATATTGAAAACCTAATAAATACTCTGAACACAGTCAATATACACCGCGTGATACAATCTCCTGTGCCGCACCTGGAGCTGTGCTAGGGCCGTAGTACTGAACAAGTCAGAGTCACAACTAAAAGTTAACGTGAACAGTTACGAGCGCCCCCCTCTGTCTCCCAGTGTGGAGGGGGGCGGGGGCGTGGCCTCACCGGACACTGTAACTGGCACTTGGTTATTGGCCTCTTTTCATAGAGCCGGGAGTGCTCGGCACTCAGTAGAGGGCAGCGGGCACGTGGTGTGTGGTCGGTGTAGCCGATGTCGCTCATTACATGTCAATTATTGTCACCGATACCTGATGGCGAGCTCTCTCACTGCTAGCTTCACTGTAGTAGGCTGTATATGACCTGTCTTTACATTGTACAATGAAAACTAGGTTACACACATTTGCAGACATAGAGAAAAGAAACGTCAAAGAATATTCTGTTCACTTACAATGTAATAATAAACTTAATAAACCGCCTTCACCTAACCAAACAATACATAGCACCTACTAAAGTAACCGCCTAAATATAATTGAAGGCAGCAGCTCGTACACAAAGACTCGCTCGCCTCGAATCCATTTCCTGTCGCGGCAACAATAATATTTTACGATTAGAACCTCCTCCCTCTCCCTCCCTCTTAAAGGCCACTGATCGCATAATGACTAACTTTCAATAACACGGTCGGTTACGGGATAATGAACCTTACTGTGTCGTAATAGGGAGGATAAAGGTTAGAAATACGTTTTGTCTACGTCCTCCGAAATATCAAAGTGGAGAGCGTCCCATTAGCAATTATAATGGCTAGTGTCCCGCGCTGAGTGCCTGCTCATTACGAGCCGCTCGCTCGCCGCCGCCGCCCGGCGCCGCCCGCCGCCCGCTGGTCACAGCCTGCCAACTTTGTTGGTTAATTACTTGACACTTCTACGAGCGCTTCCATGCTATCGCAACTTTTCATTCAACTTCCAAAACTGTAAACTTTGTGACCTCACACAACTGCGCACTGAACCACTCCATCGACAGGAGTAATTAATTCAGATTAGGTAATAATGCTTAAACAGTCAATTTTGTATTTTGTATAAAAATGTGTTGAGATTGCACTGTGAAGGAGCACACCGGGCGGATATAAGGCAATTTTTGACGTTACCGCACTTCGAGTACTAACCTCGGAGTACATCCATATGTTGTAGTACACAAATACGTAGATATAGGTGATACTCAGCGTGGCTGTACAGTACAAGCGTCCTTTACGAAGCAAATACAAAACATTGGAAGTGAATTGGTTGACCAAAACGGTAGAAATAAGAGCAAAGCGATCGAGATCATAATATCTGGTGGCGAGGCTGCATTGTGCGAGCTGCGAGCTTTGTGAGGCTTGCTCTATTTTTGTTAACACCTGCGCGGCGGAACAACGGCGCGTAATGCGATAGCTGTGCACCACTCCGCGCTCCGCCCGCCGAGCTGGACGCGCCGCGCATTGTGCGTCCGAGGACGAACCTTACTCAACGTGACCTCCACTATTTTTTTACAATAGTAATTATCGTGAGACAATATTCCTAAATTTATTAAAAAAAAAAACGATATCATACTCATGTGAATTAATTGAGGAAAGCTCTACTAGTTTCAAGTCAAAACGGGACTGTCATTCACGAGCAGCATGCAGCCAACTTGCTGTAAAATTTTATTTATTCATTAAAAAATCTCCCTGCCCTATTGAAACAGGATATTTTCCCCCATCCGAGAATAAGAGTTAAAATTGATGTACTAAAATTTTTAGATAATTATGCAAAACAATACAATATTGTTAGAAATTTTACGTTATCCTAAGTTTTATTCTAGATTTGAATCTCAGTGCCAATTTTTAAATTTCAGTAGTTTTGATAGTATAACAAACATCCATTCATCCATACTGACAAGATTTCGTGTTTCTACAAATAGTAGGATGTTCTGTACAGTTTCGAATTAACAACATAATTAATTTGTTTTGTATTTTATTTGTTTCGGCATTCACATTTACATAGGTACGTCAACGTATATTTTTCCTTTGTTCCTATTTATTATTTCCTCTGTTCTTGTTTTAATTTATTATTTTTATTTGTTTCATGTAATTCGTAGCGGTCCGACAGTTTTATTCAGGTAATTTGTTAACCGTGTACTTTTTATCTTGCTTTAACTAACAAATAAAGGAGATTACTAACCAACTTGCTATGGTGATATGTGTGTTATGTTTAATTTGTATTGTAGGATTATAAAAGTAAAGGTGTAGTGACACACGCGGCGTGGAGGCGCGATGGCGCGATGGCGCGACACTCGTGGAATCAAATAAGCGGCGGTCGCGCGTCGATTGGCTCGTCGCGGCAAATTGGCAATTCGTACGCGCCCTAATTGCATCCCGTCTTATCGCGTTACTCGTAAACGTTTTACCTGCAAGCATTCTTGTTAAGCTTTTTATTTGAATGAGATAGCGACTCGAGCATCCGTCTCGTGCCTAAATTAGATCCTCGCCGATTTTATTTTGCTTCTTAACGTTCCTCTCTGAGGACTGACAATAATTTTATTTGTAAATAATAAAAACGTCGTTTTGTCGACTGAGACGTTGGCTTATACAGTCATTTTGATTTAATTTTACTTTGTCTCAATATTATGAAATGGATAACTGTGAGGTTAGTTTCACCAACCAACGACTCCATATTACTTCACGTAATGGTATATTTTATCTACAATATTTATATGTAGTAGAAATTAAAAAAAAATGTATGCGTTTACATTTGCATGCAATGCGCATAGGTACAATTTTTTAATGAAAACGCATACACAGGATTTACAACAATCAGAAAGCACCAAATTACAAAATCAGAATAATGTCAAACAATCAAAACTTTGCACCGTAACATAGAAGAAATGCCTCAGTTCACATAAAAACCCCTAAAACAACAATCGCACACGCGTCCCGTTGAATATTTCTCTAACACAACAACGTAGAAACGGTTTTCGTAGGCAAATCTCCACGTATGCTGACGTCACGCGCGTCATCGCGTCACGTCGCGCGAACACGCGGCACGTACACGCACTGGCGACACGTAGCTACTTCAGAAGTACAGATCTATCATCCTGACATACCTAGAGACTTCAAAAGATTGATAGATTAGATTCAAAAGAAAGAAAGAAAATTATGTGTACGAGTAATCACAATAGTAGTTAGTATAAAGCGAATCCCCTTATCACTATGCACTAAAATATCTTAAACTATGTAGTGGATTTTGATGATTAAATAGTGGAGAAATTTAGTATCACCATTGCAACTTTGTGGACTTGAAAAGAGACGGACCTCTAAGTTTGTTTCGGCATTTCTTCTCAGAGTAGTCAGATAGGAAATGCCGGCTTCATGTACTTTTTTAACCTATAATTTGACGTGTAAAAGGGCCGTTTTATGGCCTATTTGCATAAATAAATAAAAAAATGCGAAGTCGGGGCTTGTTGCTAGATTTTTATAAAATTCAATAAATTGTCGCATAATGCCAACCACCAAAGAAGCGTCCCAGTCAATGATGTACCTCAAAGACCGGGCGCGATGAACCTTTTCTCGCTCCCTGTATAGTGTCACCTACGAGTGTGAACGAGGAATAAATCTAATCGTCAGCTGATCTCAACAAATTGGCCGCGCGACGATTGCCAATTTATACAGGAATCGCGACTGTCACGATTGGCCCAATATATGGAATAAGCGTTCGCAATGTTGTCGCGTTTGCGATATATATTACATTTGAAAGATATACTGTAGCGCTTTGTGCTACACTTTACAGTTTACGCTTGTACCCTGACATCACAACCCAGAATATATATACATATATTTTCGCTAAGGAATAAGCAAACCAAGAAAATCTCTCAAACATTCCTAGTACATTCAACATAACTGACGTGTCATACGTTATCATACAAACAAATACTTAATAAAAAAAATTTTAATCTGGTAAGCTGTTGGTATTAGGTAAAACTCCCGTCGAACAAAATTTCCGACTTGAGAAGAAATCAATAAAATTGTGTTCTTTCATAAATGACAAATCACAAAGCTTGTCATTGGCTAGAAACTATACAAACCACTAAGTTACCTTTTAAAGTGTCGTTACAGTTTATATTATTCAAATTTCATTTATTTACATGTTTACTTTTGTTAATTTTGGTAAATTAAATCTCAACATTATTTATCAATTGTAATACTATCTACTGTTAATACTTTCCTGGTTTTTAACAAGTCACTTTTGTCGAACCATGTTTTTTAAATTTTATGTAACATTTTTTTATTACATAAAGGCCTAAAAATATTATGAAGTATTTTATTTGGTTGGTAAACCAAAAAATCAATAAATGCGTAGCTTCGGGGCCGCTAACTTCTGACTAATATTAATAACCGATCTTAATCCAAAATGTCAGTATCGATAAAAATGTTATTTAATGATCTTAAAAAATAACAAAGTAAAAGTCAACATTATTTATTCCAACTTAACCATAAACTGGTACTTTTAAAACGATAGAATTGAATAATAGTTTGATAGTCTCTTCGTCAGTATAGCTAGGTGCTTGGATAAAAACCTATTCCAATCAAGACTTTACATTGAGATCGATTCTTATTTTCGGCCGTAAGCAAGAAGGTCTAGATGGATGCTGGTGGGGAACTCCCGGCTAGAAACGAAGTATTTATACACAGCATAATTTTTCCATAACACATTTTCATTTGGCGCACAATGGCGCCGCCGCCGGCGAAAGTGGCAGTGTTCTTCACGACAAGTAGCTTTCCTTCAGCAACACTCGTACCTCCCGGCCGGAGGGGAGGGCTCCCGCTATAAATTATACTCGTCCATGACACGAAATAGACTTTATTTATTCAGTGGCAGGGTTCAGAGTTGCGTTGTGCGTGTCATTCGTGTTAACGCATACATTATTGGTTCGTTGGCGTCGTGTCGTAATGATCGCAGTATTTTTATAATGATACAGTTTTGTCGAGGTCTGTGGGCTGTGGGCACACCGTGCGTTGGTGTACGCCACGCTACGCACGCGGAGTACGCTGTAGTCACACGTATGCTTGCTGACTGCTGACTGTAATTAACGATCACGGTACTGAGCAAGGCCCACGTGACCATTTCATTGACGATTATATATCTAAAGATGATAGTGTATTCGCAAGTCCTTCTTCGATTTTCTTGACTACTTGTATATACATGGATACCTACTGAAAGAAACCATTTAATAACTAAATAAGTGCTAGTCTTCAAACGATTTGAGAACAAATTTTAGTAACGCACATACTATTGATAAACTATTTATATGAATTTACTGTTTATTTACTCAAAACACACCCGAGTTGTAACTTTTTCATTCAACTTTATATAAACGGTGTATCATAAACACGTTTCTCAGTGGTCGCTCCCCAACTGAGGCGAGCAGGCCCGAGCCCTCCCGAGCAGTCCCGAGGGACAGGCGAGTGTATTGCGACACAGTTTAAGTGATTACCTCCTCACGATACTGCCTTCACTTACTCTGACACGCGGAGGAACAAACCAACGATATCCTATCACTCACTCTGTATATCTTGCTAGTGATAAATATCTCGTAGTAGCGTAGCCGTAGCACTTCGTAGCAAATTACTGGACTACGTAAGTACGCGTAGCGTACTACGGCGTAACTTTTAAACTTTCGGATTACTACAATACCTACTATTGTAGAGATGAATGGATCGTGGATCTTAATGATGAATAAGTGAAAAGTTCGTTAGTTTTGTAGTTCTATACTAGCTACTCTCGTGCGGTTTCACCCACTGCTCGGCTCGATTTAATCGTAGCGTGATGTTTCATAGCCTATAGCACTTAGGAACATTGTAACTATCCACCAGTGAAAGAATTTTGGCAATCCGAGCGGTTCCAAAGATTACCCCCTACATACAAACTTACAAACATAGAAACTTAAAAAAATTACCTCTTTGTAATATTAGTATAGATAAACTAATTTTTCAATTATCATCAACAGCACGCTCTCTCAATAAATACTTATTCAAATGCTTAATTATATTATTTATAAACTACAATATCGAATGACAAAGTTATCATGTACTAGTTTCTATAGTGTTACAGTTTAATATTATGTAATATATATTTATAGTATTTTTAAGTTTTACATTGTTTATAATTATAGTATTGTATATGTTTATATGGGCCTTTGATGCCTGAAATAAATGGATAAATAAAAATAAAAACATAGAAGACACAAATTTTAAAAGAGCAAGCACGGATTGTCAACCATTCCGCTTTAAGACAAGAAAGTAAAAATAGTTTGTTTGACTTGACTTAATCTAAGAATCTAGCACAGAACTAGTTGTGTTGGTTGGTTGCTTGTTCTCAGTGATGATGATTGTTCATCTGAATGATAGCTTGGCTCAACGAAAATCATTCAGATCCGGTTTTACGTGAAAGAGTTTACAAAACATTCATAATTATGCATCGAAAATAACGTGTTATATTTCCAGAGAATCCCTTAAATCTTTCATAATAATTAGTACTTCCCAAAACTACCAAAAAGCTTTATGAATTTCTTGCAAAATAAAAAAAATATGCCTAATATTAGTTAGAAGATATTGCCACTTTGTATAGGCTCACTGTCGACATACCGTACATAATCTCAAATTTTCTCGTATAAAAGATGGTGAAATGATTCGCAGAATAGGATAGGATTGCTTTAAATCAAGTACAGTTTGTTTTTATAAGTTCGCGTTTATTCTGTACATGAAGATATCGGGCAGGACAAACAGTAGGGCGAGTAGTGTGACCAATCGATTGCCAGAACACGTTGGACACGCGCGAACTCGCCGCAGGACAAGTGGACACATGCTGCTGTCCTCGACTACTATTTGTTTATTGTTTTAATAAAGGTGTGACTCATAAGTAAAATGCATATCAGAGTATAGAACTTTTGGCATCAAATCCAAGTTTAGGAACAAGGCTACTTAACTTCGAAGTGATAATGAAGCAAATATGATAGTCAATTATTTTATGTGACAACAATATGTTGATACAGAGTTGTTTAATGTAAACAATTAGGTTGTTATAGGGTTGTTTTTGTTTTATTTATTAATTTCTAACCCAATTGTAAGTGATAGTAATTGTAACATACGTGTGAGAGCATTGTTCCCGGCTGTCCGGCTGCACAATAAATAATTGATTACTTTCGAAACATTAATAAAGTTAACACGTCTGCTGACCTCATAATGTGTCTGCCAAACTCGCACCCTTTACAAAACACAACCATTCGCAATCCGTCACGCACCATCGCAAACAAATAACATAACGAGACTGTACGCAACCCTCCATCGTACATTGCCGGCGACGTATGGAGATTGGATAGAGCTGTTGTTGTTACAGAGTAATGTATGGTGTGCAACAGGGTTGCAACGTTTAGCAGTTTCTCGGTAGATCCGTAAGCGAACCGCTCTAAATTTAATAATTCATTGTCGTATTCATTGGCGCCAAATTCAATTACCCGTCGTCCCAGGGGCTGTCCCCCCTCCCCGCGCCCCGCGTCCCCTGCCCGCTGGTCCGCCGGCCGGGCGGCCGTCCCGAGGGATGCGCTCGATCTATTCTATTAACCCGCCACCGCGTGCCTGTTTACTAATTCATTTGGCAATCACATTCGGTAATTATGTGACAAATCCCCGAGCGAGTGTTGTGTCGTGTTGTCACACTACTTGTTAAGTGGATTTGGGAGCGGGCGACGATTTGCGCGGATACGGCGACGATTATCCGCAAGTTTGTGCGACCGAGCCAGCGGGCGAGTAAGTGAGCGAGTGAAATGGACTGGTGTTAACGAGGGTTTTTCTTGTCGTCAGGAGTATCGTCGTTGGAGGCGGCGAAAGATTTCACAGTCGACGGCCTCACCGGGTACAACGGCAAGAAAAAGAAGAAAAAACGTAGACACAGGTAACTTGCGCTGCCTCATTACTTTGTGGCGACTATAATACTTATACATTAACTTATTACACAATTATTTTCATGCTGTAGATAATGCCGTGACATACCTTATTCCCTGTAAGATTTGGTTACACCAAGTATTATGTAGTTTATGCGACTGGATTACCAGTCTTTAATTCAATTAATTTTTATTAATTTTTTTTTCTCGCATTCCATTTCTAAGTATACAAAAGTTTACTTAGCTTTTTAAGAATAAATTTACCTGGTGGCAAAAAACAATATCTTGTAGATGTTTAATGTATACCAATCGGCGACGTGACTACTAACTAGGTACTAAGTAGTCGAAGAACCTCTTACGTTTATTCTGATTTGAGATTAAAGGTGGAAGTTTTATTTTTAATTCGTAATAGTCAGGCATCTATTATCACGACTGGTGGTAAGCGATGGAGCTTACTTACCCATAAACAACCTATTCACTTGGACCTTGAAGGCACCCTTCGGGGAGCATAGTCTAGTCAGATAGTCAGTAGTCTAATCAGCGTAGTGTGTAGACGGCCTAATATGGTAGAAAATGAAAATAAGGGGGTAGATGAAGATTCATCACCCGAATGCAGGGAGCTGTGACATCGCGTCTTCAGTCTGCTTGTGACCACGACCTGTGCAACCGGGTCGAAACGTCAAGCCTACCAAGGTATTCAAATTATAATTTTCCGCGTTAATACCCGCGTAAATATAATGTTCTTGAGCATAGTCTCTCTCAAAGAATTGCACTCTTCTACGGTTCTGATGATAAAATTTTAAATTTGTTCTCGAGTTAAATAATTTTATCAGCAGGAATCTATCAGTTGCGGTGTTTGTGATAATCTTGAAAGTTACTCGTTACTCGTTAAGGAAAATTTTAAAAATAACAGACTTAAGTAGATCTGTTTAAATAACAGGACTCGCCTTGTTTGGAGACCGCCGTTCCAAAAGGCAATGTCCGCTACTACATTAAGTTACATCAAATAATTGTACCTAATATTACCTAACTTAATTTTAAGACAAATTTTGTGTAACTTTGGATGGACTTTGGGCCCTAAAGGGCTGATGTTCAGCCGGAGTTGCGGAGTAAGCGCAATGAGGCACCGCAACCTCGGCACAGAGCAGGGGAAGGAACAGGGGGGTTTTTAGTCAGTAAGAGTCTGACACTCCCTTCCGCTCTGCCCTGGGCGGGAGAAGTCCTTTGATGATTTTCCCCTCACCAAAAAAAAAGCATCATGTTATGTCTGAACACGAAGAATTGCTTTCTTGACGCTGGTTATGTTCCCCTATATAGTTTCTACTCTAGCAGTTGGAATAATATCATATTCTCTTCCGCAGCCGGACAATCTTCACATCATACCAGCTGGACGAGTTGGAGAAGGCGTTCAAGGACGCGCACTACCCCGACGTGTACGCGCGGGAGATGCTCTCCCTCAAGACTGACCTGCCCGAGGACAGGATCCAGGTGAGCACTAATGACTAGTAAACCTCTTTTCATTAAACGACATACGAAGTGTAACAGGAACGTGGTACATTATGTGTAGGGAAGATTTGTGTAATCAACTTTGATCATTTATGCGGTTTTTGATATTTATGTGTGGTTTTAGTAAAAAAAACATATTAATTTGACAATTGTTCCAAACCGAACCGTCTATGATTTGGTTGAGATAAATATTGAGGTTTTTATAAAAGCAAGAAAGGTTACACAAAAACGAAATGGCACGAATTTTTTTGAATGTAATCGTTTAAAAATTGAGTTTACTTCGTTCTAATGTTACATCAATTAGGATAGGATCACAACATTCGTCCCACTGAAGTACAATAGTGGCGCAACATAATAGCAATGGCGCGGTGGCAAAAAACTGTTCCTTTATAACAAGATTACTTCAATTGCCATCGATTGATGTCGCAGTGTAACGTGATCCTTGTTGACGTGAGATTACGGTGGGAATGATTATGTCTACTTGGATATATTAATAATTTAACAAGATCATTAAGCTTTACCACGTTAGCGGCCAGCTAATGACATTAAACAATTTTCTGCGCATCTCTACGGAATGAACCGATGACGTAAATATTATATTTTAATTTCGTTTCGTCCTCATACCCTGACCGGCGAGAAATAATTTTAAAGATAATTGAATGATTCACACTACATACCGTATCCTAGTTATTTTTTATCGGTTACCAAGTGTGGTAAAAAGGCAGAAGATGATAATAAATAAAACAAAAGCAATGGATCTTGGCGAACTAAAGCTTGGTCAGACGTAAAGGTACCTAGACTAAGTAGCCAAGATCCTACATATAAACGCCCATGTTTATAAGGATGGATGTTAATTGGTACTTAATAAATAAAAAACTGTTTCTTTCACTAAAAGTTTTTATGTAAAAGAAAAACAAACATTTTGAACACAAATTTTCATTGATCCGATATGATACATGTTAGGAATAGACTTTAGTCTGGAATAATACATACCTAGGCTACTTTTTACTCTGATAGTGTGGACGAAGTCGCTGACACAAACTAGTCAAATAATAATGTTCTATTTCTTTGGTCAGCTTGGGACCAAAAATTGGCCAGTTCACTGATTCAAACTAATAATAAATTCTTAATTGAGACATCACTATGGGTAACTGAACCCACGATTCTCCATTAAATCCGTGCAGTTTGCATTTTTTGCGGCCCCGGGTGTGCATTTGTGGCGCAATACTCGAATGCACGTCAGTCCGCATCAATCGCTGTTGACGTGAATTCGACACTCGATCCTTGCAATACGATATTTTGTGCAAACAATTGCTTAAAGATTTCGCGGAAGGAAGTTTTTTTTAAAACAACAATTAGAGTGCACGCACGATTGAATTGCACAGTTTTTTCATCTGCTGAACTAAATCTAATTATTTAATGTTTTCTGTGAATACAATAGAGGCTAAATATACCCAAGTAAGGTATTGTTTTCTAACGTTCTTGGTAAATGAATGATCTTGTAGGTAGTATATAATATTGAATTATGAGTACATAGTAGTAGTAGTAAGTGTGGGAGAGCCATGCTTCGGCACGAATGGGTCGGCTCGACCGGAGTGATACCACGGCCTCACAGAAAACCGGCGTGAAACCACAGCGTTGTGTTTCGCCGTGTGAGTGATGTTACCGGAGGCCCAATCCTTCCCCTTCCCGGACCCTTCCCCAATCCCTAAATGTCCAAATCCCTAATCCCTAAAAGGTCGGCAACGAACTCGTAACTCCTCCGTTGCGGGTGTCCATGGGCCGCGTTGATTGCTTACCATCAGGTAATCCGTCTGCTCGTTTGCCGACTTATTACATTAAAAAAAAACATAAACTAGAAGTAAAGTTTGCATGATATCAAAGCAAATCTTGTTTGATACGGTTATTAATAAAATTATACGTACATGTCTAAGGTTATCTTTTATAAAGGAAACATACCCATGATCAGTTACAATCACGTGAAACTATACTTTCCTAACCACATTTAGGTATTTTATTTAATCTGTGACGTTCTAGTGATTTCGCTCGAATGAATCAATGTTAGGGTTAGATAGGTTCATAGTAAGAACTTGTTCACTTATCAAAAATAATTGTATTTTAGTTCAACATCGGCTATCGAAATACGACGTAACTTACAACACACTTTATTAAAATATTTGTAGAGATGTAGGTATTTAAAGAGAGCAGCTACCTGGTCGTGGTGTGTCTGTAGGTACCTGCCTAGTTGTCCCAGTAATTGCTAGTCATAATTATTATTAATAGTTTTTCCGTTCGCTGGCAACACACAACAAGGGCTCAAGTGTCGCGCCTTCCCTACTCGGAAGCTGCGGGGAAAACACAAATATGGCCACCCCCACGACTACATCCCCCCTCCCGCCCGCGACCCGCGCCCCCCACGCACCCGGCAACCACCGCACATTTATGAAAATTTCATTTCCAAACTCACAGTCCTCATAGCAAACTAAAATAAACCCTAATCTGACCGCGTAGAGTTTATTGCCACTTAATTTTCTCAAGCAGGAAAATTTTACGTCTTGCACCAAAATGAAATCTATTTCGTACGCTTCAAAGTATGTTTTACAGTTGGAGCTGTAACGTTATGAGTGATGGTAGTTGAATTTTCGGTATAATGGCTTACTGGGGATTAGGTTTCCCCAATTTTGGGGCGCGCACGTTTGTGAGACGTTGCAATAAATGGATTATTATGCAATCAAACGTCTCGTAGGCGCGGGCACTGCGACCTCTTTGTCTAATACTACGTATTTATACATCCAGTAATAGCTACCTCGTCATACTTAGAATCGATTCCTTTGAATTTTTATGTAATTTAAAATGATGTGAACTTGGGTAACTTTTTATATGAAGTGATTTACTTGGATATAATTAGCAGTATAATGTTTTAATGAATTTTAAAATGTTCAGGTTTCAAATACTTAGATTTATCCACGGTAAATTTTAATTCTTGTGATTAACCAATATGTGATCAGAACTAATGACCAATTGACTTCAAAACATCTTCACATAGGCTCTGACAAAAGTCGAATGCGAACTACAAACTATTTCCAATCCATTAATTATTATATCGTAAGTGCGTAAACAGCGCCATCTAGCAGGCACTCGCGCCGACTACGCGTAGCTATGGCAACCGCTCCCTGATTGGCCACTTCTACACTAGTAAAACGAACCAGAACGTTGTAACCACCACCTGGGGCTACTCAAATCTGTATCTTAAGTAGTAGGGTACAAGGTTTATTTTAATTAATCAGTTATATCGTGTTATTGTGTTCGAGTTTTGTGCATTTGTATTATTAGCTCCGCCCTTCTTAGTGGCATGGCGGACTGGGTTTTGTCTTGGCCGGGTTTGTCTTTTTGCGTCCGTTTTGTTTGAGTAATGTACTATTACACGCATACACCTGACTACGTGGGTATAGATATACGTGGCTGTCTGCGAGGATGCTATACTTATGTAGCCACCGTACGTGCTAGACACACGGACTGATTTAATTACTTTCATTAATTAGATTCAGGTTGTAAGAGTGAGTACTCTTATTTATCTACGAAGTTAGGTACTGCATTGTCACCTATTGATTCAAATGGACAGAGAAGTATTACTTCTTTTTTCAAATTCTTTTGTATCAGTATCTACGTGGCCATATCATTGTATCTAGGTATCCCAACATATTCAGGCTAATACTTATCTACTTAGAAAATTATGCGTGTTAATATCACTTTAAATATAAATACTAAATTGTAAACTAATTATAAATACAAAAGTACCTACTTAAAACAGAACGACGTTTACATCCACTTAATTAAACACAATAATTATTTGTTGCTATAAAAATAACGATTAATAATAATAATAACATTATCAATCCAAATGTTTTGAAGCCATTTATAACATGTAAAAAGCTAAACTAGAGCCGCGCTCTCCACAAAATCCGCGAGACATCCTCGCAGCCTCGCTCCGTCGGCCGGCTCACGTTCCTAATGAACCGAGCTATTCGTCGGATACATTTTACCGAATATTAAGTAGGTACCAATATCTAAATTATAAATATTTTTAAGTAGATCGTTGATAGTTGGTAATGCTTATATTGTGAATTGATGAAGTAGGTTTAAATATAATTTCGTTATAAACCTTTATGAGTATAATTAGGTTATAAGTACCATTTATATCTTTCTTTTATACCAAATTATAGGCATTTATCAATGTTACATACCGACTAGTATAACTAAAGTTTTGATTTGTGCTATCATAAATCTATCTTAATATTAAAACTCTCTATACCTAATACTTATTAGAATTTACGGGGATACCTACTTATTAAAACTACATGCACTTAAGCATATACTTAAATTATTATCGATAAATATAAGAAAATTGTAAATAATCAAACCACTTGAAATATAACCAGAAACATAGATATAAAATATAAGCAAAATGACATAAAAAAACAATGTCCATAGACTATAAGGTTCTTTAAATGAAACTAAGATGTGTTGTTGCTTTGAAATACCTACAAGATATTATTACTAACAACTAAAATGTACCTAAAAAAACTTAAGAATAGGTTTTTCTTCACTTGAAATGAAAGAAACAACATTTCATTCACTTAGTAAAATAATATACTTTCTACCATACATACCATACCATACCTACATTATTTCACATTCGTTATTTCACAAAAATCTACGTTTCAGTAATCTTCTAAATTATACACAATCTCAAGTACGTTCGAAAATAAACCATAAGTATTAGTTATATGAGTTCTATAAAACTCTTTGTAGAACTCATTTATTTTTTTATATTCCATTTCATTCATATACTTGTTTTCATATTTATATGTACCTACTAAGTTCAACGTAGTACCTAGATACCTAGTATCTAATACCGGCACAGCTCTTATTATAACTAAAATACCAAAGCAATGATCACCAAACCTTAGCAGAAATCTATTTTTAACTAATACATAAAATTAGTTCTAATAATGCTACTTAAAAGGCAGCATTGTAGTTATGTCAATTTATTACGAATTATACCAAACTTCCATTGTAACCAAACTGAAAAATATTCTTCTATTATTTCTACAGAACGTAGATCTGTATCTAAATTCTGTATAAAATGTAGTTGTAGCTAAAAATTGCGATAGATATATTTAACAAGCCCTAAAACCTACAACCTAGTGCATACAAAGGCCAAAGCCTAGGCATAGTGCCGTGTCTGGCTCACAGGTACATTATGCCGGATACTTGGTAACACAAGCTACAGATTCGCCGGCGGCGGGCGGCACCGGGCGGCAGGACGATCACATTTCTCGCCAATTACGCGCCGATAGCGGATATATCCGCATCTCACGCTGCACTCCTCTAATTTGTGCCGTGTCCGATCTATTGCGGGTATCCGGCCAGTTGGCCACTCCTCGCTCACCGCGGAACATTGAACTTATTGCTTTATTTACATTCATAGACAGAATATGATTATATCTGTTCTTTAAGGATAAATATAGGCCAATATTGGCTATTACTGACTGACTATCCTAGTCTGTCATATGAAATAGCGACTTGCCATGCTGATACTAAAACTCTCCAATATTTTATTTTAATGTTATTACACACATAAACCTTCTTCTTCAATCATTCTATCTATTAAAAACAGCAACAAAATTCGTTGTGTAGTTTTCTAAATTTAAGCATAGGTACTTAGGGATATAGAGACAGTGAAAGCGACTTTGTTTTATACTATTAATTGATTTACCTACATAGGTATCTACTTTCAGGAATAATTAATCTGTCTCAAACATTTCCTTGACAAATAGTAAGATCAGTTAGCGTAAGGAGAGGTAATGCGTTTTAATGACGTATTCTCTGTTACTTTTATTGATTTTTATCCTTAAACAATTGAACAAAGGTTTTGTATTGTCCAGTGCATAATTATAATAGAGTACTACGTTTATATAAAATAACGGGTATAGCGATAAATTTCCAAAACACTAAGATAAATATACATATTGTATGTTAAAACTCTCTAGAGTACACCGCAGTATCAGTGAATCAGTATCAATAATGGAGGTAACTCGGGCGCGCCGGTTCGTCTCCGCGCCGTCTCCGTCTCGTCCCCGTATCGCATCCGTGGCGCTCTCGAGACGTTGCCTGATCGCGTTTCGCGGCAATTACGCCCCTTCAGCCGGTAACGAAAAGCCGATACGGCGGTATTATGTACCGGCGTGAACGGCACCACTGCCTCACTATTATATTCAATATTCCAAGCAATTATGCGATCCATCGGCGCTGCTATACTGCCGTATGTATAGTTTAAATATCTTATTAGTTCATATAAATACTTGTAACTACTTACATGAATACGTAAATTAAGTTTGTTAGAAAACACATAGTGAAGTTCCTGTTAAAATACCAGCTGACATCAGATCAGTAGCAGTTAAAAGATTCGAGTTCCAAAGACATGGATAGATTTAATAGAAGCAATAAAATTAGTAACTTATCAGTAAAACCCCAGTTCCCGTCCATATGAGTTGTATATTGTATCAGTAGTAGGTATACAATATTACTGGCAAAAACAATTACTTTACATTTACATGAACATGAGTCATATCAATCAAAAATAGTTTCTTTAAAAACATGAAATTAATAAAAACCATTTTAATTGAACTGTTTCAAACACTCAGCAGTACTCTTTTTAGAGAAACGGACGTAATATACGTTTAATAAGTCCCGATCCTCGACAAATATTCTTTTTAATCGTCTGCACAATTCCATTTTCCCGTATTTTAACGAAAAACAAAACGGTAATCATGGAAACAGTGAAGCATTCGCAAAAACCGATAAATATGTGTATAAGCAGCCGACAGCCGGCAGGTCGCAATAAGCCGAAGGTGGGGGCAGCCCGTCCCCCTTCCGGGGCAAATTTAGCAATTAGCGTGCCGGACACGGGGGCCGGCCGCCGTCCGTCCGGTAATAGCCACCTAGTCGGCCGGCCGCGTTCCACCGACTGATTATTCAGGACACATTGGAGGAAAACACAAAAGGTTTGTAATATAGGAAAACCCCTTGCAGAACTTAAACGGAAACTTCAAATTATAGCAATATACAATTTAGTAAACACTGAAAAAAAGGAACTTAGTTTTACGACTGTTTAGGTACATTTTAGTAATTAAATAAGATTTTCTATATGATTAGTTCGTAAATCAAAACAAAACAAGAGTATGGGATTGTGGTTAATTCATTAGGCAATTATGATTTGTAGATATGTGTGCCTTCTGCAACATGTGTTACTGCGGCGCACTGGTATTACTATTACTAGAGCGTGTATTTGCGAGTATCGTGTGCGCGGTTATTAGATCGCACGACTAATTGATCGGAACGTTTCGTTTGTTATCTGTGCACAGCCGCTCTCCTCTATTTTATCTGTGGATAATATACGTGCTGTTGCTGTTACTCTGTGGACTGTCTATGATATGTAATAGTAGGTACACGTTTCTTGTTTCAATTTTTCAAGGTGTGTGTTTTTTTGCAATTATACTTTTTGTTACCTACCAATAATTATTATAATCTTAGGTTTTGTTTCAAAACCATGCTAGACATTTTTACGTCTTTATAAAAGTTAAATCGGTAAACTTTATCATACACCTACAGTACCATCAGCCTATCAGTACCTTCTGCTGAGCAAAGGCCTGTTCTCACACGGATCAGGTTTGAGCATTAATCACTAGCTTGTTCAAGGCGGATTGACAATTTTAAACTTATAATTTGAAATTATAAGCCCGGGTTTCCTCGTGATGTATTCCTTCACCGTATGTCAGCGGTGTCTAAATAATCATAGAAAGTATATAGGTATAACTCGGCAATCACATTGGTACTTGACCAGGTTTTAAACCCACACACGCATTCATGAGAAACAGACGTTTTAAAGTCTAGGCCACGACGATAACGTGATCAGTAAACTTTTTTTTGTGAATGTAGGTAGGTAGTTTCTTATACTTTTATCTTTTATCTTTCTAAGTTTCTAATACTTTTATCCAAATGTCTAAAACTATACTTTTCTATGTATGAAGTACTGAGTTATAAAGTCACAGGTTTTTTGCGTCAAATAGCTTACTTATTTCTTTAAAATTAACTAAAAATATCTATAAATTAGTGTATCAATCGATGAATAAAAGTATAGTTATGAAACGTCTAATTAATTTATTTTAGACCTAGGAAACTACCCAATTGTAAGGTCCCTACTTAAATAATTTCCAATTTATTCAAACAGAGACCAGCTTACACGGTAAGTAATTCGTGGGTTTGTGTGTAGTGTATAATCCGGTATTAGTGCCCCTCGCACCCCTCGAGTGTCTCGGGTTCGAGTGCCGTATGTTACAATTTGTTACAACTTGTCCAAACATGTTTCGCTTGTATCATCTCCACCACTCAGATAGAGGGTCGTCTTATTTTCATAGGACAAGATAAACTGACACAGTTTTGTAGTACAATTATTTCATTTTCTTGTATAAAAGTTCGTGATTAGATTTGGTCATACCAAGACCAGATTTTATTTAAAAAATAACGTTGCCTCAACACTATAATTTTCTTCTGTGTCGTGGGTGACAAACATGCAATTTCACATACATCAAAGAGTTCTTGAAATTAATTTGCGTTTCCTGAAGGTTTTAATGTGAATGATACAGGTTTACTGACTGATTTACTACTAATTATGTGACTTCATGAAAACTTTACCATTGTAAGAACAACAATAGGTACTGCTTAAATTGCTACGGTTTGAGTACCTTACCTACTGGACAGTAGCGACAGTTTTTTCAAGTTACAATTTGAAACTAAGAATACAGGTCTTTATCACATGTGTCCTATTTTTCTAATAAGTACCCTTCTAGAAACAACATAGAGGGTAAAGTTGCTATTCAAAGTCAAAGTCAAAATAATTTATTTCAATTATAAATACAGGCACTTTTGCACGTCAGACAAAGGTTAAAGATAAAAAGTGACAGTCTGTCGGTCAGTCCTCTTAGTGAAGTCATTTGCTCGTTCCAAAGTGTAGATTCCGATGGAGAAGAACGAGCAAATAACACAATGGTTATTTTTTTAAATCGTTTCTCGTAGACCGTCCTTTTAAACTGCTTCTATAATACTGTCTGTAAGCGAATTAACTCTAACATTCTTTATTAAATAATCGTTGCTATTAATATCAATTACAGCTGACTAGTTCCCCGGCAGCCCAGCAGCCCGGCAGCGCGGCACTGATTCAGTTATCTAAAATGAATGGCTTGCCATGTGAGACTATAAAAACAATTCAATAACCACAAAACATCACCAAACAAGGACTCGATACAATCGCATTAGCGGTGATTTATATCACCACTTCTACTCTAATAATCTATTTACGAGATAAACTATAAATTATCTCACTACAAACTTATATAAAACACTCTCTAACACTCTTAATACTTAGATATAAAGTTTATATTCATTTGTGTAAATGTCGAAGGTATATTGGTAGAAGCACGCCCCCAAGCATTTTGGCTGGGGCTACTAGTACGTGCGCCCGGCACTGCCTGTCCCCTAATAATGAACTGGTGCGACTTAAAATCGGTAATGTGTATTAATGGATGTTCGCAACGACGTTTTGTAACTTGCATTTATTAAAGAGTTACAGCGGCGAAATTATTTTTAGGCTGAGATTGCGTCACTATGCTATTGCATGTTTAGGAGAAGTAGGTACTCGATTCATCATCATACTGACTAAGAGCATCCTACAAAATCGATTTATTTTTATTTAAATAAGAAAAAATAAGAAATGGCTACCTGCTATATCGCTGACACAACATTATTGCTTACGATTGAACTGTTTCCATAATTATGATTACATTAGCTAATAAAAATCCGCTACTACTGTAAGGTGTACTGCAATTTATAACTACTTATTATAATATGATTTACTTATATAGGAAAGTCTCTAAACACTACTTCAAAACAGAGCCCATTAACCCCTAATATTTTCCCTATACAAATTTCTAGTCTATACTCACATCCACTATCAAAACCATTCACGCAACATAACATTACAAAAACATAATTTCATTAAAATAAAAAGCACTTATATTTTAAAATTAAATGAATTTAATGTGACAAGACGAAGTGACGTTACCCTGCGCTTGCGACTCAATAGTGCGCGAGTTATGACAACGGTCCCCACATAGACCCCGCGAGTGATCCCCTAGCTGGTGAACTGTCGACTATCGAGCTCCCCCGAGACATGTTCATGGGATGTTTATGGTGTTACAATGTGATTAGGGGTTTGTAAGTTGTGTGAACTTGCTGACTCGCTAACTCGCTCGGTTTTGTTAAAATTAATTGCAATATTTATCGTTAAACAAAAAATATTATTTGAAAAAACATAGCAAATATGTATATTCATTTTTTTTTAGTAGCAGTGTGAATAGACCTTTTCTTTCAATTTTAAAATAGTGTCAAATTATTGCCAACTAATGTAAGAGCACAGCAAATACCTATTTGTTTAGGCCACCCCTTTCCCTTCCATAAAACAATTAAATATTCGGTTAATTCAGGTAGAAACGATTGGCCACAAAATGCCCCCTAATCCGCCATTAAGTATAAAAACATGACAAAACGATGCGCGCACGCAGACGCATGGGGGACAATAGCCGCGTGCGCACCGCACACGATAATGATCAAGCACAATAGCCCGCTCACTCTGACCACTAGTCTATTGTAATTACACTGTATTTAGTCTGTGGTAACTATGGTATAATGAATAATATACATCTAATATATGTTTGGTTTTACTAACAATCAATGTTCAGCTAAGGAAACACAAGAATTATAAATTTAAAATTTAAAAAACCCGACAAATAATCTAATATTCCTTTAAAAAGCAATAATTAAAAGAAAACGTGGCGTTGGGGGACCAATCCATACATTTTATTATCAACTACATATTTCTATTTTGTCGGGTGTCTAATTTTTTTTTATTTTATATTTTTATAGGTGTTTTATATAATTTTCTCTCGATTAGGTAATCATCAACATTCCCTTTCAGTGCGGTTTCATTTGACACCCCACTGGAGTATATTTGCAGACCTTCGGGTACCCTTTCCTACTTACCCCCCATAACTTCTAAACGGCTCAACCGATTTTCGTCAAACAACGATTTTTGTCTAAGAACACTAGTACGTAAGTCACCTTTAATACAAAAAAAAAATTAATTGAAATTGCTTCACTAGTTTAGGCCCCAGGATGCCACAGACAGACAGACACGTCAAACTTATAACACCCCTCTTTTTGCGTCGGTGGTTAAAATTTCATCTCAATCTGTCTGTTTCTAATATACTACAAAACGTCTCGACAAATCCTTAATTCAGTCTTTACTAATACGTAAGTAAAACTAAATCGGCCTTATTACAAAATAAGGTTACTACTACTCTGTCTAAGTCTAGTCTAGTCTCAGTCTAAACTATTGACCCAGTTTTTGTATTTCGAATTAAAGGTAGGTACTTAACGATTAGATTCATAATTCAAAACCTGATTGAATGATTTAAATCTAGACTAAAGTTAAATCCTATTTTGTAATTATGGGGAATTAGTTTCGCGGTAAGATTGAAAAGACATTTGAGTTCTGTGGGTATTTTGAAAGTTTTTTTATTGATTATTGTATTATTTAAATTGTTTTCCTATAGGATTTACGTAAATCTGTATGTACCGAACGACCGCAGTTCCTACTTCAGTAGTTACATATATAAATGTCACAAGTAGTAACATAGTGTTAACTACAATCCGGTGCCGGAGGCGCTAACACGATTACGGCAGACACTATCATTAAAAAATGCTCATTTGTAGTAATTGGCGCGGCACGTGCCGGACGCGCGCCGGCTCGGCCCGGACCGCCGGACTAACGACACAGATTCCCGGACACCCGCTGAGCTCTAGTTTGATGCACTGTTACACTGTAGATATTGTTCCCTCATTTGTTTAGTAACTGATCACTACAATGTAGCGATGTACGCGACCCCACACAATATTTATTTTATTATTTTTTGGTTGTTTTTTTTTGTTATTCAAAGTTTGGAACATTATTATGAAGATAAAATGTGCTTTAAATTTAAGTGTAATTAACATGAACTGTTCAAACGTTTACAAGTGTTCTAAGACTACCTTAATCCAAATAGAATTCTTAAATCAGTAACGGTTACTCATTTGACCTATTCCACAGAATATACGCACCCCCAAAGTAAGATGATCAAATACGAGTATCATTTCCAAGATACAATAATATTACTTAAGAAGAAATCGGCTACATGCTCCGCCCAGCCTCACAAAATAAGAAATAACTTTGTTAAATGCGGCCATCAATAACAATTTGCGGGAGTAATCAAATAAATGAAATCTCTACTGACATTCGATGCGAGTGTATTATGTCACAGTATGAAGTCGTATTACTTAAGTTGTGACGTCACCGCGGTCCTCCGATGCCCTCCATACTCCCACGTAATGGACACAACTCACATTGTCCGGACAATGTCCACTCCCCACTACTCAGTGGAATCTTAAAGGAGATTAATTTAATCCTTTAAAATTTTCTTGTAAACTCGTTTTAGTTTTTTAAGTTTCAATGAGAAAGAGAGGTATAAATTAATTTTAATAATGATTTCGAGTCCATTTTCCCGAAAGGATTTATAAAGAAATGCAGCTCATTTTATGCGCATGTCAACATTTTTTGTTGGTAGGTTAATGTTAAGTAAGTTTGAAAACAATAAACGTCTTGGTTTTTGGTTTAACTGCTGCAACAAATTCTGCTTTTTAGGGATTTTTTAGAACTAATATCTATATGTAAATTACCTTCCACCATTTTATTTTATTAATTAAAAATATATAATACAAATCTGGGTTCAAGAACCATTCCAAACAAAAACGATGTACAATTTATCATGAAACAGCAAACATAATTCCATCAGCACTACAATGTCAGTATAACCACAAGTCAGCCAATGTGACGGTGTGACATGTCGTCCCGCCGTCCACTCGGGAGCCATCGACCGCATTTGATTGCTGACCACTGACTCACACGGCTCACTTAGCGATATTGCCGATGAGTTGCCAAAACGCAATGTATTGTGTGACAGGCTCAATTGTCGTCGCTTCATTGTAATGCTGGTTATTGTGGCCCTCTTAAGTGGGATTTCTCTTGTAATGATATTGAGTGGAACTGACTTATTTGTAGCGAGTACACGGGCCTTTCAATTTGGGAATTGATACAAATTTCCAAGAATTAATCGGGTTCAAGTAAATGTCAAAGAACCTCAAACCGATTTTCGATATGTATTAACAAAACACAAACATACTTACATACAAGCAACTGATTCAATATATTTCGCATTACTTCTAGAAAAACTTACTGAAAAACTTGAACATAAATAAATTCTCAAGTTACCAACTCTTGGATTTTTCTCAGCGTTCAGGATCAATAACTATGTGAACCGAGTCCAGGTGTGGCTCGCTGCAGATTGCAGTAAACACTCAGCCAGCCCTCGATTGTAAAGTAGAGCGAGATACTGCACTATGAGACCGAGACTTAGGAGCATGTAGTATAGAAGGAGCCGACATCTGATATATTATTGTAATTTGTAATGACCATTCAACTACAACTAAGTCGCTGAATTTATATAAAATTATCTGAAGGCAACAATCCAAGCAAATTAAAGTCTGTTTTTTCTGCTGTAATTAACTAGTAAAGAACTAAAACAATAAGTGAAATAGTTTTCATTGTAAAGTTCAATAAGAAACGAATTACCCAGTGTAAGTAGTTGTGTGAGTTGAGAGCTTCGCCTCGCCTCGTCTCGCTCCGTAAGGCGAGTGAGGCGGGTGAGGCGAATGAGGCGCGAGTCAGACGCGGGACAAGTTTTAACAGGCGCGCTAAGTTCGCAGACTGTTTACTGGCTTCTTATTCAGTGCTATTCACTGGCTTCCACTAGTCCGTGCTCAGTGCAGGGTGCAGTGTGCACTGCTGCATATCTACTAATAGCACTAGCTCGGCTAGATTAGCGGCTTTACGCTCGTAAAAACTGCAGAATAAATGAATGGGTCTAAATATTGAGGTAGCTAATAGCTAATAGTTAGATTCTACAGATATTTAAATACACTCAAAAACCCACTACATATTTGGCTCTGATTATAAAATAACACCGCTATAGTTTCCTTAGTAGATGAACAACCAACACTCCGCACGCTACACCAGCTCCGGTTAGATTTAAACACCCAAATAAAACAAATGAACGCGAGCTGTAGTGTATCACTTTATTGAATCATTTATGTAAAGCAGTGGGTAAATGATGCGACACTAACTTGATAATAGCTGCCTCCCTCCCTCGGACGAGAGGATACTGCTAGACAAATGATGGGGCTGAGCAGGGCTGATGGCGCGGCTCGTGATGTAGCGCACTAGACATTGTGATGTGGTACGGAAATATTATGGATTTATTTACGGTACTCTGTTTTGGAGTAACCGCTTCGCATGCCATGAACAGGGTTCAATTTGTTTGAATATACGTCAAAACAGTCACGTAAACAAGCAAAGGCAAACAAAACTTGTTTCGTATCAGTTCAGTTAAGCAAATTCATATTTTGCTATCCATAGTAATATCGTAACTAGTTGGTGAAATGAATATCGTCATGTCTGTCTGTCCTTTTTTAAGTAGTTTGAGTATAAGAATGAGGCAGAAAGAGGTCTCTATGAATACAAAATACAAATCAATCAAAGTATTCATATGTGGGAACAAAGCTATGATCCGAGTCGACACAAACCGTGAAACGAGTCTCACAAGCAGAAGACATTTAATTAACTTACAACTCATAACAGTTGTATAATAGTAATTCGATTAATCGAGTGAACAATGAGTCGATTGCTGCATCGATTGTAATCGATTAGCGGCGGTGCTGGGGGCACAATGCGAGTGTCACGCACAGGACTTCATTAACTAATGTAACGTGTCACGGCGCTCAGAATGTTCGGGTGTCACGCTCGGCATTGTGTCGGTAATGCACTACTGTTTGGTATTCATAATGTGCCGCTACTACTTTGTATTAATTTCCTTGTTTGCATGGAAAACATTTAAAGCGTATTACTTAATTACTGTAGCAAACAGGTGCCTTAAGCCCGTATAAGAAGCAATGTATCATCGTGCTTTTAATTTGGAGGCTTGGCAATGCTGTAATAAAAAACTATCTACATAAAACTATGTAAGGTATAGTTAAATCATATCGATGGAGGCCATTCCCCGCCCCCACTAAGTAGATTATCGATAACGCGACCATCGTCTGCCGCTGCTGATTACATGAGCCATCGTTCGTGACGATTACTGACGGTGAGGCGGCGCCGAGGACTTGATGAGCAGATCTTCACTATTTACAATTGATTTTTACCTTTCAAATCGCTTTTCGTTCTGATCGTAGCCATTTTTCGTTGATGTATATATGTCTATGTATGTACGGCTCTCTTTATATCCCTTCTTGCCATTTTTTTGAGGAGGGTTCAATGATTTCTCCCTGCCTGGGTGTGGCGAGGTTCCTTCTTCTGGTGTGAACCTGGCCGCAGTACATCTTTGCGCTTACATTCGTAAGGTTGCTGTGAGTTGGCAGGTTTTATTTAACTTGCAATGTATTTTAATTAGATCGGCAATCGATGGATCATGGATCTCACACCTTGAGGAGTTACACGTGTACTACTAGCCTTTTGGGGATTAGAAAATTGGAGATGATAGGAAATATAGGCCTTCTAGAAAGTGGTAAAACAGAACTCAGAAAGCAAGCGACGTTTTGCAGTTGTGTTTAAGTTGTATGACAGTATTTACATAAACACAATATGCTTCAATTCCCAATTGCTTACGTTTGCATTGTTAATTAATTATAAATGTGAGTACAGAGCACTGCACCAACTGTGCACATAGTACACGATGACTCGGTGCAGCTTGACGGGCTATTGACGCACGTCCATACATCGTATTAATGAACTTGACTTTGAAAAGTATAATTTAAATAATTATTACCAAACTAAGCAATAAATATCTGTCTGCAGATACAAGTGAGATTAATTAACAATAACATGCGAAATAGAATAAATACTCTGACATCCAATGACTCGTGAAATACATTTTTATTGTTCTAACTATGTACATTCTTCTTTAAACTTTTTATATTTCTTTATAAAAATACAAGTATCTCAAATATTTCATTTGAGATACTTGCCACTCGCAAACTACATTAAAATCTCTGCTAACTTACAGCAACGAAAGCAAACAATATTTACCATAACATCAGCGACACGCATCAATTATTTACATTTCCCGACCCACATACTCGGCCACACATGGAAACAATAGAATGGAGAATAAACAACACGCGGAGACAATCCAATAAGAAGCTAACTGTCCGTGAGGAGCAGTAAATAACAGTTTAATACAACCAGACATACAGATATACAGATATACTTGTATGTAGTGGAGCCTCAAGTTGCAGCCAGTAATCTACTTATGATGGGATGCGCCCCGCCGCGAGATTTGTGACTCAGCCGCCGTAGTTTATGTCCTCGCCTTCTAATTCCTTAAAGTATGTACTCATAGTTCGAAGATCCCAGCAGGCTATTATATACTGCCAGGTTTGGATCCGCCACAATACCAATCGTAAGCTGTTGCCTGACCGGAATTGCGAATGAGGAAAATGTTTTCTTTGGATAACTTGTTTATAGTTACAGTCGTAATATTACACACAATAATATACTTATATTTTGTCTCCGTGATTGGCGCAGTGGTTTGGGAACTATCTGTATACAACGTGTTGCGGGTTCAATTCCCGCTGTTGATTAATGCACACGTGGCACAGAAGGATACTAGTGTATGGCAATGTTATTTTTACGAAAAAGAGACATTACATGACCGAGTTCACCTTACAGTTGGGCTGGTTATAATATGTGTGTGTCAACAATGGCAGTAAAACATCTTCGACAATGTTGCTAATGACCCGAGCGCTCAGTGGACACAAGTGCGCGCTGTCTATCGTCACGCACTCGAGAACAGTACCTGTTAATTAATTACGAGCCTCACAATTGGAGCGCAAGCACATTACAACAATACAAACATTATTAATTTGTTATTTGTTCTCCTTTATCATTATAAAGAATTGTATTAATAACAAGAAATATTATTGTAATTACGGCGCGCGCGTTAATTATAATTATTTTTACTGCTCCGGACTGCGAGCTCTGCAACCTTCTATAGAGTAATAACAACAGATTCATAAACAGAAACATTTCAGGTATTCGGTTCTTTATTGACAAACGATTTTAATTAGGCAGTATATAGTAGTAGACGTTTATCCAAATGAATAGTATCAGTATACTATTCATTTGGATAAACGTCTAACTGGATATCATTGACTCCGCTTTGAGATTTTTAACTTCAACGATCTATCGACCTGATCTGACCTCCATTTTCTTAAATAGATTAAAATAAAAAAATAAAGTTAGATAGCATTCGTATTCCTGTAATAGTGTAAGTTGCGGAAGACGGGCAAGTACTCGGCGTGAATGTTCAATAGGTCGGGAAACGAAGTGGTAGCAAGGTGTTGTGTGCAAAGTGTCGCCGCCGCCGCCGCCTCGAGGGCACTCGCTCGAGATGTTTGTCCGGACACCAGCGCCTTTTTATACCCAAACAGATGTTAGGTTCACCGCACTTATTTGTACAGTGCAGGGTTAAATATTTGAGCGCTTAGCTGCTACTGTCTGCTGTTTGGAACTCTTTCGTTGTAACTAAATGTGTCGAGTATAACAGTGGCATGTGTATGGTCTAATACGACCAACTAATCACAATGTTTTATTTCAACAGTATTTAATTCTTAAATAAAAGACAAGTAAAACATTTAGCAGAAATAGAGGCCGACAATCTTCCCTCTGTTAGCTAACACAACATTGTCCCGCTGCCGCCGACTGCCGCCAGTACTGTACAGAACCCTCGACCCGCCACACCGCGCACAGAGTACATAGGTTTACGTAGATTTAGCATTCACGTGTGACTACAAAAAAGGTCGTGTCCAATTTGTGGCAGGTCTTCAAATTGGACGGCTGGCTGAAGGGTTGTTTGCTCCAAAACTATTCAGCAATTGGAGCCCTTTCGTACCTCGGGGACACGGAGGATCATTATTCTATTTTCTCATCTCTTGACGGCACGCACTCCGGTACTACGGCCTCGAGATAGGGTCAACTCTTCAAACTGCTCTCTATACTTTCTTGAGGATAAACAACGTAAAGGAGTGCGTGTGTTGTCGTGTGATACTTTATGATATGACCGCGGACGAGGCATGTGAGTGGGTTGTCGAATTCCTAATACATGTTCGTTTTAAATACAAAATCTTACAATGGCTGTTGAACTCTAGGAATATTACTCGCTAGTATGTTTTTAATCGATTCCTCGCTACACGGTTCGGTACTGAAATTCAGCCAATTACGCGAAATATATTACAGTATTCTCCATCGTGTACAAACGCTTCTAATATTTGTTCAGCCGCGGGCGCATGGCGTGTAATGCTTGCGGTCATGGCTCTCTGGCATTGATAATCTCATTCTCATACAAAAGGTTTCTTCGCACAGTTTAGTTGTTTGTTTGGCATTGTCTGAAACTGCAGCGGTGTGTGATTGCAGTGCGCGGGCGTCGTTAGCTGGTGCAGCGCGCATGACGCTCAGTGCGCGTGTTGTTGCAGCTTGCAGGCTGCCACGGTCACTGCACACTCTCACCTTTTGTTATTATTATAACAATATAATTTTATGTGTTTTCCCCAATTATATGCACAACGGAGGGATTTTACATGGCAAATGTGAAGAGGTTTTTTTAAAATTGTTTTATTTGCAAAAAAGTTTTATATTGATTTTTATATAAATATCACTTCATAGTGATGTTTATATATGACAACGGTCACCTTGTATAGAATATTAATTTCAACCAACACTATTGAAACAGCTTTGATCCTTGTTATTGGATCCATTTTACATTAGAAATAGCTGTAACATTACCACTTACACGTTATATTATAAAACAGCCGAAACATAGCATTACGTGCAGTTTCGCGGCGACGTGTCGGGGGCCTAATAAGTCAACACTCGACATGTCTGGCGGGGTCTGGCCGGGTCTGGCCACACACACCACACTCGCCAGTTCCACGAACACTCGACAATATTCCACTAATCATAATTACACATTTATTTTCATTCAAAACTTCGCCTGACAGTTCGAGATGCACCCCGTGTCACTTCTTTGTCCGACACGACCAACTTAACAATAACGCTACCAAAATATCACACAACCTTAGCAGCACGTCATAAGGCTCGTATTCGGTTAGCTGAGCCAATATTGATAGTACTGCTGGGTTGGTATTAGTCAGGTGCCTACACGCTCATTAGTGTGTAGGATAAATAATGCGCGTCAGTTATTGTAGTATTGCAACAATATTAAAATAATATGAAGATAATAAGGCGCTTTGTGTGGACAGTGACGGGGCCCACAATGCAGGCGGAGCGGGGCGGCGCGCCAGTGTCGCTGTCCTCCGGCCTGCTCCTCGAGTGTATCACAAAAAACGACAATAGAGAGAGCTCGTTGAGTTTCAGATGGAACACTAATCATTAACATTTACTATATGAGTATACCGCGACGCGACGTGCTAACACCCACTCCACTGCTATTTGTTTTTTATACAAACGTCATGTAGGATTCCAATTAAATATTGTTTGAATAGAAAACTATTGTAACCAAACTCTCATCGAGTGCTTAGCTCCATCAATCCATCATACACATTCATGCAGAAATTAAATAACACCTGACGTAGTAATTATGTGGCAATCTTAGGAACATCAAAAACTAGCATTCCTAGTACTTAGTTTCATGATAGTGCGTGTCATGGGTTTTAAATAAAGCTTGCATTGGAAATCACAATTGCTACGCTCGTAGCACATCGTAGCAGACTACGCGCTACGCCAGTAATTACCGGATCAATAGCCAGTTAGGTACAGTTATTTCGCACAGGTTTCACTCGGATAATGACTCATTTCTATTCTTATAGCCGAGTGCTAACAAATATATTTGAGGCACAAAAATGTAAAGCTATTTGAGCGTTGTTCGGACAACGGACAATAGGTAGTTTTTATTATGTGGCAATCAAGATCAGGTTACGGGACTCGTTAACAATCAAACCTACATCTCGAGACACTTAAGCCAATACGTGTACGCGACTTATGTAACAAAGAGTGATATAAAAACTAGTGTTTGTGGAGCAAACAGGCGCAGTTAGCCTAATATTGTAACAATGTTGGTGATTATGTTGGCTCAAGTGTTGGGCGTGACATTCCGGCCATGTTTGCGTGTTTGCCCAATCATACAGCGTGTGTTTGGATATCGTTACCGCGGCCGTCACGCTCTCACCGCATCATTTGCTCTTTGTCTAGCGAGGACAGAACTACACGTGCTCTGAGCCTGACCTGTACACTGTGTAGTTGTATCCCGGACTGGACTGAACGGGGTCACAATGTGCTGAAGAAAACCTACGTGTCTTTAGAAAAACTAATACTTGATGGTAGATCACTCTTTATAAGAACAGGCTTGGAATTTGTGCATCGAGCGAGACGCACGAGCTCAAAACCCAACCAACCAATACGATACATATCCAGTACACTAATAAATCCAATCGAAACATTTGCAACAATTTCCAATCCCCGAAACGAGCTATCATAGTAATCTTCATTAATTCATTTTGTATTAATTCCCGTAATCGCATCGGAACTATTGAATCGTTCCCGCTTCCAAGCAAATCCCAGTGAATATGATAATCGCGTATGATATTCATTGCGCCGGCTAACGGACGCCGGTAATTAAAAAACATATTAGACGCCGGGGCCGGCGGACCGCGGGCCTCAGACCCCGGGCTGCGGGACCCCGGCACCACCCGCAGGAACTCAATCTGCTTGGACTTAAGTAATCCGATTGCATCGCTTTCAAGTAGGTACCTTTTTAAAATAAGATTATGGAAAATGCTGAATAGTCGACCGATTGATAAAAACTTTGTATGCGAAGTACACATGTCCCGTAGTCTGTGTCTTTTTGCGTTTCTTCTCGTAGATAAAAAAGTTTTATACATTTTATTTGCTTCAAACATAATTACATACGAGTAGGAGTGATTTAATGACACACAGTCCCGAGTAGAACTTGATAAACGTCCTCGAGTCAGCCTGTCAATTAATCTCATACGATTATATCGGAAAGTACAAGTTATTAGGAACATAATGAGTATGTTAGTAGTTCTCGTAACTTCGGTAACGAGTACAAGTAACTGCCCAATCAGAGGCGCGCACCCAATTACGCGATCTCGTTTTGATTCGTCAAACAAACACTTCGATATTAGACGTGCGCATCCAGCATGCCATCATACAGTTACACACAGAAGGTACAAACAGTTTTGAAAAAAAAATACATTTCATCACCATTATACATCGTTTAAAAAATTGGGTACTTTTCTCAGCTAAAAATAAATTATTTCAACTTAAGAATCATAAAAGTACTTAAAAGTAATACACCGTCATCCATTAACTTTACGGTATAATTAATATTATTATTTTCAGATTATTCACCAGAAATAAGTATGCTTTGTGACGTAAAAAATTTAACGTGACTACGTGCTATTTTAAAGTTCAAATTCTAATAATAAAGTTTTAAGTAGTTGGGCAGTACCCTATTACAATTATCTAAAGCACTGAAAAACAATCGAAAACAACAATATAATAAAAATACATACCTATGGAACACCCACATAGAGATGAAAATCTACAATAGTTTTGATGATTATAAAGTTTGTTTGAACGCTCTCATCTCCGGAACTCCTGATTCGAATTGAACAATTATTTTTGTGGCTATGGGCTATTAAACATCACGATACGATCAATAGGAGCCGAGCAGCGAGTGAAACCGCGCAAAAGTAGCTAGTAGTAAATAAATAAAATAACGTAAAACGAACAAATACATATATAGGTAATATCAACATTATAGGACAGCACGATGTGAGCCTTCTGTCACGTTACCCATGATTAGTCAGTGAAATTGTGTGCGTAATTACGGTGCCGTCCGGGCCGGCCGCGCGCCGGACACGGCCCGGCCCGGCTGCTCCGGCCGCCAATTGCCCGAAATCGCTTATTCACGGCCGCTAGTTGACTAGTTACTGCAGCTGTCCGAATGTGGGGTAGGCAGGGACGGTCCATGAACACTGAACATAATACAACCATATTCATATAGTGTAATGTTATTTTTGTTTGGTAACAGTTTATAATCGCTCTGAAACTTCTCTTAGTCGTAACTACACAGGTTACGCTATGTTTCATATCTGTTTTCTTGTCTACTCTTAGTGGACAGGGTTTAAATGTATCTTGTAACATCATTTTGTTATTAACACGAAGACGAGCTTCACCGCTGTCAATATAAATTGTGTTAACTTAACAGACATGACTTAGCTCCTTCGGCTATACTTATCTACACTATACAATGTTATATAGCTGTAGATTTTGTTTATTTGAACGCGCTAATCTCCGGAAAAATGGTTGGATTGATCAATTATTTTTGTGATTCATTTACTGAGGAAAGCTATAGACTAAAACATCACGCTATAATATGTAGAAGCTGAGCACCAGGTGAAACCGCGTGACAGAAGCTAGTATCTTTATAAGTGTTGAAACAGAGGAATTGTTAACAGAAGAGCTAACATTCTGCTCCGGCGTTACCCGCGCTCGCTGCCGCTTATGACTAGCGACCGCGCTCGCTCGCACGCAGCATATAATTTGTCGCCGACACGACGTCGTGTTTATTTTACACGGCTGTTGCCTCATTTTCTCCTTAGCATTATATTTTTATATAGTTATTATATTATTAGGACCCGCTATTGTTGCCCGTGACTTGCTGTATTTACCTGCGTATTACTGTCTCTTTACCATGTTACAGTGGCTTCCGTTTCCTCTCAATCATCTCTAATTAACGACGTTTCGTGTTCAAATGTTTATTTTTTGTTAAAGGCTGGCAACATCGAGAATTGGCTCATCTGTTCAACTAACTAGCATGGACCTGACCATTAACTATATCTACACGTAACTATTATATTTTGTAAATGGCAACTCTCAAATTAGGCACTCGTAATAAAATATCACGTTATTGATTGAGTGTCGGTCATGTAAGGTATTGCATTATGAAGTAAAAAATCTGATTTGCATATTTTGTACTATTCGTGTTGCATTAAAAATGTCGTTGAATGCACTATTTTCTTGCTCTCTTAAAACTGTTGTCATGGTAAAATTGTAAGATTTTTGAACTGCTCCACCTGCGACACTGGATGTGTATTGCAGACCACGTAGATAAGTTGTAAAGTATGTAATTGCGTCATAATTGCCCCTGAAAAAGATGTTTTTTTTTTTTTATAAAGCTTTGGTTAAAACTGTACTTGAAGTTTTTCCTAAAATGACAAACTATTGATAAATAAAAATAAATATGACAAGACACAAACTCGTAACTGAATAAATGAGAAAGGCTCGATGTACTCGCAGCCTAATATAATTGAATACGTCAATAGGTTTAAAGCTATTGGTCGTTTGGTCACCGGGACCGGGCCGGCCCGGACCCCCGACCCCGGTCCGTGAAATAAAACTCAGTTATGAAATAACCGAGGGATTATTGATTTTATACTCCGCCACGGAACTAAGATACGTTCTTATACGTTTTCCTTATTTGTTCAATGTATTGGCTGTTTAAGGAATTGAATGAAATATTTCTCATAGTTACTTTGCTACTAGGTTTTCTTTTTGAAAAGAATGAAAAAAAAATTAGGTAATTATATTAAAAGGATACTTATTTGCATCTTATCATCATCTTTGTAAAACTAACTTATGCAAAAAAAGATGAAACCGTCGTATATTGTTCATATGCATATAATGGCAATGTGAAATTGTGATTGCGTTTATACAATGTTGTTTATATCCTGTAGTTTTAGTGTACAAAATGGTTTTGTTCCGCAGCTGTCATCAGATCGTTAATCAGTTGAACAAATAAACGGTTAGCGGAACAGGCAATGAGGCAATAAGCAGTAGGCGTCACTCCAGACACGACCCAATTACTTGTGAAAGCCGAGCAGTTAACCTGCCGCAGCTAACCGCGTATTAAGTTATTGACTAATCAAAATGTGTCGGACGCACCCCAAATTGAATAATAACCTGTTAAGGCGAGTCGGCGACAACAGAATGACGGCATTGTGGCGCAAATTGCCGCCAAATTGGGAACAGACTCGGTTCTCGCAACTCCATTTAGCGCGCGCCTGCACGTGATTGGTCGGCACGCCTCCCCGCGCCCGCGCCCCGCGCCTCCAACCGAACTCCATTCAAACACGGCCAAAGAAATGAAATTATGCACTACGTAAATAAGAAGCCCTTTGTGGAGCTCACTTGCTTTATTTAACTGTCAGTCGCTCGCCAACTGGTATTCGCGCGTAATGACATCGTCCGGCGCATCATCGCCCGACAGCGCGCGACTGCGACGCGACCGTGACGCGGCAACATCATCGCTGGTCGCGTGTATTGGTGGAGCATAAGTTAAATGATCGAGGATTGTTCCATCACCTCGTGTTGGGAATAACTTCGTTAACTCAAATGATGCTGATGTTTATGTACACATTACAACAACAGCACACTGATATAATTATGTTATCCATTCAACTACCGACCATTTCCATTTATCTATTCACGTACAACTTTCTTGATTTATGCCCGTTATTGACGAGGATTTGACGTAACAATCTCCCGCAATATTGTCGACGTAACCCTAACACCGCCGCCCAGTTAATCAATTCTAGCTGTTTACAATATAACGCGTTAATAGTCCCAAATGTTGCGCGCCCCTGTCCCTAAGGGTCCGCGCTCACTTGCGACTACACGCGTTATCCCCTTTATTCAGTTGTTAGTAAGGATTAGCGCACACTACGGGCCATTGTGGGGATTTGGGTAACATTGTAACAGCTTGGTGATAATTATCTCAAGTGTTGTGAGTCCGCCGGGAGTCGACACGCCGACATTGTTTTACCAATCTGTTTAAGCGATTTTAATTCAAACGATGATATTATTTGGGGTCAGTTAACAGGTTAATCAGATCAATTTCTCGGAATAATTATATCGAATTGTTTCATACTATGAGCAAACACAGATTTATAAAACAAATATTTTGTAGTCAAGAGACCACAAAATATTGTTAGCTTTAGTTAAACATAACTAAAGCTTAAGTACGAGATAAACTTTTCTGACGTAACTATAATATGACACAATAATACAATGTAACAACAAAGAACCAAAAAAGTGGCTTGATTATTTATGCTGATATACCTACTTAATGCCCAGGTAACCAAAAGCTTTCAAAATAGTTGCTTTTGCTACGGTTCGTCAAGAAACAATATGACCTGTACTAAATGTGCCAGCTCACGCCGACAGCAAAACTGTAATTTTAAAATTAGTTTCGAGACGAAAGTAGCACTCAAAACATACGAGCCTACGCAATCACACAGGCACCCGACAAATTGTTTCACAAGCAACATTACAAATACTACCCTAAATGCGACCAGCGGGATCTGAGCCCTCCTCGTGCCGACCTGCCTCCGCCGCGCCTCCGCGGCCCGGGCGCGGGCGGCTCAGCGCTGGCTGGTGGCTGCCACATACGAGTAATAAATTGTCGGAGCGAGCAATTCCCCGCACCAACGTAACGCATCATTAAAGGGCGCGAATGTGCTGCCAAATTAACAATTACGAGGAACCTTTGTGAGCGTATGTTAATTAGTAAATTCGGAGATCCGACGGAATGCGGCCGTCGTTGTGCTGCGAATTAATTAAATAGTGCTGAGTGTTGTGTTCGTGTGTCTACCTGCCGCCGCCCGCCGCCGCCGCGCTACGAGATTTTAATCCACTGCCGATCAATACGCACCCACCTCAGCTCTTTGTTATAATTTTACATATAAAATCCGATTTAATTGGCAAAATGGTGGTGAAGAAGCATTGAATTTTACATCACTCAAAGTCTGCGAGATCCCAACACAAAAGGGCGAGGACACACTGAAATCAGTGTTGATAATCCCAATAAGCTGACTAGTTCCGTGTAAGCCACACCGCCCCGGGCGATGCCACGTGATTGTCCGCGAGCAATCACTACTCAGCGCTGGTAATCGCGAGATAATCTTGTTTGCCGAAGGATTACCGACACGGTCAACCCCAATCTTTACTTCGAACATTACTTTGGTCACTTACTTGTTGGATCTTCAAAGGATTAAGAAATAATAGAAACACAATTGTTAAACATCTGCCAATAGTTTAGAAATGTCATTTTTTTAAATATAAAAGTAACGGTGGAATTTCTTGCTTCTTCTTCTTCTTCTTCTTCTTCTTCTTCTATATATATAATATCTTTACTGACAAACTTTTTTGAGGTTTGAAAAGTACCTATTTATGGTTTGACTTTAGCAATGCATCCTTAATGTATGCATTGCTAAAGTCAAACCATAAATAGGTTGCATCACATAATGACATTTAGCACTGTCAGTAATCTAGAAAATTTTGAACCCAGCTTTTCTGATTTATTGACTTATTGGCTGAATAGTCAGCAAATCACAATTAATTTCAGTTATACAAACAGATTTGAAGATGCGATTGTAAGGTTGGATAGGTTTTAAAAAAAAGTTTATTATTGCAATGAACATCAAAACAAAATATCACTGTACTTCTAAATTCATTCACCTAGCTATTGATTTCAAAAATTAACAAAACAGAATGTGTGCAATCAATCTGTAGCAACATCAACATTGATCCTCCGTAAGCCGCGCACTAACACGTGTAGTGGCAACAATCGAACAATCACAGAGTTAAGCATTACCTGTTTAAGTAGATTACGGGGTGCAGTGACCCTCCGCCCTCCGGTCCGGTGCCGGTCCGGTAATCGGTGCGGAGCTGCGGAGCTGATCTCCGACAATTAGTCTGTCACGCCGCGGCCCCGGCCAATCAATAACGTCCCGCCATCCCATGGGCCGACACCTATCCACATATTCCATGCGTATCTACACGCTTACGGTTCATTAGCAAATTAATGGTAGAAATTATTTCAATTGCCATTTTCTAAAACAGAATAGAATTTAATTGAAGATTACACTTTAACCAAACCTTTTTATGTTGAATTCGGCTTAAAACTTATTTCATTGTCTATTTTCGGTATTTCTGTTAAATATTGTGACTATAATATGTATGTTTAATGATGACTACTGAGCCTGGATTAGTGCTAGATGTATGGCATTACATTCAGAGGATTGTTCAAAAGCATTATCGTACTACACCTACAAGGGAGAAAAAGATAGATAATATACATGTTTATCCAATGAAGGTAGGAAGAAACTACACTTCGTTGAGCATTAGATCAAGGTTTCTTTAAACTACAGTTAGAGAAAAAATAACAATTATCTCCAATTAGGGTTTGTGTCACATTAGCAGCGCCTCGCAGTGAGGGACAAGTTAAACATTACATATTCAGTGCTCTCGAGACGGTCTCACAGAATGCACGGGCACCCCACACACACCGCGGCACTCTGCACAAATTTGGCTGCATTACCATAGTCAACATGCTTAGCTGGCGAGCACCGCGGCACGAGGGCACAGCCAACTTGATGACGCACCGGGCAATCATTGGTGACATGAATTAATGAACGCTTGTCAAACAATCGCAGTGTATGAGTTTCAAATAGTAGATTGACTTATAAAGCGTGGTAAATTGTAAGTGTGGGAGAGCCATGCTTCTGCACGAGTGGGTCGGCTCGACCGTAATGATACCACGGCCTCACAGAAAACCGGCGTGAAACAACCACAGCTTGTGTTGCGCTGTGTGAGTGAGGTCACCGGAGGCCCAATCCTTCCCCTTCCCGGACCCTTCCCCAATCCCTAAATCTCCAAATCCCTAATCCCTAAAAGGTCGGCAACGCACTCGTAACTCCTCCGTTGCGGGTGTCCATGGGCGGCGCTGATTGCTTACCATCAGATAATCCGTTTGCTCGTTTGCCGACTTATTACATAAAAAAAAAGCTGTAGCTCTGTAGCTTGTACGATATGGAATGTGATGGCATATGTTTAGTTAAATCTAAGCATCGTTAACTGAAGTTTTTAAACTCAAAATATGTGACGTTTTGTGTGTTTGATTCATTCAGATACGTAATTGTGATTGAGTAAATGACTCATTAGCGCTGAAACAATAAGCGACATTATTGCCTGTACTACTAATAAAAAATAGATTTGTTTGCTTCATCAGCACAAACAGAAACTGAAAGATTTTTTAAAAACAACTTATAAGTAAAATTATTTCATAAATCCTGTTCTAAACGAGAGAATAGTATTTACTGGTTAGTTATCCTCGTACCACTAATGCGTTGATCCAATAAATATGATCACCAATATTCATGCGATTACATTATAACTAAGATCTACTTAACTATAACTAGGGGTATTAGGAATGCATAAGCTTTCGTTTGCGGATAATTGTCTGATTTTAGAAGACAAATATTTATGATTCTATAGGTGACGTAAATAAATGCATAAATAATTGCATGTGACACGATTAGAACAATGATCTGACAGTACAGATAGATAGTTTTTAATCAAATTAAATCTATACTATAAAATTACAAAGAGGTAAAAATTTTAAGTTTGTTTGTAGGGGGTAATCTATGGAACCGCTAGTCGGATTGCCAAATTTCTGATAGATCAATCACTGATAGATAGCTACAATGTTCTTGAGTGCTATAGGCTATAAAATATCACGCTACAATTATATAGAGCCGAGCAGCGGGTGAAACCGCGCGAGAGAGAGCAGATGGTTTAAGGTTTTTTCTGTAGCAACTTTTGTGAGTATCAGTGCCTGTTGGACGTCTTCTAAAGAACCATTAGATAGTATTTAATTATTTTTATAATTCCTCCATATCTTTTTATTTGACTGCATAGTAAATTTGGTGGCTGGGCTGGGTTTGATTCCCCATGGAACAATTCTTTGTGTGATCAATTAGTAAAATTGTTGTTCCGGGTCTGGGTGTCATGTGTATTATGAAATTGTATGTTCGTAAACGCATCCAACGAGAAAATCCTATGAATTTAAAAAGGAAAAAAGGACATGTACATAAATTAAGCTCATTAATCAAACCTTGGGATAACCTTTTCACATTTATATTATTTTGTTTTTAATGTGATCTGGTATAAAATGAGCACATCAACGTATATGATTGTGTTGATAATTACATGGGAAGGTAATGAGAGCCGTTCAAGGCTCGCATATACATATGTGTATGTAGGTAAGTAGGTATGTACATAAGGTACATGTGTACGCGAGTAGGAAGACAGTGCTTGTAGTAATATAATACGGGCGGTATTAATTTGTGCGGAGTGCGCCGCTATCGGGTTTAATTAACAAATTTAATTAGAAATTAACCGTTTTGCGCGCCGGCGTGCGGTGCGCTCCGGCCCACATTCGCAGGGCTGCCCACTTGTCATCTGTTTTATTTATTATTGTTATATTATACTTTACGTTTTGACATTGTGAAATTAAGAAATGATTTAACAAAATGCGAGCATTTAATTTATTTTTGTAAATAGGCTAAAAAACACCAGTCAAAAAAAATATTTTTTAAATACTTAAATATCTAGGTGGATCTAGAGAAAGGCGCATTTCCTATCTGAAAACTCTGACAATAAATGACGAAACATACTTAGAAACCAGATGGTTCATGTTATACTAGTTATTTATTTTAATAACAATTTAGATACGTTTATATGCTAAACATAAAGTTATATGATGATGATTTACCCTGGTATGTACTATCTACTTAGACAACACAAACTCATGTTATTAGACACGGATATAACAACAAAACACTATCTGGTCTACATACTAGCTCGTTTGACACCACAGTGTAGCACTAGCGGTGACAGCGACAGCCCTGCGTCGCAGTGTGTACAAACAGCGTCCGCTCCGGCGGTGAATTTGAAAATTTAATTTAGTTGCGTTTTGTTCCCGATAATTGGTTTGTTTTCCATGCTTAGTTATCAGGCGGCCGCCAGAGGGAGCTGTTACATCGCTCTAATGGTTATATCCGATCGTTCATTCCAATTAGAATCGAGGCTTTGTGTTGTACAAAGGTTCCATCGCGAGATATGGATACCGCCAACTTGAGATCTTTAATGAAATTAAGTTCTGACCTTATTTATTGAAGATCGATGCTCTTTCTAAAGGTCACTTTTTCACTGGCTTTCTGTATTCGATGTTTTTTTATTCACGAACATCATATGTAGAGGTAACACATGTTCATGTATGCAGATAGATAAAACCTACACTGTTCAAATAAATTCGTAAGGAATCGGGTTGGCATTTGTTTCAAAATATAACCTGAAAGGTCAATACATATTTACAACTTGATTTAGTAAACACATTGCTAAGGGATTAGTAGCTGCAGGTCATACCATAGTGTGTTCTTTGAATATAGGCAACACTGTAATGACATACTAGAGAATAAAAATACAAGCACAAATGGCAATAATTCTAATAACCCGCCTCCCTTCCCAGGTCTGGTTCCAAAACCGTCGAGCGAAATGGCGTAAAACGGAGAAGTGTTGGGGCAGGTCGACAATAATGGCGGAGTATGGTCTGTACGGCGCCATGGTGCGTCACTCCCTGCCGCTGCCAGAGACCATACTCAACAGCGCCAAGGAGAACGACGCCGTCGCGCCCTGGCTACTCGGTGAGTTCGGTGAGACCGCTTGATGTCACTTATATACTGCTTCATAGACTTGCATTGTACATACATTATTTAAAATATAATAATCTTTAGATTATCAGAAAACAATATATATTAGAAAACCACTTCAAAGTAAAATTATTTCATATCTCCTATTCCTAAACGACAGAATATTATTTACTGGTTAGTTATCCTCGTGTAACTAATGCGTTGATCCAATTAATATGATCACCAATATTCAATATTCAATTTATATAATATATAATAATAATTGTTAGATTATCTGACAGAAAAAAACTCGTGTGGTAGTAATGCAAGTCACGTTAATTTTATTACTCCTTGTATAAAATAATACGGGTATTCATTGACAGACACTATGTCTGTCTCGTTGGTCATAATAATTTAAAGTGTACGATGAGTAATAAGCCTTTTTTCCAAGTAAAGCATCGTAGAGTAAAACACTGATAGCATGAAATTCAAAGAAATCAAGTCTAAGGACTCATTTGACGAAATATTTTAGTTTGAAATGGAAGATTGTGGAACCCAAAATAGTTACATATCTCAGACGCATGAAGATTATTGTATTTTTTTACACACACGATGAAAGATGACACCTATTTGTTTCCTTGAAATTATGAGCTGTAAACATTATAAGTTGCCTTTTGGCACAGGGACTAACGTCGCGTAAACTACATATATTGTACTGTTGTAACATACCGTGTCGATGGTTCAACTCCCGCACGGCTGAATTCTGTGTGATCCACAAATTGTTGTTGAAATCTGGGTGAGACGTGTATGTGAATTGGTAACTATAAATTATAACGGACTATCGTCCATATATTTCAAAATAGACTCCTGAAATTCGCATAGCAGATTAACTTCATTTAGTAATAATAATAATGCAACCACGGGAGCAGGAGACAAATCAGTGTAAGGAACTTGATAAGAAAGAACTGTTAAGACTTGGGTCTGCAACATATAGTTTATAGCTTCCGAGGTTTAGGTAGAGAACCAAATTGCTTTTATTTTTAATTATGTAAATAGGCACAACATTAAATCGATTATGTCCATCCACCACATTCCCTGATATAATGTTGTGCTTTTAAAATTAGTTTTATACTGTTGTAGTAGTAGTAGTTATTATAAAGTAGAATTCTGCTGTAACTTGGAGGGATGCTCACGTGCAGGTAAGTTCTGGACTCTGTCAAATAGTATAGGAGACTGCCTCACAATGTTAAAAAGGCAGATTGAGCAAGAACTCTCTTTACGCCTGAAATCTTAAACAAATAAGAACATTACCATTACAAATGAAGCTACTCGCTTGAGGCGTAGGCTCAGTTAGGTTGAGCTGAACATATAAAGAGCCTCATACCCTGGGGTGGTTCAGTGCTGGACATAATGTCTTACCGTGATGATTTTGTTCAAGAGTCGAGAGCAGTAGCCGATAGGGGGCGGCCGTAGCGGCGAGCCTCCCTCTCTCCCCCCCGACCACCGAGCTCTGGTGAGTCACACAAGCATACTATCATACAAACATATATTCTGTGGACCCACTCAGTAATTAGCCTCGGATCTTGAACAAAATTGTCACGGCACTAATTAGGTCGCCCCGGCTGTTGACCCCGATGTTGTTTACTTTACGGATCTATTGTTGTGATCTTACTGAAGGTCGCGTCATGAGATATTTATTAAATTTACCTACTACAACTACAACATTGCATTACACAGGCAGCTAATTTATTTTAGAAAAAAAAATATGATTAAGACAGATACGTTTATTAAAAAAAATCCTTTCAAGGGGTTGATACTTACTATTAATCTTTGTTTAGTCAACGAACCAGTCACTAGAGCTTCATAGGTATTTTAGTAAGACTAATTGCTCAGTTTGAATAACCAATAATGTAAACATAACAGCATTGCTACTTTACAATATTCGTTATTATAGCATTTATCGAAATATTTTTTACTTTTATCCATATATATAAAAATCAGTGCTTCTTTTCGTTGTAATGTTGTAAGTTAATAATGCCTTTACCGATTTGGCCAATTTTGGTCTTAAATTATTCATGGAAGTCAGGAAAAATCTTATAAATGTGTAAAATCCACATCCACGCAGGCGGGGCAGCAGGCGACTGCTAGTTTATTTATAACTTTGCGGCACTTAACCACTATAAGAGTATAAGGCAACCTAATAATCATATCAACTGGACGCCTAGATGATGAATTATTTTAGGAGTATAAATAGTTCGACAAGTTTTTGTAAATTATAATGTGATTATAATGATATAATCCTCAGTCATGAGTGAATGAGTGCGTGCTACTCTGACTACCTTTATTTCGTTCCTCGCTCCACGTGTAACAGCGACAGACTCCAATTCAGGTCACAACGCTGCAGTTTTATTTCCAAACTAATCTAAACTGTCAAAGGTGGAGCGAGAACAAAATGTGTTCAGGAGCCGGGCGACGCGGCCGACGCGACAACTCCGCCAAAACAAAGCGACGTATAATTTTTAATCCCAACAACAAGAGATGTTCATTTTTCACTGCGGAAAGGCTTCTGGGGAAAGCAAAAATAACTTTACTTTCCCAACGGGCAATTTTCAACTATATTTTCTCGAAATAAGAGCGAAGAAGATGATATAAACAAAATTGTTTTCAGTATGAAAACAAGAATCCGTTGACAGCTTATGAGGAGGTTTTATTTGTTTCAGTAGAGGACGTTTGCAGAACTGTTTGTTTGTTATTTTCAAAGTATTTCTACACTAATTTTATGTTATGAAATTATTACATTGTTCTTTTTACGTAGAACTTACTTTGTAAGTACATTATGAGTCGTGACCGAAATTTGTAACATGTTTAGAAATACTCAAATATACGCCACAGGAATGTATCTTTATGAAATGTTTATAAAAATGTGTAGTATCACATATATTTAAATATTTCCATATTTTAACTTTAAGTACTCATTATCAATGTTTTCATAACATTTTCTTCAAACAACAACAGCTGCAGACGTATTTCGTAGACATTTCGTAGCCGTCGTAGCAGAGTGCTACGAAACGTCTACGGCTTATTATTAAGCAGAAATCCTTGCATTGTGAATGACATAGGATCCGTGAGGTAAGGCAGCCGGTAGTTCACTTACAAAACGCGTGACTGTACGACATAAACACCATAATTTGAATAATAAAGACGCCACACAAAAACTGAAACGAGATCTACAGATATGAATTAATAAAGCCTAAGTTCTCCCCTAAAGCCTGCGTCGGCGAGTGGGGGGCACTCCCGCCGGGCGCAGGGACCGAGGGTAGAGGTGGGCGGTCCGCGGGGGAGGGGGGCGGCAAGATGGCGGCCGTATTGTCTAAGCCTTGATTAACGTTGATTTAAGGGTTGCCAGCGGGCTTACATATTAATTATGTACTTAACTGTAGTCGGGCGGTGTTTTTCTACCTGACTGTATTTACGTGGTCTGGCTAGGTATTTGTAATGAGGGCGTTTTGTGGCCACTGCCTGTTCACCTCGAGTATTGTTGTGATTAACGACCTCCCAGTACTAGAGTACGCGGCGCCACTGCGCGGCGCGCGAGGCACTGCGGTGTGAGGCCAGCCTTCTAAACATATCATGTTTTAATAAAACTAAACTTCTAAAACTAAACTTCAAAAATTATTTAAAATATTATTCAGAAACTTATTAACAGGGTCTGACGCGTTGGTTACTCTAAAACTCAAACTGCAAAGTCATAACTACTTAATTAATTAATTAACGCAGCGTAATTAATAATTACTGAAATATCACTAAATGGTATTTATTACAAAATTGAAGTAGGTAATAACCGAATAAAGCAAGAACATTAAGTTATTCGAAGCAGTTATCGGTTTAGCGCATCGTTTACAATGACAACAATTTAATTACGTAATTACCTATACGAATTAAAGTACAAACAGAGACATTCGAGTTTGATTGCATGCGAATGAGTATTAGAAAGCAATGGGGATGTGAAAGAAGAGGCAGTAGTGGCAGCAGCTCGACAAATGGATAGTAATGCGCGAGAGAGTACGTTACTGAATTATCTCCCTATTACCCACTCGCTTTGTGTCGGTCGCTTTCATCTCGCCTGATGACGACACTAAACCATTATCTAAAGTGAAAAGTATGGCTGCGGACGACACAAAAGGACACCGCGCCATTCAATTTTATACTTTATACCTCGCAAACACTACACTCAGACACACAAGTGCATGGAAAATGTGTCTGACTTGACATTCCACATCAAGTGTCTCCGAAGTGGCTCGCCTTTGATTTGGATGCTCTCCACATGTCAATGATAAGTCATCTCCTATCCTGTGTGGCACAGTTTGTACTCGGAAGTAGCCACCGAGAGGACTGTTCACCTCTTCACTAGATCTAAGCTAAAACGCAACGAGGGCACTCTTTTTCTATATTATAAAGGCAGGAGAAGTGCATCAGTTACAAAGTAATTAGAAAATTATAATATTAGATGATAAGTATTGTAAAAATGTCCTCGCACAAAAAGATAGGGAGTTTAAGAACTTAAATGCAACCAAACATGTTTTTTTGTTGAAACATGGAACGTTAGAGTTTTATAGTACCTTAGAAATCAGTTATTGTCAATTATAAAAATATTATTTTCACATACTTAATGAATATTGAACATGCGCGCTTATCAAATTGAGAACAAACATTAGTTCGCGGCTTCTTTCTGTTTATCATACAAACTCCGTAGCTGCTGTGAAAACATACAAATATACTTATCAAATTATCATACAATCTAAAATTCAATAAATACACAATTGTTTTGAATGAAAATCTATTTTTGTATGTAAATGGAAGCTAGGTGAAACGTTACTAATCTTTTTAATTCTATAAACAAAAAATATTGAAGTTGGGATCGATGTTTGTTACTGACGTAAAAACTACGGGACAAATCGGAATGAAATTCAGTATGGATATAGATAACGGTCGGGTATAAAACATAACTATTTTTAACTAGGAACTACGGACGAAGCCGCTGGTAGAAGTTGATATAAAATCCTTTATTATAACTGTTGATTCATGATGCTATTTAGATGCAACAAATATTATTAAAATTTATTCGTATAAAGTTGAATATAAATAATGACACAAATTTAAATTCCGTCAGAATTATATTTGACACCTTCAACAGTTGTATTGTCATAATTTTCATTACAAACCTTTTACAATTCCCATCGATCTAAATTGCTAAATAAATAAAAAATGTCGAATGGTTCAATGATGGTCGAAATTTTTGTTTTACAACTACATTCTTGTAATATACGAATATTCGTTACTAGTTTAACCGCGCATTATATGACTTTCCAAATACAAAATGGATCAAAATATTTGATGGAACAATACCAACTGTCAACCAAATGTCTTGCCTTCTTACATTCTTAACTAGCAACCTTTAAACTGTGACACAAAACTTGCTAGCCACATCCATGTATTCTTAATTAATCTTCGAGTACTGGAGTACAGCGAGTAGTGGGAGAGTTCTAAATCAAGTGGATTTACAGCTCACAGCGGTGGGGGGGTGGTGCTACTGCTAATGGACAAAGTTGTGCTAATGGCACACAAATCACACAGTATTGGTGGAGCGGTCCGCTACTGCGCTGTATCGGAGTTAATGCCCAGTTAACTTTGTAACCGGTTGATTGATTAGGGTAAAGTAACCTGACTTATGTGTAGCGATCTTTTGTTTTTTTGCCATATGCCAAAAGGTAATAAAATGCTGGCAGCCCGCTAGCGACTCTGGTGATTTGCGATTCTTTGGAACGAACATCAGATCACTAATTAATTTGCTATCGGGCATGTTATAACATTGTACATAGCTGAAATGGCCTCCAAAAACTTAAAAATCTTCAATGGTATAAAACTCGTGTCTACTACTACTACTACTACTACTACTACTACTACTAGAGTAGGTGTACTACTCTGCAATAATTACACGTTACTTAATTATACATACAGTTTGTTATTTTTCAAACAATATAAATAATGAGAAAATTTAATGGCGAAAAAAAAATTAAACTTTAGTAGTATTAATTTACAGTTCATTAAGCACAATTTCATTGTTAGTTGATGTCAAAAATCTAAAATTCAAAGCGGATATTGCCTGTAATAAAAATAACCATTCAGTAATTCAAATCAGGTAATACTAATTAACACTAACATAAATTCGAATGTTGAGTAATATTTTATTGTAGGGTGGCTTCTGCTGCCACGAGTATTACCCGGATGAAAAGTTGTAGCTGTGTTATTGCAAGTTATTTCAGGCTGAGAGATAAATTACTATATCTTTATACCAATTTTCATACCGATATGTATATACATACTATATATATATACTACTATATAATACGATAATGGCTTATATCCTGACGTCACAGCGACACAACGAACACAAGCAAAGGAAATCGTGTTTCCTTACTAGCTACCGTCTCACGCTCGGCTCCTTAACGCAGATACAATCAATATGTATATTATCTGTGCAGGAAATTAGATATTCAGCATGATGCCGTGGAGGCTTGAGTAACCTATTCTAATCCTAATCTTTGTTTGTTTGATTAAGTACCTTTATTGAGAATTCATAAGGTTAAATTTGGTTTTACGCCTTTTTTAATGTAACGATAATGATACATAATTCTTTATAGTATAAGTTTCTGCTCAGTCAAAGTCTAAGGCAATTTTCAAAGTCAATCCAAATACTTAAAAACAAAATCATCCACCAGTCTGTCACGTATTCCCCGAATGAATTATGTAATTTTCTAGTTCCAAAGTCTACATAAGTATCTATGGAGAATAACTATTATTAGTTTTGAATCAGTTTCATAATATTTATAATTTTTAGCTTTATTCTTTACTAGCTTTTGCCCACGACTCCGGTCGCGTGGAATAGTGACTTCCCGCAGACTTTTAGTATAAAAACTATCCTATGTCCTTTCTCGACTTCCAAACTATGTCTGCACCAAATTTCACAGAAATCGGTTCAGTAGTTTAGGCGTCAAGAAAAGAGAGACAGACAGAGTTACTTTCGCATTTATAATATTAGTTAGGATTTAGTAGGATTAGTCACGTGAGCTAGCTACTAAACTTCACTGCAGTAATGCTACGCGGGTTTTCTTACATATTTTTAGGTAACAATTATCCAAAAAACGCAACCCACTTTAATGAAACTTAGTATTCATTATTTATTAAGATTTTTTTATATTCTTGTTAGCGAGTAGTTGTACGTGATTTTAATTTTGGATGGAAACGAAAAATAATCTCTCTCTGTATACAGATTTTGTAAAATATATAAAAGTAAACGTATATCGCGTAAACACTCTTAATATCTAAAAGAAGACTCTCAGTATAAAACGGCTAACAAATAAAATATTCCGAGCTCATAAGTCACAGTTTAATATGAACCACATAGAAGTATTTGCAACAACATCGGGGTGTACGTGTCGGCGTCAGTCCGCTGTAGATCAAGGGTTCTGCTGGTGCCGGCGATAAATAACGGCGACATGATTAGATATGCGACGTGCACCGCCATACTGCTCTCGTAAAAATACTACTCGCACTGATATTAAACCAGGGCTGCAGGGATGTGCGCTGACATATCTTACCAGCCATTTTTCAATTTATTATTGTCTTACTATTTGAGAATATTTTTAAGATGGGCGTTAAGTAACTAGAATTGTTGTTATTTTTCGAGGGGGATTCTCCTTCACTATTCTCTCTTCTTTACAGAAAAATATTATTAGTAAAACGAAGATACTTAACGTTGTCTTCACTTATAAACTGCGAGGACGAGAGCAGATAACTAAGAGAAACCAGGGTGCTCGTATCTATGATGATATGTATGTATGACAAATTAGACAATAACCAAAATTTCATATGTACTCCAAAATATTGTGTAGGTTATTAGTAAATTTTCGTGACTCTCCGCACAGTTAACATCCGTTGAATATTGTAACAGTGTCTATAAGATTTAATTCAACGGATATAAAGTCATACGCTAGGCTTCAAATACATACATTTTTGTATGTAATAGGTCGTCAAACGAGCAGACGGATTACCCGATGGTAAGCAATCAGCGCCGCCCATGGACACTCGCAACGGAGGAGTTACGAGTGCGTTGCCGACCTTTTAGGGATTAGGGATTTGGAGATTTAGGGATTGAGGAGGAATTGGGGGAGGGGAAGGATTGGGCCTCCGGTAACATCACTCACAAGGCGAAACACAACGCAGTGTTTATTTCACGCCATTTATAAATAGTAAAATGACTGCCAGTTATATTAATGTAGCGGAATTATTATCAAAATATTGTTACTACATATTAATATCGAGCTGTAGGCAACACATACCTAAGCATACAAACTAATTACTTCCTTATTATTCACACATTGGGTTCATTACCATTCTAACCATACGAAATATTAGACAACACAACAAGCTAAAATAGAGACAAATTATATGTGAAGCTGGCAGCCCAATGTTCCTGTGAATATTTCCCAAACTAGACAGACTTATGCATCACGTCACGGCCGTCACATCCATAACCTCAGCCGCAGTCAGCTCGGGCGACATATTAGCAATTCGTGATGTCGCGCGGTCGCCATCCATCTCGCGACAACCGCATATCATTCATTTACATTTTACGTCGCTCGTCGCTTGTCGCTCGACAGATATACAACATGGACGCTGCCTACACCCTCAGGGTTCACTCACCACAATGTTGCGCGACGAGGCCGCGAGGGGGCGCACTCGTAAAACATAAATTACGTTTTGTAGATACCACTGACGCGATTATAACTCGGCTCACAGAGGTTGCTACTCTCAATGTCTTGTAGAACTTAGTAAGATTATACATTTTTATTGTAGAATGAATCAAAAATATACGCGAGTAGCTAGTTTTTTTTTAATATATTGAAAGAACTTTCGAACAAAATATGGAAACTCAAGCCTATAACCAAAGTCTAAACGATTGACTCTATTGAATTTCTGTGATTTGATTAGGTCAGGACCTATTTGTATTTTATTTATACTTACAAGTTCTTATAACATGTATTTTAGTAGATATATCAGTATTAATAGGACGTTGCTATGTATGATAATCCTGGGCGGGCGAAAGTGAGTGTAAAACTCTTACTAAGTCTGCTCTAGACCAGGGCCCCGGCACAATATTTCGCTTTCACCTACAATTCTGCATACATGACGGAAAAATAATAAACTGCGATATACAATATATTTGAAATGACTTTTTAAAATAATGAAAAAATATTATTAACTTAGTCTCCTCTGAGACTCTGAGATATTAGTAAGACAGAGATATGCTTGCCTTATTACAAGAGTTATTTCATAACCCGTGTATAATATAAATTAGTAATACAATTTCGACTTGCTAATAATACATAATAATATGTACATAGTATATATTTAGTTTGTCACATATCCCCATAATTATAAAGTTGACTTTGTATTGGCAGGCATGCACCGCAAGTCTATCGAGGCGGCACGCCACCTCAAGGAGTCGGGGTCAGAGCGCGAGGGCTCCGAGGCAGAGCCCGAGCGGCCCACCTCCGCGTCCTCACATCACCACGACAACCACGACACACAGGTGAGGGCATGGCTACTAAAACCTACCGGAGTGACCAGAAAACAATAGCAATGGCTACAGTTGGAAACCATACTAAAATCAATTTAAAGGTCGAACTTTACCACGAAGCCCATGTTTACTTAATCCGTCAGTGGCTGCAACACTTTCAGTTTTCTGTCAGATATTATGTTAGACTGTCAGGGGTATCAAACATGGCGCCTATGGTGCGTTTCCGCGTCTGCGGGCCTACTTTTTGATTAATATTGATGAAATACCTCGACTGTAGTGAACACTTAAACATGTAGTTCTTAGTAATGAATGTATTATGCTAGTGTAATAGGCATTTATTTTACATAATTTTAGTATTGATTCAACACTTTATTAATCAAGATTTATCACAGCCTAAACTTTGTATTATGTCTATTAATAGTAGATATAAAAATGGATCGCAAAATGTGTTGGTAAGCGCATAACTCAACAACGCCTGGACCAATTTCGCTAATTCTTTTTTTGTTGTATTTGTTATTGTCAGGAGAAGGTTCTTATCAAAGAAAATATTAGAAAAGTAGAGGGGAACTTTAGAAAAAAGTGACCCTTTGATAGCGAGATAGTTGGACCCCTGCGAAGCGGGGGAAGGCCGCTAGTAGTAGATATAAATTGATGCAAGAATTTGCTGTTGGAAACATCGATTTTCACAGCACTGCCGAATACTTACTAACATAATATTAATACGAAGACGCACAAATTATCGTGAATCTGCTAATTAGAATGTTTGAATGAACGTTTCCAGGCACAGAGTTCCCCAGCGAGTTCGACAACGGCGTCGTCATCAGCGAAGGGCCGCGCGTCTCCCGAGGCTGGGCGGGAGATGTACGAGGACGCGGAGGCGTTCCGCAACAACAGCATCGCTTGCCTGCGCGCCAAGGCACAGGAGCACCAGGCCAGGATACTCAACCATAACATGCTACTGCAGGTACACACTACTCCCGAGTCTACTCACGAATTTTAACAGTCTCTCTGGATATTGCCAGACCAGTGAATTTTTATAAAGTCAAAAATCTGCTGTAGGTGCTTAATGACTTCTCCCGCACTTTAGTACCAGACTCTTTTTCTCCAAAAGCCCCACCCTATTCCAATTTTGTGCCGGGATCTCGTTACCTACATGGCAATGTTTTGCCCGCAACCCAGGCAGATAACTTAATGTAAAAAATGCTTTCAATTAATTATTACCTATAAACAAAAAAAAATAGTTAATTATAAGCACTAATGAAGAATTGGATTTTAAATTTGTTTATTGGTGAAGTAGCTTTGATAGTTGTTAGATATTGACGGTTTGTGTCTGTAAAACAGGTGCGTGGCGTAGCCCGGGCCGGCAGCGCGGAGGAGGAGGGCCCCGCCGACATCGACGTGGGCACGGAGGCGCCGCCGCCCGCACACCATCACCTCGCGCACCTCTACTGACCGCCCGACCCATCCACACGCAGGGAACACTCACCAACCAACTACTGAAATTTGTTATAAGCACCTATTTTCAAAGTGAAATGGGTTCAAACCAGTTGGACTTCTTCTACATCGATATCAGCTGGTGCAAAAGCGTCCTTCTACGAAGAGCGCCGAGTCTTTGGGAACTGCTTACTGCAGCCGCTGACAGTCTTGAAAGATGCCTGGCTCTTGATAGCTGGTCGCAGTTTGATGCGACGACAGCTACCCTCCTATGAAAAAGATAATTTGGTTCTGGCGTTCTTGTTTACGTAGAGTGTATCTCCTGCAGTGCAGGGTTCCATGGTGCCCTGTGACACCGCGCGTGTCCTGTAAGTATGTACATTACCAGCCCGTCTCGTGCAATACCTTAGTTAAGTATTTATCTGTGTAGCCCGACTTGCAATGTATAAAGTTCCCCCGCTTAGATTTAATGTGTGACGCGAGTCGCCGGACTGAATGACGGCTGATACTAACACTAGAACTTGAACACATAGCAAAGTTTATTTCTTTAATCGTACCAATAATATCGGCAATTTAGTATATATCGTTTTTACTCACAGTAAATTTTGTTTAACGTGTGCGTTTATGTGATTAGTGGTTCGTGTCAGTCTGTTATTAGAGTAATAGTCGATAGTACTTATTACAAAGCTGTAGAATTCAGCTTAAACTTAATCGAAGTTATAATTTTACAATCCATTGTTGTACTTACTGTGGAAGAAGTACTTAACTAAGTATAGGAAGCGGTCCGGCGAGCCGCGACACTTCGTGTAATGTTGTATAATGACTCCTTAATATTATTTAGATATATATTTGTGCCCAGTCTAGTGTAATTTTATCGGAGGCATTCGAGGCAAGGAAAAGACTATGTAAATCGAACTAGCTGTATAAATATACTAATAACGTGTCGTCAGTTGAAACTATCGTTACTTTGATTGGCTATGATATCTGTTAATGCGAGTAGAGAAACAATAATTGTTTTTAATTTATTTGTTTGTGAACGGAGCTGTGTGTCCTGCAAGCAACAACGTCTTTTTAAAAACAGATGTGTTTGTAAATAATAAATATTGACAATTTCAGCTTGTGCCTAGTTTTTAATTAGTACTTACATTATTTTATCACCGCATCCTTATTCCATACAGGTATGTGTTGCACACAGCTCTGTAGATACATTTGTATTAATATTGTCTACAACGAAGTGGCTCGCTGTGTCACTAGTGTCATAGGTTTACCTACACGACACAAGTGTTGTCTGTTTGTCAAAAAATTGGCTTTAATACTGAGTAACGAGACCACTAAAGCGTACCTTTATAGAAAAAAGGCAGATATATACATAGGTTGGTATGTAGTTTGAAAAAAGCAAATAGGTACATGCCCTATGTAAGTAACTGTGGAGAGTGCTTGTTATGTGGCTCGTTAATAAATCGAATGAACATCGAAGACATTCCAATAAAGACTATTTGTATTTTCTTATTGCTATAAATATGTAACTTTCTTTTTAAAGCGTGTTCTTCAATCATTGTCTACTAACGCATATTATTGTTCCATTGAGGCACACAACGATTTTATAATTTCAAAAGTTTTTAAACAAACTCAAGCGCTGAATAAAAATTGATAATAATCAATTGAGTTATCAGGAACTAAAAGCCATATTAATGAATGCTTCCTAAATGAACACATTACCTGTAAAAATAAATCAAACTGTATCTGATCTCGAGTGACACAATTCAGCGCCTGCATAAAAACACATAGCAAGGTATATTGAGGAACACGCTTGCTAAAATTATTGGAGCAGGCTATCGATTTCAAATTTTACAATAAATCGTTAATAGTAGATGTTTTTGTGTAAATTCTTGTTTTTAACAGAAAAATGTTACTTAAATCGTTGATAGACCAATTGGACATACAATTTTAAATTAAAAATCTCATGTAAATAATAACTGCCGAATATTATCATAAAGTTAAGTTTGCTCGGTTCCCTTGGATAACAATGAACGTTATGTTTTGAACTCAGAAATCATTATTTCTACTAATTATACGTTAAATTGGTCTGTCAACGCGATGCGAGCGTCATATTGACGTGGCGTAACGACTTGTATAGTTGGAGAGAAAGCTCGGAAGGCCTCACATCTATAAAACATAAGTTATGAATACAGTTAGTAGCAACTATCGTTGGTACCGTACTATGCATAGAGTTGTAATATATTTATTGAAATTAAACAAATCTAAAGTAATGTGAAACTTCATCGTAATTACAAGTTATTTCGATGAATAAACAACATGTATAAATTATTTTATGCAGTTTTATTTTTACCTTTGTAACTGGCAGTGCGGGAGAGCCATGCAACGACTTGACCAAAGTTATACCACGGCCTTACAGAATAGCGTGAAACCAACCAACCATACCCTTGTGTATCGCTGTGTGATGCCAAAACCTTTCTCCTCTATTGACAGTTCTCAAAATCTTAACAACCCACATAAGTCTGGCATATGTATAATCCTTTGGTGTTTTAGCTGTAATGGGTGACGCAGATGGCTTACCATCAGTCATTATAAAAGTAAAGTAAACAATAGAGAGAGAGAGAGAGAAAGAGAGAGAGAGAGAGAGAGAGAGAAAGAGAAAGAGAGAGAGAGAGAGAGAGAGAGAGAGAGAAAGAGAGAGAGAGAGAGAGAGAGAGAGAGAGAGAGAGAGAGAGAGAGAGAGAGAGAGAGAGAGAGAGAGAGAGAGAGAGAGAGAGAGAGAGAGAGAGAGAGAGAGAGAGAGAGAGAGAGAAAGAGAGAGAGAGAGAGAGATAGTGATATGGTAACACATCTAAGTATACCATGTCAATATGACACTATTTACCAGGTATATTAGAAGACCTATGTACTAAAGTCGCTAGAACCAAGATGAGGTAGGACCCTATTGCAATTTTCTTCTATGAGTAGGTAAACCTCTTAACTCTAGCTTTATAGTTCTACCACGTAATTATGACTTAAATAAAACAAAAAAGTTGGCAAACAAAGCCATAAAATAGCAAATTTAATAAATACAGCTGGCGAAAAAATTATACAAAAATTCTTATCGTCTACACTTACAAGTACACTTAAGTATCTGTACCGGGAGTGTTATCCCGGTGTTAATTACATTATAACCGTTGGTAACAATTTTGTAATTATTCAACTTGTATTATTGAAGGTTTCAGTTTACATCACGTTTTTAACATTCTCAACTTTATTATCTTGTGAAACAGTTAAAATTTCAATAAAAAAAGCCTAATGAACTACATATTTTGGTACAGTAAGGGCCAGTTGTACTTAGTATGTAGTGTATTCGGAAGTCAAACTTTAAGTTACTCAGTAATCCCACAAAAATGTGTCGGCTACATATATAATAAAATAAAAGTGGTGAAATCGGCCCTAAAAGTTACAATAAATTTCTGTATTAAGTCGCTAAGTCTTTTACGATTTGAGCGACATCTATTGGCACTCTTGTACAATCAACTATACTGAGTTGAGAAACTTTTTTGTATGTTCATAGTTTAAAATGTATAAATATTTATTTAAGCCACTGCGCATCAACATTATCATACAACTCTTTTGACATTTTAAGACACTTTTACGGACGAGTTTATTTAAAACAACAGTAAATATATTTTTATTATTAAATACTTCTACAGATTTTCAATTTGAATATTAATATTTTATCATTGGAAGTTGTTCGTAAATGTCAATAATTAATTATTTTAATAAGGTACAAGCACCTTGTTTATTTAATGTAAATATGTATATCAAAAATTTGAGGCAAGTCATAAGGAGCACTTATAATGTCCTCAGCAGAGGTATTGGCAGGTGGAGGTACCCTTCACTATGTATCATTCACACACTGAAACGCGACAGAAGTAATAAAAATGTTAGCAGTTATAGACCAAATCTCGTGTAGTACTATTCAAATATAACATAACATTACAGATCATGTCTCCAAAGAAGCTTCAGTAACGTTATACTTGTGATTTCGAAATATAAATTACTTTCCCTCTTAAAACTATCAAACTTACATAAATAGGTCGCGTTCCAGTCACCACAATACTCATACAAATACATAATTATTCTGTCAATACAAAATTGTTCAAAAATTAACTCTGCATTAAAAATATTGGAATTCACATTATTGAATCATAGATATAGATAAACCCAGGCCTGTCTTTAATGGGCCGTAAGCCAAGTTACCATTGTTAAGCTACTAAGTCGATTAATGGCTATAAAAAATGTCCAATATTCTTTTTTCATATAACTTTCGTGAGACGTTCTAAATTAATTATTATGTTTTCGGCTGTAGAGTAGCAACGCGACAGTCGCCGCGTCGCGTGTCGCGGAATGCTGCTCATGAATATGGGCCTCTAGCATGGCTTGAAACTAGTCGAGTATCTCGTCAAATTATTACGCGAGTAAGCCGAAAACATAATAATTACTCCAATATTTTGTTCATTAAAAACCATAATACATAGCTTAGTATAACAATATACTGTCGCTAGACAGAATGTAGTTTTCTTTCTGTTTAACCGTTGGTCAAATTTACCCAGAACTACAGTACAAACAGAATTACTAATCGAGCCAGCAAATATTTGATGTATGTATGTATGTATACTGCCTATCTTATTTATAAAACCTAAGAACACGTATCCCCGTGAATTTACTCCAAACATTTGACTAGAAATGCTTACGGTTTCGTCCGCGTAATTTGGAATACAATTTCTATTTATATCAATATCATAATTTTGTCCTTTCAAGATTCATTTCCAATAAGGTACAGGTAACATTAAAAAAATTGTGTTATATATTTAAATTCTAGTTATAATCGACCGCCGCTACAGTTAAATATCTAAGCATTAAAAATATATTTATAAAACGTTACACTTAACTTAGGCCCTGTTGCATGCAGTAAATGCAATTACTATTATTAACAAAGAAATATTCGATAAACTAAGATATGAATCAATAAATGAGTAAAAGAATGTTACATTATCCTTATAGTATATAAATGCAACACCAAAGTTTGTGCCAGTTACGAGTTCCACGTATTATGAGTAGAATGTATGACAATAAACTACCAACTCAACCTTACTTAGTCTGAAGCTAGCAACCATTTGTTCAAAAAAACATTCAGATAAGATAAACGGCTAATAGAAACAATACAAATGGGAGGCGTTTAACCTTGTCTGACATTTTCGAGGATAGCGCGTGCAAACGCAATGACATCATCGTACAAACTGTCCGAATTACACCGTACACAGTAAAACCATTAAGTACGAATAATTAACTATAATTATGAATATTTGCAGGTCAATAAAGTCTGGATCATTATGAGCCCCGATCTTGGCTTGAAATTAGTCGAGCATTCTCGAAAACTTACGACAGTTTGTAAACAAGATTAAGAGTCTACGTGTAGCATGCAACAGGGTAGTTCAACACTTAACATCAACTTCTACGATAAACAGATAAATATATCCACCTACTTTCATTATTATAATATTTGTACGTAACGCAACATTTTCGCGTTAACCACGATTCCATTAAAGTTATTTAGTACCATTCTATAAATTACGCACCTATAGGAAAAATGCTTAATGGCTGTTCTTATTCGTTTAAAAATGTTTTTATTGTATCTTAAAACTCGTTCTTGCTTCAAAAAAGTACTTTAAAACCACTCATTACTTGGTACTTCATTTCCAAGCAATATTCCCACGAACGACCGTCACAACATTAGACATTGTATGCATAGATTTCCAATGTATATAATGTATGTATTAATATTTTAGGTACCTTAACTCTCAAGAAGTTTAATATTTGTTATTTAATATAGTGTTACATAGGCACCATTATCATTAATAATTTCATTAAAGGTGGCATTCAATAGTCCCGAAACTGAGTTCGTGTATTATTTTATGGATAAGTACATTTCATTCCTTTGGCTTATTAACTGATTGAGTTTCTTTATGGGCATGGGCTACTAACAGAACGCCTTAGCGAAAATATGCTTTGACCAAATTGTAGATATAAGAAATTATTTCCCCATTTTTGCTTAATGCAGAATCCTGTGTTGTGTTGTGAGGTCATGTTCAAAAACAAAATAAGTACGTATCATGAGTGACGCAGTACGCAAGAGCTTAGTAGACGGACTTGTTTGGGCCCTCCATGTCCTCTGCACTCTTCAACATCAAGTAGTAGCTGTTCACGCACAGGATGCAGTAAGCCATCACTCCTGGAAATGGATAATAATTAATGTTGTTAATACATTTTCCCGTAGTATTGTGACCACTATGATATACAAGTTCACAGTAATGTGAAGTGAAACAACCACAGCTTTGTATCGCCGTGTGAGTGGGGTTTACCGGAGACCCAATCTTTCCCCAAACCCTCATTCCTCCCGAAACCCCTTAATAACTAAAAGACTAGCAAAGTACTCGTAACTTCTCTAGTGTAGCGGGTATCCATGGGCAGTCTCGGTTGCTTACCATCAGGTAATACACTTTATTATAAAGAGTGACGAAAAAAATTGATGAATGTATTTTCGATTTTACAAAAGTGTGAAGATTTATGAATGCATTTCAAAGAATGGTCTAGACTGGCTAGACACACTACCTACAATAAGAAAATGGAAAATGTTCATGGTTAAGAATTTTGTAAGATTTGCGATAAAAAAAATTTAAAACAGTTAACAGATTTTGACACTACTACTTTAAAAATCTTCGCTAAGATTATACAATAGGTATAATGCAGTCATTACTTCAGTTGCAGAATAAGTCTATTAGACAGACAGACGCAAGAAATTTCCATATTTCACATTACACAAAGAAGTGTATCATTGAGAATGTTAACTAAGTAGGTACAGTCTACATAGCTAGGCAAGTCTGGCACCTGTACAAACACCTAATTTATTTATACACTAAAACCTTGCATTTTTATTTCACTAGACAATTTAAAAGAGAATTTAATAACAGTTTCCACAACAATTTTATTGAGATTCATTGGCGTTATAAGCTGATGATGATGATGATGATGAATGGCATGATTGTATTAACACCAGCCCATAAGTGCCCACTGCTGTGTAACAGCCTTCCTTTTTGCAGGAAGAAGGTTTGAGAATTTATCACCGCGCTTACTTTAGGTGGATTGGTGATACCAAACTTACAATTTGAAATTATAAGTCCAGGTTCCCTCACGATGTTTTACTTCACCTTTTGTCACTGGTTTCCAAATAATCGTAGAAAATACACATAACTCGGTACTTGCCAGGTTCCGAACCCGTCGTGAATTAAAAGCAGCCTTAACCTCCGGATCAACAAAATCCGACGGCATGACAATCTCTAGAGTTTACGTGTAGTGGAAGAAAGAACTCACCGAAGAAGATGAGTCCCTCGAGGAAGGAGAGGAAGATATCGGATCCGGAGCCGGAGAGTCCGTGCATGCCGACCAGCACCAGGATGCAGACCAGCGCCGCCACGCACAGCACAGACATCACCCACACCCACGCGCGGATACCGCATGTCTTGCGCTGGGTATAACAATATGGACAATTCTTAATACATCAGTTGTAGAACAGGAGAACCAATAAATACCATATTTGCTTGTTTGATTCCCTTACAGAGAATTGGCATGATCGCCAGTCTTATATTACAGGATCAAGTGTAAATATATGTGTGTTTATAAGTTAGTAGAACCAAGCTTCGGCACGAATGGATCGGTTCGACCGGAGTGATACCACGGCCTCAAAGAAAGCCTGTGTGAAACAATCACTGTGGTGTGTTTCGCCGTGTCATTGAGGTTCCAGAAGGCGTACCCACACCTTCCCCTCATCCATGCCACCTTAATCCCTAAATCTCCGAAACCCTTATCCCCGAAAGGCCGGACACGCTTGTAACTTCTGGCGTTGCGGGTTTGCATGGGCGTCGAAGATTGCTTACCATCAGATAATCGGTAGGCTTGTTTGCCGGACTATCACATAAAAACAAACATAGATTTAGTTTAAAGACACAAGATAATTAGGAATTCAAAAGACGATTAAATGAAATACGGATAAGTTGTGTTAGAAATGATATGAAAGAATAAAGTGTTTGTGATACGATAACATTATTAATTTAAAATGACAATTGCTTTCATCTACTCTATTAATGATTATAATATAAGTAATTTGATAGCATAATTTTTAAACATTATAATTTATAATTTCTACGATTTGTTTATATTGCTCATATAATGAATAAATAAACATCTGATAGGGGAAAACTGAATCTGAACACATACTTAGTTGTGCCAACCCAAATAATTTGCAATTTAACTAAGAGGCAGGTAACATAAGTCACGTCTTTAAAGGGGAAAGAAAATTAAATTAATGTGTCACAAGAATAAAGTTAGCTTTGAGTGCGTCGTTAACTAGGTATATTGGGTTTGTTTGTAGATTCAACCTTGTGTTACATCGTAAAATAGCAAGCTCGTAAAATAGAGCAACATCCCATATATCTCTGGATTACAAAGTATCCACACTTTGATGGTCTAGGTGATTAATTAACTAGATTGCCAATCGTGTTCTTTTCGTTATACAGTGGGTTCTAGTTTTCTTGAAACAGACAGAACGGAAACACACTGCAAACTGCTTCTTTCATCTTAAGATTTTTTAGGTACGTAAAATGTGAACGTAGCTGTTATTGTTCATTATCAAATTATGGATAATTAATCCAATGTTTTATCACTTGAACAACACATATCGATGTAAAATGACGAAACTTATTCTCATAGTTTTCACTCAACAATAATAAGACATCGCATACAACATGGTGACGGCGATCACCTGTCTTTCATCTTTACATTACCTAAAAGTCGACGGGGAGAAAATGTTTGTGGAGACATTTGATGTCGGCATTGCACCCGTGCGAACCCGGGGCGGGTCGCTAGTGCTTGTACATATAAATAAAATGCCCAGTAATAATACCTGCGAGACGCATTTTTACTGCTGCTTATTCTTATGTTGTATAGCGGTTAGAAGACGGTTCACAATAACGTTTACCAAGTTCAGTATCGAATTATTTCTGAAGTCTTGTTGGCGAATGGAGCTTACCTTGAAGACAGAGAAGAGCAGCGTGAAGGCGAGCAGGACATGCACGACGGTGACGACGGCGGTGGTGACGGCGATCTTGTACCAGGTGGCGTACAGGCCGTCACCCGCGTCCTCCGCCGTGCCCACGAACCCGCGCACATTCTCCGCGAACACAGAGCACAGGATCATCAGGATGAACGACACCAGCTGATGAACAAGAGAAGATACACATGAGTATTCATGGTCCCTTACCCCTGGTATGCCGGAACGCAGATCCACGCGATACACAATGCATGTCTTATATACAGGCAGTCAAGTGGTTAATAGATTGTACACATCAAAGGCCGCAGTCGTAACAACCACAGGTGGGGCCCAGCAGGCCCGATGTTGAACAGGGGTGGCGGGTCAAGCAAAATAAGGTACCGCGGCCTAGGCCTAGATCAGGAGAAGGAATGGGTGGTTTTATGTTAGTAAGAGTCTGACACTCCCTCTCGCTATTCCCTATGGAAGAAAAAAGATTTGATGATTTTTCCTCCTCAAAAAAGGCTCTTGTAACTACTTCAGCCCAAATTACAGGACGACAGGATCTAAACAAGATTCCACTCAAGAAGAGCAAAGGGACGCCCATCATGCATCTACTAAAAGCCTTGTCAAATCTGGATAAACCAACCGAAATACATAGCTGCATTTTTTATTTTATTTTTTGGAAGGGAAACCTTTCCTTTTTTAAGAAAAAAAATAATGATTGCCGCATTCAAAAATGAAATGCAGAGGATTATCAATTTTTTTATCTATTCTTATCTCTGCAGCGTACAACATCACATTTCTCTCAGTAAAGTAAATAAATATAGTTCGCCAAACTGCGCGCGTTAGTCCAGCGGGCGTTAATTTCCATATTTATGAGGTGAACAAAAATGTTGCTTGTTTAAAATGCAACATGTGACTAGGGTAGCGTCTCGAACGTGTTCGCGAATACCAATAATTGGTACATATGTATACCGAATATATAAATGTACCGAAAATCGCAGACCAACTGTGACAATAGTGTCTCTTAAATTTATCTTAATAGAGAGCGGTAGATATACATACTTCACGAATGTACAGACGCCTTAGATATGTTCTCTGTACGTAAGTATCTATAAGTACTCAAGGTAAATTAGTAATTTATGCACGTGAAGTTTTATATTATGTCAACAAAGGTCAACAACACAAAATTGCTAGCGAGATTAAGTATCTGTATTCGGATTTACTACACATACAGACAGTAAGCAAAACTTTACTTTTTTAACTTTTACATAGGGTTACCTAAGGTCCCTAATTCTTAAATTCCTTCCAAAGAATCCTGTCCCTTGCTACTCTCAACTAAAATGGTCTGCTGCCCGCTGTCTGTTTCCTTTATATCCCTAAATAATTATCACAACAAAACATTAACACAAATAACTTATAAAAAAACCAGTTTCCGCTAAAATAAAACATGAGACCAGTTATCAAGGCAATAAAAACGCGATATCATTATTCTATTCGCGAATACATATACACATACACACGCACTCATACGTACCTATTCTATCATACTTATACCTAGCATAATAGCACAGTATAAATATCATACAGTATTGTAACTCGGCCGCTTGAAAGAAATAAATACCTACAGCCGCGCGGTACGTAAACATGCGTTAGGGCTGCTCGTCTCCAGTATTTTAATTACCTTTGTTTACTTTCTGTTTCCATTTAGTTTTGTGATTGCAAATATCCTTTTTTTATATATAAACAAATAAAGTGCTTTAAAAATAAACAAACAAAATTTCTTTGGCCTGATTTCTTTGGACTAATGCCGAACTGAACAGCTGACTACGAATGTTCTAAAATCACAACCCTCAAACATCAAAATATTACATGAGTCTAGCTGTTTTATCGTTGTTATTAAATATTTTCTAGTATTATATTCATAAACGTAGATAATAAACAAATATTATGAATAATAAAATACCACACTCTCTACTTTGAATTATACAAACTAACAAAACATACATTAACCGTTTTAACACAAGCGTAAGTAGTTAGGTACCTAACGTATCATGATTCATTCAGAACCAGAACCGCCTATAACTACCTATTTCACTCGTCTCAATAACTTTATTCATATTATTTATAAATTCAAACATCTGTTTTCGTGAGATAACTGGAAATAATGATCCATAAAGACACACATTATGTACCTACCTAGGCTACTAGTAAGTAAAATTATTTTATAGTCTTATCTTTCAGAGTTTCCAGGTAATTTAAAAAAAACTTATGTCTGGATGCGTTATTGACGAATTCATGCAACCAAACATAATAACAGCACAATATTTCCTATTCGTCATATTAAATAATGTACTCGAGCTGATTTCTAAATAAAAGACAACACATCGTCCGTTCGTCACTGCGGTACAGCCGCGTCTGTCTGCGTCCCGAGCGCGTCCCGACATCGGGCGCGTAGGTATAGTTCGCGTTTCGGCCGTTTCTATGAAGTTGAAATACTTGTAGATATTATTACCTTGATAATAGTATTATGTAAGAATGTAAACAAACGGACGCTTGTAACAAAGTGAGCTTACCAGGTGTATGAAGCCGACGCACTTGGCCCCGACCTCGAGTCCCATGCACCAGCAGAAGGAGGTGATGTGTGGTACGCCCATCGTAGCACTGGCCTCGGCAACACGCTCTCGGCAACTGGAACACGAGCGAGAGACACTCAGCTATACCGCGTCTGATACGCCCCGCGAGCGTCGTGACGTCACGCGACATGTTTGTTGACGTCAAATGACGAATTATTCCTTGAACTTGCTTGCACTAGGGAAAGCCCTTACGTATTTGAGTAGTAATAGGTTCACGTTTGCAAGATATTTTTGGACTGCACCCACCTCTAGCTAATTCACTGAAGTCATTAACGCAGGCCAAATGCCAACATGTGAAAAAATAGATTGTTTCCACGTTATCTAAATGTTTGCGTTGGCGCAGTGCAATAAATTATAGTCTAAAAATTTCAATCCGCTGCGACTATTACCAAAAGGATCAAAATTCTTGTTTCTTTTTAGTTTCGTTGTAATTAAAATCGATGTTTTTTTATTGGTGCAATACTACTGTACTTAGGGTCTTATTTTTTCAGTGGAAGTTTGCATAATCCAAATCCAAACTAATATTATAAATTCGAAAGTAGATAGGTAACTCTGTTTGTCTGTCTTTTCTTCGAGCCTAAACTATTGAACCGATTTCTGTGAAATTTGGTACAGACATAGTTTGAAACTCGAGAAAGGACATACGATAATTTTTATACTAAAAATCTACTATTCCACGTAAATATAATGATGTAAGTACATATGTATATACTTTTTTTAGTATCATCATTGTCTTGTTTTGAATATGGCCCCACATTTTGCCACTTTATAAGCGTCGCTCTATCGTAAGAATATAAAAATAATGTGTCAGTTGTTAGTTCTGACTTCTTAGTACTCAATGGACACACCAAAAAAAAAATGATTTTATTTCTATTTTTCGTTTCACGGATTACATCTACTAAGTTGCAAGAGTATAATTCTTATAGTTTCCGAAAAAAATACTGTGGCATAAGGACGGACAGAGAGACAGACTGACATATCCGAAACAAAAACAAAATCCATGACAGAGGTTTCTGTTTTTTAGCACTTGGCTGTGTAACCTACAAAAAAAACCTTCTTAAATCACTATTGCATAATCGTATTAGTAAGTATATTTTTGAGCTCGTGTCTCGTGATATCAGGCACGTGTTGGTATATTCTTATCGTCTCGAATAAAACTCAAATGATAAAATCATTTACATATATAGATAATACCTATCAACAAGAAAGTTCAATTTAAAAAAATACCTACTTATAGTGGGCCGATGCAAATAAACAAGACTTTGTTTCAAATAATTACACATTTTATTTCAAGAACCGTTTAAAACAACAACATAAAACCAAAATAAAAATAAACCTACATCATAAGTTTTATAGATTATTCTACTACGAGTAGTACAATAATAGTAGAACTGGTCTGGTCGTCACACAAATTCCCCAGATTATCAAGAGATGTCAGCGTGAGTAACTAATGGCCTGTGTGCCGTCAATTATCTGTGACGTCATTAATCGATACAATATGAGCTCGAACCAGTGCATCCATGCAACCAGTCTACCAAACGTGCATTACAAATTAGACATTCAAATAAGTTTACAATACACTAGGATTTAATATTGAATCAAGTAATAAAGAATATCGGCTATAGTGGTTCAGGAGTCTATGTTATGGGAGTATTGCATATATTTTCAACCCAATTCGACCTTGTAGTGCCAGACATCGCAGACAGACAGACTTAGAGGCATGTCTTGATGTTCTCCGGTCAAATGAAGATCAAATATTTCAAGTTTTATTATTCCAATATAAAATATCGTAATCTACACTTTGGAACGAGCAAATAGCTTCACTAAGAGGACTGACTGACAGACTGACACTATTTTTTTTTTAATTTTGTTTGACGTTCAAAAGTGCCTGTAAAGGTCTAATTGGAATAAATGATTTTTGACTTTGAATAAAATAAGGAACGCGATACATTGCAGCCGGTCTTGACCAGATTGTTTTCCTTGCTTAGTAATGTAAGGAAATGTTTATTTATAATGTAAATAATAATATACAAATATATAGACGGAAGAAACTATTATAATAGAAGCATATTGTTATTTAGGTAGGATAAACCTATGATTAATTTATAGCTGGGAGGTTGGGAAGCTACATTATATTCAAACAAAATACATAGGTACTGTTTGGTATGGCCGATTTGGTTTAAGAACTATACGTTTTTCTAAAAGTTTAATTTCACTTATTTAGGTGGCAGCACTAGCTTGAAATTTATCATAGAGGATTATTTTAATTTGGTTATTGGTACGCGATATGAATACATAATATCATTAGAAATCAAATCGGTCTATGCAGTTTCCAGCGTGGAGCAATGAACTCAATTCGAGACAATTTTGCGTTATGTATGCCTGACAATAACTGACTAACTACCAACTAGAAAGGCATACATATCCGTTGCTTGAATATTTTAATACCTAGTCTAAAATGTGACTTAACAAAACACTAATATAAAAATGTCACGTAGGTGAGGTTTGTAAGTAAAAACTTAGATTTGGGAATTGCAGTGTCGATTCAAAAGTCCACAATAAAATTGTTAAAATGGAGTGAAATAAAGTAAAACAAAAACTTTCAAAAGAATGAAAAATTCTAGAAAAAGAGAGATTGACTTACTGGGTATCGTCCGACGCCATTGTCAGGGTAACACTGAGCTACAGATGCAGCTGGACGGCTATCAAACAAGTCCTGATGTTTTACACGTTAATACGTGTGCACTGACAATGCAATTATCGTGGATGTAAGTACCGACGAGATTAAGGCATGAGCGAAACGCGATTGATCAAGATTTTACTGAAGAAAGTTGGCCATTTCTAGAATTCTGTCCTATTTCACAGTTGCGTTTTCAATTCAAACATACAATTTCATATCACAAAGACATAGACCCGAAACGACCGTTTGTAGATCACGCAGAATTGCGCTGCAATTGGTTCTCCAGCCACTGAAGCAATGGGAAGGTATAGGGTAAGTGAACATAGAACACAACATTTTCCAGAAAAAAACTTGATCCAAAAATAACACAATTACGTTAAAAGCTAAAAGCAACAATTAGCCAAATAAGTTTCTAGGGGCCATAATTGCTGCTACGTAAAATTTTGGCATCAAAACCGGTGTAAGTTTTACACATGATTCCGATTATCGGATTACCTGAGATTGTCAAATTCTTCAGCATCAAATAAGTATAGGAACTTGAGAGTGTTGTACCTTGCACCACACACCCAGATCCCGCTAGTGATGATAGTGAACCACCAAGGACAACCGTCAGCTCATTTTATTGATTGTCCTTATACAGGGTGGGAATATCTACAATCGACTTCATCTGATCTATCTTTTAATACACACGGTAATCGAAACAACTCTCTTACAATTTTTTTTACTACATATATATATCCAGTTATCGCGTTTTCGAACTTACCTATGTAGTTGTCAAAAATATCATTTCATATCGTACTGATATTAGTCGAATGGCGTTCCATTAAAAATATACGCTCTTCAGCTTTATAAATTATTTTATATTTTACGAACGGATGATTCATTCTATCAGGGAAAATAGTAGCCGGCAACAGTTACATCAAGCAAGCAGCATTCAGTAGTAGGTACCTACATACTACCTACATCGCATAGTAATACTAGAGATGTAGGTATGTTTTTCTAGCGCGCAAATATTTTGTTCCTCTATTGAGTGGCCGGCGCTAATGTCGTCCGTGACCTATTAAACCTCGCATCGCACTCCCGGCATCTATCATGATTACATGCGCAAAAACAACTGTGTTCTGCTTCTATTTTTATGTTACATATTTTAGACAGGAAAGAAGTTCTCTTGTCGAACGTAATGTTAACAAACTGTCATGGTTTAATCTATATATTTTACTGAAGTCACGACCTATACTCCTACCCATAGATAAGTATCGTCGCCATACTAAATTATTGATTGGCAGTTACATCCATAACATAGGTCTATCTGTCTGGTCTTAATTGATTGGTGGTAGATAATAATGGTAATGGATGCACTTTTATCCAACCTTTATGGAGGCTCTCAATGTTGTTTACAATGTTAACTGACATTGTCAAACCAATTAGCGTTGGCTTTTGGGTCAAACAGCGCGATTTACTGCTGAAGGTGTATGTCATCCATGTCGACTGAAAATGGCTCTAAAATCAGATTAAATGGAAACAGAACATTAAAAATACCGCACAAGGTCAGGTGACGCAATACCTTATTAAGCTCTGGCGTTTTCATACAATTCAATACATTCTGCTGTCTAGTGTCTGGCAGTTACAAGGCCAATTTATTCAGGGACAACACCTAGTATCGTTTTGTTTAGTGGAACACGCTTTATACTCAGAAATGCAGATGGTCAATATTGTTGTCTGGACCAAAACCGGCTCACTGGGCGGCCAGATAGTACAACTATACTTCTATAGCCTCTAGCGCCACTAATAATAACGGTTGGCGTCCCGCCTTTCTGCGCCGGCGCACATGCCTCTGTCCAAGGTCATCCGCCATTTAACCGCGAAGATGTCGCTAATTGATAAGAATTAAGGCAACTGACTAGATTACATCTAAGTTATGGTTATTGCTGTTCCCTGGCTGTTTCACGGCTCATTGAATTTGGCGCATTGTTAAATAACCCACTCAGACACATAAATCAAACAATTAGTGTGCGCATTGAAAAAATATTCTTCTCGTACAATCATACCAAGCGGGAATCGAACCCGCGCGATGCGTTGCGCAGCAATGGATGTCCAGTAACTGTACCAATCATGCAGTCATCAATTAAACAATTAATGTCAATTATATTAATTGTCATTGAATTTACATGCTGTCAAAAAGAAGTTAAAGATTTATATTTTTTGCCATGATTGCATGAGTGACTGCAGTTCAAAAGTCTGATAATCTTACTTAATATGTCATTCATCTTTTTACCCAGTACGAGTCGTGTCTATGCCCACTTGATAAAAGTAAAATAAAGGTTTGATAAAAGTAGATAATATTTATAATGTTTCCCATCCGAAAAATGTCATAGTTGGTTCAGTGCAGAGCAAAGACTTAATGGTTTCAAAAGCAGTGTCAAAACTACATAATTATATTAACATACATAAAAAAAATACGTGTCGAATTGAGAACCTCCTCCTTTTTTTAATTCAGTTAAAAATAAGGATAACCTATCCTACCTATAAGTGAATCTATAAGGATGTTCTAGTTTAATAATATTGTTATTGGTATGAGTAACTAAGACTTTCAGACTTTTAATGAGAAATTAAATGTAAAACATGTCAAAGCAAGCTAAAAAATAATAAATGTCAGAGTATGCATTCCACAAGTGCACACAACATACCAATCAACTGCTAGTAATCACTAAAACAACTTATACATTTAATACATTGAAACTTGTTTTATTTGTTATCTTGTAAGTTTCATTATTATTTAAAAACAAATTAATACCTCGTAATAAAATTATTGACAAAAACTGGATGTCACATTATACTTGTTTGTGCATCTCACCCTACCAATTTTTAAAATTAAAAGGTGTTTAGTTCTTATTCTTTATTCTTCAGTGCAGAGTCCATTCCGTTGACATAAAAATAAAATCAACCATCAATATCACAAATAATTTTCTCCTTCAACATCCCACACATAGGACTGACGTTATACATTCTTCTTTTTCAGCTCAATCAGTTTTGCTATGGAATGTATTGCACAAGGATATCAAGACGGCAACCAGTCGTCTATCTTTCAAATTTAAAGTTCACAAATATTTTCGTAGAGAAATTGACAGATTCATCTCAGTAATATATTGTTTTGTTTCTTGTATACATACATTCATAATCCGTTCATCACAAATTTGATTGTTTTATTTATGTAAGTATTATTTATGAGTTTGTTAGATAAAGTCAAAGTCAAAATCACTATATCATACTAGTGAACCTATGCTTATTAATAATTTGAGTGCTTGTTTAGAAGCTATTGTTAACACTTCTCTGCACCACCCTTGCCGTTGACTTGTAGAGAATGTGTTGGAGCATTAAGTCCGCCTTTGTATTTTGAAAGTACATTCATGGTTACAATAAACAAATAAAAATAAAAGTTTCCAAGATAAACTGATTAAGACCAAAGAAGGTAATAACTGAGTGATTATTTACATGCACTTGTAGCTACAGAGATGAGAATATCTATGAAATGAACTTAAATGAAGTCGTTTTATAAACAAAATAATTCTAATTTTGTCATCAGCACCATCAAACACCAGTTTACATAGATACTTCTTAATTTTTAGTGCACATAAGTGTTAAAATATCAATTAAAGTGACTTTCGTTTTTATTGATCTTTAGTCCTACACTAATTGCTATATACTTTCTATCCTGTGGTAAGATAAATAAAAAGCTATTAAAGGAGTGCCCAGATTAGGTACCACACAGATAGATTTAACATGTAAAGGCAATTGTAAAGGTACAAAAAAAAAACAATTTGAAGGCATTCGAAATTCGAAATGTCAATATTATTAATGATTATTCTAAAGAAAGCCCTAAGCCGCAATAATTTTACATTTTCTCGAAAACATAAACCCAATTAGAAGCCGCGCATTGTTTTCCATACATACTCCTGACGATTTATAAATAATATTTAGCAAAAATAATATCTTTAAATAGGTACATTAAAAGATAAAACCGGAATGTAAACATCTGGTGGCTGAAAATTATAATCAGCATAGCCGACAGACGTCAAGTAACCTTGTAATAAAATAATAAATATTACAATAATTATGTATACTTACAACCAAAATATCCTTCACAAATCTTCACAAAAAAATATGATCACTTACAAACAAATTGTAATAGTAACATTAATGATTATACGCTCGTAATTAAATTCGAATACACTCAATAACAATTCAATTCGACTTGACGATTTGCACTGAAATAAAAATCTCTACTTTGGTCAAAGAATAATGTTTTGGGCGTGAGTGAGACGCATTTATCTAGCTCCTATATGTGCGACCGTGACCGGTGATACACACTGTTTTGTCGTTTTGAATGGCGCCAACAAGACGACGTCTCTCTGACGTAAGCAGCGCGTTCCGTTTCACTTACAGCAATATGACATGGAAAATGCTTATTAAAGTCAATTAAAGTCACGCTGATAAAAACAGTAAATAAAAACAAGTAATAGTATTTTAATCAAAATTAGTTTATTTAAAACTAAAACTGGACTGACTGGATCTTTATAACAACAGATTAAGAAATAAGAGCATAGGTACGATTATATATTATTTCTTGTAAGTTAAAAAAGCAAGGGATATAAAGTAAAATTTACTTTAATTACCTTGATTTTTTAACTTATTTCTATTTAATAGATTCTATTTATTAGATTATGCACTTACCTAGATGGTGCTGCGGGTGTCCATGGGCAGCGCCAACCGCTTACCATCAGGTGATCCCTGTACTTGTTTGCCTCCTATTCCATAAAAAATATACAACGGGTTCCAGGTGCAAACGCCCGGCGTCGAGCAGGACGGAAAGGATTGGAGTCGGTTTTTAGCCAGTAAGAGTACCTACAAAGAGAGTGTGGCACTCTTTCTAGCGCCACGCCACCCAGATTGGCACAAGTGACTGTATAATTCTACCTAAAAAGGTAAGTACGCAAAGAGCCATTATATAATTTAAAAAAGTTTGGAAATAATTAAATAACATAGACATGAAAAATAAATAACAATTAAATATTTTATTTACTAAGTACTTACACAATACTTATCGTCGTAAGACATAACTAACTAAATATTTTGACTCTGTATAAATTCATTAGTTTGACTTACAGGAACTTGTAGAAAGCGTTACAATCTCACCATATTCTTAAAATTAAATTACTTACGAACATAAAATTAGCTATGTAATTCGTTGCTAATTGTTTTATCACAAATGTTTACTTAATTTAAAATAGGTCATTTCATAATCATTTTGGTATTATAATGTAGACACTTTGTTAGGGCAGTATTTTTATGCCAAAACTAGACAAACCATGGACTTTAACAAACTTACTTATTAATACATTTATTCAACACTAAACTTTTATAACTGTCACAACTAAACATACATAACCAGAAACAACAAGTGACCCATAGGATGTTGTTGTATCATAAAAAGTACCTATTAATGTTGCTATGCAGAAAATATTCAGCCACTTTATTAATGTTAGTACCTACCTATCAAATTAAAGTACTTTAACAAGTATGCAAGTAAATGCAAATTAAAAGCTACGTAAATGTAGGTACGACAGATACTGGTAACATTGGTTTTCAATATATCTACCTAGTCTGGTCTAGCTAAATAGTCTATAAAACGTGATCTTCCACCTTCACAGGATGATAGATTCGACCAGAATGCTGGAACCTGGACTCATCCTCCTCGTGCATGATCTGTTTGTGTCGACTGTGCACCACAACGATGCAATACACTGAGATAACTGAAAAAAATAAATGTTTATTGCATTAAGAAAATATTGTGATGACTGTCAACAAAAAGGTATTACAAATATTAAAATTAACAATTTTGTGTTATTAATCGTCTTAGCTTTATAATTCTGAATTTATATTTTTCTAGATTATATTCATAGAATTCTAAGTTGTAGTAGGTAGGTAGTAGGCAGAAATTGTGCAACAAAAATGACACGACTTCAGGAGCGAGCCTATAAAGATTTTTCTGATAATTTAAAAACATGGTACCTATTTTCTTATGTTAGGTAGGTACTTAGTCCATTGGTAGGTATTTAGTTAACCAAAATACAAAAGAAATATTATCCTCACATGATCTGGCGAGGTGTATAAATATGACGATGGACTCCACCTCGAGCATCTCCCCCTCATCCTGCAGCACCAGGCTGATGCCGGTGAAGGAGAGCAGGAAGTATATCGCCGTGATGATACCCGTCACTATAGTCCACGGCAATGTTAGTGATGCCAGTTTCTGAAACCCAGAGAAAGAAATGCGTAAGATGGATGCATATATCAATAATGACAGCTGTTCACTCACTCGTTTGCCTATTTGTGATACTTGGGACTGCCGAAGAGTGACTTAGTTTCAGGCGTCCGCCCGTTAGAAAATGGCTTTTTATTTTTTATGGAATAGGTCACGAAACATGCAGACGGATTACTGATGGAAAGCAATCGGTGCCGCCCATGAACACCTCGCAACACCAAAGGGGTTACGAGTGCGTTGCCGGCCTTTTGGGGACAAGGGTTTCGGATATTTAAGGATTAGGAAGGGATGGGGAAAGGGCAAAGGATTTGACCTCCGGTAACCTCACTCACATAGCGAAACACAACGCTGTGGTTGTTTCACACCGGTTTTCTTTGAAGCCGTGGTATCACTCTGGTTGAGCCGACCTATTCGTGAAGATGCTTGACTCTCTCATACTTAAATGATTAGCTGGGACTTCAAAAACGGAGTTAAGACATATGACATATAACTCGCACCTCTGCAGTCAGTTCGTCAGTTAAGTACCTACCCACTTATTGATTTAAAGATACTCATTTTTATTAGTTCAGATCCTTACCTTATAAGCGGCGACTACTAGGAGCACAGAACAGATGAGATGTGTCCCGCTAACACAGGCTGCAGTCACGTAGAACACATATTTGTGCATCGACACCGTCCCGTCTTTGCCAAGAGGTGCCAGTGTCACCAGTAGACAGTATATGGTCAGCTCTATTAGTGCCCATACCTGGAAACATAATAGTTTTTCATATTGATATTTGATCTCTAATTGAGATTTAATTGTTTTGAAATAACTTTTAAAGTAAATGAGCAATCATTGCATTGTTATTATTTTTAAGATTAGATAAACTTTAAAGGTGCAACAAAGGTGAGCAGGCAAGTGGCCTTTGTTTAAGCTACTTTCAATAGGTAAACAATAAAAAATTAATGACACTGCATTTGTTTTCCTAAAGTTGGTAAATTAAAAAAGAACAGGTAAAAAAAAGTAAACCATTACCATAGCAACTGGTTCCATTCCGTACGCAAGAAAACATGGTATTCAGAGAAAAACGTCAGGCGCTACGGAATTATAACCTTGACATTAATCGTTTTATCTGTTCACTATGCAAATAGAAAATAGAATTTAATAGTAATAGTATTACGTGCATCATTGCAAGATCATGACAAATTAGCAGAATATATATAAAATTGACACAGGACATAGCTCAAAACAATGAAATCTGTAAAAAGCGGAAAAGGGTTTCCTTATCACATAGCTGTCAAAGCGAAACAAAAAAAAAACAAACTCACTGTATAAACATATCCTATAATCAAGGTCCCTGTATGTAGAGTGGCACAGAAGCAGCATCTGTTGACCATGGGCACTCCCATCTTGCACTTTCAGCGTTAATGACCCAGGAACGTGGCGGTGTATTTATAAACCATCGGAATTCCTTGTGCTATTATTAATCGTTGAGATCACGTTAGCTCTGCGTCAAGGGTACGTTATCACTGTAACACGGTTGTAGTAATCGCTGGCCGCCATGTTTTCGCGATTGATAACGATGCACTAGTGACGCCTGCCCCTTATCTCACATTGTTTAATTCTTTCTATTCAACTGATACGCGCGATACGCGATTAATTTAAAATTAAGGTGTTCTATTTACCTACACTTTTTAATCTTTTCTGTATTTAAGTAGATACTTAAATAGTAAAAGAGTTCATACCTACATTGGCGCCTATATCAGAACACGTCATAGCACAAACACTACTAAAAGTCCTACGCCCTGGTAACGGTTCCTTTGTCTTAGCGTGATGGTTCCTCCTCCTCGCGTCGGTTTCCTCAATGCTGAGGTTCGTGAACACCTAGTGGAAGCAGTGTACTGCGTATTACTCGCCACCATCTATTTCTATCTGCCGCCGAGTGGAGAGCATCGTGGATTGTAGTGTTGAGAGTGGTGCGAATCTGATCCGTCCAACGTACCGGACTTCTGCCTCTAGGTCTCTTTCCTTCCACTTTACCAGTGATCAGTTACTTTTCCAAGTAACCAATGTTCGTTATGGCAGTGTGTTTAACTCCAGAATCTTGCGGAGACGTGCGAGCGTGATGATTATTTCATCATTTATTTATTATCGTATCCAACCAAACTGATGCTAAACTCATTGTTCAAACACGAAAAATGACCACATGTATTCACAATTTAATAAGTATAAATAATAAAAAAATTATTTACAACGTTCATTGTGTGTTTCAAAGCTACATAGTTCAACACTGACTGACTACTTATAAATTGTGTTACTTTTATGTTCTTTTAAGAACGAAAGCAATAAATTCCATGTGTCGCACGGCTGTCCAACTACCTCGCTAATGACAAAAGGGCGACCCTTTTCCACAATTTTTCCTATATTAACTGAAATCTTTTGATGACTATTTTGTAACATCTAATTATTTAACTCTGTTTCTTCTCCCTCTCCCAAATTAACAAAACTCCTATATTGTAACTTCTAACGGCATGGGAAGGACATGCCGTTAGAATATATTTTGCGAGTTGTGACAAAGTTATAAAATCGTGTGACCTTCGTAAAGTGTTAATTCTCACATCCAAACTAGTAATTCTCGCAACTTGCAATGTTTCTTTGATGATCGCAACGAAACGATTCATTCTGCTACCTAACTATATGTATAAATACACGTTTTCAGCAGTGTACGCTTCCAATAAATATCCTGCTTGCTTCTTGTATATGCCATCGGTATTCTTCTTTGTCACCCAAAGGTCAGACTGACAGAGAATGCTTAAAGCATTAACTCCACCTTGTAGCAGTGTATATTTTCTTGTGTATATATAAATAAATAAATATAGGCTAGAACCGATCAAAGTTTAAAGAAGGAAAAATAATAGTTTAAATGTTATGACGTGCGACAGAACCATGCTCGATCCGCAAAAGGTAAACAACGCTCTTTCAACACTGAGAATGTCTATAAACAGCATTGATGGCTTACCACCAGGTGTCTATGAAGTTTATGTCACCTATATCTAGTAAAAACATTAGATAAACTTATTAGATCAAATGGAATAATGTACCGCAGCCCCGTCTAGGAGTATGAACTGGGTGGTTGATGATCAGAAGAGTCTAACACTCCTCTTTGCTCCAGACTTTGATGATAACAAAAAGAGATAGGTATATAGTACTTTCCTACTTTTAAAGCGATCACCTGCATGCTATATGAGTTACGTAAACGCGACGGATTCGTGTGCAGCTGTGAATGCAATGAGTGTATGATTTGGGTGTTCCGTTTTACCCAGTTATCCACTTACAGTCCGTGGAAACTGGCGTGTGACATCCTTATTAAGGTGCAGCTGTGTATGTGTAGATACCTAACGTACTACAAGAAGTACGTTTCTACTCTCTTACAAACTCTATTAGTAAAAGGTTTGAGAGAAAGAGCTTGATAGGATACTTATTAATAGGTAGTTGTATTTTGTATTGCCTTTTCTTTTCCCGAAAATGATACTAATATAATTATATGTTTCAACATTACTTATTTATATTTATTGTATGTCATTTATTTTTGCAGCTCAATAAGACGCACCATCTTGCAACGGTACGATTGCGAAATTGACCCACGGATGATGAGATTTGTCACATTAGAAAAATTCCTACCTATGCCTTAGTAAATATTTTATTCTTAATGTATGATTCGAAGCATGAACATTAATCTATCGGTGGTCGTAGTACTATTCTAGTAAATCTGAATGAGATTGATAAGAAATCTGTTTGGAGTGTGTGATGTGACGGTTAAATCTAGAAGTAGGTGAGTAGGTACCGTTAACCATAACCTTGCCTTGACTATGTACTACGCTTATCTCACTAAATAAATTTTACAGGTAACACAACGCGCCTCATTCTATTCTTTCACATCATGCTTATAAAACCCACCAGATAGTCCAGATACCCGAACACTAAGTTTTTATTGTTTTCGCCAATTGTTTCCATGGAAATGCGACTCATATCAATAAAGCACTTGGGTGCTAAAATAATTTAACTGATACCAATTCTAAAAATGCATAAAATGTTTCATATTTACATGTCGGCTGATGTCACTGATGGCTGACATTTTTAGTAAAACACAGATACTGCTTTTAGTGGCTAGTGTAGATTAACATAGTGCTGATAATTGGTCTCACCCTAGCGGCAGATAGTGTGAGTATAAGGGAATCTTATCAGTTGCTTGCTGTCCGCGTGACGAGACCGACGAGCTACACGGCCGAGCGAGCCGGCTCTATAGTTATTTTATTATAATAATTAGTCCGACTAATTATTTGGTCAATTAAACATGTGTTTGAGTGTGGACAACTGCTGCTGCTGCTTCAGCCTGGAGCTTGGATCTAAGATCATCGGCATCCTATACACTGTCAGTATTCATTCATTTATTGTCCAGAATTTTTATATTTTACAACGACGCGTTTGTTTACATGCAACAGTGAAGTCATCAAATTCTAAATTTTTATTTTTACTCTTTGTATATCCGCAATACTTGTATTAGATTAATTGCACGTTGTTATCTATATAGGTGCAGCTAATTATCTATTGGATTAGCTGACCTCTAATTAAGTAAGTTCGACCTTTAGTCGAGTTCAAATTAATATGTTTTAATCAACTCAAAGTGATGGAAAACTTTTTATATGAGATTTGTATCAAACGATTTATTGTATTACCTATCAAAGTTTATCAAATTCAATATACTCAGTACAGCTATGAATTTAATGTACACAAAATCAGAAGACATCAAATAAATACATAATAATACATATGTGTGCACTCGACGTACCGCTTGTACGTCGAGTGCTATATAATATGTAGGTAGTTTTTAATAATTATGTAGATATAGTATTTGTATTTTCAAATCACGCAACTATTTTATTCTAATTTATTATCACCTTACAATTTATGAATTTCATTCGGTTAGCTAGGTCAGGTTATGACTCACATTATTCCTATACAGTAGTTACCAATTGGCAATTTGCCAACATGCAGCATGCAGCGGAAAGTGTGTATTTAACGTTAAAAGGTGTGACAGAAATAATACGGAAACTGTTAGGGCAACAAAATGAAATAATACATAGAACATTATGGAGCCAACCATAAACTGCCAGCTCCTTCGGTACTTGGAGAATCATCAGCTTCTTAGTACGTTTTCCGTAAAGGTCCAGTTTACCTGACTCACCGTTGGGCACAGGCGAGGCCTTGAACTCTCCAAGGGGGAAGTGTGCTAGCGCCCAGTCTGTTCCACCTCCATATCAATGATATGCGGATGATGATCCTCTGGTGGGTGTATTCCTGAACCGATTTCGACCTTAAACTTTTCAAGAAACGAGCGTCGGTACTCCTTCTACTCCTGCTACTGTACTACAGGTATTCATTGGCGGCGCCGATCACTTGCGGTAGGATATTGTGGTGGTTTGCTGGTTATCCTCCTAAACCATAAAAAAACAAGATTTGAGTGGAGATGTGCTCTTAATGTGGTTGTGATAAATGGAGCAAAAGAGTGACATGACATGACCCAAAGAAAGGTAAAAGAGAAAGTCCACACAACTGGTCATCAGACAAATAGCAGGAATTATATGGCATAGAGCGACTCCAAAAAATTGAATGAAAAAGGTTGGAGGAGACCCGTTCCGGCTGACAACTCTGATCTAACGATGCTTACCAAGGATCAGTTATTAGTTAAGGTTAAATATATTTTAATTTCATTATATTTATAAGATAACGTTGCCCCATACACTGGTTTTTCTCCTGTACGTTACCTAACATACAATTTCACATACACATCATACCCAGACCCGGAACAACAATTTGTAAATCACACAAAGAATTGTTCCGTACAGGAATCGAATTCGCGACACGTTGCACGACAGCCAGTTGCCTTCGTTAAAAATATTGAAGTTAAAACATTTGAATAAAAAACTATGAGCCTTTTGGCTTTACCATACTGTTTCGGTCGCGTTAATAATTTTTATTCCCAAAACAAATGACAATATTGAAGAATCACGATTAAGTAAGTGTTGTAAAACTTATGTACGGTAACACTGCACTCACACACGCGAAAACGAAAATATGGCTGCATTCCTTATTTAAAAAGAGGGGAACAAAAACTATCGTTCCAAATTTAAAATATGATTTCACGTATACTTTATACATTCATATATTTACATCGATTTTCTTGGAACATGAGTCAAATGTTACATCGATACTCAGTACTCGACTACTCAGTACCAAGTAAATATTGAAGGCGATTTAACGCGAACACTTCGATAAGCGGTCATTTTATATATTGCACACAGTTTACAAAGAACCGGAAAATAATAAACTATATCTGTCATCTACACTTGTAATAGAGGGCGATAATACAAGTACGTACCTACTTACCTTAGGTAGCGAGTTATTTACTGTCGGCACTCATTGTTGTAAAGGACTTGATACAAAAATAAATATGTATGTGTTGGGATCTGGATTTACTTGACCATTCTTAGGTAAAGCGTCTGATAGACATTGCTCATAACATAGATAATTATCTGATGTTTGTGTTTGATGATGCGATCTGCTGCTGCAATCTTACATGACACCAGCGTGTGTGTCAACGAGGCCTTAGGGCTTAGAGTATTTTATAAAAAAAACTGGTAGAGGCACTGCCAATTTTATACCTATTTAAACGAACTTGAAAAGGGCTTAGTTTAATTAAAATTGAAATAAAAAAATAAATTCTCGTAGTAGTTTTAGTATAAATTAAATACGCAACAGATTTAATGCAGTTTTTTTGATAGATAGTGTGATTGTAGAAGATTATTTATATTTGTAGGGATTCAGTATCAGCATTGCTGATGCTGCAATGCTGAAACTAAACTCGACTAAGTACTTAATGGCTCTTATTATAAAACTTTATTTTCAATTTTTCCATTCTTCTATCCATTAATAAAACCGCATCAAACTCTTTGCGTCACTGGACAGAGAAAGCGACTTGTTTTAGCGAATCACGTTTTCGATATTGTATCCTATCTACCTACTGAGTACATAATTATTATCTTTAGTGCCTACTATGGAAATATCAAAATTGTGGTAAAAATGTCCCGATACCATGACATTATAAATTAATTTCACAGACGAACTACCTACTTTAAAATGACACATCGTGAATAGAAATAGGCAACATTACAAATCACAAATAATATTAGTCCCAATTTTATTACTATTAGAGTCTATAATTCAACGATCGTGAGTTAACAGAAACCTCGATAATATTTTGGGAATAACGTTGCGCAGTCACAGCCGGCTAGTGTTTAGTTAGCATGCAAAATAAATTCTCATAATTTAGGTACACACTTAGCCTGCTAGTTATCTGCTACATAACTAGGTAATTAGATCATACGAGATAACATTACTGCTCCGAGACCAAGTTTATTAGTGTGCTATACTTATGTATACATATAAATATAATTAGGTATTTTGTCGACATGAACATTTTACACATTCGTAAAAGGCATCCATCAAAAATTCAAAATCTAATCCAGTAGGGAGCTACATACCTCAACATTTTCATCATTAATTAATCAATGATATACCTAATTTGTTATCGATAAACAGCAATTATCTATCCGGGAAAAAAACATTTACTTACTAAAAAATATTTAAACCAAGAAAAGAAAACAATTATTTCTTGAATTAGCATTCATTAGCATTGTATAGTAACCAAGTATCGAACCCTAATGTGACTATTCCCGAGTTATGTTACTTTCTAAGTTAATCTAGACACCACTGTTATGAAACTACGAATCCTCATTAAGCAAATGAGATAAAGCCTTTGCGCAGCAGAAGGTAATCAAAGGCTTGAAGATTATGGTATATAATCTCTGTAATAAATATTTATTTATAAAAGTGCAATGCGATATTATGTAGAATAGGATTTTTACATATCACAGTGTCTCTGGTCTGATTGTGACTTAGACCCGGGACAACAATTTGTCAATCATAAAAAGGGTATCCAAAATTAAAGGGGGATCCATGAATGGAAATCGCCCCGATGCACTAGTTACACAAAAGTCTGTCTCCAAGCCACTGTGCCAACCGAGCAGCCCCTATACTAAAAACTCCACTGTTTTATTTTTATGTCACCGGTCGTCAAACGAACAGACGGATTACCTGATGGCAAGTAATCGGAGCCGCCCATAGACACCAGAAATGTTGCGAGTGCGTTTCCGGCCTTTTCGTATAAAGGTTCTCACTCATATGGAGAAACACAGCGCTGTGGTTTTTTCACGCCTGTTTTCAGTGAGGCCGCCAACACCACCAGCTGACCCATTCGTGCCGGATGGCTTCACCACACTTGAATTTGTACCTTGTTGTCTGTGCAACGTATCTTCTTCCATTCCATTACCATATTGGTACTTAAGTTAGAAGTGCACTGATAAGGGAATGGAATCGATAGATTGCGAACACTAGCCGCGTGTTGATAACACCCGACCACAAGTAATTGCAAATATTGTTACAAAACACAGCTGTACGACATATTACTTAGTTCTAATTAATGGTCCATGTGATCTCTTCAACCTCGTGACCCGTACATTGTACAAGAGTACATTTGTTCTTTTCCAAAGCGAATAGATCGATGTATAATTGCGCTATATGGAACAAATTGTAATTAAACATCAGGACGACGACGTTTTAAACACGAAGACACGTAAAGCCATGCAAAGCTTAATATTTATAGGCATGCAGCGCATCAACACAACCAGTTGATAATATCTACTTCAAAAGTTAGTTGCAAATTCATTTTCACAAACACAGTAGGTACGTACATGCTTTTATTGCAAGTTTAATAAAAACTTATATAAATATTAATATTTTAGTTAGGGTGCAATAGCAGTAGCTTGTAGCCTTGTATTTACTTACGGCCGAAATCAAAAACAATTAAAACCATTAGGTAGTTCAATGAAGTTTCTATCAAAAACCTAGATCGATTCAAAGACTAAGAATAGTAAGTTTGGCCGTAACGCGATAAGATTTGAAACGCACCAACTCAATCAAAGGCATCGTTTTTAAATTACAACTAAAGTAGTGAAACTGACTTGTTGGAAACTATCGTATTGACTTTTCCAAATCGATCACCTCAGTCAGTGCGTCATTAAGTTAACGCATCTATTAGATGTAATATTTAATTGTATCTTATGTTAATCATTTACAAAACAACTTACATTTTGGAGAATTCTTGTTAAAAAATCATTGAATAATCAATCAAGCACGATGACTCAAAATACTACATTAAGTATGCAGACAGACTACATTGTATTGTCATTTGATTTGATGATAATCAGTTCATCGCACTCGCAGTCACATTGAACAAATAGATAGGTAAATAGGTATAAGTAGTTGTGTTTTAATATCAGTTCTTGCTCATTGTAATACATAATATACTGTGTCATTATCAAAAAGCAATGAACCATGCAACAACTTAAACGTTTGTAATATATGTATAAATAATATTAGGTAAACATTTCACTAATAGCATAAGTCTTTATATACACATATTGTTATTCCGGTTCTGGGTGTGGTGTGTAAGTATGTGATATTGTATGTTTGTAAACGCACCAACGACACAGGAGAAAATATATTCGTGGCGTGGCGTGGGGAAATATGTTTTTATGTGATACGATGGCAAACGCTTAAATGGATCACGGTAAGCAATCGGCGCCACCTGTGGACATCTGTAACACCAGAGTAATTGCAAGTGTTGCCAGTCTTTTGAGCCGTATAAGGTCTTGAGAAGGGATGGGGGAGTGGAAGGATGAGGCGACCGACAGTCTCACTTTAACAAGGATACATCTGTAAAACAACGTGACAGATTATAGTGCGGTTTTTTTAAGTGTTACGTGTATAATTTATTTAGGTTTACGGACGAATACGCTGGCAGGAAGCTAGCTTATCAATACTTATAAGAGCGTACGACTTACAATAACCACTTAAATGTACGCTATGTATAGTAGATAGCGTACATTTTCAAGCAACCTAATTATTTTATGACTGCTGCAAAATTCATTCAAATAAATATTAAAACTGATTACACCGAGGCGAAAAATATTTAGGCTGCTTTTAGTATGACATCATGGTAAGAAGTAAAATTTTATCTAAAGGAGTGCAGTATCTAAGGTAACTAGAGTATCAAAGTGGACGATGAAAAAATATTTCATTGATAAACGAATATTAAAATTTTACTTATTAAATTTAATGAACATAATGTTAAGCATAAGTAGCTACGTATTAGTTAGTACATATGTATTATGTAAATATTTTCATAATGTCATGTAAGATGAGGTAATTCAACAAACAAGGAACTGCAAGGAAAGTGTATGTTTTTATAATGATAACTATGTAGCTTAACCCTGTCAAAAAAGATGACAAAGAAGCAAATTTTTAGTAATTTGTATAAAAGAAAATGATGTCATATTTTACGGCATTATCTCGGACAACTGAAAAACTGAATGAATACGGGAATCGCATAAGATTAAGATTGACATAGATCCTATGCCAGTTCAGAGCCTGCCGACTCCAGAAGTTGGCTACAGGCAAAAGACCCTTCAACCGTATCGCTACCTCGGGAGAAACTATTACCACGAGAAGATCTACTGGCACGCAACCCCAAGGCATCAGTGTCAGATTCTTACTGACTTAAAACTACCATATCCCTTCTTTTGCTTTGGGCTGGTACCTTGGAACATTGAGTATTCGCCCAAACACACTTAAATATGAAATATTGTAACGATTTGGAACGAACGTCTAGCTGTAGTAATTGACTGTTCTTGCATCTATAATTGCTTTGATGTTGGGTTTAGTGTCTCTTAAAACTGTCTTCACGGTATAATTAGCATGCTCGATTGACGTGTTACTGGTTGCAGTTCCTGGCAGTATGTGCGATCCTGGTGTACGCTCCACTGGCGGCGATGGGCGACCTGCCACAGAGCCGCCTCATCTTCTACGTGACGCTCTCTCTGCTGGCATTCGTCGAGGTATTCATCGGGGGACTGCTGATACATGGCTCGTTTAAGGTAATCATTATTGTCATCACATCATCAATAAATCCCTATGTGACGTGGATACCATCTTACGTAAAATTTCAAACCATGTGCAAGACGCAGTCGTCATTTCAAAGGAGAATAAATATTTCTGATAGCAACTTTTATTACAAATTTATTTCACACAAGCTGCAAAACAAATTAAGTTTTATAAAATATTTCGTCTTAAAAGATAAATAGGAATTCTGTACATAATATCTGATATCGGGGAATAACTGACGCGACTCTCAGTATATTTTGATAATAAATTGATACTGCAACCCTTCAGCATAATAATATGTAGTACTTCAAACTTTTACTATAGTGTATCAGCCACAAGCAAGTACCTACAAATTATGTCATTATTTAGATAAAATTCCAAAATGTTAGTCCTCATAATTGAATTAAATGCAATAAATATTAGCCTACTACACGAAAACAGAATATTACGACACTGATACAATCAAAATAAGTCCAAATATAATAATATTGATTGCGTATCACGATAAGCTTACACATAGGTACACACGATTACGATATGTAGAACTACAACTACATACAGGATTACACAGAATATATGAATAAATAAGGATATTTCTTTACGTAAAGTATTTAAATAAGAACAAACATTTTTTTCAAACTTTCAAATCAAATCAAATCAAAATCATTGATTGCAACTAAACCATAAATAGGTTTTGAAACGTCAAATACAAGAGATTCGTCTATATTTTGATTATTTGGAAAAGTTTGATCCGATTAATTATAAAAATACTAAAATAATACTGCGATTCAAATACTTCGTCGGTTTTTTTTGCACATCCTTTATTCACACAAAGCCAAGACATCTCCCAGTGAGATAGTTTTCCACATTCTTAACAACCTATATGTATATCTATAAGTACATGTCTGTGTTTCTTAGTGACGTGCGAATTCATTTACGATTCGACTGGAAGTGGGTGTGGCGCATTTTTATAATCTTTTTCCTGTAGGTACTCCACTTAATTAAATAATTCGGATTATTCGCTAATCTATTCGGTATGTATGATTTCTTTCCTTTCGATAATAACATGTAATAATCAAATAGTTTATCGGATACCGCTTTATAAAAGTATAAGTTTTAAGTTCCTATTCTCGATACAGCTTCAATCTCGAAGTTCTGCGCTATTATGTTGCATCGCACGCAAAATTCACTCGCGTAATGTAGTGGCTCGACTTGAATGATACCTACCACGGGCTCACAGAAAACCGGCGCGAAACAACCACAGCGTTGTGTTTCGCCGTGTGAGTGAGGTTACCGAAGGCCCAATCCCCTGCCACTATAACTCCCCAATCCCTAAATCTCGTTAGTAGATCCGCTGTTATTGCGGGTGTCCATGGGCGTCGCTGATTGCTTACCATTAGGTAATCCGTCAGATAGTTTGGCGTCCTGACACATTAAAGAAAAATGTAGAATTAGTGGCGTCCTCTTCTGCTTTTTTTATTTATTTATGCCAATTTCCTGAGCTGAAGTAAAACAAGTTATAAAGGCATATAAAGATAACCAACCTAATAAATTATATTTCCGAATCCAAAGTACTATGATATCATTACTTAAACATTGTTGCGTGATTACAGAGGAAGCCGCAGCTGATGTGGCCGTGGTTGGTTCTGGCGTGGTGGAAGGGGCTGGTGCTGGTGGTGCTGACAGTGGCCGGCATGGTGCTGCTCACCTTCAGTAGGAACATTGACACCATCGCCGAGGCCAGCGCTGTTATATCCGTCTACTTCGTCTATTCAGGTAAATATTGTTGTGCCAAAGAGTCTGTATGTGAAACTGATTTAAAAAGAGTAACCATAGAGTTTCCTGGTCGTTCTTCTCGGATGATCGGAATCTACACTATGGAACGAGCACGATACGACTGATACTTTTTATCTTTCAAAACTGCGTGTAAGGGTATTTGTAAAATAAATGTCTTTGACTTTGACTTCATGTGAAACTGAGATCTGATGAGAAAGATCTTCCAAAATGACCATTTGCTTTACTTATATATTTTGCCTCTATGACCAGAATGTGATAGCAGCTATAAAGTAGGTATGAAAGGAAGCTGTTTATAGATTTTATCTCAGCCTCCTTAAAGGACAAAAGCGTGGATCCTAGTTAAGTTCAAGGGTACAAAAACTTGTACCTCGAATTCAGAAAATAAGTACTTCTATATAAACGTACTAGCTACTCTCGCGCGGTTTTACCCGCTGTTCAGCTCCATTTGATCGTAGCTTGATGTTTTATAGCCTATAGCACTCAAGAACATTGTACCTATCTACCAGTGAAAGAATTTTGGCAATCCGATCAGCGGTTCCAAAGATTACCCCCTACATACAAACTTACAAATTTTACCTCTTTATAATATTAGTATAGATAGATTCAATCGTCAGTCTATTAGTGTCCTTTTCGCACATCACTTGGTGTAGGGTGTTCATCTACCGCAAATTAAAGAAAAATAATCTCAGAGAATTAACAGATTAAGATCTAACAATGAAATGGTCATTGCACCTAAAGATAAGGTCGAAAAAATCCCCTTTGAAGGACTCGTTACAACACTTTAGATATCACCATTAATTGGTAGTGGAAGTAAGTAATATAGAGGTGCCTTTAGCTGTTACTTAGTAGGCTACCTACTGGCAGATAACATAATAATGTTGACGATAACTAATGCCGATGATTAGACAGATTCGCTTTCCGATAGATAACTCAATCCTTTCCCTGTACAGTGTAGCTCCTTATCAATACGAGTGGCGCCAATTCAATTCCGCCAAAACAGTTTTTCAATCTAGATTTATAAAATGAAAACATGTTGTTATGTGATAGGGCGGCGAACCAGATGACGGATTGCCTGATGGTAAGCAGCCGCTCATGCACACCAAAGATGTTATGCAGATTTAAGGATTGAGGAGGGATGGGGAAGGGTAAGGATTAGGCGTCCGGTAACCTCAATCACAAAACACAACGCTGCGATTGTTTCACGCCGGTTTTCTGTGAGGTCTTGGTACTTATCACTTCCATCGAACTGACCCATTCGTGCCAGAGCATGACTCTCCCACACGTTTCAAGAGTTGATTTAAGGATCTTAGCTCTACACCATAACGTCATAAGGTTAACCTGACCTTGGCCACCTTCGGATTTAAGAAATGACATATTCAGTGACTTAATGAAAACCAGTCACAATAGAATTAAGCAAATAAAAATAGGTTCAGTTCAAAGTCCACGAATGAAAAACTAAAATTACATTACATATTGTACGAAATTATTTGGTAAAAACAAAGAGAAGAAAAGCCTAAACATAATTTTCTTTAGACAAAAAGGCATTAAACTAATGATTACAATGTACCACAAATATTATGGTTTCTTTCACACTGGTTACGCGGGCACACAGCGTGGCGGTGCTTACGTATTGTCAGTGCAGGGACAATTGTACTATCAATGTAATTACCTGTGTTGTACTCTGTTTGCGGTTTGGGGTCAAAGATCCTGCGCATGCGTACATGTACTATACAGCCGTGGTTATTTACTAAGTGTAGTCTTTATTGTGTGCCTGTGTTTTGCTAGATGCTAACTCAACTTGTATTTCGCCTCGTGTTATGTAGTCATGTAGGTTGTAGCTAGCTTCATCCAAAGCTTTGGGGTATTACACATCTCATTATTTAGTACCTATTAATGTAGGTCTGTGTGTTATTTATTGATAAATTATCTTTTTACATTTAGTGAAAGTTATTTGTTTTGGTTAATCTTTGTTTTTATGTGACATGGCGGACATTGGAATACTTGCATGCACGCCCATGAACATCTGCAACACTAGAGGAGTTACCAGTTTTCTCGGGTTAGGGTTTTGTGTATTCCGGGTTGGGACGGAAAGAAGGATACTTGTGTGAATAATTTGGCGTGGATCAGAGCAATAAGACATCAACGTTTTTTAAACTTTTTGAACTCTTGTACGTAACGATCAATTGTCCTTGTAAAACAAGCGGTTTTAAAGATTCAGTTTGTGTTCCAGCTCTTCTCCTGTACTTCGCGGTGGTGGTGAACAGCAGGCGGCAGGAGCTAGTGCTGGAAAACTATTGGGCCAACAAGCGCATGCTGCAGCACGCCAAGACACAGTACTACTACGTATAGACGGACACACCGACAGAGACAATCGAATCCTAGACCTAATTTATTTATAACTTATTTTTAAGCATATTAAATTATTTTTTATACTTTATGACTTTCAATCGTACTGCAGTGGGTTGAAGCATATAGGTAATCACCATACTTGCTCAAAAAAGGTTAAAAAACTATTACCACTCTGAATGCTAAATAATTATGGTGCAACAATCCTAGGTAACAATGTAAGAAACGTGAAATTATAAACACTCACCTGTTATCGTTTTATCCCGAAAATTTACATCAACTAGGCGCGAAAACAAACGACGTGAATTAACCCAAGAAGTCGGCTGCGGAATTAAGCGGGGACCGGGGCGTTGTCGCTCGCCGACATCACGCCACTCGCTGTGTATGAGTGAGTGCTTGCGTCGGAACACAGTAGTTTTTGAGATTTTAGATTGACCGGTAATGCCTCCTGACCGGTATTACCTGGTTTTACCCTAATCACAATGTTTTCTTTCACCGTATGTCAGTGGTATATGTATTAATCAAAGAAAGTACATGTAACTTGGCAAAAGTTACTTGCTACGTTTCAAACTCACACCCTCATGCTTGAGAGGCGAGCGCCTTAACCTCCGGCTCACTTCAACGTTTATACTTATTAAGAATATAACAGTTTTACGTACAAAAGCGTGTATTTAGTTCAAAAAGTATTTCATTATACAATCGTGACGCAAACATGATAATATCAATTAATAAGCAAAAGTATCATACAACTCTAGGTCGGGGTATAAACAAAAGAAAATGTTTATCCGTATCATTTAAATAGGTGTTACGTCAAAAGTTGCGCAGACGTGGAAATAATTAAACAGGGAGCTGCGCGTCGGTTTGTGCGCAGGTACAATGTGCGCATGCGCGGCGCGGAAAATTGCGCGCTTTTCACCTGACGCCACAATGGCGGCGCGTCTCCGAGATATTATAAATATAAGACAACGTTACACTTAAACAGAAAGTTGTGACATGTAGTGCGTGCAGTATGGTGAGTAAGTGCACCCTCGCTTCGTATTATTTTAATATATACATAAATGCACAAATCACTTGAACTTCAAATATTAATTAAGAAAACTAACGAGCACGAACATAAAACATTCAAATCGATTGTAAATACCTCAACTCTAATATACAAAGTTAATCCTATGAGGAATGTGATTAGAGATATATTACATCCATCAGCACGAATAATAAACAACTCTCTATATTTTCACCATAAAACCAAGCATTAGTTGTGTAACCAGCAACCACACGAGCAATACCCATTACCATCACAAACAAATAGTTTTGATAAAACCATTGTAAGACACAATAACTCTATTAAGGTCCAAGTTGAACTATCGATAGATTAACTCACGGACGTTAACTAAGATAACCCGATAACGAAGTATCGATTATATCGATATATTCGATTGTGAATTTGTGATTGATCGTAAACCCGAGACGTTTCGTAATAAGCCTGTGTTGCAGGCACTTGCGCAAGATACGGGGAAAGATAAAAATACTAATATACAATAATATATTAACGTAGTAAAGTGGCTGGTATAAAAGTTATAAATAATAGTCAAGTGATAGTATATTGGATGTTGTGATATACAACAGTGCCATATCTACACTTATGATATAGAATTAGGGGATTTAGATAGAGCGATTCACTTAGTTTTAGTGACGCGTAGGTGTAGGTTTGTCGGTGCCACCAATTGTTTTTGCTGTGATAATTAAGATAAAACTTTCATTAGAAAACCTTACCGACATTATCCATACATAATACAACGGTAAATGTTACTTTTATCCTGGCTTTTCGGAATTGCTGCACCATAAGTGGCAAGCGCACCAGTAGCACTGTGCTATACAATTAGTTATAAACACCATGTGCTCCACCATTTTGTCACTTTCCGTGTGCATTATTCTTATAGTGATACATTTGAAATTAAATTAATTATATAATTTTAGTCACTTCTCAAAACGCCAGGCACCTTCACATTCCTACAACTTATCAGTATATATTACAGCTAGCATCAATAAAACGTAGCGTGGAGTATTCCCACGGTTACTCGGTGGTGCGCAGGCGCAGCTCGAACACTTTCACTGTCCTCACCTGTGCGGTGTGTGCGCCAGACGCACGCTCGCCAAACACCATGGTGACAGACACTGTGCCATTACCATGGACCATGTCTGGCTTTGTGACATAATTAAATAGTAATAGTCGTCTCTAACTACCTTATTACAAAACAAAATTTATCTTTAGTCTAGGTTTAAACCATTACCAGAGCGCACGGCGCGTAGTGTTCCACGCGCGCCACAAAGAGCCCATACACCACAGACAGGGCTGATGTTCAGCCGGGGTGGCGGGGTAAGCGCAATGAGGCACCGCGGCCTCGGCCCAGAGCAAGAGAAGGAACAGGGGAGATTTTAGTCAGAAAAAGTCTGACACTCCTTTCCGCCTCACCCTGGGCGGGACTTTCGCATCACAAAAAGAAGACTAAACCATTGATTCGTTTTGAATTTTGAATCTTATTCTCACCTACCTTCAATTCGAATATTAAAAAAAACTTCGTTTTGTACTAAAACCGTTAGCGTTAATTTTAAAACGACCTTCACAACCTAAACTCATCCGGCCTTATTACAAAACAAGGTTTTACTTAAGTGTAGGTAGGTCTAAACCATCGAGCCAGATTAAAGAAGATAAATCATTTTTTTACCTTTTTGATACGGGGTATTAAAACATGTAAATATGTATCATAAAAAGTTACATAAGAATTGGTGAAACAAGTGGATAGTAATAACTGAATGTAAAATACATCGGGAAAATTTACAAAACATACTTATTTTAACAAGGAAATTATTTTAACAGATTAGTCAGTGTCATTATTTTTGCAAGTCCCCAGTTCAGTCTCTCAACCACTCGCGTCTTTCTCCGTGAACTTCATAATTACTTCGAACCTTGTTTGGGACGCCAGACACAGGCGCGGCTGCCAGACCCGGATAAGTACACGCTGCCTATTTTGGTAAACAATCATAATATCCTGATTGGAATACCGATAACAGTGAATGGGCAAATAAATTAAAACATTCCTTTGAATGAAGCCGATGGTAATGTAATAAAAAGTACATGAATGCGATTTACATACTCAAAACTCTCTACACAACACACCCTCCAGCATAAATTTACGAAAAGAATGCTCTTATATTTTGTTATGAGTCATGTTATAAGCACGTTTGAACGACTTGTGACGCTTTACGTCAAATATTAATCAAAAATTCAAGTTACTTAACAAAGCCGCTGCACAAAATCAGGGATACGGTACCTATTCGAAATAAAATAATTTGTTCTGAAATATCATGCTTACAGCCAATAAACTAAGAAACAGTCCCTAATGACACGTAGTACCTAACACTTAATCATACTACAGTAATAAACGCGAAAGTCTGTAAAGTGTGGATGGATGTTTGTTACGCATTCGCGTAAAAACAACTGAACGGATCTGAATAAAATTTGGCTCAGATATAGATTATAGTCTGAAATAACCAATTAGGCGACTTTTACACTAGTAATACAGACGAAGCCGGTGGCCGAAATTAGTTATTAATTATTAACATATCTTAATTATGAAATAAGAAGCTATTTCATATTCAAACGATATAATAAATGTGTATTTTATGAACGTCATAATCAGCGATAGCTAATTGATATATTGTGGTAATTAACATAGCTTTGTTAATTAATATATTCAAACCTTTAATATGTCTTCTATGATAAACTGTAGGCGTGGGCTGAGGTGTAAATATACGCCTTAATTTCCTATCATTTATTTAATTAAGTAATATATCTTAATCGCAGAATCGCTTAGAATCGGAAATTGAAATTAAAAACAATATTTAGAAATTTTGTCAAACAAATTTTAAGCCCTTTAGCTTAATTGCCGCTTACACATAACATAGATAGCTACAGATAATGAAAGACTGCGTTGGTCGATTGGTAGCACGCACAACTGCCAAGCAAGACGTTGCCTACTCGATTTGCTTAGATTTGAATTTTAATAGCTTCCAGTCTATTTTGAAGAGTACATAGCAAATATATAAATGAACAGACTCATTATTACATAGGCGGAGAAAAATAGATTTAAATGTGGGAAAGCCTTGCTTTGGCACGAATAGGTCGGCTCGGTCGGAAAACAATCAGAGCATTCTGTTTCGCCATTTGACTGCGGTTACTGGAAGCCACATCCTTCTCCTCTTCCCCTCTTTCCCCTAATTATCCCAAATCTTAATCCCCAAAAAGCCGGCAACACACTCGTCACTTTTCTAGTGATGCGTGAACATATTCATATTTTTATTATATGTTTATATATACACCTAATATCTAAGTAATGTATCTATCATATAGTCATAAAATTTTGTTATATACCTATACTTTTGTCACCTGCAACTCTCATCTCTCCACCACCTGAAGGTCGACTGTTAGACAATGCCTAGGCATTAAGTCCGCCTGTACATTCTTTTGTATAAAGTGTATAAATAAATAAATAAAATACATGGGTGGCACCGACATGTAGCATAAAAATATATGTATTTTCAGGCTATATAACATCATGTTTTTACTAATAGTTCCAAATAAATAAATGGGTGTAATCTCACGAAAACATTTAATAAAGCCGTCCGCGCTATGATCTTGTATTAAAATAAGTGCGGACTTTCTCGATATCAGCTTCATTACACATTATAACATTAGTTAGTTACATCATAGTAATCAGATTACGTCACTAGTGATGTCTATCGACACCTAGATTAATGGAGAATATTCCTAATATAGATAACTTGACGTATTTATAGCTAGTTTCGCCTGCAACCCCAGGTTAAAAAATAGTCTATGTGTTATTCCAGTTCCAGACTACAATACATTTTGTGCCAAATTTCATTCAGATCCATTCAGTAGTTTTTAAGTGATAGAGTAACAAACATACGCTGTTGATATAGGTATACTTATAAAGTTTAGCGTTTATAATATTAAGATTTATCATGCTGAAGATCCTTTTGGATTCCATAGAAACTAAGACGTGGTTGTCGTGGTAGCGTCGATGCGGCACCAGGAGTATCCAGTTAGAGAAGTACAAATATGCTTTAAACAGAAACTCTATATAAACACACCTAAAAGTATTAATTATTAAAATAAAAATATTATTACTAAGTGTTCAAACTATCATAAAATGCCATAAGTGATTTAACACTGTTTATTTTCTTTAAAAAAAACGGAGTACAATATTCACAATCTCCTTAAACCGATGAAACCCGTGAAACAAATAAACCGATCATTATAATCGCTGAAGAAAAATTCCATTAATAAAAGATAAATGAAATAAAATCGATTTTAAATGTAATGAGTGTGGTCGGCGAGGCTGACCGTGACAGAGTAGCGGTTGTGCGCCTGCGCAGGCTCGCTGTTATGTAGCCGTTGCATAACGCGCTCACTTTCACCCAAAACGGTAAGTCACTGACCGATGGCTGCCTCCCCTCCCCCCTCGCCACTTGCTCCCCACCACACAAATATCCTAATGCGCTTATACCGGCGCCAGCGCAGGTTGCAAAGGGGAATGCCAAGTCTCCATAGTAATTTAGGCCCACTGTGCACACATATAAAAGTTCATGATTATAATAGAGGGTAATTCCAATAATCAATTGGTAAAAGAAATTATATCAAAAATACTTGGCACTTAAAAGTTATTAAAGGTTTTATTATTTCATCAACACTAGTAACGTTAAAAAAACAAAATAATAATTATTTTAATTTTATAGTGTGGAAGTGTAAAGCATAATAACTGGGAGTAAAATAACACAAAACACCTTTAGTTTTACATATTTATTCTTGTTGATCATCACCATATATGAGTAAAACATCATCAACAAATTGTGCGGGTGGAAATATATTATTTTGATGCCTTGTCCATCCTAAATACCATATCACGGTCATGACATGGGTACAGCATCTTACAGTACGCCAGCCACCAATACAGTTACTGCTGCATGGCCTGTGTCAACAGTGCCAACTAAAACTGATATACAGCTTTTTGCGACGAACATGACAACTAGCGATTCTTACCAGTGAACAGATTTGTGCAAATATAGTGATTGTTCTGTTACTATTATTAGTACATACTTCTATACAGTATGCCCTGGTAAATCTCATTTGCTCGCCATAGTATGAGCGAGCTTGCTTAAGTTAATAAGTGTCACAAGCAATCAATATTAAATCACTTATTTATATTTATACCAGGGAATTCTCTTATATCTCATTATTAACAGTAATGTTTTGAAAATCTGCTTCACAAGTAGTGTTTGTATTCCATGTATGTGATTGTTACCTTAAAAATGATGTGGCACAGTGATGACACATACATTTACATGACCAATAATTGGCTCAAATCTTGTTGTATGTCGCATTTCATTCCAAGCATTTGTCCTACATGTATGGCACACTAGACTATCACTGGAAACTTGAACCTACAAGAAGAGATGAGAGCAGTTACAAAATCAGCACATAAAGTACTTTTAAAATACTATTAAGAGATTTTAAATATATATGATCATTAATTACCTGGCTAATCCATCGTTGTATAAGATTTCGAACTTCAGTGATTTCCAAAGTATGTCTTCGAATTCTAGATACATTCAAACCGCAGTATAAACAACGTAGATCACCACTCACAGCAGTAGATGACTGTTGTGAATAACTAGGTCCAGAGTAAATGCCGGGTTCGTCGTCGGTCGAAGCGTGTACGGTGTAATACCAAATCAACATTGTTGATACTAAGTCCAGACTGAATGCCGGGTTCGTAAGCCAAAGCGTCTAATACTAAATCCAATTTATCACCAGTGTCGTCATGAGTAGCAGGAGCAGAATCCATAATCAGGCTGTAGTCGTCAAGGATAGGAGAATCCTCATAGTTAATGAGTGAAAGTAGTCAATTTAAGCCACGATTAGTAAACAAGTCGTAAGTAAACAAACAAGCAATGATTTTGACATTTGCTTTTTCCGGCGGCTTGTCAAAAGTTGACTTGATGTTGCCATAAGAAGAAAAAATCGATAGATCGATTATATTATTATTTCCCAAAAAAAATTGTTCTTAAATTATGAAATAATATTAGTTTCCATTACATGATATTCATTAATTCATTTTCTTTTCGGAAAAATATCTCTGTCTATTAAAAATAATATCACTATTATTGTTCCGATTCATTCTTGGTAGTTTTTTTTTGTAAAGGCAACATCTTGAATATATTTTTATGTTTCCTAAGATTAGTCATTTTCATATCTATTTAATGTTTTTGAAAAAATATCCCATCATGCACAGACTTATGAATATATGCACGACATGAGTAAAATAACAAGGTATTTTTCTACGGAAACCAATTTGTTGTGCAGCTCTGGGCCTAAAATTGGCATTCCCCTTTGACCGACTAAAATACAATTCATGTCCGTTTTCAATAACAAAACAGTAATAACAGGTGGTGGACTTCATTCTGTTCTTATTTACGTATACGTTTTTTACTTTAAAAAAAATATATGATGATGTACTTACATACGAAGCATTTGTGTATCTATTTAAAAAAAAGTAAATTCTATTGCATTTTTTATGTAACCAGAGTCTGAATAAAAAACTTTTGTTTAATTATTATTATTAAACACACACTCTATCATTACAGTACTGCCTAATACAATAGTGGTGTTTAAACACCTTTTAAAATAATTTGCGATATTCTAATAAATACCTACTTGTAAATTCATACCATTATTTTACATAGTCATAAATTACAGGGATATTATGAAGAAATAATAGACTGCACAGTTGACGCGGTGGCCATGCAACCTGTCGTGAGTTCTATTACAAAACAACTCTGTTTGATTCACAAATAGTTGTTCCGGGTCTAGGTGTGATGTGTATGTGTAATCCTACGTTTTTAAACGCACGCACAGGATATAATCCTACTGTGAAGCAACTTATAGAAAAGATATAAGTAATATATTTACATACATACACATAAAAAGATGAGGGATAGCCATACACTAGACCTAACTCAAGAACACAGGCATAGTAACTAGTTAGGCATCTAACGCCATTCATTGGGCGCTATTCCAGGCTCACTGTTGGGATTTTTTCAATAACTGAAAAAATCCACTTATACTTTTGCCAAATAACAATCGTTTTTGAGATTCTTTGATGAGTAGTCACATTCTCCGCCAACAAAGCCGTCAATGGAGGTGGAGTTCTATATAAGTATTGTAAAAACATTGCATCAGCCACCAGAGAAAGTGGCTGCATATTGGACTGTTCGTGGGATTTCCACAATTTTTTAAACAAGAAAATACATAACATTGCTTAATATATTACATTTGTAATTAATGTTTATTTTGAACGAGCCATAGTTTTACAAATAAACCGAGAGGTAAAATAATGCTTTTTGTGAGGGGAGAATCATCAAATGACTTCGCTCGCTCAGGGTGAGGCGAGAGGGAGTGTCAGACTCTCACCTATGTTCCTTCTCCTGCTCCAGGCCGAAGCCGTAGTAACTTATTGCGCTTGCCCCGCAACCCTGACTTTGCCCGGTTGGCTCTTGCGTTGTTGTTTCGCTGTGAGAATCTCCCTAAAATGTCGGCTGCGGACTTATTTTTACTGTTACTATTGTTATGTTACAGCTTCTATTGTAATTTGAGAGTGTATATGGACGTCGTTGATTGCCTACCATCAGGTGATCCGTCAACTGTTTAACCGGCCCATTAGTAAACACGGATACATAGATATACAGACACACAGCCTTATATCACCAAAACTTCCACTGTAGCGTGTCTAACCAAAAAAAATCTCGACTTATTAATTTGAAGTGTGCATGTTCTTATAACGCTCAAAGCGTGGGTGTCCGTCAGCGTCTCAGTCAGTCCCCAGCAGCGTCTGATGACATGCCCTGACTTCTGAAGCGCCGCCACATTACCTGATTGCATAAGTCATCAGTTATGACTGAGGTATGCGGCTAATGATAAGTGATGTAACAGCACTCTCGACCTCTGTACTCCGCTGCGTCACTCATTTGTAATAGATTGTCAGTTAAACACATGGGCACGTAACTAACTAATAAACAGTTAACAATAACTGAGGTCATGTAATACTCATTAAACACGCGGCTCTAATGAGCTTTAGTTAAATACCATCGACTTGTGTAAATTATTAATCATCTGAACGGTACATCCCATTCATACTCACTGAATACTCGAATGAAATATTTTAGATTGTAACTTTTTCACACATATATTCTATATCTTTAAAATTCATTTTCAATCCTATTACTATATACAAATAGTATTCATTTTATTTTTACGTTTTCATATTTTATTATCTACCACTCTTCAATAGTGATGTAAGTTTCACATTTAAACAACAACCACAATCGATTGAGTTTGTCAAAGACGCAATCGGGTTTTCATCACGATTACGATAACAACTGACACCCTGATCAAGTGATACTGTTGTTACAAAGCTCTCACTGCCTTATTTGTCTCTATTTGTCACGATAAAGCCCATAACAAGTTAGCTCGGGATTTCTCCAACTCGTTCCCGGATCTATACAGGTCTATAACATTAGTTAGGTACCGATAGAGCGGCGGCAGTGTCGCGGTGTCGCCGAGTTCACGCTGTGACCCGCGGTTCACTGAACATGTCGCGCAGTGTCGAAAGAATTCGGATATGACATAACTAGTCGTGTGGATTTTAAGATGTGGGAAACTATGTTCAAGTAATAAAAAAGAATTTGTTGACATACTCTACGAATTGTTTGGGAAATACTTTGGCTTCAAAAAGAAATACCATATATTAAAAAAAACGTTGCGCTGAGACTGGATCATGCGAATTTAACTACACGGATGGCGTGGTGGCTTGGCAACTAGCTACCGCGCAACGTGTCGAGGGTGCGATTCCCGCACAGAAAAACTCTTTGCGTGATCCACAAATTGTTTTTCCGGGTCTGAGTGTGTTTTGTTTGTGAAATTGTATGTTTGTGAACGCACCCACGATACAGGAGAAAATCCTAGTGGGGGGCAAAGTTTTTTGACGCACGAATCGAGCCTGTAACATGTAAGACACTAGATTAGATTTAACCTTCAATCGACAATTCAATCTAGCTCCTCCTTTACAACTTTAGTTTAATTTTATGTTCAGTCCACTTTGTTTCTTCTTAACTGAATGTGTTGAATACTTTCCCGGCGACCGGTCGGCGCTCGTCCGTCTTTGTATTGCAAGCAAGCAGCGAGTCTGGTGACCACGCCTGGCCTCGTACTATCTCGTAGTACTCTAGTAGTACTATGACGAGTGGTGGCGTGACGTAAACGCTTTTGTCTCATGTTTATGTCATGGGCGTGAAAGGAAAAGTTAAAGTGTTGACAGGAGTTGACCGTTTATCTAAAAGCCTGCTTCGTATCTGTATCTCATTTATATAACTAAGTACGGTAGTAGGTATCAGTCGTCGATACATCAAAGTTGAAGCGGCTTCTCGTATCTTTATATTATAACTAGCTTACGCCCGCGGCTTGGCTTGGTGTGTTGATGAAAAGTATGCCTATGTCCTATTCCGGAGTGTATTCTACGCCTGTACAAAATTTCATCCAGATCAGTCCAGCTGTTTTGGCGTGATTGAGTAACAAACTTCCAAACATCGTAACTTTCGCATTTATACATATATATTAGTACGATAAGATTAACTGGCTTAAATAGTTGAGGCTACGGATCAATCAATATATAAAAACCATTTTTTATCACTTCACAGTTCGCCCTATGGATTCTGACGCTGATCGCCATAGTATCAACCCTCGCTGAGTCCGACACATCTAACACCAACATCACCACCCTGTACCCAGTGTCCAACAGAAACATCACCAGAAATGATATCCATTCGAGATTCAGCGACACTGAATCCAAAACTAACAAAGAAGCGATTGGAAACAAAACTGAAACTACTATGAATAAAACTGAATCAAACAAGACTGATCTGAAGAAAAATCTGCCCACACAAACATGGAAGATAGAATCGTCTTTTGTTGCTTCAAATTTGACAGAAGTTAATAATAAAAGTAAGGAACAGAAAGAACTGCTGAAGGACTTCAAGCCGAGCCAACATCTCGGGAGCTTCTTCGATGATGATAACGCTGAGGTTATACGCACACCAGCTGTAGGTCCGGTCGAGAAGAAACCTGCTAGTGGATTCCTAAGGTCTGTATGTAAAGGATAAACTTTATTGATTATGTTTTAGACGTGGAATCACGCGAGACACAATGTATTTACACAACTGTTTCTATCGTGTCTTATACATATAGTATACCGACAATCAACCGGTTAAGCGCAAAGACTTATGCTCTAAGGCTAAGAGCTTAGAGTCTAAGCTTTTAGCTCGATGATGCTATAATTTAGGCATTCAAATGTGTAACTTATTTTAACATTTTAGTATCATCAGTGTATACACACTGGGGCACATCAAACGTGCTGTAACCAAATATAACAAGATGATAAATCAATTGTGAAAATTTTGTGATTTTTATGATAACAGCAAATGTCTAAAACCATGATCATCATATGAAACATGTTAATCTAAAACTTCGGTAAGTTATAGATGAACGATAAATTTAGGATGATGAAATTAACATTGAACCCAAAATCTTTAATTTTGCTCCACAGCCCACATAAAGAAGTGTACTACCAGCATCCGAGCTACAATAACATCCCGAAGGAGATCTACTACACTCACGAAGAGTTTCCCTACAAATTCGAAGACACCATCTACACCAAAACTAAGCAGGGTTGGCAGGACTCTTTGGACTCCAAGCCAACAGTAGAAGTCCCCGTAAAGGTTCCTGCTGGTGGACTCTACAAGTCACCGGAGGCTTTTAAGGACAAGCCGCAGAGTGTTGACGAGTACGGTTTGGAGTACCATGAGGATGAGAAGGAGCATGCTATGAAGAAACGGTAAGATTTCATTTAAAATGTTTGCTGAAGAGTAAAATAGTAAACAAATATATTTCTTATCCTCTTAGCTTTTCTCTAGTTATTAATGCCCGTATAATATCTTCTCCTAACAATCACAATAACAACACCAAACAAAAACACGTGGTACTATGGTGCGGTATAACGCACCATGCAAGGGATATAACCATATACTTGAGTAATATCTACACATTAAAAAACAATGTCGGAAAGTGGAAAGCGTAGTGTCTACAAAATTTGCCAGAAGATCCACTCTGTTCCGATTAGGTTACTGTCTCTACAAATCATGTTCTGTAATCAAATGTTTTGATTAAAGAAAATCTGATCGGACATTATTAATTGATATTAAGTTAAATTTATTCTCAGAGAAGTACAAATAATGATTAAGAAGACAGCACCTACAGCCACCAAAAAATATTAACAACCCACTAATATTAACATTCATCCTAATGAGTTGCATGTCTAAAACATTGCCCTCGAGCTACATCCACAATATATCCACAAGATGTCTACAAAACTTAATCATCAACAAACCATAATATAAAAATTGACAATCCATGTCTATAAACGTTAAGTTTTTTAGCACGTTACTGTCTGAAGTGGCACTACTGAATGTAACTGACTCGTAGGCACTTTGTGACCTCTTTGTATCGCAAAATATCCTTTCACTGACCGAACATTGGTGAAATATTTGTACATTAACAATAATTACTTACTCTTACATTGATATCACTGGAATTATAATAATGAGGCTCATTTATATCAAGTGAGTACTTAAGAAAGAAAATTGAGCGATCAAAATGTAAGAAACTTAATCTCGAAGTAAAATTGTTCTGGAAGTTGTTATGTGATTTGTATGAAGTCTTAAAACACGTTACAATAAACAATGAAACAATGAATTTATTTTTGCAAATAGGCCATAAAACGGCACTTTTACACGTCAATTTATATGTGAAAAACTAGATAAAGCACTTTTATTACAATCCGAGAGAGAAATGTAAATGAATGTGAGGACACGTGCATAAAGCATTAGTCGGCGACAGTCGTTTGTCGTTCATGTCACTAGAACCACAGAAAAACGTGAAAACTTGCCCCGTACGTGACACCACACCGCTGTCGAGAACATATATGATTAAGTTGCCTGTAGTTAAAATACGTCTAGTTGAAACTACTTATTTCTTGATCGTCAACTTACCACCATGTCTATGTGTAATCAAATCAATAAAACTATAACAAATTGTCGCCCGCGGCTCCGACCGTGTGGATGCCGATTTTATACTATCTCAAGTTTTTCTCGAATAATTCAAGACCAAAATTAGCCAAATCGGTAAAAGCATCGTTGAGTTTTAACATTACAACGAAAAGTACATTGAGTTTTATATGTATATAAGTATAGATAGGATCATTGCAACCCTACTTTTTAATAACGTCTTCGAATTATATAAAGAACAAGTAAATAAATCCTCCTGGTCAGCTTCAAGCTCGCAATACAAACTTGTACAGCAAAACTTGCAAAGCAAACGCATCATGTATCAAAAAAGATAGAATCTGTGATCGATAGATATCATAAACTGTAATAGAGATAGATGCGCGTGCGCAAAGTGATAGTAAATGTGGGACCACCGCGCTGCGCAATGACCGACGCATCACTCCTGCGCCGCCCCTCGCGCATGCGCCGGTAATTTAAATAAATGGACATGTGAATATATGATGTAGGATCCGTCTGTTGTTAGTCCACTTTCTAAATACTTATGTACCTATGTTATGTTATAGTGTATTGTGTTAGATAAGCCTGGGAGGTCTATAACATCTAGCTGCTAATATTGCAATTTAAAAATAATGTTTACAGATCGCTCGATTCACGCAATTATTTGATTTAATTCCGGTCCGCCGGTGGCCTGTGTTGCTCTATGGCGCGTAATGCTTACAAGCACAATATTAAAACACAAATAGACACATGTATAGTCTTGTTTATTAATATTGAAATACTTTTTATTTTGATTGTTTTTATTAAATATTAGAAAAAAAACCTCAAGGTTCTCACAGGAGCCCCGACCTACGAGACCCGCAGGGACTTATAATTTCTAACTATACGTTTAAAATCCAACATCCACTTTACTAGTGGTGATTAATACTTAAACCTTATTCATGTAAGAAGAGGCTCAGCAGTTTGCTCATAGGCTGATGATCTGACGTATGATGTAACCTTTTACTTTTCAAACTTCTTTTTACTATGTTCGATTGTTTGTTTTTTGTATAAGTTTATGTTTTACAATATTTAATGATTAATTGAACTATTCCATAGTGACGATTAAACAACCATTTTATATGTCTATAACCGCTGGTTATTTTATTAGTCCTGAAGATACTTTCCTTCGGACCAGTTTCGAGCCACATCGGGGCTCTTAATCTTTTACGAGTGTTTGTAAAAATTGATTGTGTGTTATTTCAGTGTGAACCCGTGGCAGAACCTGCTGCGTCTGGTGACAGCTTTCATCCCGGTGGGGCTCATCATCTCAGCACTCACTCCCAGCGTCATCACCATACACAACGTGGACGACAACCTGTCAGTATACTATCAGCTCACAATTTTACCAATATTCTCTTTAACAGCTTCAGTAAAGCGCTTACAACTACGCTTCAATCATACCTATCATCACTGAAACTTAGATTAAACGACACTGGTACCCTCTCCGAACTATTTCAAGCATTACAATGCGAATCAAGTAAATATTACGAAACTATTATCAGCAAGCTATAATTGCTGAATTGTGTATTTGTTAAAACATCTTTTGATTACCGATTAGTGCGTTATATCTTAATCAGATATACTGATAGCAATTAGTAGCCATTTCCACAGGGCAACGACCTATCGGTTTAGATTACACAACACTATGAATAAATACAATTATACTTAATCTGACCCATAACTAACCCGCATCTCATCTAGCGCTGCATGTATAACCCAACACTCGTATGTCTCTTATTCTAAAAACCAATATCATGAATTACCGAGTATTCAAGCTGGTTACATATATTACCAAAATATTTCAATACTACAAAGTTGTGAACAGGATTCTGTACTTCCTCCTCTATGAACACTCATTGAACATAGATGTATAAATGATCATGGAAGAGTCCAAGGTGTGTACAAAGTTATAAACTGTAGTAAACAAAAGCGTGTATCAATTTGACAAATTCTCATTCAGTGGTACTAGATACGTTTTACTTTGATAATTCACTCATATTTCTCACTATATTTTTTATATGATAGTGCAGTAAAAGTGCAATCGCTTTACCTGATCGTAAGCAAAAAGCCTAAAAAGTGGACAACGGGACTGTAACTTCTGTGATCATGGTCCGCAGGTGTCCATGGGCAACGTAGATTACTTACTATTAGGAAATCCGCGAGTTCGTTTGGCTCCTGTTACATAAAAAATCAACATTAGCAAAGAGTGAGTAGGCTCTTCTCACACTACAACATCTATGTTTTCCGATCGATTACATTTGGGTAGCGTGCACCTATCGCGGATATAGAAGTGCGGCGCGGCACGCGATTACTATGCACGCTGCACGCGCACGACACACGCCAACGCCATCACTGATTGATGACACGAGAAGTAAAGGCATTCCTTAATCACTGACCGCCACACTTTGTATTCTTCATCAAGACTGTAACCATTCATTTCTGAAGGACTCTTTATTAGTACTTACGTCATTGAATTCGATCTCCGTATCAAACCATTACAATTCGACTTCTGCCAGCTTCTCTTTATGATTATCTCTTTTTCGTATGATACATTGCAGAATACATCTACTGCAAGGATTACTTCTGCTTACTTAACCCTTGTTGAAGATAGTTACTACAGATATATAGTTTACTAGGTTAGCCTGATTTTTTTTTGTAGATGTAATATCATTCAATTACTTTTCTCGCCCAGGATATGGTGAGAGAGAGTGTCAGACTCTTACTGATTTAAAAGCCATCCATTCCTTCTATTGCTACAGGCCGAGGCCCAAGTACGTTACAAGGCCTGATCCCTTAAAGTTTTTTTTTAAGTAGACTGTAATATCCCAATGCTGGGCAAAGGCCTTCCCATCTCGCTTCCACACCTCCCTATCCTTCGACCATGTCCACCAGTCTCGACGATAGGCGTCTAGATCGTCACAACATCTTTTCCGGGGCCGAATGGTTTTAAAATTAAAAAATGAATATACCAAAAATTCTCACTTTGAACTATTGGCTTAAGTACCTAATTGACCAAATCGAGACTAACACTATTTTCATCATTATTTTCAATCGCTTAGCAGTTAATACCAACAAAGTGCATGCCTTAATAAAGACACAGTTGTATAGCCGGGTGTTGTTGTCCAGATCACGGTACAGGAATAAAAGAAATGTAACGTGTGCACTGCTTATCATAGAAAGTTGTGGTAATTTGATGTGTTGAGGAAACAGACGCGCGATGGTAATCGTAACCAATAATGTTACTGTTAGGGTTTTACGCGGATTTCATGTTAACTGATCAATGACTCCTATATTTTAATTTACGTTATTTTATTTATAGCTTACTTTAATACTTTGAATGTACCTACTTACTGATTGAATGACTTGTTGTTTCTAAATTATCATTTTAACATTTTAAAAAAATCTTGCAGCTAGAAGAAACAGTATGAAAGAAATAATACGACACTTGAAGGCCTTTTACAAGTTGAAGGCATTCACAAATAGATTTTTCATAGTGTTTAAAATAAATAATTGGTGTCTGGAAAGATAGTAGGTAATATAAGTTTATCAATGTCGAGGGCATCTTTTGTCGGTAGCATAGAGCATAGGTATACAACAACTATATACATGAAGTAGTAAATTCAGAACCTATCTTAACGAGGCATTATTATCATGATAAAGAATACTATTAATCCCATAGCATACTTCAGCATGTGGTAACGCTGTGCTTACGAATAGGTCAGCTGCACTTGGCGCATGCGCGGAAGAGACGCGCACCTCCGCGTATTGCGCAACATTCAGTGGGTAAATGTGCATACATATACATACGTACCTGGGGAAACCACATTATTTATATGTATGTTACAAGTGCATACTTTTTACTACACATGCAAACTACTCAATTACACCTCTTGTTATATGATTCACTTTGTAAGTAGTGAAATATAACACGCATGTTAGCAATGTGTGCGTACCCGCACAAACCTGAAAAATCGTGAGACCAAACTACATCAGGTAGTCGGAAATATTAAAAATGACATATGTCCAGCGGTGTATAGAGAGCTAATACTGACATTAAATCAAAGTACTACCTATATCTTTCTTGCATTTACTCTTTCCCTAAAAGTTGTCGTCACATTCTTTTTTTTTATATTTTAGTACTTACAGCAATCAAGCAGATGGATAGCCTAATGGTAAGCAACCAGCGCAGCCCATGGACACCCGCTAAAACAGAGGTACCACGAGTGCGTTGCTGACCTTTTGGGGATTAGAGATTCGGAAATTAAGAGATTGGATAGGGATTCGGGAAGGGGAAGGATTGGACATCCGGTAACCTCACTGATACGGCGAAATACATATCTGTGGATGTTTCACCCGGTTTTCAGTGAAGCCGTGGTCTATCACTCCGGTCGGGCCGACCCTTTTGTGCCGATGCATGGCTCTCCCACACTTAATTGTTAAATTGTTTTCAAAATACAACGTTTCAAAAGGGTTCTTAAGACAATGTTAAGTCAAATAACATTTTTATTTATTCCAGAAAGCCTACTTCTCTCCCGTACCGTCGCTCGGACATTGACACTGGCGTGACAAACATGGCTCCGATTAGCGAACGCTGCAGGAGGAGGCTGCTATGCGAACTGCATTCTGAAAAGAACTATGTACCGTAAGTATTGTTAAACGAGTACATATAAAGGTATTCGACCAATAAACCTGTCGTAAAATCAGTACATTAAAAGAACTGAATATAACTCTTCAATGTTGTGGTATTACAGACCAAGAACGTTGCCCCGGCGCACCATGAAGCAATGTTACAAAATCCACTGCGAGGACACAGAAGCTCTATGGAAAATGCTGCGCTGGCTATTCACCTACAACCAGGAGACAGGAGATCAGAGAGGAAGACTTATAACTTGATAACATAATGTGTTTAACTGAATATTAAAGTTGTTATTATTTTGTTTAGCGCGTTTATGTCTTTTGTTCTACAAAATTCTCTTATCAATAAATGATTGTTTGTTGAAAGATCAAGATGGGCCGGTTTCATCACTATCATATTGCAAACTAGCCAAATTCTTCTAATTTAACTTAACAACACTTGATCAAGGATATGGTGCTTGGTTAAGCCTTGGTTAGTAGTTTAACGAATGATACAGATGACGGCTCGATGATCCAATGAGGTTTACGTAAGTACCTACCTTAATTACGTTCAAAAAGATTGCAATCAATGTTATCCTTGTTCCGATACATGTCATATGCACACAGTTTTTTTACCAACAATATGAAGAATGAAGAAGCAGGATGAGTAAAGGATCAAACTTTATAGAATTCGGCCTAGAGCAGGATATTGAACAGGGGTTTTAGTCGGTAAACCTGGACAAATATTTTTTCAAAATTACTGTTTTGTAAATGAGCATAACCGATTTGATTCAGGAATCTTTACTTAAGCGATTCGTGGCGAACTTTTGCCTTAGTTCTAATGGTCTTAAATCTAATTTCTAAATAAATAAATATGCAAGATTAATATCATCACAATTTCAGAATACTGGTTTTAAGAAGAAAGCAAAATGTTTTCGATATCGCTAATTTTTATATGAACGACAGCCTAAAATATTTAATACAGACATATTATTTATTGGTGATTTGATCATTCCTTTGTATTTAAAAGAAGCAGAGTTCTACTTTCTTAATGATGATTTACGACGTATGTGGAATTTTAATTAAATTTAGCATTCCATCTACAGACTGACTACAAGACTTTTGTAAACTAAATTGACTTACATATGTTGTGCAACATCTTTATATGTATCTTTATATGTTATAGTTTTTAATATTAGGGGGTTAGGTTACAACCTAACCCCCTAACATTAAAAACTATAAGTAAATATATAGATAATGATTATATTATATATTTATAAATATTTTAGTCCCTATGACTGATTATTGATTGCTTACAATTTTATGGGCTTTTTTAGAGAGGCTGACTGATTATTGGACGAAAATGTCCAGTTTATGGAATTTAAATGCAATAATTTTAGTGTAATAAAAAAACTATACTTTTCTATGACTTCATCATCAATGAAGTTAATAATAAATTTAAAAAAAAGATACATATTCTTGTTTTTGTATATTGAATTTAATTGAAAAGTAGAAATACTTTATTTTGATCCAAGACAAATACTATTGTCCTTATTGTATTACACAAAATACCAACTTGTACATATATGTATAACACGTAATACTTTATGTATTTATAAACTAAAAATCAATCATTATTAAGGCTAACCGTTGCTACTGAAATGTATTTTCATTTAATGACTCCTAATAGCGGTGTCGTTTTCAATTACCCAAACCGGATGTCGGCCTGTCTGCCACATCCGGTCAACTAAACGTTGTCTGCGTATTTACTGTATTTGTAGTTAATTGTAATTGATTTAAGAACTTATGGATGTCGGATGGGATCTGAGATAAACAGCCGACTGATCAATAAGACATAAAGGAACAAGTACCATGAGAACCTTAATAAAGGAATTACAAGTAGACGTACCTGTTGGTCGTGTACGTGTACGTGTGGACTGCACGACTGACGCAGTGGCTGGGCAACTGGCTACCGCGCATCGTGTCGCGAGTTCGGTTCCCCAACGGATCAACTCTTTGTGTGATCCACCAATTGTTTTTTCCGGTGTGATGAGAATGTGAAATAGTATGTTTGTAAACGCGCCCACGACACAGGAGAAAATCATAGAGAGAGGCAAAACTTTCTTCTTTAAAAAAAAATCTGAGTTAACTGCTGCTTTTTGGAAGCCGAGTATTGTATTGCCTGTAACATAAAACAATAGTAGTAACAAGTACCAAATGCCTATAAATCGAATTCAGTATCTCATATCTCATGCCATCGTTTCTTTTTTCTCAATTTTCATACCATTTTTTAAACTTATTTATCATACACACTTGGTATTAAAATAACGTAAGATAACGTGAGAAATAAATTAATGTCGATAGAACTTGATTACAAATCCTTGCCATGTTTGGTGCCAGATGTTAAAGTGCACTTCGAGTTTTAATATCTATCTACACCAACAACATCAAAACTAACGACTTAATGACATAAACATTTAACACAATTCGCGGATAGAAACAAACATCGTTAAGTGTAGTCGGTTATTCTCACAGCGACCACCCGCCATTACCGCAACAGCTTGCCGCCGCCGCCGGGAAATCCTTTACCACGAGTCATCAGCACGGACCAGCAAACGTAACTCTCGAAAAACAGTTTCTTCGTTACTTAATTTATTACAAGTTCCATTTTGTATGTGTGTAAGTATATTTTACTGACTACACACGTCGCACGTTAAGCTACCCTAAACTAGAATTTCTTGAATAGAATTCTAACTTTATTTTGTTGTTAGTAAGGTTGAAAATGTACAGCGATGATTGGACAGATTGGGATAGCTTGTTGTGCTGGTGCAAATACGTTGTTCACTTTCATTCATAATTATAGTGAGTCAGGCGTGTTTACATAAAGTGTTACAACAAGACAATGACCGCGACATTTCTCTCAACTGATTCATGTTGCCGACACCATCACGCCACCAGACACTGCACCGAGATGAATGCCCGATAAACTGATTTCTACTGCATCTCTACTGTAAGTTTTCTAATTATCTAGCTCCTTTTACAAAAATACTTGTATCATGATCCCCTAGTCCAACTGCCAATATACACCTAACAACATTATATTTACGCGGGTATTAACGCGGAAAATTATAATTTGAATACCTTGGTAGGCTTGACGTTTCGACCCGGTTGCACAGGTCGTGATCACAAGCAGACTGAAGACGCGATGTCACAGCTCCCTGCATTCGGGTGATGAATCTTCATCATGAAGATGTGACCACGACCTGTGCAACCGGGTCGAAATGTCAAGCCTACCAAGGTATTCAAATTATAATTTTCCGCGTTAATACCCGCGTAAATATAATGTTGTTAAGATGAAACGCGAAAGTTTAAAAGTTAGTATGCCAATATACACTGTTTGACAAATAACTTTACTAGCGAAGATTAGATATGCAATAATATGTGCCCCTTTATGTTGTATATGTCCGCCTTTTATCCCCCACTGGGTAGCTAGAGGTGCACGCAATGGGCATATAATACGTTCTCGCCAGTTATGTCATAAGTTCCATGTATTGTGGGATGAGCCATTACTCCATATATAGAGCACTATAGCAGAATCTAACTCAAATTCTAACAAAAACTCATTTCTACTTATGCTTAAAACAAGATATATAAGTGGTAAACGCTAAATGGCATAAAGTCCGCCTTATATACCAAGACTTCAGTTTGTGTACATAAAATCCTAAATAAGTATCCCGAGATCACTCACACAACAGTCACACTTCCGACCTGTCTGGTGAGCACTAGTTATACTAATTGTGTTGTCTCATGATAAGATCTACATATTGAAGTAAATATTTCGTAGAAATAGTACCGCTACTTACACGGTGCACATTATTACGTAGTACCAAGTATAATCTTTAATCGTAAAAAGAGAGATGTACTAAGCCAAGTCTCATCAAATTCCTAAGAATCCGGTTCTCTTCCGCATTGAGTGAGTTCAGGTTATTTAGGCGAAACATCCTCGCATTATATCACAACTCCACCAGCACTGACATTCCTGCAGTGAAACCACATTATGTGATGTTTGCACAGCCTCTGATGGCCACAGATAACCATAACGTTATGTACTAAATATTTCACATTTGTGGCGGGAATTTGAAAGCGCCTTAAGATAGTACCACAAGCTTATATACTCTGTGGTCTCATGCAAATAACCTTCTTGTACAGCAATTCAACGCTGATGTCGAAGGCTTTATCTAGATCTATCCAATCAAGTTATCAATGTCTAGTGTTACCAATAAGGATCTAAAAGTTAAATTCAGTTGCAACACCACATCCGGCCTTAAGGCGAGGTGGGCCCAAATTTACGTTTTTTAAAACAATCTGAGACAAAAACTACAGTTTTTTAAATTACAAAAAAAATATATGTTTTAGTTGAGGATCTTATCTAGCCAAAATCGCATTCAGTTGCAAGACCTGATAAACTTCACTCGATAGAAAAAAATCGCAAAGTTACCCCTTTTTAAAACGTTTTTTCAATATTACGACTATATTACTGATTATTTACGTTTAATTTTTGTACTATAATATAGAAAGTTATTAGTTACAGACAAATTCGCAGAGTTAAAATTGATAAAATGATTTTCTTAATTACTATGATTCATTAAGTTTTAAAAGCGGTCGCGGCGGCTCAGATATGTCCGATTAGTCGCGTGCTGGCGCTTGTCGACGACGGACCTGTGTCAGTTTCTTCAGCGACAACTACACTCACCAAATCATCTCTTTTTGAGAATTTATTGCTTTGCAGTTATAAATCATAATGCGTAATAAAAAACGCAGGCGAAAAAAGTCGCGCAAAGAGATAAAAGACACAGAAAGAATGCACTCCAAAGATATGTAAAGAAGTACTAATTTACGTAAACATTTTATTTTTATTGCAATGAAATTTGTTCGCAAAATTAAATTTTATTTTATTTAGCCTCTGATTGGTAAATGCAAAATTTATGATTATTCTAGTATAGTTTATAAATATATTAGTACAGATGATCGCTAGAATTTTGCATAATTAAATTTAATTCATATTTTGTCTTTATCGGTTTGTCGGTATTTGTCGGTATCCTGCCTGTCGAATGGTAAGCCACTGCACAAAAATATCAGAACTACAAACTTCTGTAAAAAACTACGTAATCTGATTACAGACACAAAGTATGTTTAAGTGCATCGTAAAATGCTTAATAATGTCAAAATTTTGACTATGCGGAAATCGATAGTACAATGTATTAGACTTCACAAAACCTCTGAAGGTCCTCGCAATGTAGCAATATCTAATCTTCATACGGATATTATCATCTGTGTAGCTCATGCTTTTAGCGACCATAGAATGTGCCAAGAATATTATTGCAATAAAGATAGAAATGACAACGAAGAACTTAAAAAGAGCCAGAATTCCACTTTCATTGTTTGAATAAACGCGATTGTTTCAAGTTTTGCTGCAAAATCACGCAGCTTAATCGAAGACGTTTACACAAACTTGTTGACTGTTTTAATAGTGTCATCGTTAAATTCATTTGTGGAAAACGAATAATTTCATTAAAAGGAGATTATCAAGGAAGGTGTTCAGCACCTGTTCTTTCGTTTAACAGCCAATCGGGGCTTTCAGCCGTTCAAACAGCTTTTTTAAACAAAAGTCCTAAAGGCAGGGCCAAAATCATTGAAAGACGGAGAGCTCAGAACGAAACCTAAACTTCAGGCATCCCGTAAAAAAAGTACGGAAATTAAAAGACGGCAATCAAAAGCAACATGACATTAGCGAGCACAGCACCAAATATGTCTCCACACGAATTGAAAAAAGCTGAAGTAGAGTTCTTAAATAATTTAAGAATGCTTACTTCCGATAGCCAGGCTATCGAAAGGGCTACAGTTTTGCAATGAGATAGCAGTGAATGGTTGGAAATACGGAAAAACCTAATCACCGAATCAAATTTTGGGCAAATTTGTAAAAGAAAAATTAGCATATAGCATACTGCTCTTTTGGTAAAAAACATATTAGGTATACAAAATTATATTTGACATGTGTAACTGCTGTTGCACACGGAATAGAGCACGAAAGGCAAGCACGTCAACAGCTTGAAAAACAGGAAAATATAAGTATTTTGCCTTGCGGTTTGTTCATAGACAGGACTTATCCATTTATTAGAGGCACTCCTGACGGATTAGTAGGCGATGATACTCATTGAAATTAAGTGTCCTTTAACTGCTGTAAAAAAGGTTCTACCAGTGCAGTACAGCATAACAAGCTAAAATTTTAAAATACGACAAAAATACTTGCACGTCCACAGTAAATAAAAAATTAAATTGTTTTATCAAATACAAGGACAAGGAGCTTCACGTTACTGAAAGACGATTTTGTCTGCTCGGCATCTAGGGTGGAGAAAATGAACCCATGCTTACAGAACGTATCGAAAGGGACGATAATTTCTGGAAGACACAATTGTTCAAGACAAATACCTTTTGAAGAATTTTAAGATGTTTGATGTAGTACATGAATAATAATTTAGACACATTTAATATTATGGTTGTTGTTTAAAAAAATATAAGAGTTTTGAATGATTTAAATACATTCCATTTAAATGCCGAGTAGATTTTTTGTTTTTCGTATTTCTTGTACAAAAACAATTGATAATAAATAATTGTTAACAAAAATATTCCGACTTCAAAAAGTAAACTAAAAAAAAATAGAAAATAATATTAATAACCATTTTATAATCTTGAAGTCGGTGCTCAACAAGTAAAACAAAAATATTGTAAAGATTACCTATAACACACATCAAGAATACCTATACCATTGTTAGTTTGATGAATAGGAGTTACCGATCAATATATTTTTCTAAAACTGTTGTTGTTTTGGTATGACTTTGATGATTTACTTGGCACCGACTTCAAGATTATAAAATGGTTATTAATATTATTTTCTATTATACTAAATGATAACATGTATTAATTTCCACAAAGAAAATTTATTTTTTGCTTTAATTTTTTTTTATAATGGTTTTCGAAAGAGAAGACTACTGCTACTTGTGACCGAAAATCACGAAGGAGTCCTGAGTTAGTCAGTGTTTAGTTAGTTTAGCGGTAAATCGTTGAGGGATTCCCTCGACTGTCAATGGTTTCCATCTATAGGTGCGAAGTTTGCATCGTTATATATGAATTAAGTCCAAACACGAGGTAGTTACTGTGAACCGTTGTGAACCCTGAGCTGCCCTTCGTTCTCATCATTAGACCCCTAATGACAGTCGCGATCAATCTTGGTGCAAAGTGCTCACCAATACGAATCATTCAAGCCCAAACACAAGGTAACTACTGCAAATAATAAAGCAGATCCCTCGACTGTCTTCCAGCTCCATCATCAGGTCGATTTCGACCATCAGCAAATTGTAGCTTTGTAAAAAGCCTACTAAAAAACATGCAAAAGCACTAGTCCTCCCTACAATGTTGGAAAGTTTCCCTCGGTTTCCCTAGGATTCCATCATCAGATCCTGACCTCATAAAAATGGAACCCTCTCGGGAGTACAACCTTTCAAACAAAACAAGAATTTTGGAAATCGGTTCATAAATGGCGGAGTAATCGGTGAACATGACATACAAAAAAAAACAATCAGCCGGACATAGTATACCTCCTCCTTTTTTTGAAGTCGGTTATAAAACGAGTATTTAATTAATTAAATCTTTTATTTTTGAGTTGAAAGGATAACTCGGGTTTGTGCAAGTGGGCGTCAGACAAGTTGCCCTACTGCCTGCTTATCTGTGATGTGACACTCCCCGCGACGTTAGCGCACGAGTCGCTTTACGGCAAACGCGGGCAACTCTTGGTAGCGTTAAATACCTATTTCGCTTGGCCTACCCGCCCTTAAGATAAACACGGAAACGAGTTTCATTAATATTTAAATAAAATTACGTGGTTTATTGTAAGTTATGAAATATTTATAAAATAATATTTCATGCTAATTGCTTTATATTTCCATAGCAAACATTTTAAATAGTATTATAGAACATTCCCTTAAGCAGAACCAGTAGCCCATTCACTTATTAAGTAGAATGCACAATCGTAAAAAGCAATAACATTAACATTGCCTATTATTATGCAGAACATGGCATTACTAATTACGTGTGGAAAACCCTTCATCATCAAATATCAGAAGAAAGTATCGACAATCGACAGCTCCTTATAATTACAAGAGGAATTCTTGAATAGAGATTTAAAAAGTGTATTATTTCGTGGAGAAGCAGCGCATTCCACCTGCGTCATCGTCGTCATCCGAATAGAAACTATCAGTGTGGAGCGATGAATTATTTAATTAAATACAATTAACGCGATGAAATATTACTTTAGATTATGTATGAAGTAAAAGTGATTGTATGAAACACTCTCTTATTACACCAATAATGGAATACAATTGAGCCAATAACCGGATAACTATACGTTGGCCCAACGTTCTTTGGCCAACATTTGTTATTCAAACATGTTGCTTAATGTGCAGTGTCCATTGAGTAGCAGTCTGAATGATGCTCAACATTTTTTTAAGCTTGTTGTAGCTTTATATTATTGTCCAATTTAAGGTATAGTAAATTCTGAAACTAGCGAAAAAAACAAATTATAGTATTAATTTACAATTTAGAAAGAAAATCAAAAAACACTCTTAGGTGATCTATGTAATAAAATGCATTCTTAAATTACAAAAATATTAATCCTACGATAGCAAGCAATGTATGTGATCCACACACCAACAAGCGATCGATGGGAATAATGAAACATGATAATTTAGGTGACTCTCAGTATTGATTGTCGGACACTATGACGCGGTGGATAATGAAATAACATGACTTAACAACCACTTACAAACTTAATAAAACATTACTTTCCATTGTACAACGCGCAGCATCCAGGCGTTTTCTCTCAGAACACATCGAGGGTCATCGTGCAGCATCATCAAGCTTGCCAAGTCATCAATGATAATAAATTAATTACATAAACAATTGTAATTACACGTAACTAATATGACGCGATAAATTTAATCATAAGGCCTTAAGCGCTGCTATTTATAAACTTAAAACGTTTTTATGATAGTCTTTCTTTTCTATATAGACACGTTAGTCAAGTAAAAGTAGAGTTCGTTTACTTTTCTAGTATGCAGGTACTAATATAAAGGGTACAAATATAAATATTGATTCAGTATTTTTGGCTACTCAGCCTACCTAAGATTACAAAAGATGAGAAGAACTGAATTAATTAAAAGTCATATTATTTAGTGTAACACTACTAACTCTCTCTCTCTCTCTACCGAGTTGTTTTAGCTATAAAATAGTGCAGTCGGTATATACCATGTTTATATGTATAACTACAAAGAATCAATCAATTGGAAAATATACATAGAAATGTATATAGATTCACATCACACATCAACTCCATCACCACTGCTGAGCAAAGGCCTCTTCTCACACTGGGAAGGTTTGAGCATTAAAAACACGCTTGCTTAAGGCAGATCAACTTATAGTTAGACAGTTAGTTGTAACTTATAGTTAGTTATAAGTCCAGATTGCCTTACTATGCTTTCCTTCACTGTTTGCCAGTAGTGTGAATAATCATAGAAAGTACATATAACTCGCAAAAAATCACATTGGTACTTGGTAGGTTTTGATCCCGCACACATGCATAAGAAGTGGGCGCTTTAACCTCCAACCAAAACGACATTTTATAGTATATACATAGATTAAACGAAGATATGGGTAGAGAATTCTAGCCGGAGACTTACAAAGTTGCGAGTCGAATGTTTATTATTTTCTCATGATTCATATCTCATAACAAAAGGTACTCAAGATGAAAACTAGTCAAATAATAATAGGCATTCCCATAAAATAAACAAGCTACTTTAAAAACGATCTCATTCAACCCACAATAACCATCAAGCGCTCTCCGACTCATCTTAATAGATCAATTTGTCCCAAACAATATAATAATAGCTACTCAACATAACAGCCCCTACTAGTACAACCAAAAGGCATTCAAACAATTACAAATAACCGCAAGAACTTGTTAAAGACGGATACATTAATATTCAGCTCACAGTCGTAACATAATCTAAACAAAACACTGATTTCTCGTTACATAACATTCGGTATTTGCGGAAGAGCCAGATAGATACAAAGATACAACAAGGAAAGTGACGCGAATCCATTTAGCAAACACCAAGAAAGTAGTGTGCCATGATTGTGATAGAAGATATACAACAGTCTGCCATTCTGTCCAGTTAATCGATTACGAATACGATTAATCGATGACTCGGTTAGTGCAATGGCCTGTATTTGTACAAACTAGCACTGTCCGTATATTAATTTACACAAGAAATGTTTCTGGCTTTTCCTTCCTAAGAAATCATTTGTCGTAGCTTAATTCGACATTTTCAATCGTTAATTCAGGTTAAAATTACTGTTAGTGTTTGCATGTTTATTATTGACATCGTAAAATATTTGGATGACCGGTACGGAATTTCCTCCAATGTCATGAAACTCAAATACATTCTTATAAAGTGTAGCCTAAATTTATGGTCGTTTTCTATCAATTTTCGTAACTTCAATTAATGTTTGATAATGAGAGCAAAACAAGCCATGGACAACATCAAACAGATATACACTTTGTTCAGTCAACTAAATTATTTTCAGTATAGAGACTGATGCTACTTTTATATTCAACTATTATTATCGAAACGCGTATAAAAGTAATGTATCCCGGGATTTTAAAAACAGCAGCGTCTAAAGCGATAGCTCGACTAAATAAAGCAAATCAAGTAGTCGGAAACATTATTGTAGCTATCTGTCAGTGAGAGTACATTGGGAATCCGACCAGCGGTTCTAAAGATTACCCTCTACATATAAACTTACAAATTTTACCTCTGTATGATATCAGTATAATTATATGCTTTGTAACGAAGCGATAAGTCTTGTAATTCTTGAAACTGTAGATTACTATTGTCATGCTCAGTTAAGTATCCGTTGGTTAGCTACTAAACCAACAAAAGCCACTACGGTACGAAAATATAAATTGATTCGTATAGGCATACGTTTACATTTTCGTACCTGAATACCAAATAACCTGGCTGACAGTAAAGATATAGGTAAAAACACACCTCATCGTCATCATCGGCCTATAAGTGCCCACTGCTGAGCAAAGGCCTCTCCTCACACGGAGAAGGTTAGAGCATTAATCACCACGCTTGCTCAATGCGGGTTGGCGATTTTAAACTTATAACTAAAAAATATTAATACAGGTTTCTCACGATGTTTACCTTCACCGTATGTCAGATGTGTCTAAATAATCATAGAAAGTACATATAACTCGGAAAAAGTCACATTGGTACTTGCCAGGTTTCGAACCCGCACCCTCAAGCATGAGGAGCGGGCACCTTAACCTCCGTCCGTACACCACAAAAACACACCTACCTACCATGTAACATTAACACCTATGTAGCTATGTTGTAACCATAGCTAAACAAACTGCCTTTTAAGTTATTGACAAACAGTGACACTTTCTTTGGCACAGTGACGACTGACCAACACCTGTATTAGGCAAGCAGGAAGCCTCGTTTATCAATCAGTAAACGCTTATGATGTGCAAAACCCCTGAATACTATAAGTCTTGTGGAAAGTTCGATCAGCAAAAATACTGAGCCAAAAATGTACATCTTCGAAGCTGTCAAACGAAATGTGGTCACGAAAAATACTCAACTAAAAATATTGTTTAACAAAATTTCTTCTCAAATATTTGTTTTGTACTTTTCCAAAAGATTTCCCTCGAGACACTATGAAACCGTTAAACTGATCAGTGACTTCACTTTGTAATAACACACTTTTCACACTATGCAAAGAAAATAACATACAAACGCACGTTTAACTATGAGGCACAAAATATACTATCTATCTACCTCTTACTATAATCCTCACAACCTAATATTACGTAATTATAAGTTTTTAGCAAGGTTGCAAAAAAGATGCCATAGTAGGTGCCACGACCATGGCACGGACCAGGAGTTATCACGGGGTGGTTTTTATCAGGAAGAATCAGTAACGCTGCCTCCCTCGTTATCCAGGATGGGATGAGTCATTAAATGATTTTCCACGAACAAAAATAAAAGCTTCCACTTCAATTTATCAATCACTGGCACTTTTAATTTATGTATGAACATCTTGGACAGATATAATATATTATATTAAACGATGCGATTTTCATTTTTGCTTACCCTCTCAGTCAAGTGAAAGTATTAGGAATTAAATCCTCCGGTCAGTCTCGGGGTGACCGGCTAGCAGCCCGTGTTAGTAGTGGTGATTAGCTGGTTCTGGCGCAAGCGCCAGAACCAGCTAATCACCCGGAATCCAAAATCTGAGTGGCACCAAACCTAAAAAAAAAAAAAAAAAAAAAAAAAAGTTTGGTATGCTATCCTAGGTTTTGGCATGCTCTGATCACGTTTCTGCAGTCCGTTTTAGCGTAGGATGCGTGGTTCTGGAGTTATGAAAATCAGAATCAGCTTCTGAACCCTCATTAACGTTCCTTTGTTTGCTTATCGTTACATTACTTAACGTCCCATTGTTCGCCTATCGTTATCATTATCTATTGTGCTTCGAACTCTCTCATTACGGTCGTTTGGCGTTCTTATCTATTACTCATTGTTAACTTCATTTTGTCTGATTTTCTATATCATCAATAAAACACAATCATTCATTTTTATTTCGAACTTTTATTACTATTTTTTACAAAATATGAGTGGAACATCTCATCCACTAAATTATCATTGTACAGCGTGTTTCCTGTAAATATGTTCGTAAAACTATGCATTGAACATCCCTGAAACTTAAATAGCAAATACATTAAGCAATATTCGCCACAAACCGAAGTCCAATCATTCTGAATCCTATCAACATTCCAGTCCCACCTCTTACAATTCCTTTTCAAAAACTGAAGATGATATCGCTCAGGTGTTCTTCCATATGAATCAAAATATTGGCCGATACCATTTGTATCGATATGTATGGCTACCCAGTGTGACCCTGGTTTATCATCCGCATCCAAATTGCATATTATATACGTTGGTACATGTGTGTACATAGGTAGTCTATTAGCAGCATAAACATTATTTTCTAGACTGGAATGAATCTTTTTCATATGTTTTTGTAATTCTAGTGTATCCATGATATTACTGTTATTAGCAGATTATTACAGTACCAATCTATTCAATGGTTGTCATAGGAATGTTCAATGATAGTGATTTGTAAATATTAAATCGCATTCCTTGTGTTAGTCACAAAACAGGTTCATGCCTGTTGTGATGTGAGATAAGTTTGTTGATTCATAGAGTTTCGTTGTACTTAGGGATGTGTATGTGTGTGTCATGTTTTAGATAAGAATGGACTATATATGATGGAACAATTGCAGTCATGCAATCAGTGTATGGTCGTTTGACCACAGTGAATTGTATACGTCTACCAATACTACGTTTGTGTTACCTACTTCAACGCATCATGGAGGTAAGTGTTTATTCTATTGACAAACTTACTTGTATTTCTGTTGTTGTTTCCTTTCGTGTGTGTGTCAGATTAATCAAATAGATATTAACGTGATAACTCTGTTGTTGCAGAGATCATTCAGCTTCGCAGACGATAATGTAAATACCTATAAACAGTTTTACTACTCGCCTCTCTCTCCCCAACACGAAGAAGAGAGTGATGACATCGTTGTTAATAACACAGGCGATGGTGGAAAAAGGAAATCGCAACCGATCGATAAATTTTTTGAAGTGGCACCAAAAATAAAAAGGAGGAAGCTGCTATCGTCGACTGTGGCACGAGCTGTTAAAGATGGCGTATCATACATCTCTACAAATTCTGACGACGGAGACCAAGCAACGCATCTCATAAAAATTGAAATGTATGATATGAAGAAACTATCCAAGATTCCAACTAGTGATCACTGGAAGCACGCTACCACGAGGATTAAATATTACGTAAAGGATTATAAGGATAGCATCTACGACAGCACAAACGGTCTCGTATACAATATTACAAAGACAATAGCAGAAAGTGAAAAAGTAAAAAAATACTTTTTTAACAATGACAATCAGTCATTAGTGGACTAGTCATATTAATACAAATAAAGGATTCAAAAGATGTTTATAAACTAATCAAACTAATAGTATATGTTACCTAATGATATAAAAGTTTGTGATGAAATGGAGAAGCGTGAACTGTTCGATTCATCGTATGATGATGCTCGCATACTCTCTTCTGTACTTTAATTATAAGTAGTATATTGTATAAGGTTAAATAGGGAAGGTTTAAAAATAAATAAAAAATAGTACATTGCATACATTTTGTTTTATTAAATTTTATAATGTTTACACATACAAAATGCATTAAGCGTAACACATATATCTAAAACACAATACACATTATAATCCTAACTACTATAGTCTACAGTAACATTTCTATTTTTATCTATTTCAATAATATTATCAAACTCAGCATAAACAATACAGTTAATTGTTTGTATTAGTGAGTATTCAAATCGTACTTCTAATCTTACACTACCATGCTTTATGAGATTCCAATGGGCTGATGAGTTAGCTGATAAATCAGGAGTTAAATCAAATGCTAAAAGACAGTAACCTTTGGCATACTGTTCACGTGAGATTGCATTTCCTTCATTAAGAAAGTGAATACCAGTCCCCGAGAATAGTGTATGATATGCTGATGTAAATATATTATTATTAAAAGATGGTTGCAAAGCTTTGGATGGTATTTGTTGACCATCAATATATAAGCTGAAAGAGTTAATACCATAATTTTCAAAGTTAAATGGATTTTTAGTTAGTGAACCATTAAATGCAGAATTATTCACAAAACCTATAATACATCTTTTGGGTACCTGTCCTAAGAATATATTATCAAGAGTTTTTCCTTGAACACCCGATGGAATTGTTAAAACTTTAACTTCAGCACGAGTAATAGGATATTTAGCAGTGGTAGAAGCTAAAACTTTCTGATGAGCGAGTAATACACTTGGATTAATTCGTGCTCTTCGAACAATAAGAGTTGCGTCCGTAATGCAAACTTTAAACTTTACATCATTTGACCCAGCAATTAAATTAAAACTTTCTCTTGACCGAACTAATTTGACACTCATTTCAACACCATTAATTAAAAATTTATCTTGATTGAAAATGTCACCATGAAGATGACCAATCATTTCTACTTCCCTGCTTTCATTAACTAATTCCTGTCTTTTAAGAAATCCAATGTTTTTACCATCTGTGGAATCCATTTTTCCCGCTGTATCATCATACCATAGACTACAAGTAAGATGAGATTGTTTAGCAGCAGGAGCATAGTTTAAAAGGGTTTCCATGTATGCTCGATAGGCATAGGTATTATTAGGTGGTGATACAAGTTTTTGGTTTAAATAAACATCGAGTTGACTAAAAAGTGAATGCAACCAATTATTTACAGGCGCTACTGCTGTAGCTGATATCAAGTTTGTTGAATCTTGATTTAATACTTTTGCCTTTATGTGGAGTAATGTATGAGACAAATCTATGTAGTCATCACCTGTTCCAGGAACTTGAAACTCGATAGGCCCATCATCAGCAAGAGATGAAATTGGTTTATAGTGAATCCACAATCCATTTTCAATGCTTGTTTGTGTAGATGGTAATGCAAACAAATCTAATTCTGACTTAACACACTCACAAGAATGATTATGAAGGAAAGACATACTTAATTTGAAAATATATCTTTGATGTTTTTTGATTTTAGACCTAGTTTTTTCGTAGCTTTCGCTTTCGCTGTTAGTGGTGGAATGAACGAGGCCAACCGTTTTCTCTTAGTTATATACCCAGTGCCTGTCATGTTAAAACGATCAATTTTGTCATCAGCCTTTCGTTTTAAGTTCGTACTAACTTGCTTTAGACGATCTTTTATTGAGGCTTCCATAGGACGGGCTTGAACCATATCCGATAAAAGTCCTACTCCAGCGTTTAATGCCTCCTTACCAACCACTCGAACACCACTTGAAAGTAAAGGTAAAACTGATCTAAATAACCCTCCTAAGAAGCTTCCAATACCATGACCACGTTGGTATGGTGAACCCTTATAAATTACTCCAACTCCTGATCCAGCTTGATGAGAATAATAATTTTCATATGGACATTTATGATGATCATGAGGAGAATACATTATTTTAATTTGTGGAAATGTAGTTTAATACACACTGTTCCAAACTGGAATGGTATTTTTTGTCCTGTGTTCGATCTTATATCTATTTCCAGCGTATCGAACTCTCTTCGCATAACGGGTAAGTAGTGAGGTGGAGAGAAAATATGCATTTTATTCGCACCATAAATGTATTTTGAAGGATCTAATGAAATGACTCTTAATAGCGGAGTCATAACATCACCCACAATCTGAGGATCAATAATATCGCAATATAGAAATAGTTGAGATGGTAACCCTAAGTGTAAATTAGCAGGACACTTCCCAAAATTTCTGTCTAGGAGATTTGTATTTGGTTCATAACCTAGTTGTAAACTTAATTTGGGTGATAATGTTACAGATGTTATATTTTTATCCAAAACAGTAACAGACACAAATTTTGTTATTTCATCATAACGAAATTTCAAGTTCTCTCTAATACTATTTAACGTTCTTAAAATATGTTCAACGTTATCGTAGTTGGTAGCGGGAATATGTTTTTTGTAGTACACTGTTGATGGTTTATCATCATTAGGCATTAACATGGTTTTTGTGATGTATACAACATTTTCATGATCTTGAACAGTAAACATGGTGCATGGATATTGAAACTCAACAACACCAACCGACCATTCACCTTCTAATTTCATAGCTTTTGGTAATTTTGTTGAAAAATTTGTCGTCTTGTTATCAGGAAAGTATTCCATTGAACTATTGCTGAGCAAAGTTAAATAAAAACTTTCTTTATTCATATTTCTTTTAAACTAGAAGCTAAAATCCAACTGTTAAATTTATCTGGATAACCTTTCCACTTCACTAATACTTCTTTTCTGTTGCCCGAATAACGAGTGGCAATTATTTTATCTATTTTACATTGTGAGGTGGGGTTGTAAATGACCTTCTGTAATTCTCTTTCATAAAAAGTACCAACTATTGGTTCATTTTGTAAATCTGTTATTGTATAAACAACCCATGGAGATCTATCTATTATTGAAGATATAATAAATATTTCATCACTCCAATTTGATTCATATCCTTTTTGAAAAACATGTTTATACTTTGTTATTCGAACATAATCACCCACGTTGAAAGTTGGTTTTGAATTTTCTAAAGAAAGTTTGTTTGATCTTCTATCATAAAGATTAGTCCAAACTGTCATAATATTGTTGGAACTTACATCACATGGGTACATCTTAATACTCGAGTGAGTGCTGTGATTATAAGAATATATTAAATCTTGTAAAACATTGATATATCTATAAGTATTATTATGAGTGAAATAACGCCACATTTTCATTTTTAGAGTTCTTTGAAATCGTTCAACAATACTAGCCTTAATATCGGGATTGTTAGTGGTATAGTAATTTATCTTTTTGGATTTAAAGTATTTTTGTACATCTTTTGAAACAAATTCTGTACCTTTATCAGATTGTATGTGAGTAGGTGTTGAATTACTTTCAGTAAATATACTTTCAAAACATTCTTTAGTTGTTTCTGAGTTTTTCTTTTTCATTGGTCTTGCAAAAGCATATTTACTAAATACATCAATAACACAAAGTATGTAGTTGAAACCATCATTATATTGAGAATAAGTTCGCATATCACTTAAATCAGCCTGCCACAGCTCATTAATATTTGATAGAATGTACCTATTACGCGGGAAAATTTTCCGAATGGGTTTATGCAATGTATATGTTTCTTGTGATTGTAACCATTCCTTTACTTGCTTTTTATCCATTTTACCCTTCATAGCTTTTGATAATTTATTAATACTACCAAAACCAGCGGGGTTAGATGGATCATAATAAATCCTGTTAATTTCTTCTAGTACGGAGTCCATTTTTCCCAATCGATCTTTTTACGTATTTTAGTTGTAGATCTTTTCTCTCCACTGCTCGGTGTAGAAAACTCTTGAACTTCAATCTCAGAGGTCTTGTTTAGATCTTTTGCTTGAAGTTGGTTAATAAACTCACATCTCTTTGGATTTCCAATATAAGTAAGTGGTACTTTAATATCTTTTAATGCTTTAGCAAATCTATCCCACCCTACCGGATCACTTTTCTTTAAGGGTCTAAGTGAATCATTTATTAAGTCAACAATATTACTTCCTGGAATTTTTTCATTATCAATTATGACTGTGCCTTCATTATCCCAACGTATTTTACTTTTACTTATTCCAATTAAGTTTAATAATGACTCACCTTTTTTATTGTAAGTTTTAGGTATCAAACTGAGTATTTGTGTTGGTGAATACAGTGGATTTACCTCACTTTCTATACTTTTAATAGATCCTTTCTCCTCCAACAAAGATTCAGCATCAACTGAACTTTTTAGATCTCTATCTTTATTTTTAAAACCAATTTTAGATCCATTTGAATCTTCATTAGGTGTATCAGAATAAATTGGTAAACTGAGTGGTTGACGATCCTCTTCGGTAAAGTGAAGGTATCTTTGTAGTGTTTGTAAATATAACATCCACTTCTTTCGGTCTTCCATCTTACTATTCATAATATTTTGCATTTCAATATCTAGTCGGGACAAATTACTAGTAACCTTATTTTCTTGTTTTAATTTTTCAATCAATCCAGGTTCAATAAGTATCATTTTCTTAGCATTTTCCATGTTAACTAGTTAGTCCACTTACTAATCCACTCAATATTGCACTTAATATTATTGGTAAGAAAGTCCCTCCTTTTTGTATAATAATATTTTTTCTTAATTTATGTTTACACTTATGTACCAGTTTACGGAGTATATTCTTGTGTTTATTCAATTTTTGTTTATCTTGATCTTTAAGAGGTATCTTTCCTTGTAAAACGTTATGAATACATTCACAAATACAATTTATTTCTTCTTCATCACACGTTTTAAGTAATGCTCTTTGATATTTTGGTTTAAGTGTATGCAGAGCGTTTAGCAAATGTTTATGCGTTGCGAGTCGACGATGCATCATTTAGAAATGATTTGAATTGTTTGATTCCTGGTGTATTTAAACTCTTTGGTGGGGACGTAGACTGTGCAGTAACCATTAAATGGGAATATATTTGTCTTGATACGACAAAAATCGTTTGTATTCTGTTTTAAATCTATCATTAAATATCCATGCGCTTCTAAAGTTGCATCCCTGTAGGCGTCTTCAATGAATTTTGTGTTATCTGGTGACACTTGTCGTGCTAAATATCTTATTTGAGTTTTATCGCGAGGGTTTTTAAAATAAATTATATAACTTGAGTTTAAAGAAATGTCTCTTTGACCTTTACCTTGATGAAATAAATTTTGTGTTAAATAAAATACACTGAGATTCCTGTGATGACTACCTTTTGTAAATATATCCACAATTCTTCCATCAGATTCTCTCATTAGATCATCAATAATAATAAGGTGTGGGTTTTCACCATCAAACATATTAAGATTTGGAATTCCTTGATGATAGTTAACATTTGGTAAATTATATAAAGGCTGCATTTCATCAAAACACCATGTGATCTGATTAAAATCACAAGTACATATTTCTTTAACTGATTTTATGAAATTTGTTACAAAATTTGACTTCCCACATCCACTTGGTCCTGCCACAATAGCAGTAAACGGATGGATAAAATGAAACATTTCACACGTCTAGAATTTTAAAGGGATGAAATAAAAATGAATATGTTGGTGTAAAAATTAATATATATTGCTAAAATTATACAAAACATGTAATTTGTGAAAAACAGAATGATCTGTATACTATTTCTTACACAATTAGTACTTATCAGAATTTCACAATCACCTCAGCGCCAAATTTAAGCATACAAAAAACTACAATTATTTTACATTATTTACAATCAAACAATAAATTTTAAATATGTAATAAACTATTATATAACATTATAGTAATATCATACTTTTACAATTAGTACAAATTTTGTATATACACACAGAAATAGAAGTAAAAAGTATTAGGTACACTTAACGTAATTTATAATGTCCCCAAGCCAATGTATCAATGTTGTTGTTCATAATACATCGTTTGGTATCATTATATGATAAAGATGTTTTATTTATTTTTTGTGTAAAAATAGTGTGTTTGATTGACTTGAATCGAAGCATACTACAATATAATACATTTTTATTAAACAAACACGATTTGTAATTTTCCATATTAATTTTTTTGGTAACACTTTTGTTAACTCCTTTTGCCTTTGCTATAAATTTATCTTCTATTTCTAATGCATACATTTTGGATCGCAACCCTACAAATTCCTTCAATACTTTACCATTATTCTCATCTTTAAAAAAACCCAACTTCTTTTTATTTATTTTTGGATATCCATAAATATTATTTTCCGGGTAATCTGATGTATCAAAATAGTGAAGTAGATCTGGTTTTATATCCTCATAAAAATTGTCTGTAAAAATTTGATATATCAAACTATCGGTATCGGTGTACAATAACTTAATTTTATTATGAAACTTTTTAATCATGTAGTTATAATGAAATTCATACATTAGGGTCTTAGATATATCTAAAATACAAAATCCTAAATAAATCGGCTTATCATAAATTAATTTTGTTTTCCGTAATTGTATTGCGACTAAATTTTCTGAAAATATTGATAAACTGTGGAATTCGGGTTTTGCAATCCAATCCTGAGCACCTAAAACTTTACCACGATTATCCCAGTGAGTTAGTAGTTTAACGTTTACTCTTTTTTCAATATTTTCCATAGTCTTACCGAAGACAGAATTGTTCATTAATTTAAAAAAGTCTTTTTCAAAGTTTGATGTAGCTAACGTTCTTAAACTAGTATTTAAGTCTATGTATTTCTTTAACCAAGAACACTGTTTAAATTTTAAAATTCTATGTACTTTAATTAATTTAATCCCCATTTCAATGCATTGTTTTAAATTCCTGTAGTGAATGATGTATTTATTTTTATTATTTAAATTAGGAACTAATTTAGTTTCTTTAGTATTACCCACACGTATGTTTTCAGGACACAACGGAAAGTCAGAATGCAAATTATGAAGTTCGTCAGGATATTCCAAATCAACTTCTAAAACATAACCGAAATCAGAGTTATCTGACACATTGTAATCTGTATGAGAATCAATCCATTCGAAACCACCAACAGGAAGAGATTGAGACATTGCCCAACCGTATAAATTATTTGCATCAAAATAGGTTAGGTATGAATTAGGTTTTTCACTATCATAATCTTCCATGAATTTATTATTTGCTCTAGCAAAACGATTGCTACACTGAGATACACCCCCTCTAATACCAGCTTTAAAAAAAGCAATTTTGTCATAGTCCGTTAACAATTCTAATTCTATTTTGGTAAATTTTAACATTGCATCCCAACTTAAACCTGGGGCAGTATAGTAATGAGCAGGATCTAATCCATAAGTTTTAATACAAAGCTTTCTAAAGTTTTCAAAAACATCAGTCAAAAGTAAAACATCAGTTTTTAAATATAAATTGGAATAATCAGACATACTACTACACTTAAAATGTTGCCAAATATCTTTTGCATGATTATAATCATCATTTGAAATATTTGAATCTGTGAGTGAACTATAAAATTGGTGTTGATCAGGAAGTGATGGATGTTTCAAGCAATCACTATTACACATAAATTCATAAGGATAAATACCTTTCCGTCTTAAACGTGAAAAGTCTTCATTATTAGGATAGTTTCTTTTTAGTTCTGTAAACTGATCATCATTAAGATTTTTAGCTAGTTGATCTAAACTACACGATAAAAATTTCAATGAATCTACAAATCTTAAACTTACCGGTTGATTATTTATTGTTAACTGTTTTGAAAATGATATGTATCGTTCTTTATTTTGTGGAATAACTTCAACTTTGTTATCATCGAAGTTTAATGCATGGACAATGAAATGAGCATCGTAGTGACTGAGGTTATGTAAGAATATTGGGATATGACGAGGGGTTCTGTACTTAGAACTACACACTTGATGTGCAACACCCCTAAAACTGCCAGTGTGCCAATCAAAATCGTAAAAAAGATCTTCATTTAACTCAGTTTCACAAATATAACATATGGTTGAATTTGAAATTTTAATTTTATCTTCATCTGATAATGGAACGGGGCATTTTTGGAAACTATTTTTTTTAACTATTGTTTTCACATCTTCACAAAGGCGATTCATAAACACTTGTGCACAGTTTGACCCACTATACGTCTCATATTTTGATAATCTGTTATCATATGAACATTTAATATAATATCCAAAACTATACACTTCATGTTTTTGAATATTAACCGTACTAGGCTTAGATGGATCGTTACTACATGATTCTATTGGATTCAAAAATGCCTCAAAGTCTGCATAAATCACAAAGGGCATTTCCAACTTTTTCACGAATTTGTCAAATTTTAATTTGGTATTTGAGGTTGGTTTACCAAACCAATCCTTTTTGGAATACTCGCCGTTTGGTAATTCCGTACAAATGTGAGCGCAATCATATTGTCGATGGCTATTAAGTCTTTCCTCTGATGGGAAATGAAGTAAACATGAATCACATATATAAACTCTACGATGTTTTCTTGATATTTGTGAACTTACTAATCGCGATAAGTTTTTAATATAACAGTAATGATTTTTAATACCATTCGATATATATAGTAGGTTAATATGATTAGGTGTACGACATTTTGTTAAATATAAAGGACCTACAACAGAATTACACTTTTTTTCTTTATTATACTCTAAGCCAAAAACATTAATACTAATATTGTTTAATTTCTCAACTTTTGATATATCTACAATTTTAACCGGAAAAGAAATACCAGTAAATTTTAGTTTATTTCCATGAATTGTGTAAGATGTTACCCGATCTACACTTTTACCTACAGGATATAAACCAGAGAGTAATGCCCATTTGAAACACATATTATCATTATTTTTAACATTGATTACAGCTTTTTTTAATTTTATATCTTGAGGAAGGTTGACATATGAACTACCACGTAGGGGGTTGAATTTGTTAACATTCATATCTATGTATTTAATTTGATTAAGACTCCAACCACTATCTTTTTTTTCAAATTGACAAATTTTACCGACTACTGTGTCTATTAATGATGAATAAAAAATATTTAAGTCATCTCCCTGACAAATTATGTAATTAAACGTTTGAAAATCAAACGTATTTTTAATACCTTTAGTTTGTTGTATGAAATCAGCATGCAATATGAAGTTTATTTTTAAAATTGTATGTTGTTGAATACATTCATTTATCAAAAATAAGATATCTATTTTTAATGGATTTAAAAATGATTCCGGTGTTTCAAAATATTGTCCCGATTGATGTGTTTTACTATTAATTCTATATGTTAAAATTCGATTACCAAAAGCTGTTTCAACGACTGTAACATTTGGTAATGAATTATGTAATTTTAAAAGATTATTTTTATGTGTATTGCTTTTCAAATGATTGTTTAAATACCTTTTAGCAATATAAACATGACATGTATCACATTCCACCTTATTGTTGTCAATGTCATTGGTTTCAATTGATGATGTAGAAGCTCCTTCATTTAATTTTGTTTTCTTGGTAACCTTATTTTCATTAGTAATGATACCTTGTTTGATACCTCTTCCAACTTGTTGTTGACTGCAACAAAAAAAGAAAATTATTAGACAAATCTTAAAATAAAACATTCCTACAATAATATTTCTTATTGAGTTTGTACTGCTAATACTTACATTAACGTTGTTTCAACCATCACACATTGATTATACAACTCATCATCATACGATGAATCGAACAGTTCACGCTTCTCCATTTTATCACAAACTTTTATATCATTAGGTAACATATACTATTAGTTTGATTAGTTTATAAACATCTTTTGAATCCTTTATTTGTATTAATATGACTAGTCCACTAATGACTGAGTGTCATTGTTAAAAAAGTATTTTTTTAATTTTTCACTTTCTGCTATTGTCTTTGTAATATTGTATACGAGACCGTTTGTGTTGTCGTAGATGCTATCCTTATAATCCTTTACGTAATATTTAATCCTCGTGGTAGCGTGCTTCCAGTGATCACTAGTTGGAATCTTGGATAGTTTCTTCATATCATACATTTCAATTTTTATGAGATGCGTCGCTTGGTCTCCGTCGTCAGAATTTGTAGAGATGTATACGCCATCTTTAACAGCTCGTGTCCCAGTCGACGATAGCAGCTTCCTCCTTTTTATTTTTGGTGCCACTTCAAAAATGTATCAATCGGTTGCGATTTTCTTTTTCCACCATCGCCTGTGTTATTAACAACGATGTCATCACTCTCTTCTTCGTGTTGGGGAGAGAGAGGCGAGAAGAAATACTGTTTATAGGTATTTACATTATCGTCTGCGAAGCTGAATGATCTCTGCAACAACAGAGTTATCACGTTAATATCTATTTGATTAATCTGACACACACACGAAAGGAAACAACAACAGAAATACAAGTAAGTTTGTCAATAGAATAAACACTTACCTCCATGATGCGTTGAAGTAGGTAACACAAACGTAGTATTGGTAGACGTATACAATTCACTGTGGTCAAACGACCATACACTGATTGCATGACTGCAATTGTTCCATCATATATAGTCCATTCTTATCTAAAACATGACACACACATACACATCCCTAAGTACAACGAAACTCTATGAATCAACAAACTTATCTCACATCACAACAGGCATGAACCTGTTTTGTGACTAACACAAGGAATGCGATTTAATATTTACAAATCACTATCATTGAACATTCCTATGACAACCATTGAATAGATTGGTACTGTAATAATCTGCTAATAACAGTAATATCATGGATACACTAGAATTACAAAAACATATGAAAAAGATTCATTCCAGTCTAGAAAATAATGTTTATGCTGCTAATAGACTACCTATGTACACACATGTACCAACGTATATAATATGCAATTTGGATGCGGATGATAAACCAGGGTCACACTGGGTAGCCATACATATCGATACAAATGGTATCGGCCAATATTTTGATTCATATGGAAGAACACCTGAGCGATATCATCTTCAGTTTTTGAAAAGGAATTGTAAGAGGTGGGACTGGAATGTTGATAGGATTCAGAATGATTGGACTTCGGTTTGTGGCGAATATTGCTTAATGTATTTGCTATTTAAGTTTCAGGGATGTTCAATGCATAGTTTTACGAACATATTTACAGGAAACACGCTGTACAATGATAATTTAGTGGATGAGATGTTCCACTCATATTTTGTAAAAAATAGTAATAAAAGTTCGAAATAAAAATGAATGATTGTGTTTTATTGATGATATAGAAAATCAGACAAAATGAAGTTAACAATGAGTAATAGATAAGAACGCCAAACGACCGTAATGAGAGAGTTCGAAGCACAATAGATAATGATAACGATAGGCGAACAATGGGACGTTAAGTAATGTAACGATAAGCAAACAAAGGAACGTTAATGAGGGTTCAGAAGCTGATTCTGATTTTCATAACTCCAGAACCACGCATCCTACGCTAAAACGGACTGCAGAAACGTGATCAGAGCATGCCAAAACCTAGGATAGCATACCAAACTTTTTTTTTTTTTTTTTTTTTTTTTTTTTTAGGTTTGGTGCCACTCAGATTTTGGATTCCGGGTGATTAGCTGGTTCTGGCGCTTGCGCCAGAACCAGCTAATCACCACTACTCGTGTTACACAATGCGATGATTATGCGCATGCGCACCGCGCGCCACATTAGCATGTGACGCTAATGATTGGAGTGTCCGAAGTGACGCGTCTGCTCGAATTATAATTGTGTTTGATGAGAGAACAACTAATTTGTTTGATAATGTGTTTTTAATTCCATATTTAGGTATTTGACGTATTGTGAAAGTGTATTCGGTGTCGTGTTTAAGTTTAGGGTAAATTTTATTTAATTTTTGCAATTTTTTCTTCAATTTTTAATTGGACCTCCATGTCAAAGCTACCTGTGCTTGTTAAAAACCTAGACGTAAGTTAATTAATATTTACGCACTGCATCTCACATGGTACACATTCTCAAAGTTTTCGTTACCTAATTTTCATTACGTAATAATTATATGTATTTATGTGAAAATTTAAAGAGCGTGGCTCATTTATAAAATTAAAATTAAATAACTTAAATTGAATTTACTACTTTTCATTTTCATTTTAAGTATTGTATGCTGACCACAATTTAAATAAGATTTACAATGACTAATTAAACATAAGATGGAGGAAAATATGTAAGAAATACTTCTTAGTAAATAGTGGGTATATAAATTTAGTTCCCTACACAATAAATTCATAAAAGCACTTCACACACGCACTTATATATACACTTACATAATAGAGTAAGTATGTTAATATGTACGCGAAGTGCTATAACATCTCGTAGGTGACACCAATATACTCTTATGAACCGGATACTGCTATACTAACAACACATGAAAACTATAATCAAATTACGAAGCCGCCACTGTGTCTACATCGTAGAGTAGTCGGGCCCTTTAGACAGCCAATGAGATCGCGCATGGTATTGCCAGATGAATTAATTATTATGGATATCAACAGAAAATATATTTTAGTAGTATGACCAGAGAAAAAAATTACGGGGTAAGCGGTTATTGTTGTCTGTGTACACCCCAAAGGGTTTTTTTAAGGGGGAAAATCATCAAATGGCTTCTCCCGCCCAGGGTGAGGCGAGAGGGAGGCCAGACTTTTACAGACAAAACACAGCTCCGTTTCTTCTCAAACAGGGCACATCGCTACCGTATGCTCTACCATGTCCTCCAGGTGATCCTCACAATGATGACACCCGGCCGTTTCCTCCCGCCAGATCCGAAACAGGAACCTACCGAAGCTGCCATATCCGGCGAAGATGAGGACGCCGTGACGTCTTTCAAGCCACTCCTCAAAGAGGGGTCTTACCGCTGCTGTAACAGCGTGCCTGAACTCCAAAGGGTATGAGTTCGTTAAGAGTATATATGTATATAGGATATTGTTTATTTGTGACATCATTGGAGTAAATTTCACTCTAATATTTAGTGAGACACGTAAAATGGTTGAAATAAAAACGTAAGTTATCTCAAATTTGAAGGAAACGAGTTTAATGTCTAGTATTTTATATAATCTCCACAATGACGTTAGTATCAGCGCTATGCACTTTCGCATTCGCAAATACCACTTCAAACGAGCAACAGAAAAATGTCTGCATATAACATCTTAAAAATTTCAAAAGAAACAGATACTCTCATCACATATAATATATGTTATTATAATTAATTAATTCAATCAACTCTGATAGGAAAGTAAATGGTTTCGATAAAAACGTCCGTCGAATTTATTTTATAAATAATTGCTTGTCATTCTGCGAAATTGCAGACTTTATTCAAAGTCATATTTTATGCTTACTTTGATTGAATAGACTTCCGAAAAGTCGCGAGCATTATGCTTAGAAGCTTCAGTAGCCGATGTGATTAATTTTACTTCGGGTCGTGTTCTGAACTTACTATAATTATATCTATCGATTCCCTACTTCTCTCGTTTAGCCTTCTTTTACTTTGACTTGACTTTGACTTTGACTTTGACTTTGACTTGACTTTGACTTTGACTTTACTTTATTTCCGAAAAATCATATGTATTTTCTTTATAGATTAGAGACAGACTTGAAACATTGATCAAAATATAGCATAGTAGAAAAGCGTTACGAACAGACCAACAAACAAATTTACTTTGAATTTACTCACTTAGGCAGGACGGTTAGAGAAAGCTAGCAGCTATAAAAAATATATAAAATAGATATTAATACGATATATTTCCTCAACCATTAACAGCCCTTTTCAATATGTTTTATTAAAGAAAGTTGTTAGTATTTATTTACTTTTCATGGCTTGACTAGTTACGGGTCTATTGAGGAGTTATCGCGAGGCAGCATCGAGTGGCCATGACAGGCGACGTGAATGTCATAATTACAATGAAGCCGCTCGTCACCCACTAACAAAGCTCGCATCAATGCATCAACACAAACTTGTTTACAATATTATAAAGTGAATTACTCGCACCTACTCTCTTTGAAGGCTTAATAACGAATTCAATTCGACATCGGGCAGTTCTAAAGTCATCAAAAATATCGAGTGTTTGAAATGGAAAGCTGTTACATTGACAATAACATCTCGAGGACACGTTGTGTCTCAACCGGACAATGAAAGCTGACCCTCTGACCTGATGGAACAGGAGGGAAATCACAACAATAACAAGTAACAACACTTTGGAAGAAAATAATATATTTATTTGCATAAAATATGGTTTAAAAAGGTGTTAAATATTATATGTATAGCACAAACATGTTCAGCTAAGTTATGACAAAGCATGCAAATTTTTAAAATCACAAACACATCATTAATGAACAATTACAATAAATTAAAACTTTTTATCTAAAAATTCTTTTAGACTATAAAAACTATGTATGTTCAAGCAACCATTTATAAAATTTAGTTTTAAATAATTTAAAATTTAAAGCTTTAAAATGGCTCGGTATTTTTTTTATTATAAATGCGCACACAGATTGCTAGGCAGTTTTTAGCTAAGTATCGAGGCAAATCACATCTTTTGCAGTCTTAAACAATTGTATATTTTTCATTACAAACATACCTATTTCGTAAACATAAAGTGACGGTAACGGTAACAGGCCAAGTCTTCTAAATATTGGTTGGCATGAGTCATCAGGTTTGAGTCCACAAATTGATCTCATGCACTTTTTTTGAGCAATGAATGCTCTCTGAAATTCAGTGCATAACGTAGTAACGATTCAACGTATGCGTGGTATGAAGTTACAGCAGTTTTTACATTAGTTACGTTTTTTATTTGTTTATTTATTTATTTATTTATTTATTTATTTACATCACTAACAACCATCATTACAGATAAAATCCAATTCGATAGTGTAGCCATCAGTCTTACAAAATACAAAAGTAAGAACTTATAATCTAATTATTTAATGTATAGTTACCTAATATAATTTGAACAATCATAAAGAATAAACAAGAACATAAAAAATACTAAAAGGTAAGGTAATAAACAATAACAAACTTAATTCCTAAACATTCTTAAAAATTATAAAGTGAATACAATAATAAGTCTTAAACACTATTTTACTTAGGTAACCTACATTGTTTAAACACATACTACATAAAAGAAAGCTACTGACACTAACATAAAAATCTTTATAAGAAATAAAAGAAAAATAAAAGCACACTTACATCAATTTCAGTGAGATCAAATGTTATTATATGTACATATGTGGAGTAAAACTCGTGTGAGATCACTCGTTTTCCCCGAAAATATATCAACGCGGCTATGAACCTCGTTCACTACGCGAATGCTTCGAGTGATCGGTGTCTCGGCCAGCAGGTTGGTTCTAGTATCAGGGATGGCGAGCAGTGCCGGACGGCGTCGCCTCCACACGTACCGGTCAGGTACGCACAACTTCAGGTAGCGTAGCACTCCCGGGTTATGGACTGTACCCCGTAATAACTTTACCACGTAAGCAGCCAGAGTAAATTCCCTACGTACTCTTAGCTCGTTATACCCGACCATACCAAGTACGAATAGTGTCGGGTACATTAAGGGGTAAAAAGGGTATACTCCATACAGTTTAAAGTACAGGTGCCTTGTGAACTTGTTTTGTACTCGCTCTAACATGACACTGTACTTCGTTTCATGTGGAGACCAAATGATCGCATTATGCTCAAGGTGACTTCTGACTATAGCATCATACAGTACCTTGAGCGTAGATATTTTATTAAATCTTTGCGTCTGCCTCAGTACAAACCCTAGGTTTTTATATGCTTTTTTACACACCTTAGTAATGTGCTCCCGAAATGTTAAGTCTGGTGTCATGATAACTCCGAGATCTCGTACCTGTGAAACTCGCTGCATCGGTCCAGATTCTACCACGTACTCGTAGTGCGCTGGAGTTTTTGCGCGAGTAAACGTTATCATGGAGCATTTGTCTACATTGAAGAACAGCTTATTCTTTTGACTCCAATCTACTACACTTTGTATATCTTCTTGAAGACGCTTTGAATCCGATTCATTCTTAATTTCGAGTAGCAACTTCAGGTCGTTGTTTTAGTGCATATACAAATTTATTGATTCTTGTTGTAACATTGTCTATGTGTTCTTTCCAGTTCATGTCTTTGTCTATAATTACACCCAAAAATCTTGTATGCGTAACTTCTTTGATTTTATTGATATTGAGTATCGTTTTTATGATTATTTGATTGGTTAAATTGAATGAACACTGATTTATCTAAATTTATTCTGAAATGGTTAATGTCAAACCAATGTAGTAGTTTGTCAATTGTATTATTAATATGAAGCTGATGATCTGAAATGGTCGGAAATGGTATTATATTGTTTATTAGACAATAAAAGATATGTCATCGGCAAACAATATGCATTCATGGTTAGTTATATTTATTTATTTAATGTCATTAATATAAATGAGGAATAATATTGCCCAGGACGATTCCTTGCGGAACGCCATATTTATTGTATCTATATTCTGATGAGTAGGATATTATGTCATTATTTTTTTTTATTGATAATGACACATTGCTTTCTATCACTCAAATATGACGCTAACCACTGGAGCGCAGGTCCCCTAATCCCATTAGTTTCTAATTTCTGCAACAGATTGTCATGATAAACCAAATCGAATGCTTTTGATAGATCAAAAAAAGGCCGGTAGTCATAAAATTATTATTGATATTTGATAGTATTGCTTGCATCAAAGAATAAATGGCTAGTGATGTGAATTTTTTCTTTTGGAATCCAAACTGCTTGTCACTAATAATTTGATATTTATCACAGAAATTAATTAGGTAATCTTCTATACATACATTTTTCATAAATTTTAGAAAATATCTAAAGTAATATGTCGGTAATTATTAATGTCGCATGTGGCTCCTTTCTTGAATAAAGGCTTGATTAGGGAAAGTTTTAATTGATCAGGAAAGGTTCCATGGGAGAAGGACATATTTATTAGATGAGTGAGAATATTAGTTAGCTCATTACAACATTTTTTTTATGATTTTAGTATTAATTTCGTCATAACCCTCCGACCTGGTGTTAGACAGAGACATTATTTCCTGACGTATCTCGTTTAACAGCATTGGTCTTAGGAACATTGAGTTAGAAAATGCATTTTTGCAGCCGTTTTGGCGTGCGCATGCGCTGTTACCTACTTTTATATGCGTCACATTGACATAATGTTCATTAAATATTGTGGCTATTTGTGCAGGGTCTGTAACTGTAGAATCATTTAAATTTAAACATTCTATGTTATTTTTGTGAGAGTTATTATTTATTTCATTTTTAATGACAGTCCATGTTGGCATTACATTAATTTCTTAAGTTTGAATATATTTTATATTTGCAGTCTTTTTTGAATTATAGAATCTTTAGCAAGCTAGAGTAGTTATTATATTTTATTTTATTATCTACAGTTTTATTTTTGTAGTAGAGATATCGTAGTTTCCGTTTAGTTTTGCAAATTTGTCTCAAACCTTTACTTATCCATGTGTCGCGGAATGCTGCTCATGAATATGGGCCCCTAGCATGGCTTGAAACTAGTCGAGTATCTCGTCAAATTATTACGTGAGTAAGCCGAAAACATAATTAATAATTTAGAATGTCTCACGAAAGTTATAATAAATTTCTTGTGTTTGGAGACTGTCCGGCGCCTAAGGCCGAGCCCCCTGAGTCTGCCGGCGAGGCGGTGACACCATGACACCTAACACCAACGCGAGCTCCAAAGACGCAGCCCACCTTACGCATACAGGTGTAGTATCAAACCACCTGTTGGTCTGTTACACATCGGTGTCATGTGTCCGGCTCGTGTCCGGGGCACGCGAGCCCGTCCGGTCCGGACGAGTTTTCTCCGGTAATTGCCGCGTCCGGCCGTTGCGTCATGCGCTACACGAAGCTTTGTTCAGGAAATGTTCAGAGTACAGTTGTGGCTAAAGTTTAGTGTTATTTTGATTTTGTAGACGTTGTGTAACACCAACATTTTTTATCTCCTAACAATGCACTGTTTCAATTTTGTAACAAACAATAAATTACTGGCGAAAAGACAAAATTGTTAATAAGTTTTAGATCATTATTAATACATTATAAAAAGCATCGATAAATTAACAAAAGCTTTAATTCTTGAATAAATAATTTATCTATATGAAGAGAAAATACTCAAAGCCGATATGATGTAACGAGACCCAGATTCACATCGAATGGAATGTTCAAAAAAATTGTCAAAATCTTCACACCATCCCACCGTCGCCGGTGGAGAGTTACACAACCCGAGGTGCGCCGGCGCAGCGCCAGCTCTCACCGCCTCCGACAGTCGCACCTGACGCGCCGGCACGGACTGCCGACCACACCGCACACACACACGCGCGCCGTACTCCATACTACCCATACTGACAACTGCGGTATCAAAGTGCTCCAAGTAAATATTTGGATTTATTAAATTATTGAATTAAATTCAGTAAGTGTGAGCTTGGGATCCGAGTGAGAGTGTAAGGAAAGTGAGTGCAGGCGGAGCATGCGCTTGCGCCGCTGATATTTTCACTTTCTACGCGACGGGACACTGCGCAATGTGAGTATGCTTCTCTACTGTCCCCCCATTATGTAATGTTCGGACTCTCTGACACATTATCATATCCTATCATGTTATCACCACTATACCTAACTATCGCAAGTTTCAGTAAAAATCTTCACATTTCACTATCTTTTTCATTACCTTGATCAAACAAAAGCTAAAATAATAAAAGTCAAATATGATGTTCTCCTAACTTAGTTTAGTTTAGTCGCACATCTACGTTTTCTACAGTTTTACCGTCGTTTAACATAATAATTAAACACGTACAAAAACACAAAAAAAGTATAACATGAAAAAATATATTTTACAAATATGTATATGTAAACGAAGACATGCCTGACCTGAAAAAAAATATATTTAGCTGTTACGTAGCCAATTAATGACAATGACTGAACTTGTAGATCAAACCCATCATCCAATTTAAGTATATAAGATGATATTGTTAGGCGGTAAATAATGATGTTGACGATCTCACTAGATTGATGTAAACAGCGCGATGAAGATACGGTAACGCGTATTCTTACGACTCTCAAATCTTAATGTATAGAATGGGTCGCGGCATAATTAATGCTCTTTGCACCCATAGCAGCAGTAACTGCTGTCACCGATCCATTGGTGGTTGACACGTCTACAGCCTCGTCCAGAACTCGACTCTTGAGGAAATCTCTGAGGAAACGAACAGAAAAGAAAATTTGAGTTACAAAATCGCGATCTATTGCCTGGCCAAGTAGTAATAAAAAACGTAAAATCCTGAATTTCATAAAACTCATCATACAACTAGTAAAAATTGAAAGCATGACTTATTACGACATGACACTACTAACTAAAACAACATAATATGGTACGAAACATTCGACAAATCACAACAAGTTCATCATCGTTATAAGGAAAATGCATCGATTAGTGCGCACGCATGCAGGCGGTGGCTCCTCAGCAGCATTGACCTGAGAACCGTCCTACATACCGATGCCATGCAGTGAACATAATCAGCGATTCAACATTCAACCACCCATCCCATTAGGAAATAATTGTATTCACATATATTGCGATACACTACATGATTGGGACGTAAAACATTGAGCACATTATCAATTCTAGACACTGGCTTTTGTGCACGAAATTAGGTCATGTAAGGTCCTTGTGTAATGACGGTGAACCCATATGGCGTTGATACTTTATTTTCTTTTGCTAATATGTACTGAAACTTTAATTATTTGAATTGTCTCTTTGGAAAATTGTAACTATGGAGTTTGTTGCTCTTCTTCTTAATAGGAATTTATTCTTTGGAACGAGCAAATATATATAAATATATAAATAAATATATAACACATTACGAAATATTTATTCAATACCTACATATATAGCCATAGGCACATTCATTCACAACTTTCTACAAAACTAATTGCCCTTAATGAGCGTACAAGCATATGGAAGAAGGCCCGAAATCAGTCACACTAGTGATTAATTAGCTAACAAATCATGCGATGGGTGTTAAGCAATAGCAATGCTAAGTATAGCAATAGTAAGCAATAGAAGAAAACAAAGCGAGACAAAAACCCAGCTCAGATAGTGACGCGTTGTGTAACGGAGTCTGTTCTCGTGTGAAAACAACCTTACGTCACACAACTGTGCCATTGGAACCGCGCGAATTTATTTTGCAAATTGTTTTTTTATTATATTTTTTTATATTATTTACCTATTCAATATTTACATATTATGTAAGTTGCTGGATGAATGAATAACTTATTTGTATACAATATTTTTTCAAAGTTAACGATTACCTACATAAAATGTAAAGAAAATCAAAATGCAAAGTCCATTCAAAAGTTAGTAAAAATTTTTGAAAAACACATTTTTTTGTGTCTTGTGACCGACATCTAGTTGGTTATTTATTTATGTAGCTAGAAATCTTTAGCCATTATCTATGGTAGACGCTTTTTCCAAGTTCGTTGTCCTCTATCTGTGGACAGTCTTCTCCAACAGCATGGCGGGAAGTTCTATACACTCATTTTTAACGAGCCCTATTTTTCTTATAAATGTTTTTCTTCAAACTAAATTCAGATGAACGAATCATCAAAAAATACGACTCTTCCTTTTGAGTCAGAAAATCCATCATATGTTTTCACTCAACTGAGGTTTAGGGGGTAAAAAGAGGAGTTTCGAAAGTCTTAGATAGCCATATAAGACTCTTACTGACTAAATACTACCCCATCCTTTCTCGCAAGCTGAGGTTACGGTACAATTAAATATTGCGCTGTCATCGCAACCCCGAAAAACATACGATTTTGTAGTCAAAAAGGTAACAAAAACTTTAGCTTTATAAAATAAATATTTCTCTATTAAAGTGAATCATTATAAGAAAAAGTGCGATGTCCAATTATGTGGAACCATTGAAAGTAAGACGAAAATTGTCACGCACTAGTTGCGGCCCGCGGTGCCGCTTCACCAGACATTAGTGCACCTGCTCATTACGATCATACTCTGCATTTCACTTCATTGCTGTAAATTATAACCGGTATTGTATTGACTTTAATAACAATTATACTCATTAAGATTTAGAATGATTGCCATTCAGAATTGTTCAAGTAAGGGAAGACATCGCCCTTTCTATGACATGCAAAGCAACGGGAAGGTTATATTTTCGTAAATTCTTAATAAAAGCACGAAATCTCCAATATTGCTATAAATATGCACGTTACTAATAGAAATTAGAACTAATAATCAGCTAAAATTAGATGTTACTTTTAATTATTTATTTATAATAATAATAATAATAATAAAGTTTATTTATTCAGATAACTGAGATCCATGAAAATAACAGTGAAGTAAGAACAATCATAAACAGAAAGAACAATCGTATAGGTACAATATTAATATTCAATAGTAAACAGGGACTTTGTCCGCTGCACTAATTTCCGCATCAATGGACAATCATGTCTATCGGCTATAGCAGTCAGGATACTGTGGCGACTTCCACGCAGGCGACTGATGAGCGATGCGGTCTTTTTACGCCATAAAGCAGCGAATCCATCTGTGTGAGCATCAGCAAACATTGCTGACGCACTACAGAAACGTGGAAGCCGCAACAGTGCCCTGAACGCATTATTATACTGGATCCTCAGAGCATTGTATGCTCTCTGGGTGTAGTTAACCCACAGACTTCCCGTGTACAGTGAGGTGCAATACGCCTTGAACAAAGTTATTTTAACTGCGTCTGTACAACGAGAGAATCTGCGTGCCAACATATTCGCCCGAACCGACAATGCTCTGCGCTCCCTCTCCATATCAACATCATCTCTCAAATCATCAGTAACCCAATGCCCAAGATATTTAAATTGAGATACTCTATTTAAGGAAACACCATTCAAGACAATCGGTTGAATAGGCGGATTCTTGTGATCCGATTTGAAAACCATGTAAACAGTCTTTTTCACATTGTAAGAAAGTCCATGGGAGGCGACAAAAGATTCACAAACTGCGAGTAATTTCCGGAGAGCCCCAACCGACGGTGCCAGCAGCACCATGTCGTCTGCATAGCTGAAGTTGTTACAGCAGACACCATCAACATAACAGCCGACATGCATGCCGCTGAGCTCCTCAACCAGAGCATTTACGTACAGATTGAAGAGAATGGGTGAGCTCAAACCCCCCTGCCTCACCCCACACTCCAACCCGCTCGTCTCCGAAAGTTCACCCGCCCATTTCACATTATTTTCCTGATTAAGATACCAATACCTCAGAAGTGACGCCAACTCCGGCGGAACCCCAGTCCCTTTCAGCTTCTGCCACAGAACATCATATGAAACTAAATCGAAGGCTTTACTAAGGTCTAGAAAACAGGCATACACAGGAGTACGTCTGTCTGTGTAGTACTTGACAGTGTGCTTCAAACTAAAAATAGCGGTTTCTGTTGACAACCCAGGTCGGAATCCGAACTGGTTGTCTTGTAGCTGTATGTGTTTGGTGAAATGTGAGTTGAGCACACTGTCAAGCACCTTGGCAACAATGGTCGCCAAAGAAATTGGCCTGTAGTTTGTCTTGTCTGCCATATCTCCTGTCCTATTTTTAGGTATAGGCACCACCAATGTCCGCATCAAACCATGAGGAAGGTATGCGTGACTTATACATAAGTTAAATAACATGGCAAGCACCCGAGGGAGATGCCGGCCAGCATATTTCAGATGTTCAACACTGAGTCCGTCATAGCCAGGGGATCTACCGCCTGTCATTTTAGTAATAGCAATTTTAATTTGCTTTGCAAGTACGACGGTGGTAATGTCGGTGTGACAGGCGTCAAGCCCCCGACATGCCGGACCCAGCGGAGACTTTATGGAATAATAGTCCTTAAACATGTTGGCTATTTCCTTTGGAGTGGAGAGACCATCGACACTTACAGGAATACTAGGCTTAGTATTTGCACTATTAGTACATTTCCAGAACTTTTTGAAATTTGAACTTGTATGGTGCTTGGCTAATATATCCATTTTTATTTGGTCTTGGTTGTTTTGACACCATTTTAGTTTACTCTTAAATTGTTTACGTGCTTGAATCATTTCATTAAATATAACATTCTGTGTTGGTTTACCATTCAGAACCCATGTTCTAAACTTTAGCCTAGCAGTCCTGTAAGCCTCGCTCACATGATTATTCCATCCCGCTAACATTTTTCTACGACTCTTTTTATTTGGTACATAATAGGAAGCGCGAGCCGCCTCGGATAATATTTCTACTATAATAATATAAATTTTGTTTATAATTTGCTTATGACTATATAAACTACAATGCTTACCACTACAGTGTTGAAAATCTATCGGAAAGTCAACATCTTTTAACTTAGAATTACATAAATTGTGATATAAATTAATTTGAGATCCATTTCTATCCCCCCAACGTACTTTATTATGCGATGTGACTTGAATAGAAATTTTACTTAAGATTACATTAAAATTACACTTAATTACTAACGGAAAGTGATCAGACCAATAGATATCATGTTTTACATATATATCTGTTATACATGGAGCAGCTGCCTGAGTAACAATACAATGGTCCAACCACCTCTTACTGTAATGTGCCTCACTAATAAAAGTAAAAGCGCCTTGTGAATTAAGGTAGTTGAGATCTGCACAAATCCACCTTTGCTCTTGTGAAAAGCAAAGGAGCTCATCACAAAATCTTTCACCAGGATGCGCATTAAAATCACCTAACACAAATACTGATTCAACATTATTATCCTGTATTATTGCACTAATAGCACCTAAACAGTCAGTAAATTCAGGTAAGTTCTCACTGCACTTTATTTATAGCGCAGAATTTTCTGCCAGTCATCCTAAGGTAGTGCGTAAGATGTACGTGATAGGTGGTATGTGTAACCAATACAAGAAGTTATGGGTGGTAGATGTGCATATCAATTAAATAATACACAGGTATCGATAGATAAAAGTCAGTAGGTCAAGATTTAGGTAAGTGTAAAAAATGAATATTATACGTATAATTATACGTTTAAAACAAAGTCGCATTCTCTGTCCCTATATCCCTATGTACAATCATCCAAGCTATTAATATTAAATAATTGTCTTTAGCAGTTCACAGTGAAACGTAACCAAGTTCCAATACTTAACCACTATAAAACACAGTAAAATTGTATTTAGGTCAAAATGATAACGTTTAACGTAAGTTGAGTATATGAAACTGAAAATTAATGTTTTACAAATATGTTGGGTTCAAAATAATGACCTCCTTAGTTATATTATGGGGTTTGATGATAGTTTTTAGTGGTCTGCCTTCATAAGACCTTGTACAGTTAAGTCATTTATTCAGTTTTCATATCAAATAAAAAGGTAAAATACTACTTCGATGGTTTATTTCTGGATTGTGTGACTAAGTAGGGTAGGGTCTACAATTCTTTTAAACGTTGAGCAGTTGAAATCTTTGAATAGAACTCTGGTGTAATACTCCCTTGGCCCTCGTCGCCAACTTACATATTTACGATTTGTTCTCTCTCACTCCTTAAGGGAATCCATTTTGTTTTGTATTCAACAATTAAGGTTTTAAAGCTTTTGGAGTTAACTTAGCATTGGAGATCTGATAACTTTTGGAAAGAGAAAGAGACAATAAAAGCAATAAGTACAACACCACACCGACTCGCACAAAGATCGCGACGCAGATTTCGAAGCTCAGATAATATCATATTAACATAATTTCTAAACAGACCGTGAACCATGGGAATCGTTTAATAATAGACTATCAGAACCGCTTTCGCCCACTGCTGTTCGATGTAAGGACGTATCTAATATTATATGGGGGTAGCTCAGTTAAGGTTCCAAAATATCTTGTTGGGGCGTCCAAAATGAAAAAGGTCATTTCATAATCCACGAAAGTAAATGCACTTGAAAGCTGTGTGTCGAAATTATTTAATTGCGAAATATATAAAACATGCTACAAAAAATCTACAAAATATCTCAAAAATTAATGTTGATTCTACAAAGAAAAATAACCAAGAATCTATTACTTTGGCATGCTAAATTCATAAATCGACCCATCAAATAAACATAAACAATTTTAGGCATAAATCAGACATGGGCGAAATAACTTTTACCAATTCACTAGAACAAATGTTGACTTAGATGAAAGTAATCACATTTTATTACTAAACCCATCAAATTGTTCCACTTTGGTACATATTTCAACGAGCGAAAATGACGTACGGCGCCATCAAAAACCCTTAATTCTCACCATTTGTTGAGAATTACGCGACACAGCGACTTTGATGTCAGATCCAAAAAACTATTTGCAGCCTAATTACTAATTACATGTCGCGCAATTTTCAAACGTGGGAACCGTTGCTTGGGCGTATTCGTGAACAGTCGTGAGCATTCGGGGGACTTCGTGAACGTTCGGGCGCTGTCGTGCGTGGCGGCGACCAATCAGCGTAACAGTACATGACGCAATTGCTTTCACTGGCGCCCAAAGCAAACACGTCGATCGATTTTGTAATTATATTGGAATGCGATGCTTTCTTATTTGGATTTTGATTCGGTTTCCTTGACTGTTTCGTAATAAGGCTTGCGCTTGAGTATGTTGTCATAATACTTCCGTTTTCGGAGGCTGAGGCTGATTATTTTTAAAGTTGGTCAAGTGTTAATCGAGTCACATGTCATGTGCGTAATCGAATCATTAATTAAGTTCGTGCTGAACAAGTTGAGGCCGGTGTAGGCGTTTTGTAGTATCGATGTTATGGTAATTAGTTTGCGGATATTGTATGGCCGCTTCCGTTCCACTCTGCGAAACTTGGAAACGTATTTAAGTAATTGCTCTATTAAAGTTATTAGTTGTGCAACTTGTGTGGTAGCGAAAATTTAAACGAAAACATTTAATTGTGTTACACTGAAGTTGTAGTAGAAGTAGTAACTTTTCTTATGCAATACAGTTATAATTAAGAAAATATATTAAAGGGCGTGAAAATTAACACCGCAATTTATAAATTATACTTCTTATTTTTTTAATAAATCTTTTTTTATTAAATTAAAAAATCTACAACATTTTGCCTAATGAGACCGAACTATTTCATTAAAAAAAAATACACAATAACAAAGTCACGCTTTTCGCTTAGATTCAGTCTGCGGACTGTGCCGGTACAATGGCACCTGCTGGCACAGCGCATGCGCTCGACCGGCGCACGCGCACCGCCGCGACACTGATTGATTACTCACTTGTTTGTTTACACACACACACGTATGTACTTACAGCGCTTGTCTATTTGCATTGTATTATTTGACTTTCGGATTTCTTATGGTAATAGTATTTATTTTTGAAAAGTTTGTTATGTCAAATATTTAATGTAGGCCAATGAACTCGTTAGGATACCTCAAATTTTCACGTCATACTTCATTATTTTCTTCAGAGTCTTTTTAGCAGATTACACATATATTTTTTGTATTTGGTCATGATAAATCTTGATACTTAGTCAAAGTTAAATACAAAATTATTTATCCCAACAAAATGGTTAACTTATTAATGATTTAAACGTCAAAATAGAATAATTATGTATCTATATCAGTCAGTTCGTCAGAGAAGATAGAAGCTCGTTCCAAAGTAAAGATTCGAACGGAGAAGAACAAGCAGAAATATCCATTCTTTAATTATCTTGTTCATGAAATTTAAAGCCTAATAAAATTAAAGTACTCGCTACACAGTCTTACATTAACACAACAAAACGCGGTGCCTATCTGTTCATCAGTTAATTTAAATTAGTTAATGTGGCTAGTGATCGTCTGTGCGCAAACCAACGAAATAAAATACAAGTTAAGAAGTCTTACAAGAGTAACTTGCTTTAAATTAAACCAACCTAGGAGAGTGAGCGAGCCTTCTGTAGCCTTGTATAGTCTGTGTTCATTGGATGAGCAGGGTGCGGTCGTTGACCCCCGTGGCCGGCACCCATGGAAAGTGAAATCCGCGCAGCCCTAGAAATCGAGAGTACAGTATACTTCTATAGTTGAGTGTCCTCTAACTTCTACATAATATATGCTTATAGAATTCAAAATGTCGAAGTCAATGAGATTGTGTGTTTCTACGGAACTGTTATTGTAGTTTACTTATTAATTAGATAGGCATAGATAATAAAACAGCAAAAGTTTCTGCATACTCTTTTTATTTGACCTCCATAACTGATTTATAAATGCGCACATTGTGTCTTACTCACTAGTCTTGCAACACTGTAACACAATAATTGCCGACTAGTACCAACTATTTCATACTTATTGTAAAAACCACAAAAAAACGACAAGTGCAATACGCGAGTCACATCTCACCTAATCAATACGCAATACAAGTATAGTTCGCAACCGCATTGTTTCACAAAGCGATGTAATCACACTTGTTCCCAACACGTACTCTCACCATATTACCAAAGATCAATAAAAAGTTAAAAGAAATCCATTCGAGTAAAATGAGGTCAAAGACATCGTTACACAAAGGAGGAAAATTTAATAACACGCTAGAATATAGGTCGGAGTTTCTACACATCACCCCGTGTGAACTAAAGCTTTTCCGATGTACAATCGTATGGAAACATGGCCGCGGGCGACACGCTGGCGGCGTGACGGTGCGAAACAAAACGCGATTACTTGTGACCTAGTTCCAATAAAAGTTTATCTATCTTTGGGCTGATTTTTCAATGGTTAGATAAAAGTTACCCGGGGAATAATTATTATGCTGTCGCGTCAGAATGTTTGTATAAGACAGTGACAGCAACAATTATATTCCACAGATAACATTTATCTGACTATTGAAAAATCAGTCCTTAGCATCAAGCAATCACCTCATAGTATAAAACTAAGTCGCTTTCTCTATCCCTATATCCCTATGTATGCTTAAATCTGTGAAACAACGCAACTGAATTTGATGCGGTTTTTATGGATAGAGTGATTGAAGAGGAAGCTTTATTATAATATGTATAATAACATCCATTAATTAAATAGAGGAGAAATTTAGTATTCGCATGCACATTGCACCCGTGCGACGCTGGGGCGGTTCGCTAGTATGTAATATATACGAGTATTACAGCATATAAGACTGGCTAAAGAAAAACATGATTGTGATAAGTTAGGAAGGATACACATTGTTAGCTTTATTAAATAAATAATTTGCTAACGATTTATTTAGCGATGTTCATAAAAAAATATTAGACAAATTATCACGCTGCTTTAACTTTTAAATCTGAAACTAAGTAATATTAAATGTGTTCATCTCCATGCAAACGTAACCTCAGAAGAGAAAATTGAAGCAGCACATTTTTATTTTCATTGCAACACTACGCTACATACATGACAAAACCTTTAAATGGATATCTAGATAATAATAAGCAGCCTAATAACGTGGTTTGAGTATATATTTGAACATTAAGTATAGTTTTTAATTTAATTTATTATCAATGAGTATATAACGCCATGAGCACAGTTATGACGGGATATCAAGATAGCTTTCAGTCAGTAAGTAAATATTCAGTGGATCTCTCTTAAAGATTGTCCATCCTCAATGATCAAATTTTTGCTCAACTAATTACATAGGTGTTTTGTTTATTTAATACTAGTCAATTTTAACAACTATAGATTAATTAAACAGGATCTTACACCTAAATACCAATACAGCTTCCTAATTACCTACCACTTCGTAATTAGGTATCAAAAATTAATAAAAACGTTTATAGTATCTAAATAAGTCAATTAACTAATAAATTAGGAGTTAATGCATCAGATCAACGTATGTGATGCGCACGCGCAAGACACTAAGTATGTATGTGTGTGCGTTTGTGTGTGTGTGTGTGTATGCGTGTGTGGACGAGTCGGTGCGTTTTCACTGAACGCTCCAGTTCCTGAAACCCAGTGACTGCGTCGTCATCGGTGGAGAAATTAAAATTAAGTAGGTAGGTAGGTATATGTGATATCACACGACTGCGTCCGCGCCAGCCACTGAGCCGTCCAACTGAACTTGGTGTGATGAGATACTTGTTTGTATTAGTTAAGCAAAAGAATTGGTTCATTTTTCAACAAATGGAATCTTTACGACAAAGACTTAATACTTATAATAGGCATTCTCAGTGATCCATCATCCGTCTTATCATATTTATAAAGACATGCTTGCGTTTTGATACCTACATATAGCAGGATCAGCCACAGGACGTTTCATGCACTGACCCCTGCATTATCTTAAAATCGATTATTTATATTTATACAATAAGTAGGTATTAAATATACTCAATCAAATTGCCATGTTATGTAAGGTCAGGCGCAGGTCGTGGTATTTGACGCGGCTACAGAGCTCATTACGTTTAGCTGTACTACTGAACGTGAGTACAAACCCCATAAAGATACACTTCGTGACTCTCGATATACCTACCTACGTACTGGAAATACATAAACTTATAGCACAGCTTGTCGTAGAAGTAAGTGATCGTAGGAGTAACAAACTGATTAAATTACACATCGGCGATTCGTGTAAACTTACACTTGACAGTTAAAACTTTGCATCTATAAGCTCCACCTCCTATCATACTAATATTATAAATCTCATTAAGACAAACCTGTAATGGTGGATTAGATTATGAATAAATAAATGTAAAAGTTTGTGAGAATGTATGGATGTGCATATTATGTTTGTTGTTCTTACACTCAGAAACGGCTGGACCGATTTGGTCGAAGTATGGCTTTTACAAATATACTACGCGGGCGAACTTACTTATCAATAGACAAAAAGTACTTACAAATTACAACATTATTGCACACAAACATGACACCGTTTGGCTCTGCCATACCTGTCCTGATTACACACAGGAAACCAACATTTCGCACCTATTTACGTTATCACGCCGAACAGTGCGGCGCACCTACGCCAAACAAATTACAATAAAAAGCTATCTAACGAGCTAATTAGTGCAAAAAGCGATCCAAACACTAAACATATAATTACACAGATGTACAAACAGATACTGCAGTTAACAGAGCGTAGTTAATTGTATCTATCTAGCAGTTATACTAAACCTCGCGCTAACCTCGCGGTTACCTTCGTCCGTTTGTTCAGATGCGACGATTAGAAACACAGTTAATATATTTAACTAAATACCCGCATACTTATACGTAATATTGTTTAAGTATTCCTTTCTGAATAACTTTTATTTCATCATATTTATTGGCCTTTAATCACGGTCAGATTTGTGTGGAGTTAAAAAAATACAATTGACCTCCGCTATATTTATTTCTTTACAAGTTTATTTGAATAGGCGTTCATGTAAAACACACCAGCTGTCTTTTTATAGGCATAAAAGGGCAGCCGGTGTATTCAGGGTTTTCATATTTACCGAGTAAGTGCTTGTCCTTAATTGAAACCTTCAATTAGCAAGCGGCTAATGAATGTACGGACATGGGTGGATACTTCACATGCTTGCTCATAGGCAATCACGATGTAAAAACGTAATCGCTCTGCTTAGGGGCATCATCTCTCCATGTGGCATGTAGGTTCTGTATCCTAGTTTTCACCGACGCACGCGCCGCCGGCTAGTGTAAGTAGAACCTTTGATAGCACCGGGCTTACGCGAATCTAGATAATTTCCTATCCTTTTTCCTCGCAGTAAAATTATTAACTTGGTGCATCCAACTTCATTGATATCCCCATTTAACAAGCTACCCGCCCCAGCTCTATACGGTTACTTCCATCTACCTCGATGTCAGTCATTTGTTTTGTGAGTTTAACGCCACAGCGTCGAAAGAGTTGCTATTTCCTAATTTTCAACTCGTACTTTTCTAAAATTTTCATCAATTTTTATCATCTTTTTCTAAACAAACATAACTTAAAAACCCAGAATTGGTCCAGCCGCTCATGCACGCATGATGGTAATATTATTATGTGAAATTCAATTACATCACATGACTTTTACAAAAGGCTACTAGTGATGTGACACGTATATTATTGTGAAGGTCCGCTATCGCTTCCTTGCATCTGCCGACGCGCCAACTTCCGCAGGTGACTAAACATAATCACAGCTCACATATGTACGACTGTGAGTTTCACCGCTAATAGCTCACTAATCAGACTTTTTACCGAATCAATGCGATTGCGAATAATCGATGCGTAATACTTTACCGATCAATCGATGGAAAGCTTGCAGAACATGTCACGTCACTACACGTAAATGGTCACAACAGGTTGACTTTAAAAAATACGATTCAGGACGCAACAGATTATTCTACTTACAAGAGCATTCAATGGATACTTAGGTCATTTACATATAGATTTATAAGTAATAAGAAAACAAACATTGGTTATATAATGGTACAAAAGAAGAAGAGTGGCGTATATTAATACTACATAACTATGTAGATGCCACCTATTATAAAAACACAGCTAATATGCCAACTAATTAGACCGACGTAATAGCGACTAATTACTAAATGTACATCAACCTGAAAGCAATACTCCTCAATCCATATATTAGTGGAGCCAACAATAACGCGACAGGCCACTAATTCGATGCCGGCGCACGACCGCGACATCGAACCAACAGTCATTTTATAAAACATGCAACTTTGTTCAGTATTCATAGACACGGATTTGTTCCAACATCTTTCTGTTCTCTTTACACCTTTATAGACATTAACAGTTACAAAAACATTAGCGATAGGGACAACCTAATGATACAATCCGCGATACATTTGTGCCTTGACTTGGCTAAGGCCTTCGACGTTTTTAACAGTGACGTGATGAAGTCTCAGGATTAAGGTGTTAAATATTGTGAATTTTTCTTTACTTGCAAGAGGTATTTACTTAAATTAGTTTAACAAAACAGAAGTGAGGTGACGCAGCGTGCATGTCACAGTTCTACCTCAAAATAATAAACTTATTCATATAAACTACGTCCAATGCCGTCATCCCGGAGCTTCATTTCATCAACATCGTCCACCAACGCAACAGTTGGAAAACAATTTCACACCGATGCATTTCTTCAACACTTTCTACGGCTATCCGTAATGTTTAGAATCTGTGCGTAATACCATGATTTCACTAGCCACATGATCATCGCATTTTCTATAGTTTTCGTGATTGGTACTCACACTCGCAGTAAAAGCTTCCACTATAGCACTTTTACCTTCACTCATATATTAAAGAAATCGATACGATATCATGATCGACACGTGACGTCACAACCACACGTTCACTACACGATACATGAATAAATAAAATTATTGCATCCACCAGCTACTTACAACTATGTTTACTTCAATAATTGGATATGTCCCAATTTCTTGCCAATTAATACAATTTGAATCGTATTTGAGATTTCATTTTGAAGTTACGAATATAAAACTCAAGCACAAGTCAAAGGAAGTATAAATAAAGAAACCAGCTACCGTAAAGAGTATTCAAACAAATTACATGTAGGAATATAAATTATTCACTTTCACTTTAAAATGTGGGGCTTATATAGCGTTAATTAAACATATAATATAAATATACTACATAACTAATTAGGCGACAACTAAATCCATAAATCATTTTTACTATCGATGACGCAACGAGACTGACAACTTCCTCATTGCTTGTTGCAGATGATTCCCGTAATACGGACAGGCGCCATACTGTGGCTCTTCTGCGCCGCCCTCGCAGAGGTCGCAGAACAGAACACAACGACTACGAAGACAATCCGAACCACAATACTGCCCTCGAGGACCACAAGGACAGAACTAAAAGTTTCCAGAAGTCTGAACCCTCTGGACACACAAACACTCAATGTCAGAACGAAAGCAGGACACGTCACGCAGCTGATCGTTAAGAAGAAAGACAAATCCACCACATACGCCAGTAGCACCACTCCCACACCCACCACAGCCTCTCTCAGAACTACTGTGCCAATCTTCAACGCTACTGAAGAAAACAAAAATAAGACAGAGTCGAGAGACCAAAGAAAATTAAATTTCATGGGTGGAGTCAATAGCGATCTCGCTGGCTACGACTATTACCTCAACCGCAATAAAAGCCCTGAGGAATTAAGCGATGTCAAGGCAGAATACGGAAACTGGTCACCAGTGTCAGTATATCCTGAATCTGTTATCCAAGAAGATGGAAAGAAACCAGAAGCTGATCCTGAAACGTTAAACTACTACCCCACGTACGATAACGAGAAGAAGACAGAAAACAAAAAGGTCTACATCACTTCAACCAGTCTCTTTGACTACGGTGGACCTATCAAAAGCTACAAGTTTGACCCACACAACCCGGTCATCAAGAACGACAGGAACCCAGTATATATTGAAGTCGTGAGTACGAAAGTTTCTGAGGGTGAAGGTAAGTCTTACAAAGTGCCAGACCCTGTCGTAATAAACTCCGAGCCAATGTACATAAAAAAGGCAATTGAAAAATACAATAATAAGCGTGGTAGGTCAATCCTTACACTAGGCGATGACGGTATTCCAGAGATCCAAGGTGTAAGAATGCCTGATGATGAATCTGACAAAAAAACCTGGCGCAACGCGAGAGTTGTGAACGGAGAATTGCTTCCTTACCCAGAAGGTTACACTCCACCAAAAGCGATCCCAGAAGCCGATGTGTACCCAGACGTGGCAGCCGCTGACCCTTCGCAAAGTTTTGGACCTTTCACAAAGGAGGACAACTTCGAGCCCAAAGACGGACCATTCACCAAATTCGACAACCTGAAATATGATGCATCTGAAAGCGGGCCATACTTGACGAGTGACAACCCGACGTACTCATACAAACAGAAAAAAGACAATTATTATCTTAAATCCGGCTACGGTCCTTTCACCAAAGCGGATAATTCGAAAGTTGCAAACTCAAAACTCATCGAGTATATTAAACAAATTAACGAGCAGGAATCGAAACGTGACTACTTCAGCGGCCGCAGCTCGAGGTCACACAATGGAGACATGGAATTCGCTGAGAGCCACATTCAGAGGCGTATGTTGCAACACCCTGGTGAAGTCAATTTTCCCAACTCCGCTCTGTACACACCCAAGAATGCTCGACCAGGGTTCGACGAAAGTGTGAGGAATCCTGTCCTACAGTACGCTCACCCTGAGCTCGGAGTCCAACCAGCGAAAGCCACGCGCGACAACTTGGAAAACTACGAAAATAAGGAACGAAAAGTGAAATACTATTCGAACAACGTACCGAAAAGTGCTCACCCATACCCCATGGAACCAGTGAATGGCTACGGACAGCAACGCTCCCAGACATCTATCAATGCTAATAAATACTACGAAGACGAGTACAACAAGTTTTCTTACTACGAGAACAGCTACAACCCGCACCAAGGAGCCAGGTACCCGTACAACAACTACGCTTACATCAAGCGAGTGGCCGAACCCTCCCTGTGGAAGAGGTTCACTGACTCTATGAAGGACACATTTAACAGTGCTAGCCAGACGGTTCAGCAACTCACCAAACCCATCATGGACCCGATTGCTAAAGTCGCTCAACCCGTGTTTGATCCTATCGTAGAAGCTACTCAAAAAATTTCATCCAACTTGGGTTTGTATCCATCAAACTCGATCCAAACACAGAGATATGCTCAAGACAAGATAGGAGTGGTTGCAGCAGCTTCAGGCGCCCCCGCTATGTTACCAGCTATAGGCTTAATGGCAGGAGGAGCAGCGCTCGGCCTCGGAGCTGTCGCAGTGGGAAGACTTTTAGATGTAAACTTAATGCACAGCGCTGGCTTTCGCGAAGAAGACATACAAGATGAGATCGAGAAGGAGCACAAGCGCTCGTTTGGCTCTCCCTACGACATCGACAGACAAATACTGAGCAGTCAGAAGGTTTACGACGACAACTACAAGATGCCGAGCGAGAACGTGTACGTGGTTATGTCACCGGACGGTGAAGCCACTCGTTCCAAGCGCGATGTATTAAATTTCTACCAAGAACCAAGTTATCAAGGCGCACGCCTGAGGAGGGTGAAGCGGAAACATGTGGTCAAACGATCTCTCAATGAGGACCTGCCTGATGACTTGCAGCATTTAGACGGCGGGTCGAGCTCGTCGTCGCTGACGTCAGCTGCCATGGACCTGGTGAAGCAGACTGACTGGAGAGACTCTCAGTGTGCCAAGTTCACGTTCTGTAAGGTGCTCACGTCGCAGCCTTCGGATTCACTCTTCGCGATGGAAAAGAAGATGGAGTCGCTATTAAAACTGTAAGTAACATTTTATTACAATTAAGTACATTAAGTGTAGCGCGCCGTGGGCCGTGGGGTGAAGCAACAAAGGAGGATCTTGCATAAGTCACGATATTCACTCGAGACCTTTGTGCGAGGCCCTTTGCTGGTGAAGCTTTGTAAATGCCAAAGAACTAGTATATTCGTACAAATAACTATTGAAAGCAATGCAAACAATATTCATTTAATAAAACTTGTAGAGTAAGCCAGTAGATTCTAGGACTAACGTTACACGTATGTTATTCAAATAATATAAATTGTTAATGATCACGAAAAGACACATTATGACAAAACCACGTTCCAAAGAAAGACATTTTGTTTGTCCTGCTGGCTGTAACTGTATCTACAGAAACACTACGTGCCCTGGTACAGTGTCACCTGACTGCATTACATAAGGATACGAGTGAGAGGATCCTATTAGAAACCGAGGCTGTAGAGAAAGCGATGAAACGATGATGCGGCCCATCTTATAAACTAACGGTTAATAATGTTCTTACGTGGATTATTTAATAATTATACTTTGATACATTATCTAATACATACGACATATGAAGCCTATATCAATCGCCATCCATCATAAATACAAAGAGCCGAAAATCGCAAGATACAAACTCGGTTGCAGCAAGATACAAACTCGGTTGCAACGAAGTGAGAGAAAGACAAACTAAAATACTTTCGCATTTGTAATATTAGTAATAATTATCACCCATTCGCGATGTTTTGTCTTTAACGTTTGTCCATTTGCCATCCAAAGAAGTGTTCACGCGTGTTACCTAAATTAACCGTACAACAGCTGTTTAAAAGTCCACTGTTTGACAATATGTACTACATGAGGTCTGCATGTACCTATATAGTAATCTCCCAAAAGCTAAGTTTTACAACAAAAAACAAACGCGAAGTTATCAATTGTTTAGGTCGCGCCGCTAAGCCACGTGTCAAAACATTAACACCGGTTACATTAACATGCATTACGTGAACACTTTCTCTTTCGCCGTCCGTCCGTCCGTCCGTACCTCACGTAACCTGCGCGGCAACAAAACACGACCGTTTTGCTAATATGCAGCCTGTGCACTGCGCATCACAAGCAAACAAACTAGAGTAGAAATTGTCGAGGAATTTATTCAAATAAGCCGAGTGTCGTTTGCTTTTATATTGTGACATCGCACCTCTAAGAATGCAGTCAATTTTACCCGCACGAAAGTGCACGCATGTTTCCCGGTGATATATAGAACATCGCTTGTGTGAAGGAATTTATAACTCTTACTTATTCCGAAACACTCTAGTCTTAAACTAAACAAGATTTAATTTTATCTTAAAGCAACATTAAAAGTAAAAGTTACATTTTCTCAAAAACATCTAATGTAAAACTAATTTCATCTAGATAACGTCGCTGCTCAATTTTCCAACTTTTTGCATAACAAAAAAGAAACGAATCAAACCGCAGAAGTAATTTGACCAAGATATCATTAATCTACTTAAATAATGATAATGATATGTTACATAAAAATCAGCTTCTACTTACCATAAATCCGGGTACTCTCAATGTGACCTACTTGCTACTTAGACTTAATAAAAAGTAGAGAAATCATAGTGTAAATAAAGCTTCAAATATCGAACAGCGCGCGGAATGTGACGTAAGATCACATAACCGTTATGTCACGATCGATGGATGGAGGCCGCGCTTATAAAAAAGCGATGAGAGTCGCTTTGCGAATTCGGTGTCAAGAGCTGCAAAAAGCTATTCGATCCATTTCTTTTATTTACATTAATTACGACTTTAACTCTTAGACGAGGTCTACTTTTCTTATATATCACGTTTTGTGCTTTTTATAGTTTCTCTATTGGAATCGCTATGAGTGAATTTAAAAATAGTTGAAAATCTAAAAGTTAACATCAAGCTATTTTTTACGATCGTCAGAGTAAGCACAAGTTATATAAAACATGTTCTCACGATAAATTTTGTTTATATTTATTGCAAGTGAAGAAATTAATCACTTTATCCGTTACTTTGGCATTATCCACAGTTTTTGTCCACCTGCACGCTCACAGACGGCTTGCCGCCAAAAAACGTAATTTGTTACGTAACGAGGTGCGTTCAGAAACAGTGAAAGTGTTCCGACCACATTCCTCACAGATATTACATCGTCGGAAACGGAAACCGATTCCAGCCTATGAATACTTATTGATTATATTTATCATACCAGCCAACCACCAACACGCCAGTCGCTTCGGATTTTTTCTCAGAGAGCCATCTCCAGGGTCAAAGTAACATTCATTGATTGATTGATGGTGATGAAGGTTCCATTCATTTAGATGTTTTATCTCTAGTAGCAGCTCAGAATACAGCTGTATTCTGAGAGTAGCAGCTACCGATAACGCATCTAGCGATTCAACTGCTATAGATAGAATTTCAAAACCTCTAGACTATGTCGTTAAAACTTTATCTCTTGTAGCCATACTGGTTGACACAGTGGCTGGAATACTGGCTGCTGTGCAACGTGTCGCGTGTGATCCAAAAATTATTGTTTCGGGTCTGTGTAGCTTGTCCTAAGTGAATTTGTGTGTTTATAAACGCGAACCTCCGCTACAGGAGAAATTTCTAGTGTGGAGCAATGTATTAAACAAATATATACACCTAAGAAATAAATACACGAAATAACAATTAGTCCCTAACAAGTGCATTGAAACAACTTCGTTTCGTTCATCGTTTTTAATTGCCAAAAAACACTGAATCATAAAACACTGTTCAAGTAATTTTTTTGTTTTTTGCAAAGTTTTGAAAATCGGTAATGAATTTGAACTCAATGCGATTCAACAACAGCTCACATTAACATCCGATTAATTATTCGTAATTGCGTAGCCAAGACTAGAAACAGTTGGCAATATGTTTCGTCACTTTCCCTTGGGAATTCTTTTAGTAACGCGAGCATTTCCCATGATCTTTGAGCTGGTTGTGGAGTAACTCGTAACTTTTTAAACAGCGCAAAAAGCTCAATATATTATTAGCTTATTAGCTATTTAGCTCTATATATTTTATAGGCTACATACGAGTACCTCTTTCTTTATAACAATTCCCCTCAATATATTATGGTCTATCGGTTTAGATAATCAACTAAATGTTGGCATAGGTATGTTTATCTCAAGAGATTGTCAAGAATTGTATGTATTTTTTTTACAAAAACGATGTTAGCTGCTAACCTTAATTTAATAAAGTAATCTTTGTATGTATTTTTACGACATCTTTAATGTAAAAAGACATACCTTTAGTTAAGCACCTGAACCTAACCTAAGATATTCGACATAGGAAATGTGCATGTATGTGTATGTATCTTTGATTACCAAACGAAATAACTATGTATTTTAGTAATACCTGTCTTGTGAACTTATGCTGCATGCAGGGCACAAGAGGAAATCGTAGTGTCAGGAACATTTTCTTTTCCGAAGAAAAATAATATGAAGGGATCTATCTAGTCATAATAGAAGTATGTTATGTTATTATATTATAAAAAATGGTATTTTTCCATTCGCTTTAGATACAAAAACCTGTAAAAGGGTACACCACAAGAGACTTCCAATTGCGTAAATAGTTTTAAAACATTCAAACACAGTAAACGTCGCGACACTTACGACCACCCGAGCACATATTATAAAAATTTAAAAGGGAAAACGAAAAGTTGAAAAGAAACTTGGAACAAACAAGAGCCAATGAGGAGTTTCTCGGCAAAGTCATAAAGCATGGCGGCGTGAAAGCGTGTTGCGCCTGCGCACACCATGACTCAGTCAGGGGTAAACCGCACTTTGTTTCAGAAACGTTTAAGTACCGGTAACTGTTGATGCTAAGGGAACTCTCGATGAGGTAGCAAACTCCATTGTTTGTAGTTACCGAGCTGTGGCCTACAGACTAACGACCTTACTTTTATATAACTGCAGTCAACTAATAAGAAAAATATCTTAGTTTTTAATATCATAATTTCAAATTGACTGTTGAACATAGGCCTCCCCAATTGCTCGCCATTAAGCTCTTTGAACTATTTTCATCCAAACCATCCTGCAAATATCATCATCAGTTCACCTAGGTGCAACTTGATTTACTTACTAAAAAAGGTCTACAGTTTCCGATCATAACATGCACATCGCATGAATAAGAACCCTGTTGTGGACTAGAAACTTGTAGTTTTTCTCAATTAATTCACGTAAATCGTTATTTACAATTTTAGCGTCTAATAGTCTCACGATAGTTAATGCAAAAAATAATCAATCAGTCCAGCTAAATCCCTGCTAGATTTAACTTAATCCATATAGTAAATAATTGTAGGAATTTAAAACTGCTCCTTTTGTTCAAAAACATCTTAACAATAATCTTATAATACATAACCTAAAAAGCCCATATCGAAACATTTTTATAGATTTCTATAATAACAATAAACTTGTATCATTCCAGCATCTCCCGGGGAGACAGCACCAGCGCGGCGGTGGTCGCCCACCAGCTCGGTGACGTCATGCAAGCCAGCAGAGACCACGACTGCCATCGCTTCCGATGTGACCTGCACTAGGAGCCTCGCGTCTCCTGCAGGAACCACGGAACTCACAAACATACATTCAAGCTAATTGAACTATTAGTTCCTGACGATGACCTGTTAATGAACATTGATTTTGTCTAGTGTGCGATTTGTGATACAATACCTATTTCGAGAGCCATGTAATACAAGGAGTACAAGGCTCTTAATCGATTCCCAAAAGGACCGAGTAAAATTTGAACAGTTGTGAAAATAAAGCAACTATTTTAAAATGACAAGTGAAACATTACCTACACAGACAGCGAGAGCTACAAATTTTATTATGTAGTTACACATTAAAGATATAAATCTAGACCTGCATATTAACTAAGGTCTATGAGATTTGTCTAACACAACCATCGCAAATATTCGCAGTTTGTAAGTAACATTGAAGGCGGTACAATTATTGTAATTTGAACCGTGTACAGAGAACACAAGGTTCAGAGTCCGCACTAAATACGTGATAAGCCTACGTTAAGATTTTCGTGTATCATATTTTCTATTAGATGTCATATTTAAATATAAGATGAACTGTAAAATTGGTACATAGATCTTCGAGAGCTGACCCGTAGCGTGTCACCGGTGCGGTGATTGAAAAAATATTTATTTTTAATTTATTCTCTAGTTGTAATTAGTCATAATAACATGTTGATTAGGGTCCACGGGTGAGTGTCACTGTTTATTTGTTTGAGAAACTATGTGCGACGTGGCATGAGTCGTGCATGTGTACATAAATAAACCACGTGACGTTTATTGTAAATAGAGCTCACTGTACCGCGGCGACTGGTGATCGCGTGCTCGATTATACAATCGCGCGGTGAGTGGCAAGCTTTACGAATGACTATACGCCATCAGCCATATAACGAGTCGTTCCTACATCTCTGTGCTAACTACACACACACACACACATACACACGTCATGTACATCACCTGGCGACTACACACAACCAACGTATTTATTGTTACCAAATAATTCATTTTGTCAAACGGCAACTGTCTCGTAAATTAATATTTATTTTAGATAAATTATTTTAAACTTATTTAATCGACTTTAAATTATTACAATCGACGCTGAAATGTAAAATGCACAGCTATTTGACTAATCTTATTAAATATTTGTTTCGCACAAGTATACAGTACTACGAAATATTTGCAAAAATTTCACCGTCGATAATTTATTTAATATTTATGAATCACTCTATAAACACGCATTACATTATTAAGATTTTATTTATTAGATGGCGCTGTAAGTTGTACATAATGCTTTTACAAACAATATAAATTATTTATTTATTTTTGTACGAATTAAATAAAAAATATGAAATTTATTTATAACTGTATATTATTTATGGCATATAAAACTCTTAACTATGATACCAATTACCAAGTCCTGCGTCTATTCATATGGACCATGGATGGATAGATCTTTCAGAAAATATAAACACCGCCTAACAAGCTGGCGGAAAAGGGGGGAAAAGAAACTTATTACTTTATACATAATTAGTATCATATTAAGTCACACCATCTAAAAAAAATACGAATGGGGCCCCCCCAAAACCAAACTATTGATAAGAAATGCTCAAGTAAGAAAAATATTGAACAATAATAAATAATACATTTGTTTTTCTACTTCACAATGAAGTGAATTTATTGAGAAAAGCTCTACCGCATGATCGGACTCATTCGGCTGCGCAACGTCGTCAAGACGCGTACGATACTCATGAGGGTCCCGTTGAGACTTGAAACTAATAGGACTTTTCTCAATTAATTAATTCACGTGACTAAAGTCATTATTATCAACAAATTTAGTATGAAACACAAAAGTTTTGGATAATACTGCTCTAAAGAAGTCTCTCTCACGCCATAGTCTAGTACAGTCACTGTATCTTTTACCAACGCTACAGACAAAAATCGCATGCAAGAGGCAATGAATGGGCTTTTAAGAAAAAATCGTTAGTCCGGCTCAATCAAGCCATGGAATTTAAATACAATCATAAATCCACCACCTAATTTTTTTAATGCAACTACTTACTCACATTTATTAACTGAGAAGGCCTCTACTAGTTTAGTATATAGTTTCAATTCACACGGGACTCACGATGCACGCCCATCACGATCACAATCACGATGCTTATGAATATGAGCCCCGTTGTGACCTAAAACTAGAAGAGTCTTTCTCAGTCAATGCACATAAGTCGTTATTATCAATACATTTAGTATGGGGTGCAATAATAATACATATCTATTAATTTAACCGCTTGCAAGCATCTTGTAACTGGGCATGGGCGGCGTTGTACGTGAGAAATGTACGGCGCAGTCATGGAATTACCAGGAATGTATTTCCATTTAATGTTATATCTACATGTACCTGTGTACCTTCACCCTCTTTTTCATACTTTTTCTATTTATTTTTCTCCTTTTATTTCTCCTTCTCCTCCTTGTCTTCCTTTTCTTTTTCGTTACCAGCCACGACCTGGTCTCCGGCGCCCACATTAGGCGAGGGTTTTGGTTCGACAGCTACCACTCGCTCAGTCTGCTGCAGGTCCCCTGAGTCCAGCTTGTTACACTCCAAACATGGCTGTAGCTCTTCCTCCAACATGTATAACTGGACAAGTATAGGTGAGTTAATCTAGAGTTCAAATACTAAAACCATTTCCATACAACTGAGAAGCAGTTTCGCTAAAATAAGGGCTAATTTAGGGCATTAAAATCAATTTTATTACTGACGTTTCTTGTCCAATAGTTTATTACTATTTTTATTTATATTTCCTGGTCATCGCCTCCTCCTACCTATATTAGAGAATTAAACTGGAAAATTGTGTGATGACTGACCCTTCCATCGGTGCCGTAGCCAGTGTATCGTTTGGTGGGGGGGCCGTGCAGGTCAGGGGGGGCGGCGCGCTCGCGCGTGACGTGGTCGGCCACCAGCGTGTGGGAGCCCCCCGCCCAGCGCCGGCACACGTGCGTCCTGCGACACATTCTCTCATTCTTGGACCATCAACATACTATTGTTAAAGGCGTCCCGCTCAGGATCAGCGTGGACTATACTATTATAATTATATCTTCTGACGAGAAACTAGTGCCTGATAATATTATGAAAATATGGGCCTACACTACTATTTTTGGGGCTACGTTCACAAGCAGGTGAATCACACAAAGAGTTGTTTCGCGTGGCACTTGAACCCGCGGCACATTGCGCAGTAGCTGGTTTCTCAGCCCCTGCGTCAACCGTGCCGTCAAATTTGTTAACGTTTTACTTATCAAGTCCTCAAAAAATCTAATAACCGATACTAAAATTATCCCTAATATAAACTGCTACTGCTCAGTGACATCGACGTCCCAGCTACACACCTGACATCAGCCGGCATCTGCGGTTGGGGCTTGGCAACGCATGGTTCCTCCTCCCCGAGCGGCGGTGGCCGGAACGCGGGCATGACGAAGGGCTTGGCGTAGTTCGGGTCTGTCGGTTCCATGAGTGCCGGAGTGAGGCACGCTGCGCAGGCTGCGTTCTTCGCCAGCATGCGCATCAGTATCGCCGCCTGTACCACGAACACGGTTACAGTTGGCGACAATAAAGCTCTACTAATAACGTACAAAGTACATGTCATGCGCTCACTTTTTTTGGAGACCGTAAAATCTAATGATTTCACTCTGAAAGGAGTATCATATAAGAACTGACTTAAAACTACTTAGTTCCTTCTCCTGCTCCAGGCTGGGGCTGGCGTACATGAATATGCTTGTACCGCAACCTCGGCTGAATATCAGCCCTGTATAACACTATCTGTGGTGGTGTTAAACAGAGCTGACCGATGAAACTTAGAGGTGCGCGCGGAACGCTAAGCGCCGTTCGTTTGGGTCTGGTACTGTTCGCAGAATATCATGAACGAACTGCTGGACAAATTTAGTCCGCCATTGTGCAATACCGAAAATGAAGAGGACGCTGCTGTCCTTACAGCTGGATATATATATCGAAAAGGTGGGATAACTTTACCAGAAACAATTAAAATTCGATGAGAATGTCCAATAGATTAAAACCTTTGGTTCTCCAAGCATGATGTACAGCTCCCTCAACTGCGCCTGAATAGACCTCAGTTCCTCGGTGGCGGAGTCCTTTAGCGCCATCAGTTGAATTATCTCTGCCTTGCTTCCTGCCATGGCTTTCAAGTCTTTGAGCGCCGTCTGTTGTAGGAACAGAAGTAGTTTAATTTCGTATTTTTTTTTAAATGAAAAATTGCAAGTTATTATGTGAAGGCTTGTAGGTCAATGGAAAAGATTTTCGCTGCTTCTTAAATTTGTAGTGTAAAAGTTTAATGCTGACCATCCACATGTGATCCTGTTTCTTGAATTTCTCGTAACAGAGCTTCAGTTCGTTCTCTAGTACAGTGCGCGCGTGCTCGAAGTCCTCCTCGTGTAGCAGACCATTCAACCGACAGATGTCAGCCTGGCGAACAAAACAGAAAGAATTACTTTCGAAATTAACTGCTACAACTAGATCATAGATATAGATAGTTTGAAAACGTTGCCCCACTAGGATTGTCTCCTTTGCCGTGGGTACTTTTACAGACATACACATCCCAGGACCACTACGGTTTGTGACTCACACAGAGTTATTTCGAGTTGGAATCGAAACCGCATCACGTTGCAGATAGCAACAAGTAGTCCAGCCACTGTCTAAGATAGTTTAACAATAGTTTTGTCCAATAAACCTGACCTAACGTTACCTTATCCCTGAGGCCATCAAACACTTCATCTCTATCAGCTTTCTGTTCTCGAAGCATTTCAACGCACTCCACAAGACTCTGCAAATATTAAATGAATGTGTACATTATTCGAAATTTTTAAAATTGGACAATAATCTCTATAATTTGTATCTATACTATTTTATTATATATTATTATTATTATATTTTATATAAAATTGAAGAGTTTGTTTGTTTGAACGCACTAATCTCCGAAACGACTGGTTTGAATTGAATAATTCTTTTTGTGTTCGTTAGTTCGTTTATTGAGGAAGGCTTAGGCTATAAAACATCACGCTACGATATGTAGGAGCCGAACACCGTGCGAGATTAGCTAGTTATAAATAAAAGTCCAAATTCGACTGTCGTATTATCTACCAGACTGTACAAAGACACTGGTGGTGGCTACAGTCATAAATATAAATAAATAGAAAGTAAAAACTTCTAACTATACTAACCTAATTATTTAGATACTCTTGTTACTAAAACAATATTATTAATAGAGCTATGGGCATGTCATTTAAAGTCTGAAATAAACTTTTTATTTATATTATTTTGTATGTTTTTACCAATCACTGGACTACAGGGTCCCCGTCATTTGGGAGGCGTATGCCGAAGCCAACTTCGTAGAGGCCCTTAAGACAACTTTAATCTGAATAAAATGGGACATAAACCGGCGACTATCCCTGAAGGAACTATGGAAATGCACCCAAGGACAGTCCCTGTTTAGTGTAGGTCTATTGCGGATAATGAACAAAATTAAAGCTATGGGTGTGTCGGTTGCTAGAGATATATGTATGAAAGGAGGTATGGAAAGGCAAGATACACGTAAAAATGTAAGTGGAGACTCGCCAACTCACGGACTTAATATTTACTTATGTAAAATAGAATATTAGCTGCATTGATTTAAAGGATCGTGGAAGATTGTACTCGACATATGTTGAGCTAGTAAATCAATCACTAATGTGAAAAAAAAATATTTTTCTTTTCTTCTCGAAATATTTTTGATATTTAAATACACAACTCACTCGCAGTTCACCATCGAGCTGATTCTGTAACACGGTGAGGCCCTTGTGTGTTTGGAGCGTGTGCTCCAGCTCGACCACCAGGATCTGGTAGCGCTCCATCAGGTCCGTCAGAGCTGTAACGTGTATCATCAAAATCAAAAGGTGTGACAGAACCATGCTTTGGCACGAATGGACCGGCTCGATACAAATCATACCACGGCCTCACAGAAAATCAGCGTGAAACAAAGCAAGCGTCGTGTTTCGCCTTGTGAGTGAGGTTACCGCTGGCTAAACGCGCCAAAGGCCTGAACTTTCCCTAAATTCATATTTCAATCCCTATGTTCCCAGCCCTCCAATTCTTAACCAACCTCAAAAGACCGACATAGCACTTGTGACTCCTACATTCGGGTGCTCACGGGCGACGCCAATTGTAAATTGAGTACGTAAATTGAGCATGCCTAACTCATTTACTTTTTTTGGTAGGGAAAAAAATATCAAATGACTTTTCCCGTCCAGGGTGAGGGAGTGTCAGACTCTTACTGACTAAAAACCCCCGATTCTTCTCCTGCTTTGCAACAGTGCGCTGAGGCCGCGGTGTTGCGCTACGTCATGGGGTTTTGTGCTTGATACTACAGCGTGTGAGAAGAGCGGCTTTTCAATAGTTGTAATGAGAGAGTCACACAATTCAGTTTGCGATTGATTTAGTCAACATTTATAAGTATTCTCGTTGAAATACCAACCAGCAGACTCAGCGTTGGCAGTGACGTGCTCGAGCCTGCCGAGCCCTTCCTTCAGCTCCCTCTTTATCTGCGCCATCTGTTCCTGGAAACTGGCCATCTGAAGAAAATATCACCATCATTGATTGTAACTCATTTAAGGACTTAATAAAATACCGTATAGTTTTACGTATGGGAGAGCCAAGCTTCGGCACGAATGGGTCGGCTCGACCAGAGTGATACCATGGCCTCACAGAAAACTGGCGTAACACAACTACCGCATTGTGTTTTGTTGTTGTTTGTGTGATTGAGGTTACCGGAGGCCCAATGCCTCCCCTCGCCTATCCGCAACCCTTATCCCCAAAAGGCCGACAACGCCCTCGTAACTCCGTTAGTGTTGCGGGTGTCCATGGACGACGTCGATTGCTTACCATCAGGTTATCCTATAACCCATTTGCCGACTTATTCCATAAAAAAACTACGGCTCCATACTTCTAGCATACCGCTGTACAGGAAAAAAACAATGAAGATATTAAATTAAGAATAGACACAAAGTAGTACTTGTAGGGTTATTATGAGGTTTCCACATAAAAACCCTTTCGGGAAATCTAAGCTCAGTTACACCGATAAGAGAGCTCACAGGCGTAAGTAAAGCAAGACTTGTCTATTTCAGTTATTTTCACGTCATTCTTTCGTTCGGCAATTTACTTTGGAGTGTGTAATTACTCAAATTCTAAGAATTAATGCACACTTTGATTCGATTATGTAATCAAAATTTGTTCTACTACTGAAATAAAGAGTTTGAATTTGAAGAATGCATATGTGAGCGCCACGGTCGAGACAATAAAGGATTTAAAATTTAATGATGACAAATTTATAACATCGGTACTTTTTTTTCTTCAACAATTTGTTCTTATAAAGCGACGTTTAAAAAATACCAGTTTATGGTTTAATGGGAATAAATGTTTTGAATTGACTTTATGTAATATTACCGCGGCACGGATGCTGCCTGCTCCTAAATATGTATGATCCCCGGTGTGACTTGAAACTTGTAGAGCCTCTCTCGACTAGTTGACGTGAGGGAGCCTAGCATAGCCTATATTTAATTAATTAGAAGAAAATTTTACGATAGTTATCGAAAAAAAAATACCGAAACTTCTTTCATGTAAGCATAAATGTAGGTACCTGAGTTGCGAGGCCGGAATCGAAGCCACTGAGCTGTGAGGAGTAATCAATAGCTTGAGATGCTAACTTGCTGATCCGTTTGTCGATTGCTAAAGCCAAATCCAGTTTTTCCGCTGGAAAAATAAACAGACATTTGTATATCTACTGACACAGTCTTCAAAATATGACCTCACAGTATATATATGTTAATGTCCAAAAAAAATATGTTTCATAAAGAATGCTTTACCGACATTCTTGGAAGTATTGGCCGCCACGTCTGCTGAATGTGTGGCTCGAGCTGTCATAGTACTTATAGCTTTCTGGAGCTCTTCTTTAATGTTCAGCAGAGCATTTCTAAAAGTAAATTGACTTGTCTTTAGTCTTTTTTTGCCATAGGGCGGCAAACGCGCAGACGGGTCATCTGGATGGTATACATTCCACTATGGACACTAACGATAGTATATTCAACAGTATTAAAATTTAAGGGCTTTGTCTTTTTTTTTTTAAAAAAACTTAGCGCCGTGGGTGCGGTTACAAACATACAATTTCACATACACATGACACCCAAACCCGGAACAACAATTTATGGATTACACAAAGAGTTGTGCGGGAACCCAATCCGTGACGCGTTGCACGGCAGCCAGTTGCCCCACCGCACCAACCGCGCAGTCATGTCGACGAATCTCTTAAAGACCGTCACTATGGGAATGAATAGTTTCGACTGCAATGTCTGTCTATCGGTCAATCGGTCACTCCGTACCGGGGGGATAAAAATTTTAATATTGTAATATCAATGTATGTAAAATATTCTAAGAAGACAACATCTTTATGGACATTAGGAAAATTTAAAGAACCTAACCAACTTGCTAATTACAGTAACAATGTTAGAATATCACTTACTCCATCTCAGCATGTGTGACGGGTCTATACGCTACAGTCGGATCTGAAGCCCAGCCACCTCCATCTACTGAACCCCTGGCGGTCCTCGGCAAGCCAGTGGCGGGATCTATGGCCCCTGGCTTCTGAAATGAAAGAGTGCTGACACTCTCTGGCTGGCGTTGTAAGAAAAACTATGTAGAAATGTGTTGTGGTGTGTTAGATCATATTTAATTAGTCGACGAGCGAGGACTAATAATTCAAAATGCGAATAAAAGAAGAACTTATTTCTCTCGGTACGAGTGATGAGATACACCTAACGTAGGGCACCGTTTCTCAAAAAAGACACTAAACAAAATACTCACCGCGCTGGCACCTTGCCCCCGGGATAACATACTCGTCGCCGTACTCTGTGGCGGTCCAGTATGGCCTTGAGTTCTCATGTCTGGAGGATATGCGCCCCCACCAGTATGTCCCGCGGCCATTTCTCCCTGGGTGCCGTGTGGAGAGGTCGGCCCTCTATGTGTTGGAAATTGCCCATGATATCCGTAAGCTTGTTCAGGTGAGTGTCCAGCAAATGGCGCATGCTGGCCTGGTCCTTGCCCTGCCCACTGACCGTGTTGCATTTCCCCGATGCGAGCAACCATTTCACTGGGCAACGCGCCCATCGCCGCGAGTTGCGTCAGTAAGCCCGCCATCTGGGTCAGACCTTGCTCAGCAGCATCCACGCGAGCATGCAACTACGGAAGATTAAATCTGTTCATCATCAATGTGCCAACACATGAACCAATATAATAAAAAAAAAATGTATTATGTTTATGTAACGAAGAGATACAATAAAAAACTAATGTATTCGCAGGATTATTAATATTGTCGCTAAGCATTAGAAATAGATTTAAAAGGGTATATTTATTTCTTGAAAATTTTTTTTATTTATTTTTAGATATTATATATAGCGGGAACAGCCATTCGGGACAATTAAATCTGAGTGTATTCAAGTTTATGTATAAGCAACACCATGAAGAACTTCTAATAATGTTGTATACCTGCATAGCTTTCATGGTATCAGTGAGTGAGGCAGTGCCTTTGGCCAGGTCTTCTCTCAACCGCTGGTTGTCCGGCAGCGCTGGTGTTGGCAGAGGGCCGGCTATCTTCTGCAGCTCGCGGACAGCTCTCTCGAGTAACGCAAACTGAGAGGCAGTCACCACTTCGATGCTACCTACGCGTGGTACGCGGCTTCCTGGAGTCATATGGGTGTGAAATTGTAAGTGCAATGTGCCAAAACAATTAGGAACCAGATACGGAAGAAAAAGGAATAAACTAGTGCGCCTTACCATCAACGATTGCATCACTGCTTACCATCAGGTGGGATCGCAGTCAAACTCAAGTTTATTGCAAGTAAAAAAAATAAAAAAATATACGATATTGGTATGTAAGGTACATGCGGGTATTAAAGCCTGTCGGCTAATAAGGCCTAAACATTAAAAATCTTGCTTAGAATACGACTTTGTGCTCAACCTCACGCACATACATGTATATTACACGTAAAAGGCGCCACCATGCAGCAAGTGTTGGCTACCACACTCGCTCTCGCTAATGGCGTCTTAAACGTTGTCAAAAGTAGCCGCACGTCACGTTTTTACAAATATTGGCTCCGGTTAAACATAAATATTTCTTAAATTATTACACTTATCTCCTTGCACTTACTGTCTGTATTATCGTTAACTCATGCTCGTCCCACATTGCCTTATTTATTAACGTTCTACAGTCCAAATTGTATTTATTTCGTTTTCCATAAATACCTAACCTATGGGTAATAAGGCCTATAAAATTTTATAGTAGGCCTTATTATACTTATAGATATATATTCTTCAATGTTTGCATTATTTTCAAATTATTTCAATAGGTATATCATACATTATTCACAGTTCCTCCGTTCACGATGCTTCCTAAGCGAGCATTGTGATCAAAAGATGACTAATTTATGGCATTTCCTCTGAAGACATCGTCTTCCACTTGCACGACTAGAAAAAGAATTATAGGCTATTAATTTTCGGGGTACTCCAGTGAACAAAGATCGTTTTGATAAATTTAATGAATGTAAGAAAAGCTATGCAGGGAATAAAAATACAAATTCAGAAGAAGAAGAAAACCAAGGGATCTAGGAAATTCTAACCTTCAAACACCTTTAAGAGCAATTAAAACAAAGTCTTTTCGCGGATCTGATCGAACCAAGGACACTGAAGGCACTCAAGCGAGTTGGTATTGCCATGCCTATGAAGAAAACATACGGTTTTCTTCATGACACCCTATGTTTTCTTTACATTCACAGTACACAGTATGGATGACATGAGGCAGTGCTCTCAATGCCCCAAGTGGTATCATGAGGAGTGTGTTGGTTTATCAGTGGATGATTATGATGACTTCGTATGCCGTGGTGGATGTTAGATGAGGCTACTCATTTAATTCTAAAGTATTATTCTGCCATTGACTGGATAATGATTGATATCAAATACCAAATTATGTTATTTTAGTTGATTAATTGCATAGTTAAAGAAGCAGGCCTTGTTACCCTACCGAATTATAATAAGGCCTATTAAGAGCGTTTAAAAAAATGTTAAATATTGTTTAGGTTTCATGCAGAAGTTGCTATTTTTTTGTTATAGTTTTGTAGTTGCCTAAATAAACGACCGATTAAAGAATAAAACTTGTTGATTCTGCTACTGCTACCAGTTTTGATTTTACAACAAATTTCCCTTAGCTAGGCCTTAATACCCTCATGTACCTTATTATTTTTCATTTCACTTTTTTTTCTCAAACCAACTAGTTAAAAGTTTTTATTTACTTACCCGTACTTTGACCTTTTCCCACTGCAAAAGAATGTAAAAAATAATATTTATAGGTATTTGTGTTATTATATTTGTAAAATAAAATAAAATCATCATGTTCTATTTAATAATTACCTACTAATAGTTTCTCTTCGCCTCCTTTTTTACCTCTACGTGTCGTTTCTAAAACAACAAATTATTATCTAAATCAATAAAATATTGCAAAATAATTTTACTTTACGTAATTTATAATTTAACCAAAACGGCATGTGTTCGGTGTGTTATAATTTGTCAATGCCTTAATGTTTGCTTGTAGAGGCACGAAGGTTGGTTCACGATGTTCGTGAACCGACTTAAGTTCGTAAATACGTAAGACTGGTATATCAAAGAATAATACAAGTAAACAATTCACAATGTGGGAGAGTCATGCTTCGGCACGAATGGGTCAGCGCAGTCGCGGTCAGCGAAGTGATACTCGGCCTCACAGAAAACTGGGGTGAAACCAACAAACCAACACAGAGCGTTGTGTGGCTTTCCCCGTGTAAGTGAGGTTACCGGAGACCCACACCTTCTCTCCCCCTATCCCCAAATTCCCGTAGTACTAACCCCCAAAAGACTGGGAACACACTCATAACTTCTATAATGTTGCGTGTGTCATTGGTTGTTCAATTGCTTACAAACCTGTATATCACCAAAAATCTGTTATGTTTTATTGTGCAAAACCTGATATAATCATAAAGCCAAGCAGAAGTATAACCTAAAACAGTTACTTTTAATTAATTACCTGTTACATTGATGTTGGTACGAGAGCCAGGCATTCTTCCAAGAGACTGAAATATTAAAGACATTTTATTATATGAGACTAATGATTACCTAATTTGAAGGCTATTGTGCAATACCATATATTATGAAATATACAATAGAACAAACAGCGAGCTAAACGTAAATTAATAACCCAATAAGGTAATTGCAACCAAATCGTCTCGAACGCTGGATCAATAAGGCAAATAAAGAGGTGTAATACCACTCTCATCTCTCCATCCCTTGAAGGTCGACTGTTAGACAATGCCTAAGCTGTAGATTTCATGTATAAAGTGTATAAATAAATAAATATAATAGGCAAAACTCCAGGAAATCGAAAAAAAAACGTTATGTTAAAAAGATAAATGGAATACAAATAGCAAAGACACTTATATTCTCTAAAATTACAAGAAAAATAAGCGAACTATAATATTACCGTATCTGATTCTGAAAGAGTTCCTCTTCTTTGTCCTTTGATGCGCTCGGCTTTCTTCCCCTTCTTTCTTTCCCCTTCTGCTGCTCTTCCTTCAGCGGTGCGTGCACCACTGTCCATTGCCGCTTCGCCACCATGTCCCTGTCTCACCTGTCCTCCGCGGTCGCCGCCCCTCCCTTGCTTTTCACTTCCTTTCACATTATAACTTGAACTTATTTCACTCTCACCCCCACGATCGGGATGTCTCCTCCCTTCGCCTGTCGTTCTATCGTGATACTCATCCCTTTGCCCATGTTCATCATATCGATCGCCTGCTCTGTCTCCCGAACGAGGACTTCTCTGTCTACTGCGAGAGTCTTCTGTATCTTCTCGCTGTGTTCCCCTCTCCCCTCGCTTATCTACACCTCTGTCTCCTCCTCTATCCTCTCCGCGACCGCTACTGCCTCTTTCACCACCCTTATCGTATTCTCTCTTGCCGCTTTGAGCGCTGCCTCTTTCTCCCCCGTGACCTTCTCTGTCAGCGCTGTGCCCACCGCCCCTTTCTCTGCCACTGCCACGATCCCCTCCTCTTCCTCCTCCATCTTCAGCACGCCCACCTCGATCCATATATTCATCTCTTCCGCCTTCTCGCCCGCCTCCTTTGCCACCAACTCTTTCTCCTCCGCTTTTACCTCCTCCTCCTCCTCCCCCTTTTCCTCTACTTTCACTTTCAGTTTCTCCACTACGACCCTTACCTCTATCTTCAGCACGACCCCGTTCTCTGTCACCGCCTGTATCTTCATCTCGTCCTCCTCGTCTATCTCGACTACGACCTGATTCTCTATCCCCGCTACGATCACCACCTCTCTCTCCACTCCGATCACCACCTCGCTCTCCACTCCGATCACCACCTCTCTCTCCACTCCGATCACCGCCTTTGGTTCTACTTCTATGACGCTCTTCCTTTCTCTCTCCACGTTGATCGTCATCCCTTTCTCTGCCACGTCTACCTACTCTCTCACCACTTCGGTCTTTATCCCTACCCCTTCCATGACTAACCCCTCTATCTCCACCTCGGTCTTTATCTCTATCTCTGCCATGACCCCCGCCACGATCCCTACCACGGCCATCTCTGTCTTCCGATACGTCATCCTCAAGACCGAGTTCATCAATCTGAATCACAACTTCTTGTTCAAGTAGACGCATCTGACGTGCCAAAATGTGCAATATAGCTTGAATCATTTTAAAGTTGACTACATTTCTCTGAAAAGATTAAATGTTATCTTTAATGGTATTTATTAAAATAAAACATAAAATAAAAAGGGGAAGATCACTCACATACACACTAGGTATGACACATTAATTTGGTTTCAAAATAACCTATGAACGAGTAAGGTCCTCAACCTCCCTAGTTTGCTTATACAGTGGTTAAGTTAGGTAAAGGAACTACTTTTACAGCGTCATGCGATAAAGATTTATTGTAAAGGGTTGGTCGTTTCACAGGCACAATTAAAACAGAATAATGTACATCGAATTAATATGTACCTATAACATATATTCCTTATATCATCTTGCCTTCTAACATAACTATCCTTGTTTAAAGTACTTAATATAAACTGGCTGCCCGTCCCTGCTTCACCCGGATGTCCAACTGCGTCACTTGTACGTTTTGATAACGAACCCCTATAACACCGAAAGGCTACCTAGTTCTTTCCCAGATGCCGCCTATGATTTCTACAATTTTAATTTTTTATAGAATCAGGCGTTACTTTGCGGAAATCCATGACATTAAATGTTAGGGAAAATATTTAGTTATAATTCCGCGACAAATTTTTGTCGCGGAATTATAACTAAATATTTTCCCTAACATTTAATTTTTTCTACAATTTTATTGAATATTTAGAGGTATGAGGGAACAGGGATAGAAAGTTCCTCATCCTCCATTGAAAAAGGAGGATTCCTCCGACCAGGCGAGTTGGTGACCCCGACGTAATCTCAAACTTTTAAATACTTATAAAAAAAATATGTATAGGTACGGTACCTACTTATCATGCAGAAGATCTTTCTACGTTTAAGTTATCTACCTACCAGAATGTAGGTAGGTATGACGCTATAAATAAGTACTTACTATAGCTACTCTCGCGCGGTTTCACCCGCTGCTCAGCTCCTTTTAACCTTAGCGAGATATTTTATAGCCTATAGCACTCAGGAATATTGTAGCTATTTATCAGTGAAAGAAATTTGGCAATCCGACCAGCGGTTCCAAAGATTACCCCCTACATACAAACTTACAAATTTTACCTATACCTACTGCTATACTAATATTATAAAGAGGTAAAATTTGATGAGTCCTGGTTGTAGCAAACGCAGCATTAAAGAATTATCGAAATCGAGACTAAGGCAAATTGGGATTCAATGTTTTTATTAAAATATACCTACAAACGCATCTCCGGCAAACAGTAGGTAAGTAGGTCCGACCTCATCCCAGACACGAATAAATAGTTGCAAATTACATAGGTAATAATTATTTCCTAACTAATTTTTAAAGTAGGTACTAACCTAACCTAAGCAAACATTCTCTTTTCGTGTGTATTTCTGAAAAAGCATCTGATTATGGAAGAGATATCTACACAATTAAAGAATTACCTACTTACAATATTTAATTATTATCCCTGCTTTCAGCTAGTTCCAAGCGAGACTGAGGGATAATGAGGCCATAAAACCAGGAATCATTCTACTATTTTGCTGGTCGCCGGCAAGTAGGCCTACATCACACTCAAAGAAAACGTCATCTGCCCATACCAAGAATCTGACCATCAGCAGCTACAAAAAAACCTAAAATCAGCGGACTCAATATCGACCACAGCAGAGCAAGCCAGCTAATCCGCAAAATGAGAGACTTGGGCGGTAAGCTCTTTTTAGATGAAGCACCCAAGGTCATCAACTGCCCAAGTTCGCGCCGTAATCTCCGTCAACACCGAGTCGTCGTTGGACTAGCTACACATGATGGTGCATTTCATTGAGTCGAGTTGCAAACAAGATAAATCCAATAAGTCCACGAAAATATTAACAAAACAAATAGATAAAAAATATCACTAGAAATCGCCGAACTACGCTGAAACCGGAGGCCCAATCCTTCCCCGCCCCCAATCCCTCCTCAATCCCTAAATCTCCAAATTCCTAATCCCTAAAAGGTCGACAACGCACTCGTAACTCCTCCGTTGCGGGTGTCCATGGGCGGCGCTGATTGCTTACCATCAGGTAATCCGTCTGCTCGTTTGCCGACCAATTACAGAAACCAACTTTCATCGTATCTATAGCCGTTCAACCAAAACTCTTCTCCGCTGACCATAACCAGACTATACAGAATAGACGACGCACGACAGAGGAGGCCAAACGGGGCCGATGGTCAGCCGAACTTGCGGGGAAAGCGCAATAAGGTACTAAACTAAGGCGTCCGCCTGGAGCAGGAGAAAGAACGGGGGCGTTTTGTCAGTAAGTCTGACCTAAATGTCTAATAAAATTTTACCCGATCCAGAAATAGAACCTGAAGCTCGTCCTGTTTCGTTAGGTACTATTTTATTCCGTAAAATTATAGACGGACCACACTGCCAAATTGCTAGCTAACTACGCATTGAGTAAATATCTAGGTTTAGATATAACGTAGGTAGGTAATTAGATCACATTTGTAAGTTCTTACGTCGGCGGTGCCAAACGCCGTGTTGATGAGGTCCTCGACATTCAAGAGCAAAGTTTTGTCACTCATCGTGGGCTCGTCAAATCTTTTTCTGCGTCGCTGCATGATGTTTACGAAGTTATATAAGCAAACTTAACAAATAAATGGATAACTTTAAAACATCGCGCAGTTAAACAAAACTTCATAAATAGTATCAAAATATCAAAATTCTTTGTGGAAGTTCTTTGGTCGTTTCGCTTTGATTCGTTGTCACCAGTTGTCACTTAGTAGGAGACAGAACGTAGTATTTTAAACAATTTGTTAGAAGAAATATTGTGTGCCAGTCAGACCAATGTTACCTATTTAAAAAAGAATGGTCGCAGAAACTTATTTGAATTTCACAAAGATGGACACGAACCCAAAGAAGGGGCAGTCAAGTACACTTAGATAGTCGATAAGCATTCCTATCCTATACATGTAGGTAATCTTTGATTCCTACGTTAAGTGATTACTGCTAGATCTAAAGATCATCATCATCATTGTCACCAAAATCATCATCATTGTTCACTAATAACAACAACCTATAATAATTTTCGGGTCCTAAACAAATCTCAGGATTGTTTTGGTCAATATCTGTAGGTCGCACAGTCAACAATGTACTGTTTTAAACCAAGCTCTAGACTAAAATCTGAAAAAATTGAGCTTGATTACAGTCAGTTCATCAAGGTTTTATTAACAGACCAGTGTGTTAACTTACTAAAGTATTGTAAATAAAAATCTAAATCTGAAAGTCGTCGGCTTCAGCTATAAATGGGAAATGAAACAGCATTGCGTACACTTTATTGTATTTATTTATAACTTTCGTCTCCTCAACACGTAACTTCACAAAGGTTCAAACAGCAAGTAATTATACGTTATTATAGCGCATGATTTTTTGTACAAGACACGCCGCTAGCTAATGCAGCGAGAACTATCAAAGTAAACATAATACTGAACTCTTATACATTTCCGGTACATCAAAATGCTGGTAACACTGATATCGAGACACGAAAAGCGTAAAAAAACTGTTGCTTTTATTTTTTTCAACAAAAACATGTTACTTCGATTAAAGTCTAATAATAACGTGGAATGCAAGAGGGTACTCGATATTATGATTTGTTTAACACGCGAAGTTCAAACGGGCGTAAAATAATTCATTGTTAGTGTATAAATAGTATGTATATATTTTTATATAAATAACAACTAATTAACTGCGAACGATGGCGCGGCGGCCCGCCGGCATTTGTTCGTGTATTTACAAATGGAGCGGGTTGTCCGGCGACCTGCCGCGCGGCGTTCCTTTCATTTCAACAATTGGAATTACGAATTCTGCATTGAAATACGAGTAATAATATAATTAAACCTATTCACACTACGTAGACTTCAACACATTTATTTATGTCTATTTAGTGTATTAACAATACGCTTTCGCGTAGCGATGTCGACTATGATATAATTAGAGCGACCACGCCAGTAGTTTCAATCTCCTAACGTTAAGTAGAGGCAGGCGTGTGCGGGGTGCGGTGGTCGCGGCCAGGGGAGGGGGGGGGCTTAGTCCTCGAGGTTGCGGAAGGCGGCCGCCATGTCTTCTAAGAGTTGGTCGAAATCAGCCTTGATCTTAGCCTCGCCTTCTTTCACGGGGTCCTTGAACTTCATGGAGGAGAGCTGGTACAGAATGTTGCCCATGGCGTCACGGATCACGTTCCAGGTGACCTTGTTGTCGGACTGAGCGGTGGACTCCACGGCGTGTCGGGACATGTCGTAGAAAGCGATGATGTTCTTCAGCATGCCCACGGTCTTGTAGAACGGACAGAAACGATCGTATGACGAGTAGCTGCAGGAGACAGACAATACAAATTAATGCTTGTATCATTCATTTAGCATTAACTGATTAATAACAGATCCTTTTCATAAAGTAAATCAACAACTAACTTCATATTGATATTGCAAGTCAATTACCTGTTTTGTTGCAAGAAGTCGTCTTTAAGCAGCTTAGCGACCTCGAGGGTGATTTTGTCGGTTTCGGCAAGGGACGCCTTACCGACCAGCTGCACGATTTCTGAGAGATCCTCTTCTTCCTGCAGGATCTCCTTGACCTAGTGGGGCACAAAACAAAAATTAAAAAACTGTAATACCATATCAATATTTTGAAGATATGAACACTTGGTTGAGTGATGCTTACCTTAGTCCTGAGGGGCACGAACTCGGCGTAGTTCTTCTCATAGAAGTCGTCGAGCGCTCGCATGTACTTGCTGTAGGAGATGAGCCAGTTGATGGCGGGGAAGTGCTTGCGCTGCGCCAGCTTCTTGTCCAGACCCCAGAACACTTGCACGATACCCAGCGTGGCCGCCGTTACAGGGTCGGAGAAGTCACCTCCGGGCGGGGATACGGCACCCACAATGGACACGGAGCCCTCCCTGTCGGGGTTACCCAGGCACTTCACACGGCCGGCACGCTCGTAGAAGGAAGCCAGTCGGGCTCCCAGGTAGGCGGGGTAACCGGAGTCGGCAGGCATCTCAGCCAGACGACCTGAGATCTCACGAAGAGCCTCGGCCCAACGGGAGGTGGAGTCAGCCATCATGGACACGTGGTAACCCATGTCACGGAAGTACTCGGAGAGGGTAATACCTGGCGAGATATTTTTTTCATTAGAATACTGAGTAAATGATGATGAGAAAATTTTAATAAAAATGATGGATCAAAATAATTTACCGGTATAGATGGAAGCCTCTCGGGCGGCTACAGGCATGTTGGAGGTGTTGGCGACCAGCGCGGTACGCTTCATGATGGACTCGGTCGTACCCTCGATCTCCACAGTCAGCTCGGGGAAGTCACGCAGTACCTCAGACATCTCGTTACCTGTATAATATCACAACAAATTGAGACGCATTCTACTATTCACACAAAAAATGTTTAACACAAGTAACATTAAAAGTGTTTTACAATAAGCATAGGCTATGATACGTACCACGTTCACCGCAACCGACGTAGATGATGACGTCAGAGTTGGAGTACTTGGACAGAGCCTGTGAGACGACAGTCTTGCCACAACCGAAGGCTCCGGGAATGGCGGTAGTACCTCCCTGCACACAACTGCACAAAAACACATGTGTTAATGAAACACGAAATGAGCACGACTCTGTTTGCAGCACTGAACGAACAAGAATAATTGTATTCTTGGAGTGATGCACAATTATCTATGTATGTGATAAAATTACTTGCATTCACAAAACAGGAATGTTTTTTGAAGAACGATATAAAATCTGCTGCACTTTGAATAAAATAAATGTTATATAAGTGCAATACTAACGGGAAGAGAGAGTCCAGCACTCTCTGTCCGGTCAGCAGTGGGTGGTTGGCAGGGAGCTTCTCAGTGACAGGGCGGGGCTGTCGCACCGGCCATACTTGCAACATAGTGTACTTCTCCTTCTCGCCATCGAACTCAGTCTCCAATACAACATCCTGCAAACATCGCTCATGTAGACTCCATCTCACACCACTCACAACACATGATTTATAATTTTGGAACTATAAGTTTAAGGTTGCCAGTCCACCTTAAGCAAGCATTCACTATGCTTACCTAAGGTGGACTGTTACTGCTTCACATAAGTGTTATTTCCCTCAAGGGGGATAGATACCAGTTGATAATACTTACAGTTACTTTGTAGTTGCCAGAGGGCGCGATGTAGGTGACGGTACCCTTGGCCTTGGGTGGGATCAACATCTTGTGCTTAACCAGTGTGTTCTCGTGTACGATACCGTACAAGTCTCCTCCGGTGATGTGAGAACCAACCTGATTAACAAATGTTTAATGATTATTCAACTATTTCAATTTCAGTACAAGTGAATGTATGAAACCGATACCCACCTTAACGTTTAAGGGGTTGAACTCCCAGGAGACATCACGTCCAAGGCAGGGTACGTTGACACCTTTTGGGATGTAGATGGATTGTGTCAACTCGTTGATGTCCTTCAATGGACGCTGGATACCGTCAAAGATGGAGCCCAGGATACCGGGACCAAGTTCAACAGACAGGGGCTTGCCGGTACGCAGTACGGGGTCACCTACTGTTACACCTGATGTTTCTTCGTATACCTGTTATTAATATTTACATTAAATTGGCATTGCAAAATAAGATTTAAAAAATCAGTAATCATAATTAGAGTGTTGACAAAATAATTGTATTTATAGCAAACTGAGGAGGTACCTGGATAGTGGCCATGTCACCCTCAAGACGAATGATCTCTCCGACCAGCTCGTTGTACCCGACACGCACCAGCTCGTACATAGCCGATCCGGACATTTTCTCCGCCGTTACGACTGTCGTAATCAATAAGTTCAATCAGAATTTGTCAATTATTTTATAATATGTGGTAATGTTAACTATGTTTTTATTTCAAAACATTATTTGGCATGTGTCAATAGTTATCATGTGCCATGTAAAGTTCATCTTTATATGACCTACAAAATTTAAATACATAATACATTCCTATCGTTATTCCATAACTATAGATCTACATAACGTTGGTCAAAGGCGAAATATTCCAATAGGTTTCAGTTTGAAGATACGTTCGACCTACTTTTGCCTACTGATTCAATCAGACATCGTATTTGTACTATTTGTTGGATCATGTCAAGAAAAAAACTCTTTAATTATAAAATCAATAAATATTTTGAACGACATTATAATATAAAAAATGTCGCAGCAAATCTGTATGGTGCATAACAGAATCGAGTGCCAAATACGCCTTACAATGACGTAAGAAACGTTCATAATGTTGACCTAAATTTCGTGAAAAATTGTGACCTAGATATCTATTCGATATTACTAGAGCCATCTAAAGCCTTTTTTTCACTAGGTAACTTGATGAGATGAGATAAAATATTACGCTTTTTACCCCCAAAAGGCAAGCGAAACGTTAAACATAACATAATAAAACACCTGTTAACTAGTCTTTCCATGAAATAACAGGTAAACCTATTATATGCATATGATATAAGCATATCATGATTCTGGATTCAATTCCAGGCCCTATTGTTACTTAGAATTTATTAGAAAAGCCCTATCTCAAGCCTGTATTGCCCTTGTGATCGAATTTAAAACAAGGCAGTGAAGATAAATGTAGAGAAAAAGCATGAACATACCGGGACCGGATACGGCAAATACGAATCCGAACTTCTCCTCCTTCTCCTCATCAGCGATTGTCTTCAAACCGCTTTTGCTCATTTTGAATTATTAATTCTTTACCTGCTGACAAATTATAATATTATTATTAATTTACCAAGGTGTAATAAAGAAGTCCTCAAGTGCTGAAAGGTTAAAATTGACAATAAAATACTAATTAAGTGAAACACTTAAATTACAACACCAACAGTATCCGTGGAGTGCTTGATAAGACTAATTCCATAGTTAGATGTAAATTATAGAGCAAGAGCACTGAAATAAAAAATAAGACTAACAACACAATGAAGACTGCACTTGATTCTGCCACTTTGTTCAAATTAATTCAAAAGGATTAAAAATGTACCTAAAACATTAATTTTTAAATTTAAAGACATAAAGTTCAAAATAATATTAGGGAAATTCAATACTTTATTGCAATTGCAGCAGTACCTTGTAGCTGGCCGGACTAAAACCATAGACTGGCAGATCAGCTGACTTAGCTTTTATCAATGAGCACTGATAAACCATTTCATCCATCAATGTCATATGTCATTTTAGAGAAAATTCTGTCAAAAATTATGTATGATTTTATGGAAAAGTTGTTCAAGTAATCCACAATTTTCACAATATTTTTGACCTTTAATTAATAACATAAAATTAGATTTTACAAACACCTATAGAAATTACTATAGTAGAAACTGAAAAATTGAGCATTCATTTTATGTAATAAGTTTTGTACTGTTTATAATACCTTCCTAATGGTGGATTACTATTTAGAAAAGCAAATTATGTACTATCAGTAAAAGAGAAGAATACCTTGATGATAAGTTGTTATGTTCACAGGTCATATGATTTAAATCTATCTTGTTTGTTCAAGAATTTTGGTTTCCAACACATAATAATACTCATTTTAAATTTTCAGATGTATTCACATTGGGTATTGATTGTCATTATTACCCCATTGTAATTAGTTTAATATTTAGGAAAGAGCTTGGTGTATTCATAACTAATTAGTGATATAAGAAGAATGAATTTTATATTCATCACACTTGTTACCCTGTACCTGATAACTCTAATATAATGTATTATATATCCTCATATTACACACTTTTACAAAATCCATTTATCTAGATTCCAATAAGTATCAAATAAGTCAAGTCTACTGACAGTGAAACAGAATTTAATTTAGAAACAAGCCAAACTTAAGAGGATGATCCTAGTCAAACAAGGGCTTTACACCCAACACTGGTGTTATCACACACAACTTTAAAATATCAAGATTAATGGACACTTACATGGATGAATGGTCTCTCAATTCATAATTTTAGCTTTTCTTATTACACTGCAGGAATCCTATAAGCACGCAAACTTATTGGACAATCTCAAGTGTTCTGATACAAATCTCAACACATCACATGATTATTGGGTGGAGGGATAATTAACTAAATGAAGATACATTATCAGCTAAGAGGGGGCAACAATGTTGAATCTATACATAATTCGTAACAATTATCATAAAAAACCAAACTAAATAGAAGCAAAAACCCAAAAAAGTCTAATAATGCGTGACATTACATGGTAGCAAAGAAAAATACTATGGCAGAATCAGGAACAGTCTTACCCAAAATTTAGGAAGAAAAGAAAGAATATCCACAGTCAATAACACATACACCTATAAAAACAAGCTAAATAAAGAACGAATTACAATATATAATATTTAAAATACAACTCACAGGACGAGAAAGATGGAAAAGACGGACCGAGAATGGCGGAGGTTCACAACTTATCACAAGACCAATGATAGAAATGAAGTCAGCTGACCTAAGTCTATGCTTTATTGTCTATTCCATACACTTCATTGATTTTCAGTCTTCCCTCAAATTAGTTGTCTATGGATGTACCAAATCAGACCACACCTTTTTGAATGCTAATCATACCAAGCATAATGATCATAATTGTATGAAAAAAATATACGTTATGCCTGTATTACCATGTTCTATATCGATTTATGGTTATGGGTACGGTAGAAATGAAAAGCAAGAAAAAATTCAATTTACTCGGAGTTAGCGATAAGCACTCTCCCTAATATATGGGTGCTAGAATGTGCTAGCATATGGGTTCTATATACCTCATGAAATGTTAGTTACCTGCCACTTTTATATTGTGTGGCTCTGCCTACTGTTTTAAGTATTAAATTGAATGATATTGATACAAGTTTTATCATAAATAGCTGATAATCCACGTTATCCAGATCTAATGATAACATTAAGGACCACCACATACATTAAAAGTAAAGAATTTCGATATAGAGTGCCAACTCTTCATAATATTAAACCAAACTAAAATATCAGTGATGAAAATAAAGAATAGGGAAAGTGTTTCTTTATTTTGTAGTCTCCCTTTCTCTTTATATAACAAAATAATACATTACGAATGCATAAACATAGCCACAGCCTATGTACAATGTGTAGCATGTCGCGATGTCGTCGTCATCAGTTTTTACATTATTTACGCTTGGCAATACCAATGACCTTGTTTTCTAAACTCGTTTTAAAATAAACACATTGACTGACTTCTTGTCAAGTCGACGGGAAAATAACGCATGCGTTTTTTGCGAAGACAACCGCATCCTTTGTTTTCTATTTTTCTGTTTTAAAACATTTTTCGCAAATTTTCAGGTCGTGAAAGACTTGATTGACCAAATATTACAAACTTTATAATAAGTGTGAAACAAAAGCATATTCCATTATTATCCGTAGGCACTACAAACTTATTCGTTGACAAATTAGATGTACGTTGACTTTCGGACGCGCAATGTTGAGGTGACTATTGTGATTATTCTCATCAAGTGTATTTTTATTGCAGGAATAATAAAGATATTCAACTGAGTAAATCACTATCGTGGCTGCTACGGCACGGAGCAGTCAAAGAAGGTTTTAAATTAAGGTATGTTGCGTGGTGTTATAAAGATGTGTGAAGAGTGTGGACACAGTTGTAGACATAATACAAACATTGAATGTCAATGTAGCAGTTAATGAAGGAGTGTGATACTACGTAGGTACACTCCTTCACAGAGTAGCTCTTGGAAGAAAAATTCATAAAGATATATTATAGGATATTAGTAAAAACACACTTGGCAGAACACATATTTATTACTTGACGTTCTCTTGTCAACTCAAAAAAAGAAAATTCAAAATACTATCATAAAATGCATAGAGATTAAAAAAAGGTCGCAATACTCTTGCTCTAACACTCCTCCTTAATCTCATGCATATGATATGTACACACACATCTTTACTTTATACACGCAATCCCATACCATTCACACACCACTCATACTTGCCTCTGGGGAGAGCCTTGGTCAGAGCATCTGCTACCATCTTATCTGTTTCCCGATACTCCAATTTTATAGCTCCCGACTCAACAGCATTGCGTATAAAATGATATCTCACATCAACATGTTTTGTACGTTGGTGATGTACAGGATTATTGGCTATAGCAATTGCTGACTGGCTGTCTGAGAAAATCCGAATTGTTTCTTCCTGTTTACCAGTCATCTCTGCAATCAGCCTTTTGAGAAAGACAGCTTCTTTTGCAGCTTCTGATAGCGACACGTATTCTGCTTCGGCTGTGCTCATAGCCACCGTTCGTTGTTTCGTGCTTTGCCAAGAAACTGCACCTCCTTGAATAAGAAACACGGAACCTGAATATGAACGTCGATCAGCGTCTCCTGCATAATCGGCATCCGCGTAACCAACAACAACTTCTGGGTATTTTTGTTTGTTGTATGTCAACCCAAGCGTCTTGCTTCCTTTCAGGTAACGGAGGATTCGCTTTGCTACAATCCAATGTTGTTCCTCATAGCATTCATTGAACTGGCTAAGATAATTAACCACATGAGCAATGTCAGGCCTTGTACATACTGCTACATACATGAGCGAACCTATCAGTGCTCGATATGGAATTCTCTCATCTGGTCTCCTTCCATGTGTAGGCTTCTCTAGCCGTTGACCGGGTACTGCTGGTGTAACTACTGGTTTGCAGTCTTCCATATTAAATGCCTTCAGGAGTCCATCAATATACTTCTCCTGATGCAGTTTAATTTTGTTGACATCTTGAACAATATTAATTCCCAGCATTAACTCAGCTTTGCCGAGATCTTTCATATCAAATCTAGACTTCAACTCTTCTTTGAATTTGAACATCTCTTGCTTATTATTCCAAAATATCAAAATGTCATCTACATACACAGCAATAATCATTATGTTTCCATTCTGTGACCGGGTGTAAACGCATGGCTCATTTTCAGATCTTCTGAACTTCAGTCTTATAAGTTCAGAGTGAAGCTTTGCGTTCCACGCTCGTGGCGCTTGTTTCAGTCCATACAAAGATTTTTTTAGAAGACAGACATAATTCTCCTTGCCCTTTACCTCGAACCCCTCTGGTTGCTTCATATAGACGATTTCATTTAAGTCTCCATTCAAAAATGCCGTTTTAACGTCCATTTGATCTATGCCTAACTCTAAACGGGCGGCTAAGGCTATTAAGACTCTTAATGAGCTATGTCTGACTACAGGCGAAAAAGTTTCAAAGTAGTCGACTCCTCTCCGTTGGCTGAATCCTCTTGCTACAAGTCGTGCCTTATAACGAGTCTTTCCCCCCGCCTCTTCTTTAATTCGAAATAACCATTTCGAATCAACAATGTTGCACGACTTTGGCTGCTTCACCAACGTCCAAGTTTTATTCTTCTCGAGGGCTCTCAGCTCCTCCTCAATTGCGGCTTTCCATTTGTCTCCATCTTCTCTAGATAATGCATCCTGAACAGTTAAAGGGTCTGGCGATGCCTTGACTGCTTGGTAAGTTACAAAATCTGGATATGCTTTTGGTATTCTTTCTCGAAGCGGATATCTTCTATCTGATGGCCCATTGTCATTTACTGGTAGCTCTCTACCTTCTTCTACAAGACCATCCTCAGGATCTGCTTCATTCCCCTCGTCAGATGATTCCCAAACCTCATCTTCAACCTCAACATTCTCAAGAGCTGGATTTCCAGGTTCTTCAGGAATTTCTGGCTCTTCATGATGAGTTGAAACTCTATCATACTCAACCGTAACATCCGTCAGCGGTAGCGGGACGGCTTGATTAACGGGAGCACGTAGCTGTACTTTTGAGTTTTCAAAAAATATAACATCTCTACCTCTGTGCAACACTCCTGTCGTAGGGTTAATAAGGCGATAACCGTTTTCGCCATATCCAACATGGACTAACTCTGTGCCCTTAGGATCCCATTTTGTGCGCTTCTGATCTGGAACATGAAGATAAGCTTTACATCCAAACACTCTGAGGTGGCTTAAGTTCACTTTTCTTCCAGTCCAAGCTTCTTCGGGCGTTTTGTTTCTCAAGGCTTTAGTTGGAGACCTATTTTTTAAATACACGGCGGTGTTGACTGCCTCTGCCCACAATTTTCTGCCTAAACCAGCTTCTTCTAACATTGTCCTGGCTTTTTCAGTGATAGTTCTGTTAGCTCGCTCAGCAACTCCGTTTTGTTCGGGTGTATACTCTATTGTCAGTTGGTGACAGATCCCTTTTGCTTTACAGAACTCATCCATACGCTTATTGACAAACTCTTTGCCATTATCAGATCTGATAATTTTAAATTTCTTTCCAGTTTGACGTTCAGTAAGTTTTACGAATTCGGCAAACTTCTCAAAGACCTCTCCTTTACTTTTCAAGAAATATACAAATGTTTTTCTAGTGAAATCATCAATGAATGTGAGAAAATATCGTGAGCCTCCGTACGACTTCTCTCTCATGGGTCCGCACACGTCTGTGTGGACTAACCCTAAGACCTCACTTGCCCTAGTGGCACCAGTTTTCTTGAAAGGGTTCTTGGTCTGTTTTCCTACTGCACACGCTTCGCACTCTAGCTTAGAAGCAGTATTAGAAAAACTTACCCCATCTGCCATTTTGTTTTTAAGTAACATTAGGTTCCGTACCCCTAGATGTCCCATTCGCCTATGCCACAATATTATTTCGTCAGCAGCGGTTGAAGCTAGACCTACTTCCTGTGAACAATACTGTATTTTATAGACACCGTTATTTGCAGTACCTTCATACAAGGTCTCCCCGGAAACCTTACATCCATCTGCTTTGATTATCTTAAAGCCAGATTTCTCAAATACAACTACAAGGTTTTTATTTACAATTGTGCTAACACTGAGTAAATTTGTAGCTAAGTTAGGTACATACAAAACATTATTAATTGAGACGTCCATATCCTCGTTGACTACATTACCAATTGCTTCACCAACCACAGTTTCTCCATTTGCACAAGCTATTACAATTGATTTGTCTAATTTCTTAAAGTCTTTAAGCCAATCTCTCCGATTTGTCATGTGGTTAGAAGCTCCGGAGTCGAGAATCCATTCTCCATGTCCTTGTGCTACTGTTGCTAACGCTAATGAGGTTAAGGCATCCTTCTTTTGAATAGGGTTTTTCGGACAATCCTTAGCCTTATGGTTCTCTTTGCATATGAAGCACTTAACGACACGTGATCTACTCATATTCTTGTGTGACTTATCTTTCTGACTTTTATTTTTAGCTTGTAATGCGGTTGTCACGGTACTAGGACTTGCTTGATAAGTATCCTCCATCTGAAGTAATTTCGTTTTGACGTAATCTGTAGTCAATTCTATGTTTGTGTTTTCTATTGCTAACCTCATGGGTTGGAAAGTCTCTGTCAACCCCTGTAGCATCAACGCTGCAAGTAATTCATCATCTACCTTTTTGCCCAGATCACGTAGCTGTTGCGCTACTGTCATTATGGCAGTTATGTAGTCTCTGATTGAAGAAAATTGCTCTAGTTTCAGGCTCACCAACTTTGTAAGAAGTCTGCATCGATTATTCAGGCCCTTGTCTTCAAAGGCAGTCTTCAGGGCATCCCATGCCGCTTTTGCAGTCTTCGATTCACGTACGTGTATCAAACAATGTGGTTTAATCATTAAACAGATTTTTGCCCTCGCTTTCTGATCTCTTTTAGAGCCGGAAACATCACTAGCAGCTGGTGTTGTTTGAGTGTATTCCCACAAGTCTTCATGAATTAGATAAAGTTCCATCATGAACTTCCATGTATTATAATCAGTACTACCATCAAGTTTCTCTATTGCTGGTAAACTCATACTTACTCCTTGGGATGGATACGATTGTGATTGTATATGCGTACCATTGCCGCTGCTCCCAGAGTTATTCATGATCGTACTTTCTATTTCCGCTGGTGATCATAACCTGAAGGAGTGTGATACTACGTAGGTACACTCCTTCACAGAGTAGCTCTTGGAAGAAAAATTCATAAAGATATATTATAGGATATTAGTAAAAACACACTTGGCAGAACACATATTTATTACTTGACGTTCTCTTGTCAACTCAAAAAAAGAAAATTCAAAATACTATCATAAAATGCATAGAGATTAAAAAAAGGTCGCAATACTCTTGCTCTAACAGTTAAGACGCGACACATTCGGGCGCATCTCAAATTGGTTACGTCAATTATGTTGTGTTTGCGTTATATTTTGCTCCACATTGAACATCTATTGTTAATACTGCTCGACTTGCATTACTCGCGCTGTAGTACGAGCAAATTGTTAAAGATCTAGTAGGCCATGGTGATGGTGTAATATGGTTCTCACTCAAGTTCTTAAATTCTTGCTCTTGTTATGATCAGACAGCCGTCTTTAACCAGTGCTAATGTTCTGAATGGATATAGGACTCTGGTTATTATTAATTTATCTGTCCTGAAAACAACATGTGTGTGATATTGAATATTAATGGAATAGAAATTAAATTGTTTAATCATTTAAAGTAGGCAACTGGTTGTTATAGCCCTTGTTTCGTCTATAATAAGTGCTATTGTTTCAGCCCTGAAGGATATTTAGAAGTAAACAAAATATTACAACATAAAACATTTAGAGGCAAATATACCACATTGGACATTGAAAGAGTTGTTAGTAACAATGATAAGCAGAGGTTTAAGGTGCGGAAGAACCCGTCTACCAACTATCTAGAGATCAAAGCAAACCAGGGTCACACTATTAGTGACGTTACTGATGCGGACCTTACACCCATCACTGAGGTTGTCATTCATATTTAACTTGACCACATGGAATTTTGAAAATTGCTCTCTAGTAGAATCATTCTCTATGATATAAGTTAGCAAACATAACTTATGATAAACCTAAACAAAAAAATTATGAAAAGTATGTGGAGTTAGTGATCCGCAAAAAATCTCAAGCACAGCTTTTAATGCTTGATGTACAAATATTTATAAACTGATATAAGTAAAATTTTGCTTTTCAGGTCAAATACAACACTGTCATTCATGGCACATATCTTAAATGCTGGAAAGTCATAAAAAATGAAGGCTTATGTCGTATGAAACGGAAGCACATTCATTTAGCAAAAGGTACATTAGATGATGCTTCCGTGATCAGTGGGCTCCGGCAGAACACTGAAGTCCACATATACATAAATCTCTCTAAGGCACTTGCAGATGGTATAAAATTCTTTGAGTCAGAAAATGGTGTTATCCTGACCAGTGGTAACAAGGAGGGATATTTGGAATCTAAGTACTTTGAAAAAGTTGTAAATATTCATACAGGTAAGTTTAAATGACTTTTTCTTATTTTACTACAAAGATACATGCAGTGCACCAGTTATCCATTGCATTGCCTAGAGTAAATTGAACCTATGAATTGAGTTTCCTACAGCAACAAGTCTTTTAGCTCATCCAAACTACTTTTAAAAGTGTGAAAATTCACTGTCACAGGTCACCTACCCACCAATCTGTTATAATACATTCTAACCTATATCCTACTCGATCCACAGTTTAAAGTTTCCCATTATATGTTATTTGTGAAGTAATCATTGTTTAATGATATCCTAATTACGTTATTAATGCATCCCAATATTAAAATACCAGTTAACTAAATATGTTAAGACATTAATGTTTGTGTTTATGCCATTAACAGCACCATGATAGTAGTAATTGCTTTTCTCTTAAAAGTTTATTAACTTTGAGACATCAAATGGGGTTTTGCCTTCGCCTCATAACACTGGATTGAGTTATTCTTATTCCATTATTTGAAAATAAATTCTGCAGTTGTGTGTAAGTAAAAATATATTACTACCTGCACCCTGCTTTTTTTGTAATGCTTTTTCTCTTATTCATTGTGTGCCTTTATTTTTGTAATGTATTTACATTTATTACTTTTTTTTTAGTAAATATAATATAGAACCAAGTGTATAATGGTTGTTTCTAGGTGAGCACCTGTTCCCATGAACCATGGACAGAGCAGGGCAGGTGCAGATGTCCACCCCGACGCCGTCGTCGTCCACCGGGCCTGCCCCGGGCCCGGCCCCGGCCCCGCGCCCTGCCCCGGCCCCGCGCCACGCGGCGCGCCGCCGCCCTCCTGGCCCAGAGATAGCTGATGCCCACCCACACACACCCGCCTCCCGCAGAGTTCTCGTCTCTGGTAAGCATAACTTTATATTTATCAGCAGCGAGACGGTAATTCAATTATCTATTTATGACATAGAAACGGCTAATGCCCAAATGCCGTACCACCTCAAAATTAACGACTGCATTCTGACCTTCTCTGGACTATTGATATGATATTCCAGGACCAAAATTAACTTAATCAGACCATCCGTTCTCGAGTAATATCGAAAACCAATTAATTATTATGTAAGATAAAATATGACTCACAATTGCAGGTTACCCCAACTACACTCAGCCGCAAGACTTACTTGACGTTTTTACAAAATTTGGTAATGTAAGAATAGACAAATGCAATAGCTGGTCTGCCACTCTAACATACTCTAATGAAGATGAAGTAAGAGCAGCTCTAAGGGCGAACAAGCGACTCCACATCTACGGACACTTCTTGTCAGTGAAGCCGTACTCCACAAAGCTGGCGACCGAAGACAACCGCCCGCCGCATCAACCTGCCACGCCGAAGCGAGAATTTCCACTTAGCAAAAAGAAAGGTATATACAGATAGATCTTTCACAGGTGTTTCTCGCCAGCCTATTTCCCATATTGAATGATTATTGTCTACTGCGCGCAAACAAAAAAGTTTAAACGCAATACATAAATAAAAATTGTAGACAAACACAATTACTGCTTGTTAACGAGATACACTTACTAACCATAGTATGCAAGTTGTTAATAAATTTTCTTTGACGCCGCGGTCTAAGTCGGAGGCTTTTGTCTATAGGTACCATGTTAAATGTATTGTGTAAAAAAACGTAAACTCAATCTTTATTATATTCCCTAGGAGTCATATTGGAACCCAAGAAGATCGACTTGACTGGTGACTTCCACACACAGCTAGATAACATCCTATTTGCAGTAAGACTCAAGATGGAAGAAGTGCAGTCTCTTAGTTTATTGTACACTGACCTAGAGATAGCATTGCAAGCGCACTGGCCAGGTAATTAGTTGTATTTTCAGTCATTTAGAGTTCTATTAAAAAAATAGTAATATGTTTTATGTACTGAACATATATTTTTATTCAGGTTGCAAAGCGATACCATTTGGTTCAATCACGACCGGACTGGGCATTAAAACGAGCGACGCGGACTGCTTCATAAACATCCCGGGGCAGTTCCGCGTGCCCACCGGTAACTACGTGAACAAGGCCAAGCGAGTGCTCCAGCAGTACCCGGGCACGTTCGCGGAGATCCTATCCATCCCCCGCGCCAACACTCCCATTGTGAAGCTGTACCACATCCCCACGCAGACCAACTGCGACGTGACATTCAAGTCCCCGCTGGGCGCGCAGAACAGCCGGCTCCTGGCGCTACTCCTGCATGCGGACGCGCGCCTGATTCCGCTGGCCGTGCTGCTGAAGTACTGGGCCAAGGTGCACGAGCTCACGGGCACCGGCAAGCTGACCAACTACGCGCTGACGCTGATGCTGGTCTTCTACCTGCAGCAGGCGCCGGCCGCGCTGCCCGCCGTGGCCTGGCTCCAGCGCGACCCGGCGCATGCCTACATGGTGGACCACTGGAACACCGGCTTCAACGCCGACCCCGCGCAGCTCCCCCCTTCCGCCAACACTTCTTCAATCTCCGAGTTGCTCGGAGGCTTCTTTGAGTATTACTCCATGTTTAACTTCGACGAGATGATCGTTTGCCCGTATCTGGGCGTTCCCGTCAAAAGAGAAATGTTCAAGGACACGGCCAATATGCCAAAAGAGTTTGACCTCTACAAGAACAATGTGTTAAACAACTACGTCATGCCGATAAGGTATCAGACTGCGATGGTCGTGCAGGACCCTTTCGAACAATGCCATAACGTTGCCTCCGCGATCACCAGCAAATTAGCTTTGGACATCAAAACCTACTTCAAATTTTGTGCTAACGCATATGAGAAGGAAAAAACAAATGGATGCCAAGAATTTCTTAAAATTATTTTATTACAGAAACCTAAACTTATTCGTGGAAAAACGCACCCCGAGTACAGAGTAAATTTGTTCCCTAGAATAGTAAATACCATAATTAGCTTCGACTGGAAGTCTGTAGTGAGAGACATGGTGATGGAGATATTTGAGAACATGTTAATGATCAAGCTTGGCAAAGTTGAGGAGAAAGTCAACCCAGATACTAAGAAGGAGAAAGAAAAGTATAGCGGCGCATTAACTAAACCCATATGGAAGAGGAAATCATTCTCCAGGCTGTACAAACAAATGGATTTGACATTAGAGGAGAGACAAGGAAGGATTACACAAGAAGTTATTAATGTCGAAAAACAGGACATTAATGTTCAATTCCAGTTAACCATGACTTACTGCCATCAGCCTAAAAGCGCTGTCATCTCTATAAGGCTCGGATCCGGGGATCTGGACGCATTCAGAGAATTTGGGAAGTTCTTCATATCAGTGACGCAGAATTGGGTAACCGAGTTACTGAAGCCATTCTCGATGCCCAATTGCAAGGATACAGCTACTAAAATAGCCGAGACCTTAGAAGCCAACAACCATACTAGTGAAATTGATTCCGACGACGATGAGGAAATCGTAATCCTACCTAAGTCACATCTAATTGCAAAACCTAAATTGGCGGATGACGGGCCAGACGCTGCAACAACCGTAGATATCTTAACAAATAGAACCAGAAACAGTTTGAAAATTAATGTCGAAGATTGCCCTCAAAATAAGAAAATCGTAATAAATAATTGTGATGAAACAATACAAAGTAAAACATCTGACGTGGTTACTAACAATACAGATGTTACCCCCATTAAAAGTGCAGACAATGTAACGAATAACACATAAGAAATTTTGACGATAAATACAGAAAATTGTGATAAAATGCCGCAACATTGACAAAACATGTAGAAAATTTCTCTAAAAACGCAGAATGTTTGCTAACAAGCGACTGTGGCGCCAGAAATCTAGAAACGCGCGGGTATCCGCCCGGCACTGACGTGGCGTCACCTGGCGCTAAAGTAACACGGAGACATGTTCTATTTTGAGACATTAAGCTTATGAGTATAATTACTTAGTGTAAAAATCGTTCTATCAATAGAAATAGTGAATAAAATTTTATTTTAATATTAAGCTAAGTCACTTACGATTTATTTTTATGCGGTTTATAGAAATTTTAATTTTAACTAAAATTGTCGTTTAATTTTTTCCCTGTTTATCATAAAAGTATTATAATTATTGATGACAAAAGTATCTTCAAATTCTTGAGACGCTAAACAGCAAAAGACTTCATCGGTATCCTTTTTTTTTGGCCACACTATTATTTTCTCCTGCATCATGGGTGCGTTTACAAACATACAATTAATTTCACATACACCCAGACCCGAAAAAAGAGGATAGCTTCCAGTTGAGCCAAATGCCCGGGCATCGCGCCAACCATGCCCTCTCTAATCCAATTATTAGTTATGAAACAGTGAATAGGCATACTATTGCCACAATAATTTAACGAGCCTGCTGCTAGTTGACTATGGTCCATCGTTGCAGAAGACGTGAAATAACATCACCTTTTGCTCACTCGATGCCTGGGTAGACAGGCATGTCTTGGCCTTTTACCACAAGTTTTTAAGCTTGGGCGGGAAGAGTCATGTCCCCTAAATTAACCCAATGGTATAAGACAGAACGGATAAAAAAGGTTTTTTATTTGTTCTGTGTCATAACTTCATTAGATATTTCAGCCGGATTTGCAGGGCAAGCGCAATAAGGCACCACGGCCGCTACCGGAAGTAGGAACGGGGTGGTTTTAAGTTAGTAACTCGGACAATCTCTCTCGTCATACCCTAAGCGATAAAAGTTAATTGGATGATTTAGGTACCTACAAAAACATAATTTCTCGTTTTGCTCACCAGGCGAAATCAATCGAAAATTTCCAAACTCTACAATACGCAGCAACCAGTGATGATGGGATGCTGGTCCCTACACAATTTGTACAAGTTAGTTTGAGATTATATTCCAACAGCTTAGCAGCAATGTCACTGCTGGGCAGCATCCTAGTAGCAGCGCAGTTGCTTATTTCTTAGTTCGTAATCCCACTTTTAGGAGTATATTTTATGTTTTGTGATGGTGTGCTATTTTTGACGAAAAGACAAGAGGAATAGATAGGCGCTATCTGGTAAGCAAAAAACCTGTAGCCGTAGAGGCACATAGCAGAGTGGAGACGTGGAGTACGTGGAGATCTGCACCTTCTTCCCTAGTGCTCCTTGAACTAGAAGTCGGCACCAGTAAGAGCCTGACAGTCCAGCCACTGTGCAATACATGTTTTGTTAAGTAAAATTGATCTATAATGAAATTTATAATAGGGACTTTTCAAGACAGTAAAATTAACGATAACGTTCTTACGTTGTATTTTAGAAATCCCAACTTTGAATTATTGCTAACAGTAAAAATCTATATATACTATATAAATTTTAATGTTTGTCATACAATGCGTACAATAATTTATTGCTTTAATTTCGATAATAGCGGTTTGATGCAATGACGTATGTTGTATACATCATTATAGGTATAGGTTCAATGTGTGTTTTTGATTCGAGCTACTATAATTTTCCCCTCGAATTTGTTGCCTGATCTGGATCTCACATCTGTGCATCAATCATAGATAGTTCCATAGACTATGGATAGTTCTTCGAAGTTGCAGACATGCTGACAATTCAGACATATGACAGAAACAAAATAACTGACAGACAGAATAAAAATAAACACATTGGAATCTTGAAAATTAACAATAAATGAATAATTCGGATCGTTTCTAATATTATTTTGTAAAAACTACTGCTTGTATAGAAAACACCATGAACTGGCAAGGTAAATATACAGAATCCACTTACATTATACTTAATTATCTGTTATTGTTTTAAAATATACTTTATATACTTATGAAATTATAATCAAACAAAATTACCTAGTGGCTTTGATTATTAATATGTCTAGATGGAGTGTCGCCCTACAATCATAACAAAGAAAACGAGTCAACTATTTCAAGCATGTGTGCGTGCAGGCGTCGTTTTACACTGCGCGTCTATGTCTTTGTGTGCGTAAACAATACGGAATAATGATACCAGCTACTACAAATTCTCCCATAAATAACATTAAAAATAGAATAAATAAAAAACTTTAGGGTTGTATGTATGTATGTACCTAGTGTTATTCAGTTTTAGTGTATTTTTATATTTCAGTTGTTGCTGTTTTAAATAAATTAAAGACACTTATTTAATTAAAATTAGGTGGTAGAATGTTGTAATTAAATCAATTAGGTAAATTATACAAGTATAACAATATTTGTATAAATCGGGACTTATTCGCAATATTATACTTATTACTAAAATGGTACGATACCTTTTTCTTTACCCGACGTGACGTTTCGGCCGAATTGCACTGACCGTGGTGACGGGTGGACTCGCCCGAAACGTCGGGCGAATAAAGCGTCGGGGAAAAGTTTCAAAAATATGAGGTAATAAAGAATATTACGCTCATACATATACACGAAAAGTTGTTTCCCACGGTTCTACTCGCATCGCGCACCCGTATAAAAAGTAGCCTGTATGTTATTCTGATGTATAAGATATATTACTGCCAAGTTTCATCTAAATCGGTTCAGCAGTTTTTGCGTGAAGGAGAAACAAACAAACATACAAACTTTCGCATTTATTATTATATTAGGATATACGTGATAAAAAAAAACATAACTCTTCTTGGAAGTCGGGTAATAAAGAAAAAAGTCTGTTCAGAAGTTATTATATAATTTATCGCCTTATCTCCGACATTATTAGGCCTAAAATTAAGAAAATATACTACAGATAATATGTACCCATAGATTTTAGGAAAATACACGATTTAAAAAGTGATATTTAAAAAAATGTTTTTGTTGGGAACCCTTTGCACTCGAGTTCAATTTGCATTTGACCAGTAAAACTTTAAAAAGTACATGAACGAAATTGTGTAGACGTAACCAAAAACAAACTAATATTTACCCACAAAAGTGCCGTTAAGTTGGGAGAATGAAAAACAGAAACTGGCAACACTGATAAAACGAAAAAATATGGCGTCATTTGGTAAGCATTAAAACAAAAATTAAATATATGTAATTTTCTTGGCTATTTACTGATGATAGGTGAGGTGTTAGGTATTTTTTGCCCTTCCTTTATAATTCCGGCACACTTTTATAGCACATACCGTCATTTTATCGCTGTTATTAGTTTTTTTCTTAGCACGCGTCATGCGTAGTGACAATAGAGCGACACGGTTTGTACTGATCGGCGGGTAAGCAACTGTCGGCCAACAGTTGGCCGACACTTTTTGACACGTTTGCGCGCACTTGACGCTCTATCTAGACATATTAATAATCAAAGCCTAGTGGTTAGTGAGTGTCCTTTTGGATTTTTGATATACCTTACTAACTTCAGTTAATTTTGGTAAAAGATAAAAAATAATTCAACCAGTCAACCAGCTACTAACAGATTTTATTAGTATCGTTATTTTTTGTGACCAAGAAATAGTGCGTGTTTTTACTTAGTTGCTTTTGAATATCGACAGATACTTTTATTATAATTTTTGTTTAGCAAACGAAACAGATTTATTAAAAACTTAATTTTTAAATATTTCTGGCGTTTAGGCTTTAGTTAACCTTTTGGCTGTCAATAAACTGTTGGTCCTTCGCTAGCATGACTAATCTGTTTGTATTTTGTAATCTTTACATAACAATAGCAAAATTATCTATTGGTTTTTCAACCCCTGATATGCCGGGAGTGCAGATCCACGCAGGCCACAATGTGTTTTCTATTATTTGTCATATACCGGCAGACAAAAGTTTAAAAAACATTCAGTAATAGACTCTTGAAATTAGATTTGCATGAAATCAGTATTTAATGCCCTAGCTCTTATAAACCATTCCATTTCCAGCCTAAATGAATAACCAATTTTTTATTGAAACATCTAGGTTCTCAACAGAAACTTCATAAATGTAATGACAAAAATCTATCTAATACAAAGATTTTGTATTGATATTGGTTATTCATTTTGGCTCTTAGTGACCTTGCTTTGGCAATACTTTCTGTCTTACTTAATTATGCTTCTTTCACAGATGACATACTGAACACAACTAATCTACATTTTGTTGGGGATTTTGACGAGCAAGTGCAAGAAATTTTGTCATATGTGAGACTGACTGCAGAGAGAGTACACAGTCTGAAGCTTTTGTTTGATGACTTAGAATTTGCTCTACAGCAATTGGCACCTGGTAAAGTAACCATTAATATTTCCTGTAATAGTTTTACCTGATGAAAAATTCAAGTACCCATAATATAATATGTAATAATCTTGCCTCCATGCATAAAAAAAACTACTGTGATACCAGATTCTATGGTAATAAACTGTATAGTATCTTTGTATAATTGTATAGTCTCTCTGACCTAGGATTTCTGGACTGCTTGTTAACCTTTCAATCACGGTAATACACACACATCGAGTTTTGATGAATTAAATATGCAGTTATATTAACTCATCTATAAATACCTATAGTAGTGCAGTCTAAATCTAAATGTTACTTATTTGAATTGGTTTCAGGTTGCCAGATTGAACCATTTGGCTCTGTGGTGACTGGGCTGGGGATAAAGACGAGTGATGTGGACTGCTACGTGGCTCTGCCGGCCGGTGAGCTGCCCAGTCCGCAGCATGTGGTGCGTGCGAGGCGCATACTGGGTCGGTACCACACTAAGTTCACTCAGCTGCTAGCCATCACTACAGCCAAGGTCCCCATAGTCAAGTTTTTCCACATCCCTACCCAATGTCATTGTGATGTCAATTTCAAAAGTCCTGCTGGCGTGCGCAATAGCAAACTGCTCGCTTTCCTACTGCACTGGGACAGACGAGCTCTTACCTTAGCCATTCTAATCAAGTACTGGGCCAAGCTAAACAACTTCATAGGCACCAATCGGATGGGCAATTACGCGCTAATGATGATGGTGGTATTTTATTTGCAAATGAAGAACATTCTGCCGGCCGTGTATCGACTGCAAGCGAACGTGCCGTGCTACATGGTGGACGGCTGGAACACTGCGTTCAACGAGAGTATGGGGGGCGAGGGCACCAACACCGAGCCGCTGTACCAACTGATGGGCGACTTCTTCAAATGTCTCAGTACATTCAATTTTGCAGACTTCGTTATATGTCCTTACTACGGACGCGCGATCCCTAAGAATTGTTTTGATAATTTCGAGCTTCCAGACGAGTTCCATTTATACAAGGAACATGTTACTTTAGATGTCCGAAAAAAGTTAAATACAAAATCCAAAATTTGCGTCCAGGACCCTTTCGATCACGCTAGGAACTGTACTGTCGGCGTCTACGAGAGGTTGGTGGACAAAATATTGCTTCACTTTAAATTTGCGGCGCACAAGTTTACTGAACAGCCAAGTCACAACTTCCTGAAAGTTATATTGACGCAAGATCCAAACAATCGGCCAATGAATAAGGCGGTACCCCCGCATCTACACAGAAATAATAAGATACAAAAAGCTAACCGAAAACAGAAGCAGAAAGGGCTGCGCACTGGCTTGTCGATGCTCGCAAACAATCGCTCCGCAATCACCGTGTTGACGAAAGGATCAATAAAATAAGCAAATTAATGGGGGGCTTGAGGTTCCTGCACTATCTACCTGCGCATATAAGTGCGAGAGACCACTAGGCTATACTTTTAGAAGCAGTGCGACGTTATTTCTGAGTACTTTAAAATTTAATTCATTACAGAGTCAGTATCAAACCATTGGTGGGCCTGTGAGCCTTATGCTTACATAGGTATTTAAAACTTAAATGCTGGAAAATTTAATTTGAAAAGACTTGTTATATTGGATAAAAACTTAAATAAGTATTGAACTTGTTATGTTTTTAGATAGGTGTGTTATGTAGGTGTCGCAGTTGTGGGTGTCAACGTAATAATTTGCCTCGGCTCGGCTGGGGGCAGGAGAAGGATCGAGGTGGTTTAAATGAGGTGGTTTAAATACGTAAGAGTCTGACAAGTACTAGGTAGTTACTGCTGTTTTTTTATAAAGGGGACAACTGTTATATGTCTTCTCTCGCCCAGGACAGGGTGAGAGGGAGTGTCAGACTCTTACTGACTAACCCCCCCCGCTCCTTCTCCTGCTCCAGGCCGGAGCCGTGGAACCTCATTACGCTTGACCTACGGATTGGTTTGAAGTCGTCTTCAACCTAAAATTTTTTTACAATTATAAATCATGTTTAGTCTAAAGAAAAATATAAAAAAGAGTTATACCGTAAATGTTTTGCCGTTTTATAAATACCTATATAGTCGACTTCATATTTCTGTTTATTTAATGAGTAAGTAGCTGTTTATAAAAAATAAGTCGGGAAAGTAGGTAAATGAAAAATTGTAAATATATTTAAATAACATAAAAATACTTGTATCTAATAGATGTCGTTCCAGAATGAAGATAAAATAGTTATTCATTGACTATTGAACTATCAACACTAACTCCGGAAATGGTCAACTAAGACTATATTCTTAAGTTATACTTGGGGAGGATTTGTTAATACCTACATTTCATAAATCTGTATACAAAGTATTATTTTAATTTTTGTCATTGTTTGTTGTTGTTGTAATTTAAGTAGAAACCAAAATGTACTAGGCTATGTATGTAAATCTGTTCTTGTGTTAATAGTTTTATTATAATTGTACCTACTAACTTATACATAGCTATTTCTGTTGGTTGTATAAAATGTAAAATAAAAAATGTAGGTAGGTACGTAATATAATTATACAAGCGTTCATAATATTACAATATAAAAACTGCAGGCGCTGATTCAAACTATGCAATTATATAAATGTTATAAATAGGCCAGGTGATTTAAGAATTATATCGATGTTTATGTAAAATGTAACTTTTCTCTTCATATACCTATGTTAACAGACCTTCATGGTGAATTGTATATTTTTCTGAAACTTACATTAGGTGACTGTTGTAGCCTTTCCACATACAATTTATTGTATCTAAGCAGGTATTTAACAATACAAACTGTCTTTTTATTAACACATGAGACATTTTCAATTAGTTAAATAAATATGTATATGTGAACAGTTAACTCACGACTTAGCCACGTAAGGGATTCATATTCAGCTGAATGACAGATGGCTGCATGACACTCGCCTCCTTCCTTCATATAAGTATGAGCCCCTAATTTGGCTTGAAACTAATCGAGCTACCTCGTCAAACGTTTACGTGAGAAAGCCGATAGACATGTGTTATTCGTAAAAATTGTACCTATTTCCTCGCACAGGAACTTATTGTTGATCTCAATGAATACGAGTCAAACCATGTTATTTTACTGTTTATAATTTTAAGAAGCACGCAGTGTATATACAAACTAATCAGACGGGAGAAACGGAATTTACATTGATGTAAGTGATTACAAATGTCAAATATACTGAAATCATAAACGATATAATTTGTCTAATTTATACTTATTTATTGTCCACTGCATCTTAGGAAATAAGTAACATACGCTACTCATAAAATATACATTTATTTTACAAGCTTGCTTTAAAAAAATACAAAATGATCTTACGTGTCACTATGACGTAGGTGGTTTACTGTACTTGCGTACTTTCACTGTCACATAGGCTGTTTATTAATTTCTTGCTAAATATACCTTCTAGGACACTGTCTCTAGACATTTTTTTAAACATTTCTGCGGTTTCATTTATTGCTCTTACAAATCGCGCCATGTATTCGGAACTGATGGCCTCTACAACATTATTGTCGTGATAAAAAATGTCTTGAATGCACAATGGTGCATCAACTTTAAAATTATATTTAAGCCTAAGCCGCAATTTGTCTATCAAAGTTTCGTTGTTACGTATATATTCATAAGAAAATTCATCTGGATATTTGTTTGGATCCGCAAAAGCGTTCCTCCTAATAGGATGGCCCGCAAAAGGTGATACGATGTATTCATCAAAGGGGAATTGGTTGTAGTAGTCGAAGAACCCTGCAAGCAGCTGGTATACGTCCTCCGTATTCGTCGTATTGTACTGCAGCTTGTTGTAGCCCATGTTCCACCCTTCCACAAAATAACTCTTAGAGTTTTTCTGCAACTCGTAACCGGAGGGCACCATTTTCTTTTGTTCTAAGTAAAATATAACTAATAGGTATACACTATAGCTTGGAAATGGGTGTGAGCCCTCAGGAGCAGGGACACGGTTGAACATCCACACTTTGGCAATGCTCATTAATGTGCGGAATCTTTCGTCTAATTCCATGTAATATCTGCTCATGTTGGTGTTCCGAACTGATTTGAAACCGCCTCTAAATACGAGGTCCACCTTCAGCTCTAGGGTCTTGTGATAAACTTGGACTATTGAAAATAATCGAAGAATTCTGGACGTAACGTTGGAATACAATGCTGGCTGTTCCGTAAATAAGGTTTCTATTTCTTCTAACACTTGTAACTCCACGGAAACATTAAAGTTGCGTAACTGTACGTATATGTCGGCATCACTATGTTGCGTCGCGAGACCATTAGCCAGAGATCCAAAATTGTGGAGCGTATAATCTGCAGACAACGGTGAGTATATTAATGAAAATCAACCTCTTAAGTAGTTACATCCAGCGCCCGAGGCTCAAAACGGAGCTTGAGGTGTCAACATAAATTGGTTAGTTGTAAGACTTCACTCTTAATCCAATCGTATGAAAGTAACTAAAATAAAAAAAAATACTAATCTCTTATTTTAAATGCCCTAGAAAATAATTAATAAGTTACGACCAGGGACTAGCTGGACTGAAGACATCGTCAGTTGTAGGTAATGAATGCTATTTTATATTTCTAATTTTTGTTTGTTGAGTTGGGAATATCATCAAATCATGTTGCATACCCCTTATTACTAAGATTAAAACTACTTCATTCCATTCTGTTCTTAACGGCATCAGAAATCAAGCAGGAGAATGAACGAGACGGTTTTTGGTCTTCTCGGCCAGGAGCATCGATCACTAATAGTTCTTTATTAGTGATCGATGGCCAGGAGCGATAAAAGTCGTTTGATAACTTTCTCCTACAAACAAAAGAAAAACTGGACTGGACATTGGCCCTAGTGAGCCGCATCTGTCTGGTCTCTACTCTACGCCATCCCTGAGGGTGCTATTTTTATTTTGCGCATTTAAAATAAAAGCCGTCTAATGTCAAACATTATGTGTCTGGGAGACTTGTCGTGTTTCGATTCCCGGAATTCTCGAAATCTGCACCTAGTGGCCCTGCATAGGCAACAGTCGTATGTAGCCTATGCTTAAATCCGGCACAGGTTGCATTGTTTCATGTCACTCAGTTGATACTGAGCGTTAAGGTGAGGGTGTTTGCGGATAGCACTGACCTCCTCGCCACTGGCGGTCGAGAGTGGCCCGGATGTCGCGGTCCAATCGAGCCAACAAGTCGGCGTGCTGTCGCGGAGACATCATTTGGTGTTGCAAGATTTGTTGCAGCTGGGTATCGAAGCTGGGAGACGGACACAGCGGCTCGGACTCCACGCTGCGTCCCATAACCACCACCAGTGATACTGTTGAAACAATAAAATGAAAAGTACGATTATCTGCTAGAACATGATACTTATAGGTATATCTACATATAACAATAATCCAGTTTTGTTTTTAAGTATCTCTTTCCCTTTTCATTTGATTAGGTACTTAATTTCGTCGAAATACCTACAGGTTGAGTTTGGACTCCTTTTGGGGATGAGAATTACAATTTTAAAATTTAAGGATAAAGAAATTAGGTAGGTACAATGACGTATTATATATAGACACGTCATGAACCAACATCGCGGCGCTTAAAAACGGCGAAAATACTAGATAACTACTTCTACGAGTAAAGAAAGGGAAAGAAAATATGACATCGTATAGTGGAATGCCTTTGCTAGAGGGAGATAAATATACATCTTCAGTTATGCCGACGTCACGTGACTATACCTTCATGCGCCGGCCGCCATAAGATGGCGGGCGCCGGCGTCGAAAAAAGTAAAATAAAAATAGGTTGTTTGGTGAACTTACGCATGAAATGACACATTTTTGTCTTTAACTTTTGGAGTATAATTTGTACATCGTCTGAACACACACGACGACATGCTTTCTTTATGTTTCGCACAGGTTTACACACGATATAGATTAAAAACAAACGTAGCGTCGAGCGGCAGGTTGGTGCGTAACTAAGCGCGATGTGGTCAATTGCCTTCATTTCATGTTGTCATTTTAGAGCGCGGACAACGTATCTATAGTTTTATACATCATTGGGTAGGTAGGTATCTTAAATTCGCATTCCTCATAATAATAGATTGAACAAAAAAAGAAGAATGAAGAAATTCAGTAAGTTGGACATTGGAGGAAACCGTTATTAGAAAAACGAAGATATTTGCTGTGGTTTGCGCATGTATAAGTAGGTTGGTACTGAAAATTAGAGGATAGACAGGTTCGCGAAGAAGGTGAATCAGAAAGGAGAACAGAGTGGTTAGCGCCCTTTGCTCCCTACGCTGGCACATACGTAACCACTTTAATTGCAACGGATGGGCAGAAAAATGTTCATATTTACAGGTTGAAGACGAAACGAATGCAGTTATTCACAAGTTGATCAACTTTATGGAGGAGATTTGCATTAAAGTCATAATAATACTATGGAAAACATATAAATATTATGGAAAACAACAAGGCCTGCACCAGGATTGAATTGGTGATGGCCTGAAGCAATTTTTTGACGCGATGAAGCCCGCAACGAACTGGTCATCTTTTAGTTTTCTGTCTATGGTGAGGCTTTATCATTCACGAGATTAGGTATCTTGGTGCCCACTGCCATAAATAGGTCTTCGGTTCAACAAGAAGCTGTCTTGTCAGCAGCATAGCATTGGTTTTGCTTGCTCTGAACGTAAGCTTGGAACTAATACCCTTTGCTCCAACTGTTTCCAAGGTACCTACCTACCGTTTACTGACTGCTCCAAAGTAGGTACTCTATGGTACCAAAAAAGGAGAACCAGGTCGTCCGCAAAAACCTGGCAATACTTAAACTATCTCATCCGGGACGCTGTGTAGCAACGAATTTAGGATAATATTCTAGAAAGTACATCTACCTTCGGTTTTATTTTGTTTCACGGCTTAATCTCGTTCCTAAGAGCTACACTGGGAAGTCGACTAATTTACTAAAGAATAAAATCACTTTTAGGAACCTGCCAAGTAGATACAACAGAATATCAGCTTGCCTCAGTGATGAGATGGATTTAGGCATAGGTACATTTAAAATTTAAAATGTTTAGAAAATCAGCAAAAACTACTTTAGCGGGTACGGGTAGGCAATTGTTAGCAAAGGAAAAGCAGGTGGGTGTCTACAGTTGATCTTACCTAATAAATGCAGCATTCTCAAGTAATATGGAATACTTCCAGCAGCACGACTACTCTCTCTGCAACACTGCAAGGAACCTAAGAAAATAACAATTCACAGTCATAAAACTAATAAGGTAAAAACATTGCTACACATTAGGATTGTCTACTGTGTTGGGTCCATTTACGCACAGATCAACACTGTATGTGATCCACAAATTGTTGTTTGTAAACGCACCCACGACACAAGTGATAGGAACTGGGACGCCGTCTCCTCCTTCTGTGAAGTCATTTGATGATTTTCCTCTCACAAAAAAACCCACGACACAAAAGAAATTCCTAATGTTGGGCAATGTTTTTAAAAAGAAGGATAAGAAACAAAAGTTGGTTGGTAGTCAAGCAAAGGCACCGTTAATGTAGAAATAAAGGAGTAAGTACTTATATCGAATGATTAATACTTAGATTGTCTAAATATTTGTTAAGATTATAAACATATTTATCACAAATTGACCATTAATTCATAATTCACAAACGAGATTAAGGTTTACTTTTTGTTTCTTATGTATTGTTAAATATTAATCATTTATATAAATAATAAAAAACAGTAAACCTACCGCTATATAAATCCACTAAAATTTAAACGTCACGTTCACGTCTCATACCGCCGCAATAAATCAAAATAAACTAAATTATATACTAAACCAATTTCTATAATACTAAGTCACGGAGCAACAACTCGTACAGATTTATAAAGCACGATTAGTAACATTAATTAGTAACACCATTTGATTATGGAAATATATTAGTTATATAATTGCGTAATCGATTATCAACATTACTATCTAATACAAATAAATCGATTATGCCGATCATTCATTAATAATTATAATCGCCGACCGTTATTTTTTACGCACATAGCGATAGAGGCGTGCGTACATTATATTAGAGATCAATTTTTATTTATTCAACCGAATGTGTGCCGTATATAACCATCGGACCTTGTAGCTTTTAATTGTAGGTAGCCTAGATAGGTATCTACTCTGTGTGTACATGAGGTATACAACTTGCATTGGAATGGAAAGTAACGGATGAGTAAATAAAACAAAACAATAATCAAAAACAACCTTTATTTAAATTTCATCAAGTCACTAATTTCCTTATAGCTTAGATCTTAGCCTAAGTTGCCTAAAGGAATGCCTAAAGAAGGCTAGAGGTGTATTTTACTTGTAAGTTCTAAGGTAGGTAGGTACTATGTACCGTAACAGTGAAAAATAAACAATAAAATTAATATAATACTAGCTCTTACCCGCAGCGTCGCTCCCGTCATTTGATTACCTACCCTACTCTACTCTACCTAACCTACACTACCTACTCTATCCTCTAAACCTGAACTACCTCCCTGCCAATTTTCAGCTAAATCGGTTGAGCCGTTCTTGGAGTAACTAAAACGACTTTCTTTTATATATGTGTATAGATTACCTACAATAGGCAGCTAGTGTAGATACAATAGTGAGGTATGTATTAGGTCGTTTCCTATAAAGTTGCCATTCTGGTAATTTCAAATCACAATAGTACTTTTGCCGATATATCTGGCTACCAATACGTTGGCTAAGCAAAAATACTTGGATTGCATGTGTAATTAATACAAATAAAAAAAAAATACGGCAATTTAATTCTATTATTTAATGCAAAACGGCGATTTCATAGGTAAAGACTAAAAGTGGAACTAAATAATTATGATATAGGTCGTAGCCAACATCGTTTTAATAAAACGCTGTTACACTAAACCCCCTTTCCGAAAGGCCGATCAATGTTAAAATCAATTTAATTTCTTGTCAAGTCATCTGATTGGTTGACCGGATTATCAACAACCAATCAGATGACTTGACAAGAGATTTAACAGGAGATTAGTTAATTTTAGCGTTGACAAGCCTTTCAGAAACCGGGTGTAAGATTTTCTCCAGAGTCGTGGGTGTGTCGTGCGTTAACAGACATACGATTTCAGACATCACACACACCTGGAATAACAATGTATTGAACACTCAAAAGAGTTGTCCTGTGCAGGAATCGAAACTGCGACACGCTGCAAAGCAGCCAGAACGGCCTGAGAGATCAGCCGTTTGATTTAGGAACAGAATTTCTCATTCAGGTCATTAGCTGAAGAGATTTTGTTATTAGAACCAAATTACCATCAGAGCGACCTAACTACTGTGATATATCATTAACTCAACTATTACAATGCCTATAATTGAATGGCTTAGTAAATTAGTTGGCTGTGACATATACATATAATTAGATAAACATAATGTATATAAGAATCATGTTCATCATATCTCTACATACATATAAGTGAGTGTTGGTGGGATATTTGTCATGTGTTATTTTACTAATTTACTTGTAAGTACTTACGTATATTCATTTAGTTTAAACATTGTTCAACTTTTATTTTTACTAGTTGTAAAAGAATAAACTCAATACCCCAAAGCAAGCATGTTTGGTTCAACAATTTTTCCACACAAGTGAGATATTTTTCATGCATCTGAACTATATTATGTTATGTTCTTGGGTATAAGTATTATTAAACCTCTGCGTTAACCGTACAGTCGAAAATTAGATAACAAAATAGCAAAATGCGCACACTCGCCCCCCTCCAAAATACACAATACAAAATATGTTCATTGTTTGTATGAGGAATTATATCACTTTGAAAACTATGTACACATTAAATGCTGCTAAAAGGCACCGTTTTGTTCTTCACCAGCCACATGGAGTCGATTACTTGCCCGTGGAGATCTACCGACACCTGAAACATCAGAAATTACCTTTTAGATCTTGTCGATAAAATAAAATTTATATCTGTACCAATGAAATAATGAATAAAAAAATCTATATTACTTTACCTTATCTTGGCATTTTACACACACTCAGGAACTCTCAGACAACACACACAGACAATAATACATAATAATTTAAAGGCAGCTAACCTGCTCCATGTAGATGTGTGTACCGTTGAAAGCCTTGAACTTGGTGAAACCGAAGTCCTGGGATCTGAACGCCGACCATTTAGGCTCATCATCTGCACATGGAAACCATAACGATTTAACATTTCCCTGCCTCCAAATAAGGCATTGCATCTGTTTTTATATACTTAATTTCATAGCTGTGTTACCAACATTCTACTTAATATGTGTAATTGTTGGCAACACAACATATCGTTGCTAGACTTCAATCGTTTGGTCACTTACTCAGGAAGTGATCCCTGCCTTCCTGGCAGCCAGCCGAGCCAGTGATGATGTGGACGGGAGCCCTGAAAGTATAGCTTCATACTTAGATACATAAGTACATGCCAATATAATAAAAGCAAGAATGACTGTAATATTTTTCCAATCATATATAGTATGAAAGTATTTTTGTCTGTCTTTATTTTTCCTGTTTGAACTGGTGTGGAGACAAGTATTGCTCATCATTCAACAAACTATTTTGTGACATTGTGACCATTTATTTAAAACTGGCTCACCCAGCAAACTTCGTACCGCTGACCTTTTAAATATTCCCTGTACCTATATCCAAGACCACAATAAGCCATGTCGGTCCAACTTTCGCCGCGCAGTCGCTGCGACGCACACATTGCTCATAAATTGTGAGTTCTGTTGTGATTTAAACTAGTAGAGCTATTCTCGGTTAATTCACGAAAGTAGTAACCTTAATAGTTTTATCAAATTATGATAATTTATTTTTCAACATTGGTATATTTGAGAATGTGCTACTTTTGCGACTTCATGAGAGCAGTAGACGCAGGGCTTTGGTCAATTGTCTAACATTACTAGATGTAGCTATATCTATATATATATATACATCGCCTGATGTCTTTGCAACGGCGCTTCCAACTACTTCATACTAACTAGGTAGTTCTATGTTGAGCAGTCTGTCTTGTGGCATTATAATCCAGATAAAATGAAACACAATAATTATAGGGTAAATATTTATTAATCATTAAAATTGTCATAATTAGATATGTCATTGTGGTAAAAATAATTTTACAAAATGATATCTTGATAATAAAATTAATACAAATCTGTGAAGGCTAGCTGAGCATTCTACAACATGTCTAAGTATATTATCTCGACAACGTCTTAATTCCTAAACTATTAAAACAAATTGTAGTTTTACATAAAGCGTCATTTATTTGCAGGCACTGGTTTGCACGAGTATCCAATTATGTCAGTTATTTGTTTTATCTATACTAATATTATATAACGTTGTATTTTAAAATTGTAGTATTTTTTTCTAAATCCGGGATTACTTTTTTTAGAACAATTTGGTAGTTTCCTATGACAAAAATAAATTAATTCGACGTTTCAATACAATAAAATATTGAAAAATTACTTTTATTCATCGATCGATCGATACACTAAGTTTTAGATATTTTGTAGCTAATTATCAAGAAATAAGTAAGCCAGTTGACGCAACAATCTCATCATCAAAAACAAACTATGACGTCGTAACTCAGTTTTTTATACATAGAAAAGTATAGTTTTTGACGTTTGGATAAAAGTATTGAATTTGACTAGTTGGAAACTACCGTATTATTTTTGTTTTTGTTAGTCCATTTATCGAGGAAGGCTATAAAACATCACGCTAAGATACGTAGGAGCCGAGAAGCGGGTGAAACCGCGCGAAAGCAGCTAGTTAAAAACTCAGTTTAAAAAGATTTATCGCTATCGGTCTGTCCTGATCCATGACCTAGGGAAATCGGGATTCATATTCATATACTCATATAGTACCGGTCCCGGTGCGTACCTACTTCGCTTCGATCGATTTTGTGCGTACCCAAATAAACAATCTACTAAGTAAATAATCCGAAAAAGGCTAAACATTGAGTATAGGTGGGGCCATTCTTAAGTTATAAAATTGCATGACTGCACGGTTGGTGCAACTTGTAGCGGAAAATCTCAACAAATTGTTGTTACAGGTTAGGTGTCATGTGTATGTGAAATTGTTTGTTTGTAACCGCATCCACGACACAGGAGAAAATACTAGTATGTAAGTGGCATTGACTTGATTGATGTAGTAGAACCCGTGCAAACTTATATAATACATAATGTACATAAACGAAGATGTATCATTTTTGAAAATATACTAAAATTTATATAAAACTGATATCACATTAATTTAAATACTAAAGTTCCTAAAAATTGAGATTACTAATACTTGTCGAACAAATCACAGTCGAGATTTCGAGAACAAGAAATTCCTTGAATGGTGTAATGGAATGCTCATTCTTGTCTGTAAATATGTTCTAGCCTCATTTGTATCACCAATGAACAAACAATAGTTACTATAACTATATAAAACTAGAGTTGTTGTGCTTCTTTATTTTTATGTTTGATGTTGAATTTTTTGTGCTGATTCTTGACGAGCCAGAATGAATCAATTACTTTGCCCTTCAGATCCACGTCCACCTAAAAACATAATTTTATATTAGTGCCAACTTGTAGACGAAACCGAGGCGTTGCTGACTGTGGTCAAATAGACATAGGTTTAATTGGGTAGTAATGTAGTAATAGGTAAGTTTTAATGAATTCCTAAATTATTTATAAATGAAATGTATAATTATGTATAAATTATGAGTTAGTTATCTGGATAAAAATAAATATTGTTAAGGATGAATCATAGCATAACAGTAACTGAAAGTGACCGTAACGCCTGTGGTACAGATTCAATTCTATACAGGCACCGTAATGTTATTTGCCTAGATTAATTAAAATGTAAGACCTAGTATAAGATATTTATGTACAAACGTAAATAAATAAATTTGATTGATTGATTGATTGAATAATAAAAGATTGTAAAATGACAAGGGACAGTAAATTAATATTCTTAAATCTGTCCAATTGTATTCGATATTCGACTTTGAAACCCAAGACATAAAATTCATATTCTCAAACATCATCTCATAATTTATATATAGAAACATATAGTTTCTCAAATATTATATTTAGGTTGTAATGAACAATTCAAAATGTTCATGTTCATTCACCATGAACATTTCCAACGCAAATAGCTGCAAAATAAAGTGTGCAATCCTGGTGTCCAGAAATTCTCATCCTTCTTCATAAATTAATGTTAAAAACTATGGTGGCGATAAATGAAACATTTTTTTATGAATAGCAGACATATTAAGTTAACTGACCTGTTCCATATAGATGTGGGTCTTGTTGTGCGCCACGAACCTGGTGTACCCGTAGTCACTGCTTCTGAAGGCCGACCAGGGCGCCGGGTCCGCTGCAACCAACGTCCCGACATATTATATTATACTCTATTCTTCCTTTTCCAACAGCCTGTGATATTTCATTGCTGTAAAAATCTCCTTTACAAAAGAGGGATTTACGATAACCTCTCCGCTTGGCAGGCAGGTTGGAGATGCGGATCAGGTTCATCAAAAAACACTGATGCCCGGTATCCGGGTAACACTTACTATGTTTACCAGTGTTTAAGCGAAATAAACCACTGTTTTTAAATCGGTTCCAAGCCCTAGTGTAACTATATGGATGTAATCCCTTAGACAACTTTATCGGTACCCGTGGGAAGTGAGGGCGTGGTGAAATATCTTATACTTTGCAGTCAACGAAACGTCATAACTTGCTACTAATGTGCTTGTTCTCAACCAGTGATATACTCGTGGTTGAATATTCGGTGTGACACAACTACACTTAGGGCCGGCAAACTTAATGTAAACAGGAGTTATGAAATAAACGTGTTGTTTTAGAATATGCATATGTGTACTTACGTCTGAAGGGATCAGTAGCTTCTTGACATCCAGCCGAACCGGTTATAATGTGTACTGGAGCCCTGGTAACAAAGACATATACGGAAGTAAGAAAATTGTCAACCAAACAAGTTCACCATCATGGGTCATACAGAATCCTTTCAAATATAGCACCAAATATGTAAATTCACCAAATTCTTTAAACTTATAATGAAATAATAATGAGTTAGTTATAAAGCCACAAGCAAGTTAACATTCTGTTAATAACAATTAGCATATGCGAAGAAATCGCAGAATTTGTAAATAAATATGCGTTAGTGTATAAATATGTTGGTTAATATATAAAGCGGGTATTTACCTTCACAATTTTGATATAAACATAATTATGTAGATAGGTATAATTTTCACACGGCACTCGGTCAAATAGTTAGTTGTATTAATTCCAAAGTACATAGATATATACATAGCGTTATGTAATACACACGCCGAAAACTATAATATTATACGATAGGTCTTATGTACACTTGCATACTTAGTACATTCAAAATATTAAGTTTATGTTCCTGTTAAAAATTTAGTTAACAATAACATATATACCATATATGCTTTGAGAGGATAAAAAAACCGCAAATCCCCAATAAAAAAAAAACTTTCCAATTTATATCAAAAATATGTGTAATTTCATCATGTGAATAAAATTAATAACACACCTCGCCAAACCATATATTACGGCAGTTCGATTATGTGTAAACGTAAGAACCTGATATTATGGGAATTAAAAAATATAAAACTTAGGTACATAAAATAATGACTTCTTTTTTTAAGGAGGATTATTGAGGCCAGATTTTTGAAAACATTTTTGAAATCTACGCATTAGCGATAGCGACCCTGTTATGGCACGACAGTAATCAGTTGTTTGGTTTTCTAAATAACTTCTAAATAAGGAGAAGGTTACTTAAGTTGATTTTATATATTACTAGCGAGCCACCACGGTGCCATGATAACTCCACTATTTAATGGATGTTATTATACATACAAACATTCCTCTTCAATCACGTTATTTGTAAAAATCCGTTGCGTAGTTTTTAAGATTTAAGCATACATAAGGATATAGGGACAGAGAAAGCGACTTTGTTTAAAACTATATAATAAGTAAGTTTTCTTGGTGCAGTGATCGGTCGCCAGTATCAAATTTTATATTTCATCATGTTTAATTCCAAATTATGTGTGCTACTTACCCAGGGTTAACGTAGGGCTTGTCGTAGGATCCGTTGTAGACCTTGTTGTCGTAGAGCGGCCAGGTCCTCTCGTACGAGTGCTCGTGAGCCCAGATCACGAGGTCTACTCCGAACTCCATCAGGAGAGGTTCCAGACCTGCGATGTTAAGTATAGATACCTCGTTGAAGAAAGTGTAAGTCTAGGTCATTAAAATCCAGTTTTACAAAAACCAGATTAATTTTAAAATGAATACTTTTGGTAGAATGTATTAATGTATTTTCGACTTTGGCAATAAAAAATTAGTTTGCCATTAAAAATAATCATGGAGCTGTGAAACTGCTCCTTGTTAGTTAATGAAGATGCAGGAGACGGAATAGTATGAGTACATCAAAATTAGTGTAGCATACAGAATATAAATACAAATAATTATGAGTTATAACGATTTTTTTACGACTTTAATTAATGGGTTAGTTTTAATGAAGATTAGTGAATAAATGAATTGATATTAAAATAAAAAAATAAAGTAGCAATAGATTGAAAATCGTATAAAAATATTACAAAATCATTCATTCAGTGACACTGCCAACTGCTGTAATCATAAATGTAAATCATGCACAAGCAGACACGTGTGCAAATACACAGATTCGTGTATATTGAAGCAGGTTAGTATGTAGGTGCTCAGACAAGCAGAGTATGAGCCCGGTCCCTCACCGTAGACGCCGAGCAGTCCGGTCCGCGTGTACTCGCAGCTGCAGTCGATGTCGTTGGAGTCGCTGCAGTACATGGGCCGGTGCCCCATCACCACCAGCCAGGGCCGGCGCCGTCTGCAACAGGGGGCACTAGCTAGTGACGCGGGTGTCACTCACCCAGCTTGCTGTCGCGGTTGGGCAGGTGGAGCCGACACTCCTCGCCGTGCTTACAGTACATCGGCCTGTGACCCATTACTACGAACCAAGGTCTTCTTTTCCTGTTTACAATGTATTATTCTTATAAAAACCATTTTTATAGGATAGGTCGGCAAACGAGCATACAGATTACCTGATGGTAAGCAATCGCTGCCCATGAACTCTCACAACACCAGTGGAGTTATGAGTGCGGTGCCGGCCTTTTAGGGATTAGAGTTTCGGAGATTTAAGGATTGAGGAAGGATTTGGGGTGAGGGGAAGGGTTGGGGCTCCGAATGCCTTACTCACACTTTTCACGACTGTTTTGTGTGAAGACGTGGTATCACTCCGGTCGATTCAATTCGTGCCGAAGCATGGCTCTTCCAGGATTGTCATACTGCCAGTGTCGGTGAACATGACTAAGATAATCTGTGTTTGATATTTATTCAATTATTTCGTTTTACAAATTAAAAGATATGATCCATAACGCTTACGAGAATAATTCCTCATCAGTTCAATAATAGTTTAATAATATATGTATATAGCACACAATAATGTTTACGTTTATAAATTGCATTACAAACAATAATTTAAAGTATGGAGACTAAAATTTTAGTCTAAAATAAAAATAAATATGTTTGTAGCTGATATTTGTCATGTTGACGTTTAGAACTGTCAAATGTCACAGATGAACATTTTTCCTGCCCGAGTTTAAACTATTTGTATATAATATGGACGAGTTAGTCATAAATACGAAAAACCAACAAGCCTTGAATTTTTATTTAAAACTAGTCAAAGGACTTAAGTATAATAAGATAACTTTCAATATAACATATTGTCACCTGTTCTCCGGCAGATTGGCCTTGGCAAGATCCTCTTTCAGCCAGTTGTACTGGTTGACGATGAGCTTCAGTCCGTACCGTGTGAAGTAGTACACTTCAGTGGAGATAGACACAAAGTGCACGGGACCAAGGTCGAAGCTGTAGAACAGACTCGAGTCGCGGCCGGGCATCTTGAATCGAGCCGCGTAGTTACTGAAGTTGCTGCAGATTTCATTAATGAGATTTTAAATGGATTGCTATGTTAAAGACAGCATTGGTCGTTGGAACCTTGGAGACACGAACATCGTTTATTTCTACCGTGAATTAAATATACGCATTTCAATAATAAAAGTTTTCAACTTTTGTCTCTTCATCCAAGTGTAACAACTATGTCTTAATCAAGTGTTGTGTTTGGAAATTTGAACCGTATTATACGCAAATCATATCCATTCCAATTCTAGTTTCTCGGCGGGCCACGATAACTTATAGCAACTTCTTTATACCGGGGGAAAATTATCAAATGGTTTCTCACGTCCTGGGTGAGACGAGAGGGACCGTAAGACTCTTACTGAATAAAACCCCCCGTTACTTGAGCTCCAGGCCGAGGCCGCGATGCCTTATTTCGCTTGACCCTCAACCCTACTCTAGTGTTACTTACTATGCCTGTTCATGGTTTCCAGGGCATGTCATGTACGGCACGATGGCGGCCAGAGGCTGTATCTGTCGCATGAACTCGTCCCCTACCAATGCGTCGTTGGTGTCCATGTCATATGCAAAGTCTCCCACATGGAGGATCACATCGAAATGGTCGCGCTGTGCCTCGTCTTGAAGGTAGGATAGAGACTGGAATCAATTATGTAGTTGACGTAAGGCAAGGTAAGGATTTAATACATAGGTGTAAGTAAAAGGAATTATTTTTAATGTTAGTGCCCAAATATAGGGGTTTAAAACCGAGTTTCCTTGTTTGGTAATGCGTTAAATTATGCAGATAATAAAAATACATTCCATTAATAAGAATTTTGTAAAGAATGTAATCTATACCCACTGCTATGTTCATACAAAGTATGGTATTTATTGTGTGATAATATTTCAAATTATTGCAGTTTCAAATAATTGAGGAAAATTCGGAATAATAGAAATTCTAGAAATATTATCAAAGAGAAAACTTTTTGTAGGATATATCGATGTATTTACTATTTCACGTAAAAACGACTGAATGGATTTTGTTGACTATGTAAATTGGCGCAGATAGATTATATAATCTGGCTTCAATAACATATAGCCTGCTTTTGATCCGAAAAACGTGGGCGAAGCAACTTGCGATTGATCAAGTTGCTCGATGTAATAAAGTACCTAATGCATAATAATGTAAAAATTGTTGTACACACAAATGAGTAACATATTATCGTTACGGGTGTAGACATAAGTCGACCTATAATAAATAAAAATATATTACATGTGCATTCTTGTTGCCCATGTCCCCGTAGATGGCAGCGCGCACGGGCCAGTCCTCGCCTGCAGGCGGCGTGTGGAACCAGAACTCCTCTGACCACCCGTACACCGAGCCGGCGTGGTACACTGCACAACAACAGGCAGAAACAATCAGTAGATACTTATTTATTTAACTGTTGGTCGAAACAGACAGTTGTACGAAATTAATATGACGAGGGACATGATTGTGTAATTTCAGTTGAATTGGTACTTTTAGTTTAGGTTTTCATGTTGTATTTTACATTAGTAAAAAAATAATATATACTATAAACAATTTAGATAGGTGGATATTCTTAATCAATTTTTGCCAAATTTAGCTAAGAAGCATACATTAAATTTCACGTAATGCCGCATCAGTTCATGCATTTTGGGACTACGATGCAACTGACAGAGAGATAGATTATAAGTAATCCACTTTTTGAGTTAGCTGTTAACGTAGGTAGGTATATCATTTGTTGTTGACAGTGGAACACGAAACGTGAAAATTCGATAATGCCCGATGGACGGATGGACATCCTGTAGATAGTGTCATAATAATACACTACAATGCCATGATTAGTAGTGAAACATTTATACGCAAAATACTTTTATCATAATTAGATTCCGAAACATTAAACTTCCCAGCTAGAATAAACCTGCCTACAAAATCAGTCTGATCCACGGTAGGCAGACTTAAATAAGTCTTCAGAAATGTTTCGAAAAAAGACCCTCGTATTTTGAAACACGTAGATGGTTACATGGTCTACTATAGGGTTTTTTGTCAGGAGACAATCATCTAATGACTTCTCCCGCCCAAGGTGAGGCGAGAGGAAGTGTCCGACCAAGCCCGCCGCTAGGGGTTTGAACGCCCGTGTGCAATTCCCATTATGCCGCCCCCGTTTAACTGTGTCTACCTTACACGATCTAGGTTAAAAATACTAAGTTAAGGATGTGAAAAAAATAAGAAATATTTTACAACGAAAAACTATTCATTTCTTCTTCCGCCCAGGGTAAGGCGAGAGAGAGTGTCAGACTCTTACTGACTAAAAACCCCCGTTCTTTCTCCTGCTCTGGGCCGAGGCCGCGGTGACTCATTGCGCTTAATACGCAACCCCGGCTGAACATCAGCCCTATAGGGCCCCATCTGCGGTGGTCTATTGGCTCTTTGAGGCGCGCGCGCGCAACACTTAGTAGCCGCCGCCGCAGTAGGCGACATTCCGGGCGTCGGGGATCGAGAGATGATCTCGGGCGTACGCTCGGGTCTGGTTCTTGTCGGGCGGCGAGCTACCCTTGCTCGCCGCCCGCAGACCAGCGCTTACGGATTCAGCATTCATACAATACTCCAAAACTTACCTTTAGAAAAGAGATGGTCGGTGTTTGGTAGTCTAAAGCAGGGGTAATTCATTATTCTTCTTAACAAACGGGAAGAGCGTAACTGCAGGTGTATGTAAGAGTGGGAAAGCCATGCTTCGGCACGAATGGGTCGGCTCGACCAGAATTATACCACGGCCTCACAGAAAACCTAGTAGTACCTAGTATTGTGATGTGACAATATCTGAATTTTGGTCGTGGATTGCTTGAGTTGCCGCCCCCCTGGATGCGCCGCCCGCGTGCATTGCACGCCTTTCACGCCCGCTTACGGCGGGCCTGTGTCCGACTCTTACTGATCAAAAACCATCCATTCCTTCTCCTGCTCTAAACCAAGGCCGCGGTGCCTTAACACATTCAGTGCCCCCGACGCGTATGTGCGTTTCCTCGCACGCACATACGCGTCGGGGGCACTGAATGTGTTAATACGCTTGCCCCACAACCCCGGCTAAACCTCAGCCCTATAGGGCTCCGTCTGTGGTGGTCTATTGGCTCTAGGAGGCGCACGTTGAACGCTACGCGCCGTACGCTCGGGTCTGGTTCTGTTCGGTCGCGCGCTACCCTTACGCGCCGTCCGCAGATGGTCTAAGTACTACAGGGTATTAGTACTAAAGTTTACTGTGGGTTATAAACATATATGTATTTAAATACACTACCTTAATAGTAGTGCAAATAAGAACTCAACTCAAGGCTTTGCTTACCATATCTCGTGTTAAACTCGAGGTTCTTCAAGGTGACGGTGTGTATGTACTGGCTCCGCCTGAGCTTGCCTCCATCTATGAACAGTTTGCTGGAGCCAGTCGCCTCCTTGTCCATAATACCCGCCCCGTACTGGACGCGCGACTCCTGCGTGTCGTTGAACGTCGACCATGTTACGACGATGTCGTTAGGTTTTTCTGAAAGATTATAATTGATAGTTTTGTAAAGACTGACTGATTTCAAGCATCAATCGTTACAAAGGACTCTTTTGCAGCTGAACTACCTTTAAGGGGTCTTCTTGAGCCAGTTGAAGAGAATATTTGCAAAATTAGTGTGTTGGGATTGGATATACATACATGTCGCAGTAAGATAGTAAAGCCGTAATATTAACTATATTACGGCTCTCCTTATCCCTAGGGATATAATCAGGTATATTCCATAACATAGTTATATGAAACCGATTCATTTTTATCTCACTAGGAATATATGCAGTTATAAAACTGTCCAAGTTTAGTGATATACTAACATTACTACATGATTAAGTTTAGTAAAATAGCTTTTGGAATGTGTGGCGCAGGCGGCGAAATAATGGAAGAGCTGATGATGGGGTCAAGGGAATCCTACTTCCTACTGTTATTATAAATTTGAAAGTCTGTGAGAATGTATACTTAAAATGCACATGTTTGTTAGGTATTCTTTCACGCAAAAATGGTTGGAATGTACATAGATAGATAATGACAACAACGCAACAAGGATGCTTTTTATCAACATTTAACGCGGGTGAAATCGCGCGCGGAAGCAAGTGCTAAATAAGGTAGACAATCAGTCCATCTATCTAATAAAATAACAATGGACTCTGTGTTGAAGTATAGTGCTTGACCAAATACGAAGTTGTTTGTCATATGTAACCACAATGAGTTGCATAATGACTGATACATTTTTTCCTTGTAGTTAAATGTTAAGTTTTTCCTATTAAAGTTTCACCTTATAAAATTCTCTATTGAATGTGATTACATATTTATAAAATTAATGTACATAAGAATAAAGTCTCAATACTAAAATTATGGTTACTAAATCAATTAAATGATCAAAAACCAGTGTAGTTCAGTTAATCAACATCAACAACGAAATGAACATTTATAACTATCAAAGCAATTTTATCAAATTGTTATCAATTATTTAATGATAAACACATATCACATGTACAGACCTATTTTATGAAACATTAAGAATCACTTTATCGTGTTATTTTAATTTAAAACAAAAACAAGTTACTGTTTTACACAATTTTAGAGTTTATTCCAATTACACAGAGTTCAAATTTGTAAATACATCTGTCCTATTGTTTATTAATGGGCACACATACATATTTGATTATAACGCACTTTTTAAAAATGTATTACAAGGCAGTGCTTGTTCTACTAATATTTATTGGTGTTATCAGAAATAAAATTGGGGGTGTGAGCATCTTTTGTCTCCAACTGACTAATTATTAAGCTAGATACTTTCATGTTAGCATATTGATTGTTACTATCTCAGAATTAACTCAAAATTAAGATTATTATTTGTGTAATTTATTGTTACTATTTAGAAAATTCCAGTGAGATTTTTAAAATCCAAACAAATATTATAATTGTAAAAGTAACTCTGTCAGTCTGTCTGTCTGTCTTTTCTTCACGCCACAGACATAGTTTGGAACTCGAGGAAGGATATAGGATAGTTTTTAAACAAAAATCTGCAGGAAGTCACTATTTTAGGCGAACAAAGTCGCAGACAAAAGCTAGTATTGTATAAAAATTATTCTCACACAATGGAAGTTTCATTTCTTTAGTTCTCAAAAACAATATTTTTTTATGTAAATTAATCAAATCACACAAATATTCAAGTAATTCTGTAAAAAAAATTTAAATTATTTAAGAAATATCCCACCATTTTATTGGCTTCCTGTCCATTCTAAAGTTCTTTAACAGATACAAATCTGTATTCATTAAATTGTACATCTGGTAAAAATTGTATTGGATCAAATGAAATCTATAATAAATAATAGTTTCTTTCACAAGATAATAGGTACAGTATAAACTTAAAATGAGGCTAAACAGTTTTATATTTAATATAAGAAGGAGAAAGAGGAGCTAGACTAGCCTTCATTGTGGCACAAAGCACCAATTTCCTTTAATTACCTACAGTTTCTACTAAAATTTATTACTTTCAAAGTTAGGGACTGTAACAAGACAAATTAATATACATGTTTATTTACTTACTTTAATTATTTCTAACGGGACAAAATAATATGTAACTTTGTCTTGTTACAAGAATTAGACTAAGTAAACTATTTTTTTAATGGTATAATGTTTATAATGATTGGATAGGTACATGCCGTAGATGGTGATTAAACTTGACTTACCTCCAAATGCAATATGTATCTGTTCCGGTTGGCAGTGGGTGCACTCGTATGTATATCCTGGCGCTCGGATATGCAACTTTCTACCCCAACATATCCCAAACAACAGGGAAATTATTAATAACTTCATATTCGCTCCTGTAATAATAACAAAACAGCCGACACTTCCGTCAATAAATATTACAGATATAATACTGTAACATAGAGTTATTATGAAGCTGTTCTTCGCCTCGAAACGCACAATTATTAACTAATTGGCCTTTGTTTGATTTCAAATTTTATAAACATCGCTTCGTCCAATCTGTCGTAAAATCGTAAATGTCACTTTTGACATTCCGAAAGCGAAATCTGAAATACATTGCATTGCTCTAATAGGTCGACAGTCGTTGTAGATGAATTAATAAAAAAAATATTTGCAATTATCTCCAAAAATACATTAAAATAAAATCGGTTTTCATCATATAATCTTCTAGAATAAAAATGACTTAGGTAAGACGCAATGGTGATAAATATGATTTCTAAACGTACATAAAATCACGTTTCGTTTAGGCATGGAGGAATGAAATATATTTTCTACATACTATACTTTTCTATAGTTTAAGGTTTTAGATGGGTACTACGACAAAAACTAAAGTATTTTTAACATAATATTACCTAGTTGCGATTGATAAATTATTCACGCCACGCCCAAAATGGCACGGAATAGGGCAGCATACGAGCAGGCGGATCACTGGTAAGCAACATGTATGGCCTCCAGATACCTTCCACAGAGGTATTGCAATTGTGCTGCCAGTGTTCGGAGGATAGAGACGGAATGATTAGGAAATATGAAGGGAGGGATTATCTCTCCAGCCATATTAAATGTATGAAACCGATAGGCTTCTGGCGTGACACGACACAGTAATATATTTCTACTTTTCGATAATGTAGGTACCTACATATGGTAGAAAAGGGAAATTATGGACCCTGATGGCACAGCAAGCTAAGATATCAAAGAGAGGAATACGTTTTATGATATAGATTTTGATAATATAAGACAAGATAGCGTATACCATATTTATTATAAATTTTATAAATTATTTTATATGTGTGTTTATATTTGCACCATTATTTAGTAAACAATTTGGTACGTGCTTGCTATACGTACCACGTGGCTAACTATAATTTATTTAGGGTACTAGTTCAAATTTACTTAACAAACAAAAAATAGGTAGATACGTAAATATACGTAAATTAAATTGGCTTTTCCTGTTTCTCAGAACATTGCTACTAGTTAAAACCCCACGCGACCATACTGGCAGAACTCGTAGACATTAAATCAGTGAAAACTAAGAAATGAAACAAAGTTATAAGTAGGGATATCTGTTTATTTATTTCACACAACAGAATGTTTTTACGAATGTGTTTACGAATTACAAACTAAAACAAAATACTTATTATATATCGTAAGGTTTGTGGAAGTCCTTGACCAGCCACAGAGAATCGATGACTTGACCGTTTTGTTCCACGTCGACCTGTTAAAATAAAACAATAATCAATCCTAACTTATGTTTATTTGCTCAAATGTTTTAGTTACAAAACTGTTTATGAAGGAATCCTCTAATAACCAATGATGGTTGTTTGACGATTCATTATGCGCCATTATACGCGAAAGGACCAATTGACACGAGATTAAAAAAATAATTAGAGAATGTTCCGACCTGTTCCATATAGAGGTGAGTCTTGTTGTGAGCTTCGAACCTTGTGTACCCATAATGTATGCTCCTAAAGGCAGACCATGGAGCTGTCTCGTCTGGAAACGTAAAAAGATAAATACATAAATGATTTATTTGACATCTTTATAAATTTTATCTTCATTAAGTTAATCTACACTTACTTCTGAAATGTGAATGTTCCTCCCAACAACCAGCTGATCCTGTTATGATGTGGACTGGAGCTCTGGAATAATTCAACGTTATAACAATAAAAATACGCACAAAGTAACTTGTAAAGGTACATTTTAAGACAGTATAAAATCTTTTCGACGAATTACCCAGGGTTGACGTAAGGATACTCAGTTGAACCGTTGTACACCTTATTGTCGTACAGTGGGAACGACCTCTCGTACAAATGATTGTGGGCCCAGATCACCACATCTACACCATAATCCTTCAAAAAAGGCTCCAAAGCTGCAAGAGAGAAAGTAATTTTTCTATAATAATGTGTTTTCATATGAATACGTTTGTTTATGTATTTAAATAGATGTAAATCTCACGCCAAAGCCCGTTCAGTCCGATCCGCGTTCGTTCTATGTCGCAGTTTTTGTCGATACTGTCATCGCAGTACATCGGTCTGTGTCCGAACACCACGATCCACGGTCTCTTCGATCTAAAACAAAAGCATTAGCTTATTCAAAGCAAATTGGAGCCACCAGATTAACATATCTACATTTCATCGGTTTCGTGTCCTCACCTATTCTCTGGAAGATTCGCTTTCTCCAGATCTTTCTTCAGCCAGTTATATTGGGCACAGATCAACTTGATGCCGTAGTGTAGGTAGTAGTAAACTTCAGTGGAGATAGACACAAAGTACACGGGGCCCAGGTCAAAGCTGTAGAATAGACTCGAGTCTGGGCCGGGCATCGTGAAGCGTGCGGCGTAGTTACTGAAGTTGCTGTGGAAACGTTTGAAGCCTGTTTTGATGAATATGAACAAATACAACATTTTATTTGCATACAGTTACTATTAATAATGCATACTATTTCTCCTCGTGGTTCCCGGGGCATGTCATGTATGGTACGACTGCAGCAACTGGCTGGATCTGTCGCATAAACTCATCACCAACGAGAGCATTATGAGAGTCCATGTCGTAGGCGAAGTCTCCTACATGTAGGATCACATCGTACTTGTTACGTTGAGCCTCGTCTTGTAAGTATGGTAGAGACTGAAAATAAGTTTAAAAAAACTTATTGAACCATATTCATAAGCTAACTAATCTATACTTTTATAATTTACTAGGCAAACTATATACGGATTCTAAAGGCGCGGTAACTGTAATCGCATTTTGTGGATAGCCCAAGTTCAACAATAATTGTAACTTACTTGTGCATTCCCGCTTCCCAGGTCACCGTAAATGGCAGCCCGCACAACCCAGTCCTCACCTTCCGGTGCCGTATGGAATGTGAATTCCTCCGACCATCCGTACATAGAGCCCACGTGGTATACTGCCGGTAATTAAATTATATTTCACGATATATAACGATCACGTTCATCTTCCAAAGTAAAGCTGAGATTTCTAATACGCTTAACTCACCATAACTGGTGTTAAACTTAAGGTCCTTCAAGGTGACGGTGTGTATATACTGGCTACGTTTGCGCTTGCCCCCATCTACAAATAGTTTGCTAGATCCCGTCGCCTCCTTATTCCTGAAGCCTTCGCCATACGAGACGCGTGACTCCTCTGTGTCGTTGAACGTCGACCATGTCACCACTATGTCGTTCACTTTGTCTGAAAAAATTAGAGTCAATATAAGTAATCGATGCAAGAAGCTATGGGCGGCGCTGATTGCTTACCACCTGATTGATAATCCGTCTGCTCGCTAGCCGCCCGATGACATAAAAAAGTATCAGTCTCTCTAATAATTATACTTTTTCTGAAACCTCACACCTAAGGACAGAAACTAAGGACTTATGGAGTAGTAAGTCGACAGCGAAACTTGATCATTCCCAACAAATGCCATTTATTTACGACTTATGGATGTTACTGAATTAAATTGATTTATTTATTATTTATCTTAATATGGCTTAAAAATTAGTGAAACGGAATGACATTAAAAATGTCATCTGCATCTGTCAATAAATTGTCATTTTTACTTTGGTGTAGGTAGCGCGGGCGCCTATGAATATTTTGACTTCATAAAATTTTTAAATAACCATCATTGTTGTTATTACCCCAGTTTGAAACTTAATCATAAATTGTGAAAATACATTACTTTAATCTCAGTGTTCGTTCATCTTAATAAGGAAATGTGTTGTTGACTTGAAAAGGTAAGTTTCGAGATATTATCAAGTTATTATTAATGTATAATCGTTGTATTGATTGGGTATTAAGTTATTGTTAATTTTAAACTTAGGTATTTTGAGTTAAACTACACAAAATACGTAAATGTAACGGCTTAGTTTATTCTTAATTGTGTAGGTTATTACTTACCCACTTTACCTACCTACCTAATAAATACTTCATTTCTTTAATATGTGTATTGATGATGAGATTGCAATGCGAGCTTACGTAATAACCAGAGAAACTTAATTAGAGGGACATTTTCGTAATATTTAGTGTGTACTTCGGCACGAATGGGTCGGCTTGACCGGAGTGATTCTATAAAAATCAGCGTGAAACAACCACAGCGTTATGTTTCGCCATGTGAGTGAGGTTACCGGAGGCCTAACCCTTTCCCTCTTCGCATTCCTATCCAATCCTTAAACATCCGACACCCTAATCCTGAAAATGCCCGCTACACACTCGTTACTTCTTTGTTGTTGCAGTTGTCCATGGGCGGCGCCGATTGCCTACCATCAGGCATTTCCGTCAGCTCGTTTGCCGACCTATCCCGAAACAAAAAATCTTTCATCGAGAAATTAAGTATACAGAATTTTGTGATTATATCTAGTTTTTCTCTTCTTAAATTGCTAGTCTTCGTCTTTTCGAAATCTTTGTCCAAAAAGTAGGGATTATATTTTAATAGACCTTGATATATCGTACGTGTACCAAGAATAGTTTCCATCATTTTGGATTTCTAATTTTGAATGGAAACCCGTGTGCCACGTAAACGATCTTACGCTAGCGAGCAAGCAATTTCGAGATCAATTCGCGGGTTCCGCAAGCAATTGATAAATTGTGTAGGGACTTACCCTACATACAGTCCAGCTGACGTATCTTGGCGAGTCTGAAGTTAGCCGTTTGTTTGCGCACTGGATCTTTTAGGAACAAAATTGTGTACTGCGCAGCTAATCGGCTAACTTCAGACTCGCCAAGATACGTTGGCGGTATTGTAAGTGTGGGAGAGCCGACCAATTTTCCGATTCCCGACCCGGTCTCACAGAAAACCGGCGTGAAATAACCACAGCGTTGTGTTTCGCCGTGTGAGTGAGGTTACCAGAGGTCCAATCCCTCCCGCTCCCCTCATTCCTTCCCAATCCTTAAATATCCGAAACCCCTAAAAGGCTGGCAACGTACTCGTAACTCGTTTGGTGTTGCGGGTGTCCATGGGCGGCGCTGTTTGCTTACTGTCAGGTAATCGGCCTGCTCGTTTGCCGACCTATACCATAAAAAAACCTACTGCTTTTTTTATTGTGCCTATTTGTTCACAGTTATAGCACGAAGTTCAAAATAGGGGTATTGCCGATTCTTAACCGATGCGACAACTAGCTTGCCCGCATATTAGGTATAGGGACGGACTAATTTATGGACGGTGCGATAGATTTATAGAATTATAGGTACTTAGTCTTTTAGGTCAATGATGATTAATAATCGTACGATTTGCGTAATAAAAAATAGACAAGTGAGAAACATACTCATTTCTAGCTATTAAAAGGAGAAACAGAGAAAGAGATAAGTAAAAAAAATACACGTCGATTAGAGATACTCTTCCATTTAAAGCGATTCTTTATTTTTATGTACTTAGTGCAACAAAGGCAGACGGTATGTAGATAATAAACAAAGAACATAAATAAAGCAATACTATTTTATACCTAACCAAAACACTAGCTTCTGCGAGCGGATGTTCCCGCGCATAGATTTCTGTGTTCCCGCGCCTCTGAGATAAAAGAAGCCTATGTATTGTATCGGATACATTATTGCTTTATCCAATTGTAGTATTTTGCTTAATTTCGCATGAAAGAGCATAATACATTCACAGATACATCCTTATAAACTTTCACATACACTGGTTAGCCATATCCAAAGACAACTAATTATTTAATTCGATAGTTACTTAGGTATGCAATGTGACTAAAACGGTTTTAAGATTTATGATTATATATCGGTCGAGAAAACTTAAACCATCGCATCGGTTAGCATATACTTTGAGTTAGCATTCTTATACGTTTATGTGTAGATAGCATAAGTAATGTCACACACATAAGTTCATTACTCATTTATTTGTCTTTGTTTGGAAATAATAGGTATATACCTAAAGACATAACAAGTAAGGCGAATCAAGTAAAGATGCTATAAGAACTCCTGGCGCGTAGATCTTACTTCTTACTATAAATGCGAAAGTTCCGCTGTTTGGATGTTTGTTACTCAATCACGTTAAAAACGGCTGGACGGTTAACGGCTCCGGAATAGGGGATAGGCTACTCTTTATCAACACACCACGAAAGCGAAGCTAGTTCTTTTATATGTTTATTTCTGGCCTTCTATGTGAAAACATTAAATCGATATACAGTAGGCAGGTACTTACCATCGCACACAATTTAATTCAGCACTTAGTAATGAAAACATTATTTAGCGATGTAATTTGAACTATCTACACTGTAAACCTTAACCATAATAGAGTTGAAATACGATCGTAAAGAACTTACTGCCGAATGCTATGTGGATCTGTTCTGGCTGACAATATTCACAGTCGTACTTAAGCTCATCCCCAGCTCTAGGAATATCTATGCACCAGCTAGTGCCCAACAAAACAAAAACCACAAAATACTTCATGGTTATTAAACTAAACAAGACGTGTTGCGCCCGCGCCTCGTTGGTAATCACTGACTGTTCTCGATATAATAATTAATAATAACATCTATAAGTACTTTTATACTAAGTAGATATTTGTAGTAAATTATATTTGATTGTTTGTTTGTTTCAACTAAATATGCTTTACTTGACTGATTTGAAAACATTATTTTAATGTTGTGAAGCAGCATTGTCCCCGGTAATTATGGGCTATTTAAGACTACGCGAATGAAACCGCGGTTCACAACTAGACTTTTATATAAAAATCAACTCTTGTTCGTTAGTACCTATCGCTAAAACTCGAGAACGGCGGCTCCGTTTTGGATAATTTTAGTCTTAAAATATTTCAGGGAAAGTTTAAGAGTTCAGAAAGAACACTAGTTAGGAATATTTGAAGCGCTTATAAAATAACAACAGCGTCAACAAAATGTTTTTCTTGACATTATTTACAGTGTACGGTATAGTTATCATGTTGCGAGCTGTGTGACCAATCGTTGAACCTTTTTTTTTTGTTACGAGAGATAAATGTTTGCTTTAGAATATTGATAAGTTTACTGAGGGCACTGACTGATTGTTTTTGACAAATTACTAAAGTAAAATTATTAATAATTTATGTAGAATAGGCAAATTCTAACAAGAAGGCCTACTAAATGTAGTATAATTGATCTCTCAGACTAGCTCTATCGTCGTAGAAAACATGGTACACATCGTGAGCAACGCGCGTTTTATTTCAGACTCCTAGTACCAATATAGCTTTAAAAAGTAAACATTCCTATTGTACAGTACTTTTTAAATCTGTCCAACACATTTAGAATTTATTCAGTGCAAACAAACAACTTAATCTTTTAATATTGAACCGCGTGCACAATTAATAGGTATAACTATATATTTATCGCTAGAAATAGTTCAACAATACTTACAAATAATTTCAATATTTCTGTATGCATTGCATTAGTAGATAATACCGTACTTACATACCTTCTGTCAAAGTGCATTCTATACTTGCACATGTAAAATAATGTTATCAAAATTGATTCACGAGTGTATTTCATTTATTCAAAGCAAGTAACTCAAACTTCCATAACTTATTTGAAAGTTCATGTAACACATTTGATAATAAAAACCACTTTTGTATACACGTAGATGTAAGTAGGTAGATGAAATATGTAAAGGTGGCTTTTTTTGTGAGGAGAAAATCATCAAATGACTTCTCCTGTCCAGGGCCGGGCGGGAGGAAGTGTCAGACTCTTACTGACTAAAACCCCCCCCCTGTTCCTTCTCCTGCTCTGGGCCGAGGTCGCGGTGCCTCATTGCGCTTACCCCGCAACCCCGGCTGGTGTATAGGTGGCTTGGAAGTTAAGCTGCATGAAGGTGCGGGTTCGAAACCTGGGACTTTTTCGGAGTAACGTGTACTTTCTATGATCGATTAGATACCATTGACATACGGTGAAGTAAAACATAGTACACACCATTGACATATTGTTATACAAGTGTGAGAGAGCTAATGCTTCGGCTCGATCGGAGTGATACCACGGCCTCACAGAAAACCAGCTTGAAACAACCACAGCGTTGTGTTTTGCCGTGTGAGTGCGGTTACCAATCCCTCCCAAATTACTTAATCTCCCAATTCCTAGTCCCCAAAATTAACTCCACCATCGTTGGGTGAACATGGGCTGAGCTGAATGCTTACCACAGATAATTCTGTCAGCCTGCTCGTTTGCCGTCCTAAAAACATCGTGAAAAAATATTTAGTTTGATCCGCCTTGAGTTAGCGTGGTGATTAATGCTCGAACCTTCTCCGTGTAAGAAGAGCTTAAAGCCTTAATTTAAAGGCTGATAATGTTGTAGGGGTTCCATGTTTCGGTATAAATGCGCCAACTTGACCAAAGTAATAGCAGAGCCCTATCAGGCTAGAATCAGGAATTCCGATCTCAGGAAAATTAATTAAAAATAAATAGTTTTGCTAAACACTTGCTCATTATTTACCAAAACAACGATTTTGTTGCTCGTGCTTATCACTAGAAATCGAAAGTAATACTATCGCGGTAGCAAAGTAACTTAATATTTTGAATTCCTTTGATCTTTACAAAAGTTTTAGTTACTTTAGTTAGATTAGATTAGCAAAAAGTTATTAAATCAATTTATTTCTTAACAAGCCAGCAAGAATAAGAAAAAACAAAAAAAAAATAATAATTGAAAAGTTTTCAAATTTGAACTATATAAAACGAAACTGAAGGGGTAAAGGAGTATTCTTCTAAAGAGCAACAAATTCAGAATACACTGTAATCCAGAATAAATCGGTTTGAACATAACAAGATCAGAAAACAATAAATAGTAACAAATTTTTCTAATAACTTATTTTATTAAATCATCATAAATTCACAATGCAAAAAATACACTTATTTACCTAATTATAATAAAACTAAATGGCTTTAAAAATACACAATAAAAACACGTGCACCAATTTAATATTAGCGGATCGGAACATTTTTGATATTTATTTTTATATAAATTTGAGATCTTACGTTTTTGTGCTAACTCTCTACAACACCTCGCATTAAATACTAAGTACATGCTGGAATTTGGAAGACGAACTCTACTGTGGAGCATTAAACAGTAAAAACACTATTTAGAACTAGATAACTTGAAAGCCTAAAGTAACTAAGTTTTCTCTTTGTATTCCGCTAATGATCCCGGCACAGATATCGGTTATGTACATTAAAATTATATTATTTAATTGATTTGTACTTTAGGTGAACAACAATATCATTGACACTGACCTCACAGTATTGCCATATAATGAGAATCAGTAGTTTATGTTATCACTTTAAGCAATCATCCATCAACCATGCTGCAGTTCAACTTAATCCAATATTCAATTTCAGACTTTTAATCGATATTTAACATTTTTGTTCAAAACAGCACATTATAGCATAGAAATCACTACATTTATGTAGATAACTAAAAGAACTGCATTCTGATTCTCATTACAATGTACTCTAACAAATAAATTTAACTTAAATACGACACCACTTAGATATTTTAATGACGATTTCATTAGCATAAATTAAAATTAGTATAAATTCATTTAAAACAGGCCAACACTAGCCTCTCCCTCACTTTTGTGTTGCTTATTAGATTTTTGTTTATAGCTGACACTCATTTCGCCTTCACTCCTTAGAGGTAAGATCCCTGAGTGTACTTCCGACGTGGAAGACGATGATATCGAATCAGTTTCTGAAACAACCCTAGCTCTACTTAATTTTCTAGCAAGTTTCACTTCACCTAAACTACTAATCTCTGAAGAGTCAGCTTCAAAGGAACTTGTACTCGGCGTTGTTATATAATTTTTCTTAACATTTTTAATTTTTGAAGCACTATGTCTTGCTGTTCTTGGCACACTATTTTCTAAATTAGATAAAACTTCTCTAGATGTTCGCGGCAAACGCAAACTAAATCTTGGAGATGACAAGTTTATGGAAATGCCAGGTTCCTCATCGTTTTCTATCTCTAATTTGTCATTATTTTCATCAACAACAAATATCAAAGGGCTTGTGTGATGATCGACGGTTATTTTTGAAAATGGCGAAGTAGTTCTAGTTTTTGTTTTTGTTGGAGAAGTCATGACGTTCTTCACATGTGCTGGCGACGTTTGAGTGTTTTTTTGTGATGCAGCTACGTTCAATGTTAACTGAACTTCTTTTGAAGTCGAAGGTTTGTCTATATTCTTTTCTAATAAGTCGCCATACTCCTCCACAATGAGCTTTTTTATGAATTCTTTTTCAATTTGAAACATTTTTTCTACTTCTCCTTTAGGATCTATGCTTGGCCAAAGGTCGTTGTGAATTGGTTGTATGGTGTTGTCGTTGACAGGCGACGTTTGAGTTTCTTTAAGAGATAATTTCAGTTCGGTATTGCTTTGTGTGGCGGAATCCTGAGTATTGACAGAATGCACATATTCAAATACATCAACTTCATTTTTGAAAGACAAATTAGAAGTCTTTCTATACGTCTCGTTTAGCTTAATATTAGTATGTGATGGACTTGACATTGGTTCTCGTGCTGTACTGTGAACGCTTCTATGTCTATTGTTATTTTCAGATGTGTTATTTCCTTCGTCAAACGACTTCTGATCGTTGTTTGAAGTTAAAGTGTTTGTTTTCTGACTGCCTGACTGTTCAGAGCCTGACTGAGCTGACTTTTCTTCTTCAAAGTCGTCAGCATAACTGTCATTGTCATCCGCCTCATCACCTTGTATCTTTATTTTTGATTTGATGTTGTTTAAATTTTGTGATAAAGTCTCGCTTACAGTTTTCTCTATATCAATCACTTCTTGTAATAAATTTTCATCAGACGTAGTAAAAATATTTGCTTTATCGTTTGGTTGGCGTGTTTGAGAGCTATTCAAGCTAAATGAATTTTCTCTACTGGTTAAGATTCGGTCTAAAATAGGACTTAATGGTATATCCTTCTTGTTAGGAATATCTGATATTTCTCGTTCAATGTCACTTGCTCTCACTCCTCCAACAGTTAATTTTGAGTATGGTATGTACTCGGTATTGTTCAAATTATTTGCTTTAGTTTTATTGTCTTGTTGAATATTTGATTTCTTTAACGTGGGTTTTTTAGTTTTACTTTGTGACGACATAGTTTTTTTAGAGGTTATTGTTGCTCCATAAACACTATTCAGTTTTTTTCGCCATTCGTCCATATTCAAGTGAGGTCTCTGTTCAGGTTCTTTTTTACTATTCTTTTTCTTACGGTCGCAACGGGCTGACGTTTTCGGGGAAGTTCTAATATTTGTAAGAATACGTTTTTGTGTTTTTAATTTGATTTTAGTGTCAGAACTTATATTGTTAGTGGAGCCACTACTGTCACATGTTGACATTTTAGATACTTTTCTAGATGTGGTTGGTCGACTCGACTGATAGCGTAATGTTTCGTCTTGGAGCATCGCAGTAGGCTGTGTTTGTACCGGTTTACACGTCTCGTGGTGAATCGCCACGACAGTTACGTTGTTTTTAACGAGATCAGGTGTATCACGTTTCGTTACTTCTGGCATAATATCTAACTGTAAAACTTTTTGCTCTTTGAGTTCACTTCTAATGTTTATACTTGGCATTTCCTGAACTTGCAATTTTTTGTTAGGCGTTTGAGGCTTTGGTTCTACGTACACGTAAGAATATTCATTATAAGCAACAGTTGGTGCATTGACCACTGTACCATTATTAAGCTTTTCAGTCTTTGTGCTATTTGTATTACCAGTTATTTGTATTACTTTAGTTCGAGATTTTCCTAAGTTTCTATTAATAATAGGCTTTTCATTTACTTTTTCAACATTTACAGAAGCTTTAATGTTTGGGATTTTATGATACTTTGAGTCAGTTGAAGGATTAATTTCTTTTTTAGACTTATTATCAGGTATGTTAGATGCTGATTTATCAATAATTTTGTACCCATGAAATTTGGCGTTTACAATTTCCTCAATATGAACTTTCTCATTGAATTCCTCGTCTAATGGCGTGGGAGTTGTTTTGACTTGCACGCCTGGCTCACGAAATTTTGTCAATTCCCCGGACAGTAGCTTCAGGTCATCCGCAGTCGATTGCAGCGTATCGTGGAGTTTCCTTAATATTATTTCATCTTCTGGTTTTAATGCTGGCTCTGTGTTCCATATATCGTCATCTATGATATTAACCATTTCAAACTTTTTGCTGCTCTCAACCTGTAAGTTCAAAAGACAATAATTAGCAAAATCTGTGAAGTGGCACTAACAATAGCCAGACTCTTCGCGATAGAAGTAAGTTCGCAGAGTGTGTATTCTGTATTATTTCTTACTTTAACTACCAAATTTCCAATACACATTTTTATTCTTACTTTTAATTTCTCCTTCATAGATATACATAGATATAATAAGAAATAAATAACAACAATATCTAACTACAGTTTCTGCTGGGGATTGACTTCAAGAACGTATAAAGCATCTTGCATTAGATTGAGCAGGTAGTTTTGCAGTAGGTATGTTTTGTTTGGGCACATGTATGGTTTGTAGAAATACTGGTATATGTGTGGTTTGAAGAAATACTGACCAAATATCGATCGACTGGGTATGGCGAGGCGAGGCGTCTCATCTGTTGGTGAGGCACAGCGGCTCCGGCAGTCTGTCCGACGCGCTCGTGCTCCGCTCTGTGTGCAAACATTACGTGTTTACCTATCTATTATAATAGATTACTTTAACACTTAGGTACATTAGAGATTAAAAGGACAAGGTAATTGGGTTGTTTTCGCTGAATAGTTTTCATTATACCTGGATAACTTAAGATTTAGTTTTTGACGATGCTTTTTGGATAGCCATAACTGTAAAGAATTCTTTACATTATTTAATTAGGTAGTAAGATTTTATATGCACATGAATGTGTCAATCCCATTGTACCTTATCCTTAATTATTTCTTTATTTGAATTCATCAAAATTCAAGCAAAACGCCGGCTTTCGCGCACCTATTGTTCTTCTATTGTGTCTCGAATTTTCATGATTGAAATGTAAATTCACATAGCTAAGAATTCCTTGTTATAATTAAAAAAGGACACGTAGGAAATAGGTGGGAAAATAAAAATGCGAAAATATACAAAATCACATCAATTGTATTTCACCAACATTTACATTAACGTCTTAATCGAAGCATTTCACTTGCTGCTTACAGTAAGAAAGAGACAAGTCTCAAAATGATACATATGTTTTGTGTCGATACATCGTCGACGTCTACAAACAAGCCTAGGGGTAAAGGCGGACAGTATTCGTATGATATGTTACATGTACGTTAACTGCAGCACTGCAGAGAATATTGCGTTAGCAGAACAGCACCTCCTATTACATGTTATGTATGTCAGCTGTTGAGATCCCTAGTTATGAATTGATGTCAAAGTTACATTAAACATTAAAGTAGAAATATAACAAAATGCACGCAATATTCACTGCGAGTCAAAAACACTAATAATTTTCTCTGTACCATTGTTGAATAACAAACTTAAATCGTTCAGTATATTGGTTTCCTCTTCGACATTGACGTATATGTAACATTTCAAATCAATAAAAAAGTATTACGCACAATTTGTGCTTACAATATTTTTCACCTTTGCCAAACTTGGCGACATAATATGACAAACCCATCGCGGGTGATTTCCATTGATAATACTAATATCAATTTCGAATCTATCAGAATCGCGACACTTGATAAAAAGCCCTTTGGCAATGAAATCATACCAAATATCACACAACTAAATAAAATCCACTTGAAGTACATAATTCAGTAGAAAACCCAGCTGAGTACAATGATATAAAAGAGAATGGCACTCGAGGTGTGCACATCTCGCCCTCCATACGGACATAATTAAGTATTATGAAACAAGTTAATATACATATGTATGTAGTCATGCGTAAAATATATCTGTCAAAGCACAATCATTTTCTAATTTAGCAATTCTTGTAAAATAACAGTTTCAAATAAGAATTAGAATAAACAACATGGCTCAAAGTCCTATTAATACTGGATCTATAGCCCTGATCGCATCGGCAGTACACAGTGTACGCCGGCTGCTACCTAAATATTTACAAGTAGACAAGTATGTACAACGTACGTATATGTACACAAATAACATCTAAAATAAATAATCGACATATCAATTTCATTGTATGTTCCAACTTTTAATATTTAAAGACACTGATAACGTCTCAATTTAAAGATATAAAAGCTATCGAATTAATGATATTGAAGTTGGTACGATTAAATTTCACAAGCATAAATATTAGGTTAATAAAATATTGAAATCTTGCAAATGGTGCAAAAGACAAACTCATTGAATGTTATACTAAACTAAGGGGAATTTCTGAGGTACCATTGAAAAGATTCGACCACGCGTTCCACTCTCTGCTGAGAAACGCAACGATACATTATAAACGGTTGTCGTCTGATAGCTTTCGAAACTGACGTAAACTACGAATCGTTTAATATTATGACATATATAATGATAATAATATAATGATTACTTCACTTTATACAAATAGCAGCGAGTTTTAAGAGTTCCTATAACGGCCGCGTGTTCGCGGTTCTGACAATTTGACATTTCACAAAATGACTAGGTACGTCCCCACGTATCAAGCGCCCTCGCAACTGGCCGGCGCACGCGCCGCCACCGCGCCCGCGCCCGGTGGCGGCGTCTGCGACTCCCACCAAGTAACTATAACTTATCCTTACAAAATAATCAACTAAAAAGACGCGGCTACCACGAGCTCTGCGTCATCAAATCGAATTTTGATTTATTCTCAATTATCAATACCAGTGAAATTAAATAACAAAATTTCGTAAGCGGAATTTTATCGCCAAATGCGAGACAGTAACGGAACTCGAGCCACTCTGAATAAATCGCTTCATAGTTAAAATAAGACTATTTTTCATGCGCTGTATGTGATAAATACAATATACACCAATCTACGGTCTGTACAGGGAGCAATACGCTTCCGTCATTAAATAACTACGATTTTACAATCAGTACTCTGAGCTACAAAATGTCATGATTATTATATCGTATAATACTTGTATAGTATATATAAGAATCACATAAATAAATGCCATGTTCACTATGGTTCAGGACCTAAGGGTAACTAAGAAAATGGCATCCCGAAGAAATATCTGCTCGCAAAGCAGCTTACCACCCTCGAAATATAACGACAACTCCGTACGAGGTATGTTAACCTCCACAACGCAATAATAATCGAAAAATTCTTCAAAATAGACAAACGCTATACTCGGAATATCGCACCGCTCTCAATTCGATCCTAGTCGAACAGTGAGCTCAAAAATAAATAAAATAAAAGATGCGATACGCCCAGCACAGTGCTCAGTGGCGCGGCCGACCCCGCTCGTCAGCCGCAACGTACCATGTCCGTAGCGCGATGGCTGTTGGTGAGCGAACTAAACATACAAGTTTACTATTTACAAAGTTATATACAAGTTATCGGTTTGTACGGACGAGGGCCCGGCCTCGCCCCGCCGCGGAGCCGCGCGCCGACTGCGACGCTTGCGGCCACGTGCCACGGCACAGTCGCTACTCCTCCCGTGCACGGTTCACAACGAGAGGGACAAGAGGTAAAGTCGGGGCTGCGGAGCGCTGCCCTAGGTCTCCCGTTCTTTCTTCGGCTTGAACTCCTCGCCGAGGATTGTAGCTATTTCACCCTGCATAAAAGCCCATGGAACTGTCGAATTTGCCAATGGGCATTTATCCCCACTTGGACAGTACACCTGTGAAAAACCAAATATTACGTAAATATTTTGTCACACGTTGTTAAACTTTAAAAAGTCTTGAGTTAATTTCATAATAAGAAACAAGCTAGAACTAACCTCTGATCCTTGCTGTCGCTTGATGGAGTCTCGGGAGCAGGGGAAGCAGAACTTGTGGTGAGGCTGACTTGGGCACTGCACGAAGTGCGTGTCTTCAAGGCGCTCCTGGCAGAGCGTGCACTTGAGCAGAGGTGCGGGAGTTGGCGCCGCCGCCTCCGTGCCCTCGCCCGCCTCGGTCGACGACACCGATGTCGTCGACGACACGTGCCGGGAGCCCGACGACCGCCGCCCGCCGTTCGACCCTGTCGGACCGGAATGGAATCGTTAGCTACCGTCTGCCATACGCAAGTTCATCAAGTAGTTATAAATAAAATAAGAGTGGCGTCCGCTGCTTTGCTTTAGCCACGTGTCGAGGTGAGGCTCGGTAATAGGTCAGCAGACTGTAGCTGTACGGTATGGGCGCAAGCGGTCGTCGGGCGCCACGCCGCGTCACGGCCGGCGCCGGCGCAGTGATCGGACGCCCGCCCGAGTCCGACCCCTCACACGATACGACACAGTGAACACGGACTACCGTTAATCTGTACCGGCATCTTGTGCAAAAACTGACGTGTTCGCAACTACTTTCTTTTCTGCACGATACACTGACACGTACTATCAAGTGAATCTTCTACAACGGTTCAGATAAAAGTAAGAACGGTGTTGAACGGCATACGTCACACAAATTAAAAAGAAAGGAAACTACTCTCGTATTTTGTAGCTACTGAAATTAATATTCATACCTGATGAGTTTGGTGAGTGTTGGCTAGAGCGGCTTGCGGATCTTTGTGGAGGTGGCTGTGGTGGAGAACCACCAGCGGATCTTGGTGAACCAGGAGGCAACGTGTCAGCTACAGACATCAGTGCAGCCATTGGTGACGGACCGGCTCCAGCAACTCCCGTCACTGGAGGTGAACCAGCCGTGCGACCAAGTGGTGATCCAGCTGAGCCATTTGTCAATGGTGCCGCATTTCCATAACCTGTGGAAATATTATGTACTAATCACAATAAGGCGAATGTTTTTATGATGCCCTAATACGGCTTATTTGTGTAAATCAAAAGTCGATATTATACGAGTATTAGAAGGAATAAGATATCCGGTTAAAGACAAGTACTGCTTTCATTATTTCCTTTCTACTAAAGAAAACATCACGTTTCATAATATAAACAAACCCTTGAACCGTGGAACACAGTTATAAAAAATAAATAAGATAAAAGTGAAATTAGTTTCAATATGTCAGTGGTAGAGAGCTAGAGTATTTGGCTCAAGACGCTGGACGTGAGTATCGCCGACGCACCACATCCAGTACGACATCATTTCAATTTGTCCGAATAACCTCACATTCAATGTTGGATGACACATCGTTTGCGGTGGACCGACGGATAGTAAACACACGTTCGCACACGCATATAATATCTTATAAATAGCTTTGTGTGTTAATACAAGCTACGTAGTGAACGGCGATGTGTCATTGCCTGGTCACACAACGTCGCGGCTCTCGGCAGGCCGTTCGATCTAATTCGTGCAGTAGACGGGTGGGTACATACATACGTACACTAATTGAAGATACGAGTGCCACACTCGTTTGTGCAACGAGTCGTGTCGCGAACAGGCAACCGCGACGTTGCCAAACATCGTAAGGATGTAGGTCCCATATCTGTATGCTGTTAGTGTCGGCAGTTGGTGTTATGAAACTTTTAGTTCGATTCTAATTCACATAAATGATAAACAAACAAAAAGTTGTCTTATCATCATAAACAATTAAATGTTTAAAATGTGTACGGTAATAGAGTCATCATATGCTTTCTGTCTTCCATCAAATGTTTATAAAATGCTTGCTTATTAATCTGAATAGTCACAAGTTGCAATTCGAAAACGACTGGTCAAACGGAGTTATGAGTTGATTTTAAAAATCCGGAAATCTGAACTCTTCTTCAATAGACATTTGTATAAATAAAAACATTTACCTATGCATGAGTAACTTTTAAATGGTTGGATGTTTAGTGTAAAGGCACGACCCATATGTCTGCGGTGACGTCACGCCCGGTGACCTTTTTGGCCGGCGGCTCGTGGCGAGCGGCCGCGAGCTCCCTATACACACGCCAACGGAATGTGGTCGAGCAACTCTGCCAAGCGTAGGCAGGCGCTATATTTTTTCGCCCGTCGGCCTACCTACATACGTACGCGAGCGAAAATGTCGTCACGCGACGTTGCCACACCGCTGTGTCGTGCATGCATTCACGGCGCTGTGCCGCGTTTTATATTACGTGGGTGTTTGTACGTAGTGCGGTGGTGTGCGAGAGGCCGCGGGCGCGGGCTCGCTTTCGAGAACGCTCAACCAGTCGGACTGGTTTCGTATTTATGGACTGAGTTAATGCACCTACCTAGATATGATTCCCGTGGCGGACGCTTGCGCAAAACATCTACACTCATTCGTCTGAGCACGTTCACGTTCGTTTGCTATCGCTAGTGTTATCATACTGCGCGTGACTTTACTAAATAACTATTTTTTAAACTATGTAGATTAACATTGTTATATTTGTAAACATTGAAAATGTTGTGTTACAATAATCACACACACACACGGCCCTCATAAGTCAAATGATATGAGTTTACGACTCTGCATAGTATTTTCATATCAAAATATGTGCCATAAAAGTATTTTCATAATTAATTTTTGATATTGATGTCAATAAGACAACAATATCACAATTATGGTGGAATATGTTTTTTTTGTTGTGTAGCAAACAGGCACTTCAGAAGACACTCTTAAGAATTAATGATATTTTTATAAATTTTCTAAAATAGGGTTTTCCTAATTTATTTCTAAAATCTAATATTCAGGTCAAATTATTGAACTATAATTACAGTAGACTGTATAAGTTTGCACTATTTAAAAAATATTTCCTCCATAATACCGACTTTTGATTGACATATTTTTCGAATATTGCATTTTTTGTTATTTGTCTTAGACACTTACCATTGGATTTGAAGGAGGAAGCATCAAAAGACGGTGTGCGTAGAGGGTGCTTTTCTTGTTTAAACACACGGTCCGGGGCAAAAGGAGCTGCTAATGAAACTGCTGGCAATGAATCGCCACGGGTTAGCGGTGGCCGAGCGTGTTCCTCTAGCAGCCTCTTAGCTGGTTCGTGATGGTTCTGATGATCGTCTTCATCCAATTGACGTTTCAGTGCAAGACCAGGGGCTAGGCGTGCTCCTGCGTGTGTCGACAGGTGGTGAGTAGGCAGGTGTGCCAAACGTCTACCCTCGTGTTCTTCGCGCCTACCTCCGTACTCGGCCAAAAGTCCAGCACTAGCTGTGGGACGGGGGTGGTGTAAAAATCCAGTTGTAGGGCCGTGATGTGCCGGTGGAGCCGGCTGGCCTCTTGTTGCTGTTTCTCCTCCATTCTGATGAGCTTCTAATGGTGTTCGATGAGCTCCTTTGGTGTGAGTAGGCCCGCGGCCCTCTTGAAATCCATGGGCGCGCTTTAGCTGCCTCGCAGTGTCCAGAACTACTTCGATCCGGTCTGCACCCTCATAATTTACACATCCACGACACACTGCCTCTGAAAATTCATGCAACATTGCCCACGGCATGCGGGGCAAGTCGCAAAGGTAACAGTGCTGACGCTTTTGCATTACCGACATCTCGCCGCCGGATGTTGATCGGTGTGCGAGAGATCGGTCTTCCTCGTGTCTCTTATAAATTGTCACAGATTTTTCTTGCCAGATACAATAAACACCGTCACCATGGTACACATAAAACACTAAACAATTTCACACTCGGTTCGCGAACGTCGGATATCTGAAGTACGTAACGTTCAAGGCATTCGCTCCGAAAGCGGGTTGACGAGAGACTGAAGCTCTCGGGTCGAGGCAGCCGCGGGGGGCCGGGGCGGCGGCGGCCATTATCGAGCGGTGACGTCAGCGCGCGCAGCACGACGACGCGCCGAGGACGAGCCGTTAGCCGCGACGCGGATGCGCCACTCCACGCTGTGACTGCTTGCCCTGCCTTAGCCGACATACACAACATGCTTTTCGCGCGATAACGAACACGATATAATGCACAATGTTCAAGCACAAACAAACGCATCTGCTTTTATATTTTAAATTTAGAAGTACCGTCCAAAAATTAAATTGCGAATGATAAAAAGTACCACGAGTGTGTGTCAAAGAATCATCAAAAGTAGCCTACCCAGAAAAAAGAAAGAGGACTATCAAGATGCACGTCGCTACGTGTTGTATTAATTAAATTTATATTTATAATTCCTAGATTAATGAAACATAGTAAGGCAGATATTTGATTCCTTTAATTTCTGAAAAGAATATTATGAGTAATTATGCAGCATAGGGTATAAAAAACTATTTACTTGTAGTTTCTGAAATGTGTAATCTACTTCTTTCTTTAAAAAGTTTTATTTGGAAACGAATTGTTATAAACTAGTTACTTAAATCAATCACAGTCACTGGCACCACCTAGTCAACCTTACTGGCAGCTACCAGGGATTCCGCTAACAACTGTCTATCTATATTATTCAACGAAAGTAAACAGCATCTGTTGTAGAATAACAATTAGTATGAACACGTATAGCCGACGTGTTCGATGCATTAAATTTCAATCTATTCTCGCTCGGTTTCCTTTCTGACGGTTGCATTCTAAATTATTATTACCGAGCAACACGATCGGATCCGGCTGGGGCGGCTGGAAGACAGGAGTGCGCGGGGGGACGCCGAGACCGGTGTGGCGGCCATCTTGAGACGTGACGTCACGTGACGAGTCAGCCGAGCGTGCGGCGTGGCAACGTCGCAATCGCAGTTAAACATTGCCATGTTGCCGCTCATTTCTGTTGTGCTTTAATAATAATGAAGGCAACTCATCGGTTTTGTAAGCGAGGGATCGGAAGAAAAACAGTTATGCGGCCAGGTAAACGTAAATGGAGATTGACGGAGAGGACTTGTAAATGTGGCATCGCGTGTAACGATTGTAACAAAGTGTAGTGCACTTTCATATTTTTACCCACCAACAGTAACAACTAAACAACTTCAGTATTCTCATTATCAGTAAATCTATTATTAATAGAAAATTCAAAACAGTAGCGCAGCTTGCATTATGATGTGTTTCTTTACTCTCTGATGAAGTATTTTTAGTACAAACACTTATACCTACATAATTCGGAATACTTATTCTTACAATTTATGTTAAATGTAGGAGTTAGCATAAGACATCATATTTTTTTAAAGTATGAATAGTTGAGTTACTATCGTTTGATGTTGTATAAGCTATGGATGATGGATGATCACAAAAATTTGTGAGTATCTGAATCTGAATTTAATTTGGGGTAGCGATCTGGATTACGCAGGCTATGCTATTTTCTTTGTTTATTGCAATAAATTACAATAAATATTTGATTAGGAACAAACTCACGGTCAAATTTGAAATCGTATTTATTTTTAAACTTGTATATCTATGGAGGTAGAGACAAATGAGATAATCAATTTAGGCGTTAGCCTTTGTTCCGCAGCTCTCGCTATTTTTTAGACGACGCGCAACGGTTATAATTCGCAATCAAGTGATCAAATTTGGTTAGCTATCCGTTTCATCGTTCTCTTTAATTTTATTTAACTCTTTTATAGTTATAACTTGGTCCTGAAGCAGTGAAGTAGTGCACATAGTGAGCTCAAAAAATCTAATTCTTCAAAACTGAGGTCTCATTGGTTAGTAAATTGAACAACCTGTTCAATCGTATATGTATGATGCGTACATTTATAAGAATGTCGCAAAAGCAGTGTAAAATATAACGAAGCACTTTTGATTACATCGAAGTCATTCAAAACCACACATAAGTATCCAAATCACTCACTCATCATCCAAAATCACGCTTGCGCATTTCCCGGCATAGAGGCACGTGGTAACCACTGTTTATTTATAAAAAGGAGCCGTAGTGAACGCCTGTGAATTATGTGGATCTATGACATATTTTACAGTTACTAAGAAGTCGTGGTGGCCCGGAGGTAAAGGAGCCCGCTTCTCATGCATGAGGGTGTGGGTTCGAAACCAGGCAAGTACCAATGTGACTTTTTCCGAGTTATATGTACTTTCTATGATTATTTAGACACCACTGACAAACGGTGAAGGTAAACATCGTGAGGAAACCTGGACTTATAATTTCTAATTACAAGTTTGAAATCGCCAACCCGCATTGAGCAAGCGTGGTGATTAATGCTCAAACCTTCTCCGTGTGAGAAGAGGCCTTTGCTCAGCAGTGGGCACTTATAGGCTGATGATGATGATGATGATGATGAAGATTTCCGTTAATATTTTATTTTGGTAATGAATTACTATTACTCATCGTCGTATTGCCGAGTTGCTGCAGTCAAGAGACCCACCCTCCGCAGGGTTATTATCGATTTTGGGACCTGAATGTTCTATAGCACACTTCATAAAACACAGTGTTTCAGTGCGGATAATTAGTATTTAAGATTTAACGGGAATTTGGGCTTAGTACATGAATCATGTTACAAATACCATAGATCAATAAAATAGATCGACCATTTCAGACTTACAATAATGACATTACAGGGTGTAACCAAACTTTATAAAAATATAATCTAGTTGTTCTGTAAAGGGTAGAATCCATTTAAGACAGGTGTGGAGATACTTAGTGCTCATATATAATTGTGTAGATAAGTAAGCTTGGTGCACACATAGCCTAGCATCACGTATAGTGTGCCGGGAATCCCAATCGATGGTTGAATGTGTAGGGCGCATGCGCCCACCCGCACCCATAAACACGTGTCAATGTTTATTTACGTTCTGCTCACGTATTAACTAGTAAACTTATACAACCATCGGCTAGGTTAGCGCTTTCTTTAAATGTGTAAGTATTTATTTAACTAGAACAAAATGTCTGATAATCCTAAAACTATTGTTGTAGTACCAGATTATTAAATTTTTGCTAGGCTGCATAAATTCTAAAAGGTTCAATAAAAAAAAAGTACATTGTAGAGCTTTTTTCATTATAAAATCCATAGTAACATTTGTTCTTGGAATCCTGCTTTTGACTTATTAATTGACGATAGTGACAATAGAGCTAAGGCTAAGACGTATTAAAAAAAAGCTGCAAATGTTAACAAAGCAAAAAATTACATGTTGACAAGAACATTGTATAGGGATAGTATGTATACCTAAAGAAAAATAATTTTCAGCAGCATCCTAGGGACTATCAGGAGTGCATTCAGTAGATGTATTGAGAGTAAAATGAATTTATTTGAAATTAACATTACTGAATTATGTAGCAGGAAACGAGATTTTCACTTACAGAGAAAAATCTTATTCCAATAAATTATACTATCCAGCGTTTTAACTTATTTTGAAGGTGAGATTCAAAAACTTTTAGTTTAAAATTTGTTTTGGAATTCGATGTATACATGTACTGTCTGGTTCCATGTCTACCTACATTTAGAGTAGGTACACACTATGTTTCAACAACCCCAACGAAAATATTGCGTTACATCATCCCGTAATGCCCAGGGTTGAGGGTAGGGGTACTATCGATTGGTGACGTCACAAATTGGCGCTCCACCCTGGCTTTGTGTACTGTTGAAATAAATTAGCTTCCTAGGCTTATCGATTTCAACATTAGCTAATTATTATTAGTTTTATTGCTCGTAGCGTTTTATAACAAATGATCGTGAACAAAATAAAATTTGTTTTAAATAGAATCTCAATTTAGAATAATGAGATAAGATAAAAATAGAAAAAACTCAAATTGATGGAACTCTACCTTTTTAAAAAGTTGATGCAGTCAAGGAGATATTTTTTGACGAATTTCTAAGAAAATATGAATAGTTTACGAGAATGATAACTGGTTAAAATGCCTTTCATTAGCCTTACCCATTCATTGAGTAATTTATACAAGAAAGAGTAAAGAACACCCAGTCATCCTTACAGATATTAGCCAGCCATATTTAAAAACTTTCGTATTTATAGTATTAGCAGGATATTTTCATTATTTTATTTTTGACCCTAAATTCATGTTGTCACAAATCTACGTTCACGACAAACCCCTTTTATCTGAAATTGTAGTTATCTATTCAATAAAGGCATTAAAGCACCAAAACATAGATAAGAATCACGTGTAACTTATATCTCACGTCTCGTAAAGTAATCAAGGTTCGTAAAATAATCGGATGGCCGCAGCTGTCATGTAGCAGCGTGTGTACTGCTACTATAACCGGAGAATAGCTTCATTGACTGTCCGTATAAACACGCTATGTGTGTGTAAACGATGACAATCAATAACATGCAGACTATCCCATGACTGCGGAATTTTGAACTGTTTCGTAAGGTTCACGTGATAGTATTTCACAGTTCACCATGTTTGTGAATATAAATTACAGAGAAAATGGAATACCAAGATCCATTGGGCTCTAATTGTTACAAAATGCTATGGTAACATCAAGACCTATCGTAACGTTTTCAAGTCGTTTACCTCAGCGACGCAACGGAGGGGTGACGTGTAGTCTCGGTGTTTATCGAACGCTGCGCCGAGACTGTACAGCGCATGTGCCACCACATCGATCCGGCTGTTTAGCGGTCGATGTGCTCTTCGCAACACGCCATAGCATAGCAGATAAAGCACTACATACTTCACATCCACAGATGTGCACACCCACACAGTTTCAATGCGCCAAAAACGGAACCAGTAGGTGTCCAAGTACACAAATTGTCTTTGTCTGCGTAGGATGTAGAAGTAGTCGCTGAGTAAATGCAGTCTAGGAAAACTTTGCAGGTGGATCAAAATGAGATAATAACTTTGAGCACTGTTGGGTCAAAAAAAAAAACACCCAGGCTTCTTATTTGGTACTTGGAGTTACGTTCCATCGTTAATTGAATAGAAGAACTGAAATGACAAATGTTGCATTATATTTTCGTTGATAAGTTATGTCTTTTATTTTCTAAAAGCCTTACTACGTAAATCTTTCATGACACAGTTACAACAAAAATAGTGCAGCTGATATTTCGACTGTAAGAGACATGTGCAGGCTTTAATTGGTTATCAGTTTCTTAGACAGTCCTGGTTTCCGCCTATTGGAAGTTCGAAATAATAAACTAAAATTACTAAAATTCAGTTTTTTCATTAAATTGAATGAAGCTAAAATCAAGTACGATTTGCCCATTAATTGAATACCTTGATAACAATAATATTTTTTAGAAACGGTCAAATATATTCCGATCTAAACGATTGGCAACCTTCTGAGTTTAATGCCTAAACAACTTTATGAATAAAGATCACGACACAAAGTTTGAAAGCCAAAAACAAGCCCAATAGTTCAGAGCTGCGCATCGCGCCGGTGCAGCGAAGGTCCGATCGATATCAGCGGCTGGGATCAACCACCCCCAGTTGGGTACTGAATATAAGGTGCAATTAATTTATGTTAATGAATGGTATTTACGTCACGTCTGTTATCCACCGATGAGTTAGGTAGATTTGCTTATATCATATGCAATAATAATTTTCACCAGTTCCAGTAACTACCTAGTAAATAGGTATCAGATAAAGAACTCAAGTTGTTCATACTTTATCTTAAACGTTGCTAAAAATAAGAATTAGTTAATTTGTTGAGCTTTCTATGGCTCTATGTGCTTACTTCGCACACAAGAATACGCGAGGTACAAAAATCAATATGTAAGGCCCGGGAAATTTTAGACTTTACCCGTATATTTCAATCTAAATTTTGCACCTTACTTTTTTCCTTTTCAGTGTAATGTCTAATTTGGCAACTTTTCTTAAAATATTATGCATTAAGTACTTGTTTAACCATTCCAATATTCCTTGCAGTATTTCAACTTATCAGATCGCCAGATAGAGAATAACTTAAGACAAAAAATACTATGCTTTTTTGAGGATTTATTAATCCTAACATAAAACTTATCATCTCATCATCTGACTTTACAATCCTGCGAACAATTAATAAAACGTATGACCGTATGAATTAAGGACTTACGATACGTACCAGTACCAGGACTTTAGGAATGCCAAATACGTTCAGTTGCTCTTGCTCCGGCCGGTGGAGACGCGAGCCCATTAGACAAAGCAGCCGGGACAGAGGTGCCTACATCCTTGGCCCCGTTGCCTATTTCGCCAAGGCCTCTCTACCTGTTGATCTACTTTTTGTTGTCACTGTTATACAGCTGTCAGCTTCGGAGACCGTGAGAATAGAATATATGCATACAAATATCATGCAGATGTTAATACTTTTTCAAACATTCCGTGTTTTGTATAGATATATTAAACATTCAGCAATAGTTTCTTAAATGGCTACCCTACGTCACAAGTGTTTCGTCAAGATATACTGTTTCATCAGAAAATAACGTGTTGAGTTTCAAAATATATATTATTAATGTTAAATTGGCTCTTTTACTCAAGTCAACTGAGACAGTTAAAGCAACAATACATTCAACTTGATTTTCCACAATGAAGTCTGTTTTATAGGAGGCTGGCGCAGCATCTGCAGCTGAGGGATCAATAGCCGGGACTCAACGACCGGGTCACGGAATCCTTGGCCTGTTTACTTGCGATCTAACCCGGCCATACACCTCTTATGTTACCTTCAGAACAAATAGGGCGATGCCAGGGCACAGCAACCAGCCCAGTAGATTCATTACCAGTCACACACTTATTTCCTCTTAGTAATTATAACACAGGAATCACACCTAAGGCGGGAATTCCCAGCAATATAAATTGATCCACATAGGAAAAATAACACAATATTATGAGTTATGTTTCTGTTGCCTTCCAAAACTATGCAATGGTCTACATAAAATATGTGCTTGTAGTTAATGCATGGATATGTAGCTACTTATCAATAGATCTGTTAGGTTTAGTGCTACAATATTAATAGGGGTGGGTTATATACCTTACAGGAAACATTGTATTACGATTTCTTAGTTCAAGTTATAAATTATATTTACGTAATGATCTAGTTAAAACCAACAGTTGTTGTAAATCATAATGATTGGTTTTATTTTGTGGTTTGCCTGTTTTGCTAAGTGTATTGGAAACATAATATTTTTCCCTGAAGCTGGGCTAACACTGACTAAAAAGGAAAATGTGTTATTTATTGTGCATTGTTTAATTAAATGACGACGTAGTTAATATGTCCTTTGAATATGCACGTATATTTTAATCAATTAATGTAACACGTATACTTCTATAAATAATATATTTTATAAACATTAAAACTCTTTTTAAATTTGGCTTTCCGTGTATCAATTGCGTTAAGGTCTCTTTAATAATTGAGACGACTATAAATAACTACAAGAATACCAGTTCAGTTAATTTTGTTTTCTTAATGCGCCCATGACATTTAAGATAAAGACCAAGTTTTGAGGAAGCATAAAACGTATAACCTTCCGAATGCTCTACGAGGGCAAGGTGAAAATCACGTGGGTAATACACAATTATTTATTGGCACACCCATCTGGTGTTTGTAAAACTTATCTATATGTACTTCTAAGTAATTCGATAAGTGTAACAGGAAATACACAGTTCGCCTAAGTAAATAAGCGCTTGGAAACAGAGGTTCGGCAGACAGCGAGGCCTTGTGCGCGCCGGTGTTCGATTTTAAAATTAAAACCATTCAAAATGCTTAGCTTAGTGTCTAGTGCTAGTGTCACACAACGTTACTGATTGTAAAATACTGTGATATCTGATAACGCGGTATCAATACAGTACGCAAATAGGCGCGTCCTCTGTCAAAACGGAAAGTGTGGTTGACGGCCAGGGTATGATATGATTACGAGACCAAATTCTTGTGACCTTAATGTAGTTTTCAGGAATTTTACATAACAAAGCTGTTGCTGCAATTTCTGTATACCTAAATGTAAAAACGAATGAGCATAAGAGGAATTATTATTTATTTAGTCATCATACTAATATTGTACTTTTTGATTTATAACATAGAAGTAAAATAAATCCACGAACAAAGAGCTGACGGAGACGTCAACGAACTTAGTTCAACATAGGTAAGCAGAGTTGATTGATGATCTCAGCGTAAACATTACATTTATAAGAATGCGCTTTATGTGTCACGCCTGCTTTCGATACGAGTACCTACCAAGTTTAGCTTAGCCCACAAAACTGGTAATGAACTAAAAACGTACTCGTTAACCTTTAAGTACCGACGTGCATTTTTTGTAACGTTAGTACCGATGTGAGGCCTGAGAGGCCGTGTATATTATATAGTTTTTTTAAAGAAAGTTATGAATTAAATTATTTGTCCTTGTATTATGACGAAAAATAAAGGTTTTTGAAAATAAATAAATATAGAAATGTAATCAACTTTATTTATTTTTTTACTTTAGTCTACAATAATATTTGTCTTTAATTCTGGAAAAAAATCAGACTCTTTGTTATAAAAATCACAAACATCAAAAATACTCCTCTCAGAATAACAAAAAATTGTATTTCTCACTTACGACTAATATAACTCTTAGAAAAAAAATATAGTAAGAACATAAACCTTCTGGAAAAAAAAATGTCCACAGTCCAACTACACCTTCAATTCTAAGCACAGTCAGGGTGCACTTGTTTCGCGCACTGCAAACAAACGTGTTTTTTGGACGAATAACATTTATAAGTCGATTTTCTTTTTAACTTAGGTGGACATGAAAGACATGTCTTACGTGTCTTGACTTCCTCAGCTCCATCTTCACATGTCTCTGGCTTATCAGAACCAAGTATTTTTGCGAAACTAATTCTAAGTTCATGGGGCAACCTTAGGTTACAAAACCTTCGCTTTATATGCCAACCAAACCTAATACCAACTGTCGAGCTAAATTTTTTTTTATGAAGTCTCCTCTGTCAGTTTGTCTTCCCACATGTATATCATGTAAAAGATGAGATTTGACGGAACTAATATCCAAAATCCGGTAAAAATTTGTCATAGCACCAAGACCCAGTGTCTTGATCGGCGGCTGCAAGTATACACAAATCACTTATTATCTATTTCATCTACTCCACCTTTCGTAGAATTATAAAACTATAATTTCTGGCTTCCCTGAGTCCGTGCTTTTTCTTCATTACGATGCATTGATGAAGATAAAATGACCGCTCTTTTCTTCTTGGGAACATTAGACAATAACGTTGTATCTTTTGTGAAAACCATACAAGGCTGATTTTTCTGGTCGCACAACTATTTCACTTATTAGCGGAAGTTCCTGGTGTATCCATAGGTCATAATATCTGTGAAAATACCAGTCTGCTATACCAAAAAAAACTTACGTAAGTACCGACGTGAGGCCTGAGAGGCCGCGTCGGAATTTCAAAACGTTATTACTCACCAAATACGCATGCGACAATAACACTGCCTGTTGCAACGTCAACATGGGCACTAAACTTACAGCTACTGAAAATCGGGGATTGGTATTTTGCGGGGTAAAGGGTAAACTAACAAGTCATGTACCTGCCGGGGCCTCTCAGACCGCACGTCGGTACTTAAAGGTTAAGTACCTACAAATATTGAAATTTGCTTAACGCATCAAATTACTACTGCCTGTCAGTCGTCACAATATTGATTCGTAATTAACAGCTTTTATACCTACACATATTTTAAGAGAATTTCATCATCATCAGTCTGTTGTCGTCCACTGCTGGACATAGGCCTCCCCAATTGCACGCCACTGAGCTCGATGTTCCGCTCTTCTCATCCAACCACTGCCAGCCACCCTGCGGATGTCGTCCGTCCACCTAGCTGGAGAGCGCCCTACATTACGTTTGCCTAGGCGTGGTTTCCACTCTAGAACATGTTTACCCCAGCGGTCATCGGTTCTTCGACAGATGTAAGAGCATTTACGGTTATAAAATTAGTGAAGACTTCCTCCCTAAGATTTTGACGAAGTTTCTGTGAAGATGTAGCGAGTACAATTTAATGTACGATATTATCGGTGAAGTAAACTTATAACAAGCACATTGTTCTACTTTCTAGGAAGTAAATTACCTAGGTTACTTTAAGTGTCAACTTAATTAGTACAATTAATAAGTAGGTACACGATGTAACAAATATTATTCGAAGCCAATTTATTGATCTTGATAAATTAGTATCGAATGCCCTTATCGACCTTACAGATTGTGGTGTGAATGTTTTGTTACTAGATGATGAGGCAATAGTTCCCGAATTGATTAGAAATAACGAGGTGTATAAAGAATGAAAAGACTATTTTTTTATTCTGAACACTTGCAGTACTTAATAAGAGTGTGCTCTTTAGATCATTGGTTTCAATTCAAAGTATACGTTTGTAAAATGATATCCTAATCATTTCACAAAATCCTGAGCACCAAACTTGATAAGCATAAGCTGACAATATTTACACATTTAACGGCAACACAAACACATATGCCAAGAAGTTCTAGAACAAACTACAATCGTTATCAACGTAGCATGTGTGAGGCCACTTGGTTTATCTATTCTTGATATAAACGCTTGGTTACATAACACCTCTGTAGGTAATCACTTTGTATTACGCCGGCTGTAAGAATAGGCTAGCCAGTAGCCAGGGTATAGTGTGTGTAGGGAACAAATTGAATACCAAGTACCGCTATGTTCAGCAGGAACCTGCTGGAAACACTCTACTACAGTTCCCAAGGAAACATCGCAATCGCGCATTTCCTAGTAAGCTTAAAATAAACATATCGACAGTACCAATAAAACAGATTTGTACTTTTAGTTAAAAACAAAAAAAAATGAGCCAATTTTTATTGCGAGCAGAATTCGGTGAACTTTTTGACATTCGTGTCACACCTAATGGTCTAGGAGCAACAGCAGCGAAAATTCCATCAGGTATTATGGACACGTTTTGCAATATTTACCGCGGGAGTCTTATTACAAAACAATAAAGAATAAAGTCGTGTGGCTGATAAAATTTGACGAGTGTCGTGAGCTCATCACATTACGACGACACAGTTGTCATTGCACACGCCTTTTCCTAGAACCCTGTTTCGACGGTATCGTAACGGATCATATAACGAGTTTGTGGTGTGTGGCGTGCCATAGTGGGCTGTGGCCATTCTTTCATAGTTGTTATTCATATGGCACCACAGACGTTCAGGAAGCATCGCTTTCGTCGAATTTATACAAACGTCGTACTGTTACTATTTCTATTTCGTATCATGTGAACTTTCACTGGTTTTTGTGAAAACTGAAACTGATAATAATAATATATGTTCGATAGAATACCTCCCGTGATTTAGGTATATGCTGCGGATGAATTTTATTTCCGCACTCTCAGTCCCACGTGGGGGATGGGACTGGGGGGTAATTTTCAGTCAGAGTCTGTCAGTTTCTTCCAAGTATATTATGCTTGGATTTTATAGCTCTCTCATGACAGAAACGTCATTATTTTGTCAATATTTAAAAATGTATGTAGATGGGCGATGTTAAGTCATCGCAAGTAACTAAGCAACAATTTCCAAATAAGTATATATTTATAATAATTAGTAATGGCGTTGTGTTGTCACAGCGACCGCTCGCCACGTCGGCTATGCGTGCTCGATAAGCACTATCATCGCCGGCTGCGCTCCACAGGAACTTTCCATTGCGATACAGCTAAATACGTAACTCGCTATATTTGCTATATTGATGTGTGATTTCGTATAACCGGATGTTTACATGTGACTGATAACTACAGATAATTTCAAAGCTGAATACAAACGATAAGAGATTATGTTGAAGTGGACTGTGAAATTCAGTCCATCGAAAATCGATACTTGGTGGCACAAAACTCATCAATTTTATACAAAACTCGTACGACAACTTCAATCAGAGGATAAACTAACATCGTTGCTTTTAAACTTTCATGCACAAGATCGAGTTTTCTATATTAGGTAGCAGACATAACGAGTTATCTTGTTTACTTACAGAACAACTTATTTCACAACATTTAATGCTTCTCGAAGATGGGACAAGATCAGGTTTTCGATTGTTCTGTATCGATTTTCCGGGAGGCGTGAAGAAGTAGGCAGTGATGTCGACAGATGCATGTGTGTACTACGTAGCGAGCGTAGTAGGAGACACGGCGCGTATCGTAGCGTTATCGAGTGGCAAGCGGACCCGTTATGTATTTACAAAACAATCGCGAATCTCCGGGGTGAGCGTTATCGCCACCTACACGAGGTCACCCAATTAACTCTATCTCATATTACTGATAAATATTTAAATTGCAATGTTTTTCCACATTTATCGGATAAAAATAAATGTTACGTTGTTTGTTTGTTTCGTATAGATACCTAATTAAAAACGCTTAGTGCAGATCAAATTTCATGGATAAGTCATGATTTAAATAGTCGCTAGTCAACGATGCAAATAATGTGATATAATTATACATTGGAATAATAAAGTCAGAAGATTAATTGATAGAAAACAGTGGTTCGGCTACGAACAGTTCCTATTCGGCGAGACCGATGACGTCAATGGGCTGCCCATTGATCAACATGGCTGCTGAGGTGATGAGGTGTGTTGATAATAATAATAATTGAATTGAGTGCGCGACCTAACTCACTGTGCAAACTGCTTTGAGCAATTATGTACATTGTATTTGCTAACATATAAAAAATACGTTTGAAAATGTCACGTCATTTAATGTTGCTAACCAATTGACCAATAAGAACAGAGTTCTTCACTTTTGGTATAAGTGTTTGTTGATATTTACGTTGTATAAGGAAAATTAAAAGATATCTAAGTAATAGATAGATATACATTGATACGAGATAAATTGACGTCAATGGTACACCTGTTACTTGATGTCCGAATTTGAATTACTTTATTTGCATAACATATTGTTGGCCATAGCCAATAACATAAAGTACACGACATGTCCTCTTAATACTTACAGATGGACTTTGCACCAATAACGAGAAAATTCCAACCTACTTGTCTAGCAAGGAGGTACCGACAAAGTCCACTCCTAAACAGTAAGAGTTGTCGATGATGATACTAATACTACAAACATTGACCTTTATATTTCATGATTGTTTAAAAGAATTTGAATGTAATGGTTTGAGGATAGTTTTTGGAAAATTTACATATTTAGCTTTCCTTAACTCAATATCTCAATAATACGAGTACCTACAATATCAACGAAGACAAGTAAATAAAGCTGAATAAACAAGAATAAATATTTTTTCCAAAGATTTTCCAGGAATATGTTATTTTTCTACAAATAGAGATGATTATCGAAGCGAATTCCGTTACATTGGATCGTAAATGGATGTCAACTGTTATCAAATGTTGATAGTGATAACTGTGATATCAATTTATCAGTTGTTTGTTGAAGCGAAGCCAACACTTACACGTATCATCGTGTATACACGAGCTGCGCGGTATTTTCAACTTGATACCTACTTGATATTTATAATGATTTGATATTTTACACACATACAACTATGTACTTTACTTAATATATAATATTTATGTACTTTTTCTCTTAGTTTAAAGTGCATAATACTGGTAGCTTATCCCAGTACTATATTTTATTACGATATTTGTCAACCTCCAAATCCTCAAAACCCAACAAAACATCTGCATATACTGTTTCAATTTCCCTCAGACCATCTTCGCCATATTTTCATTTCTTTTTAATAAGAAGTAACAGTCAATTTGATAAAGATCAGTAAGTAAAGTGTTGTTTTGTGCAAGACATTTTAAGAGATTGTGAAGTAGATGTTAAGTGATTAGTTTTTCGTAACTTGCGTCATGAGTTATCGTTATTTGCACGTACATTACATCACACCTGTTATTCCCCGAGGAGTACGAAATATGTATATTTTTACGTAAAACTAACCGTTGACTACACACGTGGTAATTTTATCCTTGGGGTTTCCAGGGGACAACTAAAGCAGTACGCACAGGAAGGAAGGAAATCAAAGAAACGAATACAAAATCCTTGTGTTTTTCATTTGTGAATGTGATGTCAAAAAGAAATACGTTGATACAAATGTGGTTCGAAATTATAGCCAAGTTAAGCCGTACCTACAAGATGAAGGAGCCTGTTTTCGTATTGTTGCATGCTTAGGTAACTGTAATCGTTGAACGAGACCTATCCAATCACGAAGTTCAATGGCACTGTGACGTCACACGGCTGGTGGACGACACTATCAATATTTTATTGTTACTTCAACCTGTCTCTACGACCTCTATTGCGTGTTTAATCTCCATTTGCTTTATCAATACATTGACGTGACTCTTTTTTCCTCTTACGTCCTATTTTAAAACGTAGACAATGCATCACCGATCAGTTATCTATAGAACTATCGTTGTCATGCTCAAAATAGGATTAAAAATATTGTTTGGTTTAAGATAAGATATCGCTTGCGTCAGCCGGTATTTTACTTTTGATTTATGTATTGTGGTGAAATTCTTCCTACTTAAATGGTTTAACATCGTAATCAACCTAGAAGCACCAACATAATAAGAACGTCGCGTAGATTCTTTGATCGTTCTGTTTTGTCTTTGGTGTTGCGGATATGCAAAAAATACAAACATTAAAACAATGACCGAATCTAGCCCACAAACAACGACACGGTAACGATTGCTAACCTGGTGTAGGTTAGCAATCGTTACCTGTTGAACAAATTCAAGGTTTCCTGAAAAAGATTTCAGAAGTATATTATTTGGGAAACTTCTTAAGGGTTTTTTAGTGTCACATTTTTTGTTTTGAGGTGGTAAAGTCGTCAAATGACTTCTCTCAACCTGGGCGAGTCAAAAGGGCGTGTCAGATATCACTGACCAAAAACCACCTTCTTCTGCTTCCGGCCCATCTGTGGTCTATTGGTTCTTTGAGGTTAGCGTGTCACGTTACCCAACCATTTAGAACAGCTATTTCATCGTTATTGATAAAGGCTCTAAATATAAAGAAAGTAAGTACCTAACCTAAGTAGACTATGGAATAAGTCGGCCACCATATAAACACTTAGTAGATTACATCAATTGTCGATGTTCATATCAGCATCATGACATTATCTTGATAGGACACACACATATTATATACATACGTATTAAATATGATATGTACTTACCCGACATGTTAGCGTGATTGATCATGCAAGATTACTTTCACATGATTTTAATATTTGCATGGTCAGGGTGATTTAATATATTATATCTATATTTATGTATATACTTATGCAGAAAAGGATAATTAAAATTATGCCACGTCTGCTTATAAGGCAAATATAGGCAAAACCAGACGTGGTAGGTATGTTGACTATAGAAAGATTGAAAAAAAAATACAGGTGTAATATTTAATTTCAAGCTCTCGTAGTAACTTATTGTGTAACAAACCTACTCTATGACTTAACGTGACTCTATTATGAAGGTATTTTAAATATTAACTGTACCGGACTTCTTAAAATAATATTAGTAACTTATCGTTTTGAATGACTAGAGTATTTACATGGATACAATTTCATCTTGAGTAATAAAGGAGCAGTGAGAACCAGCACTGCTGACGAAGTATGCCATTCATGACACGCAATCGGAATGAGCTCAAAATAAACATTGCACCATCAAGTTTAAAGACAAACAGAAGATAATTGATGACCCAGCTATCTAAGTAAAACATAGTACGTAAGTGTGGGCTGATACTGAGCTATCGATGACTGATAATACGGGACATTTGTAAACAATGTACACGTTACTAACATGTTGTAGACGTTGGACCTTCGCTGGTCCAGAGATAGCCTTTGTTTGGGGTATCAGGCAAATGTAACATTCGATGTTACGATGTGTTGTGGTCGCGACAGCCTATTCAGCTGATCAACTAAGCAATATTCAATTTGCGCTAACAGATACAGTTTCTGGTACTACAACTATTATCAGATATATCGTTTAATACTCTCAATTTAATCTCTTTCTAACAAATTAGATCAGAAAACATAATAAAACTGGATATTCATTTTATACACAAACAAGTATTTGAAGGTTTCCATAGCAGGAAATTATTGCAATTTCTGAAACTATAAAGTTATTTTTGTATTTTGTTGTATGTAGGTAAACGTGGCTATTTCAGACGCAGCAGAACGTAGGTAGATATATAGGTAAATTAAACTGCTCGGTGGTCGTCATCCAGTAATTGAACGGAAAGTATTATTTTTGTCCCTAAAACATGCGTACCTAATTGTTGATATTTTCCCTTATAATGTTCAGGAAAACGGCTATTAATTGACGTTGGCATGTGTGTTAAGGAACATTTAATTAATACAATCACGACGTAAACAAATGTGTAATACATTCTGAGAATATTAATAATTTTTCATAAGCTATGGAAAGAAATTGAAGAATGAAATATTATTCTGAATTTAAAATTCTTAGTGATGGTGTGAACATTATAATTTGGACATCTTCTAATGGTTATAAGCCTCACGTGATTATACCTAGCTAGCCTATTGTTGTTGTAATTATCCACAACCCATTCATTCACCAGGTTATAAAATTAAATATAGATAAGTTTTATTTGTTCTACAAAGTCGTATAAATTAGTTAACGTGCATTGCGAATTCTGTCAGAATATTGAGGAAGCCACATAAAGTTTTATGGTCCAATTTCCTCAAACAACAGCTTTGTGATCGTCAACACCACAACGATGTGTAGAGACAGGACGTAATGCTCGTCAAACCAGATCTTTTGATGTTATTAGCACTTCATCAGTCTCAGACTCAATGATTCCGGGATGCAATACGTTCCGTACCTACGTGAATTTTGGCGGTAATTACGGAACGGACCCAAGTTTGAATAAGGTGGTACATACTTGAATTCAGGTGGCTTATAATTAGATATACTACTATTGAGGAATTTAATATATCCGCAACGAATTTATATTGTGTAAATGTTTATTTTTGTGTGTTTCCAATTTATGTATGTGTATTGTGTACCTACCTAAATAAATAATTGGTTTAAATGGTTTTAAAAATAAAGGCTGCCTTACTACTAACATGATATACTGCAGTTTTTTAGTCATGGTGTAGTTTTAATTTTCCTCTTTAGTCAATAGTTATCTTGATATTAATGAGAATATTTGTAAATTCTGTAACTAGAACGTCGACGCAATACGTTAGCATACATTAAAGTTGAAAGTTTCATATCGGCTAAGCAATCAATAAAACTTGTGTAACATGTATTCGATGAACATCAGTAATTATGCAACGCGCGTTTCGGATGAGCGACCACCGTACGGCGACACGTTCTAGAATCAAATTCAAATGTCAAGGTGAAGGTGACGTGAAAGGAAACGCACGGTGACGTCACTTGTCGCCATCTTTAGCTGCCGCGTCGCCACCAACGACACTTTACTAGTGAGTGCGCGAGTACTGTCTCCGTTTTATTTAGGACACTAGACAATCATTGATACCATACTCTACATATGTACACGGCGCATACTGTATATCAACGCAATGTATTATAATCTATTTTTGTGTAGTGACAGTCGTGACTCATACTAAATTTATTGAAAATAACTATTAACGTGAAATAGCTGGGAATAACTCTATTCTCTTAGTCGCGGCGACGTTGGCGTTTCCTCAGTTTTTTCCGCCTTTTTCTTAGTAATTAACGTGAGTAAGTCGTTATTTTCAATAAATTCATCGTGCAGTTAAACTTCAAAATATGCCACTTTTATGGCAATTTAAATTAATTTGTTACTAACAAAATTCATACAATAGTTACCTACCAAAGCAACTGTGTTTAACCACCTTAAAGAATGCGTCGCCAACGTGTTCGCGGTTGTATAGGTACGATTTTCCTGGTACCCATATTTTCCTGAACTGAGCATATTTGCAACCAAATTGTCCTCAATCGTTAGATACGTGAGCCTAAACCAACCTCGGCATTAATCCATTTCATATTACAACCTTATTCGATAATAATAATGTTGAATATGTTAGAGTAAGACTACTAGCACGCACTCAAGTTTGGGTCCTAGCTCATGTAATTACATTTGTAATTATCGACGTCTGAGTGACGTCATCGACGGTTATAATTATGACAGGTGTAATAACCGCACTGTTTCGTAGTACTTGTACATATCATCCCACAAGAATTAGCAGCAGGCGGGGTCTGCAAATTGTCTTCTCTGACTTGCTTGTCATTAATCCTTCCCTCTGTTACTACAATAGCTGGCGAGAGTTGTAGAATGAAATATGTACCTCCAAATACAAGGAATAGCAAACAAGATTTGTTTTTCGTGAATCACTAGTTTCTAGTTAATAAAAATATCGTAATACTTGCTTATGGCTACAATAACGTAACATTTTAGCTTGAGTCACCTATGACATGAATGATTACGTTATAATTTAATAATAACACTAACTCAACTAACCAGACAGATTAACTGCTATGACAATCCAATGATGGGATAAATCTTTGTGGACTAAGCCGTTCTCAATGTGTTTTGGAAGTAAAACAAAAAAATTAAATTAACAGTCCATTTCAAAGCTGTTTACTAAACAAGGACAACTACTTCTTGTTTTTGGCAAAACTAAAAAATAATTCTGTAAATAACTTTATAACTAAATTTAAAGCTAATAAAGTCATATTTTCCCCAAACCAGTTTAATTAACAATCAGCTATTTTATTTTTTATCCAATTTTGAGTTTTGAAGGTCAATTTATAATCATATACATGTTTTTTAGATAAATTTAGATCACTACAGACATTTTAGCAAATAATGAATAATATTTGCGTTTCCATAGAACCAGTCCTTTGTTGTGGCAAATTTTATAGGTGCTGACTGGTTGCAGACCGAACATTTATTTTGTAAAAAAAATAAAATTGTAGATTCAGTAATATTGCACCATTTACATCATAGAACATTCGTTTATAAACGATATAAATACAGTCTGATATGTTGAAATAATAGATAATGAAAAATGCCATCGGAACTCTAAAACGTAAGAAAAATTTCATGTAAGTATACTATGTCTCTTGAAAAAGTTCTGCTGAAAATAACGATAAATAATTTAGTTAGTATTCTAAATGAAATCTCATTCAAATAGAAGAATCATTGGCGAATGCAAAAGTAAATAACTGTAACAGTTGGCAACAGTTCGAAATGAAGTCATAAGCCGGTGGCGGTGGTTTTCTCACGCGGCGGCGCGGCGCTGGCGGCGCTTGCGAATGCGTTAAATGTTAAACAGTTCCCGCAGACCATTGTGCGCGGTGAGCCAAGTGGAAAATCTTACATCCAATACACACCGAAACACTGACTTTTTCACACTGATAATAGTAGTCTCATTACAACAGATTTATTCTCAAGCTTTACGTCACACCAGTTCAACTATAATTTTTAGTTGTTCATCTCGATTTCCGTGTTACTTCTTCATCGTGGCATTTGTGGACAGTTTAATGCTAACATATTTTACCAAGTACGTTATGTTTATTTTCAGAATCAGTCATCGTAATAACAAGAATTCAAACGTACTTGTAAAATAATGTCACTTGTTTGAATTCCTATCGGGGATGAGGTCATTATTATTTCGTTAAGCGAAAAAGCTTCCCAGAAAACTGAAGTTACAATATTATGTTTTAATTCATGAAGATCCATTCGGAATGAGTGTAGGGTAGAATTATGAAAAAAAAACCGTAAATAAATGTGTTTTTTCTTTCATATTACGAAGTTTAGTTTTCTCGTGTGCACTAAAAACCGACCTGAAGAATGGCTTAGGGTTATCTGTAGTTAGGGGCCATGCCAAGCCAGTTTCCCCGAAGAGTCGTGAGAAGCTTCCCACCGTTGCGCCGAAGCAGTACATTCACAGGGGTTTTTGTAAGGCAACGACCGTCGACCGGCCCGACGGCGACGCTTAAAAGGAATCGTGCTCCCGTAAATCATGGTCAGGATGAGATTTCAAATAACTTGGAACATGTTTTATGAATGTTATTCGTAATGCCCCATGAGCACATCTAGTGGACTCGTCGACCCTGATTCCCTTACAACTGGAGGAGCTTTTTTATTAAACGGTTTGTATTTAAATGGTTTTGGTTCTTTATTAACGGCTTCTTGTTTTACATTTTGGCATCGAGATGAATAGACACTTGACAATGGTTCTCAAGGAACATTCAATCGAATGAACATGAACCAAGTGGTTGACCTTCGCGAACCTGTTTTGGTCACAGTAAACATATCTTATTTGGCTGAGCGAAATGAAACGTGAATCAGGAGGGGAACGTGACATTCGTGTTCGTATACAGGCTGTCTTATTTTATATCGCAAAAAGTTGAGTGTCATATTAAGGAGGCACTTGCAAAATTTTTTATCCAATTAAAACCGAATTCAGTTGATCAGGTGGTCAAATTGGTACACGTATACTGTTAAGTACTTTGAATACTAATTCCAATCCAAGATCCAGAAGATAATTTTATATTGATTATTTATATATAAATATGTTCCATTTATTTATCCGTTATGTACGAAGATATAAAGTAAGAAAACAATACGTAACCCCAAGTAACACAGACATGCTGAATAGTGTTTGAGTAAAAGTAATTCGAAAATATTTACAGATATAAGCTCCATAACGTGTGAGGAAAGGCTATTGAAATAGCCAAATTCTGAATAATTTTCTCTTTCTGCCTTAATAGCCATTTATGCTTGATAAAAAGTTGTATTAAGGTCGACTATTATTTTTAAAGCTTAGTAATAACTTCTGTACAGCATAAAACGCAGATATTATTAAGCCTAAAGCATTACAGGTGACTTTAATTTGAAAAATATTGCCCGGGTCAGCATTTATCTGTATAATAGTATAAGTAGCTGAATAAACGTAATTATCTAATACTAATAAACAAACTTTTCTCAACTTATTGCTTATAAAACCACCATACTCTGTAAAACTGTGTCCACGGCAGCTGTCTTCTGAATAAGAGTGTAAGTAATTTCTAATGAAAGGAATATTAGCATTGTATTTTGAATAACAGCTTTTATTTTGCCGTCAAGTCATATAAGGTTCCACATTTTATCAATTATTCAACTACTGTATAAAAGTATTTTCTGTGTTCTAAATAGAGCTTATTTTGGTATAAGGGAAATAAAGTCATAGTTTATAGCTAACGTAACACAGATGGAAGTCGAATGATGTATTTTAATTCCGCAAAAAATTACTTGTAAAAATACCATTTTTAAAGAACTTATAACGAGTTTTTCTGGGTAGTAAGTGAATTAAAGACGTTTAAAACATTGTTTTACTACGAGAGCGAGCTTAGGTAGTCGTAATTTGAGTCAAGTCCGAACAGATCCAGTTAAAGGGAGTTCTGTACCTTCAAATAATGCCGTTATAGATTTTGTACAGAATTCAGAAGATAATATTTCCGCATCTAGTGAAGATAAATCAGATGTGAATTTTATTGAAATTAAAAAATGGGCTCTTAGTAAAAATATTTCACAAGTCGCACTGAAAAAATCAATAAGAGAATTTCATTTTTTATGTGAAATTTTGTTCGTGAAGTTAGTTATTATAATTAAAAGCGTTTAAAATTATCAAAATTTCTTTTATTTCTCAAATTTAAAAAAATCCATTCAATCTTATAATTACTAAATTAAAAAAACAGTAAGCCTTCTTGGGGATGATTTCTCAAACTCGCATATATTTAAAATTTTAGTGAGCTGGAGGCAAACTCCAGAGACGACGTATTGTACACACTATGGTCTACACATAACGTCATATTAGATAACTCTTCTTCTGCATCTTCAAAGGTTGTAAAATTATTTCTTTTTAAGGTACAATTCATTGAAATCCAATCCGGACTAGGTTGAGCATTTTCGTTTTTACAAAGGTAATCGGCATTAAATTTGGGCCATTTCAGTTTCGCTGTGCTTTCCCAGTGGGAAGGTAGAGTGCATAGTTCTGCTCTGCCCCTTCGTTGAGTAGAAACAATCATAAACAGCATTCTCCTGCAAGACATTTCGCTTTATGTTAGGAACTTAGAGTAAGTACTATTTTATGATAGCTAAAAACAATAAAACTATAAAAACCTTTTAGAAACTATAATTTCGCGAGTTTAACACACGCCACGCACTAACTTGCAGCCGCGGTGCGCTCCCTATCTGTGAATAATAGTAACTGATCAATACGTGTAAATTACTCGATGTTGTTTGTTCTAGCTAAAATAATTCACTATGAATCTACATACTACTAAACTACCCCCATCGCATAGATGGTTGTAATTTTTTGTAATACGAAATTAACCCAACCTACCTAAAACTAGAAAAACAAAAACATAACATCGTTATAACTGCGTTTATGTACATGCTAAAAAAAAAAAGGATAAAACATTATGCATTTGTGTTGTATCATTTGCCACTGAATAGGTAGAAAAAAAACCCTTATTTGTATTGAAAAATATAAGTGGTCCTTTTTTGTAATTACTCATATAAATATATCAATTTTCCTGAGAAATTTGGTCCGTCGTATTATGTTTTGAACCCTGATTCGCTGAATAATTAATCACATTTAGTAACGTTATCAAGTGTTATTCAGATACTTGTACTGCCTAATCACTATTTCTCAAATTAAATCAGAGTTTTACTGTAAAATAGCTGCGTGGAGAACTTTTATAATGAATCGCCATTTTATTTTATTTTTAAGTAAATTATTGAAACATTACGTATATAAAATGCCCCATTTTAGTAATTAATTACAGTTAAAAATATATTTTTTGAGTAACTTAATGACTTTTGAAAGATTAGCATAACTGTTTCATCCTAAGTATTTTGGTCACTTCTAAAAGTCTTTATTTATATGTCATATACTATTACTAAAAATGAATATGAAAGCGGCGCGTGAAAAATGTTGAGATAATTTATATGCTCTTCACGATAAAATAACTTGCGCAGTAATTTTTTACGTGTATCATGGTTATAATACATAATAACATTTAGGTACTTACCGATTCGCATAGTTCCACTACCATCTTTATTTTACTAAAAACTATGAAATTTCAAAACAAAGCACACACTGCACGATTAAACACAACTTTTTTTCTAATTCACAACTTAACTTTTAATTATGTTTGAAAAGTATTACGCAAATGAACATAATCCTGAATAATTTTTGAATAACAAAATCCATATGCATTTGTCTGAATAAATACGAAATAATAGCTATATTAAAGTGATGACAGCTTTTTTTCAGACGTTATTAAGTTAAGCCTGTTATTATTAAGCAATTACCCAAACTTTACAGCTATATTATACAGACTTATGCATTTAAAAATGTGCCCAAATTGCTTGAGTAACAGTTGAATAGACGTTCACTCAGACAATATCCAGACAATAGTTACAGCTTATAGTTTCGCGGATCACTAGTACTCAAACGTTATTCAGCATGACTGTGTTACTTGGGACATATTCAAATATAAATTCCAAAAGAAGGTCAGGTCTTTGGTAACTGTGGCTTAGTAAGACATCCTGTAGAAAGTACATTGAGATATTAATTTAGCAAAATTTTTCATTTGAGATTTTTTAAGGTCTTCCACGAGAGCAGAACTTTGTAGACCTTTCATGAGTACCCATTGTGAACAGGGTGCCGCTGACGTGGGCAAACTTAAAAATTCCAACTCAAGTTTCCTACTTTTTTATTGTAGTCTATTGCTTTTGTATTTACTCCTCAAAAAGAACTTTCAAGGAAAGAAACTTTTGTATTTATTTTCCTTAATAATTATTGTATTTTAAGTGTACTTGCGGACCGGTTTCTAATGTTATGGTAATTTGAATTGTAAAAACTACCAAATTGTAGGTGTATGTTGTCTGTTGGGAGTGCTAACTCCTAATTTTACAAATCTAGCTTCTTTAGAGGTGAAAACGTGTTCCATATAAATATCACTTCCACGTTAATGCGTCTTATAGCAACAATTTCTCTAACGACATAATTGCATCTGCTTTTAATTTTGGTAAGAGATAAATTAATAAAAGAGTGTTTTGACGAACAAATAATATCCTCGCAGTTTTAGGTACATTGTTCTTGAACATTGTGCATTTGTGATGTCTAATAATTATAATAGTGGTAATTTATAATGTCGTCATCATCTAAACGCGATGGTTACCTTACATGTGGCATGTGGTACATAATAGTGGTGTAGTACGCAGCGTTCGTTAAGTTGGTTGAAAACAACCAAATGGGAGGGGAACGGAAAGGAAGGGTGCAATGAAAGGAGGCAAAGAATCGCAGAAACAAAGGGTTTCCTCCATCTTACCTGCAACAAAGAGACGCGTATTATTACTCATGGTATTGTTTGACATAAACTACGATACAGGCATGCATAATTTTTGCACACTGCGACTGAATAATAATACCCAGGAGTTTTATTATACTTCAAACTGCTGTTAATATTGCTGTTTCACAACTCGTTGTTTGTGCACGGTAAGTAGTATTTATAATACTCAGGAGCAGGTATTCAAAACGATCATTTTTGGCACTTAAATAACGATAAGCTAATAAGGTCAGATTGTTAAGAATAACCCAGAAACAATGAAATGGTCTTTCTTTTTTGTTGGTTGTAAAGAATAGAAAAAAATCGACAATAGGAACACTATCCATTGTTGAGGTTAGGAAAACTTAAGATAGAGACCAGGAAACAGAACATACGATTGTAAAACTTAAAGTGCAGGCTGGTCCATGGAAGGTGTCAAAAACGTGGGTGGTCTCACTTTGGAAGTAATATAAAAAGTGGTAACGGTAATGTACCGTACGGTAACAGCGCAAAGCTCAGTAAAGGTACAGTTGATATTACGCTTCTGATAACATTTAGTGCGCAGGAGCAAAAAGTGTACCAAAAGCGAATTAAGAAAGACCTTTTTAGACCTTTACTTACTGGCATGCAAAGGAACATGTTTAAAAGGGGTTTTCTAAATCTAAATAGGCAAAAACATTTTGAGGATTTTGTATTAGTACCTACAGTTAGTGGCAAAAGTGTGAGTTAAATATATTTTATAATAAAAGTATAATACCAAACGATTACAAAAATTGAAGAAAACGTGAGCCTTTGTCAAGGGCCTCACGTTCTGCAAATAAATAATTCAATTATTGTTCTTCCTATAGTGTAATGGCTAGCAACTGAATACGCATTTCGTAAGGTAGTCAGGTGACCACGTGTTTGAGACACCAGTCACATCGCTCGCTTCACGCCTAATCAGTTCCAGTGCTTTAATTAATTCTATTTGTACTGCGCCACCCGTCTCGTGGGCGAGCCAAGCTGAGTTTTTTGAAGCCATGGTTTTCATTCAAACAGTCTTACATTGATTTTGATAGTATCTCCACTAAATAAACTTTAAATTTCTTATTGTATAACATTTTAAACTAGTAGGATTGCATCTAAAGTTTCCTGAGAATCTTATAATAAAAATATTGACTGAAATACCTTGCTTGTAATAAATTACAATTTTAAAATTATGTAGGTTAACGTAACAGTGTTAATTACCAGTAACGGAGCAGTTAAGTTCAAAACTGGCATTCCCGATGATTCACCAATTCCCTTGACGAATGCACACGGTAGCAGGTTCGCGTGTTGCGTGCCGGGCCTATGGCGCTGGTCACGCGAGCGGTTTCCGTGGCTGGTGGCTAGCGTGACGCACGTCACAGACACATTTCTATCTTCCACCGTGGAAAAGAGAACAGGATTGTTCCGATATCAAGTTAATGGTATTTACAGACGAAAGTCTACTGAATATTTTTACATTAATATATTTCCTATTTCTTTTCCATAAAAACTCAAGTACAAATAGTTTCTTTTTACCTTAAACGGGTAATTACGAACCTACTATAAAGATGGCAGATTCGTTCAATCATTGAAGTACCTAATATGCATTTTTTTACTTTGGCATAAATGGTTTAACAAATAGGTGTGTGATGCCCACTAATTTAGGCTGCTAAGATGAAATGACATTAGTCTATAATTAGTCGAGTCTTTGGTCAACTCATCCCGCTCAATCCCATCCCGCGGGATGAGTTGTCCTAGTGGAATTTTTGAATCGGACAACTCATCCCGCTGATATATTTTACGTCTTGTACGGACATGAAGAAAAGTGCTTTAAACTAAATTCAATGATTTCCTGGTGCATATTTTATGTGTAATACAACAACGCAACCACAAACGTACAAATTGCATTTAATCTATTGCTTGAGTAAAGGACAGTTCAAGGTCAACTCATCGGGAAATGCGAATACGACTACCTGCTTTCAGCCAATCACAGACAAGAAACTTATCACAATAGGAAGGGTTGAGTGCATCTTTCTATTTTTTCGTACTTAGTTGTGTTAAAGTGATTGAATGTGTGTGAATGTGTGATTTTTTTGTGAACAGTTAAATACATATTTATCAATATCAAGTTATAAGTGCTTTCAATTCGTTCCTTGGGTGAGTAAATTTAATAATTGTTTTTACTAAAGTAGGTTTTTTTTTTAATTTTTGTTATACGCATATAAAAGCATACGACCATGGCTATCCTCTAAACATCAACAAGTTGTTTATTTAATAGACGTTAAATATTGAATAGTTTGTACATAACTATTTCAGATGAGAATGCTTGTTTCAAACTTTTGAGAGCGTGATTTTTCAGTAGTCGGGTTTTAGCTATTGAATTTTTTTTTATTAGCTTTTTTTTGTCCCGCAGAATCAAAAATACAAATTTTGAACTGAATATCTTAAAGCATTCTCTCCCAATAAATTATTTAAGTACTGAATTTTATACGTAGTACTTAATAATCTTTAATGCTTATTATTTTTCCCGTTAGAATCAACCATCAAAATGTATGAAGATAGCCCTTCAACTTCACGTGGCAATCTATCTCTAAATATCAGTACTACTCAAAGAGGTTCCAAAATGTTAACAAGACATGGCTATGAATACGTTATTAAAAGACAAAATAATGACAAATCAATCTTGTGGCGGTGTGCGAAAATGAAAACATGCTCTGCGACGATAAAAACTAACTCTGATTTTGATGTGATAATGAATGAAACGAGTCATAGTCATGAACCCTTAAATACAACAGAAGTTGAGATAAAAATGCAAATGGAGAAGTGCTCAAAGGCTGTACAGGAGAATTTGTCTGATCCGATCTCAAAAATATTTGAAGAAAATATGGCTTCTCTGGAAGATCGTGGTTTAGATCTAATAAAGAAGTTGCCAGCTCTAAATAGTGTACAAAAAATGCTGTATAGAAAAAGAAATAAATCAATAGGAGCAAGAAAATTAACTTTTGCAAAAGCTAAAGATGTTGAAGTGCCGAAAAAATTTGAAAAGATATTATTTGCTGATTACGCACATGGGAAAACGCGTATTCTGATATTTGCTGATAATGAATTGAAAAAATACATGGCAACTTGTAAGAAATTTTACATGGATGGTACATTCAAAGTTTGTCCAAAGCCATTCTATCACTTGTACACTATTCACGCTGAGCTTGGAAGCAGTCAAGAATATCTCAATGTCATTCCAGTAATATACGCTCTGTTACCTGATAAGAAAATGTCCACGTACGAGCTGTTATTTCAAATAATAAAAAGTCAAATAACTGAGTGGGACCCCAATGACATTACAGTTGATTTTGAAGTTCCAGCTATATTGGCAATTCGAAGCAACTTCCCGGGTGTGAAAATAACGGGCTGCTATTTCCACTTCAATCGCAGTCTCTGGCGTAAAGCTAAGGCGCTAGGTGTATGCAAAACACAATTAGGCAAAATTCATGTAAAACTCTGTGCTGCTTTGTCTCATCTCCCATCCGAGTTAGTTAATGAAGGATGGCTCTACGTGATGGAGGAAGCTCCAAACAGCAACTGTGTCACACAATTTAATGACTACTTCGTGAAAACTTGGCTCGAAAATTCGGTTCTCGCAGACACTTGGTGTACATTCCGGCAAATGAATAAGACAAATAATGTTGTAGAAATATGGAACGGGCACATCAAAAAATATATTAAATCAAAACCGAATATTGCTCAATTTTCGGAGGGCTTAATCAAAGATATACATTTCTTCGCCTCCATTATAAGAAAATCTACAGGCGGCTTCAAAATTTCGACGAGATCGCCTGAAACTATAGAGAACAAGAAAAAAATTGACTATGCCATAAACCAACTAATCACCGGTCAAATCACAGTAGGACATTGTTTAGAAAAACTAAGAAGTTGACTATGTTTAAATGACGTCGTAAATTTTGTATCTATAATTTTATTTTATATAGGTATGTCAAATATTTAATCTTGTTGATTTTAATGATTATTTATTCAGATTTTAATTGTAAGTTTTTTTTTATATTCGTGCATTTTTATTTGGGACTTATAATCATAGAATATAATTTTAACTAGTTTTAAGTAAATCTTAAGAATCCAAATAGTTGTTAATAATTGTTAATTTTTTAGTTTTATTTCAAATTTTAAGACTATTAACATTTTTTAATACGTGATTTTTAATCAAACGACTGTGATTTTAACTAATTTTAAGTAAACCAGTTATAATCTAAAAACTAGTTGTTAATTATTTAGTTTGATTGATAAATGTTATAGATTTGATTGTTAAATATTCTTTTTAGAAAATTTAGATTTTTATACGTAACTTTTAATGAAACTATAGAGATTTTGACTAGTTTCTTTATGTTTAATTTATTGATTTTGATAGTTAAAACTGTGATTTCTGATTGTTTAAATACTTTACAGTGTAATAATATTAATCAAGGGCAATTTTAATAGTTATTGTTTTTTAAATTTCTATAAATGAAACTACTGTGATTTTTGATTATATCAGCTTAACCAAGCTATGGGTGTTTAATTTTTTCCCCAAACACTTTTGTTGATGAATGTACAAATATTTCAAATAATACAATACATTTTACCTTTACTTTAAAGCGGTATGAGTTGACCAAAGAAAAATAATAAAAATATTAATGCGGACAACTTATCCCGCGGGATAAGTTTTAAGCGGGATGAGTTGACCAAAACCTCAATTAGTCTAGTAATATAAGTAAAACTTAAGGTTAAACTTTGAGTTTAATATTTATTAATATTCTGAGTAATTTGTGTGGAATGGTGTTGTGTCCGTCACCCATCAACAAAGGGATAGCCGCTTGTCGTGTGCCAGTGCCATTAAACAAAAGTGTGGAAGAACACGCGAAATGTGAATAACAGTCTTCACGGTACCGCGTTACACGTAGGTAGCACTTGTTTGAGACTGTAAATGACTATGGAGGTACTGAAGTTTCTGGGGCAAGTATTTACATTTTTAAAGTTTAGTGAGGTTTCAAGGATTTTTGTCACCCATATTCAACGACACGAGGGTTTAGTTTGGCGCGAGTTGATTATACATAATATACGTACTCCCATACATAATCAACGAGCATTAATCTAGGAGCATGCAATGAACTTTTAGCCGCAAATCAGCAACTTGTGCAGCCCTAACGCAAATTAGCTGAGTGCACGGCAGCGCCAGTGAAGCATAGTCACGCGATCCGTGACTATGCTTCACCGTGTTAGAAAGCGCTACACACGCACGATGCCACTGTTTTTGTGATCCAGATTGATGACCAGCATTTAATAAAATAACTATAATAGAACGGTAACCTTTCAACAGAATTAAATCCTTTTTATACGTAGCCATGCCTCGGCATGAGCGAGCGAGGTCGATCGGAGATATTTCGCTCGGTGAGGAATTTTACTGAAGACCTTTCTCTGGGATTTGATTTGAGGATTTGAGGTGTTGCGAATGGCAACACCTCAAATCCTCCTCTTCTAAGACTCATTTGAAGCTGGGGCGGCGCCGATTTCCTTCCATCAGGGGAACAAGTAGCACAACAGCCACCAAAAAAAAAAAAAAAATATTTAGGCATCCCCCAAAAAATTGACACGTGACGTATTTCTAGTTTTTAAGACAGGCCACAATGTAGAAACAATTGATCTCATTAAATAATAAATTTAATAACGAAAACGATCGTACTCATCAGAAATATCTGGGAAGAACTTTCGATTTGCAAAACAAGATAAATTAAAAACATTTATTTATTGAAGAAAATTAATATATAGTTTAAAATGATAAGCACAGAAAGTGATTAAATCTGATCTGATGGCGCCTAACTTTAAGTTACAGTTAAATTTGTCCTGGACGGATGTGTTGAAACAACGGACGTGCATTTGGGCTAATATACGTTAGTAAACTGTAATGGACGGTAACATTACCTAATGAAAATTTTGCGTCTTCCTTCACTGCTTCCTCAAAAGTTACCGTTCATATTATTTGTGAAAATACAAATAGACACAATTTTATGGAAATCGAATTAATTAGTTCGATTTATTAATTAATGATTGGTTTGTTGCAGGTTATAAAGATATCTAAACAAATACGACTATTGAAAGAGAAGGAAAGGCCGCAATCTGAACCTACAGTTCTAGTTTTATAAAAATACGCGGTTTATTGTGTTCACATAACAATATTACTGTTACCATACACTTTGTTTAAACACATAAAATTGTAAAGGTGTCGAAGAAAAGCGACATACCAATTAAATTAAGTGTCAAATCAATAACACTATTAACCTGAATGTCTAAATAGAAGGCTGGCAACGGTGCCTGTGACACTGAGCTGTGTATACGTGGAGGTCACCATTATATTAACAGCTTACTTGGAAACGAGCATGACATCAAGCTGGACTAGTTTGTCTGTAATCATGTTAAATGGATGACGAAGCAGAGGGGAGCAGCTTCAAGTAACATTTTTAAAGAAACAAATTACATAGTGCTTAATTAGTTTCTGCTTTTGTTGTCTGTAGCGTCAAAACAAATAACATGTGTCGTATGATTAGCTTGGCCTACTTAGTATGTGCACAGTTGAGTAAATTAATACCATATTAGTTGCGTGGCAAGTGTCACGTAACGTTCGATTATTTTTAAATTCACAAACAAGCTACTTTATTTGGTATACTAAATAAAAACATGAGATAAAGATGTCTCATGTTTAGATGTTATCATGACTGATCACGTGTTTTTGCAAAAATATATGACAGTAGCCTATTAAAGAAGTTTTAGTGATAAAGTTAACAAGGGTGTATATTAAAATTAATACAACCTTCTACCTCTGCATCTGTAATTAAGAGATGTACCTGTATGGTATAAATATCAAAAAAGTGATAAAGAGCTATCAAGAAGATCCTAAAATGTTTAAGCAGACGAGACGCCTAGAAATTAGACATCGAAGGGATCCATGCTAGCACTTAATTTGAAGTTACGTATACAATTTATAAGTAATGCTTTATACTTTCATTATATTATAGCCAATTTACCACCAAAGCATGTTACAGAACAATGGGTGATTGACATTGACATTTCAAGTCATTCTAGCGTCCCACGTAGTTTCCGAAAAGCTTTCTACTTTGAACTTCAACATATCTGGAACAAAATGTTATTAGGGCAACCTAACTTGAATTACGTTTGTAAACCTTTTAGTAGAGATATAGAACAATAGTGTCTAGTGACGCAGACGTGTTCTATTTATCTCTAAGGCAAACAAGATTTCATTGCCATAATACTAGTCAAGTCGAGATTGGTTAATTTAGAAATCTAACACTGGTAATTAAAAACGTTCCTTTGAATCAGAAGCTGTCGTAGTGTCAAATCCATGAATACACATAGTTCGGCGTCTATATTTCACGGAACACGAACGCTGATCGACCTGTGACTGCTGACATTAAAATAGTGACATTTCGTGTCTACCCGCTTTTCGTGGCAGTAGCGTGATACAAACACTTACCTTGTTCAAACTTTTATTATGGAGGGTCCATCAATACTTATTTACGTTTGCACGTAACGCCATTATAATACTTGGTCTTTGCCTTACAAAACTGTTTTGGTAATCAATTTCGTAGCCCATTTAGCCAAAACGTTAGTAAGATTAAAATTAAATAAACCAGAAGTCGAACTGAAAATAGACGGCTATTTTAGCTATCTATTAAATTGTAATTGGGTCAAAATATCAAATAACATAAGCATCTATCTACTCATAAGTATAAGATACGGAGGATGACGTCACATGCGTGTATAGATTCAACCTATGCCAGAAGGCAACATTGGATTTGCTTATGATCTCAGCAGTTGATCATAGCCACAAGTTTATTTATAGGCCTATAAGTGGTTACAATTAGTCACGTGCGGACTGCGGACGACGGCGACGTAACGCACTGTGTTTGTCCGCGTAATCTCCTACGTGCTCATACGATTGACCTACCAGCTGATATTTAGGGCTGCCAAGTGACATATCACTACTCATTCAGCGGAAAAGGTTGTATGATAAACTGACTTGACTAATGGTGACTAACCGTTGATTGTGTTATACGAATTACATTATTCAGTTTCATACTAAAAATAATAAAGATAAGATTAATAACTTCATAATGACGTACAAATAAAGCTCTAATATATGCTTTACATGTTTACGTAAATGAATGACAGAAAATTCGATATCTCAAGTGTAGCAGCCCTGGTGACGTGGCAAACTGAAGATAAGTGACCCAAAGGTCAAGACATAAGGTGGAATATTCCGCTACCGGGTATTACGACACTACTAGTATTCCAACTTCACACAAACAGACGAAGAGCAAGCTATGTTTACGCTGGCGCCGCTACGCGCCTCGATCATCTCGGCATGTGCTCGGCATGCAGACAATGGCCGCTATGCCGCAGAGAGGAATGGTGTTATTTTTTTTCAATAATAATGATTTTTGTAGGGATGCTTTTCTTGACGTGACTTCTCCCGCCCTGGCTAAGGCGGGAGGGAGTGTCAGTGTTGTGGGTGCAAGCGCAATAAGTAACTGCGGATTCGGCCTAGAGTAAGAGAAAGAGCGAGATGGTTTTTAGTCAGTGATAGTCTGACGTTCCTTCTCACCCTACCTAGTAGAGAAGTAATTTGATAATTTTAAAAGTCATGTCCCATTTCCCGCCAACACGGGTATTCGGTTAACCACGGTTACTTCTTAATAAATTATTTAAATAAAGGATGTCTTTTATTTTTGCATTTCAAGTTGTTGTCAATATCTTCCAAAACTTTTAGTGGCAATAAGGAAAATGTCAGAGAAAAATATACAACTGTGGGTACCTACCAAACATGAGTCTATGCATATACATATGTGTGACAAGGAATATACTTAACTACAGTAATGGATGTATTTTTATTACGATTGCACAACCAACATAGTATCACATAAACATGATAACTCACACAATGGTACCCAGTTCTAGAAGTGGTGTTACGTGGGTTATGTAATATTATTATAATACTGTGTACTGCGCAATACTCTAAGTGGGTGCATTGAGTGCTTTACCATACATTTGTATGACTACTATATATATTTATTTACACCTGCAACAATCATGGGGTTACAAAAAGACTCATAGGAATTCTCTTTCAACACCTCCGCGCTACAGACTGACTGACTACATAAATTATTTGTTTTGTTTCTTGATGTAACTACGTCACACACATCAATATCTGAGGTTTACAATTTTTATTTCGTCAGTTTGACCCAAATGACCGTCCCACGTTGTAATTTCTTACACGAGCTGTAGTTTGGACGGCACATGTTCATTCATTTTGTTACGATAGGTAGGTGTAGTAAAATGACCGATTACATAAGACTAATTTACCTGATTCTTTCTGATGGTGAGTCACCTTACACAAGGGCATTAGGTATTTCGATAAACTTAATTTATTACGTTGTAACCTGGTTTATTTAGAATGAATATTACTGTATATTACTGTTATTATTACATGTAAAAATTCAGAAAGGATATGAATGAATTTTGATACTGAATTACTTTTGAGTACTGGCGAAGCTGTTGACAGAAACTATCGTAGTTTCTGTCAACAGCATCAAACCGAAATAAAGGAAGTTATTTAAAAAAACCTTCCTTTATTCTAAAAAACGTTACCCCACTCTACAATTTACTACTATCTCGTGGGTACATTTAAGAAGATGCAACTTCTCGTACATGATACCCAGACCGGGAACAATTATTTGCGGATCATACGAAGAGTTGTTTAGTGCGAAAATCAAACCATGGACATGTTGTACGGCGGGTCTGCGGATGGCGAGTAAGGGTAGCTTATCACCCGACATGAACCAGACTAGAGCGTATTGCGCGTACCACCAAAGACGGGGCCCTACATATAGGGCTGATGTTCAGCCGGGGTTGCGGGGTAAGCGCAATGAGACACCGCCGCCTCGGCACAGGGCAGGAGAAGGAACTAAGATTTTTAGTCAGTGAAACCTGACGGGGGCATGTGAAAATGTTCCCCTCACAAAAAAAGACACGTTGTAAGGCAGCCGATTGCCCAGCCACCGTATCACCCGTTCAGTCAATCAGCCAGTTATAGCACAAAAATCAATATAATGTCTTTGGCATTCGGAAATTGAGAATCTTTATAAACATAATTATAGCAAGCAGAGATCGTTAAATATAAGGAACCGATGTCAACAACTTTATCTCACGTTAAGTGCATTGTCAATTAGAATCGCAAGTCAATAGTTCAGCGAATTTCTTATAGCATTACGTAACACGCCTGCGATAACCTAATTTTTTGCCAAACAAAGTTTTTTAGTGGCTGACAAAAACAATTTTATCTAAAAACAAGTTGATATGCAGACGTGTAGACTGTTATCAAAACCTTAATTAATAACGATATACGAGTAAAAAGTATGTATACCTAATAACTGTAGGTACGTAATGGGTGACTGAGGTCGAAGTTAAAAATAAAAATAATAAAGAGTAATATAAGTAATGCACGGCCGATACATTAATAATGCCATGTTTTATAAATAAATAGGTATAAGTATTGCCTTCAAAACCTGTTCGACTACATATCGATTGAAGTTGAACTCTGAATACAAATTATATACACGTAATGAAGTTTCTATATACAGAATATAGAAAATATAAAAGTATACGTGTTCTATGCATTTAGTCTTCCTAGTTAATAAGGAAAAAACAACAAAAATAGATGTTCAGTCAAGGTTGTCTAAGCAGAATAGTTATTTTCATTCAAATCAATACGCAAATGATCTGTCAAAAGAAACTGTAATATCTACTTAAGTACTCATCAGTACACGATTTATCCTGGAAACATACCTAACTTTATACTTACGCCTAAAGAACCATCAAAACATAGTAATGACTTAAACTTATTGTCCACCCTACAATATGAGTGCAACACACAGAATACAAGAATAGACAAGACCACGTCACCACAAACGGATACAATTAACACATTGGCATTACTTGTAAAGATCATAATATTGATGGCGAGTATGAATGAACGATTACGATCGAATACGCTGTACTTTTTGGTGCAGTTCCAACTCTCCACAATTAGTTCTTACGTGAATGCATGATGCAAGGGAGATGTTACTAGATGCACCCAGTTCTATTGTTCACATGTATCTAATTTAGCGTTCTTTGTGATTTATTTTTAAATCACCAATTGGCTTCTTGCTGCCTAGTTGGGGCGGGAGGGATTGTCAGACTCCTACTGACAAAAATCCACTACAATCCCCCTACTCCGAGCCGAGACTGCGGTAAATGACTGCACTTGCATCCACAATCCCAGGTGTTTGTGATTTACTTGAATAAATCATTTCAACTTTACTTTCTGTTGGATACCATATACCTACCTACATAATTGTACGACACTTTGTAATCATAAAATCAATGTTGACCAAATAGCAACTATGTATTTGAGGAACCTTGAACACGTAGATATGATTGCAGACATCAAAGCACACAATTATAAAATTATTACTTACGATGTAATAAAAGATAAGAAGAAAGAAAGGCAAAGATTAAAATATATATCTACATAACAATTGGATAGCGCAGTGTTATCTTGAAACCTACAAAACGCCTTACGCAAACAAAGCTGATAGAGGCAACAAGCATTGAAAATATCTATAATTAATAAGTGTACGTTATGTATTAAGATAAGTATGGATAAGTGGTGAAGATAACTGAGTGACGTCAATGCCTTACTACATAACAAGGTTAGACATCAGGACGCCCTAGTGTTGACTTCGCAGAAACTAACATTCAGTTAAGGTACTGATAAATTTGTGTTTCTTTACACATTTGAAGTCTAGGAGAGACATGCTTCGGCACGAATGGCAAGCTAATTGAAATTACAGTCTTAGAGAGAGAGCCGGCGTGAAACAATACTTGCGTTATGTTTCACCTCCAAAGCCCTAAATGGTCAATTACCTATTCCAGGAATGGCCGCCAACCTTGAACAAATTGTGGGTGTCCATGAGCAGTGCCCATTGCTTACCATCTGTTGCACCGTCTTCACATTTGCCGTCTTAACCATAAAAATATTACTGTCAGAGTCTCTATGCTAATACACTATTGCTTAAAATGAGTATAACTAACAGACGTAAGGGAAAAGTTTGGTATATCTTGGTCTCATGTCTTAATATAGGTACGTAATGTAAATTTCCGGAGCTGTATTAATTAATTATACACTGGGTTGAACACGTTTTCCTCATCCATTTAATCACAAAAACAAGTTACCTATAAACACGATGTGAGTGGGGTTTTCTTTAACAAAAATACTACACAATAATGTATTAACTTATACACGATATATTTATGTATGTTATGAGATCAGCATTTCAATGTACCTGCTCACTTATATTTCTATAACGTCACTGAATTAATAATTTCAAGGCGATTTGTGTTTACGAAATCAAACGGTAATCTGTATTTATTTACTGTTTGCACTTTGTGTTGTTACATTGATATACGTCAACCTCAATCATTGTTAGCTGCTACACAGATCATAGTCATCGTCTGGATGAATATCACGAAAATGATTCTTGAACTTTATAAGGCATAGGGTACAGGGCAGACTGAGCTATTGGCCAATCATGCACTCATGCAGTCACAGCACGATTGCTTCAGCCAATCCGCACAGTCCAACGCATGGCGGACGTGGCATGCTTGCAAAAATCTATTATCGTCGGTACTACGTTACTTGCTCCTCATCGGCTAAAGGCACATCAGCACAACGTAATCACGACACAAATGGAAACAGAACTATCGTCATAAATAAACACATCATCATCAACAACCTTAATGTCTAACAGAAACGGTATGTATGCAAAAATCTCCACAAGATGTCACGGACAAACGTTAACATGTAAATGTATATTTACGTTGACTACTCAATTCGAGTGTAACAAATAAACAGGCACGTTCACGACATTTTGTGCTGAGTGTTGCCGGTAATGACAACATTCGTGAATCCGCCTTCACGTCATGCCGTTTACATCACCATTCATTACCACCTGTTGTTAGATCTTTACGATAATAAAGTTTGAAGTCCCCATTCGTTGACATATTCATATAGTTCATAAGAAATCTGTACAATATAATTTAAAAAAAATATGAAGGAGCAATGAATTTAAAGCGGTTTCGGTGCTTCAACTAGTATGTTCGTGGCAATGTGCCAACTATGAAAAATAACATTCTAACATCGGGATCATGACAGTGGTAATTTACACTATCTTCGTTATCGATAAGCATTATACAAGAGGCATAAGCTTATGGACAGTATAAAGAACTTAAACATTGAACTGAAATTTTCTATGATTTTACACTTGTGCTTTCTCTGATTAGTTTGAAGAGATCTTGCCATTATTTTTGGAGAGGCACTGAAGAGGTGTATCCAAATAACAAAACGTTTATTCTTATATCGCTAAATATTTAGCGTGGTGTTGTGTTGTACCACATGTTCGGAATCCGATAGCTGATTTTTGTGTTTACCTAATCCTTTGACGTCGTGTGTTGGCAGTTAGCACACGTGGCGAGCAATGTGTTTCTTGTCCGACTGCACACTATTGCGCGGTTATACTTGTGATGGATGTCGTGATCTATAACATTCGTGATTCGTATCTTATTTCAAGTTCACGTTATATTTATAACAAAGGAATTTAAAAATTCATATGACTACCTAGTTTTGGTTCCGGGTCAAGTTAAAGCTGCATTGAGTAACACTTTCAAATCAAACTTGCAATTTATTGATTGAATTTTGTTATACATGCTTGATTAAATTAAAACTTCCTGCTGGAGAAGCAGAAGGTGGAATATAAGGAATTTAATACGATTACGTTTTTTCTGTAGTCAACGCAAACACTGAGCCTGACTCGGTACGTACGGAGTACCTAAGTATGTTATCGCAGAAAACTAAATCTTTTGATCAAATTCCTAACAAGAGTGAGTGTTCCTAGAATATACAAGTATAATATTAATTGGGAACATAAACAAATCCTGTACTCGTTGGCCAACATATAATCGTAAGAACTTTGGTTAAAAGTACGTAATTGAGTACATGTCTACTTTAATCTTACCCAGCGGACAAATATGTCCTTGTAAAAGTATGAAATACTAAGTCCAACTCAAACCGGTCAACAGAAACTAGTTTCTGCGGTACAAAAAATACTTGATACTTATTTACGACACTGTTCGGAGACAAAACACGCTCCTTTTTGGCCTCGGACGTAATCAAGAGATTTTTACGTAGCCTTATACTTATGAAAATTTTCATGTTTGAAAGCATCAAAAAACAAGAACCATATAGAACTTGGTAGTTCATCAGCTACGCGGATAATTCATAAGGAATAGTAGTTACTTCACAAACAGGTTGTCTTTTGAGTGGGAGAGAGCTTTTTAGAGTGAAGACCTGTCATGTTCAAGAAACCGTTTGAAAAACATACATAGTTGTATTTTATTTCATATGAATAGCTGTCCCGCTGCCCGCTTAACAACAACAAGCTGATTACGTTTACTCGTTTACTGGACAGGGATTCTTGGCAAGAAATCTAACTATTGACGCCATAGGAACACGCGCCTCTTGTCTCTCGTCCTAGTTACAGGGCGAGCACAATGATTAGAACACAGCCATCGTTTGTCTTACTGAAACATAGTTCTATCGAAGACTTGGTTGGGAATTTTAGGACAAAGAATACCTATGAGTGATGAGGAGGATTTTTCTGCAAATTTATATTGTTTATTTCGAGTGTAGGTGGAACAGGACGGGAGAAGAGTTCTATCATAGTGGTGTGATGACGTTATGCAAGTAGACCCCAGCCCGTGGATTACACCATCAATATTTAAAGTTTTGTGAATCACAGTTGATTTAACCACCGCATGATTTCTCTCCACTTCGAGAAGCTGGTCTTGCAGGGTTTTTCCGATGTAGTCAGATCGGTTGAAACTGGATTTGTTGTATAATTGCTGTCAACACGGTCCGAGTTGCCGTACCCTGAGCTGGGCGCTCATTGAATTCTATATTTACGTATTCAAGTAACCGGACCGCAGCCAGCGCAACCGGTTCTTCGAACATATAAAATGTGAGGTACGTTTGAACTTTGCTGGATAGTACTTCGTACTTTACTGAACCTTACTTCATTTGTTAGGTAAAACAGCTACGTTTTTTACTAATTTAAAGTTTGTCATCATCATTATGTTAATCAGTATTCTTTTGAGATACAATTTGTAATAATCACTGAATTATATAATTGTTAAAAAATAGTCTGTCCCAAGTTTGCTGACGCAAATTAACTGCCCACATCTGTCGGTAAGATTTATACAAGAAGGCTCGTGTTCAGCGGTTATAAAATATGTATACTTATCAAGCGTGTACCATACAACAAGGAAATACGAATGTTTATGACTGTTATACAAAAATAGCGCGAGCTTGACGTCATTTGCGTTGCTCCACTGTCAAGGGCGCGGGCGGTAGTGCGAGCACTCCACTCGCAATAATGTCGAAATGGAAATTGATCTAGATAACCGATAGGTCATTTCGTGAAATATCAGATGACATTACATAAAAACCAATATCAGGCACAATACCTGACTATAGAATTGTTTCAATGGCTTCTTCAAAACTATTGGTGTTTTATATCAAAAAAATGTACTTAAATATGTCCATATAAATATTTGTGTGTGTAGACAGACACGACCGTAAACAGGATCATCTCGTTTCTCTTCAAATTCTGCTTCGTGGAATTTCCCAGCAGGTCTCATTTTCGCATTGCATCTAGGCCAATGCACTAAAGTCGATGCCAGAACGGATCATCATCCAGAATGAGTATTATTTTGCACAATTGCTATATTGTATTCGTCATTCTCAGAGTCAATAGTAATAACTTATGTCTGGATCGCCAATAATTAGAAATGTATTGAATTATTAAGTCATACGGCGTATTAAAATAGAATGTATTGCGTGAAAAACATTTGGAACGGGTTCTACACAAGAGTATTCAGAACCCGTTTATGATTAATTTAGCGTGAATAACCTTTCACATAATGACGTCAAATAAATTATGAACAATCGATTAAACATGAAAGCAGTGCGAGCAACGACCCATGTTCAACGCTATGCGATCCCGTGTAGTCTGTGGCGTGTATCGAGTGACGTCACAGCTCCGTTCAGTGCCAAGGCTCCGAGTAACGTAAACAGAGCTCGATCACTCCCGCATCTGTGTACAAACTGATAACACTCTGCAAACTCAATTCTATTGAAAAATATCTGACGCAATCACATGACTTGCAGTTTTGTTGATGACTTACATGTATACAAAGTAGACACAAATTGATGCTCACCAATATGTACTGAATATTCATGGCATAATGACTAAAATAGTTGTTTTCGGCTTAAGTAGGCACTTGCCTATAAATGTAATTTGGACTGCAAGGGGGCAGTAAAAGTAATTTCAGAAGCTAATAAATAAACGCGAAATAAGGAAAAAGACAATACTAGCCGATCCATGGTTAATAAACATTTTTAATGGTTCGACGAAGACAACGGTACATTGAAAGAGACTCTCCCTTTTCATAAAACAGAAACAGCAATAAAAGTGATTCCTGAACAGTTATTCATAGTGATTCGTAAATAATAGTGAAAGTTGCGAATTACTAAATGGAGTTTGGGTGTTCTCCAAATGTCTTGTCTACATCCATTATTGCTTGTTGGGAAGAGGAATGAATGGAAACGATAGTGTATTCTTTGAAAGCGTTACTTACGTACAAAGTAAGGAATGTGTATCACCATTTTTGAAACTTGACAGACTAATGGTAAGCTGATTCATATGTATATTGATCTACATTTTCTTGACAAGTAGTTTGTAGCTTACTTCCTACCTATTAAACTTCCTATTGTTTACAGTTTTACCCTAAAAAGATCATGTCCTATTATTCCATATACGTATCATCAATTAACTCAAAAATTACGTCAACGAAATTTCCAAAATCCATGGATTATCTGATTTGTAGAGCTTGCCAATTAGCGGAACAAGGATTTACCCGTACGTAACTAACGAGCTAGTGTGTGCATTACATAACACGGTGTTACAAACTACAACACTAATTAATATTGTAGTGAGACTTGGATGACAGTAATAGAAAGCGGCGGACATTTAACTTTGTTGCCTAGTCAGAGAATGGGAGAGTGTAACATTAAGCAATGCGGAGAAGAAAGGAGCGGACCCAAAGTCTTACAAGATATTGACGGCGAGCTTCAAAGGCATGCAAGAGTAAGGTGACCGTTTTGTATTGTTATCAAAACAATACACTTTTTTATACATAGTATATTGATGCGATAGTATGGACTACTTCATTATCTTATCTCAAGAGAGAGCCATGTTGTCTTTTCGGAAACAAAGAAAAATATGTCGTTTCACCACTGTTTACATTGAACGCATCTTTTTCAAAAGGATAACGGAATTGAAAGAGTTTTTACAACTTTACGGCCGCCTTTTACTTTTGTATATAACTGTTGTTTTATTATGTTACACCCGCCGTTCACTAAATAGCTTTACTATGATATACGATCACTTTTAATTTTTTGAATACCTGGAATTTGACATTAAATCAGTTCGCGAGGTTTTCGCTTTCATCGATGATACAGTTGTAAATATTTTGGGGCGTCCCTTAAATATCTGTTAAGGGGAAGTGTTTAATGAATGTAAACTCGTGTGAAAAATATGGAGATGTCTCCATGACAATTTCCAAAACAAACATTGAGTCACGCCCCCGCGGACAATGAGCGGTTGTTGCTGTAGTGTAGTATACTAGGACGGTTACGTAAACCGCACCTGAGCCAACATCCTTGTTTGTACAATGTGTCACGTGTTCCATAATATTTTCAGGTTCAGTTTGCAATAATTCTTAGCTTAATGGAGAAACTATTTCAGACGTTATGGCTTTTCCAATTGAAGTGCGAGTCTCTTAACAATGTTTTATGGCATATTGCTACTTAAGGCATGTTATAATTTTGATAAGGACTCGTTTTGTCTTTAAGTAACTATAGGCAAAAAATACAAGCGCCCATAAAATGTATGGTATCTCTTAAACAGAGGAAAATTGGGAACCACAGTTTAAAATAATGTGTCCGGTAATCAAGCTACTACTAATATGCATTAGACTTAAAAATATAGGAAGTCTAAATTTCTCTTTTCAAGTAAGCTCTATCAAATCGGAATAGTAAACTGGACATTGCTTTGTTTGTAACGCTCAAATTAAATTAACATGAGTGTTTCCACAATATTCGAAGGTACACAAACAAAAGACGCGTACGTCATAGCACCAAGTAGGTCGATGACGATGCAATACTAAAAATGATGACAGAGGCAAGATATTCAGGTGCTGATTACGTTACTATGCGACTTATCTTGTGTGTTTGCATCGCGCTGATATCAGCATCTTGGCATCTGTCCTCAATAAGCACACGATGAAACGTCCATAAAATATTATCTCTTGTGGGATTACGCACGTTCAGATCATAAATTCGTGGAATTTTAAGACTTGAAATATCGAAACCTACAAAACGGAGCCTCTAGATTGGTTAGTAAATTTTATGGATCTAGTATATTAGTCAAGCATCTGTTGGACAGTGTAGAAGTGAACGAACCCAACAGCAGAAGACCAATGATAACAGAAGACTTCGTCAACAATAATAGTTTTAGTTTTATGGGCGAGTTGAAAGATATTTAGAAATTTAATTGTAAGAAAATAAGAAATTGATTGATTTATTTATAAAACAAGTTGGATGGAGTTTATCAATGCTGGGTCGCTTGCAATAATATAATCAGTGAAGCGGTCTGTCTGGTTCAAACACGAAGGCTCTGCTGCACAATGCTTGATTCATGAGTGATATGCGTGCTCAGTTTTTATGCACGCATAACTTGGCTTGGGGAACGTGTAATTGCGTATTGTTCTAGGTCAATAACACGTAAGCCATTCTATAATATAAACTATTACATACTTTAAGTAAAAAACGAAGGCTTATGCTTTAAAAATCGCAGACGCTTTTCAAGTTAATTATTTTTATTCTTAGAAATTTAGAAGCGCTATGCTAAAGTGCCCAGAAAATAACAAGATGGTTGGGTATAGTAGACGGGACGAGGTCAGAGCCTTGACAATAATGACGTCATAATAGTACGGACTACGGAGTTGTGTTGAGGGAACTCCACAATAATATTGTAGTGTGTACTATAAGTAGTAACTTTTGTTTATGTTGTTTTCGTTTGCTGTTATCTGCCATAACAATAAACCGAGTAAACTTAGAGTAAGAATGAAAAGCGAATAATCAAATATTCTGATTCAGCAAACAACTCTTCACTAAAGATTTGATCCGATAATAATGTGATATTTATACATGACAGAACTAGTTATGAGTAATACTTCTTACTTGTGATAAATACACAGTTTACAAAGCTGCACAAACTTCACATTGTTACAGAACATGTATATTTATGATGGTACTGACGGCATCGGCCATCTGCCGCCGCAGCTGTCACCAAGGTTAACTTCACAGCCTTATTCTCAGCAACTACTCCTTCTACAGCGAACGTGATAAATGTTATCGAGTAACTACAAAATAATATTATCACTTTATCACCAATTACGTGTGACTTGGGAGTACTATTTCATCTACAACCTACTCCTAGAGTCCTACTTATATCTGTTTTAACTATTCTTGTCCCTATATTTTGAACCTTATTTTTGTCTGACACAAGTATCTCGCTTGGATCAAAGCGGTGCACAAATCTACCAATGTCCAGTTGTAATGGTTACTTCGACGTAGTAGAAAGCTGCTTTATGGGTGTTATAGTTACAATAACTTAGCACAAGTTGGCAGTGCGGGGAACTTGAATATTTTACTACACAATGTATAGGCATATCCAACAACTATATTAATATGAATAGGCAGACCAGATGGAAGAATTTATAAAAACTAAATGTGTTTTGGTAGAATAAGTGTTTATTAATATTTTAGGGTTAAAAACAGAATCATCTTAATATTTCGTACATAGATAACCATTGTGTAATGACGCTAAACTTTACAAACAACAAAATCTGTTCACATAATACATAGTACATAACTATTTAAGTGTAGATACATAGGGCGGCTTGCGCAACATGTGGTCTAAACAGAATTTAGTTAAATGCGTTTATCTTGCTAAATATGTTTAGCCTAAATACAATTAAAAAGGTCTTGCTCACGTCCGTTTGGATAGTAATTTAACTAATCGTAGTTAGGGAGTCGGTAAAGAAGTTACTTGCGTTCCTTTTTACGTTTTCGTGCGATGTACACTTGACTTAGAGCAAAATGGATGCATTTCTTTAAAAAAAATTCGTGAAATGGACCGACGAGCTTTCAACTGTCACATCAAGTCAACCGAGCTGTCAAGTCACTCAAAGTTTTGTTGTGATTTGTGAAGCGTCTCGTGCTATTTTTCGTGGTAATTTTTATTGATAATTGTTTTCGTTGAGTTCAGTTGTAATTACCATGGCAAACAAAAGTGTTTCTTCTAGAGCCCGGGGGCCTAATTTTACAAAAGAGGAACAGATACTGCTGATTGCAGCGATGGAACCATACACCCATATTATTGAGTGCAAAAAGACCGACCAAATTAAACAGACTGAAAAGCAAAATGCCTGGGTCAAAATCGCTCATGTTTTTAATGCCAACACAAAAGGTGTTTCGAGAAGTGCCGAAAACCTTTTAAGTTGTTATAGAAACATTAAAAGCAAATTGAAAAAAAAGCATTCAGAATCAAAAATGTTGTTGAAAGGTTAGTAACATGATGAACTTATTTTTCTGGACACAGACTAACATACCCTTGTATATACTGCTCAGTAATGTTTTTTTATTAACCGTGGTATTGCTGGTATTTGCTATTTATAACACAGATGTCTATTTATGTTACAGATCCTGATCAAAAACAGGCTTTTCTTAATGCCTTAGAGGAAAATGGTAAAGACTGGGAAGCAATCGCCTCCACAATAAATAAGCCTATTGAGGTTTGCCAGGAGAGCTTCGACAGTTTGCAAGTAGAATTGAAAAAAGAAGAAGTCAAGTATAAGAAGGTTGTGATGGGAACAGGTACATATATGTCTAATATCATAGTGTTGTGTTTTTTCATTTATCGGTGTTTTATAAGCTGCCTATCAATACTTATTAAGATCATAAGTTCATGACATTATTCGGAGAGTGAGATTCACATTCTCAAGAGAGACAACTGTAAACAAATTATTATTTTTAGGTGGAGGCCCTCCTCCTTCAGATGGTGACAACCCACTTAATGCAATAAAAAAGTTAATAGAGCCACAAATGGATGGACTTTATAGTATGTATGATGGAGATGCCACACTCATGAAGCAATTTCAAGAGAGTCTTCCTGAAGAACAACGAATTGCACCCATTGAAGAAGATCACTTAAAAAGTCTTGATAACATAACTGCAGATGTGGTCAATTGTAATATTGGTAGGTAACTAAATAGTACACAAACACACTTTTTGTTGCTTTTAAAACCAATCATGTAACAAAATGTACACTTATTAAATACCTATATTTATTATTAATATATTTATTTTAGTTATTACTGAGAACGATGGTGGTTCTACTCCAAGCACAACATTGCAATCTCAGGCTGGAGATAATTTTATAATACTAAAGAAGGGAACTGTGCTGACAAACAAGGGTAATTAATTATCACCATAATTTATCATTATATAATATATTTATAGCAGTTTTTTAATTACATTTTTTGTTTTAGATTTAACTGATAATGACCATGGACCTTCTACGAGTGGCATTAATACCACACCATTATCACAAACTCATTTAAGCAGGATAGACGTTTTAAGAAAAAGGAAGGCATCTGCGCTCTATAACAAAGGTACCTAAATTATTATTTCAAGTCAGTTTCATATCTTTTTGCGAATCCACATTTGGCTTATAGTAATATTATATTAAACTACTTTTCTTTATTCCAGAAAATAATACTTCTGAAGAATCAGCAAACAAGAAAAGCAAGACAGCAAATGAAAGCTTCAAAATGTTGTCAGAAGCGAAGTTGGAGCTGGTTAGACTACAAAAACTGTCATTGGAAATGGAAATAGAACATAAACAAAGAGTATATGAAATAGAATTGGATAGTTTAATGAAAAAAAAGGCATTTAATGAACAAATGTACGAAAAAGAACTTTTACTTAAGGATTTGGAAATAAAAGAGAAACAATAATTATTATTTTTGTTTTAATTTTTTTTTACAATGATGCAAAATATCCCTCTATTAGTAGTCTTCGTTGCAAATTAGCCCTTCCTCTTCCATACCGTTCTGATGCAACATCATCATCCCTTACTTCCATAATAACAGGAAAGTCTTGGTCTTCAGGGGGTATGTTTTCCTTTCGTAATATAGCTAAATTATGAAGTACAGCTGTTGCTACGATTATACCAGGTACTCTATGAAGATGGATACTTATGCCCCTGGATAATATAGGGAATCTCCTCTTCCATATACCAAATGCACGTTCAACCACATTCCTCGTCTTTATTTGTGACTCTTGGTAAAGTGTTTCTCCTCGTGTATTCACATTATTTTCTGACAGAGGTGTCATCATAAAGTTAGTTTGGGCATAGCCACTGTCACCTAGCAATAATTTGTCATTATATTTACCCTGCAAAAAATTGCGTTTTAATGCACAGTTATCCCAAATATTGGAATCGTGTGCTGATCCATGCCACCTTGCCACAACGTCTAAAAACATAAGGTTTGCAGCAGCTACACATTGGGTGTTTATTGAAAAATATCCTTTCCTATTTCTATATATTTCAGCGTTATTACCACCTGGAGATAATATCTTCACATGAGTACAATCTAACGCACCAATTACTCTAGGGAACTTTGCAATTCTATAAAAATCATACGCTGTTTTATTTTGCTCTTCTGTTGTGCTTGGAAATTTGATATACATCTTATACAATAATGCAATGGCATGAGTAACACGATGCACTATTCTACAAGCTGTGCTTTCATGTACACCAATCATGTCACCACATGTTATTAGCTGACTTCCTGTTGCATAAAATCTCAGCGTACATAAAAGTTGGTTCATAGGAGTGACTGATTTGATCCTGCAAAACAAAAAAAATTGCTAATTAGGTACATACCTACCTACTATTACTATTTATTGAATGTTCACTAATAAAAAGTACATTTCCTTACTTGTTGCTGGTTTTTAAATGTGGGGCTATTTGTTGTAACAAAATTGTAGTGGTTTCTTTCGTTAGGCGAAACCTTCTGAAGAATTTGTCGTCCGAATACATTCCAAATAAGTCTGCTCTCTCAAACAATTCTCTCGGTCTGTTGATATATTCTATAATCTCCTCATCGTCGTCAGAATACAATTCCCACAAATCCATCTTACAAACTTCCTACCGAACTCTTTAAAATCTTAAAATAATAGTAAAATTTCTTTAACCTTAAAATAATGACGCGCGATTTCTACTAAACGTATTTAGCGACGCTAAATAGCCATCTTTGGGTATTTAACTTTGACAGTTCGTTAAACGTGATTAGTGCCTAAATTTTTGTTGTGCAAGACGCTAAATATAATTAGCAGACTAAATGCGTTTACGTCGCTCTTAAACTGTATTTAACGACGATGCGCAAGCCGCCCATAGTGTCTAAACGGGATACCGACGAACCACGACTAACTGCATTGCCAAGCTCGCTCATACGTTATGTAGCAGCCCTGTCGCGTCCGTGTCACTGCATCGATTCGAGAATTTGCTCTCCTTACTACAGTACTGCTATATCCTGTTGGACTCAATACTGATACAGTTCTAAAAATATGAAATTTAATTGCTTTGTTGAGCATTAAGGCTAGGGAGTGGGGAAACGTCATTCGTATGAACCAGTCACGAAGTATCGTGTTGAATTTGTTACATTGGCGCAGTCACGGCTCTGTATCTAGAAAAGAGCCGAGAAGTTTTCTTCGGATAATCAAGCTTACATATGTTGGACTCCCAGTCTGTATTGGGCCTATTTACTCATTATGGGTAGGCAATGTCTACTAGGCATGTGCTAGATTTGATTTGGGATAGTAAAATAAACAAAAATATTACTTTGCAAGTCAAAGTTATCAAGAAGATGTGCTAGTATTTTCTAAAAACACATAAAGTGGAATGTGTGCAAAATGTTGCTGAAAACCATGTTTGTGAAAATTTACACTAACAGACAACTGGAAAATTGGAAAGATTAATAGTAGCCCTGAATTCTGGATGAACCAAACAAATTATAAAGAACGTAAATACACATCTAGGCTGATGATAAACAAGAATTGCCTGTTCATTAACAGAACCGGTATATTTCACAAGTTGAATTCGTGTTAAAAATTATCAAAACAAAACACGTAGCAAAACATGTTTCATATTTTAGGAAAATATTCATATTTTTAAACATCTTTTTAAAACCGGTTTCAGATTGTACGCTGGGATGTAATTGGAAGTGCGATGAGACTTGAGACACACCTGTGTCTAGAAGAAGCGGTGAGGCAATTTACACTAATCAATCTGGTAAAGTCGAATATGATCGCAAGTCATCCATTTCCATGCTAACATGATGTCTTTTAGGAGAATTTTTCGGATGCCATATGAACACGACATGGGAACGACTCTGCAGACCAGCCAAAGCTTAAGATGGGTACAGTCACAGCTCTAAGAGTATGTAAAAATGTAGTTGATTGATGTTCATGGTGAAAAAATTAAAAATTTTATTTATGAGAACTAAGTCATTTAACCCACAAAGTTTTTACTAATAAAGCTTAAGCATCATTATAACCAATGAATTAAAAGGTAACGAAACATGTAGCTAATGCATTCTGTCGAGACAAAAGGGGCACGGACTAACGTCCATGAATACCGTTTCTAGGTAGGCCGGTAAGCCGAGGTAGGTATGTGCGTGAGGCGGCCTACAGGGTCGAACTTTAGCACTTCTCTTTCAACAATTCGATACTACTTCATGTTCCAAAATTATAACACATTACAGGTTTCGCAACATGACGTCTTTAAACAATTAAGCATTGTAAACCATCGACTTAAATAGTTATAGTCAGGTAAGCAGAGATTGTGTTAGGTACTTCATTTTTTACTGATCACTAAATTGATTTTCTATTCAGTTACATTAAAGACATTATATGTTAATGTCATATTGTATTATAAAATAGATAAAGTTGTATCGTAACACCAAAAGCCAAGAACTGAGGAAGTCCGTGAGTATCGATTAACACCACATGTTAAATGTATTAATGCGAATGACGTAAAACGAAAACTTAGGCTAGTTCTCGTACCACCGCTAAATGAAGTACACACACAGATTGACGCAAGTCGCTCGTTACATACAGATATTTATCTGTCAGCGTCTTGTCAAACTGATGTGTCGCGGTCTTTACCCTGGGCTCTGAGCATGTGATTCTTTTCAAATACAACACACATTAGCAAAGCATGAAACTCGGTATGAAAACATATACCTTTGTATTTTTTAGTACTTTGTAAATACAATTGTGATGAATGGAACAACGAAAAGTTCCGGGTCGAGTTAAAGGACTAATAGATATTTAATTTTGTTCGAACAATGACATGCACTATATATAAGTTATGTTAGTGAATGAGCCTTTACAGCAGCCACGTCACATCACAACAACGATCAAGCCAGTTTTAGAACGAAAACTGCTGAAATACAAACAATCATTAATAACTAGTTAGCTATACAGATGACGGAAATGCGTAGGCACAAGAATTGAGAAGATTTGCCAAAGCCGATAAAACTGGGCAGCTGTTAAATTTGTAACCACTGTTTGATTTACTGGTTTTATTATAGCAACAACATTATTTGTAAATGTAATGAATGAATGTTACATTACATGTAACACTGCACCATATTTAAATCCGTTACTACACTGAACATTATAATCAACGGATTCAATACTAATGTTGTAGCTAAGCATGAAAAGCTTTTCTTTTCGAAGCTTTAGCGGGTTTTGAATTTATTGGCCAACGCTTAATTGAGTTATGTTTGGCCATGCGAAATGGGTAAATGACAATTCATCTTAGTTAATTAAATATTTCACGAACATCCCTGGCGTGCAAAAATAAGGATAAAATAATATGCTAGGTAAAATAGCACAAAAAAGTGATAGCAGTCACGTGGCAATTTAACCTATTGGCATTGTTTTTACAACAGATGGTTGCTTATAGACACACATATAGTGCATAAAGTAGGTGTTTTTAAAAGGAGAGATATGTTTCAAATATGATGGACAATTTGTAAGTATTGTTGTAGCTGCCGGAGATTTATCTTGTCAAAAATGGAAAATATCTTACTAAATTTGCTTATCACAGCAAATATTGCTAAGTTCGTCTCTGAGTATAAGTACGCGTAGTATTCGCACGAAGGACGTAGAAGCACGACCCGGACAGATGCGCTCGAGGAAATCGTGATCCCAAATTTCCTCACTGCCTTTACCATCCCGCCCTCCCCATTGCTTTTATCGACACCCAGTATTGTGTCAGCATAATGGTAACACATGGTAAGGAGGAAAGCGTACAAATGCTTTGAATGTCAATGAGGCATTCGAGTTCTTCTGTGAAAATTGTGTAGCGGCTTCAGAATTATAAAATTTCAAAGGGTATATGCATGTTAGTTATCCTTTCAGGTTTTTTAAATTTATTTAAAAAAAGTGGGCAGACTTTGATTGGATTTTGATATTTAAATGGGATAATGTAGTCGTAGCGACAATAGCATAGCGAGACAACAGCAAGTCGTCATCCGGCAGCTTGGAAGGCGCTGCTTGTTACAGCGGTCACGCGCTGATGGCTGTCGGTCAGTGGCGTGTCGGTCTCACGCCGCTCGCGCGACAAGCTCTGCGAGCCAAGCGCAAACTGCTGATGCGCTTTCTAACGCTCTTGGATATTAGCCATACGTGTGATAATTTAATATGTACAACAAAATGCATGGGAAAGAATTGGATCCGAGCTCCGTGAAGTTTGATATTGCGTGATTGAATCAAGGTTAGAAGAAGAATGATTGCCTACAACGCCAAAGTATGACGAAAGCAACTATTTTAGATTGATTTACTTTAGAATGACTGATTGTTTCTAGTTTTAGATTGGTTGATCCACTAAAAGTGAATTAATTTGCAGAATTTTAACAGGTAAGCGGATAAAAGGTCGAGAGAGGAAGGTCAATTACTAATCATGTCCCAGAAACATCATGTGTGGTGTTTGATGTCCATGTCACGGTGGTCTAACATTATTTCAAACAGATAAATAAGTCTTAATAATTGAGTTTTTTTCTCACATTCACATTGGTCTAGATTTCGTTGAGTAACGACAAAGAAGGAGAATATCATTATATTTTTATGAGAATTCACTCAGTAGGTATATCTTACCGGTTTAAAAGCGAGATTCCAAGTTGTAACAAAAAGCTCGGCCCGATAAATAAAATGTATCAGATGCAAGTCATCGTGCCGACCAACGGAACGGTCACGGCCGGTGCGCGTCGCGGGACGTGATCACGTGACGCTCCCGCACACGACACGCTCCGGTGCACCACTGTGAACGAAGCCTTTATTTTTGCATAATCGTTTTTTATTTACTATTTCACATTCTAATATTACCGACGCAAAACGCAACTCTTGCCTTGCTTTTTAGCTCTCTCGTTATCACTGTAGTCACAAAATAAGTGATAACCAAGAATTTTTGGGACTTCAGACAATCACATAAAACTCGGCAACAACAAGCGATAAAGATCTCATAGTCAAAAATCTGTTTATAAACACGCCGAGCAACTCGTGACTTAGGAACGTGATTATGAAACTATAGTCAGACTTTTAATTCGATTCCTGATTTGACATTGACCACTGTCATTTTGTGAAATAATGATACCACATATAACAGTGTAGTGATGAACACAAAAAATCGATAAACAATCAGTGAATCAGTTTCAGGAAGGCATTCAAAAAATTACGGCTACCGAATGGTCTAAATGTGTATCCCATGTTTTCAAAGAAGAGGAAAAAATTAGTAAGCTAGATATGTTAATTGACAATAAATATCAAAGACACAATTCATAATAAATGTTACATAGAGTAACGGCGATAGCGATAGCGATGAAGGCGACAATTTATAAAATGTCTGTTTTATTTGTCACGTTCCTTCATGATCACATTTTTTTATTTATTTCACACACAATTACAAAAGAAAAGTCTCAGATCGTTAATTAATTGTCAAAACTAAATTATCGGTTCAGAAATATTTTATTTCCTGATAAACTTAGTTTACGAGAGTAAATTTATAAACGAGAGGAATCGAGTCAGAAATATTCGATTTTCATATCGAATAATTTCGCAACGTCACTATTTATTACGTGTCATAACGTTGCAACACTGAAATTGTCAAATCTGGAATGGAATTAAAATTCCGAGTATAAGCATGTTTTATGTTTTTAAGTAACGAGCAATGACAGAATAAAACTAGCTTGGATGCCACTGACGTCATCATGGAGTAATTTGTTAAATCTACATGAGAAGCAGGAATTCGTAGAGCAAACACTTTCCCTGTTGGCAGTGCTCGAGCTCCGGCCGCGCGATAACGCGATAAAGTTGTCAAGCCGGTGATAACGTTGCCGCGCTGGCTGTATCAGACTGTAATATCACATGAGCATGCCACATGCGTCACTGGCTAGATTAAGCTAAGCACGCTCGAGTGTTCCGAGAAAGTTTTGATATATTAACGGGACTATCGCAAAATGAATATTTAGCGAGACATGGCTCAATGAGAACAAAATAACTTAAAAATATGTAAGTATTGGAGTAAACACCAAGGATCAATGATACTATAATGTTGTATTACCTACATGGTTTTTAGATTTTCATAAAGTAGGTGGCATGTCTGACACGACAACGACGAAGACGCTTGTAATGCATAAGGCGACGAAGAAGCAAGCACCTCTGTGACGGCATGTAGAATGCCATAGGTAGGTCATGGTGCAGTCAGCGAAGTCATAACTTACGCGTCTTCCAATAACAAAACACGTTCTAAGACTATCATTAGAAAGGACGGAATAAACAGATTGGAATTATAATTTGTTAGGAAAATAGTACATGAATAGGAATAGACCTTGAATTTGTGGAAAGTTTTAAAACAATAATATCCTTTTATCTATTCAATGATTCATACGTCTTTCTTTAGTTTTAGACTGAAAGAATAAAGACAAAAGCTATTTATCAGGTTACGTCTGATTATCAAGTAAGTTAAGAATAATTTTCACAATAATTCCGAATCTGATAAAGTACTACACCTCGAACTTCTTGGATTTCAGTGAAGGTTATTAAATCACTGGTACTCATAGACTTGTTAGAATATTTTAGTCTACTACACTTACAGTATGATCAACAAATATTTTAATTTGTTACGATGATCTAAATGGGCTTTAGTACATGGCCATAATAATTATTACCTTGCATTATAGTAGTAACTTCAACAAAGAAGATACAAACTCAGTATTTATGCGGCGCTCTGGTCTAATTTGCACAATTCGATTATTTGGTTGTTAGATGCTGACTACGTAACGTGGATAAGGTTAATTCCACAACAAGCGGACGAGAAGTGGATGAAACAAAAAGAAAGTCTAGTTTACCGTTCGTCGACCCACATGGCGAAGCCGAGCCGCATTGAGCGACCGTGGCGCGCCGCTCGCCACCTCGCCCGCCGCATACCTTCATGATTCTTTGTAAAAACTACATTCTGTTGCTTGAGAATCAACGTTTGGTAAATCCAGCGCTAGCTTTTTCTAAGACGAAATTTTTTCGGCATAAGTACCTAAAATTATGTCCCCATATACTTATTGCTTTAAGAATATTTAAATTTGCAAACCAATTGCTACCTAACGACTACGTCTACCAGCCAAAGGTATACAAAGAAGCAGCGTCAAGGTTCAAAGAATCAAGTGGGGTCCCATACGCAAAACGGAGAAGTATTACAACAGGTTCTAAACAAGTTAGTTACACTTCAGTTTTAGCTTTAGTGTGTGGCACTTAAGCTAAAACTGAGGGATGTTTGGTTTCGGGTAGCAGTTTGGGCACTAGACATGTATTTGAAGAGCGCGGATATTGGAATTTGGTCCAGAACTGATAACTGCAGTTTTTACAGAAGTAGCGATAGAGTGGCACACCTCAAATTGCCCCAAATCGCAATCAAAGGAAAGTTTGTTATAACTAATTCATTAATTTACAAGATGATACTCAGCATTATCTTGTAGACAGTGAAATTATTATTGACCACTGCTAAGCGTTCCTCTATTTCCAGGGTCGAGTGTGTAGACTGTGAATCAACCACAGATACCCATATCATAAAGCCTTCTGTATGATTACTTTCGACTTTCTGAAGAATACATCATAAAAATCTTCAATTGATGACCCTAACATGATACTATTTATTTATAAGCAAGCAAACTGCATCTATTGGAATGTGAGGTACCTGCGTTCCTTACATCCACTTCAAATGCATCGATTAGGCATCGTGCATCGATAAGCCACGATCACTCTGGGTACAATCACCATGGGATCATTGTCCGCGTTAGGCACCTTCGAAGGCAAGGCCTCTACCAAGTGGCGTCGGCTCTGACGTAGCGTGCGGTTAGAAAGTTGCCTGCTTGCGTCACGGCGAAGCGGGGTCGACGACCGGCGCACGCGCCTCTGCAGGGCTGACACAGGATTAGGTGGGTCGCGTGGTAAGGAAGGTTAGTTACGTGAAATCTTTCATTAAATCCATTCGGTATCATAAGAGAAATTCTAAATACAGGATCTATTTGATGTCGATAGAGATGTAAACATGAAAAATACTCAATTTCTGTTATTATTGAAGCCTGCTCCTGTACACCTAATAATCACTAGGCGATCTTATGATTGAAACTCTTTTCTTACAAAACTTTCTATGAGGCCGTGGTAACACTCCGGTTGGCTCGACCGGAGTGATACTACTACTCTTGTCGTCTCGTAACATGACTGTAAGTAAATCGAAAGCGTTGTGTTTCGCCGTGAAGATAAATCGAAAGCGTTGTGCTACCGGAAGCCCAATCGTTCCCCCTCTCCAATATTTCCAAAAGACCGGCAACGCACTCGTAACTCCTTTGGTGTTGCGGGTATCCACGGGCGGCGCCGATTGCTTATCATCAGTTAATCCGAGTGCTCGTTTGCCGAGCTGTTAAAGATGATGATGATGTTAACGTGGGTTGAGTTTTTGATTTTAACAACTATCATAGAATAACAGGATGTTTACCTTGAAGCAATAACGTTATATCGCGTTAATTAAATCAATATATGTAATTAAGAATAATTTCTAGAAATACAACTCCGATAAGATTGCATTTGCAACATGTATAATCATATTTACTACATCGAACAATCTTAAAACAGATTCTACTGATATCACAAAGGTTACAAGTCCGGATGGACAGCCGGGTGGATGTATGCTCATTCATGTAAAAAGTATCGAACTGGTCTGACTGAAATATGGCATAGATTCTGTAATAACACATAGTCTATTTTTACCATCGATCACTAATTAGTGATCGATGATTTTTACCCTGAAATTGCAACGGATTAAGTAAGTTGTAGTAAGTTTTTTTTAGATTTTTCCACACTGTATTTATGCCCTGTGCACATGCGAATGCAATTTGGACGTACTTGAAAATTATATGAAACAGAAATGAACCAATTTTGTTCCAAGAATCACATTTACGTTTTATAGAGTTAGTCAAGTGAAGTTTTAGTCATGAATAAATTATAATCCCGACATGTCTGTTAAGAGGCAACCCTATAGCTGTCACGTAGCGTCAACGGAGCGGCCTCGTTCGCGTCCGAGCCTGCCTCCCGCCACAACCGCGGCCGCGCCACCCAGCGTCCGCGCAATGCATTCACAAACCAGCTGCTCTACGGAGTAAAATGACACGTATTCTTCATTTGAATAGACAGATACATCACCAAAGGAACAGTCGCAGCAGGAAATAGAAATTTCTAACATTAAAAATAAACAAGTCACCGTAAAAATTTTTTTCGAAGCTCAAACATATCATGTCACACACAATAATGAGCGAAATATTGGAGCTTATGTTAGATAACGAAAGAACTTTGTTGCTGAAATTCATTCAGAAGTAATAACTGAGTTGTACGAGGCTCCTCACGCTCACGCAGCAACTCGTAACTCTGATAATATTGTTACCGATTTAGTATTCACTATTCACGCGTGACCCAATTCGTTACTCATGTTATGTGTAGATAATTCTGATTGTAGATTTTTTGACAATTCTTATCTAGCTAACGAAGCCGGTTGGCAACTGATAAATGCCGCATTCATAATAGACGGGTATTTTTAGGTGATTGTTATCATAAACAAGATATGATTTCTGTATATATGATATGAAGTATGAAATTAAAAGTAAATTTAAAAAAATTAAATTAAAGAGGAAAACCACCGTCATACATAATACTCTTTTTTTACTATTAAATGCTTAGTTAATTGCAGTGCTGTATTGACGCACTTGTATGATAGAGAAGGAAAAAATACTGGCAAGCGACGATTACCGTAAACATTACCACATTACATTTTATTGTTTATAAATAAACAAAAACAATATCACAAATCCTTTAGGCAGTATTGAAATGTGTACGTCGTGACTTCGTGATTTTCTCCGAACAGTATGACAGGCAGTATTACATAAAGCATTCTAGAGTCAATTCTCATAGGCAGAGTTATTCTCAGCGCGTATTCAAGTTTTGTTACAAATAAACCTGATTCAGAAACTGGCTCTAGCCGGCGTCATGCTAGCCACATACTTGGAGCCGCTAGAGTACGGATACCTTTCTCTTTTGCCAGAAACTCAGTTCCTTTCACGCACTTAAAAATATCTACAATCCTGCGACTAACCAGTGTACGAAGACACGTGAAACACCCATACGATTGGACTATTGCGTCGGAACACGTCTAGAGGTCTGAACGCATATGGGTCTTACGTATTTTGTGTAAAGACAAGTATCACCGGTTCGATGGCCGGCCTTAGCCCACTTGAGTGACGTGAAGGGGCCCCAATTATGCTCCCCACTAAATGCCACGCGCTGAGAATGTTCTCAACGCTCCAAACACTCGTGGTTCAATGAAACCGGGTCAGACCGACACGGTTGTGTGAATGCATGTTTTATCCACGTACACGTGGGAGATAAAGCAGGTTTTACTTTTTATTTGTATTAAAGGTAACTCGAATTAGGAAATAGTGAACGTGCCGACAGAAACCGTTAGCTTTCCGACCAATCGACCCTTTGCCTGATGTGGACACAACAATAACAGGTAAGCAATAGTCAGTCATTATTTCCTAATTAATTTACTTTAACTGCGTTCGAAAATAGACAAAAAATACTTCAAGTTCGACCTATTTGTTCCCAGAATGTTGGTTCTGCTACGTGGTTTGGTCTTTTCACAAGTCTGTCTACATCTTATCAGCATTGAATGCGTTAATATTGTGACGGAAAAGTGGTTCAAACTCTTTGACATCATGACGTCAATGGATGGTTGTCAAACGTTGCCTAGAGATTGTAAATTTCGTCGTGAATTGTCAACACGAGTTGGTGTAATCGGTAAGACGTGTGGATTACACCACAGAGACCCCGAGTTCGAGTCCCGCCGTAAACATGAAGTTTTTTAGTTGATGGAAGTTTTGTCGAACTTTCTGGAATTATTTGTGTGAAAAAAATGAAAAATTAAAGAGCGAGAAGGAGAATAAATAACGAAATTATTGGAAGGTTCTGGAGGCATGACGATCAAAAAGAATAACGAAATTGAATGTTCCAGAACCTGACGGGGGGTATATAAGCGGAACTTCGGCTCACCGCTGGCAGTTGAGTTCTAAGTCTAAAGCGATTCGGAAGAAAAGGAAGAAGTGAGAAAGAAGAAAAGTGAGTGAAATAGTGAAGTGCAGTGAAATAGTGAAGTGCAGTCAGTTAAGTGAGTTAAGTCAGCGTGAACGGCAAAGTTGTGTCAGTCGGCCGGACTCTGCTGGAGAGGAACGCCGATAACTTAACTCCGTGGACGCTGTAACTTAAGTGCAATAGAAAGTCTGAAAACCGGTATTAGTGTTTCATTTCATCCAATCCCGTAACCCAAGCCCGCATAGTCAGGAACGTGACGTCAGGCACGTAACATTTGGTGTCAGAAGTGGGATTGGAGAAAAATGCCGCTAGTGCCGCAGGACGTAACAGGAGTGAGTACCCGTTCAATGTCAGAAGCGCAGCGTGTGAGGGAAGAGGGTGCTGCAGCTCAAACCAGCGATGCAGAAGCCAAGCCTGTGCAGGTGGATCTTCTGCTACAGCTGCAGCAAATGATGGCAGAGCAAGCGCGCCGCCAAGAAGAGCAAGCGCGCTGTCAGGCAGAACAGCTACGGGAGCAAGCACACTGTCAGGCGGAGCAGCTACGGGAGCTGAAAGAGATGCATAAGGATTTCACGAAGGGACTGCAAAAGGCTGTCGAACGGGTACAAGAAGTGGAGGAAGGGTTAGGCAAGTTGAAACTTCGCGTCATGGCGATAGAGGAGAGACTGGAAGAAGAGATCTCCAAAATCAAGCAGGAAGTGACAAACCCAAGCCCTTTGAAGAGCCGAAGCCGTCTTGCAGCCGTTTTTGACGCCCCAAATGCGGCCTTAAGCGCAACGAAAGGGCTCAAGATTCCCCATTACGACGGAACAACATCCTGGACTGCGTTCAAGCTACAGTTTGAGACACTTATGGAGGCTTATGGTTGGACTCAGAAGGAAGCACAGTCAGCCCTTACCCTGGCCCTCCGTGATCAAGCGCTCTCAGTGCTGGAAGCTATCGGCGCAAGTGGGGATCTCAGCTTTAGTGCCCTCCTCGACGCACTTGAAGCACGTTTTGGAGACAGCCACCTCGAGCACGTGTACAGAGCGCAATTAAAAGAGCGTACTCAGCGTGCTAATGAGAGCCTACAGCAATGGTCCGTGGAAATCGAGAAACTTGTACGTCGAGCTTTCCGGTCGACTCCGTCAATGATTGAAGGCACGCTTCTCCAAGCGTTCATTGACGGTATTCGGGACCCAGAAGTACGAGCTGCTGTTCATCTGGGCCATCACAAGATCATGAAAGAAGCTCTGGCCCATGCATTGGAAGTGGAAGCCGTGCGTGGCAACTCCCGTACCTTACGTCTGCGGGAAATGACGACAACGGAGCAGGTACCTCCACGCCGTCGGAACTTCATGTGCTATGGATGTGGAGAGCGTGGGCACATACGGAGCGACTGCCCGAAGAAGATGAACCGCAAGGACGCGGCGGTCTCAACTTCTGACCAGCAGGGAAACTTAAATCTAGCCAGGGCTGCGGGGTGGGCGCCGGCTGGTAGTGGAACAACCCCAACAATCTACATCAAGCAAACCAACGATGGAAATACTCTGGTGATAGACGGTCAAGTAAATGGGAAAAACAGTCAGCTAACATTAGATACTGGAGCTTCAAGGACGGTGATAAATGTTCGGCTGCTCGAGCACAACATCAGGAAACACCTTAAACCAATTGTTGGCCTACAAATGAAATCAGCTACCGGCCAGTGCATACCGATAAGTGGAAAACTGCATGTAACAATCAAAATTGGGGAACGTGTTTATCGACATGAGGTTATTGTGGCCAAAATTCTGGATGACTGCATCCTGGGACTTGACTTCCTGCAAGGGCACCAGTGTAACATCGACTTAAAATCTGGAGTATTACTATGTGGAACTGAGGAAATTCCGATGAAGGGTGGAACCCTGGGAAAAGTTTGCTGTTTAAGAAGAACTGTTCTTGCACCAAAATCACAGACTCTCGTACCAATTGCATTACCTAGGAGGAGGGAAGGAAGTTTACCTCGAAGGTGCGCTGTGATTGATAAATCGGAACACGTAAACTCATGGCTACCGGCAAGAACTGTCGTGGGGTCATCTGATGTTAACCGCATTCCGGTATTCAACTTCAGTGATTCAGAAATTACGATTGAAGAAGGAGAGCCTGTGGGCGTATTGGAAGAAGTGGCCTGGATAAGAAAATGCTCGGAAAATCTTGTGAAGAAGGACAGTACGGGAATAGACTTTGTAACGAAAATCTTAGACGAAAACAAAAGTCTGACAAAAGTGGAGACTATGAAAGCTAGAAATTTACTTCTTCGATTCTCTGATGTGTTTTCAAGAAGCGATGGTGATATTGGCCGAACTGGTTTGGTGAAGCATAAAATAAACACAGGTGATACAATGCCAATTCGTCAAAGGCCCAGACGTATACCATTCGCTCGTGAGAAAGAGGTTGAAGAAATGATTGACGATATGAGGAAAAATGACGTGATAGAGCCCTCTTCTAGCCCTTGGTGTTCACCTGTCGTGCTTGTCAAGAAGAAAGATGGTTCAACGAGGTTTTGCGTAGACTATCGACGATTGAATGATGTAACCAAGAAGGATAGCTACCCGTTACCAAGAATCGATGACACACTTGACACACTGAGTGGCATGAAATGGTTTTCAACGCTCGATCTGAAAAGCGGCTATTGGCAGGTGGATTTGGATCCCAAGGACAAGGAAAAGACCGCATTCTCAACTGGGAAGGGACTCTGGCAATTTAAGGTGATGCCATTTGGATTATGCAATGCACCGGCAACCTTTGAGCGTTTGATGGAACAGGTGCTGGTGGGACTGCTGGGCGAAACCTGCCTAGTTTACCTCGATGACATCATCATTGTTGGACGGGATTTTGACGATCATCTAAGGAAATTGGAAAAGGTACTCGACAAGCTGCGTGGAGCAAATTTAAAGTTGAGTCCAAAAAAATGCTCTTTCTTCAAGCGCGAAGTGAATTATCTAGGACATGTTATTTCTGAGAGAGGAATTGAGACTGATCCAGCCAAGACTGTCGCTGTTAAGGAATGGCCAACACCTAAAGACAAAACGCAAGTTCGGGCATTTCTTGGATTGTGCTCGTATTATCGGCGGTTTGTGAAAGGATTCTCGGACATTGCCAAGCCATTGCATCGATTGACAGAGGAGAAACGTGCCTTTATCTGGGACGAGGATTGTGAGCAAGCCTTTCGAGAACTAAAAGAACGGCTTTGTAACACACCAATTCTCGGATACCCCAGCGCGAAAGGAATATTCGTAGTTGATACGGATGCCAGCAATATTGGAATAGGAGGTGTCCTTTCACAACGCGATGGTGAGCAGGAGAAGGTTATTGCTTACTTCAGCAAGTCACTATCCAAGCCGGAGAGGAATTATTGCGTGACCAGGAGGGAATTGCTGGCCGTAGTCAAAACTCTGCACCATTTCAAGAAGTATTTACTGGGACGGAAATTTTTGATCAGAACTGATCACGCTGCTTTGAAATGGCTGCTTCAGTTTAAGGATCCCGAAGGCCAAGTAGCCAGATGGTTGGAACAACTTCAGGAATTTGACTTTGATATCGAACATCGCGGAGGAAGAATTCATGGCAACGCAGATGCATTATCGAGACGCCCATGCGTGGAAGATTGCAAGCATTGTGCCAAGAAGGAAACTGCTTTTCTTAAGGTGATAAGGACTGATACTGTTGACGAGGCATGGGGAGATGATGCGATGAAATTAGAACAGGAAAGAGATGCAGATATTAAACCAATACTGGAGTGGGTACGAAGTGGTAACAAGCCAAGTTGGAGTGACGTCGCCCAATATAGCGCGGTAACGAAAGGTTTATGGGCACAGTGGAAAAGCCTTACGCTGCATAACGGACTTCTGTGCAGGAAATGGGAATCAACAAACGGCAAGGACGAGCATTTGCAATTGGTGGTGCCTCGTTCAAAAATAAGGGATGTATTAAAAGCGTTCCATGATGGATCTTCTGGAGGACATTTGGGAATTAGGAGGACTTTGGTGAAGATCAAGGAGAGGTTTTATTGGTTGCATTGCAAATATGACGTCGAAGATTGGTGCCGGAAATGCACTAGTTGTGCAGCTGTCAAGGGTCCACAAACAAGGAGCAGGGGGGCGATGAAAATCTACAATGTTGGTATGCCTTGGGAGAGGATAGCCTTAGACATCGCTGGACCATTTCCAATAACTGATTCGGGCAATCGCTACGTTTTAGTGGTTATGGATTATTTTACAAAATGGCCGGAGGTCTTTGCCATACCGAATCAAGAGGCAGTAACTGTAGCCACGAAGTTGGTAAACGAGGTATTCACCCGATTCGGAGTGCCCTTGGAAATGCACAGTGATCAAGGACGGAACTTTGAATCCCAAGTTTTTCAGGAAACTTGTAAAGTTTTGGGAATCCATAAGACTCGAACGACCCCTTATCATCCACAGTCAGATGGAATGGTCGAACGTTTCAACCAAACATTGGAGCGACACTTAGCAAAGGTGGTTGACAGCCATCAGAGAGATTGGGACACTTACATACCTCTCTTCTTGCTTGCTTATCGGACTGCTGTACATGAAAGTACCGCAAAGACGCCTGCATTTGCAAATTTTGGAAGGGAATTGAGATTACCGGCAGATCTTGTATCGGGCTGTCCACCTGGCGACTCTCGCACCGAGTTTAGCGACTACATAAGCGAGTTAAGGGCAAAAATGTTGGACATTTATGAGCAGATCAGGGAGGCCGGTCTTCAAGCTAGTGATCGCGCAAAGACGCGCTATGATCGACGAGCCAATGCTGTTGGGTTTGAAGAGGGGTCATTGGTCTGGCTTCATAATCCAGTCAGAAGGAAGGGAAAATCTCCGAAGCTGCAACCGAGTTGGGAAGGTCCTTATGAGATAGTCACGAAGATCAATGACATTACTTACAGAATTCGGAAGACTTCAAGGAGCCCTTTGAAAGTTGTCCATATAGACAGGTTGGCGAGGTATTACGGCAGTAACGATGCTCGGGACGAGCGAATCTAAGAGGGGGGCAGTGTGACGGAAAAGTGGTTCAAACTCTTTGACATCATGACGTCAATGGATGGTTGTCAAACGTTGCCTAGAGATTGTAAATTTCGTCGTGAATTGTCAACACGAGTTGGTGTAATCGGTAAGACGTGTGGATTACACCACAGAGACCCCGAGTTCGAGTCCCGCCGTAAACATGAAGTTTTTTAGTTGATGGAAGTTTTGTCGAACTTTCTGGAATTATTTGTGTGAAAAAAATGAAAAATTAAAGAGCGAGAAGGAGAATAAATAAAAATGAATAACGAAATTATTGGAAGGTTCTGGAGGCATGACGATCAAAAAGAATAACGAAATTGAATGTTCCAGAACCTGACGGGGGGTATATAAGCGGAACTGCGGCTCACCGCTGGCAGTTGAGTTCTAAGTCTAAAGCGATTCGGAAGAAAAGGAAGAAGTGAGAAAGAAGAAAAGTGAGTGAAATAGTGAAGTGCAGTGAAATAGTGAAGTGCAGTCAGTTAAGTGAGTTAAGTCAGCGTGAACGGCAAAGTTGTGTCAGTCGGCCGGACTCTGCTGGAGAGGAACGCCGATAACTTAACTCCGTGGACGCTGTAACTTAAGTGCAATAGAAAGTCTGAAAACCGATATTAGTGTTTCATTTCATCCAATCCCGTAACCCAAGCCCGCATAGTCAGGAACGTGACGTCAGGCACGTAACAATATACTGAAAAGTTGGTTCTTGTATGTACTTTACAAGTCTTATTATCTTTATTTAAAGTTATAGTTTAAACAAACATTCTAAATTATTTTACCTGTATAAGTACTTTCTGACAATTTTTTTACCAAGATCCATAAGTATCGCCATTTATTTTTTCCACAAATATTAGGAAAATTCATAACCAGGGCCCCGGAAACAAGCGCATACGCTGGTTTGTACGCAGTCAAATACCAATAGTCAGGTAATCTTGACTTAATTAATGAAATTGGAATTGCTCCGTAAACATAATTGGATCTAATGGCCGGTCATACTTGGTGTACACGATACGGAGTGAGGATATTACATAACAGCATGGTAATTATTACGCAACGCATGCTAAACGGCTGCCAGTGAGTAACGGTTCACAATATACGCTGAGAAGATATGAGAGGCTGCTATGTTGGTCTAACTGGGTTTGAACCCCGCACAGAATATTTGATCAACCGAACAAATCAGGTTTTGAGTGTCCTTTTGGTCAGGTTATTAATATTTCAAATCTAAAATAGATAAATAAAAAATGTCTGGATGAAAGTTGACACTCCATCCACACCCCATATCAAGGGACGATATCTGGCCACGGTAAGCGCGGGTCTGCGGTCGGCGAGTAAGGGCAGCTCGCCGCCCGAGCAGAACCAGGCCCGAGCGTACGGCGCGTAGCGTTCTCCGCGCGCCTCAAAGAGCCAATAGACCACCACAGACGGGGCCCTATAGGGCTGATGTTCAGCCGGGGTTGTGGGGTAAGCGCAATGAGGGACCGCGACCTCGGCCCAGAGCAGGAGAAGGAACAGGGGATTTTTAGTCAGTAAGAGTCTGACTCATTTAATAATTTTTACCTCACAGAAAAAACCACACCCCATCCATGGAGGATTGAGCTGCTTTTGGTTTTGGGGAATACGTTGAACGAAATGAGTGTCAACTTAACGTTAGTTCAGGTACTTCTACTATTAATTTGAGTGCAGCAAACATAGATAGATTTAAGATTTTCCAATATGCAATATTATTTACAGACACCGCTGGTAACAAAAATACATAACGCTAGCTAACAGTCATAGCATATTAAACATTACTGGTAGGTACACACGAAGATAACAGTTTGCCTTGAAACATGTCCTGCGTACAATGTTTCTAAGTACTAGTACACATACATACACACACACATACGCATTTATCAATATCTGTACTTTGGTATACCTTAAAACAAAGGAAAACATCGTTTCCGAAGTAGTAGTTTCAAGAACATTATTGCTTTACATCGGACATATTTTACTCCGCATGTTTTTACTGATACTTCCAAAAAATTGAACTGAAAATGCTCTGAAGCAGTATTGAATATTGACTGATAAAGCAAATTGCGGCTAATTGTAACATATTCAAAACATCGGAGAACCAGAAAGAAGTAACGCCTAGAGATTTCCCTGCAACTGCATAACTTCTCCAGCGTAGAACACAATGCACTAATAGCCTATTATGTTGTTTATGTAGGTACGCAAATTCATACTTAGTTGTGGTTATTATAAAAGTAGGTACGGCACGGTAATGAGTCATGTTTAACCTTGGCAAAGACAAAGAACGCACTATTGTGCGGGACAAAAACAGTATTACCGATAAAAGTATACCTAAACAGGTAGCACACGACGTGATCAGCGTTCGAATAGTGTTCGTTGAGCGCCACACTTCGCAAATTAATAAAGGAAACAGTCGCGCCGAGGACGATGTACAAAGGAAAATACTATAACGCCTACGTGTGTTAGTATCACAGTATCCACACAAAAGGCCAATAGATAATAATACTTGTTGATTTGATAATACAGCGTTATCTGTTAATGTCTGACTGGTGACGCCAACGAGATATTACGAAGTTTCATAAAACTCATGCTATCAGCTCTTAGACTCATATTATAAATTTATTAGCATTCCAATCGCATTTGTAGCTTGACATGGGATCAGTAAGACTCGACCATGAAAGAAGTTAAATATTAGTCGGTCATCTTTAGGCGACGTAGCAAAAATATGTCTGCTGAATTCCCGTTCAATCTCTTAGTTTCACTTTGTTTTAGGTGCGCAGTAGGTAAAGAATGGCACAGCGGCACGTTGATTCTACAACCATCATAATTTTGTCAATAGTTTTGTGTATCTAGGTGCAGAAGGCACCTGAAATAATCTTGATATATTATCGGAATAAACAGAATAATAGCATTCGATGTATTTCCATAAAAATGTATTATGTGCGTTGTAGTGCTCACATACAATGGATGATTGTTAGGTAAGTGGCTATAGTGAGCTACCGTCGGCGGAACGCTTGCTTTTGCCTCTGCTCGTGCAATGTCATTGTCAAGGCCGCGCGATAAGGCATTCGTCACATCGCCACGTTTAATTGCATTCCAACGATATCGCGCATTGCATCATCGCAACGTGATGTTGGTGAAATGTGATTTCAACTTCCTCGCAAATTATCTACGGTCATTTTCTTTGCTTCACAGATTAGACACGGTCGTGGCGAACATTCACCATCATATGATCGGTAGTTCTTCTAAATTATAATATTTTTAATTACGTTTTCTCGTTAGCGAACATGATTTATCCTACAAATTCCTTCAATAAATTTTGAAGAAAATTGCCAATACAACTCCCATGGGAGAATGCAATTGTTTTTTTTTTTGGAGTGGAGAAAATCATCAAATAAATGACTTCTCCAGCTCTGGGTGGGGGAGAGGGAGGTGTCAGACTCTTACTGAATAAATCCACCTCGTCCCTTCTCCTGCTCAGGGCCGCGGCCGCGGTTCGCCACCCTAGTATGTAATAGAGTTTTGTATAATTTCTTCCTTCGCAGTAGTCTAGCAGAATACTCTATTGTGAGCTCTGACAACCCAATGCATATGATATTTGGATATTTATGTATTGTTTATTAAGCACCTTTTGTTAACAAGTAACATCAAAACAAGTTTATTTATTGTAATAGGCCCAACATTTTATACAGACCACACTTTTGATTGTAACCAAGTTTTCTAGACAAAAACCAAAATGATCACAGAAATCAAACATTTACATCATATTTTTATCTGTCTCTGTGTGTGATTCACAGAATTTTATTCAATTTTCTGTGAGCTCAGTCTATGCACCAGTATGTGACATGCTCCAGAAACTAAAGCATGCGAAACATCCAGAAAATTTTTACCAGTATGTGAATAATCAGTTCTTCACATAGGTCTGAAATCCTGTAGACAATGGTTGTACTTATTGGTATTTGACATCAAGTACGCTAGTTAAACACAGGCATAGCCAGGAGGGGAGGCAGTAGCCTGCATTAATTGTCAGGGCAGGGGGCGAGCTATCGACCAGCTAGGCAGCTACGTGAACGCGTTGCAAAGCATTTATTGATATTCTCCTCGACTCCAGTCACTCGCGATTACCATTGTTAATGTACTTGGGTAGGGACACGAAGGCTTTGCACACATTTTTACCAATGGATTACATTTCCTCTTGTAGTGTGTGAAGGTTATTCCTTTATTTTTTAAACGCCTTCCAAAAAGTATATTTCTCAAATTGATCAGTTCCTATGTGTTGCTCTGACTAGTGTTGCCCAAATGCAAGAACAAGACGAGACTTAGCCAGTCTTGGTCTTGGTCTTGCACCAATACACCTGGTCTTGGTCTTGGTCTTGCGCTCCCAGTCTTGGTCTTGGTCTTGGTCTTGCAAGTCTTGCAATTACCCATTAGTCTATTACTATTTATTAAAGTTTAATTTAAATCTTAGAAAAACGTATTAGAATTGAAATATTGTGAGCTTGAATTACCATAGCCATAGTAAAGATCAAGCAGATTAATAAATAACTGAAGATTTGATAAGAAATTCGAAAAATCAACTGACCTATAACTATGTCGTTTTCCATGGAAGTAACTGTTTCTTAATAAACATTTATGATTAATAAGCTTACATTTGCTAAAACATGTAAAAAAACAAATTAATAGCAATAACTTGACTGTATTTTAAAGAACAATACTTATCTGTCTAGAAAGAGATTGAACCCTCAACTTATAAGAAATTTAATAAAAAATAGGTAAAAAAACTTTTTAAGTTAAACGGTTTTATATTAAACATACATTGCAATGTTTAAGATAAATGTACTAAACACCAAAAAATAATAAAATAGATACAGTCGTGGGAATTATAAGCATATGCATAGACTAGACTAAAATAAAACCGTGGGGCACGTCAATTGTCTACAATCGTTGATTAAAATGGTTGTTTTGTACTGTACACTACAGATAATTAGGCAGTTGTTCAACTGACAACGATGGACTTGTTATAAGTAGGGCTAGAATGTGAAAACGAGTTTTAGGGTTTCATAGTGGTGAGCGAGTACTTAGTACTTTTATCATATGTTTTGTCGATTAAAGACAAACTGCGAGCAGTGAAACGACTCCTCGCCAGCCAGCAGTGTGAATGTCCAACGATAAACTAGTTGAAACATCTCTCTTATTTACATGGAGTATATAACTATTGGACTTTCCATGAGCAAGAAAATAGTAAGTAATTTCCTCACCGTCTGCGGGTCAACTGCCTAACGACGAATTAAACGATTCTTCTATCGCACACTAATTCGATAATTTGTAGACAATTGACGTGCCCCACGGTTTTATTTTAGTCTAGTCTATGCATATGCTTATAATTCCCACGACTGTATCTATTTTATTATTTTTTGGTGTTTAGTACATTTATCTTAAACATTGCAATGTATGTTTAATATAAAACCGTTTAACTTAAAAAGTTTTTTTACCTATTTTTATTTTCTAGTTTTTAGTTTTTATTTCGCATTCTGTTCAATTCATTTAGTGCTTCATTATTGCAAGGTTTCTTGCCCGTTAGTTTATTGCAATCCAACTCCTCTATACGAAGTCCCTGCAAAGATCTTACTCTACTAAGAGCCACGTAGGCTTGACCTTCTTCAAACAATTTCGCACCTAAGTATACGACTGCGTGATCCACAGTGCTGCCCTGCATTTTATGTATTGTAGAAGCCCACGATAGTATTAAAGGCAACATTCTTCTTTCAGCCGTCCCGTAATTGTACTTAGCTGGAAACTGTATAGCTTTCGGGTGTATAAGATGTACTCCGTCTTTTGCGAAATCAATTCGGACGGAAGGTACATCTGTTGCATACATCTGAGTTCGACGAAATTGAGGCCAAACGATTTCGTTGATTATTTTTTATATTCTTCTTTTCCATTTTGTTCCCACGAGTAATGGACATTTAAACGGTCGACCCCCCCAGAGGCCCAATAAAGGGGCAAGGCTATGTACAACAAGATGCGCCTGAGTCTTGAGGGGAAAACGCTAACGACATATCATTTTTATTCACCCTAATGCCATACAGTTCTCGGCGCGTTTTAACCTTTTACCTTAACTTGGGTGGTGTACCGCTAACGACGTATCATTTTTAGCCACCCTAACGCCACACAGTCCTCAACACGATACAAAATCTTGAATTGGGTGGTGGATTCAGGCTGGATTATTCAGATTCCTAAATTACAGTTTCAATTTCTAAATTTAAATCTAATTATTATACGCTATTCTTAAATATTGAAGTTATATAGTGCACTGTATTCTTCTTTTCAACCCCTTTTATTTGATACCCACATTGATAAAAAAATGTTATCTGCCGTTTGGTAGCGGCGGCCATCTTAGATTTCAGTTTTGCATAACAAATTGTATTCTGCTCGTTGAGCTCTTTCATTTGATACCCATATTTATGGGATTGATAAAACCTACGTTATCCGCCATTTTGTAGCGGCCGCCATCTTGGATTTAAATTGTTTATAGTAGCTATATTGTATTCTGCTCGTTGATCCCTTTCATTTGATACCCATATTGATATGATTGATAAAACCTACGTTATCCGCCATTTTGTAGCGGCCGCCATTTTGGATTTATAATTGTTATGATTACACATAATTGTATTGTCACCAAAATCGAAAGTGTATGCAAAATTTCAGATAAATCGGTTGACAGGAAGAGGGTGAAATTTGAATTACTAAATTTGACCCAAGAAAGAATAAAACTGAGCTAAATAAAACCGTTTAAAAAGAGTTTTACGATTTAACATTTATTTAAATAAAAAATAAAATGCAACACAAATCAACAGCTTTATCATTAGGTTATGATACTTTATATCAATTTTTTTGACTAAGAATTAATACAAAGTAACCATCTGGCTGACTCATCACTCATCACTTAACCTATTTCTATGTTATCTAATTACTAATGATGCTTTAAAAAATAACCTCTCAGCAATTTCAAGTATATTTAAAAGTGGCTAAAATATTTATTAAAAGCATGATATTTGAACACTTTTTTGCTATTTTTTCTTGTAAAAACTTAATAAATATAATGACTAAATGTACAATACCTAATAGTACCTAAGTAATTAGTTTAAAACCATATAAGTAATCAATATTATAATATATGTATACTTACTAAAATGAATTAATATGACATCTACTACCTATCCTTACCATTTTATCCTAATCATAATACTACTTGCGTGATCAGTATAATGTATTCATTTTCATTCTAAACACTCTGAAACTTATTTATTCTTTGGAACACCTGTAGGCACTCTTAAAATACGAAATTATTTTGCATGAGTATACCTACGCCCTATGGCGGCAATCAAATAGTGTCAAATGTTATGATTTCGGCGTGGCGGCAACGATTGTTTTAGATTTCAAAAGAAGCCGCCGGCGCGTGTATCATAACCATGTACTTCCGAAAAGCGGCAAACATGCATGCACTCAGTTTGATTTTAATAGATATTTTTTATTCGCTATGTTTATGGTATTAGTCGTAATGCGCATAGGTCCAGTTTTTCATATACTTTGATACAGTTTTTTGCGTCTCATAAAATTCCTAAGCGTAGGTACCTACGTATACACCGAACTGTTACACCTACCTACTCAGTGAAATAGCGCTAAGTCCTAGCTGCAAGACGCAAGAGTCTTGCAGGCTATGTCTTGTTCTTGCTCAAGTCTTGCACGGTCAGTCTTGGTCTTGGTCTTGCTAAAAATACGCGGTCTTGTTCTTGGTCTTGGTCTTGCAAAAACGCAAGAACAAGACCAAGACTGCAAGACCAAGACTGAATTTGGGCAACACTAGCTCTGACCTGCACAAGTTTTTTTTTTTGTTACACTAGGATAAAGATCCAGGTTAGAATCCTATCTAGATCGGAATGAGGGGACGAAGATTTTAAAGAGAAATGGTAAGAACAAGTTTTGTAAGTAAAGACAGTGCAGGCATAACTTTAGGCAGACAAGAAAAATATGGTCATTCATTATACTGCAATTTCAAAATTATTCGAACTGAAGTTGTGTCGGTTGGTTTTTTTTTATAAATACGATGTCAAATAAATCATTGTCCTAGGTAATTGATTGGCTCTGATATTAATCGCCATGTTCTTTTATTATACGTTTAGTACTTGCTAGCACTTTTATGTTACCTCCACCATTTTATTTTTCAAAATCTCTAGTATTATTATGAATATCTGAGTAAATAATATTAGAACTAACACGACGGATCAAGTGACTAGAATATTAAAAGCATTAATTAGTTTAAAAAATTGTCAAAACTTATAAAAATCTTATTACAAATGATTATAAAAAAAATTAAAAAAGAATAGGAATCAATGCCTCCTGTGAGGATTGAACTCACGACCCCTGGTTTACGAGACCAGTGCTCTACCACTGAGCTAAAGAGGCGATGCGGAAAGTTGCGAAATTACGGACCCTGTTACGCAACGTTTTACGTAAAGTAATATTTTATTATTTAAAAAATATATACATTACTATGGATGCAAAATGCAATTTAAATAAAGAAAACAAATATAAGAAGGATTTAATTGTTCATGTATTAAAGTAAAACATATAGTTTATGTTTTTTTAGGATATTAAGTCTGAAATTAAGGTATAGTTTGATTTAACAACCCTCCTAACTCTTTCGTCATGGTTTAGAAACGGTTTTCTTAAAGGTTTGCGTACTACTTACCTATATTAAATAGCATGGTAAGCGTTTTTACACAAGAGGGCAGTGAAGAACTTAGATTATGTACTTTTCCTTAAAATATCTATCAAGTTATCGTGACTTACCTTTTCTCCTCCTGTCCAATATCTGCAACAAATAAATAGACAAAATTATTTCCTTAAAAATTAGCAAAAATAATTGCCGAAACCCGGGATCGAACCAGGGACCTTTAGATCTTCAGTCTAACGCTCTCCCAACTGAGCTATTTCGGCTTGATACTTGTGCGGTGAAATGTTGCAATGCTTGCTTAATGTCAAAATGAAAATTATGTTGATGATATGGTAATGGTATTGAACCTGTATTATACCTGAGTATGGAACTATCTTATATACAATTACATATGTATGTGCATTTAACCACATACAAAGTTTCTGAACAGTTATATAAGATACAGAGCGCCATCTAATCATTTGCACAGGAACTAGCAAAACAACTAACTAATATAGATGGCGCTACTGGAACTAAATGACCCAGAGCTAAGTGATTCCATAATAATAGGTACTTAGCCTATTACACAACATTAACACCTATGACTATCATCATTTGATTTTATTACACACATTTTTTCAACTCTATAAATATAATTTACGGCTAGCCATCATAGATGGTGTTGCAATCCACTTTGTAAATTATTTTATCTCACAGGCAAAAGCTAGAAGCAGATCAGTGAGTGTAGAAAAGAAAATAACATTTTATAACTCTATTTAAAATGAAATAAAAACATTAAATCCAAGGAGGCAAGTCACAAAATCTTAAAATTTTATTGAAAAAAATGTAAATAAATACCTACTAGACTAGAGACACTATATTATAAAGGTAGAATTATTTATAAAAAAAAATTGAATGTAATATAAAGCATAATTTTAAAGAAAGGATTAACACTAATACAGACATAACAATAACCAAGCATCCTTATGGGTTTGTTGGACCATTTAGGTTTTCTCATATTGGTTTTTAAAGAAAGCCAGTGAATACCTGTATTAAAATTCATATTACCATTATTATTTAAGGTAACATTCCTGAAAGAAAATAAGGTCCCTTACCATCATCTGCAACTGGTTCAAGTTCTGCCTGCACAGCTTTGTCCTCCACCATATTCCCTACATCGTCTAACACAACACCACACTTTTTAAACAAACTACTTTGCAGTCTCATCATCTTCTCTGTCTCTTTATAAGCTTTTATTTCATCCTGAAATAATAATTGAGTTAAACACAACATTTGGTAACAAAAAAGAAGAATCTAATATTTACTGAAACAAAATGATGTTAGTGTTGTTTTTACCTTTAAATCCTTTAACTGTGTATGAGATCTACTAGAGAGACATTCTCTCAAATGTGTGTTGGACCACTTTTCTCCATTGCTTTCTAAAACAGAAGGGGCTGATTCCTGCACCCGAAAATTCGACTTTTTTTTATTACTATTTGATTCTCTCGTCTTGGAGAAGTTTGTGGCCACGCGAGGTGGACAGTCGATCAAGTTCATAGATCTGATAGTCTTACGAGGCTTCACCACATATGTACGTTTAATTTTCTGACGACTTGGTTCTGGTTCATAGTCATCTAAGTAAGTAGGGAGTTCATTAAAAATTCCTGAACTTACATTAGAACTAATTGTTTTCGCGCCAACTCTTACAGATGACGGTATATCGTGGCGTGTTACAGTTGAACTTAGTCTTAAACTAGATTGTGACTGGCTATGAACACGAGACATCACTCTATCATATCTTTTTTTATGATTTTTGAGAGCAGTATCCATTATTTTCAAATTAATGCCGGGACTTCGAAATCGCGTTGTTTTGCAAACAACTTTGACAGTTTTGACAGTTGACTTTTTTAGTTGAAGTCTTATTTTTTCTGTTGGCAAATAAAATCAGTTTATCGGAATACTAGGATTTTAAATCAACCTTATGATCCTCAATACGTGAACAATGTTTGTAGCATGTTTCATTGTTTGCTGCTTTGACAAAACATATATGCTTTTAAAAACATATATATTTAGAATTAGGAGTACTAATAGCGAAAGGAGATCTGTCTAACCGAGGCTCCAATTTTTCCCATATAGGTATGTGAATACATTTTAGTCTGAAAAAGGCATGTTTGGGCAAGAAAGGATCGGTCCGAGTGATAGTTGTCATACCATGGTCCTACACGATGCGCTGTGTTTCGCCGTACGAGTGAAGTAAACGTAGTGGTTACATACTCTTTAGAGTGAAGTTTCCGAGGGGTCAATCCCTCACTGCCTCTCAGTTCCTTTTCCCAACCTATAAGAGGTGGGACCCACTTTTAAACTCCTTTAATGTTTTGGGGATTCATAGGTGGCGCCGATTGTTTACCATCAGATGACCGGTCTACTCTTTTCCCATTCCAATGTTTAATTTTCTTAAATTAATTAGTTGGTAAACATCGTGAGGGAACCTGGACTTATAATTTCTAATTCATAAGTTTGAAATCGCCTACCCGCATTGCGCAAGCGTGGTGATTAATGCTCAAACCTTCTCCGTGTGAGAAGAGGCCTTTGCTCAGTAGTGGGCACTTATAGGCCTATAGGCTTATAGGGATGATGAATTAGTTGGAATGACCAAAAATTTATTCCAATTAATTATATTGAATTAGATAATTCTATACAAAAATAAAAATTTGGTAGTGTTTGTTGATATTTTAGAATCGAAAATACCAACTCCAAAATTTGATTCACCCTATCAGATTAAGTGTAAATAATACACAAATTTCATACAGTTTATTTTTATTGAGCCACTACTAACTTACTAACAATTCCTTACATTTAAATGCTAAAAGACAGTTTTTTTTTATTTTCAATGTTGAATTAAATGTATCTTTCTATTTTCCTACTAGCTCATTATGTTTCACATCATAAATGTGCTTAGCTTCATTCTGATATTCTTCACAAATTGCATTGATCTGTTTGGATACATTAAATGCTAAATCTTCAGATATACTGCTTTGTTTCTTAACTTTTTTAATAAAGTCTGCTTGCACATCCTTTACTGAATCTCTACATTTTATGTACAATGCCTTGGCATTCTTTGCCAGTGCTTCTCTATGTTCCTTTGTGACTTTTGGCACTGGAACATACAATGTGGTTCCGTCTTGCTGCGGATTCAAATTCAGACCAGAGCCCTGTAAGGCCTTTAATGCGTTTGGTATGGCTTGAGGAAAGGAAGAAAAGTTGATTACGATAGTTTTAGGATTTTTGCGGACTATCTGTGCTAGTTCCTGTAACTCATAATCTTTGCCTTCAAATTTTACCATCAACGATTCCATTGAACCTGTGGTAGATCTAAGAGACAGATTCTTGGCAAAATCTTCTTTCATTCTCTCAATAGCTGCATTGCACCTTTCTTTCATCTTATCCACTGGAACCACCTCGGATATTGCCGCTATGTTTACTTCTACTTTACCTCCTTTACCTTTCTTGTCCTTCCCTTTGTCTTTGCTTTTAGCATAATTTCTTACTACAGTAAAATTCACCACATTTGCGTAAATAACTCTTTCTTCCCTAATAACATTACGACTCAAGACATTTTGATGATTGCTTCTTATGCAGTTAACTGCAGGAGTTAGAATCCGTTGTAGTATCCTAGTACCCATCGCTCATGTAAACCTAGTATGTAACTTGTTTGCTTATTTCGGTGAAAAGCAAGAACAATTGATATCTATAAATAAAATGCACACTACAACATTATAAAGATAACCTAAACTCAACTTCAAAGATAGAAAATGACAATATGTTTACGGCAGAAGACAGCTGATTTAATTTGACAGTTTCCAATTATTTATACGTTCCTTCTTCGTTTTTGTGCGCATAAAATAGTAACAAACAAAAAATAATTAGTTTTAAAGCGCTCAATCTAAACGGAATCGGACTTTTTATTTAAGTTACTAAGTAACTTTTTCATAAAACATATACCCTGAAGCAAAACCAAACCAAAATCCAAATAAAATTATTAACAGAACACCCGGTTTGTGAAAGGCTTGTCAATTCATTGATCAACTAATCTCGGTAGTGTTGAGTAGGACATACAAGAGGCAGTACATTTGTCCCGTACATGACGTCAAAATGTAAGAGCGGCTCAGCACTATAAAATGTACTACTTCAAATTTTATGTCGCGCTCGTCACTCATCGTAAGAGAGAGAGGAAACGAGCTAGGTACATGCTACAATAGTACGACATTCTTCAATGGACCGATGACGATGAGCCGCGACTCGACTAAATGGACTACCAATACCAAACTAAATACGATGAGGCGCACGGGTTTTTGGCGATTAAATCCCGCCAAAAAACCTGGCTGTTTAAATTTTTCGCAAATTGATTCCTATTGGATATTTTGATTATCTAAATTTTAAATACACATAGTTTTATAAATTGACAAAAACGACAGATAAAAAAAAAAACGATTAGTCGCGCATTCGGTGCATTGAAAGTATTGAAACGTACCTTACGTACGTTACCGTTTTAAATTTAAAATATTTGTATTGGTGAAATTGACGTTTTGCTGTGTGCTTGTGAAATTAATAAGTTAATGAAAACTATTGAAAAGTATTATCTCTGAGTGACAAATATTCATGTAAGTCTTTGAAAATATTATTATGAATGACTTTCAATAACTATTTATTATTTTTTTATTTTGTGTTAATATTTTAGTGGGGTTTACTAATTTTATATTGGTTATGGTTGATACTTTTGATTTTTTGATAAAATTTGAATAATGGTTATAGTTATGGGTGTAAGTTTAATATGTAATAATATAAGGAAAATATGTTATAATGAGTTCGCCTATGTACCACCACTGTTCCTACATAAAGTTTTAATAAAATAATAGTAACAGTACTTCAATTATTCTCAATAATTAAATATGTACCTATTAATTTAATACAATTATGTACTTATTATATTATATCGTACGTAATCTACTTCATATTTTTGAATGGTATTATTATATACTTAATATGACATTTTTCTTTTTGTTTTATGCATGCGTAGTATGTCTGGTGACAGAAAATCTTCGAAAGCTTGGCAGTTTTTTACGGATCTAAATAATAATAAAGCAAAATGCAATTTTTGCCAAAAAGAATTTTCGTACAAAGGTGGTGGTGCTTATAATTTAATAAGACACACTAAAAGCAAGCATCCACATGTGTTCGTTGCTATACGCGAATGTCCGCTGCTTGAAAGTACAGCTTCCGCAACAGAAATTCAGCACCCATCAACTACGACCGTTTCAATTGCTCGAGAACTGAATACACTTACAGCTTCCACATCTACTGCTTCAGCTGCTTGTATGCCTGAAAAACCTGACTCCTTACCAGCCACCACTGCAATATTTAAAGCACCAGCTACTAACACCAAACTAACTCAATACTTTTGCAAGCCGCTTTCTGCAAAAAAAACTGACCAACTCAACAAAATGCTTGTGAAAGTATTCACCAAAAATTATTTAGCTTTCCACCTTGTCGAATCACCTGAGTTCAAAGATTTTATGAAAGAGTTGAATCCAGCATATCAGTTGCCGAGCCGCAAAACTTTGTCTAATGCTTTATTGACAAATGTTTATAATATCACAAAAGAGTCAGTTACAACAGAACTCAATCATGCTGAGTATGTTTGTATTACGACTGATGGGTGGACCTCTAGCCCCAATGAAAATTATATAGCCGTAACGGTCCATTTTATTAATCATCAGGCAGAATTGAAGTCATTTTTATTGGAATGCATCCAGTTTCCGGAGAGACACACGGCAGAAAACTTAGCCCAAGAACTAAAACGCATCACGGATATATGGCAAATTACCGACAAAATTGTTGCAGCAACAAGCGATAACGCGTTTAACATCAAAGCTGCTATACGTCAAAATAATTGGAAACATATAGCTTGTTTTGCCCATACACTGAACCTCATTGTCCAAACATCTCTGAAAGAAATAAAAAACATAACGACTAAAATTAAACACATAGTGGAAGTTTTTAAAAGAAGTCCCCTTGCATCAGAAAGGCTAAAAGATATGCAGAAAAAGCTAGACGAACCTCAATTGAAATTGAAACAAGACGTTTCTACACGCTGGAACTCGACGTGTGATATGTTCGAAAGGGTGCTGAAAATCAAAAACAGTGTGATGTCTACGATTGCTATAGACTATCCGGACACAGAAAATATGACACCCGAAGACATTGAGGTGCTGGACTCGGCAATCCAAATTCTGAGCCTTTTCAAGGATGTTACTGAGGAGATGAGCTCCGAAAAAAATGTCACAATTTCAGAGGTATATTGCAGATATTTGTTGTATTTTTAGTTTTAATAATTATGTTTTTTTTCGTACTAAATAGGTATTTTTTTATTAATTTCAGGTTATACTTATATCAAATGCTCTTAAAAAGAATTGTGTTAAATTTTTATCTTCGTCACATCCCGACTGTGTTCTGCGCATGGCTCAAGTGCTTTTGAACGAAATTAGTACAAGATTTTCGGGCATTGAAGACAATAACATTTTTGCTGAGAGCACCATTTTAGATCCTAGATTTAAAAAATATGGATTCGAAAATAAGTACGCTTGTGACAGAGCGTGTTCTAATTTAAAAGCCATGGCCGGGCGAATTGAACTTAATAGTGGTCAAACAGGACTCGAGGAGCCAGCATCTTCGTCACCGCCACCTCATAAGCGTAAAAGAAGCATATGGGACGAATTTGATGAGCAAGTAGAAATTATAATGAAAAATACAAATCCGACGGCAGGGGGTATTATTGAGGTAGATAAATATCTCGAGGAACCCCTACTGCCAAGATCTCAAGATCCTGCCAAGTGGTGGTTCTCAAAAAAAGACGCCTATCCAAGGCTTTATAAATTATTTTTGAGACGACTTTGCATTGTTGCTACCTCTGTGCCTTCAGAGCGTACTTTTTCCAAAGCGGGCCAAGTCCTTACTGAGAGAAGAAACAGGCTTAGTGGCAACAAAGTCGCTAAAATATTATTTTTAAATTATAATCTATAATATTTGTTTTATTTTTTATTGGTACCTATGGTATATTTTTTAACAATTACATATTGTGAACAAGATATTTTTATTTTTTTACCTACAAAAACCATTTATTTTATCAGATTAATCGTTTCTTCTTACTTTACGAAGCAATACATTATGTCACGTCATCAAAATGAAAAAGAAAGTAGGTAATATATATTACAAAGTATTCTGTAGTGTAATATTATGACAATCCATCAAATGTTATATTCGTACTAGTTACTTCAAATGTATCGCCGAGCTTAAATACGCCTCGCCTCATTTGAAATGGGACATTGTACCGGCTCAGTACAAAAAAGAGGCTACTCTTACAAACTCTTTTTCAAGTCGTGTCCTACCCAACACTAAATCTCGGAATTTTAATTCCATTCCAGATTTGACAATTTCAATGTTGCAACGTTATGACACGTAATAAATAGTGACGTTGCGAAATTATTCGATATGGAAATCGAATATTTCTGAATCGATTCCTCTCGTTTATAAATTTACTCTCGTAGACTAAGTTTATCAGGAAATAAAATATTTCTGAACCGATTTCTGAATTTAGTTTCGACAATTAATTAACGATCTGAGACTTTTCTTTTGTAATTGTGTGTGAAAATAATAAAAAATGTGATCATGAAGGAACGTGACAAATAAAACAGACATTTTATAAATTGTCACCGTCATCGCTATCGCTATCGCCGTTACTCTATGTAACATTTATTATGAATTGTGTCTTTGATATTTATTGTCAATTAACATATCTAGTTTACTCATTTTTTCCTCTTCTTTGAAAACATGGGATACACATTTAGACCATTCGGTAGCCGTAATTTTTTGAATGCCTTCCTGAAACTGATTCACTGATTGTTTATCGATTTTTGTGTTCATCACTACACTGTTATATGTGGTATCATTATTTCACAAAATGACAGTGGTCAATGTCAAATCAGGAATCGAATTAAAAGTCTGACTATAACATTCCGATTAATTTAACAAGACTGTCAAATCAATTTGAGTTTCTGAAACGTTGATCAGAGCATAATTAACTAATCTATGATTATTTTGATATTTATTTGATTATTTTAAGTAGGATGATTCGATTTCGATTTCAATAAGTACAAAAAGGCTTATATTAAGATCCAAGTTGTTAAAAAATAAAGAGTTGATTGACACTTGACATTTCAATAACAACAGATGACGGCTTAAGGAATGACAGATGGTGAACGGCGGTCTAAGTTAAAAAATGTCTGTATTATTTCGAAGTTTAGTAAATAAAGGCAGAAAACATTTGTTTAAGAAATTTTTAAACTCCACCCAATCTACATGCAGATGTGTCTTTTTTCGTAAATCTTCAGGTAAGTAACTGGTGACTTTACTAATTGGAGTTGTTATGAAGGTAACTTAGAGGTTATGTATTTATTCTAGGTAGTGAAAAGAAATTTGTGTCATTTGATGAAATTGTAACCCAGAGAAGGACTGAAGCTAAGCGAAGTATCGTCGTGCAAGTGAATTCGGAGGCTTCATTTAAGGAACTTTATGGCTACTGCTCAAAGTACGCTCCCATCAAAGATGTACATCATTACAAAAATAATAACGACGAGGTATTTGGCAGTTGTTCCTAGTTTATTAACTTAATAATCAACGATTTATGCTGAAACATTATCTAGTTTAAATATTTATTTTTAGCACTTCATGCTCATCGAATTTGGGTCAGAGGAAAGCTTGCATGATGTATTACGGTCATGCAGCACTCATCAGAAAGATGTGGACATTATGGCACTCAACTCTCCGTTCCTATGGTTTCGTGCAGCAAATGGGAAAACTGAAAGCTATGCTACCCCCACCACAGTGCTGGCATCCATTAATGGAATTGAACAAGTTGATGAGGATAAACTGTTTAAAGATCTAATGGATTGTGAAACTGTGTCTGATCAGATACAGTTGTTGTATGACAGAACTAGACTAAATGATTTGGGAGCCCGGCTAAGGTATATGGTGGCTAGGCAGGTAAATTGTACTTTTAGTAAATTATTAAGTTTTAGGTACTTTTCAACTAGTTAATATCAATTCCTATTCCAAAAGAAGATTGTGTGTAAGATTTCATCTTTGCTATGAGTCATTTGACTCATACTGATTTTGTAAAAAAATAACTTAACATAAAACTAAAGTAGTACATTATAAAATCTACTAATGATGAGTGATTATATTTTTTTCTAGTTACTTTTGTTACAATACATAAACACAATAACTTTGAAGTTTAAAAACTTAATTTAGCATTTGTTATATTATTCCATATTGTATTTTACTGATTGATCCATTTACTTGTTTTAGATTGAATGTGTGCTAGATAGTCTCTACGCAAATGTGGCTGTGAGACCATTTGGTTCATCCATAAATGGATTTGGGAAAATGGGATGTGACTTGGACCTTGTTTTGACCAATATGCTAACAGATGAAATGGTAAGCAAAGCATTAATTAACATGTTATAGATAGCTCTTGGCTGTAGTCTTGTGTTTATAGCCCAAAGCCTTCCTCAATAAATAAACTATCCAAATAGAATTGGTCAATCCCAACTTGTATTTGCTGAGATTAGCACATTCAAATAAACTATTCAGCTGTATAATAGTAGGTAATTAAATAATTATTTACAGAAAGCTTTTATATTGTACAAAATGTTTGATTACAATACTTTTAGTGAAATGAGTGAAATAGACAAAATTATATACTTAATATATACTTCAAAAATGACAGGTTGGAAGTGGATGCCTAAAGTTCTAAACAAAATAATTCATTAAAACTTTAATTGGTTTATAAATGTACACATTTATTGCAGATGTTTCTGTTACTATTTAGCTATATTTTATCATGGGGCACCAATTGCAGCTTCACCTTCATTTGTACCTATATTTGTGCCCCCTTTTGTTTGCAGTTTGCGTTTTTTTTAAATGTAGTTTAATTCATTTTTTTTTAATGCAGTATTTGCACATAGCAAGTACCCCACTCACACCCCGTTTCTGAAAGGCTTGTCAATGCTAAAATTTACTAATCTGTAAAATCTCTTGTCAAGTCACCTGATTGGTTGTTGATAATTCAGTCAACCAATCAGATGACTTGACAAGAGATTAAATTGATTTTAACATTGATCAGTCTTTCGGAAACTGGGTGTCAGTGTCCATTCTTACTTACTTCTGAAATAGACCTTGAACTGAAGCCTACAAATAATATTCAACTGAAGACAAGTTGGATTAGGTTGTAATATTGTAATTGGGTTTGCAGACAAAGGCTGGGTCGAGGCTGGTGTACCAGGACAAGCGCGTGGAGGGGTCGCGCGCGCCGTGGGCGCGGCACATGCAGTGCGTGGCCGAGCTGCTCGAGCTGCGCGTGGCGGGCGCCGCGCGCGTCCAGCGCATCCTCAACGCGCGCGTACCCATCGTCAAGTTCGCGCACCACTACACCGACCTCGAGTGCGACCTCTGCTACAACAACATGTCAGTACCATAATGAGAGCAACACGCTATCTGTTTATTTACTACATTGAATAATAATATAGGTACTAAATATAAACAACTTACTTCTCGCCTAGGCTATGGCGAGAGGGAGTGTCAGACTGTGATTAACCCCAATCCTGGCTAAACATTGGCCCTGTCGGACGTCTTCTGTGGTCTATTCTTTCTGTATTCGTTCTGGTCGGACGAGATGCTACCCTTGCTCGCCGTCCGCAGGCCCACCTTTATGGTGTGTGTGTGTAACCTACTGCGGCGGCGTGAGAAGGATAGTTTCAGCACGCGCTCCGCCCCGCTTCGCCCCGCTTTGCGACCATAATTTGCTTCAAATAAAAAAGTGACGACACTTGGAATCACCTTCCCAGAGACCGCTTCCCAGTTCCTCTTATTCCACTCCTTCCTTAAAGCACATTATTTACCTGGTCTACTCTGCTCATATTACAGGTCAGGCGTGTACATGTCAGAGTTACTGTGGCTGTTCGGTTCCCTGGACGACAGGGTGCGGCCGCTGACATTCGCGGTGCGGCGCTGGGCGCGGGCCGTGGGTCTCACAAACCCACACCCAGGACGATGGATCACCAACTTTCCTCTCACGCTGATGGTCCTATTCTTCCTACAGCAGAAAACTAGTGACGGTCATATCCTACCCACTTTGAAAAATCTTGTCCGAAGAGCCGGTTCGTATCATTCGACAATGTTAACTTGTTACATATTTAAATAATCAAAGGAAAACATATGAGTACAGACTTTAAATGTAAAATTTCATTTGTAATTACAGGCAAAGAAGACATTAGAATAGCAGAAGAGAATCTCAACTGCACATTCCTGCGGGACATGAACAAATTACCGTCGGAATGCTACGCGCAGAACAAGGCTAACCTGCAGTCGCTACTACTACAGTTCTTTGAGTTCTACTCACAGTTCGACTTCCAAGACAAAGCAATATCTATAAACGACGGCGCGTCCGTCAGGAAACCAAACTCCTTGCCTTTGTACATCGTCAACCCGCTGGAGCAGGCGCTCAATGTTAGCAGAAATGTCAGCTTCGAAGAATGTGAGCGACTCAAAGCGGAAGTGAGGAATGCCGCGTGGCAGCTCGAGGCAGGCATGGACAAACAGAAGGGCGATGACTGGGGACTGCTCGGCCTTATAGAGAAGAAAACTACGCGAGGGCTAAAGAAATTACTCCGTGTGGGGAACTCTCATAGACTAGTCTCAGTAAAGGATTTATTTAATGACACAGATGACCAAATTTCGGGAAATAGCTTAAAGAGTAAAGTTGAAAGATTAATACCCAAGACTAATCAGGAAGTAGAAAAAGGCGTGCAAGAGATGAAAAATAGTTTTGCGAAAGAGAAAAAGCCACAGAAATTGAAATTAAAAAATAGTGCCTTAGCTAGCGAAGTGTTCCGAATACGGAGAGACAAAATTATGTGAGATGTATTGTACTTTGTACATAGTGTACCATAGATAATATACATATTCAAGGAGACTGCCTTACCCTCTACATTACTGTCTTTTTATTGCAATATTCCAAAGCCACCAACTTTTTGTACGACCATTCGAAATAATTCAAATTCGGTACTTTTAATGATGTACAAGATCGCAAAGTACCTTACCTACTTATTTTTTAGAAATGAAGTATTCATAAATATAGTTTATATGATAATAAAGTATATATAATAATCACTGATTACTAATTATTTTTATTTGCAATTACAAAAAAAAAAAACAGTAGGTAGCCAAATGTAATGTTAAAAAGTCCAGCAAACATATGTTCTAGGTGTCAAGAAAAATAATGACATCTGGATTTCTGGTTTAATTTTTGTACAAGGGTCTTGTGGAAAATTATTAAAACAATCAAGAAAATCAATCTTAATTTATCATTGCATTTTATTTTTTGTATTTGTATGTCCCATTTAAAATGTATAAAATCATAAAAGTATTTACAACATACATATAAATAGTTGATGTGATTAAATCTTTAAATTAATTACAAATTACAATTCCATATGTTTCCTGAAAATAAACTTAGAAATGCATTATGTAACTTTTTACGATACTGTTAACATGGTCATGATGATCAATTGTTCAGTTGTGCGCATTTACCAGCGGATCGCGCCATTATCATGTATGCTATATATTTTCACCCAGCTCAATGCAAACTTTTCGCCCAGGATTAAAAACTATGGTATGATGTGTATTTACAATTATCTTATACACAGAGTGGAATAAAATAAATGAAAAACCTTGCTCCCGAACTTATTTTAGCACTTTTAGAATTTTCATGAAAACGATTCGGAGTTTTTGATGATGAAAATCCCTTTCATGTAGCAGCAATATCGATTGAAAATTCCAAAAACGCTAAAACAAAACTTTATTTTGTTTTGCCTGACCCAGTACCTACAAGGTTTTGCGTTTATTCAATAGCACCTTGTATAAATAAAACTATATAGTATTCTAACACAATTATTGCGCCGAAGTGTCACGTAACTTATCAACAAGTAATTTTATTTTTGGGTTCAGAGCTTCATTGCGTGGTAACTTGTGTCCCGCGGCCATTTTCCTATACATGTCTAAGTTGTCTTTGCATAGTTTCTCGAATGTTCCTTCGTAGTCTGGTCTGCTGATGATCTCCAATAGTTTAGAATTGTCTACTTTATATTCATTAGCTATGATATCCCCGCACGTGATGGTCCATATACTTTCTTCTAGGAATATATTGTACCTCTCGTTTTGATCAAACACTCGACACTGTGGACAGAAATTATACTTAAATCAAAAGAAAAAGTTGGCAATTTCTTGTTTTGTTAGCGCTTGTAAGGCATAAGGTCCAATGAGCTTAAGCCTAACATAGCTGTCGAAAGCTGTCTAAAGGCTTGAGATAAGCATACACTAATTTTATTCGTTAAAATTTCAAATATTTGTTTTTACTCAGTTTTTTGGGATGTGGCATAGGGTTGCAAGCGGATTATCTGATGGAACCCTAGATGAAACACACCACAAGTGTTGTTTCACACCGGATTCTGTGTGGAACTGGTGTGACGTTTAGGCCGTCATATTCTTGCAGAAGCATAGGTACCTAAATCTCCGAACATTAGAAACAAGGAAAGTTAAGAGTAAAATGTAAAAAACAGTAGTAACCTCATCGCTGACGTCATCAGCCATAACAACAACGGACTGGAAGTCTAGTAGCGCGATGAGTGCAAATAAGGCCACGCCCCCTGCGCCCGCGCACTGCCTGCGTATGATGTTCAGAGCGAGGCGCGCGGCGCGGCTGGGGATGACGCGGTCGTCCGACACGACGTCCGACACGCGCTGCCGGATGATTTCCTCGTCGTCTTCTAGTAAAGTTATTATTGTTGCCCATACTGTGGCTTGTAGTTCAACTGAAAATTAAATGCGTTATCTTTACATGTTATACTAGCTTCTCTATAAAAGTAAAGTAATGTATTCCGGGATTTTAAAAACATCAGCGTTTAAATCGATATATCGACAAAAAAAAGACTAATGAAGTCTAAATTTTGTTACTTTTGTTTTGGAGTTTTAATTTTGATACTATTTTTGTAATTTATAGTTGTAAGTAAAGCAAACTGTAGCATTTCTGTAAACCACTGTCGCATTAGGTCAAGCCTGTAAGGATATGGTGTATGTTTAAAAAAATTTTATAGCGTATTGCACTAAGGTACTTGTAGCTTATCAGTGAAATAATTTTGGAAATCCGCCCAGCGATCCAAATATTACCCCCTAAATCAAACTAAAAAGTTGTACCTCTTTATAACATCAGTATAATTATGTAGAAAAATGAAGAACCATGTCGCTTCTACTGAACACGATTAATGAAAAATTATCGGACGCAATTTTGTACTGTTTTACCAATAGACAGAAGTATAAACGTTCTTTCACTACTAATAAAAACACACCAATTTGACTACTTGCATCTTGCTTTTGAACTTATTTGAATAGATATTCAACATTAGGTACTAACAACTGTAAACAAGTACTTAAGCATTTTATGTGTGACTTTTTTGTTATAATTATGTTTTATATAAAAAATATAATTTTTTAACAAATAACTTACATTGTTCAGCGGCAGTCAGTTCCCTAGTATCCAGTTTGAACAGATGTTGGTAGTTCCTTTCTATGAAGCTGACAGCTACCTTCCTGGTGTTTTCACAGTTCTCCGCAGAGCTACACTCGTACACAGTGCTTATCACATTCAACACGACGCGGGTACATATACTGCCCGCTTGAATTCTCTCCGATACAAAGTTGACTAAACTTTGCAAGTATACGTGGGTCAGGGTTTCATATTCCGTCTGAATGCAATCAATCAACTTCTCTATAACCATATCATCAGTCACTGCAATCCCTATTTTGGTCTCTATGATATCTCGCTGTGTGTTCCCCTCAAGTACCAAGATCTTTAAGCTTTTTTCCCGACACTCCTTGTAGTGACTCTTCAAAACATTACACAGAAATTGGATGTAGGTCTTGTTTTTAATTTTAACTAGAGAAGATGGGTCGGCTATTGACGTGAGATGTTCGTGGAACATGTTATTGTCGGCTTCCAACTGTTTGTGAAGTATGAGGAGGTAGTTTAGTACTGTGAGTACGACTTCGTAGGATTTATGCTGTAGCCCGCTATGCACCAGGGTGCTTTGGTCCGTGACATGGTACCGGGTGGCTAGTATGAGGTACAGGTACATGGCGTTGGCCAGACACACGTCGCGACCTGCACTGATGGCTGTCGGCGCCGTTTCGAATATCAGCGTGTGAAGATGTGAACAGATTTCAGTTATTATATCTTGTGGCGCTGTCGAGGACCTGAAATTTACAATTTTTTTTTTAATGTTCTGCATTTGTTTGTGTTATGTTATGGTCTATCTGCCTAACTGAATGGTAACAGATCTATTTATTTTGATTTATTGGGAATTTTACCGCTAGTGGAGTCACTGAAACTGCTTATGGTTGGGGGATTTTCCCATTAAATCGTCAATGTTTCAGCTAAAGTGACTGGATATAAGGGGTTACTCTTTTAGTGCCATTGACTGTAAGCATTGGACTGAAGTAGATTATACACGTGTCTTTAAAAAATACCCATAAGATATTTATCTTTTCCGTTTTTAGGTCATGAATAGCAAACTGAGATCACAAACACAAAGAATTGCGTCCGTGCGTGAATTGAATCCATGGCTTGAGACGTACTGCCCGTTGCCCAGCCACTGCGTCAATCCCGCATTCTAGTTGACTGATACCTCACATTATGGTATTAGCGATCTACATATTCCAAGCACATATACCTATAAGAGAATGAGACAGAGTCCTAAAATAATAAGTATATGAAATAAAGTCGCTAGTTTAGTCTATGGAACGTTCCACTTTAAAGACTCGTTGTAAAGGCTTGCTTTTTTACACCTTACATAAATGGCTTCGATACAAGACAGTGAGTAATACAACCTTGTGACGCGACCGCAGGTAAAGCAACGCCTACAAATTATCGCGAATCCGCTCCGCCCACAGAAAAAAAAACAAAAGTCGCAAGAATTACCTATAGTATAATTGTCTTTTCACTTTGTGACCTTTGTGTATTAGGTAATATTATGATCTGCAATTATGCCCTGTGTGATGATAACAAAGCATCAACAAGCTTCTTAATATTTGTCCGAAGCTCCTTGATTTTTACAGTAGTAAAATCACAATACATAATATACATACATATGTGAAAAAGTTTTAAATGGGCTTCAATATGGTAAAATTTACTGGCGTTTTATTATTGATTAAGTAAATATAAATTGAAGAGGTGACGAACGTGAGCCATGAATGTAATATGAGCAATTAAAAACGTTTACGTACACAAGTACGATCTGTATGGTCAGTAATTGCGTTTGGTCAGCACAGTGTTGCAGGATAAGCGAGTATCGCCTCCCACTCGAGCGCAAGCTGCGCGGGCGCAACGCCTCACTCCGATCGCAGGTCCGAGTGGCGTGGCCGCACCGCCGTCGAGCGAACAGCTACCAGTCAGTGAAGTGCTTGTAAAGTGTGAACTTTCAGTGTGATATTGTGATACTCAGGTGGGTTTACGGATCATTGGCCATACATCAACTAATTAGTGATTATATTGCAATAGTGCTTTCAGTAAAAGTGATCGTCTAAGTCTCAAACGTGCCTATTAGTCGCAATTCGCGATTCCATGTTTTCCGAAGTTTCAATCGGACTGTGATTTAAACGATCAGATATTTTTATGGGAGGTGAGGTAAAATTTCTGTTTAACATTTCGACCGGCTACAATTCCATCCAACATTATTAGGTAGGCGATGTATTAGTAGAAAACAAATTAAAAAATACTAACGACGTCATATTTCCGAGGCGCTATGCTGTCTAAGAGTTTTTTTAAATTATATTGACATATGGAAGACCTGCCTATTAACCCATTGACAGCCACGGTCAATTCTCAACATGTTAATGGGGAGGAAAGTCTGCCAGACTCCAAGATAAAACATCTCTCCCTATTGAAATAAATTCCTAACGATAGGTCAGCAGTTAATTCGTCATCGTGTTTACCTACCTGACTAAACTAAGGGCAAACTGAGTTGAAGGTAATCGAAGTGAATCTAAATGACAATCCTTTCTATCGTGAGTACTTGTTTATGTTATCAAAACCCAATATTATATCGGTGTAGGTACACATGTTCTGTGTACAGTACGACCTGATCAGTACACTAACATGGAATAATTTGTTGGTGACCGTGACACACTGTTTAACTGCACAAAACATATGTGGGTGTAAACACAGAAAACAGATCATCACATATGCTGGTTGTCCAAGCCCTCAACGAGGTCGGCAGGGGTGACGTCATCATTATTATGATGACGCAGGACATGTGGGTCGGTAAACCTATAGTGAACGCGGGAAGCTGAGCCTCGTCGGCTGTAATTGATTAAGTGGTAGGATAAATGAGGCGACGAGCACACCAAAGTAATGCCAGCAGCGAAATGGTCGTATCCGGTGATAGTTTAAAAATACATGTTTTAAAGCATACACAACTAAAGTACACATAAAATCTTTACTGAGATCAATATTACATCCTTTTAGCAACGGTAAAAGGTTGCAATTTGAATGCAAATTGATTGTTAATGATTCAGCGGAAGAAATAGGGATGATATTCGTTTAAGCGAGACAATCAGCCATTTAAGCTGCAGAATGCATTGTGAATCGAATGGTGTAAGTTTACAAACGTTCGTTAAGTAGGGAATTGCTTCTCGAAACTAGTTAGGCCAGGCTTACTGTCCGATGTATTGAGGACTGCGGTTAGTGTTGCGGATTCTTGTGCGTTTTGAAAGATTGAAACAATGTAGTACTTACTGTCTTACTTATGCGTAAAACAGCCCGAAACTTGAATGACTCATTTTAATATCACAAAAACAATAAATTTTATAAGGATATGTGAGCGATTCGTTTTCAATAGAAGGATTTTGTCTTCTTTTACTTACTATTAAAAATAATCAAAACTTACGTCTGCAATGATAGAATCTGTCCAGTTAAAGAAAATGATTGAATATGAATAGAGACCAATGAGGTGAAAGACAAGCTATGACCTCAAACCGACCTCTGGTCTTTTTAAACAAGTGACAAGTAGGTAAGTACTCATTGGAAAGCCATTAGGAGGCATAGACAGAGGGCACCACTTAGACATTTGGCCAATAATATAAATAAAATTTATATACTTCAGAAAAATAAACAAGTTGTAGCGCAGACAATATTCAATATGCTGTTAGATTATATACGGGTAATTCATTCACCACGATTATCAAAATCCATGATGCTTTTGTAAAATCTCACAACAAATTAATCGACGTTTTGTATAGGTAACAAATAGATACGACAAATGTTGTGTGTTTGAACTTGGTATGGTTAGGAGACCGGTTTCTTTTATGTATCTGGCAGTGGAAATAACAATTTTGATTTTATACATATAGTGAGAAAATGTATTTTATTAGGAAGTAGCTATCAGTGGAAACAAGATACGTAAGTGGTATAGTGTAACGATACTCTACTTACCTTCGCGAAGATAAGTGGCACGAATCATTGCTAAAGATTAATAAACATTAATAAACAATATTATAGAGAAGACAATAATAAATAAACCAGCCCTAATGAAAGAATTAAAGCTTGTAAGTTATATAGTTACAGTTATACTGACGCAGGGACATATTATTTCTCCCCCAAATTTTAATATGACGAACTTGACCGGTCGTCAGGCATAAACATTGATGCAACCGTTGACTAATAATGACGACAGCCTCGACTACATAACTAACCAAGTTACCAAATATAGAATAAGTCCACATAGACAAATCAACTTATTTAAATTCATGTTAATGCAGTAGGTAAAGCGCTTCCAGTACCGAAACGGTACCACCATATATGCAAACTATTTACAATAAAAATAATTTATAGAGCTAGTGACACTATTTGCTAATGACAAATAAAGGTCGGAATATATGGATGTGTGAATACAGAAGGCTTATTAGAGCCAGTAGTTACCTTTGGTAAAGTAGGTTGTCTAAGTGACACGTTGCTTATTCGTTTAAATAACGTGTTGTCTCCATTCAAAGCAATCTATTGATTTTTTAAACCAAACACTACGTAGAAGAGAAAAGGTTCCGTGAAGTACAAGAACAGTATCTAAGTACAAACAGCAAGTACTTACACGGTAAATAAATAGGAAGCACAACATTAAGGCTAGCATTATACATTACAACCACAATTGACACAACGAAATGTAATTTGAGCAGACATAAAAAGACTCATTATACTGAATAATAGGTAGCGCAATATAGGTAAGAATGGCAATTTAATTAATTATGTAAGAAAAAGCGATCTTTTAAATAACAACAGAAGAAGAAACGTCAAAGCTTTAGAATTTAATACGTGAGGGATAAGCACCCAATAGCCAACTTATTTCAGATATGTATAACAATTTGAGATATAACATTAGTACGATTACTTGAAACAAAACTTCACAGATCTGTAATAGATATGATTAAAACGAAAAGATTTCAAATTTCTAATCGCAAAAACGGGGAAAGGAAACCGTTTTAAAATAAAACAAAACTATGAAAAAGTCTATCAGATAACCATGGCGTGCAACAAGCGGAAAGCATTCAAGTTAAGTGCGAAGCTGCTGGGATCTAAGTAAAAACTTAATCGTCAGTCGGACGAACATTGGTCGAACCGATCAAATGATTTGAAATAGAATTCTGAAATGATCTCATAATGCATTTGACGGGGGTCATAAATGGTGTGTGTGTATTTAATAGGCACCCACAACTTAACGATTCATTTGACATTGCCAATTTCATTCGTCCTTAGCTCAAAATAAATGCATTCAGTTTTGTAGGTTTATAGCAAATTTCTTGGCGTTAGTTCAGTTCGTTTGGATATTTTTTTCACTTTTCAACCTTAATGTCATTGTGGATAAAGATGTGAGGAAGAAAGCGAGGCGAAAAGAAACGTGTCTTGTTTTTAGGGCAAAGCAAATTAGACACAAAGTTGACAAAAAGCATCGCTCAACCGACCGTCGCGTCTGTTGAAACGCGCTTCCAAATTGAAATGTTATGTGCGGAACGGAAGACTTTTTACTATTTAGTTGGCCAAGTACCGGATGTGTGGTAACACTGGCTGATATTACTGCTGATTCTCCACACTTATTTTGACCACATATCTGTGGGATCATCGACATTACGATACGCATCATCTTCCTGTCATGAATCCACAAGAGAATTGGTCACGTTTCATCCGTAAGCAATCTTTATGGTGATGCATACTTTGAGATTGTATACGGATACTTACAATTTCTTCGTATGTCCAAACTAGAGTCCGATCCACGTAATAAAAGAAAACAAGTTTTTGATGATATTAGATGATATTCATTAAAGAGTTAAACGGACCGTTACCCTCATGAGAGCAATCTGGTATTTCACAAACCAGTTTATTTGGTTACTTTAGTTTCATAACAAAGAAATATTTTGTCTCAATAAAATTTAGTTTATGTAGAGGACCTATTAAGTTTAAACAGTACATCTACTTTGAAATTTATTAAAGCGTTCTTTGATTTTATTAAGTATGCATTTTGTTATGACTCAGCCATGGTTCATAAATTAATAATAACGCACTTTATCGATACACAGTCAATACAAAGGATCGCTCAACTTTTATGGAGTTGCGCAGGCGCAGGTCGGGGCAATTGCATCATGGACAGGCCAGACAGGTTGCAGATGATCAATACATTCATTTTATAGTATGTACGTTACTAGCAGCTTTGTAAAAAATATCAATTACTATACTATAAATAGAAAACACTATATTTTTTTTGTATTAAGTGACCTTAATAATTTCTTTAGAAGATTTAATTAAATTTAAGTAAATAATTAATTAAGTACCCAAACTATAGCCTAATATAGGTAACAAAACACGGTTGAACATTTCTATGAATATTAAGTAGCTATCTAAAATGTAGGTGGAAAATTAATATAAATTGAATGTGTTTTATGCTTGTGTCATTGGTTCCCTTCCACCAAACCGCAGCTTAGGTATGTACCTACTCGGCTGCAGACTAGTAATATAACTCTGCGATACCACCATTAGATATACAAAGTGTATTAATATTGGATCACGTAGTCGATTTAGTTAGCTGTACAATTTGAAAGTTTTATTTAATCCATCGCTCGTCATTTCCTCCGCAAGTAAGTACTCTTATGTAAGATATTTAAAAATAATTAAATTTCACTTAGGTACTTACTTTATAGACATGACTGTTAACTATCATTTAACAAGAATTAGATTATCTTGTGAATTATATTATTGTCAAAATTATTTAAGAGCCCATAAAATACTTAATACATTTCTTATTCCGGACTTTTAACATCATAATATACTTAAATATAGATATAGCTTTTTTTGAGGGGTGAAAATCATCAAATAATCTCCCTCGCTCTGGATGTCAGAGAGTGTCAGACTCTTACTGACTAAAAGCCACCCCCTTCCTTCTACTACTCCAGGCTGAGGCCGCGGTATAGCTAATTTAAAACTTTAAAGTAAACGACCTAAGTGTTAATATTTCAAATAAACTAATACAAAAACGAATCCTAAAACGCAGTGAAACAGACGAGCGGTTCTCTCAACAATAATTTTAATAAAACAGTAGGTAATTTCTCTATAAATTATAAAGGCGTGTCGGGCAATTAGACCGAAGCGCTGTCTGCTACCACTGGACCACTGTAACTGGCCACTGTACAACGGTAGCGTGCAGATAAAACGTATAACTATCATTGAGAAACAACGGATACGCCTAATCGCCAGTACCATTAGAGGGAACTTTTTATATGTTAGAATAACTCTTTGTTGACGTTGCGTCGGTATATCGTATGAACTACTTTTCCCTCCTAATGAGATAAAAACTTAAACTATTCGGTAATTATGTCTGCTTCTTTACAACTTGTTAACTTTACTTTAAAATACCTATGTAGTGATAATGTAAACAAACCAACATATATGTAGATAAATATAATAAATCATCAAATATTTCTTTGAAAGCAATCGTGGGAACAGTCGTGTTTCTCGTTAGGCATACCGAATGCTCGGCTGCAAACCGGTAGCGTCGGCAAACTTGACTTACGTTTGCGCTTGTATCGCACATTCTTATAACATTAAGACCAGATACCAAGCACAAAGAGTATACGCATATCTACGATTGAAATGGAACATTATTCGTCGATGTATGACCTCAAGACCGCTTACATTAGCACAAGAATCACTCTGGCATTTAACACAAATAATCTACAATCTCCATATGCAAACCATCCGATGGGGGTTACTGATAAATAAATGTGAGTTATTCCTTATTGACGTCGAGTCTGACTCAAGTCTTACAAATATAGAAGTGCTTAATATTTTATCAATATCAGTAGGTACTAAACGTAGTGGGGAACATACTTGAATAATATTTAACTAATATTTCCTTTAAAATTTTAATAGATCGTAAAACTAGCCAGTCTATAATTGGGGCGGCCGAGTTTATTTGCCTCTATTAATTAAAAGACAGGAAATGTAGATGTATTAACCCACCCATTTAACGTTAAGACTATGAACTCCTTCAACTACATAATATTCATTCTTAACATCTTCCTGTACAGTAGTACAATAGTCAGTATTCTCATTTTATTCAGGTTTAATTTTGTGAATAACAGTGTTCAGTCTGTGACTAATTTCTACGTAATTTTGTACTTAAAAATATGAAGTCACAGTCTTAAATAATCGTGATGTAATTCTTAGATAAAACAAAATTAATATTCAAATAATAATTTATTAATAAATAAGAAATATAAATATGGACAACGAAAACGACAATATGCGCACTACCTACCTCTTTCAGTAAGCGCTTATCACAGTTGAGAAATAAAATTACCAAAACACTTTTATACAAACTATTTTAATGACATATCCAAGTTGTGTCTAATTAAAAGATAAGTCGTTAATTTATATTGGGGGTCTATTAACTAAAACAATTTGATTTCTTAATGGCAACTGTAGAGTGCACATGAAACGCAATTAAAGTTTAAACAATAAGAAAGGTCACTAGTACTTGGTGTCAGGGGACACGCCCACGGCTATTTTCGATTTTCATACACGATAAATGCCAAGGTTATTTTTGGAAGGGTGTACTTGTGTTTTGATAAATATATGCAAAGGGCACGGTTGATATTTGAAATAGAGTTCAGGGCTGTCTCGCCCGAACTGCCTGAAGACGATGTCGAGGATTTCTTATCCGTAATCATGGAAGGCAACCTTTTGTATTTCGTTGATCTTATCGTTTAATCTGCCGCTTTGTTCAGAAACAATGATCTGAACTGGGACGCTTTTGATATGCAAGATTATCTTAAACCAAGATCACGGATAACGTTAGTACACGGACTTATCAAGATGTTAATCCCGTGTAATCATTAAACTTTTCTATTTGTTCATTCTTGCCTTGCAATTATTCGCTACCGTCACAAACGTAGGATGTTAAAAATGAAACGAAAATAGATTAATGTTTTAACATATTCTAAACAATATTGTTTAACAGCAGGCCGGTTTGTCGATCAATCAATAGTGTAGTGATCGGCCCAATGTGGAACACAATAGCAGGCCTCGCTGCCCCGGAGCGGCGAGCGACTGGCTTGTAGTCCGTGATATATTGTTCGGCATCAACATAGCGGGCGAACATGTGGACTATCTCATAGCGATAGCTGTTCCGATGGACGCACACAGCCATTGTTTGCCGAATACGCTTTGTTAGTTTCATCTTTATTTTAGACGCGAACTGAGCCAAATTATTCCGGTACAAAAAATCTCGTTGTTCGCTTACAACTTACACAGCAAGATTTTCATAAAATTAAATGTCTATTGTTACACTAAAGAGTTTACGTTTTGCGTAACCGTTTTCCTATTTTACTAGAAACACATAACTTGAAAGTAATAACATAGAACATTCCATTTACATTGTTTATTATTGTGCTATGGAAATGCTTCAGATTTCACAGCGCACTAAATGTATGTATAATGATTTTTTTTATGTATACAGAAGCGATGGCCACTAATAGGATTATAATATGAGCAATGCCCAAGGCGGGATTTAGTCATGGTGTATTCAGACCAAATCTGAAGATAAATATTGTCGTAAGTAATGAGACAAGCATAACAAATACGGAGGTAGTTAGAATCTCTTTGTCACGATTTAAATATTAAATAGAAAAATGGCTAGCGGATTAAGTTCTCAATAAAAATGTACAATACACGAAACTCAAACACTGCTATCAACGGCGTGTGTATAAGACGAACAAATAAGCTAACGTGCGGGTGCTCAGTATGCAAATTGTAAAACAACAAAGCATACAAAGTACTGTACACAAACTTCAAACAATTGTACAGCAATAAAATTCACAAATTGGGAACTTTACATCACTCAGACACATGCTTTCAAAATTGCCGCCTCTGCCTTGCCCATAAAGTGCTTTTTAGAACAACAATAATGGTGTTTTACAATTAAGTATAACATAATAGACAGCGCAAATCAATCCAATTACTGGATGGTAGAAGCACGAGCACGGCGCACGCGCACTGCATTAATTTTATGGTTGTGAGAGAAATTTGGAATAATTGCCCTTTCATTACGATTGCCAGTTAGGTAAACACGACTGCATGAGCTATAAAGTAGCTCATTTAAAACTATGACAGGCAACTCAACACCGTTCTAGTTTTGGGTTAGCAGGCATACTGATGTTAATATTTTCTCAGGAATTACTCTGGTTTCATTTACAAACACATTTTATTCAGAAAATTCTCACAAAGAATTGTTGGGCTAAGAAATTCGATCTCGCGAGAAATTAGCAGCACACACTATGCAAACCGGTCTTTCAAAATTAAAAACAAAAGTTGTAAATAATGAAGTATCGCATCATTCCATGTGCATCCTACAACTAGGGCACGACTTACAATTGACTTACATAGATTGATTTATACGTTTATAGTTAACGGAACTCGCGGAGTAACGATTATCATGTTTTCACAAAAGAGTTTGTCGGAGCATTTAGCATGGTTAATCAAATAAACGCGATTTAAACGTATCTTGATTCATTTGCACCTCGCCGTGTTTGGAAAGCTTTATAGGATACAAGTACATGAAAGTCTGCCAGATGTTCCACTGCCGATACTTTTCAATTAAAACAATTGCCCTTAACTACTAGTTTTGGAGTACTACACACGAGTTTCACAACAATTTACTTCAATGAGAAAATTGCTTGTATCTGTGATCACTAATAAAAACAATTATTTTACGTTTCAGATGCCAGAGTTGCGAGCGCGATGACGCGGGACACGTACGAGATGAAGCCGAACCGGCTGTCGCGGGGCAGTTCCCTCTTCGGTGCGGACCCTCAAGTGCAGTTGAGGACGGCTCTGTTAGCAAACGATTTTGCAACTTTTAAAAAACTCGTCAGCTACGGTACAGTGGATCTTGAGCACGTGTATCAATACCCAGATTACAAGACATGTCTGGAGATAGCAGTTTCCGAACCGAACAAACAAGATTTTGTCAAGCTTTTACTGCAACATGAAGTGGAAGTGAATAAAGTGAATGAAACACACGCTATGGCTCCTATACATTTTGCAGTGGAAAATGGAAATATCGAAGCATTACGGCTGCTGCTGGAGGATGACAGGATCGACGTGAACATCAAGAGCAAAGGTAACACGGCTTTATTGATGGCCATCAAGCATATCGAGGACCTTGATGATGACCGGGAACGTGACTTGGCTATCTATGAAGACATGGTTGAGCTGCTGCTAAAAGCAGGCTGCAATGCTAATAGTCCCGATTCTAAGGGCGTAACTCCGGTACATTCTGCTGCCAAACAAGGTCTGGAACGAGTTGTTACTTTGATATTAGACTATACTAAAGAACCTGTTCACTTAGACGCGTACAAAGATATAAGAGGAAGGACAGCACGATATTATCTCGAACAAGCATTTCCACATTTGTTGGCAAAGTTCGAAACTCAGGAAGTAGAACCAGAAGAAATTACTGTTGATAAATTATTTTCATATCTCAGCAGACACGAAGAAGATAATTTTATCCGCGATTTTACAAAACTAGTTAAGAAAAATGAGCATCGCACAGCGTTAGCAGCTAACAACGGGATGAGCACAATGTTACAGATGGCTACTGAAAAAGGAATGTACAGAGTAGTTGGGACTCTGCTCCTCTCTGGAGCTGATCCAAATGCTACATGTTCCGGTAACACCAGTAGGCCTATAGGAATAGCTTGTCAATATGGACACTACAAAATCCTGAAAATGTTTGTCGACAACGAATCAACTTTATTCGATCCAGTAAATGGAGAATCTCTTTTACAAATTACTGTAAAGGGCATGCGATCTTATTCCAATACACCGAAAGAAAACTTCAATGATTGTTTACAACTATTATTAAAACACCCTAAAGTCAACATAAACATTAACCATCCTGATATGAAAGATAACACAGCATTGCACTACGCCGCAAGGAACGGAGACCAAGATACAGTTTTAGAGTTATTAAGAAACGGAGCCTGTGTGGGATTGCGGAACAAATTCGATGAACCACCATTGGCAGATATTAACGCAAAAACATTGGAAACTTATTTGGATGAATGTGTCACGACCAATAGCCAACGGCCAAGTGACGACGATTATGAGATACATATGAAATATAGCTTTCTTGTTTATCCCAACAATTCGTTGGAAAATGAGCTCTGCAAGGTGCCTTTAATGGATAATTCCAGTACTCACGAAAAAGAATTAGATTCACTCTTAGCGCCCGAAACGGATGCTTTGCTATACATGACAAGGAACGAAGATCTGCGGCCATTACTAAAACATCCAGTCATCACTAGTTTCTTGTATCTGAAGTGGCAGAGGATAAGTTGTCTGTTCTACGCCAATATAACATTTTACTCACTTTTGTGGTTGTGCTTGATCCTGTACATAATGTTGGGATACGGGGTAGAGAAGAAGCAATCGAAGTCAATAGAAGCGCTGAATGTGATTACTCATGTCGGAGCCATCATTGGCTTGATCCTCTTAATATTCCGAGAGCTGTTCCAGTTACTTGTAGCGCCGACACGGTACTTGCAAAGTTTGGAGAATTGGATGGAAATAGTATTGATATTTGTGACCGCACTTGTAGTAGGGAACGACTCAGCGGCAGAGTCTACTAAACAACAATTGTCCTCAGTGGCTATCTTACTGTCATCCGCTGAATTAGTTTTACTAATTGGTCAGTTCCCTACTCTATCAACTAATATTGTTATGTTGAAAACAGTCTCATGGAATTTCTTCAAATTTCTGCTCTGGTATTGTATCTTGATAATAGCATTTGCTTTAAGCTTTTACACATTATTCCGACATGAACAGGAAGACGAAGATCAGAAAGCACCGGATCCAAACAATACAGGAAAAGAGGAGGAGGAAGAAGAGGACTTCTTCGAAGATCCAGGCAGGTCACTATTTAAGACGATAGTCATGTTAACGGGAGAATTTGACGCCGGATCTATTAAATTCAGTACATTCCCAGTGACGAGTCATTTTATATTTATTGTATTCGTGTTCATGATTCCAATTGTATTATTTAATTTACTCAACGGTTTAGCTGTAAGCGATACTCAAGAAATCAGAGCTGATGCAGAACTAGTGGGGCACATTTCTCGAGTTAAACTAATATCGTACTTTGAGAGCGTGCTCATTGGCAGTGCTAAGTCCTATGGCAAGCCCTGTACGTGCTGGTCGTGGATGCCGGCCAGTTTCGAAAGTTTAAACATTATAAAGCCGAAAATGTTTTGCATGAAACCTTTCGCTAAACGAATAAGTTTATTCCCGCATTTTTTGCCGAAATATAGGATAATTGTGAAACCAAACCAGGACAACAAGATCGAGATACCTCACGCTGAACCTCTCAAGTACGGAGATGATTATGAAGACATTGAAGGCGGCGCGGGAGGTTGTTGCTTCGAACGCTGCCAGAACTACAGACTGGATCGGAGGATCGTGAAGAATGCAAAACTGGTTGTGAGTAAGAAAACGCACATTACCGAATTTGACGAAATTAAAAATCAGCTGTCGAAATATGAACGCAAAATAGATGATCTTGAAATTACTATGAAGAAGGTTTTACAGGCTTTGAATTCTAATCAAAAGTAGTGTTGTTACTAAGCGACGTATTTTTTATTTCTTTGATAATATTATTAATGCTTTTATAACAAATATTTATAAGACGTCTGGACGATTACATAATATTTTAACGTTTTAATTTTGGATCCTTTTATTTCTATACTTACAACACCCATGAGAAACTTTATTAATCGTTGCCCCATACTAGATTAGGTTATAGAAGCCATTGAGAGGCATTCCAAGACGATTTACAATTTCATCGACGACCTTGCGCTACTGGAGGCCCAACAACAAAGCCTTGAACAAAGACGGAAAGTTGCAAGCCATTTTCGGTATTTGATCGGATATAGTTCGGAGTGTGTTCAGAGGAGCTGCATAACTTAAGTCCCCCTTGTTCCTTTCCACCATCGTACCACCAGCTATTAGCAAAAGGTCACCGATTCATGGTGGATATTGCAACCTCACACACAAAGTGTTTCCTTTGGGATGGATTTTTGCCGTAGTTTGTGTTCCCCAAAATGTAAACTTTGGTGTCTTCAAGGCCCGAGTGAATAGTTTGATTATACATAGTTAGGCATGCTCTATTGTACATCGCATCATTGCTTACCACCATACAAGATAGCGGGCAAGTGACAGTCTTTTTCCTGTGTCGAGGATGCATTTACAAACACAATGTTTCAAATACACATCACACCCAGACCCGAAACAACAATTTGTGGATCAGTCACAGCGACAACAGTGCAGTATCTTTTGGTAAATTTATGGACGTTTTGTACTGTAATTCTAATTAAATAAGTAAACATTGAGAACTTACCTCATGACGAGTAAGTTGATAATTTTGACGAGCTCGTCGGCCACGAGGTAGCAGGGGGCCCGCAGGCGCCACAGTACGGGCCGCAGACGCGGGGCCCACTCCCAGCCCCGCAGGAGACCGGCCCCGGCCTGCTGGGCCCCGCCCCCCGGCTGCGGGGCCCCGCCCCCCGGCTGCAGGGCGCCGCCCCCCGCCTGCAGCAGCTGCACGAGCTGCAGCAGTAGGCCGTGCACGTAGTTCATCTTCGTGTGCTCCTGCTGCACCAGCTCTAGAGTCGACTCTATGTGCGGGATGTACCTGATACATGGGTTATTGTTGTTAACTACACCTCTTTTTCTTAAAGGGCCAGTAGGGGTGCACATGCAATTTAACACATTTTTTTAATTAATATTTTGTGAAGCCGTGGTAAAGTGGTCCAGTTGTGCAGTCTCTCTGTGCCCTTAAGGCTTAGGTCACTGTATCTCCTGCATAAAATACACTGAACTTTCATGAACATATCTTCTGATCTGTTTAGTCGCGGTGTTTGTAGTTGTATCTACATTGATCCTGGTGTACAGTAGAATTATTTTTTATGGGATAATTAGGCAAACGAGCAGGCGGATTACTTGATGGTAAGCAATAGGATTTAAGAGTGCGTTGCCGACCTTTTGGGGATAACCGTTGCGGATATTTAAGGATTGAGAAGGGATAGGGGAGGGGGAGGGACTGGGCCTCCGGTAACCTCACTTACACGGCGAAACACAAAGCTGTAGTCGTTTCACGCCGGTTTTATTTGAGGCCGTGGTATCACTCCGGTTGAGCCGAATTTGACTCTTTGTGGAGTGTGTAGCAAACAGTCTATTGCTAAGGTCTTTGCGGATTAGAAAAAAGGGGGGAAGATTTAATTTTGGTCTTCAGTGACCTGATGCTACACCTTACATTGTGGGTGGTTAGGGATAAGCGATAGAGGATGTGAATGGGGGCGAAGGATTGGGTAACCCCAAATTTAAATACGAAGTAAGAGTTGGAGTTGATGCATTCTTTGGCAGGCAGAGTAACGGAGTATAGTTGGTAAAATTAAAGGGTAAATAGCAATGAAATACAAAGTGTATGGAGTACTCACAGCGCGGGAGACACGAGAGGCACGAGTGCCCGCGCGGCCAGGTGGCGCGTCTTCAGCACGGCGCTGCCTGCGCACGCGCATACTCGCGGGATGAACGCCGACAGCTACACAACATACTTACTTAGCTCTACTCATATTGTACTACCCATACTATGATAGTATGTATACACCTTTGATACTCTTTCACGTAAAAACTATGAAAGAGCTAAACTATCTTGGTACCAAATTTTATTTATCATCGTTATCATCATCATCATCATCATTAGGCCATAAGTGCCCACTGCTGAGCAAACGCTTCATCTCACACGGAGAAGGTTTGAACATTAACTTCAATTTTAGCCTTATTAAGTACTAGAAATAACAAGTCCAGATTTCTTCACCGTATGTCAGTGATGTTTGAATAGTCGTTGAAAATAGATATGACTCGGAAAAAAGTCATATTGCTATTTGTAAAGGTTCACACTCGCACCCATATAAATAAAAAGTGGGCACCTTTATCTTCAGGCTACCATGACTTCTAATTTTATTCAGATAATAAAATTTGGAACACAGATAGATAGTCTAGAATAATATACAGGCTGCTTTTTATCCTGGAACTGTGGATAAAACTACTGAGAGAAACAAGTATAAAATATCACTTAATCTAATTCCTAAAGTTAAGTTGGTTAAGACTCAAACAGATTGGACTTTATGTATGTAACCATAGGAATTGTGTGAGACAAGTGACATAGCACGTATATACTAGTGTAGACTAATTACCTTGAGATTGGAGACGGTGCCCTCGAGCGAGGAGGGGTAGAGGCGAGCCAGCAGTAGCAGTATGGGGTACAGGGAGGGACGCAGCACTGCGCTGTCCGCTTCCATAGATACCTCCTGCAGCTTCTCCTGCAAACGTACGGAGTTATACGTGGCATTAGGATGTTTGAAATGTTGTAAATGATATATGCCTAACAATTTTTTTATATGACTTTGCTAGTTACGCCACATATGAATGAAATCAATGAATCATATCTAGTCTATTTGAGACACTATTAAGAGATTAGTCTGTCGTTGTTCACCGCCTTCCAAATGTATAACACATTGGCTGGGTATCAAATTGAAAGAAAAAAGAAAGAAAAACATTTATTCGACATAATTGCTGTGTAACGGGTACCAGACCTGATTCCCGCACGAAAACTCTTAGTGTGATCCACAAATTATTCTTCAGAGTCTGGTGTGATGTCTATGTCAAACACGACACCGGAGAAAAATCCAAGTGTAGAGTAACATACATTAGGTAGTTTCACGAGAATAATATTGTTGTCATATATATGTAGATAACATAACGGTGGGTATGAGCGTGGTACATACCAGCATGAAGTCGTAGACCTTTGGGTAGCGCAGGAAGAAGATCCTCCCGGTCATCGTGGTCCGCTGCACTCCAAACACGCGCTGCACCAGTGCGCTAAGTAACAGAGTCGACGAGTTGCGCTCCTGCGTACAGACAGACAGACAATATCATTTACTCGTATGAGCAATTAAAGCTGGTATCAGCCGTATGATCACGGTAAAATTCTATCCTCGATTCTTTTTAGAACCAACTTAGAAATTGAACTTTTGACAGAGACCGGCTATACCGCTTTCTACTTGAAGCTTTTAAACCACAATCTCCAATCAAAGAGAGACTATGATTTGTTGGTGAATTTCTGTACTAATAATAATGGTCCCAATACCCTATCCTGTGCCACACTAAATTTCTTACGTATGCAGGGAATGTAGCCAGACTATGTATTTTTCTTATTATATGCCGATATCGCCTTAAATTTGTTGGTGGATTGCTGTACTAATAATAATGGTCTTGGATTGCTATACAAATAACAATGGTTCCAATACACTACCCTGTGCCACACCTAATTTCTTATCTATGCAGGGAATGTAACCAGACTATGCATTTTTCTTATTCTATGTCGATATCGCCTATAATTTGTTGGTGGATTTCTTTACAAATAATAATGGTCCTAATAAACTACCCTGTGCCACACCAAATTTCTTAACTATGTAGGGAATGTAGCCAGACTATGTGTTTTACTTATTCTATGTCGATAGCGACTATAATTTGTTGGTAGATTGCTATACAAACAATAACGGTCCCAAAACACTACCCTGTGCCACGCCAAATTTCTTATCTATGTAGGGAGTGTAGCCAGACTATGTGTTTTACTTATTCTATGTCGATACCGACTTTAATTTGTTGGTGGATTGCTGTACAAGTAATAATGGTCTCAATACACTACCCTGTGTCACACCAAATACCTTATCTGTGTAGGGAATGTAGCCAGACTATGTATTTTTCTTATTATATATATCTATATCGCCTATAATTTGTTGGTGGATTGCTGTACAAACAATAATCCCAATACACTACCTTGTGCTACACCGAATTTCTTATCTATGTATAGTCAGAATAAATATTTTACATTTTAGATAGGGACTGTAATGGTTTTGGTGGATTGTGAGGAGCTTTCTTTTATGACGTCATGTGATACGCATATAGTAAGATGATCTTTGCAGAGTTGACTGTTCCTGATGGTAAGCAATCGTTGCTTGTTATAGTCAACAATACTATCAAAAGAGCTGGAGTGCATAACTGGTTTTTCATGGGTTGTTGAGTAATTGAGGATTGGGGATTTGGAGACTGATAGAGGGGGATAGAAGGATCGGTCGCTGGTAACTTTGCATTGAATAAAGACTATATTTTTTGAGGCCGTGGTATGAAACCGATTGAGCTTGGCAGATATTCGTGCTCTTTCTTCTCTTCAAATAATATCTTCTGATTTGTTTTGTTGCGGGATCCAAGACAGGCATTAATGTCCCTGGGACACGTCGGACTTCAGAGTTCCGGTGTTTTCATGGTTGTATCTCCTAGAGATCTTGGGTTACAGGACCTGCGGCCGGCTTGTCCTATTCAAGACATCGAGCTGAAGCTGGTTTACCTATGTTTAGGAGGTGTATATAAAGAGTATGGTATAGTTACGGGCCAGCATCGCGCGTCGAAGGCCCGCAGCGCGGCGCAGAGCGCGGCCTGTAGATGCGGCGCCCCGCGCTGCGCCAGCGCCGCGTGTCGCACCAGCGCGCGCACCACGTGCAGCGCGTGCGTGCGGCCCGCGCTGCCTGCCTCACTGTCTGCCCCGCCCCCCACCATGCGGACCAGCTCCGACATCACATACTGGAAGCACAGCCCGTTGTCCTGCACCGCTACTTCAGTCGTCACTAGAGCCTGTACAAACGAAAACCTCTATAAGGCACTTTTTAATTCTTGCGTTACTAAACAAATAACACATTGGTGAAAACACAGCGCATCGTGCAGCCATTGTATGTTACAACGGCGAACCGCGTCATAGACATATGAGCAACATACGCCACATCTCGTCGTAAATAAGACCGAACTGGCTGACATTGCAGTCGCAACTACAAACAAAAACCACATTAACCTGTATAATAAAGGGTATCCCCGCACTCCTGCGCGTGGGTGCAGTGGTTGCCCCCGCGATGATCTGCATGAGGCGCTGCAGCCAGGCGCGAGGCAGCCCATGCAATTCCGCGCTACGACACCGCCATAGTCTGCAAACGAACGTACTCACTGATAACACGCCTTCATCATCATAACTCCATAATGGCAAAAATACCAATTATGTATATGTATTTCATTCAACTTAATTAAACAATTCCTAGTGAATTACCAGATAATAATCGCAAATCACTACACAACTGCATAGAGCCGTATTTATCAAACCAGCATGGGTGAGGCCTACCGAGCAATTAGTGCGAGCAACGTGTTATGTGGCGTCGCGCATGTGGCGCATGATGGAAGCGCAACTTTTGCGCATAACGGCCACCTGTCTCAGCCACCGCCAATATCACGGACGCTGCAGTATCACGGCAGCCTCGTCAACACCCGGACACGTTATTGTAATAAACACTCACATCGCTGTATGCCCGCTGTGTATAATATGTGCTTGGCAAACCCATTGGCTGCAGGTGTAAAATAGTTCGTCGTTCGTTCACCTACTAGTAAACATCTGTGCTTGTTTGTACCGTAAAATAAATCGTATTTCCTAAATAAAGTTATAGTTATTGTATCGAGTGCGCAATATACGTTTAGCTTGTGAACTGAGCTTTCTAGTGGTGAAATCAGATTTAAAATTCGTTCTGAGGCATCTGAGATATAAGTGTTTTAATTTAAAAAAGTTTTTGTTCGTCCGTTAAACCCTGACCTACGACAACCCGTGGTGCGCTCGCTGTGACTTGCATCGGTGCGGCGCGAGCAGTGCGTCGGTGCTGTGTGAGCGGTGTATCCCATACTGCGCCCGAGTCGCCCCGCCCTCACGATGACGTCGCGTGTGGTTAGCTGTGGTGGATGCCGCGGTGTTATTACGGAGGACAGCGCTTATATGCGGTGCGCTAAATGTAAGCAATATTATGATTTCCTTTGTGCAAATTTTACTGCTGAGATATTTGCTACCTTGTCATTGGAGTTCAAGAAAGCTTGGACGTGTTTTGAATGCCGCAGTAAAATGCCAAAAAATGATAATTCGAAGACGCCTGTACGCCAGCACTTAAGCCATGATATGAGCATCGTTAGTGACTGCCATGAGGTGTCGATTAGTACTCCTGATAATATCACGGTTCGTACTGGAAAGTCCTATGCGCAATCGGCCGGGCAGCGTGTCTATAATAGCCCGCAAAACAACGTCGCTGCTTCTATAATGCAGGGAATTAAAGAAATGCAGGATGAGTTTGAGACACGCTTAACCAACAATATCTGTCGACTACTAACGGAACAATTTAATTGTTTTAAAGCCGATGTCCTTAGCCGAATAAGTCAGTTAAGTCGCCAAGTTGATGACCTAAAAATACAAATTGATTCCACTTGTAGAAGTGGCCGCGTTACAATGCAGGGTACTGCTGCGGGGAATCCGGTACAAAATTCACCAAACTTCAGCCTCAAAACCCAAGCTAGCCCTATGAAGAAGAGCAAATCTACTAAGTCTTCATCACGGCCTCTCACGATCCCACCTCCTGCTCCAACTTCCGGGGTTGAGTATGTGAACGATAAGGTGTCAGATAGACATAATTATCAAACTAGACATAGAGATAGATTATGTCAGCCATTATTTAGATTGGCAATGGTACATAAGTCGTTCATGGGATTCTGTGTTAAATGTTATAACAAAATCCCAGGCGAAATACAACAATTTAATGAAAGAAATTTTAAATTATGTGTAAAGAAAACTTTATGTAGAAAAGCATACTACACACTGAATGATTACATTGTAGATAAAGATGCTTGGAGACATGCTGGTCCTGCTCCACAGGATAGCAAATCTACACCAAAATAAATAACGTTCCAGTGGATTTTGCTTGAACGGGACTTCTTCATTTTAGTGAAATTGCATTACATTGTATAACTATAACTTGATAAATTTGTAAATATGAGTGCCCTGTAACCTATTATAATTGGTTAGACTAGCAGAATGTCGGTCCTTATAACAGCTTGGAGTTGTCATGCTCACTGAAAGGTCACACTGGCGGTGGCATGGGCGCTGGATCGCTTAATTCCCTATAATATGGTTGAGTTGGGCGATGCTGGTGTACGTGTCATGCTCGTGAACGAGCGCCGTCAGTTGGGACTGGTCAGCTCCGGACTGTCTATTGTGCTTAAGGTTACTTTATTTTTATATTTGATTGAATAATAGTGTTACACTGTTCTCACATAATTGAACCAACTGTTTGTAAAAAGAATCTGTATGTGAAACTGATTTAAAAAGAGTAACCATGGAGTTTCTTGCTCGTTCTTCTCCATCGGAATCTACACTTTGGAACGAGCAAATAGCTTCACTAAGAGGACTGACCGACAGACTGACAATATAGCTTCAAAATTTTTGTTTGACGTTCAAAAGTGCCTGTAAAGGTCTAATTGGAATAAATGATTTTTGACTTTTGACTTTTTTTGAGAACCAGGACGCTTATGTTAAGAGTCAGGATGTAGTAAACAATCAGAGTGAGTGGGTTGAGGTGAGGCGGAAGCAGGCTCGCGCTTCGCTGCCCGGTGTGGTCCGCGGTACGGCAGCGCCAGGTACTACTTCGCTGCGTGCGTCCGAGAGGTGGAGGTACCTGCACCTTTACTATGTGCAAGAAGGCATTACAGTGGAGCAGGTGCATGCCCACCTTCACTCAATTTGCGGAAGCGACGTTTGCACTGTGGAGGAATTGAAGCCCCGGGGGCGATATTCTTCGTTTAAATTGGGAGTCCCATCAAAGTGCGCTAATAGTGTTATGGCACCAAGTAACTGGGCCGAAGATATTTGTGTGAAACCATGGCGACAGAACTTTCGAGCCAAAAGTGCAGCGGAAAATAGTACGTAATCTTGTTATTTACTACCAAAATGTTCGGGGGTTGCGTAGTAAAACCAACATGTTTAAAAAAATATGACGCAATGTAACTTTGACTTTGTAGCTCTGACTGAAACTTTTTTAAATATGTAATGGTGAACTGTTTTCATCCAATTATGTAGTAATACGCAAAGACCGTTCGGGTGACTCCGGATGGCGGGAGTGCTCTTGGCTGTGCAAGACTGCTTCTCAGTGCGTGAAATAACGAACATTGACGGCCTCACGCCTGACATGGAATTGATATTTGCTATCATTGGTGTGAAACATCGTAAACTTCTTTGTTGTGTGGTTTATTTACCGCCCAATTATAATGACGACCAATATCTTCGTGTATTGGCCTGTATAGAAAATGCTGTTTTGTCATATGCTAGCATCAATGTTTTAATCTTAGGTGATTTTAATTTAAACTCTTGTACCGTTAATATTAAGACAAATTTTAATTCATTTTGTGACTTCTGTGGACTGCAACAGTTTAATAATGTGTGTAACAATCGAGGTGGCATGTTGGATCTCGTCTTGAGCGATCTTAGCCTCGATCAGATGTTAGTGTCCGTAGGACCCGAACCTCTAGTGCCTATTGATGAGTATCACCCTCCTATTGAGGTGTTAATCAGATTTCCTTGTGGTAGTGTGGCTACACCAGTACCGTCTTCATCACCCGCCCCGCTCTCGACGTCCAGTCGATACTCATGGAACTGGCGCAAAGCTGACCTACAGGGCCTGTACACGGCTTTACAACACTTAGATTGGTCTGAGCTATTTTTATTTAATGACATTGAAATTGCAATTGACATTTTCTATACTAATCTTTATAATTGTATTAGTCTTTATGTCCCAGTTAAAACCGATCGCATGAAAGATTCTAAGTATGTGTATCCGAAATGGTATACCCCTGATATAATACACAATATACGTCAAAAGTATTATCATTTAAAACGATATAAGGCTGACGGTAATACGTTCAATAAAGAATTATTTAAATATTATAGATGGCACGTAAAAAATCTCATTGACAATGCATATAAGCAGCACTTACATTTGACAGAACGGAATATTGCTGACGATCCGGCTAAGTTCTGGGAATTTATCAAAGACAGGAAAAATTACAGGCGCTTTGTGGAGTTTTATTCGTTTAGGAATGAAGAAGTGACGGGCCAGGCTGCAGCTGATGCGTTTGCGGAATATTTTAGTTCGGTGTTCCAAAGCGAGGTGCCATTGTTGAACCCACTCGACGCGTCACTAGCAGCTAGCATTCATGCTGATGCTACTTTGATTTCTGTCAGTGAATTTAGCGAGTCTGATCTTAGGTTGGCAGCAAGACGATTGAAACCAAAATCATCTGGAGGTCCCGATGGCATTCCGGTCTTTCTTGCGAAGGATTGCATATCCATTCTTAAAGACCCTATCCTCTATCTTTTCAACTTGTCGCTTGCTCGCTCGACTTATTCAGAGTTCTGGAAATTATCTAGAGTAACTCCTGTGCCCGAGGGCGACGCAGATAATGATGTCGCATCGTTTAGGCCCATTGCAGTATTGTCAGTCTTTGCAAAATTGTTTGAGATCATGTTGTGTTCACGCATCAATAAACAAGTTAAAAATCTCCTACATGATAGCCAGCACGGATTTAGAAACGCTCGTTCAACGACTACAAATCTTGTGGCTCATGTAGACTACATTTATGCTGAAATGGATGCGGGTAGGCAGGTAGATACCGCCTACTTTGATTTTAAAAAGGCTTTTGACTTAGTCGACAATGATATCCTGTTGTATAAGTTGGCAGTATTGGGCTTTTCTCCTGGGTTGCTTAAGTTTTTCTCAAGTTACCTCCGTAATCGGCGCCAATTCGTTAAGGTTAGAAATTATGAATCAAATGAATATTACACTCGATCCGGAGTAAGTCAAGGTAGCAGCTTAGGGCCCCTACTTTTCCTAATTTTTGTCAATGACCTTCCTCAGCGAGTCAGTCTTTCCCAATGTCTGCTGTTTGCTGATGATCTCAAGCTTAGTCTGGGTGTCGAGACATCGGCAGATTGCGAAGCTCTGCAAAGAGACATGAGACTGGAGCGGCGAAAACCGTCTTCCATTTAATATCGAGAAATGCAATACGATCTCTTTCTCACGTAAGCGCCAGCTGATCAATGCAGCTTACACTTTATCCGACGCTGCCCTTCAAAGGGTATCAGATATTCGTGACTTGGGACTTCAATTGGACTCTAGACTTAACTTTCATGACCATGTGACGGCAATATGCAAAAAGGCAAACAAAATGCTTGGATTTGTCATGCGTACATCATCTGAGTTTAATAATTTAGGAGTTGCAACTGTTCTCTATAATGCCTACATACGTAGCAAACTTGACTATGGTGGCATAGTCTGGGCTCCATCTGAGGAAAAATACAATATTATGCTTGAAAGGGTACAACGCAAATTCGCTCGTTGGTTATATAAGAAAAGGTATGGCTACTATCCTTACTTATACCCTTCCTCTTTTGTAGCTGGTATGGTGGATCTGGAGACCCTCAAGTTCAGGAGGGTGGTGCAAACAATATTGCACTATCTGTCAATAGTGCACCATAAAGTAGACAACCCTATAGTACTAGGCATGGTGAGGTTACTTGTTCCCAAACGACTGGCATGGAATGAGCAAGGGACAGTTGCGCCGAGGCGTCGGCCTCGCCTTTTGTGGTGGCCTCAAACGCGCACCAACTATGCGTTGCATGCACCGACTGTTCGGGCACTGGGCCTTATTCAGGATATGATCGCTCGTGACAATGATATCGACATATTTGCTGACCACTTTAAAATGCTATGTGCTAAAACCGAAACATTTGTCAATAATTATTTAATGTAATTTTATAATGATGTACTTTAGACCTGTGTGTGTGACTTCTACTATTGACATATTGACTGTTTTTATTTCTAGATTTTACTTTTGATATTTCGGACTAATTAATGATTTTGACATGTATTGTTTTTTCTTGTTTTAATAATTGATGTGCTTTATATTTTAAATAATTGGCTTGCTGGGGTTTTGGTGCTCACTGTGAGCCAGTAAGTGCATGTTTAAATAAATAAATAAAAGATGACAGCATGCTTTAAGAAGCGCAATAGATACTTAGTTCCCGTAAAACGTCAAACGTTCTCTTTGAAATATCCATACTGTCATTAAGGTCCTCGGTGTCCCAGTGGCCTAACCGAAATGCTAAAATTGCTCGACTTAAGTGACACCTGTACCACATAAAGCAAAATTCGGAACGTATCTGTATAGCTTGTTGTCCGACCTGACAATCATTATGACTCTATTCTAGAACAACTTCTAACTTGAACGGTCTTCGTTTTTGTGACATGTGACCGATGACTAACATTTCAGCTGGTTCATTCTACAATTATTTCAACAATGGATTTCTCTTGTGTAGTCAAAAGATGACCGTACTTTTCTTTTTTCGACGCGCGCACGCGCAACTAGGCTACTGATATTAGGACCGACGCGCATACGGCGCATAATGGTAGCGCATCGTTTGCGCATGATGGCCACCTGTATAACGAATGACTTTTAATGACATATCCATGATTATATCTTTCAATTTATTTCGTTGCGGGATCTAAGACAGTTGGAACGTCCTTGAGACGCACCGAACCTCATTGTCTAGAAGTTTTCGTGGTTGCATCTACTGTAAATCCTGGCTTATAGAATTTGCAGCAGTTTTTCAGGATTATGGTTGACTTGTCCTATAAAATATACGTAGACACATTAGAAAGAAGGTAGGTTTACCTGTCGAGTAGCATGGTGAACCCGACGTAGGCCTGCTCGAAGGCCCCGCGGTGCTGGGTGTCGCTGAGTAGCGCCGTGAAGTGCTCGCCGATGGCACGCAGCTGTGCCGCCGACAGGGAGCCCTCGCCCTCCTCGCCGCCCTCGCACTCCTCCCGGATGGTCAGCCGGCCTGATATCTCACCTAGTAGGAGCGACACCTGGTGGAGCCCACAAGCAAACGAGTAGAATGATCATCTGATTACTTGAAGCGACGATTAGATGGCTAGATTCATCGGGACTTAGGGACTGAGGGCGGTCGGGTAGTCTCGATCGCTCGTTTTACACTTTAAACCTAACAGCGGTCATACCACCCAATACATCGGAACTTAGGGACTTAGGGCACGATAATGTCGTCTGATTGCTGCTTAATCAATAAAATTGGCGTCGCTTATAGTCACTAGTTAGCATCAGGGAAAGACAAGGTTATTACCGGAATATGAATTATTAGAATTATTAACGTTTTGCCACCAGAGAAGGATTGACCCTCTGGTGACCTCAAACACATCACGCTGATAATATTTTCCAACATGATGAAATGACATGAAATTATACAAAGATATTTTTACGAATTTACAATATGATGTTGCAACAAGTTGTTGAATTACTGTACCTCTTTAACAGACCGCCAGGCACATAGGAGCACCATCTGCGCCGTCACCTGTCTACCGTCCTCCAGCGTCACGTTACTGCCAAATAATAATAACAATAACAATGTTGAAATCTATATTAATATATAAAAGGCAAGTTAAGTTAAAATTTAAATATAAAAAAATTAAAATATAAAAGGTAAGTTTATATGTTCGGGGTTATCTTTGGAGGCGCTGGTGGAAATTCCAAAATTCTTTCACTGATAGAAAGCTGAAATATTCCCGAGCGCTTTAGAATAAAAAACATACAGAACCTATCTGCTGGTGAAACCGCGGGGCAGTAGCTAATGAATAAATTAAAACTTTCCTTCTTTTCTTGTTTCTTACTTTTCAGTTCGTAAGAACCCAATTTAAGAAGCAATTTCTGCCAAGCCAATAATAAATCCAAAAAGAATAATACGGGGCATTCTACGTGAATGAAAGAAATTTAAAGTGGTGATGGAATTTGTTTATCTTCTTGCACATATTTTTACCTGGGGTAATCTGTTACCTCGGATCTTATATGTCTTTATTTAAATTGTTTTTAAACATGACATTTTAAATACACAATACACTTAGACCCGGAACACAAAAAAAAGTTTCTTTAGGGAATCGGACCGGCGAAATTTTGCAGTGTGACTAGTCACTGAGCCATTACGCCAATGTGCAACCACTATGGACAGACAGAACAAATAAGTGATCTAGATATGAATAAGTACAGCTTACCCAGAGTTTCCATGGTCCGTGATCTGTATCGTCATGTCCATGGGGAGATGTCCTTCAGGCGAGGAGTTGTTCACGACACACGCCACGGCCGCGTTCACCTCCATACACGTGTCTATTATCTGCGCTATTAGGGCCCTCCATCGCTCATCCCCGGATATCGACCTGGGTCATAAATTTATAATAGTGTTTTGTATTCATATTTTTATTGAAAGTTATAGAGATGAAGAAGAGGTTTTATAGTAAGAATGCTTGGTTGAACATTTGAGAAAGGAAATCAAGGGTTTTGAATGTAAGACTCAGCGTTTTTTTTTTGGAAAAGCCCGCCGCCTCCTCAATCATATTATGACATGGTTTATCTGGACTATGAGATGGTGTGTGTTGTTGCGGGATCAAAGACAGTCGTTGATGTATGATAACAAAACATGAAACCCTGAAGTCCGTCGTGTCCCAGGGGCATGACTGACTACCTTGGATCCCGCAACGAAATAAATCAGAAGACATGAGGAAAAGAAAACGCTTTCAAACTGAAAGTTATTGAAAAGGAGAAAGGGCGTGTCATATACTATCTTTACTTATATTACAAAGCTGAAGAGTTTGTTTGTTTGAATGCCTCCTCAATCCCTATCCCCAATCCCTCCTCAATCCCTAATTCCTAAAAGGTAGGCAACGCACTCGTAACTCTTCCGTTGCGGGTGTTCATGGGCGGCGCTGATTGCTTACCATCAGGTAATCCGTCTGCTCGTTTGCCGACTTATTACACAAAAAAAAATGCGCAAATCTCAGGAAGTACTGGTTCGAATTGAAAAAATCTTTTTGTGTTTAACAGACCATTTATCGAGGGAGGCTTCAGAAAACATCACGCTACGATCAGTAGAAACCGAGCAGCGGGTGAAACTGCGCGAGAGTAGCTAGTATCAATGTTAGTTAAATAATTTAAATGAAACAGTAGTTACAGTGGGTCGAGTTTGTGTAGTACGGCCCTGAGACAGTGCAAGACGCCGAACATGGGCGCGGCGGCGGCGCCCCGCAGGATGCTCCGCGAGCACTCCCGGCACTGCGCGCCGCACTCTCGGGCTAAGCGCTGCACCAAGCCCAGTAACACTACCTCCTCACTGCAACACAACACGCATTTCACATAACACCCTTCTTTATTAAGATGGAAAATCATCAATTGACTCCTTTCGGGGTTGCCCTGAGTTCAGACTGTTACTGACTGAACACCGCCTCGTTTTCACTCCAAGGTCTTGAGCGGGGTCGCGGTATATAGATGTATATGCACAAGCAACCTTAACTGAAACGACAGTTAGGTGATAGCTAGACTACGGTATATAGTTACATGCATATACATACGAAATTATAGTTGAGTGGTTCTTCAGAAATTGAAAGAAATACAGTAGCATTTGGTTTCAAAACAAAACGTTGACCCACACTAATGTTATTCCGGTGTCGTGGGTGTAACAACAATTTGTGGATTACACAAAGAATTGTTCCTTGCGGGAATCCATTAAATAGTGGAGAAATTCAGTATCAGTATCGCATCTATATGAAACCGGGGTCGTAAGTAATAATAAAAATAATAACAAAGTTTTTCATACAAAAGTTGCTTTATTTATTACCATTCAATAGTCCTTACTTTTGCTCATCCTGTACTATCCTCTCAGGCAATCGTGTCCTCAACAGTTCCAGTTTGTAGGCAGCCGACACGCAGTCTGTCGGCTTCAACGACGACGCTTGACGGATTATATCTTCTAAGTCTAAACTAATAGAGTAGTCTTTTCTCTGAAATTATTTTAGTACATTTTTCTTAGATTATATTAGATAATGAACTTACTACTTAGTACTGGCTAATGTAAAGCATTCAACTTTATGATTTACTTGTTTAAATTTATTGTATAAATACTTTATTAACAGCATTTCTACATGTAAAAATAGTCAATTTTAAATAAAATTCAATGAGGCCGGCATTTCCTACTATTCTACTGTACTGCCATGAGAAGAAATGCCGAAACAACCTCTAAGATCAATCTCTTATAAAGTCAAGGCTAATTTAATAATATGTGGCAGAATCGTGCAAGTTCACTCAGTAGTGTTTTTTGAGAACTTATTATACTAGTTTGAGTGGACCCGTTCTGAAGACAGGTAAACAAGTGTCAGTTTACAAACTGCTCAACAAGGATATTGACGAATTGCACGACGAACAATTACGACCAAAAGAACATTTGGGTAGGTCATACTAATACTCAAATTACCAACACATAAAATATATTTTTATATAAAGTCGTAAATTTTCAGTTGAATGGTTGACCCTTACTGGCCACTGTATTAACTTACATTAAACATGGTAATTAATGTAAAATATCGGATCACTTATCTAATCGCGTAACGTGTTAAAATTAATTAATAATGTCATAAAACAATGCGATAAAACATACGAACGCAATCGCAAAGAGAACATTGAGATCAATCTGTTTGTGTGAACCATGAGTTCTAGTGTAAATAACCCTTCGAAAACTCAAAATTAAGGAATAAACTAAAGTGAATTACAGTAATCAGAAGTGTAGTAAAGGACTGATAAGATTATAGTTCCAAGTACCAAGAAACATGGATTAACCATCGCTTTACAATAATATAACCATAGCAATCTAAAGGAAGAAGAATCTAGAAGAATTGAGTATGGCGGGCGGCGAGAACCCGGAAGTAATACAATATTTAGCAGCGGCCGCGTGTATAGTATGCGCGGGGGCGGCCGTACTCGTGTACGGCACGCACCACGCTTGGAGGCAGACGCACTACCTGCACGCCCTGCAGGCACTGCCCCGCTGTGGGGGACAACTCTGTCTACTCCTCATGTACATCAGCACTGACGAAGTCATTCAACAATGGCTCGTAGCCTTCTACTTAGCACTAGTCCTAACTACAGTATGGGGGACTTTCCACTCAGTTCTACTCGGCTACGTCCACATGGTCCTCAACAGCCCAACACTAACCAACGAAGAATCTCTTGTTGTAAAATCATGGATGCACATGACGGTCATCTCTTGTGCATTGTTATACAGCGTCCAATATGTACTGTATTTAAATATTACTGATATTGAAACTGTTATCGCTATTACGTTACTTGGCATTGCAACGGGAAACTTAGTGATTCTTACTAGAACCTTCAAAGAAACTTTTGTATGTCGTGTCAACATATTGTTATTATACTTTGTGAACTTTTTGGGTATTCTGTGTGATTTTTTGTTGATATTGTACAGCGGGTTGTGTATCTACAGTTTGCATATACAAGTGGTGTCTGACCTACTGTCTATATTGTTTACCGGGGCCCTATTATTGCAATCTGTTCTCGTGATGTACTGTAGCAACCAGCTCGACTGGAAGAAATGTACGCCGCGCACCGAAGAGATACAAATATAATTTGTTTTTATAAAATAAAAAGTTTTCGATAATAACACCGTTTTTATTTATTGTAATAGTGTTCGTGGTTTGTGGCTAAATGAATTGGCCATTCGTCAGATCTGCTCGTTAGCCGTCCATAACAAATCAAATATACTAGTTAGTATAACATACCCTGAGCAGATCCGGTGGACAGCTGGCCAGTACCTCGAGGGCGAAGCCTTTATTGTTCTCATAACTATCCTCCAAATGTAGCAGGAGTTTCTCCACATACTCCGGCTCCCAGCTCCTGCAAAATGTACGTTAATCTAATTAGCTTTAAGGTCATTATCATTAATTTATTGCATTTCATGTTGTTTACAAGTTGTTACATTATAATATAGTTTGGAACAAACAAAGGTCTAATTTAGCTTAAGATCTATTGCTCAATAGAATAATTTTAATCAAGTTAATCACGCAAATACGCTTGTTAGGCTAATGAGACCTCGAGTATCAGGGATCCAGCCAATAGACCACCACAGACGGGGCGCTATAGGGCTGATGTTTACGTTGTTGTGTATGTGGGATTGCGGGGCTATGCGAAGGCCAGGAGAAGGAGGAGGAGGGAGGGAGGGGGGAGAAATGTCGTACAGGGTAAGGCGAGAGAAGTCCATTGATGATTTTCCTCTTATATAATTTTATCAATGTATTTTATCAAGTCCACCATTTCAAATACGCTTCTTAGACTAAGTAAAAGGACCTTAGGTCGCAGTGGCGCTATCTCATTAACGCAAAATAAAAATTAATGGTGTAGAAAACATGGCATGTAACGATAATTACTTGTGATATCCCTCCAAGGTGATCTGCTCGCACCAGGCCAGTATTTGCAGCGCCACAAACCGGCGACTGTAGTTCGCACCCGGGACAAGACTGGCGAAACACTGGCGCCGCAAATCCTCCGCGAACTGCAGGTAGCTAGCCACCATCTCCGGTACACCTTCCATTCGCATCTGTCGCCTTAGTACCTTGTAGCTCTCATCTAGACGTTTTATGAACTGCAATAAAAATATCGTCATTGCAGTTTTTAAGATTATTCAGCAGACAAAAGGTGAACAAAATTAAAAGATTAAAATGGTTTTTCCGCCTTGAGTAAGCGTGGTGATTAATGCTTAAACCTTCTCCGTTGCTAATCTGATGATTTTTTTATTTATTTAGTACAAAAAATCTTCCTACACTCTCATTACAGGTTATGTTCCCAATACGACAGTGAGGCTTAACCTAGTATAAAATGAACTTACAGTACTAAAAAGAAATTATACAAAAAGAAAACAAAAATAATAATAGCAATAAAAGTAACAGCAATAACAAAGAGAGACTTTCGATATATATACATCTTAACCTATGTTTTATAACACTACTAAATTACCTTACATAATAACTACAACTAACCTAAGATTAAATCAAATACAACATGAGGAACTAGTCACTATCGTAACTTAAAATAAATAATAATGTTCTTGCGAATTCACTCGAAGCATGATGTTTTGAAACACGAAAATGAAATTTGTTTCCGCGAACCGGTACTGTTTCCTGATTGAAGTTAATATTTAGGTTTAAAGATTAACTTTATTAAATCATATTAAAGTTAATTATGACCATGTCAACAATATTGGGCGATAATTTGATAGTCACATTTATTAAAAGAACGCTCATTTCAAAGTATTTAATGTTTATGAAAATAATGTATTTTTGAGAAAAATACAACACGTGACATTACCGAGGTAAGACAATAAGTCTTGATTTGCAGGAAACTATTATTATGATAGAAATATGGGCCGTTTCTACCGGGATGAAATCACTGCATCGTTGTTCGTACTTGAATGAGTGAAGATATCTACTCCCCACCTTTGGGTGGACGATAGGGTGGAGATCACAACGCACTTGTAACTCTTTTGGTGTAGCGAATATCTATGGGCTGCGCAGATTGCTTACCATGAGGCGAGGAAAGTATATTACCTTGTTGATGTTGGAGAGTAGCAGCTGTCTGAAGTTGGGCGCCTGCACGTTGCAGTTGTACCTTAGGGCGCGCAGCACGACGCGGAGCTCCGCCCCCTGCAGGGGCTCCGTACTGCGCGGGGACTCACACACCACGCACATACACAGGACGCGATTCTATTAGGGTGACACATATTCAATCAATTGTTGTTTAATAATCAACTTTCGCAACTCATTGACGTGACGAGGGACTCGACAAGTTTCAAGTCATCATTGTGCAATATGTGCGACATGAGTAAACCGTTACACATAATGATCAGCTTGTATATGTATATCTTTTATAGTTACTTTGACTTGTGTCTGACTAAACTACACTATTTTTTTAGTTAGATCCTAAACTGCAAAACGTATTGTTAGAAAAGTTAGTTCCAAATTGATTGACTGGTTTATAACTATATTTTTACACTTATTGTGACGCAAGCGCCAAACAAGTAGTTACTATTGCAATCATAATCTCTAAAAACTTATTCCAGTATTTTACCTACTACTGTATCAAACTGTATCACATAAAAAGTAAGCCTGTACTATATCCTTGGTACTAGAGAAAGAAATACTAAGCACAAATTAAAAAGCTTTGCCCTAATTGAAAGTTATGATAGTAGCAATATGTTTCGGTGAAACGAGTCACGGACTCAATTAGACAACTTTGCTATCACTTTTTTATCAGGCGTTCATTACGAAATTCTAGATATCTCAAAGTTTGATTTCGCCACCAGTGTATAGGTAAAAGATAAAAGGATAATGAATGAAACCTCATCAACGGCGTCTACAGCAGCTCGCTTGAGTAGGTCGTAGCTGATGAGTCCCCTCCACAGTGGTGCGTCGGTCCCCGCGAGGGAGGGCCGGCCACCCTCCTCAGCCCTGAGTCGGCGCGCCACCCGCACCAACATGAGCACACACTTCAGTTCCTGCGCCGACACTGACGAGCTGGCCGATCTGATGTACGACAGTCTGCAACACGACATTTTTGCATGAAAGGCATATAATTATGCAGACAGGACAATCACTTATCTCCTACAAATTTTATATTATAAGTAAACTGCACGATTAGCGCCGTGGCTGGGCAACTAGCTGCCGTGCAACGTGTTGCAACTTCAATTCATGCACAAATTGTTGCTCCGGATCTGGGTAAACTTATGTCAAATTGTATGTGGAGAAATTCCTAGTGTGGGCAAACGTTTCAAAACAAATGTGAAAGTTTCTGAGAATTATCGATGAATGTATGTTATTCTTTAGATAGGTGATACGCTAGATTAAAAGATAGACTGCATTTTATCAACATACCACGCACGAAACCGCAAATTAAAAAGAAATGAAACTAACAAAGTTTTAAATGCAACCATAAAATGTTTGAGAAAACTTTTTTAAACTAGTATTAAGAGCCCAATAGTGATTTAAAACTAGTCCGCCTATACTTAAAGAATTATTAAAAGTGAGCTAGCCGTACCTATAGTTATAAATTTTTGGTACAATAGTATTAGAGTTTACAATAGTCATTAATTAAAAGTATTGTATAATTTTGTATGGTGCACACAGATAAAAATGTAGTAACACGGTACTCACAAATCGTGCAGTAGCTGTTCCCGCTTGGTGCAGGCCCGCACGAGTAGCTTCTCGAGCACGGCGAGCTCCCCCGCGTCCGTACTGGTCCGCGCGGCCTGCAGGCACGGCTGCACCAACTCTGTGCTTATTTGTGCAGTATCGCACTCCGAACACAGTTTGTCTAGCATCGCTTCTACAGCTGCACTTGCCTGTAAATAATGATTTACTGATGTATATAGTCAGTGTGCTATCTGCCACTCAGATCTAAATAGTGCTAACTTTATTGTTTTTAGGTTTTCTAAGGGGTTTGGGAGAACCACGACCATGCTTCGGCACGCCCGGAGTGATGTCGCGGCCTCACAGTAAACTTGCATGAAAGAACAACAGCGTTGTGTTTCGCCGTGTGAGATCCCTAATCTCCAAAAGGTCGGAAACGTACTCGTAACTCCTCTGTAATTGCGGGTGTCTATGGGCGATGCCGATTGCTTACCATCAAGTAATCCACCTGTTCATTTGCCGATCTATCACATAAAAAGGGTGTAATCGAAAGGCTTCAGACTCTTACTGAATAAAGACCACTCCGTTCCTTCTTCTGCTCCAAGTCGAGGCCACGGACACACGATACCTTATTATACTTAGTGGATTGCGAGTGCACAATCCTGGATTATACTGCTACATGACTTTAACAACTGCCATAATGACATACTTGAAGCAAAGAAGACAATAACTTACCGAGTTCCTGAGCGCAGAGTCCCTCAGCGCATGGACAAGTTCCCCGGGCTGCAGCAGCGTCAGCAGGAGGCGCGCGCGCAGGTGTGTGGCGAGGCAGGCGGCGCACACGTAGTAACTCTTGCGGCCCCGGGACAAACATCTCAGCGCTACCGACAGCATCTCCAGCGCTGCACTGTCGCCTCACGTACAAACGCATACATTTACACTACCGTATTTAAGAAAGGCTCTTACTCAACAAATCTGAGACCAGAGTGCCTCATCAAATCACTTCTCCCTCCCGTCCATGGTGGGGCGGGAGCTTGTGTCACACTGTAACTGATTAACCCCCCTCTCCGTTCGCCTTCTCAGAGCGCCTACTGCGAGATATACTTTAATATATGCGAGAGAGACTTTAATGTAATTGAAACCTCTATGAGGTTAAGCGCATTGCTCGAAGTTAAACAACCAACCAGAAGGCTAAACGCGGTCACGTTTTGATTGCGCTAACGTATTATTGATTAATGTAACGCCACAACATTGACGACTCAAAGTTTTAAAACAATATTTTATTTACTCTTCATATACACTACAGCAAAGAAGGGTGTCCTATAGTAAAAAAAAAATAGAATGTAAAGATCACAATACCCACCCTGTAATTTTTGCGGACTACTCATGGAACAGACAATTTTTGCACAGAATGCGTCTGTCTTTTAGAAAAAAAAAACTACATTATTCACTTCAAAAACTTCCAAGTATTCTTACCTCTTGCATCCATATAAGCGCAGTACTTGACAACAACGCCCAGCATCTGTGCAGTGAGATGCCTCACGCTGTCCATGTAATGCTCTAAGTGCCCCCATGCGAACCGAAGTAAGGACTCCACCAAGGAAAGTCCCACCATATTGTTTCCATTGTCGCGTTTGTCGCCACTATCGCGTCTGTCGCCTGTATCGCATCTGTCGTCACTTTCGTTTTCGTCGCCAGTTTTGGATTGGTCCTCATTGTCAAGTTTGTCTTTACTTTCAGGGCTGTTGGGTAGCTGCAACAGTAGCTTGCTGACTTGCAGCAACGTACGAGTCACACCTAGGATGAAGGCAGACTCTGAAGAACTGTAACATGACACGTTGTTTAGCAAATTATTTTTTCTGTTAACAATTATAACTAAATGTTTTGCTTGTTCGTCTAAATAAGTGCTGAAAGCACATACGCTAGCTAGTAACCATACGTCATTAACTTAATTTACATTTAACTGTTTTGTAATAAATTTAAAAAAATATTGGAATCTTATAGGCAAATAAAAGGCACATAAACAATTTTGTAATAGGCAAACACGAAAAAGTATCTCGTATCTTGAGTCTTAAACATGACTGCGCGGTTGGCGCACGAAACAATTATTTGAGATTGAAAAAATAACAATTGAAATATTTTCGCAAAAGCACCTCCAACAATGGAAAAGAAAATCCAAAATGGAAAAACAACGGGTCCAAAACGGGTCTGGGTGTGAAGTGTATGTGAATTTGTACGACACAGGAGAAAATCCTAATGTGGGGCAGTTTTTTTTTTTAAAAAAGAAGAGTTTTTCAAGTTTATTGTTAAACTTCACGTCCTTATCTCACTAACCTCTCTCCAATCTCGAGTATCCTGTCAGTAAGTACAATGATAGCGACTCCATCCTCCAACGTCCGCGTGAGGAGCTGGTCAGGCGGAACCACGGTGGGCACGGCGGAGTACAGGCTGAGCCGACCCGCTTCTAGTTGCATCAGCTTGCTCAGTTCGTTGCTTGCACTGCTTGAGTTTAGTACCTGGAAATATATTAAAATAATAATTCTGAGTAAAAATTAAAATGATTCAATGACTTCTCTCGCCCAGGGTGAGGCGAGAGTTCGCAAGCCTCGCAGCTGAGCCGCAGCCTCGGCCCAGAACAGGAGAAGAAATGGGGTATTTTACTCAGTAAGGCTGATACTCTTGAATAGAGAGAGAGAGAGAGAGAAACCACTAGGTGACTTTTGACCCACCATCCCTCCCCAATCCCTAATTCTGTGAAACCCTAGGTCCCCAAAAAGCAATGAATCGCACTCGTAACACCTTTGTTGTCCATTGGCGGTTGGCGGCGCTGACTGCTTACCATCAGGTAAACAGCAAGCTTGCTTGCCAACTTATCACATAAAAAAATATAGTATGTGTCTTGATATATGAGGAAAGAACTATACCATATTGTGTAAATAACAAAGCCACTTAATGCTTCACTGGAATGGTCTGAATTGCTGATGCAATCACAACTTAGATTACTTGAGATACGGACAACACTCACCTGTATCCAACTGTCAGTTCCCTTCTCCGTAACATGCATGGTCAGGTACAATATCCCACTCAAAGACTTTGTGTCCATGGGAACATCATCATCATACATCAGGTCATGAATATTCAGCCTTATGTCGTCGAACATTAGGATCAATTTACCTAAACTATCATTTGTACTCCTCTGAATGATATGTAGAAGTAATCGCAATGTCAGATGACATAAATTAAATATTTCATTCTTTTCCGTTGGGGATAATGTGTTCTGTTCCCTGAAAATAATTATTGATAAATAAATTACATGATTTAAGGACAACATTAATAAAATAAAGAAATATGTACTTTAAGATTATTAAAAATCAATAAGTACAATCAAAAATTTTGGGATCTTAAATAAAAGTAATAAAAACATTAATATAAAATCTAGCTTCTGCCACCAGATTCACTCTTGGTACCAGGGTGAAAAGTAGTCTATGTGTTATTTCACACTAAAATACACCAGTCAAAGTCTCTTATTTTTATATAAAAAAAGTATAGTAGTAGTAATTAGTGGGATAAGACTTTTTTGTCCAGAAACAATAATTAATTTAATATTTCATTGCAATTCATGACACTATTAAATATTTCTTGAGTTTATATTAAATATTCTTTAAATACATATAATACCAGTTATAAAGTCTATACCTGAGAGTAGTGGTGCAGCACCGCAAGCAACATTTCAAATACTCAGCAAGAGTAACTTCCACACTCCGCAGAGCCACAACGCCAGCAGGAAAGTTTTCAATGCTAATCATCAGCTTACCAACCACATCCACATACTGCTTGTAGTTCGATGGATTCTCCGATATCTGAGACAACACTTGAGAAGCCAACTCCTCGGAGAATGGTTGCTGTAACTTGTTATTTTTAATGATATGCCTGTAAAATAATAACAATTATTACAAGAGCTCAAAAAGATTATGATTTTAGTCGTTTGAAATTTATAGTAAAAAAATAAAAATATGTTATGGTTGCTGGCATGAATGTTTCGTTGTAAAACACTTATTTTTTAATTTAATTTTTAAAAAATTTACATTTTTAATTTTAATAGGTAAGTTTATTAGTAGATTATATATTTTAATAATATGAGTGCTAAAATCGATTTACCTTGATATAAAACATTTTATTGGATGTTTTGCCTCGGCATGGAAAAAGGTTGCAACTAAAAACTTTAATACAACATTGTCAAATCCCTCCTTGCTCGCATCTATTATATTTTTTATTATTACTAATTGATCGTCTGAACATGTTGACTTAATAAATGCCTGGATTTCTTCAGTAGATTCAGCTGAAATTCATAAATTGTTTTGATGAATGATAAAGTTATACACATTTCTCTTGTGATAATATTTACTAAATGTAAGGAATTATTTAATATGGACATATGCATTTGTGGTCTATATATTACTACAATTCTTATAAGTATTAAATATATATACATATTACCTGCATTTTCAAATAACGAGGGTGGAAGCTGAATAGGTGAAAATGCAATTGAATTCTTACATTTCCCACCTCCACCGCGATTAATTCTTAACGCTAATCCGTTCATTGCTACAACAAATACTAAATTAAATAGAAATTATAGTTTTTTAAGTGATAAATAATGAAAATTAGTCTATTTATTGCAATGTTTACACCAGTCCCTATGTTTTGCTAACCTCAAAGTTTTTAACTTTGACCATGTCGTTAACGTCACCAAGACGTTATGTCAGATTGACGTTACAGCCTTTTTTCCGAAAGATCTTCAAGCTATTCTAACGATCTTTGTAAACGTTTTACATTAGACGTGATATATTATCTAGATAGACGAGACTATCAATAATAAAGTAATGTTTTGCAGAATACACTTTATTATAATTTATGTACCTATCTATTATAATTTATTTAAGTAAGTACCTACCTAGCCCAGGCGTTTATAAGATCAACTGCAGCTGCAGATGAGTTCCTACATTGGGCATTGCTGAGAGGCTCAAAGAACATATCGCCGCAGTCAAGAACCGACAGAGCAACAAATCAGCGATAGCAGAACACCTGCTCCACTAATCGCCACTACCTTACAAGACTTGTGCGTGAAGCGGTTGAAATAAAGAAATGCCCAAATAATTTCAATCGGGAGGACGGCTTTAAATTGCCGTCGACGTGGAATCCAGTGATTCAGAAAACACAACCTCGCTTTTCTTCAAAGTCGGTTAACAGATATGTGGATACAGAATGTGGTAGAAAGTGAAAATAAGGGAGTAGATGAAGATTCATCGCCCGAATGCAGGGAGCTATGAGCCTGTTACATCGCATCTTCAGTCTGCTTGTGATCACGAACTGTGCAACCAGGCCGAAACGTCAAGCCTACCAAAGTATTTAAATAATTATTTTCTTTAATACCCGCGTTTATAATTACGTTAATACCCGCGTAATTTATGTTGTAAATATTAAACGCGGAAGTTTAAAAGTTACTATTTGCTCATTCCAAAATGTAGATTTCGATGAAAAGAACGAGTCAGAAACTCCATGGAGATCCATATTCATCAGTTTTTTTACACATGCAGTTTTTTCCCAAAGATCCTGGAACGAAAAATACAATCTCCTGATTTTTATAGCACGCAAGGGTTTTTTTTTTCATAATAATATCATAGGTCGGTGAACCAACATATGGATTACCTACAACACCATAGGAGCTAAGAGCACCTTGCTCCTTCTGGGCATTAGGGCTTCGGAGTTTAGGGAATGGGGAGGAATGGGGAAACGGAAGAATTGGGCATCCGGTAACCTTACTCACACGGTGAAACACAACGCTGTGGTTGTAGAAAGCCGTTTTTCTTTGGAGTCATTCCGATTGGTCGACCCATTCGTAAAAAAGAAGCTTGGCTCCAAAACTTAGATAGGTACTAACTATAAAAACCAGACGAGCGTCTTTTACACGTTTTCGATTACCTAGCGATTTTCGAACACCTACCTAATATTTTTAAGAATCATTAATCGTCTAATCGCACCTAGACGGCCTCCCAAACGACTGATAGACGAAACAAACATTGTGTTGACACGTAACAATAAGTAATTATATCTATACCTACCGCATCTTCCTATACGGCTACTATTTGTTTTTATTTATGTGTAGATACATATCTACTACACGTTGGGTTAATTTAACTTGCCGTATAGGGCTTCGATTTTATGACTACCTACCTATAAATCGATTCAAATTGTACACACACACAAAAGCGGTTTAGACCTATATTTTGATTGGGCATTGTGCATGGAGAATATCATATTTAGCTAGCTAGCGCACCACTCCGGCTTTGCACGGGCACAATGCTGATACCTATTAATTATCTTCACTATTTCTATTACTTATCTGTCAAAAAACTGCATTTAAATCCGTTGCATAGTTTTAAAGATTTAAGCATGCATTAAGGATATAAGGACAGAAATGGTGTTTTAAATACGATCTGTTCGAATACCTCGTACAAGATCGCGAGAGCCGACTAGCCGAGCAAGGGCTGTCGGTTTCGTCATCTTTTCTTTCTATAGGTAAGTATTTCGGAAAATATTCTATATACTTACCTATTGAAAGCAATAGCAACAGATTCACTCTTATCATACGGAAATCTAATTTTTGTATGGTTGCAGACAACCCCTGTCTAGTCCGAAATCGTGGTCAAGCGTGGTGATTTGATATTTCTTAAACTTTCTCCGTGTGATAAGAGAGAAGAGAGATATTGGGAAAATTAAAACAACTTATTAAATTTGTACCACTTTTGGGAAATTTAAAACAACTTATTAAATTTTTGAAGAAAAATATAATATTAGATATTTCTCGTCATAATTTTGTTTTATTTACATTTTTATTAAATCTTAATAAATAAATATATTTCTAGACTTATAGTAATCACACTATGACTTATTCAGTCTTGTCGGCGACCTCATCGGCCTTTTGTTCTTTAACTTGCTCTTCTGAAGGTTTTACTTCTGGGGCCTGTTCTGGAACTTTCTCTTCTTTTTTCTCTTCTTGTTTCTCTTCTTGCTCTACCCCGCTGCTGCTGCTGCTACTGTCGTCGTTATTACACCCTGCGAAATAAAAGTAAATTTAGTACAAAGGAAGTGGATTTTTTAACTGTTATTTAAACAAGTTTGTGTTAGTAACAAAAAAATTAATCGATCGGTTGACAATACACATTGTAAGCGGCAAATACATATTAGAATTACACTGTGAGATATAACGAACATAGATATTGTTAGACAAAAATCTTAATACAGGTAAACATTGCAACAACACATCTTTTACTATCTAATCTTAAACTCAGTATATTTACAACAATAGTGAGCGGCCTATTTTGATAATGAAACAGTTTTTAAAAGTTACTTCATACCAGTGTCGTCACGCGCGGTTTTATCCGCTGCTCGGCTTCTACAGATCGTAGCGTGATGTTTTATAGCCTATTATAGCCTCGATAAATAGACTAACGAACACTAAAAGAATTGTGTAACCGAACCAGCAGTTCCGGAGATTCGCGCTCAAACAAACGAACTCTACAGCTTTGTAATATAAATACTTATGGATATAAAGTCAAATACGTGCAACGCAACGAGACATTCCGTGCGGGTATCGAACCCGCGATACCACTACCCCATTCGTGACGCCGCTAACATTCAATCTGCTATAAATATTCTTATGTTGACGTTAACGAGTATTTCTTTAATCTTCCCGTCCATAGTTACCCGTAGGTACCGTTATGGCAATAAAGATGAGCTTTGTTAGACAGTGTATATGTATGTACACATGTCGCTCTTTCAAAGAAAACCTGATTTTTCGAGGAAAGAAAGTTGGCTTAGAGTCAACGTGCTAATATTAAGTGCGAAGAAAGGTACATTGTACTTTACTATGTATAGCTACGCTTCGTTATTTTGGTGTAATTTATACTACTTATTTAGTAACTTGTACGAAATGAAAAGGATGTTTTATTTAAAACTAGCTACTCTCACGCCGTTTCACCCGCTGCTCAGCTACATTTCATCGAAGCGTGATGTTGTATAGCCAGCCTATAGCACCCAGGAACATTGTAGCTATCTATCAGTGAAAGAATTTTGCCCATCCTACCAGCGGTCCCAAAGATAACCCCCTACATACAAACTTACAAACTTACAAATTTTACCTCTTTATAATATTAGTATAGAATAATCTTTGCCCCACACTAGGATTTTTTCCTGTGTTGTGGATACGTTTACAAACATACAATTTCAAATGCACATCACACCAATACCCAACACAACAATACGTGGATCACACAAAGAATGGTATCGTGCGGGAATCGAACCCGCGACACGTTGCCTAGCCAACGCGCCGATCGTGCTGTCGCACTTTGGTTTCTTGGTATGTCAGACGACTTCGGTCAACTGATAATTTTCCATGTGGAAAAACAAAATAAAAAAAAACGTTCGTAATGAAATACCTACTTATGCATATGTAAAATATCGAATGATTGACTGTGTGTGATACAAGTACTTAACGTTCCGTTCTAATTATTACACAAAGCAGCGTGTTTACATTCCTAATTACTTAGTTCTGTAATTCAGTCACGAAAACTGTTACATACTGCGTACAAAGCACACGTAATAATAATGCGTACCTAGTAATAATATCTTGGGCTGGGTTAGTATGACGCCTACCTAGCGATGTAGATACATATCTATATATTTGTATTAAAAAGGTACATAGAGGCGTGCTATGCCTTCGCGATAGTTAAAAACTAAAATGCCGGATATATTTTTGCCTAACATTATGATTTGCATGCGGCAATAATTTATGGACGACAGAAAGTGTTGTTTAATACGCGACACGTTGCACGGCAGTCAGTTGCTTATACTGTGCAGTACATGAAGCTTATATGAGATAACAAAGAACAGACATAAAGGCTCCAGCGATACCTCTGCAGAGACCCACCTCACGACACAGAGAACAAGAACACAAAAGCAACAAGTGGAACAAAATCACTACGGCCCCATGGTTGCCTGGTTACACACAAAACAATGTCTTCGGTACCTGGATGTTAGCACCGATAGTGTTTATAGCACTGTTCACTGCTGTGCTGACAGTAGTTGCGGTACCATTTATTACAGCACTTATAGTGCCTATTAGACTATTGACGAAAACACTCCAAGCCGCCACTGTTGGGAAATTGATGACACAATGTAACGAAAACACTATAATATTTTTATAAGCACAGTGTTCAAAATGTAAACGGAGATATTGTAGATATTAACTATCAAGTATGACATGGATGAAATAAGAAGAGAAATTAGGTAGAAGAAATAGAATGTTAAATGTTTAAAATTATGAAACAAAAAAAGAAAAAATAGGTAAGACTAAGTTAACCTATTAAGTGCACTTACCAGTATTTGGACCTCCCTTTTTTGGTTTGGTGTCAACTGGTACCTCCTCGGGCTTCTTGTCTACCTCAACATCTCTCGGTTTCTCGGGGTTGTTGAGGTTCTGTAACTTCTGCACGGCACCAGTTATTCCCTTGGTGATGGGGTTGTTCTGGAGTATCTGCCGGATGGGTCCGACAGGGGCAACTGCATCAGCCTGTGTGGCGGATGCTGGAGTCTCTGCTACTGGTTTCGCAGGTTCTGCCGTTTCTTGAGGTTTGCTAGCTGGTTCTTCGGGCTTAGCTACCGTTTCAGGTTGTGGAGCTGGTGCAGGCTGCGCAGAGGTTGCAGGTTGTGCTCCTTGAGGAATTTGAATTCCGGGTCTCGATTGTATATAGTTAATTATAGTATCGAAACCATTTTGGAAATAAGTTGCGATAGGACCGCTTCCAGATAAAAATTGTCCTGGTTTCGGCATCAAGTTATTCCATATTTCTTGAACATTTGGCCACTGTTGAGCTGGATTCGAGACAACGGGTACCGCTGGAGTATCGCTTTGAACTCCTTCTGAGGTCGCTGTTGCGGGTTGAGCAGGTTGAGCAGGTTGAGCAGGTTGAGCAGCCGAAGCCGCAGGGGCCGCGGTAGTAGCGGAAGCCTGATTGAAAAGGTTGGGGAACCCGGCATTCTGTACAACTTTATTGAGGTTTTCTGTGAAATTTTGTAAAGTGTTAGTGACGACAGCTTGGAAATTCTGCAAGTATTGGAACACCGGAGCTACAGATGTCGAATTAGAGACTGGCGCAGGTGATGCTCCAGCGCTTGGGTTAGCTGCTTGATTTTCAGCCCTTAAAGTGGCAATTAATCCCACACCGTCAGCAAAATAGTTCACACCTTTAGTGAAGTCGCTTCTGAATTTAAATAAACTCTTTTCAATTTGATGGAAGCCAGCTTTGGTCTGTTCTACGGCAGGCTGATTTGAATTCGAACTCTCTGAGTTTAGATAGCTCTGAATAGTTCCGTTAAGTTTGTCCATCTGGGCAGTGAATCCGTCACGCAAGGACTGAATACTCTGGTGGAGCTTTTGGATGGGTTCATTGTTGCCTTCTATTACATTTTGGATGCCTTCAGCAATTCCTTGGAATCCTTGTCTTACTATATTCTGTACATCATTGACCCTTTGTTTGAAGAGCAACACTGTTTCCTGTTCCGAAGCATAATACTCGGGATTTTGAGTTTCATGTTCCTGGCGTTGTGGTGGGCCAGGGTTTCTCAGATCTGGGGTGGGTCTGACTATTTCTTCATCTGATTCATCGTCATTTTTTAACACAGGTTGTACATTCTCAACCACTACTTCCACGGGAATATCTTCTGGTTTTACACGCAGTTTGTTATCAACATCGTTGATCGAGTTGGCTTGGTCGATAAGTTCTTGTTCGCTAGATGTATTTTCCGGTAATTTATCTAAATTATCCGGTACGATGTCGATTAATTTCTTTTCGGTTTCAGTTACCGGAATGGAGGCGGCTCGCGCGTGCAGCACGGCTACGGCGAGCAGTAGGAGCGCGTGTAGTCGCATGGTGGGTGTCGCGGATTACTGCGGCGGCCGGGAGGGGTTCTTCCTTTATACGAGTGAGGTAACGGTGTCCAGCGGCGGCCGCGCGCCGCCACCCGCCACACTTCCATGTTTACGCTTTCCGTGCGCTCCGTCCGTGCTAAATGTTTTTGTCATTATTTGTATTTAAATTACCTTCAGTTGCCGCTTGTCTCCATGTAAATAACTGCTAATTTGAAAACACTAATCTTGTCTTTCACTTATTTATGGTGGATTACATTTTCATTAGTTTTTGGTAATTTTAAACACAACAACGTCTTGTATTGTGTTAAAAAGCTAACTACGCACAATGGCAGGTTGTAAGGTCATATTATGGAAAAGAGTTTTCAAAATGAAAGTTTTAAGCCATTGTGATGTTTTGCACATTGACTTAAGTAATATGTCTAGTTAGCGCAATTAAATGTATTAAAAGCTTCTCTTTTATTTAGTCTTAGGCCCAGGCCCAGTAGCATTCTAACAAAATTTTTTTAACTAACTTTTCATCTTTGTAATGATGTCTACACGCATACTGCCACATTGCATTATATGACTACATTGCTCTGAACTTGAGTACGGACTAACAGGTTTGTTCATAAATAACCTGAGAACCTAAGATCGTTAGAGGATCAACCAGTTTTGCATCTTGGTCGCATTAGTCCTTTTAAGAAGGACTGACACTAAGAACCAATGAAATAATATTTATTTCGTAAATTGAGTAGAAAAAGCTCAATATAACCTCACTAAACATTAACTCATGAGGTATCTCTATATATAGGTACGTACGTAGGTACCTATTGATAGTTCTAGTAGTTCAGCTTCCATGAGGATACGGCAACACACCCGATGAATTTACGTGGCACACAGTTCATACAACTTACATTCTCAAATTTATCTGTTACATAGTGGTTATCCAAATAATAATTAATATATCTAAACATATCCCCAACATTTTCAAAGTATCTAGAATCTAGATGAAGCGTAATGACAGTAGTTATTAAAGCTTTGGCATTTATTGTTAAAATAAAAAGTTTGGAGTAAGTGGCCATCTGTGAACTCTGCCTATTCACCTAGATTTTTTTATATTTTGACCCTGATTTTCTCCTATGTCGTTGGTGCGTTTATAAACATACATTTTTACCAACGTATACCTATTTATATACATATATATCATACTCAGACCCAGGACATCAATTTGTGGATCATGCAAAAAGTTGACAAACGCCACGAATCACAGCGGTCGTTTTCCCAGCCATCTGTTGTAGTGCATTCAGGTAGGTAGTTAGTTTCAGAGCGGGAGAAGGAACACGATGGTCTTTAGTCTTTACCCAGAAAAGCCTGACCCTCCGTCTCGCCCACCCTGGGCAAGCGAAGACATAATGATGATTTTTACCCCGCATATAAAAATTAACTAAGTACAATAATTAATTACAGAATGTTCTGTTAAAAAATGTAGTTTACGTAGCAACGCCTTTATTCGATTTATTAAGAGAACAGTTTTTAAATTAATTAAGAATCATGATAAATAAAGTTGTGTCTCACAGTTATTAAACTTGTTTATCGATATTGTTAACCATAAACATATTCGAGGCAGTTTCCTTATGATTTCAATAATGGCGGTGAAACAGTTTAATTACGATAACTCTTCCAACTTAAAACTTGGAAATGAGAGCTGAGCTGCTATTATCCATGTATGTGCATACCTGTGTGTACGTATGGACGTACCTTGCCTATAACAGGGTGGCAATTCGAACCAGGGATTTATTCAAGGACCCGATTCTGGAATCAATATATCATAAGACATGTGTGGGAGAGCTATGCTTCGGCACGAATGGGTCGGCTCCACCGGAGCGATACCACGGCCTCACATTAAACCGGCGTGAAATAACTACAGAGCTGTGTTTTGCCGTGTGAATGAGGTTACCGGAGGCCTAATCCTTTCCCTTCCCCAATCCCTCCCCAGTCCCTAAATCTCCAAATCCCTAATTCCTAAAAGGTCGGCAACGCACTCGCCACTCCACCGTTGCGGATGACTATGGGCGGCGCTGACTGCTTACCATCAGTATTCCGTCTGCTCGGTTGTCGACCTATTACATAAAAATAGACGAATATGAGATCGTCTCGAATCGGAAAGAGAATTTTGCTTCTCCATGCAAAATGATCAATCAACTGTTGCAATTTTTATGGGGAATCGTTTTTTTTTCTGAGATTTGGATATTGGTCCCATGGATAAAGTTGTTGTAATGGAGCACCAAAATCGCCTCCTTGACTACTTATGTCGTTCAAAATGTCACCTAGAAATTCATTAGTAGGGTTCGTTTTTATAAAAAAAAACATTACAAATTTGAACTTGCATCGTTTGACAATTAAAACTTTTATGAGTAAGATGATCAAATGACTCTAACTAATCTCACTGATTCTTACTGGCTCCGGCTCCTAACCGGGTCACATAGTAACGTTTTGTAGTACGTTATTTTTATTTTAAAATCTTGTCATCTTCGGATGCACTGTTTATTAGGCACACCGCATTAAGGAGCTCATGTTCCGTGGACTCTTAGCAAGATCTAGTCACAAGGACGAGTTAACAGTAATAGTAAAAGCTATGAACCTAACCAATTTCTTTAACCAATTATCAGCTTTATAAAACTGTAATAAAGTCGAAATACGTTTGGATAAAATGAACAGGACGGTATAGTTTGACCTGCCAGCTGTTCATTTCTTGTTAGTCACAGGTGTCTAATATACTTGTTAGCATACAATGGCCAAGTCCTGGCTTTGCTCAATAACAATGAATTACGATTGAGGTGTAAGAAAGTGAGATCAGATAATTGTTATCGGTAATCGGTTGAGTGAAACTGTTCATTGCTTTCATGCAACTGCAAGTATTTTTTTTGTTGGGATTACTCTAGGATTTTTTTCCTGTATCGTGGGTGCATTTACAAACATTCAATTTCACATACACATCACACCCAGACCTGAAGCACACTATTTGTGAATCACACAAAAAGTTGTTCCGTGCGGGAAACAAATCCGCGACACGTTGCGCGGCAGTCAGTGGCCAGTCGGTATCTGCGAAAAATGACAACATTCAGGCCTTCTACGTCCTTAATAATAGTGCTCTGATGTTTTGAGTGACCGTGAGGATACCCCAGTTGTTTAATAAGGCACAGCGCCGTTTCGGTTACCGTCCAATCCAATTAAAATATCAAAAAAATATCTTAACAATACTTTTGATTTAGTGGGAAAATTCACTTAAAGAGCTTCTATCGCTCTAGGAGGGGCGAGAGGGAGTGAGTGTTCTCTTAATGATTAAAAACCACTCCGATTCTGCTGCATACCTGGCCGCGGTAAGTACGCAAATACAATACCTAGATATTACAGTTGTCATCATAGACAACGGCGTCTCAACTACCGTAGAACGATAACGACCATAGATATGACCATAGATATAGCTATAACGCTGCAGTAACAAGTTATACTAGTGAAGGATCCCCTTAAGATAAATAATATAATTCTGTTCTTAACTTCTTCACAAGTTAGCAATATCTAATTTTGGCGTTACAACTTTAAATAAGTTCGGTCCCCACAAAAGGGCAATCGCCAAAAGATAATTTTAACTTATGCATACTCAACGGGTCAGCGGTCCCATGGTCCCAAGTGAGATACTGAGTAAAACCAGTATTTTCGTGATTTTGGAGACATTTCGAGATTAATACAAAAGTAATTTAGATAAACATATTCAAATGTATGCACGCACCGAGCACGGCGCCCGCGCACGCTAAACGCACCGCCTTAATATTTGAATGTGCCACCGGGTTTTTCCAACGTTAAGATTTCTCACATGGTTTACTTAGAAGAAACATTTCCCACATAAACATAAATACATATAGTGAGATAAGTGGTTCAATGAAGGGTTTCTGCGGGCAATTATAGGAAACCGAATGAGCTGCAGTGGCCTTTTCCTCTCGACTATTGTCATTCTGCCAAGAGAAGTTAGGAAGTTATGTTTTGTAGAAGAAAAAAAAGAAGAACACAATCAACAGTTTGGAAGGCTAACGATGATACACTACCATTACAAGTTACTCTTATAGATAACATAGCAAGGAAGGATACACAAAGCTAAACTTTTGTAAAAATATTCGGTGTGCCGACGGATCACCGAAAGGGATCAGCGCTGCCCGTGGACAATGGCAACACCAGAGGAATAACGAAGTATTAGTGCCTTTTAGGGAGTCATATATTTATTATATTTATATTTTATACACGAGAATAAAGTTCTGAATTAAAGAAGAAAAAGATATTAATAGAAGGTACAAGTATGTGTGGGTTCTCAATATCTGTCGACGACCCGTTACTATAGCTGGCATGTGCCCACCATAACATTTATCTGTTTCCACATTTTATGGCCGTTTACAATCTGATTAGCGGTCTCCACTAGAATGTTAATAAACTATCTCTTGTTTTATCAAGTTTCTAGGTCAATTCTACAATTTGTATTTCGTTTTCGAGCTTAGGGTTCAGCCTAAGTTTTTTGATCTTTACATTCATTAAGTGCTTTATTGAAATGTGTGTTGCACTGATGGACTGATTTCTTGTAGTCTTTTAGTCCAAGAGAGACCCGGGGTCTGCCGACTTTTGTCGTTTTTTCGACTTCTTCAACTACCAAACTTAAATTGTAAGCAGTTAAGACATATTATTACAAATTATCCAAAATGACGTCTGAATTCTGCCAAGTTTTTTTTCTTTCTGTTGTTATTACAAAATAGGGTTTGTGAGAACCACAAGCAGCAACTTTTTCTCATCATCAATAAGCTCCTTTCAACCCACATTAGGTTAGTCGCAATATGCAAGGACCCTACGTAGTGTTATTTAGCAGGACCATCATGAAGGTAAATGGTCCGTTACTACCACAGCTAGTATTGACTTTAGCCTCCACGTCTCGTCCTCGTGCATACATCAACAGGTCGAAGTTCCGAAGCTTTCGACCTAGAATCCAGGCCAAACCTACAACGGTTTGTTTAGCTGTACCTACCTCATACTGCTGATGCAAATTATTGTTACGTTCTTAGAAAATCAATACGCCGTTTAAGTTCTCATTTTATATTTGGGCTTGTGTTTAGATAGGGAGTATTTTAAATTGAAAAGAGGGGAGAATAAGAGTCAAAATACAAAACTTCAAGAAGTGTGGGAGAGCCTTGCTTCGGCACGAATGGGTGTCGTGAATCTGTCTTCTCGACCGGATGATACCACGGCCTCACAGAAAACCGGGGTGGAATAACCACAGCGTTGTGTTTCGCCGTGTGAGTGAGGTTACCCGAGGCCCAATCCTTCCCCTCCCCCAATCCCTCCTCAATCCCTAAATCTCCAAATCCCTAATCCCTCAAAGGTCGGCAACGCACTCGTAGCTCTTCCGTTGCGAGTGTCCATGGGCGGCGCTGATTGCTTATCATCAGGTAATCCGTCTGCTCGTTTGCCGACCTATTATATATCAAAAAAACTTAAGTGGTTCAACTTAGACTAAAGATAAATCTTATTTTGTTAAAGGGGGATATTTTTTTATATCACTCCCAGAGATTCCTCTATCTTTAGATTAACCTTATCAATGCTCTTTTTAAAGCTATTTTAGTACCTAAATAAGGTGCACACGTACTCGGAACTATTCTTTTTCTGAAGCACATTGAACTAACCACCCATCTTCGTATGCAAAGATCAGCGCAGACTAAGAATAGCCACAATGTAGGTAACAGATTCAAACTCGTCTGGGTGATAGTCAAACTGTCACCTCACTAGGCCGACCTGCTTACCTCAATTTCTTATTCAATTCACATAGAAACTGCGAACGCCGTGTTGTCCTATTGGAAGTAAAACAATTTTGTATTGTTTACGTTTATTTTTATTATGTGGTACAAGTTTTAGAGAAAAGCTTTGTGACTTATGTACAAATTAATATAAGTAATGATCAAAAATAATACGTGACCGCAGTTTTCATCGACTTCGGTTTAGTGAAGGTGAAATTCGTGGCGATGACGACGTTAACCTGTGAGTAAAGTTCACAATAAGGGAAATTCTTAAATCAAACTCCAAAAGCTAAGCATAAAACCCCCTTAAGGGAGGATAATAATGACACTTTATTGACTCCGATTAAGGCTGCTACTCTTGCTGATCCGGATAACGGCAAAGTAAATGATGTTGGAAAAAAATATGAGGTAAATATCGATCACTAATAAAGAACTTCTTTATTAGTAAGAAGTTCTTTATTAGTGATCGATGGAGGTAAACAAATTTTTTCATACCTAACTACTAACTGGTCGGGTCCTTTGGGTCGTAAGGAATATTGTAGCTATCTAGCTATTGGTGAAAGATTTTTGGAAATTCGCTCAGCGGTTCCAAAGATTACCCAAACATACAAATTTACAAATTTTACCTCTATAATAATAAGAATAGATTTATAGCACTGACCAATAAATCTGGAATTCTAGACAACTTCACTGATTGGAGTATCTCTGTATCTATGTACATTAAAAACGTTGATAAATATTTTAACTGTTTCAAAATACATTAAAGTTGATTTAGAATTCATTAAAGTAGATTTACGTGTTGAACTTTTGAGTAGGTATTCTATTTAACGATCCTGTTTTTTATGTTGGTATTCTCAAAATATATTAAAACTTCCGTTATGTCAAACACATTTAAAAGGCAGTTGAGAAATGTTATTAATTTTAATAGCTTTTCCCGCGTCCGTTTGCGTGGCATAGTGACTCCTGCAGATTTTTGGTATAAAAGCTATTCGATGTCCTTCCTCGAGTTCCAAACTATGTCTGTACCAAATTTTACAGGCATAGTTACTTTCGCATTTATAATATTAGTTTGGAAGTTTGGATGACAAAGGCCAACTATTTTACACGAGTTGTAGAAAGTGTGGAAGAGCCATGCTTTGGTACGAATGGGTCGGCTCGACCGAAGTGATACCACGGCCTTACCGGCGTGAAACAACCACAGCGTTGTGTTTCGCCGTGTGAGTTAGGTTACCGGAGGCTCAATCCTTCCCCTTCTCCAGTATCCAAATCCCTAATCGCCAAAAGGTCGGCAACGCACTCGTTACTCCTCTGTTGCGGGTGTCGGGTGTCCATAGGCGGCGCTAATTGCTTACCATCAGTTAATCCGCTGCGCTTTTGTTGACCTATCACTTAAAAAATCTATACATACCTACACATACACCCACATTATTAGCCTATAAGGGCCCACTACTGAGCAAAGGCCTCTTCATCCATGGTTGTCCATGTATCATCAACATCAAGGTTTTGAGTATTAATCACCAGAAGTCACTATATGGTACTTACCAGGTTTTGAGCCCTCTCATACATGAGGAGTAGGCGCCTTAACGTCCGGGCCACCACAGCACACGGCATATACATGGACATATACAAATAATGTTATATTTACAATTCCTTCGATAGCAAATACAGGCTTAACGACGCCTGAGTGTGGATTGTGTGGAATCGCGAAACGCAACGGGACATTGAATGCGCACCTATGTACAACTGTACCTAAGTATACATTATGTATGGTCATCAAACAAAGGCATGACAAGTTCAAACATATCGACCAGTATTACTTGGCCCGTGATGATTCTTAGCCAGTAAGACGGGAATTTCTGATAGAAGCCGTAATGAGAGACCAGAGCATGTTGGACGAGTAATGCAAACAATCTCAGTCAAGTTGAAATACTTCGTGTGTTGATCCCTGAGGATATACTTGCGATATTTGATTCAGAGCTTTAACATAATAAGCACTTTTTCTGAAATTATTTAGTACCTAATTCATTTTTAGTCTCATTAGGTACTCTTGCGTAATACTACTAAATAAGTAAGTGTGCTAGAGCCATGCTTGTTCGGGCTAACTTGACCGGATTGTTATTGTTATCACGGCCTTACAGAGTACCAGCGTGAAACAACGTTTGTGTTGCATTCCGTTGTATGAGTGTGGTTACCAGAGGCGCAATTTTTCTACCCATCATCAATCCGCAAATCCATAATCCTTAACACCTCACAAAAGACAATCACTTGTAACTATATTTGGTGTTGCGGGTGTTTATGGGCGCGCCGATTGCTCTCGTTTTTTCATCGAACTGTTCTTGCCGAACTGTCTTCTTGTACCTGCTATGTACTAATGTACTTATTAATCTTTTTTAGAGCCATGAGGAGATTTGACACTCCGGTATACCTACAGAAGGGGAGTCTTTTACTGGTAACCTAATTCACCTACTCGAGTCGAGTTCAGAAATTGCCATCATAATTTATTTTAATAAACAGATAATCAATGTCTAATTTAAAGGCACTTTAGTGTTAGAGTTGGAAGTCATAAAAGTTTTAATTAGATACTAGTAAGAAATGCTTATTTTACTTGTGTATGAAAACCAAAAATAATTTTTTTTTTCTGAATTTTTCTTTTGTCATTGCTCCGCATCGGTTTAAGGGGAAGTGTGTGAGAATGTTTTTTATTCACGCAAAGGCTATCTTTTATCCACCACATGGGCGCAGCCGCGGTCGGAAGCTAGTTTGTTATAGAATTGTGTTAGTTATAAATAAACGTGATAGTACTATGATCATGTCATCATGATATACATACATCCAGGTTTTTCTTTTCTTGGCATACATCTGTTATCGTGCCGAGGTCGTTGACTCCGTGCAGGTTGCAGGTAGGCACTCTCGATGCCGTTATACCAGACCAGGCTGCTACTTTTGGACTCGCTTTTTATTTGATATCGCTTTTTACGTAGGTATCACTGGCGCCACAAACATTCGATACTTATTACTTTGTTCGGTATTAAGCTGCTAAAGCGCTGAATAGTCAGCTTTTCTCTCGTTGTATGCAATAATCCAGAAGTGAGCGTTGATCTGTCAGCTTAAAGTTCATTTCTTAGTTAACTTATTTGTAAAGAGTATTAGAGTACCTATGTTAAATGTTACCTTTAAGTCTGGGTATAAGCTGAAATAATTGAAATAAAATTGAAGAACTTTTAAAATTAAAGTGCTCGCACGAGTAAAAAGGTTGTATTGCTTTCGTTCAATTGAAGAACGGTTGTTTTTACAACTGATTACGGAATGTGATCCTTCTCTTTTATAAAAAAAGTACCTACTAGTACAGAATAATTAAAAATAAAATTTTGAGACCAGTCTTCTATTTTTAAACCAGCTTGAAGCGCTGTCAGCAGCTAGAAGCTGGTTTGTCAGGAGGACCAGTTGTGCCGTTAGGTGGCGGGCGGCAGGTCAGCGAGGCAGGGACTGGGTCGCGACTCGCGTCTTACTCCACACTTCATCAGCCATCTTATTTACTCAAGTATAATGATAATTAAATTTATGAATAATGATATCATTTACATTAAAGTTGCCTAAAAGGCCTGAGCAGTTGGCTTCGGCCCCACATAGACCCTCAGAAAATACCGGGACCCTGTGGTTCCGTAATTGGTACCTAAAGACATGCATAATAATTATAATTCGGTTGTCCTTTTTATTTTTCTAGCAAACGGTCGGTCGGTCGGTGAGTTCACGATTCTCCATCTGCCATTTTACGTGTTTAAATAAGATTGTTACGGCAGGTGCTTTTTCCCTTGAGTGCATTTCCATGTGCATATACATAGGAAATAGGACGACCGCCGGTTTGTGTACCATTTTATTTAGACTTTAAAAGTTGATAAGTTGTCTAAAGGGCCTGTGCGCAGTAGATTTTGGCCCCATTCCCATCCAAATTACCTGTGACCCTGTGATTGGTAAAGACATAGAGATAGCCTCCCAAATCTATACATACGTATGGGTAGACCGTCACAGTCTCTTGGAGGGGAGGACACGCGATCGCCAGGGATCGCCGGGGAAAACTGGAGCTGACGTCGAGTGTTACGTAATTTAGAAATCAAAATCAAGATACATAATAACAAATAACTGCATTCGAAGAAGTAGATGGGAATAAGAAACTAGGCTTATAGATTTAAATGTATTATGAGAGTGAATTTCAACAACTATGATTTTTTACCTAATTTTGGTGGAAAAGTTTGTTTCTGGTTTTTTTTAAAATCTAAGATGTTGATAAGCAAAAGATACGTATTTAGGTACATAAAATGTGAAAGAAATGTATTTATTCTTGAAAGCTTCTAATATATTGTCGACACCAGAATTAGTACGACACCAAAATTGATATCTGACACCAAAATTAGAAATATTGACACCAGAATTTATTTCTGTCACCAAAATTAGAAAATCTTGACACCAATTTTTTTTACTGAAACAAATTATAAATCAAATAGCAATAAAAATCTTATTTATAGTGAATAAATGATTTAATAAAAGAAATAACACAATGAGATCAATAAAAAATAACAATCAACAAATACAACGTTCTTAATTTTCTGTCTTGTTAATTCTACAGTTTTTAATTTAAGTGAATTGCAATCACCTCCTCTAACATCTATCATCATCATCATGATCATTTTAAATTTTTTATAAGTAATTTTTTAACATTTTATGTTAACATAATTATGTAATGAGATCAATTTTAAAAATTAACAATCAATTAATAAACTTTCTTACTATTCTAAGTCTTGTTAATTCTTCAGTCTTTAAATTAAAAAATATTCAAATCATCGTCGTTATCATCATCTTCGTAATCATTTTTATCATTTTTATAAGTTGTTTTATCCTCTTCTGTGCATTCATATTGTGATAGTACTTCACTATTGATATTATCAAAAAAAGAAACATTTGGAGTTTGAATTTGGTCATAGTCTGCCATACTAATCAAATCATGCGAAGGGCCGGTTAGTTGAATTTGGTTTGGTCTTTTCAAAATAAATGGTTTAGATGCTGGAAATCTATATATTTGTGGTGGCTGAACATCGGAACAGGCATTTGTTATTGATGATGACTGTCCCGATCTTTTAAGTAACACAACATCCCGTTTTATTTCGACTTCTTCCTGAACATTTGCCTCAGTTGGCAATTCATAAAAGCCCATATGCTTCCCATGGCAGCATCGAATTGTATCATAAAGACAGCCTGGCTCAACACAAGATAACGAACGCATTGCCAAGCCGTTGGTAGAAGTCTTCGTCCAAACAATTTGGTGAACTTTCATTGATCCAGGGAAAGGTTTAAGATTTTTTGGCAAAAGCTCATCTTTCTCAATGACTTCATGTTCTTGAACAATTTCAATTTTAACCCCTGTGACGACTGTTTTCAATGTTTGGACAAGGCTGTCGATATCTGTAACGTCTTTTCCAAAGGCAACTAGCCGATCTGCTGATCTTTTGAGCACTCCGCCGACGCCATCAGGTGCACCTTTTCCGTGACCACATTCGCAGTAGTGCCATACAACACATGTCAAGTTAGGAAGATAGTTTTTTAACTGAGATATCAGGTAGAAAACTTTTTTGTTTCTATATTGTGCTGACGGAGAATCCGAAACAAAATGAATGGTACAAACTTCGGAAAGGATTTCTTTAACCTCACGCAAAATCGGTATTAAATGCGCCCATACCGAAGATGCATCATGTCGTAAAGATGTACTGGCAGTGCAAAATGACTGAGCTTTGGTTTCATTTCCTGAACGATAGTAAATTACTGAAGTGTGCAATGTAATTTGAGATCGGCTGGCGCCAAAATGGACGGATTGAACCTCTGAACCATATTTCGTATTATAATTTTCACTGAAATCCATATGTATTAAACATTCGTTTTCAGCAATTCGTTGTTTAATTTTTTTAATAGATTCGTATTGATTTTTTATATTACCACAATGCGCCATAAACGGTTTAATTTCTTTTTCAAAATGTTTAATTACTTCTAGAGGTTTATAAATTTTCTGAACTTTCTTAATAATATTTGCAGATTTTTCTTCATTATTTTTTATATACATTTTAGTGCCTTTTTCCCAAATGTAATAGGAAATACTATTTGAGTTATCAAATTCACTATATTTAATAATTTTATGTTTACATTTGTCGCATTTACGTTGCAAACATTCAACTTTGGTCTGGTTACAAGTCAAACTACGGAGAACTTCTGATGTGGAATTTTCATGAATAATCTTATTATGTTTTAAGGAAGAAATTAATAAATCCATATTGGCATGCGGTTTACATAAGCAAGTATCACGAGAGTTTAAACTAGGTTGTAGTACCCAAAATGGTTTTAATCTGGTGAAAGTGACATAACTAATGGGTGGAAGTCCGGAGTCGAGGTATTTGCGATGAAGATTTTTGAGAGAGTCAGTTAGATACCTTTTTTGTTTTTTAAGTTTATGTCGTGTGATATAGTCTTGTTTGCCTGGACACTGTTTACTATTTTCGTCATCTTCATAAAATGACTTCACTAGATTATGTATTTTTCGTTTCTCAGGACTGATCTTTTTTTTTATGAAACCTGGGGTCAATTTATTTTTATGTTTTGGGCTGATTTTTGTGATTTGTTGTAATCTATTTAGTCTTTTACGATACATTTCCTTTTCTCTTTTAATTTTTATAATAGTTTCCCTTAGCTTCATGATTTCTGCGGATTTTCTTCTTTGGTATTGCCTTAGTTTATAATTAAGTTCTCGTCTTAGAACAAAGGAATTCGTTGACACATCGGATTTAGGACTATTGAGCGCAAAAGTAGAAACTGGCGAGTGTATGCTACTGACGTTGGGCGCGATTGGTGGCGAACATGGGGGATAAGCCGGAGTGCTTGATTGTTCAATCCAAAGAGCCAGAGAGAGAGGTTCACGCCTTGAACGATCCTTAACGGAGTTTGTTTCTGAAATACATTCAATGGGAATGTCCTCAGATGTTTCTTCTTGAAGTCGTTTTTGAGAACGTAGAATTCGCGAAGACTTTTGATGCATCTGCTGATTCAATGATTGTATCTGGGATGTAGTTGGAATAGGGCTTTCAGAGCGAGGCAATATTGATGGTGAGATCCTTTCATCATTGATAGTTTCACATATCTGATTTGCTTGCTTAGTATTCTCTAGGAGTGCCCTTTTTTTCCTTTCATAATAAGCTTTGAAATTAACCCGATTCCTTTTCTGTTGAACTCTGCGAGCACGCGGTGGCATTTCACTCAAAGGTAGGATTTTCCCTTCAGCTTTTTTTTTATGATATCTTTCTCTTTCTTTTCTTCGCAGTTCCTCTAATTTGACGGGATCATTCCTAATTTTTTCTTTTCTCTTCCTTTCTGCCATCCTTTTCCTCTCCAAGCACTCTGCGTGTGTCAACTTTGAATTTTTTTTCTTTGTCATGCTGGAAAACAAATGATACCAAACTTAATTGTATTGCTATTTAAAGGATTTTTCATTCAAAGCTTACTACTGTACATGAACGTCTAAGAGAATAACAAGTGCAGAATTATAAATTCTCTTGTTTGTTCATCACTCTCAGGCTACTCGTAGGTATAATATACCCCGGTACCGTGTGAATCCAATACACTGTATCTGGAGTTACAGTGTTTTGAATTAACAACGTCCATTCGATTTCTTTTTGCCTGTTACATGATCCTACATTCATAGATTTTGGTCTTTATTCACAAAAATCTGAGATATCGTCATGCAAAAAACACTGTATTTAACTTAGACTAAAAGCCTAAAATTGCAAAACACGGTAACCAAAGATGCAATGTGTTGGCAAAATAATTCTCGCGCGTTTTAAGATACAATGTTTTGTTAAACATGTAGTGCGACGCGAGCGCGCCAATCAGAGCGCGGCTGACCGACAATCTCGATCATTATTGGTCGATTAAAGTTCGCAGTTCAAAGCAGGCACGTGTCATCGTTTACTTATTTCTAAATGTAGTCGAATGACTATAAAGGTGTATTTAAGGCAGGATCGCTGCCCAAGTTTCTAACGACAGGAGTAACCCACCTGCTCCATAAATCAGGTAGTACTGCGGAACCCAAAAGTTATAGACCGATCACGTGTCTGCCGACGGTCTATAAAGTTCTTACATCCATACTGAGAAGTAAAATTAATAGTCATATTGACAAAATAAAATCATGTCAACTGCTCAGAATGGATGTAAGAACGGATCCCGCGGAGGAGGATAAGGAGCAACTCCTTATTGATATGACCATCAGCCAACAGGTTCGACGTGCCCGTAAGGATCTGTCGACATGTTGAATAGACTATAAGAAGGCCTATGACTCTATTCCTCATACATGGCTCATGACGGTGTTGGAATTGTATAAAATCGATACAATACTTCGCTCCTTTCTGATGTCCTGTATGAGGCAATGGAGTACAGTCCTTCGCTATCCAGGATGTCGACATACCCAAAGGAATAGCGAACCTGTAAGGATCGAGCGTGGTATATTCTAGGCTACCGGTTCAAGAGAAGTGGTCAGGTTATATCTCACCTCCTTTACATGGATGACTTGAAGCTCCTTGCCCCCAACAAACTGTAACTGTCGGAGCTACTCAAGCTAACAGAAACCTTCAGTAGTGCTATCAGGATGGAGTTCGGTGTGAACAAATGTGCGATCATGCATGTAAAACGAGGGGAGGTTGTGGAATTTGTGGGAACTCAACTCACGGATTCCATAAACCTGAGGTCCCTCTCTCCAACAGAAACCTATAAGTATTTGGGTATGTCGGAAGCTTTATGCATCAATGTCACTGACATGAAGCAATCGCTGAAGGAGCGTTTCTTTGGTCGCCTGAAGAAGGTATTTAATAGCTTTCTTTCAGGTGGAAACAAAGTGCGCGCCTTCAACGGTTGGGTCATGCCCTTATTGATGTACTCTTTCGGCGTACTCAAATGGTCTCAAACTGAACTGGACGCCCTGGATAGGCGGGTCCGAACAATGCTGACTGCATACCGAATGCATCACCCGCGGTCGTCGGTGATGAGACTGTATATCCCGCGGAAGTGTGGGGGTCGAGGCTTTTTAAATGCCAAGACCCTACACAACCGCGAGGTATGTAGTCTCAGGGAATATTTCCTTGCTGCCGACGTGGGTATGCATCGAGATGTAGTGGCAGTGGACAAAGGTCTCACCCCGCTCTCCCTGGCTATCGAAAACTGGCGCAAACCCGTCGTACTTGACACTAACGCTCGCAGGGAAGTATGGCAGAGCAAGGAGCTTCATGGACGCTTTTTCCCAGCCCACCATGGACCGGATATAGACCAGGTGGCGTCCGTAGCCTGGCTGCGGTTCGGAGACCTCTTTGGGGAAACCGAAGGGTTTGTCTTTGCAATTATGGACGAAGTTATCATGACGAATAACTACCGGAGATTTATTGTGAAGGATGGCACGGTTGACATCTGTCGGGCATGTCACCGTCCGGGAGAATCAATTCGTCACATAATCTCTGGTTGTTCTCGTCCTGCTAACGGCGAGTACTTGCATAGGCACAACCTTGTAGCTGGGATCATCCATCAGCAGCTTGCTCTAAAGTACTCTCTTGTGGGATCGGAAGTGCCGTACTACAGGTATGAGCCCGACCCAGTTCTTGAAAATGATTTCGAATGAATTCAAAAGTTCAGGGACAAAATTGTTCCGTGAGCCGGGACAAAAGTAACTTCAAAATGAAAACTTACAATAAAAAAAATAAGTTGACAACAAAACGAACCAAACTTTCAGAGATACATTGTTTGAACCAGTAAAAAAACACTGATTTAACAGTGCAATACACTGTAACTCTAATATACAGTGTATTACCATAACAATCTCTTCATTCGCTTCTGCTGACTGTTGTGGCAATACAAGTTATCTATGGTAAATCAATATACTAACGATAAAATGTATTTTAATTGGGGGGGCTGAAAACCTTATAAAATTACCTTTTTATTGATATCAAACACTTAAATATATCTTAATAAACATAATCGTAATCCTCTAAAAACACAAAAAAGTGTTTTTGCTCGTTTTCTCAAAATCTGTTTTTCGCAGTTACAGTGTATTGGATTCACACGGTACCCCGGTGGGTTCCGCATTGTAGAGGCTCAGTAACCGTAGCTTGGTTACCCACGGTGAAGCGAGGAGGAACCCGAGGAGTTTTAGTGAGTTGGGGTCCTACATAACTGCACTATCCCCTGTGGTAATGCAGTATGTATGAGCATTTCTCCACGGAAGAACTAGGTAGGTAGGTATAATATAGGTATTGTACTTCCAAACCGAGTTATCTTATTATGGTTCTGTTTTCATTTATCTGTGAGTTACGTAGCTCTAAAAACTAATTTTGGTGTAACAAAGCAATTTTGGTGATTGGTAAAATGCCACCAAAACCACCAAAATTGCACCACCACAATTAGAATCTAGTTGAATATGTTTATTTAAAAAAAAACTACTAAGAATATACAATTTATATTTGTATAATTTTGAAAGCATACCAAACCTTTTTATTATAAATTTAAATTAAAACACCGAATTAGTCATAAAACGTTTTTAAAACATCACACCAAAATTGCAGGTTTTTTGTCCGATTACTACGAAAAGACTTACTTACGTTTTTGGCGGGAAATCACAACAGGATGGCACACGTCTGTCACTGCTGCGCGTGAGCGCCTGACTAAACGAAGTGAACGTTGGTCGCGTCGTCCATCTAGGTTTTTTCTTTATGAGTCACTTAATGATTAGATTACTCCCACCAAAATTTTAAATTTCGCGCGGACAGTCCTTTTCGATTTTCACTAGGATAAAGTATAGCCCTAAATGTAAAAATAAAACTTTTATTAGATAGAAAAACTAATACTGAGTACAAATAAATTTAGTATTTTCTAGTAAACTAGTGTAGTTTCGTTTAAGCGGTGGTCATCCCCAGAAAAACAGATTGTGGACGCTCCACCAAACTTAGAATTATGCTAAATAACTACTTTTTGTTTCACTACCAAAATGCTATCTACTTAAATATTGACGGCCTGATCAAGATAAGTACACCTTCTTTCTTAAAAAAAAAAAACTTTATTGTACGTTTAGTTTAAGATAATATTTTCAGTCGCGCCGTCTAAATATTATGCTTGAGAAAATCACTCATGAGAAGGTAAACTTCTAATCCTGAGAACTCGAAAAAGATCTCGAAATAAGTATTCACCCATCAATAGTGACCCCACTCAAACTTTATACATAGAAAGTCATACTACCGACAAAATCAATAGGTGGTGCTCCAAAAAACTGCACGGACGACATCTTCATGATTTAGAACAATCACACATATAGATCGATGCCTCTAATATATGGCTGAAATTAGGTTCACTTTTCCCAGAGACTGGGCTTCATACATAATAGACATACAAGACCATACAGAAAACCAATGTAAACTTAACTAAACACGCGCAAAATAGTTCGAAAATTCATACAGGAAGATGCGCCTGCTGAAACAAATTCCTTAAATAAAACTTACTTCGCTTAGGTATCATTCTAATAAGGAACATTCCTATGATGTCGAGAAACAAAAAAGTTTAAGCCAAATAATCATCTGGCACATTTGGGTCATAATGCGTTATGACATCACTTTAATTAATTAATTACACAGGAACGGTAGGTAAGGGAAGCTTTTACGAAACACCAGGTACGTTTCAATATTGTTTTTGAGTGTAACATAATATATATTAAATTAAATATTATTTATTTATACTTACTTACAGCTTTTCTACGCAGAGTGTTATAAAAGGTCATCCATATTGCAAAAGTAAAAAGTTTAAACTATAAAACTGAAAAATATACAACGTTAACGCTTATTTAATGTTTAACATTAAATATTTAATTAGTTAAGTAAACAAAGTTAAAGGAATACAAATTCAAAATTAAAATACAGATTATATAAAAGAAAATTGGTACTAGCGCCATAAAATACCGTGGATTTCGATAATTGGATAAAATTATTGAATATAGCTACTCTCGCGCGGTTTCACCCGCTGCTCTGCTCCATTTAACCGTAGCTTGATGTTTCATAGCCTATAGCACTCAGGAACATTGTAGCTATCCATCAGTGAAAGAATTTTGGCAATCCGACCAGGCGGTTCTTAAGATTACCCCCTACATACAAACTTACAAATGTTACCTCTTCATAATATTAGTATAGATCAAGTATTTGTTTATGTAGCTATGTTAATTATATGCACCTATCACGTAAGCATGTTTTGTTGTTATTCTGTAAACAGTCTGGCTCAAACAGTTTGAGCCATTCATAAAACTATTTATACTTACATTTATTTTATTATGTAGGTAGTACTTTAGGTACATATGTCGTCCGCTACTATCAACAGATTTATGACGAACGTCCGGAGATGTTGTACCCTATTGTAAACAGGCAATAATCGTGCTTCGGAGATTATCACCGAATGTCCTCAGCGGGTTATGTAAGTATCAGAACTTACTTTCTCTGTAAACTTTCTGCCACTTATTATCACCATTACCTTCGAATTTTTGAAAAGGAGAATTTCCTTTTTATTACACATTGCTTGTTTATTTTTTTATTACCCGACTGATTTTGCGTGTGTAGTAGTATTTTGTTATTTACTGCTGATTAACGAGTGTTTAATCCATAACTCAAAACTTAACCATCATAAAGTAAAGTAACGGCTACAAATAAAATATTTTAATTACTTAGTTATTTTAATGAATTTAATAAAACTACAGAAGGTATGAAGGGTATGTAACTATGTGCGTACCCCATCGATCACTAATAAAGAACGCGTACCCACATTAAAATATTCTCTATTTTAAAACCAAACGCTTCGTATTCAACACCGCACCATATCGTTAGCGGTTGCGGGGTAAGCGCAATGAGGAACCGCGACCTCGGCCCAGAGCAGGAGAAGGAACAGGGAGGTTTTCAGTCAGTAAGAGTCCGACACTCCCTCCCGCCCGGCCCTGGGCGGGAGAAGACATTTGATGATTTTCCTCTCATAAAAAAAACCATATCGTTAGCTTTGCCACACCACGTCTACAACTGAACACACGCCTCCCCCAAACATAGGTGCATTTACTAACGGCTTTTTGGCCTGTAACCCAGAGCCTGAAGACAAAAAGGGGGCCCTTTGTGTCACCAAGGCACCGGGCTACAGCTACAACACCAGAAAAATTTTAGACAAGCCAAAATAGCATGATAAAGTTATTTCCGAAAAGATGTACAAAATCTCTAAAATATAGCGAAGACTGGATTGCAATTATGATTATATTTGAAAAGTAATTTAGAAGGAAGGTTTTAAGTTCTTCAATTACATTAACTGACTAATAAGATGCAAATTTCTGATCCGCCCATGCCTTCCAAAAGAGACTTCCAGTCGCTGGAGTTCTCTGTTTGAAAGCAACAAGCATTCACCGGCTCCTGTACTACATACGCCGGTCAACACTCATGCAAAAAGATTTATAAAGTTTGACACGAGACAACGAGGCCGTCCCAATCTATGTCCAAGATCATATTGAAAATTAAAACACTATTATTGTCATTAGGCTTTATAGTTTAATATAGTAACGTAGAGTACAACTAGGTATAAACTTATGATCTAGGTTACACATAGTGCTTAGAGTATAGATTTGTACTTAGTAACGAGCTCTCCTGCTCTTGTTGCGGACGGTGTTAGCCAGGCACAGAGCAAACACTGCAGCCACCAGCTGAAATCACACAGGGATCATTATTAATTAAGTATAAAAAAACTCTTGCTTTCAAATACGAGGGGTCTACAATAGGAAATGCATAAATAAGTAGGTTTTGTTCCAATGGAAAAACAGCTTCTGTTAATATCAAAAAAAGAGGATAAAAAGTAGCCTATACATATATTGCGCAGATATTTTATCTTTACGCCTCATTAGAATCCGTGCAGTGGTCTTTAGGTAAAAGAATAATAAACATCTATCCTATTATCTATCTATACATATATTACTTACAAAGTCTCGTGCCTATGATATTAACAGGGTTGTATTTATCACCTTTTTTATTATATTAATAGCCAATACTAATTTTTTGCTTGGTCAGATTCATTGAATAACATAATATAATTACACTGTTATTAACGCGAAAAGTATTTTTTTAATACCTTGACGGCTTGACGTTTCGACCAGGTCGCACAGGTCGTGGTCACAAGCAGACTAAAAAACTACTTTTCGCGTTAATACCCGCGTAACATGAAAGTTTTAAAAGAAAGGTTAGCTTCAATGAATGTTGAATGTTACACCACCGCACATTAAACCTAAAAATATTGAAACAGCAAATGTTTACCTCAATGGATACGACGACTATCATGACGCTTCCAATGGCGAGGCCGAAGGTTTGGAAGAACTGCTGCACGTGTTCGTTGCAGCCGCTGTAAGCATTGCCAATATTGCATGGGGCGGTGGCACAGCAGGTATCTGGCAGGCCCAGGATCCCATATGAGGCGTAACCGTCAGGACCACAGCAACTGAACTGTAACCAGAAATAATTTATATTAAACTTTTTATAGGGATTTCATTGGAACCTAAGTTTGTTATCAGATTAGGTACTTTTATAGATTTTATGGCTGATGAATGAAACGACGTAACGCCTGACGTTAAGCAATCGTTGCTGATCTTGGATCTAATCCAGTGAGTGAGTTATGGAGTATGTGCCTCCTAAAACACATTCACACGGCGAATCACAACGCTTTGGTTTTCTATGAGGCTGTCGTGTCGCTCTGGTCCAACCAGCCGGTGAATTCACGTAGAAGCATGGTAGTCTTAGGTATACTTACAATTTTACTTTTTAGGATCTAGAGATCAATCAATTAGAACCATAAAAAAGGAATTAAAATAATTCCTCGAAATTACTTTGATTATTAAGTTCTAAGTGTCGGAGAGCCAAGCTTCAGCATTAATGGGTCGGTTTGACAGCTGTGACACCACGGCCTCACAGAAAACTGGGGTGAAACAAACACATCATTGGAGGAATTGGAGGCCCGTCCCGCCGCCTCCCCCATCCCTGCCCAATCCTTAAAAATCCGAAACCATTATCCCTAAAAGGCCGGCAACGCACTCGTAACTTCTTTGGTGGTGCGGGTGCCAGGTAATCCTTCTGCTCGATTGCCGACCTATCCCATTAAAAAGTCCTCTTTCCACATTGACATCTCTTCTTGTACACATTAAGTAATTGTTGTTTCTCTAATTCAATCACTTACCGTTTTCTCAATAGCTTGGAAAGAGACTCTGTCTTTTTGGAAGGCTTCCCTGAGCCACAAGGGGACTTCAGACACGACGTTGTCCAATTTCACGAAGATCAGGATAGCCAGCGTCAGCTTGATGATCATCAGCAGCAGCATGAAGATGGAGTACTGAAAGGATTGAACAAATATTATACGAATGTATATTACATACCTATACTATCGATAAGTAACAATTTAAATCGAGGTAAAATATTTGTAATATGTATATTAGTGTAAATTGACTGTTAATCTAAAGACACCCATGCTATATACATCTACGAGGCTAAGGAAGAAGCCGTGAAGGAAGTATCTTGGAAGAAGCAATCAGTACCTACTTTCTTACTCTATAAATATTATAGAGAAGGGTGTGATCCCTGATTCAGAAAAGAGGAGGAGTTGTTTTTTTGGCCAACGAGGCATGGTTCAAAACTTTTATGAGAAGTGGGGAATTTTCAATGTATACAAGCATATAAATACGATTGCAACACTTGGACGATTCAAAATAAGTTTGGCTTAATGTGACCGCGACCTCTGTTGGTTTATACTCGAACTACGTAGTGATTACAGTGGCCACGCACGTACTATGAAAGTTTTTCTACAATGAAAATTCGACTTATACACATGAATTAATTGAGATACTTACAGTGACGAGCATGCAGTTGCTCTCCCTGATGGCTCCACAGCATCCGAAGAAGGCGATGAAGAAGACGATACCTCCGACTATCATGGACGTGATGGGAGCTATCTGTATGTTGAAGTCAGCTATCTGCACGATGTCTGCGGACTGCAGCTGCACCGCTATGCCCAGACCAAGGAGCGTCAGACCAGCCAACTGGAACATAAAGAGTTGGATGTTAGCAAATATCAGTACTTTTTGTAACAAATACAGATAATTGAGCTAAAAACTAAATACAACTGTTACGCTTCAACATTCTAACGTACTTCTATGTCTTTCTGATTGTCTGTTTTCTTATCAGATTAACAAGAACCAGTAGAATAAATACCGATCCCGTCAGTAAGTATAGCTAAAAAATCTTCACTTTATCAGCATAGGTATGATTTAAATATTTCTTTTCTAAGATCGATTTACAATTTTTCTGTAGTGTATTTAGTTTCAACGTGGCACCCATGTGAAACCGGGTTGATAATAATACAATTAATTGTGTTGTTTATAATTTCTGTGCGAGGAGAATTAATACACATCATATTTCCCATTTCAATTTGCGTTACAATAAAGGCAGCAGTTACAAAAAATAAAATGTACTAAGCTTTATTAAATAAATTTTCCTGACATGGATATTTTACTAAATACGAATGTTTGGTGCTATTGAGCATGTGCAGTATCTAGGTCAGGTGTTCCATATTTTATATCGTTAATGTGTGTCTGATTTTCCTTTTTAGGCGCCTGGTAGATGCCTAGAGGTGAGGAATAACATGAGTCTTTTATTCCTTCTTCGTCAATGGACGTTGGGGCAAAATAAATATTGTGTAATTTTCCTTTTTTACAATATTATGCATGGATTTTCTTGCTCGTTCGTCGAATGGAGAACCATTCGAATCTACACTTTGGAACGAGCATGTAGCTTAACTGAAGAACAGACTGATACTTAGATTATTATTTTAATTTGACGTTTCTATTTATGGTTCAGTTGAGATGAATTGGGCCTCCGGTAACCTCAAACCACCCTCAAACACAGGGCGAAAAACAATGACGATATAAGCACTGGTTATATCCTCTTTGGCGAAAAACAACGTGAGTCTAGTATTCTCACCGTTCTATTAAGAAGAAGCAGTAAGAGAACTAATTTGTCTATCAGGTCATCTATAGTTTCTTCTACACATAAGTAGTAAGATTTTAGACTGTAGAGAAAATGAAGTCGGTAAAAATAGCCTGTAACCAGATTTTCCCTATTTGACACATGAATCATAAGAGCTATCTTTGAGCACGTTATATAAGGATTTGTCAGAATTGTAGTCCAACTTGTGTACAATCAATATAGCAGTAATTGGAGCGTTATCTGCAGCCTATGGCGAGTCGGCATCATTACTATCTTATCAACATTATCACAAGGCTTTAGGTGTGAGAGTAGCGACGCACCTAAAAACTCTATACATATGGGTGTTTACGACTATCGTTCGATATAGAACATTATAATATTACAGAATTGCATTGTTTTCCAACAAGTTAGCGATAATGATAATTTTGTTATGACTATGTTATTTGTAAGAGAGCTTTGCAAAGACATTTTACTATAGGAAGTCGGATGACTTTGACTTTCGCTTTGTAAATTAATTTTGTGACTCAGTCAGTTAAGACTTTTAGCTTATTAACACACAGTTATGTAAATGTTAGTCATAGTTTTACAGCATATATATAGACTAAATAAACACGAATTTTGCCATGTTAAGCCTAGAAAGATTACTACCTATGTATTAGTAATCCGTGTCCATTTTATTAGAATGGATCACGTTAAAAATATAGAAAAATGGTATTTATAAATATAGAAATCTACACACAATTGTATTTTATCGCATATCGGACTGAAATATCTTTATCGTTGTTTTCCTTAAGTGTTGAGTGTCAAATTCAATATAAAAACAACCACTAAGGCTGCCTAAAAGATATTTTGTAGAAGGAAGTCGGCAAAAACTAATAATGAACGCGTTTTTTCACGCAATTCCGAGTTTATTAGCCAGTCATTTAAAAAGGACTGTGGTCGTGGAAACCTCCCAGCATAGCTTTAACTAGGTGATGTGGATGAGATTGGGGACGATCACTGGTATTAGCATTATCAGGTAGATATTACAGTAACCTACTGAACTGATTATGGGCTGATTATTTTTTTACATATGCATATGTACTTATATAGTACTATAATATTCCGATGAACGATGCTTGTAACCTAAATCCATAAGTGATTTGTTGTCAAAGGTCTATATAAAAATGAAATGCTGTTAGTCTCACTAAATCTCGAGAACTGCCGGTCTGATTTGGCTAATTTTGGTCTTGAAGTATTTATAGAAGTCCAGGAACTCAGAAAACTTTAGTTAATTTTGAGGCGGAATGAAGTGTGCTGGGTCGGCTAGTATGAAATGGAAGGTTTAAAAGGTTTATAAACTTTAGTTAATTTTGAGGCGGAATAAAGTCGGTCGGCTAGTACCTATAAAATATATTTTCTTGCCTACTTAGTAAGGTACATTCGGTTTTCCTGTTTCTGTTTGTCAAATTTTATTGTAGACATTTTAGTAATCTCCATTATTTTCCGGTCAAGTGTTTATTTATAGAAAATTGAACGATGATGAATCACCGAGTTCTGTGTTGGGGAGACTAGCAGGGGCGTTGCAACGCTCGCGCTTTATGATAAACCTGATAAACCTATCAAGCCTTCCTCAATAAACACAAAAATATTTTTTCAATTCGAACCAGTAGTTTCTGAGATTAGCGCGTTCAAACAAACAAACTCTTCAGCTTTAAAATATTAGTAAGTATAGATTTTTAACTGTAGCAGAGCGATGATGATGCACCAATAGGTCTGCTCGACCTGAGTAATACCACTGCCTAACAGAAACCCTAGGCGTGAAACAATCACAGCGTTGTGTTTCGCCATGTGACGCTGGTTTTTGTTAGTGTTCATGGGAGGAGCTCATTGATTACCATCAGGTAACTTGTGGGCTCGTTTGCCATCCTAATACATGAAGAAAGACCCCCGAGGCCCAGCAGTGCACTCAGTCATAACATGTTGATGTGATGAATCACAAAGCTAATAACTTGCCACATTTTTACGTAGACACCTACTACGTTTTTGTAAAAATATATCAATTACCCTCGATTGTGTAATATTGTGCGATAAATTGGTTTTAAATAGACTGGTTCCTATTTTTTTCTGGTACAATATTCTTTTTTTTTTTTATTTAATAGGTCGGCAAACGAGCAGACGGATTACCTGATGGTAAGCAATCAGCGCCGCCCATGGACACTCGCAACGGAGGAGTTACGAGTGCGTTGCCGACCTTTTAGGGATTAGGAATTTGGAGATTTAGGGATTTAGGAGAGATTGGGGGAGGGGAAGGATTGGGCCTCCGGTAACCTCACTCACACGGCGAAACACAACGCTGTGGTTATTTCACGCCGGTTTTCTGTGAGGCCGTGGTATCACTCCGGTCGATATTCTTAATACTGTTTTATAGTACTTAGGTGTGTATAGACTCGTAATCTTGTATTCTGGACATAGGTCCCTGCACATGCTCATTATGTGATTATAGCTAAAGCCTTATTGTTATGGCCTTTTATCGTTCTGTAGACTGCAGTTAGTAGCACGCAGTATGTCACGCTACATATCATTACAATAATGTACACTTAAACTGTACTACAAACAATAAAGTTTACTTATCTAGGAAACAAATAATGCTAAAAACAATGACCGATCTAATAGAACTGCACATTGGATACATGAATACTTTCTCAATATCAAATATTAATCTATCGATCATAGCTTTATCTTTTTCTGCCACACTTGTAAACATGTCCAACAATATCTACACATAAGCTAAAACTATCTCAACCGCTATCGTGAAAAATAACGGCGTGTGAAAAGTAAAACAAAGCCAAATAAATTAGAAAGTAAGTAGGTACTTACCGCAAACACCAAGTTCGCGAAGAACAAGATGTATTTGACCAAGAATTCACCACACCCCATCTTGAATGGATATTTTGTTAATTAATTTTTAAGGAAAAACCAGAACAATTATTAGATTTGGTACAACAACGTTCGTACTACAACGAGGTTGTTCGGATACTGTGCGAATACCGCACACTAGCCACTGACAGAAAAACTTATCGACTAAGATAACGGCGGTACGTGAACAAAATCCATTTTTTTTTTATAATAATCGATAACTCATACAGGTATATTTTTTTTGATTCCTGGAAACGCGCAACGATGATTTCTCGCAAAATTCAGTTATGAATCAATTACTTCAGTTCATTCGTAATTTCAATGAAAGGGAGTAGGTAGGTAATGATAAAAGGACACATTTTGTATACATATTATACATTGTATACATATTATTATAAATAGTATGTGCATAGCTAAATATACTTAGATATACGGTGCAGTTAACGTAATCGTTGCTCGTTTTGATAATACTACCTTCAACTCTCCTAGATCAAAGAAAAATTAACTGCTTTCTGGACAGATTGATTGACATTATACTTACATCTGACAAAACGTTCTTTTATTTATATAGAATTGATGTTTATATTTAATTCAACATAATGCCAGTTATTAGGTTGTCTTCTCATCCAGCTAGTAGGATCACCTGATGGTAAGCTATCGGCGCCGCCTAAGAACACAAACAGCACCAGAGAAGTTAATGTGCGTTCCTGCGTGGCCTTTGCAGCCAGCAGGATCACGTGATGGTAAGTTATAGGATCGACGCCGCCTAAGAACACCCTCAGCACCAGAGAAGTCGATGTGCGTTCCTCCTTGGCCTTTTGGTGTTTAGGTTTTGAGGATTATGGGTTTCGAGATGGGGTGATAATCACCCCTCCGATAACCTCACTCACATAAAGAAACACGAAGCAACCGTCGTTTCATGCTGGTTTTCTTCGATGCCGTGGTTCGAAGCATGGCCCTGCCACATTGAATTGTAAATTTTAATTACTAATAATTATTTCTTTTGAAGCTACAAACAATACGAGGAAATATTACAACAAACAACAGTGCAACGTACAAAGTGCGTTGTGACGTAAACTACAACTCGGTACGTCAAAATAAAAACATTTGTGCAAATAACGCAAACGAGTTTCATTATATACTTGAGTCCCAAATAAAATAATTGCAATTGTACTCTTATTTCGAAAATGTTATTTAATTTATGTTTTGGTTTTATTTACTTTGGCAGAAAATAGTCACAATAAAATAAATACACTGGTTCATATAATATTTCTATTAACTTCATTGATAGCTTTTCAGCATCAATCTTCACATCCGAGCGTGCCTCGGAGAGCCATCAGACACAGATGGGGCTCACAAGGGCTGATGTCCAACCGGAGATGCAGGTGCCAGCGCAATAATGCCCCGACCAGGAGCATGAGAAGGAACGAGCTAGGTTTTAGTTAGTAAGACTCTGACCCTTTTCGTCTTTTGAAAAAAAAAGACTTCCGAAATAGTATTTACCTAAGCCATCACACCCAGACCCGGAACAACAATTTGTGGATCACACAAAGTGTACACTAGGTACATACAGTGTTACTTCATTAGAGCAGCCTATGTCCTGAGAAGATGGAAGTAGGCTGATGATAAAATAATAACCCATCTTATCCACCCCTCACAAATATTCGCATTTCAATATGGGAACTAGTAAGCATGAAAATACCTATGACGTAGAAGAAAAAAAATTATGAATGTCCAGCTATGACGTCAATGAAATGTCGTCATGATCGTCTCATCAGCTAAAACAAATGAATGTACCGGAACTGACTGACTGACTCGTCTTGGGAAGTGAGAATGACTTACACTGAACACACACACATATCTAATCTAACATCAGTTCGAGTGCAACATTTTCGCAAACTCTTTCGAAACCATAGCTCTACTGTATAGCATTAATAGTTCAAATATACGTAATAAATAGTATTATTAGTTTGTGTTAGTTTTTGAATTATGAATAACATTGGCTGACCTCATAAAAGAGGTCCTGGAAATAGGCTAGAGATGCAGAGAACTCCTAGCTGGCGTGCTTATAGCAAGATGCATGGTGCCACGAGGTAATAGAAGCTAAGCAAGTAGATATGAGTTATGGGAACACCTTTCCAGAATAAAATATTGTCAGCTTTGTAAATTACATATGTGGAAAAGTCATTAATGAAGAGGTAGACAAACATGACTACGTTTGTCTGTCCGTAGAAGATTACGCGAAAGATTTTGATCAGAATTTGTATATGGCGTTCTACAAATGATGTGTGTCTACCCCCAATTGGCGACAGGTGTCAGAACTGTGTGTATATCTTTACAATATAATGTATTTCACAAACATGTAGGTACCTAATTCGTAAAAAAACATGTCATGAAGACACATTCAAGCCTTCAGATTTCGCTAACGAATAATTTATACCTAATTACAATATTTATTTTCAAATATCATTTATGTAACCCGATACTAATTGAATACTTACTGTTTATTTAAAATTATAACCCGATAACATCATTTAAGTGTAATGATATCAATATCGTTTGAGTCACATTGATAATGGTAAAGTAACAGTTTTAGTGGTAGTAGGTATTCTTAGTGCGATGTGATAATTTGTTGCTGATACTGATTAGCTTCAACAATAGTAGATGGTGTGAATAGCGTGGGGTAACAACACTGACAGTACAGATTCTCAGTATCTTTTTTATGTAATAGGTCGGCAACGAGCAGACTGATTACTGGATAATTGACTGCTCGGTCGGTTGGTGCGGTGGCTGGGCTGCCGTGCAACGTGTCGCGGGTTCGATTCCCGCACGGAACAACTCTTTGTGTGATCCACAAATTTTTGTTCCGGGTCTGGGTGTTATGTGTATGTGAAATTGTATGTTTGTAACCGCACCCACGACACAGGAAAAAATCCTAATGGGGGGAAACGTTTTTTTTTTTTAAAAAAAAAGGAAAATTAACCGATCAGCGCTACCTTGCGTTGCTGGCCTTTTAGGGATAAGGGTTTCAGACATCGATGGTTTCAGATATTTAAGGATTGAGCCTCCGGTAACCTCTCTCACGTGTGGTTGTTGGCCGTGGTTTCACTCCGGTGGAGCCGAGGGTGAGGAACTAGTGACAAATAATATCTTATCATTTACTGCATAATTGTCGTTTATCGTCATTTTATCTAAATATCGCTTCTGTGGCCTGAAATTACTTCTGTAAAATAATGTTTTATAAATGTTATTCAATGATGATAGTGTTGTTGAAAATGTTTCCTAATTAGTATATAATCATAGTATTGACGAGGTTAACCATAAATTATATTATTTAAAGCCAATAATAGATTTCATGATAACTATTTTGTTATCCAATATTGATCGTAACTGTTTACCTTGTTATGCTTCTGTGACGAATTTCCTACTTTGCACAAATACAAAAACTTATAATAAGTATAATAGACGCAATAGCTTTTGCCCGCGACTCTGTTCGTCTGGAAAAGTGACTACCTGCAGATTTTTGGTATTAAAACTATCCCATGTCCTTTCTCGAGTTCCAAACTATGTCTGTACCTTTCACAGATATCGGTTCAGTAGTTTGGGCGTGAAGAAAAGACATACAGATAGATAGATAGATAGAAGGTATATAAGTATAGAAGTTTGGATTTTTTTCATTTCAATATCATACATAGTTTTTTTTTAAATAATGACATGCGGTTTTGGCGCAGTGATAACGTTGCACTTTTAATTTAATCAATTTCGTAGTAGTGGATCTGACTGAGCTTTCATTGGTATTACACATGTCCCCAAAAAAAGGAACGTTTCTTTATTCCACTGTAACTTCCAAACGCCTGGGTAGAATTATAAAATATAGCATATCGTTTAACAATCCTTAAATCATCCCAGGTGACATAGAGTATAATACGTATTAAGGAATTTTCCTTTTTTAAACGGAGGTATTATGATGAGTAGGTTTAGCCGGGGTTGCGGGGCAAGCGTACTGAGGGTTTAAGCCCCTAAGAGTCTGACACTCCCTCCATTCCACAATCATTCAATGATTCCGATGATTCCATCACATTATGTATAGATGTGATTGCTACATACAACGCCATCTTCTGGAATTCCCGCGCACTTTTCAACACACGAAAGTAAAATTAACATAGTATAACGCAGTTTGAAATAACTTTGCTAACATGTTACGGTCAGGCACTAGGCACACAAAACCACACGACACGATATTTTAAATATAATTCATACAATCTCTTTCGAGTTTAGCTTGTTTAACTTCATTGTTAGTCATTATATGCACGCGAACTTAGTTAACTAGACCTAGTTTAAGTGCTTCTGGGTACTATTGTTTACTTTAATAAGATAACGTAACATGCAACCCTCACAGCTATACGTATTTAAATGGTAGACGAAGAATTGCATAGAAATGTGGACAACTTATGTTACAAAAAGTTAGCATGCCTAAACAATCTATTCAATACATGTTTTTTTTTATTTGATAGGTCGGCAAACGAGCAAACGGTTTATCTGATGGTAAGCAATCAGCGCCGCCCATGGAGACACGCAGTGACGGAGGAGTTACGAGTGCGTTGCTGACCTCTTGAGGATTAGGAATTTGGAAATTTTGGGAATGAGGAGGGATTGGGGGAGGGGAAGAGTTTTCTGTGAGACCGTGGTATCACTCCAGTCGAGCAGACCTATTCGGGCCGTAGCATGGCTCTCCCACACTTATGTGAAAAAAACAGCTCGCTGTATCGTCTCAACCACGGGTCTCAACATTATTCGATGCTGTTTTAGTGACGCCTAATGTTCATGTAATAACTCACAGTTTAGATACCTATTGTACCTAAACTGTGAGTTATTGCTATTGTAGCCGCACCTCACGACTACATACCTACCAATACCATACTCAAAACTATGTACCAATTTACCTTATATATTTACCTTACCGATACCATCGAATACCTTACCATACCTCAAAACCAGTTACCATATACCTTCCACACACCAACGTTTTTAGACTTTCCGTTATCAACAGAAACATGATAACAATTGTCTTGAAAAAGACAGTTTAAAACGTTTTTGACTGTGTTAACATGAAACGATAAATATTGTCTTGAAAAAGACAGTAAACGTTTTAGACTCTGCCAGAAACAATTATTTCGAGCGTAGTCGCTTCGAAAGAAGCGGTTTGTTATTAGCAAGCATCGCTAGCGGAGCCGGAGGCGGAGCACCTGCACCCGCCGCGTCTTCAATGTTCACACAATCTGCACTCGACGACGGCGCGCGGCGAAATGTTGCGCTCTCGGCGCGCGACCCTTTTATATGCAAACGAGAGATCGCGCCGGCGCGGCGCCGCGACCAAGGCGGCGGCCCACGCCCCGCGCGGCCCGCGCTCGCCGGCGCGTCGCCATTGGTCAACACATACCTAACGGCGCGCGATATGGTTTTGATGTACATTTGTAAATATAGATATAAGTAGCAACAATTAGCGAAATAAAGCATTCCGAAACACGCATCTCAACGAGTATCATTTACAAGAAGAACCTTCTCGTAGGACAACTAGGCTCTCCTACCTAGTTCCTACAGTGGTGACCCCGACGTGATATTATCGACGCAATTCTGCTGTCGGATCCCTGCAAGAATAAGAATCGCCTTGTACCTTATCAAGCTCGTCGTAATGTCGGTCGAAAAAATGCCGGAACTTTCGAGCGTTTCGACGTCGCTGCGCATCCCACCCATATGGCGCGACAAGATACGCCTATGGTTTGCACAATTTGAAGCAATAATGTCGCCACAGAAGAAGGGCGACCAAGCCATGTTCGAGCTTGTCGTCGGTCACCTGGAACGACAAGACCTCGACGAAATCAGCGACATTATCCTTCACCCACCCGAGAGAGATCGCTACGAAGCTCTGAAAAACAGGCTACTCCAGGTCTACGAAGAATCAGAGCAACGTCAAGTACAACGGCTTCTCTCAGAGATGGAGCTAGGCGACCTAAAACCATCACAGTTACTTCGCCGAATGAAAAACCTCGCCGCAGATAACATATCTGACGCTGCACTTCGCATCATGTGGACCAATCACCTGCCACAGTCCGTACGTGCAGTCCTCGCTGTCAGCGATAACATCGCGAAGTACTCTGATATCCACGATCTGGCGATGATGGCAGACAAGATCCTCGAACAGACGCAACCCCATGGTACAGTCGCCGCTGTCACTGAAAACCCCACATTCCCCCGTGTACATGCAAGTATCGAAGACAAGATCGATATGCTGACGAGGGAAATCGCTGAACTTAAAGCAGCGCAGTCAAGTCATCGTTGCAACCATCAATCACGACGACCCCAAAGGTCACGATCGTCGAGCCGATATCGTCCCCACCCCAGACAGCGTGACAACACTCCACGCCGCACAGAATCTGGTATTTGTTATTACCACCGCAAGTTCGGGAAGGAGGCACAGCGATGCACACGTCCATGCAATTTCCAGAACAACAGCCCCCACCCGGAAAACTAACAGCTGCGTTGGATGAGGCGGGAACCGGCGCAACAACTACGTCATACCGCCTATTTATAACAGACAGAAACTCACGTCTGTCATTTTTAATTGATACTGGCGCCAACGTCTCCGTCATTCCTAGACGAAAGGGCGTGAAGGTAACCCCAACCGATTTTTGTTTGTACGCTGCAAACAACACAGTCATCCCTACCTACGGTGAGAAGACACTCCAGCTAGACCTAAACCTACGACGACCATACAGTTGGAAATTCATCGTTGCTGAAGTCAGTAAGCCAATCATCGGCGCCGACTTCCTACGCCACCACCAACTACTCGTCGACATAGCCGGTCGATGTCTTATCGACAAAGTCACCAACCTCACCGTCCAAGCCCCAATCTCATATTCCACCGAGCCAACTGTAAGAAGCATAGACGTCGAACAGCCGTATCATCAAATACTTAGTCAATATCCAGACATCCTACGACCATCATGCATGAAGACCACTCCGAAGCACCGCGTGGAACATTACATTGAAACCACCGGTCCACCTGTACACAGTAAAACGCGGCCACTACCTCCACACAGATACCTAGCCGTGAAGAAAGAATTTGAAATTATGATGCAGCAGGGATTATGCCGTCCAAGCAAAAGTCCCTGGTCCAGCCCACTACACGTCGTACCAAAGAAAAATGGCGACATACGTGTATGCGGTGATTACCGACGACTTAATGACGTCACTAAGCCCGACCGCTACCCGGTACCTCGCCTTAAAGATTTCACATACCTACTCCACGGCAAGAAGATTTTTACCACTCTCGATTTGAATCGTGCATATCAACAGTTACCTGTCTACGAACCTGACATAGAGAAAACAGCCATCACAACCCCGTTTGGTTTGTTTGAGTTTCCCCGAATGTGTCCCGGCCTAAAAAACGCGGGACAAACATTCCAACGGTTCATACACCAAGTACTAAACAATTTAGACTTCGCATTTCCGTTTATTGATGACGTAATCATCGCATCAGAGAACAAAGCACGTCACATCGAAGACCTACAAGAAGTGCTTCGAAGATTAAATGATTACGGTATCACCATCAACCCATCTAAATGTGTCTTCGGCCAAGAAAACGTAAAGTTCCTGGGATATCAAGTGTCGAGCGAAGGAATCAAACCTCCACTTGAAAAGGTCAGCGCTATCTCTGCTTAACCGAAACCGGAAACAATAGCGGACCTACGTCGTTTTCTTGGCATGGTGAACTTTTACCGTGACAGCATACATAACGCAGCCCATATACAAGCACCGCTAAACGCATTTCTACATAACTCAAAGAAACGCGACAAAACCAAAATCGAATGGAATAACGAAGCACTACAAGCATTCGAGTTGTGTAAAGCTAGCATTCAAAACGCAGCTTTACTCGCTCACCCATCCCCGTCACCAACTCAACCTATTTCACTCATGTGTGACGCTTCAAACACCTGTGCAGGAGCTGTCCTTCAACAATACATAAAAAACAAGTGGGTTCCCCTTGGCTACTTTTCAAAGAAATTCTCTGAAGCTCAACAACGATATAGTACGTTTGACCGCGAATTACTATCTATATACATGGCGATCAAACATTTTAGAAAAATGTTCGAAGGAAGAGAACTCATTGTATACACGGATCACAAGCCGCTCACCTATGCAATACGTAAGCCGCCGTCGGACAACGACACACAACGACGCACTCGTCAGCTATTATTCATTAGTGAGTTTACAACCGACCTACGTCACGTGAGCGGCGCGAACAACATAGTCGCCGACGCACTATCACGCGTCGAAACTATCGACTTACCATCCCCAATTAACTACGACGAACTATCCCAAGCACAAGAAAAGGACAGCAATATTCACAACTTAATAAAACAAACAAACATTCAACTTAAGAAAATATCCATACCTACTTCAAACAAGTTTATTTACTGCGAAGTATCGACGCCTCACGTTCGCCCGTACTTACCGATTGACTATCGTCGCATCGCATTCAACGCCGTGCACAATACAAGTCATCCTGGCATACGTACTACACGCAAGCTTATGCAACAAAGATACTTCTGGCCGTCTATGAATACCGACATTGGCGAGTGGGCAAAGACATGCATTGAGTGTCAACAATCCAAAGTACATCGACATACGCACAGTGACGTCACATCATTCCCACCTAGCGAGCGCTTTGAACACATACACATTGATATCGTTGGACCTCTGCCTACATCCTCGAGCGGACATCGATACCTACTCACTATGATCGACCGCTGCACCCGCTGGGCTGAAGCCGTTCCCCTGCGAGAGATATCAGCCGAAGTCGTCGCAAGAAAGCTGTACGAAGCATGGATAACGCGTTTTGGTTGTCCTATCAAAATTACAACCGATCAAGGACGACAGTTTGAGAGCAGCTTATTTAAAAATCTCGCTCAGCTACTGGGAGTGGAACGAACTCGTACTACTGCCTACCACCCGCAGAGTAATGGGATCGTAGAACGCTGGCATCGTACATTAAAAGCCGCGCTCATGACTCGACTAGCCGACAACAACAAATGGTTGATCGAGTTACCTACCGTGCTACTAGGACTACGAGCCGCCACGCGCACTGACACTAACACTAGCGCCGCACAACTTACCTACGGACAAGCAATACGATTGCCAGGCGATTTTATATCGCCGTCGCCTACCAACACGAAAATGGACAACGACTACGTAGCCGACTTGCATCGTGTTATTACAAGCTTAACGCCCGCTTATCAGTCGCACACTAACAGACTGAGCATCTTCGTGCATAAAGACCTGCAAACATGCAGCCACGTATTCGTACGTGACGACGCAGTTCGCAAACCACTGCAACGTCCATACAAAGGCCCGTACCTAGTTACCTACAGAAACGACAAGTACTTTACAATAGAAACACCTAGAGGTACCACCAACGTGTCAATCGAGCGTCTAAAGCCGGCCTACGTCATTAACAATGATAACTCAGAACACTGTGCAACTCCACCAGCGACTACCCAGGATCAACCTAGTCAACCTCCGTCGAGCGACAGCGATGTACGAAGAACGCGAACAGGCAGATTAATCAAGACCCCAGTACGCTTCGCTCGGGGGGGAGTACTGTAGCCGCACCTCACGACTACATACCTACCAATACCATACTCAAAACTATGTACCAATTTACCTTATATATTTACCTTACCGATACCATCGAATACCTTACCATACCTCAAAACCAGTTACCATATACCTTCCACACACCAACGTTTTTAGACTTTCCGTTATCAACAGAAACATGATAACAATTGTCTTGAAAAAGACAGTTTAAAACGTTTTTGACTGTGTTAACATGAAACGATAAATATTGTCTTGAAAAAGACAGTAAACGTTTTAGACTCTGCCAGAAACAATTATTTCGGCCCGGCGTAATACGCCGTGCCGAGCGTAGTCGCTTCGAAAGAAGCGGTTTGTTATTAGCAAGCATCGCTAGCGGAGCCGGAGGCGGAGCACCTGCACCCGCCGCGTCTTCAATGTTCACACAATCTGCACTCGACGACGGCGCGCGGCGAAATGTCGCGCTCTCGGCGCGCGACCCTTTTATATGCAAACGAGAGATCGCGCCGGCGCGGCGCCGCGACCAAAGCGGCGGCCCACGCCCCGCGCGGCCCGCGCTCGCCGGCGCGTCGCCATTGGTCAACACATACCTAACGGCGCGCGATATGGTTTTGATGTACATTTGTAAATATAGATATAAGTAGCAACAATTAGCGAAATAAAGCATTCCGAAACACGCATCTCAACGAGTATCATTTACAAGAAGAACCTTCTCGTAGGACAACTAGGCTCTCCTACCTAGTTCCTACACTATTATAAATAATTTAGGAGTTTATAACGATAGGATGGTATTATTTTTTGTTTTTAAGTACAGTGGTATTACAAAACATGGTCGCTTGCTCGCATGGTGGTACGCTAGCTTTTTTTCCACACTTATATGAGCCAACTGAGGGACTGTCTATTTTTTTTTTTTTTTAATCAATAGTTTTAGGGGCTTTTTGTTCTAACACATGTCAACCCCGTTAGGACATTTTAACTTACATCTATCATATTAAAGACTCAAAGTCTCACTGATGCGTGAATATCCTAAACAAGGCAATAGCTGCAGAAGAAGTTGGGTTTGAGAGAACAGTTGTAAAACTACCCACATCTAACATATTTAACTTAAATTCACGCACCAGTGATTCCCTGTCTCTCGCATATTTTATACAATCAACTAACAAATGTTGAACATCATCAAGGACACCACATACTTCACAAGACTGTCTATTAAATTGATTAAAGAGATACCGGGCAGCATGGGTTAGCAGAGCAGGAGAAGGAACAGGGGGTTTTTAGTCAGTAAGAGTCTGACACTCCCTCCCGCCCGACCGGGGGCGGGAGAAGTCATTTGATGATTATCCCCTCACAAAAAAAGGCAAGAAGGGTGCAGACTATGGCAAAGCTTTTGTCAAGTTCGGATGAGATAAGCGTGTACACAATTTGTCTGAAATAGAAGCACGGCCTCGCAGAAAATTGGCATGAAACAGGCATGCATCGTGGTTCGCTATCGCTATATGACTGAGATTGTCTGAGACCCCAATTCCATAAACCTCTAACGCGCAAAAGCTTAGTAATACTCTTGCAATTGCTCTGGGCGGCTTGATTGCTTACCATCATGTGACTCATCAGCTTGTTTGCTGTAAAATAAAATTGTTGAGAAGGCTATTACCGAACTGTTCGGAGATGCACGTGCAAGCGAAATGATGTGCAGACGGCACTGCGTGACGTTTAGGTACTCTTCAAAAAGAAAGTGGGCTGATTGTGTGATGCGTAGTAACCAATAGGTAATTAGTGTTAAATTTAATTCCAATTTTACCTCATAAGTACTCATAGTTGTTTGTTAAATAGCACGTCACTAAACGTCACTATTTACCAAATATGGTACTAGTTTGCGGGTTTCGGGTGCAACGTTGCAGACGAAGGAACGGGTGGGTTTTTAGACAGAGATAGTCTGGCTGACACTCCCTCTCACTCCACCCAGGCTCGGGCGTCCTAAGCTGCGCCTGGGTAGTTGGGCAGCGAGCAAAGGCAGCAAAACCAAAAGAAACCGAAAGCCTTATCTATAATAGAATTCACAAATTACATCTGCTTATCAAGTTTCATCATCATCTGCATAATTCTTATAGCTTATAAAAAACTTGACTGTGACTTGCGGACAGACAGACAACGAATTCTTAAGCATTTCGGTTTTAGCCATTTGGCTACCTTATAAAAAAAATCGTGCGTAGGTATTACTTACCTAGGTACTGATTGGTAGAAAAACGGAAATATTTATGTATTAAAATATTTACTACCACTCAGTATTTAATGCATTAAACTGCGTCCTTTTCACTGTAATTTTACCACCAGACAATCGGAAAACATCACTGCTTCATGGGGGATATCGCACCCACACGCAAGAAGGGTCGCCTCCAGTTTTCATACCAGAACCGCTAAGGAGTGGAATTCTTTATCGGAGTCTGTGTTCCCGGAAGGGTATCGCCAGTGTGACTTTATGGACCAAGTGAATATCCGTAGCGGATATTCACTTGGTCCAAGCGTGAAAAATAATCGTAATTATCATATACTTTTCTTCATAACAAATATTGTTCGGAAAAGCACATAAAATCGATTTGGTCAATGGCAACATTGGTAAGTAAGTCGGTTAAAAAGAAACAAATAATATGTATAAACATTACTTTTAATAAGCTTTTAAATGTTGTATATTATCCTTAACAGTTTATCAGTGGTGTCTAAATAAACTTAGAAAGTTCATATAAAACGGAAATAGATTCACTTATCTAAACTCGCACGAAAAGCTTATTTGCAGACGACATTTTACATTTACATTAAGTAAATCAAATCCCTTAATCTCCAAATCCCAAATCCCCAAAAGAGCAGAAACACTATCGTAAATCCTCTGTTGTTGCTTATTATCAGGTAATCCATTTGCTGGTTTAAAAAGAAATTTTGGCGGCTAGATTGCACATGCCGAAAATTGGTTTGAACGATATCTTATTAGATCTCGTGGTAGTGAGAAGTATTTTTAATACGCCATAAATCTATAGGTACTAATATTATAAAGAGGTAAAATTTGTAAGTTTGTATATTTGTAAGTTTGTAGGTATGTAGGGGGTAATCTTTGGAACCGCTGGTCGGATTGCCAAAATTCTTTCACTGATACATAGCTATAATGATGAAAAAAACATCAAGCTAAGATCAAATGGAGCTGAGCAGCGGGTGAAAACGCGCGTGAGTAGCTAGTGATTTATAATAGCCATAGAATTGTGTTACCTACTTGCTTTAATGGGAACTTGTCATCGGCGATTCCGACTCGCACTTGCCCACTTTTTTGTACTTTTTGGTGTTGAAGTCGATTTTTTAAATGCAATTAATTTTTTAAAGCTTTTATTTTACAACTTCATCACTTGTAGTAGAAAAATGAATGAAAGCGTGTAAAGATATTCCCTCGAAATGTAATACATATTTTCAAGTAGGTCCTATAAGTACTAGGTTGTTTTAAAAGATACTTATTAGGTATAAGTATCTTTTTTATTATCTATTTGTTATTTTTACGTTTTAAATAACATTTAGTTTTTCTAAGTCTATGTCTCTAAATTAGATACCTAATGAGTTTCTGTGACTATATCCCCATCATCAAACCCTAGTTAGTGGTTATCATATACATAGGTAAATGCACTTGACATGCCCATATATGTAAAGCCGACAATTTTTAGTATGACGTACCACAGCACGGCCAGTACAGTACGTCACGCCAAAACTTTTAACGTACCTCTGGGTTTTTCAATGAAACTTTCCGAGTAACTGAAATTGGCATCACAGTTAGCGGCAACTCATAGATATTGACAGGCAATTAAACTTGGTCGCGTAGTATTTGTTATTTATAGAGATCAAGTCATTAACTCGAACGCGACGTAAACTTCGCTAGTCGGTGACTTGAACCAGTGTGAAACGGAACGCTGCGCAGAACAAACGTGCGCGCGCGCTTGCAAATCAGTAATTAAATTGATCGATTTAATTGAAAAAAAAAACACAAAAATTCTTTGTAACTGAACTTCTCAAATATTGTGAACAATGGCTAATGATCTTGTGAAATTGAAAATTGTGAATGAGAATGCGAAAAGTGTGGATCAAAGTTTGAACGACGAGGTCGAGATGATTTTCGGCAGAGGACCGGCGCGGGCACCGGCGCTTAATGACAAAACTCCTGTCCTTACCAATGGCCACCTGATCGACAAAGAACGAGAACACACAGAATTTGTAAGTTAATAATAACTTATTTTATCTACCTATGTATGTACCTATATACATATTATTCGACAATAATACGGAAGTACTAAGTAATTGCGACTGCCATAACAAACGAACTAACTCCATTCATTTACAAGCATTCGTCACACAAAAAGAATCATGCTTTGTCATTTAGAATGATTCTGCAATTGATATTCTTTCAAAATATCTATGTATAGTGATATGATTTCGGCTAAGCAGGTAAATCACAGCCGTTCTGTCAACAAACTAACGCTAAAACATCTTAATGATGTCTGGTAGGGGTCATTGACCATTAGACAATATAGATAAAATAATAATATACATAACGTTGGTCCAGCACTGAACCACGCTTATTACCGGCAAAAAAGGTTTTAAGATTCTATAGACTTGACGCAACTCTGTTATTAACAAGCACGAAGCCCATATAGCTCAATGTTGTGATAAATAGTGTTTATTTAATCGCTTTTACTTAGTTTTAACAAGTCATATTGTATCTTATTTATAAGTACCTAAGGAAATAGTTGAAATAGGTCCTCTTGTTGGTATACTTACATAATTATGTCACATTTACTTTTGAAACCCAACATAAAAGTTCATTGATAAATTAAATCTTAAGTTTATCTCTTAGTGCACAATGAACGTATGATTGTCATTAATTGTAATTATTCTTTTACCTGTTATGTCCGCGGTGATCAGCCACTATACTTCCGAATTCCTTAACGATGACTTTTGTCTGCGAACATATTTCCATTTATAGTATGTTAAGTAATGCAACGACTGTATAACTAATATGCTAAGCATAGTCAACATATCTTTGTGTTTTGTTGTAGACATACTCGTATACACTCTTTTAAGTGATGAAGATTGACCAAAAATGTTTGGTTGATTGATGAAGTTTCCAGATCCACATACAGTTTTATTGTTATAATCCAATATGTATATGTTCATTCATAATATACATATAATAACGTGGGCTGAGCCTCTAAACAAACATACATGCACTTGATTTCAAAATAACGGTAGATATGAATACTCCAATTTACCGAAGGTATGCCCATAAGATAGGAGAATTAGTTCTGAAGTCCCTTTTATTTAGGGGGTAACTTATCCAATGTCTTATCTCGCCTTAGGTTAGGTTAGAGGAAAATCGTTGTTTCCCTGCTGGATTACAAATCCCGAACAACAACAAAAGCTAAGACCTTTCACGCACTTAGTCTTATAACTCCTTTGGTATTGTGGTTGACCATGAGCCGTGCCAATCGTTTGCCATCAGGTGATTGATTTTTATTAGAAAACCTAAATCAACACAATAATTTAAAGTTTTAAATCGCCAATCGGCCATGAGCATGGGCAGTGTAACGCTCATACCTTCCCATTGTGAGAACAATACTTGTAGATCAGGCATGTTGTAAAAACCTAAGTTGATGATCCAAAAAAATTTTGATTATTATATTCATTTTTTTTAAAACGTTGCCCCTATCTTGGATTCTTTCATGTGTTGTGGGTGCGGTTACAAACATATAATTTCACATACACATGACACTCAGACCTGGAACAACAATTTGTAGATCACACAAAGAGTTGTACCGTACGGGAATCGAACCTGCGGCACGACACGGTAGCCGGTTACCCAGCCACCGCACCAACCGTGCAGTCAATTAGCACATGATTTTTATTCAATGAGCTTAACGAAGTTCGTGTTTGTGGAATACATTCGAAATCTATAGAATAGCACTACCTAAGTAACTACGTACCCCTAACTATACTTAATTCCCGAGGGTAAAAACAATGTGATACTGTTTTATTTATATCCTGACCTCCATATTCCAGTTTCCTCTCACTCCATTACATGAAAACTTGGCTATCAGTATCTTTGGCAGCTCATTCACAAAGGATATACATAAAGGGATTCTGATATGGTTGTCTCGTTCTAATTAAAAGAAAATGACAGTGATGATGACAATAGAATTGTATGCAAAGCTACATTCTACTTATTGGTTTAGTTAACAAAGACTGTTAACTATTTCTTTGTAATTACTTATGACTGTTCGTGGTTAGCGGTTGCCAGGGATTAAATATCGAAAGTCGACCGCAGACATGGTTATTGGTATTAACAAACAAAAAAACATGTGGTTTAAGTATACAGGGATATTGTAGGGTCCAATGGCGCCCCAATCCCCAACACATTAACAAAATGGCGGCAATTCATTCGTAACTCGTCTGGTGTTGCGGGTGTCCATATCCGTCTCATCTTGAATGAGAAGCGGCCACCACGATAGCAAAAAAAAAAACAAAAATATTTTCTAAAATATGAACTACCTTTTATGTTTTTATAATAACTATAATGAGACATACGCGACATCGCCGCGTCTGCGCGCGCTGCTCATAATGAAGAACCCCTCTGTGGTTCGAAACTAGTAGAGCTTTTCTCAATTACACACGTGAGTAACCCGAGACTTTTAGTTAACTACCTTTTATTCTGATTCCAAGCACGACGCGCGATGATAGCAATAATGTAACTTAAGTATTGTTTAAGCTTCACGCCAGATAACAAACTTGATATACAACATATATGTAGATACAACTAATTGTAATATAGGATATAGGATTTCACATTACACAGTTATACTGAATTTTTCTTCAACACATGTTACAAAGAATAACATCATCATATTTCATCTCATATTTTCATCATTAACTAACAGATAAAATTGTAAAATTGTGTAATATTTCGATAAATTGTCACTAAGTTACTAAGTTACTGAACAATATACAATGGTACGTCAGCAAATGGACGCAACAACAGTTGTCTCCCCAATGTGATATAATTATGATTCCAAAAATAACATTCTATTTGAGTCAAGTAATCATTCAAATCAACTACACAATACAAGTCAAGTGTGAGAGAGCCATGCTTCGGCACAAATGTCTCGGGTCTTAGGCCTCACAGAAAACCGGCGGCGTGAAACAATCACAGCGTTGTGTTTCGCCGTTGAAAGTAAGGCTACCGGAAGCCAGATCCTTTTCCCCCTCACCCAATCCCTAAATCTCCGTAACCCTAATCCCCAAAAGGCCGGCAACGCACTCGTAACTCCTCTGGTGGTGCCATGGCGCGCGATTGTTTACCATCAGTTAAACTGTGAACTTGATTGCCATCCTATCACGTAAAAAACGTATTATAAATCCTTCTTATTCATAGTCCTCAACGTAAAATATGTTGTGTTCGCAAAAACTTTATTCTATTCCGAACTGATTAAATCGAACTTTTAAAAACCAAACCAAAATAACATGATTTTCTGAAAATATTTTGTTTTTTTTTAAAAACCCTACTTAAGTAGGTCACGTGTCCACTAGGTATCTACATAGAGGATCAAGCCATAAGTAATGTAATATTCCTGCGAAGGTAATTAAAAACTTCATTACACGGTAATCAAGTAAACGTTAATCGAATACATTCCTACAGATACAATGAAGTAGAGGCACTGGCAGCGGTACCCATTTTTTACAGTATCGTCCAATATATGGTTAAGCTGGATGACCCGCACCTGATCCGATAGTCGTTATTTTCATTATAATTATTAAGCACTGATTAAAAAAAGATTCAGATCATGATCTGAAGCTGTAATACTTGAGTTGACTTGAAACGAAACTAAAATTCTGTCGATGAACAAAGACCTCCGTCTTAATTGGAGACTTGTCATATTTCACGTGGTCATCTATACTAATATTATAAAGAGATAAAATTTGTAAGTTTGTATGTAGGATGTAATCTTTGGAACCGCTGGTCGGATTTCCAAAATTCTTTCACTGATAAGTAGCTACAACGTTCCTGGGTGCTACAGTACGTCACGCCACGATCAAATGGGGCCGAGCAGCTGGTGAAACCGCGCGAAAGTAGGTAGTATTTCATATTTTACGTGGACTGTAGTAAGTTACTGTAAGAATTTTAAAGAACTTCTCTACACGTCCCAGTCTTAGCGTACATGGCTCATCAGATCATGCTCGTGATTTTAGAACTTATGACTCAGACCTTAAGAAAGTGGTGCTAAGTAATTACTGGTTTTGTCAATGGACGGGTTTTCCTGCGTAGAAAAGAGTTCACATGCGATATTATGGATACCTACTGCGTCACAGCGAATTGTTTTTTTAACCGTAGTCCTATACAGTACTTTGTCCTGTGTCACGGGTGCATCGCGTAGAGGCGAGTCGCTTATTGATTATCGGGCGTTCTGTATCACTATCGGGATATCGGGAGCAAGGTGCGATGGAGAGCATATTTTGCTGAACGTAAAATCGAATTGATCACTAAACACTAATAAGTGTGGGAGAGCCTTCGGCACGAAAAGGCTGCCCATGGACACACGCAACAGAGGAGTTTCGAGTACGATACCTTTTGGGGATTAGGGATCGGGGGAGGGGAAGGATTGGGCCTCCGGGGACCTCACTCACACGGCGAAACACAAAGCTGTGGCTGTTTCACGCCGGTTTTCTGTGAGGCCGTGGTATCACTCCGGTTAACCCGACCCATTCGTGCCGAAGCATGACTCTCCCACACTTAAAGCCTAGAATTCCAAAGACGTATATGCGTAAGTATCTCCTAGAGAAGCACTAGATCTTAGTAATTTACCTAAGTAAGTTTCGCTGTAAGCTTAGGTATATAATTACATGCAGAATAATTATCCTGTTACTGTGAGCAGATATGTTAGCAAAACAAAGTATTAGATACGTTTAGTTTCCTTATTTTTGTTTTTTAATGCACTTTGTTTATTATTATTCTATTAGTGTTCATTTTGTTACATAATTAGATGGTTCATTAGTCAATTATTTCATACCTAATAGACTATTATGACGCTCTATAGCTTACTGAATTATTTGCTTTCCTGTGGAAGTACAGACCAGAATGCAAATGTACTAATTAGTTTAAATTATTGATAAAGTTTATAAGTTAATTGATAAAATTTCGTTCATTATGCCTTTTATTATTATTTTATTTGCCTTTATTATTATACTATTATTTTTTATGAGAGGTTAGGTAGGTCGGTATATTGTTTCGCCAGTTGGGTCAAAAATAAATTATTTGACTTTCAAATACAATAAAGTTAATCATTAAAATATACGTAAATATAATCATAGAATACATTCATTTATTGATATGACGGTAAACTTATTTTTCGAATTTTTCTAGTGAACTCTTGTTTTTACAAGTATGCTGTTTGACGCAAAATTATTATGACGTCACAGTTGCGATCTCATTTAATCTTTTATATATAAAAATGGATCGCAAAATGTGTTGGTAAGCGCATAACTCAACAACGCCTGGACCAATTTTGCTTATTTCATTTTTTGTCGTGTTTGTTATTGTCAGGAGAAGGTTTTTATCAAAGAAAATATTAGAAAAGTAGAGGGGAAGATTAGGAAAAAGTGACCGTTTGATAGCGAGATAGTTGTAGGTACCCGTGCGAAGCTGGGGCGGGCCGCTAGTTTTCAATAAAGGTATTGAATTTGACATGTTGAAAATTACCGAATTATGTGCAACTTTTAAAAGTATCAACCATTGGGTCATCGGGATATCTTAAAAAAACTTTGCGGTATTTATTATAAGCATTACTGCTTATAATAAATACCGCAAAGTTTATAATAATATGTAAATATTATCCAAATTATATACATATCACTTTACCTAAGCCTAAACCTGTCTGACTATTTAATTTTTGAAAAAAAAATGAAGTTAAGGAAATGTCTTGTGTGTGAGTGTTTCTAATATGAGATTCATGTTATTAAATAAGACTTTACACCTATAACTTAATTGTTTTTACTTCACCTCAATTAGTGTTTGCAGGAAAATATCCCGTACCATTATTATCTTGTTATTGGCGATACAGCTTCATTAAAATTTAAGATAAGCTATATGTATAGGTAGGCTACATACTGAAATTATCCTTATTTCAATATTTTGGTAATTAGAACCAACACCTTGCTAATTAGGCGAGTAAAAACTGTTAAACAATCATATTATTCGTTTAAACTTTAGCCGAAACGAAATATTACTTAAAGTGAACTGTAAGCTAAGGACAAACATCATAAAAAAATAAAACTGAAATCAGACCACGTGATACATTTTTGTTAATATAGGTAAGTACCTACCTAGAAACATTATTATAAAAATTATTCGAGCAGAAAATTGTGATCATCCTGCAGGTGAGGTAGGTCAGCCAAGTCCCGCGCCTGCGTAGACACTTAGCATCGGTATAAACATTTTCAAGAAATAGGATGAAAGGATATCACCAATAATTAAAATACTTAGCGTTAAGCTTAAATTGGGAGGCTGTACAATGACTCATCAAAGAAGTATATGTTCTTATTCCTTACGTAATTCTGGTACAATAACAAAATTTCAGATATTGTGCAATATATTTGGAAACATTTTCAACAATTGAAACTGATTTACGAAATAAAGTTACTTTATTTGTAAAGTAAATAAAGTATTAGGTACCTAGTAGGTTTTGCGATTATGTGAAGGTATTTTTTACAATGAAAGATATCATGAATGATTACCAATGACGATATCCTCTATGATGATTACCAAGGCTCACAGTTGTATTAGGCTAGCATTACTTAGGATTGTTCAGTATTTTAAAAAAATGTGAACAATAGGGATCCTAGAATATTAAAAGAAGATGATTAGAAGTTGTCTATCTCGATTAGGTATATCCGAAACATTTTAGGGAACCCCGTCACTGTTTTGTGTAAAATCACTACAAGGATGGCAATGTGGAACCATTTTCAACAAATTTACTTCATTTCCTAGATATTAAATTGTTATGAGTCTCGTTGTTGTGAACTGCGATTACCTACCTACTCATCATACAAAAATTAATTAGGTAGGTACTTTAGATCAACTTGAACTCAACCAAGTCTCTTGTTTATTCCTTGGAATTAGCAAATAGCTTCAATACCTATAAAACAGAAGCCATCTTCTATTTTACTTTTGCCTTTCTCTCTTCTTTGTTTGAACACGCCTATCTTTGAAACTAGGGACTGTTTGATTCGAATTAATATTTTTGTGTTGGGTACAGTAGGATCATTTATCATAATATGAAAAATTCTAGATATTTAACACATGCAATTGAAATTTATATTTATGCACGCTCCAGCAACTTCACCTGACAACAAAATGCACTAAACATAAACTCGATCTAATACTATGAGAGCAACTAAAGTTATAATTATTTACTTTAATGATATAGACATTTTTAGACAAATCTGTTGTCGCTTTGAAGGTCAAAGTCAGAATAAGTTTCCTATAAGCAAGAGGTCAATATCCTCCGCCTACACTATTGAATCATTTTATTAACACCTCTCATTACAGCCTTCATAGTCATGCATACAAAAAATACATACATACGTAGAAATTAAAATAACATATTGAAATAGCCTCGTAACTTAACTGTGGGTAGCCATGCTTCGGTACCAATAGGTCGGCTATACAGGAGTGATACCACGGCCTTACAGGAAACCAGCGTGAAACAACCACAGCGCTGTGATTCGCGAGGTTACCGGAGGCCCAACCCCTCCCCTCTTCAAATCCCTCTCCAATCACTAAATCCAACTCTAATCCCCAAAAGATCGGTAAGGCACTCGTAAATTCTCTGTTGTAGCGGGTGTCCATCAAATTTATCATCAGGTATTTCGTCTGCTCGTTTGCCGAACTGTTATATAAAAACTTAACTATTTCACCCCCAAATGGTCTGCCATTCGCCTATTATTAAGTTATAATAAATTAAAACTTAAAAAAATATACACTTCAATACTATTTTAATAATTATTTAACATAATCCAGACACAGACTAAGTATAAGGTCATCCCAGTGTCTTTTTGGCGAAATATTATTTGCGAAACTCGTTCATTCTGTTGCATTCTCGCCGCGTTCAAGCAGTTTCAACTTGATTTAAGTGGTATGGGGGCATGGTCAAGGGCAAGCCACACTTATTTTGGGTCCAAGCCATACATTTTGGTATCATATAGTAGGCGTCAGTGACGTAATCCGGAGTTCTCGTGAACAATCATTACAATTAGCATGTGTTTTAATAGTCTTTGTCTTAACAAAGAGTTATAAGAGCTAAAGATTTGGTGGTTGTTATAACAAGTCATTCTAGTATTAGTAAGTACATATGCCCTTAAAAAGCTCGGGAAAAAATCAAATTTTGAAAATACCGTCTAGTACTTATTGTTCGTTGTTTCTAGTGCTAAACTAAGAATCATATGTCATGCCTATCTGAAACAAGGAGTCATTTTTAGTCAGTAGGGTGTTACATGTCCCCTCGCTTTACAGCAGGGAAAAACATATGACGATAGTCCGCATTCAAAAATTTAGCAGACATAATTATGTAGGTATACGCAATGAGGTGATTAAAAACGCAACATTCATAACATTTAAAAAAATTGACAAAACAAAGGAAACTCCCAGATTTCGTACCTTCGACCTCGCTACAGTCTTTGTTAATTGGAAACTAATTAGTCGTAGACTAGGTAATTTGATAACTTACATGTTTACTAACAAAATATGTATATACAATAGGTACATTTAGGTCAGAATTAGTTGGTCAAGGGTAATAGCCCAATTAACAGTTGACACCGCGCGGTAACCCGGTACTCCAAATTAGACTCAGTTAGGCAAGTACCTTATCAACATAATTATTAATTATTAGAGTCTACTTGTCCATCTTCATTGAAATCAAGCAAGAAATCCAGATGCCGAGTGCTTTTTTGAGGTTGGGAATTCATTTAAATGATTTTTCTGGCTCAGTTAGGCGAGATTAAGTGTCAGACTCTTACTGAACAAAAACAACTCCATTCCTTATCCTGCTCCAGACCGGGGGCGCGGTACTTTATTACCCGCAACCCCGGCTTAACATCGGTCCTGTAGGACCCCATCTGTGTGATGGTGTATTGGTTCTTTGAGGCGCGCGAATTGACAATTAACAGAACCCCGTGTATAAATGGCAAATCCCAGATTAACGTTAGTAACTATTCCCAATGCGTTTATTAACGGGTGTCCTTATATTATGACCAGGATCGTAGGTCTTTAGCTTCTGTATAATAAAGCGTTTGGTGGACTATGGGAATTCTGTTTGTTTAGGTAGGTACATTTATCTTCCGAGTGATTCATCAGATGTCATTGACACATCCGCAGAAATGTACTGTCCCTAGCAACTATAATTATAACACGTATGATGTAATCTGTTTGTTATTGTCCGGTACAATCGTACGTACAGACCAAATATATCGTAGTTTATCTTGATTGATGATTTTTTAGTTAACTTTAGAAAATCTTTGCTATTCTAACAGCTGCTGGTTGTCAATCCCAAATTCCCGAATTGTGGGAGAGAGAAGGCCGCTGGTACAGGTCGGTCACGGTCAAGATCACAACACGGGGATTAGCTATTACATCGTATTTTTTAATCTAAACTTATGACTCAGCATATTTCTATCGCTGCCAAACCATAAGACATAAAACAAGGCAGTCTATTTATAAGCAACCATTTAAATCAACGAAAAATCATGAACAGAGAGTGTTTTGTGCGTGTAAAAAACTGTTTACATTAGTTATTATGTAAAGTCTAGAAGAACGTTTATCTCATTGAGTTAACGTTTTGTCTAGACTATTTTTACATCACACGTAATAATAAATTATGCTTATTCTGTTTTATTTTCTTCAGCTAATTGTAATCTGTAGAACTGCTGTCTTACAGTCGAGTGAGTCAAGTTCGTCTTTGTTTTTCGAATATTTGTTATGGCTAGTATGGCTACATAAACATTTAAGTTTTCCTGTACTTTATGCCATAGTGTCCCAGACCAAACGACAAATTCATAGGTGCTCCAAAGGTCTAGAGTATGGAGTAGGAGTCTCCTGCTTCCCTTGGAAATCCTATCGAAGAACTAACTCACGATATCGTTAGAGTCACTCTTTTTTTGAGATATAATTTTTAATAATTTTACTTCCATTTCGTTATCTCTAGAGAGCGACAAATTTCTTAAACTGAGTTTATTTTGCAAAAAACTGACACTTGATATTATATTATTGCTTCCCTTAGGTGGGCACCACAATATTCCCCCAGGGTTGGCAGTGGCCTTTACGCCAGCTTTGCGGATATAGAATTCGTCTCAGTAGGTCAGTCTCTCAATACAAGGCAATTTAAACATTGCCCAGCCTTTATTTTATTATCTGAATACGCATATCTTAACTGAGAGACCTTGAAGGCACGGATGCCATTCTCGTTTCGTCTAAGCAAGAAGAAAGCAAACAGACTGAGTCTATCAATACAAATAAATTTGCTTTAAAAAACTTGGTTTTATAGTATACTTCAACTCAGGTTCCGAATAATAAATCAATGAAAGAAAAGAACGGAAGAGAAAGAAGAAAGAAAAAACTTTATTTCACACTCTAAAACATGTGACACATAAGATTCTATACAGACAGTTAATAGACTACCTACCTGCTAGTGTCCCAAGTGTGCGGTGAAACGGGACCAGTTCAGAATGTGCAAGAAAGGGCCTTGCGCTGGTATTCTACTGGCCTCTTAAGTGACTTGCGGACGAACAAGCCACCTTCGGACAACAGTAGGTAAACAATTACCAATGCTCACATAAAAAGGGTAAAACAAAATCCCGGACGCTGAAACCGTTCATGTGGTTTAAAGATATTTTTTATCTTTAGTAGCAATAAAATAATTTATAAGTAACCAACATAATTTTAATGAATAATGATTTCTCTGGCATCAAAGTTGGGAAAACCCCGTCCAACTTCAAAGTACTTAAATAAATTAAGTTTAAAAAACTGTGACGTTATTTAAGTGAACCTCGCTCTTGTACTCTGATATTATAATGAATCACTATGCACTTAGCAAGGACCAACTGCTGTAGTTCCCAGATTCTATTGGTCTTATGCCATTTGCTTGGAACTTGGCCTTCTACCATCCCTAATTACAAGAAATCTTGTCAACCTGGGTTTTCAAATGACGAGTTATCATTACTTGCATTAATTGGTTGTTTAATGATCTTTTTCTATGTTACGTCTTCTTTAAATTGAACTTTAAATTGACATAACGTTTTCAATTGTTTTTTTATTTAAAACGTTAAGTAAACAGCTACATAAAGCTGTAAAGGATAGGAAAAGAAAAAAAACAACATGTCAACAATATTGTACAAGTCCCTTGCCCGGCTTTTGGGCCAGGGATTAAGATTTACATGAAGTTTAGTGGAATTAGAGATTGAGGATGGGTAGTGGGTAAAGATTGGTCCTTAACTGACACGCAGCCAAACAAATGGTTTTTCTTGTAAGGCCGTATAGTATCACTTGTACCTATAAAGAGTTATGCATATACCTCACATGTACTATAGGTAATGATTCTTTGCACCTGTTTATCACATTGCGCATAGTAAATACTTCCTCTTCATGCTTGTCATGTCACACTTTATATGAACTATGTGTATTTGTTTATTTAATTTACTTAATATGATGTTCTGCTTTTTGAGTTATTTGTCTAAAATGAAGTGTATTTATAGTCTAATGGCTTATATGCCTATTTCTGAACTGTCAGAATCAAATCAATAGAATTGCAGAAGCGGAATATTCACTTTATCCGCTTAAAACGAATGTCGACTTCAAAAATATTGTATTAAGTTTGTTTTTCCAAACTTTAAATAATTAATTAAAATATCTAATATTCATTTCGCAGAATGGCAACAACAACAACGGCAGCGATACTGACCTAGATCACCCCAGGCAGCCCCTCTTAGAGAGAAGAGGAGGGCAGCTTCCTCCTTTAGCTGGTCAGTAAACCGAGATTCTTCTCATTTGAACCAGATGTAACGTTACTAGACTTTAATTTTGTAAATGAATCAGATGTGTATTCAAAAATATTGCACTTTGTGTGTAGTTTCTTTTTTATAACAAAATAATCGTTTAATTTAAACGAGTTTCTTTATTATTCATGGAATGTTTTCTTCGCTGTCCAGGTCCTGAGACTGACGAGCTAGATGGAGACCCACCGAAGGATGCCGCTCCGTTCCCTGGTGCCGATGTCAGTTTGTTGAATACCAGGGATAAGAAGCCGGGCGACCATGATCATGGTAAGTTTTTATTTACTTACTTATGGTATAACAAAATCCAACAAATCAAGATCATCATCAACCTGTAAGTGCCTACTACTGAGCTAAGGTCTCTTCTTACACGGAGAAAGTTTGAGCATTATTCAAACGCTTGCTCAATTAATATTTGCTCAAAACTTATAATTAGGAATTATAAGTCCCAGTTTCCAGACGATGTTTTCTCGTTTGCCAATGGTGTCTAAATAATCAATAGAAAGTACGGCGAAGCGGTCTCTCATATATTCTTAATTTTTCGATAAATAATACATAGCTAAATAAGACTTATAAATTAACTAACCAGTTTCGAAACGTGCGAGTTAATCAACGTTTGGTTATGTAAGATTTCAGCAATTACTGTCCAACCCGGATATTCTGCGTATGGAGATTCTCAGAATAGCGCGGAATCTGGACTGGTTTTCGGACAACTGGTACCTACGTATATCTCGGTACAGAACATGTGCGCACACGCAAACACGCACCTTTTTCCTCCCGTTCCTTAAAATAGATTTTCACGAAACTATTAGCCATTTTTTAATATTTAACCAATCGTTAATGGACGTTCTACTTCATTCAAATCTATAAGTACTTTGGAACGTGCACCTAGCTTTACTGACGAACACCGAACAGACTGACGCCTAGTTTCAAAAGTTGCCTACGTTGGAAATTGATTTTGACTTTGACTTTGATCATATGTCACAAGTACCTACTTAAATGTTTGTCTTCTTAACGAACGTGTCATTCCCAAGCAATATAAGCGAATAACAATTTTTGAAACAAATTAAATACACAATGTTATCAATACACCTCATTGTGACCTCTTTAAATTGGGGTCTCATGCGAAGTAGCTCAGACCACAGATAAGGAACAATGTCCCGCGATATGATTGTGTCATCAATTATATTATCATTGACCGCCACCCGCCATCGCACTAAAGGATGTGGTCGCCGGCAACAGCTGATATTGAAATTCAGAAATTCTCATCAATTTGTTCGGTTTTTGGAAACAAAACTTAAAATAATACTTACCTACAATAGTGTTATCTACTTCTTATTCTGCTTCTAGACTCCTAGTCGTAACTACAATCATATAGGAAAGTAAAATTATTGTGTTTTTCCTAAATTTACTAAAATACATCAAATCAATTTCTGCCAGCGGCCTCGCCTGCCCTACCATGGAAAGAGGAGTCTATGTGCTTCGCCTAGACTATTATCTTTCTCTGTGTTCAATTTCATTCAGTTTCGTTCAACAGTTTTTATGTGAAAGAGTAAAAAATATTCATGTCCTTACAAACTTTCGTTTAAATTTCCAATTAATTTCTTGATAGGTAAGTAGGTTCAGCAAAAGCATAGACTAGGTGCTACGAGCTACGGCGTAGCTGACGGCTGGCCAATCAACCAAATTCAATAGATTTTTAACTTTGTTATAAAAGGGATATAATTGAAAATCGAAACTGAATCTGAATTTCTAATAAACGGTGTTTTATTCCTTCGTTCCAGATGACACTGAACGCCACTCGGAGCTGGACCCCAGCGACAAACACTCGATGTACGGCGACGACGCTGCCACTGACGGTAAATGGTCTTCGGGGCATGACGAGACTGACCATCCTTACGGTGACTGGCACATAACACTTTATTACGTTCTCGACATTGCAATCTTTTCAAATATTTCTAAAAAAGCATTTATTGAATACAACGTGAATTTTAATTAACCGCCATCTCGTGGCAGAACGATTGAACCTCAGGTTTACTACCTTAAAAAATCTTTTCCAAATTACAATGATTGTTATACACATACATAACATTAATCACTTGACTGCCGGTTTATAAGACATAATAGAAAACACATTGTGTCTTGTGTGGAGTTAAGTAGATTCATCTACATCCGAGACGATATACCTATATATGTACTTACATACCGACATATCTTTACATATTGGTCCATAGTATAGTATCTCACAGTCAAACCCATAGCTTGATTATGTGGAACTGTCGAAAATATAATTAGGCCTGTGTCTAAATTTACTTCTGACTAAGTAGAAATAGCCGACACAGCAGGTCACTACACTTAGTTGATCACTACACTCTAGCACAAACTAATTACCTTACCTAAAATATTTTAATAGGTTATTGATTACATTAACAATTGAGAGAGATTACTAACACAATCTATACAGTTTGGCCGTCAGACAACTACTTATTCTTTCCCAATAGTAGTTCCTAAAAGGCACATGGTAGGAACGTCAGCATTGCATTGACCGCTATTGGATGCGATTAGGTACAGAGAAAAGGAACTTATCTCCTTAGAAGTCGAATGAATCCGAGTTTGACCAAAATTTGCATGAAATTAAAACCTGCATGAAGAAGCATACTCATTGGACATCCACAACACCAGAACCAGAGTCGCAAGTGTGTTGCCAGTATATAAAGTATATAATATGTTTAGGGGGTGTCGGGTTACCTCAATCACACGGTGAAACACAAACCTGTACCTAATTGTTTCACGCCGGTTTTCTAGGTCCTCAGCTTAGGATTCTACATCTCAATTCTCTGTAGACAAGCACTGGGCCAGGGCATCACTACTTGGGTACTTTTAGAACTTAACGAATACTTAGTCAATAAGTTATTACAATAAAGATATTATATTTGCAGACGTCAACGATCTTGCAGCAAGATTTGGCGAGTCTCGACCCGTGTCACCATTTTCTGCCATTGTAAGTATTTTCAATGACTGTTGTTTTTTAATTGCGTTTTATCCAGGATACATAAGAATTTGCTATAGATATATTCAATATCATTATATGTCGTTGCAGGCTCTCCCCGATGTAAATGTGAACACATACCAGCAGAAGAAGAACTTAGCGCAGGGTATGATGGACCTGGCGCTGCTATCAGCTAACGCCAACCAGCTGCGCTACGTGCTGGAGTCTGCCTCCACACATCCGTACTACTACCCCAGCCTCACATTCATCTCTCTCAGCATCATCTTCCAAGTAGGGGCACTAATATTTATATTTCTAACGATTACATTATAACGGGAACTTGATAGGTTCCCATTCAGGAGACCGTACTAGTGTGCTGAGTGGGCCTTCAACAAACTGATCTTAGAGAGTTTTTTATATAGGGACATATCTCTTAAAATAATTACTACAGTTTACCGGCAAACGAGCAGACTGATCAGCTTATGGTAAGCAATTGGCGCCGCCCATGTACACTCGTAACACCAAAGGGACTCCAAGATTAAGGACAGAAGGAGAAGGATTTAAGAATAGAATATTTGGGGATTGAGGATGGGGTGGGAGTGGATTGGCGGTCTGGTAACCTCACTCATACAGCGAAACGCAACGCAAGTCTTGTTTCATGCCGGTATTTTGTGAGCCTGTGGTATCCCTCTGGTTGGGCCGACACTTCTCTTACTTTAGGCAGAGGCCGCGGTGCCTCATTGCGCTTGCCCCGCAAACCCGGTTGACCATCAGCTCTATATTAGCCTCCTTCTACGAGTACTCTTCTTCTTCAAATCTTCTGGCTCAAAGAGCCAATTGAGCGTTGCGTGCCGCGCGCGCCGTACGCTCGGGTCTAGTTCTAGTTCTGGTCGGGCATTGGAAGATCATCTCTCGACATTACCTATGCCTTATTGTTTTCAGATCATGGTCGGCGTGGGACTCATCATGAACAGTCGGTACGACGTGAACGACCAGAAGGAACGCTGCAAGGCGGACAAAATAAATAACATGACGGTAATCGGCATCTTCCTCATCACTATTGTCAATGTGTTCATCACTTCGTTCAGCGTCGCCACTCAGACTCTTCCAGTTACTACGACCGTGCAGCAAGCTGGATAATTTTCACAGTTACAACGCGGTAGTAGCTCATTTTAAGGGAATGTAAGAAGACGATTCTTAATACGACTGATTACATATAGAAAATATTAAGCTATTACTTAATTAACTAATAATACTTAGTTAATATAAAAACAAAGCCATTACTTATAATATAATAATAACATGAAATACATTTTTTTATATTTTATCCGAACCTGCATTTACCCTAATACTTATGCAAGTTAAATACTTACAACTCGAATTGGTACCACCAAGCAACGCCTACCGGAATCATGTTAGGACCTATTTGAAATCATACGGCCTAATTACAAAACAAGGTTTTTCTTTAGTCTAGGAGTCTAGGTGAAGGTGAGACCCTTCACCAAGGTGACCTTCAATTCAAAATACAAAACCTGACTCAAAGGTTACGGTAAACCCTTGTTTTGAAATAAGGGGGATAGTGTTTAGGCTATTTTCTCTTTGTATTTATTCCGTGGTTGTGACACAAGAAGTTACAGGTGCTGTTCAGACCACAAAAATTACTATTGTTAAACAATTTTTTTAATTGAAAAAAAAAACCACAAAGTTTTTGTACATGTTGACTATCGTTGTATTGTGTTTTCTATTGATAATTAATTATTAATATTTTTCTAGGTAGGTCCTGTTTCATAGTATGGCCTGCTAGTAGACCCTGTTTTATTGGTTCCAGTACTCAACTATTTAATATAAGAACTTTATATTTGTTTCTTCAATACCCGAAATAATATATTTTTAGGTATCTAGGTACTTACAAAGTTACTGCATTTATAGATATTATATTCCACGACTTCTCATTTTGCTCAATTCTCCGGCTACATTAAACTCATTTGCAAATAGATAACTAGATAGTTAAGACAATAACATGTTAATAATAATGATGTATATGTCACCGGAAAATAACAAGATCCGTAAGTTTATCAATTTACTAGGAAGTTTATAAACTTTCGTAAGATTCTAAACGGGAGATAAATTGTAATATTTTACGTCCACGTTTTCGTAAAATTATCAATTTCCGACGTCATACGGTAAATTTATAAACTAACGAATATCTTTTCGTAAGATTTTATATGGTTCGACCAATCACAGAAACTCTTTTAATTACACGATCTTTGAAATACGTAAAATAACACGCTGCTCTCTGATTGGTCAGTGTTCATAGTGGCAATGCTTGTGTCCATAGACTTTGAAATAATCAGACTGGACAAACTATAAATTGGAAGCAACAATACCTGGTTCCTCTTTGCCACGGATGTAGTGAGTTGAGTTTTCTATTATCTGTTAACTGTTTCAATAAGCTATTTAACAGTTACTTGCTAAAATACAGTTCCGTGGCCAGCAATGGCGGCCGCGAGGAAGAAGTGACACGTGACAGCCAACCAACCAATCAGATCGCGCGTAGCGTTTGCTTACTGCTTACTTATTATTTTACGAGTGAGTTCAGTAAGTTTATCAATTTACGAAAATGTGGACGTAAAATATTACACTTTATCTCCCGTTTAGAATCTTACGAAAGTTTATAGACTTCCTAGTAAATTGATAAACTTACGGATCTTGTTATTTTCCGGTGACATATACATCCGCAAGGCAGCTTGTAGCGAGCTGTTGGGCAGTGGCGACCCCACGGACCTGACTCCCGGGAGGTGTCTTGTTTTTCACCTCCGGTTAGTCCTCGTGACGAGCTGGAGTGAACACTGATGAAGAACAAGCCCTCCCACCTCATTCTTGCCTTAATTGGCTGGCCTGAGTGGAGATTCGCAACAGTAGGAGTTGAAGGAGACTCGGGGGAAGGATGTATCTCAGTAAGGTGCTCGTCCCTACGAGCTTGCTTGCTTATGATTTTTTTCTCTTGAGAAATTACCTTTACCTTTTGAATTTACCTTTAATAGATAAATTGTATGAATTATTATTTTTTCTCTATTGAAGTCGATATTGTACCAGGGACCGTACGCTACGATCAGCATTGTAATGTTAGCTATTCGATTCTACGTTTTTATGATACTGCACGACGAAATAACTTTAAATCAGATCTGCTAATATATTTAATAAAAGTTTAATCGATTTTTTTGTGTCATATTCGCACCTTAGTGTATGAAAAATCTTATGAATAAGACTGATTTATAATTTTCATATTTTGTACTTAGTTGTAAAACAATTGTCATGAAATTCAGCTAATCTCATAAACTAGTATTCATAATAATATCTTAAGTTTATGGTATTTTATGTTACCATTAGAGTAAGGTATTTATTTAGTTGTGTATATAAAAATAAATTTTATTGTAAGTTAACCATGCCGTTTCATTTTGTGCGTAAATTTTCATCAAGTTAGTAGTCAAATCATGCGTTTTCCCTTGTGCTGTTAATGTTGTCGTTGTAGGTAAAAATAATGGATGTATTGTGGTAAATAAAACACATACTTCAGAATCCAAAATGTATTGAATACAAAACAATCTAATAAAATTGTCAGATGGCAATTTCAAAATATTCTATTTTAATAATAGTTAATAGTAAGAGGAAACATTGGCCGTCTGTCGCAGCAGCTCGGCGGCGGTGAGCTGGGAGTGTTGCTGGCGCCGAGTGTCCCAGTGTCTCGCCCGCAGGCAGGGCGCCTGCAGGGCCTCATCACAATAACCTAACCTACATTACATACACATACAACACGCGGGGCAGAGTAACGCGGGTTACTCAGGCCACGCCTGCGCACACCTTAATTGTAATACTAAACTCAATCGATTGCTGTTACGTGGTGGAGTCTATCCGTATTGCTGTTACGTTCAGTTTGTGACATTCCGTGGGCACGAGGAGTGACATCTTACTATTGCTACCGCTACCACCAGGCTACAGCTGAGACACCGCAGGCAGTAGCGACTTCAATCTTTCCTTTCTCTCTTTGTCTCCTCATTTTTTAAACCACGTGGTGTAACACCAATGTATATAAACAGTGTCCCAAAATATATATTGGAAAATTGATTAAAACAATAATAAAAAATCTATATATAGGAACATAGTATTGGAAATAAGAAAAAAAAATTGTTTCCTATAAACAGTCACCCTAGTTTTTAAGCTTTGAATATAGTAATGTTAGAAGAATCGTTCATTTAGTATTTACGACTAAATTCCCACTTTGGTATCGCACGAGATATTGTTTAGTACATCCGTAACTTAAATGTCGAGCTGTGCTTAGGCTACCTAATCTATAAATAGTCTTAATTGAATTAGATATGATTTGCTTAACATGTCAACTATCGAGATGTTTACCACACATGGCTCTGCAGCTCGCAGTATACCCCCAGGGGTAAGTACTAAATGAACGACACTGCTCTATTATTTCGAAATAATTTGGATTACAGCTAGTGGCGTAAATAATCTTTACACCTCCCCTCGGGGACAAAAGATCATCTATACCTATACTAATTACTTTGGAAAGGTACTTTAGATAGGGTGAACTACATGATAGAGGTCTGCGTTTGGTTACCGGGACCCGAGTCTGCGCTTCGCAACACGATGACGATATCTATGTCTACTGTAAAGAGCCAGATTTAGTTGGATATAATTTCGAGATCGTTATCGACTAATATAAGAAGACAGGCAGTATGACCTATAAATGCATAGTGTAACTCGGATAACCACATTATCCAATCCATTGGCAATCCGAATAAAAAATTAATAGAAATTTAGAGAAGTTTCTAGCGGGGTATTAATTCATCTAGGCAGAAAATATATAGTAAGCAGACGCCAGCGTCGTACCGTAAAGGGACAGAACGAGAGAAACATTTCTTAGAGATATTGTTGCATTATAAAACTAGATTACGGCGAAGACATAGATGTAGCGCGTGAGGAATGATATTAACGTGTTCGAGTCGCGAAGCAGGCTCGAGCATGTGGCGGCGCGCGACGTGACGCGGACCATCTAGATGGCGTCGATGTCCACGTCGACGTCATCGTCGTCCTGGGGCTTAGCGGGCTTGGCGGGCGCGGCCGACACCGCCTTGATGGGGGTCACCTTCGCACGGTCGTCGTATTCAATCTGCAATTTTTTTAAATTTATTATTTCAGTCAAGTTGTGTGATTTTAGGTGAATGTGTTTGGGTTTCCTTCCTGACGCTATAACTCCAGAAAGCACGAACCGATTCCCACGGTTTTGCATTCGTTGCAAAGGTCTCGGGCTCAGTGAGGTTTATAGATAAGAAAATTCAGGAAAAATATCCGCGCGGGCGGAGTTACGGGCGACCGCTAGTTTTAGTATAGAAATGTCCGTGTAACGAACCTCGATGTCATGCTCGGAGTCGTCTCCGTCGCTGGAGTCCTCCTCGGCCTGCTGCAGCCACTCGAGGAAGGGCGTGGCGCGGCGCCTTATTTCGGCAATCACTTCCTTGCTGGCGTACTTGCGGGACGGCTTCGCGGCCCATTCCAGGATGGCCTTTTCTTCCACGATGTCTTCGTCATATAGCAGCTGTAGACAAAATGGTTCTATCAGAAGTATGAGTACTTATGTTGTGTGTTTTTTGAGGGCGGAAAATTAAATGGATTCTTACCCTTATGGGTGAGACGAGAGGGACATTAAGACTCGAAGAAACCACGTTTATAATTCAGTGATTTATTAGAATAATAACCGTCAACCGTCAATACATCAATGCATACATACATTTGAATCTTGCTTCAATTTTGACAGACCGTTTTGAAGAGAACTATAGTTCTAGATGTAATTATTCTAAGTGTGATTTATTCCTTATATATAAAAATGGATGGCAAAATGTGTTGGTAAGGGCATAACTCAAGAACGCCTGGCCCAATTTTGTCAAATGTTTTTTTGTTGTATTTATTATTGTTAGAAGAATGTGCTTATCAAAGGTAATTTAAGAAATGTCGAGGGGAAAATTGGGAAAAGTGACCCTTTTAGCGAGAGTTGGACCCGGGCGAAGCGGGGGCGCGCCGCTAGTTTTCAATAATTTTATTTGTATTTATAATGATATATTTTTTTATAAAATTGCAACGTATGACTATACTCGGAATTTTAATTCCATTCCAGATTTGACAATTTCGGTGTTGCAACGTTATGACACGTAATAAATAGTGACGTTGCGAAATTATTCGATATGGAAATCGAATATTTCTGAATCGATTCCTCTCGTTTATAAATTTACTCTCGTAAACTAAGTTTATCAGGGTATATAATATTTTTGAACCGATAATTTAGTTTTGAGAATTAATTAACGAACTGAGACTTTTCTTTTGTAATTGTGTGTGAAATTAATAAGAAATGTGATCATGAAGGAACGTGACAAATAAAACAGACATTTTATAAATTGTCACCGTCATCGCGATCGCTATCGCTGTTACTTTATGTAAATACTAAATGTATTTATTATGAATTGTGTCTGTGATATTTATTGTCAATTTACATATCTAGCTTACTCATTTTTTCCTCTTCTTTGAAAACATGGGATACACATTTAGACCATTCGGTAGCCGTAATTTTTTGAATGCCTTCCTGAAACTGATTCACTGATTGTTTATCGATTTTTGTGTTCATCACTACACTGTTATATTTGGTATCATTATTTCACAAAATGTCACTGGTCAATGTCAAATGTGTCAAATCAGGAATCGAATTAAAAGTCTGACTATAGTATACAATTTTTTTTTTGCGTTAAACAATCGCTGTCCCGCATTACAATTTTCTTGTGTCGTGAGTGCGTACATATACACAGTCCCGCAATAACAATTTGTTATTCTGTACGGGAATTGAACCCGTGACAGTAGTTCGTTGTCCAGCCACTGTGTCAACTGTGTAGTCGATGTGAAAAATCTGTGTGTTGAAATGTTTGCTCAACGTAATTAAATAGTAAATTCATTTCTGAAAGATTAACAGAGTATGTAGTCAGATTAACAAAAATAATTAAATAATAAATAACATAAGAAAGCCCAAACCATGTTGTAGCACGATGTGTTGGTGCGGCCGGAGTGATATTACGGCCTCGCACAAAATCTCGCGTGAAACATCAGCGTTGTGTTTTGCTTTGTGAGTGAGGTTTCTGGAAGTACCGTCTTTCTGGCGCCAGCCGCAGCAGCAGGATGTAACCGGGCGTACCTTGAGTATGGCGGGCACCTTGGGCAGCAGGTCGGGGTTGTGCGCGACGAGCGCGGTGAGCGCGTGCAGCACGGCGCGGGGCTCGGCGCGCGCCAGCCGCAGCAGCAGGATGTAACCGGGCGTACCTTGAGTATGGCGGGCACCTTGGGCAGCAGGTCGGGGTTGTGCGCGACGAGCGCGGTGAGCGCGTGCAGCACGGCGCGGGGCTCGGCGCGCGCCAGCCGCAGCAGCAGGATGTAACCGGGCGTACCTTGAGTATGGCGGGCACCTTGGGCAGCAGGTCGGGGTTGTGCGCGACGAGCGCGGTGAGCGCGTGCAGCACGGCGCGCTGCGCGCGGGGCTCGGCGCGCGCCAGCCGCAGCAGCAGGATGTAACCGGGCGTACCTTGAGTATGGCGGGCACCTTGGGCAGCAGGTCGGGGTTGTGCGCGACGAGCGCGGTGAGCGCGTGCAGCACGGCGCGCTGCGCGCGGGGCTCGGCGCGCGCCAGCCGCAGCAGCAGGATGTAACCGGGCGTACCTTGAGTATGGCGGGCACCTTGGGCAGCAGGTCGGGGTTGTGCGCGACGAGCGCGGTGAGCGCGTGCAGCACGGCGCGCTGCGCGCGGGGCTCGGCGCGCGCCAGCCGCAGCAGCAGGATGTAACCGGGCGTACCTTGAGTATGGCGGGCACCTTGGGCAGCAGGTCGGGGTTGTGCGCGACGAGCGCGGTGAGCGCGTGCAGCACGGCGCGCTGCGCGCGGGGCTCGGCGCGCGCCAGCCGCAGCAGCAGGATGTAACCGGGCGTACCTTGAGTATGGCGGGCACCTTGGGCAGCAGGTCGGGGTTGTGCGCGACGAGCGCGGTGAGCGCGTGCAGCACGGCGCGCTGCGCGCGGGGCTCGGCGCGCGCCAGCCGCAGCAGCAGGATGTAACCGGGCGTACCTTGAGTATGGCGGGCACCTTGGGCAGCAGGTCGGGGTTGTGCGCGACGAGCGCGGTGAGCGCGTGCAGCACGGCGCGGGGCTCGGCGCGCGCCAGCCGCAGCAGCAGGATGTAACCGGGCGTACCTTGAGTATGGCGGGCACCTTGGGCAGCAGGTCGGGGTTGTGCGCGACGAGCGCGGTGAGCGCGTGCAGCACGGCGCGGGGCTCGGCGCGCGCCAGCCGCAGCAGCAGGATGTAACCGGGCGTACCTTGAGTATGGCGGGCACCTTGGGCAGCAGGTCGGGGTTGTGCGCGACGAGCGCGGTGAGCGCGTGCAGCACGGCGCGCTGCGCGCGGGGCTCGGCGCGCGCCAGCCGCAGCAGCAGGATGTAACCGGGCGTACCTTGAGTATGGCGGGCACCTTGGGCAGCAGGTCGGGGTTGTGCGCGACGAGCGCGGTGAGCGCGTGCAGCACGGCGCGCTGCGCGCGGGGCTCGGCGCGCGCCAGCCGCAGCAGCAGGATGTAACCGGGCGTACCTTGAGTATGGCGGGCACCTTGGGCAGCAGGTCGGGGTTGTGCGCGACGAGCGCGGTGAGCGCGTGCAGCACGGCGCGGGGCTCGGCGCGCGCCAGCCGCAGCAGCAGGATGTAACCGGGCGTACCTTGAGTATGGCGGGCACCTTGGGCAGCAGGTCGGGGTTGTGCGCGACGAGCGCGGTGAGCGCGTGCAGCACGGCGCGGGGCTCGGCGCGCGCCAGCCGCAGCAGCAGGATGTAACCGGGCGTACCTTGAGTATGGCGGGCACCTTGGGCAGCAGGTCGGGGTTGTGCGCGACGAGCGCGGTGAGCGCGTGCAGCACGGCGCGCTGCGCGCGGGGCTCGGCGCGCGCCAGCCGCAGCAGCAGGATGTAACCGGGCGTACCTTGAGTATGGCGGGCACCTTGGGCAGCAGGTCGGGGTTGTGCGCGACGAGCGCGGTGAGCGCGTGCAGCACGGCGCGGGGCTCGGCGCGCGCCAGCCGCAGCAGCAGGATGTAACCGGGCGTACCTTGAGTATGGCGGGCACCTTGGGCAGCAGGTCGGGGTTGTGCGCGACGAGCGCGGTGAGCGCGTGCAGCACGGCGCGCTGCGCGCGGGGCTCGGCGCGCGCCAGCCGCAGCAGCAGGATGTAACCGGGCGTACCTTGAGTATGGCGGGCACCTTGGGCAGCAGGTCGGGGTTGTGCGCGACGAGCGCGGTGAGCGCGTGCAGCACGGCGCGCTGCGCGCGGGGCTCGGCGCGCGCCAGCCGCAGCAGCAGGATGTAACCGGGCGTACCTTGAGTATGGCGGGCACCTTGGGCAGCAGGTCGGGGTTGTGCGCGACGAGCGCGGTGAGCGCGTGCAGCACGGCGCGGGGCTCGGCGCGCGCCAGCCGCAGCAGCAGGATGTAACCGGGCGTACCTTGAGTATGGCGGGCACCTTGGGCAGCAGGTCGGGGTTGTGCGCGACGAGCGCGGTGAGCGCGTGCAGCACGGCGCGGGGCTCGGCGCGCGCCAGCCGCAGCAGCAGGATGTAACCGGGCGTACCTTGAGTATGGCGGGCACCTTGGGCAGCAGGTCGGGGTTGTGCGCGACGAGCGCGGTGAGCGCGTGCAGCACGGCGCGGGGCTCGGCGCGCGCCAGCCGCAGCAGCAGGATGTAACCGGGCGTACCTTGAGTATGGCGGGCACCTTGGGCAGCAGGTCGGGGTTGTGCGCGACGAGCGCGGTGAGCGCGTGCAGCACGGCGCGGGGCTCGGCGCGCGCCAGCCGCAGCAGCAGGATGTAACCGGGCGTACCTTGAGTATGGCGGGCACCTTGGGCAGCAGGTCGGGGTTGTGCGCGACGAGCGCGGTGAGCGCGTGCAGCACGGCGCGCTGCGCGCGGGGCTCGGCGCGCGCCAGCCGCAGCAGCAGGATGTAACCGGGCGTACCTTGAGTATGGCGGGCACCTTGGGCAGCAGGTCGGGGTTGTGCGCGACGAGCGCGGTGAGCGCGTGCAGCACGGCGCGCTGCGCGCGGGGCTCGGCGCGCGCCAGCCGCAGCAGCAGGATGTAACCGGGCGTACCTTGAGTATGGCGGGCACCTTGGGCAGCAGGTCGGGGTTGTGCGCGACGAGCGCGGTGAGCGCGTGCAGCACGGCGCGCTGCGCGCGGGGCTCGGCGCGCGCCAGCCGCAGCAGCAGGATGTAACCGGGCGTACCTTGAGTATGGCGGGCACCTTGGGCAGCAGGTCGGGGTTGTGCGCGACGAGCGCGGTGAGCGCGTGCAGCACGGCGCGCTGCGCGCGGGGCTCGGCGCGCGCCAGCCGCAGCAGCAGGATGTAACCGGGCGTACCTTGAGTATGGCGGGCACCTTGGGCAGCAGGTCGGGGTTGTGCGCGACGAGCGCGGTGAGCGCGTGCAGCACGGCGCGCTGCGCGCGGGGCTCGGCGCGCGCCAGCCGCAGCAGCAGGATGTAACCGGGCGTACCTTGAGTATGGCGGGCACCTTGGGCAGCAGGTCGGGGTTGTGCGCGACGAGCGCGGTGAGCGCGTGCAGCACGGCGCGCTGCGCGCGGGGCTCGGCGCGCGCCAGCCGCAGCAGCAGGATGTAACCGGGCGTACCTTGAGTATGGCGGGCACCTTGGGCAGCAGGTCGGGGTTGTGCGCGACGAGCGCGGTGAGCGCGTGCAGCACGGCGCGCTGCGCGCGGGGCTCGGCGCGCGCCAGCCGCAGCAGCAGGATGTAACCGGGCGTACCTTGAGTATGGCGGGCACCTTGGGCAGCAGGTCGGGGTTGTGCGCGACGAGCGCGGTGAGCGCGTGCAGCACGGCGCGCTGCGCGCGGGGCTCGGCGCGCGCCAGCCGCAGCAGCAGGATGTAACCGGGCGTACCTTGAGTATGGCGGGCACCTTGGGCAGCAGGTCGGGGTTGTGCGCGACGAGCGCGGTGAGCGCGTGCAGCACGGCGCGCTGCGCGCGGGGCTCGGCGCGCGCCAGCCGCAGCAGCAGGATGTAACCGGGCGTACCTTGAGTATGGCGGGCACCTTGGGCAGCAGGTCGGGGTTGTGCGCGACGAGCGCGGTGAGCGCGTGCAGCACGGCGCGCTGCGCGCGGGGCTCGGCGCGCGCCAGCCGCAGCAGCAGGATGTAACCGGGCGTACCTTGAGTATGGCGGGCACCTTGGGCAGCAGGTCGGGGTTGTGCGCGACGAGCGCGGTGAGCGCGTGCAGCACGGCGCGCTGCGCGCGGGGCTCGGCGCGCGCCAGCCGCAGCAGCAGGATGTAACCGGGCGTACCTTGAGTATGGCGGGCACCTTGGGCAGCAGGTCGGGGTTGTGCGCGACGAGCGCGGTGAGCGCGTGCAGCACGGCGCGGGGCTCGGCGCGCGCCAGCCGCAGCAGCAGGATGTAACCGGGCGTACCTTGAGTATGGCGGGCACCTTGGGCAGCAGGTCGGGGTTGTGCGCGACGAGCGCGGTGAGCGCGTGCAGCACGGCGCGCTGCGCGCGGGGCTCGGCGCGCGCCAGCCGCAGCAGCAGGATGTAACCGGGCGTACCTTGAGTATGGCGGGCACCTTGGGCAGCAGGTCGGGGTTGTGCGCGACGAGCGCGGTGAGCGCGTGCAGCACGGCGCGCTGCGCGCGGGGCTCGGCGCGCGCCAGCCGCAGCAGCAGGGCGCGGTGTCGCCGCACGTCGGCGGCGACGCTGCCGGCGCGCACCAGCACCTCGAGCATCACCAGCGGCGCCTTCGACTTCACCTCCAGCCTGCACACACACCACTCGTAAACTCTCCGCACCCTCGCACGTCTGCCCCACTGCTAGTCGCGACAGCTCACCGTTCGGCCTCGTGTAGGATCTCGGTGATGGCGCGGTTCGAGTCCACGTCCCCGGAGTCGGCTCGCTGCTTAAGATACGAGTAGAATATGTCCATACGCTGCTTCTCGTTCTTCTCGCTGTCTTCGGACACCGTCATGCTCTTGGCACCCTCAGTCAAGTCTATAACGTGATCAATTCACCCATAAATAATAACGTGGAAATTTTACACAAAACAATATAATTATGTATTAATATTGGTCAAGGACAGAGGGCCATTTTTTTGTCCGGACAAAATATTGAAATGACTTCTCCCGGCCACGGTAAGGCGAGAGAGAGTGTCAGACTCTTACTAACTAAGCCCACTCAGCCATGAGATCTCGCCGGAGCTCATTCCGCCTAGCACTGATTTGGCGCGGCAGAGAATCCTCGACCCGGCAACGCGCGTCTGCGCGCAAACTGTAGACGGCGCGCAAGCGTCTTCGCCTCCAGATCTCACGGCGGTGATCCGGCAAAAAGGTTCGCCGCCTCACCGGAGATCGTGCGATATCCGCGGATTATCCGAATAGCCATGACCCTCTGGGACGCCACAAGCGTACGAGCTGGCCGGCACCTTAAGTCCGGCGCCCACACAAGGGCCCTGTATAAAGCCTTGGATCGCACGATCCTCATATACTACTCTGTCAAGAAAGTACCGGGAAAAAGTCAATAATACACAAAATGTTTGTTATTCATCTAAATTTATTTTATCACCTTCAAAGTATGCTCCTTCAGAAACGATACACTTACGCCAACGAATAATCCAATCATCATAACTTGTTTTAAACGCTGTTTCCGGAATTGAGTTCAGTGCTCGCCGCGAAATCTCCTTTATGTCTTCTAACGATTGAAAACGGGTGCCACGAAGGGGTAATTTGAGTGTGGGAAAAAGAAAGAAGTCGGCTGGAGCCATATCTGGTGAATATGGTGGCTGCTCGATGGTGTTTGTTGAGTGTTTCGACAAAAAATCGTTTACAATGATGGCCTTGTGCGAAGGCGCATTATCGTGATGCAAAATCCAAGAATTTTCTTTCCACATTTCTGCCTTTTTCGTCGAATTTGTTCTCTTAAACGCCGCATAACGCTCAAATAATATTCTTTATTTACCGTTTGACCTTCGGGCAAGAATTCTGAGTGCACAACACCGCGATAGTCAAAGAAAACAGTCAACATGACTTTGACTTTTGATCGACTTTGACGTGGTTTTCGGTTTTGGTTCAGTTGGAAGGCGCCATTCCGAAGCTTGTTGACTAGTTTGCATGTCAAACTCGTAAACCCACGTCTCGTCACCAGTAACAATGCGTTTCATGAATGTTGGGTCGGTATTGACTCGTTCTAGCATGTCCTCAGCGACTTTACTGTAGTATCTCGGGACTAAGGGGTGTCAAATGACAAACTACTGTTTAGCGTCACGATCCATTTATTACTGAGTACTTTCCACAATAATGATGCTTACTATAATCTTACACATACTTACACACTAACATGCATATACTCACACCACATTACAGGGGTTGATTTGAAAAAAAAAAAAAATTTTTTGGTAAACAAAATGTTTTTTTTTTTATAACTATATAGAATAAACAAAACCATGTAGTTTAATAATAAAACTAACAATCTACTGAAAAGAATGTACTGCGCGCAGAAATTCTATACACTACTTAATATTAGTTACAAACGGCTTAGTTCTATTCTTATGAATAATTTCTCGTTTATTGTTTTTCAATATAACAACATTTGGTCCAATATCCTCTAATACTAAATAAGGTCCATCATACAGTACTTGTAACTTAGTCCCGGTTTCACTTTTCACTAATAATAAATCGGATGGATTATATTTCACTGAGTTCACTTTTTGGTCGTACACACTTTTTCTGTTTTGTTTCACTGATAACAAATTTTCACGAGCGTCTTTTTGCGCAACTTGTAATCTATACCTTAATTCTAAACAGTAATTATCTATGTTATACAATGGTTCAACTCTATTACTTAGTCTACTAGGAATTACACAATGTTTTCCAAATACTAATTCATACGGCGCATATTTAGTGGATATATGGACAGTATTATTGTACGAAAAACACCAGTAGGGGAGCCAGTAGCTCCATGCCACCGGGTGCTTATCACACTGAATGCGAAGAAAAGCTCCTAAATGTTTATGCGTATTTTCAATCGAGCCTAAAGTTTGATGATGGTATGAAGTGCTATGTAATTTTTCGATTTCGAGTAATTTACAAACATCTGCCATAGTTGACGATAAAAATTCTTGACCTCTATCAGTGACAATGCATTTTGGTATACCGAACCTTAAAATAAAATTATTAACTAGGGCCTTAGCTACAGTAATAGTTTCTTTATTAGGTAAAGGATAAGCCTCTACGAATTTACTTAAATCGCACTGTAATGTGAGAATGTAACCATTCCCGTCTAAGTCTCTATCTAAAGGACCAACTATGTCTAAGAAAATTCTTTCAAAGGCAGTTGTGGCCGTAGTTGTAATTTCCAATGGCTCAACTGTATGCCTTGAGTGCTTCATTTTTTGACAGCTCTGGCATTTTCGAACATAGTTTTGGACATCTTTCTCTAGTCCTGGCCAGTAAAAGCATTTTTTTATATTGTTTATCATTCTACGTACCCCTGCGTGACCGCTAGTGGGCAGTAGATGAAAATCGTTTAAAATAAACTCCTTATCTTCATTCTTATCAATTCTCGTAACACCTCTTAAAATGCATATCCTAGGGCCTAGGTAATTTTCATTATTTTTAACTTCATTTATGACGTCTTTTATAAACATTTCATTACTTTCATTTTTAATAATACATATTTCGTCGACGTTTATATCCTTACAAAAATCACTCAAATACAGCACAAATACGTCTCGCGTGAAATTGTTTTTGTAATCGAGGTTTATGTATATTTTCTTACATTTTGAATTAAATGCAAAACATTTCCATTCAACATCAATTAGTCGTTTATCTCTCATTTTTCTTAACTTTTCTCCTTCTATTAATAACATTTCCACAGAGTTATTTGGAATCCTCAATATCTCCACGACTTGCGGGTGCGCAGGCCGCTCGTCTGTGCATACATTGGGGGATCCAATATCAATCCTATCACTTTCTTCCATTCTCCTCTTTTGTGCTCGCGTCATAACAGTCATAATTTGTTCATTCATCGCTTTCAAATCCTCTGACGTAATTACTATTCGAGATAACGCGTCCGCTGCAGGATTATTTTTACCTTGCACATAAACTATCTTGTAATCGTATTCATCAAGAGCCAATCGAAATTTTAAAAGTCTACTACTAGGATCTTTAATTCCAAATAAATATACTAACGGTTTGTGGTCTGTCATTATCGTAAATGATTTTCCAAACAAATATGGGCGAAAGTATTTTACACCCCAAACGATAGCTAGAAGTTCCTTTTGGATAGTAGGGTAATTACGTTCCGATTTATTTAATGGTCGACTTGCGTAAGCTACTGGGCGCAAATCTTTATTACAAAGAATTGCACTTATCGCAATACCTGAGGCGTCAGTTTGCAAAATAAATTCGCTGTTAGGTGAAAAGTCTGGATATTGAAGTATAGGCGGCGATGATAAAGCTTGTTTTAGAAATTGAAATGACTGATCACAATTTTCAGTCCATACAAAGGGTACATTCTTCCGACAAAGTTTATTTAGTGGCTCTGTTATCTCCGCAAAATTTTTAATGAACTTTCTATAGTAATTACTAAATGCTACAAATCGCCTAACTTCGTCAGAATTTTTTGGCAAAGGATAATTTTTAATTACTCTAATTTTATCAGGATCTGGCAAAACACCATCCTTAGATATCGTATGACCGAGATATAACATTTCCGTTTTTAAAAATTGACACTTGTTGGGGTTTAATTTCAAATTGACTAATCTTAACCTCTCAAGGACATCAATTAAGTTTTTATTATGTTGTGATATATTACGTCCAAAAACAACAAGGTCATCGCAATAAATAATACATTTATCAAACGTAAGGCCGGACATTGCAACAGTCATGACCCGTGAAAAAGCACTAGGGCTTATTTTCAAACCCATAGGTAGTCTTTTCATTTGGTATTGGCCAGTATTAGTCGTAAATGCTGTAATTTTACGACTATCATCTTTTGACGTTAGTCGCACCTGATAATAACTTTGAGATAAATCTAAATGTGTGTAGTAAACAGCACCTGATAGCGAGTCCAATATTTCGGTAATATTTGGAAGTGGAAACTTATCGTCCTGTATAGTTGAATTTAGCTTACGATAATCCACAACCAACCTCCAACTTTTGTTCTCACCATCTGTCTTTTTGGGAACTAAAAGAATAGGACTAGACCATTCACTTTGCGATTTTTCAATAATATCATCTTGTAACATTTTTTTGATTTGCTTTTCAACTTCAGTTTTCTGACTAAAAGGTATACGATAAGGTTTAGTATAAATAGGTTTAGAATCAGGTTTCAAGGCGATAGACTGTTCACATATCGGTGTAGTAGTTAATTTTTCCCATGGTAATTGGAATACATCGGCGTACTTTACACAAATGGATTCTATTGTTTGTCTTTCCGTAGAATCTAAATGATCCAATTTCAATAACGATAACAATAACTTAGCGCGCTGGGAACCGGACTCACATTTCTCAAATGCGCAAATTTCATAGTTGCTTAGCAAATCTAACTCTGGTTTAAAAATAGGTAAAGTAATATTTTTATCGCTAGAATTAAGTATTCGAATAGGAATAATTTTATTTTGAGGTCTAACTATTAAGCTTGCCAATAATACATCTGTATGTAATTGTTTTGGTAGTATAACACAGTCTTGTGTTATATCTGAATCTAATTTTATATAATGAATAGATTCGCAACGAGCTGGTATATGTAACGATGAATTACTTATTTGAGGTATTCTATATAACGGCAAAAATATTTTTTTGTCACCAACAGTGAGTTTTAATAAAGATTTTTCTAAGTCAAAAGTAATTGAACTAAATTGATCTAAGAAATCTTGTCCCAAAATACCTTCTGACTTACAAGGTAATTTTTCAAATACATAAAACTTATGTTGGAAAGTAAAATTGTCAACAGTTCTTAAAGTAAGATAAACATAACCTTTTGAAGAACACTTTCCGCCTATCCCGTTTATAGTAATCCTATCTTCATAAACATGTAATTGATCTCCTAATACAGAGCTACTCACGGCTGATAAGGTCGCACCCGTATCTAAAAGCCACGAACACCTGTTCTCGTTTAAATATAATGTTACATAATTAGCACTGCTTACGTCACATGTTAAAATATTAGGACTGTTGGGATCGAAAAAACTGATTATTATTATTTTCCTGATTATCAGTCGAACCTTCCGTACCCTCAGATTTAGTTGTATCCGTTTTTGCAACGTTTATTTGTTGTTGGCCTCTACTATTGTAAACAACTCGACCGCGATTTGGTCGCGTGCGAAAACCACGAGATTGTCTTCCACGAAATGCGAAATTATTGTACTGAAATGTACGATTCCTGTTAGCATAAGAATTATTGTTACCTCTATTCTGGCTGAAATTACCGCGAAAACCCGATTGGGATCTAAAATGATAATTTCCCCGGCCACGCAATTGTAATGTATGTGACTTACCTCGAATATTTAGGATCGAGTTTGAGGTCGTTGGTTGGGGTTGAGATAACTCCTCGTCCAGGGCTGCTCGCACCGCGTCCTTCAGGTCGGTGTAATTGCGTGCTGCAATAATAGTGCTTAACCTCCTGTTACGTAACCCGTCGGCAAATTTCTTAACTGCCAGTTCCTCATTAATAGGTCGTAAAATTTCAAACGCTTCATTATTCGATTTAGCTTGCGATATAGTTAAATCAGTAAAGAGTTCTTCGAGCTTAGAACCAAAATCCGCAATTGACAAGTCATTTTGGCGTATACTATTTAGTTGAGTCATTAAAGAATTAGAAGATTTCTTTGTTAATAAAAACAACTTCATATCCTTAATCAAATCCGTGCAAGAATCGTAATCTCGCTTAAGTTTAAGTTTGGCGGTTTTAGTTAACCTAGTTTTTAATACAAAAGAAGCAAGTAATTTTTTGCAACTGGTCTCCGTGAGACAACAATCATATAGTTCTACGCTATCGATAATTTTTTCAACGCTTTCCTCTGTACTGTCCATAACCGGCACTAAACTAGCGGCAGTTTTCAAATTAAATTTCTCCATTTTAGTAGTCTGTTCGGAACTTACACAATAAGTTTTTATTTTGCTAAATGTATCTTCTATCCTACTTATTATATCTAAGAAAAATATCTCCGTAAATTCTTTAGTAAACAACTTTTCCTCTAAAATTAACTTACAAAGAGTTTTATTTTCACTATATAATTTTTCTGCATCTAAAAATTTTCTTTTAATGTAATTAACATTCAGTTCCCGCTTACTGGGACCCAACTTTCTTAAAGATACCTTTATCTTTTCAAGTTCGTTTAAGATAGATATTAAATCATTAGCCATCTGATAACTGTAAAATGTTTAGATGCTTATTACATTTCTAACTTAACACATTTAAAACTAAAATATATACGTAGTCGAACATGTGACTTAATTACTACTAAAGAAACAATAGAAAGAGAAAAAAAATTGATGCGAACCGAAGTCGAAGTCATTACATGTCCCGAGGTCCTGCTTCCTGATCACCGTCTCTCTCGTTCTGACTCCTCCGTGCTCCAGACAGCCTCATCCTGATCCGCCGGAATGCATCCTCTCTGAGCTGGTTCTGCACCATAGCCAAGCGACAGTTTCTGTACTGCTTGAATAGTATGTACAGAATAAACGCAGCAACGATTGCCAGGAAAACAGAAAATATAATATTGTTGGTCTGTAAGTGCGTGGACGCATCAGCAGTCGCACTTGCTTCTCCACCACCGTGTTGATTTATGATAACTTCTTTGTTCTCACAGGCACATTTCGAGCATTGTTTCCCCATAGTTATTATTTAACGCGCACTGGCAGGGTCGCCATGTAGTATCTCGGGACTAAGGGGTGTCAAATGACAAACTACTGTTTAGCGTCACGATCCATTTATTACTGAGTACTTTCCACAATAATGATGCTTACTATAATCTTACACATACTTACACACTAACATGCATATACTCACACCACACATGCGATTTAGTTTTTGAAGAAAATTCAGGTCTTTTGGGACTAGCCGAGCGGCAACACGTTTCATACCCAAATTATTTGTTAAAATGGTACGGATCGACTCGTGAGATACAGAAAGTTTGGCGGCCATCTCTCTCAAACTTGAATGAGGATTTTCAGTCACTATTTCCTTCACTTTTGCGATGTTAACTTCAGTTGCAGACGTTGATGGCCTACCAGAACGAGGCAAATCTTCCATCACATCTCGACCGCTTTTTAACGCTTTGTACCACTCATAAGTACGTGTTTTTGATAAAGTCGATTCACCGTAAGCCTTTTGTAACATTTTGAGTGCCTCCGAACACGAAATTTCATTGGCGATGCAAAATTTAAGACAAACTCTTTGTTCGATGTTTTTGTCCATTATGAAATTCGCAATACACACTAGATATTATAAAACTAAAAACAGCACTGTTTTTAATATAAATAACAGATGCAACTCAAATTCCGCGCCAAAATGGAAAACAGTTATGCCAATCTAACAACAACAAAAAAAAAAAAATCGAATTTGGAACCATAAAAAAAACATTCATTCCCGATACTTTGTTGACTGAATGTACAACCTCCGGTAGGATGCGTTTGGCCCCCAGGTTGGGAAGGAGCCGCTTCAGCGCGGCCCTAGTCAGTTCCAACTTGGAAGCCTAACAACGGAAATTCTCCGTGAAGTTCCAACGGCTGTCGAGGACAAGACCCAGGGACTTCATCGCCGACTCGACGCCGATGATAACCCCTCCTGCCGTTATTTGGGATCCATCTGGAGATGGCGCGTTCCGACGGCCATAAAAGCACATGGCCTCGGAGTTGTGGAGCGTTACCTCGAGTCCCAACTGCCGGATCCTCGCAACGATTATCGCAACCGCTTGTGACATCAGGTCGGCCGCCGCCTGATGCGACCTCCCGTTGGCTAGCACCAGCGTGTCGTGACGCCGCACCCACACCCATAACCATATAACTTTCTACCATATTACAGAATAGGCATCAACCGGGGATTACCCGGGGATTGCTTAGGGGCACTTTTATAGTGCGTACAAGGATAATTGCCAGTTATTAATTGTCCCATGTTTCGGCCCCTCATACGCTTTCTGAAGGTCTGGAATCCTGTAAATCCGGAATCTTGGTAATAATAATACTCGTGTATATGTGCAATTACCTTGCATACGCGCGCGTACTGCAGCCTCACTGACGTCGACAGTCCAACAGCCGTCGTCATCATCATCCGCAGCTTCCTTTTCTTTCTCCTTCTTGCTGGACTTCGGGTTAGGTGTTGTAGGAGTCGCAGGGGTCTCATTCTCTTGCTATATTAAAAACATTACATATTATGTAGGCATTTTTTTCTATTTTAATGATTTACATATAATATAATGGAATTGTGGTATACATACGTTCTTAGCGTCGTCATGTCCGTCATGGTTCCCGTTGGCAGCGCCGGGACCCGAGCGCTTAGAGCGCTTGCCGCGGTTACCTTCCGTCAGCGACGAGCCCTGCAAGCAGTACTTGGTAGTGAGTACACTGCACGTATTGCATCAATATAATGAGAGGATATGAGAAAGGTCCTAAGGCGATTAAATGTTCAATGCATGTTTAATGGGTATGGACACATGGTGTGGATGAGGGCCTAGGAAGGGTTAGAGTGTGCCCAGCAGTGTTGTTAGTACCTGCTGGTATACCTGCAAGCTAGGGTCTAGCGCGGGTGGGTTCTTCAGGATGAAGGTGTTCAGCTTGTGGTTGAAGTCCAGCGTGCCGTGGTATCCACACGCCTTGCACCCCTGCGAGATTGTATTACGCTTCGTCGATACGATCAGTTCCGTCTCGGGGTTGTCACACTCGGGACACAGCACGAATTTACGGATGAACCTGCAGTTAATAATGATTATACATATTTATACCTTCGGGTACTATAATTTATAGTAGAGGAGCCCAAAATGCTAAATTTGCAGTTACTCAAGCTTTGTGGTTTAATGACATTCCCCACCTACGATGGTGAAAGGGAGAAACAATGGTTTTCCAATAAGCATTTTTTTTAACACAAAATCAACCTGTCTATCTTTTTTCTGACGAAACTGACTTCATGTAGTTAGAAATTTCTGGTAGGTCATGTATCTTTCAAAATTGATTAGTTAGATTATTTACCCGTCTAGCAAATCTTGCAGCTTGGCCGAATCGTGGCTGCCATTAACGATGAATCGCTCGTTCTTAAAATCAAACTGAGTCTGCGCACCCAGTTCGCAACCGAAGTACTTTGTTGGATCTGTAATGGCACAATTGGATTTCAGATTGCTGTGGTTCCGACAATTGACCTTGCAGTTACGCTTATTATTTGTACTTACAAGTGGCAGGTCTTCCGAGTGCCTTAGCCACTTCAGGCATGTTGACGATGACAGTCTTGATACCGTTGCCCTTGCCCTCGACCTTGGCGCAGATACGAGGCATCTTGTACCGGTAGAAGGCATCCGCCACATTCCGGTTTACGTTCACCGACCCCATGGTGACTGCTGGCTACAGCCAGATGCTACGCCGGGAGAATGGTCTGCGCGATGTCTTCTGGAAATCATTAATGATAAGTCAACAAGATGATTTCTTTTGCTAATAATCTTTTTGTATTTCGTATCAGGGGCTTAGAGGAGTAAGAGAGAGAGAGAGACAGATGGGTACTGACCGGGTTAAAATAAAGCGGTGGTGATGGTGTGTGTGTGATCGCGGTGTGTATGCGGTGTGTGTGTCTGGCTGGGCTGGCTGGGCTGGGGCTGCGGAGTCAGCGGGGCGGCATGCGGCCGGGGCGGGCGGGGCGGCGCTCCCGCTCGGCGCGCCAGTCACGTCTGCCGCAACGGCTGCAGCTTCCGGTGCCTATTACTGCAAAATTTTGATGGTCTGCAAACAGAGCGCCCGTCATACGCTACTTACACTGATAACTAATACACGTTTCCTATTTTAATTATGGTGTTCAGTCATGTTAGTTATTATTAACAAAGTATGTTAGTGATAGTGATAAGATTATCATTAAATTATCTTAAAAAGTTCTTTGGTCGGTAATAATCGGTATCAATAAAACATTTCGTAATTTACTTTTTAAGCGATCATGTTTTGACAAATTATGCACCCAACAGGTATACTGTCGTTACAAGGATTTCGGAAGCGAAACATTCGGCAGTTTTTAAGTGAACATTGACTAAGTACGTATGACGTTCAAGTTATATGTATAATGGTCACCACCATTTCCGTATGTTTCTTTTTTTTTGTAAATAGATTCAAGAAAATAAAAGTATAAAAAGAAAATAGCTCATTATTCTTGGAAAGGATCCAAAATTCGGCTTATAGAACCTTTGAGAACTGTATAAAAGTCTTCTACAAATAATTTCCTACAATTCCTCTCAAAGCCCGAACTTTGTTGAAGACTTACTTTATCGGATTTAGATCGAGTTTGTCAAAACTTTGGGTATAAAGCTTTGATTTCAAGATAAAGATATTTCCTTAATTTTACAAAGTTTAAATGGAAAACTTAGTAACGAGTTGACAAAGAAACATTGAGTAAATCGAGAGATGATTTTAATTTTTCTTTTCAAATTTTAACCGACGCCTTTAGTCCTGCAGCTATACATATAACGCCGTCGCTCCATAAAGACTTAGAAAATGCCCGATGATTTGGCTATTATGGCATTTGTTCTCAGTTTCCGCTAAAGCTTAATTCGTTTATGTATGTAGTTTGTATTATACAGTCGTATCCCGGTGTACAAGGTAGGTACGCAGTGAGTCGTGTTACCTGCGGGCAGTATATCTAGGTGTATGCGTCATGCACGCTCGACGGCTGCGGGCCGGTCTCCTGGTCGCGACACACCGACTACTCTCCTCGCACTGTACTGATGTCTCTGCAATACAATATTACATACTCGTTAATATTGATTGACTACTGACAGCTAATAAACAACACTTTCAACAATAATAAAAGTTTACGATTGACATCAAAACAATACTAATGTACTTTTCATTATAGTTTCAAGTGTATTTAGTTCACCTAACAACAACTATTTTAAGTCCTACTTGAGTTTTCAAGTGTAAATTCCCTGGATATTCCTCATAACATGAAGTGAGTGGGTTCTATCTGCCGCGGGATGAAAGGCAACTTCAGTTTCCAATGCTCATACATTTAACATGCTTGGCAAATGTACGCGCACTGGTAAACGTCCTGCGGCGCAAATAAGAGACGCATGTAAAAAATACAATCATTGCGTCACTCAGTGCCATAAAATCCTTTTATGTTTAAGATACGCGAGGCGAATTTATAGGCGAATCGAGCCGTGAAGCGCTGAGAGAAATGGGAATAAAATTACGTGCATGAAACGATTTCGATATATTCGATACAACACCTGCTTCCTCGTCTTTATTCTACAGTTTTATTAACGTATTATGTTTAAAGAAACTTATAGGTATACATAATATACAAAAAGTATTTGTCGGAGAAGTATACGCTTTAGTATCAGCAAAAGAAACCATCATTCTCATAAATAGCTAAGCATAAATGGTGGAACTTTGTTAGCAAGCTAAAACCGACCAATGAATGCTACTTGTATAAGGAATAAAGATGAGAAAAGAGAAAACATACTTCGACACAGTTTTCTATTGTCTATTTACAACGCTTTTAATAAGAATCCCAAAATAAAAAATGGTGTTGTGAAGGCAAAACACATTTTTTGTAACGTTTTGTTATCTGCAATCATAACTGTGACAATGTTACTGGTAATTTTAAATAAACTTTTAATAAAGTTAAGCACGAATGAATTGCAGGCAACATTGTCACTATTGTGAAAACTAATTTTATCATTACAAGTTTGAACCCAATACGAGTTCAGATATATACTGTATTTTTCTCAAGACAATAGTTTACTACATAGATAACGGCACCCCACTACATAAATTTACGCAAACGAATCATTTTATCACTTAATTATGTTTCATTAAGAATAATGCCACTAAGTAGGCAAACACTTCAAGCTACACAGATATAGAGGCGATGACGTCAGGCAAGATATAATTAAACTCACGCTATCATGGGCTATCTCCATTCCCCGGCGTGGTCCGCCAAGTTAAAGGTACAAGGTGATCCTATTATTAACTGCACTGTTGACACGTCGCATTCAAAACATTGCACACGCACACTCCGGTATGCAACACAAGAACGTCCTTGAAATGGTGCATTGTGATTGGTGGAGGTTTAGCTGGCGCACACACGTGTGCTTCTAGGCAAAGTTTTTACTTATATTTTGGTTGTTATAGTGTTGAACTTGCCTGACATTACGGCAAAGTGCGGGTGTAAGAGAGAAATGTACGCAGTCGCAGAATGTTATTGAATACGATTGTGTGCGGTCACGGCAATCGCTCGCCAATCATACTCCATTCGACACGACTACCCGCTCCTACCATCATGTTGTACGTTTAATGTGGTTTCGGATGTGGACAATTTATTGATACAATGTGATAAGCATTCACATTGAGTTTGCGCAGAATTTACCCTTGATTTTTTTTAGTTTTTACGATAAATTACCAAAGTGAGCGATTGTTCCAGAATTTTTTTCAAACAAATTGTAAATTACTGCCTGGTAACATTAGTGGTTCACAGGTACACTTGACAAAAAGGAAATAAATAAGCTCTTATACTTAGTGCACAAAATGAACTAATGAATTATAAAGTAACTTTATAAACGTAAATTACCAGCAAGCGCAGTTTTCGTTAGAACAGGAGCTCGCGTAATTAGACGCGTGTTCGTCCTATGCTAGAGGCAATTAATTATAGAGTTCTTAAGCCTGTAGACAGCCTCTTCAAGATCTCCACACTCCGTACCTAAGTTTTATATGGAAGTTCGAAAGGCATCCTAAAGTACGCGCTAAATAGATTTTGCCTACATTCATGAAAGACAAGTGTGACGTCATTATGTTAGTAAATTGGAACTTCATGCTTATATTTCTTGGCATGTCGAGCCGTGGATGTTAAGCCTATGTATAGTCAACTCGTTAACAATGTCCCACGGCTGTCTACTCCACTCCACACTAGAGAGGGCGGCTCACTTCAAGATTTCCGTCATCCGTTCTGCTACAAAAGCCAAGACAAAACTAGATCACACGGTTTATTGCTACCATTAAAATGCAGGATGTTTTCTTTTCCACGTTTTTGAATTAGAAGCTTGACCACGAGGTAATTAACATGTGGCATCCGTTTCTGGAATAAACTAGGCATAATTCCAAAGGTACATCATGGCGGCATGCCCTCCATTCAAATGGCATATAATGGTGATGTACAATGTGATATCGACATGCATGTCACAATTAAATTACCAATCCCTTAGAGCTAGTTTAACTGCAATCATAAAATTATCTTTTTATTTCTTGGCCTACTACTGTAACTGCTCTGTATAAAGAATAGCCCGTCCTCCAATTACACCGTATCGTGCCCGCAATGCGCCACGTTCGCCGCGCCTTACACCGCACTACTACACTTTTCGCATTTTTTTAATGTATTGCCTAAATTTATTTGAGTAAATATTATAGAAGGTTACTGATGCCAGAAAAATATAAATTAACAAGTTTATAAACTAGCACGCCCAATCAGTCTAAGCAGTCAATGAGTTGTGTTTTCTATCATCACATTATCAGCCTATATGTGCCCAACGAGAAGGTTTGAGAATAATCACCACGCTTGCTCAAGGCGATTAAAAACTAATAATTATAAGTCCAGGTTTCCTCACGATGTACTTTCTTTAAATGAATTTATTTAGAAACATTCTACAATTAATAGGAGCCATGTATGTTTCACATTACATGTATGTTTCACATGAATTGTTTTAAAAACAATGAAATAGTTCATTACAAAAAGAACGCGAGCGCTTCTCAAAAGAAATGTAGGATATGATATGCGTTTTAACGACAAAGTGTGACTGGGTATCTTGTTACAATAACAGGAAGCGAGTAGTATGCATTACGAGAGAATTCGCAGTGACCGGACACTGCAGACAGAGCAGCGGTGCGGCCGGATAGAATAGTATACGCGGTATTCAAAACACGAGACAATGGTGTTTGGACGGGTGACGACCGACCGACATTCATAGACTGTGTCTACAGGTTTAATTTGTAAGCGTGAGCAATCGAGACTCAGGAGGTTAACGAAAACATTTGCACTCTAGTAGTTAGTTGATTAAAGCTAAGTTGAACGTAGTAAGACTCACAAAAAAGCTAACATTTCTTAAACTAGTGTTGTGTGTAAGAGAGCCATGCTTCGGCACGAATGGGTCGGCTCGAGCGGAGTGATACCACTCACAACCCCAGCGTTGTATTTCGCTGTGTGAGTGATGTTACCGGAGGCCCAATCCTTCCCCTCCCCCAATCCCTAATACCAAAACAGTCGGCAATGCACTCGTAACTCCTCGTTGCTGCCATGGGTGTCCATGGGCAGCGCTGATATTAGGGGATGCACTTCAATTCAATTTTCAATTCAATAATTTAAGTGTATATTATGTAATATCCGTCCTTCCGTAACTTGAACCGAAAGCATTGGGTATCAAATGCGGGCAGATCCGATGTAAGCAATACTTGCGCGGGTGCAACCCGATAGCGCCGGCTTCAGATACAACGCATTACAATGCCGCGAAAATCCACACTTATTACGTTTTCGATTAATATCCGTTGCCTTGGCCACGGTGAGCTACTCAATAGGCGTGAAATGGAAAACTGAACTCGCAATAATCATTCTATTTAACCCAGTAAAATACTTGTATAAGTATTTTTCAACTGGGTAGGGAATGGGAATGGACGACATTGTGTCATGAAACGCAAAATCAGGTCAGATGTAATATACATATTAAGTATCAGAACACAACAATATTATTCATGTTACAAATAAACAATAACTTTAATGGAATTAACATTTATATCCACGTATTTATAAAAGTTACTAGTACGAAATGAATGAGTCAGCATATCATAGACAAAGAAGTACAGAACCTCAACTATTACGTACGGCTGCAATCGCAGACAATGTACGCAACTTCCGGCGCACCATAGATACGAGCTACATGTCGATGGAGTGGCATGGCTGCTTCCGGCGAAGCTCCTAACTCCCTCTTTGTAGCAGACATATAAAAGTTCTAGATACTTTTATGTATGAAACGTATCTAGACACCATTCTATGCAGAAAGGATATCGAATTGTTCACTTCTTCCCCGATGCGAATGTGTGTCAATGCAATTAAAGAATACATATAGATTATGGCGTTAAAATACTTTTATTTTTATGGAAGAGGAGGCAAACGAGCAGTCGTAGCACCTGATGGTAAGCGGTCGGCGGCGCCCATGGTCACCTGCAGCACCAAAGGAGTCACAGGTGCGTTGCCGGTCTTTAAAGAAGGAGTACGCTCGTTTCTTGAAGGTTTGAAGGTCGTATCGGTTCGGAAATACAGCCATCAGAACATCATTCCATAGTTTTACATGTCGGTATCTCATGTGAAATCAAAGTTCAATTGAAAATGCTGTTAGTAGCAAAGCATATTCCTTAATTTATTCAAAAACATCGTTTCATGTTTATTGTAATCTGACCATTAAATTTAAAATGGTAATCTTGTATGCATGGAGTCAATTCCTTACATAACAAAACAACTATAAAAACAATGGTGTTTGACGTTTGACTATAAATTGCATATCACTTACAAATATTGTGGCATTCATAAATGGGAACTCGGAAGGAGAATCTTGAGGGAACTGCGTAAAACGACGACAAAACCGTTGCACCCCTGTAATGGGTGTATAAAGCAGCGAGTTACGTTGAAGGAGCATAAATGAGGTGTCGGCGTGCTGACCGCAGCCAGCCAGGACGGCTGTGAAATGGGGAATTGGGTGGGGTGCAAGGGTGGTAGGGTGGCAGGCGGTGATAGTGATAACCAACGTAGACGCTACACAGGAGCGTGACTGAGATACGTTTCACCCTTGTGCAGCCGATCGCTAATATTTTGAGCTCCAAGCTTTTCTAACAAGCTCTCTTTCGAATGGCTAGATTGATACGTAAAATGTTATGACTAGTACGCGAATTGAAACGTAGTTTAGTTTCTATATTCCTAGTAACAAGTAATAAGTAACACGGCTGTACAATAATTTAAAGTACTAACTCATGTGGGCTTGAGAAAATACGTGCTCCAGTGCCACTGGCAAACAGTAAATTAGCGGCGCTCGCTAGTTTATAAGCATAGACTGCATGTTTATGTGTTAGCTGAAGTAAATGAACCGAGGAACAACAAATATACTATGCATTCAACCACGCGTGTAGGTTGGAAGATAACATAAACTTTGATTCATAATTTAGAGTACGTGTTTATATCGAATTAATTACGATAATTTCGTTAACATCAAACGTTATATGTCTAAGTACCATGAGTTTCCACGACCTTTCCTGAACTACCCATTGTCTTTTTGATGTATGGTTCCCTAAAGTCACATCACACAGACTAGCTTACTTACAGCACATGCTAAAGGAGCTTTTTAGGCTCAAAAATATATGTAATCTTTAAAGGTAAGTAATAATGCCATGTTACCCTGGCAAATTATTATAGCTCAAGCAGAGTAGATCTTTGCTTATCTGAATCGAACCAACATTTAATTTAGTAATAATAAATTAGTAACATTTAATTTCGAAAGTACATATTTGCTGTATTAATATTGGTTTTGTCGATTGCCAGGCAGATATTTAGGGAGGAGTTAATGTAATTAGTCGTCGGGCCCTCGCAATCAAAGCGTCGTTGAACAAATCTGATTATTATGAGTACACACAGCGACGGTGCCACTCAGTCTGTATAGGTTTGTTATGACTGTGGCACTCCGCCATAATGCACGATACACACTTACATGTTTGAGAAATGTCTGGAAAGCGATCGGGATGAAGTCAAAGCATTATAATATTACACGAAGTTCAAGAATTCCTCCTTGGGCTACTGCTACGTTTAAGCAAAGATACTAATGGAACGTTTTATTTAATTATAATCAGTTAACTATGACTAGTTTTATATACTCCTAGCGACCAACCCCGGCTTCGCACGTGTACAAAATTCTGACACTAAGGTAATTTATCTACTATTTAATGGATGGTATTATACATTTAATCCTTACCCTTTAATCACTATTTATTAAAAATGCCGCATCAAACCCGTTGCGAAGTTTTTAAAGATTTAAGCATACATAGAGATATATGGACACAGAAAGCGACTTGGTTTTATACTATGTAGTGATATACATTTTTACTGCATTCTCGTTCAGACGTTCCAAGACTACAAAAATTCCGTCGCCGAGCAAAATATTTGCGCATCTTTTAATGTCATTGTGTCGAGCATTTTACGACTGGCAAATAGTGGAATGTAACATACGACATACCGGAATAGCCCTGAATCACCGAGTGCTGTGTCGTGACGTCATCATACATACAATTAAATCTTTCAGAGACGATGACCACTTTCATTTATTTCAGCACGGGCAAATGTAAAAGCCACCGCTATCAAGATCAGAGTTTTATTAGAAGAACAATTTATCTGTATCTAATACTAAAATAACTGCGCCTTCGTTAGTGAGGTGACTTAAGTCAAGGTTGAATCCATTTGTAAGGTGCAAACTACCAGTCTGGTTGACTGACATGTTAATTTTTAAACTGTGTCAACGATACTTAGACAACTTACAAACGGTACGGAAAGATCTAGAAATTATGGAGGCAGAAATATGCGAACATATTCTATATTTATATATTTAACACAGAAGTAATGAAATATCTAACTATAGGTGTTTCTGTCACTAATATTGTACCTAACGTAGTTTCATTATTAATTCAAAGTGATCGCCGTTATAAAAAAACATTCGTCAAATATCATTGTTCTCTCCGGACTATGTACAACATACAAAATTTAACAGAAGTGCAACTTAATTCGGTGATGGAGCATCGTCTTAATAGTTATTGCAATGACGATATTTGTGAGTTGTGCGTGAACATGTTGTGTGGAACTTCTGTAGCTGTTTTATTTGCGCCTGAAGGCTTCGCAGGACGCTAGGCCCGGGGCTCGAGCGGGCCAGTGCGGAGGGGGAACGAAACGCATGCGCTGCGCCTCCCTATCGATTATGAGCCCAGCCGACACCAGTTTCTAGTCTAAAGTAGTTTAAAAAAATTGCATCCATAATAAAAATTCATGTAATCCCATTACAGCCGTTTGTAGCAGTCTGGCCCGGCGAAAAACCTCGTTTATTACCAACTTTCCATTCTAAGATTTTATGTTACCATTATAATAGTTATTTTATACCCATTTAACAAAGAAGTTAAATAAAAATGAAGAAAGCACCAAACTTGCGACAGTTCTTTTGGCAACCAGACAGTAAAAACTTTGTTCAGAAGCTCAACTTACTTTATTCGACCACGTGGCTGTAAATATCACGCAAATCGGTCGGGTCAGGAGGATTTCTGATCAACAATCAAACAAATGACAACTGGTACGACTTAAAAAGAAAAAGACAGCGAAAGCCATCTTGACAGGCTATGTAATAGAGGAAAAATAAATTGGAAATGTAACGTGGATATTATCCTGAAACCGGGTCAACGGACTTCGACAGAAATATCGAGTGGCAACGCGGCGCTCAGTGGAGAGCTCGTGGAAATTGTTTCGAAGGCTTCTCTTTGGCAGAAAAGTTGGATACGTCATATTAATATTTTACTGAGTATAAGCGTTTTAGGTCCCTAATCGGCCCCGAGGTCAAAGAAAACTTTTTGCTCGTGTCCTTTACATAGTTGAGTTCCCAAAATGTACGCTACTAAATAAAGCAGCATGTGGCGTGTCGTTTCAGTTCTAAATTAGTTTACCACAACCTTGTAAGTAATATAATAGCTTTATGTACTTTATTTTATATAGTATTTTAAAAGCTCATTTATTCTTCTTATTATTTACTGTTTGCAGTACCATTAACTAACGATTGCTAACGATCTTGTTTACTTGGAACGTGGATAGATATGAAGGAAAGAAATTTTAAGCGCATTGATTTTTAAAATCTAAGATTACGTACAATCAACTTTTTCGTCCCTTTTGTGCCTTAACCTTAATTGAAATGATTCGGCTGTATTTTTGCATAAATAAATCCTCATTTTAATGAGAAGCCATCTGATAGGCTCGGAGAAACATTAAGGCCATTAGAATACATGGGGAAGAGGATTTTATTTTGTAATAATGAGGTCTTGAGTACTTTTTGTTTCTATTTATAGCTGACTTTCAAATGTCTTACTTGCTGACGTGTGATGTTTTTGTGTCCCTCATGAAACATTCAAGACACACTCGGAGCTAGCTAGCTTTCGCAGTTTTGAAGCATGCTCGGTTGCTCACGTGTAATAAATCGTAAGTGAGCCGTGGCTAAAGTGGTCCTGTTATCACGGCTGTCAGTAGTGCCTACTGTGACGTAGATAAGGCCTAATGTAACGCCTACGCTCCACAGTCGGTGCGCCGAGCGTCACCGCTTACCCAAATGTTTTGCAGACATTACGTAAGCAGTATGCTCTACCGAGATCACCAGTGTAGACTGACTAGATTAGATAAAGAAGTAGAGGCAGGTTGTTGCTGGGCAACTAGCACTTTGTCAATTTTCCGCGAATATTGTAATTTTTTAATAGACAATCTCGTGAGACATACTGTATTTATTTTTAAATATCGATTTACGTGACTTAACTGAGTAAATCTCAACTATGCTGTTTAAAAATAAGGGTTCTGTTGAGACTTAGAGAAGAGCGTTTTCTCAGTAGATACACGTTATTTACAATCAGGCTTCATTATTGAACTAAGCCAACATCAATCACTGGTATTATATTAGTCTATTACATTGCAATGGTCAATGTTTCTTACGAAAAACGACGCCTGATATACCTTCGTAACTATCATGAATCATTCTTACAAATTACACGTGAACAATTTCGGGAACATGTCATCAATGTTTTGTTGGTAACTAAAGACAATAACCGTCGCAATTATTTGGACCGTGAAGTCTGGATGGTGCTGCTACTACAAAGGAAGAATAAAAATTGAGACCCTTTGTTGACAGCTAGAATTACATTTAGTGAGATTTTTCTACAATTTGTGGAGGTACTTTCTTTTGTGGCCTCTATACAAAGACCTATGCTGAAATTTCGACTAGCGAATGAATGAATTGTAAACCAAAAGAATTGTAAACCAAAATTATATCAGATTTCACAGCATATTTTGAAAATGAAAAGCTAAGTCTTACTGTCGTAAATTATAATGAAATTAAATCAGATGCAGTAGGTAAATGTGCCACGACAATATTCCCACGTCTTTCAAAGGAGCCGTGGTTTGTCAATGATTGCATCTAGTCGATTGATCGATAAGCCGCATTACCAATGCAGCGACCGTCGGCTGCGCACTCGGGTTGCAAGATCTTGGGCCAACGAACTATGTCAGACGACCTTAGGTTTTGTGCGCATTTGTAATTGTGTTGTCACATTCATTGGATAGACCATTAGGCATTCAGTGTGAGTAAATTAAAAGGTTCATTAACTTTTGAGGTTATGACGGAAGGAGACATTTAGGAAATATGAGCTAGCACCGGTCTACCAGAAGGTAATAATAGGTATTTTCCATTTGACGGCACCTATTCAAATTTTACTCATCAGTCATAATTACATGACGTAGCCGTACATCAGTGATTCAGCACGCACTGGCATTGTTTACCATAGCATGCGAGGATGTTTGCGGTGGCATGCCCGCGCGTAAACTATTCAGACACGAGTACACAACCACACAGCATTGACTACACATCATTTCAAACAAAAGCTATACCTTTGTATACGACGTATTGAAATTGCTTCAGGAACATAGGAGATTTTTTGCCAAAATCACGTTACATATAACAATCATCAGAATATACTGGACTTAATGGTAGAAGATTTGTCTGCGATGTACTGGAATGTTTATTCATTCAGAGTGTAACATTAAATAGTAGATGATAAATATCATCAAGCCTTGAACGCAAGAGCTGTAGATAATCCGTATCAGTGCAAACGGGTGCGCCATTATTGTTTGCCATCAATCGCTGTTACAAACGTTTATTGTTTAAATAAGACTATCGATATCGAATATTTTTCGATCGATTGATCATGCCATTCATTTAAGAGTCGGTGTGATGAGACCACTGCTCGACCATTTATTTCTCCACGAAAGAGGAGTGAGTATGAGTAATTATCTGCTTGACACATGACGACAGGCGGGTTGGGATCACATGTTAAAACCATCTCCTTAATCTGAAAGCATTGCTGCCCAGCTTCTTTTGAATACGTAGTCCTATAACCCCTCTATGAGATGGCGAAACCAGTTCAAGCAGTCTGCTTAGTCAGAATATGTCCCAGACTGATATAATGATCAAAACTATACATTTTTCTTGTTAGAACTGAATCAGTGTAACTTAACAAGCTCCTTGTGAAGAGGGAAGGTCACTTCCGTCGCATTCAAGCACTGTCAATCATTCATGTCAAGGGCTCCGGGTAACGCTTACATGAATGAACATGATGAAACAATGTATTCAATTCAAAGATCTACAATTACATCAAGACTAGGATTTTCTTAAAATAAAAATCAAAATAATTCTAAACTAAACGGGTGCTATTAGGTTATTTGAGTCGGCCAACTGCCGGCTGTTTCGCCATGTTTGTATTTTTATAATAAAATCAACTGCAACTGGTTTAAATCTAGATTTCTAGAACGAATCAAACGATATCGGTTCAGACGTGACTCAACTTTTCATCAGTCACGGAGTTCAAGCTATTTTTGTTGTGACGTCATTCTTACCTCTGGACCGAGATGCGAATGGAAATAATTTGTAGAAAAATAGAGAAGAAAGATTCTGGCTTTTTATTTTTATCAATTTAAGATTTATTCATGTCGAAAACCAATAAAATAAATACCGCACATCTATAGGGAAATTATGGGTAAATCTATATATATTTTTCGATTCTTTGTGAACAAATCGTTAGCGTGCTCACAAAAGGATTGGAACAGCTGTAGAAATGATCGGAGAAAAGCTCGAGCGAAAAGGGCCACTTCAGAGCCATCGCTGATTGCATCGCAATTTCAGCACGTTTCCCGGTTTACTTTCCATTTATGTTGTGGTTCAAAGCTAGACATAAAATAAATGGGTCTCGTAGGAGTCTTGCGTGTCTTTATATGCGTAAAAAATAAGTTTGACATCAGTTTTTATCGTATGACTAACAAACTACAGGAATAAGCACAAAATGCAGTGAAGGAAACTTATTCAGCAACGATTGATAGCATTTCCTCACCTTATAAAGGTCAAATTTTTAGCACAAAAAGCTCTTAGAACAGTGCAGTTGTATCCCGCTAGACCGAGAGCCAACATCGCGTAATAAACGTGAAAGGCGGTCGTTGACCCCGCGTGACATAACCACGTTTCGGCAACACTCGTAACATTCGCTAAGGGATCCGCTAGACTAGTGCCATTAAAAGGAAAGTGTGCACACATGTATTTCACTCACGATTATGACGGTCTATATGTTTAGTGGGACTTGCGTCTAATTCTAATGTGAACAGAACGGTAGTGTAAACATATCTCAAGTCTATTGCAATTGGGTCGAAATCTCCTGACCTCATTTATTTAGCGTTTCTGATGGATGCCTATGCTGTACGCGAAAAGTTAGAGATAGCATTCGAGCGTTATAAATACCAGTAACCCAAACTCGAAATTAGATGCGGTGTCAAATGCTCACATAGCAACTTGTTTCCACTTATGCAATAATTTGCTTACTATGCAAGCCTATTGCGACATTCCAAGATAATACTGCATAATACGTATTTAGTGTATAAAAAGTTTGCATGTAAACATAGGGCGTATTAGCATTTCTGTCCAAAATATAAACGATAATAACTATTTTTGATGAAGTATCCTACACTTCGTGTTAAATAACAAATGTGAATGTGGCCGTAAGATTGAGGGCAAAGAGTTAGTATGGCCACACATAGATGACGGACCGGTAATCTGTCACGTGTTACGCAAAAATTACTTTTAAATAACACGTCACTGTTACGTCAGGTTTTTGTTTATAATTTATTGAATGCCGCAGTCACTGAAGAGATAAAACCACAACTTAGGTAGTTAGCCATCGCAATTTTTTGGACTAAGTATTTATGTTGAATAAGATTGATCTTTCTCTAAAGAAGAAATGAATATCTATCAACAAAATAATAATACTAGGAAAACTTAAGTCACTTTGCGTAAGTATGAAATTAAATAACATCAAACCCAACAAACGAGTCCATAAGCGTGAAGAAAATATTATTATGACTATTACGCATTACGAATCCAAAAAAGGCAAGCCCCAATTTAATCAACGAAAAATGCTTTTATATTTAACGAATTAAACAAAACGTTTTATTATTTTTGTTGTTTATGGACACATGGAAATACGATCGCGTGATTTTCCTATCAAAAAGAATACCTGATCATGGACATGTGACAACTTCAACTAATGGCTTTAAATCCTCAACCTCCTTACATTTCTCCAAGGTAGAGATATTATACTATAAGGCAGAAAGGAAGCAACATTAAGGGCTATCAACACAGGATAAATACATACGTCCTTTTAAAACTTCACGTCACACGACTTAAACAGCGAATGTTTTTCTCGTGCGAATTTAGAGGCCTAGCAAGGTAAGGTAAATACGAGGGGTTCGCAATGTGTGGTCGACCTTGTCGTATCGTATTCGTATGAATTCGGACCTTGTCAACGGCTTTCCTATTCATGAGCGGTCGCTCATTAGCGTGCAGAGTCAAATGATGAATGGTTCTGCTTAAATGTTTGTTTTGAAGCAGGCTTGAAACCGAAACATGAGATAAGGCGCTGTAGATAGGGGAATATTTAAGCCCACCTAAATATCTAATCACACAAAAGCTTTAAACCAATTAAGAATCCACAGAACATCACGCGAATCAGACGCAAAAACATATGCTGAGAATTAAAAAGTAAGCACGTATGCAGTATGCATAAAGCAAACTTTCTCGCATGCACAAAAATGTGAAGAACAGTGCAGTTATAATTGAAAACAGCGATAACGTTTGAAGCTAGGCTCGATCGATACTGCGATTGGATGCAGTCGTGGCTCTTTTGCGAAACAACTTTTAACTAAATAATTAATTTGTAGTCCTACACTACAGTATTGTTTTATGGTTTATTCTCGCGGCGTAAGCACCAGGCAGATCAGACGTACACGAAGCCATACACTGGCAAATAACTAGGATGACAAGATAAGGCTTGGATTGCCGTGAAATGCTCGATTGGCGTTATTGATGTATTTACAAGAATCTGGTTCCTGTAATATAAGTATATAAATATGCAAAAATAATCCTACTGAAAAAATGAACCATGATACTGTTGTGAAATGAGATTTGTACAGATTAATTTACATCATCAGGTGCCTGCTGAAAACATTTTCATTGAATTACTTTTGCATTTTCAGCTAGACTAGTCTCATTTTGTGGTGTAGACGTCCGCGTTCTCAATAACGCCAGTGAAAAGCCAGCCATGCGGGAAATCAAATGCGACGGGAACGCACATCTGCATCCAACTAACTTTTATTTGAGATTTTCGTTTTGTTTCCGTTAGGTCCGGAATTTGAAATGACCATTTTCAGTACACAACCTGAATGTTTCATATTTTCAACGAAATTCCTCATTTTCGAGCTCTTTGTGTTCCGAAAATCTATCTAAAAAGTTTTGTAAGGTTAAGGGCCAAAAGGTAACTCGTCTTACCTCAATCGCCAAGAACTGCAGGCGGGTACTTCATAATGAATATTTATTATGAACCGTCGGATACGCTATCATATTTTCCAATCAAGCATGAGGACTGAAAGCCCACGCAGTCTATTATAGGACGTATATTGAGTTTCCAGTAGATGAGGTACTCGCGAACCGTAAAGGTATATGTAACCCAATATAATTCTGTGCAAAATGTGTATCGATCGAGTGCGAGATGTCAGGGGTGGGTGGGGTTGCAGCGGCCGAGCTGGCACGTGGAGCGCCCGGTACCTACGCTTAGATTCGAGATTTAAATTCTAGCCAATAAATCTTTAGTGCGTTATACATGAGCTAGTTTTAGTGTGCACTCCATTTAGCTTTGTGCCGGCTAATCTGTGTTTATAGGTTTCCGTCGTCCACTTTTCAGCTATTGTTACCAGTAGAGGATTCAGATGCCCGCATTTATTTTTAGAGCTCGCATAGAATTGATATATCACTACATTTCTACACATTAAACGATGTCTCTGTACTCTAGATCCAGAATGCTGTGACAATTTGCATATCTAAAAGGTCTTGTCGCGCGAAGTACACACATGTAAATCGTTATTGGACCTCACTCAATCTCGGGCATTTGCATGAAAATCACGCTACCTAGTAGAATTTACATCAGAATTGCGTATTCAGAGCCTATGCTATTATGACGTGGAATAGGTATTTTGTCAAATAAAACGCGTAATCGAGGAATGTACGTGTGGGACGCGATTAGAATATCTACAGAGAAAAAGTACGAATTTTAGACACGGGGTGACATTGAATATGAAAATTCTCTTCCTTCCAGACAACGGTCGGATTATCTTCATTTAATATAGGTACCGGAGTATTTTTCTATAGTTTACCGGTTAACCACAACTGAGAAATGAATACTTTTATTTTTTTACAAAACTCGGCTTTGCTAGTGACTTTGCATCGGAAGTCGCTTGTACTCTTGGCTTACGAGCAAACTTTACAACAGATACGATTAAGTCAAAGTTTATCGAAAGACCATGAGAATATAAACAGGAAAATAGCAGGGCACGTTTATATCATGCATGACATAAGGAGTGACACGATAGTATTTATTGTTTTATTTTTATGACAAGCGGTTCGCCGAAGCCCTGACTTGTAAATAAACGTAGGTTGAGGGGATGACATATACCTAGAGGTGATCACTGAACGGGAAAAATAATTAGTACCTAGATAACGCTAACAACTCAGAATTTTAAGGTGAACATTGTTACACATTCTAGAAGGTGCGAACATGTGACATGTGTTGTACCGCATCGAAAAGCCCGACTTCAACATAAAACCTCATTAATTCACCACCTCTAATTAATTATACTGATAACAAAACTTCTGTCAGTTTTAAAATGACGGGGCGATAATATGGTAATTAAAATAGCTGGTAGTGATAACTAGTGTCATCGCTGCAACTGACCGTGCATCGCTGGCGGCAGTTCCGATCGATATTCGCGAGACGTAGGCAATAGGCAGACAGAATTTTAGAAAGTAGGTAGACATTTACACACCATGCTTCCCTGTGCTAGTCACGTTCAAGGAGCCAGGTTCGTTATTGATAAGAAACAGGCAGGGAGGATATTACGATGGATGCATTCTGATGACAGGCAGTTTCAGTGTTTGGTAATTTAAAATTCTATCAAAATACACATTGCCAAAGGCTTGCATATAGTTTACCCACCTTCCCAATATTTCGATTGGTTTAACAAGTTCAGATAAAAGGTCTTAAAATATCTATAGCTAATTATTTGTCTATATGAATATATGGTTCAAGCCGAAACAATCTGATGGATGTGCATAATAATTGTTTATGCTACCTAAAACTTCTAAGTTATTAGTTAGTCCAGATCAGGAACCCAAAATAAAATTAAGCAAGTTGAACATTTTTAACAGGATTCAGCTTCTGCCACTGGTATTTCATATGAAACAATGAATTTATTTTTGCAAATAGGCCATAAAACAGCACTTTTACATGTCAATTTATATGTGAAAAACTAGATGAAGCCGGCCATATAACTTTCTCTCTGCCTTATTTATAAAATATCATAAATAACTACAGAATCAATGCAGACAAATAAAAATGTGATACATCACAAGTTGAATGTTACAATAACAATAGTCACAATCAGTTGGTAATTTCACTCAGCGTCTTATTTGTAGCATTTACTACTGGCTAAGTTAATTAACTTATTGATAAGGACTCTGATAACCATTAATATTCATTATCATATTGCCACATAGCCTACATGCTTGATATAACTCAAAAATACTTATTTTTCATTGCTTGGACGACTTTTTTGTTTTATTTATTTTATGTACCATTGTTTTTTAATATATGTTAGGTACATTCTTTTTCAAGTTTAGGCTAAGAGAAGTGATTGCTTCTTTTTTAAATTATTTCTTTATTATTTGATAATCTTATTTGGCCAAATTTAATTTTATGTAGTGTGAATTTTATTGCACCGATGATATGGCGGATGGGATACTTCAAAGGAAATGGCCAATAATAATTACTTATCTTCATACAAAATCTTTTGATAAAGTTTTAGTTTTAACACAGGTTGTATGGATTTTTTGCAAAAAGCCAAATTTGATGCAGAGATCCCTATTTGGTCCTTGTTTGTATTTATTTAGTGTAATGAATAATACTGTTTTCATCAGCGTAAGTAATGTAAAAATTGGTTGATAAGATGGAATAGTGGTTTCAAATGCCAAAAATTGCAAGTCATGGTTAGATCAATAATTTTGAGCGAGTATTTTTTACAATCAATCCATTTTGTATGTAGAAGATAACATTTGTAGTATGTGGCATGATTGCAAGGATTATAATGGTTTTAAAGTAGGAACTAAAAGTTGTGTTAGGGATATTATATAAATTGTTTCATTAAGTTTATAATGAATAAAATGCACCTATGAGGTACATTCACCGCTTTGCATTGAAGGTGTTATCTCCAATAAGAAAATCTTAGGTTTCTATATCTTATTCTGTACTACAAATCTTCAGCTAGACATTACATGCAAGAATAGTACCTATTTAGACCTAAGGCTACCCACTCACCAGAATTTGTTCTTATTATTGAACAGATTTTGATGATATTTTGTCAAACTACTCAAATTACTATACTTACTGATTTTTTTATAAAAAACACACGGAGCATAGATCACCAGCTCCTAATTAAAACATGACGCTTTGAGGAAATAATGCATCTTCGATCCCCAACATGAAGATAGATTGTTGGAATTTTGGTTATTAACGAAGCTAGAAATTTTGGATAAAAAGCCATGTCCACGCGGGTCACTTGCGGGTTAAAATAAGTAAGAAAAAGAATATCACTCACCTTTATATCTTGCTAAAGTCATATAAAACGGTAACGCCCCAATGGACGAGAGCTGACGAACGGGATCAATTGTTGATACTGGCTTCCAGAAAGCTGGCTTCAGATGAACTGCCTCGTACACGCCGGGCGCACTACCTGCCGCAATCAGTAACACCACAATCAGCTAAAAATACACACACACTATTCCAACGCAACATTTCCAACTATCCTAACCAATTTCTACTGCAGCAATGTACGCACCAGCTGGCGAAAACGTGGTGACCACGGTCCGCGATACCTACTGTACTATACTATACGTAAATATGGACTAAGATATTCGATATTACGTCGCTAGCTACCTTCCACTGTCTATGACGAAGCACCTCGCTATTTCACCCTCGGTGTGCACTTGGAACGCGTAATATAACAAGGATCACAATCGACTACAGACGAACATAAAATAAATGATATTACATCAAACGCAACACGTTTCCGTGTCTAAATATGACGACAGAAAATAAATGAAAATTGTACACTTTCTTATGTTTCTTGAACTGCCTTCACACCGGAAACAAGCAATTTTTTAAACTTGAAACAACGACTATCTCATAATTTAGAATGTACGATTTAATGCTGGAAAAATATTTCATTTCTAGATCTTTGGGTGCTTATTTGTAACAGAAAATTTTATACTTAATTATTTACAATAAAAAAGCGAAAATAAATCACTCCGAAATAAAATTGGCAACAGGAAACACGAAAACTTTTAAATATTAAAAGTGTCTATGCTCCTCGACAGCTAGTTTTCAATTTCATGTGGAAAAAATAACTTCTATAGTTAAAATAACTATCATAATTCATTTAAAAAGTTTATTAAGTAATAAAAATATACATCTAAATCATAATATTATAAGTCAAATCATGATTTTCAATTGTAGACAGAGAATTTCAATTTATTTTTTTTATTTTTTTCACCTCTTGTTGAAAATAGAAAGACTGTTTCATAGATCCCATAAGTAACTTCTTATTTGTCTTATGTTATCTGCAGAATTGTGATTGGTCAAAGTGTAAATGACAATTGAAGACATAGACAAAGATTCTTCTTGTTCTCGCAGCAAAAACAAACTTCAAGTCCTTTTGACAGAAGATTGCACGGATTATGAATAAGTATTCGTCGATGTTATAAAATTCGACTTTTTGTTTTACATAACAGGATTTTCAATAGAATATATAGTTAAAACAGTTATCCCTTAGATTCCGTGTAATTTTTTGGGTGTTGGAAAAAATGGTGAGCTCCATTTAGAATTAATTTTAGGTTAGGTTATGTTCAACGTCCTTGATGCATGATACTATTTTCAATATTTTATTTTTTATTTTTTAGCACTCATGTCGACAATTGCTATACAGCCCAGCACGGTGGAAATCTGCAATCCCAATCAATTTGAAACAGACAGTAAACTTCAACAAAACAGATCAGGTAAATTAATACATTTTCCGTATTAAAAATGACGAAATTTTCGTATTTCAGCTGACAGAATCATTAATCGGCTTAACTATAATTTTTCGAAGATGATCTAGCTCAATCTATGTGTAAATTACAAATCATCAGGTGTTTCAGTCAGAATATGGTCATAAGATAAATAAAGTAGTTGATTATTTTTTATAAATTCTAACTGGAATCTTATTGTATCTAACAGCTCATGGTTAGTGAGTTTTATTAGACTCGCACACGTGAGTTACATGATAAAAATAATCACATCTTCATCCAATAAAGAAAATACAATCTAACATAGTTTTACTTAATGTTCCAGTACACTGTGCAAGAATGTCGGCACTACTCAGCACGGAAAGGTTTCTTCTCGTCCATCATCGAGAACATCAAGGACGAGATGGCCAAGAACAAGGAAATGAAGGACAATATCAAGAAGTTCAGGGAAGAGGCACAGAAATTGGAGAACTCGGAAGCATTATTGGTTTGTTACAGAAGACTTTATATTAATATATTTACGTAAATGGGAGAAGGAAAAAATATTACAACAAATTGATGGAAAAATTTGAATGCAGTTGAGATAGAGTTCAAAATACAATTTTAAACAAAGTCTTCCTGAAGTTGAGCCTACTTGAGGAGTGTAATATCGAGCATAATCTGTGAGATGTGGTTACAAACATCAGCTTTAAAAAGCATCTAAAATATACAAACAAACAGAAACCAAATTATTTAGTATTTGAACATTGAACTTTGCTCTTTAGTGTTCATGTTTATAATGTTATTATTCATCATCATCATTGCATACACAAATATTTACTTATTATTTCTTTGAAAAAATAAATAAGAAGTGATCTATTTTATAACAGCTAAAAATTATATAGCTCTCAAAATACTGATCTCAAATCTAAATATTTCCTCAGCCAACCCCTACTAGTCATATTTTGATGTCCTCACCTCTCATGGCATGTCATATGCTCTATTCTAGGCTGCCAGAAGGAAGTTTCATGCAGTTGAGTCCGAAGCTTCCAAGAGTTCAGAAGTCCTGAAGGAAACATTAGAGGGAATTAAGGGAAAGATGGAACATGTCATTGAAGAAGCTAGTAAAACTGACATTGCGAAGAAAGCTGGTAAGAATGTTTATTTAATTATTGTATTATAATTCATTTCTGTAATTATCATCTTATGTCAGCCACAAGATGTTCACAGCCAGACATAGGCTCTCCCAATAAACATTGAGCACACAAACAGCAACATAAATAAATTATAATGCTGCTGCATCAGAATGTTTGTATAAGACAGTGATAGCAAAAATTTTATTCCTCAGATAACATATATGCATCTGTCTATTGAAAAATCAGCCCTTAAAGGAAAATTGTTAGCTTATTTCACACACACATCATCAGCCTGTAAGTGCTCAGTGCTGGGCAAATGCCTCTTTTCATAATGCTCAAGGCAGATTGGCTGATGATTTCAAACTTATGAATAAAAATTATAAAGTCCCATGTTTCCTCCCAATGTTTTTCTACGTCATTGTTTCTAAATGATTATTGAAAGTACATATAACTTGGAAAAAGTCACATTGAAACTTAGGTTTCAAACCTGCACCCTCATGCATGAGGATTGGGGGTGACCTCTAGGGCACCACAAAACTTAGTTTAAGCTTATTTGGTAAACACTTTATTCTGGGTATCATCAAAAACTGTTCAGCTGTTACACTACTATTACTACGCTTGAATAAATCTTACATAAATGAAATGCTTCTTTTTACAGGACAAATAAAGGATGATCTATCAAAGACGGCTAAGGGCGCAGCTGAGAGCATAGCTGACACAGGCTCTAAACTGGGTCAGACAAGTGCTTTTAGAACTATCTCACAAGTAAGCACTAAGCATATATATTACTGGTATTACATAATGTCACCATGTGCTTCATGTTTAAGATATCTGCCTTATCTTATCAACATATTGTACATTTAGAATTGTATTAATGGAGTATCTATTTAAACAATTTTTTATGTTGTCATGAGAAACATATGTTTTTTGACTATGGTATCAAGTCTGACTAAACTATGTGACAAAAGCTAAAAATGATAAATATTTATTGTTCCAGCTTCATATTCTTTTATATTCGCCTTATTCTGTTCATTGCCTCTATTGTGGGTGGCTGCATAATTTCGCATACACATCCAGATCAAAATAACAATTTGTGGGTCACACCAAGAGTGGTTCTGTGAGGGAATCGAACTCACACCGCGTTGCGCGGTTGCCAGTAGCCACCGAGTCAACCGAGCAATAAACAATAACTCTGTCAAAACAATGTTTCCAGGCGACAGCAGTAGTGAAGGATGAGATCTCGCCTCGAGGACTGGAGGGCCGCGTGTACATGGCGCCCTCTGCTCTACGGAAACGTGTTGAGGTCAATATAATTAGTTTGTAATTACTAGCCATAGCAGGTAAGAAGCATGTTGTGCTTCACTAAAACTGCTGTCTCAGTATTAATGGTGTTTATAATGCATAAAATAAAAACTATATAGTTTGTTTATTGATATTTATAGCACAACTACGCTTTTTTTTATTTGAATAGGTAATTGATTCATTCTTCTTACTTGACTAAATGTATAACTAGACACGAGTAATTGAAGAGTAATTGTATGCAACAGGTTGCTTCTGACGAGCGCACGTTCGCTCCAGACACTGAAACTGTAGGCGTGGAGTTGCACAAAGACTCCAAGTTCTATCAGCAGTGGGAGAACTTCAAGAACAACAACCAATATTTCAACAAGGTACACCGTCGCACATTCATTCCTCACCCGTTATTAAATAGTTCTACTTATTTTAAGTTGTAATTATTTATTGCTACAGGTACTAGATTGGAAGATAAAATACGAAGAGTCCGACAATCCCGTAGTTAAAGCTTCACGATTTGTCACTGAGAAGGTAGGCAGCTTGTTTGGAAATATATTCGAGAAAACCGAACTCTCCAAGACCCTCACCGAAATATGCAAGATCGACCCTAACTTCACGGCTCAGAAGTTCTTAGAGGACTGCGCGAACGATATCATACCGAATATACTCGAAGCCATGGTACGAGGAGATTTGGAAATTCTCAAAGATTGGTGCTACGAGGGAGTGTTCAACATCCTGGCCACACCCATCAAGCAGTGCAAACAGCTCGGGTACTACTTAGACTCTAAGATCCTGGATATCGAACAGATTGAACTCGTCATGGGCAAAATGATGGACCAGGGTCCAGTTCTAGTCATAACATTCCAGTCACAGCAGATCATGTGCGTCAGAGACAGTAAGAACAAAGTGATAGAGGGCGACCCCGACAAGGTGATGAGGGTCAACTATGTGTGGGTGCTGTGCCGGGACCCCTCCGAGCTCAACCCCAAGGCGGCGTGGCGACTACTCGAGTTGTCCGCCAGTAGCGTAGAACAATTAATATAGGAGAATTAATGTAGATTTGAATTAAATCGTTGACTTTTATGTATGGTTTTTGTAAACCTGTCCATGATATCCTGCGAGGCGCAACATTAGACGAAACATTCGACCGGACGCGTTCCGCGGAAATAGTGTAGCTATTGTTGTGTGCACTGCGGCACTAGACTGTTTTGTAAACTAGAGCGAGTTAACTTGTTAGTTATGACTTGAAGCATATAAGAAGTCTGTTAAATAGTATATACAATCGCTTATGTAAACAGTCGTGTCTACATTATTACCCAGACAGTTCTGTAGCAGATGTAAATAAAGTACCATGTTTAAGTTATCCCAGAAGTTACAAATAGTTTCGTTTGCAATCTGATTAGACCTGTATTCAGTCGGCAATTTACTTTTAAGATTTTTATACTTCGAAACCTTTTCGTGCACATGAGATCTTGACATGGTCAATTAATTTCCTGATTTTTTATCTACGTGATATTGGTGAAATATGTTGTTATCCAATGAAATATAGTAAACCCGGACGTCATTCAATGAATTATAAAAACGAATGATGCAGGTACGCAAGACGCGCGTGCGTCGCGGGGAACATTGTAAGGAAAGGTTTTGGAGTGACATTATGTTTTGAATATTAATTTATGTTTATTTTGTATCATTATTAGTTCGTTACAGACGATTTATTATTTATTTTAATAAATTGTTTTTATTTTTATGTTTTTTGTTTTAAGTATTTCTTATAGTATATCTAGTGGCATTCAGCAGAATGTGTTCATAATAATATTTTTATGTTAAAATGCTACTTTTATTCCTACTACCTGATAAGCCCCAATGACGTGTTCGCTGCCTCAGCGTATAACATTAGATACAACAGTGTTCACATGTTCCAGTTTTCAACAACTACCAGTTTAACTAATCTAATTGAATATGACAGTCAAGAACGTTTTCTCACAAATACCTTCGATGCCACTCGTGGAAAACAATATATTTCACCAAAATAACTCTTGTTTGGCTTGGCAAACAGTAAGCAGGCGTTAAAAGACTGCGGAGCTAGTCTCCGATTATATTGCTAAATCGATAATGTCCCTATATTCCAACAGTTCAACAATTTCAGTGAAGAGAAGGTACCGATGACGTTAGTTACGAACAGGGTGTAGGAAAAATCGGGGCAGTAAAAGTATTTACGTATTGAAATGAAAAAAACTGCACCGTTAGTTCTAATATATCTTCACAATATACATTTACTCACACATATTCTACGGTAAAAAAGGAAAATAGCACACATGATTTCTCTGAAGTTAATTATACGTTGTTTCGCCGTGTGAGTAAGGTTACCGGAGGCCCAATTCTTCCCTTCCCCAATCCCCAAAAGGTCGGCAATGAACTCGTAACTCCTCTGTTGTTGCGGGTGTCCATAGGTGGCGCCGATTGCTTACTATCAAGTAATCTGTAGGGCCGTTTGCCCACCTATCACATAAAAAAAAACTTTTGAAATGTCGCCTATCCGCTTTTAGCCAACGTGGTGATCAATGCGCAAACCTTCACCGTGTTAGAAGAAGCTTTTGCTCATCAGTGAGCACTTATAGTCTGATGATGATAAGGTTAACAGGTTTGTAGGGTCTTCAAAATAAAACAGCAGCAGTTTGAAATATTCAATTATATTGGAGGCACAATGAACAGACGGCGGTGCCGTCGTACAATATATTTACAAATACAATAACTATAGTGCTACGTTACGTGAGAAATTACACCGATGCGGATGTCGCAGTGACTAGGCTACTAAACCTTAACGATCCTACTGAAACAAAACTATATTGTTAGGCCTTGCTCGTGGAATGTACTCGAACTTAATGTTACATTGTTCAGTTTACTTTTTTCCTTCATAGTTTATTAATAACTGATTTAGCCCTTCTCTGCTCTATGATTTAGGTACGTCACACCCGCTGAACAACGTCGGATGGTTAAGCTTACTGTCTCAGTGGACTACATAATAAGTGTTTTCTTTGTACTGTAAGCTGCATCAACATAACACATGTTGCTATTATTTAAAAACAATTACAATTAACTTCGTGTCATTCATACAATAAAATAAAATTACTAACTTAAAATGGCTGCCGACCACATCTAGATCAGACAGTTGAATTAAAATTAATGTTCACAAAACGCAGATCTTATAATAAAATAAAAAGAAAATAATCTAATTTGTATTAAAATTTCTTATTATCACTTATAATGTAAAATATTGTGTACATACATAATTATATTATGCCTAAATTATTAAAATTACGCGCCAAAAAGCTCAATCACATAAAACCTACTTAGTGTTCCAGTGTGTGTATTTCGTTAAAACGTTAGTGTTGCCATACACGCTTTACACTTAGTGTTAAAAATCGACGGATTCCCTTAATATTTATATTTATCAGTAAACATTTGTATTGTTGTTGTATTAGATTGATTATTAAATTAAAATTGTATTATCATCAAAAACAAATGTTTACAAATAAATCGTCCTTCTATTTAGCTCGTTACGATCACAACCGTGCACCTACCTATGCAACGCTAGTTAAGTGTACATACAATAATTTAAATATACATATAAGAATACAGCACGATTTGCATATAAACTGAAATAACATTCATCAAATAGGCTTTGTAATAAGCTTCGCAAATCACAAGTATCCAAACAGCGCACATTTAGTGACTCAGCAATAATACTCTCTACTCAGGAATACACAATTAGAGATTGGCTTGGTTACAATTTGACTTCATTAAACAAACCAATCTTTAATTGAGTGCTAATTAAAATAAGCATTATGAATGATTTTGTCGTTAAACGTGTATAATATGACTATAATGTCAAAAAGTGATTGGATACCTTGATTTTTAGTTACGTAATCACAAATATTGGTCTTGGATTTATTTCTTGATTTTGTGCCGGGATTTATACAAAGGGACGAAGATAAAATGATGCGCGTAAAATTGTGACTTTTTTTATCTCGATATTTTGGCGGATCGACATTTTTTAATGTTTCTTTCTTCATTTTACTCTACTATCTCTTAGTATAAATCTCCGCATACTTTAGTGCTGTCCCATATCTCATTAGTCGACGACCCATTGCAATACGCTGGTATCGAGGCCCCCGGTAGTGATTAGACGCGAGTCGTCAGGCAGGAATCGAACGCAAGTCACGTGAGACGAGTGTCCGCCATACTGGTGGCAGAGCGACTGTAACATAATAAGATAATTTATTAGTAAATAGGATTCTGTATAATGGAGATGGAGATGCCACCTTATGACATATTGCCTATAAATGCAGGAACAATAATGCGTTGGATAACTAGGGAAAGGAATTCGAGACTGCTTGATCAGTAGTTTTACTCATAGTCATTAACTCCAAAGGTAAGTATTGTGCCGTTATTGTAATGATTCAGGAAAAGTTGATTTTATTCGTAACTTTTATATTTTACATAATGAATTTAATTAATATGCATTTTATGAAAAGCGATAAGGTTAAAATGCTTTATTTATGATAATTTTGACTACCTATGTGCCTGTGTTACTAACCTTTGGCTGGGTGACAGGGTAAGCGTAGAGCTTCACTTTACCGAAATCGTCGCCAGTAGCCACCAGGCGACTGTCGTGGGACCTGGAATATTAATTATTAAAATAAAGTTATTTAATTGTACGTTTGTAAACGCACCCTCGATACAACAGAAAATCCTAGAGTAGGGCAATGTTAAAAAAATTGGTAAATTAGTTTACTTGTCCCGACGATAAATAGAGATATAGACAAGTTTAAAAAGTTTTGTATCTAATATTGTTTTAAACGATTGACCAAATAGATTTTTAAAACTTGTCAGTATCGCAACGTCACCGTTCAGCATTTAATATACTAAATCGTGACGTCATATGATATTACAAAATCAATATATCGCCGAAAGAACTGATTCAGCTCAGAAGATGAGAAAAAATACGCGTCTGTACACTCTTTATTCCTTTATTCTGTAAACACTAAAGACACAGACAAGACAGGATTGTAAAATAAACATTTATTTTATATATGTTTGTGTGGTTTACCTGGTGCATGTGTTAATATCAGTGCCGTCTGCGTTCTCAGGCCAGACTCCGATGGTCTGGAACGTGATGGGGCAAGTGTTGGTGGCCCACGTGACGTCGCGCATCGACGTCGGCTGCGGGATCTGGCGACATGTCGTCGCGTTCCCTTCGGAAAATTGGATAATTTTATTCTCTGGATAATTATTGGCTGTAACTCCTATCTAGCTGAATTCGTAAGAGCTGTTTCACGACCTTTGGATAGTTTATATTTGTTTGAACTATTTATACATATAGCACATCAGTTTATAGAGAACTTACTTAAATGAAGGTAGTAAAACCAGCGTTTTGTATTGTAATTTTATGTATTGTTTAAGTACTTTTAGGACTAATATAAGTAAGATAAAATTCTCAATTCTGTATGATGGTCAGGTGATAAACTGAAAAACTGCTGAACCGATTACTGTAAAAGATGTCATATATGAAATTTATTCAAAACGGCTTTACTGATTTTATCAAATTTTATATACATACTAGCGAACCCTCCCCTAAAACCACCATATATCAAATTTCAGCGAAATCGTTTGGGCCGTTTCCGAGATCACATGCCTTTTCGAGCGAGAGGTTAGCACTATTACAGAACAGAAAGTCCTTATTTTAGTTATTTCAGTAAACTACTTTAAAATACAGATTCTAAATAAACTATGTTCTATATAATTATACATATAGCTAATTATACTTACAGTAAAGCAATTCATAGTCCCCGGAGTTGCTCCTAATGTACTGGCTATCTGCAGACCAGTCCAAGTGTGTTATGTAGCTAGAGTGGCCCTGTGGACATTGTATGGGAAACAGTCTTAGATATTGTTGTTAATTATGAAGCTGGCAACACGTGTATGGCCACTACCTTGCACTACTTATGTACATTCGCTTCGGGAAATTGATTGGGTAACTAGTAATAAATAGTTCTCAAAAATCCAAATATAATATCTGTGTATACCAAAATTAGATAAAAATAGCAGTTCAACACGGATTACTGTTAGAAGAAATATTGCTATGAAGACAAATAGCATGTTTATCTTGTTCAAAAACTCGCTGTAATGTCGCAAGACTGTCGTGCGACAAAACGGTGCGACACAGTCATACGACTAAAATTAATAAGTATGTAGATAGTTAAGTAGTCAAAGAATTATTTTTGGATTTATTTACTTATGGTAAGGTAAGGTTCACCAGTATTTATAAAAATCGAAATTAGCGGGGTTTTGGGATAAGGGTAAGCTCATTAACAGTAGGTATGAAGCGACGTTCACAGTTATCTAGCATTCAAGTCATCTGCAAAAGGGATATAGGTACATGTCAAGGTTGAAATTCCTGTAAGCGATCTAGGGCGTATAATTAAACATGCAATATGAATGTGATGTTACCCTTCTACGTTTTTTCTCCGTGCACTAAAGTCGCGTGAAATTGTACAAGTTACAATATAAGTTATTAATATTTATTCATACAGTTTATCGACCTTTATTCTAATAACTAAATTAGTTTATTACGTACTACAATCAAAATCAAATTTTAATATGTATCTATACTTAAATGAAATTCGATTTCTACCATTATCAACATATACATATGTTACCTTCTAATCTTTTAAATGGTTTTCAAAATTGATAGAATAGGTAGCAAATACAATGTCTTGGAATGTAATGAATGATATGAAAAAGTATATCTGTCCAATGTTAAATTGTTTTTAGACAAGGCTGATTTACTATTAAATTACTAAGTCGAAAAAATACTCCACAATATACTACTGTGTTACAATGAATTTAATTCTACAGGACATAATGATACTTAATTTTTAAGTCATACATGTTTCAAGTACTTTAATATTGGCTATGAATACAATAACAACTGAAATAAACTACCTAATCTGAATTCAAAGTAGAATCAAACTATATTTTGTGAAAACCAGCAACAACTAATATCAAAAATCGACCTTAATACAAAGACAATTAGATTGAACTTAACCTTATGTAGAACATGTAGTTATAGCATATGTATAATCTAACAAATGTATGTACTTACGAGACACTTCCCGAGTCGGCTGTACCGAGCGCCATTGTCCTCGACGCGGTAGACATAGATGAAGTTGTCCCGAGAGCCGAGAGCTACCATCGAGTTGTCCGGGGAGTACTGAATCGTTTGGATCGGCTCATTCCTATAAAAGTTACAGAGAATAAAATTTATACACTTGATTTTAGATATCTTCAAAGTTTGAAAGATAAACAATTTTTTTTGGTGTTAGTTCTGTGGATTCTTGACATGTTTCATTGAGCACGTATCTTATATGATTAGAGTTTACATGTGTACATTATTAACGGATAAGTACCTACTGCTGAGCAAAGGCTTTTTTCACACGTAGAAGGTTTGAGCATTAATCACCAAGCTTGATAAAGGCGGACTGACGGTTTAAATTTTATAATTAGAAATTATAAGACTAGATTTCTTAACGATGTTTTCCTTCATCGTTTGTAAGTGGTTTTTGAATAATCATAGAAGGTACACATAACTCGGAAAAGGAGGGTTTGGGTTCGAAACCTGGCAAGTTTTCGAACGGAGTACGAAGTGGTGGTCCAGAGGTTAGCGCGCCTGCTTCTCGTGCATGAGGATGCGGGTTCGAAAGTTGGCAAGTACCAATGTGACTTTTTCCGAGTTATATGTACTTTCTATGATTATTTAGACACCACTGACATACGGTGAAGGTAAACATCGTGAGGAAACCTGGACTTATAATTAGCCTTTGCTCAGCAGTGGACACTTATAGGCTGATGATGATGATGGTGATGATGATGAGTCTATAAATATGCACTCGTGGAGTGTAAAAAGCCTCAGTACCCGTCAGTATGCTCTGCGAGGAGGTCCCGCGAGTGAGGGTCGTAGACCCTCCACTTGCCAGTGAGGCAGCCCACCGCCAGCACTCCGCCGTCACTCGACCACGCCACGCATTGCGCACGCTCCTGTTTTGCAACAAATACGTACACGTTACTATTTTTGTAATATAATAATTTAACAATAACGTTGAACTTGAAAAAAGTGTGGGAGAGCCATGCTTCAGCACCAATGGGTCGGCCCGACCGAAGTGATACCACGGCCTCACAGAAAACTGATGTGAAACAACCACAGCGTTGTTTCTGGCCGCTTGGGTGAGGTTGCCGGAGGCCCAATTCTTTCCCTACCCCCAATGCCTCCCTAATATCTAAATCTCCAAATTCTTAATCACCTAAAAGCCGGCAATGCACTTGTAACTCCTGTGTCTGTGCGGGTTACGGCACTGTTTGCTAACTATCAGGTAATACGATAGCGCGTTTGCCGTCCTATCCCATAAAAAAATTTAAACATGTTGTAACTGGAATACGATTTTAGATAAAAACAGGCAATGCCTTCCACGTAAGAAGGAAGATGCTTGGCCACTAACTTGAGGATCGCAGAAAATGTTGAGGATGCCATTCCTGAGTGTTCACACTTGGATCCATGGTAAATGTCTTAAATGGTGTAAATAGCACAGACTATAATATATTACAGACCTCGATGTCCTTGCTCCAGACGGTGCAGTGCGAGAGTCCGTCCCACAGCTGCAACAGCCGGTCCCAGCCAGCCGTCGCGAACTGCGCCAGCGACGGGTGCGTCGCCAGGCCCCATAGCTCGTCCACGTGACCTGGTACATTCATTCATATCATCTCCACACAAAATAGTCTGAGTGACAGCCTGAATTCCTTAAGGCATTCTCTAAGTCAATGCAGAGAAACAGATTGTCATAGCTAACATTACATCATCCGTGAAAAAACACCGTGCATTAAGTACCTAATACTTATTGAAATATATGCGACACACATCATTTTACAAGACACAGACAAAACAGCATCTAGTATGCTGTTTTGTCCTTTTTCCCTATTGTGATTGGTTCTACTACAGACATCTTAATTTAGTGTTATTAGTAGTGATTCTGGAAATAATAATACTATTAGTAGAAAATAGATTAGCTGTGCCAGAAACAATTTAAGAATATCATTGTAAAAGTCTGTTATCACACTAGTTACAGCTTGACATGAGCAAAAAAAAAAAACAATAATGTGCCTAACAGAAACCATCGTTTAAAATTCAGCAATGGATCGAACTTTACGAGAAAGCCTTAGATAAAACAAAACAAAAAAAGGCTTTAAGATAAAACAAACAGTATGAAGAACTCACCAAGCACAGCAGGCGAGAATCCAAGTTGCATATCTCCATGTAGAATACAGTTCCTTGTGGTTCCAACGTAGAGCTGGTCACCTCTTCCCTCAGCGACAACACGGACGCCTCCATAATGGCCTTCTATGGCGGCCTCCTGTCCCGTAGGACTCAGGTCAGGTCCAAACAATACAAGACGGCCGTCCTTGCCTCCAGCAGAAAGAACCCCGCCTTCCTTGAGGGCGCACAGTGAGAATACGGCGCCCGAATGGACCCCACGAACCAGTTTGGCTACGGTGTTAGTGCCCCGAGCCCAAACTGCTATGTTGCCGCTTGAGTCACCGGATAGGACATCGCCTGTAAATGTGTTTGTGTTAGAAGTTTGTTATAGAAATTGCTTTGCGATGACTTCCAAGATTATATGAAGATCTGAAGTTTTTGGTGAGTACTATATATCGTAAAAGTCTCACTAATCGTCATTGTGCATGAGATTGAACACAAACTGTAAAAAATCTGTGTTACAAATAATATTTACATTGTATATACGTATACTCACCATTGTGGTTGAACCCGAGGCAGGTAACGTATTTAGGCTTGTCCCGTGTCTCAAATACTCCCATCCTCTTGTACAGCATGTTGGTCTGGTCCAATGTCCAGAATGCGATGTGGTTCTTACCACACGTTACTATCTGGTTGCGGTCTAGTGGGTGGAACTCACACGCCACCACCGTGTCTACTGAGCACTGAAATATTTAAAACATTTAAATAATACCTTGGATGCATGTAGACAAATCTATAACTTTTCAAGTTATTTAAGTTATTTATGCAGGTGCATGGTCTATTGTTGGCCGCTTCATCGCTTATTGCATTGTGAGATATTCTTTACTGCTTGTTACAACCAATAAAAACATCATTTTCGAGAATCTGCGTCAAGTTTCGAGCAACATTGGGGTTCATAATATTTATTTCATAGGTCGGTAAACCAGCAGACGGATTACCTGGTGGTAGGCAACCAACGCCGCCTTCAGACACTCGAAATATCAAAGGAGTTACTACAAGTTCGTTGCCGGCCTCTTGTGGGTTACTAAAAATTTTAGGATAGGGAATTTGGAATTTGACGATGGGCGATTGGGCCTCCGGTATCCTCGCTCACACGGTGAAACAAGAAAGAGCATCGCCTACCTTGGTCTCAGCAAGACAGTGTCCTTTATCAGCTCTTTGCCAGTCCCAGACGGAGATGGTGTGATCAGGTCCATCGTCGACGGCAGCCAGTAGGGCGCCGCCATCAGCTCGGGAGAAGGACAGGCATTGTACTGCGCGCTCGATGTGACCTGCGCCCAGCACCGCCAGCGTCGCCAGGGACACTGAGTTCCATACGCGGATGTGTGGCTGTTGGTGGAATTGTTACATGTTTATAGTTATACTAGTATTAATTTGTTACTTGTAAAGTGTCTCCACTGCCAAAGAAGGCCTTGAAGAAGGAATTGCTATTATTTTCGAACTTGGCTTGCGAGCGCTTGGACTTCTGAATCGTTGTAAATTTAATCGCGCGGTTAGCGATCAAAGAGTTGCTACCCGTGGTTCTGATTGCTGTTCGCTATAGAAGAACGTACCGCGGGCCACATATAGTTTTTGGAAGATTTATTCTCAATGGTAGCTGCAAACACTTCCCCAAAAACACAGGTAGCATTAATTTTAAGAACCAAAAGTGACATGAAAATCGACCCTGCAGTACTTTAGCTAAAAGGTTCACTTACCCTAGCATCAAGCCGGTCATGGCCGGCACACTGGCCACTGGCCACGATCAGCTTGTTGGGGTGTATGGCTAGGCACTTGACGTCGTCTGTGTGGCCGGTGTAGTGGCGCTGGCACTGCTCCTCCACGTTGAACAGCACCACCACGGCCGCCACGAAGTACACTATCTCGCCTGTAGGTAGCAGGTACAGGTTGCTGCGACAATCCTTGCCCCTGGAACCGAAGATAACATATTAAATGTCTCATACATCTCAATAAAAGTTAGTGAAAATCTTAAAATAGTTCCAGAAACTTTTAGAAGAAATATCAATAGTGGAAAGGTTTTATCATAGAGTAAAGTCTTGATGATGATCACACCATAATTTAGAGTTGATGTAAGTTTCCTAAGCCAACTAATATTATGCTTGATGCTTGGATGTCGACAATAAATCCCTATAACTAATTAATAACAACAACCATTCATTGTAATACCAAATTTTTTACACCTAATCAGTCAGCAGTTCTTTGAGTATTTCCGAGTTTTTTACCCGTGGAAACATAGTAGCATTGCATCTGAGTCATAGGAAAGTGCAGTTCAGTATTCCCAGGTTTTTTAATACAAGGTCGCGGTCTCAGTTGAGTGGTCAAGTGTAACGGCAGATGAGTCACCACTCACCTACCTCACCTAGCTATCGATTTGTATGACAAGACAATGGTCAATGCTGAAAGTGAGCGTATTAAACTAACGATAGATTATCTACAGTTGTTGAAGGACTATCGATCGGTATTTGAAGAAAATAACATGATTGATAAGTCAGGGACATCTGTGAAATGCTGTGAGAAGGGAAATCGTTTTACATATATCCTTGATGGACTTGACATTTTGGACAACGTCCAAGTGGAACAAACTGTTGTTCTAATACTGCTGTACCTAAGGCTTTTTGTTTTTCTAATTCGTATTAACCTAAATGGTAGCGCGGAATTTGAAGAGAACTGTCTACTGTTATTTCTTTTGTCATGAGGAATTAATGGGGATTTCGAAATACCAACGTTTTCAAGTCTACGTGTCAACATTTGTAAATATCGGATATGCAAATCGAGTTGGAGTTATCACCAGACAAATTCCCATGAATCGCGACTAACATGACTATGGGCAATTTTATTGTCTTAAAACATTCAAAATACACAAACAATGATTAGTGTAGCAGCATTACCTAGTTAGTAAAAAACTGTAATGACTCAGATACTGTGATAATTACAATAAACATCAACGTTCCAGTACAATTGTTGTTTTTGTTTTAAACCGAGTCGATTGTTAGTGGCCAGTGGCCTTGAAAGAAACTAGTCTTTGAGTACTCTCGCGGAACTGGACGTGTTTGAAGTAAACACGTAGATATCCAAGATGTAAGTGCACTAGACAATAGATGCTAGGGCTAACTTGAAGATGCGTTGGTACTCTCTGTTTGGCGTGGAACACAAATCTTATTGTGCTCAACTTGAACACGCATGCCAGAACTACCAGCGAAAATGTTTTGGTTTGTTGGTGCAGTTGCTAGCCAAGTGGCTGATGTTCTACGTGTAGCGGGTTCGATTCCCGCACGGAACAACACCTTATGTGATCCATAAATTTTTGTTTCGGGTTTGGGTGGCTTATTTATGTGAATTTGTATGATTGTACACACCCACGACACAGGAGAGGGTCGATTATTTTATAAACAAAAAATAACCCGTTAAGCTTTAACTTTAACTGAAATTTTAATTAATCTGCGCTATCAGAATGTCTTTGTTTAGTCTGCGCATGAACACAAATACTGCGTGCACAAACCACATTATTCCTTCGGGTACAAGAGCCATACAAGTATTCCGACGTCTTGTTTTTGCGTCATGAATGTGTAGTTTGTGGCTAGCAGTGGTCAAGCCTTGAGCCACAACTGGAGTAGGTCTAGTATTCCGTGTGTTGATAGTATGTCCTACATTAAGTTGCGTGTTTTATATAAAAACATACTAATTCAATGTTCTACTTAAATAATTTGCTTTTATGAGTTCAACAGTCGGTAAATTCGAAGTGTTTTTATTAAATACAATCAAAATTGAGTGCTAAAGTCTATGAAATAATTAGGCCGAATCAATTTCAAGGCTTTTTCGGCACTCGAATACCCAATGTAGCCAATTGAGAAAACCCCATTTTAGTCATCATCCAATAGTGTAAAAAATTTGGTACGATTTGTACTTCAAAGACTTCAATGGTACCTAATGAAGGTATACATATATGTATATCTACTTTATTGGCATGCAATCAACCTTATCAAATTTACTATGATAATTAAGTACAAAAGATTTTGTCTATTTGTAAGAAATTGAAATTTCCGGCGGTGACACAGAAGCTATTACCCAATTGGTTGAAAAGCTTGGGTGGCCAAGCGTTAGCTGCCTTGGGTTAATGGTGGAGATTGCAATATTTTAAAGACAAAAGCGCAATTTTGTTACACACTTAGTAGACAGTACCTAATTGTGAGTATGATGGCGTGGTTTGTGAAACGGGGACTGGGATGTTGTTTAGTTTCGCTAGAGACCTTTCGAAAATACTTTCCGAGTAGGTATTTCGTACCCCAGTTTTTCGACAGGTCAAACAAAATATTTATCAGATGGTTTTAGAAAGTTTGAGCGTTATCTACAAGTACATGTATGCTTTCAAATATATGAGCGACATTCTGCGGGCTTAAATGTTGATAAAAATATTCAGTGAATTACTTGTTACCTATCACAAAAACAGACCTCTTTGGACTACCAAATTAGCTCATAACAGTTCTCCAATTAGAAGTAATTGAATAAACACTCCGTAGGTACGACATCACATGATTACTGTCATTAAAAGGGATGATTGTAGTACAGTGTCGCGTTTTGGAATAATTCCAAGTTAGGTTCGTATGTAGGCGGGCATTGCTTGGCCCACAATTGGTAAATTGACCAATGAATTTCATTCAATACAGATACAGATCGAGCTACCGACCATAATGTTTAAGGCAAACTCATAAACTAATACGGAACTGTAGCTTTTTTTGAATACTATAACTATTTTATGCCGCATTGTGTTGATAAGAAGTCATTTCTATACTCCGATTCTTGTAGTACAAGGCATCTAGCCTATTGTATTATTTTATTTATTTTCCACTATTTAACTGTTCAACGACAAACATACACATACGAGTATATAAACCTTCCACTTCAATCACTCTATAATAAAAACCGCATCAAAATCCGTTGCGTAGATTTAAAGATTTAAGCATACATAGGAACGTAGGGACAGCGAAAGCGACTTTGTTTTATTCTATGTAGTGATTAATGCTGGCTTTAGAAAAATATAGAATAACCGTATTAAATATTGCATTGCATATTGCACCAGCCTTCGAATTGTAACCTTTCTCTTAGAAATTCATTTCGGTCAATTATGACACCATATGGCCGGCAACCTGACAATGTTACCCTTTTTGGTAATCCTCGAGAAACTTTTCACCGAAACGAGTTCTTTCAGCTTTATTACATTGACCTTGTGTATGAATTAATTCATAACCTGTCTAAAAGATTAATGTACGTACATTGTGTAGTCTCAAACGTGATAAATAATTAAATGGGTGACATTTAATTTCATTAAGTAACTCTTTATTTCATTGCGAATAAATTATATTAGTACTGACACACATACAATAATAGGTTTTAGAGTCTATACATATTTGAGGGGGGACCTACGTGTATAGTTTATTTTTCTTTTTTATGGAATAGGAGGCAAACGAGCAGATGGTTCACCTGATGGCAAGTGATCTGCATCACCCTTGGACATCCACAACAACAGAATCAAAGGAAGAAATACATTATATTAATGTCTCGTGATGTGTCGTGTAGAGACAAACTTGAGTGGCGAGTTGTGTAGCGTGCTGTCAAATGTATGAAACCGGGGCATTCTGATACCACACAACATAAGTATGTCTCCAACCTAAGATACTGACAATGTTTTAGTTTATATCTCAAAAGTTAGTACCTACGCGAAAGATAGTTAGACAGATTGTACTTTGTTGTTTAGTGAAAAAAGACGCTTTTAAATAAATTTTTTGCACGGAATGGTGCTTCTGTTACTTTGTACTTTTTACAGTCTGCCAAGTTGAGATTATAGTGAGGGTGATGTAATGTTTTAGACAACAGATACTTGAGCTGTTTACTACTAACACAAGAGAAATGCTATTCATAACACTTTCTTCCTACCTTTATTAACAAAGATCTGTATAATTGTTCCGCTAAGCTTGACTGGCCAAGCGTTGATTGTTGTAAGCAGTTCTCGAGCTCATGATTTCTCCGATACTTTTAAGATTATGTGCAATTTATCTTTTAATCAGTTTATGTTAGACTTCGTAGTGTAGTTAACACAAAATTGGCTTCAGGGAAGGCAAGGAAAATGTAACGACGATGGGTTCTGTTTCATTTTCTTCCTATGTATCGGATCTACAGTCGAACATAAAATTACTTTGACAAAATAATCGGACTATCAAAACAAAACACTATCAGTCAGCTTACCTATTTTGGGGCATAAAGCGTGATGTATTCATTGTGTTTATTTATGAAACGATGCTGGTACGTATGGGGAAAAGTTAACACCAACAATACAGTTACAATGTTATCTAAGTAAACTGTATGGCTATCGCTAATAGTGTTTGTATAACATCGATAATTTTACTTTTCCATAAATTTTATAACGCACCATTTTTTCTATATGACTCAATTATTTGGACAATTTATCTGTCTATACCATATCCATATTATGACATCATGTCACCAAGGAATACCTAACACAAAACGCAAAGAAATAGAAAGAGGTTTATATTTATTGTGATAAGGTTGTTTTTTCAATGGCGTATATCTACCTGTCCTATGTCCATTATGAGTATAACTATATTATAAAAATATGAATAAATGGAGTTGTTATCAGAATGTCTTTGACCTTGAAAGACCAGTGGTCGATATCGTCTGGCATGAGGTAGGTTCATTTATTATTCAACAGGAAGGTTTTGTGGCATTTGTGGAATATTTATGGTATGTTATTACTAGGAGGATAACGTAATAGATTTAACATGTGACATTACCTAGTGGTTAGAAAGATAAAACTTGCGTGTAAGCAGAAATTGTTTTAATTGGATTTTTCATGTAGTTTAATGTAGGTAATAACAGGTTTATCCGTTGTAAAGCTTAAAGATATCAAAAAGAAACACCACGGACAATATTACGATCTTTTTTTAGGAAAAAAACATTGAGTAAATTACGATTCTGGACCTAGGTGGGGCGAGACGGAGTTGACAGACTCTTACTGCCTAAAAACTATCACGTTCCTTTCCAGCTCTAAGCCCTAGCCCAATATCCAAAATCCTTATCCCTTAAAGGACGGCAACGCACTCGTAACTCCTTTGGTGTTGCGGGTGTCCATGGGCAGGGTGGATTGCTTACCATCAGGCAATCTGTCAGCTCGTTTGCCGACCATACAAAACATACCATGAAAAAACAGCTAACACAAAATCATGAATCCCTTACCTGTATCCATAGGCCCATTCCAGCTTCAATTTGCTTTGTGGCGGTGGAGCGACCTTTGCGGGGTCCAGGCCTTCATGCTCGCTAGGCCCATACAGCACCACAGGCCGGCCTCGCAGGTACATGCGCATCGTACCATCTTCCTCATTGTACTGACATGTGTGGGTGCTGCAAAGACATTAATGGTGATTTGAGGAAACTCATAGCGAAGGCTCTAGGGAATTTGTCTCCTGCTTCCAGCTAGTAATCGGATTGGAGCTGAAGAGGACCAAATCTCGTTTATAGAACCTTCTAATCAAAGAATAGAGATAAGAAATATAGGTTTGGGTTGGGGATGTGGATCGCCTTTTTGGGTGAGACCTGTAGCACAATAAAGATACGTTGCCTTTGACTTGGACTTTGAGCATTTACTTTTTTGCTTCGTGTTTAATCTGGATTAATGAGTGGAAAGCTTTAAGTACTAAAATATGGTGAGAAGTGGTAACCATCTTTCACATTGTAATGGTTTGTGGGGTAGAGGCAAACTAGTTGCCCTTGGACAGCTATAAGCTTCCGGCTCTTGAGAAGGGTGAGAGATAGACCGTGCACTCCAAGGAGATACAATAGGTAAAATTTTAGTTTATCCCCTTCATAAAAACTTAGGAGGTACCTCTGTAAAAGGTTTTAGTCTTTATTTTGAAGTTTAGACATTGCTAAGAGATAATGCAACGAATGCAACGATAGCCTCTAATTTTAGATGACAAAATAAGCCATTTTGTAAGAGTAAAGAAAGATAAGAATATTTTCAGATAAAATCGAGAAGTGGTGCAAATTTATTTCGATACGAAATATTCCATAAATGGGAAAATACGATGTGTAACTGCATTTTGATTCATTGTACTTATGTAAATTAAACATCATGTATAATGGGCTCATGGCTATTTACTCATGTCTGTCGCTTGCTTTCGAGAAATACAAATGTTGTTACAAGGAAAATACAATAAATAAACAATTTCTATGAACAAAAGGTTATTTCCTAAAACTAAGAACGTAAACAAATAGTTATTGGTTAGTTAAAAGCGGTAATTAATCCCTTATTAGACTTTAGTAGGTTATTGTGAGATCTATGTGTGAATATTGTGTTAGTAAATAATTAGAGAAAGCACATAAAGTAGCTCTATACATGTAATTACAAGTCTTTAGTTACTCATGATCAAGTCCTATGTTTTTCTACTGGTAAGACGGCTTGCTGGAAAAACAGTGCTTACCTTAATTAGAAAAGTAATGTAACAACAGTTTTTAATTAAGCTTAGAAGGTAATGAATTACCTACGCAAATTAATTGGGTACTGTTTACCCATTATTATTAGATTATTGAGGTCACAACTTTACATAAATATTAAAGGCACTTTACCTGATTAGGTACATGTTGTGCCTATGTAATACGTGCGTAAATGTAGTACTTAGATATTTAATTACCATATCAAAGGATAAGAGAATAGAGAAAAAATCCGATGCACAGTCTAAAATTTTTAGGCTGTGGTGCCTTGCAATATGTTACTTAGTTTATGGATCATTATTCTTAAATTAAATCCAGAGTCGATAAAGGAATACATGGAAATGTGTAAAGAAAAAAAAACACCAAAATCCATACACTGATGATGATCATGAGAAAATCAGCACCAAACGTTTATTAGATTAGTTTTAGCAAGCATTATTTTAGTAAAGAACAAGTCACCGCAACCGCAAACACAAAAGCCTGATTTCGCAAAAAATCCCAAGCGAACTTACATCGAGGTGAATGACATTGTTATTTCCAAGATGCGTTTAGCATCGGCCCACTATTTACAAAAATATAGGTACTTAGCCACCCGCGCAGAAAGCTAGTGTCCCACTACACGACACTAAATAATCTAAAATAAAACACACGTGTTACGCTTTTATACACAAAATATAATGATCATTAACGCTAACTGATAACATCAGTGAATGTGCCTACATATCGTACAGCTCAACTATATACAAACAAATTAAATAAATTGTTCAAGTAATCCATTTATGTAAGCCACCGGCGAACTAGGTAATGTTTGTAATGACTACTAATGACAAATCAATTTATTTTAATTCATATTCATGATTAAAACGGAAAGAAAATGTGCCGGTCTTGTTAAAGATAATATCAAGTCAGTTATAACAGTAAATATAAACAGAAGAAAAACGTTATAGTGTTCTTTACCCTTCTTCCATGGCGCCAAAAATAACTGTCAGTAAAATACTTTTTTTTATATCAAACAAGTCAAAGGATATCGAGTATACAGCCGCAAACTTTTTAAAAACCGGTATGCGAGTCACGGTCGCGTTTCATACAGCCGGCCGCCGAGAATATCTTAGCCAGACTGCGTGCGGTAAAGAATGAGCTAACCATGAAGTTAGTTTCAAGTTTACTACTTGGATCGCAGGAGTTGTTCCATTTCCATTGCAGAGTTTTATAAACAGTTGATTTTTGCTTTAATAGAATTCACAGCAGTGTAATTGAAGCAATGGACATTTGCCTAATTGATTAAAGTATTATTGTACCAGTTTGGCGAATACTTCTATAGCTGTAGTGAGTCATCGTCATGATTGAACAATGTCAGCGATGACGTTTAGTTGGGTTTAAGGATATTATCGTTTTACAGGTGATGTTGTTGACTAGATAATGGACACAATTGCACAATGTTCCTGTAGCTGTGTCGAGATCAAGGTCAAGCATACATTAGGTAAATTGGACGTCATCTGTTTTAAATTAATTCACTAACAAGGTTCAAATTTTTAAAGAAGAGGGTATAAGATCATTCTAGAATGGAATAAATGCAAATATGAAGAGAAATCAATTTGATCACTAATATCCTCAAAAGTAGTTGGCAGGTCAACACTTGCCTGTTTCATGAACCTAATTATAACTAAATATGTGCTAATAATAAAAAAGTAAAAAAAATACTGGCAATCATTTAGCAAGTGTATAAATTATTGCTTTTTTATCTTTAAGTAGGTACTTATTTTTATATTTTTGTTCTAAATTTTGCAGAAAAATAAGTATTACTACGGATATGTTTACAACGAAACAACAATAATTGTTTCATCCACAGACAGAGAATCCATGACTAATTCAGTTTAGTAACAGATTTAGCTTGTGTCCAAAAACGATTAACATTTTAAAGATGAATATAATAAAATGCTCATCAATTTCCCAGTAGCTGGCAGCTTCCTGTGACAAAATGATGTATTTGAGCCACCCACGCGACCATCCAAGTGCTTCTAATATTGTATACTTAAATTCTATTCAATACATTCCTCTACATAAACAACTAGTGATTGCAGTACTTCAAGCGTTTAGGCCGAATGTCATTCGGCTAAGTTTTGTAAGCCTAATTTACGGATACATGTTGTGAATCGTTTTAATTTTTAATTGATTTCTGCATGAAAACAAAGAAACGTTATTATTGGTTATGCGCTCGCCGCCACTTCGTTTGTCGCGCATCATTGCCTTATAAATATGGTCTCTAGCTTAGCTTGAAGCTGACAGAATTACCTCGTCAAACAGTGAGTAGGTAACATAAGTACCTAATTTAATATGCCTCATAACATTATAATACAAAATTGCCTTTGACTGAACCTAGCTAGGCAACTAGCTGGTTGCCGCACAACATGTAGCGATTTGATTCCCGCCAGGAACAACTCTGTGTGACCAAAAAAATCCTAGTGTAGAGAAAAGTTTTCTAAAAAGTGTAACATATAGTTATAGAAAAATAATCACGATGACCTTATCTATACTAATATTATAAAGAGGTAAAATTTGTAAGTTTGTATGTTTGTAAATTTGTATGTAGGGGGTAATCTTTGGAACCGCTGGTCGGATTTCCAAAATTCTTTCACTGATAGATAACTACAATGTTCCTGAGTGCTATAGGCTATAACTAAAACATCACGCTTCGATTAAATGGAGCCGAGCAGCGGGTGAAACCGAGAGAGACCGCGAGAGTAGCTAGTACCGAATAAAAGATCACAATACGAACTTTTTTTTCTTTAATGCGATTTTTAACGGTTTTTGATATTGCTATTTTTTTTCTATCCCTTTTGATACGGTAAAACTGTCCCAGCTATTATCTAAACTAGGGTGACTTCGTCTAAAAGCCAAATTTGACTCTAAAGCTGATAGTTATCCCATCACTAAGGTAACAATGTGATGGACGTCCATTACTGAGCAATCAGATGCGCTAGCGTGGGCAATGTTACACAATACACAAGTTTTTGTCCTCCACCGACCATACAAATTACCATGCAAGGTATTTCTATGCTAATATCAAGAATTTTGCGATCATACTAATAAGAAATACATACGTAAAAATGTTTTTAGCAGTCGACTCGATGAGTCAAAAGTTTGGGCGTAAAGAAATTGTGTTTAGTGATCTGTTGTTCTATAACAATAGGATTAAAAATATATCTGGCAAGAATTTGTAACATATGTGCAACGCCATCTCGCCAGATGGCGTTGCATTTTGACACATGATTTATTGAAAATAACGACATAGTAACTAGAAAGCTCTACTAGTTACAAGTCAGAAATGGACTCTTATTTGTCATGAGTAGTGAACGCGTCCAGCGGACAGCTTTTCGCAGTCGACTTACTTGAAACTAAAGAGATAGATATTTTCTTAGTTATTTTCAATGAATGTAATATCTCATGAAACTATCGTGACTTTACAAAAATTTGTAAAACTGATTTTGTAAATCATTCATCTGAGTGTTATGTGGATGTAGAAAATAATTTTGTTCAATAGGGAAATTATTTTAACAAGACAGTTCCAACTATATTATAAGAAATCTATCAAATTTAAACACTAGACGTCACATAACACATCTATTCACATACCTATTTATAGGTACATAGATAAGATAGATGACATATGTGTAGGTATCGTCACAGAACAATAGATCTCAAGGTCGTCTATTATTTATTTATCTCCAGTACAGAAGCATTTGTTACGTCAACTCTAAATAACCTGTAATTGCTAGTTTTTACACGAGACCCCATGCACTAATGATTTCAGATTACCTTAAATAAGTATTTCATTGTACGTACAATGGGATTTGTTTAACAAAATGTTTTAAGTTTTCTTTCGACGTAGACAGATGTTGGGTTCTTCAGTTCTCTCGTCATTTGTCATTAAGACAAAGAAATTAAGGAAAATACAATAGGAAATTAGCTACTTCAGACACGTAATTTTAAATGTTTTAGGACGTTTGCTTAAATAAATTATACGCATTATAGTTCTATCCTTGTCGCACATTAATCATTTGCCAAGACAATGTTAATAATGCCGCAGTAGAAAACACCGCTTACTGGCTTTTCCAACTAGCCGTACTATGGCACACTCCAAGTCCTCTATTCATAGTAGGTATTGTAGCTGCTGTTAACGCTCTCCTAAACGCAAGAATAGGTCTTGATGTGTTTTATTTTGTGGAGTAGGAGACAAAAGAACCTAAGACGGATCACCTAATGACAATTGTTCAGCGCCACCCATGGACACCCGCAACAACAGAGGGGTCACAGGCGAAACTTTTATGCACGTTTCTTCGTTCGTGTTTGCCGATTTTGTATTTCCATTCGTAATTGGCCGACGATAATGACAGAATGTTAGATATTTTTACAGAAGATGCATGAATGTGTTGGTAAATTACTGTATTCATATAATTATGTTTAAATAGTTTTTGGCTAATAAATAAGTAACAAAACATATTGGTTTATTCTTAAATTATGTCTACCATTTTTCAAGTTAGTCGAGTTCCACCACCTTATCTACAAAATCTTATATATAACTCCAAATGCATCCCAGTTAGTCCCAATGGTGTTAAAAGCCCGTCACCATCCAACGTGAACGATCAACTAACTTACCCATGTTTCAGAATCGGTCCATTTTGTGACGGCTTAGAATATAGGTTTAGCAACGATTTTGTTGTAGTGAATCTAGAGAGAGCACAAAAAACAATTAGACATTACAGGAAAGTAAGGAATGAGGGTTATCGTGACAGAAAATTTTGCGACGCTAGAGACAGCTAAGGTCCTTTTTCAAGCAATTTTTTATTGAGCATAAAGTTCCTTACGCCATTCGCGATACTATCGCCATCTATTGAGCGTAAACGATAACCCTCATTGTGATAGCAAGAGTTTGACATATTGCATTGATGTTGGCGCTAGTGTAGATTTGGAGGAAGTAGACTAATGTGTGCAGAATAAAGATCGAATGAAATATTTTAAGCGTTTCCATTTTCAAGCCTCGAAGTAAGCGGTTGTGTTTATACAGCTGAAGATTTTAGGCCTCCTAGTATTCAACAAACTAGATATTATTTAAATAATTTATTTTGGTTGCTTGATTTCCAGGTATAGGATGAATGTTCATCAAAAAAAACCTACATTATGCAATTAAAGTTTGCATGTGATTAAACTCCAATATATGTATAGCTAATACAATTTTTGGGCCTTGGCCTGCTTGGCATGGTCACCTAGCCTGGTCGAAGAATCATCCCTTTTTATAACTTAGGTTATGTAACCTGTTCTATATAAGAACAAGTCTTATTCAGACATAATCCTGTCTTGATATTTTGCCCGGATCAGTTACTAATCAATCCAGACGAAGTTGAGAATTCCATTTTAAAATTTTGAAACGCTTTTCTGTGGCTATAGTTGTACTTCCTAATTATTCTATCTGGAACACAGCACCAATTACTTCGAGGCGACTTAGTGATGTACACGTACCTGGTGCTGGGCAGCAGACCCTGGGCGTTGAAGTCTCCGGTGGAGTTCCAGCGCTTGGTGAGGTTGTTGACCCCGGGCGAGGCGCTCTGGTTGCTGGACGTAGAGTTGTTTCGTGATCTAGATGCCAACGATATCACTACCATACTAGCATACTATACATACTATGCTCGCTAGGCTACTTACTATGATAATAGCCAGGGAAGCAGGCGGCTAGTCGAGGTAAGGTAAGATTATGGCTAAGCACATATAGTTGTTGGCTCTTTAAATATTTCGCTACTAAGTATAGCTTCTACTAATTTAAACATATTTTAAATGATATTTGTGTGGAATGACTACTCATTTCTCAGTGAAAGGTTTAAGGCTCTGTTTAGGTAAATAGTGCTTGATATTTTTATGTCTAATAATTTCTAATAACCCCCTTATTACAAAACAAAGTTTATCTTTAGTCCAGGTTTAAACCATTGAGTCGGGTTTTAATTTTTGAATCTTATTGTCATCTACTTTCAATTCGAAATACGAAAACTGGCTCAATGGTTTAGTCCTAGACTAAAGTAAAACCTTGTTTTGTAATAATGCCGTAAGAGTTAATTCTTTATTCTAAACTTACTTTCTAAATTGATAGTACTACACCATTGTTGTTTTATTTTTTAAAGTAAAGTTTTACTCTCTAAAGTAAATTTTCTTACGTTTGATTCAAGCGTTTGAACAGTTTTTAAGTTTAAGTATAAACATATTTCACATATTATTATGATATCATGTATGTAAAATAAAGCATTCATTACTTTGGGAACAGACAGCATATCAAACCATTTTCTTTAATACATTTTCGACTTTATTACCTAACAATAAAGTACCTAGTTGATTGAATTATTGATTTTATGCTATAGAGTGTATACCTGTAGGGCTGTAAGGGCGCATGGTGTGGTGCTGGAGTGGCGCGGGGCGAGGGTGACGGGGCTGGTGACAGCGATGAGGAAGATGCTGGCGAGTCCGACTGCAGTGACCCTGTTGACTGGTGCTGGGGACCGCGTCTGAGGAGCAGATCTTCATATTAGATTCTAAAGTCTACAGTTCTTATAATAAATTGAGATTATGAAAATATTCAATTGCTTGTTAGAAATAAAGAGAGGAGAAAGAAAATAAATTATTTGGAATATGCCGCACATGATTAGGAAAAAAAAACAAAAATACAACAATAAAAAGTACTTAACACAAATAAAAAAGAACCCAAACCACACAAAACTAACATAATCAGATAGCAGCACGCCCATGCCAAGAGGGTTGCCGTTTTAGTATAAGTTAACTAGTTGGTTAATTATATTATATTGTGTACTTATTGTAAAATAGGTAACTAATTGGAAATATTAAGTGTGAATAGTAGTAGGTAGTTTTTCAGCGGAGGTAATCTGCCATGATTTGATAGAACTGATAAAATGTGGAGATGTATGTGATGTCAACAATTTTTGCCATCTCTTCGAGGCACAGCGTTAGTACCGAATACCATAATTTTGTGTCATACAACCACGGTACAATTAAGATTATTAGGAGAAATTCATCCTACCACTTATCATTTCCTGAGTGGAGCGAGAGAGAATGTTAGACACGGACTAAAACCAAATTCCTTCTCATGATTGGCCGTACACTATTGCCCTTACACGCTTGCAATTGGCTAAGACTTTTAGTTTCGTATACCTTGTACAATGAGTAAGCCCATTAAGTTGGTACAGTTAGCCGAATATTGTTATTTTTGTTCCAGATTTAAGTGTGGCCACAGTATGTGTGAATTTATGTTCTCTAAAAAAAAATACCTTCTTTAAATGAATAGCGTATTTATTACCTTTGTGGTAGTGAGGATATATTGGAGCCGTAGCTGGAGGTCCTCTTGGCAGTTTCCCGGTAGGACGGCTGCTTCAGTCGTAGCTCTCTCGTCGGGGTACCCGTAGAACCTGGAAGAAAAGAGGATTAAGAGGTTAGTAGGAAGTCAAAGTATGTATTTCTTTTTACAATGATAGTTCTAATTTTGTTCTAGTGTTTCTACAAATCTAGAATTCTTGTAACAAAAAACTTATATTCTGTTTCATATTGCGACACTGTTACAATACGGAATCGATGTCGAGTCGAAATGTTACTATCGATTGCCAACAAACAATCACCAATTAATCGGACATTAATTCAATTTCTTAATTCGACGTAATATCAAAAAAATATGATTAGGTAAGTAATTTCAATAAAAAATATATATTATCAGTTATACAAAAAAAATCGCCAACAAATCAGCCTACAGCATTAAGGTACGTGTATAATCTACATAGTACCTCTACAGATTATACAGTAATAAGAACATGCAAATCTTGATTGATTTTGAATTCATGTGTGTGACAAAAAGCCGGCGTGATATCACGGTCGAATTGTGTTTTTCCGTGTAAGTGAATTTAATAGAGGCTTTTCTTTAGTATCGCTACCTCCTAAAACAGCAAGCAACGCACTCGTTACTCCACTGGTGTTGCAGGTGTCCGTGCCTCCACGTGACGCATCAATACGGTAGTTTACAAATAGTCAATTTCAATATATTTATCCAAATGTTAAAAACGATTCTTTTCTATGAAATTTGTATGAAACACTAAGCTATGACGTCATAGTACTTATTTTTGCGTCAAATAGTTTACATATTTCTTAAAAATTAGCTAAAAATATCGTAAACTTAGTATAGGTATCGATCGATCGATGAATAAAAATGTGTATAATTATTTTTAAAATATTTTATTGTATTGAAACGTCTAATTAATTTATTTTTGACCTAGGAAACTACCCAATTGCTTACCACCAGGTAATCCAGTTTCTCTTTGCCGCTCCATCATATAAAAAAGGTATTCCACAACAAAAAGGTTTCCATGACTAATTATCGCAGAGAAAGAGCACAGGCCCCTAATTGACTTACAAAGCGCATGTGGAAATTAATGAATAACTTTAATTAAGGAAATTAACATGATTTCCCATAATTATAATGTAGTGGTTCGCTATAATAAGATACTCAATTAGATGGATAGCTTCCGTGGGATAGTGAATCAAATAGCTTGTACTAAAATGATTAGTCGATGAACCAGAAAGACCTGCTTATAATAAGGTGAAGGTAATTTAAAGAAATATATAGTTTTAGTAAATAAATAATGTGAGATTGATTGAGTTTCGGCGTTTCTTGATTCGAGAATTGCTAAATAGCATTCGATTGTTTTTTCGACGGTTTTCAGGTACATGTTTTGCAAAATTTCTTTAGATGTTGATATTGTTTAAAATACGAATAGATAGATATAGTTTTTTTATGTCATAGAAGGCAAAGGAGCAGACACGGCTCATATAATAGTATAGCGCCGTCCTAGGACATTTATTTTTTAATTTTAACAAAGATATTGTGAAAGGCTAAGCCCTTACGACATTATATTTATTAGGAAGACTGACTTAACTACGTAAGTGTTCGAGGATACTAGATTTGTTTCAGGCCAGGCATGAGGCCCATAAAAATAATCCAATCCAAAGATATTATGATTTTTCTTTATTTCGACTATTAATAAGGTAATACACACTAATAAATAAGGGAGGGACAACTATAATGTATAAATAAATTCACGTGTGCGCCATTTTAACATTATGCTTCGTTTAATAACATAATCGGTACACGTCAACCGAATGATATATGAAAGGCTAGGTAAATGTACCAGTGCAGTGCCCAGGTCATGTAACTATTAATTTAGTACATTCAATATAAAAAACTATAGTCAATAGTGAAAGGATAATGTTTCGCAAATATTGAATTAATCGGCCTCTGTTGTAATACTGAATTATATACGAAGCTTTTTCAATAGGTATTTTATATACTAGCTACTCCCGCGCGGTTTCACCCGCTGTTCTGCTCCCTCAGATCGTAGCATGATGTTTTATTTATAGCCTATAGCCTTCCCCGATAAATGGACTAACAAACACAAAAATAATTATTAAATTCGAAGCAGTAATTCCGGAGATTAGTGCGTTCAAACAAATAAACTCTACCTACAGCTTTATTATATTTTGTATTTGTATATGTATAGATTTTATTTGCTAGGATTTTTGTTTTCACAAGCACTGAAGTGGTTGTTTGATGTATGATCAGGATAGAAAATAAGAAGGAATAATCGACTTAAAAGCGTTCTGATTTGACGGATAAGCCTTGAATGCTGTTTCGGAGTCGGATGCCAACTTATCGATTCCGTGCTAGGTATTTATTATTTACTGAAGACAGGCATTATAAAATATATATCTAAATTCTAGCTTCTATCCATTTAATTTAAATTTTAAATTTTTGCCAGTAAAAAATCTTTAAACACAGATCTTGTGTAAAACTAAAATTATAAGTAAGTATTCACCAGAATAAGCACCATTTCTCTGTCCCGCGCTGGGTGCGGTGGGAGCTCGACCTTCGAGAGCGTTGAGCCTCCTCAGAGCATCAGCGAGGGTTGACCGGAGACAGAGCAGCTCCTCGGCTTGACGAGCGCACCGCACCTCCAGCTCAGCAACCCTGGCTGCTAGCCCCGCACCCTCACCTTCTAGCATTTCATCTGAAATTGAAAACATGATACCTTTTAGATACGCCATGCGAAATAACCAGTGTATAGGGCTAGGACTCTCTATTTCTGTCTATTAAAGTCAAAATTGTGTAGTACTTTTAATATTAAGCATGTACCTAAGTTGTACTCATTCCTACATAAAATATTTTTATGTACAGAAACCACCCTTACTAAACTACCTCACCTTTATAGAATTAACAGTTTATGACGAAACATATTCGAATTACACATTTAAACTTTACCCCCTGATGGGAATTGGACAGAAATGCAGTTCCATTCAGCAGGTTTAGAGTTTTTTGCAACATATAAAACAAAAAACTGGAGAAAGGGGTACATTTATTTCAGTCTATGACGAAACACGGATGTAGTTTAGGATTTGAATAAAGCAGTTGCATGACAGAAAGTGTTTAGGACTATAAATATTCTGCAATAAACATTACTTCCATGAATCAAATCGAATAAATTAATTAAGTTTCAAAATAACTTATGTTGCAACTCTTAATTCTTTATACATCGATGGCAAATTCATTACGACTTTATTATATGTAATAGACATTCGCACACCGTCTCACATCAACAAATTCGTGAATATGATGAGTTTCTCAACATTGATTGCAGTAACACCAATACTAATTATATTTGTTAGCAATTACTTACGTCAATAGGAAGTATTGAATAATATTTCTAAAGAAACGATAGACTAATCTTATGAATTGAAAGGAAATTTCTAGTAAAAGGTGACAGATTTAACTTGTTAGAGGATAAGGAAATTGAAGGTAACAAGGTGACCGATAAACATAAAGATGGCCGCGAAATCTTACGCAAGTCAAAAAGATGATAAGTGTTGATGACTTTATCATTATTCTCTTGATTGTTTGGCAACGCTGACCAATCGCCACATTATGTAGCAATAGCGTCGGCGACAACAGAATTGGTTTGCAAATTCAGCTCCTTAGTTGACACACAATTGTGTCCCGAACAATAGTCTAAACGAGTGTGCTAAAAAATGCACACTGCAAAGCAATATGGACTTTATGTTGTATGTGTAAAAGTTAATTGGAGTAGAGTTAATAATGTCGTATGTTATTGTGTAGCACGTCACGGTAGAGAGCTATCAGTAGTCGTTGGCAAGGACTTGTTTTGTTTATTTATAGCCGTTTTTAACTTGTTCGATTGTATTTGCACATGTTTGTTACATAATGAATTATAAACATGTGGGTCTAGGTCGATTCTAGGACATCTATCGAAGTTCATATGGCAATTATTTGTCGTCAGTTATTGTCTTACACTGAGAAGAACTCATAAGATGAATAGCAAACGATAAGTACAGAAAAAGAGCTGGCAAAAAATAACAATATACTTTCCCAAGATAGTTTCCCAGAAGTCACGTTAGAGTTAGACTAAGAACAGCATGAAATTCGTTATGATGAAAAACAAGAAATTAAAAAAGTGATTCATATATCGGTGCTAGCTAACTACAATGGTGCCAAAGATAAGAGTCTTGCACATGACGTTTTACTAACGTAAGCTGGACACCTATCAAACGCATAGTCCTCAATGATAAACCTTTACCGCTGTAAACGTGGCAATAAGATATCGAGAAGTTTAATAAAAAAAAATTGTGGATGAAGACGTTATGTGCAAGGACCCTTTGGTTCTTCTAAAGGAGACTCACGCCACGCAGCGTAGACATCGTTCATGGTGTCTCCAGGGGAGTCGCTCGCCCTGGAGCTCCTGGAGTCACGGTCCCCGTGGCTGTCCATCCTCAGTGGCACTTAGTGGACGATTTGGCACATATTAGCTACACTATTACGTAATCAGTTCATATTTCTTGGGGTTTTATAGAACTTCTGCACAGTAATTTAGTTGTCTGCATTTGTTTTGTTAACGATTAGCTGTTTTGGCGTTGTTATATATAATACAATACAAACTACGTGCAAAACGGCTTTTTGGCTGTTTGTTACGTATGGCTAAAAACGATTTTCTCATCATTAACACTTTCCTACCCCTTAAAACCTAAAGGTTTAGGCCCTTCATGAAAAGCATTCACTGGTTTTAAATATCTCAAAATGTAAATTAAAGTTTTTAATTCTATTTACGTCGCGTAATAACTGCAAAAATGTGTAAAACCACGGAATAGTAAAACAATGTACGAAGGTACAGTCGCATAGTAAAGTCACTTTCCCACATATTGAGGAATTCGTGTAACGGTGAATGTACAGGTGTGGCCGTTTGCATAAACATGTGCATTCTATTGGTAACTGTACCTCGGCTCATCTCGTCTTGGCCGCGTTGACCTTTTTGTTGACCTTGTTTATAAATATTCTTTAAAGTGACCCGAATAGAGGTCAAATTTGACTGATATTTTATTGAGAATCAGCTGTTGTGTTGTGAGTCAGGGTAGATAAATTTTGAGGGATAAGATTTAAATAACAGGTGATTTGATTTTATCAAATGAAAGGATCTTATAATAATTGTCTTTAAATATTATTTTCTATTGAGGATGTACCTAAATCAACAAAATTCAACATTCTTCAATTATCCTAACAATTGATGCAAATCTTATAAAGTTGGTTACAACTAATATACACCATACCCTAGTAGCCTTGTGTCACAATTGTCTTGTCTAATAATTTGGTAATGTTCCCTTTGGCCCATCTATGCTAATATTATAAAATGAAGAGTTTGTTTGTTTGAACGCGCTAATCTCAGGAACTACTGGTTCCAGTTGATAAATTCTTTCTTTGTTTAATAGACCATTTCTTGAGAAAGGCTTTAGGCTATAAAACATCTCCGATCTATAGCAGCCGAGCAGCGAGTGAAACCGCGCGAGAGTAGCTAGTTTAAAATAAATCGGCACCAGATTTTTTTTACAAAAATTGAATGTCACTTATAACATGAAAAGGGCAACGTACGGAGCTCAGTTTACGTAAGAGCAAGTCAGATCACGAAAGGAGGAAGCCATCGTTTATTGGACTACAATCACATGAATCAGGCGAGCGAGAATCGCACGCTACTATGAAGGAAGATGAACAGTTTTAAGACAAATTATATGACTTTCATGTGTAGTTTACTGTATTAGGACTATATTTTTGGCCGGTATAAATACTACATAATAAAAGGTAAAAATTTGGAACAAAAAAATGCCTTACATTACGATCTCTTCTATCGTGGGTGCGTTTACAAACATAAGTTCACATACACATTACGAAAAACAATTTGTAGATCTCACACAGACCTTTTTATTCTTTATTTATTAAGGACTTTTAAAAATGTCAGCTCATAAGGCCTAACCTTACGAAGAGTTGGTCCATGCGAGCAAAACCGCGTTGCGAGCATTCGATTACCGAGGCAATCGAAAAACGAGATCTAGACATCATGTAAGTATAATGTAGAGTATAGATGATAATATAATCTCATCATGGGCTAAATTGTAAATAGAAACCATATGGACCTACCATATGGTAGACCACAATACAGTCTATAGTCTTAACAATGGGTATGGAATTCCAGCTGCAACAATGGCAACGTTTATAATAGCAAGTTCCCCTCAATCAACACCAAACCACTAAGATATTCGCAAAACATTTTATTCCCACAACCTAGAAAGTTACGTGAGAAAGATCAGAAACAAAAAAAAAAACAATGTTACGACGGTTCATCAAGACTTTAATATGTAAAGAATAAGGTCGTTAGTCGACTAAAGATTTAAATTGCTCTATTAAAGATAAGTGGAGCGTTAGAATTAATACTGTATCATTTTCTAATGGCGTTTGAATTGTACAAACAATGGTCAGTTTACTGTGTAATGACTTTACTTACATTCCGATTACACGTTATCGAAAATAGAATACCATGGGAAATTAATACATTATGTATATCAATCAACAAGAAATAAGTAATCAAATTTCGATATCATTCTTCTGTTTATACTTAATTGTTTGTTTATTAGGTACAAAAAACCGTAACCCACGACACAGCCGCGCCCACCGTGCAGACAAATATTACAAGTTGTTACCAAACACTATAAAAATGATACGAGTTTCAACTGACAAACATGCTTCGATTAGCCTTAATACAAATCGCAGAGTTCTTTCCCACTCGCCTAAGGGTAAAATAAAATTAAATTAAAAATTTAAAAAAACCCCCGACTTTATAAAAACCAAATGTAATGAACGGAACGAGATATCCATAAACAATTATAATTCCTATGAAAATGGATGGATATGGATATCAAATGATATCAATATATCCATAAAGCGCCATTTTGTAGAGGCAGCTATGTTGGATTTTAAATTTTTCATACATAATAGTATTTCACTAGTCAAGCCCTTTCATTTGATACCCATATTGATCAAGTTGTAATAAAAAAATGTAAAGCACCATTTTGTAGAAGCAGCCATCTTGTATTTTAAATTTGTCATATCTAATAGTATTCTACTAGTCAAGCCCTTTCATTTGATACCCATATTGATGGAGTTTAAAAAAATATCTAATCTGTCATTTTGTGGCGGCGGCCATCTTGGAACAATTTTCATCAAACTTACGTAAAAACACTCTCGACATTTTCTACTGTCAAACAAAAAAAACTAAATCAAAATCGGTCCATCCGTTCGACGGCTAGAGTGGTACAGACAGACACACACACAGACACGTCAAACTTATAACACCCCGTCGTTTTTGCGTCGGGGGTTAAAAAGAGTTCTTATAATGGCATCGATTTATCCGCAAGGAATAAATAAAAAAATATTATTATAAACAATGACTAAAATAATAAGAATACAGACATCTTTTCTCACTATAAAACGGAGCTGGCTTTATCACCAACACCATAAACTATCAGACAGCAAACAGTTTCCTATCTAAAGCCCTTTATTTTATAATAAACCTTATAAAATATTGCTGCACTAAATAATAATGGCGTAGGAAGATGAAAATCGTTTTAGTAGCATCTTAAATGTACTCCATAGCTTTCTGTAGTCCCGTAATGATCGATGAAAAATGGCTGTAGTAATTTCCTATAAGATATGGAAAATGTTGAGAAGAATTGTGGAGGGACTTATAACTGTTACTGAGAGCGCAAAAAGAATAAATAACAATATAAGTATGTACAGCTAAAAGTTATGGTTGTTCGTGTGCGTGATATTTAGTTAAAGAAAGAAAATGTCAAAGTTCCAGTGTAAAGGATGCGAAGATCGACGAGGACGACTTTGGACTAAACACTAAAAGAAAAATTTTTGCCGAGTTTTAGAAATACGTGGTAAGAAAAATAATGATTCGCAATTGTTTTAAAGAATTTCTAGTTATCTTAGGTACCTATTTGTCAATACCCTATATGTATATATGTATATCTTTACGTATTCTATAACCGATGTAAAGCAATAACCAGTTTACATAGGTAATAAAATTCACGGGACCCATGAATAAATCCGTAATTTTTCAATGTTAAACAATATTTTGTAATTCTAATTTGTTATTGAAGGCTCCCAACATGTTATATTCTAGCGAAGTCACGTCTTTTATTCATATTTCTATATTTTACAACGTTCAGACAAACATATATGCTTATGGAAGGTGTTATTGTATGAATTTGAATGGTAAAATCGTTAAAATGATCAAAGGTAACGGGTTTTCTCTACGTCCCGTTGTTTAGTTAATATTTATCAGATTGTGTAGAAGTTCTGGTTTAAAATGAATAAATATTTTTGTTGTGGATAGTTCATTTTCCAAAAAAGGCTATAAAACAACCGCATTTGAGTAGCTTGGTTTTTTGCATAAGGTCGGCAAAAGAACAGGACTCAGAGGATCACTCCGCCGAAGCCACCCAATACCGAAGGAGTTAATAGTTCGTATCCGTATTATGGGGGTTGTTAGGGGTTTGAGGATTGAGAATGGGAAGGGATTGGACCTCCGGTAATATCGCCTATACGTCCTAACACAACGTAAGTGTTGTTTCCCGCTAATATTCTGTGATGCCGTGGTATCACTCCGGTCGAGCCAGCCTTTTCAAGTCGAAGCGAGCCTCACTTACACAAAGATAGTAAGAGAATAATTCTGTTATCTTGTTGTTGGCGACTTGGAGTCTAGATCCATCGTTTTATAGTTTGGCACGAGTTTCGTGGCGCCTCGCCTTCCCTCGGAGATTTACTTCAGTACTTGATATTTACTACTATGCTGAGAGATGATAGTTATTTGTTAGAAGTGTTAGCTGTATATTCAAGCTATAAGCTATGAACATAAAGAATGATTGACCAAGATACGTAATAGCTGTAGAGAGCATTGAACTGGAGTGTTATTGTTTTAAAAGAAACGGGATTGAAAATATTAAATATTGAAATGCATATTAAATAACTAGAGGTTTTGTGTACGCCTGTTCTATATAGTTTGGTGTATAAAGATAGACTTTGTCATTTTATAATTTATACCTATATATATAAAAAATAGAATAATTATAATAGAATAATTTAATTTGTGACATAAGTCGCAAAAGGTATAAATTATTTTTTACATATTGATAGTTCTAAGTTAGATAAATCGAATAACAACAAGTCGCTTCGATACAACATATTTTACGATTGAAATGGTATAAAATAAAATATACTATTAACAGGTATTCCAATTGGCTTAGTAACAAGTATGTACGCCGATCGGCTAGTAAATTTATTATTTTACTACTGAGACGGGCTGCTTATTAGAGTAAACTGGCACTTGTTGTGTAGTTTAGTATTCCTCTCACTTCGCAATGGAAAATCCAGTCTTAAGTAGGTACTTATGGTGGTTATGGTGATCGTATCCGTCCAATATGGAAGCGGTATTGCAAATCAAATCACGGCACGATAGACTAATCCCATGGTTGACGGCGAACAACCGGATATGACGGAAACCAGCCATAGTTTCCATTTGTAAGGGTTACGACACAACGGTGATCTACTTTACGTATTTTACAATGTTGGTTACTTGTTTTCAAATATATTTAGTATGCGTTGGAATAATAAATTCCAAGTTTTTGTAACTACGATCAAAGAAATTTCGTTTTAAAAAGATCAGGTTTCAGACTTTATATTGCCACTAACTGCTATAAGACTTCGTAACAGTCGTGGTAAAAATAGCATCTAACTTATATAGTAACGGTCAAGAGCGATAATACTACGTGATCCCAAAGACCTGTCTAATGAGAACACATCCTAACACTGTCCACCATCAGATATCTCATTGTAATGCTGCGCGTGCGACCGCTACATGCATAGCAAACACGCCATGAATTTTAATACGGAACGAAATGATGTAAATGACGGGCATCGCAATAATTCCGACAACGACTAGCTGTTTTGACAACTTCATAACAATTTTTATGTTTTGTAAACGAATATTCATGACACAATACAGTATTAAACGGAAAGAGAGCTTCGTAACACGCTATGATTCGATTGAATCATCATGATTGATTGAAACAACATCAGACTACTTGACTTCACACGATGGAAATTAGCGTTAATTACCACAACGCATTTACATACAAAACAGTGGAAATGTAGGACTTAGTGTACTTACAGCATTGCCTAACAAGGATAATAAATCTAAGAAAGACGTTAGCGTTGTTATACATGACAGTTAGGCTGTGGATGATAAATGAGAAGTACGAGTATTCATAGTATCCAACGAACTGGACGAATCGTCTCGCTCCGTTGGTATTGAAAACGAAACTTGTCAATAAGCTATGGACAGTCGGACAACTCTATTCGAACGTGACATTTGAAATATGGACTCTGATCTTAAATGAAGATGTGAAGGTAAACAGAAACTTTTTGTTGAAGATTTTTATCCTTATGCAGATGAACATGATTAGGTAAACGATGAATACATTAAGGATAATTATTATTATAGTCATGACAAAATATGCTGTGGTCACAAAGACAGTCAATTGTAACACACGAACGTTGCCAGAAAATAGGACATGTAACTTCGTCTGCTATTTTAGTGCTGTCTCATAAAATATTGGATAGTGGTCTATCTGCGCAATGCATTGCATTGCATGAAACAAAGAATTCGATCGATAATATTAATATTTCAATCAGGAGGGACGTAGCTAATTTAAGAAGCTTAATTAAAGATCGAAGCTAATTGTAATCGTGCTAATCATTTGTAGGAAGTGATATAACTAGATCAGATTCAACATTCATTTGTATAGCCTGAGTTTAATTACTTTTACAGTCACGTTTGAAAACAGAGAAATGTGTACAACTTTTAAAGATGAATCACGACAAAAATGGAGGTTGGCGTTTAGCTTCACAATCATATTCATATATACTTTGATCATAAACACGACTTGTCGATTTAAAACTAGAAATGTGGTCAATGTTAATGCAAATCGTGTAATTCTAGCTTAAGTCATCAATTGTCAATAATCTTCTGATCAAACATAGACATGTTTATATATTTTTTTGAGCTATAATCGTAAATACGCAATTTTGTATTTAAAAAGTTGAAGTAAGAATGAACTTTAAATAGGTTGTATAGAAAATTGTACATAAAAAATTTAAAATGGATATTGTACTTTTGGCTAGAAAATCGTAAAATGATGTATGTAACTTCAACTGTAGTTTTGCATGTTCCATTCTATCCAAAAAACTGATTTTTGCAGCAAAAAACCATAAGAAACAGGATGTGATCTTACCTAAGCTACTATAACGTGAACTAGTACCTAGTCACGTTTAGACATTATTCTAATCTAAAACATCAGCCATAATGTTTGCACAGTGTGACGTCACGCGGGACAGGTAGTCATAATATTTGATTTAAATATTTGCAAGTTTGTTAAACAGCCTCGAGTCTGAATGGTTTACAATGGCTTGGGACACTACTACTTGTTTCATCAGCTGTTATTATAAACTTTATATCTCAAACATTATCTTAAAAGCATCGTTGTATTAAACATTTCTTATTGGTATCTTTGTTACTTTTTTCTGCGTGCGTCATTTAAGTTTTTACTATTTTTCACTACTGTTCCACTTTTTAATGTTGTTGCATCCCCTTGTATATTGGAACATATTGGAACTATGGGAAGTACTGAGCTTATTTCTCTGTCGGGTTTTTCCGCATTATTTTATTGATTTTTTTATGCAGTTACTCTTTTCAACTATTATAATGTTTATCCACAAAGTGTAATCATTAAAGCTTAAGCTTGGTGTTTTCAAATGGACGTAATTACCTATGTTTTACATTAATAAAAACCTTGGAACAATACTGTACATATGTCGAGGAAAACCCATAAATCTGCAAACCCAAGGCCCGTGAAATAATTTGGCGGAATATGGTCGCAACTAAGACAAACCTCACATCAGGTAAATCGAGGCCACGTTTTTATAATTGTACGTATATTGTGTTACAAAACCTAATGGCTCCTCGTTTACTAGATGGAGGATAATTATACTACAAGTTTAAATGAAGAGAATTAGGAAAAAAACGGGATGTTATGCAGTTTTATAAATAAAAACTTAAACCAAAATTCCATATTACAAGTTATCTTGGTCTTCCCAAACTTGCCCTCATTTCAAGATACGTCCATTCTATCATTTGAGCGTAAATAAAAGTAGTTTCCATTATCTTATCCATATTGACCGGTCGGTCACGGAGCGCACACAAATTGGATTAGTTATTGGCACACGCAAAAAATGGCTTCCATTCGAAAAAATATTCTAAATTTAAATAACAACACTTAAATCCGTTAACAAAACAACTGCAGACAATTTTTCACACTCCCGAATGACGTTGCTTGGACAACGAAATTATAACCTATCATTTTTGCACAAATAACCTCAAATCCACAGTTCTATTTTCAAAACCAGCAATCACAGACAATAGCACCAGTTTCACAGATCACTTTTTAATTTTCTTATTTCTTTTAGTAAAAATACGGCCCAGGTTTAGAGCCGGCAGCCTCAGCACTAACTGAATTATCAATTGGGGACACACAGCTGATTAAACATAAGATGAAATGGTTCTAAATGAAACGAGATCTAAAATAGAACCTTATCATGATAGGGGAAAAGTAGAAAGTAGGGGAAATGATAGCTGTGGAACCCTGTCATAGTAGGCAGGGTAGGTCGACGCGCATGCGTGTGGTATTACAATGGACCAACGAAATGTGTAGTGAAAGCCTCGAAAGTCAGCCTTAAATGTTAGGGAGAAGGTAGATATTGTAGAAACGGAATAACGCGCTTGCGTGTCGCTGTTGTAAAGTAGTAAATATTTGAAATATTTTGTTTGATGATTTACAAACACTAAACAGTAACCAAGGAAATGTAAGGCAGTTGTGTACATAATACGAGTTTACCTAGACGGTGTACGCAACTCGAAGAACGATATAGTCACAGAGGAAAAAGATTTATTCGGATAAAATGGAAAAATCTCCGAAGTTACCTACTAATAGAATCCGGTTTATTTCCTATTATAGTATCAAATAACAGTCAATGGTTTTGTCAAACATTCTAATGCTGCCCGGCATTTCAGGGCCTTCTGAAAGGTTCCTTTTAGATTGGAGGACTTGGATGCCACCTCCAAGATCTCCTCCTGGTCCTCAAGAGCCCAAAAAGGGGTATTTCAGTCCTTTACAAGAAAAAAAAACGAACACACTACTACAATGAGGTTTCTCGATGGGATATAGAGATCATCTTTGGATTGGTTCCAATATGAAAGGCTCTGAGGACATATAGACCTTTACGTTGTTTATTTGCAAATAAAAATACCACCTATTTTCTTAGATACTAGCAAAAGAAATCGACTGTATTTGCTTTTTTAATTAAAAACGAACAAGTCGGAATAAACTCGCGATTTTATCTACAAATGGTAATCCATTGAATAGGTAAGCAAGTAAATAATACCCTAAACCAGTATTCTAGCTGGTCAACAAGGTTACCGATGATGTAATATTGACATCATGTGCCTTTGAATTCATTGGATGGCACATGCCAGCTTGACCTTCGCTGTCACATTGATTGGCTGATCTTGAATTGATGATTTTATTGTCTGGTTCGAATTGAACATGGCTGATCTATTGTTACTGCAATTCTAAGTAATTAAATTTTATATTACTAATCTGCAAATGGATTTGGAAGGTTTGTTTCTTAATACTAACTAATTTAAAATGTGGGTGAATCATGGGTGAGTCGACCAGGGTGATACCACGTCCTCACTGAGATGTCTCGCCGTCTAAGTGTGGTTGCTGGAGGCCCTATCCTTCTCCCCTCCCCAAATCTCTAAATCTTCGAGCCCGTAATCTCAAAAAGGCTGACAACCCACTCCTAACTTTTCTGGTGCTCTGGGTCCTGAGGCGGTGCCGATTACTTACCATCAGATAAACCGTTTGCCGTCCTATTACATAAACAAGTACCTACATCCACTTTCGTTAAACTTTAGATAATGTTTCATTAGTGTTATAACAATAAGGACAAGATCTATAGCCAAATACTGATCACAATATTTTCAAAATGTGCGTTGAACTTGAAAGTGTTTTTTATTAGTTTAGTTTCGTGCGTACAGATTTTTTCAAATACACGTTTATTTATAAAGGTTACGCATAATTACTGAGGAATTTATACTTAACAGAAATATTTTAACCATATTTTAGTTGAGGCTTTATTACAGAAATCAACCTTTTTCCTCAATATTGAAATGTGATACTTATAAACAGTTTAGATCAATATTTTGTCTCTACAACAGATAGTGTAATTTTTCGCGAGAACAGTCTAAATTATTGAGATATAATATGTAAATTGTATGCTTACCAAAAAACTGAAGGTGACTTTTTGAATTTCAAAATGATTGTCCTATCATTAATCATGTTATGATTTAACTTTTCAAGTCATCAAAGCACTGCCAATCAAAATTCAAATGATCAAAATAACTTTTCAATGCAGTCTTTATGGGGACCATGTATGTCAGGCACACGTCAAACCATTGTAATAGTGTCACAGCCCATTACATTTGACAATATTCCATTCATTACATTATGTACTGTCTCCGATGTTATCTCGCCATCGTTCAGACAATGAACTCTTATAAGAAATTATCTATGTACGGAAATATTTACGATGATATTAACTTTATATCCCTTACTAACTTTCTAGATAACATCAACAGTTCTTGTGGACAGAAATTGCTGTTTGAAGACAAACGTTATGTTCCATTCAGTGACGTCTTCGAACATTTTTTTTTGTTTTGGTCTGCAAATGAACAGACAGATTACCTGACAGTAAGCAAGCAATCAGCACCACCAAATGAGTTACGAGTGCGTTGCCGGTCTTTTAGGGATAAGGCTTTCGAATACTTAAGGATTGAAAAACTTCCACGGCCAAACAAAACGCAGAGGTTGTTTCACGTCTGCTCTCTGTGAGGCCGTGGTATCACTCCGGTCGAGCCAACCTATTCGTGCCGAAGCTTGGTCCCCCCACACATTTATCAGGAGATCATTGAAAAAATTATTGACTGATCATCTTTTAAATTATCACGTCCCCAATAATATTTTTTTTTTCTACAATGGGGATTATGATCTTGATAGTGGTTGAAAATAAACATTTATATTTAGTATCTCGAGTTAGACAATGAAAACATTGCCATGACGACATGCATTGTTTTGCTGTCGTAAGAAGGAAATAAGGAAATGAAATGAATTAAAGTTTACGTTTTTGTCATTGTTTATTATCAACAGACGCGACGACATGCACTATTTCTAGTATATCTAGACTTGTAAATAATTTTTAATCTTTGACATAAAGAAAATAGTGATCATCCTTATTGCCACCGAAGTTATAGGACGCCTTCGGGTCGAGAGAAACTGGAAACCAGGCACGGTTTTGTTTCTGTAAAACAATAATGCTCGCGTAACGAACCTATTCTCTTGAGCTCCAGCTGCCGTAGTAAGCGACAACCCGCACGCCTCAAAGATCCAATAGACCAACACAGATGGGGCCCATCAGCGCCGATGTTCAGCCGGGGTTGAGGGGCAAGCGTAATAAAGTACCACGGCTTTGGCTTGGAGTAGGAAAAGGAACCGGGTGGTTTTTTAGTCAGTAAGAGTCTGATACTTGCGAGAGAGGTCATTATATGATTTACCCCTGAAAAAAATATCGTATTCCTTATTGAGAAGCCTAGTGATTCTACGACAAAGATAATTCTGTACTTAGTCGATCACCAATGGTGCGCATGACTGTAATTTAAAACACTATTTACCATATCGATATGCAAATAAGCAATGCATTTGTCTGTTTACTGCCTTTAGTGTCGATTTATTGTAAACCATAAAAGGTATCTGCACGCGTACAGTAACAACATTGTAACTTAAAACTCAGACACGCTATGGAGTATACATATTTTTCAACTAGACCAGTAAACAATTTCAGTCTTTATTGCTGTTTTCAAGAATATCTTGTATACCTTTAAGTATTCTGCAATTTCTTGCAATACCTAATATGCACATTTAGATTAACATACTTACAACATGTCAAAAGATGTCAGCTGCGGCAAAAATAAATCATCCTTCAATGATACGCAACAAACAAACATAATGAATATTGTAAGTATTTAATAGTAATTTTTCTAACTATCGTGGGATATACTAAATTTATTGAAAACTTACTCGTGTGAATTAATTGAGAAAAGCTCTACGAGTTTCAAGGCACAACGGGACTCTTATACACGAGCAGCGTGCTCGTCGTATTTCTCAGTTTTACGCAAGTAAGTCGTTATTTTCAATAAGCTAATTACTAGTTAGTAATTTTAATAATGAATTTCACCAAATACCCGAATCAATTTATTCTTATTTCATGATCTTATTTATGCTTAGTCTAATTAACCACATTAAACATTCCACGACACTTGTGTCTTTTATTTATAGACTCAATCAAGGTTTTTAGAGCAGTGTCCGGCATTCTAGGCATAGCTTGTTCCTAGACTATTCGTTCTTACGAAGGAAACTTGATGTAAGCAATTAGTTCGTGTTACGCATTCCTAGGACATCCGTGATTCATTGTAAACTCAATTAAGGTTCAAAATTGACCATTTTAGGATCGATGATGGATATTTTCTCCCATTTTAGTTTTATGTCTGTCATTTAAACGAGATTGAGACCTTTTTTCTTATTACAGTAATCATACAATGCTAATGCTTATAAATAATGATGTGTTATTTAGTTCAATTTATATATTTTCTTAACGCAGGCCTAATCCTTCCTCCCCCTTCTTCATCCCAAAATCTTCTTTAGTGCAATCACTAATATTACACAAATGGCAGGCAACAGCTCTCGTTACTTATGGTATTACGCGTGTCTATGATGGGCGTCGGTTACTTATCAATCAATCAATCAATCAATCAAATCAATCAATCAAAATCATTTTATTCCAAATAAACCATAAATAGGTACTTTTGAAACGTCAAAATAGAATAGTAGTCTGTCAGTCTGTTCGTCAGTGAAGCTAGGTGCTCGTTCCAAATTGTAGTTTCGAATGGAGAAGAACGAGCAAGAAACTCCATCGTTACTCTTTTAAAAAAAATATTTGTTTTACAATTCATCAATAATACATTTTTTATACATTACTGTACCCCTATGTGAGAACAATGCAGAGACACGTTGTTAATAAAAAGGAACAAATTATGGTCTATTTAATCTATCATTAAAATTTTTAATCCTTTGTTGTCTCGTACATGGCGCTCACATATGCGTACTCACAATCCAAAAGAATGCTTCTATATAATCTCATTCAAGGTTTCATTAATTTTGAGAATTTTAATAACTACTGACTACATATTTGAGAATTGTCCAGTGGAGCCGAACCAACATGCTGCCAGGCTTTCTTATCCTCAATATAATCTGAAAGTTTGTAGTATGCCTGTCTACATAATTCGCGTTTAATATAAGTTTTAAATTTTCGTTCGTTAAGATTCAATACAGTACTTGGAATTTTATTGTAACAATTTACACAGAACCCCATAAAGGATTTCTACCATCTTCATTCTTACCATCAGGTAACCTCGACTGTTCATTTTTCGACCTACTCCATAAAAATCCTCCAGGTACACAGGTACCAGGTACTCCAGGTACAGGCCACATTGGGCACTTTTGAACGTCAAGCAAAAAAGAAAAAGAAAATATATTTCTGTTCAAATATAATATTACTTTGTAATCATAATCTTTTTAAGACATTTTATGCCTCAATAGACTTTGCAATAACAATTACAACTTCGTAATCAATGAATTTAAATTCACGCAAAAATCGCTTTTTTCGCAGACAACAATGAAGGCACAATTATCTAGTTTTTGCAAGCGATTGCATTCGGCAAACTAATCGGAGTGCTAATTGAAATATAATCAGATCCATCCGGCCTTGACCGACAGCTGACGTAACGGAGGAGTTGCTTTTACGCAGTGGTTTAGCTATTACTAAATACCTAAACACCTTTTTAACTGAGCAAGAAAACTGTTATTGGTCAGGGGCGAGTGCCGATTTACTCAGCAACTGGTAAACTGAAAATCAAATGAAGGAGACTTAAGGGTTTTTCGTTTTTGCTCCTTGATAGCTTAGACTATTAAACAACTTGATAGAAATTTTGGATACCATTATAAGTTACTATAAATGTAAACTCCAGAGAACAAAAATAGTAATGTCAGAATATTTTTTTGTTCACCAAAAACGGTGGAATAATTTGGACATGTTGTAGATGAAAAATTATTCTGACAAATAAAAAAAATTGTTATAAAACATCCGGAATATCAAATCGAAAACTTAAGATAAACAACCATAAAATACCTAATTGCATTTAAGACTTAGAGGCACTCCTAATGGTGCAGTGTTATCGTGTTGTATCGGATAATACGGATTAATTAACTGCTTAGTGTAATTCTTATTACAACATTTAAAACAGGCAGAAGTCTGGAAATACCACCAGCTAATCAAATGATTGTTCCTTTTTATACGGCTAAATATAATGGGGTCGCGGGCGGGACTTTTGGAGTTTGAAATCTAGTTGGTGTGGAAGAAGTGGAAGTGGAAGAAGTGAAGTCATTAAACCCCAAGTGAACGCCGGCGCTCGCGCACCTATTGTCCTGCTAATGTGTCTCGAATTACTACGATCGAAAGGTTAATAAGTATAATTGACACCGTATCCTCCAGTTGCTAGGCAAAACCTCAAGCATTGAAATATCTCAATAAGCATTAAATATCACGTCAAGTCAACGATCCACATTTATATAGTATAACCATCCCACATAATTATAGCAATTTTGTCAACCGGATCTATTTTATCAATCAAGTTGCAAGGTTAAGGATTCAGCAGACAGACAGAAAATTGACTATCTTAGAATTAAGAGATGCAATTAACGACAAAAGATTATCAACCTTATTAAAGGATTTTGTCAGTTGAAGTTGGCGTGCTGATGTATTATAGATGAAAAGTGTAGGCAATCATTAAATTAGCATAATAAACAAATGCTTGGGTGGGTAAACGCCGGCACCATAGCGTAGACCATGGATCAGCGATGAATAAGTAATTAGACGATCAGTCACGCACGCACGAGTTGAAGCGCTTCAATAAACACTTAGCCATTTCTCAGAGATGGCGGCATCCACAAAGAACTTCGGTTTTAAAGGTAAATATTTTCCTTGGTTATTAAGCTGTAACTTGGCGTCCTCAGGGCCCTTAGACGTTTTATTCCATCTGACCATCCAAAAAGGTTTTATTGTTCCTAAGAGTGTGAGTTTTGGTGCTAGCGTCAAGGCTGTATGGTTAAAATTAGATCCAAGAATAAGTATTAAGAGCCAAGAATTAAAATAACGTTACAAGAAAGTCGATTTACATCGAGCAAACTGTATCAGTCTACAAAACCATTTGTAATAGCAATTCTCTTTTATGTGAATTGAGATAGGTGTAGTTTCTATCTTCCAAGAAATCTGTAGAGAGCGTTATAGTATTGTCTACCTTCCGAGGCTAACGGTGCTCAGTGTCGCGGAAATTCACACCCAGATTACGCAGAAAGTTCAAAGTGCGGTAAAAGGTACAGTTCAGTAGGAGGTGCAGTTAAGTATTGCGTCATTGTGAAACCTGATACATTTTGGCTGGTAACTTGCACAGATTTCAGGACAAAATGTTCAATAATAATGTCCGGTATGCACCAGGAAATAAAAGTAAAATGAGAATAATCTTCACTTTGACATTTACTCCAAGCCGCACATGTTGATTATGTCTTACATAAGTTTCTGAAGACTTGAGGAAATCATTACGGTTGATTGCTCGTTTACTTTTATTGACATGCGTTTGCGCATCTTTCCGGAAAGTAATTTTAGTTATAGGACTTTCTAATATAAAATGGTAGAGCTGTATTGTATCTTCGTTTACAATCACAGTAATAACTTAGGAGTTGTTTATTACGTTGTACACTCGTAATTAGTGGACTATGAAGGTTCACTTGGCTCACACATACTTATATCAAGTGCTTTCATTGTCATATATCGCTACTAGTTCAGACCAGCAACTTGAACTTTGTTTAGGTGAATGCAATTACTGTCGTATAGAACAATGAATTGTCATATCTGATCTGAAATCTATGAGCAGATCGGAGGCTCAAAGGCGCACGCGTCACGTGGGCGGCCATATTGGCAACATGGCTACCGGGCCAGGGTCGCCAATCATAATTACACACGACAGCGGTATCCGATGACAACCAGTTGCACAATGACAATGAGTCGTTAATTCAATTGTTGGTGCTTTTAAATTGCAGAAATGTTTATTGTGGAGAATTCTGGAGCATGGATGTGGAGCAACAACCTGCGGTAACCTGCGCACGATTCGATGCAGACTGTAGTAGCAGAGAGCAGAGGTCAGTGAGCACCGGATTAGATTGTTGCATTCAAAGGACTGATCGGTCAACGACCTATTGATCTCCTCAAAGGGATATGACCGTTGGAAAGTATTTTTTCCTTATTGGGCTTTTCTCTGAATGTGCTTTATGTTTATGTAAATTTCGTGTCCAAAAAGTTTCTTACGTATGCAGAATATTTGTTGAAACTTTAGTTTTATTTTTTTTTGGAGTCGTGTTCAAACGATCAAAGTAAAAACAAAAATATAATCGATGATCAACCCATTAACCTGAGCTTGTAATCAGCGACGCGGAACGCCACAGGTTCGTTTCCCGCACACAAAACGCAGGAAACCACGCAGGAAGTCGGGTGTGGTGCGTATGAGGGGTTATTGTCTGTTCTAATGGGTTACAATGGGTCATAGCATTACTTGCCTCTAAATAACGACCCCAACGTTACAAGACTTACAAGTTTTGAATGCAATAAAACTAGAGAAAGTTGAAGAATAAAATAAGAATGTTTCTTTTGTTTTTGTATACAGATATGTCATAAAGTGGAAATAAGACTTGAAATAAAGTCAAAAATCATTTATTCCAATTAAAACAAAATTTTGAAGATATAGTGTCGGTCTGTCGGTCAGTCCTCTTAGTGAAGCTATTTGCTCGTTCCAAAGTGTAGATTCCGATGGAGAAGAACGAGCAAGAAACTCCATGGTTACTCTTTTTAAATCAGTTTCACATACAGATTCCTTTTACAAACAGTTGATTCAATTATGTGAGAACAGTGTAACACTAATATTATTCAAATATAAAATTCTTAGTTTAATAGGCAACATAATACAGACATGACATAGAATTCCTTAGATCCTTAAATAGAAAATACGGGTGCAGTACATTATAATAACAATGTAACATGGTTCGTGGCATTTTCTGTTTCGAGTACACACAAATGGTAATGAGTTTCCTCGACATGTAAATATACAAGTGGTGCTAGTATTTGTAAACAAATGACGTTGCTTTGTTCGTGAAGGAAAACTTTGTGAAAATTCTCAGCTCACGTATTACACAAAATGTGCATAGAAATGCACTATAATAAGTAGCATCGTCGTTGCATGCCCATGCAGATTTATCACATTTTATGTTGCACTGGCTTTATCCAAACTAATATAATAAATGCGAAAGTAACTCTGTCTGTCTGTCTGTTCTTCACGCATGAACTACTGAACCGATTTCTGTGAAATTTGGTACAGACATAGTTTGGAACTCGAGAAAGGACACAGACTAGTTTTTTTTACCAAAAATCTGCAGGAAGTCACTATTCCACGCGAACGGAATCGCGGGCAAAAGCCAGTAAAAGTAATAAATAATGTTTACCTTAAGGAAAGATAGATTGATTAGGGAGGCTGATCCTTTCTTTCTATTATTTTTTTTAATTTCTATTACCTACTACCTAACTTGCATAAATGTGAATATAATATCAGGTTGTATGTAAGGATGTACCTGTATTAAGCAAGTATCTAATAATACTTGTTTTTCTTTCACGCAAAACCTACCTATTATAAAACGGATCTAAACGAAAATTACCAGACGGATAAGTTACTTATAATAAAAATAAGCTACTTTTTATCAAGTTTAAAATTCAAGAAACAGAATGTTCATATTACTTTTTTAATTCGAAACTTATTTATATTTATGCATATGAAAATATACTAAAATTTTCCTATTAATGTGCAATGTTCATATATTGTTTTATCAGCAAAGTATTTTATGACGATTCCCACGTATGTGTATGCGTGATACAGTCAGTTCCCTCGCCCTATGACATTGTCTAGCGTTAGTGTACAGTCACATCGTAAATAAAAACTAACTTTGTTACTTGAAAATTTTTGATTAAAACTGATATACTTATATACTACATAAAATAAAGATTCCTGATCTCGATAAATTACATTGTTTTTTAGAAACGAGCCAGTATGTTGTTTTTAGAGACACTCGCCATTCAGTGCGTAATTTTTTGATATATTTTTTGATCTATTTAGTCGCAAAAAAAGTTTAAAGTACGTAGTTATTTTATCATATAAGTCAAAAGAAATCTCGATTAGGATGTTAATCGTTGTATGAAAGGCAATCATTGAGATAAAGCTTAAGAAAAAAAACGACAATGCCTGTCAAAACTGTTTCAATGATCAAAGACCCAGCTTCCATTAAATCCATTTAGCGACGAATTCAAAATTCCTTTTAAGTACCATGTTATTATGTGCACCGTATAATTATAGCATTGTCATGTTACATTCAATAAAATAACTTAACACGTTTTAATGCGATCGTAATGAACTATAATTAACTTTGTAACAACAAAAAAATAATAACTGCATACCAAGTTCAAGTTGATGTTACTTAAGTATAGGTTTTGTGTGATAAGACCTTGTTTTTAATGCGATTTATGAATGAATAAAAAGCAAATATTATTATGAGAAGGAAAATTTGTTACTGAAAAAACAAAAGCGTTGAAACGGATTTGGAACCTTGTTTAAATTGTTAAGGGTATCGTATGAATCGAGGTTGCTCTTTTTCTATGTTAGTAAATAAATTATTTGTGTGATCCACAAATTATTGCTCCATCGATAATCGTTATCGCTAGAGCAACAAATGTATGCAGATTTCTGAAGGTCATCCATGACTCACGTGGTCATTATTTCACATACATTTATTTCTATTGCGATAATGATTATCGATACTGAGCTTTGCTAGGGGCCTGGACAGGGTGTGATATATCCATGTAATAATTAATGAATGTAAGCTCATCCACGATACAAGAAATACAAGTTAGGGGCAATTTTTTACAAAAAAATAAAAACGTAACCATAATTTTGACCTTCTTACCCGACGGTACATAGTTACATGGTCGGCTTATAACAATGAGTGCCATGAGAAAATAAAACAATAAAATATGACTTTTATACCTTCATGACAATTGGGGACCTTTGCATTTTACTCGATAACCATCTTAAACGGTAATTGCCAGCTATAATTACACAGATTGCCAAATTGTCAGCGGTATATGTAATTTAACAACAAAACTACAAACAGCTGACGCACAGAGCAATTAGACCTTTACGACTGTACTCAGTAATTAGGTTTTCAATACCTTACGTATTCGTGATTATTAAGGTGTTTTAGAGATGATGATATCCTCAGATTAGAATTCATTATCATATCATGGAAAAAGGTTATCGGTTGCATATGATGAGAGACGACAGCGACGACGGAGAATGTATTTAGTATAAATCAAAAATTCTGTTGAAAATACCATCTGCGTTGCAAGAATAAATTTTAAGAGCCTAACTACTTAATTGGGTTTCTTAAAATTTTCACTTTTTTGAGAAAACTGTGAAACAAAAGACGGACCCACTTCGGCAGTGTTCCGTGTGAGGAAATTTATGTTTATAATGGTCATAGTAAATAAAATAAAAAGGTTGGCTTTATACAAGAATGCGGCAATTCCACGTTGCCACTGATATAACTTTGGCAAAGAAAAAATCGCGAGGAAACCTACAATATAAGTTTAGATGTAAATTCAGTTGTAGGTTTGTGGGGTGTGTTTACAGGTATTTTTTAATGATAATTATTATTATTTTTATATACTCACTGGCATGGTCGTCGTGCAACAGATTGTGATATCTGTGCTGCTTCTCCGGTGCGTCGAGCCTCATCATCACGCCGTTGTCACCACGACATAGTCATTATGCTGGAACAAACAGATTTAAGATTAGATGCCATTTTTGAGAAATCTTGTAATTATTCAAAAATTGTTACTTGCAATGCACGAAGTCTTAGGGTAGACAACACAATAATAGGGGATCTCCTGCATTTAACCTGTTATCAGCTTAAAATAGTACATTGGTAGGTCAATGTTTTTTGACTACGTAACTCTCAATATAATTTTCCAAAACTTTACTTCTATGCCAACTTCGCAAAGGTCACCTGATAATTGCGTAATCGCTGATCAATGCCGCTAACGCGTGTTGGTTGATGTTGAACATTAATTACGTTACACCTTACATATTTTTAGGTTAAGTAGGACACGAAACAGTGTCAATAATTCCCAAACGCCATACTTTTTGCATGTCAAGGCTAAACAAATAACTTCATTATGATGATAGGCATAAAAAAAGCAAAGAGTTTGTCAACAATTTTTTTTGTACAGCCACTTTTAGCTTGTAAGTAAATAATACAAGTACATACATCTTCAATCTGTCACCATTCTTGATTTTCAACGTTATACCATTACAATTAAGATCGAAAATCCATTGAAGATATTGGAGATTTTAGGGTATTAGGATCTGCTGTCAAGTTCAGTAATTCAATTAGCTACCACACCCACAATGATAAGGATCTGTAAATAATTTCGTAACTTAGATAAGTATAAGAGTGGGTTGCAAAAAACGCCAGTTGCTTAACGCCAGGGTTGTTGACCTGACGGCTGACTGTAATTGGGCAATTCAATTGATGTGATTGTGCTTTTATTGTTTGCTTTTTTTAGTGCTATAATGACCCTGGGATTTATGGATTTGGACAGCACTCCTTTATTCGTTTTCATCTGTGGATTCGTATTTAAAATTGGAAACTTTTGTTTTGTGTAGTATTTGGATTTTTTTATAGAAAACTTAAGTTGTGTTTCGCCGTGTAATTGAGGTTACTGGCAATGACGTATTATATATAGACACGTCATGAACCAACATCACGGCGCTTAAAAACGGCGAAAAAACTAGATAACTACTTCTACGAGTAAAGAAAGGGAAAGAAAATATGACATCGTATAGTGGAATGCCTTTGCTAGAGGGAGATAAATATACATCTTCAGTTACATCGGCACGTGACTATACCTTCATGCGCCGGCCGCCAAAAGATGGCGGGCGCCGGCGTCGAAAAATTAAATAAAAATAGGTTGTTTGGTGAACTTACGCATGAAATGACACATTTTTGTCTTTAACTTTTGGAGTATAATTTGTACATCGTCTGAACACACACGACGGCATGCTTTCTTTATGTTTCGCACAGGTTTACACACACGATATAAATTAAAAACAAACGTAGCGTCGCGCGGCAGGTTGGTGCGTAACTAAGCGCAATGTTTGCCTTCATTTCATGTTGTCATTTTAGAGCGCGGACAACGTATCTATAGTTTTATACATCATTGGTTACTGGAGGATCAATCTTTCCCCATCCTCAATCCTCAAATCCCCTATTATAAAATCCCAAATAACCTGTAAGTGGCCGGCTACGCACTTGTAGTGTGTGTGTGTGTGTGCAAATGTCCATGGGCGGCGCTGATTGCTTACCATCAGGTAATCAGATTATAAGTAAATTTTGGCAGATCGTGTACTACCACTGTTATAACTGCAACTCGTTTCTTAGGCTCTGTGAAACACGATTGTCACACCTGTTTTTTACCGGAAATGTTAACCAAATTGTTAATTAATACGCTCATTTGTAACAGTTAAGTACCTACCTATTACACTTTCAAAGTCAAAACTCGAAAACATTCCGTCGACGCAAAACATAAACATCGATAGGTAAATTAAAAAGTGAATCTATAAACACAAGACGAGATCTCAACAAAAACTCTCGTTGAAAAAGCTGACAGACACAAAAAACATTTCAAAATAGGTTTTATTTAACTCGTAATGAAATGTGTGCATGTTGGCGTTTAACACTAGACCTCTTTAGGCTAATGAGACCTAGATTCATCATAATAAGTCTGCCTGGCGAAAACGTGAGCAAATTAGCTGAATGTACATTACAGTAATATTTGTATCTAGACCGTGTTCTAGCCTTTTCGCGTGAGTCTTTTCATTATTTTAATAGATAATCGTACAAAATATTTCAATACCCAAGTAGCACACTTCAGCCGCCTTAAATCTATTAATGCTATAGGAGTACTAATCATGGCTATTTTATAGACATTGGCATTCTATACAGGGTTTTAGATAAGAACTAAAATTCTAATAGAATAAAATATCTAGTGTCCCTTGTTTTAAAACCTTTATTAGTTCATTACACTGAGTTAAGAGCAAATTGATTTGTTATGGACTATATTCGCACAGTTAAAAGCGCTGCTGTAGATCAATTATTCTATAGACTTATTATCACAAATACCTTTTGAGAATTGCGATTATTTGTAGACCAATTACTCTATAAATAATCAAAAAGGTCTTTATATGGATATGTTAGGCACTTTTTTAAGTCCATACTTAATAGAATCAATGACTAGATACTCTATAGTGTATATATATATAGATATATATAGTGAAACGCCGGCTTCCTCTTTCATTAGAGAATTTACGTTAAAAACATTTTATTTTAAGTGTATTGAGTATATAAAGGACAGCGTTCTGCAAGCATGAAGAAAGCAAAACATATTAAGAATACAGGAGGCTTTCGGAGAAAAGTGGAAAAGTATAAAAAAGGTATTTACGCGGGTATTAACGCGGAAAATTATAATTTGAATACCTTGGTAGGCTTGACGTTTCGACCCGGTTGTGCAACCGGGTATTTTAATGTTTTAATTTTTGTTATTGTATTTTAATAACCGCGAGATTAGATGGGTCCTTATCGCACTGTGTATACCAAAAGCCAACTCACACTGATCGGTACCTACATGCAAAGTCACATCACCACCCCCGAAATCATAAGCAATCATATTACAATTAAAATTCGGGCCATAATTTGTGACTCACCAGCTCGTGCATTTATTAAAGGTATTGCCAACTTCAACAGTCAGAATGGGTGTCCAAAATGTACATCGATTGGAGAGTATTCATATGAGTCGCATTGCAACGTCTTCCCAAGGTGGAGATGTCCCTTAAGAACCGATGAGGGGTTCCGAAATAAGACATACAGATCACACCATAAAATGGATAGTGCTCTTTTGCTATTACCTATTGATATGGTATTAGATATCCCAGTTGCAGACTCTCTACATTTAATCGATCTTGGGATAATGAAGCGGTGTTTAATGGGATGGCGCAACGGCTCTTTCAGTAACTACTAGACCAAATGGCGAGCTTCTGATATCATAGCCATAACGCAGTTGTTAGTGCAATCCAAATTACCGAAAGAAATTCATCGTGCAGTAAGAGGTCTTGACACAATTTCTTTTTGGAAAGCATCCGAATTTAGAACAGCTGCGGAAATAGATTCAATATTTATTTTGCAAAAGCGGGATATATAACTTGCCCCCTCGTGAATCTCTGAGAGAATTATTTAAAACGATAAATATCCTAACGGTACCTTGTCAGTTTATATATGAAAATATTATGTACGTAAGGAAAAATTTGCAATTATTTGAAAAAAGAAGCGATAGACATAATTTTAATACTAGAGGCAAAGATAGGCTGGCTGTGCCACGATTCCGTCTGTCCAAAGTACAGAAATCCTTTATGGGGTTCTGTGTAAATTGTTACAATAAAATTCCAAGAAGTGTATTAAATCTTAATGAACGAAAATTTAAAACTTATATTCAACGCGAATTATGTAGACAGGCTTACTACAAACTTTCAGATTATATTGAGGAAAAGAATGCCTGGCAGCATGTTGGTTCGGCTCCACTGGACAATACTCAAATATGTAGTCAGTAGTTATTAAAATTCTTAAAATTAATGAAACCTTGAATGAGTTTATTTATATAGAAGCATTCTTTTGCATTGTGAGTACGCATATGTGAGCGCCATGTTCGAGACAACAAAGAATTAAAATTTTAATGATAGATTAGATAGACCATCATTTGTTCCTTTTTAATAACAACTTGTCTCTGCATTGTTCTCACATAGGGGTACAGTAATGTATAAAAAATGTATTATTGGTGAATTGTAAAACAAATATTTTTTTAAAAAGAGTAACGATGGAGTTTCTTGCTCGTTCTTCTCCATTCGAAACTACAATTTGGAACGAGCACCTAGCTTCAATGACGAACAGACTGACAGACTACTATTCCATTTTTACGTTTTCAAAAGTACCTATTTATGGTTTAGTTGGAATAAATGATTTTGATTTGATTTGATTTGAACATTTTTATTGTATCTAGGTATTGTTGTTTTACAAAAATATTTACAGCCTGATGCTTATCAACATTTTTAACAACTATTTTGCGCAGTTACCATATGCTCCACTGAAGCCTATGCTCACCTACTCTACTTAGCATTGCTGAATCGTTATTTAATACATATATTGAATACTACAGAGAGATTTATGGAGAAGGCCATATGACCAGTAATGTCCATAACCTATGCCACGTAGTAGAGGAGGTAAGGAGATTCGGGATATTATCTTCATTCGATGCCTATCCTTTTGAGAATACTTTGCATCATAAGCGACTACTGAGGAGTGGCCATAAACCTCTACAGCAGGCTGCGAAAAGATTAATCGAAAAGACTAATATTTCAACTTACGGAAATTGAAGAGGTCCCTCACATAAACTAACAAACATAAAGACAAAGATTAAAAGATTTGATAAGTTTGATTAGAAAGCAATAAATCAGAAATACACTTTTACAAAACGATTGAACTTGAGAAATATTCAGTAAGCAATGATGGTGTCAATTGTTGTTTTCTTACTAATAATGATATTATTGTCAAGCTGCACTGTGTAGTTAATATAAATCAACATTATTATTTGTATGGAACACAATAAACCTATTTAAACCTATAAATACTGGCTCTTTGTGGTATTTGTAGCACCGAAAAATAACATAAACGCAAAAACACCTTCTTCTTATGCCAGTCTGATAAACTCTGGTAGATAATTACGAGAAAAAATAGTTTATAAATATTCCATTTTATAAATTACCATAGGATCGTTATAAGAACAATTCTACTATTAAAAGATTAATTCTTCTGATGAAAGTGCAAGTTGACTTGTCATGCTCTTAAAATGACCTTTTAGGAGTAAATCATCTAATCAAAACTTATTTATAGATAATTTAATCTAGACGCCATTTTTATTAATAGAACACGATGGCAATCGCCACTTTGGTAAAAATTAGAAATTTTGTTAACAATAAAATATGGTATTTCTTCATTTCTAAACATAAAAATACTTAAATAAATTAAATTTTAATTAAAATATATTGTTTGCGTATTTATTTTAACAAAATATAAAAAAATGAACACCAATAATATTGTTTATTTTAAAATTATCAGTTAAATTACACGAATATACTAAGCCCGTAAGTTTTTTGAAATTCTTTCATCGACTTTTACGATAAAATTAATTTGGCACTAAATTTACGCCCTCCGTTCGCGCGAAACAAAATTTAGAAGATCAAGAAAAAATATATATTTAATTTCATTTCGCCATTAAAGCTACAACTTAAAATATTTTTAAGTACGGAGTGCCATTAGAAAATAGGAAATGCTTTTTAAAAGAAGTAACTCTTGTTGATATTTTTATTTAGTAGATTTTGATTATTAGTGGTTTTAAAAAAATTCACCACTAGAACATCAGTAGAGTCATGGTGTTATCTTAATGCTGGCTACAAAACTAAATTCCTTTCTTATGTGTCTCTTATTGTGTTCTTAAGGTAGTTTTGTAGATATTCCCTATAGATGAAAATGAATTGCTCTTATCGTTATCTAATGATGAATTCTTATGCTGCTCTTGTTATTATAGTATAGATAGTTGCCCATTTTTACTGAACTCGGTATATAGGATATCTTCAGGATATCTTCAGGGATTATTTACTCTTATGCAAGAATTCTAAGTTTAATTCTATAAAATATCTAATAGTGCTTCACTAGATATACTTGTGCTACTTGGGTAGCTAAGTATGAAAGTAGAACAGCGTCAAGATTATTAAATACCCGTCATTAATTTACAAACTATGACGATTAAGATTTAATCCGACAGAAAAATATTTGTCTCTTTACTGTGAATAATTTTAATTAAATTATTTAAAAAAAATGGCCGCCCCTAATCGATTAAGCTTTCGTTTGCTACTTTCAGAAATCAGCCTAGTTTTCGTAATTAAATTGGTTGAAACAATAATGTTTTGATAGCTGCAGGTAATGTAAAAAGATTATTTTGCGGTAGTTTTACTGTCCGTAGTTGGAGCATTGTGCTAAGATGAAATACATAGATCTCATTACTAACAACATTCATCAAGTCTTAATCTGCTGTGTTTGGTAAAACAATGGTAGTTTTCATACATTTGTAACAACTCTTTTATAACCAAAGTTTTGAAGAACGATTTAGAATAGTTTTGTCATAGGATCTTGTCTTCTGCAACAAGTATTTGCATCATGCGAGCATTGTGTGATTATTTAGACCCCACTGTCATACGGTGAAGGAACAAATCAGGACTTATAATTTCTAATTAAAAGTTAGAAATCGCCAATCCGCCTTGAGCAAGCTTGGTGATTAATCCGCCTTTGCTCGGCAGTAAACACTTAAAGGCTGATGATGTGACCATTCTGTTAGAATAAGTACAATAAAGCCGACAGTAAAAAGATAATTAAGTCAAATCCAGAACGTTTTAATGCTACTTTACTATATATGTATATCTGGGTAACCTTGGCAATGAGAAACCCATTTAGGTATAATTTGTCAAATTTGCCAGTCGCAGTATATTCTCATTGCAGTAATTGAAAGATAAGATCTGGAAGTGAACATCCGAAATATGGCACGGAGCTTGTTTTCTGATTTAACTAAATGCATTGGCATATTGTTATAGGTAGGTAGGTTCTATTACGTAATCTTTATATCACATCACATCGGTTTTTTCTTCGTAAATATACGCGGGAAGCCAACTTGTGGTCCCTAGACCCTGTATGGATGGCGTTTCTCATTATAAGTTGTACTTAAACGCCATCCATGGTTGTCACGGGACCAATCCCATATCGCTATTTTTTTTTTTGTTTTTCGGATGATTCTTTTAAGTTGGACTTAGACTTATGGGTGAAATACAAAGGAGTGCGTCCTTATCCAGCTACAAGTGGCAATACGTCCTCTGATTTCGATACATCTGCGAGTACTTATATAATTTTGGATTAAACCAAAAAGATAAGGAGATTTATTGACAGCACGAATTTAACCGATAGGTAAGATTCTATAGGACGGAAACCAAACTCAAAATTACTTAATAAATATATCCTTAACATTCTAGGTACTTTAAAACACGATAAAACACATAATGTATTTTTTACTTTAAGAAATTAGCAAGTACAAATGTTTTTACACAAATAAATTAGCGTCTAATGAATTTAGGTGTCTGTTCAAATTTGGCGGGTAACAAAAAGCATGGCGCCAGCATTGTTTGGTTTTTTCTATCTCTTGGCTCAATGCACTGCGCCAACGCACGCCTACAACTATACCTGCGGGTGCGCAGGTAATAGGGCTGCAACAAAAAAGGATGTGATATTAGATTTTATATTACTAGACCAGGATTCTCTTATAATAACATCACTTAATTATGGGTAATTAATAGCCTTAAAAAGTAATATAAAACATTGTACGCTACCGACCTTCACAGAAAAAATGTTACAATAGCAAAAAGACAAAATTTCAACGATAAGGTTTCAAAATTAATCAATCACGAAAAGGTCTATAATTAATCAAGTAAGAGTGTAATTTGATATTTAAAAAAGTCCAAAAGATCGCAATCTTCACGAAATTTACGTATGTTGTATATGATCACGTGATTAAATTATTCAAATAACGGGATGTTTTTTTTATACATATTTTACAACATAATATAGCAGGTCGCATAGCGAATGACAGAACCAAATTGCATTCCTAAAAATTAATCCTTTCAAATTTATGTTAAAAATGCCGTTACCGTAAATCAAGTGACTTTTAGCAATATTTCTTAGCAACAAGTTTATATGTATACCTAAGTTAAAATAAAAATAATACGTATGACATAATTCGCAAAAGAAATTTTATTTTTATTGATAACGCTACGTGTCCAATGTCAATGTTTTGATAAGCCACCATTTTGAATTACTTACTGATAAATAAATAACCGTCCTTGTTTACGATGATACCTATTCACCATTTTGTTTTTTTCAAATTGTGACTGAATAAGAAATAAGAAATAAATTAACTAAAAAATCGCGGATTACTCACGTGTATATATTGAGAAAAGCTCTACTAGTTTCGAACCACAGAGGGGTTCTTCCTCATGAGCAGCGAGCGCGGACGCGGCGACGTCGTGCAGCTCTGTATCTTACTGTTATTATAAAAAAAAATAGTTCCTATCCGTAACAAAAATATTAAAACTTTATTAAGATACCGATATCTAGTCGAAAAGATAACTTTATACTTCCTTAAGATTGATCAAAACATCGTAAATGAGTTTAAGAATGATTAATAGGGCAAACAGTGGAATTTGTGTTGATAACATGGGGTACATACCTACAGCTCTATGTACTACGATAAAAAATATTATCAGAAGCGATAACATACAAAATAAACATAAAATAACTATACCGTATCTGTAATTAATATCATAGTATCGTATCTAACAGCACACATAGTGCCTAATTATGTATTTTTCTAGAGCATGATTCACCTTATCAGTCATTATCACAGGTTAATCACATTTGCTTTATCATTTAATAGTGAATGTAATAAACAATATATGCCGCAAATGGAATTTGGATATTAAAAACAGGTTTGGATTATAACCACAATTAGATAGATAAGTAAGTACTTCAAACTTAACAATAATTGATGTAAATTTAGATTTGAAGTTTATAAAATTCCTAATTTATATTTAGACTAATAATTAGCTGCGACAGAGACCTGAATGAGTTTTAGATCTAAACACAAAGAGTTGATTTTAGATCTTCTGTCAACCTAGTCAATATTAGGACCGATACTGGGCTGGGTTTCCGGGTAAACCGCCATAAGTTAGGACCTGGCTCGGAACATGAGTTAATACGGGTTCGATTTTAGTCAGTAAGAGTATGACATTGACTCATACTGGATGTGCCCAGTGCGGGAATACTAGCTTACTTCTTTTTGCCCTTCAAAAAAAATCATAGATGTTTATTCTTGACCTATCCAAAATTTTCCAACCTTTGGTCCAAGTTTTCAACTACTAACATTATCTAAGTGACTTCCACAGGTGCCAGCCCTAATCCTCGTCACCTCAACTAAGGCGCACGCATTCGGAGGCGTTTGTGACGCAACTACATCAAATGTTGTCCCTAACTCCTTGTACATTCAACATTGGGAGCTTTGGAAACCATACAGGAAGACGCAAAGAGGTCGATGACTTTTTTTGTAAATGTTTAAGGAAACTAAATGTTTGTATACGAAATCTTTGAAGATAGATTGCATTGTAAAATTTTCCATCTCATATAATAGCATGACATCAGCTAGTTAAGAAATAATTGCATTAGGTACACATAAATCTCAGAAATAGCATGCTGTGTATACATGTATATTATGTTTGGAGACGTATTGTCTACGTAATAAAAGAGGTTTTTATACATATAAGTACTTTGCTTACCTACCTACATAAGGCTTAGAATCAGTGTGTAAACATTCAAAAGGAAATCTAAGATTTCTGTAAGCAGTCTTTACGTGCCAGATAAATATATCAATCAGGATATTTAAAGGCCATATTTTATCAACAGGACCTTAATTTGATAACGATAGTGATAATAAAATTACGTAGGCATGTATCAGCGTTATTTTTGTTTGATAACAGACTGGGAATTACTTATACATATAATATTTTATAAAACATTATTGATGAAGTTTGAAGAATTTTATTTCTGATCATTTTTTTCAAAGACTAAATTCACCTATAATATTTATAAGAGTAGTGGTGGCCCGAAGATTAATGCGTCCGCTTCTCGCGCATGAGGGTTGAGGGTGCGGGTTCGAAACCTGGCAAGTACCAACGTGACATTTTCAGAGTAATGTACTTTCTAAGATTATTTAGACATACGGTAATGGAAAACATCGTGAGGAAACCTGGACTTATACATTCTAATTAAGTATAAGTTTGAAATCGCCAAATCGTCTTGAGCAAGCGTGGTGATTAATGCTCAAACCTTCTCCGAGTGAGAAGAGGCCTTTGCTCAGCAGTGGGCCCTTATAGGATGATATTGATGAAAGTAATTTTATAGTTATGGTTTAATCTGAAGCCTGTTTGAGAAGTATGTAATTACATAATATCTTTAAGCTGTGCCCTACTGGGTTCATCTTGATTTAAAAGTTAGGATATATTTTAAAAGAGCAGGTAACGATGGAGATTCATTTTCGTTCTCCATTCGAATCTACATTTTGGAAACGACTGACGGACAGTTGTTCGAGTATTTTTCTATTGAGTCTAATCCAAATGGAATGCTAATAAAGAATCGTATTTTGAATTTGAAGTGTGTATCTTTCTTATAACGTATGCCTTATTTAGTGATCAGACATAAGGACGAGGATGACGACGAGGACTAGGATGTTTAAGTTAAATCAAGTCCAAACATTGCTTAACATCCTATTTTATAAAGCACGTGTTTTACCTTATCTACTGTCAACATATTTCCCTGATAACCTCAGGATGAAGATAACATCAACTTGTAATTGCCCTGCATTTTGTAATACCACAGTCACGTGGGTTGTTCAATAAACATTTTATCACTGTACAACTGTACATGTTAATTGCCGTTTCAATCCCACACACTCATTTCAATTTGGATTTTCAACTGCCGGTCAAGGGCTAAGGAAGTTGCGTACCTACAGCAGACCGTAAATCGTGTCTTAATGGACAAAGTACAAAACTAAAAACATCCCGAATATATTTATAATTCCAGCCTGAAACAATAGTTGGGTTGTTTCTCCGTGTGAGTGAGGTTAATGGAGGCTTAATCCTTCATCATCATCATCATCATCATCATCATCATCATCAGCCTGTTGTCTTCCACTGCTGGACATAGGCCTCCCCAATTGCACGCCACTGAGCTCGATGTTCAGCTCTTCTCATCCAACCACTGCCAGCCACCCTGCGGATGTCGTCAGTCCACCAAGCTGGAGGGCGCCCTACACTACGTTTGCCTAGACGTGGTCTCCACTCTAGAACACGTTTACTCCAGCGGTCATCGGTTCTTCGACAGATGTGACCTGCCCATTGCCACTTCAGTTTGCTAATCCTTTGGGCTATGTCGATAACTTTAGTTCTCTGTCGGATCACCTCGTGTCGCCCTTAATCCTTCGCCCATCATCAATACCCAAATCCTAACAACTCACTAAATGCCGGCAACGCACTTGTAGTAATTTCTTCAAGTGTCCATGCGTGGCGCTGGTTGCTTACCATCAGATTGCATTGATTTATTGCCGTCTCTCCTATAAAATTGGGTCTCGTGGTTTTGATGGTGGTCGTTCAATGAGTTTGTTCTATAATGTTTATTAGTAAATTCATTGGTTTTGGTAACTTAAATTCCGAGTAACTAGTGTTAGACGACGAAAATCAATTAAATGAACGTCACTAATATAATCTGTGGTCTCGGTAACACTGGCTGCCGTGGTGACGCTGTCGTCTGTCAACTGAGACAGATGAATAAAGTTTTCCCGCGAAAAGAGTGCAACGGGGATTCTGGTGGGAAGTTTGACGAGGATAGAAATAAGTTTCTTATAAGAATTAGTTTTCAATTAAACTTAAATATTTGAGAATGTGGTGTTTTACTTAAAACTAGTTACTCGAGATTTTCATATTATTATGATTATATTTTGTCCTAACGAAGGTTTCAAATGTTAATAATTGACCGCTTGAAAGCTAAGCTTGCAACAGTCGGTACTATAAGTAACACGAGCAATGCCATTTAAAATGCTTACAAATCGGTCGTAAGCCATCTGTCTCGGCTATCAGATGGATCCAATTGGCTACAATTAATCAATCAAGAGATCTCCATTCACAACCTGCTGTGTGAATGTTGGTTACATCTAACAGTGGCACAGTTTCACTGCTATGTGAAACGTTCAGCTATTGAGGCTTTAGAGCCAGCGATAGCGGGGACGAAATGGAAAAGCCTAAGTAGATAGATGCTTTCGTTTTTCGAAAGGTCGTAAAGGCGACTCGGGATTGGCTGAAGTAATTTTTTTTATAAATAATTTTAATGTATAAAGAAAAAGTCGAAGTTGTATATGTACTATGTCAGTAGTAAAAGCGCCTTATTCATCAAAATCATCAGATTTTGGATTTCACTTTCCCTGGTTGGCGCGTGAAGGGTTGTCACAGAATAAATACCTAAGCCATCCGATGATTAATGAATACTTTACACGGGGAAAGTAGATGTAAAATCTAAGCCGATTTGCCAAGCCCTACGACGAGTAGATGGCATGTTTATGCGTTTAATTTTGTAATGACTAGTTGTTAAGACTGACCCAATAAAGGAAACAGACACAGTAACCGTCTTACCGTTTAACCATTGTATGTTTTGTCGCAACTACATGATGTAACACAAACAATGGTAAAGCACTTTACAAATGACTGTCGCCGTTGTAAACTATTACAAAGTAGACAATTGAGCTATTACACTTAGTAATTTAGTAAAAGTACTCAAACATAATTGATTCGTAATATTTTTCTAAATTGTTCGAAGTTGGAAAAGTTCACAAGTATCGCTATATTCATGGCCCCACCGAAAATATACTCGCTCATTGTATGCAGATGTGACAGATGGCGAAAGTAGATCCCCTCGGCGTGCCGGCGCGGGAATCGAACCGGCAAGCCTTTCATTTTGGTGCACTGTGTGGTAACTAACGACCTTACTTGCATACGAAAATGTTTTACATAAAGTCTGCGACGGTTTGCGAATTTTGATCGCATTTTTGCAAGTTGACTTGCATGTTATGTGTGTTGTAGGTGCTTATGTAAGAATATTTCGAAGGAACTTACTACAATTGGGAATTTGGTGACAACATTTATACAAAAGGTCAAGTACCCCGCAGGCAGTAAAAATTCAAGAGTTTTTCGAAAGGTTCTGCAGTAATTGCATTACTCTGAGCACTAATAATTGATCAAAAATCGTTACCTTAGAATTTTAATACAGTTTCAAAATCGAGACTTTAAGAATCTTATCTGATAACCTAAAATTCCTTACATAACAATAACTTTAAAGTTCTATGGGTCAGTACAATGTAAATAATAGATTGTCGTTACACTTATAACCGCTTTGGCCACAAACAAAGCAATCAATCTTTATATAATTTAGTAAGAGATGTCGAAAGTGAGTTGACACACGATATAGCATTTATGTAACAGCCATTACATACTGTTACAACTTGCTACATACTATATGTTCGAGTAGACACTTCACATTTTCTTACATTAGGAAAATATTTTTCTGTGTGATGACCGGTGGATGAGTAAGTTTGAATGATGATGGATGATTGTTGCCATTTACATAAAAAACTACTCAATGGATTTAAATAAAAATTGAAACAGAAATTGATTAAAGTCTGGAATAACAAATAAAAGGTTACTTTTCAATTAGTACACGCAGACACGCACGCAGAGCAGAGTAAGAGAGACCTTTGGATTTGAAGTATACGTAGATCAGACCTAGAACTTTGTTACATTCACTAAGTTGTGAATATATTTATACTTTTTATATTACACAAGCAATTGTTATAGTATCTTGCTCTAAATTGAGAAATATAGTTGGGTCATAATATCCTTTTAGGAAACCTTCAATTTGGATTGCTAATATCCGTACATTGTGTTTTAATGGTACATTTTACGAGTTTTAGGATATTTACATTGTATTACAACGTTGCCATGGTATAAGTTTCCTTCCTTAAGTCCATTTTGGCTTAATCGTTTACCGTATCATGTGTTGCGAAGTTTAACCTCCTTGGACTGCCAAAATACTAGTCTATTAAACCTACACAGCCGCCATTTGAACCTTTATTTGAATTAAGAACGCCGTGCCATAATATCTACATAGGCACGTGACGTTTACAGTCATTGATATACCTTCCTCATTTTTTTTTATTTTAGAACATGAAAATTTGTTGTGGATTACCTGCAAGTTGTACTTTTGTTACTGCTGATAGTAAACTTGCCACAAGGATATCGTATTCGTGATTTGTAAAAGACAGATGTCAGGCGTTCAAGGTGAACTGAACATTCTTTGGAATCTGAATTTTAATACGGTCTCTAACTTGGAGTAATAAATCTATAAGGTCAATATTTTTTTATTGCCAAATTGACAAAAAGTAAGTCAAATCTCAGATGCCGTCGACATGACCGCACAGACAGGGGTAATTTCATCAATTAACACATAAAACCTAACTATTCGCACGTGAATGTAACCTCCTTTGACCAACTGACCTACAGTTTCATTAGTTTGTTAGTCTAGCGTTCAGCACACCGACATTTAGCCAATTTAAATTGCAAATCATTTAGAAATAAAAATATCAAGTGATAAGCAGTGCGTAAAATACATCGCGGTAAACGATAAAGCCGTTTCTTTCACGTGCAAACTCGCAATTTGTATATATTTTCAGTAAGTGTGTGATATTTTTACTACACTCGTAGAAAAGTATTCAAAATTAAAGTGCTTTTGAGGGCCAAATACTCATTTTAATGGATTTTCTCTTCAGTGATTCTTAGGATAAAGTAATGTGACAAACTAGGTCTATAAACAGAACATTGTGACTCAAGCCAAGGTAATAATATCTACAAGTATTTCAACTTCATAGAAACGGCCGAAACGCGAACTATACCTACGCGCCCGATGTCGGGACGCGCTCGGGACGCAGACAGACGCGGCTGTACCGCAGTGACGAACGGACGGTGTGTTGTCTTTTATTTAGAAATCAGCTCGAGTACATTATTTAATATGGCGAATAGGATAATATTGTGCTGTTATTATGTTTGGTTGCATGAATTCGTCAATAACGCATCCAGACATAAGTTTTTTTTAAATTACCTGGAAACTCTGAAAGGTAAGACTATAAAATAATTTAACTTACTAGTAGCCTAGGTAGGTACATAATGTGTGTCTTTATGGATCATTATTTCCAGTTATCTCACGAAAACAGATGTTTGAATTTATAAATAATATGAATAAAGTTATTGAGACGAGTGAAATAGGTAGTTATAGGCGGTTCTGGTTCTGAATGAATCATGATACGTTAGGTACCTACCTACTTAAGCTTGTGTTAAAACGGTTCATGTATGTTTTGTTAGTTTGTATAATTCAAAGTAGAGAGTGTGGTATTTTATTATTAATAATATTTGTTTATTATCTGCGTTTATGAATAATACTAGAAAATATTTAATAACAACAATAAAACAGCTAGACTCATGTAATATTTTGATGTTTGAGGGTTATGATTTTAGAACATTCGTAGTCAGCTGTTCAGTTCGGCATTAGTGGCCAAAGAAATTTTGTTTGTTTATTTTTAAAGCACTTTATTTGTTTATATAAAAATGGATATTTACAATCACAAAACTAAATGGAAACAGAAAGTAGACAAAGGTAATTAAAATACTGGAGACGAGCAGCCCTAACGCATGTTTACGTACCGCGCGGCTGTAGGTATTTATTTCTTTCAAGCGGCCGAGTTACAATACTGTATGATATTTATACTGTGCTCAAGCCTTTGGTTAGAACCAGGATCTATTTTAAACTGTAGTTAACTTTTATGCATTTCGAACGTAAAATATCGATATAAAACCGGTTATTTCACCGCCAAACGCAGTCAGATGCACTAGGCCGACCTTGTGAGTGAACGGCTCTTTCTTAACTTAGATACTTTATCAATGTTATCATCATTGCATTCTAACGAAAATAAATGAACTGGTACTAGGTTATTGTATATTTTTTTTTACATAAGGCAACATTGGTGGGTCATAGGACTTCTCCGCATAGACCATTGAATTGCAAAGAGAAAGACAAAAAATATTTATTTGGCAAATATGGGTGTAGTATCAGCTCGCCCCCTGGATCTTGCCCCTTCCGATTAAAATGTTCCACTCGCCCCGTTTTTTTTTAATTTGGAGTTGTGGTTCGCCCCTTACGAAAACCCTTACGGGGCGAGTGAAAAATTTAACAATTAAATAATTATTATGATGCATCGACTCGCCCCTTGCGGCATTCCCTTTGAAATTTAACTAAAAAAGGTTTATTCAGAAAAATGTACAGTAAACAAAACTGGTAAGTAATTTAACCACTTGTGATAGTTTTATTACCTGGCTTACCTACTGTAACAAAAGGGACCTTTAAGGGACCATTATTGAAGTTTAAGAAAAAATATTCATTTAAATATTTTATAAACTTAGAGTTCTGACAGTACTTTTAACTAACCAACAATCGGGGGCGAGTTGGAGTATTAGATCTAATAATTTAAGGGGCGAGTTGATGCACTGAGGCAATCAGGGGCGAGATCCAAGGGGCGAGCCGAGCCTACACCCAAATATGGTGCCATGTCAAATGCGGTACCTACTTACCCGGTGGTGTGCTACAGTGCCATATAGCAGGCAAAAAACTCTAATAAATGATATTATATTATAGTCTGAGCGGTGGTTATCTTACGAGTTCCATGTAATATGGGTGGATCCGTGTACAGTGTATACGTATAGGTTACATACAGCGTATCGGACATAATTAAAATAATCACTGCATAGTATAAAACAAAGTCGCTTCCTCTGTCACTATATCCCTCTGTATGCTTAACTCATTAGAATTAAGTAAATGATTTTGATGCAGTTTTCTTTAATAGAGAGAGTGACTGAAGAGGATGGCTTTGTTTGTATAATAATATTCATTTAATAATAGAGAAATTAGTATCGGCATTGCGGCCGTGCGCGGCCGGGGCTATATTGTTCTAGCAACCCCGCTATTACAATATAATTTATGTTGACTATATTGTGTTTATATTGTTCTTATTATTATTACTCGCAAAGACATATTTTCTATACAATGAAAAACTTGTAAATAGGATAAATTAATCAATCCATAATTTTAATAGAAAGGAGTGTGTTTGTGTATGACTAGATTTATAGGCAGCTGGAAATCGGCTATTTATCGCTGTAGTAGGTACATTTCAGGCCAATACGCAACGACCTTCATATACAACTTGTTGACATACAGCACTGAAACAAGTTTTTGATCGACTCGGGAAATAACATCCAGACAGTTTGGACTCCGTTACCGAGGCTGGTGTACTTGAGATTATTAAAATTTAAAAGTGAAGTTTAACTCGCAAAAAGTATCGTTAACAACAGACGAGAAATATTTAACTGTAGCTTAATTAGCTTTGGTCTTTAGTTAGACTCGAGTCTAGATACTAATTAATTACAATGATATTTTTTGCATTGGTTAAATAGAAGCCATTGTTGTTTTTACTCAAATTAGCCTCATTAGTGCTTGTAAAGTGAAAACAAAAGAGATTGTGTACCGACTAAAGATGTCGATATCTTTTGTATTATTTTGTCCATAGTTGATTAATATTTTATAAGTAACTGTGGCTGTTTAATATTTTTATACACGGTAAATCGTTATTTTCTAAAAATTGTACTTGTTGTTTACACTAAAACCTCATTAGGTATACCTACAAAAAGCGCAAGATTACCAAGAGAAATGTCAAATGTTAAAAAAATGTCTTTTGGTCTTTTAATATAAATATTTGCTAGTTCAAAATACACTTGATTTTCGATCGACTTTTTTTCAGATTAAGTATAATCGTAGCTGAGGTCTGCTTTTATAAGATGTCTGCAGTTAGCTTCAATAATATTTTTTATCAGCACACCAGTTTAGCAATAAGGATATTCCTTGCTAAATCGAGAGCACCAAACAAGGTGCCGATATGATGTCTGCCTACGCCCCGCACTAGGTGCAGCTTGACATTACCCATTTAGCCTACCTGTCAAACAGGCAGTCCTTAAATGACTACCTGTCACGAAGATATTATCAAGTTTTTTTGTAAAGATTACTGACAAAAGAATTTTAAGCAGTTTCGAAATGAATTAGGAGTGGTTTTCGGATTAGGAAAGGTTAGATTTCGATGTTAATAATTGAATAACGTAGGTAGGGAGTCTTTTAGAATTAATTATACAGGTTATAATTTTTTTGGAGAATAAACTAAAGTTTCCCATTTCAATAACTAATAAGAACTTTTAAGCCATAACACCAGCGACTGGTGAGCAGCAAAAAGGTTACATTACAAAGGAATACACCGGTAAATCAACTTGTCAAATTTCCTTAAAAGCTCAAAATAAGAAACTAGACGATATCAGCCCTCCATCCATCACTTAAAACGTCATGCAAGTCACTACCGTGTGCCCTCTGCGACCTTTGAGCAAGACAGGTTTTTGCAATGCGGCTATTTTTAGTCTGTGGATATGCAAATTACTGCGTAACTATTATTATGCCGACTAAGAAAAAGATGGCTGTCCTTTGCTATAAACGACTTTTATCCTGCCATTTGCCATTTTAGTGTCAGGATAGAAATGAGTACCTAGTAATTGACAGCAAAACTAATAATAATATTTCTATCTATCAGTTCTATGACTTCTCTAATAGCTTGGTGTCGCATTTAGTTTATCGATATTTTCAGTCGATTCTATATTTAGTATTATTTAGTAATATTGAACACTTGGATATGATTTGCACCGGTTGAATACTTATCGACACTTGCCGATAAGATCACTTGGCAGGCCGGCTCAGATATGGCAATGTCGTACTTGCGTCACTTCCTAGTTAAAAAAATACTTTTATCAACAAGATAGAGATTGAAATGTAAAAATAAATTCGTATGTACGAGAATATCCAGCTTTAATTTCTATGTAATATTTGCAATGTAATAAAACTGCTGTAGAAATAGTAACATTGTAAGGTTACATAAATGCATAGCTTTCAAGTGTTCCAATAATCGCCTTCCCCCCCCCCCCTTTTTATAGTAACTATTCTTCAATTCCTTGCAATCTGTGAGCTTAGCTTATTCCACTTATGCGCAATTTGTAGGTCCTTTCAATAATTTCAGGTTATGCTATGAACGTAAAGGAGAGCGGTCAGCAACCTCGGTCCTATTCGCACGTCTGCGCTCGCGCATACAATCTTACAAGCGTGTGAATTGTCGATAACATACTACCACTGAATTTTAATTCTTTTCATAAATGAAAAGGGGGCGGTTCGAAGGTCTTAAAAGTGGTATTGATATTTAATTATTTTGGTATTTTTTTTAAAAACAGCTTCACACAAATGTCAACTGCGTTTATTGTAAGGCTAAAAAGAAAAAAAAACGTAATATTATGTTGCTACCTATACTTGCAAAATGATACCTATGAATGAAGTATTGAGATTTTTTTCAACTAATCAGTCTGTTACTGCGATAACTTTAGCTTATCTTAGCAGATAGGTAATTTACCCTGGTTTGCCTATTTTTCTTACCCACATTGTTATCACCTTGTTTAAAGAATTGCAACATAAGTAAATAATCCTACTTAGTTATGGAAATAACGGGGTCGTGTAACGTTGTTATCTTAATTTACTTAATTTTATAACTTTTTTTATCTTATGGCACGGTGCGGGTACGGGCGGTGACCTCAACAAACAGGTATGGTTCAGCGATGCGACGGTACCGATTCAAGACGACTATACATATTATATCGAATCGAGATAATCAAGATTTCAACTTTTATAGAAATTAATAATTAAATTCAAAACCTGGCAAGTATTAATGTGACTTTTCCCTAGTTATAGGTATGTACTTTCTATGATTATTTAGACACACCACTGACATACGGTGAAGGAAAGCATTGTGAGGAAACCTGGACTATGATTTCTAGTTTTAAGTTTGAAATCGCTAATCCACCTTGAGCAACTGTGTTGATTAATGCTCAAACCTTCTCCGTGTGAGAAGAGCCGTTGTTTAGCAGTGGGCACTTATAGGCTGATGATGATGATGATGATAAACGGATGAAATAAAAACTTTTAGTGTTAGCTTATTACCGATGTCGCATAATTAATACTTGCATGAACTAACGTCATTCAAATATTTACTTTTGAACATAGCAGCTTTTAATAAACGAGTTCCTAAATGGGACACGTTACATGTCATAGACAAAGTACCTACCTACTTACTCGTAATTTTAATAATCGATTCTAAATTCATAGGTAGGTAAGTACATGACTTTTATCGACAACTCAGCAATAATAGTGAGTCATTCGTGTACTTTCACGAGGGCCCATCTCTAGACGACTTAGATACCGACCATTTATTTATTTAACTAGGTGCCTACATACAGTACATGTATATTACTGTACCTACGTAGGAACCCACATAAGTAAGAACTCTTTTTGTTATTCAATATTTTTTTTTGATATGTAGATAAGTCAAAGATTTCGTATACTTTGATCATTCCTTGATTTAGGTAGATGACTCGCGTCGTTTCATGTTTGATTGATGAATTAGGTACTTTTTTTTTTTTTTTTACTTGCAATAAACCAGTGCTTGACTGCGATCCCACCTGATGTTAAGCAGTGATGCAATCGTTGATGGTAAGGCGCACTAGTTTATTAAGAGTCTATTCACTCTAGCCTTGGAGACACCTAAGTTGTATTCGGACGGAAAGACTGGAGCCGGCAAACAGTTCCAATCCCTCGATGTACGCGGTATAAATGACGAGGCAAAACGCTTAGTCCGGGCCGCAGGTGTCTCAACAACGTAGGGGTGGATACTTACCTACCTACCTACGATTTAGCTAAGAAACACGGGAATTTAAAGATGATGGATACCTATCTAGATATTAACTACTTACCTAAGTAGGTACCTAAACACATTATCAATAATTTATTCGTATTTTAATATTTTGAATTAAATTCAAAAATAACGGTTCGGAAATAAGGTTGCGTTTTGCTTTAAATATTACCTACCCGCGTCCTAATACCGGTGGAGAATTTGAAAAATAAAAGGACGGTCAATGTATATTTCTTATTTGATTACAAAAACCGGATTTGCTTACTCCTTTAGAGCATTTAAGGGCGCCCATACTTCAAGTTTACCTTGGAACTTTCTAGCTTGAACCTCGATTGAAAAAGACAGGATCTTTTTATAGGAATAGGGAATATGAATAGGAATACTACTAATAGTAAAATGAATAATGGAACCTGCTTAGTCCTAGACCTCTTCGCGTTTAAATATTTAGGTCTCTTTAATACGTATGTATGGTCCTGGATCAATGGTTGTAAGCACCGTCTCTGAATAGGTAAGATCATTTTCAATCGGTAGTTTACTTTGCAGCAGGTAGTTTGTTTAAGCCGTTTTTTAGGGGATTCATCAAATGGCTATTTTTGCCCTGAGCGGGGCCAGAGAGGGTGTCAGACTCTTATCGACTAAAAACCACCCCGTTTCCTTCTGCTTCTGGCCGAAGCCGTGGTACCTTATATGGCGCTGGCCTCGCAACCCCGGCTGAAAATTGGGTGGTGTTATGGTAGGTACTAAGTAAATTTTATCTTTATTCCGTAAATTGACAAAATTAATACAAATTAATTAAAGAAAAAACAAAGCTGCGTTAATGTGTGCACGTGTGAATGTGTGTTTATTAAGATGTGTATACTTTCCGATATCTGATTTTGATATATTATTATTATGCGCTGCCTACCTATACAACGGAATGTCACTATGTACACACAGAGACTGGTGGTTATCGGTATCGCAATATATGTATCTATTCTTCAAGCCGAAAACAGGTTGATGTATCGAATGATCGTTTTAAGTTTGCAAAACAAATTAACAACATTACCATCTAACTATTTAAACATATGGCGACTACATTACGAAACAAATTAACAAACTAGTAACAAGGTCAAGAAACCGAATTCTAAATTCAAAAACTGTCATTCATAGACAACGATATTTACATTTGTATGCGCCAGCGCCCAAAGGCCTGAACGACAGCCTCTTGAAACTTTTAAAATAAACGAACTATTTTTGCCCAGTCACAATCATGGGTTTACCGCTATTTCACCATGAAACATTAAACACCATAACAAAACGCTACTCACCGAATAACCCAATACTATCAGCAGAAAAATCCGACACGATTCAGTTCCGTTAATACAAATGTTTTACCCGCGATTTTTGTTTTAAAATCACGATAAAACAGATTAATTCACACTTTTGATTGTCGAATCACTTGATTTATCGCACTTGAACACAATTTTCACTATCACGACTTGAGTATAATGTGTATTTTATTCAAAAACATCGATACTTTTACGTAAAGAGTTTTGAACTGATAAGGCACGATACGCGTCTTTTCACTCCGGTGATACTCGAGTTACTAGCGCTCCGAGCTGCCTGACTCGGCGGCCGTCACAGGAACTAGTTTGCAAGCGTTTCGTTTGTTCTTTGAATGACGCGCGCGCGCGCGGCATATTTAAGAACCAATAATACATATTTGTATATTATTACCTATGTAATTATTAAAAATGAAAATAATAAAATAGATCAGGCTCTATAATTAATTCTATGTACAAGTGTTAAATAGTGCATACAATTAAATTAATACAATACACATTAGTGGTTTATTTACAAAAAAGCCTTGTACTCAATTTTTAATTCACCAATAACATTTTCATTTTTGAATGCGGTTCGAATATTCTTCATTGTTTCTTTCTTTCGGTACCTTCCGATATGTCAGACGAGTGGTGGGCAAAATTTATTAACTTTTGAATCACGACGTCAACAGACGCCGAAGCCCGGAAGGAGATGGTGAGATCTTCGACGAGGATTGGTCGCAGAAATCTTTGTGTAGAGAAAAGTGGAAGAAGGATAGGGAGGCCTTTTCGATAATGAAAAAACATCAAATTAATAACAGATATTTATTTACGCGGGTATTTGTTATTTGAATACCTTCCAGTCTGCTTGTGACCACAACCTGTGCAACCGGGTCGAAACGTCAAGCCTAGGTATTCAAATAATAATTTTCCGCGTTAGTACCCGCGTAAATAAATATAATAATATGCTGTTAATATGATATGCGAAAGTTTAAAAGTTAGAACATCAAATTACTTTAAGTGTCCTGGGTGGGGTGAGAGGGAGTGTCAGACTCATACTGACTAAAATAAAAACCACCCAGTTCCTCCTCATGCTTCAAGATAAAAGCTGCGGAACATTATTGCGCTTGACCCGCAAACCTAGACATAGGTATGGTAAATCTAGAGGATAATGTAGATAAATATTTTAATATAACTCCTGCTGTAAAATAGTACCTAAGGCCTACCGTATCTGATACCACCATGAGAGCAGAGCATTCGGAAAAAGTCTTCGACACTTATGCAACGGTTAGAAGCAATCCTCTGCAAAATGCAAGCTGCAAATTACGCTGTGTTTAGTTGGAAACCAGGTATCTTTGTGTCCACAGACTTCTATCCATTTTTCTTTCAGTCTTCGTTTCAATAAATTATACTCAACCATCGATCACTAATAAAGAACTAGATACACAATCAGTGACAAAAAAATGTCCTAACTGAAAGTCCACCAAACTCAACATCGCGGTGTAGTTTTAGTTTAGTACCACTCGAATGCTCCGACGGTAAACACGCCTCAGTGCTCGTTTAAAAACTGCAAAAAACACACATCTAAGACGCAAAAAAGGATGGAATTTCATATTTTCGTTAAGTAATAATATTATCATTATATAATTGTCATCATTCTATTTTAAATATTGATATTTTATTAAGAAATCAACTTTAAAACTTTTTCCAAATGAAATCGTATTCAAAAACCGGGGTTATAATGCACACAGTTTATAAAGACACTTTACTAAACGTAAAATCATTCTCTAGCATGACCACTTAAGTTGTTCGGTTTACGTGGATTGATTCTGTTCCGTTTAGCGGAGACGCTATTGTTTCTAATTTTATTTATTGTTTTTTTTTATTTAAAAATAGTTTATATTTAATATTATACTTCTTTACTGTGTTTATTTAAAATATGGAATAGGCAGATATAATGGATTTAATTTTAACTGCAGTAAAGACATTTTTTTTTTAGCTTTCATCAAAATCCCGTGCGATATGAAAAATTGACAACAATAACGCCAACATTTTCAGTACTTACTTTAGATATACTTATATTCTTTTTATTATTTTACCTACATCTTTTTTATTTGACTTCGAATTTGGAATATTTTTCAAAGTATACATCCCAAGTAGCATTTTGTTCCATTTAAGAGTACACATTTAGTTCCAAAGTGAACTTAAAGCATTACTACAGTTCACTCGTGATGTATTAGCTGCATTATTGCAATTAATTACACCTATACCTGTCTAAGGGACTTATAGGAGTGTAGAGTAATACTTTTATACGATTATGGGTGTTATAATACTCTAACAACTATCCTTTAGTCAGCTTTCTGACTAAGAGCATTATAGGGGGGTAGAGATATGGCAACCGCTGTTTAACGGCCTACTTGTTCGATGTTATAGAGCTAGCATTTTAATAGAACACTTGTGGTCATTTATAAAGCCAAAGGCTGTTATGTTTACTTGTTTTAGACTGTTATACAGCCAGTAGCTGCATTAGGACTTGTTTGTGATACTTAAAATAACCTTTTTTTACTATCTGTACAGAAGTATTTAAATGATTCACATGTGGACTATAGGCTGTTAGAAGGACTATATGTGTTGTCCATTAACATCAATAGCAGTTTATTTGTCCACAAGTACTACTCTTATTTGCTGTAAGCTGAACATGAATGTGAATGTGATATTCTATTACACTTTTTCCCAAGCGCCATTGCAAAGTATGTTTTGACGTCACATGCAATAAAATTTGTGAAAATGTATAAAAAATCTTGGAAAATAAGAGCGAGAACCGGTGGTATAAGAAGAAAAATTGCAAAAGAATATTTAAAAATAAACAGTCGGTTCGATCGAGCCCGTCGATAAGGCTTCAACAAGTGCGACTTCAACCGTTGTTGGTGGTTCCGTACATGATGCAGAAGAAAATATTATGCCTGAACCTGAAAGTTCCCTTCAAAATATACAGATATCAGATTATAGTGATTGCAGTTCTAGTGATAGTGAATACAATTTTGATTTGGATAATTATTTAACCTTTCGCAAAAAAATAAGAACATAAGCTATTGAAAATCGTATTCCTCATTCTGCTTTGAATAAATTGTCAGATATAATAAACGAATTTAAACCAGGAACACTACCGTCTGATGCTAGAACATTATTATGCACTCCCGTTAATGTCATTTTAAAAAATGTAGGAGGAGGTCAATACTGGCACACTGGGATAACAAAACCTTGAAGAGCATTTTGCTAAATTGGATGGATATTCCAGATATGATTTCAATTAACACAAATGTGGATGGTTTGCCTATTTTTAAAAGTTCCACAAATGAATTTTGGCCTATATTAGGTAACATTTTTGAAAGTCCCAGGATTCGGCCTTTTATTATTGGAGGTTGTTAAAATTTGTAACTGGGCATTTAACGGACATTAATATTTTTTATTGCGGGTCTCTAAAATTTTAGTATTTGAAGAAAGAATTAAAGATACACAATTGTCCTGAACTACATCTTAAAGCTGTACATAAGTTCACATTAGAATAAATTAATTGATATTGGCGCTGTAGTGGTACAAATGTGGGACTTCATATAGATAATAGCATTCTAACAGAACACATGTGAACCTAATATACGCTCACCGCATTAAATAGGTGTTATAATAGTTCACATAGCCGTATTTCATTTCCACCATTTTGTTCTACGTAACCTAAAATATTTACCAAATAAATCTACAAGATTAATGCAGATTTATCACAAAATACGCAGATAGAGCGAATGAGTTTTGGTTGCATGTTAAAATTAATTACCGTATTATAATTATAATGCCAATAAAATATCAAAAACTGAAAATGAAAATTTTCCTCTCAGCCAGTTTTAAATATTTCAAAATGAATAAAGCGTTTTTACAGAGGCGCGTGAAAATTTTAGTTGTCAATATGTATACATTTCACGATAAAGTTGCATTCCCATGGCATTAACGTGATATAGTATATAAAACAGGTACTTTGACCGCGTGTTATATTATAATAATAATCCGCCGGAGTTAGTTTGCCCCGAATCCGTGCACTCCGTACAATTGTCAAACTAATATATTTTGGAAATAATTTAGGACACAAGTGAATTTAAGGTAGCTTACTGGAGTACTTTTGTCCGATTTTAACTGTGAAGGCTGTGTATTTAGCCCCTTATTACTCTTTATTACACTCATGGACGTTGTATGGTTCACACTGCGTTCCATATAGTGCCGTAAGTAAGCCTTAAGTCCGATGTTACTACTTAAACTGCTATTATAATGCTATTATACTTCTAATGTACAGCCATAGTGAACTTAAGGCTGTCTAATTTGTGCCCAAACTGGTTCAATAAAAGCATTATAGCAAGCTATACAGCTCATATACAGCTGACATACACAGCTTCTAGAGTACATGTGAACGACTAGACATCTTATATGGAACCCCGAATGCTACTTGGGATATATACTTTGAAAAATATTCCAAATTTAGGAAGGATTAAGGAGGACGAAAATAATAAAAAAAAATAATAACTATATGCATTATTATTGCAAATAAATGAACAAACCTATAGAAAAGAATACTATAAGTAATGCGTTTTAATTTTCGTATTTTTTTTTATAAATTATCAAAAAAAAATTTGAAAGAAATATATTTATTACGAGACATTTCGACTCCAATCATTCTTTGTCCTAGCGGTGAGCCGAAGTCGTTAAATTTTATTGCTCATTTTTGACACATTGTAAATTCGACTTAAAACCATGCGAATATGGTTCAATTTCTTATGATTTATGCAAAAAAATGTTTAGATTTTGTATATCACTTTGTGAAAACAACTCTATGAGTTGCATTTAAGGTTTAATTTACATTAATGCATGTTTATTTCAAGTATAAGTACCTAAACCATTATACCATGTACCCACATCATTAATTTTTCCCTTTTTTCCGGCTCCTTCCTCTCCCTTTGGCGAAGAGCTTTTGTTCGCCCTCTCCCAAAGGTCTCCAGTCCTACTCTTCCGTCTCAATTCCGTCCAATATCCATACTTCCTTTCCTATCCAAAGTTCTTGAAGCCTGTGTCCATAAACAACTTTCCAATTTCATATACCGGAACTCGCTTATCAGCCCTCTTCAATCTGGTTTCAGACCAGGCCACAGTACTACTTCCGCCCTACTTAAAGTGACTGGCGATATTAGAGCTGGCCTCGAGGGTACTAGTGCCACAGTTCTGGTGCTAGTTGATTTCTCGAATGCGTTCAATATGGTCAGTCACGACATCCTTTTGGCCATCCTATCCCATCTTACAGTCTCTGGCGAGTCTCTGGAATGGTTCTCCTCTTATCTTCAGGAGCGTCAGCAGATGGTCAAGCATGGTAACACCACATCAAATTGGCGACAACTAAAAGCTGGCGTTCCTCAAGGCGGTATACTATCACCTCTTTTATTTTCTATCTTTATAAATTCTATTACTTCTAATCTTCAGTGTGCGCATCATCTGTACGCCGACGACTTGCAGATATACTGTCAGGCTAACTACGATAATATCCCCGATGCCATCTCAAAAATCAATAACGACTTAGCAGCAATTAATAACTGGTCGACAAGATTTGGCATTGCGGTTAACCCCAATAAGTGTCAGGCGATTGTCATTGGGAGCTCTCGTTCTCTGAGTAGAGTGGACGTTGCATCTTTACCGGCTGTCCTTTTCGACGGTGCGATCATTCCATATAGTAGTGACGTCAAAGATCTCGGCTTACTTATTGATAGTAACTTAAATTGGCATGCACATGTCACCAGTGTGTGCAATAAGGTGACCGGTTCGTTGCGGGCACTTTATCGCGCCAAAAACCTGCTCCCGTCCATCACCAAGTCAATGCTGGTGCAGGCCTTGTTGTTTCCCATAATTGATTATGCTGATGTGTGTTATTATGACCTGAATGCAGATCTCCTCAATAAACTTGACCGACTTCTGAATAACTGCATTCGTTTCGTCTTCAACCTGCGTAAATATGATCATGTTTCTGCACATCGGCTGCAATTAAAGTGGTTGCCCATACGCCAGCGCAGGGAGCAAAGGGCGCTAACCACTCTGTTTTCTTTCCTTGATTCTCCTTCTTCGCCAACTTATCTATCCCCTTACTTCCAATACACATGCGCAAACCACAGCAAGTATCTCCGTTCTTCTAATAACCGCCTTCTTCAATGTCCAACTCATCACACAAAATTTCTTCATTCTTCTTTTTTTATTCAATCTATTATTCTGTGGAATGCGCTCCCCCTCGATGTCAGGATGGTGTCGAATCGTTGGGCGTTCAAGCAAAAGGTTCGGGAGTTGCTTTTGAAGAGGTTGGCAGAGGTATCGTGATCATGACATCAAATAGCAAAATATGTATAATTTTAAGTAGTATATGTAATTATATTATTGCTGTATATGTAATATATAGTATGTATGTATATATATATAAGCATATGTATGTATATTTACAGTATATAATATGTATTTATAACGTCTCTGATGATGCTTGTTTTGTGCACCTTTATATTTATCTCTGCATCATCCAAAGGTTTGGCTGTCAGAGAATGCCCATGGCATTAAGCCCACCTTTGTACATTTGTTTTGTGCATAAAGATATTAAATAAATAAATAAATAAATAAATACAGTTGACGACAGTTTTGAAGCGAACTTTTGTATGGGATTGTGTATCTATATAGTTCTTTATTAGTGATCGATGTACTCAACTAGCCTTTGTCAGCGACTCCGTTCGCGTGGAATAGTGACTTTTTGCAGATTTTTGGTTTAAAAACTACCCTATGTCCTTTCTCGAGTTCCTAACTATGTCTGTACCAAATTTCTCAGAAATCGGTTCAGTCAATGATGTATAAAACTATATAATATAACTATATAACTATATAATAAATAAAACTATATAAAACTACAACTATATAAAACTATATAAAACTATATAAAACTATATAAAACTATATAAATAAAACTATATAAAACTACATAATACGTCATTGGGTTCAGTAGTTTAGGCGTGAAGAAAAGACAGACAGACAGAGTAACTTTCGCACTTGTAATATTAGTTTGGATCAGCTGCAAAATAAAGCCGGAAAATCTATTAATGATTTCACTTTCCGGGTCTTCAAGCCTTATTTATATAAACTTACCATATTAATTAACTTACATGTGATAAGATACTTTACAAGTCTTAAAATTGGATATGTTGCTCCTGTTCCTACAAACTACAACCGCACAACTGGTTATCTTTCTTTAGGTAGGTAGGTTATACATCGGCTAATATTTTATAAAATACTGTATATCTTTGTTACCGGCTTATTGAATGAAAATCAACAACTGCACATTAATAGATTTGTGTGGATTGATAACTTTTAAGGCTAGAACGAACAGCTGGAAAACAGCATCTATGTTCCCTATGAACCGTTTTGTTAAAGGTACATTAGAAAAATTACTAATTGACCTTTAACAAAACGGTTCATGCTGCAGCAGTGCCTGCAGTCGTCCTCTTCTGAATCTTAATAAAGGAACGGTGAAGCCTTTTTAAAACCTTCTTTATAAAGTTCAAAATTCTTAATAAGGATTTTACATGTAAATGAATTTACATATTCACCATAAGGTTATGAGAAGTCCTTGGTTATTCTTATTTTCATTAAACAAACAGATTCTGTTTCAAATGTGACATTTTCATAAAGTAGTCTTTGTAGTAAGCTCTCTCAATACTTAGTACATTTTATGAAAAATACTTTCGATCAAATCGACAAGTTAGCAAGACAGACCTTTTATTAACACGTCTATACAAGTTAGCTTAGTTTAAATCGGGAGTAAATGAATGAATGAAAGAATGAATCAACTTAGAGTATTTTTTATCTATTTATAGCATCAAAACAAAAACAAAGATGGCGGCATCTGGTGGTGTGTAATTTCGTCCGTTAAAAACGCGCAACTGGTATTTCCAATATCGTCAGTACCTTGATAATAAACTGGTCAATAACAGCTGATCGGCATATGGCAAATGCCATTAACTATAAAAACAACACTAACGAATATTTTTCACTGAGGCTTTCCATTGCGCGGTTTATTCTTAATACTGGGTAACCATCTAAAACTTTACCAGCAATGTATGAAAAACCAAAGTTTGTTGTCATATAAAAAATCGTAACATTGGACGCAGGTATGTTCCCCTGTGCAGCAGGGCCAGCAGGTGCTGATACCTGGATTCAATAAAAAACAATGGTTATTCAGAGTTGTTATTTCTGGCTAGGGCAAGGTGTCTATGTAGACTAAGCAGATGGTAGTGGTCGAACAATTGATAGAATATTGAGAAGAATAATTAAAATCCATATGATCAAAAACATTTTTGGGTTTTCTTTAAGAATTTACCCTGACGATGACGGAGAGTCAGGGACTTTTACATTGATACTTTTTAGGGTATGTGATAGGTTGGCAGACGATTTACCTGAAGGTAAGCCATTAGAGCCACTGATGAACACACGCAAGGGATTCCCGATTAGCGATTTGGAGATTTAGGGATTGGGGGAGGGGAAGTAGGGCCTCCGGTAACCTCACTGGTTCCAGTCAAGTCGAACTATTCGTACCGAGGCATAGCTCACCCACATTTATTTTGAGAAGTATTTTATCCTCATTACGTTTACTATCGTGATATATGTTAGTTTCCAAGGTAACTGGGATAGTGAGTATGTAAATACTCACTATCCTTATCACTTGCATTTAATATTACAGTTTATAATATGAATTACGTGTTACATAGTTTAAAAAACATTGTTTTTTTATCTTACTAGAAATGTATAAGTACATATTAGGTATATGATTTGTTTCTTTTTATAGATGTCTGTAGATACATAAGAACCTGAACAGACTGCCAAACGTTACTTTAAGTAACGTAAAGTTACTTTAAGTAACAAGTAGAATCAGGAATAAATAAGTTAAAACCAATTAGTTCTGTTGGTCCAGATAAAGTCCCATCTTACATCTTAAAAGGATGCAAAGAGATTGTTGCCCCCGTCTTATCTTATATTTTTAACCTGGCTTTAAAAACCGGCATATACCCTGAGCAGTGGAAGATATCGAAAGTCACTCCGATACCTAAAACAAGCAATAAGACATTCGTGGAAGAGTATCGTCCTATCGCAGTACTATCTTGCGCTGCTAAACTTTTTGAAAATATTGCACACAAAGAAATCTACGCGCAGGTAAATGCGCGGCTTTGTGAGGAGCAGCATGGTTTTCGGCCAGGGCGATCAGTAGAGACTAACTTGTTATCCCTCGTTGACTATATATCGTCTCACATGGATAAAGGTCAGCAAGTAGACGTCCTATATTTAGATTTTAAGAAGGCATTCGATACAGTGGATAACGATATTCTATTGGATAAATTATACAGCTTGGGTTTTACCCCCAAACTTCTGAAATTTTTTGCGAATTACCTTTCAATTAGGAAACAGTATGTTTGCCATGGATCTTTTATCTCGAAGTCATATCATACGCGTTCAGGTGTAAGTCAGGGCTCAATACTGGGCCCCCTTCTCTTTCTTATTATGATTAACGACCTCATTAAGGTAGTAAAGTATGCCAAATGCCTTCTATATGCTGATGATTTAAAGTTAGTTCAAGTGATTGACGGGAATGTAACTCCAGAACTTCTTCAAAGTGACATAGACCGAATCCTTAAGTGGAGTATAGATAACAAAATGATGTTTAATACTAATAAATGTTACGTCATGACCTTTAGCCGCAAGTTACAACCTACACATGCCGTGTATACCTTGGCTGATGTGGAAATAAAACGCGTGTCAACCATTATAGATCTGGGCGTGACATTTGACTGTGGTTTGACATTCCATGCACATGTGTCTGCCCTGGCTTCTGAATCTTACAGACGCCTAGGTTTTGTCTTGCGCAATGCCCGAGAGTTCAACAATCCTATTGTCATCAAATTATTGTTTAACTGTCTGGTTAGAAGTAAATTGGAATTTGCTGCAGCCGTCTGGAATCCCCACGAATCCACATATGAATTATTGATCGAAAAGGTTCAGAAAGCCTTTCTGCGTTTTTTATATAAGAAGATATACGGATATTACCCTTTTATGTACCCTACTCATTTTTTGCTGGGAATGTTAGGATATAATTCCCTTTCAGTGCGTAGAGCCAGGGATCAGATTCTAATAGCAGTCAAAGTCTTGAGGAGTATGGTGGATTCTCCGGAGATACACAACACTTTGTGTACACTTTATGTGCCTGAAAACTATCTGCGTCACAGGCCTTCTCGGCGACATCGACTGTTTGCCACATCCCATTGCCGCACTGTGTCGCGCGCGCAATCCCCGTTGTGTCGCATGCATGGTGCCCTAAACTCCTTAATGGAGGCAGTCCCGGAATGTGATATTTTTAATGACACACTCAAGGTGATCATGTCAAATTCTGTAATGTTTTGCGAAAGATATGTTTGTTTTAAATAATTTATATGTTATAGTAACTTTAATAATTCTTTCAATTTTATTTTATTTTACTTTATTTTAATTTCCTAATTAAATGATCTCTAATTTGTTATTTTTTCTTGAATTATGTTTAATTTACCTATGTTTAATTTTATGTGAATTTTATGTGTAATAAGTTTTATGTTAGTTTTATGTTAGTATACCTTAATTACTGTTATTGGCGTAAGCCGTTGTAATTAATAAATAAAATAAATAAATTTAAATATACATAAGTAGGTACGTAACATGTTCATAATATAATAATAAAGCCATTAGCACGTTTTAAAAGTGAAACGAATCACCAGCAATGGCGATCACGAATTGTCCGAGTATTCACGAGTGTTCACGATGCGATGGCACTTGGATCGTGACCGGGTTGCGTATGCGCAGCCTTGCCGATATGGACACAGTACTTATTGTTCGCACTTGACACTAACTTAGAATGGTGTAATGTGCCCAGGTTATACGGTTCATTTAGGATTTGTCTCTGAAAACTTTTGTGAAGAAAGAAATTACTTAGAAGCATTTAAATACATGGTTATACTAAGGCACTTTCGATTGATCAATTGCCAACCAAAATCTTTCAATCCAGTCTGACTCTGATTCTTGGTTGATAATTATTGTTTTATCGTAAAATTACTTCACACTTTTGCATATTTCTGGCTGTAGGCTTTAAGAAAGATTTTCTTGCGATGATTAAGTATTTGATTAATTTTATTCTTATTCTTTTTCACATTTGTTCAATTTTCAAACATGACCGTCATCTTCTTTTGTTTTTTCTAGGCAAAAACTGCACGCCAAACTTTTGATATTGTCTAGGAACCTATTTCTATGCTGGGTTAAGAAAAAAACGGAACTGACTGCTGCAATCACTAATGGCCGTAAACTGTTGAATTATTCACAAAGATAACCAGACATCCTAGGTCATACAGCTATTTCCTTTTATTGTTGTTATAGTGTGGAAATAATTGTTCTGGCGTATTTCTTAAAACTGTTATAGTCGTTCAAGGTTGGCGGATGGTGATTTGGTACAGTTATATTTTTGTATCCTTTGTGTGAATGTTATTAAGAATATAGGTAAGCTTGGGACATAAATAACAGCGAGAAAACAGCATCCAAACATTGGATTAAATGAAGCAGCAGATCAATTTGACATTTTCATTCCTTGATAATAAGTTTTTAATTGTTGTTTAAAAAATGTTTTTTTCATCCTTGATATACATTTGTAAACAGGACAAAAGGAGAATAACTATCGTGATTCGGTGAATTAAATGAAAACGTAAAATACTCTACTGCTTTCATGTCCACACGCCTTTATAAGTAGGTAGCGTGCGCGAGGTAGCAGTATTTAGCCAACTTCACGTCGGTGAAAGAGGAAAACCACGGAAAAGATAGAAGGCACTGCCAGGACATGACAAATAAACGAACAAGGCAAACAGAGCCCTACAGCCTGCAGTTCAGCCGGGGTTACGGGTCAGGCACAAATAGGGACCGCAGCTTCGGCCTAGATCAGGAGAAATAACGGGTAGGTTTTTGGGCTCGGTAAGAGTTTACCTCTCGCCTCACCCCAGGTGAGAGAAGTTAGATCCGTAAATCGATTTACTAACATTTCTCACATTCATCCGCTATAATTTAATTTCAATAAATGACGATATGATGATGAGTGTATTTAAATGCTTTATAATTGCAATTATTAAAATATGTCATTTGTATCATCAATGATTTGTAGGAATGCAATGGAAAGCATTGAATACCTACATTTAAATTATTTGCTCACTATCCCATTGTGTCAGTGCATCATGGTGGCCGCATACATTGTATACTTTCTATGAGTCAAAGGAAAGCCGAACACCTGATTGTTCTATAGAAAATAGATAGTTGTGGTGAGGTTTATGGTTTTTCTAATTCGCTACATGAAGACTTCGTCATTTATGTCATGGCGGCGATTCAACTTGTGTATTCGCTAGATTTATGATAGCAACTTGTGACTCATAGGATCATGATATAAAAACTATTAATAGATTTCATTTATTAGAGATAATAAAATACCGATATCGAGGCGAATCAGGTAATACCCATGATGATTGAAGAAAAATATATTTGTCAAATGTTAAAATACAAGGCTTGTATTAATTTTACTACAAAAACTATCAATAACCTTTGTGTAACTTTTAAATCCAACTCAAATACATTGCGGATTGCTTTGATAAAAACTCCCTCATGAATTTTCGTAGACGATAGATATTGTAGGTTATGGCGATATCAATTTTATTTGTTAACTAAATTGAACATTCAATGTAATTCGAAGGTAAAAGAAAGTTGTGTAGCAAATATCAAATGTGTGACAATATATTTAGATGATCAAGCAGTTTTAAGTGATGAAGTTAAGAAGATATTTAAAATAAAGCCCTAGGGTACAATGGAAAGTTAAAACGAAGGCGTGGAGGGCTCTACATATATGGATCTGTATAACAACTGTTCAGATGAAATGATGACAAAGATAGATTGACAGTTTTGAATGATAGACATAGAAAAAAAAAAACGAAACGTTTTACTGCTTTACAAAGCGTAAGTAAAAGACAATTGATTTAAGTTTTTAGATAAACAAATTTATTCCAAGCAATTTTTGCATTATTGTATAGTGGATAGTTAAATAGTTATTACCTAAAATGACAAATGAAGATATGGTCCTGTCAAGCATTCCGTTTTGAAGAATGTCAATGGATTCTTAATCGTATTTGAATAAAGCTAAAAGGTTCTAAAAGAAAAAACAACGGTGTAGGTTACCGGCACTGGCAAGATATCAACACGAAAACCATTTTTAGCCGATGACATAAACTTATGTCGGGTCACTGCACTATCTTGTTCAAATATTTATGAAATATAATACATAGGTAGGTTCTCCATCAAATCTGTCACATTTCTTTAATAGATTTTAAACTTTAAGCCAGAAATGACAAAGCTGAAATCTTGTTGCTATTGTGCTTTGTTGGAATCTGACTGTAGTAAAACATTGCACTGCCTCGGGCTGGTCACCGATGCGATGTTCTCCAAGGTTCTTTATATTACTTTCCAAATGATTACCACAATTACTGTTGTTGAATGTTTGAATAGTACTTACATTAACGTCAGGAGATCGTGTTTTATTTGCGATGGGAAATTGTAATGGGCGGTTGTCATATTTGCGTGCCCGGTTTAGTCTGTCAAGTCTCGATAACTTGATACTCTTTCAATCGGTTACTCATGACGAAGGCTCTAGGTTTTTTGATAAAACGTTTATAAATTATACAGAGACAAGTTTGGGGTTCGCCTAAGGAATTTGAACAGCGAAGTGGATAATTAGCTACTACTTCAAAGTGAAATCGAAAAGATAATTGAAGTAATGTCACCAGTAGGTGGAAGGTGTACTGAAATATGATGTGCGAATTCTACGCATTATGATCTTTGAGCCACCACTGACATAGACGTGCAGCGCTGAGGTTAAACGTTAAGTAGCGCTTTTTGTTGGGGTTGTATTCAATGCCAGTCACACATTAGCCGGTTAGTTTGACCCTGTGATCTTCAACCTGTATGCCGTCTTATATCAATGTGACTTTTTCCGAGCTTATACTGTATACATATACACTAAGTTTTTTAGACACTTCTAACAACAAACGGCGAAGGAAAGGATACATTTTTGGAACCGTCAGTTCGCCTTGAGCAAGCGTGGTGCTCATATCTTCTTTGTGATAGAACTGACCTTTGGTTTTCAGTGGCCACTTATATGCAGATCATGATGATGACGATGATAATGAATCTTCGATGATTGTAATTAGGAAGTACACACTACTTTTTGTACCATTTCTCGAGATACGACAAATTTAAGTCTGGATATTAGATATCCAAGGCAACATATTGCGTTTCCGATGTTATGTTAATATCAGCAAACTGACAGACAGTCATTGTTTTCGATGTTTTAACAGCAACCACCACAAAAATCTCTTCCTCATCTAATGGACCTCAAGACTTCAAACACACCAGTTGATATGTATCAAAGCAGATCAGTATGTTGGTACTTAGCTAAGTACTTACAGTCTGTAGCTCACCTTGGCCCCAGACATGTCATGTTGACATTTTACAAGTCACAATTTATAGCTACAACAACATTTGGGAATTTCGTCGTTCGGTTCTGTCTAAAGTTAGTTACTATGTTCTAGAAATGCCTATCGTGCTGGTATTTAACTTGAGTAACATTCCTGTAGAAAGTGTTAAAGTTGTGTTTGGCATTGTTTCATGTCTTGCGACTTTGAGATTGCGTTTTCTAGAATGCTGATGTAGGTACATACACGACACAGTAGGTAAGTTCATATTGTTTGTAACTGTTCTGGTCAGGTTGTTACCAGTTTTTACATCCATAACGTGATTAGTTCGCTTATTCGTCCCCTAGTACATAAAACACTCTGTGGAGAATGCTAATCTATCGATTATCATTACTTACTGTTATGTTTGCCGGGGTTAATAATAATGTACCGCGGCCCCGTGCCGGACTAGGAGAAGGAGTGGTGGGATTTTTAGTCAGTAATACCCTTCACATGATGATTTTCCCTCATCAAAAAAGGCTTATTGACAAGGAACCTAAGGAAAACTAAATAATGCAATCGATTTGATCTCATCACAGCAAGATCACTCAATATAAATCGTTCACCGTACCCGAGGGTTACAATGTAAGCACAATGGTCAGGCGCACCATATGGCAGTCTGACCCTGGCCGCTAGGTCGCGGGTCGTTACGACCAAAACTGGACCAATACCGACCATGTCGGTGAAATTTGTGTTTCATATCAGGGTTCTATATGGGAATGATCTTGGCTTTCAATGTTTGTCTGTCTGCATACATCGATTGTTATATTTTGATACAAAAACTAATTCGGTTTTGGAATCATTTACAAAATCTTTAATCATGTGCATGCATGTGCACAATATTAAAGGTTTCTGGAAGTATTGTTTATAATTTGTATTATCATGTAAGTGGCTTTATCGTCTTCTTGAGAATAAATGATTTAAACTAATAATAAACTAAAAATAAATTGCCAGTTCTAATCTACTGCATTGATTTAATAAAGACCAAAAATGTATTCACAATGCCAACACTTTTTACCTCGACACGATAGCGACACCTATGAATCATTCAGCACAAAAATCTCTTAACAAGATACAAACGTATCTTTGAGTAAAACCTGACACGTTGGAAACATCTAGGTATAAAACGAGACTTTACGATTATAGCCGATTAATTAACTCCCTAGATACGCCATTACAATCCAGTTTGACAAAGTGAATGAAAAATGCCATCTAAGCTTAGTAGACGGCCTTTGTGAACCTTGTATAGAGAATTTAATGCACCCACTAACCTAAAGAGGAATGTAGTGTGTTGTCTGACTCATTCTCAATGCTTTTGTTTCATAAGAACAAGTTTTCAGTCTAACTAGTCAGACAAAGCCGGTCTTGATCGATTTGTATCTAAAAAATTTGATGGGATGACTGTGCGAAAACTATGATTGCGGTTTGAATATCTATAAGTAAAAGTAGTGTCAATATTTTGGCAGTGGATTTCAGGAAGGTGTGATCATCTTAGCGGTTTGTTTTTGACTGTACCATGGATTTGAAACAATTTACTGTTGGTCTATTATTAGAGCTATAAAAAGGGTCCACTGACCAGTTAAATGACTACCTGCTTGGCTGATTGGACGGTACCTGCATCCAACGATTCTCTGCTTCCTTTACAAGATTGACTGCCACTGCCATTTAATATCATAAAATACAATAAAGTTACAGAACACCCCCATTTGTCATTTGAAAGTACATATATATGTATAACTCCGATAAAGTCGCATTGAACCCTCATCCTCATGCTTGAGAGACCACAAAGGGCCGACCCCAAACAAAAAGGAAAAAGCTGCTTAATATCAACATAACAAGTAAAGAAATTGATTGTCAAGAATCATCCTATTATGATTCAGATCCACAAGTGCGACGGGAAATGTGAATAAAAAATGTGTCACTGATTGGGTATCCACTGAATAGGTATTCACACATTCAGTTCAAAAGTTTCCGATCAAACTCTAATGACGTCACTTCCTACGTGGAATTAACTGACTATAGTTCTCAAAAATGCTATGGTGATGCATGTATGTTTGACCCCAACATGTCATAATTATCTTACTAATATTATAAATGCGAAAGTTACGATGGAATGTTTGTAACTCAATCACGCCAAAACGACTGGACGGATCTGGATGTAATTTGGCACTGGCATAGGATACACTCCGGAACAGGACATATTATCAACATACCACGCGGGCAAAACTGCGGTCATTAAAAGATGTTTTGAAATGGCGCTTGATTCGCACACGTTAAATTAAAAACAGACACCAATCAGTGATGAGATAAAAACATCAATAGAAACAGTTCATCATACAAACACCTGTTAGAAAGTCCAATCATCGGATAATCTGATACTCATCGCATCGTCAGACCATTACAGATGAAATTGATTGACGCCGGTAATGCCCCTAATTGGATCACTAAGCGGTGCACGATTCGATGCCCAGCGACTTGAAGAAATATTGCGATTTGCTCACTTGAGGCCTAGTGATCTGGTTTGTAGACTTTGGTTTATGGTTTATTGTACTTTAAGGTCTGACTGTCTAGGTTCTTGTATTTATGTCTCGAATCAACCAAAGAATTAACATTTTCCGGGTTACCGAAAATTGGGTAGATTCCTTATTCAAAAATAATTCATTTCGACGTTTGAATACAATACAATTTTGTAAAGTAAGTTTTCATTTATTGATCTGTCGATACACTTTTAATTTTAAATATGTAGGATTTTTTAAGAAAGAAGTAAGTAGTAAGTTTATGACGCGTCTATTATTATATGATCAATACTTGCGAATTCATACTAATTTCATAGCAGAGTAGGTATCTATTGTTTTGGTCATAGTTGGAAACTATCGTATTTTTAGCAGTAATTAGTAGTTAAGAATTGAGTAAGATTCGTAATATGTACCAAAATTAAGTGATGCATATGTAAATTAATATCTTTTGACGCCTTCATAATGCATAAAAGTGTTTTTTCATTGAAGAAAGCAAAATAACTGGAAAAGCAAATGGCTCGCACAAGGTGCTCATTATGGTCCAAAAATATTTATTACCACAACCACCTTTTCACTGAAATTGTAAAGCAATTAATTATAGGTTTAATTCAATATATTATGCAAACTAAGACTTAATTCTTCGAAGACAGAAACGGTGACTCCCACGAGTCCTACGTCATGGCCAGTGTAACATGATCAAGTGTAATTTGAATCAGTGAGAGTGCGGAGAATTGTCTGACAAACAGACGGTCATGTGTGAAAGTGATATGGTTCGTGTAACTGTCGACAAAGACTTCGGATTAGATGCGATACGCTGTGGGAATTGTTCTGCTAATTGCAAATGATGTGTGAATCTAAAGCGGTTCCTTAAAGACCTGCATGTAGTTCCTTGTGTTTGAGGTTTTTGTTGTTTTTCTGTTATGTTATATACTAATGTAGGTAACAATGGTGTTTTCTAATGGTTTGTACGTCTTCTAATTATAGGTTATTTCTGTAGCAAAGTTTTAAACCGGTATTTGTCCAACATAGGGAGAGTGACATAAATGGCAGAGATCGAAAAAGAGAGTAAACTAAAGATCCTACAAATACTTTGCAAAAAAGTTTTTTGAAAAGTGAACAATTGTATGTCAGTAGCTCATAAGAATTTCTAAAGGGATTCAAGAATAGTGACGAAATTAACAGACTATAATTTTCTATAGGCTTGTCTTCTAATAGAATATAGATTGTCGAAAGAGCCAAGCCCACCGAGCATGAACAAAAAACAGTGTAAAGTCAATTAATAGAAAAGAAAGTGCCGCAACGTATAATAATGTCCGTCTGTCTGTGGGAGAGTGCTGCAGGGCAAACTATATAAATAATAATAATTGAGAGGTACTTGAACTTTTTGTTAATGGTCAGCTTGCGATTTCATTCGCGATCGTAACTTGATAGCAAAATAATTATTGCCTCAAAATGTTAACTTGCTTCTATAAATGATAACTAAGATAATCATGAAGAAAGAGAAATAGCTTAGAAGAATGTTAAGTCCGATCACGATTACCAATATTTTAGCCCTTCAGAGTGCCAAATTCTTAAGGGCTTAAATATTGGTAATCGTTCCTTCTCCTGCTCTGGGTCGGGGCTGCGGTGCCTCATTGCGCTTGCTCCGCAACCCTGGCTTCAGACACGTCCTTTCGTAATTGGTAGGTAAGACTAGAGACTTGCGCTATAATTACACTCATAATCGAATCCAAGAAGTAAACATTAACCTAATAGGAAACAATACAGTCAAATGCATCACGGAAGAGAATAAGCTCCAGAAAGCTATTAGCCTGTTAGTAGCAGAGAAACAACAGGCTGCCGTGCAACTTTGTGAGGTCCACACATTTTTGTTCCGAGTCCGGCTATGATGTTTATGTGAAATTGTATGTCCCACGACACAGGAAAAAATTCTTGGGCAGGGCAATGTTTGTTTTATAGATAAAAAAATAAATATAGAAAGATTTTTTGAGAAAATGGACATGATTGTAACCAATCATAACTTGTGGTCGTTGAACAATAATAACAATAAAGAAAAGGTAACGGTAAATTTTACTAATATTTAAGAGGTAAGGTCTGCGTTTGAAAGGGGTAGAGCGTGACCACACATTACAATAGAGGAATGTGTTTTATATACAGTATGTTATAAATGTAACAAATATTCTGGTCAAGAAATGAACTAAGTATATATTCTGATAATTCTGAATTAAATCGACAAATAAGTATTATTTTAATTACGTCTCACGTTACTGTTTGGAGAAATAACTCTTCTACTTTCAGGCCACGCTAGGAGGCTTCATACTCATGAGCAGCATTGAGAGGCGTTTGCTGCTTCGTGTTTCGTGATGCCAATGAAGTTTGCAATGTTGTCCAATACAGGAAGTCTTTTATGTTGGCATTCCACAATTGCGAAGGACGTTATCTTTAATAAATTAATAATGACTGGTTCCCATCTTATTCAGTTTATTATAATTAAGCTTACAAGTTACGTTACAACATCTTTTACAGTATGAAATTCTCAATCATAGACTTCTAGAGTAAAGACGCCATAGTGATGGGTTTTCCACTTACATAGACAAAAGTAATTTCCAACATTTTAAACTATTATATCAACATTTGTTTTCATTTCACTTAGAGACTGACTAAATATCAGTTCATTAGGACTACTACTTCCACAACATCACAATTATCATCAGCCTACAGGTGTCTATTGGTGAGCAAAGGTTTCTTCTCACACGGAGAAGGTTTGAGCATTTACTACGATACTTGCTCAAGGCGGATTAACGATTTCGAAGTAATACAGTAAAGTCACATCGGTACTTGCCAGGTTGGCCAGGCTTGCCAGGCTTACGGTAGATAGGTAATTAAAATAATATTATTTCGCAACAGAAAAGTATTTAACAACATGCTGTATTTGTGCTACGACACTTATTTGTACATATGTGCGCGAGGTCATACCTCTGTTGTTGCTCTTAGATATTAGAGTTGGAACACATCAAATTTGTGTAAAACATAATCGCGATTATTGGTATTATTTCAAGACTAAAAAACAAATAAGACTAATAGGAAATGTGGAAGAGCCACGCTTTAGCACGAATGGGTCAGCTCGGACCGGAGTCATTCCACGGCTTCACAGAAAACCAGCGTGAAACAATCACAGCCTTGTATTTCGCCGTGTGAGTGAGTTTAACAGAGGTTCAATCTCCTTCCACCCAATCCCTCCAAATTCCTAATTCACACTCCTCCGCTGTGTTCGGCGTCCATGGGCGGCGCTGATTGCTTACCATCAGGTTAACAGTTTGCTGGTTTGCCGTCCTATCATATAAAATACGACTAGGTACTCAAAAGTTTGTTGTCGAAATTTTAGTACTACAAATGTAACTAAGTTAATGTCTAGCCTAGCCATGGAAGATTAATACTGGAACTTGCAAAACATGCAATTTGCGAGTCAGAATCAGAAGGTAAATATTCAGAAAGCACGCGAATTCTGTTCCACGTTCAATTAAGTAAACTACAAGATATCAAATTGTAGTTAACTGTTTGTAAAATACTTTAATTATACGTCGTTTGTGATAGATGTTTCTAGGAAACTAATTTTCTTGGTTGTCTCTGTTTGAATCTAGTATTTTTGTTTTAGGAAAAATAAAGCAGAAGCGAAAATGAACTTTAAAACGTTAGTTTTCGTTACTAATAACCTTTTATTGCCGCGTTGGTATTCATCGGTAAACTTACATACTTTTTAAGATTAATTAAAGAACACAACCATACGAACATGATACCTAATGTCGCTCTTCAATTTTTCACTACACATTTTAACTTTTCACAAACAATTGTTTTTAAAAGTGTCCGCTTCGAATGTGGCTTTGATAACAGATATCCTAATACATGGCTCCATTAAGTATAATATCTAAGCGTACCTGTACCTGTGCGGTGCTAACTCCAGTAGAGTGGACTCAGGACCGGCCCGAGACATTCGCGGAATGCAGCCCACAGGGGAACGACCGCCGCTGCCCTGTCCACTAGGGCTTTCACATTTCTCTCGCCAAAATATTCGCAATTTAACTCCAATACTTTGTGAAAATCTTGGAAATTTTTCAAGTCATAGCTTAGCATGTTATTTATTGGGAACTGGACAATAATAATTTAAGTTTTAAAATATTTCTGAATACTTCATTTGTCCCTTAGATAATATCTCGAGAAACAAGTTCTTTGTTGAGCCTTGCTCATAACAGAATTACCTAGAAATTGTGACAGAGCAACAAGCGAAAATACCAATTATTTTGTTCATACCAACTACGGAAGTAAATAAAATGCACCTATTCGCAGTTCAACTTGAGTGTGACAATTAAACACAATCCAAATAATATCAACTAAAGAAAGTCTAGAAAGCAATTAATGTTTACAGATCAATATACATTCTCCAATAAAGAGCCAAGTTAATGACATAGCAATAAGGAAACAGTTTGATCAGACGAGAGCACTTAAGAACAGCCAAGATCGAAGCTTAGAGTACCTAATCAATAACAGTGAATGACACTTGATTTAGCTTCAATTGCAACTAACCAGGCTCAAAGTGTGTGGTCCCTGACTAGATTTAACCGGTTTGTGGCCAGGGACGGTCCACAAAGCTATGTGGATGATCAGGATCAGTAATTACTGGTAGAACGATAAAATGATGGCCGTGTTCATGAGAAACTAGTTACACAAGAAGTTTTAGAAATGTTAGGAACGTAATTGCCATAAGAAGTAGCGTAGATTTGTTGATGTGTAGTTCCGAGGAATATTGAAATCAATAATGTTCCTGTTAACTACAGAAAATAAGGAAATATATCAAGTTTCTATGAGTACAAGTTTAAACTATTTAGAAATAAATACTGTCACGTGTTTGTACTTGAATGATAGAGAAAATAAATCCAATTATAGCGATAAATTTTCACTTTGGGTTATTATTGAAAAACGTGAATTTCTATATAAATATGATTACATTTCTCTGTAAGGCCATGTTATGACGTTATGTTGTCGCTGATAAGGAGCTGGTTGTGTTTACTTGAGCAAAAACTGCATGCTGTAACAGCATCCGGCGATATAGAGGGTCCACTGTCCAGTGTACCACGTCATTGTTGGTTTTAAGTAAGTAAGAAACAATGGTTTTGCATATTGGCTAATGATTATCGACGGAAGTAAGTAATCAAAATCATTAAATATTAATAAATTCTTCTAATAATATTATAATAATAATCCGTGATAAATGTTTCAGTGTGATTTTTCTACGAAATGTAACGTGGAACACGTCGCATTTCGTAATTATTTCATTATTTCATTTACATAATTTTTATTATTATTATTTTAGTCCTGGTTAAAATGTAAACCTTGTGCTGCGGGAGATGGGACTGAAACGTTCAAAGTCTGACCCATGTGTCTATTTCAATCCAGATAAGAATACCTACATTGCTGTGTGGGTAGATGAGCATGTGATTAATAGCTAAGTATAACAATTTAAGTGTAAAACCATATGACCATGCGTACGCCTAATATACATATGTGTATCACGAATCAATATTATAAAATGGAACTTGAATATTTATAAAAACAAGTTTAGTAATATTAATTAAAAAAGAAATCTAAATAAATGTGTGTGTTAATAATTATAATGATGTTACACTGTAAATCAAAACACAAAAGTAGCTAAGAGAAAAAAATTTGGTCAAAGTCTAATTTTTAAAGACAAATAAATATATGGTTTGACAATATCAACAAATTTGTACCGTAAATTGATGCAATAATATCTTTAACATTGATATTCCTAAAATAGAAAGACCAGACTTGCATCAAATAACAGATAGCCATTTCAAAGTTCTACATAAATGGAAATACGGATAAGTGTGGACAAGTGTCTTGGCCATGTTAACTTGTGTCGGCAGATGGCCGTCGGCGATAAATCCAAGATGGCGCCTTACTTGTCAAGCTTAGCAATCAGGAGTTATACTGCTATATCTCTCTGACTTTTCAAACTAGTCATGTCTTGTTCTAAAAGATGTTTTTTATTTAATATGTGAAGGTTTATTTGATGTATATTTTGAGTAATTGTAGTATTTAAATGCCGTATGACAGTTTATAGGTACAGATATTACCATGTAATGTTGTAGTAAAATCATCAAATGACTTATGCCTCACCCGAGAGAGGCGAGAGGGAGTGTCAGACTTTTACTGACTAAAAACGAACACGTCCATCCTGCTCCTGGCCAGGGCTGCGGTAAGTACAACATTGCGCTTGGATCCACAATCTACTTAAGTCAAAACCACAAATAACATTTATTACAACTAAACGTACATGATTTTTGAAGCGTTAATACCTCTACAATCTGTCTATTATTGTACATAAGTATGTTCTATGTATATTGTTACGATAATATTATATTTCATCAATTTAGCTACTTTGTTTGATACTTCTCCGACTCCTTTTACTAGACACGATATAGGAATAAGAACATTAAAGTAAACCAATAATGATATTTGCTCCCTCAAGCTTTCATCTTCAACATTAAAGTATTTCCTGAAGTTAGTCATCTCTGGATTATAGTATTTATATGAAAAGAGCTTAATCTAAAGTAATTAGGCAATGGAAACAGCACCCGAGTGGTGACCAGGACTGTTGAATGCGCAGTTGGCAGTCAACGCTCGCCAATGACCACGCCTTACACCTGTCGCTCACCGCTTTATTACCTGCGCTTGAGCCTAAGTTCCTGAGAAAGTAATACACGCTATATAAGTATAATCCGCATAGAATAAAAATTATACACGCAGCTGTGCATACAGGAACTAGGATAGAATTTAAGATCCTAGTTGAAAATACTTAATCGATACGACGTTTATACTTTCAAGAAACGACTCCTTCTTTAAAGGCCTGTCACTCCTCTGGTGCTGCAGGTGTCCATGGGGGCTGATCACTTACAACCAGGTGATCCGTCTGGTCGTTTGCCTCCTACTGCGTAAAAACAAATAGTGAGTCGATCACACGAATAACTTGAAAAGAGCTCTAGTAATTTCAAGTCACAAAGGGGCTCTTATTTTATTTATGACCAGAATAATAATCATTAGTTTTTTTTATAAATGTAGTATGTCTTACGGTGTCCGTTACCCAGGCCAGATGTTGTCGACAATGGTCATTTGAATCTTATAGATAATTAGTTGTGCGGCTTCTGTAATTGTTGCGCACATTTTTAAATTTGTTGCGCTTATAGTTTTTTAATTATTTCACAAAAACATTTCCTGCTGGCGTAACGTTACCACAGCCAGACCTTTTTATTTCTAATGGGAATATTTAAATAAATATTAGCTATAAAATTAGTTGTCTAGATAAAGTAAATGTTGTGCCTTATTTTGTATTTATTCTTTCTTCGGTTGCGAAGTTATTCGAGATTTTGCTGCGGTAACGTTTTTGGTTTTGCTAGATCTTTGAAATGGTTAAGCGGATTCTTATCATATTTTGTACACGACTTTCGAGGACTTAGTTTAAATTTGTTGTGCAATAACAAAACCAAAATAATGCATATTTTAAAGGTTTTTTCATTAAATAGAAAAACACTTCAATTGGCCCCAGCACTCTCAATAAGAAGTCTAAAGACTTACTTTAAACGTAATTTTAAAGCTTGTAACTGCCTTCAAATGTATGTGAAGTTTCATTAGTATCCCGTAAGTATTTAACAAGTTATGATGATATTCAGTTCTTCACGAGCACGGCCTTAATGCACGCGGTGTTATTTGGCCACTGGATTGGATATATGAACTGAATGTTATGTCTATAATTAGTTGTTTAGATCAGTTGTATATCAGTAAAATTTCAGCTCAATACATTGGATAATTAATGAGATAATACTATAAAAGGCATTAGGAAGTGAATGACCGTGGTAAGCCGACCAAGTTTAGGTGGTTACGAAAAAGCGAAAACGCAGAACATTATGGTACCTTCTAAAATATGTAGGATAGTGTTATAAATTTAGTACAGACATGTACAAAAGTTTAAAAAAAAACTACATGATTATTCAAGATTTTTTATTGAAAGGTAAAATAATCATTTCAATTGAACTTTTACTTCCTTACTTATAAAAACTTGTGTTGCTTAGCAACCGATTAAACATCACCCTTTCCTTGTCATTTCTATTTCAAAATGCAGTTCAAAAATCATCTAAAAGGTTACAAAAGTAACCTTCTGGCAAGACTGAGTGCGTTATGCAAACAATGTATTACCCCTTCACCCCACTCCTCCTGTCCCAAGTAACGGCAGGAGGAGTTACCATCGGCGTCGAGTCGGCGATGAAGTACCTGGGTCTCGTCCTCGACAGCCGATGGAACTTCACGGAGCATTTTCGTCGTTTGGCCCCTAAGTTGGAACGGTCTGGGGCCGCGCTCAAGCGGCTCCTTCCCAACCTCGGGGGGCCAAACGCCTCCTGCCGGAGGTTGTATATGGGGATTGTGCGATCCATGGCCCTCTACGGTGCCCCTGTGTGGGCGCCGGACTTGAAGCGGCGGCCGGCTCGTACGCTGGTCGCGTCCCAGAGGGTCATGGCTATACGAGTAATCCGCGGGTATCGCACGATCTCCGGGGAGGCGGCGAACCTCCTTGCCGGATCACCGCCGTGGGATCTAGAAGCGAAGGCGCTCGCGCGCGTCTACAGTTTGCGCGCAGACGCGCGTCGCCGGGGCGAAGATCCTCTGCCGCGCCAAATAAGTGCGTGGCGGAATGAGCTCCGGCGAGATCTCATGGCAGAGTGGAGACAACGACTGTCGCAACCGAGGGCCGGGCACGCTACCATAGCAGCGGTAAGACCCCTCTTTGAGGAGTGGCTTGAGAGACGCCACGGCGTCCTCACCTTCCGTCTGACGCAGGTGCTTACCGGGCACGGCAGCTTCGGTAGGTTCCTGTTTCGGATTCAGCGGGAGGAAACGCCCGAGTGTCGTCATTGTGAGGACCACCTAGAGGATACGGTGGAGCATACGGTAGCGGTATGCCCTGCCTGGGCTGAGCACCGCCGTATCCTCAGGGAAGTGATTGGCGGCGGCGACCTCTCGCGCCCGGCCTTAGTCGAGGCCATGGTGCGGAGTGAGAGGAACTGGGACGCCGTCTCCTCCTTTTGTGAAGCAGTCATGCTCGCAAAGAGAGAGGCGGCCCGCGTGAGGGAGCAATCCTCCTCCTCACGCCCCAGCAGCCGCAACTGGCGACACTACGGGCGTCGGGGATCGAGGGACGATCTCCGGCCACCGTAAGTACGGGCCTGCGGTCGGCGAGTAAGGGCAGCTCGCCGCCCGACCAGAACCAGGCCCGAGCGTACGGCGCGTAGCGTTCCGCGCGCGCCTCAAAGAGCCAATAGACCACCACAGACGGGGCCCTAAAGGGCTGATGTTCAGCCGGGGTTGCGGGGTAAGCGCAATGAGGTACCGCGACCTCGGCACAGAGCAGGAGAAGGAACAGGGGGGTTTTTAGTCAGTAAGAGTCTGACACTCCCTCCTGCCCGGCCCTGGGCGGGAGAAGTCATTTGATGATTTTCCCCTCACAAAAAAAAAAAAAAAAAAAAAAACCCCACTCCTCCTGCGACCTACCGAACGGCATGCTCTAGCGGTGATTTTTGATAATTTTGTGGAACTGGAAGATAATGTTTTCTTTTATATTATTATTATATAGGTATTAAACAGTGTACGCGTCTGTACCAAAATTGTAAGGTGTATTATAGTAAACATTTCAAAAGATAGTACAATGTTCTGCGTTTTCGCTTTTTCGTAACCACCTAAACTTGGTCGGCTTATCACGGTCATTCACTTCCTTATGACTTTCATAGTATTATCTCATTAATTATCCAATGTATTGAGCTGAAATTTTACTGATATACAACTGATCTAAACAACTAATTATTGACATAACATTCAGTTCATATATCCAATCCAGTGGCCAAATAACACCGCGTGCATTAAGGCCGTGCTCGTGAAGAACTGAATATCATCATAACTTGTTAAATACTTACGGGATACTAATGAAACTTCACATACATTTGAAGGCAGTTACAAGCTTTAAAATTACGTTTAAAGTAAGTCTTTAGACTTCTTTTTGGGAGTGCTGGGGCCAATTGAAGTGTTTTTCTATTTAATGAAAAAACCTTTAAAATATGCATTATTTTGGTTTTGTTATTGCACAACAAATTTAAACTAAGTCCTCGGAAGTCGTGTACAAAATATGATAAGAATCCGCTTAACCATTTCAGAGATCTAGCAAAACCAAAAACGTTACCGCAGCAAAATCTCGAATAACTTCGCAACCGAAGAAAGAACAAATACAAAATAAGGCACAACATTTACTTTATCTAGACAACTAATTTTATAGCTAATATTTATTTAAATATTCCCATTAGAAATAAAAAGGTCTGGCTGTGGTAACGTTACGCCAGCAGGAAATGTTTTTGTGAAATAATAAAAAAACTATAAGCGCAACAAATTTAAAAATGTGCGCAACAATTACAGAAGCCGCACAACTAATTATCTATAAGATTCAAATGACCATTGTCGACAACATCTGGCCTGGGTAACGGACACTGTCTTACGACATTAGGAGGCATAAACACCTTAGCTACGTCTAGTTTTTTTTTTTAATAATATAACTATCGCGCCATCAGGGATTTTTATTGAAATCTGTACTTACTAGACATCTAGAGTTAAAAAAATAGATGTGAATAATCGGAAAACTTAAATTAAGTCTTGAGGACTTCAGAACCGCTAAAGAGTGGAAGTCCATACTGGAGACTATGTTCCCAGAATGGTAAAACCTGGCTGCTTTAAAGGCCCGAGACCTACTACTTGGGCTTGGTACTAGCTTACCATCAGACGTGTTAGCGACCAAATGCCTACCCATAACGAAACAAGTGTTCGGTAGTTATCCATTCAAGAGTTTAAAAAACTTTTAACATTTTCCTACATCATCGCAAGGCACGTACAATTCTTAAGTCCAGGAAAATATATCCAGAAGTATTTAGTAATAAGCAACGTTGTTACCTTTAAGTAGTCGACACTAAACGCTTGTCTTGATCAGACATATTTCCTTTCGCTCCACAACACCTCACATACTTTTTTATGTAATAGATCGGCAAACGAGCTGACGAATTCCCTGATGGTAAGCAAACAGCGCCGCCCATAGACACCCGCACCCGCAAGGAGGAGTTACGATTGCTTTGCCGACCTTTTAGGGATTAGGGATTTGGAGATTTAGGGATTGAGGAGGGATTGGGGGTGGGGAGGGATGGGGCTCCGGTAACGTCACTCACACGGCGAAACACAACGCTGTGGTTGTTTCACGCCGGTTTTCTGTGAGGCCGTGGTGAAACATGAATCTCCCACACTTTAACTTCAGAATTTATAACTTTTAATTAAGGATCGCATACATTATTATTATAATAGGCTTTCTAAGTCATTTAAGTTAGTTCTACTAGTAAGCGACCCTACTCTATCGCGTCGCGATGTAAACGTGTAACCAGTGCTTGTCGGACGGACAGCCATTTGATTAAATAGATCTTATTATAGATTTGAGTGTGACTGGAAAGCTGCAATCATAATATAACGAAACTTTCGATCTGATATTAGAGGTTAACTATTTACTATTAGATATCCTATAAGTATTTGAAATACAGTTTAGGTATTTAGATAATATAGTTGATATAAGTGGCCATTTCTTTAGATAGTTGTTTTCCAAGTAGTGCTTAAGGACTACCAGAGAAATTACAATGAAACAATGAATTTATTTTTGTAAATAGGTACATAGAACAGCACTTTTACACGTCAAAATTATAACGTGAATAAAAACTAGACGAAGCCCGCGTTTCCTGTCTGACTACTCTGAGAAGAAATGCCGAAACAAACTCAGAAGTCCGTCTCTTTTCAAGTCCAGACAATGTGAAAAATAATATAATGTGCGTATGCAGAATGCATTACCGGCCAGTAAAAGGGTTTGATTATTTTTGATGTCCTCCTCTGATTAACTTACTAACTGCATCAAGCATTGTTTTACGTCGATTTTCTGCAAGGCGATTGTATCAATCTGGTGGAGGTGGCCCACTTACGCCGGAGCTTAACTCTCCTACACTTATCTACATCCGTCTAATAGTATTTTATTTTGAATGTTGAATAATAACAGATATGGCATGGTTTTAGCAGTAGAACTAATTAGCCAGTATATTTTTTAATGATATGTTAGGGTGACCATCGGTAGAACTAATTAGCCAGTATATTTTTTAATGATATGTTAGGGTGACCATCGGTAGAACTAAGGGGCTGCGGGGCTAACGTAGTAAGGTACCGCGGCGTCAACCTAAAGCAGAAGAAGGAACGGGTGGGGGGGGGGGAGTGTGTTCAGTAGGAGTCTGACACTGCCTCTTGCCGACCCTGGGCGAGATAATCATTTGATAATTTTCCCCTCAAAAAAAAGGTTTAAAATAGGACACAAGTGACCGAATATGAGAATCATAATAAGAATACATTGTGTGATATCGTGCAGAATATCCCAAGAAACGTTTTCGTGTCTAAAGACTTGCAACGTAGTTGTTATTCCTCTGGTGTGGCGGTTACAAGGTTATTAGCGATGCTGATCAATCACAATCAGCTGAAATATCTTTTAGTTTACCACAATACTAAAAGAATCGGAATTTAGTCGTCGAAGAAATAAATACATATATAGAGGTAATAAGTGTGGCAGAGCTAAGCTTCGGCACGAATGGGTCGGCTCGACCGGATTGATACCACGGCCTTACAGAATACTGACGTGAAACAAACACAGCGTTGTGTTTCGCCGTGTGAGTGAGGTTACCGGAGGCCCAATCCCTAAAAGGTCGGCAACGCACTCGTAACTCCTCCGTTGCGGGTGTCCATGGGCGGCGCTTTTTACTTACCATCAGGTAATTCGTCTGCTCGTTTGCCGACCTATTCTATATAAAAACATAGAGATAGTCTAGCTGATTTAACAATGGTAGGTGTCAAGTGATACCCGTACTTTCTACACTTGAAATGAGAAGTATAACTTATGCAACTTTTAACTAAGTATAGATACGTAGATATTATTATGATGATAAATATAAAGAGATAGTTTCGGTTTAAATTATATTGGTAGTCGCTGTTCTTTTATGACTAACGTTAGTATGTAATATAGATATTATTAATTATGAAGTTATAGTTTGAATTTATTAATAAAATAATACACACTGGTAGGTATTTTAAACTTAGAAAGTTCGAACTCTTAATTGAGAGAGTGTTTTGTTTTTAGTGACGATTTATTGTTATATAATTATTGATTTGATTTTTTTAATTATAGCTATCTTGAGACGTACTTAATTTATTGAAAATAACGACTAACTTATTCAAGAATAAGAGCCCCGATGTGACTTAAAACTAGAAGAGTGGAGTTGGAGTTTTAAGTGTGGGAGAGCCAAGCTTCGGCGTGAATGGGTAGAATCGACCGGAGTGATACAACGGCCTCAGAGAAAACCGGCATGTAACAACCACAGCGTTGTGTTTCACCACCTCCCACCATATACCCTACCCCATCCCTTCCCAATCCTTAAATATCCTAAACTTAATCCCTTAAAGGCCGGCAAAAGGTGTCCATGGGCGGTGCTGATTGCTCACAGTTTATGCACGTGATTAAGGTGTTATATTCAATTAATTAAGGAATCCGCACTATCATTCGCTTTGGATTGTTTTTAAAATGTTTTTTATTATTAGAATTTTAAAGAATGTTTCTTTTTTGTAGGATATTCACAATTTGTAAATTAAAATATGCCGTCGTTTGAATAAATAAATAATTTTGTATAAGAATTTGCGGTCTCATTCATTTCCTGTTCATACGTTTGGTGCAAGTATGATTTGTTTTAGAGTGTAATGTATTTTTTCCATATCCCTAATGACTCAGAATGTTAATCAGGTTAATAATAGTGAGAAAGGAAGTCAGTCGTGTGAATTTAATAAAACTCCATAATATTATTATCTTAAAAGTACCTACCAGCTGATTTTAATATTGAAAAAAAAATTAATAAGGAGTCAGAAGGAGTACTAAATTGTTGAATGGCCAGGTCAATAGGCCTATCCTAAGTATTATTTTTAGACAAAGATACACTTATCAACGTGCCGTTGTTTTAAAGAAATGTTTTTTGGCGTCACAGAGGTGCTATCAAATAGTTTTGACTTTTCTAAGTAATCTGTCTAATGAGTTTCAATATTTTTTCATTTAAAAAAAAACGACTTGCTTAGAACAAATTTGGTGATCTGTGACGTACCTACATATTTTGATATGAATAGTGTAGCGGTACACCAATCATTCGCTATCTCTGTTTCTTTTTCGTGGAAGATATCATCGAATGCCTTCTCCCGCCCTGAGTGAGGCGAAAAGGAGTGTCAGACTCTTACGGACTAAAATCCACTCCGTTCCTTCTCCTGCTCCGAACTTATTTAATAACTTATTGCATACACATGTATTTTTGTAAAACATTTTTTTTCATATTAACAATTGAGTCACGCTACCTTACGTGTTCATAGCACGCCTATCGTCGTAGCTGAAACGATGATGTAGAAGCATTGTATCAGGTCACAAACAAATATGAAAGTTATACCTACAAAAATCTGATACACGAACAAAAGCAATAGGTACTTCTCCATCGCAATTATTTGTTAGGGAAGATGTTTGTTAAGGTTCAAAGATAATTTGCATTAATAGAAATGGCACATCACACAGCAACAGCCCTTTCTTCACTCTTGGAACCTGAGCCTCCTCTACATAGAATTTCCATAATCAGATTGGATATCCAAGTTTAAAAGTTTGAGGTTTGTCAGATAGTCGCTTGTCGTATCTGCCATCGGATACCTTTGTAGGCTCTCATTCAGATTAGTGTTTGGAAGATAAAGTATTCTACGACCTGTAAGAGACCCATGCTTAGTGTTAATCGCCTTGTAAGTGAGGTTACTGGAGACCCAATCCCCCAATTCTTAATCTCCTATCCCCAATATCCATATACCAAACCCTAAAAGGCTCACAACGCGCTTGTGCCCTCCCGTGTTGCGGGTGTTCAGGTAGTCATGGGACTGCATGGGATTGCTTACCGTCCGCTGATTCTGGTGACCCTGCTTATCACCCTTTACTTAACTAAGTTATCTACGAGTATAAGTCTTATATGTATTTATTTTATCCACACAGGAAAAAACTATAGAAAAATCAATTCATATTAGAACAATCTCGTGAAAATTCTCTCCATATTCCATTTCCGTGGAAGTGTCTAGAAATTTCTTAAACGTTCGACATATTACGGCGAATCTCACGGTCCCGGTGGCTGGCATATCTAACGAGAATGAACCTTATTGTGCGCGTGCATTCACCTCACTCGATCCGATACCGTGACCTCTGAGAAAGTAAAATTATTGTGACCGCACGCCTTCCTCTTACCTTTGAGCTTCTTTGCACTCCAAAGAACTGTTATTATATTTACAAAAAATGTATAATAATCGCCAAGAATCGTTTTTGTTTAGGTCGAATTCTAGGAAAATGACGAACTTGGATAAGAAGGTCATAGAGTCTGATTTCCAAATCTTCTCATACGATTTTAATAAATCAAATTAACCAAGGGGCAAAGCATGCGTCGTCATATTTTTTCACGTCACGTCACGTGGTCAAGTAACATATTTATTCCCCTCTAAAATTACCTAAAAAATATGAAAACAAATATGTTATGAATATATTAATGTTTTATAAGGTTGGATTTATTTATTCTTGACTGACACACATAAAGAGGCGCATAAACACCTTAGCTACGTCTGGTTTTTTTTTTAATAATATAACTATCGCGCCTTCAGGGAATTTTTATTGAAATCTGTACTTACTAGACATCTAGAGTTAAAAAAATAGATGTGAATAATCGGAAACCTTAAATTAAGTCTTGAGGACTTCAGAACCGCTAAAGAGTGGAAGTCCATACTGGAGACTATGTTCCCAGAATGGTAAAACCTGGCTGCTTTAAAGGCCCGAGACTACTTGGGCTTGGTACTAGCTTACCATCAGACGTGTTAGCGACCAAATGCCTACCCATAACAAACACTAAACGCTTGTCTTGATCAGACATATTTCCTTTCGCTCCACAACACCTCACATACTTTTTTATGTAATAGATCGGCAAACGAGCTGACGAATTCCCTGATGGTAAGCAAACAGCGCCGCCCATAGACACCCGCACCCGCAAGGAGGAGTTACGATTGCTTTGCCGACCTTTTAGGGATTAGGGATTTGGAGATTTAGGGATTGAGGAGGGATTGGGTGTGTGAGGCCGTGGTGAAACATGAATCTCCCACACTTTAACTTCAGAATTTATAACTTTTAATTAAGGATCACATACATTATTATTATAATCGGCTTTCTAAGTCATTTAAGTTATTTCTACTAGTAAGCGACCCTACTCTATCGTCTCGCGATGTAAACGTGTAACCAGTGCTTGTCGGACGGACAGCCATTTGATTAAATAGATCTTATTATAGATTTGAGTGTGACTGGAAAGCTGCAATCATAATATAACGAAACTTTCGATCTGATATTAGAGGTTAACTGTTTACTATTAGATATCCTATAGGTATTTGAAATACAGTTACTATACAAATACATTATTTAGATGATATTGTTGATATGTATAAGTGGACATTTCTTTAGATAGTTGTTTTTCAAATAGTGCTTAAGGACTACCAGATAAATTACAATGAAACAATGAATTTATTTTTGTAAGTAGGCCATAAAACAGTTCTTTTACACGTCAAAATTATAAGCATAAAACTAGATGAAGCCGGCATTTCCTATCTGACTACTCTGAGAAGAAATGCCGAAACAAACTCAGAAGCCCGTCTCTCCAAGTCGAGACAATGTAAAAAATAATATAATGTGCGTATGCAGAATGCATTACCGGCCAGTAGGGGTTTAATTATTTTAGAAATCCTCCTCTGATTAACTAACTTACGAAACACAATGAAAGCGTTGTTTCACGCCGATTTGCTGCGAGACGTTTGTATCAACTAAATCTCAAGCTTAAATCTCCCACACTTGCATCTACATCCGTCTATAAATATTTTTTTGAATATAAAACATTAACAGACTCTACAAGATTTATGCATTAAAAATATTATCTATTGGTAGCCAGTACAATTTTAAATCATATGTTAAAGTTAGGTACGTATCGGCAGCCGGGGTGCGGGGCTAACGTAAAAAGTAAGAAAGAAGAACTCAAACTGACTGAATATGACAATCCCCATTCTGGGATATCGTGCCAAAAATCCCGAAACACTTTCGTGTCTAAAGACTTGCAACGTTGTTGACGTAGTTGTAATTCCTCTGGTGTTGCGGGTTCCAAGGTTATAAGCGATGCTGATCGATTACCATCAGCCGAAATGTCTTTTAGTTTACCACAATACTAAAAAAATCAGAGGAATTAATTTAGTCGTCGAAGAAATAAATAAACGAATTAGGTATATAGAGATCGCGCCCGCCTCAAAGAGCCAATGGACCACCACAGACGGGTCCCTATGGTTAAGCGCAATGAGTCACCGCGGCCTCGGCCCAGAGCAGGAGAAGGAACGGGGGGTTTTTAGTCAGTAAGAGTCTGACACTCTCTCTCGCCTAACCCTGGGCGCGAGAAGTCATTTGACGATTTTCCCCTGACAAAAAAAGGTATATACCTAGAGATAGTCTAGCTGATTTAACAATGGTAGGTGTCAAGTGATACCCGTACTTTCTACACTTGAAATGAGAAGTATAACTTATGCAACTTTTAACTAAGTATAGATACGTAGATATTATTATGATGATAGATATAAAGAGATAGTTTCGGTTTAAATTATATTGGTAGTCGCTGTTCTTTTATGACTAACGTTAGTATGTAATATAAATATTTTTAATTATGAAGTTTATAGTCGGAGTTTATTAATAAAATAATACACACTGGTAGGTATTTTAAACTTAGAAAGTTCGAACTCTTTCAGAGAGTGTTTTGTTTTTAGTGACGATTTATTGTTTTATAATTATTGATTTGATTTTTTTAAATTATAGCTATCTTGAGACATACTTAATTTATTGAAAATAACGATTTACTTATTCATGAATAAGAGCCCCGATGTGACATAAAACTAGTAGAGTGGAGTTCGAGTTTTAAGTGTGGGAGAGCCAAGCTTCGGCGTGAATGGGTAGACTCGACCGGAGTGATACAACGGCCTCAGAGAAAACCAGCATGTAACAACCACAGCGTTGTGTTTCACCACCTCCCACCATATACCCTCCCCCATCCCTTCCCAATCCTTAAATATCCTAAACTTAATCCCTTAAAGGCCGGCAAAAGGTGTCCATGGGCGGTGCTGATTGCTCACAGTGTGTGCACGTGATTAAGGTGTTATAATCGGCACTATCATTCGCTTTGGGTTGTTTTTAAAATGGCTTGTTTTATTAGAATTTTAAAGAATGTTTTTTGTTTGTAGGATATTCACAATTCGTTAATAAAAATATGGCGTTGTATGAATAAATAAGTTTAGTACTATAAGAATTTGCGGTTTCATTCATTTCCTGTTCATACGTTTGGTGCAAGTATGATTTGTTTTAGAGTTAATGTATTTTTTCCATATCCCTAATGACTCAGAATGTTAATCAGGTTAATAATAGTGAGAAAGGAAGTCAGTCGTGTGAATTTAATAAAACTCCATAATATTATTATCTTAAAAGTACCTACCAGCTGATTTTAATATTGAAACAAAATTTAATAAGGAGTCAGAAGGAGTACTAAATTGTTAAATGGCCAGAATAATAGGCGTCTCCTAAGGATTATTTTTAAACAAAGATAGGACACTTATCAACGTGCCGTTTTTTAAAGAAATATTTTTTGGCGTCAAATAGTTTTGACTTTTCTAAGTAATCTGCCTAATGAGCTTCAACATTTTTTCATTTTAGAAAAATTACTTGCGTAGGACAAATTTTGTGATCTGTGACGTACCTACATATTTTGATATGTATAGTGTAGCGGTACACCCATCTTTCGCTATCTCTGTTTCTTTTTCGTGGGAGATATCATCGAATGCCTTCTCCCGCCCTGAGTGAGGCGAGAGGGAGTGTCAGACTCTTACTGACTAAAATCCACCCCGTTCCTTCTCCTGTTCCGAACTCATTTTGCGCTTGAATTCGGAATTCTGCTGCTGCATACACATGTATTTTTGTAAAACATTTTTTTTTCATATTAACAATTGAGTCACACCACCTTTCGTGTTCACAGAACGCCCAACGTAGCAGCTGAAACGATGATGTAGAAGCATTGTATCAGGTCACAAACAAAAATGAAAGTTTTACCTACAAAATCTGATACACGAACAAAAGCAGTAGGTACTTCTCCATCGCAATTATTTGTTAGGGAAGATGTTTGTTAAGGTTCAAAGATAATTTGCATTAAAAGATATGGCACATTACACAAAAACAACCCTTTCTTCATTATTGGACCTTGAGCCTCCTCTACATAGAATTTCCATAATCAGATTGGATATCAGATAGTCGCTTGCCGTATCTGACATTGTATACCTTTCGATGCTCTCACTCGGATTAGTGTTTGGAAGTTAATATATTCTACGATGACGTGTGAGAGACCCATGCTTAGTGTTAATCGCCTTGTAAGTGAGGTTACTGGAGACTCAATCCCCCAATTCTTAATCTCCTATCTCCAATATCCATATCCCAAACCCTAAAAGGCTCACAACGCGCTTGTGCCTCCTCCGGTGTTGCGGGAGTTCATGAACTCATGGGACTTCATGGAATTGCTTACCGTCCGGTGAGCCTGGTGTCCATTCTGCTTTTTACTTTACTAAGCTATTTATAAGTCTTATATGTAGATTGTAGATTTGATATAGAAAAAAGTATAGAAAAAACAATTCATATTAAAACAATCTCGTGAAAATTCTCTCCATATTCCATTTCCGTGGAAGTATCTAGAAATTTCTTAAACGTTCGACATATTACGGCGAATCTCACGGTCCCGGTGGCTGGCATATCTAACGAGAATGAACCTTATTGTGCGCGTGCATTCACCTCACTCGATCCGATACCGTGACCTCTGAGAAAGTAAAATTATTGTGACCGCACGCCTTCCTCTTACCTTTGAGCTTCTTTGCACTCCAAAGAACTGTTATTATATTTACAAAAAATGTATAATAAACGCCAAGAATCGTTTTTGTTTAGGTCGAATTCTAGGAAAATGTCGAACTTGGATAAGAAGGTCATAGAGTTTGATTTCCAAATCTTCTCATACGATTTTAATAAATCAAATTAACCAAGGGGCAAAGCATGCGTCGTCATATTTTTTCACGTCACGTCACGTGGTCAAGTAACATATTCATTCCTTTCTAAAATTACCTAAAAATATGAAAACAAATATGTTATGAATATATTAATGTTTTATAAGGTTGGATTTATTTATTCTTGACTGACACACTGGCTTACAAGTTGCAACAAACTTGTGCTACTCAAGTGTTGTATGCAACTTTTTATGCAACGATCTGCTTGTTAAATAATATGTTTTGTATTTGTGGTAACATTTTAAATGTTTATTAAGTTTATTCAACTATCCAACTGTTAGACAGATGGACTGGTGTGCAAGCGCGGATCCAGCCTCCAAAAAAGGTTGTGGTCACAGCTACTAGAAAATCGGCTAAGTACGAGTCGGAGCATGGACATGCTCATTAACAATCATGCAAATAGTTTATGAACTTTTGAATTAGATTTCCTTTTTTCTAAGCATCAGGACTTTAGCTTTAGGAATGTAAACAAACTTAGGAAGAAGTCGGACACGACTTCTTCTAATTTCTAATAGTCAGTTTCGATCCAAACTTATTTCAATCACAAGTGTATTAAGGTTGTGGGCATGCCAATCGTGCCCACAACGGTAGATCCGCCATTGCTGGTGTGACTTATAATATTAAAAAAAAAAATTTTGAGAGAGCCAAGCTTCGGCACGAATGGTTCGGCTCGGAGAAAACGGTATGAAACAACCACAGTGTTGTTTCCCCGAGTGAGTGAAGTTACAGAAGCCCATCCCTCCCTCTCCCCTATCCCTTCCCAATCCTCAAATATCCGCAACTCTTATTCTGATGATTGCTTACCATCAGGAAATCCGCCTGCTCGTTTGCCGACTTATTCTATAAAAAAAAACAAAATATAAATAAATGAAGAAAAACGTAAACAATTTAGTAAAAAGTATTTATTAATACATAATAATGATATTGATAAACTATTAAAGCACAAAAATGGAGACACAACTAAACCTATAATATCAAATGCTTATGGCTAATTACATCTATTTAACTTTTACTGTGAAGGTGACGCAGCATGCCTGGGAATCGTCGTGTTCGTTCCACAGCTTAATTTTCACTGGGAACTTACCCTGGAAATTGAAGCAAACGGTATTAAAAAGGAGATTGATAGTTGGAAACAATTGTACAATTAATAAATCATTTTAATTGTTACATTTAGGGTTTAATTCACGAGGACTGATTTAGTATCTTTACATAATTTTCGCAAGAAATGTATCAAATTGTAAACCAGTACAAGTTAACACATATTTATTAATAGACATTGTGAAATTGTCCTTTATAAGCATATGTAAAAAGACCACTTCTTATATAGTTATCTTAAATATCTATAATAAGTAAAAAAGGCTTATTGTGGGAGATCCAGTCTCAGATAACTGGCATGAAACAACTACAGCGTTGTGTTTCGCCACGTGACTGATGTTACCGGAAGCCTAACATTCCCCTTGCCCCATTCACTTAATTCTCAAAACCCCTTAACCCCAAGAGGCCGGCAAAACATCTGCAACTCTTTTGGTGTCCATGTCTCTGTCGATTAATTACCATCAGGTAATCCGCCAGATTGTTTGCTCTCGTATCAAATAAAAATATCTATTTTGTATCCAGAAATGAGTGCCCATATAATATATACATAAATAGCAAATCTTCCAAGTTAAGCTCTGCATGTTTGATTGGTGTACCAAGTAAAAGTACACCATATTATGCAAGTGTGACATTCACTAACAATCACTTACTAACCACTCAACTGTGATAATGTTTTCATTCTGAGATTGTCTTCTTACTCAATATGATACTACGCAAATCTTTTGCTGAATTGCGATTCAATAGCTCACCTATACTCAAATTTAATTGTATTGTTTTTGAGCGGCGCTGATCATCAGCTGATGATACCTACGCTCGTTAGCCCGCAAATTCATAAAAAAATCTCTGTCTTCATATAGGATTCTACTTACCGAGAACCTCTTGTCAACCATCAGGTCCACATCGAAGATTCTTCTTTGATCAGCTTCGAGGGGGCAGGTCAGAAGTCTGCAGGCATCGCTAGGAGCCTTGATGAGTGTTGAGAAGTCTCCACTGTTGTTTACATCACTTGTGATTGAGAGTTTCAAGTTATCCGCTGGGAAATCTGCAAATGATCATAGGTGATTTGCGAATTCTTTAATAATTCACTAGTTTATTAAAGTTACAGTGTATATATTTTCAAGGTCATACAAAAGAGGCTTGATTTGCTAAAGCAAAACTGTTTTAGAGCACGATGTCCAAAATACGTTCGGATTTTCATTTGGCATAATACTTTTGATTGCACAGATGCACAAGTAAACATTTCTTCGATATACAACTTTCAGTCAAAACGCATAAGAAACTAGTTTCTTTGCCTGCACTACAAACTACGCAGCTCAGCCGAGATTGGAATTCTCTTTCAAAGAAATTACCAGAAATTGTCAAGCGAACTTGCGTTCTAGATAAACATGATAAATATTAAGTTACTTACGTGGAGTCATGTCCAGTGTGATGCCGTATGCCTTGTTCTTCTTCAGGGTGCAAAAAGCAGGTCCTTGGGGACATGGATCCACTATGACACTGTGGATGCTGCACTGCGATGCATCCACTGCAAAACAAACATCATCAATTAATTAAAGAAATCTTCTAAAATATTACCTAAGTCTTAAGTAATTATGTCTCTGAAAAGTTTTAAAACAAACCTGCATCAGCTAGCTATTCAAATGCACAATGTCGAATCCATTTAACGAAATTGTACAAGGGTGATTCTGATAAATCTACAATAGCGCGACCCATTTTGATATAGGTCAACATCCGAGAAAAAGGAAGCGAGGTCTAGTAAAAATCACTTTAATTGAAAACGTCTTTTAAAAATGATAACTTTGCGATAGGAAAGCCCATAAAACTGTGAAAGAATAAATAAATCAACTCACCAGCTCTGCAGAGTTTTCTGGTGACATATTCCGACTCACCAGCTACAAATCCAAGACTTAGGAGCAGTACGAAAGCCCTCATGTTCGCAACGTCTCTGCGCTATCACCCGACGTACACTAACTTATTATTGTGATAATATAATGGTCCTATTGACCGCAAAATAGATTGAAGTAGAAGGACAAGTCGATACAATGCGTTGTACACTCTCATGCGCTTCGCGCTCGACGCACACTTTGCGACGAATTGATTCTGATCGTTTTAGACTGGCTACTTGCTCGCATACCTACCTAGTTATACAGCTGTACCTCTCTATTGTATAACCTGTTATACAACCTGTTTTTAATATTTATTAGAGTAAGAGTAGATTAATACAAATTCCGAATCAAGAACCTATATTTAGATTTCTTGTATTGCTGGTGGCTTATGATATAGGTCACGTGGACTGTGCATGTTCGTCCATTATGTAACTACTAGTTTTTGCCAGCGGTTTTGTCTGTAATACCAGGATCGAAAAGTTCCCTGTGGGTTGTATCATCTGAGTTCCAAATTTCATTCAGAAACATCCATCCATACAACCAAATTTTCGCAGTTTTTCGCATCAGAGTACCTAATTAATGAGCTGACCTATTGTGTCCATTTGATTCGAAAGTTTTGAATTATTTCTCTCATGTCATGTTTCTGTTACGTCTGAATTGTTGTTTATAGTTATTCTGGGTCCGTCTAGAGACCAATGCATTTCATACAGTGCGACGAGGAATTTGATTTGGGACATCTATTCTTGTGTCTTCAATAAAATTAATTTAATAATTTCAGTTACTTTGATTGATGATTTTTTTGTATCTGATGGTAAGCAAACAATACCGCCCATGGACACCCATAACAACATTAGACGTTACGTTTAGGATCGGGGATTTGGAGACAGGATGGATTGGGCCTCCGGTAACCTCACTCAGACGGCGAAACACAACGCAATGGATGTTTCACGCCGTTCAACGTTGTTTCAAGTTCCGGAGTGATCCAACCCATTCGCGCCGAAGCATGGCTGTCCCACACATAAATTTGATTGACACAGATTGCGTTTCGCTTTGAGTGTGTGAAGTTACCTGAAGCTCCAATCCTCAAATCCCTAATAACTCAGAAAAGGCTTCCAGCGAATTTGTAACTGCCGATGAGCGGCGCCGATTGATTGCCAACTGGTGATAAAACAACTCGCCTCACCCTGGGCGGGAGAAGCAATTTTACAAGCCATTTTTAAAAATCTGAGGAGCTTGCAGGTCAATTGCTGACTTACCCTATAAAAAAACTAGTTGGTATTCTGAAGTTTCTTAACAGTGTGTTAGAGCGCTAATGTCAGTAATTGATAACAAATGGGAATGTGGTCTTTTGTGTTTAATGTTATGTTTGCTCATTATTACGCATGTGTGTACACTTGTGCACACATGTAACAGTGTGCAAACGAATGGATTTCTGATTCAATACTCCGTTACATTCGCGAATACTACTTTAAGTGAGATTGAAAAATTGAGTTTTAATTCCAATTAAAAGCCATTACACGAACTAGATTGAAAATGCTTATTAATTTTCTTAGAAGAGGTCATCAGTGGTCATAACAAAACGTGTGTTTTTTTGCTAATTTTTTATAGGTATGTTACCTAAGTATTTTCTTAAAATCTGCCATTTTTTCATCATGCACAAGGACAGGTGATTTGTTAATCAAATTAGCAAATCAGTGTTTAAGCTTTGTCTAATTGGTTCTATTACAAATAGATAATACGAAGTTAACGAGGTAGTTTGTTTATTTGTTTGTAAATACATTAATATTGTTTAGTGTGTGTTACTAAGTGTACTCATTTAATCGACTACTGAATAGAAAAAGGAGGGTTATGATTTTATTGTTGTTTCTTCTTAGTATGTTTACTATTAGATTATCAACCTATAAGTGCCCATTGCTAAGCAAAAGGTTCTTTAGCAATTACTACGCTTGTCGACGGCAGATTAGTAATTTCGACATCATAATCATAACTCCAAGTCACCGTATGTCCAAACGTATGGCGCGTTGAGTTTCGCGCTCGCCTCAAAGATACAATAGATAGACCATCATAGATGTGGCCCTATAGGACTGATGTTCAGCCGGGGTTGCGGGGTAAACGCAATAAGGTCTCGGCCTAGACCAGGAGAAGGAACGGGGGGTTTTAATTCAGTCAGTGGACAGCTTTGCAATATCGTGGCACTACTACAAACTTTTTTTTGATTGTTTGTCCAAAGGGATATGTCAGCCCCATCGTACCTCAAATCAACTTTCCTATTAAACTTCCCAAATACTGATAGTAGTTACACATAGTATATTGTGGCAACTGTCTGATGGTAAGTTATCAGAGACCGAGTGCGTTGCCAAGCTGTTAAAAATTAATAAGGAGGTTACAAGTTTGAAGGTGGTCTTTGTTTTGAAATTAATACGGGATTGTAGCCCAAAATTAGTTAATTAATCTGTTTATAATTAAAAGAGTAAAGGATGTTTTACTCGGTACATTTACTGGAAGCTTATCGTTCGTTCTTCATGATCATATATACATAGATCTAAATTTTATTATCTTTCTGACAAAAATGAAAACTATTCTAGTTTTCTGCTTTTTGTTTTTATTATGCGTAGAAGCCAAGACACCTGTGCAATGTTGGTGGCTTTATAAATATTGGGTAAATCATTATAAAAATTCGATAGATGTATTTGCAAAAAAAGACAAATAAATGCCTTAGTTCGGTTTTTTTATTATGACTTATTTAGGTTCTGTTTCATGTCCTTTATATTATTACCAGATAAACTTATGCTTATACTTATACTTATAGACAGTAAATACAAATTAGGAATAATTATGAAGAACTTAGGTATACCTACCTTATTTTAGCATGAATATTTAAAATATATTTGAAAAATACGGATTACAAATTTTATACTCAATGGTTTTATAGCATCTAATGAGTTTGTGACAGTCGATTTATTTAAAAAAGAATTTTAAGAAGAAGGTCTACGGCCCCATTTATGGTGGTCCACTAGGGCCCATGCCAGACCGGGGTTGCGCGCAAAACACAATAATGTGGCTTGGCTCAAAGCAAGAATGGAACTGGTTGGTTCTAAGTCAGTAAGGGTCTGAAACTTCCTCTTGCCAAACTCAGAGCAGATAAAGTCGTTAACTGGTTATAGAGACCACGTGGACAAGGTCTAACCTAACCATATCCAGCTTGAAACTACCAAGGGTAAATTGATGATGAATCAAACAACAGAGTGGTTATTATATACAGGTAACATTTATTTAGATACGATTAAATTACTTAACCAATTTAATGTCGGTGGTGAAGCAGCAGACATGTTCCTTCTGGTCGTCATCCCAGACTTTCCACTTTAGCTTGAAATTGCCCTGAAAAAAAATATTGTTTTTCACAATTTTTGTTACATTCAGAACAGAACTGGTCTATCACAGAATGTGGATGATAGGAATGCTTTGGAATAATAATTATATTCGTTATTGTCAATTCCATAATTATGCTCACTTTTTTTATTCCGTTTATACCGAGCGTCTAGATTAGAGTTTTAAAGTGAAATAGGTTCTATTGTATTTATTTTAGAATTATTAATACCATGATATAGATATCGGTAATCGTAAATCGTCATTTTTTTTAATAAAAAAAAACAAATATCTATAACCACCAGGCTATGAGAGATGAAGTTGAGTTTGAGCCATGTATGAAATGAAGTTAATACTCATCACCGAATAACAAGTAATACTTGTTATAATCAACATTTTTGTTTCAATGATTACATTTTTTATCCACAACACGATGTAGCTAAACAGAGCAGAGAGCTTTTATTTTAAGAAACCACTTTAATTATTTATATATTTTAAATATTAATTTTAAAAAAAGTTGAACATAAGGCGGACTTAATGCTACGTGGCATTCTCTACCAGATGCTTTTATTTACAATAATAATATGTAATTGAAACCTGTCCATTTGTAATTTTCTTACATAAATCTTACATAAATAATCTGGTCACGGACGGATTAGGGAAAACTCTAAAAATATAATAATTAAATTATTACCGATGGCAGTTTCTTGTGGAGATGCAAGGAGTAGTTGAGGGTCTGTGCCTGGCCAGCCACGCTGGGGCACGAGGTGTATGTGCAGGCATTGTCAGACCCAAAGCCCAGGAACGGAAGGTCAGCGGAACCACTGTCCCAGTACACGTACGTTTTCAGGTTGCTTGCACTGTAGTCTGAAAGAAACAGAAAATTATTGGAGTGTATTCTTTTTTATTTTTGCGTCAGGCAACAATGATCATTGATCAATGATCATGGAGTGAATATTTGGCTGTTCATCACTATTAAAACTTGACTTCCTACCGACATAGAATGACACAGAGTTATGCGTTATGGGTCCTATTTTTATACAAAATAGGATCCAGATATTCCAGCGTGCACAGAACAACCGGGAATTCTGGTTTCGGACCTGGATTTTATGTGGGTTGTATATATATTTTTTGATGAGTTAAAAATGTTCAAATTATATCTCTAACCCTGGACGGGGCGAAAAGGAGTGTCAGACTCCTACTGACTCGCGACTTAAAGAACCAATAAATAGACAACTAAAGAAGGGGCCTAAAACACCAAATATGGAACGGGGGGTTTCCGTCAGTAACAGTTGCTGATCCCTTGTTCCATCTCATGCTCCAGGCCGAGGTCGAGGGTGCATGATTGTTTTTACACCGGCTGACCATCACCCCAAGCCAAAGAGGCGCAAGACTCAACCGACACATGACCACGGCCACTCTGTCAAGAGTACACGACTAAGAAGAAGACCATCAGCCCTATTGGGCCCTAACTTCATGGGTTGTATATTGAGTTGGTGTTAGGAAATACATACAATACACATGGCATTTTAAAATATATAAGGCAGCAAGGCAAGTTAAAAACGGTATAAGCACTTACTTGGATTGAAATCGAAGGAGATGGAGGCGTCTGTGCCTTTCTTGAGAGTGCAGGATTTGCCTGGGTTCCGGCACGGAGTGATCCGTACTGCTGACACTTGGCACACATTGGGGTCAGCTGAAACATCAATGTATTTTCTGTTTAAAATCGAATAAAGTTTAAAATAACATTATTCGATGCTACCTGCATGTAAGTAGGTACATAAGTATAGAATAATGTTGTGGTGCGGTTGCTGGGCAACTGGCTGCCGTGCAACGTGACGCGAGTTCGATTCCCGCACGGCACAACTCTTTGTGTGATCCACAATTTGTTTTTCCGGATCTGGGTGTCATGTGTATGTATAATTGTATGTTTGTAACCGCCCACGACACAGGAGAAAATCCTAGAGAGGGGCCACGTTTTTTTTTAATGTAGATAATATGATCAATATACGTTATTGGAGATAATAGGAGGCAAAGGATCAGATGGAAAGAAGCCTTTAAAGAAGGACTAGGCACGCTTTTTGAAAGTTTGAAGATTTATTTCATGATTTTTTCAAAAAAAAATTTTTTTTCTGTTTTGCAAGATTTAAACAGACCAAGAAGTGTGGGAGAACCATGCTTCGGCACGAATGGGTCGGCTCGACCGGAGTGATACCACGGCCTTACAGAAAACCGGCGTGAAACAACCACAGCGTTGTGTTTCGCCGTGTGAGTGAGGTTACCAGAGGCCCAATCCTTCACCTTCCCGGACCCTTCCCCAATCCCTAAATCTCCAAATCCCTAATCCCTAAAAGGTCGGCAAAGCACTCGTAACTCCTCCGTTGCGGGTGTCCATGGGCGGCGTTGATTGCTTACCATCAGGTAATCCGTCTGCTCGTTTGCCGATTTATTACATTAAAAAAAAATCGACGACGGCGAATACGGATGAAATTGCAGCGTTAGCTGGCAAAAATACGAACAAAAAATAAACGATTGCGAGCATGAATTTAAATACCTACGTACCGAAAGAAAAAAACCTAATCTAATAAATAGTTATAACTAAAGTGAACTTATTATCAAAAATGTAAAGTTCACAGTAATGTTTAAGAAAATAATTGAGTTTTATCAGTGTATTGTGCGTGTGTTGTGACCATCGCGGTGATTACGGAGACATCCGTCTCATAGTTCACTGATATTACCATAGGGGGCGCATCAGTACTGTTGTACTTAGGGAATTGCGTAAATGTGTGCGTGTTTTACCATTTGACCCCGACTTTAAGAATGATTAGTTTCTATTTTAGAGAGATTTAGGTTAAGTTGTCTTTGACCCTTTTTAGGGATCCGTAGTAAACTAGGAATATCAAATTGTAGATATTTACTAATCGCTCCAAAAGTATAAAAAATGCGTCCCCCTTTAACTTTTGAACCATAAACTTTAGAAAATATGGAAAAAATCTCGAAAATACGTACAACTTTATAAATACTTTCTAAAGAAAACTTTTGAAATATTGTACGGAAAAAAATCTGGACTTATTTTGTGACCATTTTTTAAAATTAAGTGTTTGTATATTCTATTATTTAAAAACTATATCTTCTGTCACATAAAAAATATATAGTTTATATAAATTAGTAACCCAATTCCCTAAGAGATGAGTTTGTTTCGGCATTTCTTCTCAGAGTAGTCAGATAGAAAATGCCGGCTTCATCTAGTTTTTCACTTATAAATTGACGTGTAAAAGTGCCGTTTTATGGCCTATTTGCAAAAATAAATTCATTGTTTCATTGATGGCGCTGTATTTTGCTAATTACGCTGAATTACATTTTAAGATTTACAATATAAATCTTAAGGGGGTGACTTATTACGACAGACGGGAAACTACGGAACCCTACACACGTTTTTGGCTTTTGTTTCTTTTTTTACAAGTCCTTGGTCTTCTCACCCTATAGGCCAATCTAGGCTTGGCCTTATATTCAATCAATAATTTAAAAAAACATATAGCTTTGTAGAATACTTAAAATTTAAGGCATCCTTGGTGTTGGTTAAGTTCAATTTCGCTTCCATAATGATGTCCAAAATAACCATAAAATGCTTAAATAACTTGACTGTTCAATGACATTTTAAAACAGAAATGTAGCTTAAGGAAACGTTGTAACAAAATCGAAAAAGTCTAGAAAATTTACAAAAACAAAATGTTCTAAAATCTCACTAATAACTTCTATCACGCCTGGTGGTAAGCGATGACAGCTTACGATGGCATGGCAAGAATTATTATGATGGCAAGCATTATTTTCTCGGGCCTTGACGACACCCAAATTTTCTGAATAAATATTAGTGTTACACTGTTCTCACATAATTGAACCAACTGTTTGTAAAAGGAATCTGTATGTGAAACTGATTTAAAAGGAGTAACCATGGAGTTTCTTGCTCGTTCTGCTCCATCGGAATCTACACTTTGGAACGAGCAAATAGCTTCACTAAGAGGACTGACCGACAGACTGACACTATATCTTCAAAATTTGTTTGACGTTCAAAAGTGCCTGTAAGGGTCTAATTGAAATAAATGATTTTTGACTTTTACTTTAAAGAATTTCCCTAAGGGCTGATTTTTCAATAGTTAGATAAAAGTTGCCTGGGAAATCATTATGCTGACGCGCCAGAATGTTTGTCTAAGACAGTGACAACAACAATTTTATTCCTAGATAACATTTAGCTGACTATTGAAAAATCAGCCCTTAGGGAAATTCTTGAGGTGCTTTGCGACTGATGCAATGATACTTATTTATGTGACGTGACTGATATGTCTAGGTAGACTAGCCTTACAATACTTTCCTATTCATAATATTATTGATTGCTTTACGTAATTATATTACCTATTACTTATAGGAACTACAGATAACACAAATGTTTACAACGTCATCTGATGATTTTATTAAACAAAACGCAGCAGGATTTATCCGCATTTTTCTGGTAATAAATGTTGGGTATTTTGTTTTTCGTAGGTACTGATATTTTAACCTTACAATCTTGGTAATTCGGATACAATAAAAGAACAATATGTGCTTAAACGCGTTCGCTTGGGGTTTCATGAATTAAAGGGATGATAATTTTATTTTTGGCTGAAATTATCCAGTTTAATTTTTATTATTTATTTGCAATTCTAGTCATGGTAAATTGCTTTTTAATGTCTGGGATATGGGTATGACCACTAAGGCGTATTAAACACTGTAATTATTTAATGAAACTGTTTTTCATTGGTTATGGGATGACATTATGGGATGACAATATACCTTACTTAATGTGTACACTTCTTCTTACTTTTTCTTGTTTTGATATTTTAGGGTTAATATATATTCGTAAAACTATTAAATATAAAAAATCATAAATTTCTACACAACAACACTCTAAGTATTGTAAAGTTTCCCTATAAAGGATGCTCCATTTAAGTAATATACATGTGTCAATGAACCCATGCCAGTTCACTGGTCCAATATTACCAAACGCTTAACTCTCAATAAATAAAAAAGAAAGCTCAATAATCCACCAGATTACAGCTTCATTACAAACTTCAGGTAAATTCTAAAAAAGTTCAAAGTACGTTGTCCATTTCTATTTTTAAAATTAGGGCTGATTTTTCAATAGCTAGATACCGAAATGTTATCTGTGGAATAAAATTGTTGCTGTCACTGTCTGATACAAGTATTCTGAGGCGAAAACATCATGATTATTCCCCAGGTAACTTTTATCTAACCAATGAAAAATCAGTTTAATTAAATAATGTAAGTATTGAACAAAAATTTACGTGCAAAAATAAAGAAAAGAAAAATGTAGCTTACATTCGGCGCAATTAACAAAAGTTGTATCGTCTGCCAAAGCTGTGGCGAGGAGGGCAGCGAAAAGGATGACGCGTGGGACGGCCATGATGCTGTCGGGCTTCGAGTGACGGCAGCACAAGAGGACAGGACGATTATATTAAGACGTCGCTGACATTACGACCCGACTCCGTCGTGTTACTGATAAACTGTGAATAATGACGCTGTTTATTGTGTCTGAGCCGTGTTAGTAGCGGTCAATGTGCGTCTCACTAATGCATGCTATTTGCTAATACTTTATCGTTATATTTGGGTGCATTTGATTAATTATTAGTTTGCACTGATTATGCACTTCGTTTGCTAATGATTTCTTAGTTGTAGTTAATTGTTTTATTGTATGTATGAATCAATCGTTTTCCTGTACACTTATCTAATACCTACACTGTAATAGTTTTGTCTATCATTTTGTCTAAGCAATTTGAGTACTGTTGTACTAAGTTCAGTTCGAGATTCTTCAAATTCAGGATTAAACCATAGCAAACAGTAACTACAAAACAAAACATAGATAAGTCATTGAACTTCAAAGAAATATCTGTTTTATTATTGAGGAAATAAATGTCAAATTCCGTGTGTCCATCGGAGAGTTAGTAAGATTTAGACATGATCTCGTCAGACTCTTATTGATTAAAAACCGCCATGTTCCTTTTCCTGTTACAAACTGGGGTCGCGGTACATTCTTGCGTTTGAACTGCAACACCGGTTAATTTCTGTAGCGAGCGAATTTACCAGCGGAAAAAATGGCTCGATTTTTTATGTATCATATTTTTATTGTAATTTCTATGCTAAGCTACAAGTTTTTTATATAGATATATAGGTATATAAGTCGTTGCCCCCCACTTTAGGATTTTCTCCTGTGAACAGCACAATACAATATCACATACACAACACACCCAGACCCGGAACAACAATTTGTGGATTAAGTACACAAAGTGTTGTTTCGTGCGGGAATCGAGCCCGCGATACGTTGCACAGCAGCTAGTTGCCCAGCCACCGCGCCAACCATGCAGTCAAGTATTGTAATATTTAGAATAAATAAATAAATAAAATACATTTTATTGTAAAATATCTTTATTTCATACTTATAATATTTACATAAACGTCCCTCAAATATACAGGGGGAAAAAATAAAATTACTAAAAAAATGAGTAAGTTGTTACAATATTCGTTGTTCGTGTACCTAACAAATTAACTTAATATTTAATTTATTTCTATTTACAAACTATTATATACAATTTATTACATATTTTTACATACGCCGAGAATACTCTTTGGCATATCATTTCTGAGTACTTTATTGTATTTTAATTAATTACATTTTATATTATTTTAATATGAGTTATATGGATTTGTTTTATTCATAGCCTTGGATGATATTTTGGGGTTTAAAATGGAAACTTGCTTTAAAAATATTAATTAAAATTATAATTTCATAGATATTGTGGAGCGAGCGTTCTGTTCGTGCTTATGGGCCCCTACTGTGGTTTGAAAGTGATCGAGTAACCTCGTTGAACTGTTTTTTGAGTGAGCCTTATCATTTAGTTGATTATTAATTTTGTAATGTCATGGTAGTTTTAATATTGATTCGTTGTGTAAATCTTTATTAACTTTTTTTTAAGCCGACATTTTGCGAAAGACTCTCGTACATTTTAATTATTGTTACCTACATAAATATATCTTTAACACTTTTTTTGTTTACATTTAGATATTTTATAGACCTTTACATAACTTGCGATAATTTCGTTACATACCTACAACAAGTAATAATATCTACTTCCAAGCTATTTTCAACTTTATTTAACTTTTAATAGAACACAATTCTCAATGCTCATTTTAAAAATTAAGTATTCACTTTCTGAATACTGAGATAAATTAGTTCTTGTCGTTAAGCTAAACCAGACACATCGCATATCAAAATGCTCAAGTCTATCGAATATCTTCAATGGATTTTTAATCGTAATACACATAATTAGCGTTCAAAATCTTAAAAAGGTAGGGGTAACTTGATATGCTGGCGCCCGCGGGTTACAAGAATGAAGAAAAAAACCATAATGTTAAAAGAAACGTTTTTGTTTTGTATAATTATTTAAAATTTGTAAACAAATATTTATGATCTTATATTTATCTTATAAAAATAAAATAATTCTCGAAATATCATGTTTCGTTGTATCGTTTTTATTGTTCATTATTAAATACCCGTAAATATAAATTGTTTTGAAAATAGAAAGAATTCCAAGAACGTTAAAATAATAAATGAAAGGCAGGTTGGACTATTTGTTGGAATAATTTAAAAGTACATAATAATATTGTTGTCATAATTGTTCTCTTTTAGATTTTATTTGTTTCCAATCTTCATTATGCATGCTTAAATACTTACCGTATTATTAAAGGTATCATCCATGCAGGATTTACCTCAGAAAGAAGCTCATAGCAAAGCGAAATGCAAGCCTCTACTATTGAAAAAAAAACTGTTCTATTTTTAAACATGATGTGTGTGAATCCATTTTGAATTGAAATTATTATGAGAAAAATATAAGTTATTTTTCTTGTTCGAATTATGAAAATTCTTTTCGTCCGACCAACGTTATCTAATAATAATACTTATTACAAACTATAATACACGCCTTATTGAGCTACTTCGATACAAATTCAGTCTTCTCAACAACACGTTAGAGTTCTTAATTCAATATAATAGGGTTCAATATCAAACAATTGCTAGCGTCGTGGTTGTGTTATGTTGGTCATCTCTGGACATGTGGTGAAGGTCTTGGTGGATGCCAGCTTCTTTTAATATCCTCATTCTAGGACCTAGGGGGACGCCCAATGCTCGGAGTTTGTCTTCACCAACGTACGGCAGTTCAGCCGCACCAACTTTCTCTTTTTCCAAAAGAGCTGCATATTTCTGAAAAGCACATTAACATTTTTAATATTCGTTATATGTGTGTAAATTGGGTTTTGTATACACCTTGCAATTGAAAGCTTTAGAACTTGTATATATTGCTATAAACAGGTATTGTTGACTCATGACGGCACTATGAATAAATATTTAAATTTCCTACTAGTTTCCAATGAAAGTAATGTATCCCAGGAGTTTAAAAACGGCAGCGTTTAAAGCGAAAGCTCCATTGAAATACTCAAATCAAGTATAATCTATATTACTTAGGAACATTGTTGGATCAGGATCAGTGAAAGAATTTTGGAAATCCGATCAGCTGTTCCAAGGGTTTACTCCCTACATCAAAACTTAAAAATGTTGGCTCTTTATAGTATTAGTATGAACAAGTATAGCTCAATATTAACAACTGTAGTGTATAAACGCTGTCTCTCACCTCATATCCAAGTTTCTTTAAGAACAGTCTCATGAGGGGCGGCTCGTCTCCGAAGAATTTGGTGAGCCGCTTCACTCTGTCAGGATTGCTGAACGAGTAGGGGTCTAAGTGCCGGCCGTGGCTGCCTGACCGAATGTACTGCTGAGACCTGGAATTAAGACGAGAAATTAACAAAAGATAAATAATAGATAATAATGTATGGATGTGATGAGGATGATCGCTGGAGTCCTTCCTGTATAAAATAATACCTCAAGAAATCCATCTTATAAGGTGAGTTACGGAAAACGACGCTGACTTCTCATTGGGATAGTAAGTTGAGCTATTAAAGTCTGAACCACCGTGATCTGGTATTTTTTTTTTATGTAATAGGTCGGCAAACGAGCAGACGGATTACCTGATGGTAGGCAATCAGCGCCGCCCATGTACACTCGCAACGGAGGAGTTACAAGTGCGTTGCCGACCTTTAAGAGATTAGGGATTTGGAGATTTAGGGATTGAGGAGGGATTGGGGAAGGGGAAGGATTGGGCCTCCTTGGTTATTATTAGGAATGTTAGTGGTATTACAAATAAAACCTAAAATACCATACCATTAATTATAAAATCATCACAACTAAATTCTTGAAACATTGGAACTATGGTCTATAATAGGGTGGATAAGAGAGAACACAGGTGCCTGCTTAAGGTTATGTATTGGAGAGGCGGTGAAGCGATTAAGTCATTGAGTCGTTGTCCACTTAGTGATTTTAATCATTTTTTGCTTATCGTCATCCCAAACAAAAGTTTTAGAAAGAGAGGTGAATACCGTACGGGACAGCTTACTTGAACACATGTCCAAAAACTTACTTGTACATATGCCTGAGCGCCGCGATCTCAGCTCTGATGTTGTCCATCTCCTGTATGACGAGGTGCTGGGTCCTCATCTCGCTGGAGAGGTGTGCCACCGACCGCGCCAGCGTCACCACGTGCGACTCTAGGCGTTGGAACCGCTTGTTTATACCCTGGGGAAGAATCAATAAGGCCTTTTATATGGTGCTGGATGCATATACGTATATAGAGAGTTCTGAATGTTCCTGTTTCGTATTGCCAATTTTTGTGCAATCTAATACTTAGTGGGTGCGGGTTCGAAACCTGGCAAGTACCAATGTGACTTTTTCCCAGTAATATGTACTTTCTATGATTATTTAGACACCACTGAAATACAGTGAAGGAAAACATCGTGAGGAAACCTGGACTTGTAATTTCTAATTATAAGTTTGAAATCGCAAATCCGCCTTGAGCTAGTGTGGTGATTAATGGTTTGAGCCTTCTCCGTGTGAGAAGTGTCTTTTGCTCAGCAGTAAAAAAAAATTGCTGATGATGAATTGTAATACAGATTATGAATATAAAATATATGTGCATGTTTAATGTTTGATAAGACCTACCTTCAAGTCATGTTTCTTCCTATGATCATTGGAGCTCCTTCTCTTGTCTCTTACTGGTCGGCTGCTCACTGAGCTGGAGGGGAGTGATGACATGCTGCCGTACCGACGCTTTGATGATAGCCTGGAAACAAGTGCTATGATATTTAGAAACGAAATCATGTAAAAACAATCAAGAGAATATAAGCTTATTATCCGTAATTCAAAGGATAAATTACCAACTATTAATGAATTGTTAAAGCTGTTTATTGTGGAACGACTTTTGAAATGGTTTTTTGCTGGTCCGGCGAACTGCCTGAAAACGTTTTCAGACCTAGGGTTCCTCGGACTCCTACGAATACCTATAATGCTACTTTGCCAAATCGGTCCAGCCGTAGTTCGCGAGTTTTAGCGAGACCAACGAATGGCAATACAGTTCATTATTTAAGTAAGAAAAAGAAGACAAGAAAGGACATTTAATGACCAATTTCTTTTTCTAGCACTATTCTCTTGATTTTGGTCTATATCTACACCCACCTAGATTCCCAAGTAGGTTGTTTAGCAAGGCTGGCTGGTTTCCTGACTCCAAGCAGCTGCAGCACTTCGGCATACATGTTCTCCAAACCACGCAACTGCCTCCGGATGGCGCGGGCGTCGCCTGATGATGAACTGTCTGATCGACCCTCAAGTAGAGACGATAGGTCCAAGCTTCTGGTTGTGGTGGACGTCATATCAGTGGTGTCCAGACCAAATACTGGAAAGTAAGGGTTTATTTAAAGTTAGTTGAGAGCTTATGTTCAGTAGTGGACATCTTTAGGCTGATCTAATGATAGCCATGACTGGTTCATAATCAAATTCATAAAGGGGCTTTAATCCACTCCATCCCCAAGCACTAAGAACCCACAAAAGGTCATCACGTACTTGTACCTCGTTTGGTGTTGCGGGTGTCCATCAGTGGCAGTGATTGCTTACCATCAGGATCAGGTCTGCATATTTGCCAAAATTACCCATAAAACAAAAAGAAGTACAAACTTCCAAATTTTTGTGTAGGTAGTTGTCAAAGTTTAGATTTTTTGTTCTTTTTGGTATAATTATTATAATAATGTGCTCGACCCGGAACAGTTATATCTGCAGGTCATTCGAAAACAAATATTTGTTTTTATGTGTTTCTGGAAAGTTTATCTTTATTTAGCATTTATTTAGTTACTTTTGTTTATCAAAGATACCTAGAATATGAGTTTACCCACAAAATTTCGATATTATTGAGTTATCAGATTTAGCGCTTCTTTTACATTGTATGTATATCCGTTAACTACCAGATAAATTAACGTTATTTATATGAAATATGTACACAACATAAATTTATCGGGTAGGCCCATTGCGAATATATTGACCCTTTTTGCAAATTATGATAGGGAATCATTCAAAATTTAAACACTTTCGTTTTGCAAGTAAAATAATGATATGGTAAATTTAAAGGTTATTATAGAGACCTAGAGAACTAAGACCAGGAGGGCGAAGGTGTTAAGCGTTAGGGAGAAATGTTTTGGCGGTAATGGGTCGGCTCGACCGAAATAATATCACGGCCTCACGGAATACCGGCGTTAAGCAACGTTTAGTTTTTGATCCTGAGCCTGATCCTTCCCCCGCCCTATCCTTAAATCCCTAAAAGCCAATCACAACACAATCTCCTTTAGTATGTCAAGTCGGCGGCGACGACAGCTTGCCTATTTCACGGAAATAGCTAATTATCACTTACAATGTTTTTTATAATGATGATCTCTCTTGGAGGAGTGCTTCTTATGAGAATGCCACCGCGGTGACTCGCGACCACGGCGCCTTTCGTCTGGGTACTCTGACGATCGACCTGGAAGACTGAAAAAACAACGGATGGTGAGGTAAAATTACAGGTGGTAAGATTACATGGTTATTTTATCAGTTTATTGCAAATACAGAAAAAGTTACGTTTAATCAAACATGAATGTAATGTATAGAAACGATAACGATAATTTAAAACTGGGCTACAAAATCAATCATTAGACAATTTTATCGTACATGTAAACTATGGCAATGCTTCTGTTGGTCTCCATGTACCTATTTTGTTTCAATGATGAAAAAACAAGCGAAGGAAAGTAATTTTCACTAGGCAAAAAAAATCACAGCTAATGTTAATCGTTGACGATCAAAAGTGCTTCACATGAGTTGACTTCGAATTTATTTTTACCTATTTCTCTTATGCATATCCGAGGACGGCGATAGTGGTGGCAGCGGTGGTGTGACTGATGTGTCGGAAGTAGCTGATGAGTCCAGACGCATCCCTGCTAGCTTCGGTTCCAGAATATGGCGAAGTTCACATTCTACCCAATCGTTCTCTGTATCTGGAAACATGAGATACATCAATTAAGACTTGAATTTTATTCCGAATTATGTGTACTTTCTATGATTATTTAAACACCACAGACATACGGAAAAGGAAAACATTGTGAAGAAACGTGGACTTATAATTTCTAACAATACGTTTGAAATCGCCAATCCGCCTTGAGCGAGCGTGGTGATTACAGATCAAACTTTATCCATGTGAGGTTTTTGTTAAGTATTTGGTACTTGTAGGATGACGAGGTAATTAAAGTTATTCAGTGTAAAGCTATACACAACTTTAAGCCATTACAAATACGATAAAGTATTATTTTGTATATAAACGTTTCCCCGCGAGGATTTTCTCCTGTGTCGTGGGTGTGTTACCAAACATACAATTTCACATACACATCACACCCAGACACGGCACAACAATTTGTGGATCACACAAAGAGTTGTTCCGTGCAGGAATCGAACCATACCACCCAAAACACTTTGTGCCGCAACCAGTTGCCCAGTCACCGCACCAACCTAGCCGTCAAGTGTAAAATTCAGTTACTCGTATTTCTCGGCATTGCTGTAGTATCAATAGTATTAACGTACTTTGTCCTGGAGGTTGTTGGCTGGTTCCAGGCTGTGGTTGTCTGGTTCCTTGTGCATCTGAATCTGCTGAGGTATCATGCAACGGCTCTGGTCGCCGTCCACTGGAGTACGCCACGCTGCCTCGACCAGAGTCCACATTAGATGATTGGCCTCCGTTTTTGTCATAGTCTGAAACATTTTAAAAGATGTCTTTGTAGGGCAATACAGAATTTGTAAGAGGATTAAAATTCCTTTAGGCTAGGATTTATTTGTTTCATATAGGGCTGATGTTAAATAAAATTGTTGCTGTCACACAAACATACTGACGCGACAGCATCATAATTATTCCTCAGGAACCTTTTATCTAACCATTAAAAAATAGCTTTTAGTTAAAAGTTGATGTAGCGTTAGCTCTATTCATGAAGGATTACGGAAGCGTGACTTTTTATAATTTCAATAAAACCTGTTAGGTACTTCATTTGTATTGTAAGAAAACCATTTATGTCAATGGTTCCATAAAGTTTGAATTTACATACACTGTAGCCAATTAAAGACATAAAAATGTGGTTTTAACGACTACGTAATTTGTTTCTTTCCTACTTCGTCAACTTGGGTATCATTTCAAAAGATTTACGATGGGTATAATTTTTTATGAGGTAACAAATATTTTAATTCGTTAGTGGAGTATGGTGATTAAGAAGTGAGATAATAAATAAACAGTGAATTTAAAGGCTATGAAAACTAATTCGACGTTAAATATTAGTGTTTTAAATTTTACCTGAGCTAGCTCCCGATCCAGCTCCTTTCTTCCCATGTGCTTTGAGATCTTCTATTCTATTTGGAGTCTGTCTTGATGATGAGGGCTGTGGGTTGTACGCCTCAGCTTTACCACTAGAGTTGTAAACACTATCAGCTGACTTCTGACTAGCACTCTCATCGTTCCTCTCTTGTGACGTTGAAGGATCATCCTTCTTATGTCCTATTGAATCTGGAGTTCTACGTTCCTTGTGAATGTCTGGCGTTCTTCTTTCTTTGTTGCTATCAGGAGTTCTTCTTTCCTTATGACTATCTGGTGTTCTTCTGTAGACGTTTTCCTGCATCCTTTGTGATTCTATTGATCGCCCACTTGTTCTGATACGTTCTTCATAACTAGATCTACCTTGAGCTGCTAGTCGTGCTCGGAAGCCTCCATCATCAGATTCCCTTTCCTCACCGTTCCGCAGATGCTCATTAGGTGTGTGATCTAGAAGATTACCGTGTGAGTTTCGTCTTCCAGGATCATGTATCTGTGGGGTTGTGACCTCTGGTCTATGTTGTGGTTCGTCTAGAAGGTGGGGATGCGAAGCCGCTCGTCTTCCTTCTACAAAGCCTCTTTGTCGCACTATCTCTCTTTCTAATTGCTGTGGACTTCTGAGATCTGGTCTTGAATGTGAGTTATCAAACTGGAAACATAATATTTGCATTTTTAGACCATATATAATGAATAATGATGGCGTATCTTATAAAATACAAATAGAAACAAATGGCTACTAAGTCAATGCCCGTTATTAATATTAGCTATGGTGGAAAATATATGCGCATTCTGTAGAGGAAGTGGTAATAAAAGTAGACGATATTCCTTAGGCGTTCGTTGTAAAACATGTTATATTATAACAGCTAAAGGAAGTGCGAAGTTGTTTGGTTTCCTCAATGCTGGCAGATGCGAATGTCTATAAAAAGTGTCTAGGTATTTCAAGAGTGCTTTGATTTAACGATATATTCCAGGTGTTTGACTTATAAGTATGAAAGACTCTTCTACCCAGATTATTGAAAGAAGGTAGCAGTTAATGATGATATCTTTTTTTTAATGTCAACTTGTTTTACACTTCAAGAATAACAAAAATGACACTTTTCATTGTATACATGAAACTTGTAAATAGATTGATTGCTATTATAAATTTTATCACACAGCGTTTCACAATAAACAATGTAAATAAAGGAATACTGGACGAATACAAGTACTATGAAAGAGAGAACAATGCTCCAATAAATCTAGTAAAAATCTTTGCTAAGATGGCGGCGCAGGCGCTTTGTACACTGAATATAATTGCTGCGTACTCGTGGGAACAAGGCGTTAATTGTCGAGAACCATTATTTCAACCTGAGAAAAGAACATGGAACTTTGTGTTGCAAGTGTTACGACAGTTGGACGAACTGTTTGAAGAATGTATCTTAGAATTACTTGTAATGATTCTTTTTAACACGATTTTCCGTATGAATTCATTGATCTTGTTAGAGGTTTTGAAATTAAACTAATTTCTCACGTCAATTTACTTGCAACCTATTTAAAAAGTGTTAAGGTCACTTTTGAAAAATATACTTACTTATTACATTTTGATATCTGCCGACTTCTAAGTTACGTAAAATCTTTTGAAATAACAATAATTCAATTTATGTCAATGTTCCCTTCAACCTTTCATAATAAATCATTAACACCTGGCTTTCCAAATGTCATTTATGTCAGAAAAACTATCGGCAATGTTTTAATTGTTTGAAACGTCTATTGTTAAAGCAAATGAGTTTATTGTACTCTTATACACACTATGCGCCGATTCATTATTATCTATACAGTAATCTACCTGTGTCTTAATTGCAAGTTTATATAATAGTTTATATTGTTATTAATTTTGTTGTAAATGATAGGTAAACAGTTTTGCTTACCTGTGATTGAGGTCCAGTTTTCAAAGATGTGAAATTTGCCATGGACCGAACTTCCATATCCCTTTGATACAGTGCACTTCTCCGGCCAGGAGGTCCATACTGTTGGTATAAAGCATCAGCGCCCAGGGCTTGTGGTTGTCGGTGAGGTGTACTGGCCAGCATTTCTTGTGATCTGGCTTGAGGGCTCATCATCATATGGGACTGTACCATCTGCTGCTGCTGCATTAGTTGCCTGAAGTTAAACATCCACATCATTAATATTTCCAACACACCATTAATCATTATTAGCTCTTAGCTTGTGTTGAAGGCACAGCTATGAAACTGGAATCTCTGTACAGAGATATTATGTTGATTGAAATTGATAAATGGTATTTCATTCACTTTTAATTGACTCTTTTATCTGATTGAAAATGAATATTAAATGGTAGGTTCCCACATATGCGATGTGGATGGCATATAATTACTGTGTCGTATGTTATTATCAACATTGTTGCTATAATATACAAACGCATAGTATTATTTTAATACATGGACTTAACGATCGTCATAAAACAAATTGGGTCGTATTGTTTAGAAATGCAACGCCATTATAATGTTATGCAGTTAGGGTACTGCATAATAGCATAACGGATATTAGTTGGAAGGAAGAGGATAACAAAGCTCTATCAAAACAAGGTGTCATACCTGTGCGGCGAAGGACTAGGATACGCCATGTTATTGGCGATGCCGTGGCTGTACTGCATTTCCGGTCTCGTCTGTGTCATTGGCCTTCCATATATTCCTTGCTCTACTTTTCGTGGTCCATTCTCTCTTGGTGTCACTTGTTCCGGTTCTGGCCTCTCTGGTCTCTTTCTTTCTTCGCTGTTATTCAAACTTGGCTCTTGTTCATTATTCTTCTCACCATCATTAGCATCTTTACTCTTAAACCTGCTTGAGATCATATCTTTAAGTGTGTGGTACGTTTTACTGACAGATTTCGTACTTTTCGGGGCGTCTCTTGTGTTATCTTTTCCTGTTTCAACCGTCACTGTTATGAGCTGTGAGTTGTTTGGGGTGTCGACTTTACCGTAGGTCTTTGCTGGTATGGGAGGTTTTGGAGAGTCGTAGTTTTGCATGTTCCTAGGCACAGCTCCCTGATTTTGGTTCATGTAGCCGTACTGCTCGTGGTACTGTCTGAAGCCGTCCCCAGACGTGCCAGCCTGCTGGTTCTGCGTGAGAAACGGTATGTATTAAGTATCGTGTGTTATTGTTAGTCGTGCCATGGGAAGCGCACACAATGGGCTGTTAGGGAGCTCGGATTGTTAGGAGCTGTGTTTTTCGTAGCTGTTAATGTGGTAACTTTGGTGAAAGGCGTCACTTAATTTCCATCTTTAATAATTAAAGATGGAAATTAAGAAAATAAGTGGCCTAAATGTCATCGAAAGTTTGTTGAAATTAATTATCTGTGCTTGTTTAATATAGTAAACTATCTTCCGTGTAATAAAGTTATTAATTGCTAGGTATGGCATCCACTATCATAATACTTGCATAATACTGGCATAATAAGCTTGTCTAAATTTAATGTCCTACTCGACGGTTATTTTATGTAACGCTAATGAGTTCATATTTCATAACATTAATGTCTCTTATTATTCTCTCGCAGACTAGATCATTTTAGAAGTAGTTTAGTACAACAAACATTTTCTACATCACTTAAATATTAATACCATTAGCAACCAACACACTCTCCCAAAACACCGGATACAGCTGATAAATACAGCCTTTACCAAAAAAACCTGCACATTTTCGAAACCGAAAATGGGAGAGAGAAAAAATACACAACATAGATATAATTATGTAAAATACAAACATTTTCCAGTGCGAATTCCACCATTTTTATTTTTAATAATCACTTCACATTACAACACAACTTAAGTTCATAAAGTTCTAAATATTACTGATGTCGTGCGCGCAACACCGGATGCGCGTGCGCTTGGATCCGACCGTGCGCGCGACGAGAGGCGAGGCTTGTATATGACGAATCGCGTTCCTACCTGTACGCCTTGTGCTTACTTCTATTCGAGTGAGAACTTCTTTATGAGACGGACTATTGTCTTCAATCTTAAATATGGTATGAATTTTAAGTGAGTCGCATGGCTCAAGTTCTTGGTTGACGGGATTTAACTCTTGTTATAATTGTAGTCCACAATCCTTATTAATTATTGTTAATTGTTATTTGGTTATGAATATAGTCTAGTTGTTGTTACTTATAGTAAATGTAAACAGAGATTATGAATCAAAAGGTTCTGATGATATTACATGATACATTGTTTCGGTATAGCAATTCTAGAGCCGAGTTTGCAAATATACATGTAAATGTTTCTTAAAAAATAATTATAACCACCAGGGCGTGTCTATTATATGAAGACACTATGGGCCAGTTATATACCTATGGTAGCTAAGGATATTGGTTACAAACTTTATTAACGTCGTCTTGGTCTCCTATACAAGTTGCACATTAAGCTTATTTTTTTTTAGAAAAGGAGGCAATCGAGCTGTCGGATTACTTGATGTTAAGTGATCAGTGCCCCCCAAGGATACCTACAACACCTAATTTAAGGTTTAAAGAAGTTAGAGCGATGTTAACTGATAGACCTTAAATTACTTTGTGTCAACGCTACCAATTGTCGCTTACACACCTATTTTTCGATCAGTTGCCCCTACTAGTTCCTAACTTTCACGATTTCTCTGATAATGTCTAGTCGTGGGTCGTAACTCATGTAGCCGTGACGTGCTCCATCATTAATAACCATCGATGTTATGCTCGAAGACATTCCATGAAACTTCCTTAATCCCTAATTATTTTCCAGTTGATGGGTTTTCGAATGGTTGTGTTCTTGTCCATTGATGTAGATTTGATATGCGATTGGATTAACATAATCTTCATGAACAAGCTGTCCAGTTTATCAAGATCTTGCTTAGAATGATCTGTTCAGACATTCAACGGCCAAGTTATACTGATTTCTTTTTAGCTTGATGTGTTTGTAGCTATATGCCTATCTATACATAGGCCATCCAGGGTAGCAATTATGTACCGCAGCTCGAAGCAAGAAAAGGAACGGAGTGATTTGTAGAGTCTGATATTTTTGTCATTTTCTCCATTAAATAATTATTCGCTCTTAGAATAAGACAAAGTTTATAGATCGTGGAAGCACAAATGATTATTAATCGCAGGGGCATACATACTGTCATACTTAAACACAGTTAAGAGTGTCTATTTATTTTGTTTTTGTGCGATGTCTAGTAATTACAATATTCGCCTTATGAAGCCGGCACTGTTCGAGTACAGCTCGGCACACAACCGTTGTTTCTCTGTACGCACCCAGCGCGCGCGCGCACACTGAATTTTTATGGGTTATTTTATACCACCGTCTCCTATTGGGTTTCATAACATTTACTTACACTGTTGTTGTCCGTACTTGAACTGGTCTAATGGTGTCTAGTGTACAAGTGGTCACTATTTCGGAAACACTCTTTATATTTCCTGTAGACACTAAAAAGGAATTAACCTAAACAATTTGGTGATATCAGCCTATAAATTGTGCCTTTATATAACAATTTGCGTATGTTTTTAAGTATTAATTGGTATTTACCTACATCATAGAATAACGATAAAGATGAAATCCTTTCTTGTGTTTCTTTTTTATGAGTGCAAAATCGATTAAGAAAAGCTCTACTAGTTTCGGACCACAGAGGGGTTCTTCCTCATGAGCAGCGTGCGCGGACGCTCTCAATATATACACGTGAGTAACCCGCGATTTTTAGTTAATTTAGTATGTCTCACGATAGTTATTATAAAAACAGAATCGATTAACTTACTTAAGAATACTGTAGATTATCTGAAACTTCACATTGGTATTAGCTTCAGCCCAATTCCGTCTACGCTCATTAATATTGCTACTACGCCACTTAGCTCTTCATATTCAATAATGATTACATTTTTTAGGGGGGAACAGCATTCAATTACTTCTTCTGCCATGGGTGATTAAAAATACACCGTAGCTTCTTCTGCTCCAAATCGGGACAGAACACGTTATTGTGTTTTTCCGCAATACCGATGAGAGAACGCTGTCGCGTCAAAATTCAAAAAGTAAAATTCAGTAAGTCATTACTGACATAACCAAACTTTAATTAATGGCATCGTAAGTTTTAGGATCCACTGCAAATAAATCTAGTTCACTATAAACAGTTTGCTTCGATCTAAATAAGAGCTACATATTTTTCTAATAAGATCCAGGTATAAGTGGTTCAGTCTAGCCTGAGTAATTGGAATTCCAGGCGGGATTCTAGTCACGTTTGTACCATTTCTGCTAACTTGTTGGGACCTGTTTGAAGGTTGTTTCGTCGTTTATTTACTTATGTGAACTTACTTAAGTTCACATAATTGTACTAAATGGATTTGAAGAATAAAAAATATAATAGAATATAAGAATTTTAAAGTAATAATTAGATTTTTTTAATACGTCTTTATTTTTTGATTATTTGATATTTCCACTTTTTAAAGTTTGTTTTAAATTGAAAAATGTCAAATGTCAAAATGTCAATGATAAATTGATAAATTGAGAAATTAATACAACGTGTGATTAAGAAAAAAGTTTTCAACATTCTTAAAAACCCATTAAAAAAGGTCTGACTCGTGAAGGATTTGAACCTCCGCCCTCCGATGGTCAAGATTTGAATTATATCGGCGCTCTAACCTACTGAGCTAACGAGCCTTGCTTTGTAAAGCCAAAATTGTCGACCAGTATCGTGAAGATGACGTCACGATTACTCATACAGCAGACAATAATATCAATAATGCCTAGTCTTTGAAAATAATGCTAGATAATTCTATGTACAACATTTGGCTTCAAACCAAAACCGTTGCAACGTCATACACACGAAAGTATAACAGTTGGAACAAAAAAGTATTAGGTAGATCTGGCTACAATTATGAAATTCACAAATAGAATGCACCATGTTGTGGCAGTCTACTCAGAAGGTTTTTTCCTACCTTTAACTATTTAACGATCAGTACTTGTTATTGCACAACATATCTTCTTCAAACACAAGGTATCATCTCTAAAGATGTGTTATTTCTTAAAGAATGGTAATGTTTTCTTCTGTTCATACATTAATGTGTTAGAACAAAACTGGTCATGTTTGTTTGTTATTTTGAGGTCTAAAAAGAAATTCGGTGTCTAGCACTATCAGTGTATTCAAGAGTCTTCTGCCATGACTATCTCAGTCTAAAATATGTAAAAACTCTAATAAACGAGAAAAAGTGTCTACAAATTGCTAAAAAAAGGTTTGACTCGTGAAGGATTTGAACCTCCGCCCTCCGATGGTCAAGAATTGAATTATATCGGCGCTCTAACCTACTGAGCTAACGAGTCTTGCTTCGTATTGACGAAAAACCTAACCACTAGTGTCGAAATGACGTCACTGTGACGTCACACCATAGCCATAACAAAGAAAACATAGAAGTTCAACAATTGCGAAAATAAAATACTATTCTTCATTACCTTTTCAAATTTTAACATAAACATGTAACTTGTAATATTATTTTATTTGTAAAGGTAAGAAATATAAGCAGCTCAAGCTCCCTTTCTTCCCCTATCAATAAATCCTCAAAGTTCAAATCACCTCGCCTAGTCTAGTCTTCAGAATGCCCATGGGTAGAGCTAATTGCTCGTCAGTAAGCCAATATAGTTATAGTAGCCAGATAGGATCAATATTCTGTTTTTTTTTTCATTGGGAATCAACTCCCAATGAAAAAAAAACAGAATATTGATCCTATCGTTTATTATACGAGTATCTACTTTGTTCAAAATAAAATCTAGCGAATTGAAGAACATGATTTCTAAAATGATGCCAGACTATTATTCGATTTTAACGTCCCAAATTACTTGTACCTATATGGTTTTATCGGAATAAATCAGTTGTGACGCAGACGCAGACGCGGAACTACAATTAGAGGATCACACAAGCAGTGGTTCCGTGCGGGAATTGGACTATCCAGCCACAGCACCAACCACGAGTATATGTTTGATTTTACAACTCTGTTTTGTTGTTAGTGAAACTACTGTCTTGTACTTATCATATATTATTTGTTAACCTATATTACCTATAACATGATTCACCCTCCTTTGTTTTGATCCGCGTTACTAGGCGATATAGATATTGTTTTCACTGCACAATGATAGCGATAAAAACTTGGATATTTTTGTTATCTTTTCCTTATTGGTGGTCTGGTTGAAATATTGGATTTACCAGTGATGACTCAGATTTAAATCCCTGGACGGGTAATTAGGTATATTATACGGTTTCATATCAATGTTTGGAATACTTTCTGTTTATAACTTATGTTTGTAGTCCTTTTGACCTTTGTCCTTTCGTCCATTAACAAACACTGAGTAATTCTGATGATGACAATAAAACTGAGGCAAGATAGATTAAGATTAGTGTGTGTAATAGAACTTTCAAGCGATTTCGAAAATACAAAATCCTTGTGTACCTGTATAACACCTACATAGGCAGCATAATAGTTACAAAATTATCTATCATATTATCTATACGAATGCATGACTAATCTTGACGTCATCTTCACTGTACTGATCGACGATTTCGACTGTATAAAACAAGGCTCGTTAGCTCAGTAGGTTAGAGCGCCGATATAATTCAATTCTTGACCATCGGAGGGCGGAGGTTCAAATCCTTCACGAGTCAGACCTTTTTATTGACGATTTTAAACATTTGCTAAACATTTTCAAGTAAATGGCACTTTGTTAAGAGCTCGATTTATGAAATTGTAAATGTAGATATGTTTAAACAGAGAAAGAATTTTATAAATACGACTTTAATATTCAATAGACTCTAGACCTTGCACTTCTATAGATCAATTGTTTTGATTGGCCCTCTTAAGGTATGTTGAAAACAAAAAGAACCACAGCCTTAACCAATTTTCGAAAGAGATCGACTCCATTAAAATGTAATGTAACCAGTTAACAACCCTGAAGGCAAACTTCATCGTATGGTAATTAATGGGTGTTCTTCTTGTAATGTGTTTTTATCTTGAAAATTCAACTTTGTCTATGTTTTGGTGTTATGTTTTTTTGCAGTTGATTATTGTACAATTATCGTGTTGATATTGTTATATGAGCAATCTTGACGTCATTTTCACTGTATTGATCGACAATTTCATTTGTATGAAGCAAGGCTCGTTAGCTCAGTAGGTTAGAGCGCCGATATAATTCAATTCTTGACCATCGGAGGGCGGAGGTTCAAGTCCTTCACGAGTCAAACCTTTTTTCAGCATTTTTTAGTCATTTTTTTTTTCGTTTATTAGAGTTTGTTCGTATTTTAGGCTAAGATAGTCATGGCAGAAGACTTTTGAACACACAGATAGTGCTAGACACAGAATTTCTTTTTAAACCTCAAAATAACAAACAAACTAACATGACCAGTTTTGTTCTTACACATCAATTAATCAACAAAAGAAAAGAAATTACCATTCTTTAAGAAATAATACATCTTTACATTTCATAGCTTCTGTTAGTAGATATGTAGTGCAACACCAAGTACTGATCGATAAATAGTTAAAGGTAGGAAGAAACAGTCTGAGTAGTCTGCACAACATGGTCTACTAGGGTGCATTCTAATTGGGAATTTCATCTTTGTAGCCAGATCTTATACTTTCGTTGCAAGTATTATACTTACGCGTGTATGACGTTGCAACGGTTTTGGTGTGAAGCCAAATGTTATTTTCAAAGTCTAGGCATTATTGATTTTAGTGTCTGCTGTATGAGTAATCGTGACGTCATCTTCACGATACTGGTCGACAGTTTTGGCTATACAAAGTAAGGCTCGTTAGCTCAGTAGGTTAGAGCGCCGATATAATTCAATTCTTGACCATCGGAGGGCGGAGGTTCAAATCCTTCACGAGTCAGACATTTTTTTAATTCTATTCACAACTCTTTTGTACAAAGTTTATAAAAATAAATGAAAGTTTTTAGTAGCTTTACGGATGGTGTATTGTATCACAGTAACAATAAATTAACAAAAGAAAGAGAAAAGAGGCCATCTCCATTGAAAGATAATGTAACCAGTTAACAACCCTGAGGCACATGCACCTTATCTTATGGTAATTAATTGACGTTCTAATAGCAAATTCACAATCCTGGTATTGGTCAAAGTTTCAGGTTCTTTGTTTCGAAAATTTAACGTTGTAATTTTGGTAGGAAGTATGTTTTTGGCACTAATTTATCGTACATTCATCGTCTTGATGTTGGTGTATGAGTAATCGTGACATTATTTTCTGTACCGGCCGTCAATTTGGACTGTATGAAGCAAGGCTCGTTAGCTCAGTAGGTTAGAGCGCCGATATAATTCAATTCTTGACCATCGGAGGGCGGAGGTTCAAATCCTTCACGAGTCAGACCTTTTTTGCCAACATGTAGATATTTTTTCACGATTATTTTAGACTTTTACATAATTTAGGCCGAGACAGCCATGGCAGAAGACTTTTGAACACACAGATAGTGCTAGACACCGAATTTCTTTTTAGACCTCAAAACAACAAACAAACATGACCAGTTTTATTCTAACACATTAATATATCAACAAAAAGATAAGATTACCGTTCTTTATGAAATAAGGAATACATCTTTACATGTAATGGATTCTGTTAGAAGAAGATATTATTACATATGTTATACAACGCTAACTACTGATCGCTAAAAAGTTAAAAAGTCTTTTCAGTATACTGCCACAACATGGACTATTAGGGTGCATTCTTATCACGAACTTCATAATTGTAGCTAGGCCTTCTACTTTTTTGTTGCAAGTGTTATACTTACGTGTGTATGACGTTGCAACGGTTTTGGTGTGTAGCCAAATGTTTTACATAGAATTATCCAGCATTAATTTTAAAGTCTAGGTATTATAGATATAGTGTCTGCTGTATGATTAATGTTGACGTCGTGTTTACAATACTGGTCGACAATTTTGGCTGTACGAAGCAAGACTCGTTAGCTCAGTAGGTTAGAGCGCCGATATAATTCAATTCTTGACCATCGGAGGGCGGAGGTTCAAATCCTTCACGAGTCAAACATTTTTTGCCAGAATGTCGGCATTTTTTCACGATTATTTTAAACTTTTACATATTTTAGGCTAAGATAGTTATAACAGAAGACTTTTGAACACACAGATAGTGTTAAACACCGAATTTCACAAGCATGACCAGTTTTGTTCTAACACATTAATGTTTCAACAGAAGGAAAGATTCTTTAAGAAATAACACATCTTTAGATATGATACCTTGTGTTTGAAGAAGATATGTTGTGCAATAACAAGTGCTGATCGTTAAACAGTCAAAGGTAGGAAGAAACCTTCTCAGTAGACTGCCACAACATGGTCTACTAGGGTGCATTCTAATTGGGAATTTCATCTTTGTAGCCAGATCTTATACTTTCGTTGCAAGTATTATACTTACGCGTGTATGACGTTGCAACGGTTTTGGTGTGAAGCCAAATGTTATTTTCAAAGTCTAGGCATTATAGATTTTAGTGTCTGCTGTATGAGTAATCGTGACGTCATCTTCACGATACTGGTCGACAATTTTGGCTGTACGAAGCAAGGCTCGTTAGCTCAGTAGGTTAGAGCGCCGATATAATTCAATTCTTGACCATCGGAGGGCGGAGGTTCAAATCCTTCACGAGTCAGACCTTTTTTCAGCAATTTATAGATACTTTTTCTCGTTTATTACAGTTTTTACAAATTTTAGGCTGAGCCAGTCATAGCAGAACACTCTTGAACACACTGATGGTGGTAGACACCGAATTTCATTTTATACCTTAAAATAACAAACAAGCATGATCAGTTTTACAGTAACACATTCATTTATAAATAAAAGAAAAGTTTTTCATACTTTGAGGTATAATACATCTTGAGATGTGATAGCTACTGTAAGAAAAATGTTGTGCAACACCAAGTACTGATCGTTAAATAGTTAAAGGTCGGAAGAAACATTTTGAGTAGACTGCCACAATTTGGTCTACTAGGGTGCATTCTAATTGTGAATTTCATATTTGTAGCCAGATCTAATACTTTTTTGTTACAACGGGTTTGGTGTGAAGCCAAATGTACAATGAATTATCTAGCACTATTTATAAAGTCTAGGCATTATTGATATTAGTGTCTGGTGTATGAGTAATCGTAACGTCATCTTCACTGTACTGGTCGACAATTTCGACTGAATGAAACAAGACTCGTTAGCTCAGTAGGTTAGAGCGCCGATATAATTCAATTCTTGACCATCGGAGGGCGGAGGTTCAAATCCTTCACGAGTCAGACCTTTTTTAATGATCTTTGCTATTTTAGTGGAAAAGTTGTCGAGTTAAAAAATATCTATCCTAAACTTTGTATAGAATAAGCTTCATACAAATGATATAACCGTACTGTAAAATGAACATGAGGCTTACCGTGTTGTTGAGGTACCTTCATCAAGCGCAACATACCTATAGTGCAAAAAATTAGCTTCTTATCAAAACTTAGATAGCACCTTCCTTTTTCAACACCTCCTGGTCACTCCACACAATTTATCTACAAAGATCTCGAGTCTAATTCCAAAAGAATAGTCATGGCCTCTTAGTAAAGTAACAAATTCGTCTTTATTGCAATCGAATTGAAAATGAATGACCTTTTACGCCACTTCATTATGATTACAGTCACTTTAGTAACACTGGAATCCCAAAAACTCCTCCTTGACATCAAATAACCCGAGCTTTAAGCAAAGTGAATTTTTTCCTGAAAAGTATAGAATTTTTTTAAAATTGACATTAAAAAGTTTTGACTCGTGAAGGATTTGAACCTCCGCCCTCCGATGGTCAAGAATTGAATTATATCGGCGCTCTAACCTACTGAGCTAACGAGCCTTGCTTCATACAGTCCAAATTATCGACCAGTACAGTGAAAATCACGTCACGATTACTCATACACCAATATCGAGACGATGAATGTACGAAACTCTAGTGCAAAAACAAAGTTATTTTTTTTTTAAGATCAATTTACAAGAACTCCTATTAATTACCATGCAATAAAGTGTCTGTGCCCTGAGGTACACCTCTCACCGCTGGAGAGGTGTACCTCAGGGTTGTTTACTCATTACTTTATTTTTCAATAGATGGTAATTTTCTCAAAGTGTAAGGATGTGGTTCTTCCGTAATTAATTTTGTGAATTTATTGTAACTGGAACAAAATAAACCCTTCCGAAACCTACTGCTTTTGTACTTGCTTTGATTAAGATCTGTAAACTTTTTACAAAAGAGACGTGAGATTTAATAAAAAAAGTCTGACTCGTGAAGGATTTGAACCTCCGCCCTCCGATGGTCAAGAATTGAATTATATCGGCGCTCTAACCTACTGAGCTAACGAGCCTTGCTTCATAAAGTTGAAATTGTCGACCAGTACAGTGAAGATGACGTCACAATGATTCAAACACCAGTATCAGAATATAATAACATTATGCAAGAATGTATTGGCGACGCTACAAAGCCGAGGGAATTTCATTTACTTAAAATTTACAAAAAACAATCGAAAAATCGGGATAATCCCTGGATAACAGATGCGATTGTCTGTTATTATGTATACGGAGTATATTTCAATAATCTTACTAATATTATAAACGCGAAAGTTTTTAAAGATGGATGGACGGATATTTGTTACTCTTCCTCGTGAAAACTAATGAAAGGATCTGCATGAAATTTTGGCATAAAGATAGAATTACAGTCAGGAATCACATATAACCTTCTTTATACCCTGGTGCTCCGGGTGCAGCTGCTGGCAGTAGCTAGATACAAATTAATACTTTTCCAGTGATGAAAATAAGGGCTTCAGAGCGCAGCGTCAATTACATCAAAATTTTGTATTTTGAGTCTTGGTGAGGCTCTTATTCTATTCTTGCACAATATTTTTATATATTCGAGTAATTGATATCTATTAATATTACCAGTAGTGTTTGAGTCATTGTGACGTGATTTTTTCGATATTGTTACCGTATTTCGCCTTCATGAAGCAAGGCTCGTTAGCTCAGTAGGTTAGAGCGCCGATATAATTCAATTCTTGACCATCGGAGGGCGGAGGTTCAAATCCTTCACGAGTCAGACTTTTTAGTTTTTATTCTGTTTTATTTTTGTATAAAATCAATGCTAAAGCAAAAATAACATTGACCTGCAAAAATTGGCTTCAGTATTTTCATAAAATTGGTGCAATTTACATACTTCGATCAAGGAAAAGATTACCATCCTTTAAAGTTTGATATATCATGAGAAAGTGTGTCTTTGATGTGATGGCGTCCATTAGAATAAGACACACTGTTCAAACTTAAGTTCTAATTTTTGAATAAATAAAGGCAGAGAGAAGACATAGTAGTTTATTAGTTTACTGCAACAACATCCACTACTACAGTATAAGCTGCTTCTTAATGGTAATTTTTGTACCTGGAGCTGGGAACTTGGACTTCTTTCTTTGAGACTTCTTTGTCAATATGACGATTTTGGTGTGAAGCCAAATGTTGTACACAGAATTATCTAGCATTACTTTCAAAGCTTAGGCATTATTGATTTTAGTGTCTGCTGTATGAGTAATCGTGACGTCATCTTCACGATACTGGTCGACAATTTTGGCTGTACAAAGCAAGGCTCGTTAGCTCAGTAGGTTAGAGCGCCGATATAATTCAATTCTTGACCATCGGAGGGCGGAGGTTCAAATCCTTCACGAGTCAGACCTTTTTTAAACTTATTTTGTCTTTTGCTTGATTTTATCATCAAAATATTAAACTATATGTAGCTAGTGTTATTCTTTACTAAGCCCTGTTTGGTTCTCGTGTTGGGTTATAGTAATTACTACGCCTGTCTGAATTATTACTACTTTTTTTAAGGGATATGATGGTCGACGAGCGGATTTATCATCCGATGGCCAACAATCGTCGTCTCTCATGGGTATATACAACACCAAAAGAGTTAATGTTCACTGGGGATACTTGTGGGTTTGAAAATGGGGGATTTGGGGATGGAGAGAGGGTTTGATATATTTGGCCATTTCTCTACTTAACTTTACTGGTATTCAGACTATTCATTGATAGCCCAGAATCTAGAATTAATTAAGCTCTATTAACAATCGAAGGTGAGAAGTTTACATTTCAATAGATCCTATCCTAATGAATTGGGACAGGTGAGGTCTAAATTCTAATTATGTATGTTTTAAGGTTAATTTCTTTTTCTGTCTCTTTTGCTGAATATTAGTGCTACATTTGATTGTTCTCACATCATTGAATCCACATAACAATGTAACCATGAATTTGGTTTTGAAAGTAATTGGAAAAGTTACCTTGGAGTATCTTGCTCGTTCTTCTCCAATGATATCTACATTGGTGCGGGCAAATAGTTTCACTAGCAGACTGACACTATTACTATCTGAAGAAAAAACAGTGTGTTGTTTTGATATGCTATGGATTTCTTTGCGGCAGTTTATCAATTTATAAGCAACATTCCATTAGTTTTGGTAAGAAGCCAAAACATATCGATTTAGGTGTATGAGTAATCGTGACGTCGTCTTCACTGTACTGGTCGACAATTTGGGCTGTATGAAGCAAGGCTCGTTAGCTCAGTAGGTTAGAGCGCCGATATAATTCAATTCTTGACCATCGGAGGGCGGAGGTTCAAATCCTTCACGAGTCAGAAATTTAGTTTTTATTCTGTTTTATTTTTGATATTTTTTTATTAAATCAGTGTTCAATATTTTTGTTTGCTTTAGCAAACAAAAATATTGAACTGCAAAAATTGCAGAATTGTAATTCACATATTTCACATATGACTGTATTGCCCCAATTGTTTCGATCAAAGGAAAGATCTATCTAGCTATATATACTTTAAAGTATCATCATGACAAACAAGGCAATATTGATGTGATGGGGTCTATTAGAAGAAGACACATTGTTCATCCTAAGTTCAATTTTTTTAATAAATAAAGGCAGAGAGAATACTTCTTATGTTACTGCAGTAACATCCACTACTACACTATAAGCTGCTTCTTAATGGTCATTTTTGTAAATGTAGCTGGGAACTTGGACTTTTTTTTGACACTTTTTGTCATTATGACGATTCTGGTGTGAAGCCAAATGTTGTATGTAAAATTATCTAGCATTATTTTCAAAGTCTAGGTATTATTGATATTAATGTCTGCTGTATGAATAATCGTGACGTCACCTTTACGATACTGGTCGACAGTTTTGGCATTACGAAGTAAGGCTCGTTAGCTCAGTAGGTTAGAGCGCCGATATAATTCAATTCTTGACCATCGGAGGGCGGAGGTTCAAATCCTTCACGAGTCAGACCTTTTTTAAATATATTTTTGCTATCGTTCTTTATGAATTGCTTATTATTGAATTTATTTTCAAAATGGCTATCACAAACTTTCCACGCTTCGAAACGTCATCGGAGACATTTCACAGTTTTTATGGCGTTTATTTTTGGTTTTGGGAAATTTTATTGTTTTTTGAGAAAAGAGGGAAGAGTTAAAACATTCTGTTTTTTGAGGGTAAAAATAATCTCTTTCTCGCCCTAGGTTGGACGACAGAGAGTGTCAGATTCTTACTGACGAAAAACTACCCTGTAACTTCTCCTGTTGCTGCTTCTAACTTGCTGCGCTTTTCTTGCAACCGAGGCTAGAAGACATTCACACTCACAACGCCATCTACCTTCTTATCTATGTACTATTTGAAAGCCTAGAAAACTTTATCAATGTATATTTTGATAGAATTAATATAATCAATATCTTCATTGACTACCTACTGAATTATCATAAGTATCAGCGCAGTTATCGCTGCACAATACAAGTGATGTCATCACAACAAATGTTTAGGCAGAAACAATGGAATCTTAAATGATTACCTTCTTGCATACCTCTTTTATTTCATATACATTACTTAAATAATAATCGCTACCTTTGAAGATTTTGAAATAGTTTTAAAGCAGCACATATCGTCGTGGTGGCTTAAAGTTTAGGGTGCCTGCTTTTCATGTAGTAGGAGTTAGGTATTTGTGCTTTCTATGATTATTTAAACATCACTGCATTTCGGTAAAGGAAAACATCAGGATGCAACCAGGGCTTATAGTTTCTAATTATAAGTTTGAAATCGCTAATCCGCCTTGAGCAAGCGTGGTGATTAATGCTCATACCTTCTTCGTGTGAGAAGAAGCTTTTACTCAGCAGTGGGCACTTATAGGTTGATGATGCGGTTAGGTGATGTGTAAAGCAGAATATCAGCTCACAATTTGACAAATTAAAAATTTACATTTGCTATCTTAAGTCTCATCTTTCCACTATTGGTTAAACTAGTATAGAGTTTCTTTATTACCATAATCATAAAATTATCTCTTATACATATGTTTCCTAGTCAACTATATTAAGATTGTCAATCCAACCACGTATTGTGACGTCACAACCTCAATCCCGACCTTGGCTGTCCAAGTACATGACACATTCATCCTTTAGCACAACCTTTTAAGGTAATGAATTTACGGTTTAAAATGGATTAACATTATTATAATATTGTTTTGTTGGGAATGGAGGCAGTGACCGACGCGGCATTTTCGCATAGTGATGAGGAAAAAAATATTTTATAAGGCTTATAATAAAGCTAGAATATAATGTTCAAAGAAACGTGCAGGTTTCGTTATATAAAATCTTTTCATTTACATTAAATTAAACGCTGTGTTAGTCGGAGGCTCATCCCTTCCACCCCTATTATTCTAAATCCCCAAATTGCGAACTACCCACAAAAGGGTGTCAATGCACTTGTGACTCTGGGCTGTTTGGATTGCCTGCTTACTACCAGGGATTGCGTCAGCTCGATTGCCGAAAAATCGTATAAGAAATACCTACTATTACAGTTTTAAAAATTGAGTAAAATTATTAAATAGAAATCCACATGATGACTAAAGGATCCGAAAATTATGAATTAAAATGCCATCATCAATGAAACAATGAATTTATTTTTGCAAATAGAGGCATTTTTACACGTCAAATTATATGTAAAAAACTAGATGAATTGCATTTCCTATCTGACTACTCTGAGAAGAAATGCCGAAAGAAACTCAGAGGTCAGTCTCTTTTCAAGTCATCAAAGTTTCAAGTCACTCAATTTCCTTAATATATCACAATGAATAAACTCACATTCCATTTAAACAAAGTTAAAACCTAGCTTAACAAAGGAAGTGAATTAGTTGGAGTCTAAGATACCGATCTAAAGTGGTAATTACATTACTAGTGTGGAGATTACACCAGTGATAGACAATGACCATGCTTGGAGCAAGGAACTGTCGAGGCTTAACACTGGTTAGTTGTCAGGAAGAGGTAGATTCTCCTTATATGTATTTATAGGCTTAATAGAAAAAGGACTTAATGAATGCACTAAGTGTATTTTAGTAAAGTTTTATTGTACTACTACCTAAGTATCTACTACTGTTATAAAGGACATACTTTGTAAGTATCAATGGATTGTTTTTAGTCCTTCATGTAAAAACAACTGAACGGATCCGAATGAAATTTGGCGTATATATAATAGTTTGGAATAACTTATAGACTAATTTTTCGGGCGAAGCTACACTAGCAGAACTGCAGAAGTCGCAGCTAGATGGTTATAAAAATTAATTTGTGTGTATACATGTGATAATGATCACATTCAGCCCAACAGAGCTTCGCGCCATATGTATTATTTTTTTTTAAAGAAAAGACAAGGAAGAAAGTTGAACCAACCGTTCAGAATGAATGAAAGTTATGTAAATACTAACCATTGTATACTAATTTTAAAGTATAATAAGGCATAGTTTGCAGGTTATTTTTAATAGCTTTTTTCCTTTTTCTTCTCGGCCTGTAAAACCGCGACTAACCATCCGTGTCTGTTAGCAAAATATCGATTAATAAAGTACAGTTGGAGGCAACTCTAGTCGGTCACTAGTGAGGTGTAATTTGTCGATAACATCCGTTAGACTATCGATGTTTATGGTTATTGTTACGATCGGTCAGTAAGTAGGTTTGTTTAGGGGTGGTAGACAAGTAAAGTGCTTGCATTTTTTGCAATTAACATTTATGCATTGTATAAATTACATTGGAACCTTCTCATTGCATTTATTAAAACTTAACCGCATTCAAATGCTTCAAGTAATTTTAAAGGTCTAAGCATAGGGACATACAGCGGGAAGCGACTTTGGTTTATACCCATTTTGCACAGAATCTTCGAAGCGTGTGCGTAAGTGTGGGAGAGCCATGCTTCGGCTCGACCGTAGTGATACCACGGCCTCACAGAAAACGGGCGTGAAATAACCACAGCGTTGTGTTTCGCCGCGTGAGTGAGGTTACAGGAGGCCCAATCCTTCTCCTCCCCCAATCCCTGAATCTCCAAATCCCTAATCCCTAAAAGGTCGGCAACGCACTCGTAAACTCCTCCGTTGCGAGTGTCCATGGGCAGCGCTGATTGCTTACCATCAGGTAATCCGTTTGCTCGCTTGCCGACCTATTACATAAAAAAAAGCTTGTAATATCACGTCTTCTTTACGGCTTCTCTTGTGAGCAATCAAATATTTAGCTTAGATTCATTTTTGACAACGAAAAGTTAAAGTATCTTCAAATTAAATACACCCTCACCTGCTTAACCCATTATCCATAGGTACCAACCGTAACGAAACGTTATTTAACTATATAAAAAACTAATTTCACGGCTTGATAACCAGAGTAATTTGGACCTTAAGTGATTACACTTGAGTTTATTATAGGAAATTGGAAACTTTTTGTTTTTGGCGACCCTAGGCTTCAATGTGGACGATTTGAACACTAAGTTACACAGATTTATACAGATTACTAGGTACATTATGCTTAGATACTAGAAGTCTAGACTCTGTAATCAGTTGGTTTAGTTATTCATGGCACAAGAAAATGGAATACCATATAAGGCAATTACTGTTCTTTGATCTGATGGTGGTAAGAATGGAAGAGGCGGATCCTTCAGCCTTGTTTAAGGTCTGTGGGTGTGATTGTTGGGTTTTTAATTTAAATATTGCAGATTTTTCTTTATTCCCAAAAGGGATAGTCTTTTGATACGATACGACGCCAGACTTCTTATTTAAATAGACATATTTTATCTTCTGTACTTTACGCACGATATAGTGGGTTTTTGCTAAAAATAAAAATGCAATTATTGCTTAACATAACCATTTTTCATCTTCACCAAAGTTACCGCGTTTACAGATTTGACAACTATAGCTTTATTTTTTTTTTGCCTTTTCAGGTTAAGGACTTATTGTACTTACCTCTGAATGTGTCCAAGCTGAGAGGGCTTTAGGTGGCGTGTCAGGAGCTACAGCACCGAGCCTACCCCTCTTCCTCGCCTCTTGGAGTATCGGCACTTTGGAGTTCTTGTCTCCTGAGGACAGGATCACTTCGCGTTCTATCTGTTGGGAGGAAAGCCTGATTAATGCTAATTGTCTATAGGGATTTTCAATGTGGAGATACTTAAATAACAGATGCCTTCTTTAACGGAACAAGCGCTAGAGAATGAGAAAAATATTATCTTTGAGTTTGCCTGTTTTGGATCTTAAAAGTCCATGATAATGATGGGAGAAAATCGAGTCGATCGATGTTAATCGATACCTATATAAAAACGTCGTTAACAACTATCTACCCATTATATACTGCAGTTCAGAATGTTATATTCATGAGATTGTAAATTCGATAGCCACTGATACCAGTAACTTCCTTTACATATACTATTATGCAGATCGTCTGGACGATGGGTAATAAGCTAGTAAACATGGGTTTCAACCTCACGACCATTTCCTATAAACAAAGCCTTGGCAATTTGCCTAGAATGGAACGTTACTTAGCACTTAGTATTAGCATGCATACACACAATTAGATTTAAGGTGTAGATAAAGCTGACAGGGAAACGTTGGTAGAGGTGGATGTTCATTCACTCATCAGGTTACTATATCACTACCAGGAATGTCCCAAAATGGTAATAGAATGTATAAAAATTTTTGATGTACCTTTATCTTAAATTATAGAAAGAATAAATACTAATAATGATCGTCACAATGGTGCTATTGTTAATTACGTAGCTGAATCTGATAAACTTACCAAAATATTATTTCAAAGCGACTTAACAGAAGACGATACTAATGAAAAAGGAATAAATACTAAAGTGGTAGCACAAAAACGTGATTATTCTCACCTACATCCAAACGTCACAAAGAATAATCCAAAATACAACACTAAAACAGAAATTCTACAGATTTTCGATTAAATCACACACGTCTCGCCTGTAGATGAGCTATGTAACAATGAAGAACTTTCACTCAGACTCCATACAAAGCAAAAAATATCAATTCTCATGTATTGGAGAAATCGCGGATATTACTGGGATCCAATCACGATTTGTTTATTGCTTGTAAATGGAGCGGTACAAGTACTTAAGTTTTATGCACCATGAGAAAGAAAAGTGATTTTGTTTACAGATCGTAATTAAACTTACTGTAATGTGGAGTAGGTTATCTGACTAATTTAAGCTTATGGTGATGAGATTTTATTTTCAATAAGGAAGATTTTGAAGGGCTTAAAGTCACGTCAACTGGCGTGAGTGGGACAATAGGCTAGTTTCAGGCTCTTACTGTCTTAAAACCACCCCGTTCTTTCACCTGGCCAATTAAAATAATTGAAAAAAACAGTAACAAAGTTACTGATAAACCATAAAGCAAATTACAGTGTGTTTTATTTAATCGCCACAGAACCTCATAATTTTCCTCCCAGCAAGAAAAAAATATTGTCGCCATTACGATAGACAATTTATCGTGCACAGGAGCAATCTAAATATATATACGACACATAACTCGCATGTCAGTAACCCGAGGCAAGTCGAGTGGAGCCAGTCCAGCCACTTAACTAGCGGACTTGCCCGTCACTGACTTGAATGACGGAAGGATGGACAGGGATAAACTGTTTGTATGTGGTGTCGATGTCGATGTAAATGATTGTGAAGAAGCAAATGAGCAAGGTTATAATGAAAAGGAGTATAATGTAGAAGGTCTAGCATAAATAGATGAATTTTAACACAAATCTACATATTAGCAGAGAAAGAATGAGGGATTATAGATTATGTTAGGGATAAAATGCTCATATTTCTGATGACACAAATGATTATGATTTGAAAAGAAATTGTTTCATCTGTGTCAAGTTTAAAGCAAACATTAGTAGGTTTTTTATATAAATAGATAGAGTGATATTGTAGACAAAGGGCCACGCTTAAGATTAATTTGAGACTGTAATATGTGATGGTAATCCAGTACTTACAGGGAACTTGTTGGAATGTGTATGTAGTGCAGCCGGTAGAGAAGGAGCGGGGGCGCCGGGCAGCGCCGCCTCGGGCGCCGGCGGCATTCTGTACGGAGGCCCACCTTCGACTGTACCTGGAAATAAAGGGAGAAAGTTGTAGATAATACCATGGAACGGAATACATTATAAAATCTGAATAAGTGAAATGAATCAATTATCTATTTTGATAATATTTTAACTCGAGGTGTTTCGGGAGAAATATAACCAAACTTGGTTGGTAAGGTTTTATGCAGAAGGATTGCTATCTACTCCTTTAAATGCAAAAAAGTAATTTAACCATATTGTTAAGACCGTGTTCAAGAGTGCAAAATAACCGCAACCCGATGTATCTATGTCTCTTAGTGTAATCACAATATTTTTAGCGAATAAACTTGAAAATAAGGCTGTATTCCATCGTAGAGGACATAATAATGAGAAATTACTGTTGTCGACAGCCGACAAAGGAAGTCATGCAAAAAAGATTGCACTTATTAAGTTAATGCGGGATGATGATAGTAATATCAACGCGCAAGTTGTGCACTGGACTGGAATTATGTAAGTTATTCTCATGAATACGTCACTAGGGGAGATAGGAGTAGATATTATGATATGGATAGTGCATTAGCCTCTTGGTTACGGTAGTGTAGAATACAATTAATTGGTCACTATTTACATTTTTCCATGGTTGTCGTGAGAACCGTAACAATTAAGAGCTAAAGCGCTCTAATAAAAATCTAACTCTTTCACATAGGTCTATGCAAAAATTCGAAAATTTCAAGTTTGTTAGACTGCAGTTTATAGCAAACTCCTCTTTTATAAAGGCAGTTCATAGTTCAATTTACTTGGAGACATTTATTTCAGTTATTTATGATATCTTGAAAGAATTATCACAATATATAATGTCTTTCATCTGCGAATTTATAGTTTATATAATGAAACGCTACACTCGGTTATCGTTAGTTCTGGTATGAGTAAAAAATCTTATGTTGTTAGTTCTGGTATGAGTACCATGTGGTAGTGAACATCTTCTAGTTTTCAATTTCCAAACGGATTGAAATCAATGTATCTATACCAAATTGAAGTTATCCATGACTGTCTGTCAATGTACGAAACTTGTGCGATTGATTGACCTATCTGTGATGTGTAATGAGCAAACCCGAATGCATTTTTTGGGATTTTATTTACAATGATACCGATTCTATCTTTATGTTTTAAGAAACCTGTACCCCCTGTACCTATCAGTGAATTAAACTAATGCACGCCTTAGTGATAATTTACTTTCTGCGAACCTAGATGGCGTTTGCACTGACAAGTGAATAGAACTGATTGGATAGAATCGTGCAGTACCGTTATTTGAATTATTGTTATCATTAACTTCCTCAAGAAATAGAATTAAGAATGTTACTATTTGTACACTTAATTTTTCATTTGAGTTTGGATTTTACCGCTACAGAACTTAAACAAAACCTTTTTTTTAAGAGTGGTAGTTCTAGCATACTTGAAGCAATCTTGAGATACATTATTATAATTTTACAACAGGATGTCTAAAATGACTTTTAAGTACGACCAGCTAATGTGACGGTACCGTGGTTTGCGGTGTAAGCCCCTGACGGTAAACCGCAGTGATCTATTGATGAATGCGCGTGTGCAAGTGCGCGACTAGAACAGGTATTATTAAATTGCTACTTTACTCTTTCTAGGTTAAAACTTAACTGGAAATTGTGATGGCAGGTAATTTGAAAATAGAACAAGACTTGGTAATAATGATTATGAACACCATGGTCCTCATATTTTTACTTTTGTGAGTCGACATCAAAAGAGATTGTTGACTTTTTTCGAGGGGGAATTATGATCAAGTGACTTAAGGAAGAGAAAGTGTCAGACTCTTACTGACTAAATATCACCTTGTTCCTTTTTATGCTCCGAGCCGGGGTTTATTCTCAGAACAGTTAGATTGTAGTAATAGAAATTCACAAAAGTATCTGAAATTTTTCTTTTTTAATATTCAAAGGCGTAGGTGGAAGATACATATTAAAATCTTATGTTATTATTAATTACAATTCATTTTAGTTTTGCATAACGTGGAATATTTGATTGGACGAGGAAGTAGTAAACTTATTTTTGATGAGCTAAATGTCATTACCCAATCATATAAATATCTAATAATTAATAATAATTTGTAGATAGTTATATCTTCATCCCAAAAATAAGATAAGCAGTTAAAATATCTGATTGATTGCAATTGTTTTATAATAGCAACATCTTATCTTAAAAGACTTCGTTACAATTTCGTCAAAATACCGAAATTATATTATTATTATACTGTTAAAACAAAAAATTATGAAAGCTTCTTATCCATAACCTCAATTACGGTTTTTACCAAATTAAAATTGTTCTTCTAAAGTGGACAATGCTCCATATTTTTTGTGACAGACATTAAATTAAGATGAGAAGTACAAAAACATGTTAGTAGTGGCAATGAATGTCCGCCATTTTGGTATCAGCTGTGAACCGGTCCGTACGGCTGGAACGGTACCTTTTGTATTGGGTTACATTGACGATATTGTGCTAAGTGCCCCTGCTTGAGTCACTTGTACCTTGATCCTAAACTATAAATCAACTTTGAATAATTAATTACATTTATTTTGGATTTTTGAGTTCGAGTATTGGTGTGTGAAAAATAGATTCGATTCGATTCATATGAGTTAGGATCCCTAGGACATTCCTACTTAGATAATATTTTAAAAAGAAAATCTCTAACACCAAAATATATAAATATTATAAGTTGATTCTCTAACAAAATATGCAAACAAGCTTTAAAGTAGATCACAACATTACGTAAATGTATCCGGTAAAAAAATTCAATACATCGAAGCTTTATCCATTTATGTAACACCATGGACATGGCAGATTATCGCTATTAGTAAATAAATCATAATCTAATTAATATTCACGCTAATTATTCATAACAGATAAGGAACGGAAGGCGTTACGTTATTGCTATAAAAAATTGTTGTGCAAGCGAAATAAGTAAATCTCAAACAATAGCTAAAGCAGTTTCCGAACGCAGCGCGGTAAAAACAATATGGCTGCGGTTTTTGGCGGGAAAGAAAGTGACAGGTCTTTGAGCGAGCCAGTAGCTTGCCTTTTTTTACTTATCAATAAATTATAGTCTTGTAACTTGTTCTTTTTGCATGCGTGTTCGTATAATTTATTGAAATTACAATTTTATAGTTTTCTTATTTACAACAGATTTATTATAATATATTGCTTATTTATCTCTAATATCCGTCTGATTTGAATATTAATTTCTTTATTTCAGACCAACTAATGTATACATTTAGATTTTTATCCAAAGATAAGATCAGATGTTTATCTAAGTTCTGAGAACAACTATTAAATCTTACAGTTAGGTTTACTTTAAAAATCCACCTCACGATCATGGATTTAACGGATCAAGTTGAAGATGGTTGTGTTAATTTAGACATTAAAGTTATTGTTATAGGGTTTACAATCGTTGAGCATAAGTTTGAGGGTCCTGCGATAAGCAGGTGCATAGAGTTGACTTTTAACCGTGCATCTGTTTAGTATCGGTGTTTAGTTCTTTGTTGCCTGCAAAGGTTTTTTATTCCAACGGTTTTAAAAACTGAACAGGAAAAAATGTTCGTTAACTTATAGATAACCAGTGGAACTCATAAACGTGAGAACTAAGAAAATGAGAGAAATGAATTAAATTTTTTGCAATACGTTTGACAAAGTGAGTGTAAGACTTGGAAAGCAAAATAACCGAACAAAATAGTAAGGTTGTATGAAGGTTGATATGTAACAATAATGAGTTTGTGGTCTATCTGATATAGTAGTGATGGCCCAGAGGCTAGGCGCCCGCTTCTTATGCATGAGGGTGTGGGTAATAAACCTGGCAATTGCCAATGTGACTTTTTCCGAGTTTTTATGTACTTACTAACATTACTTAGACACCACTATCATACGGTGAAGGAAACCATCGTGAGGAAATCTGGACTTATTCATTTCTAATTATAAGTTTGTAATCGCCAACCCGCATTGAGCAAGCGTGGTGATTAATGCTCTAACCTTCTCCGTTTGAGAAGAGGCCTTTGCTCAGCAGTGGGCACTTATAGGCTGATGATGATGATGATGAATTATAAGTTTAAAATGGCCGATCTGCTTTGAGCAAGCGTAATGATTAATATTCAAAACTTCTCCATGTGAGAAGAGGCTTTTGTGCTGTGGGCACTTATAGGCTGATGATATGTGTTCCATCGGATAGAATACCGTAGAATGGAATAAAAATACATATTCCAATAACTCTGAATAACTTAGAATCAAAAGTAATCAGAAGACAACAGACATGAAAACTTCTATACTAAAAATAGAAAAGATCAAAAAAAATAGAACAGTACTTTTTAAACCAAATCTGTCTTACCAAATGCCATTTTAGACAGTTAAATGGTGGTCGTGAAGTGGGTGTACCAGAGTGCAAACAAAACCATGAATTAATTACGCAAACAGATTTAGTTACAGCCTCGTTACCTAGCCACCATATTTGGCAATAAATGCCTGTTAACTCATGTTAATGTTGGGGATATATCAATATCTGCTCAAGTAGGCTGTATGTTACTTTACCAATCAGGTGCATTGGAATGTGCAGTTTTATAAGTACTGGGTCTATTACTAATGGATTTTTAAGGAGTTTGTTTGGTCTTAGTTTAGACTAGCATCTTGTATTTCGAGTCTTTACGGTAAGCTAGTATCATCCCTATTTAATTTGTTGCGTTACTTCGAGGTTTAAAAAATCAACCAATAATCTGCATCGACAATGACGTTAGTCACGTAGGTGACGCAGTTGACATGAGACAGTTCGTCGACGTCGCCGCAACGCGTACGCTGCTCATGAATAAGAGTCCCGCTGTTACTCGAAACTAGTAGAGCTTTTCTTAGTCCATTCAGGCGAGTAAGTTTTTAATGAAAATTTAAAATTTTGCGCATAGTGTTTATATTTATTTTTAGTTTTAGCCCCGATGGTAAGTGATCTTCATCACAATTCTATTGACGATGTTTTAAGAAAAAGTGTGCTATTGCTTGAATATATTTCTATGGCAACAGATAGGTTATTTTAGGTTATATGTAGGATAGGTTATTTTTAACGATTCTATGAATTAACTCTGTTTGTTTCTCATTTTACATCCTTTCCCTTTCTCTTATAATTGAGCCTAAAAAGGTTGTAACCAATGAGTTGCTTAATCTTTAGCCATTACTCCTATTGTCAGGTGTTCCGTCAGCCGTCAAAAGTAGACTCCATTGTTCGTTACACCTTGAATAGTACCTGTCAATCTGACATATGACCTTAGGTCGACAGCTTACTGTTCAAATTGCATTGATTGCCGTTTGTAATTGAGTATTGTTTTTTTTCTCCTTGTTAATTTGTGGGAAAGTATGAAAAGGGACATGGTCATTCATATTTAGAATGTTTTTGACAAATACATTTGAAATAGGTACTTCTGGTGTTTAACAGAGTACGATATCTGCATACTTTTAAGCGTTATTACCCGTATATAAAAACTCAGCTAGATAGGGCACAGTCGGGGTTGCGGGGCAAGCTTAATAAGGTACCGTGACCTCAATATGATAACCTGCAGGAGGAGAAGGAATGGAAGGGTTTGTTCAGTCTGCAGTAGGAGCAGAAACGGCGAGGTTTTTAGTCAGTAAGAGGCTGATATTCCATTCCTTTCGCCATTACCTAGGTGAAGAAAAGTCATGATTTTTCCTTCCCAAAAAAAGGCCAACGTTTGTAATTTTACTTGGAGTAGACTAAAATTTTCCTTAGTTTTTGGACGTACTTACATTTTGCTCTTGTAGACCGTCAATTCGTCAATTCCTTTGCAATAGTGGTCAAAATATAGTCGCCTAAGCCGTGTTATATTTGGAATACAAGTGTTTGCTAATACAAAATTCGCACATAAGTCATTCCAATTAGTTTCAAACAGAAAATTGTTAAAAGAGACATAAATTTCTCTGTCACAAGTCTACGTGACAGCCAGCTTTAGTATAAATTTATGCTAAAATAATATTTTATTGAGTTTTAATGCGCATTCAGCTTTGAACACATTAATAATATGCTTTGCGATTAGGATATTACGTTAGTTCTGAGAAATGTCTTAATTAAATTAAGGTAGGTAGGTAAGTATTTTGGCATTTCAATGTCAACACTGTTATCCATTTTTTACTACAATAAAACAATAAATCCGTTACTTTCATTTTAATCACAACATTTTTAATTTGTTTAAGAACATTTGATAAATAAAATACTTATAAACCTCTAGCTAACTTCATCATCATCATCATCCTTCTGCCCTTGTCCCGTTTTATTTGGGGTCGGCGCAATATGTTTCTTTCTTCCATTCTGTCCTGTCACTCGTCACGCTATCGCTAACTCCTCTGTCTTCCATATCACTTCTCACACAATCCATCCATATTTTCTTTGGTCTCCCTCTCCCTCTCCATCCATCCACATTTATATTCATGGCTTTTTTGTAACATGCTTTTCATCCCTCCTTTTCACATGGCCATACCAAGACAAACGGTTCCCTTTCAACTTTTCAGTCACTGGCGCCACTTTCAAACTTCCTCTAATATACGCATTTCTCACTTTATCCATTCTCGTCACACTACACATCCATCTCAGCATTCTCATCTCTGCTACATGCAATCGCTTTTCATCCGTTTTTTTCAGAGCCCAACATTCTGACCTCTACCTAACTTATAATAGTAAAAATAGAAACTAACAGCCTTCTTTGCAATTAAAACTGTGCTATGATGCAAGGTTTCCGGTCAATATTAATTTTATCGTATCAGGATAAGATCTTAAAACCTAGGTACATAAAATGTTCAATCGATATAAGAAGCGAAAAATTTATAAAATTTTAGTGTGTTTGTTTGCTTGATCGCAATTATCTTCGAAACTACTGGTACGAATTCAACAATTGTTTTTGTGTTGGATAGTCCACTTATCCAGGAAGGTTATATATATGCTAAAGATTTTTTTTATTAACTTTTAAACTTTTGCGTTTTATGTTTGCAACATAGGTACAATAACGTGGGTATTAACGCAAAAAATGATTATTTAAATACCTTGGTAGGCAACCAGGTCAAAACGTCAAGCCTACCAACCAACCACGCTCTGCTATCACCTCTTTTTAACCTGCTAATACTACTTATATAACTTAACATATATAATACTAATATATTAATTTGCGTTCATCGCATTTATTATCAATTTTATTATTATTGTAAACTTAATAGAACCTATAGTAAGTCCTATTGACTTACTATAGGTTCTATTAAGTTAGTTTTTTAAATCTGATCCAACAGACAAACTGTGTATACAGTTTTGTTGGACATTTTATACTTTTTATAATGTAAAATGTACCTTTTAAGCAATAATAAATAAATAAATACCAAGGTATTTAAATAATTATTATTCAGACCTTTCTTATCTCTAGTTCTAAGATACTTAACCGCTGTACTTAGAGCTATAACAATTTTACACATACATATATAAAAGAATCTTGATGAAAAAATATTTCTTAGGTACTCTGCGACGAAATGCTGAAACAAACTCGAGATTTTTGTGAAAATATCAAGAGATTATAAAATTACTTTCTTAAATCTCCAATGACGACTGACAAATATAGAGAAATCCTATTTGTGGTTTGTCATTATAGATTTTGTGCGTGATTTTTATACATTTCAAAACTCTTGGTATGCAGACGGAGTCATTAATATCTAATATTATCTTCTACACCAATAGATTTACATAAGTATTAATAATAATAGAGTGAAATACATATAATATTCGTATGTTAAGAACATTGCTTTGCTCCAATACGTACCAAGATATCCTAAGGAATTATGTTACATGGATTTTTGAAATAATAACTAGGACTCTTTAATTAGATATCAAGTATTAGTTTCACGTACGTACCTACTTTTTTTTTATAACAATTAGTCTCCTCATATATCATGAAAATCGTAGTCGACCTAAGCCCTAAGTATCACTTGAAATTAGTCGAGTTAATAACTGTAATAAATTAATTAAATATGTCTCAGAAAAGTCTCTATATTTCAACTGTATTATTTATTTTCATTTATTTTAAACCTTTAATGTGTTCTTAATTTAAACTTTTAAATATTTGACGCTGGAAACAGCATAATATTATGGACATAAACCTCCGTGTAAGTAATACCTCTGTAAGAATATTTCAACAAAAAAAAAAACATGTTATTTTATATAACATATTGAGTAGAACAAAAATATAATTATTATGTTATCTAACCTCATTTTTATTGCGAAATAATATCTTATGATGTGCATATAATTTTCATTTCCCTAGGCTTGCGTGCCGTCTCGGTTGGCGGTTTTCTTCCGATGATTTTTAATAACGATCTAATCGTCTTTACGGCTTTAATTAATTGTTGGGACCAGTTGAGGTTCTTAATTGAGTTCTGGAAACAGCTTGAGACCTTTTTATGGATTTCTTTTGTTGAAGGAATTGTCTACATTGTTCGTTGTAATGTATTATCATCTAATGTAACTATTTGACATTTATTTATTTAAAGAGGTTTCTCTTACATCCTCATAAAGTCCGAAATATAATTTAATTTAATTTTATATAGTCAATAGTCAATTAGGCTTCTTGTAGATGACAGAGGAATTATTTATTTGAGATCTGAACGAGGTCTAAATGAACTCAATTTATATTGTAAAAACCAAATCATGGCATCCATGGGAATTTGTAGTTACTCAGTTACAAAATAGAGCCTCATTTCCTAAAACTTGATGTCAATAAAAATAAAAGAAACGGAATAAACTAGGATGTTCCAGGTCCTGAAATAGATTCGTTCGTACGTCCACCGTGACACGAATTTTAATTATATCAACTGTATGTTTAGTAAGCCTATTATTTTTTTTATAAAAGAGGGCTTCAAACGAACATACAAATCGCCTGATAGAAAGCAATCAATGCCTACAATACCAGTATACCACCAATACATACGTTGGTCGAATACGTTGTGGGCTTTTTGGACTAAAGGATTGGAATCAGATCTATCTTAAACTTAATGACACGGCATGGGCTGTAATAATTTTTCGATATAGAGTCTCTTTTCTTACTCTTATATCTTCGTAATTCAGACCAAGAGATTTGTAAGATTGAAAGACAAAGGAAAATGAAATGAGTCATTTTTTTAATTCAAAGAAACAAAAACAGAAATATACCGTTTTAAAAATGAGGATGTGAGAATGATTGCAATTTAATTGGAAAGTTATACTCGTAGAAGATTAAAAGATTTAAAATATATAAGATATCACGTAAATTATCTTTAGGAGATCGATCAACGTTCACAATTTCTCCAAATGAAAGTTTTTATACATATACATAAATCTCGTGTATTGCTACAAAGTATGTAAGTGGTTTTCGCACGAAAGTTTTCAACAGAGTTTGATCGATATAATATGTGACGACCACTGTCTCATCTGGTTCCGAGCATGTTTTCTAACCGGATCTTTAAGAAACTACAAATACTACTGATCCTTATCAACCTTTTAAGGATGATTCTAATACTGCTTAAAGAGTTTGTTGTCAACTCTCAGTTCTGTTTCCAAACAAAACTATTTCTGTAACCTGTTTCTCACCGCTTGCTAGCGCAGTTTTCTGTCTTATACGTTTTCAGTGAGAGCTTTGCTCTTTGAAACAAAGTAATACGTACAGTTACAATCTGTGACAGAATTATTGTAAGCTTTAAATATCATAGGTTTCTGCAAGGACTGAACTAGATAAAATATCTGTTTTGTTACAAGTGCTGGCCCCGCCATTAAGCTCTCCACATACGTTCATATCTAGTGTATAAAGCAAGGACACATACCGGACCGTCCGAAGTGCACAATGAACCACTTGATGAAATATAACGGTTACACACAATACTCAAGTCAACGGCATCGATTCAACCGCGAACCATTCACACGACAACACAATAACAAATCTTATAAGATACAAAACAAAATGTTCACTTAAAGTTTCAACTTTGTGTAAAAATAACAAGGTTTTTGCTTAAAACTGTATACAAAATGTAGGAACAAGACATTCACCTGTCAGAGGCGCGCGCGCACTGGCGGCCAAGCGCGGCAGGCGGCCGGCTACAGAACCCGTTTCGTAGAAAAAAGCGCTCCTTCCCGCCTCCGCCGCCATCATAGCGACCCTTTGCATATTCCCCTGTTCACTATTCATCACTGCACTGGCACGATCCCCTGGAATGTCTCGCAACCTCTCCGGAACAAGCTGCGCTTCTTGCGGCTCGATTCTACGCTCATTCTCAACCGCCACGCTCGTGTTCACCCGCGATTCCTTCAGATCCACTTGATTAGCAACGCCGTTTACTACTGCGTTAGGATTTCTCGGTATCGCAATCGGTATTCTGCCATAAACTGGTTTGTTTGTGTACTTTTGCGAGTTATCTATGGTGGGTGGATTGGCAAAAGCGTTTACTTTCAATATTTCGTTCGCCTGCTGCAGTAATCGCCTCTGTATCGTTTCTATCTCGGTTCTTGACGCTTTCGAGTTCTCGGACAGCTCGGCTATCAATTGATTGACGTTGAATCCAGCCATTTTGTTGGTCATTACTTGCGAGGTCGAGGCTTCAGCGGATTCTCTAACATTATCTTTAGCATTATCTGATCTCTTGGCTTGGACTTTCATGTCTCGATTATCTGGTGGAGTGACCACTATCTTAGGAATGTGATCTTTTGAGTTTGATTCCTTTTTACCGCGCTTCACTTTCTTAACAATTCTGCTTGCCATTACATTGTTAAACACTTATTTGTTTTCACATAAGCGTTTATAAGCACCATTTTGATAGTTAGTAGTTGTATATTAACTTCGATTAACTGGCTGGTTTAATTGGACCTTCAAAGTAAAATGTATTATATAATAAGTTTTTTCTAAGGCTTCCAAATACGTGTACACGTTTAATATGGTTATTCATACAAAACATATAATAGTTTAAGTAAAAAATAACCTAACACTAATAGTTTGTTTAATCTTTCGATGTGTATAATTGCATATTAGAGGTTTCTCTATTCATAAATTAGAAAGAGAAACAATAATTCATAATCCACGGCTTTGAAAATGAAACAGGAATTAAGTGCAATTATGACTGACAAATGTGAGTAATTACATTGCAGGATTTTGTCTGAGAATGACGAATTATCGACAATTAACGTAATTAACACATTAACAGCAGAAAAATTATGTTGTTGCGTATTGTAATTGGAGATATTAAGTAACATGCTAACGAGCCTTTGATGTACCTAGTGTTTATGTATGTTATTATTTGTTACGTAGTATTTATCAGGCACTAGACTCTATCAGCGGCTTGGTCCGAGATATCAGAGTGAAAAATGGCTTAGGTATATTATAATACAACTCATAACCGAGTTGTTTTAAGTGAAAACATTACAATCCATACTTAAACAAATTCGTATTCATAATATAAAGCAATATTTTCCGGCTAATAATTATTAAGTAATCTGTGCTTTCGGGGGATCCAAGTGTTTAGCTTTTATCACGAGTAACAATTAAGTATATTATGTTACCTTATCTCTTTATTATTATCGACCAGTACACTGCTTTATTTAAATCTTTCAAATGGCAAGTCGATGATGTTTACAAGAATCACTAATAAAAAGGAGAATACAAATACTTTTTTGCCTACTTTTATAGATACACTAGGTATTATTGCTAAAGACATTTTTACGTAATATCAGAGCGAGAGAATGCCAATCGGAAGTTATTTCCCAACACATGAAAATCAACGGGGTGCTTTGATTCAATTTGTATCAAATAATTTAATCCGATAAGGTAACATGAGTCCAAATTGACGATAAATCAAATAAGATCTTTGGTCTTTGACTGTGATGCTCAACATGGATAAAATAACTGTTTGTTAAACTTTGCTTTTTAATGGTTGACTTATTATTTGAAGTCTTATTGTGACAATAATTAACAAATAAATATTCCTACATTATCGCTCTAGCCTTTACTTAAAATGTTAATTAACAAATAGGAATTGAGCACGATGCCTTTCAAGATACCTAACCAGTTCAACATATCGCTCCACATCTAAAGAGACAAGTTCATTGTGTCAAAATCTCGTATCTTGAGAGTGTATTACTGTAAATTAAGGTCAATTTCTTAATCTCAAAAAGTAACACCATCTACACTGAAGTACATGTTGTTATAACAAGAGATAACAAAAAACTTGATCATCGCTTCAAAGAAATTTTTGTTTGTAATCCAAGTAAGTTTGAGAGCCGTTGTTTCACGACTAAAATGGCATCACCTAATTTTATTTACGACAAGGCAAGAAAATAAACTTGGTCGTATTGTCTTGCGTAGGACTTGGGTTCGCCAAATGCGTTTGCATGTACAACGCTGGCATACTTTCCAGTTTCATAATCTTTTGTTATAGTTACCGATGGGAAATATTCAACTACACTTCCCATGTGTTATAGTGTTTCTATATGTATTGTTCGCACATTTATTTTATGTGGTTATATGGGAATGTAAATTGTGTCACCTACAAGAACATTGTCAGTTCTGGGAAGTAGATGTAAATCGCCTTTGCTCTTGCAATTTTATAATGTACTAGCTAGCTTTGCCCGTGACTCCGTTTGCGTGGAAAAGTGACTTCCTGTAGATTTTTGGTATAAAAACTATCCCATATCCTTTTTAGAGTTCAGCAATTTCACAGAAATCGGTTCAGTAGTTTAGGCGTGAAGAAAAGACAGACAGACAGACTGTTACTTTTGCATTTATAATATTAGTTTGGATTTGGATTGGGCTCGATGTTCAGAAGTGGATATCTTGTGGCTGATATCATCAGGATTATCAAATTGTGATAATTATTGCTTAGGTTTAGATAATGCAATATTCATAATTTTGTATGAGAATGTAGTACATTTATTAATTTAAGTCATTAATAACTTTAACATTGAGATATAGTCCATATTAGTTAATGTCAGACTAACCGTTTCATTCAAATTAAGCACGAGGCTTTCAAATAAACTTCAACCAGCCCTTCGCTCTGTCACGTCATGCAACGTAAAGTGAATAAGCATTTTCATTTCTCACAGTACAGCTATTAGCATTTCTAAGCAGGTACCTCTCGACACACGACATACATGTTTTAATATTTCAATAGCCACAGTGATAACCCATTAGCATATAGTGTCAGTGATATGCAAATCATCATCTACAGCAACTTTGAACTTTACAACAATGCCATAGAGACTATGAGTGACGTGAACACCATCTGCAGACAGGTCTGTAACTAATAATGCTGTCGTAACATCATCTAAAGTATTGTTATCACTTGCAGAATCAGTTTTGTTCTATGATTTATCGAATTTTGTATCTAGATTCAGATTAATTTGATATATTTTTATTTCGGTCTAAACAATAGCCTCTTTATCAAGTTATCATTTTGTAAATGGAAAATTGCCAACACTAATAGTAGGTATGCTGTTTTAAATTTCGTTCGAATAGTGAAGCATAGACGATAGAGGCTTGCTCAATATCTTTGAGAATAATTTGATAATTCAAGTAATTTTATTGAATGTAACAAGCAGGAAAACCTCCTTTGTAACGCAATGCACCATACTAAAGGAATGTTGCATTGGAAATTCCAAAAATGTCGTTTTTTAAAACAATTCACTAAACATGAGTCATATCGAAAAGCTTGCAGGCAGGCAGTCTACCATTAAAAGCATGTACGCCCATGGACGTTTATACATAAAAGGTATACTTTTATGTCTGTCTGTGACTCAGAGGTTATAGCAGCTTTCTCTGCAGTACATATTTGAAGTAAACTTGTCATTTTATGGACATACGTTACGAGGGCTCTTAATGTTATTACGTAAGGCTTTATTAACCAATGAAGATATCACTACAGAAATGTGAATGAAATATTTGAAAAGACTTTAATTGAACGTAAGGGAAACCATGTGGTGTTGCTATGAATAGCATTCCAATTTGGTTTGGATACTGTTATTGTACAAACTATGGACACTGTAAATGTTTTAGACCTAGAAGAAACTGATTGATGATTACAATCAATGAAGGGACTATAATAATGATGTCGAGGGTCAATCGCAATAAGGTACCGCGACCTCGGCCTGGAGCAGAAGACGGAACGGGGGTGTTTTAGTCAGTAAGAGTCTGACACTACTCACTTCATCCTTGTCGAGAGAAGTTATTTGATGATCTCAAAAAAAGGGACTTTAATAAGGGTCATAAATCTCGAAGTTTTGAGCTAGAATTTGAATTATAACCTGAATTGAAACACTACTTAGCTAAGTAAATCCGTCATGATGGGTTTACTGTTCCCCGCCCACGTACTCCAAGCTAGATTACTAAGACCTTAAGCTCAGACGTCTGGTTACAACGTCATAACTTTATATTAGTAAAGCGGATAGCTGTCTTTGGCGCATTGCCACTAGTCTTGACATGTCTAAGTATGGAGTTAGTTCCAACTTTTCTATGGATGCAGGATGTCCCGATTTGTAGGGCTTAACAGATTGCTTGTTGCGTCCCCGTATCCGTGACGGTATGTTATTTTTATATCACTCATCTATGTTGCTGTATTAGACTGTACTAAGTGGATCTTGCTCCATCGTCTTTTGGACTAAATTGATAGACTTTTTATGAAACTTATAATAACATAGTTCTGGTTCTTAAGGCGATCCTTAAAAGGGATTCAATGGTAGTACTTCAGTTGAAATACATTGAAATTAGTTTTACATTGACATTAGTTCAAATGTATATGTAACTGCTCTAGGCCGAGGCGACGGTACCTTGTTGCGCTGGCGCTGATACCCAGGCTAAATCTAACAGTAGAATCTGAAGGCAATATATAAGTAACTAGCTTTTGCCCGCGACTCCGTTTGCGTGGAATAGTGAATTTCTGCAGATTATTCTCGAGTTCCAAACTATGTCTGTATCAAATTTTACAAAAATCGTTTCTGTAGTTTAGGCATGAAGAAAAGACAGACAGGCAGAGTTAATTTTGCATTTATAATATTAGTTTGGATATAAGTACTTAAGATTTTAATAATAAAGACTTCATCTCGAAATTCAATCCGCTTTTACAACATTATTACCCAACAAGGCATTAAATAAAGCTCAAGCTGCCATCCGTGCTAAATGTCCGAAATAATTATTTACTCAGTCCGTCGTTAACTACACTATTGTTATCCATTTGCTAGTTAACTTCTATGATTCACTGCATTTGCAATTTAAATGCAACACCTACTTATATTTAGGGAGATTTATTTCAAAGCCTGATTGATGTTAAGTAGACAATTAGTTTTGAACTGGTAAATGCTCTGAACCATAGTTCAGTTGTTGTCAGAATTTTAATTTAACTCATAAGTGGTGATTTGGAAGAAGGGAGTTAAAGTAATATTTCGTTTGCCTTAATTTAAATATCTGTAGGACTTAAGATATACTATCATGGGAGCAGCAGGGGTAAACAAAGGTAGGTCCTCGCCAGTTCAGAAAAAGTCCCGAGCATATGGCGAATCGCCTTCCGCGCGCGCCTCACAGAGCTATCAGACCACCACAGATGGAGTTAATATGGATAATGATGACGGGCCTGGAGCAGGAGAAGGAACAGGGTGGGTTTTTGGTCAGTAAGAGTCTTTTAATTCCCCTCGCTTTACCCAGACCGAGAAGGGTAATTTGATGACATTCTTTCTCTCTCAAAAATATGTATGATAGTGATGCATAAAACACAATTAATGCAGTCTGTCATATTTTAGTGTGTTTAACTTGATTTTCGTATCTAAGAACATCTTTAGGATGGTCAGAGATTACCATAGCACTCTTGTCTAATTGCACCTTCACGGCACTTAATCTGTACGGTACCAGCGTATCTATACTATTGTATAGTTGACTAATTAACTCTTCTAACTGGACTATTGTTAGTGGGCATTCAAGTGTGGTTCCTCCCCCTCCTCCTCTTAACCTATTGTGTGGTCACTCAGTAGAAACGTTTTGGCGAAAAATGCCCGTATAGTTACTTATCATTGTTTTCAACGCTTTCTCTGTTTTAAATAATTGTAGGGTTTGAAAGGTATGTGTATATTTTAAGCTAGTAGTGGATAAATAGAAATTCGAGGAAATAAATTATAATTAATTGTTATATTCTCGATACAGATGAGAGAAAGCAAATATAACGACGGACTTTGAAACCTACTGAAGCTTTGATTACTTGCAAAAAATGTATAGAAAATGAAGCAGGGAACAATGCCACCTGTATATAAGCCTCAATATCTCCATTGCTGATCAGATCCCTATCCTAATATTTTTTTTTATTTATGCCACTAATAATCATTGGTAGCTCATGGAGTAAGAACCAAGAGCACCTTCCATCTCATTGCTCCAACACACAAATACGTAACGTACAAAAAACTATTGAAATACCAACTTTATAGTACGTGATTAAAGTAAACTAAGGGCTTGCTTCTTAATATCTGGATAGGTACTATATACCAGATACATTTAAATATAGAACGCATTTCTAAAATGGTTTTTTTTTTGTCCCACACAAGGATTTTTTCCGGTGTCGTAAGTACTTTAACAAAACATACAAATGCACAAACACATTACACTCAGACTCGAAACAACAATTTGTAGATTACACAAAGAGTTGTTCCATGCTGGAATCGAACGCACGACACGTAGCATGGCAGCCGGCAACCCTTAAGAGTAGTTGGTGGAAATAATTTGATAATGAATTTTACGTTTACAATGCAGACTTCCAGACTAATGTTATAAATTCGAAAGTAACTCTGTATGTCTGTCTGTCTTTTCTTCATGTGAACCTAAACTACTGAACCGATTTCTGTGAAATTTGGCACAGACGCAGTTTGGAACTCGAGAAAGGACATTACGGTTTTTAACCGACTTCCAAAAAGGAGGAGGTTCTCAATTCGACCGTATATATGCTTTTTTTATACCAAAAATCTGCAGGAAGTAACTATTCCACGCGAACGAAGTCGTGGGCAAAAGGTAATAAAAAATAATATCTTTGACAGTTTGTTTGCTTGATAAATATTTAACTTATTATTTGTTTAGTATTGTGCAACATCTTATTGTAATAAACGTTAGCAGTTACTATAACTGTTACGAGATCTCCGAGATAAATGCCAATCACTTTGTTTAATGTTAAGGCTTTAACCGTCGCGTCGCTACCCATTATAAATTATTTAACCAACTTTCAAAAGATAACGAGGTATAAAAAGATGGTTTATCTAACAGTAAACTGATTAGATATTGAAAGACTTTTGCCGAAAGTGAAGAAAAAAATTTGTTCACAGTTATTTAGTTAAATTAATTTAAAAATCACTTTGGTAGGAACACAAGGAACCGTATTTGTCACAGACACTTTATAGAACAACTTTAGAAGAAATAGGTTATATCACTACATAAAAACTAGAATAAAAAAGTCGCTTTCTCAGTCCCTATATACCTATGTAGGTTCGCATTAATGTTTAAAACTGCGGATGAAAACCCCATCAAGATCGATGCGGTTTTTAATAGATACGAGTGAATGTAGAGGAAGCTTTGTATGTATTCATTACATACATTACATTACATCTATGAATTTGTTGAGAAATTTAGAATCAGCATTACACCCGAGTGAAGCCAGGGCGGGTCGCTAGTACACACAATTATATATATTATAAGTCTCGATTCCTTGAACACAATAAATAACTTCTTGCTACATTAACTTGACACATCCGGTTTAAATCCACATATAAATAAAAGTTAATATTCTAAACTATTTGATGAACATGTTAAAATTTAACAGACCGAGAAAATTCACACGTTTGATTTGAATTGGAAGGCTCACGCAATAAAATATCGCAAGAAACGATTTGACCAAACAAAACGCAATGTTTTGTTTGCTCTACTGAGTAGAACGAAGGAACGGTATCTAGGTACATGTGTGGACGCTTAATTGTCTATTTGAATATCATTTGTTTAAGTAAATCTTGTAAAATTGTAAGAAAATGTAGGAAGCCTTAGAAAAATATTGGTTCTTGTTTGCAATAGGATGTTTAGATTTGGGCCCACGTTGGATTTAAATTTGGAATCGTATTTTTTCGTGTAGTAATCCACAAATTTCAAAATTGGAATTCAATTTAAAATTTTGAATATTTAGTATTTTTTTTAATTAAATATTTTATTTTTCGTAAGAAGGTCCAATGGTATGAATTTTATATTTGGATTTCGTCTTATAAACCGAAAAAAAGAACACTAGATCAATTTAAAAAGAAACCGCAGTTATAAACTACACCTTATTATCACTACACAACACAACACAAACACACGTTTCGAAGAAAACTTTATAAAATAAACATTTTCATTAAGTTCGCGGGTTCGGTAGAGCACAGAGGAGCGCAAGCGCACGAAATATACTGAACGCGTTGCGGTCGCCACTTGCGTACATTGGGGGATCGAGATTCGCTTTCGTAGTCTCAAGTGACGTAGACTCAAGAAAAATATAGATCGGACTTTATGTACGAACATTAATACCTTCTTGTACAAATATTTATAATGTATGTGTGTTGTAGAGGCTTTTAAACGTGCTAATTAAGTTTGATGGATTGACGAGTACATTTTGTAATTTTTGCTATTGACATTATAAAAGTGGGTGTAGGACATTAATTGTAACGTAGGAGGCACTACCGTATTTTGGTTCTATTTTTTTTTGCGTTTGTACTTATTTGAATTGTTGTTATTTGTACGTAGGCAATATTTGAATTTTAGTTAGCTACAAAACTAAATAAACCATTTGATAATAATATCAATAGAGATTTTTTATTTGACTTCAAAAACCGTTTTTAATAATGTCATAAATCCCTGATTAGCATTTTGATCTAATTTAAATTACACATCAGTAAAGCCACGTGTAATTTTACGACCTCATAAATTAAATGGCGACTATAACATAAAATCGTTTTTATTTCACACATTATTATTTATTTTAATTCGTTGTATTGAAAATCAATTTATTTGCATTGAATAGCAGCGCAATTAATCATAAGAAAGCCGTACAATGGAATGGCATACAATTTCTTTTTAATTTATTTCTTGTCAGCCAGTTATGTACATAGGAATGATTCGAGAAAATCATCTTGCAATGTCACCGCGGCCATATTGGAAAATGAATTGAAAGCGGTTGTAACCAGTTTGGCGTAAACGTTTTAACTTCTTAGTTGTGAAGGTATCCCGTTGGGTGTACTTAATTTGATGGATGTTATTCAATAGCGTAAATAGTAATTTATTGATAAAGTCTAAAGAAATGCATTCATCAGAAAATTTATAATAAATCAGAAGGACTGAGTCAGTAATCAAGTAATGAGTAAAGAGGTCGTATAGGAGCATATTTGTTCGAGATAATGGTTGGGTAGTTTCCGAGGTTAAAAATAAATTAATTCGACATTTCACTGCAATAAAAAAAATAAAGATATTGATACAAAAGCAATAAAGATATTGAGTATTGAGTATTGAGTATAAAATATACTTTTATTCATCGATCGATCGATACACTGAATTTTAGATTTTTTTTACCTAATTTTTAAGAAATAAGTAACGTATTTGACGCAGAAACACTATGACGTCATAACTCATATTTAAAAGTATCATTTTTGACATTTCGATAAAAGTATTGAATTTGACTAGTTGGAAACTACCTTATTTCTTAATAATTTTAAATATGGAAGAAAGAAAAAATATAGTATATCCACACTCTTCGCGTTTCAACGGCATCTTATTATGAAATAACTAAAATGTATAATTTCTTGTAGCTATTTCTCGCTTACACAAGTTGTTTTATAGTCGTTGTTGCAAATTTTCTTCTAGTTACCATTTATTCTAACAGCACTACATTTCCAAGGATAAGTATTGATTATTTTACATCAAATTAGTTCTGAGCTAGGTTCTAGTTAGGCGACAATCCGTTACAACAAGTGTTAGTTGGTGTTAATTAAACGCCTGCTTTCGGTTATCTTTTAACTCCTGTTAGTGATAAGGTGGTATTAGATAATGGTTCAAACGTTGCGGTGTCGGTTGAACAGGTTTGGAGTGATAAATTTTATATAGAAATACTAGTTAAGTATAATAAAGTAGAATAAGTTTCATTAGTTTAAAGCTAAGATTGACACAGAAAATAGTTTTTTAATCATTTCTCCAGGTCGTTGGCGCGTTTATAAACATACAAATTAATATTTAAAACCCACTCAGACCCGAAACAACAGTTTGAGATTTATCTAATGATATATTATGATTTAGATTACACAAAGTGTTGTTCCGTGCGGGAATCGAACCCGCGATACGTCGCACAACGACCAGTTGTCCAGGCACTATGTCAACCGCGGCGTCAATGTAGTTAGTATGTTTTATACCTGTTAAGTGTTATCTAATATATAACTATTCAAGACGTAAATTAAACTTTTATTTATAAATTGTAAGTATCGTAATTATTTTTACCAGTAAAAAATCTTCAAAAAGTACCTACATAAAGCCTATTCTAAACATTCGTTAGTTCTACGTTACAATGGTGCGCTACCGAGGGTCATGCATGGCTGCTCCATCTAATGTGCTATGGTCTACCGCCGGCCATGGTCCAAGACGATAGGGGAAAAAAGCTTAGGCTGATGAACCTGAGGTATATGGGAATCCATGGTGGATGCTACAGGGAAATTGTACGTTGTTAACCCAGGAAGTAATTGTATGGTGATCTGAGTGTTCCGTTTGTGATTTTAATTGTATGTATTGTATGAAGGGATTTGTATTAGATAGCCTTATTTTTAGTTATAATATGTTTTCTGTAAAAGCAGGCCTGTTTTTTATTTTATTGCAATGAGAGGTCATCATTCATTAATACACATAGTTTTTTTTTTTAATTTAGATTTTGTATGTTGGATTTTTAACAAAAATATGCTTGTAAATCTTCACAGAAACCCCTCAGGATGGTCTTACCAGACATATAATGTATGTATATTTTTTATATTAGATACTGATAAAAAGTAATCTGGCGATATAAACGCCTCAAAAAGTCCAAAAATATAGTTTTATTGATTGTCAAATATCAAATGTCACATACAGAGCAGTTTGTTTGGTAAAAATTGTGTTCAAACCTTACCTGGAGTGTTACAAATCTTTTTAGACCAGTATGAACTAAGTTCGATCAACGAACAGCCATTTAGTTTTTATATAAAACTATAACTAACTACTATTTATTATTTCAAGGAACATATACGAAATATGTAAGTAAAAAAATGGTGCAATAAGTTCATAAGATGTAGCAGATTATTAAATTTAGGATGGGAACTCCACCTGCTTCCCATCCTGTATGGGAAAGAGCCATAGGCAAGCAATCTTACAATCTACCTTAAGCTCTCTCATTATGAACCTGGTACATGACTTTGCAATCATTAATATGTTGAATGAAATAATTAATTTTATTTTTCTTCCAAAAATACTTTAAAACAAAATACATAGAAACACAAATTGCTTTCGCATTTTAATTGTGAGATCAAGGAGTCAATAATGAACATGTGTGCTCATGTGTGTTAATAAAACAACTCTTTTATTACATTAAGAAGTGAATGACAGAAATGATTTTTGAACATAGCAAACGGTTTTTAAAATTCTTTAAATTCTTTGGTTCACAATATAACTTAGTTTATTATCTTCAAACGTATTCTCTCACCCAAGGTATGGCGTTCTTTCTCCCCTCTTTCCTTCTCCTGCTCCAGGCCGAGGCTGCAGTACCTTATTGCAGAATATAACTTAGCTAAGTGACAATCTATGTCCTAGAGCCTAAGTATTGCTTCATTAGAACATATTGTTGGACAAAGTACAGTAACAAGACTATTGTTAAAGCTATTGTATAGTATAGTAACAAAAAAAGTATTTCCTCATTTTGTACATTCCAGAAATGGCACCAAAACTTTTGTACCGTAACATTAACGATCAGTAATTAGACTCAAACTGAATGATTAGCTCATAAAACGGTATCGAAAAAAAAACTGCTAAGGACTCTATTCATAACATCCCGTTAACTTAGAAGCAAACATCGTTAATTTGGTTTTAAAAGAATTGACAACGAAATACGTGAATTGCAAAAATTCATAGCGTAAGTTCTTTGACTGAGATCACACAGTTAGTGCCTAGCGCCAGTTTGCAAAGTAACTGGCTTCTGTGCAATGTTAATGTGACATCTATGATCGTTTTAACCCCTAGCTAATCTCGCGCGATTTCCCCCGCTGCATGGCACCTTCAAATTTTAGATGATTTTTGATTTGATGAGATTAGTTGTAGCCCTCTTCGATAAATGGACAAAGAAAACACAAAAATATTGGTTCTATTCACACCAGTAGTCCCGGAGATAAGCGCATTCAAAAAAACAAACGTACCTAAAATATTAGTACCTACTTATAGATTAGTGGATCACTCTCAGAAAGCATATTTAAAATCTGATTTGTAACAAAAATAAACACCAAATACCTTTGAAGACCCATGATTAGTGGCAACCACTCTTCGTTTTCACGAAGAGTGATTGCCATTTATTGACATTCAGATGTATCTGTTTAAAATTGAGTTCTTTTAATCAATCCTCAGTTTAAATAGAAACAATTAAGTAGATATAGCTACATATGTATGGTAATAATAACGTGGTGGACCGGATGTTAAGGACCTTAACTTGGCAAGGCACTGTGAGTAACTTATCGTGTTATAATATGTACTTTCATATTTCATTTAGATACTCATGACAAACGATAAAGGATAACACTGTGAGAAACTTAGCCTTCTAATTTTAAATTATAAGTTTGAAACCGTCATTCCGCCTTGAGCACGCGTGGTGGTTAATGCTCAAATCTTCTTCGTGTGACAAGAGGCCTTTGATCAGCAGTGGGCACTGACCATTGGTGATGTGTAGAAACGGAGATACAAAAATATATACCGGCTAGGAAGTAAAAAGTGGTCCAACAGATGGCTATCTATACTAATATTATAAAGAGGTAAAATTTGTAAGTTTGTATGTAGGGGGTAATCTTTGGAATCGCTGGTCGGATTGCCAAAATTCTTTCAGTGATAGGTAGCTACAATGTTCCTGAGTGCTATAGGCTACAAAATATCACGCTACGATCAAATGGAGCCGAGCAGCAGCTGAAACCGCGCGAGAGTAGCTAGTTGAACATATGTACACAAACAGTGGCAGGTTACCCAACCATTATAATCTCAGTAATCAAGTGAGCGTAGTTTTTATTCAGTAATTATTCACGTCACCGGGAAGTGTAGGAAACTATTTCTTCATTATTTCTAGTTTCTTCACAGACCAGTGCATGTTGCGTACCATATAATAATATGTATGAGACATATGTACGTGTAAAACTGATTAAAACAGGTCTGGATTAACTAACGAGTTGACTTTAATTACTAAGACCACTTTAGATAACTCAGTTTTTATTTGGTATTTGATAAAATCAAGTTGGTTAATATTAAAGGAATTATGTAATAATATTAAATTTAATAAATTATCATCGAAAAGTCTTTAAAGACGTTGACCTGCAGTGTTGGTTTTTAATTTTCGGAAACATTTAAACTTTCAAGATTTTGAGACACGTTGCCTGTCGCGTAGGTACTTATTAAAGTTTGTGGATCTTACTGTGAGGCTCTCTTAGAACCTTGACTAGGTGACCAGAAAATCAGTCTTAAACAATGTAAAAATTAGATCTTCTCTAGATTTCGTAATCATAATCATTTATTAATTGTAAAACATAGGTAACAAAGAAATTAGGATCTTAGAAGTTGTTCAAGTTGAAGTTCAAGCTTTTCTTTTGTAAGTTACTTGTTGGTGTCAAAGTAAGAAATGTTAAAAGTTACATTCGACACATTATTATCAATGTTGAAGGCAAGTGAGCAAGTCACAATCTCAACATGCGAGCTATTACTTCATCCACACGTTACGCCACGCCACGCTCGGCGGCGCGTGACGCTCCGCTTACGACGCGCGGCGTAAGAATGCAGGACAAAAACTTCCTATCATCATATAGAGGAGCACGTTATAAGATTTCTTAGTAAAGGATTATTAAATACTCCTTGAGATTATGTATAGTGCTATTACGAATACTTATGGCTTTCAGGTTTTTCAATCTTCACCCCTCACTAGATCGTAGATGCGTTTCAAAACATACAATTTTATATTTCTAACAACAATTTGTATATGACACAAAGAGCTATTCCGTGTGGGAATCGTACGCTCGACACGTTGTAGCTAGGGTTGCCAAGCCACCGCATCCTCCGTGCAGTAAATTTGCTTGGGCAACTATCTCGACTGTATGATGTAGCCTACAGTGAAGCACTCCTATCCATGAGCAACCTACTTACTCAAGCTTTAAGACACCCACGTTATACCTTTCGTGAAATACAGACTCAGGATACTTCACAGACAACTTTTTTTAACTTAAGTTTTGCTAGGTTTAGTGATTACGGGTCACGCAGTATTGTTTTTCTTAAATTGTAATTTTAATCTAGATCACAAATTCGGCTCATCCGGGTTGATTACTGATTCAGAATAGATTCCAACATCAGTCTTCGAGGAAAATCAAACGAGGTGTTGGTTTGTGATTTGTATTCTTCGTGTAGTTTAGCACACTGACTTGTATCTAAGCTTGTTCAAGCAATCAGGTTGTAGTCACTAGTTCAGATATGCATAATTATTTAGTAGGTACATTCAGAAGATTATGGTTACAATCTCGTAGCTATAGTAGCTGACACTAGTTTTTGCTTCTGGTTGTGTCAAGATTTCATGTCCTTCTACGCATACTATTTTTTTTAGGGTAAGCTTTATACTATTTACTTAGACAACTAGCAGGTCTTTGCGTGAAGCACGCACGCCTCGTGATAAATGATAAACTATTTAATTATTGTGTGATCAAACTTCACATGCTCTAGTAAATATGCCGAATTACTTAAACGTTTTACTTTTGTCAAGTAAACTTTGTGTGCTTTTACTTTAAGCTGTTGTGAGTTGTGTACCTTACTTAAACATTATTTTATGTATTTTATACCCAATTTTGTACCACATTTAATGCAAATAAATCAATTATCATTATTATAAAAGCCTAAACATTTAGTTTGGGTACGTGAAAACGATTTTGAGTCATAAAATTACATCAAAAACTGTCATTGAGTTTTATATACTATGTAAATAGCTGAATCAAAATACCTCCATCGTATTTTAATTAGGAACAAACCAACAAACACTGTTCTTAATACACATTATATTGCGATTAGAATTTTACAAGCAACGCGCATTTCTATATTTGGAATAGATTTATTGCACTAGATACTAAATGGAATACAAGGCATAACTAGTGAAATGTGACTGTTATTTGCAAATGTAGCCTAGTCTGGCTTAGGTTAGGTCTTGGAGAAATACCTATTCCTATTCCGGACCTATGTTCCAGTGTAATCAGGGCAGTCTGGTATGGACGAAACTGGTGGCAACTGTACACGGTGAAGTCGCGAGAAATCACTGTATCTGCGCATTATCTGGAACGTGCGAGCTTGTTAACTAGTCTTTACCGGTATTGCGCTGTGGTTCTCAAAGCTTTTGATTCTTTGTCCCTAAAAGATGTGAAATAAAGATGACGTCACAAATCTTACATCGCGCAAGACAGACGACAAGTTGGATAGAAAATCCCAACATACAACTGAAGGAAGGATCACCTCACTTGGTCGAAGGATCCTCCTTTTGATCTTCAAGAACACATGCACACATATTCGCACATATCTATATTAATGTGTTTGAATTTTTAATGTACTTAGGTAGACTGAGGTTTACAACATTATTTTTTATTTGTTCTTTTGTTATTTAAAGGATAAGGTCCATAGTAAATGTAGCTCGTTCAAAGATTTTGCTGTAGACTTTATAACATGATAAGTCTTGTAACGAATGCTTAAATTAAAAATAAAATTTTACTATGTAGATGCTTGAGAACCGCTGACCAAACTGATAGAGACATGACACTTTATGAACCTCCTGTATGTAGCGTAATATCTGTTTGTTAAGTTTTTTATACGAAACGAAACTAGAACGAGCAAAGAAATGTATAATGTATGGAGCAGTTTTTGTGACGACTTTAGAAGTCTAGAAACTAGATTGATAGGGATATGCTAATGGTGGAGATAACAAGACATATATCCAGTTCTTGATACATGTTTCTGCGATGAAGAAATATCACTCTACTGGTTTTTACTTTTAATTGGGAATATGGGTGCTATTTTTATACACATATGTCATAATTTCCACTTGAGGTTTTAAAATTATTTTATTCAATTCGCAATGGAATAGGTTGCCACTGCTGTTAATATTTCAAAACTTTTGTAGAATCAAATCCTCTATCCATATACATCTAGCAATCCACAGGAGGCCGGCAACGCACTTATATTATCTTCTTTGGTATAAGACTATCTATGGGCAGCGCTGATTACTTACTAAAGGTAATCCCTCTGCTATTTTGGAGAAAAAGATCATTTAGGTTAAGTTAATGATACGGGGTACTCGTGACAAATAAACCGCAACAGAGAAATGTGAATTTAAATTAGTTCCATCTACTCATTAGCCTTACACTGAGACTACAAATTTCAATAGGTACTATGCTAATAAAAGCTCAAGTTTTTTACATCTACATTCCTGTTTGTGCAATTACAAACAGGAATAGCATATAAACTGACCTGTCTACGTCATTACGCAATGATTTCACACTCAAAGCTTATCGCTATAACTTTTATGATTGGTGTGGACGTAAGTACAGTCAGTACAAAATTTGTTTGTTTATTCAGGATCTCCAAAAACTGATATACGCAAAAAGAAAAATCTCAAAATATATGAATAGACGGCAATATTATGACTAACGAGTATTCCTTCACTTACAGGAAACCACAGCATGCATAAAAGAAATTACAACTAAGCAAACAAAATAAAAAAAGTTTAAGATATAATAATAGATAATAATAAAAAAATTGGTATTGCAGGTAGGAATATAAGTAAAAAAAAATAGTTCCAAAACAGAATTATTATCGAAAATTTAATTGATTGTATATTGAGATATTGATATTGTTTAAAAAAGGTAAAGTTTCGTCAAAAAGTATACATAACCAATAGTAATTTATATGTAGAATTAGGCGTAACTTTGCGGAAATGCATGATATTAAATGTTAGGAAAAATATTTAGTTTTCATAACGTGACAAAAATCCATGCTTGTTGCAGGATGCAATCCCACTCCTATGCAATCATGCATATGCACATGCAGCAAAGGTAACATGCAAATCCACACGTGCAAAAACGGAAAAACATGCCACGCAATCAAACCTATTAGTACTCGACACGTGTTTCGCCCCTCCACAAGGCATCCTCAGGAGATGTTGACTCGACGAGCGCTCGTCGAGTCATCAAGCCTGGATTTTTGTCTCGGAATAAAAACTAAATATTTTTCCTAACATTTATTACCAATAGTAAAAAATTGTTACTGTGTCTCTACTAAATCATTATAATCTTACCTGTCTACCAAATAATTTAGCTGACTGTACATACTAAATCAGTTGCGCAAGCGCACCAATTGAAACGTTATTCAGATCGCAATTACTATAATTGTTATTAGTATTAATATGCGACTAGTGATCGCCTCTGGCTTCGGTTGCGTGACCTATGGACTTGTAACCTTGGTTATTGGGGTTATAATCTACATACAACCATACATACGTACATATTGATTCATGTCTGTCTCATGTGGTTTGGTATAAACAATAGTCTTATCGATCCTTATATGTATAGAAGTCGTAAGTTCATGTATAACATTCTTCAAATGGATTGGCAGCGATGTAATATCCACTTTTCAAAAGTTGTTTTATGTGACCTGTGTCCATAGTAATATGAGCCTATTGCCAAACACAGGGGAACTCTAGATCTTTTGTGTCTCCTTTGTTTTTTTATGCTCGGCCAACGGGCAGACGGACTACCTGATGGTAAGTAATCGGCGCCGCCCATAGACACTCGCAATACCAAAGGAGTTACTAATTACAAGTGCTTGCCGGCTTTTTGTGGTTTATAAGAGATTTAAGGATAAGGTTTGGTGTCCGGTAACCTCATTCATAAGTAATCGGCGCCGCCCCTGGAGTTTCACAACACCGGAGTTACAAGTGCGTTGCCAGCCTTTCGGGGTTTAGGGATTTGACGATTATTGATTTGCGAATGAGGATAGGGGGAGGGGGGGGGGAAACCAACATGTTATAAAATCCCCATTTATAACATTTTGGTTGTATTACGCCAGTTTTTCCGGCCGGTCAAGTCGACTCAGTCGTACCGAAGCATAGCTCTCCTGTACTTAATACCGCGATACTATTAAACTTTAAAAGCATAGGAAGTATTCAGCAAAAATGGTTTATGGTTACATATGTATATAGAAAACCGGAACCACAATGTGAATGGCAATTGCCAATTCAACCTTATGATATAAGCAGTAGTAATCAAAATAAATTAACTCATTATGTCAAATGACTTGTTCCCTAAGCTTTTCCGAAATGATGACTTGGATATTTCTTAAAATTAAATTGTTATTTAATGTTTCTTAGATTATACCAACTTTCTATAAGTAAATTGTATTACAATGATTACGGTTATGTAATATTGTGATTGAACATGTAGTGTTACTCGATGAACATTAAGTTTATATTAAATGTATTAAAATTATGCTTTTGACCCTAGGTGATAATTATATTGAATGAGATTTTCGATATTTGGGTGGCTAACTTATCATGACACGTATTTCAAACACAAGATTTCGCATTGAAACCGTATTTATAACTAGTTACTATCACGCGGTTTGATTTGATCGTAGCATTATGTACCCTTCCTCTATAAATGGACTAATGAACACAAAAGCAATTAAACTCAAATCGAACCAGTAGTTCCAGAGATTAGCGCGTTTTAACAAATAAACTTTACAGCTTTATGATATTAGATAAAGTAAGTAGCAAAATGGAATTTTCATTCTTTTGTTGTTTTAGTTTTAAAAGACAAACAAAAAATGTGCATTTTATGATCATCACCATTAGGGACATATTTTTTTTATATAAAAAAAATTGCCTCTTAGTTATACATATGACATATTGAACAAGATTATAGACATTATAATCTTGTTCAATATTTTCTCAAAATGCATTCCGTCACCATACTCTGGGAAACAGAGCAATTTGAGAAGAACAGTACCTACCAATTTATATTTTAAGGTTTCTCAATAAAAATCAGCTATGAACATAATTTCGCTAGCCACATAACAATCTAGAAAGCAGCTGAACGAACGTAACCCCATAATGTGATGTTTAAATGTCTTTATTGCTAATACACATTCGTCAGTTGGCTTCCACCTGCCGCCCATGGTTGCCAGGGTTGGTGGGGTAAGAGGGGGGCGGTCGACAGGGGTGCAAAATATCAAGGACTGGGAACGGAAGCCGGGCACCTGTGCACACACCCATCGCTCGAGGCTACGAACCAAGCGGGATGGCTGTGTTTTTTTGGATTATGAATATAATAAATTTTTGTGGTCATAGATATTGGAATTGCTGGTTGATTATTCAATAGTAAGTTAGTTAAATATAATTTTTTACCAATAATATAAAGCTGAATAGTTGGTTTGTTTCTTTGCTTGAACGCGATTAGCACTTAAGGAGATTAAGTGATTTTTCGAATTAAACAGTTATCTTGGTTTTAAAAAGTTTGTTGAAGGCGCTGTGACTAATAGGATATGAGCGGTAGTAGCCAGAAGTAAATATATCTTATATATCTCTTAAATAATGTCTACAGATTTTTAGTTCCAGTAGTTTTAATACAATACTAAGCTTTGTAAGATATTTTCAGAATATTTTATACTTTTTAAACCTATTAATGAATTTCAAGTGTTAATAAGAAATGATTGTGCATAATTACGTGAAACGCACAAGTCAGTTAGACTTGTGCGATATAGTATAGGTACTATACTTAGTTAATTCTTGTTTATTAACTTACAATTTTAAATAAGTTGTATTAAAACGAATAAAATTGTTTTAATAAACTCGCTTATTCCGTGGCCCTAATGTTAGAAAGTTCATTATAGGGCGACGGTTTAAGTTGAACGAACACTAAATGTGCAGACTCGGGCAGTTTTTGCTAGAAATTCTTTTAACTAGGTAAACAATTATATATTCCCTATATGCTTTTCTATCTTTGGCATAGTATGAAGACGTTAGTGTCAATAACCTTAGAATTAATGTCACATTAATTTATGTAACAAGAAGTTTTAATTAAGTTCTAGTATAGTATTTTATTAATTAGAATCTGTTTTTTTTTGTGAAAGACTAAGCAGGTAATGTTGATGTTAAGAAGATGTTTTCTAGCCAGTAAGAGTCTGCCACTCACTTTAGCTAGAGCCAGGGCAGGACAGGACATTTTGATTTATAAGGAGAACCTCTCCGAGAGAATTATAAAGAAGTATATACAATTATATTTAAACAAAATTAAATTTATAATGAATATACTAGCTTTTGCTTGCGACTTAGTTCGCTTGGAATAGGTAATTGCTGCAAATTACCTACATCTTCCCGATTTCGCCGAATTTCGCACAAATCGGTTCAGTAGTTTGTTTAGGCGTGAAGAAAAGACAGACAGACAGACAGACAGAGTTACTTTCGCATTTATAATATTAAGTAGTTTGGATGTTACGATAATATCTGCAAAGTATATAATAAACGTTAATATAAGTACATTTAATATTAATATAAGTAGTGTGTATGTGTAAAAATCACGCATGAATGTGTTAAAAAATAAAATTAATCAGTGTATAAAACAACAATCAACAATCTAAATTAACTAAAAATCGCGGACGCGGCGGGCGACGTCGCGCTGCCTACTTACCGCGTCCGCGCACGCTGCTCCTGAGGAAGAACCCCTCTGTGGTTCGAAGCTAGTAGAGTTTTCTCAATATATACACGTGAGTAACCCGCGATTTTTAGTTAATTTAGTATGTCTCACGATAGTTATTATAACGATCAACAATCTTTTATCCGAAGGTTGGAAGACAAGTGTAGAACTGATCGTAACCTACGATTATAATATTATTGAACGTACATACAGACATACAGACATATATTTCGTCATGACGCAACCACGTTACCTTATTGGTTAAGTGTTATGTTATAATGAGCAGTTAAGTTAATCGTGTGTTTCGGTTATCTTACCGCATTTTAAACCGATTATGGTTTAAGTCACGCAATTTTAATACTAGGTTCTTAAGTTAAAATTAGGGAGTATGATTGTAACCTTCAAATTAATCGCTGATGACCTGAAGATATTGTGTTTTGGAGAATTGTATTGGCTAGTATTTTGAATATTGATTTAAATTTTATACTTTATGTACCTACCTGTTACTTGTATTTTCTTTACAATGTATGTTTGTAAAATGTTACGGAATTTCTTGGTACTTTTTATGTTATAGGACGACGGATTAAGCAATCAGCGCCGCCCATGGGCTACCGCAACAACGGGGGAGTTACGAGCGCATTGCCGAATGTTTGGGGATTAGGGTTTAGGTGATTGGGGGCGGGGGTTAGGATTGGGCCTCTGGTAACCTCACTCATACGGAGAAACGCAACGTTGTGTTTGTTTCACGCCGTTTTTCTGTGAGGCCGTGGTATCACTACAGTCGAGCCGACCCATTAGTGCCAAACTATGGCTCTCCCACACTTAAAAAAACATTTATCAATGTCAAAAACTAATGAGTTAGAGCCTGTGTACATAAGACAGCACACATTTAGGAAAATACACTCTTAAAAAATGTGCAAATCTTCGGAGAGACGAAATCTCATACAATGTTCTAACAGACCTGTAAATGTGTATATCTCTATTAACTCTAGACCACCATCCCTAGATATTGCAAATAGAATGAAAAAATAAAAATAAAAAACTGTCATGTCAAAATCACTAAGCCAATCGTGTGCTATTACGTAAAAAGGACATTTTTTATCCCGATATCGAATACTGATTACGATCAATACCTACATCTGCCACAGTTAACACTTGCACTACTTAACAGTCCCAGCGTGGGTGGACATTTAACTTGTTACTTAATTGCTTTGCAGTTAAGAATAAACCAGGGACGCATTTACTTGAAAAGTTTTTACTGCCATTTTGGGCCCCTAATGTCTAATATGTCCTAATGGGCTAATGTCTGTAAGTTCAATAGCTTTGCTTTAGCGATGAAAATTGTTGAATGTTTTTTCTCGAAGTGTCAGACTCTGACTGTACAACAAATATGCTGTATAAGGAAAATTTAAGACTAGGATAATGATCTTATTTTAAAGGAAGGTACTATTTTGTATACTACTTCTGAGTAGCTCTTTACAAACGAAATATCGTTATTGAACTCCGTAGTTTGTTTTATAAACATGCATATTTTTATTTATATTAATTGTTGAATTTAGAGTTAAAGAGGGAATTTATTTGTTGGGACCATTCGAAGACCACGTAGCTCAATGCCCGACGAAATGAAAGTCCCATGTGCATAACTGGATCCATTACCTTGTCCCATGGGCCCATAAATTCACAAACTGAAGTCCGCCCCTGTTTAAAACTAACTCTTCCTAAAAGCGGCACTTTTGATCTGTTAACAAGTTAATCTGGTTACGCCTACACGATAACTGACATTAAATACTGCTTAGATTTGTCAAGTAGGATTAATTGTGTCAATTTCAATGCTAAATGTTTCAATTTATGGCATTGTGCTTAGTATAGATAGATAGCTTATAGAGCGGTTTTAAGTTTGGGCAAATATTTTGAAAATGTTCTAGTTGATGAATGTGAAATGAAGGCCATTGCTTGAGAACATATTTTTTTTCTTTTATGACTGAATAACCCTCGGTATCGTAAGGGTTAAGCCGAGGGAGAGGGATTGAAATAAAAGCACTTGGTAGTGGATACCTGCTGAATTACAACATTATATAAATCACAAGCGATTTATAGAGTTGGCGGAGATCTTACCACCGCGATTCAGAAAACTGTCTCAAATAAACAACGCCATCTCTTGGTGAATGTTAAAACAAAATTTAGTGTCGAGTTTCTGACGTATTAGCCGAGCCGTGAGGTTAGGTAATGATATTAGATACACGGAGCGAGGAGGATTTGCCTTCAACAGTTTTCTGTCGGCAGTCAAAGGCTTAACTTGAAGTATTATAAAGAAAGTGCTCTTTTATCTACTCTTGAATAATAAATATTAAACACGGGATCTCCAAAGATCATATACTGGTTGCCACCTATCATTTTGTAACCACGTAATTGCAAAACAACAAAGTTTAACTTTAACACACCTCAATTAAATACGTCTAAGCTATAATTTCTTATTAAGTTCATCAAAAAACAAAGAAAACTACAAACATGTCATGTACATCACCGCCATTCTCCCACTTTTTCTTTCATTCCCATTTTATCTGATATTTAAACTCTAAAATGTCAGGCCACTAATCATTGCATTATCTCAAGGTGTCCAAACACGTATCAATTATTTTAACTAGCAGTTAAGACGTTAACTTATAACATGTAGTTAATTTAACTACATAAATAACAGTTAGTTGTTTGTTATGATAGATCAGGTGAGATTAACTGGAGTTTGATTGCGTAAGTTATTTTAGACTGTGATCCGTGTTATAGGTCACAGAACTGGGGTGTTTGTGATTCCGCATTTGGTTTGCTAATTCTGAGTGATCTAGCCTACTAATCATTAAGCGGACACTAGTGCCCTCTTTTATTCACTCCATTGTAAGCCATATTTCCAATAGCTTTCAGTTAAAATGAAATAATTTATAGATTTATTGACCAAATTGATTTTATCACGATCAATTTAATTAAGGATAAATTGTGATATCCTGGCTATTTTATTTAATAATATCGGTTAATGTTTAATTCTCTCAATAAATCGTTCTTTCTCTTTTTATCATCTACTGGCTCTCATATTATTATGCTACATATTTTGCTTTTTTATTTTTGTCAGAGGAAAATCATCAATTGACTTCTCCCGCCCAGGTGTCAGACTCTTACTGACTAAAAACCCTCCCACAGTGCCACATTGCGCTTAACCCGCAACCCCGGCTAAACAGCAGCTCTGTGGCCCCGGCCCTGTCTGTGGTGGTCTATTGGCTCTTTGAGGCGCGCACGTTGTGGCCTGGTTCTGGTCGGGCGGCGAGCTAACATATTTTACTTGCACCTTCAATCATCACCAACTGGTATTCGTCTTCTGATGAACATGAGTTTTCAACATAGGGTGGGTTTGTCCAAATGCTCATTTTGTGCAGGCCGTTTGTGGAACTTTATTACGTTACCGAAACACGAATTAATTGTAGTTTTAAACATTTAACTCTTTTGAGTCCCTTTGACTCCATAACTAGATACTTTTATTTTATTTCCTTTTCTTTAAACTAGCCATTAGGGTCTTTACACTAGTAATAAGTCATCATCTTCCTGCCCTTGTCCCGTTTTATTTGGGGTCGGCGCAATATGTTTTTTTTCTTCCATTCTGTCCTGTCACTCGTCACGCTATCGCTAACTCCTCTGTCTTCCATATCACTTCTAACACAATCCATCCATATTTTATTTGGTCTCCCTCTCCCTCTCTGCATAGAGTTTTAAGCCTTTGACTGCCGACAGTAAACTGTTGAAGGCAAATCCTCCGCTAATGGAGGTCACCGGTGACCCCCATGGCGCTTAACGTGTTAAGCGGATTTCGCTTAATAAGTAGGCGGATTTCACATGGATCTTAGTAATAAACTTGTAGTTAATTATCTTTTGATAATTATTTATTTACAATTTTAATCACATTGACCTACATTAAATTACTTTATTCTTGTGTAACATATTATATTTTGATCAATATAATGATCGCGAAATATATAATTATAGTAATTGACACACTTGTATAGACTAAATGTTTTATTTGGTAATTAATATTATGTGTTTTATTAATTATTATGTTCCAGTAACTAAGCTATTTCAACTGAACTTATGCAATTATAATAATATTAAAGCGGTCATAAACGAAGTTGTTCGTTGTTTTTATGAAAGGAAGGAAGAATAAGAAGATTTGATTTCAGAGCGTGAGAATTAAAAATGTTATAAATTAAAGAAAAAATCTATTCGAGAGTTAAAGAGGTTTGATCCTCCTTTGTAAGGATCCATGCAGATGAAATTTTGCTAACCGATGATAACCAAACAACACAAAATTTATTTTCAATTAGGCTCATCCTCAATCGTAATGTAAAAAGGGAAACCTATTGTCATACACAAAGATGGACTTTGAATTGTTTTATGTGATAGGGCGGAAAACGAGCAGGCCTAATGGTGAGGCCCATGGACAGCTGCAACACCAGATGAGTTACGAGTGCGTTAAGGATTAGGGTTTCGAAGATTTAGAGATTGGTTAGTGATTGGGGGAAGATGGATTGGGCCTCCGATATATCACTGAAAATGTTCATTCATTGGCAATCAAACATACTTGATACGTGACCGGGTCTTAACAGCGATGAAAGAAGCAATAATCAATCAGATATGATAAATATTTTTTTTGCTCAATTACAAATTAAAGAACGAGGAAGTATTTTTGATTACGGAAATAATTATGTTACATATTACTTGATATTGGTCCTGTTGCCATATTTGGGTCAATTGAATATTTAAGGTCGAAGTTATAATGTTTTTTATACCAGAGTGGGTGTTTTAATGTTGTTATAGGACTACGTATGTATTTATTTGACGTTTTTGGGCACATTGCCATTTGGAAATAACCCAGGTACTGTTTAAGGATATAGATAACTTCTTTGAATGAATACTATGTTAAATTAATTTTTTTATACATTTTTATACCTACTTTGATCTTATTTTGTTCACCATTTTAGATTTGTTGATTTGCAATTGAATTGAAATTCTGATTTTAATGTTATGTATTACATAAGTAGGTATATCATAATGCCTGCTATCACTTACTAGAAGATCAGATAAAGGTACGGTTAGCCTTTGATGACATTTCTTTTACCAGGGATGGCTGGAAAGTTATCTACCTAACATAGAAAGAAAAGACATAGGAAGCTAATTTTTTTTTATTTTTCAATATAGTCCCCTGGTACCGTAATGCACTTATTACATTTGTCAATAAGCGACATTAAACCGTCAAAAAAATATTTCTTGGATTGGTCGTCAAAATGGCCATCCACAGCGGCCTTTATTTCTTCATCGGTCGAAAATCGCCTCCCTCTTAGGCTTTTCTTCAAATTTCTAAATAGAAAATAGTCACAGGGGGCCAAATCTGGACTATAGGGTGGATGGTTTAGTTCCGTGAAGCAATTCTTGCTTAAGACTGACCTTGCATGTAAAGCTGTGTGGACCGGAGCATTGTCGTGCAAAATTAAAACTCCTTTGCCGAGTTTGCCTCTTCGTTTTTCTTTTATGGCTTCTCGCAGTTGGTCAAGTAAGCTGGCGTAGTAAGTTGCGTTCATCGTAGTATTTTTTGGTATGTAATCTATCAAAAGAATCCCCTCGATATCCCAAAAAATTGTTGCCATAAGCTTGCCTGCTGATGGCCGAACCTTAAACTTGCGCGGTGGCTTCTCCCCTTTAAATTTCCACTGTAAAGACTCCTGTTTGCTTTCGGTGTCCCATTGGCGAATCCAGGTTTCGTCGCAGGTTACTATTCTAGAGATAATTTCTTCTTCTCTGTCTTTTACTAGGTCCAAAAATGCCTCACAACATTCGACGCGTCGTTGTTTATCAAAGGGCGTCAGCATTCTCGGTACCCATCGTGCGCTTACCTTTATCATCCCTAAATGTTCGTGAATAATAACGTGAATACGTTCCTTACTAATCCTGACATCCCTAGCGATTTCCCACTGCTTGACTCTCCGATCTGCGAGTATTATTTTTTTCACTCGAGCCACCATGTCTACTGTGACTGCAGAAACCGGCCGTCCGCTACGGGGATCGTCTTCCAGACTCACACGGCCACGTCTAAATTGTTTAGACCAAAAATTAATAACAAAATTGGAAGGACATGAATCGCCAAACACATTGGACACTCGTTGTTTTAGGACTTTAACACGGCACGCTGCTCAATTTTAAGCATTTTATTATTTTCATCAGACATGTTTACTATGTTAGTGGACTATTCGTAATGAAAACAATTAAAACAAATGAATGCTATTATTTTCAAATAAGGAATCCATAAGTATTAAAGCTTCATACTGGCCAGTATCATTTTTGTAACTTTATTGAACAAAGTAGATTATATATCAGCCACCCCTCGTATGTGTTCATTAGTGTCGTTTAGCAAGAATATAACAATGCCTTTGTTTTTCAAATTCAGTAATAGAGCACCTATTTGAGTGATTTATTCATTGTTATTGATTTTTAAATTGATGGTAGTTAAGATTAAGGTTCCAAATTCAAGTTCAGACTCATTAGTTTAAACCTAGACCAAAGATAAATCTTGTTTTGTAATATACAAATTAAATGAAATTAAATAAAAAATAACAAAAGCACTATTATTTTTAAAACATCAACTACCAGTTAAATCCTCACGAATACGCCATAAAAATGAATATCACTCATCTGTACATTGACAAGAAAATCAAAGTATTTACCACGTCTGCCTACACCCGACTAAGTTATTGTTATTTCACCATTAATTTTTATGTAAATTATAAGGTAAGAGCCACCATTACTTTCCTTCATTTGTGGGACGTTGTAATGATGGTAAAAAAAGAAATGATCCCACAACCAGACTCAATGAGAGCTATTTCGATATAAATACCATATTTAGATTTGTGATCCAAGTCAAAAGGGAAAGTGTTTTTTCTTCCTTCATTTAACAATAAAAAACTATAAATTTTTAGTTGATAATTTTGTGCGTTTTAAGGGTTTAAGTCAGCTGTAAGCAAGTAAGTACGAAAAATATTGTAATTTTGTTCATTTCAAAGATTCCGTCAGCCATTAATTTTCTTTTGTGAATTGAATAAACAAAATAACCCAGAGCTATGTGTCGGTACAATTGGACTGGCTCGCTCAAAGTGATATCACAGTTTTATGGAAAAGTGACGTGAAAAGCTTGCATTGTACCATCATCGTTTGGGTGAGTTTACCAGGACCTTAATTCCCAAATCCTGAAACCCTCCCATCCGCAATACTTAAATCCCTCAATCCCCAAAAGACCGGCAACAGTTAGACTTAGCAATTGTGTTTCAGTTTGTCCATGGACGACGCCCATTGCTTACAAATTCCGACCGAAAAGATTGATCAATTACACCAAAATTACAATAAATATGACTCAGTCTGAAGCAAAAAGCCTGCTAAGTTTACCAAATTTTTTAACCTGGTATTAAAATTGAATAAATTACATCTTGACTTTAGTTATACAAAAGACTAGATTATTATACAAATCGTAGGCTATCAGTGAACATAGTATAAATAAAAAATTACAACCTGAACGAAATTCGCTTGAATTTGTAATTTAGACCACACATAACAAAGTTACCTGAGCTCTACTTAAGCACAACAAAGGAACAACATCGCATGCATCGTGCGCCCACAAAGAATCCTCGACCTCACTTAAACACACGCGAACTCACTTAATTCCAACTTAATTTACTTACACAGAACTTGAATTAAGAATGAACGCAGGGTTAAGAGATTAGCTTTAAAATTAAGAGCGCTAACTTGATTTTTTTCGATGGAGTAGCTTAGAGTTAAAACACTGAAATGGTTTTTTTTTATTGAAAAAACGACTCACGTGTTTTACTGTGAATAGCTAATAGTCTCTACTACTTTAAAGACACAATGGGGCTCGATACGCTGATCCGCCAACTGTACCAATGATTAATTTTCTACGGATTTTCTGAATTATAAATGGTTTTTCAGGATATTGTGTTTTTTTTTCGGCTGCTCTTATACTATACAGGTCCTAGATTTTATAAGCTTTAGAAAAAACTGTTTAGCTGTATAATCGTATGTAGACATATGTATAATACGTTTTAACATTTAAGGGGAATTATTTAAGTACATGCTTCTTGCGTGTAAATAATGATTACTTAAAATATAATAAATTAATTAAGCGACCCGTAACAAATTTACATTAACTCACGCCTTGTGTTACCTACTTATGTAAACGAAACGAATATTTGTAACTAATTGATTTACCTACATACACGTAATTATGTGTGGTTAAGAGTTTCTTCATATTATATTAATAATTTTCAAATATACTACTTGCAATAATTGTAATACTAAATTGATTTTTAAAACCTTTTACTTACTGAGATCTATCTCTAGAACACCGCCATCTATGAAATAGATTACGTACTAACGTAACTTAAGTTGCCCACGTGAGTGTTGGCATAGTGTGTTTACTAACTTGTTCTGGTTGATGGTTCCACCTGACATCATTACTGCTTACTTACTTTACTTGGTTTTGAGGTTAGAAAACTGCTTGTTGTTATGTTTGATTTGTCGGAGTTTTTCGAAAACTATCTCTTCGCATGAATGTGGCTTGCTTTGTAACTTAGGTTAATGCTAGTAAAAATTAATCTAGGGAGCAATCGTTCCAACAAGTTCTAGTTGCCATATTACCTAAGTAAGAATAAACTTTAAAGAATTTGTAAGATACACTATTTCATCAAATATTACTTAAGTCCTACTTAATTGAAACTTAACTTACTTTCATAGTACTCGTAGTTTGAGGGTGAGCCCAAAATCCCTCGTCTTCTAGGATCCAGTTTGACAAATTTTCAAGAAACGTAAACACAGAAATATAAACACAAAAATACAATTTTAATAATATTCCACTATTCACAACTTCTTAATTCACTAAGCACTCAAATCTTCTAAAAATAAACGATTTGTAGTAAAAAAAGAAACACTAATACTTAATCAACCAACTTAGAACTTAGTCGTAACTTAATATTAACAAATTATTTTCCCGTTCCGAACACACGTATGCTCATTGAGGCTGTGATTTCGATCTGAGATAAGTTTTCTGATCACGCACACACGGCAACGTCTGTCGGCATTCGACACTCAATGTCAACTCCTGCGCAACCTGTGTGTTACACTGTGTTGGGTAGAAGCCTTATGAATGACTGTAGTGTTAATATGGATAAGGATAGGTTTATGGATGGTAATGCCTTTTTTTATTCAGAGTATTCCTTATAATGAGAATATATTTTATTTTTACGGTGTGATTAAAAAGTAATTTCTCCTATTATTTTTATTTTGCCACACTGAGTCTTATGTTTCTTACATTTTTCCTTTCGAAGGACTGCAGGAAAAGATTCCATATAGGAATATATATATGCAGTACCTATGTACATTTGTTTTTCTATTTACTGTATTTGTGATGTGCATAAATAATAAATAAAAAGTGAATAAGAACACAATAATACTTTTTGAATATTTATGAAGGTGCGTGTGATTATTAAGACTTAAGACAAAAAAATTGTTGCTACAAATAGGAATAGGTAATTTTTTAAATGCTACAATAGAACTTAAAAGTAGATAGATATTTAAAGCTAAAGGATCTAGTTGTCACAAAGAAACCCTAAAACTTCCAAATATTGACTTCGCTGCGCCTGAACAGATGGAAAACCACGCAACACTGTTATATCGCCGTCTCACTCATACATGAATAAATTTCAGTCCTGTTGCGTGCATCCTTCTTACACGTTTTTTTGTTGAAAGCAAATTAGTAAAAAATTTGACGGTTTCAAATGATAGTATGTGGTCGAGGATTGTGTTCAATGAAATAAAAAATAATATTGTAGGGGTGATTAAAGTAGGAAGTGATAATAAACTGTGTAATCTAGAGAATAGAGATCAAATTCATTTGTATGGGTCGATTTCCTAGGTTGTTTACTATGTTAACTTCTACACGGGGTTACAAGAAGCTGCTGCAATAAATATGGTCGTAATCGCACTCAAGGGAATGTCGGAAATAAATTCAAGCTACAAGAAAATATCACACGGTAAAACTTAATAGGTTTACTCGACATTTTTACATTGCTTGGGAATCGACTTAACTACTCTTGAGACCGGTGCGAATGGTATAAACGATGTTTACTTAGTAGAAAGAGTTACCTAGTATCTCTACAATACAATTACTTGATTTATTTCACTTCAAAATAAAATAATGTAAATCAATCGAAGTTCTAATAAAGACAAATTCAACGAACTGGTCGCCGTGTGAAGTGTGCTTAGTTATTTAATTTTCATATTGCATACTGACCGAAATACGTGGAACCGATGGCTGGAGCCGTGACATGGTTCAAGTATACCGCCTGATCGTGCACTGACCCATCGATTGACAGCCCCTGAGGTTCTTGGCGTCCCATTTTCTGTGAAAAAATAAACAGATATTAATATAGTTCTTAGTTTTTGAGTTCAGCGCCATCTATTACGATATGCGCGTACTTATGAATGATTGGCGCTAAGTTAGACGGACATGTTTAAGTAAGAAGAAGTTTACATAGATGTCGCTAAATGTACGTTTAATGTGTAATATTTTAAAATGATAGCGAAAGTTATTATGATATGGTTAATTAAAATTAAAAGGAGCTTTTATAGCAGGCTATTGTTCACATTTCCTACAAAGAGAGGGGCGATTATAATTGTTTATTTACCTGTATATCACTATTGTCTTTGTTTTTTTGTTCTTGGCTCAAGTTGATGTTTTTTGTTTGCATTTTCTCCCATCCAGAGCCGTGAGCTCGACCTGTAAATTAAAAATTTTAATGACGGATTATACTTTTTAACGAACGTTTTGTATTAACTGGAGTATTTAACATTTCCCACGTTATTTTACTTATGTTTTATTCATGTGCGAAGTTTTTTATTGTTATATTAAGCTTTCCAGTTCAGAAATATTAAGATGGTTTAACACGGAACTAATATAAAAACTTTCAGAAAGAAATCGAATGGAAAAGATTTGAGAGGTATTTGTGTTTATAATATTAAGTATATTATAAATGACCATTAAGTAGTAGCTATATTAATTGTTGGCCCTATTAATAATTTAAATAGTTCATGTAAGGTCTTTTTACAGCCCTACTTAGACACTCTTAATGATTACTAAAGTTACGTGACATATATAAGTAATTAGTTTTGTATTAGTACGTTAGAAAAGTAAATGTTTCGCTTAACATAACACTTTTTAGTCATTTTCTTTGGATATCAGCTTCGGTTTCTATGATGATAAATTTAAACAGTAGGTAATATTAAGAAACTCCTGTGTTTTACGATAAGATTCGGAAGTATTTTAACATTACCTCCTCCATGATTAAACTGAAAACTTTTCCTTGTTACAACGGAGTTTTCCAAGGAGCTCCATCGGTTTGGGTCACTGACTTTTACAATATAAAAAACTCATTTTTTTTTTGTTATTCGCATTTATATCGTGATTGAATTTTCCATCATATTTTTCTATTATTAAGACTTTTTTGTTTGGCCTTTTTTATAAGTTTTATTTTTTTATGATAGGACAACAAATAAGTAGCTAGTGCATCTGTAACACCAGAATGTTTTTTGGGGGATTGTGTCTTCGGTAACCTCAGTCATATGGCAAAACACAACGATGTGGTTTTTTGAAGTATCTAAGCTTATTTTCTGTGAGGCAGTGGTTGACCAGACACCAGCCAAGTCTCCGGTCATTCATGCCGAAGCATGCTTCTCCCACGAGCAAAACTGCCTCGATTCTCTATTTCGAGATAAATAAAAGTTATCTAGTGTTAGAATCTTTAGTAATTGCAAGTTCTAAAAACCGGCCTTGGCCAATAGGCTGACACCTTCTTATATTGAGACTGTTGAACGTGAACTGGATTCTTATAACGTAACAAATACTTTTGTAGATTCTGAAATGGCTCTTATTTTTATGACCGTTTAACATTATACCGATCTTTGATCCGTGTAACAACTGAAGTTAGAAGAACTTATTAGTGTGGAAATGAAACTAAATCTTATAATAATACCTAAATGGAAGCGAGCAAATAAATCCACGCGAATACAAAGGTTTTTAATACATACCTTCCTCTATACATATTTATACAGGTTGATCTCATAGCAACGAGATATATTTCAAGGTCAAAAAGAAATTATAACAAGGGAAAGATTACAATATTCAAAAAAATAATTTACCTAAATGTATAATGTACAGCTTGGGGCTGATTTATTTCCCCATTCTCTCAGTTTTAATATATTTAATGTAGAAGATATTTTACCTCTTCGTTCCGGGGCGATGTTTTCACTTCGGTTGGTAAAGTGTAAAGAAAGGTGATTTTATAATGCTTTTGTTGCTGTTTGACTGGCGATGTGATGAATGGCGGGTCGATGAGAGTCACGAAATGTCTAAATAATGTTCTAAATTTTTCACAGTCTTTGGTAAAGGTGAGGTGGTATTTTATAGGAGCTGTGATCAGGTGAATGGATGTAGTGAAAGCTGAAGAAGTATCGATCGATCGATACTAGATAACGCTAAGTGATTTCTGATTTTGCATACGAGATAAAAACTTTAGTCAGCCAGAATACATCTATGAAGAATTAAATATGAAGTTTTAAGAACTTTGAAGGGGCATCTAATTTCGAAAAAAAGCGATGTTGTGGGCGTGTCCATAGGCTTATTTTTGACTTCAATGGTGAAGATAAACATAAGTAAAAAGCTTTCACTATCAAAAAGCTAGATATTAAAACAGGAAAATGTCTGAAAATGAGAAAGTTGAGTATCCCAACCTTGACCTAACAGTGTAATAGAGCATGCAACTATACAAATAATAGATATCAATAGATTCAAACAGTGGTCCGAGCGATTGGCTGCACACAATGCAACCGACAAACAATAGACGGCCACCGCATAACCTCAAACATCCTGTGTAAGATTCCCGTGAGTACAATACTGATTATTTTTGTACGTTTTTTTACGAAATTTTATTATTATTTATTGTGTGAGTTCCTTTAAATGCGGTTGTCTAACATCGAGCCTTACACCCGGTTTCCGAAACGCCGATCAATGTTAAAATAATTTTAATCTCTTGCCAAGTCATCTGATTGGTTGACTGAATTATCAACAACCAATCAGATGACTTGACAAGAGATTTGACACCTAGTTAGTAGATTTAACGGTTCGGGAAATAGTCATTCCGGGTTTTTAAAATATCTTCATCATAAATTCATAACAGAAGAATATTTCAAACTATTTTTTCTGTTAGAAAGCTACATTCAGCATTAGTTACAGTATGTATATTAAACTATTAAGTTTATAAATTTTAGTAATACTCCGTGTCTATCTTAGTAATAATGTTGTGTGCCTGCGTGATATGTTGATAAAAAGCAGTTTATGTGTTTTTTCCTATCACCATTTTTGACGCTTTGAGTGAAAGAATAACTGAAATATATCCATACATCTATAATATTAGTAGGATAGATATAATACCTAGTCTAGCCATAAATACTGTAACAAATAAAAAAAAAATTTCTATTGGAAATAACATTTATTACTTTTACAGTATGTAAGTTTAATACATACAAATATAAAACAATTTAAAACATACGCAGCTTATTCGAAGTGGTCTCCATTGGCTGCAATACAGTCCTTTAAACGCTGAGGCCAGTTATCAATAGAAGCACGCACTCTTTCCATGGGAAAATTCTTCACTGCCAATCGTATCGGATTGTTTTAGGGAGTCCAAATTATCATGACGTTTAGAGCAAGCCCTACTCTCTATAACTGACCATAAATCATAATCCAGCGGATTAAGATCGGGACTAGATGATGGCCAGTCTTCAGCTCTGATGAAGTCGGAAACGTTCGTTTCCAAACAAGACTGCGTGGACCAAGCTTTATGACCCGGCGCCGAGTCTTGCTGGAAGGACCATTTTTGGTTATTGAACATGGTGTTGTTAAGGGGCTTAACTACCTTCTCAAGAATGGTATTTTGATACACTTGTGCCGATGTTTTGATACCTTTTTCGCAAAAGTATGGCTCAGTCACTCCTTCATAGCTAACACCCCACCAAACCATCACTGAAGTCGGATAATGCCCACGTTGCACTCTGTCGACTAATTGAGAAGCTTCCTTAGATCTTTGAGCATAAATACGGTCATTTTGTTTGTTAAAATGTTGCTCAATTGTAAAAAAAATCTCATCCGTAAACAAAATTTGTCTGTGATCTCCCTTTGCGTACCGTTTCAGTAGTTGTTTAGATTTTATCACCCTATTCTTTTTTAAATTATCATTTAAAAAATGTCCAATGCGTCTCTTATAGGCTGCAAGTCCTAAGTCGTCTTTTAAAATACGCGACATGGTTCTTGGTGCTATCTTGATCTCCCGAGATAAAACTTTTGCTTTCGGACAGGATTTCTTCGATTTCTTTCCCTTACTGCTTTGACCACCTTTTTCGTACGAACACTACGTGGACGGCCAGATCTTTTTCTGTCACAAACAGAGGAGGTCTCATTGTACCTATTAATAGCCCAATACACAAACATTTGACTAATGCCAAGGGTGTGGAGAGTTTTAAAAATTGCATTTGGCTCCATACCCACTTTGTGTAATGCAATCACAGCGATTCGGTTCTCTTTATCACCCCACTCCATTTTAATATCGCAAAATATTGAACAATTTATTGGCGCCAAAATAAGAAAACACAATGAAAAATTATATAAAAATGACAGATTCCAAATTCAAATGTAATATTTTGTTTATTTTTAATTCATTGTTTCGTTGTTTCATTATAATAGATTGTTGTGTCGCCCTATGCGGTGGTTAATCCCTACATTTTGAATAGTAACTATCGTGAGTCATAAAATATTAATTGAAAATAATAACTTACTCACAAATAAATGAAAAAAAGCTCAAGTAAGAACGGGACTTACTTATTTACGAACGGTGTGCGCGTCGCGGTGCCAGCCAACTGCTGTTGTTGGGTGTGCGACGTGAAACTAGTAGAACTGACTTAAAACTAGAAGAGCCTTTTTCACAGTTAATTCACGTGAATAAGTCATTATTTAAAAAAATATCTCCATTCCTCGACACCTTCCTTAGTAGACTGGCGTTAAGCGAATAGATCAAGGGTCTAATACAAATGATTCTTTGAAACTGCACTAGAGGCCCCTAAAGAGCCCTAGGCACAATTTTTTGCAGGGCAACGTCATTAAATGACTTCTCCCGCCCAGGATAAGGCGGAAGAGAGTGTCAGACTCTTACTGAATGAAAACTCCTGCTTAAGGCTGAGACCTTATTGCCCTTGCTCAGCAATCCCGGTTGAACATCAGCCCCATAGGGCCCCGTCTGTGATGGTCTATTGGTTCTTTAAGGCACATTCGGAACTACACGCCGTATGCTCGGACTGGTTCTGGTGGGGCGGCGAGCTACCCTTACTCGCCGCTCGTACGGTGGCCGGAGATCATCTCTCGATCCTCGACGCCCGGAGGCCCTAGGAGCACTGGCAGTTTGTTTATACCATGTTCCCGATCCTATGGTTCCTATTTTTACATTTTTAAATGACGCTCCACCTGTAACGGGAGAAGTCATTTGATAATTTTCCCCCATCAAATAAGCCTCCTTGACCAACAAGGTAATATCAGTTTACACTACATAATTGATAGAGCCTACTTCTCCCATATATGGAGCGATCGTGAGGGAAGGTTCTAAGCGTTAATGTTAATCTCAAGTTAAGTTTACACTTTGTATTAAGCAGCTTATTAACTACTTATATGGGGATTTTTCTTGAAGAATCTCGGTGGGAATTTCTGTATTGAATTAATTTTGTGTTGTAAATGTTATTTGGGTAATATTATTTTAGATTTGGATGTAAACTTTAAAGTGTATAGTATGGTGTTAAAGGTGAAACAGCGATTCGTGCTAAAAAGACGGCAAATATTTTACACACAATTTCGAAAGAATAAAACAACCAAAGATGAGCGGGTATTTAAAAATATTGATGAATCAAATTTGAAATATTTTATATGGCACTTAAAATAAGTAACATTACATTTTTAATAAACCTTATTCGTAATGAGACTACTCCGCTTATACGTAAATAAAGGAAAAAGTTTTTATTTGATCTTAATCCTACCTAACTTCTTAATTAACTATTTTGATTATTAGCAATAATATTAATAGGTACGTATTTGAGACTAAATTAAGTTTCTTATTCGGCATTATTTAAGTGCGCCGAAGAAACGCAATCGGGCCTACTAACACTATAAGACTTAGAACTGTGACCAATTTCAAAAGGTTCCTAGAATGGGGTCCACTTCTTTTTATCCTGTGCCATTTGCCACTAGGTACATTAGTACTTTGGACCGGTGATTGTGGCTTCAACATTAAAAACGAACAATCTTTCCTACCTTTCTCTTTGAGGAAATCCCAATGAAATAAAATATCAATATGGCATTAAAAAAGTAAAACACCAACGGACTCCATAACAGTACGGAAGTGTGTGTGTGTACTAACAGCGATTCTGTTCCCACGCACTTTCACAGTATCCGCGCAGTATTGGCTTTACTACTAAATAATTGGCTACTGTTTACCGGGACTGGTGATACACTGTTACTGAGGAATTTCAATAATTGGGCAGCTCCTATTTTGTCCAGTGTTAAGTCTGTAATTCATTGGTTAATGTAGTATAGAGTTTATTACGTATTTTTTGTAGTAATAGCATGGATTTTGTTTAAGGTCGGTTTATGCCAACAATCTCTAAACATTTTAAAGGTTACATGTACACTTAATAAGATCTCTTTAAAAACATAATTATTGTGAGACGAAAGCTAAGTTCACTGTTATGATAAATGTTTTGGTTGCTGCCTTCAATGACTCAAGGTTAGTGACATCTAAATGGTTGCCAAATTCAATGGTCGTTCGTGCTGAAGCATGGGTCTCCCACACTTAGATCGTCATCACTCGTCGATGACGATCATCACTTATAAACGACGAAAGACCAAAAAGGGGGTACTGTTATACGTAACATTTCTGGAAACCTTGGCGGCTTAAAATGTCTATTCAAAGTTCAAATAAATAGCTGGATATAAAAAGGTCAAGATCAAGACAAAAGTTTTGGCAAGCCGACACACTTGGATAAGTAAGTGTTACAGGCATTGTTACACAATAAAAGATTTGAGACAATAGCCTTACTTACTACAAAACACTTCCCTAGGATGTAAGGGCAATTACATCCTTGTATCAGTGTACTATTTACGATTGTTCTAACTTGTAATCATTGTGATTGGGTTGGCCTTGTTTATGAATTATCTTCTTTTTTGGGACATATAAGTAAAGGACTAGACGGGGTAGGTACCCGTTGGTATGCCATCGCAGACGCCCATGGACGATGATGGAAAAGAATACCGAGAACCAACTTCCAGGGGTCATAAGTGTCTTTCCTGAGGACTTTAGGGGAAAAGTGATTTTAAGATTGAAGAATTTAGGGATTGAGGATAGGGGTTAGTGAAATGGATGGAGTCTCCAGTAATCTCGCATAGCGAAACATTACGCTGTGGTTGTTTCACGCCGGTTTTCAGTGAGGCCGTGGTATTACTAAGGTCGAGCCCACCCATTCGTGCCGAAACATGGCTGGCATGGTGAGGTGACCGGAAGCCTTTCCCCCTAATCCCAAAATCACCAAATCCCTAATGCCTAAAAAGTCAGCAATGCATTCGTAATTCCTCCGTTGTTGCGGGTGTCCAAACAAAATCTCGTGTATAAATCAAGTAGATAGGTACAATTTAGTTTTAATGTGTTTAGTCAGTTAACGGTGTTACTCCGGATGAGGATAATGTTGGTCTAACCCGGATGTTATCGAATACAGTCTTCTTAATTAACTTTAGTTTAAAATGTTTTTTCGTGTATATGGTAAATAAGATTGAGTTATGGCGTAGATCTTTGTGTTGCTTTAAGAGTGTGTAGATTATGTGAAACTTACGTATAGAGGTCACATAGAGTTACATTGGATTGTCATGGGTCCTTCATGTGATGCTTAAACTTGCAGACGGATTACCTGATGGTAGGCAATCAGCGCCGCCCATGGATACCCGCAACACTAAAGGAGTTACGAGTGCGTTGCCGGCCTTTTAGGGATAAGGGTTTCAGTTATTTAAGGATTGGGAAGGGATGGGGTGATTGGGCCTCCGGTAATCTCACTTATACGACGAAACACAACGCTGTAGTGGTTTCACGCCGGTTTTCTGTGAGGCCGTGGTATCAATCCGGTCGAGCCGACCCATTCGTGCCGAATCTTGGCTCTCCCACACTTAAGGTAGGTAGGTGATCACTATACCATAATACTAGTAGTATTATTTGAAGGTGTTTTGAGTTTTCACCGCGCGCATTATCGATACTGACCGGCCATTGATTTTAGTTCGAACTGAAGTTGCTTCTTGTCGTTCGGTAGATGGCACGAGCGATGCGTAGGTTTGGATGTGTTCGGCGATTTATGTTGGTGTTTTAAAAAATAGGAAGTAGAAGGATGGGACTTAGGAAATATTACAAAGCCTGTTCAGTAGGCATTTGTGTAAATAAGTATGGAATCAATTATTTTTAACGTTTCAGTCAGAGGCCACTAAAAGTTGCCTACGTATTTCGGAGTCTATATAACACTAAGAAACTTTCGCGTTTATAATATTTGTTGGAAGTTTAGTAATAATAGAAGTTTATTAAGTAGGTAATGGTTGTTAGGGAATGAGATAACAAAAGCATAGTCTGTACTCTGTAATCTACGATCTTGGTAATTATATTTGTTTTATTACTTACAAAACTTTTAAGTGTAAATATACCAGCTCGGCCGGAGTGGTTCAATGAGTTGAAACCAGCGTGAAACAATACTTACGTTATATTTTGCTATGTGAGTTAGTTTGAAGTTATTTCTTTAGTATTACTGGGGCGGCGCTGATTACATATGATCAGGTAATGAGTTTTTATTTCTAAATTTTGGAGGTACAATTTCTCATACACATCCCAACCAGACCCCGAACAACAATTTGAAGATACAAGAAAGAGTTGTTCCGTGCGGGTATCAAACCCGCAACACGTTGCACGGCAGTTGGCATTCCCGCTACAGCGTCAGTTGTACAAAATGATCATGCACAACGTATTATCGAAATAATCAACTGTCAAAAAGTTATGTATCGAATCGAAAAATCACATTTGGATTGGATTTTCACGAGTTGTAGTTAAAGTTTTTCTTTTGATTCATTTTTCTTAAGTATTAGTTGAAGTTTCATCGTTACTCTTTTTCTTGCCATTGTTTTGAATAGTTTTTGGATTTATCGTTAAAGTTAACATCGAACTGAGCATACGAAATAAGTTATTTTCTTTTATATTACAGTGTCTGTTGTCGACGCAATTTCCGAACAGATGCGACCTTTACACCTTCAAGAAAAGTAACTTCCTTCTGAAGTGGCTAACAACGCATTTGTTACTCCTTCGGTTTAGCGGGTGTCCATGGGTAGCGCTAATCTTTAACATCAGTTGTCACGTCTGCTCGTATGCCAATTATCCATAAAAATATGTTTAAATGGAATTATGAAACAAAAACAATATGTCTGTCGACTTGTAATACGAAAAGGATCTCCACAATTGATATTTTCTTAAGGTAAACTCAAATCCTTAATACTAATTAATCCTAGCTTTTAATAAGCATTTCGACCGGTAACATTAAACCACATGGAAAAATATATAATAATAAAAGAAAGAACATAACGTACGCACTTGAGGTCCGGATATTGCACGCTTCGGAACCAGCAATTTAATTTTTATTACCATTTTACAAGCGGACCTTTAAACGGGTACATTTGTACCCATTAATATTTCATGGTTTACTCATCAACCGATTTATAAGCAGCATTTCAAGGGTTATCTACCTTTTGTTTAAGTTAATAGCCGGCGGGCCAATTAGGGGCTATTTCATTCACAAAACTACCTCGGCCACGCTACGGGTTAAGATTAGTTTAATTCGTTTTTAAGAGGTCTTGTACACTGTGCAAGAAGTCGCGTGTTTGAAAAACAAAACTTTTATTTTTCCTTAATTAATTTATTTACGAAATAAGTGTTTTTTACTGAGCCATCATTTAATATTGAATTTATATAATGCATTGGTTATAAAGTCCCATGATATTAAAGCATATCAAATGTTCTTCAGATCAAGTTTATTGACATGAATCTAACTATCAAAATTGTTTAAATAGATATTTATATTGATTTCTAGTATCCTAATTAAAATACGAGTTAAGAAAAACATAATATCAAATTACCAAAGCATTGAAAACGACTTGAAGCTGAATATTGATCTAAAAATTAAGCAGATTATACACATTTTACAAGAAGCGTTTAATTAACGACTTTCGTAACGTGATACTGATAAAATTTGATGACTTTATAGATATTGAAGTATTCGTGAGAAAATTCACACGATTATAACAAAGATCAGTATCCAATGTAATGATCAGGTATGATGCCATGCATGACAGTGATGATGTGATGACGTGATCCTCTGACAGATGTAGTGGCGTTATCCATAACCGGGGTGCGATTTGTTTTGGTGAGTTTTTTTTAAATATGTTTATTTTTTCAAGAAATTCGGCTGCTTTTTTCTTTCACGCTTGAAGCGATGAGGATATAGAGAACTCGGAATTTATTTATCCGTCTATCGTCATATCGATATACATATAGTGCGCATTACCATCAACGAATGCATCACTACTTACCAACAAGTGGGATCGCAGCCAAGCACTAATTTATATGATTAAAAAAAACTCTTTTTGGCCTTTTGGGGAATTAAAAGCTGTGGTTATTTCACGATTTTCTGTGAGGATGTTGTATCACTCTGGTCGAGCAAATCCATTCGAGCTGAAGCATAGCCCTCACATACACATTTTTTTATATTCACCAAGAATATTTAATTACAACATTGAAAAATCAACGCACGATTCCAATAGTAATAATACTATCTTAATTCAACAGACTCAACGATTTAACCATCATTGAATATTATCGCAGCGTGTAGCCAACACAATGTGTAAGCTCCTTAATGGAACTGGCGCCGGAACGAACCCGTTTGCTTTCATACTTTTTTAATTTAATGGTTTCTTTGAGATAATTGTATCATCGTGCTTGTAACGATTTGTACCATGTGTACTGGCTTCGTAAGTGGTGATTGGGCGTGTATCGTTGGTGAGGGAATGTGTTACTCTTCGTGCTGTTTATAATTGTGTTTTTATTTGTTTTTGCATGCCATGAGTTCGGTATTGATGAGGATTTTATGCTATATTATGCATTCACAATTTTTGTTTGTGCAGATTGCTTCCCACTAGCCGATTAAGGGTGCAGTTCTATTGAGGCGGAGCGGAGCAGAGCCGAGAAGAGCTGTGCCGCGATTCACCAATCACATGGCTTGAAATCCACACAGCTCTTCTCGGATGTGGATTGCACCCCTAGTGAGGAAGAAACCTATGTTTAGCAGTGTATCTTTTTCTCGAGTAGAAATCGTCCAATGACTTTTCCTTGTTAGAGTGAGAGAGAATGTCAGATTCGTACCGACTAAAAACCTCCCCGTTCCTTCTTCTCCTTGGAGCTGGACCTCAGTACATTATAAAGCTTGCATTCGAAACTATAGTTTATACATTGATGATGATGGCAAGTTATGTATAGTTACAAAATAAAATACAACACGTTTCTTATAATTAAAAACATTAAACAATCGTTGAATAGAAATTCATCATTATCAGCCTATCGGTTTAGTTATAAAAGCGCAACAAACAAGCCAACAGGGATTTTTAGCTTGTTTCAAAGTAACTTTTAAAATTTTAACAGCCTCAAACACTGAAATTTACAAAAGATGTGGTTAATCTCCATAATGATTTACTAAACAGCGTTTTAAGAACTGAGAAAAAAATACGGTAATTATTTTTTTTAGGCGGGATTCAGACGGTTTTGGCTTACTTTTGATTCCAATTTCCATAATATATTGATAGGTACCCAGAACCTTGTAATTGTAGTTATTTTGATGATTTCTGCACGGTAGCTAGAATTAAAAGTGTAGTTTGATTTAGTTACGCGTATTAAGTAAGTTTAGTTGATCAATATGACTAAGATATGGTCCTAGGTATGAGTGTTTATTTAAGACTTACGATTGATCTGATTTGAATACAAAAATGCATTGGATTTATGCTATGATAAATTATTTAGTGGCGAAACAAAACGCTGTATTTGTTTCACGCCGGTTTTCTGTGAGGCCGTGGTATCACTCCGGTCGAGCCGACCCATTTGCGCCGAAGCATGGCTTACCCACACTTAAAGCTAGTTAAGTTAGAACATGTAAACATATGTATGCAAAAACATATTGATATTCCTTCTTTCATTATTTTACTTTGTCTATAGATCATATAACATGGCGACACTAGAAGCGTCAAGCAAAAGTTTCGTTTGAAATTATATTGTCACGTCGCCGTTGCGTTGTTACAAACTTCAGATCTAGTTATGAAGTTAGACCTTTAACTTAGGATTACACTATCTAGTTTTCCTCTGTATCTTTGTATTTAGGCACTTATATACAAAATGGTTATCCAAACTAATATTATAAATGCGAAAGTAACTCTGTCTGTCTGTCTGTCTGTCATTTCTCCACGCCTAAACTACTGAACCTATTTGTGTGAAATTTGGTACAGACATAGTTTGGAACACGAGAAAGGACATAGGATACATAGTTTTTAACCAAAAATCTACTGCACTATTCCACGCGAAGAAAGTTGCGGGAAATAGCTAGTAAAACATATAGCATATTTAACGTCGACTACAAAATTCTAAAGTGGCATAGAGCTAGGAATCTTAGTCTCAATTCCCGATTGGTAGTGACAGGCTAGTCTTCTACTTTTGTTCTGACGTAAGGGGGCAAACGGACATACCGGTTCTTATATGTTAAGCTTGACGCTGCTCATGGTGATACCAAACCAGTAAAACAGAGTAAACGAGTTTGTTTTGTATAAGGGATTTTATGATTGGGAATAGAGTATAGGGGATTGTGATTTGGGGTATTGGGGATTGGGGATTGTAGATGAAGATTGATATTGGTATTGAGGACTGCGATTGGAGTTTAGATTTTGGGATTGGAGATTAGTGATTGGGATTGGGATTTGGGGATTGGGGGTGAAAAGTATAAGGACTGGGCCCTCGGTAATCTCATTCAAAGAACGAAACACAACGAAAGCGTTGTTTCTCGTTAGTTTTCCCTAAGGCTATGACGTGGACCATATTTTCTGCGACATGGCACTTCCCCACTTTTATTATAAATTCTAGGAATCGTATTCTTGAATATTTTGCTTTAAACTGGTACCAAGCCTTTTCTGACAATAATACCTTCAGGAAGTAAAATATCATGTCACATTTAAATTGGCGCCATGCGAGCCAATTAAAAGAAAAAAGAAAGTTTTTGTGTGTAAAGCTAAGATAGCTCGTACTGGTGTAAGTGTGAACAGAGTAAAAAGTGAAGAATGTATGAATGGACAGTAAGTACGGACATAAGGCTTGGGCTTTATTGTAATCAATTCGCGACATAAACATCTTATGTTTCTTTGGTCATTAAATGTTACGACGTGTTTATTATTATTTATTCTGTAACACGAAGGAACATGTATAAAGTTACACTTGTACACCTAGTGTAGGCATTCAGTTTTCTACTTATTTAATAGGACAAATACGGCCTTGTTACAAAACAAAGTCTATCTTTAGTCTAGGTCTAAACCATTGAGCTAGTTTTGTGTATTTCAAATTGAAGGTAGGTGAGAATAAGGTTCAAAATAAAAAACCAGACTCAATGGTTTTAAACCTTTAATGAGTCCAACATTTATTGGTTACTGTCTCCCTAGTCTACCAGGTGCCTACCTCTGTCTTCAGGTAATGGATATTTGCTATTTTGTTATATAAAAATCTGTTGGTTACCCAAGCTTTGTTAACTTGTCAAGTCGACTGAATTTCATCATTTGATGAAGTTTCATCAGGGTTTACGAGCGAGCACGAGCTTATACATAGAATTATTTTAAAAGACCAAAAGAATTGTTAAACTAGTCATAGGTAGGTCAAAGTTACATCAAAGACCCAATATACTATCACATGTACTGCGGCATGGAGAAGTTGAAGAAGCAGGAGGATTGTAAGTCAGTAATTCTGACACTCGCTCTCCTCGCGAGTAGCTTGAGGATTTTCCTTCGTCAGCAAAAAAGGTTTAACAACTAAACAAAAAATGCAACAGTAAATGTTGGAACTCATATGTACACATACATAAAGACAGGCCTCTCCAAGAAGCGTAACATAGTTAAATGTAAAATAACCTTCTCACATTATTAATACAAAGTGTCCCAACTTCCTTTAGCTTTAAAATGCAACTGTTGTCCTGGAAGCAGGTACATTGATAAGCAACAACCGTTATCTATTACTTAATCATGAACAATGGCGCCTTTCATACAGTCACCAGTCGCTCGTCGGCTGTCATGTTCATTATCATTGTGTGGATGTCCAAGGAACGGGGTCTTGTGTATACTTTGTTTTATTAATTAATTGTAAGTACGTTTTACAATTCTTTAATTGTATTTTTTGCTACTTGCGTTGAGGGATTGTTTTTCTCATAGGGCTTCGGTCGCTCATCGAATCGTATGGGAGATTTTACCTATAGTTATTCTTACGGTTTTTATTGAATTAATGAAGTAGGTAAACTTAATATCAAAAAGTTTTGTAGAGTAAATATGTATGTAAGACGTAAATAAGTAAGAAACAAACAGAAACTTACTACCGGATCCGTATACTTACTATTAGTAAACTTACTATTCGATAACTTTGGGATGGGATTAGATATTCCTATTAGATGATCAGAGTCCCGCTGTGACTTGAAACTAGTCAGCTATTTCATTTATGACACGAGAGTATGACCTTGTTTTTAAAAAAAATTTAATGTCTAACGATAGTTATAATTTTAAAATAAATATGACCAGATACTCAAAGCACAAAACAGATTCTACAGGTCAATAGTTTTTGCATCTAATTCTTGAAAAGGAACTATTTGCTTCGTTAAAAAAAATCTACATTTTTGTATTTCACAATCCACAGACAGACAAGTAGGCAGTAAACGAGCCCAGTGCGCCAACAAGTACTCATTATGGACAAAAATTTTATGCAATTTTTAATTCCTTCCCAGCGATGCGTGAGTTATTAGGGCGTGGATGTAACCATTATAATCCTGTTGAATGCGGTTTAAACCAGAATTCAGTTATTGTTTTCTTATTTGCTATTGGGCAGCTTCGAAGATAGACTACGTTTTTAAATTTCAACTTGAGTATATTAACATAAAATTATGTAGTATTTATAATATTTATCTTCACAAGTATTTATCACATATACCTTAGTTTTTGGAACTGGGCGAGGCGACACTGAAGTCAAATACTTTTCAAATCTAACTCAGTAACTGTTCCAGGGAGAGGCTCGATTTATAAAACTGTTCATGATTATGAGCTCTATATGACTTGAAAATTGTCGAACAACCCCGAGCATCCTCTTCGAACTGTCCGTGAATTAACCATATCAACTGAGTAACTAGTAGTTATTAATGAATGCTTACAAAGACTATTTTATACCGAATTACGTAATAATTACATAGTATTTTCCTTCACAATATTTTCTTAAAAGCAGTAGAGATCCTAATGTTGATTCTCGGCCCGCGACCAGATGTCTGTGAACAAACACTATTATGCATTGCATAATTTGTGACTTTGTTTATACGAGCTGCAATAACTCTCAGATACATAAAATTAATCATAAAGCCATGGAGGAATTTACACATTAATACTTAGAGTTAATTAATCATGTTTATTAAGTATAATGTTGAAAAATTACGTGAACGAGCAATTTATGTGTGATAAGACAGGATAATTATATACTTATCACAATTTTTTGTTGTTTTTTTTTAGTGTGGGAGAGCCATGCTTCGGCACGAATGGGTCGGCTCGACCGGAGTGATACCACGGCCTCACAGAAAACCGGCGTGAAATAACCACAGTGTTGTGTTTCGCCGTGTGAGTGAGGTTACCGGAGGCCCAATCCTTCCCCTCCCCCTATCCCTCTTCAATCCCTTAATCTCCAAATCCCTAAAAGGTCGACAACGCACTCGTAACTGCTCCGTTACGAGTGTCCATGGGCGGCGCTGATTGCTTACCATCAGGTAATCCGTCTGCTCGTTTGCCGACCTACGTTTTAATTAAATTTTAAAGTTATAATTGAGGTTTTGACTAAATGCCCAGACCTGCAATGTCGTAGTTAGGTATAGTTATCTGCCAGATAGCTTTAACTTAGTTCAAAGGAAATCAAGTTTCATCTTGTAGCCATTTATCACAACACTTGTCCACGACACATAAAGTTTCCCAGATAAGTATCGGAAGAGAAAATGTCATTTTTATGAACAAGATCATAATCGGTGTAAAGGATGTGGCGACCGGACGATTACTGATTGTAATCGGAGAAAGGGGGAGATCAAGAACACAGCAAGCAAATCAACCTACCCAAAATTATCAAAATTCTCCAACCGATATTCAACTTTATCGTTTTGAAATAAAGTTCAAGGTAATTAGAAATGTTTGACGAGATAGTATACTTTGTTTTGCTGGCATCTTTACCTATATAAAATTGACGACCCGTAACGTAATGCCACGGAGCTTGTACGGAGAAATGAACATTATTTTTTATTTAATACGGATTTTTATTATGTGCTATGGAGATTTCAATCGATTGGTAGAAAGAGAGGGTGGTTAGAAAGGGATATCAAGATTGACGTCTAAGAATAATTTTATTGGAGGGACTGATGCAGTTAGTGAATTAAATTTATTAAAAATAACGATTGACTCACGTGTATTACCTGAGAAAATCTAATGTTTAAGTACCTCGTGGTCGTGGTATAGTACCGGAAATCTGGAAAGTACCAATGTGACTTTTTCCGACTTATGTGTATGTACTTTCTCAGTTTATTAAGACACCACTGGCATCGCAAACGTCGAAGGAAAACATCCTGAGGCAAAATTGGAGTTTTAATTTCTTTTTATAAGTTTTTATTATTCCTTGAGCAAGCGTGGTGATTAATGCTCAAACCTTTTCTGCGTGATAAGAGGCCTTTGCTCAGCAGGGGGCAGTCGTAGGCGAATGATGTGAAAGTAAATGTCGTCATGTTCAACAAATGTAGTATATCTTAAAAACAAATAATTAATAAAAAAGTGGAAGCATAAATTGTTGTTAATATAGATTTTCCTTGTTCAAAAACATTCATAGGGCTCTATCTTCGTTTACTACTTATAAGAACGCTTTGCTAGTCATCTTAACAAGGATTCAGAGCCTGCTACCACGAGTTATTTTAATTATTTTATGTGCTTATTATATATTAGATAATGTTTATTATGTATATATACTATCAACCCTGCTATGTCTAGTAATAAAGGAAAAGACATATAAATATTATCCTTACAGGACATTTACGTCCGAAGAATTATGACAGACGTAATTTTTGGAATATGATCTTTTAGGACTACGCTGCTACTGCAAAACATCCCAGCTTCGTCCGTAAAACTAGGGTAATAAGAAGCCTTATTTATAGTGATGCTAAACTATAATACATGCTAAATTTCATTCGATTCCGTTCAGCAGTTTTTACGTGAAAGCGTTACAAACATCTATCCGTACTTATAATCTTATGCGTTTATAATAATAAGTCAGATAAAAAATTCTATGTTCATAATTATATGTAAGTACCTATATAGTATATGTACGTTCAGGTTCATTGACCTACTAAGTACCTACATACGTCACACACAGGATGTCCAAAATTGATTAGAATCACGAATTGTAATAAAAAACCAGAGTGAAACATATTTATTATATTAATCGTTTCCTAAGAGGAGGCTAAGCATGTACCATAGAGTTCTAATGGCGTACTTAACTAACTAGTTTGGACGGAAGTTCACAAATTATTGACTCTTAGGGGTCACAAACATTTCTTTAGGGACTTGTTCTGTTGTGAAATACTGTTTTTAATAACTTTTTATAAGAATTATTTCACTTTTGTTGTTGAAATCTTCAAAATGAACCTTTCTTGAGGAAGGAAAGCCATCCAATGACTACTTTTGCCTTGGGTGTGATGAGAAAAACTGTCAAACTCTTACTGACTGAAAACAAACTGTTCTTTCTCCAGCACCAGGCCAAAGTGGCGATTCCTTATTGCGCTTGACCCGCAACCACGGCTAAGCATCGGCCCTGTTGGACTCTATCTGTGGTGGTCTATTGGCTATTGAGGCGCGCACTGAACACTACGCGGCCTCACGCTCAGGTCTTGGCCTTTTGACTTAGATAAAAGTCTATTAAAAAAAGCCTTTGCTATTTATTTGTACCAAACTGTGACAAAAGAGTATAAGATGACGAAAACCACTTTAGTTGTCACCATCAGAACAATTAAGGAGACACTCTGAAACCCCCACTGTCCAACGGCGATAATGGCATATTCTTAGAGTGCGATTACCCACCAAATCATTCATTTTTCTCGTCTGGTGTCAATTAAACAAGATATATTCAAACAGTGTGTAGTCATCAATCTGTTTTACATTCAAACATGAGAATTTTAACGAAACTACTGTGGTTTTACTATAATCAGAGCTATGTAGCGCCCTCTGGATGGATATAAACCAGTATAACTAACTACGTATGTATGTATATTTTCATATATTACCTTCCTATCATGTATTATGTAAATAAATTTTGTATTATTTGATATAAACCTCCATGTCTCATAACTATGTACTTGTAAAAAATACATACAACAGTCTCTCTGTAGCTACTACTGATAGGATGACTGGCAGAAAATGCTATGGGTATTAATAACTTAAATTGGCAATAGTTTTTATTTTATTCACAATCCAAAAATAATTAAAAGTTATTTAGTTATGTTAGTGGCGTTTATTTATTTACAACCTATTTATTTGTTTTAAAATAATATAAAAAGGTAAAATTTGTAAGTTTGTATGTAGGAGGTAATCTTTGGAACCGGTGGTCGAATTTCCAAAATTCTTTCACTGATAGATAGCTACAATGATCCTGAGTGCTATATATAGGCTATAAAACATCACGCTACGACTAAATGGAGTCGAGAAGCGGGTGAAACCGCGCGAGTGTAGCTAGTTTTACAATAAATTCATTAATACATTTATGTCGTTTGTGAATATAATTATCTGTTTTACTTTTTCTTTTTGTGGATAAAGTTACCAAGTACTATAGTGTGGGAGAGCCATGCTTCAGACAGAAGTAGATGAGTTCTTCCCCCATCCTCGATCCTCAAATTCCTAACAACTGACAAAAGGCAAGCAACCTGCTTGTAACTCCGACCATACGCCGTTATATACACCAGTATTACTACCTCCAGGTTTCTGTTTGTTGGCCAAAATATCCCATAAAAAGTAGGATGAACAAGTAAACAAGTTTTAATAGACATAAAGGAAAACAAACGCCACTGAACCTACTTACAATAATTACCTCTTTCATTATGACAGGATGCCCTCACTCTTAAACCTCTCCCTTCCTGTTAAACCTCAAGTAATAATAATAATACGAGTAAACTATTTATTATTCTCATTATCTCGAAATTACCCTGTAGGTAATATCTTTTCGGTGGGATCATCACTTTTAAAATGGAAACCAAAGTAAAGTTTCTTAGAATTCAAGTATAAATCAAAAATAGGGTCTTTTGGGCGTGTCAACTGTCAGTGTTAGGTACTAGTCTTTTGACTATGGTCAGTCTTAATTAAATGAGATTTTAACATATTGTGGGTATTATTAGAAGTAACACTGGTCAATAATTACAGTTTTATAAAAGTTCGTAATTAAAATTTGATTTTAAAAACCAACTACCAACGATCACTTACGTACTTATCAATGCCAGTTTATTTTTAAATTGGAACTTAAAAACTTATATCTAAAACTTACGGTACCAAAGCAAAATCCTAAAGTCCTAGAGCAAAACTCACCCGAAATAAAACAAAATATCTACACGCACTTCCACATAAATCACACACATGCACAGCACACGCGTCGGGGCTGCGCGTACGCAGCCAATCAGTTTTCAGATCACGGCAATGCGCGCGCACTTCGTAGAACGCGTGCGTGTGTTACGCGCGCTCGCTCCCTACTGTTCAAATCAAACCTGGCGTCGATATTGCGTTCCTAGAAATTTTGTTCGATTGCTTTTTGTATTTATTTTTCAAACGTATATTTTTATATTATGTAGCATTAGGTTATTAACTGCCATTGATTTTTGTCTGCAGTACATGAAATGAGGTCCTAATTATGAGAAGTTTAAAAGAAGTAAAATGGTTTTCTTAAGCGAGATCTAACCTGATACCTATTTTATTTAGTTGAACAACATAAATTACCTAACTGTTTTATCAAAGTTACTTAACCACTTTAGAAACACGGTAACAAATAGAACTTTAAACTCAACAATCTCTACAAAAAAAGTTCGCGCACATGTTTCTAAAGTTAAAAACAAAACAGAAGCTATTCTGCTAAACAAAAACGCTTATGTGGCCTCAAGTTACGCTTTTTTTTTCTACATTTTATTATTCCGGACGGACGTTACACTATGTGAATATCCTGAGTGCACATTGAACCGAAACGCGTCGTGGCGTGGATAAAAACTGTTTTAACTTTTTTCATGTTTCGGTGTTTCGGACATTGATTTTTTTCTTTTTACGGAAATATAGCCGGTGGCTCGTTGACAAGCGCTGTCTGCTATGTTTAATGGCTTGATTTATAAACTGTTGCAGAGTTTTAAATGAAGGTCCGTGTATTCGTTGAAAACTCTATGTTGTTGATTCTATAAAAAGTATTTCTATATAAGATTACGCAATTAAATTTACAAAAGATTGACACTTTTCTACTTGATACATTTTATTGGTACTTTGCGTTATAAATCTCAAATAATATAGAGTCAGTTTGGATTTACATTTTTTTTAGATATTAGTGTCTATCACAATTTATGAATTAATAATTCAGTGGTACCTACCTACTAAAACATCCAAAATTTTCTCAAGTGTCTTTCTATCAAGTATTTTTGCTCAACCCATCGCGATAACTACTTGGCAATTCAGCCAAGCTTTGAAAAAGTCGACACTAATCTGTACAAGACTCATTTCCAACAAATCCCATCTTTAATTAATCAACTATGGTGGTGAAACAAAAGAAAGGCGTGTGAGTTTTTCTGATACATACATTCTTTCGCGTGATGTGCAGTTTCTATCGTTGGAGAAAATCATCATCATACAATCATTTATGCAACTGTTAACATCTTTGTAAATCATGAAGATGATAACGTGCGATAGGTTAATTAGTTGTTGAAATAACAAACAATTGATTTTAATGGGTGTAGTTGACTTTTTGCTATAAAGTAATCTTGAAGATTTATGCTATTAGAAAAAAAGTCACCAAAACACTGTAATCTGAAGAAACATTAAAAAATATAAACATAATTTTTTTGAGTTGTTGCGCACGGGATCGGAATCTAATCTGTGACATTTTGAACATCAATCATCACGCCAAAAATTCATTTAGTAGTTGTTAAAAATGAAAACTCAGAATTCGTTATAGCAAAAAATGTTGCTGATTTTGTCCACAATCTCTTTGTATTGTGCCACAGTGTATTAAAATAATGTTCATAAATATTTTAAGTTGGTTTTACATCAAAGCAAAGTCCAACTTATACTTGGAGAACAAGTAATGAATGTATTCTGAAATCAACTATGAATTAAATTCCAATATTTATATTCATCATAAAAATGACCAAAACTATCTAGATTCTAGATGTAGTGTTGGAAAGTTTATAACGACGGAATTTTTGGAATTATTGAAAATAATTTAAACTATTAAAACTTTTTTTTGTGTTGGGAAAATCATCAAATGACTTCTCCCGCACAGGGCTGGGCGGGAAGGAGTGTCAGACTCTTACCGACTAAAAACCCCCTGTTCCTTCTCCTGCTCTGGGCCGAGGTCGCGGTGCCTCATTGCGCTTACCCCGCAACCCCGGCTGAACATCAGCCCTATAGGGCCCCGTCTGTGGTGGTCTATTGGCTCTTTGAGGCGCGCGCGGAGCGCTACGCGCCGTACGATCGGGCCTAACATAACGTTGATCCCGAAAATTCTTGTTACATTTGGTAAATCAAGTGCATAAATGTGTTCTTGTATTAACTTAGTTCGGTACTTATCAACCACTTAATTAAAATGTGTTTCCCATAGTGATTAAAATTATTATGTGTCATATTAATAATCGCTTAATCTTAAATTTCTGCTCAAATCTGAAAAAAAAACAGAATCATTTAAAAAAAATTAAAAACTATCTTGTACCTCTTTGGACTACTAGGTAGTATTACTTGAGTATTTTTTTAAATAAAAATGGTTGGTTTAATGTTTATTTTAAAATCAAGTTAGTGGTTCTCGTGAATTGAGATCACAATACTTGAATAATAATGATTGTCTGATCGAATTTCGATCACGGAGACGGATCTCAAGGAGACTAGATAATTACGTGGGGAACTGTTTTGGGGCAGTGCACTTGTGTCCTTAGAGACGAGTAATTAGGGGGAGGTTGTTTACCTATCGTGCCGTACTATTCTCCATTAACATCCGCAATCATGCGAAATAAGATTACTTAAACGATTCATTCGGATTCAGACATTTTTATGAGTCGGCTCGATCGGAGTGATCCCACGGTCTCACAGAGAACTGACGTGAAACAACACAGTCTTGTGCTTCGCCGTGTGAGCGAGGTTGCCGAAGGCCCAATCCCTAAATCTTCAAATCCCCAATCCCCAAAATGTCGGAAATGCACTCGTAACTCCTCCGTTGTCCATGGGCGGTCGGCGTTGATTGCTTACCTCCAGGTAATCCGGGTGCTCGTTCACCGTCCCAACACATAAAAAAATTTAGAAATGTTTTTGGTATGGCACCTAAAATTTACAATAAAATACCTAACGAAATAAAAAACATGTCTCTATTAATGTTAATTGATAAGTGTTATTATACAGTTGAAGAATTTATTAATGATATTTTTTAGTAGCTATTTTGTGTGCAATATTGAGATTTAGTAAGACTGCTGTACCTACCTATTTGTGTTTCTTAATTTTTATTTTTTTGTTAATCATAGTTTTTTTGTTTTTTCTTAAAAGTATCTACTTATTTAATTTTGTTTTTAATTAATTTTACTTTTTTAGTTGTATTGTTTTATTTTAATTATAATTTTGTGAAAAATTTGTACGCCTACACGGCAAAACATAGCGACCAAATATTGTTTACCCACCACCATGATGTAATGAATACCTATGTTTTACAAATAAATTTGATTTGATTTGATTTGATGTGTTTCTTTATCATACCAAAATGTACCACACAACCAAAATTGTTTCGTTTTTGTTTCGCAGTCAATATAAAAAAAAAACCTAAATGAACTAATTCGTATGTGCGGTGCAACTAATCGACGCCTTCACTACTATGACTCGTTACGATGACGTCACTGGCATCTAAAAATAGTTTGAGGTTCACTTCCGTGCGATTTCCAACGGTCTCAACTATTCTTGAGGAGGAAAACCAGATGGTTAAAAGCCAGCTGACTGTTTACCTCACCTTTGCCTCTGTAAAAAGGTTTTAACATTTTTTTTTTTTTTGTAATAACTGTAGTGTCTATTGGAGTATGATAGTATGGCACATTGCACAATCAAGTCCAACTGTTAAATAAACTTGTCAATCACTATCTAGTTTCATTGATAAATTTAATTTTAAAATGTTTGGTTTTTTCTATATGATATTGAAATGGCAAACGAGCAGTCGGATCACCTGATGGTAAGCAATCGGCGCCGCCCCTAGATCCTGGCCATAGATAGCACATCGGGTAACCTCAATAGCACAATAAAACACAATGTAAGCGTTGTCTCACCCACTACAGACGAGGCCCTAATAAGGGCTGATATGCAGCCAGGGTTGTGGGGCAAGCGCAATGGGGCACCGCGGCCTTGGCGCTAAGCAGGAGAAAGAACAGGCTTTTAGTCAGTAAGAGTCCGACACTTCCTTTTACCTCACGCTGGGCGGGAGAAGTAATTTGATGATTTTCTCATCAGAAAAAAAGCGTAGTTGTCGTATATCTCTAGTCGAGTTGGCACATTCGCTTCGTGGTTAGATTGTTAAGGAAAATTTTCGAATTTCGCAATATTTTATTTTAAAAAGAGAAATAACAATAATTAAATGGTAAACAATTAATGAGGGAGTTTTACTAAAATCAGTTTTTCGGTCATACCTACCTTTTACGAAAAAAATATTAATAACCTCAGTATGCGTGAACCGATACCGATCAAATTGATAAAACTCAATTCCAATTTCAAATTTACTTTTAGAATTATTCCATGCCGAATATCAAGTAATAAGTATTCCATCAAAGAAAAACTCTTTTTATTTCCCTGCCACAGATAAAATATTTATAAAGAATCGATTTTTATTTCGCAACAAGTTGAAATTGAATTTTTAAGTAATTTAACTTTTTACGGAGTTTGTTCGTAAAATGATATCTTAGCTGGAAAAATATTTACAAAATGGAGTGAAATATTATCAACATTACTATGTAACTTACTTACCTAGATTTTTCTTAGAATATCGAATATTTGAGCTATTTCTTATGTTTAGTAGATATATTTTTAAGTTTTTATTGACAGGCTGAATGAAACAATTCTTCATTTTTATCCTACAATCGAAAATTTTAAAACCAAAAAAGAATAAGATCTCAGCCAGTGAATCTGACATTAACACAATTTTTACACCATTCGATTAACCTAACCTACGAAGTACCTATATTGAAAAAAACGCCAATTCCACTAACAACCCTTAACTGGTAGACCATTGGTGTGGCTATTTTTAGACTGTTATATAAAACACGTGGCCCAGGTTTTTATACATCCTGAAACATCCGTGGGAATATGGTTCTCCGGGGTTAGTGCAGCTTTTTTCTACATAAAGAGATTTTTTAAAATCGGTCAAGTAGTTTTGGAGCATATTCAAATCAAACAAACAATCAAATCTTTCTTCTTTATAATATTTTTTTTCTTACTTTTAACGGCTCACTTACGTAACTGTTTCTCAAGGAACGTTAGGTTCGTGACATTCGCCCCGTCGCGTTTCGCGCAATGCTAATCATGATACGAGCCCCTAGCATGGTTTGAAACTTGTCGCGAGTTCCTCGTCAAATAGTTACGTGCGATAAAAAATAATTAATTTCTTCTAAATCCTACTCATAATGGTCTTTAGTCTCCTCATTCTTATGAGACTGATATATTACATTCCGTGAGGACAGTATCTCCAGGATATGGTACAGATATGTTTGAAGGAGTGCCCCTGTCACCTCCACGTAAAGTTACTGGTTCAACGTGTACCAAGTAGTGCCAAGAATGCCAGCATTGATAGACACAACACAGACCACGTTCCTTTCCCATGTGAATAATAACACAACACATAAAAATCATGTTTTTATATTCAGATTAACATGAACACAATCAAACAAATTTTATCACATTTCTATGAAACTACACAGATCGAGAAATACTTTGCTTATTGAATACCAAATATGAAAAGTTTGACGAATCTAAATATAGCTGAGAGGCGATTGAAAATTGATCTTAGACGGCTGAATTGTAGGATCAAAGTTGTAAGTCGAGTAGGTTTTTAATATCCAAGTTGTTGAAACAATAAAGATCGATGCAGAAGGTAAATATCAGATAGTACGGAGGCAAGCAAGGAGTTCCGTTTTAAAAGTTGTTATTTTGTAGTAGGAAGTTGAAGGAAGATTGTACGTATTGACTTTTATATGGACAACGACAATTCTCTATTTGAATATGTTGTACTTAATATACATATTATTTGGGTGACTATTTGGCTTGTTCTGGTAATATTCATTCTGTCTATCGGTCAATACAATAACCTACCACGCCTAACGTTTTAGCTTTAACTTTCCAAAATATATGTTACGTTCACTAACAATATAGTATTGACTATAATTATGTTATAATTATAGTCAATACTATATTGTTAGTGAACGTAACATATATTTTGGAAACTATAATTATGTTATAATTATAGTCAATACTATAATTATGTTATAAGATTAGTAAACGTCATGTAGCAAATTAAAAACAGACAAAATTTGAATGAATATTACCAATTAATTAATATTAAGTGTGGGAGAGCCATGCTTCGGCACGAATGGGTCGGCCCGACCGGAGTGATACCACGGCCTCACAGAAAACCGGCGTGAAACCACAGCGTTGTGTTTCGCTTTGTGAGTGAGGTGACCGGAGGCCCAATCCTTTCCCTACCCCAATCCATAAATCTCCAAATCCCTAATCTCTAAAAGGTCGGCACTCGTTACTCCTCTGTTGCGGGTGTCCATAGCGGCGCAGTTCACTTACCAGCAGGTGATCCGTCTGCTCGTTTGCCAAGAAAAACGTATTTCCTTAATCGACAATCCTTGAAGTGGTTACTTAAGCACTTGTGAACGTTTGGCACGACCTAAGCATTCATAGGCACACATGAATTACTTATTAAATGGAAGACGAAATCGTTGTTATAAAATACTGGAAACCTATTGATAACGATATTTTACCTGAAAAAGATTTAACGTTGCTGACTATATTCTTAAAAGCATTTCAAGGTCTGAAATAAACCGTATTTGCGTATAATTAGAGTGATAAATTGAACAACATGGTTCTTCTGTCCTCCCTTCCTATGACCGGTCACATATGGTACAGTGACATGAAAGGGATTCACGCCTACAAGGTCAAAGCTGCCGACACTTCCTGGCATAAACTTCTTTATTTTATTTTTTTGTGCCAACCCTGTGCCTAACGTTTGAATGACGTAGGTATACTGCTCGTTATTTTGAATTTGGTCTCCTGTAAAGATTTTTGGCTAACCGAGTAGAGTTATTTTGTTTAAAATACTGATTGTATAACCATTCTATATATTGTACTAGCGAATTACACATGCTTCGCACGGAAGCAGTATTCCTTTTCGATGGTATCGTACAAACCAACCTTCTTCTTCAATCACTCTATCCATTGAAAAAACCGCATTTAAATCCGTTGCGTAGTTTTAAAGATTTAATCACACATAGAAATATAGGGATAGAGAAAGTGGCTTTCTTTAATATAAGTAAAGATATTATTTAGTTAAGTTATGAAGGTAAGTCAAGAAGAGTCCTGCTTTGACAGCAACGGGCCAGCTCGACCGAAATGACACCACAGCTTCATGGCCGTGCTGGGGCAATGTTACACCGCGGCCTCGGCCTAAAGCAGTTGTAGGAACAGGGAGTTTTAAGTCAGTAAGAGTCTGACACTCTCTCTCGCCTTATCCTGGGCGGGTGAAGTCATTGGATGATTTTCCCCTGACAAAAAAAAGCCTAATTGATACTGATGATGGTTACCCTCACAATCACGAAGATTGTGAGGGTAACCATCCTTCCACAATCTGTGCTAGTTTCAAGCTGTTTTTCTGTGAGGTCGTGGTAACACCCGATCAAATCTGCCCATTCGTTCCGAAGCATGGCTCTCGCTCATTTAGCAATATTTATTTTAGGAAAATCTTATTAAAAAATCGATGTCGTAAGCTACTATTGATGGATAATTTGACGAATTTGACGAATTTGAATATGATGGATATTATATATTTATATTGATATTGATTATGATATTATATATTATAGATATATTTTGAATATACTAACGTCAAATTATCCATCAATAATACCATGGAGTAATAATTAGTCAGTAGCAATTATTTATTATTTTAGAAGATCTAAGATTACCTAGAGTAGTAAAATGTACCCTAGACGGTGTACCTAAGTTTTAGTTTACCATATTTCATAATATCTAGTGCTAACACGTTACCAAAGAACGTGCATCCCCCACATAATGCTCTCATTACTTCACGGTAGACACGGCTAATGAGTGTGGACGCGTGTTAATGGACCGGCAGAGAGGGTTTGGATGAACCGGATTAATCTGGATACTTGGGATTGCTAACAGCTTAGATTTATCATGGCTGACACTTAATAGAATCTAGGTTATACTTAGAAGAGCACTGTTACCATACTTTTAGGGTCATTTGAACATTAACATGGCTCGAAAATGGTCGATGTATGGATACTGGTTATTCAATTAAAGCCTCGGAGATTTTGATAATTATTTATTAATGAACAACTTTACTGTTAGATCAATTAACTATAAGTTATTAAAGATCGTTGTAACATTAAGTGCAGGGGATGAAAGGGACTGCGTGGCTATCGCCTTCCAGACTTCCCCTAGCTTGCTAATTCTAGAGAGCCGCTAGGCTATGGAACTGGAGTTAGTCGTACATAGGTTCAGAATTGGCAGCGTCCCTACCAAACTCTGCAAGCTAGTAAAATGATACTATCACCTTAAATAAGACACAAAAATCGACCAATTATTGTAGATGTACCTGACAGAGAATTCTGACCTAGTTTTCAGATGGCACATGTTGAAGAAAATGAGTAGGTAAGGTATAATCCAAACTAATATTATAAATGCGAAAATAACTCTGTCTGTCTATCTGTCTGTTCTTCACGCCTAAATTACTGAACAGATTTTTGTGAAATTTTGTACAAACATAGTTTGGAACTCGCAAAAGGACATAGGATAGTTTTTAAGCAAAAAATCTGCAGGATCTGCAACTATTACATGCGAACAAAGTCGCGCGAAAAAGGTAGATAGGTAGATCTACACATATTATGACCATGCATATAAAAATATTTAAAATCCCCAATTATACCACAACAGAATAGTAAATCTTGTAAACACGTCGAAAATGATATAACGTGGACATTTGCTCCGATATAGCGTGAGGGGGCCGAGTAAAAAGAGGCTATAGAACACCATTGGCCAATAAAAATAATTTTATGAGCCATATAAATCAGAAGGCTCGCATCAAGCGCCAAGTGGAACGGTAATGAACTAAATCTACCAACTATATTCTTTTTTCAGAATAAAGATCCTTGTGTATTGCGGTGTAAGGGATAGTGAGTTTAATTTTTAATGCGCTAAATGCCAAATTGAGTTGGCTGTAGTGCTAAAAGTACTGAATATGTAGTCATTACGTGAATGAAATTTGAAACCAAGATAGGTGTGGTGTGGTGTGTAATGACACATATTAGCTTTAGCTGCTTATGACCGGGATAGCAACTTGCGTGATAGTTTTGGGAGAAGACATATTTTAATGTAGAATCGACTATTGTTGCCGGCATGTTGTTAGTGTTAGATTAAGGATTCTGCAAAGGAATTTATTGAATAGTGGTTAATATTTTTTATGTATTGTGATAGGGCAGCAAATGAGCAGACTTTGCATGGACAACATGGACATCCGTGGAGTTAGAAGTGCGTTGCTGACTTTTTGGGGAACAGGGTTTCGGGAATTTTATTATTATAAGCGAAGCGCGATATAAATGCTAGTACGTAGACACTTTGACATTAAGTAATTGAATACTTTCTTGTACGTAATTTTTTTTTTTCGTGTGAACTTGTTCTCTTTAATTCGCCAAACTTTATTACGAGTCAGTGTACATGGAACCTAATATAGCCGTTTCATTATAGCTTGCGGCTATCACAATTCGTGGTCAAGGTCGAGCCGTAACAGTATATTATGACATTTAAGTGGTGCACCGTAATAAAATGTCCGACTGCGGATATTATGACATTTAAGTGGTGCACCGTAATAAAGTATCCGCCTGCGGATATTAACATATAGAGCAGCAAGTCAATCTTCCATTCGTTCTTAGGTAGAATGACGTTCGTTATTGCGCTTAGGGGTTTAAAGTCTTATATATTGATAGTCGCCCGCTTCTCATGCATGAGAGAGCGGATTCGAAACCTGGCAAGTACCAATGTGACTTTTTCAGAGTTATAAGCACGTTCTATGATTATTTAGACACCACTGACATACAGCGAAGGAAAACATCGTGAACAAACCTGGACTTATTGATTCTAATTAAAAGTTTGAAATCGCCAATCCGCCTTCAGCAAGCGTGGTGATTAATGCTCAAACCTTCTCCGTGTGAGAAGAGGCCTTGGCTCAGCAGTGGGCACTTACAGGCTGATGATTATGTGATATTGATTGTTAGGGTTCAAAATGGTTAATGATATTCCAATGTGTGTTTGTTTTAAATTTTAAAAATAAGGAATGTGTTCTGATTAAAGTACGATGTGTTTTTATCTCAAGTTCTAGTATCGAAAGCAAATAAACATATTAGGTTATGTAGTTATCGACTGATATGGAAATTTTGTCATGCATGCAGAGTATTTTTTTTTAACTCAATTTTACCGAAATTCCTGTAGTCATATAGCTACAAATATGTGTATCACAGAATCATGAAATTAAAATTATATTAACGGCATACAGAGGCGGATCGTAGATAAAAGCGTATTAGATAAAATTGTCCATAATGTATGTGATTTTTATTTGTCTTTCTAAGATTATTAAGGCACTTATAGGCCGATAATGATGTGTGATGATGATGATATTGAAAGTCTAGAACACTGTTACCACGCTCATTTATTTCAAGAAAATCATTCATATTTCTTAGTGCCAATCAAACCTCCAACTTGCAGCACTAAATTACTTCAGCAACCGTTAAACAAAGCTCAGACGTTTCACATATTTCATAACTGACATCTGCCTTTTTTATTATCCCCATAATATTTACAGTTTCCCTGGGAATCTGACGAACATTGAAATGGCTCCAATCGGCTGGAGTCATGGGTACTGGGTCATCAATCATTTGCAGGCGATCGAGTGGAAAGCACCTGGCCAGGTCACTGACCTCAACCCATTTTATGTATTATGTGCGAGCATTATGTATTATGGTGGTACCCTTGTTTAGAAGTGTTGGAAACAAAAAAAGTATGTACACTTTGATTTATTAGTCGGTGCATTTAATTGGTAGCTAATTATTACTCATTGACAGATGAAACACATAATAATTTAGTATCTTTAAATATTGAATGGTGTTTGAGAACAAATACATAATGTATATTTTTTTTATGTAATACGTCGGCAAACGAGCATACGGATTACCTGATGGTAAGCAATCAGCGCCGCTCGTGGACACCCGCAACGGAGGAGTTACGAGTGGGGGGGTTTAGGGATTAGGGTTTTGGAGATTTAGGGATTGGGGAGGGATTGGAGGAGGGGAAGGATTGGGCCTATGAGTATGTGATATATAATATGTGTATATGTTTTATACATTTACCAAAATGGTTTTAAGTTTGTGATTTCGAAAACTTTAAAATGTGTTAGCTATGCTTATTTGGAAAAAAACCACTAGAGTGATTCAACAGTAATGTCAACAAATAGGAAATTTTCCATCGTATTCAAATTCACAATTTTTCCTTCAAATAAAAATATTTAAACACCAATTTGAGTATCCTCATCATACTTACCCACGCTGTCTGGTTGTAAATCAAGTGGTTATGTGACACAGTCGTGACACGAATACCGGACTTCACGATTAATGTGTATCTTCGCGTTGAACTGCTGGAGATTTCTTGTTAACTGCTTTATAGAAGTCAGTAAGAAATTAGAAATATTATTGTAAAGAACAATTATCACAATATTACTTATATTGTGATAATTATCACAATATTACTTATATTGTGATAATTGTTTTGACTTTTTGATGAAGACTACTATCGATTGACTATTAGGTAGTTTTATTTCTTATTCGGATAGGTTTTCTAAAGATCTACCAGTGCTTACTGATAAAACTTCATAGCGCTTAAAAAGGCGTTGAATAATAATCCGAAATATAGAAAAATAATTGGACTGGTCAAATTACCTTAGTGCCTTAATTCAGAGGAGAATATTAAATCCTACATTATATGCATATTATCTTCCACTCATACACTAGAAAAACTAAACTCAAAAGACTTAATTAAGAAACCGAAACAAACTTCTCTAAGTACACCAAACACCTTCAACCCAACAGCATCGTCGCCGTTAATTTTCTCAAAACTCAGTTTAGGGTTCAGCACACACTAGTTGACAGTTCTGGGACAGGATAATTAACTTGGATCAAGATTTAGTGCCCTCATACGCGAAATAGGACCTTGGAACTCTCTTAGGGGTTCAGGTAGAAGCATAGATAGGTAGGGTGGGTACCATGGGAATTGATTTCGCTACGACAGCCATAGACTAAGGATAATGTTTAAAGTACTCCCAAGGACGCTATTGGCACGCTCTTTATGGCACTGCCGTGACCTGATCCCTTTTTGTAATATGTGTTAAGTAGTAGCGTAATTTTATGTGCTGTTGCTTTTTGGGAATTCGGAAGGTGGTAATGGTGATAACTGTAGTTCAACACAATGTTCCGTGACGAATGTTTTTTTTTGTTTCTTTTTGTAGTTTACCTTTCGAATCATTGTTTTAATCCAAAGTGGAATGAGATTACTGCCAAACTCGTATGTATACTATTAAGAATATCAACATTCATCATTTTTTTATTTAAATTGATAGTTCATTGCGCATGGACTCTCGCAGTACTTTTAGCAGTTAAGATGTGAGGATTTGGGTTTCGGGTTTTGAGAACGGGTTATTGAATTGGTTTTGATCTTCTTTAACCTTACTCACCTGGCAAAACACAATGCAAGCTTTGTTTTACTTGGTACAAGTTGGTGGTAGTCCTTCGAGTCGAAAGCCATCACATTTGTACCGACACACGGTTCTCTCATACTATTGTCCGAAGTGTGAAAATAGTAAGTTAAATTGAATTTAGAAACAAGAATTTTACAGTTACGTTCGTTGTACAGTTTGGTGAACTAAGGTACACCATTAAATAAGGTAAAAGCTCCAATAACTGTCCAACCAGAAAAAAACAAAAGTTGTGAATTTTACATTTAGGCGCTTTAAATACGTGTGAAGAACGGAATCGCTTGACAAATACAAGATAAACGAGGGAAGGACATTTATTTGCTAATCGCCAGTAATGATGTGAATGTACGATAGAATTATTGCAATTTGACGTGTCTGTGTTTTTAAATGTGCATCTTAGTCACTGTGTTACGGTACGAAATTTTGGGAATTTGTTAGTAGGTGCAAGCCTTCTTTTTGTTTTGGTCAAACTTGTATCATTGCTCATGGATGTGTTTCTATAGAAGTATTTAATATATGTCGGAGATTCGCTACCAGTGGGTCGCGACATTATTAAATCAAACAATATTATTTGAGGAATATTGCTACAGCACAAATAACTGAGAACGCAGGAAGTTTAGCGGGGAGTAACGTTTCTTGCCGCCGCCAACGCCGCGATCTTTTCCAAAAGTGTTTCCCGCCCACAATGACGTCTGTCAATCTCATTCGCTGTCAAAATGTCAAAGTATCATTAATCTTCCGGATCAGTGTTGCCATTACTCCACGCTAACCATCCTCAAGTAATTACTTGACGCTCTCAACAATAGTTGCCATATCTAAATCGATTGATATGCGTTGACGCTTCGACACGGCCGTCCTGATGATCACACGTCCTCGTGTGGAGTACCTGGAGAGAAAGAACATTCTCGAATACTCATAACAGTCGTTCGGCCATTCCTGGCCCAAGTAGAGGGAAACAAAAGGTACTTCGACCAAAATCATTAAAGGTTTTAACGAAAATAGCAAACTCTTTCTCTCAAGGCTAACATGTTGAACAACACCCATATTCCTTCAATAATAGGAAACTCATTAAAGTGCAGTGCTCATACTCTGACCTCCATCCGGTCACCATCATTACACTTATAACCTCCATCCAGTCATAAGCATCAAACCAATCGACCTCCATCCGGTCTTCAACACGTAACCTGTATCGGGTTACTAACAAAACAGGCAACCTCTACCCGGTCACCTAAACGTGTAACCTCTATCCGGTTACAAAACACAACAGGCAACCTCTATCCGGTCACCTCCACATGTAACCTCCATCCGGTTACAAAACACAACAGGCAACCTCTATCCGGTCACCTCCACATGTAACCTCCATCCGGTTACAAAACACAACACCATCGAGATAATCATTTCGAGCCTTTATCAAAATAATACTTAAAGTGGGTTTGTTCATCATGTTACTTTATTTTTCCTATTACAACACGGATTGTTTTTATAATAATTATCGTGAGATACATCAATTCAACCATACATCGCGTATTTTTTTTTTTTTTTTTTTTTAGTTAACATTACAGGTAGTAAGAATACTTTTACTGTGGTAGGTACATTTTACAATGAATGCATTCAACAAGTTATGTCAGTGTTGTCGTCGTTGTCATGGCTAATTTCGTCATCGTCACCTACGTGTATGTCAACGTCTGTAATTTTTCGCAGTCGGTCATGTGGATACTTGTATGTCCGGGCGGAAGAAAGAGACTTCAAAACGTAGCGATCACCATCAAGAACCTCGATCACCCTAAACGGTCCCTTGTATTTAGGGTCAAGTTTTGTCTGGTTTCGCTCTTCATTTTGTAGCAAAACAAAGTCACCTACAGAGAATGACTGCACTTTAGCCTTCGTAGAGTCAAAACGTTGCTTGTCATAGGCTGAAGCTTTCTCCATGTTCTCAACAGCTATCTTTCTCACCTCAATAATGTCGACATGAGGCTCTTCATCATTTGCCGTCATAATATCGATAGGTCTAGCAGTCTTACCAATCAGCAGCTCGAGTGGACTAGCTTTCGTGACTCTACTTACGGTACAGTTGAGGGCAAGTTGAACGTCGGGCAATGCATCCTGCCATGAGCGATTGCTTGTCTCTACGGCAGTGAGCATGTTCTTGAGCGTGCTCATCACTCGTTCAACCTGTCCGTTGGCACGAGAACTACCTGTGGCGATCAAGTGCAGCTTAATGTTAACCGAGGCACAGTACACCCTGAACTCCTTGCTGGCGAAGCACCGCCCTTGATCAGCGATCAAGCGCGATGGGGCACCGAAGGTAGCAACACTAGCCTTCAACGCTTTGATGCTGCTTGCTGTATCAATGTGCAGGGTATGATGCAACATAACAAATTTGGTGAAGGCGTCTATCAGAACGTAAACGTACTCCTTCTTGTCGTTTTTGCCACTCAGTTTCCCGGTAGCGTCGATGTGCAATGTGTGCCATGGTATAGCTACCTTTGGAATTGGGTGCATTTCAGCTTGGACCTTACCTGTGTGTGACTTTGAAATCTTACAAGTCACACAGTTCTCTACGAATTTCCTCACGAACTTCGACATGTTCTCGAACCAGTAGAGGTCGTAGAGTTTTTCCAGTGTTTTCTCCCAACCCAAATGCAGCAATCCCTCGTGCACGTTATTAACAACGGACCAACGAAAAGAACGGGGGACAATAGGTAACCAACGATTCTTACCATTTCGTTGCACTTTTCGGTGCAGGACTCCAGATCGTCGCTCGTAAGTCTTGGCAACATCAGCAGGGAGCTCATTGGTATCGATGTCAGTCAAGAGCTTTAAAATTTCAGGGTCACGTTGCTGTTCCATGATCAGCCAATTTTCAGATAACTCTGCGAGATTAACTTCCTTAAATACTACCTTCTCACTAAGATTGTTTTTAGTTTCAGCTGGCGGTAATGGGTTCCTAGAGAAGAAGTCGGCGTGGCTCATGTTTTTACCTTCACGATGAACAATGTCGAAATCGAACCCTTGTAGAAAAGCCCACCACCGATGAACACGCGGCGTCAGGTCTAACTTCTTGCGCGTGGATTGCAGGGAATTACAATCGGTGACCACTCTGAACTTGCGACCATGGAGATAACGCCTAAAATGTTTTACGGCATTGACCACCGCGAGGGTCTCAAGTTCATACGAGTGGTACTTCGATTCGGCGTCAGACGTACGCTTGCTGTAGTAGGCGACTGGATGTAGCTTACCTTCTTTTCTTTGCAGTAAGACTGCACCGTAGCCTATGGCACTGGCATCCGTGTGAACTTCAGTTTCAGCTTCAGGATCATGGATCATGAGCACAGGCTCATTAGTGAGAGCGGCTACAATTTTCTCCCTAACTTCCTCGTGTTCCGGCTTCCAGGTCAACTTACCATTCCCAGACGTCAGGGCATATAACGGCGCCATCACCTGTGAGAACCTTGCCACGAATTGGCGAAAGTAAGACGCCAAACCAATAAATTGCCGTAGCTGCGTCACCGTCTCAGGCGGTGGTAGTGCCGTTAATGCTTCAATCTTACGCGGGTTAGGACGAATCTCTCCACGGTTAACCTCAAACCCTAAGTACTCTACCTTTTGTTTCAGAAAAGTACACTTTTTAAAATTGATGGTAAAACCCTTTTCAGACAGCACCTTGAGGACAATATTAAGACGTTCCAAGGCTTCGTCAACGTCACTAGCAACAATCAAAACGTCGTCCATATACACAACGACATAAGTGTTCACAAGATCTCCAAGAGCATTTATCATCGCACGCTGAAAAACCGCGGGTGCATTCTTCAAACCAAATGGCATCGTCAGGTATTCGAAATGACCATCGGGGGTAACGAAGGCGGTGCTCTCAATAGATTCTGCTGCAATGGGGATCTGGTGAAAACCTGATGCCAAATCGATGGTGGAAAAGTAGTGTCCTCCATGCAACCTATCAATTTGATCCGATATAAGAGGCAAAGGAAAACGATCAGAGATTGTGTTATCATTTAATTCACGATAATCGACGCATAGTCGAAGAGACTTGTCCTTTTTCTCCACCAAGAGTATAGGACTCGCATGAGGGGATGAACTAGGCCGTATAATACCAGCCTGAAGCAGCTCGTCAATCTTGCCACGTACAACCTTACGCTCATCGACACTCAATCGATAAGGGCGTCGATTTACAGTTTTACTCGGATCTTTGAGACGAATCTGCATCGGTTCCGTATCAGCTGGTGCAGTAGGTATACCTGTAGTAAAGGATTTCTCAAAAGCCTGCAAGGTACTAACTAACTCTGTTCTACGATCCACTGGTATGTCAGTATCAATAGAGTTCCAGTCAATTTCAGTTTGCTCTACCTCACAAGAAGCAATAAAAAGAGACCTAAAAATCTTAATTCGGTCAGTAGTCAACTGTACAGTCAAACCATGTCCTAGAATCTCACGTCCAATCATAATACCATAACGTAGAAGATGATCAGACAATACATGAAAACAAATCTCAATATTAATATCATCAATCTCTACCAAAGTCAAAATCTGTATTGTTGAGTTAACGGAAGTCTGCCCTATTCCAGTCATAGTCACAGTCTTATTAATACGCTTTCCCTTAAATTTACAGGCTACTGATTCTTTTATTAACGAACACTCAGCACCAGAGTCATAATAAAATGGAAATTTCTCACCGGAGTGATTTAGAGTCCCAGTCGGTGCGTTCAAGACACACAAGTCCACCCTCTTTTCATTGGCAGGCTTTGATGACCCGGAGCCGGTGCTGCTCCTCTCAGTGCGCCGCGGGCAGCTCGACGCGTAGTGACCTTGCGCACGGCAGTGGAAGCAGGTGATCCCAGATGCATGAGGCTTCGCTGTTGTCGATGAATCTCTTCCCTTGCTGCTGCTGTGGTTTAGGTGCTTCGGAGTGGCTTGAGTATCCTGTTTCACATCCTTCTGGTAACATTGCATGGATTTGTGACCCAGCTTACCACAGATGAAACACTTCAGAGGCTTCACAGTGTTATTCACCCTGTATCGTTTCTCAGGAGCATCCCGGTCATCAGTAGCTAGCTTTCTTTTCATAAAAGAAACCGCTTGTAGCTCTTGTTGTAGCTGGCCACGAGTCTGAATATCGGTCGTGAAAGATAAGCGTTGCACACGGCGATCAAATTGAGAAATGTGAGCCAATATAGTAGCTATAGCCAAACGTTCCGTGCTAAGGCCATTCCATCTCGCCATGATCGACGACATTAAACCAGCAGCGTAGGAAGCAAGACACTCGTTTTCTTTAGGCCTGCTGCTTTGCAAATCAATCAGGAACGAAGCAATAGTAGCGGAATTGTCGTACCTTGCAATAAAAAGTCGCTTAAAATCGGCCCACGTCATACCAGGATACGATACGGTAGATAGCCAGGTAGAAGCTCCTCCCTTCAAGGCGCGACTTAGAGCAACCATAAGCGGGGCGCCATGCTGGTCTTCGTTCGTCAAGCACATCTCTGCAGTCGTCACCCAAGCACGTGCATCCACTTCTTGTTTTTCGGCATCGAAATCCGGTAAACGAAAGCCATGTGACGACGAAGTAGGTGTTTTCATGGCTTGAATCAGCGTCAGAAAATTGCGGTTCTGTTGTTCTAACAGACGCATCCATTTTTCATCGCTAGCGTCTTCATTACGAACACGTGAGTCGTCGTGATCCAATCCCACTTCTGATGTCGGAGATTCGCTACCAGTGGGTCGCGACATTATTAAATCAAACAATATTATTTGAGGAATATTGCTACAGCACAAATAACTGAGAACGCAGGAAGTTTAGCGGGGAGTAACGTTTCTTGCCGCCGCCAACGCCGCGATCTTTTCCAAAAGTGTTTCCCGCCCACAATGACGTCTGTCAATCTCATTCGCTGTCAAAATGTCAAAGTATCATTAATCTTCCGGATCAGTGTTGCCATTACTCCACGCTAACCATCCTCAAGTAATTACTTGACGCTCTCAACAATAGTTGCCATATCTAAATCGATTGATATGCGTTGACGCTTCGACATATATAATATAAATTTAAACATATAAGATATTTTTGTACAATGCTGTCATATCAAATGTGACTGTTTATGGTACCTATAGTTGGAATTTCGAATTTGACACATTTCTGCCAAAACTTTCGCACATTAACTGCTTAAGGAATTACTGAATCAGCAATTTTCTTTCTAATAATATAATACCATTTTTTAAATCAAGGCAAACCTTAGTAATCTATGTATCTTTCCATGTTTGAAACAAAGTTGCCAATCGTGAACATGGACGTCCATATAATCTAAAATGGAAACCAGCACCATTGAATTCGTGCAAAGCTACCACATAATAAACTCCCAACCGACATGGATCACTTTGTAACACAACTGTGACAATATTTATGAGAAGAACCCTAGATATGGTCTTCGTACACGTAATAAATGCCGAAGTATGACAGTTGGTCCTCGTTCTGTCGTATCCCTTATTCGAATTGTAACTTTATAATTTCGTGTTAAAGTTGAAAATTCATTTGATAGAATTGGTTACCTTGATGTGCAACTGTGTGTGCTTTCATACCGCTAATTCAATCGGGCAATAACTTTCGCCTGTCGTGTCAGATCGATCAGTTTGTTCATCTTCGACATCTTGCGTGTAATTTCCGACTCAAAGGACCAGAAAAGGTGTTTCTTTACGGAACGTGGTCCTATCATTCCATAAGACAGGTATAGGTAATTGAATGTAGGCCTACAATATTAATACAGTTGATTTATGATTCTGATGATGTATTCTTGTGTGACGTGTTCTGGAGTAGAGACCACGTCTAGGCAAACGTAGTGTAGGGCGCCCTCCAGCTAGGTGGACTAACGACATCTGCAGGGTGGATGGCAGTGGTTGGATGAGAAGAGCTGAACATCGAGCTAAGTGGCGTGCCATTGGGGAGGCCTATGTCCAGCAGTGGACGACAACAGGCTAATGATTCTTGTGTTAGAACTATTTAAAGTGATTCCTAATTACTTATAAATAACTTATACATAACAGTGTCGATACTCAGTCAGTCTAATTTGCAATGAATTTTTAAATTTTTACACATTTCATAATTATGTTGAAGTAAAATTACTATTTTTAGTAGATTATTTACGTAGTTTAGATATATTTAGGGATTAGTAGCGTTTTTGCTGTATGCAAACACAAAAGATCCTAAAACTAAACCGGTATTATTATATTTATTTCAAACCTTCTTTTTTAAATTAGATTTTCAAAGAAAACTGTTTTTATTTATTTGTAAGTTTCGGTTCCTTTTAGCCTTAGCTTAAGTATAATATTATTGTTATCTTAAAATGTCTAGAAAGGTTCGCTAAGTACCGTAAACCCTCCAAAATAAAGTGGGCGGATGAAAACAAGATATTAGTCCTATTTTTCCTACTCCCACATAAAACCGTATTATGTTTTCCTTAGACGTGCGTTGTTATAAACTTATTTTTATATGAATTATTACATTAAGCTTTTATTCTTTGTATTGCTTTTAGAAAGACTCTATAGTAGTTTATTTTTATTTAGAGAGTTTTTAAAAGAAAAAAAACAATAACAAAATTCGTTAATCACGCCAAAAAAATCATTGGAAAAGAAACTTCAATTCAATCTCAGATTCTTTATTTAAAACTCTAATTTTAATCAATAACTATTATTTAAATAAAGAACGTCAAACTGAAATCTAAGATATCTAAATTCAAAAACTAAGAACCAGGCATTGGGCCACACCCAAACTCTAGCCAATAAAAGTTTTACACAGATAATATCTAAAGAGTGACGGTTGAAACACGGTGATAACACGTGTCGCCATCTATTGACATGCAAGCTGCGCACGCGCATTAAATCACTGGCTATCAAACATGTAGTTCTTGTTGTTTGTCTGTGGAATTGTTAAGTTTAGGATACATTGTTGGTTAGACTTTGTTATAAAAGTCCTTAATTTTTAACGAAGGTTTGATTGAGAAAGGAGCTTTTGTTTATAATTTAATAATAACTGTAGGACTTCCTAAGGTTTCATATAAAAAGTATATATAATAACATTATAGAAGTGAGAAAGGATTTTCTTTTCTTTCCATATTTCTTTGAATAAATAGTATGACACTCTTCTCACATAATTGAACCAACTGTTTGTATAAGGAATCTGTATGTGAAACTGATTTAAAAAGAGTAACCATCGGTATCTTGCTTGTTCTTCTCCATCGGTATCTACACTTTGGAACGGGCAAATAGCTAAGAGGACTGTCAGAAAGACGGACACTTTATTATCTACATAGTCTGGCCATAAATACTGTTGTAATTAAAAATAAACAAAATATTACATTTGAATTTGGAATCTGTCATTTTTATATAATTTTTCATTCTGTTTTCTTATTTTGGCGCCAATAAATTGTTCAATATTTTGCGATATTAAAATGGAGTGGGGTGATAAAGAGAACCGAATCGCTGTGATTGCATTACACAAAGTGGGTATGGAGCCAAATGCAATTTTTAAAACTCTCCACACGCTTGGCTTTAGTCAAATGTTTGTGTACCGGGCTATTAATAGGTACAATGAGACCTCCTCTGTTTATGACAGGAAAAGATCTGGCTGTCCACGTAGTGTTCGTACGAAAAAGGTAGTCAAAGCAGTAAGGGAAAGAATTCGAAGAAATCCTGTCCGAAAGCAAAAGATTTTGTTTCGGGAGACGAAGATAGCACCTAGAACCATGTCGCGTATTTTAAAAGACGACTTAGGACTTGCAGCATATAAGAGACGCACTGGACATTTTTTTTACTCCCTAAAACAATCCATACGATTGGCAGTGAAGAATTTTCCCATGGAAAGAGTTCGTGCTTCTATTGATAACTGGCCTCAACGTTTAAAGGACTGTACTGCAGCCAATGGAGGCCACTTCGAATAAGCTTTTTATGTTTTAAATTGTTTTATATTTATGTATTAAACTTACATACTGTAAAAGTAATTAATGTTATATGCAATAGAAAAAATGTGTTGTTACAGTATTTATGGCTAGACTAGGTATATATTATCTTTAAAATTTTGTCAGACGTTCAAAAGTGCTTGTAAGGGTCTAACAGTAATAAACGATTTTTGACTTTTTTTACTTTTGATAAGAACATATAAATGATATTTAAAGTATTATCCAATACATTTTTTAACTTAAAATATTATTCTTTCTCTAAATAACGACCATATAGGTCGTAATTCGAATGCTCTATGAAATAACGTTGTGGCATTTACACGTTAGAGGTAATCCATTCATCTATAACTAAATCGTAAAGCAGTTTTAACACACGGACGAGTATTCGATACGCTCGCGCTGCGAACATCATCGATAGCGTAGCAAATAGCGCTGTCCATCGTTTGTTGTTGAAAAACTATCGATAATTTCAAATCACAAAATTTATCCATATTTAAATGTTTGGTCCTGTTATTTATTATTATTTATTTATTTATTATTGCTTAGAAGGTACATTTTACATTATAAAAAGTATAAAATGTCCAACAAAACTGTATACACAGTTTGTCTGTTGGATCAGATTTCTAAACTATTGACTTACTAGAGGTTCTATTAAGTTAAGTTTACAATAATAATAAAATTAATATATTAGTATAAATTAGTATTATATATGTATATGAGTGTAGTATAGGTAATATATTAGTATTATATATGTGAAGTTATATAAGTAGTATTAGCAGGTTAATATTAAGTACGTAAGTATGAAAATCAAAGATTAGATAGATATAATCGGAGTATAGATATAGCATAAGTAGGTAAGAAAAGTAGTCGGTAGTTAGGTAGTAGTAGTAGTGAGTAGGATAGTAATACAATAAAAAGTTAAGGCAGTGTACTGTTAGTGAAGTTACTCAAGGTGAAGGTTTCAGTTGATGAAGTAACGTAAGTCCTTTCCCGTGTGAAGAGAAGCCTTTGATTATTAGTTAGCACTTGGCTGATGATGCTGAGTGTTTTTTTTTGTCAGAGTAAAATCATCAAATTGCTTCTCCCGCACAGGATGAGGCGAGAGGAAAGTGTCAGACTCTTACCAACCGAAAATCTCTGCGTTCCTTCTCCTGATCTAAGCTGAGGCCGCGGTATGATGCTGAGTGATGATGTTCAAGTAACAACTGAATATTTAAGGTGATCATCGTTAATTAGAAAATTATATATTTTGTACATATTGAAATTGATTTGAAGCAGTTTTGTAAGGCCGGCTCCACACGTTGGCCCCAACGCTCGCACCAACGTTGGAGCGCATATTCGGTGAGGCGTAGGTACACACGTTGGCGAATAAACTAGTTCTGTCAAGTCAGGGCCAATGTGAATATGTCCGATACAGAAATTGAAACTGTTGTAAGCGCGATTCCCATTTTTGTTGTATGGTGCGCCATGCATCAGCTAATAAATTTTTATTTTTATAATCCTTTTGAGATGGATGTGCTTGATAAAGTTCAATAAACTCAATAACTTTTTTATTTGTCCATGCCGGTAACGATGTTGCGGATGAGGAAGCCATTGTCGCTCGACGTACGCACTCGCTGCGTGTTGCTCAGTTGCGAAGCGCCAACGTGTGGACAGCTCACGAACGTAGGCGCGCAGATTCCTTTGATGAAACCGACACGAGCCGGCCAACAAGCAATGCTCGCCCTAACGTTGGGGCCAATGCAATTTTCTAGATCCACACGTTGGACGAGTAGCGTTGGAGCCTATATTGAGGCCAACGTGTGGAGCCGGCGTAAAACAGAATGCCTAGTGCGAGTTTCCTTTGTTAGCTTTGACCCGACCAATCAGAACGCCGTACGCCATAAATGTGCCGATCGCCTCTAAACAAAGGAAAATCACACCCGACAGACTGCTTAGGTGACTGGCAGATACTGAAATGTCAATTCTAAACGTTTGGCCTATTAGGTCCGATATGTAGTGGTCTAATGGCAATAATAAAGAAAATAATGCACACCCTAAATTTATTACAATATCGATAATCTTCCAGTACCCACTTCCCATCCCTATTCCCGCGTATCAATCGGTGATGGCGTATCGAGCACGCACGTGAACGCTTCGCTTATAAAAATAATGAAATCCATTGCGAGTGGTCAAGGAACTTATAGCATAGTTCTGTTGGGCAAATTATCACGTAGCTTACGAGGTCAAGTGTATTTGAGACTATTTTTGTATTTTGTTGTAATATAATACTGGGCTCTAAGTATGTAGGTTTTCTTAAGGTACCTATTGTTTTATTTTTATTTAATAGGTCGGCAAACGAGCATACGGATTACCTGATGGTAAGCAATCAGCGCCGCCCATAGACACTCGCAACGGAGGAGTTACGAGTGCGTTGCCGACGTTTTAGGGATTAGGGATTGGGAGATTTAGGGATTTAGGAGGGATTGGGGGAGGGGAAGGATTGGGCCTCCGGTAACCTCATTCACACGGCGAAACACAACGCTGTGGTTATTTCACGCCGGTTTTCTGTGAGGCCGTGGTATCACTCCGGTCGAGCCGACCCATTCGTGCCGAAGCATGGCTTTCCCACACTTACGCATGGGTCTCCCACCTATGTAGAGATGATAAAATTTTCTAGTAAAGGTTTTGGAATAAGTAAATCACAATATTAATAATTAACTCTGGCCACTGTTTCAATTACGAACTATTCTTTGGAACTACTTTCTTATTGCTATAAATGGATTTCTAGGTACTGACTTATGTGTAACAAGTCGTTCACTTTAGAATACTATTTTCTTATTTATTTTTTAGTCTAAATTGTACACCATGTAAATATATACAGAAAAGCTTGTGGCATTATGTACAATGGGCGGTCTTATTGCTAAATGCAATGGATTTGTATGATCTACAAATTACTTTATGTTATACTAGCTACTCCCGCGCGGTTTCACTTGCTGCTCGGCTCTATTTGATTGTAGCGTGATGTTTTATAGCCTAGAAGCACTCGGGAACATTCTAGCTATTAATAAGTGAAAGAATTTTGGGAATCCGACCAGCGGTTCTAAAGATTACCCCCTACATACAAACTTACAAATTTTACCTCTTTATAATATTAGTATAGATTAGTATAGACTAGCGACGCGCCCCGGCTTCACACGGGGGCAATCCTGATACTTCGAAAATTCAGTCCACTATTTTATATAATTAGGTATATATTATTATTCAAAAGAAAAACTGCCTCTTTAATCTTCATTCAGCAGTTTTGTTTAATGAATCTATTAAACAAAACTGCATTATAATCCGTTGCGTAGTGTTAAAGTGTTAAGCATACAAAGGGATATAATAGGGATTGAGCAAGCGACTTTGTCTTATACTATGTAGTGATGCACCTATAATACAGGATAAACAAATTTTAATTTGGAGTCTAGTTTACAAAATGCAAAAGAAATATAAATGAAGACTTCTGCAGAACTTTCACTGAAGAAAAAAATATCTCAACGAAATGCATATCAATCCATTTTAACTCAGATTGATTGATAGAAGCTGTTAGTGATTGAGATTGATTAGTTTGTAACATAATTGAATTTTGTTCCCTGATCCCTTTTCTGGGATTTGCGGGCTTATCTCCCCCTTCTGTGGGCCGTTAATTGTTGCTGTATTTAACTGTGGGCCTTTTCCAAGATTTACGAAACAAAAGAAAAAGGCGACATGTATTTCCTTTAGTAAATTTTTCTAAGACATATTGTATTATGATATTATCATATGTCACCTTTAAAACTTCAAGATTAGTGGCATTACAAAATATGTAAAAAATTAAAAATATAAAAAAACTTTCAAAAGACTAGAAGAATGTGGAATATTTACGTACACCGCTAAAATGGTTTTATTTATTGATATTACTAAGACAGCTGTTTTTAATATGTCTATGTCAAAGTTTCATTCATTAGTTTTTATATGAAACAGTAACTAGCATCCATCCATCCATCCATCTATCCATTTATACTTCATAAATTCTCAAACTAGAATTAGTAAAAAGAATAACACTCGTCTAGAGTGTTTTACTTAGTTTTAGTAATTAATGAACTAATAAAGTTTAAGTTACATCTTAAGGTCTCAAAAACTTAAAAACACAGAAAAGAATTAGTTATATACAATTTTATCAATATGAATAAATAAAGTACAAGAAGATTCAAGTAAATGCATGTGTTTTAAAAGAGAGAAAGAAGACTAAATTTTCCCATGTCATTTTAATTTATGAAAGACCAAACGGACGTTCGCAAACCTATAGTTTTTCCATTGTCTCGAATTACAACTATTGAAAGGTTATAATTTTAATGTAGAACTAGAAATAGGGTAGAAAACATATCAGGTGACTGCATAGAGCATAGTATCAAGAGAACAAAGCCTTTAAAAACTGTTGTCAGTTCTCGCGGCACTTTCAAACTTCATCATCTTTTGTCACTAACTTTAATAAAACTCCAGCGAGTCTCGTTATAAGTTTCACATTGCATACTTTGTCAGGTCCGGACTTTACCTACTTAAATATTTTTACTAACAGTTGCCTTCAACTTTTATTACACACAGGTAAATTTGTGATTCAGGTGTTTTTTGTTTCTATTTGCAGTCTGGGTAGTGGGTGTAGTGTGTATGTGCAATAATATACCGTAGCCTCAACTTGGAGCAGGAGGAACGGGCGGGATTTAATCAGTCAGGTGAAAGAAGTTTGATGATCCCCAAAAGGGCTTATTGTTTAAAGCGTTTAAATGTGTACGATATTGACATCAGCAAGTCACTGGTGGACTACGGGCATCCATTTTGACTACAGGTGGCGCTAATAGCTTAAGCACCATCAAGTATGCCGTATTCCCATTTTTTTATGTCATAGTTCGGCAAACGAGCAAACGGATTACCTGATGTTAAGCAATCAGCGTTGCCCACGGACACCCGCAACGGCGGAGGAGTTACTAGTGCGTTGTCGACCTTTTGGATTAGGGATTTGGAGATTTTGGAAAAGGGAACGGATTGGGGTAGGGGAAGGATTGGGCCTCCGGTAACCTCACTTACACGGGTGAACCACAAGTCTTTGGTTATTTCACGCCGGTTTTCAGTAACTCATTCGTGCCTAAGAATGGCTCTCCCACACTTAAATTTGTAACATATATAATACTCTTAGCAAATCATTGAGCTAAAAGTCTTTTAAACAGTACTCCCTAGAAAGTAACTTAGTAGGTTACAAGGTAAGGTAAAAGGGATAATAATTTTCCTTCTTCATAAAATAAGGTCACAAGGAAGTAAGTAAGAAAAACTATTTTATTAGAAAGCTTGGTGTGCCGAGGTGACCGTGAAGACTATTAGTCTTCGGGTCTCGTTACCAAACCTTGCCGATTATTACCGAACCTAGCCGAGTATTGCCGATTTGGACCACCTGACGTTTAGTGGGCTTCATCTTATCGTAAATCTTGGTTACTTATAGTTGCCCATTCGTTAGTGGCGTGAAGAAAGGAATTGTTGAGGGAGGAAAGTAGCCTTTTTCACAAACTTAGTTTTTTTATGGAAGAAATCGGCAAACGAGCAGACGGATTAGGTGATGGTAAGCAATTAGCGCCACCAATGGACACCCGCAACACCAAAGGAATGACGTCGTGTGCGTTGTCGCCCTTTTAGGGATAAGGGTTTCAGTTATTTAAGGATTGGGAAGGGATGGGGGGTGATTGGGCTGCCGGCAACCTCACTCACACGGCGAAACACAACGCTGTGGTTGTTTCACGCCGGTTTTCTGTGAGGCCGTAGTACCACTCCGGTCGAGCCGACCCATTCATGCCGAAGCTTGGTTCTCCCACACTAAACCATCCACAGTTTATCTATTGAAATTTCTGGAATGAACACTCTCATTATGTTTAGATCTGGAAATATCTTTAATTACACATCGATTTGATCGTCATCCCACTATTCATAAAATGCTTAGGTCTTCTTAAATAAGCAATTAATCTTACCATCAAACGTCAAGAAGAAATTTTTCTTTTCTTTTCTTTTTTTAAAAAACGTTGCCCCACACTTGGATTTTCTCCTGTGTCGTGGGTGCGTTTACAAACATACAATTTCACATGCACATCACACCCAGACCCGGAACAACAATCTGTGGATCACACAAAGAGTTGTTCCGTGCGGGAATCGAACACGCGACACGTTGCGCGGTAGCCAGTTGCCTAGCCACCGCGCCAACCGAACCAAAATTACTGAATCTATGAAGGAGGACCAGTTATCTAGACTATCGTGTCCTCGTAGGCGATTCAATTATAATGAGGTTACAATTATAGATATGTATAGACTAATAGATAGAAAACCAAAAGTTGGTTGGGACTAATAACAAAAAGTTCCCCCTGACCGCATCTACGCACTAATATAAGTTTTTGTGGGCGTTCCTAACAATCCCTAATAGTGTTGGCGGTTTTCCTAATCTTCTTCATTAAGTTCATTATGTCATATAAGGTATACCGTGATAAGTATAACTATCATATCATAATATGTCAACTATTCAAATGAACATTAATTGTTTTATCAAGATGCCAAAAATGTTTTATGAAATTTGTAGAATGTCATAATTACTTTTTCGTCAAATAATAGGGATATTTTTTGCTAGTAAAACTTGATATTTGATTGTCGAATGAATGATTTATGAAACAAAAAGTGACTATAGATTATTTTTGGATATTCCATAGACTTGAAAAGACCTAGGAAACTATTACCGCTATTCAAAGTCAAAATCATTTATTCCAACTAAACCATAAACAGCTTAGTAAGTACTTTTGAAACGTTAAAATACAATATAGCCCGTGAATCAGTTCGTCAGTGAAGCTAGGTGCTTGTTCCAAAGTGTGAAGAAGAACAAGAAAGAAAGCCCATCGTTACTCTATTAAAAAAAAATATATTGTTTCGATCATCAGCTGTTTTACAAAAATTGACAGTAGCATTTATCAAAACGTTTGTCAGACATAAGTAGTAAGCTCCCATCTTGAAAGAGAAAGGGAGAGCCTTGCTTTAATATAATATTGTAGTGATAATGATGCTGAATTGGCTTTCCATAATATGTATATTACAGTTGGCGATAATGACAATGCTATTGAATAAAATAAAATGTTATATAATATGTAGGTATGTAGCTTTTTGATAAATTTATTTTGTGTAAAATAGGAGTATGTTTATGAGTATAGCAATAGTAGATGCAAATAATACACACATACGTCTCCCAAAATGACAAAACTTGTTCAGAGATGGAGAAGTTTTGTCTGATTGGTAGACGTAGGTACAAAACTTAGCTCATAACGATCGTCAGACATTATTAGCAACGACTGCGAATAATGTTCATAGTATGTATGTATCTATCTATCGTCTATCGTCTATCGTTGCAATATCGGGTTTAGTTCATTGCTATATTGCGCATAGTTTTAGTAAACATCATTGAACGTAAGACTAACTAGTACCTAGTTATTGTTATTAATGACATTCGTAAGGTAGAATATAATATATGCTAGGTACGAACTATAATTTATTTAAAACTTTTTTTCCATTCTTATATCACTGGATTATAGATTGTATTCGGTGTTTAACTATATTTGTCAGCTATAACATAATATTCCAACCGAAAATCTGTGTTCCCGTGTTCAATATAATATTGAGGCACGATCAATATTCATATATATTTATTTCTTAATTTTTTTTGCTTTTTGTTTTGTAATGTTTTTTGTTGGAGCTTTTGTATGTCATGTGACGAATAATGCTTTTTCTGTTTCTTTTTCATTAATGAAAAGTATTAGCCAATTCAGTTGGTAGCGCGATGTTCGCTATTTCGCGTCGTGGATACTATATATAATGGGAATAGAAAAAAAGTACATATATTTTGCTTGTGTAGTTGGCGAAAAGGTGCTGCAGGTATCACACCGAATAAAGAGAGCACTTCTTATTAGGCACGTTAGCTCAACTACCTTTGCAGCCGGGGTTGCGGGGTAGGCGCAATGAGGCACCGCGACCTCGGCCCAGAGCAGGAGAAGGAACAGGGGGTTTTTAGTCAGTAAGAGTCTGACACTTCCTCCCGCCCGGCCCTGGGCGGGAGAAGCCATTTGATGATTTTCTCCTCACAAAAAAAGCTCAACTAGTCTTTGTTTTATTGACACGTCTACGACCAGTACCTGAAGGCTGTCGAAAGGTTTGGCAAGCTCAACATCACAATGTAAAACATAGTAACATAAAATTGTTATGAAAGTAAGTACATTATATGAGCCGTGAACAGTAATTGTGTTTGCCGGACATAGGAGCACGCGTCACTGAAATATGATTACGTTGGGGTATAAGCAGATTAGTAAACGTGAGGTTGTAAACTTTGGCTGCTCTGTGCTAACAACCCTTTGATGTAGGGCCAAAAGAACAGAAGTTTGTGTAAGAGCTCATTGAAAACTTTGGTCATAAAGCAAGACGGTAAAAATACATTTATCTTGACTGCAGGGTTGGTGCGGTGGTTGGGCAACTGGCTGCCGTGCAACGTGTCGCGGTTTCGATTTCCGCACGGAACAACTCTTTGTTCGATTTTCAAATTGTTGTTACGAGTCTGGGTGTTATGTGCGTGTGAAATTGTATGTTTGTAACCGCACCCACGACACAGGAGAACATTCTAGTGTGGGGCAACGTTTTTTTTGAGGCAATATGTAGTAAGTACATCTTTGTTTAGCGGTGTGAGTGAGGTTACCAGGTGGCCCATTCTTCATAACCTCTTTGAATCCTCAATCGACACAGGAAGCTCTTATGAACCCTCTGGTATTACGAGTGTCCATGGTAAAAGCCGATTGCTTACCGTCAGATATTAAAACCTATCATGTAGATAGTAAAACTAATACTAGTCAAAAGCCAGCCCATACTAGAAATTCTAAATTGTCATCATCATCAGCCAAAAGACGTCCACATCTAGATAAAGGATTCCAAATAAGGCCACCTTCACTTATCAAACAAAATAATCACAATTAGATTATTATTGAAGTAAGAACCAAAAGACTAGATACAAAACGCTGAATTGACAGCCCTACACACAACGAACACTGTAAAGAAATAAGGGTATGACAATCTAATGTACGCTATTAAAGTCGGCCCCAGGGCGTTGTTTGTAACACAATTGTATTAGTTCCTTAGTACAGTACACAGACACTTTGATGTGCTTGAATCGTACTTTGTTGTAGCTCGTTCAATGAAACAATGAATTTGTTTTTGCAAATAGACCATAAAACGACACATTTACACGTCAAAAGAACTAGATGAAGTAGTCATTTCCTATCTGAGAAGCAATAACAAAATCAGAGGTCCGAGTGAAGGTTGGTTCATAGACTTTTCCCGACCAGGGTAAGGTCAGAGAGAGTGTCAGACTACCTAAAAACCCCCCTGTTCCTTCTCCTGCACTGGGCCGAGGTCGCGGTGCCTCATTGCGCTTACCCCGCAATCCCGGCTGAACATCAGCCCTATAGTGCCCCGTCTGTGGTGGTCCATAATATTGGCTGATAAAAATAAGGCTTGGGATTGCAAAATGGGCGACCATGCTTCGGCACTAATAGGTCGGCTCGATCGGAGAGACATCACGACTTTACAGAAACCGGCGTGTAAAGATTACCGCACACTCATTCTTCCCTTTATCTCCTAAATCCCCCATTCTATAAACAATTTGCTTTTCGTTTGTAAGCTCGTCTGCTATTCTAACCCATTAAAAAATATTATAATATTAGGTATAAAGCTTCTTGGTTTTATATAAGGCTATCAGCACTTACTTACGCTGAAGTTATAGTTGACGATGTGTATGGTATATAACCTCGTTTTATATTACAAACCTATTATTTATAAGAATCTTGGATTGGTGGATGCTCTTCCTACAGTTCTACTAGATATAGGAGTTTTAAAGAACTAGTTTTTAGAACATATTATAAATACGTAAAATATGGCCAGGTTAGGGCACAATCTTTCTATTTCAAATAAATCATGTCAATATTATGTTGAAATATTTTCATGGTGCCTAAAGTCAATATTACAACCATTAGACCCTGCTAATCATGTTAAACTCGGCCTGTGGTTTGGTTTCCTATTCCAAATGTCAGACCACAAATCGGTTCCTAACGCAACCTGATTAGAAAATCTCACTGCTCGAGTTGTACAAGTAATGTGGTGAACGCACATATAAGGTTTGACGATATCGATAAATTAATTGATGACGTCACAAATCATATATCGGGCAAGTTAAGTTCAAATACGAATAGAAATCCCACAGCATAAATGCTGGCAAGTAGTCCACCAGGCATGATTGCATCGCCTATTTTCTAATCTAAGAGAACTTCATTATCTGTACCCAAACGAAAAAAATAGTTATACCTATACGAACGTTATCCTACATTTAGTGGTCACATGTGTGACTGTCGAAGAAAAGGTTTTTATGTTGATTTCTAAATCAAGATTTATAATTAAATTGTAGATTACGCTCTCCATAGCACTCGATATCTAAATATTCTGTGGATTAAATCAATAATCCTTTGAAAGTCATAAGTCACGACTCCATTTCAAATGCTGGATTATATTATTATACTAAACATAATGTATAGGCTCATTTATGAGAATGATTACTCTTTTCTTAATTCTAAGATGCGCTGCATGTATAATTTGCCAGAAAGTGAAATCTAAAGACATACCCCTTATTAAAATTACTGTGTTCTGATATAATGTATGCTTCTTAAAATGTCCATACCACCACAAAATCATTCAACCTTCAACGCTTTACACTAAGATATTACGCAAAGATTAATAAAAAGAACAAATAAAGAAAAATATGATATATGTGAATAATTTATAATGTTTTGCAATAAAGTATGGAGAGTACCGCCTCAAGTGTCGGTATTTAAATACATCCGCCGCTCCCGGGAGCACACTATATCAGCTCTTATTAATAACTCATTTGTTTAAACCAAAACCAAAAAGGTATTATTAAAAGTTTTCTTGTAGCTAGCAAAACGTAGATGATCTTTAATTTGATCAACAGAGTAGTGTAGGTATCTACGTAGTTAATTCTGCATTCTGATAACATGAGCACACATTTTATTGATTCGGCTATTGTATCGTGCTTGCAGCACTTATATTTTCTCTTTCTCTTTAATGGTAGGCTCATAGAGAATGTCTCACATCTCAAAGGCATCTTCTCATACGGAGTTTGAGCATTAATCAACACGTTTACAGAGAATTTATATGATGAATGTCTTCATATCTGCCAACAGTTTTTCTGGCTTCAAATCCTTACGCTTGCACATACTGCTTCTACTACTCTGTTCAAATTCGTGTGAAAGTCTGCTTAATATTGATCATGATTATAAAATGTACCTTATGTGTGAGGTTCATCTTTCAATCCTAAATAACTCATAAGTATTTATGGACGGTACCAATTATTAACCATCAGGTTATATTCTGCTTGTTTGCCAATCTATCTTATAAAAAAGCGTTACTCACCATCATCAGCTCGCGACATCATTGATAGACTGAGGACATTCTCTATATAAGAGGGATTCGCCATAATTACGACAAGGTATTTGTGACCTCTTTTGCTATTAGGTAATCAGCCATCTCGTTTCCAAATCTATTCCACCTATTCCAGAAAGAAACGCATCTGCTCGACTTTCTATAAAATACGGTAAGTACCTTGATCAAAATACTATCTAAACAGATAAAGAAACCCAAAATGTCTCCTTAGCCATAATAGAACGAAAATAAATGAAATTAATTAATTATCCAAATTACGGACGCCTACACTAAAGTTATAAAAATAAAACTTGAATTAGAAGCGGTAGCGAGGGAAAATTTTCGAGAAATGATTTCGTTTAAGAGACATCCCGTGGTAGTCAATTAGTAGAGAAAATAATTTAACGAAGGGCAAAGAAATGTAATTTACTAAAATGGATAACTTTTACATGACATGAATTATCATAATACCACTACATTATTAGTATAATGCCTCAGGAAAATATTGGTTTTACATTATAAGGTTAGACTGGACCCGGAATACGGAGTCTAGCTCTAGTGGAGACCAGCCATCGAGGTATGAGCAGCAAATTTTCAATGACTATATCCTTCAGTCCCTAGCCAAATTTGGGGATTATCAATATTCCTGCTTAAGTATGGGAAAATCCTTTTTCAGCTGTGACCGTCTTCTGGCTGGTGACGACGGTTCTATGATGCACATCATCATCATGGGGCGTGGCAATGCCATATTAAACCATGAAACCATTGAACCAACCACTTCATAAGATAGGTTTACCAAAAACAGGCAGGTTTTAAATCGTAGTACAAAAGGTTCAGATTACGTGCAAAAAGAATCGGCTCTTCGACGCCCACTAAAGCATTTCATTTTTGATAGTATAAGGCAGAAAACAAGCAGGTCCCTCACTTCATGGTAAGCAATCGGCGCAGCCCATAGACACACGACACGCAAAACTACAATACGGTAGTTTCCAACTAGTCAAATTCAATACTTTTATCCAAATGTCAATAACGATATTTTTCTATGAAATTTGTATGAAAAACTGAGTTATGACGTCATAGTTTTTTGCGTGCAATAGTTTACTTATTTCTTAAAAAATATCTAAAATGCAGTGTATCGATCGATGATTTATTTATCGATTAAAGTAAAGTTATATTTTTATAGTATTGACACATCGAATTAATTTATTTTTGACATAGGAAGCTACTCAATAAGGGGACTTTTGAAGGGTTCTTAGGTTTTGAGGATTGGGACGGTTTCACACTACTAACTACTAACACAGTGATTGTTTCACGCCAGTTTTCTATGAGGTCATGGTATAACACCGATCGATACTAGTATGGGTATACTAACTTTTAAGACATATAACTACGCAACCAGGTCGAAACGTCAAGCCTACCAAGGTATTTAAGTAGTTGTTTTCCGCGTTAATAGTTACCCGCGTAATTATAAGTCTTAGTAGCATGGATACTCTCCATGCTATGGTCAATGATCCTTTACATCAAAGTGTACTATTATTTATTTCGTTTTCTACGTAAGTAGGTATTTTTAATAATTGTTTTACATTTAATTTGTTAGGGCATACTTCTCCAAAAAAACGCTATAAAAATCCGATAGCTAATTTGCTCTGAATTAAAAGTTTAACGTTGAAAAACTTTCTTTTGAAGTCAATTCCGGTGTTTAATACAGGTAGTAAGTAATAATGTAATAAGAAAATATAAGTTTTTGTTATTACAACTGATGCTCGTTACAACCAGAGGGGAGGATAAAGATAATGATTCGGTGATTACTGTGCGTAAGGAGACAGTGTTACTAGAGTACATGCCGAAGGTTCACACTGATCAGGGTGAGAAATTTTCGAAGAAGTACTGTCTGTGTACTAATGTTACAGACGAGTGGCAGAAGATAAATAATAGTCATCTGTTTTAAATATTTCATGCGGATAGAAAAGAATGGAATGTTTTAAAGTCTTATAGACGATATTGTGCATAATCCTACATTTTGTTTATCAGGATTATAATTTTGGGAAAAAATAAGATGTGTATCTTCAGTTGTCAGCAGTGTGAATAACAGTTGTATTGCACGAAAAAATTGTTATGTTTATTATCAAAAAAGTTTTTTTTTATTAGTAATCAGCCTTTGGCGTCTGTATCGTTGGTAAACGATGATGCGGTCTACGAGGAAGCACGCCTACCCATAAGCAACATATTCACTCGGGCCTTGAAGTCACCAAGAATTTCAATTGGTCGTACAAAAATGAAAGAAAAATATGATTCGTTACTATTTTTGTATTATTTTCATTGAGTACCTTTAGGTACAGTGGGTTGGTTGTATCATACACAACAATAAAGTGTCGTTACCAATGTGTGTGCAAAGCTGCAATGTCTGAACCTTCTGAAATTTTCCCAAGCGTTTTAAACTCAAAACTGTGGGAACAACACCTGCCCGATTTACTTTTACATTTTTATTAAAAATCGATTACCTTCTCAACTAACTTAAGAATAGGCAGTCTTTTCGTAAGTGTACAGTGTTTTGTTTCAGATTTATAGTGTTGATTACCGAGAATTCCTTTGTTTGTGACAAGGCACTATACACCGAGAAGAGTTCTAGAACTCTTCTCTTATAATGTATAGACAGGAATTAAAATAAAAAGATCGAGCGACGATGTCTAGCTACCGCAAGCGGGTCTGCGAAGGGGGTACGGTGCGTTGCGTTCCGCGTGCAATCAAAGAGCCAATAGACCACCACAGACGGGACTTTACAAGGACTGATGTTTAGCGGGGGTTGCGGGGCAAGCACAATAAGGCACCGCGGCCTCCGCCTTAAGCAAGAGGAGCAAAGGGGGGGTTTTAGTCATTAAGAGTGACATGGCGAGAGAAGTCATTTGATGATCTTTGTCTAACAAAAAAAGGATTAAAATAGGAAAAGAATATGTAAATAGATCTACATTTCATAAGTCTGCCGTGTTTCGACACAAATGGGTCGGCTCGACCGAAGTTTCAGAATACTAATGTTAAACAACCACAGCGATGTGTTTCGTCATGTTAGTCAAAAAACAAAATCAAGCAACGCACTTGCAACATGAGAATCCCATAAAATAATTATAGGTACACAGCAATATTATTATCTTTTAAGTATTTTTCTTAAAACATCCGCTAAAACTCCTTACCGAAATTGGCTCCAAAGTTAAGATATGCAAGCTGCTAAAAAACTTCCGACATTTACGATTCATTTCGAAGCAATTACTGAACCAAGAGAATCGCTTTGCACTCAATCTTTTAAAAGTGTGTGCGAGTATGTGCCTATACATACAGCAGTTGTGTGTGTTAACTTACGATGATAAGATTTGTAAGAGGGTAAGTAGAGAGTATTCAGCATGTATTTCCTTACAATGATGTGATTTTTTTTATGGAATAGGAGGCAAATGAGCGGATGGATCACCAGTCACAAAAAGTCACGCGGCGCCGACTGCGCTGACTTTTTCCGAGTAACAAACGGCGAAGGAAAACATCGTGAGGAAACTTAAACTTAATTTTTCTTGACAAGTTCCAACAGTGGGCACCTTATAGGTATAGGCGGATGATGATGTGGATATTAATGATCTTTTAACAAGCGCAACTCCGAACTCCATTCCATAATATCTCCATCCAGATATACCATTCCCATTACTCTACTTGATCCTTGAGAATAATTGTCCTTCAGACACCATGCTTAGCAGTTTGTCACCAATAAGGCCGATTGTATTAAGGTCCTATGTGTGTGTAAGTTTACAACAATTTTACTCAGCGATTCCAACCTTCACTAAAGTAAATTAAGCTGCGCACAACACCTCCGTACACAAATAAAATCACTCCCGTAGAACGGAAGCCGACCGGTTTTGCCGGAAGCGGCGCCGGTGTATTGTCTTGCCTTAAACAGCCTTCGGACCGATAAGGGGTAACAAGATGCAGGATAAGGTGAAGAACTGACCTTGTTTGGTGCAAAGAGATTTGGAGCTAAGATTACGTTTTTAGGTCAGGTTAAAGGGCAGAGCTAATAGCCCTTTTTAAGTCACTATAGTGAGCTAGATAGGCAGGTGAAGATAAAGATCAGTTGGTCGGTGCTAAGATTTGTAACTGGAATATTTGAAGAGCAAAATTATCACACATGTTCCTCATTGGTCTGTTAATTAGTTATGGGAACCTTATTGTTGTATAAAGTTCCAAACCTTGCAACATGCAACAGGGTACAATTTCTATAACATTATATTCTTAGCTAGAGCTAGCACCTTAGTGGCTATACTGATTGTTTCCGAGTTCGGAATCTTTAATAAGCTTACTTATCTTTTCTAAGCATAAAGGTATAAACCTAGAATATGTAAGCAACTGGCAGAGTAGAACATAATAGTATATGAACTTCTACTATTCCCGTAGTTGAAATAGGATTTTAATTGCTTTTTACCTCAGAATTAATTTCATAAACCTTAACTCTAAAAAGTGTGATTCCAACCCTCCTGCGACGCATAGAAGAGATCTTGGATAACCTCTCCATGGCCTGACGCTTGCATGTCTAAGCTTCAAGGGACCCTGAAGACCCTAGCGGGAGGTCTGTCCACGCTACTTGTAATTATAGATGTGGTTGCGATTCGAACACTTTCCTACCATCGGCCGATGGTCCTTCGAGAAATATAATTATTAAAGGTATATCGTCAGAATTTTTTTTACTTGTAATAAACTAGTGCTTGACTGCGATCCCACCTGGTGGTAAGCAGTGATGCAATCGTTGATGGTAAGGCGCACTAGTTTATTAAGAGCCTATTCACTCTAGCCTTGAAGACAACTAAATTATATTCGGACGGAAAGACAACTCTCAACAACGTAAGGGTGGATATTTGCCGTATGCCGGGATGTCCGAATTTTGCTAAACATAAAGTATACTGAAATACTACATTAGATCTAAGTGTGGGAATCCTGTATGAGCTTCGAATCACCGAATATTTGCTTCCACAAACGCAGAAAGTGTGTGAAGATAAGCTTTATCCGGAGGTCTGGCGGTGAAGTTTAATCTGATAAGCAAGCAAGCACCAAGTTTTATTGCGAAAAAACCGGATAAAAAGAGCTTTGATCCGGGCGTCGGTTTCACTAGGTTAGCCCGGACAACCGGTAAAAAAATTACAAAAAGGTAAAAAAAGATTTCGATAAACATGGCAAGCGAAGGGTTTTTGGTTTCTTTTCAATTCGTTACGTGGAAATAGTTCAGAGAGCCTTTGTCTGCTTTTGGTGTGTTACGCTGAAACATTTTGTGTCGAAATATTGCCCAGTTTGAGTTTTTCATTGGCTAATATTTATTTTTGACCCTTAGGTATTATTTTTAAAGCTTTTTCTCTTTGTTAGATACTGGTAAGTATTTTCCAATGGTTTTAACCCTCAGCAGATAAGTCGAAACGTATTTATTTACTACTAGCTAACCTCGTGCGGTTTCACCTGCTGCTCGGCTCCATATAATCGTAGCGTGATGTTTTATTGCCTATAGCACTCAGAAGCATTGTAGCTATCTATCAGTGAAGAATTTTAGCAATCCGACTAGCAGTTGCAAAGATTACCCCCTACGTACAAACTTACAAATTTTACCTCTTTATATTATTTTTATAGATTAGGTATTGCTAGCAGAAAATGTAGTAGCGAGTGTTATTTGGTTCACAGTAAAGTTTAATAAAGGTTAAGCACTGTCTTTAAATAAATTCGTTTAATTACAGGTTTAAGCTTACAATTAGGTGCTCCCAATAATTTCAGCCGACTTTCGTTACCTAAAATTTAAAGCAGGTACAGAAGTTAACGCCTGATGAAATAACTTTAGCAATAAGTCACCGAAACGAATTTGTTAACTGCGACAAGTTTTACAGGTACACGGTATATACGAGTCTTTGTATGTTAATGGTCGCCTTATCTATTTATATGAGCAATTCATTTTACATGTGAAATTTTAACATATCTGGGAAATATTACTTTGAAATAGTAATTTCCTTTCTAATACGTATTTATAGTGCTTTTTTTGCAGGCTAAAACTTCAACAGCCAATGGAATATTGTGATTCTATAGACCTAGCACTAATGAACTGTGCCTAGATGCCAAAGGTTGTATGTATTTAATTCAAAGTTCCTATTATACAGACTATTACAGATATTATAAATTAAAATTAAATAAGAACTGAAAATTAAATAAATATAGGCTGCTTTTTAGGCATCAACATACCATAAGGGCAAAGTTGCGGGCGGATGATAGTATAAATTATGTACATGAAGGTAAGTGTATCAATAAACTGCCTTCACAGTTTAAGTAAATAGCTTTTTCAAACCACTTTTAGAACAAATACCTAATAAAATTACGGAAATAAATGGATCAGAAAAGATTTAAATTAAATTAAAACGAAAACAAAGCTATGAAATAAGAAATGAAATAACCATTGAACAATTAATTATAAAATAATCACATTCAAATAGAATTGTATCCACAAAGGCTGAAATAAAAGCTAAAAGTATATTTGATAGCAATTCAGTAGATTATTATTATTTCTATTGCTTTGTTCCAATTTTTTTCTCTTTTGTTATATTCGTTGGAATCGCCTAAAGTCACGTTCGCTGTAACTCGACATAATGATCTCAGTAACAAATATGGCAGACTGTGTGAGCCCGTTTTTGTATGGAAATTATAACTTAGCTTTCTTTGAATATTGTATAATAATTATATGATTCTGATTTAAAAAACTTGGATTGAAAACTGGACTGAATAAGGACTATAGTATTTGTAGCTTAGGAAAAATAGGAAAACCCAGATAGCCTTAAGTGAAATCATGGCTTCATGAAACTACTTATTCCTTTTTCTAGAAACTACTTCTCTGTTGTTGAGATTCGCAGATAGTTTTTCGATTTATGGGAACGTCGCCAGCCTTTTGGGGATTAGGGGTTCGGAGATGTAGAGATTGGGGAGATGTAAAGATTAGGGAAGGGGAAGGGTTGGGCCTTCGGTAACCTCACTCACACGGTAAAACACAACGTTATATATGTATGGTTGCTTCACGACGATTTTCTGTGCGACCGTGGTATCACATCGGTCATGTCGACATATTTGAGCCGAAACTCGACTCTACCACACTTATATTATGCCGAGGCCCAGGCAGGGGGTGTAAGAAAAAGGTTTTAATTTAAGTGGCAAGAGATAGCCACACTTTCACTCAGGGTTTTGTGATTTCTAAGCAACAGCAAGCAGCAAACGGCCTAAAGTAATTGGAAATTAAATACTTCTATACCTGACATGTCGACAAAACAAATATAATATTACTTAAATTAAGAACACTTTTCAGTACCACAAAGTTATTTTGAATAAAATACCAATTTCAAAATACATAAGTAAACAAAATGGCATGTCTTCCACGAACAAAACTTTTAGCAAACGAGGATTAAAAGTTAATTAAAACTCCTCAAATCGTTGCCCTACAGTTTTACGTACATATAAACCTAAATTAACGGGCAAACGATGGAAAATATACCTCAGTTTGAAAACCTTTGAGTTCACTTTCCTTCGTCAGGTAAAGGAAAAGGTATTATGAATCAAAGTAAAAGGTATTTTCAAAGGGATCGTGTTAAATAAATAATTTGGAAAATATAATAATGTCGTTTTTTTTTCTAAAGAAAATAAGCTTAAAGAATATTATCTTGTTCTTTTTTTTGTGTTAAAAACTTTTTTGTACAATTCGGGATTGGATTTAGAACATAATTTATTTACCGTTGCTTTAATTAGTGGTTCGCCATTTTACATTTATTTATTTTACCCAAAAAGGTTTTAATTTTTGGTTATTTTATTTAAAAGCTTGTAAAACATTTATTTTTTAAAAGATTACCTAAGTAAACATGGAATTTCTTGCTCGTTCTTCTCCAATCAGATCTTCACCTTTGACTCCATGACTATTATTGTACATATTTTAACGTTTGAAAATAGTTCCATTTTTTAGCGAGCTAGTGGTAAAGTCAAAGTCAAAAAAAATTCAAATTCTAAATTAAGAAAGATTGCTAATTATGACTAACTCTTCTGCTTTAAAAAAAGAGATTTGGTGATTATTTTTAACAGAAGTATTACGTGATTCAGTAAGCATATTTACATTTACAACCTACTAAAACAACAATAACAAAAACATAATATTTCTTCTTTGCTATATTCTAGAACGTTCTTCATTGTCAGTATCTACACTATAAGTTAACGATAGTCAATAAAACGGCCTGTTTTTCTACTCGAATGGCCTCAACCCCTATAAATAAAGTTGATCGGCAAATAAAGGAAAACAGTAGGGTATTTTCCCGCCATTCGAGAGCTCACTGATTGAAATAGGTTACACACGTGGAACTAAAGATTAGCTACTACAGTTACTTGTATAATCTGTGGCTATTGTAAGTTGAAAGGAGGTTTCAATAAAGGATTAGGGTTTTAGTTGTTTATGATCTAAAAAGTGAAAGTGAAAAGATAGCGTTGGCACGAATGAGTCGGCTCGATCGGCGTGATACCAGGGCCTCACAGAAAACCAGCGTGAAATAACCCCAGCGTTTGGTTTCGCCGTGTGGGTGAGGTTTTTGGAGGCCCAATCCCTCTCCATCCTCCCATCTCTTCCCAATACTTAAATATCCGAAACCCTTATCCCTAAAAGGCCGGCAAAGAACTCATAACTCTTTTGGTGTTGCAGGTGTCCATGGGCGGCGCCGATTGCTTGCCATCTGTCAGGTAATCCGTCTGCTTGTTTGGTGACCTAACCCATAAAAAAGATCTAATATTGTTTTCGTTTCTTTTACTGGTAAAATAAAGCTTTCGTTTTTAGTCAATTAAATGGTGTTCGTTTTGATAGACATGTTCACATCATAAGTAGTTATAGGTACGAAGAAAAGTTTCAACAGATGATACTAAATTGTTTACACTATGCACGAATAGAATATTTATATTCTAATGTATACTAATATTATAAAGAGGTAAAATTTGTAAGTTTGTATGTAGGGGGTAATCTTCGAAACCGTTGGTCGGATTGCCAAAATTCTGTCACTATTAGATAGCTACAATGTTCCTAAGTGCTATAGGCTATAAAACATCACGCTACGATTATTAATATTATTAAAAATATACTTCAAATGTGTTGTTACTTCTGGGGCAGTGGCTTGCAGAGTTCGGAAGGACGGTCTCCTATTCTCCGAAATAAGGACACATGACACCTCTTTCACAATTTTCAGGTTCATCAGGTCTCTAATCGTTGAGAAGTAGATGAATTAGATGAAGTCAAGCTACAGTAACTCTTTTTTCTCACCACTCTCCAACTCCATACATCCATTAGGATAAAAGTGATGATTTTATTATTGTTTTATTTAATGTATTTGTACCGGACAGCCGGCGCCGAACAGCCGGACGTCGGCCCGGAATGGCCGGCCAATCGGATATTGGTCGTGAGTCCCGTCGTGCACCCAGTGTGGGGTGCAAGTGTATTGTTTTGTTACGATTTTCTATCGATTGAAATGTACTCAGTGGCTTTCAATGAAATAAAATATCACACGTAATAGCTATGAAAGAGCTATGCTTCGGCACCAATGGGTCGGCTCGACTACGAATACAAACAGATTACCTGATCGTAGTTAAGTTATAGGCGCCACCCATGCACATCTGCAACACCATAGGATTACGAGTCTCTGTCTTTTGGGGATTAGGGTTTGGAGATTTAACACTTTTCTACTCACACAGCGAAACAAAACGCTATTAGTGTTGTTACAGGCCAGTATTTTTAGAGGTTGTGATACCGGTACTACCGGTACTCCGGTTGAGCCGCCTGTCCCTGTCTGCATGGTTCTATCACACTGAAATTCTTAGCTCATAAAAACGTGGTACTTATTTTTACTTCATAATTCTTTTAGATAAGACAACAAAAAAGTAATCCCAACTTTTCTACACTCAAAGTAGTAGTACCTAATGAGGAAAGTAGTATATAAACGACTTCTTAACTACATACCTATCTATATATACTACTCAGGTACATACAGACCCTTAAGAAGTTCACCTCAGCAGTCCATTAGCTGATCAATATTGTTTCCTACGAAACTAAAGGAAAAGGGACCTTAGAACATTGTAATACAGCTCTGATTGTCTTTGTTTTATTTGGCTAGATAAAGTTAAGGTTATCGTTAAAATACGAATCGAAGGTTTAATGGACTTGGGATAGAACTACGTTTGTTATTTAAAGGTTTTGGCTAAAGATTGGGATTTTTGCCCAAGGTTCGGTAAATCCCATTTTAATTATATGTACGTACTTATACACGTCTTTTTGGCTTATATAATGATTGTTTTTGTTATGTGCTAAACGTTTTTTTTTTGTGAGGAGACGTCATTTGATGATTTTCCATCATCAAATGACGTCTCCCGCCCAGGGCCGGGCAGGAGGTAGTGTCAGACTCTTACTGAGTAAAAAACCCCCCCGTTCCTTCTCCTGCTCTGGGCCGAGGTCGCGGTGCCTCCTTGCGCTTACCCCGCAACCCCGGCTGAACATCAGCCCTATAGGGCCTTACTCTGGGCGGGAGAAGTCATTTGATGTTTTTCCCTGACAAAAAAAATAACAATATTCAAACTAAATAATATAGGAAATTAAAATCTAAAAGAAACTAACCCAAGAAGTGAACATCGGTGCCCAAACTACTATATATTTACACTTACCTAGTACTTCATAATATCAATAACTTAATTACCAAAATGAACTCACGAAGGACCATTTAAAACATAACCCATAATTACGGCTGAGGGAAAGCAGAACACTGGAACACAATCCCTATTGTATCCAAAGTTTTACCTCAAAACTTGGAACAATAGCGTCGAGGGCCCTCCCAAGTGCCAAGCCTCCCAAGAGGTCCTTGCAAGGAGGTTGAAGACGGACCCTACACAGGTACATAGGTATGTAAGTAAGTAAATATGTGTATAACAAGGGTAGAGGGAACAGTGTTTTAATATTGGGGGTTTTTTAAAGACAATAAAACTTTCAAGGGTTGAAACTAAACTCTTTTGCATCATAAAATATTTGACCTTCAGTAATTTGTGATTATACACATGTACTAATATTTAATTTACGTATTTTCTTTATATATTTTTTGAAAATATAATGTTATTTGACGCATGATGGTTCAACAAAAAGTCTTGTACAAAATTCATAGAAAATTGTAGTTTATGATAATATGTATATAGTAAGGTATCTAAAATCGAATTGCAAAATATGTTGGTAAGCGTACCTATAATTCAACAAAGCCTTGACAAATATTGTGAATTTTTTTTGTCGTGTCTCTTACGGTCAGGAGAAGGAACGAATGAAAATTTTAGATAAGTACGAGGAGAAACTTGAAAATCCATATTTCTTTATTTCCTATCAATCCTCAAAAGGTCGGTAATTCCTCTCGAGTGGCGGGTATCCGTGAGAGTAAGAATCACACTTACATCCAAACGAAGCAACTGTAAACTTTTTTTTTTTTTTATATATGTAATAGGTCGGCAAACGAGCAGACGGATTACCTGATGGTAAGCAATCAGCGCCGCCCATGGACACTCGCAACGCAGGTGTTACGAGTGCGTTGCCGACCTTTAAGAGATTAGGGATTTGGAGATTTAGGGATTGAGGAGGGAATGGGGAAGGGGAAGGATTGGGCTATATGGGCGGGATAAACTTCACATAATATGTTATTGTGAACTTAGTTTGTAAGATAATAGGTTAAAATTAATAATTTTCTTATGACAGACAAACTACATTATGTGTATAGTTCTGTCGGACATTTTTATAAGTCGTAAAACTTAAAATGTGCCTGTTTGACCAATAAATAAATAAATAAAATATCGCTGCCACAAACCTTCACAACAGAATCAAAACAGGAAAATCCAAAACCAACCGATAATATCAACATAAATCAAAAAGATATCAGACAAATGAACAATGAAACATCATTTTCCCCGAGACTCTCATATTTTTTCTTCAAACTAAAGCAATATCTAACTTCATATAATATATCTATTGTGCAGTTGCGAATACTGAAGTTCTTTGGACATACATCTAGAAGTGTGAACCTGAACTCTATGGAGAGGCTTGTGGTACAAGGTCACACAGAAGGCACGACACCACGAGGCCAGTCTCCGACTTGCTGGATAGACCTGATTAAAAAAACTACGAAATCGACCGCAGTACAGTGTACCCGCAACGCTCAAAGTCGAGAAAAATGGAGAGACATCGCTCAATGTGCAGCTCTTGAAAGGTAGGACGACGGTATGGCGCAACCCATTCATCTACAGCCACGACCACTCTGTCAAGAGTTTAACGACTAAGAATAATATATCTATCTATATGTGGGACATATCACCAGCCTATAAGAGATATACTCAGTAGTACAGTTTGCCGGCTGCAGTCTTTCCGTCCAAATATAATTTAGGTGTCTTCAAGGCTAGAGTGAATAGGCTCTTAATAAACTAGTGCGCCTTACCATCAACGATTGCATCACTTCTTACCATCAGGTAGGATCGCAGTCAAGCACTAGTTTACAGAAAGTAAAAAAAAATTAATACTGAGTAAACGCCTAGTTTCACATGTTCAGCTTTAAGACGAATCGCTAATACAAGAAGTACAAGTTTCTTTACGATATTTTCTTTAACCTCAACCCCTTCAGGAAACTGTGATGTTATATTTATGTTGGAGAAACATAAAACAATGTATATGTGCTGTCTCTCTTTCTCTCGATAACAAATTCTTTCAACATCTCAAGTGAATGCTACATTTAGTCGCAGCGGAGGTAAGAGACTCCGTTTGTCACCGTCTCCTGCATCTAAACATAAATGGCATTTTATTTTATTTATTAAAAAGTGTTAGAAGTATTGTTTTTCTGTTTGATAAAGTGTTATCATCGCATGTTTCGCGTATTTACTCAATATATTGAATCCCGAACCTCACCACCTAATCAGTTATGTTTCTGTTAGTATGTAATGTAAGTTTAAGTAGAATTAAGTATTTCCTACTGATCTCATTCCTTGCATTTATGTATACCTACCTACTTATTTTCTAATTTAATGTTTCATTTCATTGTTAATTTATATTGCAATTCTAATGTTGTTATAATATTTTTAATATAATTCTAATTATGTTATTGTAATAGATAGTTTCGTTCTTACTCTACTAGGTTATCACTTTATTTTTAAGAATGCTGGTTACCTGTAATTGGCGACTGTATAAGGCCAAAACCTAATGTTTCATTGTTTTATTTAATTTGCTATATACAGAAGCTGTTGGTGTACCTTTTTTAAATAAATAAATAAATATTTTTGGTGTTGCATAGCAATGTTATTAAGTTAATTTTTATGACTATGCCGGCGTTCAATAGTGTATTTTAAAGATTTTAGCTCTCATTTCCATAATTGTGAATTGGCAGAATTGACATAATACAAAGTAGACCATTGGCCTATAAATGCCCACTGTTTAAGCAAAGGCGTAGGTACGCATGTTCAAAGTGTAAAAAATCAAACTTAGGTACCTATTACTTGGATTTCAATAATAAGTCCAGGTTTCCGCACGACGTTTTTTTCACCGCATTTCTGTACTGTCTAAGTTTTTTTCGAAGTGCATACAGCTCAGAAAATATCACACTGGCACTTACAAAAATACAGAAAAATAATAACAACAAAATATACTTATTTTCTACCGCCTATGGTTTAAATTTCTTTGGTGTTACATCTTCATGTTAAACAATCAATGAAATCCTCATACACTTTCTAATAGAGTAGGTATTCTCTCAAGGTCGCAAGGGCACACCCACATACGAAATTAGAAGACGCCCTTTAACTGTAGTCACATAATTACTTTCTGCCGGGAAATATTCCACAAGCCAATGTTACATCGTTATTTACATTAAATAAGGAAAGAAATGTCGTGGTGGCCTTGAGTTTAAGGCGCACGCTTCTCATGCGGTAAGTACCGAAGTGACTTTTTCCGAGTAATATGTACTTTCTATGATTACTTAGACACCCCTGACATACCGTAAAAGAAAACATCGTGAGGAAACCTTGATTTTATAATTCGAATTATAAGTTTGAAATCACCAATCCACCTTGAGCAAGCGTGGTGATTAATGCTCAAGCCTTCTCTATGTGTGAAGAGGCCTTTGCTCAGCAGTCGGCATTTATAGGCTGATGATGATGATGTGGGGAAAGCAAATTAGTAGGGAGGAATTAATCTATGTGTTTTCAGTATATTGAGAGGTCGTTGCTATGTAATTTCATGTTTGATTACCAAACAAGCAGCTTATACAACAATAATTTTCATTAATTAGGTAGATACCAAATAAATATACCTTATCCCTCATGATAATAGGGTTAATTTTCCTGTATCGGCAACAAAGTCAAAATCAAAGCATTGATTTCAATCAATTCCCTATTCAAGGAATTCTTGAAGCGTCATAGTTGAATTATTTTCCTTGGGTAAAGATAGGCGCTTCTTCCAAAATGAAAATTCGTGTGTAGAAAATCGAAGAAAAACTTCATTTTTACTCACTACAACGTCACTTATTCATAATTTAATTCAAAATTGTATATATAAAAATACCGCGTCAAAATTAATGGAACTATCTGTGAGACCATTTCGATAAAATAATTACAATAAAATATCATGGTTCTCAGTTTCAGTATTAAGATTTTTCTTTAAGCAAAATAAACAATGATATAATGAACTTATTTTTGTTATAAATAGGCCACAAAACAGCTTATTTACACGTCAAAATTAAATGTGAAAAAACTAGATGAAGCCATTTTGACAGGATTATATTTTGATCAACCAAAAACGCGTAAAAAAATATTTATTTAACAAACATAGAATACTCACGTCGTAAAGAATAAATAATAATAATAATATATACGCCCTATGTACAGTTGGCATTAGTTTTTTTTTCTGTGGCTCGATCTCTACGTGTCTGTAAAGCAATCGCACGGATTTTATGATCAGCGTGTGGAATGAATGAACGAACGAATGAAAACGTGCGTCTGAACGATAATGCTTTCGTTTCGGTCCTTGAAAACCCTCGGTTTTGGATAACATAAAATAGCACTCTAGAACTTCAACTAGTCTGGATTTAGACCGTAAATTTTGTTAACAGCGCTAAGTTATTTAAGATCGAGTCTGGATGAGAGTGTAATTAATTTTGTAACAATTAGTTTTAGGACTGACGTGCCTAAAATATCGTTAAATTGTTATTTGTGGAACACTGTCTAGTATTAAGTATTATTTATTTTGAGACAGGGTGGAAAATTAGTGTCGAATTACTTGATAGTTAGTTATTTTTGTCGCCCGTATATGGATGTCCTAGGTATGTCTATGCCGTTAACACCAGAGGGCAACTAAGTAGGAGGTATATTGGACCTCCAGCAATCTCCACTCTCCTGCCACCGTACATTTGGCAAACATTATCGCTTCATAGTGGCTATCCTACTCACAAGCACTATCAAATATGTATAATATAATAGTATCAAATATATAAAAAAAACTTCGTATTGTAATCTGATTTATTCTAATAGATTTTTAAGTGGGATCCCAATAAATAAATAAATAAATAAATAGAACAGAAGTATTAAAGTCCCCATAGGTATAATAAACAACAAGTTCTTCGATGTTTATGTCACAGAAATCATAAACCGTATGCGATACCATCTTAAATACCGATTGATTTAAAGAGCTTGCAAACTGAAGCTGTGTTGCCAGATAATGACATGATAAAACACAATAAAGTGTATTGCAAGCTCTAAATAACAAAGATAGACGGTTAAGTACAGATTATATCGCATAACTAATGGTCTACGTATTTTTTAAAACTTTACCTTGATAGGATTTCTTAAGGTATAAATCAGAAGGTCCATTTCAAACGTTTTCATCAAGAAAAAACCGAGTTTAACTTTAATTCTGCTGTATTATAAGCATTGCTTCTGACAGATGAAGAAAGAATGTTAGAAATTCCTAAAAATCTACGTTTTGTTAAGACATTTCCAACAAAACTTTGGGATTCATTTGAGATGGGAGGCTTAGGAGAGATATCACAGCCTTATATAACCCAGCGTGAAATAACTCTTGCGTTGTGTTACGCTGTGGAAGTGAGTTTACCGGACCCCGAAATCCTTTCCTTCATGCAAAACCACCAGATATACTTCAAATCCCTAAATCCGAAAATACTGGCAATGCACCTGTAGGTAACTCCTGGGTGTTGCGACTAACTACGCAATAACAAAAAAAATATTTCAAGGCAAAAAATGCAAATAATTTGAAATCAGTTCATTGAACTTTCCTTCCTTGAGTTTTGCTCAGCAACACATTATAACAATTGTTTATGTAACCTTCTGTTTAACTTACACGGTGACATCCTGTCCTAGCACCTCACATTGTCAGGTGGCACGCAAGCGCAGATCTACCAAGATACGAGTGTAATGGACTATTTGTGGCCACTACTATCATTTGAAGACATTTTAAAACTATTTATTAGTTACCATCTACTGCGAAAGTATCGATATTATGATATTTTATGCTTATAAAACAACACCAAAGGATTTTAGTTTTGGATGTTTAAGCATTAGGAAGAGATGGGGTATTATGGTAAAGATTGGGCCTCCGGTAACCTCACTCATACGGCGAAGCACAACACTGTAGTTGTTTCATGACGGTTTTCTGTGAGGCCTATCACTCCAGTCAAGCCGACCCATTTTTGCCTTAGTTTGGCTCTCCTACACTTATGACATGGAGGTTTTCTCGTGTACCTGATACTTTAAATATCATATTAACACATAATAAAGATGTAGTACAACATAACACACGGATATGGTTTAAACATTAACCACTAAGCTTGCTCAAGGCGTATTGGGAATGACCAAACGTAAAATAAGAACAAAACGTTAAAAACACGAACAAGATTGATCAAACATATAAATATGAAACTTTGTATTATTGATGGATGTTGTTTGTTACTCTTTCTCGTAAGAACTACTGAACGAATCTAAATTAAATTTAGCACATTGATAGATTACAGTTTGGAATAACAGATAGGCTCCTTTTTGCCCTAGTACTAGCAGAACCTAATCACTACATAGTACAAAAAATAGATAGAATGGTACGGATCTAACTAATACGTAACTATTACAAATATTTCATAAAACCTATTATATTTTATTTTATAACGCGTCGCGTCGAGCGGCAACCGTGCTATTGTGAGTTAACCATAAAAGACAGACATATGCTGTAACACATTTTATTTGGATAATTTTATGTAAAACATTTCCGTCTGACATAAGTTCTATGTAAATTTAACCATTAAGGTTACACAGGCGATGGAAACTTACAAAAGGAGTAACTTCTCCCGTTTTCCCAACATTTCCCTTCACTGCTCTGCTCCTATTATTTGTAGCGTGATGAAAACTATCCTGTAACCTACCCAGGAGTATAAAGAATAATTTTACCAAGTTTCGTTAAAATCCGTCTAGTAGTTCTTCTTTCTTTATGGAACATACAGACAGACAGACAGACAGACAGACGGACAGACAGACAGACAAAAAATTTACTGATTGCATTTTTGGCATTAGTATCGATCACTTATCACCTGTAGTCATTTTGAAAATATATTTAATGTACAGAATTGACCCCTCTACAGATTTATAATAAGTATAAATAACATTTATTATGTAGGTAATGAAAAAAATTTGTATCAGCATTTCTCTGTTCGACGCCGGAACGGGTCGCTAGTATCATCATAAAGCTCATGTTAAGCCACATCAATTAGCCAAAACAGTTAAACATGCCTCTCTAATGATCCGATACAGAACAATAGACTACCCACGCCATAGCACGATTATCACTCGTGATAACATCAAATACTTGTACTGTGTGTTTGTGGGCCATTGACTCCGTTCAGATTGTCTGTCCAAGCTCTAACACCCCTGACACAGTGCTCCATCCAATCAGGTAGCTGACTAATGTGCAGACGATGATGGGTGGTGGTCGAAGTTATGAGACAAAAGCGGTTTCATAAACAAGGGTATCATTTAAATACGTAAATGAATCTATCAATGCCAGCTTGTTTATCATAATTATATTAGGGTGCAGTTACGAATCCTGGCAAGTATTAAAATGTACTTTTTATGTTTTTTAAAACACCAATGTCGTGGCACTGTAAAATGTCGTGAGGAAATCTGGACTTACATATTTTTTATTCTTTGTTTCAAATCGGCAACTCTTGTTGAACAGCATAGTGATTAACGCTCAAAGCTTTTCCATAATTATGAAAAGTATATATTTTCCATAGTTATCGGCCTTCTGGAAATCAAGGTATCAGAAATTTAGGGAAGAATTAGGGGAGGGCAAGGATTGAACCACCGGTAACATCACACACACGGCGAAATACAATGTAGTGGTTGCTTCTGGTCGTTTACCCGTGAGGCCGTGGTATTACCCTGGTCGAGCCGATCCATTTGTCCTGAAGCATGGCTCTCCCTTACTTGAAATTAGGATCAATAGGGCTCATTGTTTTGTTGTTAATTAAAAAATTGCTATAGCGTCCTGTGACAGGAATTTGATTGACTTATGAACAAGATAATAACAATTTACCGATTAATAACCAAGGATAACAAACGTGGTGTAATGAGTTGGTAAGTAATGGTGGCACTCAATAATTCTAATAGTGAAACAATACAAGCTATTAAAGTCAATTAACATTAATTGGAATACTAGTTTCAGTGTGTGTATAACTTACGTGGAGTTGCTGATATATGCTATAATTTATTTTTAATTATATGAAATAGGATGCCAGACAGCCGACGGATCATTCTAATGGACTGATGGTAAGTGATATCAAAGGACCATTATAATTTCTGGATGGGGCAAGACGGATACTCAGACTCTGACTAAAAATCACCCTGTTCCTTTTCCTGCTAGGAACACAGGCGTAGGCCCACGATTCATTATTGTGCTTGAACCGCAACCCCGGATGACCATCAGTCCTGTTGGACCCCATCTGGAGTGGTATATTGGCTCTATGAGGTGCGCGCGGAACGCAACGCGCCGTACGCTCGGATTGGTTAAGCAAAAATTAATTGGCGTCTGAGTGCGGCAGAAAGAGAAATAGACGTCAATCTGCATACGTCGTTGTGTAGTCAAAGTTAATGGTTACTTACTAAATAAGTTGTTGCCGTGGGTGTCCATTAAGGCACGCAATTCTCGTGAATTCCTTAATTGTTTTTTTCCTTAATCGCTTCAGCTTATACCCTGAACCATTTCTTCTCAAGCATCTAGACAGTGAAGGATGAAGCTCGACATGTCGAGAGCTGAACCTAGTCTTACTCTTAACGTACCAAAGACTCACGTTATTCCTATAACTGTCTAGTATTCTAGTACTTTTTATCGTAAAAATGTCAGATGAATTTTACTGTAGTTGAAATGCAAATGAAATCGCTTTTGGAAAACTGAAAACATCAGGATTTACCGACTTATCATTTTGTATTGTCTTCAAAGGATGGTGTAACTTTTGACACGGTATATTAATTCAATAATACTGAATTTTATCGTCAACCGTTGGACAACCTGGACTTTCCAATTTGTTTTCGTTATTTACTTGCTGCTTTTTGACCACACAAAGACCATGTCAGACCATCATCACAGACTGACCGTGTTTCAAACCACCTAACCAAACTTAAATTATACGCATAATTGCTCGTTGTACAACGAAGAGGTTGCTTTTGATAAAGTCTGTTAAAAAATCTAAACAAAACGAACTACTAATAAATTAATATTTTACAAAATATGACTAATGGCTTCTCTCCCAGCCTTAAGTCATGGTGATCAAAGCGGCTTTACCCAACAGTAGTGCCCACTGTTGGGTAAAGCCGCTAATAGGTTATACAACATTGTTATTTGTATAACCATTTTTGGTCAAACCACAATGAAAGTATATCAACAATAACGTGTAGTTTTGTACGTAATTTGTATTTACAATAAGCATACGTGAATACATTTGAGAGGACGAGAAAACAGAGTATAAAATTCCTCATCCTCCATTTATAAGGGAGGATCCTCAGACCAGACGGCTGTGGTGTCTGGTGGGCTACTGGCACCCGACGGTGTGTCGGGATTTCGTACCTGCTCTAATTGCCCCGAGAACTCTTATACTTGAATGTGATTGGTGTTGTTGCTGCGCGTTGTGCGATAGATGTCGCTACATACATACCAATAGATTTTTTTAATAAGAGTAATTGCCCTTGCTTTGTTTACCAATGTCACTGCATAAAGGCCGAGCCCTTGACAGAGAATTCGCAAAGTTTTTGGTCATAGCTTTACATACAATTCCTATTACTAACTATTGTTTGAAATGTGGTTCTTAACGTGCATGAAAAATACACGTCTGTCTGAACACGTCACACAATTTGAATGCGAACCGGAAGCTGTGTAACCTGTCGCGGGTTCGATTCCCACACGGAACACCATTTTGTGTTATCTACGAATTAATTAAGGTGTATACCCTGACTTCCTTAATAGGTATTTAACCAGTTTTTGTTATGGCAGCTCAATAAGGCACCCGCTTCTCTTGAAAGAAGGGGCGAAACCTGTCAAGTGCCAAAGTCAGTTCTTTTCGAATTAAAATGAAGGTACTTTCTTAGTTTTTTTGGATATCACTGACAAATGGCGAAGGAAAATATTGTGAAGAGCCATGGACATATAATTTCTAATGACGTAATAAGTTAATAATCACTAATCAATCTTTAGCAAACGTGGTCATTAATACTTAGACCTTCTGTGTGGGAGAAGAGGCCTTTACTCAGCAGTGGATCTTTATAGGCTGGTGATGTACTGAGCCCATCCCTTATCAATTGTTTTCGGCATATAATCGTTACAAAGGAAAAGTTAAAGTTATCAAATTGCAATTACTTCCGTGGTTATTGGGCAAGTTTACTCGACCAGTTTCTAGCAACACACGGGATCCATAACCTATTATAACAAAAACACACTCGAACAGTTACGTTAGTAATCTATACGATACGACTTTATTAATTTAACAAGTGTCACGGTAGGCACAATACCAAATATTTAACTTGAATTTGAAAAAAATGCGAATAAAAAAAATCTAAAGTAATCGATGCGCCCGAAGATAGCACATATTAAAACAACGACAAGACAATCGCAACAATTGTACAATAAATACATATACATAATAAGTAGTTCTTAACGGGTTACAATGTTCTGCATGCAAGCAATTAACTAAATAATTACAAGCCAGCAATTATATTGGCGTACAATGGGTAGATTTCCCACACTGTGCCCGATAGTGGGCCTTGTTACCATTGTTTAGAGTTCCTTATCAGTTATCTGGCTAGTGAACTTGGATGAAATGGCTCTGGTACGATCTCCCAGAGATGTTAGTGTTAAAGGAAAAGTTTGTAATGGTTAATAGAGGATGCGTTTATCGCTTTTCTCCGTATATTTAATATGGCAGTGTAATATTTACACAGTTATGTTCATTACATTCCTAAAGCAATGTTTATGAACTATCAAATAACTGTTACATATACACATAATGCCTACGTTGCAGGTGCGTCCTTCTCACGCCCCAACCGCCGCAAGAGCCGACATCTGGGCGTCGAGAATCGAGCGACCATCCAGACCCGACCATATCCATAACAGGCGTGGCGTTCCGTGTGTGCCTCAAAGAGTCAATAGACCACCACATGGCAAGGCAAAACGATAAGGTAGCACGGCCTCGACTTCTAGCAGGAGAAGAAAAGGGAGCTTTTAGTCAGTAAAGTATTACTGACATGGCAAGGCAAAACGATAAGGTAGCACGGCCTCGACTTCTAGCAGGAGAAGAAAAGGGAGCTTTTAGTCAGTAAAGTATTACTGACTAAAAGAGCCCTACCTAATTCATTTTCTGATTTTGCTAAGTCAAAGCGCAAGCACAGTAACTTGAATACTGGAAAAAAATACAGAACATTCAGATACATTTTACCGCAAAAAATTAAGGCAAAATCATTCAACCAAAACATTGTGGAAATTTTCAGAAACATGTAGAAAAGTAAAAATCAACCTATCCTTTCATATTTATCTTTCTTTTAAACACATTTGAGGCCTCTGATTCCCAAAGCTATGGAGAAAAAATTGCCACAACAAATATAAAGATCCCTAAGGATGTCGAGGAACGGCAGACCGATGGTCAAGCTACCCTTTATTACAGAAAACTGCTTGAAATTTTGGTTAAAATTTGCCGCGTAAAATCCGAAGCTTTGTTTGACTGACAGCTAACATAAACACAACGACTGTAGCCCCTGGAGAGATGAACAGAGGTATATTTCGGCACTCGTGTTTAATTAGCTCGTGTTGATTTGTTATTAACTGTGTGAGGGTGTGCATTTTTCAATTACAACAAAAGGACTACAAATTTGATGACCGGACTACGGTGTTGATAAGTATAATAAACCTTTTAAACTGTGATCTTCAAGACCTGTCTGCAAGCATAGAAATTTTGGCAAACTTTCTTCGGTAGACTGTCATCATTCCGTTTTCGCCCACTGCTGAATAAGTGTGCAATAAGCATGAATGGGCTGGCTCGATCACAGTGATACTACGTCCTCACAGAAAACCAACGTAAAGAAGTGGTTTGCCGTGTGAGTGGAGTAACCGGCCTTTTATAAATCCGGCTAGGTACGTTATGTTTCGCCCGTGTAAACTTTCCCGACTCTATCCCATCCTCAATTCACAAGTCCCAGACCCTCACATCTCCAACCACCAAAAGATGAGCTGTGGCAGGTCTGCTGGTACTGCGGGTACCCCTATGCTTCTTTATAAATTCAAGAAATTATATAATGATTAATAATTTAAAATAACATGCAAGAAATGAAAAAAAAGAATCGATGGTTTGAATGAGAATGATGGGGTTTCTAACCTACTCTTCTCCATACGAATCTATATTTTTGTATGAGCAGTCGGCTTCATTGACACATCAGTCAGCATGATTTACAATTCTACGTTGATTTTCCACTAACTGACTTGCTAGTTTTAAGGGTTAATTGAAATAAGTACTCGACTTTGACCCAAAATATTCATTTATTATCTTATCTACCATTTCACACCACATAGACACAGCAGCAGTTGACAATCCTTTCCTAACAAAATATCGTCGAAAACCCGCAAAGGGATAAACGTATCGAGTACCTGTGAAAATATAAACAAACAAAGATTTACGAATCGATACCAAGATCCGACTGTCAACGCCCGAAGCTCACACGTAATCTCCTTACAGATCGTGATCCTAAAATCGTACGTGAACAGTCGAGCAGGTTTGTGATATAAGTAAAACGTATCTTGAATCTCTACTGACAGGATTGATATTCCATTGAATACAATGATTTTGGTGATGTGACAGTGGCATGAACAATAAGGTTTTATTCACCAAAAATGTAAAATTTTGTATACATTTGTTTTTTTACTATTTGCCCTGTCCCCTGTCCCGGCCCGCATGAGTTGTAGTTCCGTAAAAAAAAAGAAAACTAGTCCATTCCAATGTATTTCAATAAATTCATTATTTCTATCAATGAAAAACCAATTAATCTAAGTATCTTAGGAGCTTATAGTTTTATCTTTAATAATAGAAATAAAAACAGATTTTTTTCTCATTTAGTCTAGATTTAGATTAATCTAGCAAAAAAGGTTGTACGAATCAATTTGAGTTGAATGGAAAATATCTATGACCGAGCTCGTAGCCAACCGAGGTCAATACCCGCTGATAATAAAGTTAAATTACGAAGGATAAGTGCTAATAAAATTTATAAATGAGCCAATCGCCCCCCATTTCTTGGAGTTCTTTAATAAAAGCCTTTTTTCGTGAGAAATTATTGTTAAGATTAAATGGGGATAGTTTATCATTGATCTGCTATGTTCATTAGATCTGCTATCAAGGTCATTTGTGTATTACTGAACCGTCGTGTTTGTGTGTGTTGTTTTGTAAAGTAAGTACCTAATTATCGTGACAAATACCATCATTTTATTAAAATAGTTCTGTTCTATGTTCTGTAGTGACTTGAAATCAGCAGATTCACGTGTGTAGGTAAGTCGTTATATATAATAAATTGGTTGTGTACACAAAACCTTTAAGGACTTCATAAAGTTAGTTAGTTTTTTTAAGTTAAACCTAGACTACAGATAAGTCTTGTTTTATAAGGGGGGGGGAGAATAATGACTCCTTTTTTTGTCAGGGCAAAATCATTAAATGACCTTTCCCACCCAGGGAAGGAGAGAGAGTGTTAGACTCTTACTAAATAACCCCCCCCATTCCTTAACCCTTAACCCGCAACCCCGGCTGAACATCAGCTCTATAGGACCCCATCTGTGGTGGTCTTTTGGCTCTCTGAGGCGCGGAACGGAACGCTACGCGCCGTCCGCTCGGGTCTGGATCTGGTTGGGCGGCGAGCAGCCCTTACTCGCCGTCCGTAGACCCGGGCTTACGGTGGCCGGAGATAGTCCCTCGATCCTCGACGCCGACTTTAAATTTTAAAAGAGATGGACATCTGAATTTGACATGTAAAAACATAGTTTTACGGACAATTTGCAAAATAAATTAATTGTTTTATTGTTTAACCATTAAATAATTGGGTACAGAAGATTTCCCTTCAGTTTTTCCATTTTATTCGGACGGTGAACTAACTTACACACAATATTTGTAATTTCATTTAATTGACTACTCACAAGATTTAAAAAAATATTCATATGCTTATGACAAAAACATATGAAACAAAATATGTAGTTTATAACTTACATTTGGTATATTACAAATAGAATCTTAGTATTTGTATGTAAACTATAATTATTTTCTAGCTGTTACGATCTCACAGCTCCGCGGGAGAGATGTTATTTACTTGAACGTTCTATTTACGAGTGTAAAAATAAAATGAAAACCTTTGCAGATCAACTTTGCATGCTATATGTATACGTGTGAGTTCACATAATGTGGTATGAGATGTAAATCAAACAATATCAAAGTTTTGAGGATCTATAAAACTGGGGAGAAAGAACGGATAGCTACATGAGTTAATGTCGGCAAGAGTGAGTTTGCTCAGAATGGCTTCTTCATTCATTTCTTATTTCATGCTTCATTGTTTCATTGTATTTTTATTTATCGGAAAAACTGTAAGCTCCTAAAAGACTTAGATTATTTTGCGTCATACTTACGTAAATTAACTAAGAAAATCTCGAATAGTTTCAAGTCACAACGGAACTCTTATTAATGAGCAGCGTGCTCATAACGGCCAACGTCATGTAGCCAAATGGTTACAAGGAATCAAAAAAAATATAGAAATGTCCGTATGGACAAGTCTTTCTGCCAAGAAAGTACTAGATACTAGAAAACTGCAAACGTCTTTGTTTTTGTTCGTCCACGACCAGAATCAAACTCGAGTGTACCTATTCTGCGCGCCTCAACGAGCCGACAGACCATCACAGATGGAGCCATTAGGATCCTGGGCGAAGTCCTCCCAGGGAGCCGTGTATACTGCAGTCCTAGCCCGGAGTAGAAAAATGAACAAGGTATCTATCGTGAGCCATACTTTATTTCTTAACCATAACGATTAACCACGTTAATAAACCATGAAAAGTTCAACTAGTTTCAGTCACAACGGGAGTCATATTCATGAGCAGCGTGCGTGTCGCGGTGACGTCGCGCAGTCAACAAGTAGCATTTTAAACTAGTAGAGCTTGTCTCACTTTATTCACACGACTAAGTGGTTTTTTCAATAAATAATGTACAGGATGTTTTATAGTCAATAAGAGTAAGACAAGAACTCTCGTCACACCAAAAAAAAATACAAGTAATGGAGACGTTGAAAACATCTCACGTTTTAAAAGAGAGCTTAATAATAGATTGGTAAAAAATCACTACGCTTGCTCAAGGCGGATTGGCAATTTCAAACTTACAATAAAAAATTATAAGTCCAGGTTCCTCATAATGTTTTTCTTCACCATTTGTCAGTGGTGTCTAAATAATCATAGAAAGTACATATACTTAACTCAGAAAAAGTCACATTGGTACATGGCAGGTTTTGGACCCTCATGTATTAGAAACGAGCGCCTAACAGACACCTAATTTACAGACAGTTTACCGACAATGTATTAAATACTAGCTACTCTCGAGCGGCTTCACTAGCTGCGCAGCACCATTTCATCGTAGCGTAATGTTTTATAGCCTATAGCCCTCAAGTAGCTCTCTATCATTGAAAGAAATTTGGCAATTCGACCAGCGGTTCCAAAGACCCCATATACAAACTTACAATACCTCTTTATAATATTATAGAAATTTATCGCATTCCGCTTAGCAGCATTTATTTGGTTGGATTAGTTTGTCGGTAATAGGTAATGAAGTACTTTACAACCATAGATTATTTTCAAAATTCAAAACATAGAACGCCATTTTAATTACACGCGTTTCATTAAGTCACTGAGTAATTAATAATTAATGTATGCGATGCGTTTAGTATGTAAACAACATTTTAAACCAAATCACTTAATGTAATGAAATATGTTTAATATCAATTTTATACAGTTCGTCCCACATTCACTGTAAATTTAATTAATGATAATGAAATGGCCAAAGGTAAAAGGTAAAAGACTTAAAAGGTTAATCAATTTGTTTATAGCGAACGGAATAATTAAATCTGTATCTTAAAGTTCTTTAATGAAACAATGAAGCAATAATTATTTTCTTTTGCAAATAAGTAACGGTAAAATGGGATGAATAGAATTCGAAGGGTGAATAGACATATATCATCATTACATAACATGTATCTATTCACCCCGTTTTACGATACGTCAAAATAAAGTGACGTTGTCCCACGTAAGAATGAATTAGCAGTCATTTGTCGGGATGACCCAGAGGCTAAGATGCCCGCTTCCCATGCATGCGATTTCGAAACATGGAAATGACCATCAATGTGACCTTTTCTGAATAACATGAGTTTTCTAAGAACTGTCACACGGTAATGAAAAACATCTTCAGATTCCCCCATATCCAATCTTCAAAACCCTAACACGCATAAGGCCGGTAAATTATAATTATTGGCTACAAGCGTTTTGGGTGTAACATGGCGTTACTATCAGGTGATCCAGTGTGCTCGTTTATCAACAGATATTTAAAAAAAGAATTCCACTAGAAACAGTTTATTTAATTAATTAACCACAGCAGATTGTATGCATTCACAAAAATATAGCCTATATTTTTTGTCACCCTACGGTTTGTCACATAGCAAGAAAGAACAGAAGAGTAATTGTGCAATAACGCCCAAATATAAAACGAACGTTTTAACATTCTATTGTAAACTACATAAGGTTCTAACTAAAATCATTTTTGTATGGGATATGTTTGCAAACGAGTAGACAGATTACTTGATGGTAAGCAGTTAGCACCGCCCATATATTCCCGCAAAATCAGTGGAGTTATAAGTGTCTTGCCAGCCTCTTATAGGCTGAAAGGTGTTTGAGGTTCACGGAATTAGGTATGGGGGGAGGATTAAGCCTCCAATAACCTTACTCACACTGCGAAAATCAACAAAAAATTTGTTACCTGCTTGTATTTTGTGACGCCGTGATATCATTTTCACGCCGAAACCTGGCTATTCTACACTTTAGTACAGGCAGTTTTGAAACGATTGTAGAATTATCTTTTTCTGGTCTCTTCTACAATACGTTTTTCTTTAATGAAATATGTATACATAACTTCTACAAAAATAGAACTTTGTTTTATACACGCCCTGAACTAACGACCTCCACTAAATACTACAATGAAAATTCAATGGATAGACTTTCATAACAAATAACCTTAAAAATAGCTCTTAATCACAAAAAAATTACCTATGTAAGGAAGGATTTGATATAAAATTGCATTTTCGTAACAAAATTTAAGCCTGGTAAATAATTACTGGTTTTTCTGCACCGCCCTGTTGATTGGTCAGGTTGTAGGTAAAATTTCAGTAAGTCGCCACCTCTCGGCCGCGCCGCGCGTTTTTACACCTGTGTTTGTTTATTCTGTGAAGTGCTACTTGGATTAAATTCTAATATCTTTGAGAAGATAAACTGGTATGTATATCTCTTCTATAAATAATGTAAATAAATAAGTACATTACTGATTTTAATAATATTTGCTTCAAGATTTTCATCCAAGATATTTTAATAAGAAAATCTGTGATGTTGAATATTTTTTTCATGTTGATAAATGTGTTTGAATTATTTACTCTGGCTTAAGATAATGTAATTATTTTGTTTAAATTTTCTAAGAATTGTTGAGGTTGATTTTAGTGAAATTAAAACTATATTCGCAGAATAAAATTTGAAGATAGATTAATTTACATAGGGCTGATTTTTCATAGGTTAGATAAAAGTTACCTGGGGAATAATTATGATGCTGTCGCGTCAGAATGTTTGTATAAGACAGTGCCAGCAACAATTTAATCCACTCAACTCAGATAACATTTATCTGAGTTGAAAAATCAGCCCTTAATTTATTAAATTTACAATAAAAATTATTTAAAAAATATTACCTTTTTGGAAAGTATACTACGAGTATCTAATTTGTATTGACTTAGGAACAATATTTTGCGGTAAGGTTATACGGTTAATTCGCTCACATACAACATTTTCTTTAGAAAAATGAATGACAATTTTATACGCTTCAGTAGACTTCTATGCATAAAAGAAAAGGGGTTACCATCATCAGGCTTGGTGAGCAGGAGGGAATATTGCTGTTCGCAAACATATTACAGAGATTTTTTAGCTATATAGAGACCTACTTATGAGGTCTCTATAGGGTAAACCTGGCAAATGTGCCCCACAATTCGAAAAATTGAAATAAAAAATGGTGGTGTTTAAAACAAGTTTATTAAAGTGTTTAGTCTTAACCTCTGACTCAATAGGTATAACAAAAACAACAAAAAAACTTCTCAAAAGTAATTAAAATAGCTGAGATCAACGATTTCTTAAAGTCTAGGGTGGGGCACATTACACGGATACATCAGTCATTTGTGCCCCAGTGAATTTTATAGGGAAATCCGAAGGATGTCCTAACTCTGAAGGTCTCTCTATATGTTGCTTGCTATCCCAGCCTTTCAGGATATGTCTATGATCTCATTCAATTCTTGTTGGTATTTCATATGTGCGGCTAGCTTCATTAACTCCCATTTTCTTGCTTACGACATCTTTTATAGCTTTTTTCATATTTTCTTTTGTCCATCTTCTTGGATCTGTAGCTTTTTCCTTCCTCATTTCTAAAATAAATAAAAAAACGACCAAAATACTTAAAAATGAAAATATAAAACTACTACATGTGGGGCACATTACCCGAAATCAATCGGGGCGCATTAGCCAAAATTCAGTGTAACATGCCTCACTTGATTTCAACAAAAATGTTTAGGAAAAACAAAACGCAATTGTAGTTACAAAATAGTTGAAAGAGATTAGCTATAGAATAAAACTTTACAAACTGAAAGAAACATGAAGCAAACATTTAAACTCAAAGTTACAACAGACACAAAACATTTTCAGACTATGATACTTACATTGTGACCACTTTTTCTTCGTAAAAACAAATAAATAACAGCACTGAATTGTTTACATCGACGCCATACTTCTATCACTAACCTAAACGGACAAAATTAGCAACAAATTCAAAATGCATCTGTAAGTTTTGCGAGTGGGGCACATTATCGACTGGGGCACGTATGCCTGATTTACCCTAGGTATAATATATTTTATTATTCTTTTCGGCTATGACCGTGGGAAGAGCGGTGTGGTGAAATTATATTCCAATTTTTAATAGCTGCCCAGAACTAACATATTTAATAGTATAGTACCTATCAACCTCTATTTACTTATCAATTCTAACGGGTCAATTCGACCTATCTACCAACCTGCTTGCAGACTTCGGTTTTGCTATGATAGCGTGCAAATAAGCCCACCTGTCGATAATTGGCCTCTGCCCGGAACATCTGCACTACCGGAGTCAGGCAGGTGCAAAACTTGTAATGTCAAACGAACATCTGTGATAGGCATTAAGTCGATTTTTGAACTTTCGTTACTTGAAACTGTATGATGTGATAAGAAAAGGATTTTATCGTAAATGTATTTAAAATCATGTGTTTCGTCGTGGGACTATAAGAGGTTACTAGATGCCTAATTCTTCCCCCCTCTCACTGTTCCTCCCCAATATGTTAATCCCCAAAAGGTCAGCACAGCTTGCTAATTTACTGCTTTGGTGTTGGGGGTGCCCAAGGGCGGTTGCCGATTGCTTACTAACTTTAGAAGAGGTGCATTGATTTGATTTTAACAATAATCATTTGTTTGTTTTATTTATATCCAGTAAGTAGTTTTTATAATATAGAAATTTGTAGACTGCCTTGGCGGTCCAGTGGTTGTGGGCACCACCGCTTATTAGTGGGTATTAGATTGGGTGTTAAAATATATTATTACACTTGGCTTATATTTTCAAAATAAATTCTGTACTCGTACTGAGTCAGAGATTTTACCTGGTTTATATGGCAAGGTTCATCTGATATTATTTAAAACTTAGAACATAAATGGATGTCACACATACACTGTATCTATTGTATCTGTGGTCTTCGTCCAGACTTTACGATATAAAAAAGAAAAAAAATAAATATTAGGCTAACATTTGAAACAGAGCAAGTTCGTTAGATACGTATGAACATAAAATTTAAGCGCTGGATAGAAATGAAAGATACGACGATTCTAATTTTTTTTCGTAAAACACGTTTGAATAGTTGCATTTTGATTCAATTCACACGATGGTAACGGTTTGTTATTTTTACTAGACCATTAATTATACCATCTGATGCTGTGACGTACGTTTACTGTTTATCTCAGTTCACACGATGTTTCTAAAGAGGTGAGGTCACTTACAATCTGGATGCGATATATTATTTTGTCTGTTTAATTATTTGGCTAAGTCTGGATAGTTTTGGTAGTTTTGGTTTCGGTTTGGAACTGGTATCTGTATTAGTTTTGATACTTTAGTGGTTGCTAAAGTTTTGTTTTGAATTTGTACCTATATTTATTTAAAAGGGACTTTGATAACTTGATATAAGCTGCGGCTTTTAATAGGATTGTTCACATGTATATATGTGTACGACACAGATATGTTATGTTGTGTACGACTGATCATGGGCTTTATTTCATTATTTATTGAGTTTTATGAAAACGTTGCCCCACACTAGGATTTTCTCCTGTGCGGGTTCGGTTACAAACTTCACAATTTCACATGCACATGACACCCAGACTCGGAAAAACAATTTGTGGATCACACAAAGAGTTGTTTCAGCCAGTTGTCCACCCACCGCGCCAACCGTGCAGTCAGAATTATTTGTTTTACCTTGGGTGGGGCTAGAGGGAGTGTTAGACTTATACTGACTAAAAACCCCCCCGTTTCTACTCCCGCTGAAGATACATGTATCTAAACTGTTCATTTTGGCACTGGCCCCGCAACTTCCCTTAACGTCAGTTCTATTGAGATGGGCCATCTGTCAAGCTGATGATAGACTTGACAATGTTTTGGCATGTACATAATATTCTTACGTCGAATGTCCGAGTCAAATTTATAAAATAACTTTTTTTCTTATTCATATGACTCTAATATGAATATATGTCATTTATTTAGGGGACAAGTACTGTTTATCTTTTGTTCTGTGATAAATTTAATCTGAATATTATTTAAGTTTGTTTAAAGAAGTTTTCTACGTAACCTTATAATTATTTCCATTCAGCTCCAATCCGCTTGTGTGATAGATCATCGGCAAAAAAATTGAAAGATTATTGAAACTTTATTTCCGTTGTTTTAAATAAACTCCTATACTTAATATGATATTTTCTTTTCTTTTATAGAACTTATACTTTTAACTACAATCAATTGATCTTGTCGTGGTGGTCCTGAGGTTGTTGCTCTATCATGTATAAGAAGCGGGCTTCTACACGATGATGCGAGATCGATACCTGGTCTTTTTTCTAGTCATATGTATTTCCTAAGATTATTAAAACACCATTAACATACGGAGAGGAAACCTGGACTTATAATTTCTGATTATAAGTTTTAAATCGCCAATCAGCCTTGTGGTAATTAAGGCTTAATCCTTCTCCGTGTGAGAAAAGGTCTTGCTCTGCAGTATACTATTCGCCTTGAGCAAGAGTAGTAATTAATGCTCAAACCTTCTCCCTGTGAGAAAAAGCCTTTGCTCTGCCCTACCTATAATCTGACTAATTTTGTCACACATTCACATTCAAATCTTCTTCAAACGCTTGCTTGACGTCCAAAAGTGCCTAATGTGGTGTATTTGTAATAAATGTTGACTTTGAATTTTTTTCTACAAAACCACGCGGAATTAAATTAACTTAGAATGTTTGCAGTTAAACATTAATTAACCTAATGTATCAGTTAAACTTTTACTTTAACTACGCACACACTGACACGCTATCTAATTAGAATGGTTCAAATTAATGGGTGGCATGATCATTGTTTATGTGTCTTTGATCTGGGATCTGCTGATTGCATGGTTGAGTTTGTTGAAAGTGAAAATAGTGACATGTAATATATTTCTGAAATCATTTATGTGTGATGTGTTCTTAATAGAATTTAGGATGTAAAAAAGAGGTTAAAGATTTGTCAAATTCAACATTTATATCTTGTAATATAACTATTTATTCTACTGTACAAGATTAGCTTGAAGCTGTCACTTAATCTTAAAACATATTAATTGAAAGAAAATCATCAAAAATAAAGCAAAAACGAAGAAATGTCACGAAGAAGGAATAAATAAAGTACAAACAGGGAAATATAGTACCTAATAAATAAAGGAAAAAAAAATATGTAACGGAAAGAAGGTAGGAATAAAGATAAGAAAAACACAAGTAAGCAAAAAAAAAATTCACACACAAATATATAGACAAAGGACAGGTAGAATACAGCAATAGTAAGATAATACATAGTTATTAAAACTAACATTTAAATTACCACAATCATCTCTTCATTCATCAACAAAAGCATCTAAAAACATGAGGATTAAGATTGACTTTATTTCACTTAACCATTAATAGGTTTTTATGAAACAATCAACAAAACACGCTCGGTGTATAAGTAAACAATTCAAGTAACTGACTAATTACCCATTTGTAATGAGAATGGAAATTAATATGGCGTGCAAGTTGCCAGTATTTGCTGGAAGTAAACAAAACTGTACGAATTATATCGCTGGAACATATCAACACTCCGTTTGATGTGACACTGAGAATGTTAACGTGGAGTGCGCTGTACACTTTAGGTTATTCTGAATCAGAGTGAACACAGGCGTGAAACAACCACAGCGTTGTGTTTCGCCGTATGAGTGAGGTTACCGGAAGCCCAATCACTCTCCCTCTCCTATCCCTTCCCATTCCTCAAATATCCGCATAACTTATCCCCAAAAGGCCGGCAACGCACTCGTTACTCCTTTGTTGTTGCGAGTGTCCATAGGCAGCGCCGATATCAGAATAAATGATTTTTATCACAAAGTATTCAATTAAAAAATTAGACAATGATACCAATCATGAAAATGTAAGGAATTGGTGTAACTTGTCAAAGTGAAAACAAAGAATAGTTTTTAAGTAATTTAGTAGTCTCTAGAACGTATATGTATTGATTTTTACATATAACATTGAACGCGATTCACAAAATATTAACCAAACTCTGAATAAGATTTGTTAATTCCTTGTTATCCGCATTTTCAAAAATTGCTAGCTACCGATGTGGGGCATTCATGGTACATACTAAGCTACTTCACATTTATTATCCAAACAGGATATTTCTGGCAAATTTGTGGGAACTCCATTACTTTACTACTCCGTGTAAATTCAATATAAACAGAACTGTTACATTTCACGTTTGTTTGTGTACTGGGTACGACCTGTGGACTCGTTTGAGTACGTTTATGTCAATGATATGTGTAACAGAAGACTTCTGTATAGCTACAGCACATAATCTTAAGGGGCATATATATATATTTTGAACTGTAATGTTAACGGTAATAGAGCTGAAGTTTGCTAAACTATTCTGTTTCTTTTAGAAACTATTACCTACGAATTGAAGGTATTATATATGTATATTTGTGTGTCACTTATGTATGTCACTGTTTTCTATAACACTATGTGTGTGAGTAACTTATCAACTCGGATCCGATACGACCTTCAAACACATTTTGAGTCCATGGGCAGCACTGATCAATTTTTAGTTCTGTATTTCTATGATTTACATACTCTTTTAACCTATCCCATTAAGAATCGGTTAATTTAAGTGGGTAAGTCGCTTTTTTTTAATAAATTTAGTATGTCTCACGATTAACTAAAATTCGCGGGTTACTCACGTCGCGCAGCCTACAGTAGTAGTCAGTACTGACTACTACTGTAGGCTGCGCGACGTCGCCGCGTCCGCGCACGCTGCTCATGAGGAAGAACCCCTCTGTGGTTCGAAACTAGTAGAGCTTTTCTCAACATTCACACGTGAGTAACCCGCGAATTTTAGTTAATTTAGTATGTCTCACGATAGTTATTATAAAAACATGTCTCACGATACTAATTAAAAATCAAATAATTTACTTTCAGTTGAATTAATCTTTCAATAGTGGTAATTCGAGACACAATTGAAGAGCAATGTGCGGACGCTGGCGTTCGCTCGGGGTTAGTTGAATTAAATGCGGGGCTTTTTACAGACTGTTTGAGGAATCCTTAGTTTTATCTGTTAACTTCTCACTTGAACAAAATTAGCTCAATTTGATTTCTAGTCATTGTAAAATATAGATAAATATAATGTAACTTATATGTATAAATTAAATGCTGATAAATAGTCAGAACTGTTATTAATACGAACATACACATATAATTATTAGTTTTCAATACTCAACAAACTGGAAAATTCTGATAAATTTCTACTATATTTCTGTCTGAACCTTCGCAGAATTACAGTCCTAACAAATTTAGATATAATATTAGATCTATCCATTACACAGAATTTTATCCGATAGAGTTATAGGCAGGCAATGAAATGAATATAAAAAGTGGTGCGCCATCGATATTTCGCGTCCATTAAGTACGTTGGTAGAAAAATTGCTTTTCCCAATAAATATTAATGTATAGGTATACAAAACTGCGTGGTGTTGATTGAATTCTGTTTACTTACATTGTTTAGCATTGAAAATAATATTTTAGACGCTTTTTTTCGGTATTTGTAAAGCAATTTAGATATTACTCGTAATATATTTTTTCACTTGTTCCACAATTCTCAGTAGATTTTTTTTGTAGATAGGCAAATATGTTTTTCTTTAAGAATAAGCTTAAGTTTGAATTCTTATTTTTTATTGATTTAAGCAGCAAACTTACCTTCAGAACAGTAAGTACACAAAGAACTTGCAGAACTGGGCCTTTCTCCCTTATAGGGCCAAATTCTGTGACGCCATGGTATTAGGGCTCCGATCGAGTTGACCTATTAGTTTCTTGCTAAAGCGTGGCTCTCCACATTTGAGAATAAACTTTTAAAGCATGAATAGAATTATAAAGATTTTTTTTTTTATGTAATTGATCGGCAAACGAGCAGACGGATTACCTGATGGTAAGTAATCAGCGCCGCCCATGGACACCCGCAACGGAGGAGTTACGAGTGCGTTGCCGACCTTTTAGGGATTAGGGATTTGAAGATTAAAGGATTGAGGAGGGATTGGGGGTGGGGAAGGATTGGGCCTCCGGTAACCTCACTCACACGGCGAAACACAACGCTGGGGTTGTTTCACGCCAGTTTTCTGTGAGGCCGTGGTATCACTCGTCCGGTCGAGCCGACCCATTCGTGCCGAAGCATGGCTCTCCCACACTTAAATCTTGCCTTTGTCTTGTAATTAATTGTAATATCTTGTCTTAGGCGTATATTTCCTCCAATAAAAGTAAGTTGAGTTAAAGTGAGAGTTTTAGACAAACTTATTACAGGGCCTATTGGTATTGCCGTGCTTAAATACATACGGAATACGCGATGTACATTTTGTACCTTAAAGTTACTCTGGTAACTTTACAACAAAGGCAAAACAAGTATTCTAAATCCATTAATCCTTAAGGAACGTTAGCAGGTGTTCGCGTTAAAATGAACTTTCTGTATATCTACATAAGCTGGGGAATCGTTTGCATAACTTTACTTAACGGACCAAGCTATGAATAGATAAGCAGATACATACATGGGGTAAATCTTCGCGAAGAATAGGCAATACGGGATAAATTCGTTCTACCTAGCGTGAGGAAACCTTTCGAGGACAAGAAATTGAATTCGTTCCTTATTTCAGAGTTATACGGTTCGTTTCAGATTGTAAAGAATGTGTTGATATGAAAACTAGTAATGCCTAATAGTCCAGGTCCTGAGAATAATAGAAAATAATAGTCACATAATAACTAGTGACAAGTTTCGCTTGTTGTGAACTTATTATGAGGGGACGCCATAAGCAAAAGAAGTACCTACACTTTTTTTGTTAATGCCATAACCAATAATACTATGTTTTTCTCCTGTATTGTATATGCGTTTACAGATATACAATTCATACATATAAACATCACATCCAATTTGCAGATTATACAAAGAGGTGTCCCGTCGGGAATCGAACCCGCGACTTGTTGCACGGCATCTGGTTGCCCTTCTGTCATGTCATTACTAATCAAAAGCTTTGAAACCAGTTAAAATAAGAAATCATTAGTCATTCAAAAAATAATCAAAAATAATTATGCAAACATTGAAAAGAAACGAATTACTTGATAATTCACGTAAAAAAATCTATTAGTTTCAAGCCACAACGGGACACTTTTCTTTAGTCGGCTCTTTCCCGTTGTTAATTGTATAATTTACCAAGTAATTTGCATTTTTATCAATAATCTAGCTACTTACGCGCAGCTTCACCCGCTGCTCGGCTTCATTTAATAGTAGCATGATGTTTTATAGCACTCAGGAACATTGTAGCTATCTATCAGTGAAAGAATTTTGGCAATCCGACCAGCGGTTCCAAAGATTACCAAACTTACAAATTTTACCACTTTATAATATTAGTATAGAAGTATAGATATTGATATCTGGGTTTAGGTATACTGACAAAAGCTAGCGCAACGTCGCCGCGACGCGCACGCTGCTTATGAATAAGAGTCCCGCTGTGACTTGAAACTGGTAGAGTTTTCTCAGTTGATTCACATGAATAAGTCGTTATCTATAATATAAAAATGAGTCGCAAAATATGTTGGTAAGCGCATAACTCAGTAACGCCTGGACCAATTTAACTTTTTTTTTTTGTTTTGTGTTTTATTGTCAGATTTTAGAAAAGTAGAGGGGAGACTTGGGTAATAGTGACCCTTTCATCGTAAGCGAGAATATGAGACCCGTGCGAAGCAGGGGCAAGCTCCTAGTTTTCAATAAATTTGGAATGTAGCACGATAGTAACTTTTCAAAAAAGTGGCTATTCAAAAATAATCGCATAGAATTACAATTTAACCAAGAGTGTACCTGTCAGAAAACATCTGTGACCGGTCGGTTGTGGAATTTCCTAGACGTTGCGCTCGCGCATCGAACATTGATAAACACTTGGAATGGGAGCAATTATTTGATTTTATATAAACATTCCAACTGAGTTACTGCCAACTGCTGTGTTGGAGTATTTTGTTGAATTTTCAGTTTCTTGCTGAATTTAAGACGAAAAAGCTATAATTTTATCACGAGCTAAGCGGTATCTGAATATTAATTGCAATACCGGGATAAAGTTTTTTTTCTACCAATTTAACCTAGTTAGGATTATTTTTCGTCAACAATACACTTTACATATGTACAGAATTTTATCGAAATCGCTGGAGCCGTTTCCGATATCTAGTAAATTTATAATTATTTACTTGCGAGCAATTGTATTAGTATATTAGTAAATACATAGAGTTACTAGGTATACAACAAATTTGGAACTAGGTGCCATTTATCTAGGGTGCTACCAGTCATTTGACCAATTTTAATTTTTAAATATTAAAAATTATAATTGGTCCCTGATACCATGTTGTACACAGTCATGTATGTAATATGTGATAATACGTGTCTATGTATTGAGAATAGATCAATATTTTTAAATTTGGAAAGACTGTTTTTTACCAAAATAATTACTCCATTGAAAAAAATGTACAAATTAAATTTTCATCGGAAAATACCGTGGAAAATACCAAGACTGGTTACACTGACCTGTTTATAATCTTTTAGAGTTACTGCTTATTCACAAAACACTATATTTATACAGCTAGCTAGAAATAAGTTTACCAATATTCTAAATAGTAGAATTCTCTAATTCTCTACAATTAGTCTGTTAACAAGGTAATCATGGAAATTGTATTTCCATTAAATTTTCTATCGTAAACAATGGTGATATACAAGGTGCGTACATTTACACGTATACAGGGTGCGTGATAAACACATTTACATTTCAAATTGATGCTTCAGGTAAACGGATTGAAGAAGGGAAATTCAACTCCACTATTCACGATTTCGTTTGATGGTACAGTTAGTAAACGATTGTAAATTCAATTACGTTCTCGTTAGAGTTGCTTTTTAAACGGCACATTGTTATTGAAATTTTGCTGAGTTGTTTCGCTTTCGGGCTGTTTTAAAAAGTCATTCAGTTTTTGTGTAGTTTTGTTATTATTTTCTTTATATTTGGTTTGTTTGTGGCGTCGACAGTATTTTTTGTAAGAAAAATCCGTATTTGAATGTAAGTTAACCCTCAATTATCGACTTTATTTGTTTAGAACTTAAGTTCGAATAAAATGGAAAAAAAGACCTCATTTCTAATTATGTTGTATATACTTTATTTTAATACGACATCGCCATTTATATAATATTATATTATTTCATCTGGTAGTAAGTTATGATAGGGATTAGGATAGAGCATGCTTCTAACAACCTATTCAGAAGCCCTGAAGACATACAGGTATAACCTGTAAAAAACGTATTTATTTTAAGAGTTAAAATCATTAATTTACTCCTTATACCCTGGATGGGGCGAGAGGGAAAGGCAACAATACCACGGCCTCACAGAAAAACGGAGCCAAACAACCACAGCGTTCTGTTTCGCCGTCTGAATGAGGTTACCAAAGGCCCAATTCCTCCTGCTCTCCCCATCCCTACCCAACCCCTGAATATTCGAATCCCGTATCCCCAAAAGGTCGGCAACGCAAACATAACTCCTTTGGTATTGCGAGTGTCCATGGGCGGCGCCGATTGCTTATCATCAGGTAATCCGAAATCTCGTTTGCCGCCTTTCTCATAAAAAAAACTAAACTAATGTAGTTTAGTTTATCTTTTAATCTTTTTTTATAATAAGAAAATATTTTTAGTTAATTTTTAGTTAATCTTTTTATCTCGCAAATTACTAAAACATAGAATCTGACTTACATTAATAACAAAAGAAGAGTTTATCAATCAAGAGATTTTAATTAATCCTGTACAACAAAAAAACATAATATCATTGAATGTAAATACGTTGTTTACGACAGTTTAAAATTGTACTGAAGCTGAAACTGAAGGGTATGAAATGTGCCAACGTAGTTTACGAGGTGCGTGGGCGCAGCACAGACATTAGACAACCACTTAACTACTGTTTGTAACAGCAGTAGATACAAATGTAAAGTGCATTTACACTATACGATTTTGGAAGAGGTAATTGAAACTAATTTTTGGAATAAGTCTGTAATTTCTTCCATTTTCGAAAAGTTACTAGATTAATAATATTTTGTTTAGTAGTAAGTTGTACAATTATAGAGCTGAAGATTATTTTGATATTTAATTACATACATGTACAACATTTGTCACTTACGACAAAGTTACTTATGATATAGTTGTCATATAAATATCCTACGAATAGTATAAATTTGAAAGTTCGTTAGAACGTATGGATGTATATTTGTTACTCTTCACCCAAAAACGGCTGGAACAATTTGCTTCCAATTTAGTATGTAGATAGGTAATACCCTAGATTAACACATATGATGTTTTTAATCAACATACAACGTGGGCGAAGCTGTGGTCGAAACCTAGTTCCATAATATTATATTTTAATTAGACGGCTTACTACACTGATCGACGTTAACTGTGTCGTGTGTCATGCAATGCTCTTCATGAATATGAACCCCTACCGCGGCTTGAAACTGGTCGAGTTTCTCGGTTAACAGTAACGTGATTGCCTGCTCACTCACTACTGTTAAACTTTGTAATTAAATAAATATATCTCATTAAAGTTATTATGATGTAAAATTTAAACTTTGTATAATAAAAAAGAAGTTGTTTTTATATATCACACCCTTTGTGCCTACATGTTTCCTGCGAGCATAACTTCACTTGAACGTCACATATTATAAATTTTACAGATTGTTATCAATTTTAAACTGAAAGTGTTCGTCATCTGTTCACAGAGCCATTGTAATTCCCTCTAGTAAATTATCGTACACAATATCCAGAGCTCACAACCTACATTCCAACTCAGTATTTACTAGTTGTAAATAACAGAGTTCCAACTACTCAACACTTACGTAAACAAACAGCTATTGGTAATAGTTCGCAATAAATTATCATTTCCGAACCATAAAATAGAATCGTTACGCTGTCGTCTCGTTAAGTGTAAAATGCTGTAAATTATCAGTACTGCGCATATAAAATAGATGGTATATATAATTTGTAATGCATGGTAATATGCAGTGTGTGGTGTTGTTGTATTTGTAGGATATTATAATAATTTAGAGGTATGATAGAACAGGGTGGAAAGTTCCTCATCCTCCATTGAAAAGGGAGGATTCTCCAACCAGACGAGTGTTATGTCTGGTGGGTTACTGAACGACGGTTGTTGTCGGGATTTTTGTATAGGTTCTAATTGCGATGACAACTCTTATAGCGCGATGTAGAATCTTGCACGTGATTGGTGCTGTTGTTATTGTTGTGCCATAGATGTCGCTAGAATAGAATAATGTTTTCCGATAATAAAATATGAGACCGGAGGCACCTTGATGCGTCACCGTTCCGTTCCGTTTTTCCCGGATTTAATGAAACATAGTAAAGTAGTTCCATTATTTAAATCAGGCGATAGTACAGAACCTAATAACTATAGGCCGGTCTCTATTTTGCCAGTGCTCAGTAAAGTGTTCGAAATGTTGATGCTTACTCAAATGCTGCGTCACTTTAACACGAATTCTATTTTCCATGACCATCAATACGGGTTCACCAAAGGACGTTGAACTACGGACGCAGGAGTATCACTTATAAAACAAGTTTTCAACTCGTGGGAAAAAGCACAGGATGCCATCGGAATATTTTGCGACCTTTCAAAGGCATTCGACTGTGTTGAGCACGAGACGCTGTTACTGAAGCTAGAACACTACGGCATTCGGGGGGTATCCCTAGATTTATTGAAATCATACCTTCAAGAAAGAAAAATTAAAGTACAAGTCAACAAAGTTAACTCACTGGGTGCTAGCGTATCTATGGGCGTACCGCAGTGCTCAATATTAGGTCCTTTTCTATTTTTAGTTTATATGAATGACCTGCCCCATTTGTTCCAAAATGAACCGCATATGGTATTATTCGCTGATGACACTTCATTGATTTTTTAAATAAATAGACGAACAAACAAATATGACGAAGTTAATAATGCCTTAATGAAGGTTCAAAATTGGTTTACAATAAACAACTTATTACTAAATGATAAAAAGACAAAAAGCATTAAATTTATTTTACCAAATGTTAAAAGTAACCAATGTGATGATATATTATTAAATGATCAGAAACTAGAATTTGTAAAAGAGACTACTTTCCTGGGGATCACTGTAGATGAGAAGTTGCAATGGGGGCCCCACATCAGGTCTCTAGCAGGACGATTGAGCTCTGCAGCTTATGCTGTCTGGAAGATCCGTCAGCTAACCGATGTAGGCACGGCAAGACTAGTGTACTTTAGCTACTTTCACAGCATCATGTCGTATGGAATTCTGTTGTGGGGACAGGCATCCGACGTTGAGTCTATCTTTATCTTGCAAAAGCGTGCCGTCAGAGCCATATATAACTTAGGTCGTCGCGAATCTCTCAACATTCTGACCGTACCGAGTCAATTTATTTATGAAAACATTATGTATGTTACGAAGAACCTACACTTATTTGTAAAGGTATCTGACAAACATGATTATCATACTAGACATAGGAATAGATTGAGTCAGCCTTTAATTAGATTGGCAAAAGTGCATAAGTCATTTCTGGGTTTCTGTGTTAAATGTTATAATAAAATCCCAGTTGAAATTCAAAATCTAAATGAAAGAAAATTTAAATTATGTATAAAGAAACATTTATGTAAACTAGCATACTACAAACTAAATGATTATATTATACAAGATAAAAATGCTTGGAGGCTAGCTGGTCCTACTCCACAGGATGTTTAGAGGAATTTTTGATTTTAATTATTAAATTGTACACAATGTTGCTAATTTTTGGTGAACTTCTAAGTTTTTGTAAATGTGAGTACCCTGTAACCTATTATAATTAAGTAAGACTTGCAGAATATAGGTACTTGTGTCGGCTGGCAGCTGTCATGCTCACTCAGAGGTCTCATTGGCGGTGGCACGGGCACTGGATCGCCCAATTCTACATAATATGGTTGAGTTGGGCGGTGCTGGTGTACGTGTCATGTTCGTGAACGGGCGCCGCCAATTGGGACTGGTCATCTCCAGGCTGTCTAAATATGTTGTCCTTGAGGTTCACTTATTTTTCGTACTTTTTGCCTGAACATTAGTGTTACATTGTTCTCACATATCAGAACCGACTAAATTATGTAACAAAGAAATGTATTGTAAAACTGATTGAAAAAGAGTAACCATGGAGTTTCTTGCTCGTTCTTCTCCATAGGAATCTACACTTTGGAACGAGCAAATAGCTTCACTAGAGGACAGACGGACAGACTGACACGCTTAATTTTAAAGCTCATATTATATACTTTTTTCCTTTTTTGCTTGCTTGACGTTCAAAAGTGCCTACTGTGGTCTAATTGAAATAAATGATTTTTGACTTTGACTTTGACTTCCTTATCTCCGGTTTGCCTTTATTTCCTGGCCAGAGTGAACGATGACGAAGAACAGCTCTCCTACCTCTGACTTGCCGACCAGGGTTGAGTCGCAAGAATAGTGATCCTGCTCGGATAGTGGAAGCTGTTCAAAAGTGGCGAGTGGACCAGTGATCCAGGAAGCTCCGGCAGATGCAGATGATCTGTAGTCTTTCGGAGTAGAAAGCTGGTGGCAGTTTCTTCACACTTCAGCCACTCACATTTCCGTTATCCTATTACTAGCAACCATTCCCGGTGAGTTGGCGAGTCGCCGCCTGCCATTTTTAAGTGAATAAATTACATTATTTTGGCAGATGGCATAATAGCAACCAATAGCCTTTTACTTTGTTTCCATTATCCGCAATAGTCCTACACTAACCGGGGACTGTCCTTGGGTGCATTTTCATAGTGCATAAGGGGATAGTTGCCGGTTTGTGTCCCATTTCATTTAGATTAAAGTTGTCTAAAGTGGCCCCTCGTGTGCCTTCCGAATGACCGGGACCCTGTGGTCCCGTTATTGGTAAAGACATACATAATAATACGAGCGACTGTTTTGATTAAAAGCGCATGTGTTCTAAAACTATATATCATTTTATGTACGTAAGTATACACATAAGTTCACATTGTAAAATTAACATTCAAGACATTTTCAAAAGATCCTGAATGTATAAGCAGACAAACTAAAACCTATTCGAGATTATTTCTCCATATAATAATATTCTGCTTTTAAATAACTTGAGCTCATATTGCGAGATCTATTTGATCGTCGCAGCGCTGGCCGAGCGCCGGGCGATATATTAAATTGCTTGCCTGTACCTGCACCTTATGTAGCGATTTTTCATTTTAATGCTACTTTATGAAGAAGGTATAAATGGCTAGCGCTCTCTTCTGCGTTTACTGAACAATAAAGTTGGAAAGAAGAATGGACTGTTCTTAATTTTTAGTGCTTTTTGAAGGCGAAGGGGAAATCATCGAATGACTTTTCTCGCATTGGGTGGGGCGAGAAAGAATGTTAGACTCTTACTGACAAAAACCTCCCGTTCCGTCTGTGATGCTCTATTGGCTCTTTAATGCTCGCGGAACCGTCTTTTTTTTTTTTTTTTTTGTGAGGGGAAAATCTTCAAATGACTTCTCCCGCCCAGGGCCCGGCAGGAGGGAGTGTCAGACTCTTACTGACTAAAAACCCCCCTGTTCCTTCTCCTGCTCTGTGCCGAGGTCGCGGTGCCTCATTGCGCTTACCCCGCAATCCCGGCTGAACATCAGCCCTTTAGGGCCCCATCTGTGGTGGTCTAATGGCTCTTTTAGGCGCGCGCGGAACGCTACGCGCCGTACGCTCGGGCCTGGTTCTGGTCGGGCGGCGAGCTGCCCTTACTCGCCGACCGCAGGCCCGTGCTTACGGTGGCCGGAGATCGTCCCTTGATCCCCGACGCCCGTAGTGTCGCCAGTTGCGGCTGCTGGGGCGTGAGGAGGAGGATTGCTCCCTCACGCGGGCCGCCTCTCTCTTTGCGAGCATGACTGCTTCACAAAAGGAGGAGACGGCGTCCCAGTTCCTCTCACTCCGCACCATGGCCTCGACTAAGGCCGGGCGCGAGAGGTCGCCGCCGCCGATCACTTCCCTGAGGATACGGCGGTGCTCAGCCCAGGCAGGGCATACCGCTACCGTATGCTCCACCGTATCCTCTAGGTGGTCCTCACAATGACGACAATGTTTATATTAAATGGCGTTTACGCAGTACAGGTGTGAGATGACCAATTTTCAAGTTTTGGAAACTATTGAACCGATTCTAATAAAACTTGGAACACAGACACAATAATTGTTAGACTGTTAGTGTTTAGACTGGTAGAAAATGCCAACGGCATTATGTCCTGTTTACCAAAATATGTGTGCAAAAAGCTTAATATATAAATAAATAATTATGCATACTCAAACACTATTTTAATGCGGTTAACAAATTACTTACCAATACAATATCCCAAGAGTTGAGCTTAATAAAGGTCTAAACACCTTGAAATATAACATAATATATGGGTTACCAAGTTTTATTAAAATCGGTCCATTACTATGTATGATTTTTGGACCTTAAAGAATAAATAAATATGACATGTATATATAGTAAATCCATGCCGCATAAACGCTAAAACAACGTTAACCTGTTCATAAATCAACTACAGATAATGATTGTAAGCGTCAATTACTACAACAGACAATCAATGGTACTTTTATGTGCATAATAGCATGAATAATTTCATCCCAAAAACAATGAATGCTCTTTCACCGAATAATTGCATAAAGCACATTCCTGAATTCCTACAATTAAATTGAAATAGAATGATAATAAACTGTAAACCTATTTATTAACATGGCATATAAATGTGTTGCAGTAATTACAGAAAATAACACTTATGATTTTTTTATAAAGTAACGATGGATCAGTAACGTTTGGAATCTAAGCTTTGGAATATCTAGCTCAAAATGACGAGCAGACTGACAAATTTATTTTGTAAAGTGAAAATATTATAATTTTTATATTATAGTTGGAATAAATGTTTTTATTTTGATAATAACTTTAAAAACATTTATTCCAAAAATATTTTTTATTCTCCAATTCAGAACCAAGTCTTAACCTGTTTTAACCGACCTTAAATATCTATACACGTGTATGCTAAAAACGCAAACTTTTTTTAAGTGTGGGAAAGCCATGCTTCGGCACGAATGGGTCGGCTCCACCGGAGTTATGCCACGACCTCACAGAAAACTGACGTGAAACCACCACTGTATTGTGTTTCGCCGTGTGAATGAGGTTACCGGAGGCCCAATCCTTCCCCTTCCCCAATCCCTTCCCAGTTCCTAAATCTCCAAATCCCTTATCCCTAAAAGGTCGGCAACGCTCTTGTAACTTCTTTGTTGCGGTTGTCCATGGGCGGCGCTGATTGCTTACCATCAGGTAATCCATGAGCTCGTTTGGCGACCAATAACATAAAAAAAATTAACAAATGCGGAATTAAAATTCTCCTCGTTTATATACGGATTTAGGTACCAATCAGTTTGCTTAAACAAAATAATTGCGAAACATTTCAAACTAATGTCTGGTGAATGATAACATCATGAGCCATTTTTGCCATTTATATTTCAATGAAAATGTTGGTAAGATGCGTGAGCAAAATAATGGCGGCGGTAGTAAAACTAAATGCCTTGGCTTATTGTGGGCGCGGTATTCTAGAATGGTCTTCAAGATGCCTACAGAATATTATTCTTCGGTACTTATATTTTTCTTCCATTGATGTTACATAGGTTGTGAGTAATAGCCTATAAGCCTTAAATCGAAACTAGCGCCATCTGTCGTGTCAAATTCTGGGCACTTCATAAAAAGATTATGTACTTGTATTTAAGTGATTAGCATATTCCTAAATTTCCATGTTTTAAAGTCATTTATAACCATCCACAAAAAACTCCGCAATAAAAGTTTATTGATGCTTAAAATCATTTTTCTCCGAGGCTGGTGTTAGTTCAAAAAGAACTCGCAATGGATGGCGCATTTTATTGCCTTTTCAAGCGTTATTTAAGTATAACGGGCTATTAGGAAATAAAGTTTCGCAAAATTTTCCCGAGACGAATCGCAATAAGAGATATTTGTGATTGAATGCAAAGAAAAATATTAATTTCAACGGTTATTGCAAAATAAATTGCATAGGCGATAGGCTCCATCGGGGTGATACCGCGGCCTTACAGGAAACCGGTGTGAGACAACCACTGTGTTGTGTTTCACTGTATGAATGAGCTTTCCGGAGGTCTAATCCTTTCCTGCCCCTAATCCACAAATCTGCGAAAACTTAATCCCCAAAACTCCCCCCTGGTGCTGCTGGTGTCCAAAAGCAATTGCGTACTATCGCATCACATAAAAAAAATATACAAAAACACTTCCTCTTTTTACCTATTTTCGAAACTTAAACTCAAAGAAACTCCTTAAATATTGGTTTCAAAGTACTGCCGGCTACTAAAAACTTGTAACCAGTGATAATATTCCACTAAATGAACAATATTCGCTCCATTTCAAAAGCAATGGCAACCACTTCAAGAGTCTTAGCGATCTCTATAGTTTGGTAACTATTTCAATTTTCCAATGTTGTCGTATCAAAACTTTCAGTTACTTTGACACGTTTTTTATGAGATTTTGTAGATTCTATTTTATTACTAAATAGTAATGAATAGAGTTAATAGTACTATGATTGATGTTTTTGCAAAAGGTTGTAATTCGTTACCTGAAATTGCTGAGAAGTCAGTTAATTATAATCCCACCATACCCTGGGCGAGAGAAAGAGATGGGAAATCAAAAAAATGTCAGCATCTTACTGAGTTAAAACCATCCTGTTCCTTTTTCTGCAGGAGACTCTTTCTCCTTCTCCTGGGGCAGCGGTAGATTATGATGATGGGGTCTATCTGACGTGGAACGCTTCGCTACTACTTCGACTACTAAAACATCCCATCTCTGATTCCCTAAAAGAAGGGCAATACAATGATAACTTCTCTGGTGTTGCTAATGTCTATATGAACATGATCATGACAGGTCGCTCATTGATCGACTCATTCCATAAAAAACTGAAGCAGTCAATAGTACCTACCTACCTAACTACTTACCAGCCCAGGATCGTAATAACGTTCCGCTAGTCCGAGCACAATAATGGACCTGCGCTCCGGCTCGGGCCAGGAGAAGGGACGAGTTGGTTTTTAGTCAGTAACAGTCTGAGACTCTTATTCTCTCCTCACCCAAGTGATCCATTTTCAAGAAACTTGTTAACATACAAAATTTTAGTGTACGCAATACCTATAGAAATATACCATATATTAATACAATCATAAATATTACAACCTGATCGAAGATCACAAATCTTATTTATTCATACGTCTTTTTATGTATATACATTTTGCAAAACGATACGTAACAATTACATATGATGAAAGATAATAATATGTTTACCATACATGTATATACATTTAGGATCCGATTAAACAACACTTTGAACTGGTTACATAAATGTGTTTTTCTTTCTGAATATTTGCAGCTTAGCCAAGGATTTAAGTAACATGGAAGTGGGAAAGCGACATCTGTTGGATACGGCTGATTGTTTGCAAAATGTTCTACAAGTTGGAAGGAGGTTTTACAGTTTGTTTTGCGTTATTATACTTCGTGGATCTGTTACCAAGTGTCTGTGTAGACTGTGAACTTGTAGGTAGTTAGTGATGATGTTTCGATGGTGAATGTAGAAAAGTTTGTATTTGATAATGGCGTCTTGTTTATTGTGAATAGTTTTTGGTTTACGTCTGATTTGTAGGAGATAGTTTAGTTATGATTTTATGGCAATGTGAATGATAAAGGTTAGGGTTTCATCAAGTTTTCCTTTTTTTAAAGTGTGATTTAAAATTAAAGCAGACTTTTTGAACTACTATTTATGATATTTTGTTCCTACTGTTACGGAGAAGAAAACCTGGGTAAAAAAGAAAGATCATTTTCCTTTGATGTTTTAAACATAAAGCTAAGAACTCACGGAGCGATTTTCGCCCGCGTCCGCTGCGGTTGCGGGCCCGCAGCTTCTGTAGAATTCAAATATTTATATAAAAAATTAAAGCACATTTCACGACGCGTTTTACGCTCGCGGTGTACGCGGTTGTATGCGGCTCCCGCTGTACCGGCGGGCAACTAGTAGAATGGCGCGGGCCGCGGTTACCCGCAGCCTCGGCGGGTGGCACCCGCGCGCTTTGCGATCGGTTGGCGTCATCTTGCGATCATCGCCCGCCACGTTTGCGGGCGATGATCGCAACCGCGGCGGCTGTGTAACCGCGCAAATAACCGGTCTCGTGAGTTTGGAAATAAAACCGCAGTTCCGCTACCGCGGCGGGCACGATTCAAAATCGCTCCGTGAGTTCTTAGCCTTATGTTTTAAGATTGCAAGACTACTTCACAGAAGACCCACCGGCCCCCGCGGTCGCTCGCCAACAGATCGCAAAGCGCGCGGGTGCCACCCGCCGAGGCTGCGGGTAACCGCGGCCCGCGCGATTCTACTAGTTGCCCGCCGGTACAGCGGGAGCCGCATACAACCGCGTACACCGCGGGCGTAAAACGCGTCGTGAAATATGCTTTAATTTTTTATATGAATATTTGAATTCTACAGAAGCTGCGGGCCCGCAACCGCAGCGGACGCGGGCGAAAATCGCTCCGTGAGTTCTTAGCCTTAGAGAAAAAGAGAGAATATATTTTCCTTTAGGTAATTCCCTAAAAAACTTTTGTTAGTCGTCTCTAGAAGAATCATTTACATAAGTTTGATTTACGACTGAGTTTGCAAAATTCATGATACCTAAACGTTTGTCTTAGGCCATCCACACAAAAATAAAACTTAAATCTGTGAAAGTACAGTTGAAATTTCAATGAACATCATAGACTAAGTCAAGATTACGCATCGCTTTCCTTGAAATATCAACCTTAGTTTCAGCTGGTTAAGTTATATTTCTTTTTGTCGTATAATTTACAGTGTTCCTAATTTGAAAAGCGCCTAAGGTGTTTCTATAAAGCCTAAATTCCGTTGATAATAAAAGTTGAAAAAATGGTATTTGCTTTTAAAGTCAGAACGATGCTGTGAATAATATTAGCTAGGGGTGACAAATTCAACACGAAACATTTTTATAAAAGAATTGCTCCTATATTGTTCTAGTAAACGGGACATCTTAAAGCCTCTTTGACATAACAACTCTTATAAAACAATGGGTACTTCACCTGCCTATATATGCCCAATGCTGAGCAAAGCTACGCTACGTCAAGGCGGATTGGTGATTTCAAATTAAAATTACAAATTATTAATCACGTTTCTTGGAAATATTTTCCTCCGCCATGTATCAATCATGTCTATATAAGTTTAGAATGTACACAAAATATAACTGAGAACACACAACTACTAAACAGGTTTCAGCTTCTGAGGACATCACGAATATTATCAAAACTTATTAAGTAGCAACATTTTTTTCTTGTTAAAAATCGTTTAATAAATTATTAAATTCTACATGTATTGTGTTTGAAAGGCCCATTTATCGATTATAATCGATAACTGATCAAGATGACGAGATCCGCCTTGGCTTCGCTCGGGCGCAATGCTGATTAGTAAAGTTCTCATTATTTAATGGGTAATCTTATTTAAAAAATACTATCAAACCCCGTTGCTTAGTTTTGTAGACTTAAGCGTATATAGGGGTATAGGAACAGAGAAATCGACTTTGTTTTATACTATGTAGTGATACCTAAGAAAACGTCCAAAACCCTAAGATTATCTAGGTCTTTGTGCCTAATCTGTATCAACCCTACCCGCCTTAAGATGAACGAATTAAGGGAATTATTACAACAAAGCGTCTTGGTCCCCCGGAGATGGTACGATAAAGGATTATGATTTTATCTACTTAATTGAATTGTTGACCTATTTTCATCGTATTTAGGTTCAATTTAATCAGACAATTATTATATTTTGTCGAATTATTCTAATCTGAATTTGAATTTGAATAATAGAACATAAATAATATTTACCAATAAATGTCTCCTTTTTTAATTCAAGTTATACATAGGAAATTAAAAGATGAAAAAGAGTACCTAACCATCGAGTTTTTTGCTCGTATAGGAATCTACACTTTCGCCAGAGGACATACTGAAAGCACACGAAATAACACTTTTTGATATATTTTTTTTATTTGGCGTTTAAAATAGTGCCTATAGGTTAGTGTGTTTGAAATAAATGATTAGATTTTTTTATATATCTATGAAATACCAATAAATCCGATGATACACAAAAAACACGTTTTTATATAGGTAAGACTCTTAATCAAATACCTTTGTTTCCCAGTTTGCTTGAAGTTATTAAAAAAGTGCATACAATAAAGTCAATACACAAAAATGGACACCAACGTCGCCATATTGCAAAAATCTTTATTGATATGCACCGAACTACAATTCAGTATTTTCAGAGTCATATTTGTTCAAACTTGTATTCTTTCTGGACTCTTTATGTAGTTTTTATTTAACATGGCTTATCTATGAAATTATTGATGTCAAATACGAAACAAGAAACATAAGGCAGGAAAATATTTTCTTTTAAGATTCAGTCCAAATTTATTTCAAAATTGTCTTTATAGCTGGGTTCTTGCTCGCTTGCTGCTGTTTCGTTTTGACGTAGTAGCCAAAGGTTAAGGCATCTGCTTCTCATGGATAAGGGTGAGGGATCGAACCCTGGGAAGTAGCAATGTGAATTTTTTCGTGGTATGTATGTATGAAGATGAATTAAGATTTCAGGATAGCTTGACATATGGCGAAGAAAACATCGTGAGGAAAGCTGGACCTGCATATTATAATTGCTAATTAATTATTAGCTTGAAATCAGTAAGCAAGCATTTTTTTCAAGCTCATTCCTTTTCCGTGCGAGGGATATATGGTTAGCTTTGCAATAGAAGCCAATAACTCGTTTTGGGTATCACAATTGTTAAGTTCAGGTTTTTCAGCGCCCGCTGGAGTTCAGTTTCTGTCAAATTCGTGGGTCTTTAGTCGACTTTTATGACACCCATAGAAAAACAATAAAAATGAAAGAGGCCTATCGCGCTTCGAATTCTTAAAAAAAATAGACCTCTAAAATAAATTCTGTGGCGCTGTGGCTGGTCAACTGGTTGCCGCGCAACGTGACGTGGCGGGTTCGATTCCCGCACGGAACAACATTTTGTGTGATCCCCACATTGTTGTGCCGGGTCTGGGTGGTCGGTGATGTGTATGTCAAATGTATGTTTATAAACACACCCCCAACACAGGAGATAATCGTAGCTCGTAGGGTAACAGGTTTTTCTTTTTTTTTGAATTTGGCTGTTTCCAAATTGTATCTTCAATATTTTAGCAATCAAATGTTGTTGGAGAGTATTGTAAACCACTTCTGTTTTTGAAAATAAGTGCTACACTTTCCATTAGCAATTCTAATTGTAACCATTATTTAAATCTTTATTTGCTTTAGGAATTGTGAGACTAAGATTTATTTCTAAAGGTCTCTTAAACGTTTGAGTAGGAACGTTTATTTATTTTATTGTTTGAGTGGGAAAATTATGGAATGCATAAAATCTATATCTATACTAATATTATAAAGAGGTAAAGTAAGTTGACAAGTTTGTATGTAGGGGGTAATCTTTGGAACCGCTGGTCGGATTGCCAAAATTCTTTCACTGATAGATAGCTACAATGTTCCTAAGTGCTATAAGCTATAAAACATCACGCTAAGACTAAATGGAGCAGCAGGTGAAACGCGACAGTAGCTAGTTATTTTTGTTTTTATGTAATTGGTCGGAAAACGAGCAGACGGATTACCTGATGGTAAGCAATCAGCGCCGCCCATGGACACCAAGTTACGAGCGCGTTGCCGACCTTAAGGGATTAGGGATTTGGCGATTTAGGGATTGAGGAGGGATTGGGGGCGGGGAAGGATTGAGCCTCCGGTAACCTCACTCACACGGCGAAACACAACGCTGTGGTTGTTTCACGCCGGTCTTCTGTGAGGCCGTGGTATCACTCCGGTCGAGCCAACCCATTCGTGCCGAAGCATGGCCCTCCCACACTTATAAAATAAATAGGTACAATATTTAGTGTACCCCTTCTGATAGTAAGAAGCCTAACGTTGTTTATATTAACAAATATGAATTCTAAAATTATATCAGTTATGTAAAACAGTAAGCGAAGCATTTACATAATTATATTCAAAACTAATGTACAAGGGATTCTCGAACGTAATTAAGTCGGCATTAGACTTTAATTTGCTTGTTAATTGGTGCTACATTGTATTTGTTGTTAATTCGTTTGAAGTTTAATTACTATTTAGTTGAATAGATAGTTGAAGGGGTAATTATATAAGTCTAGTTGATTTTGTGGTGGAAATTGAGCCTTATTAGTAAGTGGTTATGGTTGGGATTACATTGTTTTTCCAATGTGTAGGACTTTCTTACTTCTTCCTTATTTAAAACTTAACTTTTTTTGTAAATCTTTGAGACATCGAGTGGTAGTCAACTATAAGAGCCATGCTTCGGCACGAATGGACTGGCTCAACCAGTGTTTAACATCGCTTTTGTCGTGACTCAGATTAACGGAGGGCCAAATCTCCCCCTCTCCAATCCTCAATTTCCTTGACACTCCCAAGAAGTATATTTTTCTTACAAAGCGTTGCCCCACTCTTGCATTTTCTCTCTTGCATTGCAGAGTGGGTGCGTTTACAAACATACACATTCACGTACAAATCACACCTAGACATAGTACAAGAATTTGTAGAACATTCAAAGACGGTGTTCCGTTGGACAATCGAACCCGCGTCAGGTGGCGCCGCAGCCAGTTGCCTAGCTACCGCGCCAATCATGCAGTTGTGCTTTGGTATAATTATCTGGTGTTGTGACTTTCTATGGACAGTGCCGATAGCTTACGATCAGGAGATCCATCTCGTCGCTTTCCGACCCATCCTATAAAAATAATAATAATTCGTTTATTTCAGATAAGAATCCATAATGTCTTGTAAAATAATCCAACAAAAATTAATTAAGAATGAAAAAAAAATTAAATTAAACATAGATCTAGTCAAGCAAACCCAGAATACACAAATACACACAAAAAAAAAATTCAATTTCTGACAAAACAGTACTTACAGACAATATACTACAATAATAAATACAATTCCATTTCCGTTATACTTACTTAGCTAACAATAATAATAACTCTTTAATAAAAGGTGACGAACTGGCATGTAGCACCATCCACCTCTCAAGAATAGGCGAGTCCCACCGCTAGGACAATACCTTTAGGATGCCGTTAGTGCTGCGCTTAAAGCGATTTAAGAGCGAGGCACTCCGCTTCCTTATTATGGCAAAAAAGTCATCTGTGTGTGCCTGCGCAAACATAGTAGAAGCGCTGCAAAACCGCGGCAACCCTAACAGCATCCTAAATACATTATTGTATTGGAAAAAGCCACAATCTACGCGTTTGAAGACAAAATTCCTATAGATATATTATGTAAAATACATGCCTATACATACGATATGTTAACTGTATGTGTATATGGCTGTTCTAACATAGAGCTACTTAGAAATTCATGTGATGGGTAGACGGCGGGTTTGGCAGCCGTCAAAGTGTATACCTTACTTTACAACAAGCATAAACTTGTTCAAATCATCAAGGTACAGACAACCATTCTTCATAAAGAACGGATGTAATCACTACATAGTATAAACCAAAGTTGCTTTTTCTGTTCCTATATCCCTATGTATGCTTAATTCTTTAAAACTATGAAACGGATTTTGATGCGGTTTTTTTACTAGATAGAGTGATTGATGAAAACTGTTTTACTTATCATCATCATCTTCAGCCTATTAGTGCTTACTGCTGAGCAAAGGCCTCTTCTCATACGGAGAAGGTAAGAACATTAATCACCACGCTTGCTCAATGCTTTCAAACTTATAGTTAGAAATTATAAGTCCAGGTTTCCTCACGATGTTTACCTTCACCATATGTCAGTGGTGACTAAATAATCATAGAAAGTACATATACAAGTGGGAAAAAGTTGTGTCGGCTGGGAGCTGTCATGCTCACTCAGAGGTCTCATTGGCGGTGGCACGGGCACTGGATCGCCCAATTCCCTATAATATGGTTGAGTTGGGCGGTGCTGGTGTACGTGTCATGTTCGTGAACGGGCGCCGCCTATTGGGGACTGGTCAGCTCCAGGCTGTCTAATTATGTTGTCCTTGAGGTTCACTTCTTTTTCGTACTTTTTGTCTGAACATTAGTGTTACATTTTTTTTTTTTTTTTTTTTTTTTTTTTTTTTTTTTTTTTTTTTTTTTTTTTTTTTTTTTTTTTTTTATAAAAACGTTGCCCCACACTAGGATTTTCTCCTGTATCGTAGGTGCGTTTACAAACATACAATTTCACATGCACATCACACCCAGACCCGAAACAACAATTTGTGGATCACACAAACTGTTGTTCCGTGCGGGAATCGAACCCGCGACACGTTGCACGGCAGCCAGTTGCCCAGCCACCGCGCCAATCGTGCAGTACATTGTTCTCACATATCAGAACCGACTAAATGATGTAACAAAGAAATGTATTGTAAAACTGATTGAAAAAGAGTAACCATGGAGTTTCTTGCTCGTTCTTCTCCATAGGAATCTACACTTTGGAACGAGCAAATAGCTTCACTAGAGGACAGACGGACAGACTGACACGCTTAATTTTAAAGCTCTTGTTATATACTTTTTTTCCTTTTTTGCTTGCTTGACGTTCAAAAGTGCCTACTGTGGTCTAATTGAAATAAATGATTTTTGACTTTTGACTTTTTGAAAGTCAAATTGGTACTTGCCAGGTTTCGAAACCCACACCCTCAGGCATGAGAAGCGGGTGCCTTAACCTCCGGGCCACCACGACTTTATACTTATAAAATGTATAGAAATTTAGTATCAGCACTAGCATAAAATATTTTGTAGATAAGATACATCTCCAACATATAATTAAGCGGGTATTCACGCGATAAGTATTTATTGAAATACCTTGGTAGGCTTGACGTTTTGCCCTGGTTGCACGGGTCGTGGTCACAAGCAGACTGACTGACCATAATCTGTTCATGTGCCTAATTTCATTCAGATCTGTTCAATAGTTTCACGTGGCAAGTAACAAACTTCCATCTTAAGTGTGGGAGACCTAAGCTTCGGCACGAATGGGTCGGCTCGACCCGAGTGATACCACGGCCCCACAGAATACCGGCGTGAAACAACCCACAGTGTTGAGTTTCGCCGTGTGAGTGAGGTTACCGGAGGCCCAATCCCTTCCCTTCCCCTATCCCTTCCCGATCCTTATATCCGCAACCCCTATCCCCAAAAGGCCGGCAACGCACTCGTAACTCCATTGGTGTTATAATCCGTCTGCTCGTTTGCCGACTTATACCATAAACAAAAACCATTCTTACAAAACAGTGCCTTTATAATATTAATTTGTAATTATGTCTTGTGACGTAGCGTTGCTTTCGTATAAAAAGCTAAAACAATGAGTTTGTCGTAATATCAATTTATGTATATTAAATTGTGATAATTTTGTGTTATTTTATCGTATTGCAAAGTTAAAGCTAACTATGAAAGGGACGCCAATCAAAAAAAAAAAATACATCCAATCTGGGATCTGAACTCGAATTTCATAGTTCTATCAAAAAGGTCTAAAAATTCAAATTTTCACTAAGCAAGATAAGATACCCCATGTATCTATTTAAAAGTATAAATTATATATTTTTAAAGAAAAATTTTTCATGTTTGAATAACGAAATACTAAGAAAACATGAACGTAGTAAACAAAGCTATTTCTTTTATAAATATACATACAATCTTTTTACAGTGAAATGTATTAGTTAAACATAAACTTCCTGCTACTGTTAAGAGTAAAGAAATAACTGTTAAATGAATGGAAACTGATGGTCTGAAAGAAAACCTACACTTTTTGCGGTGAGGGGATAATCATCCAATGACTTTTCCCACCCAGGGTGAGGCGGGATGGAGTGCCAGACTCTTACTGACTATAATACTCAACCTGTTCCTTCTCCTACTCTAGGCCGAGGTCACGGTGCCTCATTGCGCTTGCCAAGCAACCCTGGTCTTTCGCCCTAGGTGGGGCGACAGGAAGATTCTGTGGTTAAACTCTTACGGCCATAGTAAAAAACAAGGTTTCTCTTTAGTCTAGGTCTTTACCATTGAACCAGTTTTTGTATTTTATATTAAAGGTAGATGAGAATATGGTTTAAAATACAAATCTTAATGTTTTAAACCAAGACTTGAGACAATCTTATTTTGTAGTAAGGAGGTTCATTACTAAAAACCCCCTATTTCTATCAACTGTCCCAGACCTTGCCGAGACTTGCATTGCGCTGGGACAATGCTGTTTTAGTCATTGGTGGAGTCACACGAGACATCGTGGTTCAGTGAAGATTTATCACGTTGGACGAATACAGCGTAGTTTTGTAGATGTATGTTTATGGTGTCCGGTGTTTTAAAATAATTTCGTACTAGATTGAGGTCAATAACAAACAAAAAGTATATGTATAAACTTTTTTTTAATGGAATAGGTGAATGAGCAGGCGAACGGATTACCTGATCGTAAGCAATCTGCGTCGCCCAACACCAAAGGAGTTACAAGTGCGTTGCCAACCGGTGGCTGGGCAACTGGCTGCCGTGTAACGTGTCGCGGGTTCGATTCCCGCACGGAACAACACTTTGTGTGATCCACAAATTGTTGTTTCGGGTCTGGGTGTCATGTGTATGTGACATTGTATGTTTGTAAACGCACCCACAACACAGGAGAAAACCCTAAAGAGGGGCAACATTTATTTAAAAAAAAATAACCTTTTGGGGATAATGGTTTCGGATATTTAAGGATTGGGAAAGGATTAGAGTATTCCTTATTATACTAGTATTCCCAATCCTATCTAAGTATGTATATAAATGTGTATAGTAAATAAAGCTATCCTGAATTAACAAAACGTTAGATTTCCATCGCTACTACAAACTGATAAGGTTAAAAATCTGTTGACAAATTGTGGTAAGAAAAATTTTTTTCAAAAACTAAAAGCTAACAATAAAAACTATCTCGCCTATTTGACCAACATAAAAGTGCAGATAGTCAACATAAAACTTGTATATCTGTAACATTAAACGAAGTACATATATTGTACGCAGTTTTGAGGCCGCTGCACAGTGCGCCACACCGACAGACAGCCGGATAGACAAACGTAAACATTTTGTGTTAAGAGTTCCTGCACAGTGTTCCGTCAACTGACGCAGGTAGAAAAAAATGAGGTTATTTTTAAATTTTCGTTGTGATTTGTTTACATGAAGCCGGGCGTTTGGAATTTTATGGTTTTAGAAATATTTTTACTTACATTTATATTTTAGGTACGTTTGTTTAAATTGTGAAGAATATTTTTGTGTAAATATTATATAGTTTTGTTCGTAAAATTAATGTTATAAAATTTTTAATAACTTCAATTTATTTTATCTCCGTAATTTATGCTTATGTTTATTATTATGTATAATCAAGTAAACTAGGAAAGGTTGACTCACCTCACGAATTAGCAATCGTATGTAAGTAATTACCTACATATACCTATATATTACTATTTGTGTATAGACATATACTGTGAACAGGACAACATAGCTAGGTGTTATATTTTCCCATTGGAATTTCTTCCAGACCTAAGTAATACTAAACTATTTGTTTTTATTTTTGAGGCCGTTTTCAGAATCGGGCATTTTTCAATATATGCCTCGTCCCAGGTATTTAGTATCATACGCCTTGTATTATTGTACGCGCAGTTTAAAATTTAATTGATACAAAACCTTTACCCACACAAAACAAGAACAAACTATTTATTGGAACGACAAAACTAATCCAATTATTTCAGTCAAACGAACTATTGAAGAGTTAAATTAAAATCCACTGAAATAAATTAAAACTATTATAGTTTCAGCCGACTGAAATGTTCACGAGTTGGAATGTATCTATTATACTTTTGTAGACGTGTGGGCGAACCATACTTCGATACTAATGGCCGGCTCGACTGGAATGATAACATGGCCTCACGGAAACCTGGTGTGAAATAACACTAGTTGCTTTGTTTTTCGCCGTTTCAGCATGGTTCCGGCGTTGGAAACCTTATCATTCTACAATAAACACTTACAACTTCTCTGGTGTCTATGTGCGACCATGACAGTAATGATAAGAAATGGTTGATTGCTATTTTTTTTCAATTCATCTTTCCATTTCTACACATTTGCCACACGTCCGAATTGAAGCACACAGATGTGTTAATTTAATTCAAGCCTTTCCAACATCTTAATCTGCTAGGATAATTTGTAAACTAGTTAATTTTGAAATTAAGCATAGATCGTAAGTTTTGCATATTGACATATCTACTTTTAGTGTTTCTATGAGGGTGACATGTTCGTTATACGAATAAATCCCCCATAATTAATAAAATAATCAATAAAACTAAATAAAAAAGAAAAATCCTTTACCACCGTATCTTTCATTTACATTTATATATTTTTCATAAAAAAATATAAAGCGAAATATATAAAAAGATTAATTTAGGAGTAGTGAGACGAATTCATGGGTGGTCAAGGTACCAGAGAAAAAATGTGAGGGTTGGGTATATATGCGTCCAGAAATACTGCTTTCTGTAACAGACCCATGAACCAGCCACCGAATGTTAGCCTACTCAGGTGTTGCCATTATACCACCTTAGTTGGGGCCCAGGTTTGCGGGTGCAAGTGCTATAAGAAGAAACGGTTGTTACTAGTCAGTAAGAGTTTGACAGTCAGTCTCGCCTCAAAGCCAGTAGATGATTACCTTCCAAAAAAAAATCTACCTTTAGCCTGGAGAACCACCAGTAGGTAACCACTACATATATACCTATTTCTATCTTGTGTATTAATATTATCAGTTGATTGTTATTACTTTTACGACCAGTATATGTTATCGATTAGCCCCAACTTTCTTATGGAAGGAAGAACTTTTATGATTATCAGTTTTATTATATCAACTTTCTTGAACTTAATTATCTCTATTAACAGTTATAGTTCAACGTAGTAATATCGTACTATCATTAGAATTGCCTAGTTAATAGAATGGTCTCATCTGCGATTACCGAACAAAAGTTTCAGTTCTAGGCATACAGTATTAGGAAAGAATTCGATTAATTGAAGTGTGAATGGGTCGGCTCGACCGGAGTGATACCACGGCCTCACAGAAATCGTCGTCCTCCTCGTTGTGTTTCGCCTTGTAAGTGAGGTTACCGGAGGCCCAATCCTTCCCCTCCCCAATCCCTAAATCTCTAAAATCCCTAATCACCAAAAGGTCGGCAACGCACTCGTAACTCCTCTGTTTTTGCGGATGTCCATAAGCGGCGCCGATTGCTTCAGGTAATCCGTATGCTCGTTTGCCGATCTATAACATAAAAAAAAAAAATTACAAAGTAGAATTAATTTAGAAAAGCTCTACTAGTTTCAAGTCACAGACGGACTTTTATTTATTAGCATCGTACGCAAGACGATACTCGGCTGCGGCGCGATGGGAAAATAATAAAACAATGTCACGATGCAAAAAAATCTTTACCATACAAAAAAAAATACAAAATACTATTTTTTTTTATTAACTAAATAAATTAAATAAGCCTTTTTTATTCCACTTTCCCCAATAACAATCTGCTATTAAAAACGAATTCCTATAATAAAACCGAAATATCTACAGACAGAAATAATCTTGTAACTGGGAACATTTTAGTCGGTATTTAGGTTAGCCGGTCCTTGGGATCAACCCGAGCCGGGTGCCGGTAATGACTCCATTCCGGTAAGCCCTTAGTGTTGATTTTGTAATTAATTTTAAAATTGAAGGGTTTGGCAGAGCTCGGTTTACTATTATCTCTGATGTGCAAGTGTGTTGGAAAAACTGGTTATTATTTTTGTATCTCGGATGGGTTTTAAATACCAGAAAACATATTAAAATTTAAAAACAAAGTTTTTGATCATCTCAGCTACACTTCTAACCTAACGTTAGAATAGTATGGCCATGGACACCACCCGCAGTAAGTAATTGGATCCTTATGTATTATTGATACTAATAGTTGATTTCTTTCGACTGCACGGTTGGCGCGGTGGCTGGGCAAGCCGCCTTGCAACGTGTCGCGGGTTCGATTCCCGCACGGAACAACTCATTGTGTGATCCACAGATTGTTGTTCCGGATCTGGGTGTGATGTGCATGTGAAATTGTATGTTTGTAAACGCACCCACGACACAGGAGAAAATCCTAGTGTGGGGCAAAGTTTTTATAAAAACAAAAAAAAATTACGACTTCTCCTCTCAATAAATAATGAAATAAAGCCCATGATCAGGTCGTACACAACATAATATAGGTATCTGTGTCGTAGACAATATATACATGTGAACAATCCTATTAAAAGCCGCAGCTTATATCAAGTTTTCAAAGTCCCTTTAAAATAAATATAGGTACAAATTAAAAAAAAATCTAGACTAAATAAAATAACTTTTTTTAATTGATTAATGTTTGGATACGTTAATGTATTATTAAATTACTTTTATGAATACATTCGCAATATTTCAATAACAATGGCCATATTGAAATAATTTTAACGTGAATAAAATAAATTATACATTTAATGGAAATACGCTGTCGTAAGCAAGAAAACATGCATTTTACGCTTTTAATATAATATATCCTATTTCACGTTTCATACATCCAATAATAAATTACAGCTTTTGAAAAAGCGACACCATGCATTAAAGTAAGTTACCTACATGCTAAATAAAATGATGGAAATTTCTTATTAAATTTACCAGATTTTTAACAACGGTATTTTTTTATTTGAAAGCCGGCTAATTTGCAAACCTATTACCCAATACCCGACACTCGCAATGACGGATTTTGGGAAAAGAAACGGATTGGGGTAGGGGAAGGATTGGGTCTCATGAATGCTGCAAACAAAACAGAGAGTACAATTGTATTTTATTTGCGAACAAAGAGTTCCGTACCTCGTTTATTCGACACTAGACAGGATACTCCAAAATAATTGTTAAAACGAAAAAAAAACGCAACATAACAAACTAAATTTAATAACAAATGACGACATTCTCAATTCGAACGTATTCCACTTGTATTGTTTGAAACCTTGTATACCTATATCCCACATTTATAGTCCAACTTGTTTTATTTTCATATAAAATTCTTTTTTATTTGTTTTCACAACGCAAATTAAAATTTTCTACACAAATTGATGTTTTTGCCCATGGACACCCACAATACCAAAGGAGTTACGAGTGTGTTGCCGGCCTTTTGGGGATAAAGATTGCGGATATAAGTATTGGGATGGGATAGAGAACGAAGAGAGATTGGGCCCCCGGTAACCTCACTCACACGGCGAAACATAACGCTGTGGTTATCTCACACCGGTATTCTATGAGGCCACATCACTCCGGTCGAGCCGACCTATTCGTGTCGAAGTTCTCTCTCTCCCACATTTCATGAAACAAGTGGAACTTACATCATATTTAGTAATCTCCCTGCCGTTTCCGTAGTCACTTTATGCAACGTGACTAAATTCTAATAATACGTTAGGTAAAGAAAATGCACTGTGACCTCATATCTCTAGTTCAACTTTTTAAAAGATCGAAAACAGAAATAAAAATGAAAAGCAAAGTGCGAGTTTTTATACACTAAAGGAAACAATTACGCATTAATTGCTGTTTATTTTTCAATTGAATTGCGTTTATAAGAAAACGGACAAACGAACGAACGTCAAAGTGATCCTGTAAGACTTCAATTTTTTTCTTCATAGTGACGGCACCTGAAAAACAAGGATTCTACAATTCACAGCATTATGTCTAGCGAATACCAAAACTTTTGTAATAGACTCCTTTAACCTATAATAATGAAACAATGAAAATAGGATTTAGGTACGAAAGGATGAAGCTGGTGGGCGGATGGTTTGATAAATTTGATTAGTCGCCAACACAGACGATGTTCTATGCTTTCCGAAAAAAAAAGAAAGATGGCGGTCTAAATGTGTTATTGGTACCTAAATATTTTATGTTCTTTACCCATCGCGCATCGGGTGAGTGTATTAGATGGTTATTTATATTTTTATGGATGAAAATATTAAATTGACGTGACCCCAAAAGTGATCCTAAGTAAGAGTGATATATGACGCGGTAAAAATGTTTGACGATGATTAATAAAGTGTTATCAGTTTTGACAGGCGTGTTCTGCAGTTCTGGAATGTTCCGTTTTTATGCGTATAGTACAAGGTCCGATGTTTTAATCATATAAAGTGTTTTTAATTTAAACACCTCGCTTTTATGCTCTGCATAAAGTATATTCCATAGGCAGGTAGGTAATATAAATAACATATAAGGCAAAAATCTAAATATTCAGCTATTACTGGTATTTCAAAATCTATATCTGTATAATCAATATCTTTGATCGATCCGGAAATCGAGTCTGTGCCCTCGTGCCCGGGTCTGGCACTCGCCTCTCGATCAAGGAAACTGAGGTAAATGATTTGAACATTTTAAAGTATGTAATTTATGTTTTCATCTGCAGGTACCCACTAAGTATTATTTTCTGTCAGTATCAACGATCACTACCGAGTTTACCTTAAAAATATTATATTAATACAAATTAGAATTATCTAAGTATATGTATGTATAACCTGTACGACTTTATGAAAGCACAAACATACCTACATATCTATGACAAAAACAAGATTCTAAATAAGATAGGTATCATGTACGTGGTTAAAAATTGACTTGCTTGTTCCGTAAAATATAAAATAAAATAGCTGTTGTGTTGTTCTTATAATAAAACTATAAAATATGATGTTCATGTAAAAGTAGTAAGTAAGTAAGTTTAATGAGAACTTTTATTATTTTACTAGCTTTTGACCGCGACTCGAATAGTTCTAGACTTCCTACAGATTTTTGGTATAAAAACTATTCTATGTTCTTTCTCGAGTTCCAGACTATGTTTGTACCAAGGAAACACAGACATCGGTTCAGTAGTTTAGGCGTGAAGAAATGACAGACAGACAGACAGAGTTACTTTCGCATTTATCATATTAAGTTTGGATTAGATAGTTTATCTATTAAGGACAACACAGAAATAATGTCGTGGTGGCCCGGAGATGACGTAGTGGCCAGGAGGTTAAGGAGCCCGCTTCTCATGCATAAGGGTGTGGGTTCGAAACCTGGGAAGTACCAATATGACTTTTTCCGAGTTATATGTACTTTCTATAATTATTTAGACACCACTGACATACGGTGAAGGTAAACATCGTGAGGAAACCTGGACTAATTATGAGTTTGAAATCGCCAACCCGCATTGAGCAAGCGTGGTGATTAATGCTCTAATCTTCTTCGTATGATAAGAGGCCTTTGCTCGGCAGTGGGCACTTATAGGCTGATGATGGACAGAAATAAAATTTTTGAATAATAAAACTACTAAGGTACTTCAAAGAACCATAAAAATACATTATTAATTCACCACGAACTTTGAGAACAATCGCTGACGAAGGTAATAAATTATTTTGTTCGTAAGTAATTTTCAATAGCTTCAAGCAAAATTCTCAAGTTCAACGAACTGATTTTCAATATAACAATAAATTATTGAGTTTTACGATTAAATTTGATATCTTTTTCGAAAATACAATGCCTATGGGAGTCGTTATTGCTAGATTGAAAGTTTTAAAGTTTGAAAACCAATTTAATAAAACGTTTTCCACTTGTCTTGGATACGTACTTAATGTTTATAATTATTTGACGAGGAACTCGACTAGTTTCAAGCCATGCTAGAGGCTCATATTCTTGAGCAGCAATCCGCGACACGCGACGCGGCGACTGTCGCGCTGCTACTGGCTAACTGGAGTTCCTCGTCAAATAATTACGTGAGCAAGCCGAAAACATAATAATAAATGTTTTACAACAACGTGTTTGATCAGATAGAAGTAGTTAAGGTACACAAAAATTATCAAATGAGTGGCAAACGAGCAGACGAATTGCCAAATATTGTCAATTGCAACACCAAAGGAGTTGAGCGTACGGCGCGGAGCGTTCCGCGCATGTCTCAAAGAGCCAATAGACCACCACAGACGGGGCCTTATAGGGCTGATGTTCAGCCGGTGTTGCGGGGCAAGCACAATGAGGCACCGCGACCTTGGCCCAGAGCAGGAGAAGGAACGGGGTTTTTTTAGTCAGTAAGAATCTGACACGGGAGATGTCATTTGATGACTTTCCCCTGACAACAAAAAACACTAACGAATGCGTTGCGCAAATATTATAGTTTCTTAGAGAATTGATGATGAAATAAACTGCTAACCTTAATCACCAGGGACAAAGTAAAAAATTTAAAAATAAAAAACAATCCGTCTCAACCAATATTATCAGAATACATTCAATCGTAATCAATACATACCTCGCTCCAATGAGTATGCGTGTAATGATAAGAAATAAATAAGCCATTGTATACTTCATCCACCATTAATATCCTTTTACAAATGATAAAAGATTAACTCGTGCGTAAGATGTAGTTTATGTACACAGTATATTTTATAAGGAAAATGATTTTTCTTACCTTAATATTAGAAGAGGGAGTAAAATAAATCCTACTTATATTATAAACGTGAATATTTTGTAAGTATGGATAGATGGGTGGATATTTGTTTGTTACAGTGCGGCCGACGTATCTTGGCGAGTCTGAAGTCAGCCGATTAGCTGCGCAGTACACAATTTTGTTCCTAAAAGATCCATTGCGCAGACAAACGGCTAACTTCAGACTCGCCAAGATACGTCGGCCGCACTGTACTCTTAAAAACTCTGTAAAACTACGGAACTGGTGTAATATATCCGATTAGACTAACACGGGCAAAATCGTTAACAGAACGCACATGAATTAACTGAGAGAATCTCTACTAGTTTCATATCCCAACGGGACTCTTATTCATGAGAAGCGTAAGCGTAAATGTCTACCTTTATTTTTATCTATACTAATATTATAAAGAGGTAAAATTTGTAAGTTTGTATGTAGGGGGTAATCTTAGGAACCGCTGGTCGGATTGCCAAAATTCTTTCACTGATAGCTACATTGTTTCTGAGTGCTATTATAAGCTATAAAACATCAAATGGAGCAGCGGCGGGTGAAACCGTGCGAGAGTAGCTAGTTTTTAAATAAATAAATTATTGGTACCATTAAAAAATTGGAAGAATTTTATAAGGAAAAAGATTTATTCAGACCCAGTAAGTAATATAAGAAGAGAGAATTAAACAAATCCATTATACCTATTGGGAAAATTGTTTCAGATGGGCTGACGGAGATGTTTAACACGTTCCTATGTGATTGTATTAATATCGTTGGCCTTGGTAGGCAACAGTTGTTGATTCCAATGTTTATTGCGCTCCGTGGTCTCTTTAGATCTCTCGATTGCCGTTTCTATGGGAATGAGAGAATATTTTAAGTGCATCTGTGTTTATGTTCTTAAATGTGTTGCGCGAGATAAAATGACTAAAATTTTGAGAGATTTATTGTCCCAAATCATTTATATGTAAAATCAAAGTCAAAGTCAAAATCATTTATCTACTCTTTTTTTTTAAAAAAAAACTTTGCCCCCCTTTAGGATTTTCTCCTGTGTTGTGGGTGCGTTTACAAACATACAATTTTAGGTACACAACACACCCAGACCAGGAACAACAATTTGTGGATCACACAAAGTGTTGTTCCGTGCGGGAATCGAACCCGCGAGACGTTGCACGGCAGCCAGTTGCCCAGCCGTAGCACCAGCCGTGCAGGCAAGCAAAAATTCCTCAAACTCTACACATATTGTGATACTATGATCGAGAGATTAAATTAAATTATAAAATTAAAATAATAATTACCTATATAATTTCATGCTATGTTATTTATAAAATACAATCTGTTAGCTATTTGACAGTTATTCCAAAATGAAATATCCAAAATTTTTGAAATATGTTTTGTTCACACACTGTTTTTATAATCTCCATTGGGTTTAATATTGTATTTTGAATGCCAAATTGAGGCTTCCAAATATTCTAAACTGAAACAAATAAAAAACGAAAAAAAGAATTGTTACGTATACATTTTTCACACACAATTTTTCAGTCATGAAAAAATACTGAATTGAACTTTAACATATGTTAACAAACACTTACCACTTTCCACTTTCCCCGTCGTTTATCAATTGAGATTGTCTTTCCAACCTTCAGCGCATCGAGCGGCTGAAAGTGGGTCAAGGTGTTCACAGACTATACCACACTTATACTGGGTATTTCGAACATCTGTTAGGCTGGCGCTTTGATCTACTTTTTGTGGTACAATGAGCTTTATTCGTGTTTACAGTGTGTTAACATATGGTTTTTATTTTGTGGTTCCTTTGTCACTCGTTTTTCCTCAACATAGCTTCTGCGCCATACGTTTTCAACGCCCCAATCTCATTTGGAGATGTTTCGCTAAGATCATATAATCTCGAAATATTGTTTTTCTGTTGCGGTAAAATATTTTTTTATTTGTTTATTTGTTTTGGATTTGTTTTGGCTGGATTATTTATGTATATTTACTGTGAAAGAACGCTTTAAAGAAAAGTAATTTCAACTTTTTTTATTATGTACGTAAGGTAGGTTTTATTTTCTTTATTTCAGTGAACTGAAATATTTGTAAGGACGCTTACCTGGATTTTTCTTTTTGTTGCAATAATGTAATTTTTACACTTGTATACGTCAGATTCTGTCTAAAAGACGGGTATTGAGATCCCAAAAGTGAAATGATATGTAGGTAAATTTCATCTAGGAACAATAAAATAAAATATCAACCCTAACTATTACATAAAATGAAAAGGGTTAACAAAATAAATTCGTAGATCTCAAGTGTACGCTGGAACATGGGAACAAGACCTGAATACAAGAGAAAAAATCAAAAAATATCTTCTACTTGAAATTATAACTTTTTCCTCAGTCTTGCGGCATCATCATAGCGTGAAAAAACAAAAGAGGTTTTCTGTGAATTGTTCTCTGTAAAGTCCAAATTTTATTATTTTCTACTCCAGGTAGGTACTTTAAGAGATCAAAGAAATAGATCAATATCTCGCAAATCACTTTGTGCGGCTTATTCACACTTATAACGTTGGTTGCATCGTCCTTTACCAATGGGCGTGATAACTATAATAAGGAAATAATCAAATTTTTTTATACTTATATATAATATTATAAAGCTGAAGACTTTGTTTGTTTGAACGCACTAATCTCCGGAACTACTGGTTCGAACTGAACTTTATACTTGTAACACAAATAGAAAATAATATTTGTGTTTGTTAGTCTATTTATAGGGGAAGGCTGTTCAAACATCACGCTACGTCTTAAGGTGCAGAGCAGCGGAAACCTCACGCGAGTAGCTAGTATATAGTAAATAAAGAAAAGTACCTAAATCGTCAGACGTAGGTAGATTTGTTCTTTTGTCATTTTAATAAAGTCAAAGAATAAATTATGTTATTCTTTAATAACCTGTTACCGTAATATTATCAGCGCTGAAAGCGTATAAAACTGACTAGCTTGTCTTTCAATTAATTTACTTCTAACCACGAAGGGGCCAGCTCGACCTGAATCATATGGCGTCCCTGAAAACCAACCTGAAACAACCACTACGTTGTATTTTGCCGTTTGAATGACTTTACTGAAAGACCAATTCTTTTCCTATCTCCAAATCCTTCAATCCTCAAATCCCTGACTATTTGGGTTTCCTGGCTAGTTCAATGAAAAAGATTCCTGCACTTAATCAAACTTCGCAAAAGGCAACCACAACAGACGAGGCCCTATAGCTCTGAGGTTTAGCCGGGGTTGCGGGGCAAGCGTACTCATTACGCTGCCTTGGCCTAGAGCAGGAGAAGGAACGGGGAGTTTTTAGTCAGTAAGAGTCTGACACTTCCTCTCGCCTCACCCTGGACGGGAAAAGTCATGGTATCTCCTTACAAAAAAAAAAACCCAAAAGGCAATCCAAAAAAGGCAATATTGCAGTTGGCCATGGACAGCGCCAATTGCTTACCTTACCTTACGAAAATAATTATAGTATTAACATTATTAAATTCAAAAAATTCTATAACAGTCAATGTTACAATAGTTTCGCGTCTCATCCGAGAGCTAAATCTAATTGGTCATAGTCTCAGTCCCGAGTCTCAAGGCTGTGCGGATCTGTGACCCGCGCCACAATGTCAATGGAACGGTTGTTGCACTGTTTCTGCAACTCTGTACCGCGTTGGGAATTTTGTTGTGTTCGATATCAAAAGTTTTAATTAAATGTAGGGACGTTAGGGAAATGAGGACACCGAAATAAATATACATCATAAGGATGTATTTTTTTTATTTTAATGGTATTTTTATTATCATTTATTTTATGTGAGTATTTTATTTTTGATTTGTGTTTATTTAAATAAACACTTTACCCCATATTATAATTTCTCTGTGTCGTGGGTGCGTTTACAAACATATAATTTCATATACACATCACACCTAAACCCGGAACAACAGTTTGTGGATTAGAGGTTTCATGCGGGAGTTTAATCCACGACACGTTGTTCAGTAGCTGGTTGCCCAATCGCGTCAAACCGTGTTGACAAAAAGGTAATCCTTAGAGAATCAACAGCTATAGTATTCAAGTTTACCACACAGATACATACATAGGTATAGTATGTATCGGTATAGGCATATAACGGCTTACAGATTCTTACGAATAGTGAATGAATAGGTAAAAGCTAAACAAATATACTATACAGACTAAAATCAGCAAAGAAATAAATAAAAAGAAAATAAAACTGACAAAAAAATAAACTAAGTTTTAATTTTTCCATGGCTTCATTCGTTGTGTATAAGAAAAAAGTATCTTATATCATTGTTCAAAAAACCCCGTCACTGTTCTTCGAAAATTGCTTCGATAAACAATATTAATAAAGTATTTTTTCGCATTTATAATATTGCAGTTTTTTATGTGATGGGAAAATAATCAAATGGCATGTCCCGCCCAGGGCCGGGCGGGAGGGAGTGTCAGACTCTTACTGACTAAAAACCCCCCTGTTCCTTCTCCTTCTCTGAGCCGAGAGCGCGGTGCCTCATTGCGCTTACCCCGCAACCCCGGCTGATAATATTGTAGTAAGGTGAAGTTTTATTTACATTGCAATAAAGGGTGTTTCAGCGTGTCTTTTTGACTTGGTGACTTCTCCCGCCCTGGATGGGGCGGTATGTCAGACCCTTACTGACTGAGGAAACAACTATATACCTATCTAACTATCGAACAACACTAGTCACTAAATAGTATAAAACAAAGTCGCTTTCTCTGTCACTATATCCCTATGTATTTCTAAATCTTAAAAACTATGCAAAGAGTCCTGATGCGTTTTTTTAATCGCAATGATTGAAAATAATGGTTAATCGATATAACTAGCTGGTCTCCCGCATTTTCATCCGCTGCTGGGCTCCATTTGATTGTAGCAAGATGTTTTATAGCCAATAGCAGTCAAGAAAATTGTAGTTATGTAGCAGTGAAATGGTTTTGGACATTCGACCCAATGAATACTCCCTAAATACAAAGTTACAAATTACATATTTTTACCACTTTATAATATTAGTATAGATAGATAACATCCATTAAACAGTGGAGAAATTTAGTATCAGCTCTGCACCTTTACAAAGCTTTGGCGGGTCGCTAGTTAATCTACTTACAATTATGAAGGTATGATACAATTTCACAAATTCCAGAACATTGCACTAACAAGATAACATGAAAACAATACTTATGTGCAGTTAATAAGATTCAATCTCGTCCCTGCTATTGTCAGGTCGGACGCTAGTCTACCAATTATCATGCACAAACACTGGAACTGGGAAACTGGGAATCAACAGCTGTTTGCTAATAATACTTGTATATACTGAGTATGCAGAATCTCCTCTACGTAGCTAACAAACTGGGCACTACTGAAGCTATACTCAATGATCTTTATGCTAGCAGAATATGGACTTGAGAGTAAGTAAAAGTTGTTGTACTTTGTTTGAAAAAGACGTTTTTTGTGGCATAGGTCAGCACACGAACAGACGGATTACCTAACTGTAAACACACTTAGGGGTATGAAAAATAGCCAGTAGCCGATTCTCAGACCTACTGAAAAGGTATATAAAATTTGGTAGGTATAAGTCAGTAAAGCCGTTTCGAAAGAGCAAGGAAACTGGCGCTGTTAGAATTAATATTATAAATGTAAATAAAGTTTGTAAGAATGTATGTATATTTGTTACTCTTTCGCTCAAAAATGACTGGACTAATTTAATTGAAATTTGGTATGTTGATAAGTGGTGCCTTGTTGCACATAGGCTGCTTTTATTAACATAGGTACCACGTGCGGTTGCAGCCTCAGGCGGAAGCTACTATGAAGTAATATCACATCAACCACAACCTACATGAAAAACATCACCGTAAAACATTCAACTAACAATAACAAAACATGTATCATGACATGCATTTTGGTCTCATATTAATCTGCCACAGATACATAATAAATTACATAGATAATTGCCAGTCAACCGCGACATCTATTGTTCTAAAGCGTTGCGATCAGTTCATAAATCAACTCAGTAACGCGCAAAAACTAAACTATTCTATTCATATGATAATACATTGTATGATTTTTTCTCCAATGAAACTTGATATAGAAAAGAAGTAATATTTTCATAGATTTTGTATTATACTTGAAGAAAAAAAATGTTATCTGGACAGACAACAGGAATCACAATCTGACTGAAATTCTACAATAATCATTTTATCGAAAAAATACTGGTACGACCATTATTAATAAAAACCCACCTAGTAATAGCACGAAATAAAAAGACAAACACAGCTTATTGAACGGAAAACAATGGTTTAAAAGTGAAAAATGACAGTCTGTTGGTCAGTCCTCTAGTGAAGTTTTTTTGAGAATGAGCAAGAAACTCCATGATAACTTTTTACAATGAGTATCAAAACCTTTTTTTTTCATTACAATATTAAAATTATCATACTAAAACCCTTTTTTATTACATTATTTAAATAGTTAAAACGAACGGAGAGACAGATTAAAAAAAAAGTTTAAATAAATTACATACGAAACTAGTCTACAATCTAAGATCAACAACAACAGTTAGCTTATTATGGCCATAATGACCAGTTTCAATAATCCACTTGATATTTTTTGAGGATACGAGCTTGCGAATTACCTGATGATAAGCGATCGGCGCTGCCCATAGACACAAGTCTTTTGCCGGCCTTTTTGGGGTTATAGTTTTCAGCATTGGGGGATTTGGGGAGGGATTCGGCCTTCCGTAACCTCATTTGCACAGCCAGTTTTGTCTCACGCCGATTTCCCTTCGTGGTATCACCCCAGTCGTGCCGAAGCTCTAGGACACATACATATTTGCATACAATTATGGCAAATTTTGATCTAAGCTTCATTTGTAAAGAAAACCTACGAAAAAATGTAATGTTCCAAACAATTCAACAGATTTGATTAAGATGGATCGTTAGTCAAAAACATAGTTGTATAATGAAATCGTTTTATGTAAGCGAAATACTGAGTATAAAAGAGGACGCCATATCTTGACTACAAAGTACAAGAGACCTTATTAGCAACGAACCCTTTGTTCCTCCATCAATCAGTGTTATGTGTCAACCCAATTAGTGGAGAATACAATACTCCCATAACTTCCCAAATTATACTTAAAACAGTAACTATTTGAGTCTATGAAAGCGAGAAAATCCTTGAGTTTAACTCCCAGCTACATTTTCCCGCGTACTTACGTCAATCGTTTAAGTGTGTGTGCGAGCGAGATGGATAGAGAAATTTGTTTATGCCAGAGCGAGGCGGAGGGTCAAAGCCTTTTCATAGAGTACGTTATTATTGCCAGTTTTGTGCCTAAATGTGTTTTGCCTCAGTGAGGAAAAATAATATGGTTTTCTTGTTTCTTTTTTTCAGATGGCATAACGGATTGCGTTCATAAGATGACGATGTAAGTATAAATTTACTTAAAAGTACGGATAAAAACAGTATAATGAGTAGCTTTATAAAAATATAAATAATAAAAGACTTTCATGTTGTAGATATAAATGATAAACTAAAACGTATTAAAAGATTTCTTTCCTAATCCAGAAATAGATTTCTATGTATATCAAAAAATGTTTACAACACAAGTCATAATTCAAACTGATGCTCCAATGCAACGTAAATAAATGACGAAGTTAAGCCATTACCTACCACAAATAGCGTACTGTATATCATCGTTTAAACTATAAATCAAACAAACTATGTGCTATAAATAGGAAAAACATCAGCATCACATACCTATTAAAGGCTAATTACTAAAGATTTTACGTTCAATTAAGACCAACATGGGAGAAAAACGATCTAATGATTGCTCGTAAAAATAATTTATAATCCATTGTTTAGCTCCTAAGAACGAAAATGGCTTAACAAAATAATTTGTTCATACAAGTTTATTGACTTACAACTTTTTTACGTCACACTGTAAACGTTATTGGAAATTATCTTAATTAAAAAATCGATATACTCGTTTCTTAGCTTTTATTAACTTTTAAGATTTCATAGAATGTTAAATTTTAAGCTTTACATAAAACCACAGGCACATGTTTATTTTGTAAAGTTAAAATTACATTATGTGTAACGCTACTGATCGACTTAACGTTGGTAAATATTATGCGTCAGAAATTTATCAAATATATTTTTAGTCAACAATTACAAAAGGTAATATACTTTTGGCATTCTTAATAAAATGAAACAGCACATAGACGTTTATTAAATAAGAGAAAAAAAAACTTAATTTATTCACATTCCTATTACTATTACCTCTTTTCGGAAATTAAGGTAAAATATCAATAATTTGCGTGTCGAGTCCGGTCTGCGAATATCTCACTCTTGCTCTATGGTATTAGTCTGTAGGGCCAGTCTGTGTCGAAGCGCCTCAGAGGGCGCATTCGGTCGCTGAAAATCTGAAAATGCGATGAAAATACGTTAAATTATTGTTCATTTTGTGCAACAGTGTTGTGCTATAGCTGTGGATATATTTTTGTTTTGGTAAGTTCATTACTTTAATTTTATTTTACTAAGTATTCAATGATAATTCCAATCACGAATTGTTCCTCATTATATTTTATATCTTAAACTCGAATCAAGTGTCCTAAAATTAATGAAACGAAATATCTTTTTGACGACTAATGCCCGGGGTTTTGTACAAGAACATTTTTTAATTTAAGCAACGAGGTTCGTTTGTTATATTTTTTTTATATCTTCTGAATGTCGGGCGGGGAAATAAAACGGTTTTATTTTTCACAACTTTATGACGTCACGTTGACATAAAACGGTGTATTATTAAAAAATAAATAGCATAGAGCCGCGCTTGTGTGCGTTATTTAGGAATACAGAAATTATTTATTTTTCGGTTTAAGTTACAAGACAGAATGTGACTAAAATATCGTGAAGTGAATCTATTTAAATTATCTGATTTATATTAAATTTGTTTGACGCTGTATATTTATTAATTATTTACATGAAATTGTACATATGAACATACAACATATTGATGTATCTGTGAACTTATTAAGCTCTCATTGACTGGCACCACATATATGGATAAAAATAAAGACTGATTATTACTGGTCTGATAGACTAGATATTCTATGATGAATAAGTAATTGATTTTTTGTGAGGATTCTGAAAAAATCATGTAAATGTATTTAGTCTATTTTGCCGTATTCAGGTTTATTATTCGTCTGAGAAATCTATTTGGTTTGACATTATGATTTGGCATTTTCTATTAACATAATGTACTGGAAAGAAAGACTGAAAAAGTATTTCAGTCATCAATATTCATTGCAATGGTCTACAAAATAGAGTTTCTTAATCGATTTCAGTTCAAAATCTTTTTGACAAAGAAATTTATAAGTCTCAATGTCGAAAACCTATTTAATTAGCCTAAAAGCTTGTCTTTAACTAATCTGGAAAATCGTTTAATAAATTAATTACATTCTTAATTCAAATTTATGTTGCGGCTGAAACAGGCGCTTAATATTTTCGTATTTATTTTTTACATTCATAAATTAAGGCACTCTACCTACGACTTTATTCTCTTCTTTACCAATTTATATGTTTGTTAATAGTGCATTATTATGCTTAAATATACGGATATGAAAACCAGCCAAGTACTTTTATTAGTAAAAGCTATGTATATATAAGTTCATAATGTGGAATCTTGCAATTAAATATTGTAGTAGGTTGATATTTATGTGATTAACCTGAAATTTTATTTTCACGCATGCGACCATAAATGCTAAACTAGAACTAGGAGACTTATTCTTAAAATGTTTGCCAAAGCTTTGTTGTTTAGAAGGATTTTAATAAAAAATATTTGTAAAGATTTGAACAATTTAATGAATTGAAGTAACCTGTTCTTGTAGGCATTGTTCCCCAAACAAAACATAATAATAGTAACATAGTAATCTAATGATCCGGAATCCGGTCTAACACACTTACGGAATAAACTTTTTAGGGGTAGCCTTCATTAAGGATTGATTAATTTTGGGGCAGCCCTGCTTCGTGTAGTTTTTCGGGAGGCGTTTTGTGATAGGCCGCAGTTGCTTTTTGGGGTAAAGTAATTAATATTTTGTTGAGGATTTGTTATTTAATTATTTTAATTTAATGTGATGTATATAAACAGTTTTATATAAGGGATAATTGAATATGCTTTTAATAATATTGTATAGTTATGTGTTTCGTTGATAGTGAAACTTATTAGTTTTACAGCTCAAGAAGTAAAAAACAATTGTTACATAAAATCCTATATATTTTAAACTATTTATTTTACTATTCCTATATATTATAGCTAATCCTATTTATTTTGTAATCGTTGCAGATAGACGCTTCAATTCGCTTCTGCGTTACTAAGAAGCTGTAGAATACACTTTTAGCTTTAAGATTTCGTTGGAATTGTAACCCACTTTAGGTGTACTCTGGAGTTGCTCAACCTCCATGGGCAGTGCTGATTAACTACCATCAGGTGCTGGATCCGTCTGCTCGTCTGCCTTATTTCTACATATATACTAATATTATAAAGAGATCAAATTTGTATATGGAACTGCTGGTCGGTTTGCCAAAATTCTTTCACTGATAGATAGCTACAACGTTCCTGAATGCTATAGGCTATAAAACATCACGCTACGATTAATTAGAGTCGAGCAGCGGATGAAACCGCGCGATAGTAGTTAGTTTCATATAAATTAAGTATCTTATTCTTAATCATTGATAACACTAATCTTGGGGAAAGAACACTATAAAAACATTTTTCATCTAAGCTTCGGTATTGATTTCATTAGACTTCAACATTCAGATTCAAGGCAATCAAGTTTGAATTCACTAAACAGACAAATAGGGCACATTTTAAAGATTTACTGTAAACAGAAATAATTTATTTTTATCCACAATATGATTGTATTGTGTAGAGATGTTTTAGATGTAGTTTCACAGCGTCAGACGCGCAACGCCCGGTGGGAAATCAAGTTTTATAGACTTAGTTGTCCGTATTGCTGGATACTATTACCTGGGTTCTTATGATACAGTCTGATGGTTCATTTATAAAAGACTTTTAAAGATCAGTTTTGTTGAATGGGTGCGGATTTCAGTGGCAGATAAACTCTTAGAAAAGGTGGATGGATTGTGTGGAAAATAAAATCAGAAACGATAGGGTTATAGGTTATCGGTTAAGAAGAATGAAAAAGAAGTGGGTTTTTGTACACATAGTCACATGGGAACACCTAATATTAGAAATAAGTAGTTATACAAAAGAAGTAGAAGTAGTTAGCAATGCAGTAGGGCATGGATAGTGATGATGGACGTAATGGTTTACCAATAAGCGCTGTCTATGGTCATCCGCAACAACGGAGGAATTCAGAATGCGTTGCCGACCGTTCGGGGATTACGGATTTAGAGATTTTCGGATTGGGGAGGGATTACGGCAGGGGAAGGATTGGGCCTCAGGTGACCTCACTCAAACGGCGAAACACAAAGCTTTGGTTGTAGTTTCACGCCTATTTTCTGTAAGACCGTGGTATCACTCCTGTCGAACCGACCCATTCGTCCTTAAGCGTGGCTCTCCCACACTTGTTCAGTGAATAACAAGAAGAATACTTTAACAGTGCAAAAACAACATTATTTTAAGTGTTAAACATAATATTACCTGTATATCTATATGACTGTATTTATAAATGTTCCGTTTGAAATCGTTAATTTTATATCTAAAGTAATAAGGATGAATTCCAATATCCTGCTTTAAACATTTTATTATTATGTTGCAGTTATGACGTCAGAGACACCATTCATTTCTCACGGTCCAAACGTGTTAAATTTTATCGTATTACCAATAAAATTGGTATAAGTAGTAAACTCGACTGCATATTTGACGCGATGGCTGGGCAACCGACTGCCGTGCGATTCCCACGGGACACCTCTTAGTGTGTGATCCACAAATTGTTGTTCCGTGTATAGGTTTTATTGTGAGGGGAAAATCATCAAATGACTTCTCCCGCCCAGGGCCAGGCGGGAGGGAGTGTCAGACTCTTACTGACTAAAAACCCCCCTGTTCCTTCTCATGCTCTGGGCCGAGGTCGCGGTGCCTCATTGCGCTTGCCCAGCAACTCCGGCTGAATTCCGTGTATGGGTGTGATGTGTATGTGTAATTATATATTTTTACGTGACACATGTGAAAATCATTCTGAGGGCCATAGTTTAAAAAAATATATACTGTGATTTTAAATAGGTGCGACGTTAAAATACGTACCGTTTTTTAAATCACATATTAGTTAATTGCATCGAATATGGAATCGTATCCGGAATTTGGCATTCAAATTGCTCCACATCCATCTACAATGAATGGTTGACTTTTAGTTGCCCCTTTAGGCATTAAAGGTTTGTCGTAAATGTCAGCAACCAATTTTGGTATTCATTTCAAATAGTATATATAGTATAAGGAAATCTTATTAAATTTTATATAAAAGTATTATCGTCAACTTGTATCTCTCCTTCTCTTCAGTTGCAAGTCTAGCGCAATCGTTTACCCCTGACCTGGATCAGAAAATAAAATAGAACCGGGTTTTTTATCAGTTGTCATAAAGCTAAAATAAAAATTCGATAATTTACTCACTCAAAATGAAAAAAGTCACCGCCACTTCGATATCATTAAATTTATCGCTTTATTACCTCTTTCCATCTTTAAAAACCAATGATAACTTAGGGAATAGCGAAAACCAGCCCCAGCTTCACCCGGGTTCTATCTATTTATCAATATTCTTGGGGAATGGTGAACGTTATTGTTTTAATAAAAACTTGGTCTACATGACAAAAAGAATATCCAGTTCGGTAAAGTTATCCAGAGTTGTTATCACTATCTGTACGTATTAAACTACGAGTATTTATACAGGTGATTTTGAGCAAAGTTAATGTCATTTGAATTTGACCGATGTGGTTAATGTTTTCCGCAAGCGTAATAATAAAATATTTAAAGCAAACGCGTAGAAACAGGAAAATAACGTACATTATTAAACATTCCCTTTGAAACTATAAAACTGAATTTAATGCAATTTGACCTAAGGGCAACGCAACCCAAAACATACGGTAACGGTGACCCAGTACCAAGTAACATCTGACATGAAAATTAAAACTTATCCCGAAGGGCAAACGATCATTTCTAAGTCTTTAACGATATACGTCGTACGTGGAGGGATTTCAAAGCACTTACTAGGCCCTTTTTAGAAGAAAACCTTCAATGTAATAGATACTTGTAAAGGGATTCAATTTTCCGCCCTGCTTGGAAATATTTTGATGAATCATCTCGATTCCGAGTTCCATGTGAATATTGGATGGCATAAGATGAGATTGTTTCTTTTCAATCTCATAACTCGATTGGGATGAGCTGATCATGTTGTTTTTGAGTCGCCTGTGTGAGTTTTCGGTTAATAGTATTGAGCCGTGTTATTCTATGCTATATTTTATTAAGAGTAGTATGACTTTGTGGAGTCTGCAGTGATGTCTAAGAGACATTTGGGGATGCCTGCGAGCAGTAGTGCATTTTTGTGACTGATATCATGACAATTATGACGATGTCACTTCTGATATACTATAAATTTATATTAACAAAGCTTTTAAAACCAGCTCTAATCTGGTGGGTCAAATATGGGATTGAATAATAATTAATTATTGTGGCTTTAATCCGAGGCCGCGGTGCCACATTGCGCTTACTCCGCAATCTTGGCTGAACATCTGCCCTGTAGGACCGTCTGTGGTGATTCATTGGCACTTTGAGACGCGCTTGGAACGCTACGCTTCGTACGCTTGGGTCTGGTTCTGGTCGGCCATCTCTCGATCCCCGACGCACAAAGTGTTCCCTGTAGGAGGATTGCTCCCTCACGTGCTCCGCCTTCTTCTTCGCGCGCATAACTGCTTCGCAGAAAGAGGAGACGTCTTCCCAATTCTTCTCGCACCATGGCCTCGAAAAAGAATCATGTACCTAATCTAAACATACAATTAACGCGCGTAAAACGATGCGTATGTTTCCCCAATTCCCAGTCCTTCCCTTCTCCTACCATCTTCAATCTCCAAATCCTTATAACTTTTCTGGTTGCTTACCATCAAGTGATCCATCGTTCCCATACAATGCGGTAGCCCCCTGGCAACCACTTAAAGAAACAGTCGAATAAATAAATTAACATTTTCAAACATAATTACCAATCAATCGATTAACTATTAGCTAGTGTGAAGGTCAATGAACCAAGTTGACCTAAAATTTAACAGCACCACTATTGATTGTCACATTGATGTACTAATTATTGAGAGAGGAGTGTCAGACTCTTACTGACTAAACTAAAAACTTCCCCGTTCTTTCTTCTGCTCTAGGCTAAGGACTCGGTGTCATATTGCGTTTAAACCCACAACCCCGGCTGATCCTTAGCCGGGGTTGCTGGGTAAGCTTAATGAGGCACCGCGACCTTGGCCCTGAGCAGGAGAAGGAACAGGGGGGTTTTTAGTCAGTAAGAGTCTGACACTCCCTCCCGCCCGACCCTGGGCAGGAAAAGTCATTTGATGATTTTCCCCTGCCAAAAAAAAAACCCGGCTGATCCAATGTAAGACTTAAAAACTTAATTCCATTCATTTTAGAAAAAAAAGTCGATCGCCAAGCTTATCCACGCTTCACAGAAATTGAACAGAGGCAAAGAAAATTTCTTAATATACCTTTAAAAACTCTACTTTTGCAAAACTACCGAATTCTCGGCACAAATAGGGTTGCCACTGAGCTGCGAAACTTTGCCATTTCTGCTCAGTTAGCAGCACAGTTCCATTACAAAACTTCTCTGGTACAACTATCGAGTTGGATATTGTTTTATTGGATAAGCGTGTCAAACGTTTTTAGCAATTTGTATCAAGCACGAATTTCTATTACATGTTATGTCACGTTTCGAAAATCGTGAATGTGTGATATTAATTTATTGATTCTATTATCACTTTATAATGTACATAATATTTTGTCACCGAACTCAAATTACAATTACATGACCTAAGAATGAAGTGTATTATTTTAATTATAATTCTTTTCAGGGAACTGTTTTGAACTGAATAATTGAAATAGAAAAATTCAAATTACATTTTTATTAGAAATCATTGTTTGTTATACCTGCTAAAGTAAATTGAAAAACTATATTTTTTCTCAAAGAAACGAGGCGCTTCAAGTTACCACTATCAAAACAAAAACTGCCAAAACATATTCAACACTCTCATCAAACAGATGACGATAAAAGCTGGGAAAACAACACTATGTATATTATTTTCATCTACCCCACTTTTACGGTTTTACGATACGGCAGCGACAACCCTACGTAAATGAAATCATTATGCAAATCTACGGAGCGTAGCCGTCTTTACGAGTGGTATTATTGTCCTGTATAGCGATTACTGCCGGATAATTTGGAGGTTGAATATGTACTGCTTAGATTTACCATTGAAGTCCTTGGAGAAATTTAGAATTAGGTTGTAATTCTGATTGACAAGCTGAGCTGAACGATTGATGAGCTAAAACTGTGAAAGTCATGTGATTGTAGCACTGAAATGAGGAACTACAGTGGACCATATCTTATACATGCGTAACAACAAAAGTATTTACTTCGAAAGTAACGATAGTTACAGAATCTTGTTACCAACACCTGCTTAGATTTGTTCCCATTACTGGATTACCCAACATCTTAAATAAAATTCATCTTAATGTTCTTAAACATTTCTGTGCAATTACCATCATCATCATCATCTGAAAGTTTGAGCATTTCTCACTCGTTTAAGTCGAATTGATGATTTGAAACATTAGTTTCCTAATTATTAAATTGGAAATTATAAGTCCAGGTTTCCGCAAGATGTTTTCTTTTACCGTTTGGCAGTGGGGTCTAGGCAAACTTAGAAGTAGAATGCAAAGAAGTCACATTGCTACGTGCCAGGTTTTAAATCGATATACATATAAAAAGCGGATGCTTATGCTCCAGAACACTGTAACTTTTAACTTTTCATGAAGCACTCAAAGATAAATGACTCATACTTCAGAAAAATCCATTTCACGATTTCTCGTTTATTCTATTCCGTAACACAAATAACGGAATCCCAAACAAACATTAGAACGTGTAGGAATTTGCATAAAAACACGAAGTATTCTACAACACAGCTTCAATCTGCAGGTTTATTGGATTTACAATACAAATACAATTTTGTTTTGTATGTTTGTACCTTTGTGCCCGCATTTTTCATCAAGCAGAATAACTAAAAATTTTGCGAAAAAAACTTTATTTTTTTTTATGCCAACTGGATTTAATACGTCAGTTAGATACAAAAGTTAGTTGTATTTCTATTTTTCGCTATTTTAATTTCGTTGGCCATGCGAAATAAATGGATTATTCTTTTTTAAAAACAAAAACGTTTCCCCACATTAGGATTTTCTCCTGTGTCGTGGGTCCGGTTATAAACTTACACATGACACCCAGACCCAGAACAACAATTTGTGGATCACACAAAGAGTTGTTCCGTGCTGGAATCGAACCCGCGACGTGTTGCACGGCACCCAGTTGCCCAGCCAACGCACCAACCTTGCAGTCAGTCATCTTTAAAACACATTCACATTTGAATTTATTTTGTGATCTCTTTTACTTATTTTCAAAATCAGATTTAATACATTGCCTTCAAGATTTGTCTTTAATGTAAGTGTAGTCTTTAGTGTGTCGAAGTTAAAAATTATCGCGAATAATGAGCAATTAGCATGTCATGACCGCTGAGTGAATTCCTTGCAGCTGGAATATTGGTATCGTTTATATTGAATAACTCAATCAATCTCTCTGTTTCTTCTTACCCCTGGAACTGAAACTGGAACTTCTCATATGGGCCACTTTCGTAGTGTTTTAAGAGCGAACTATATTCAAAAGACTTTTCCCAGGAACCAAGCAGCTTTGCTCTTTGATAAACTTTTCAATTCCAATTTCCAACCCCTTTACTTAGTTGGAAATTATTGCAACATCTTTTTTGCAGAAGACCTTTTTTATGGGGTAAGTCGGCAAACGAGCAGACGGATTACCGCGCCGCCCAGGGACAACCGCAACACCAAAGGAGTTACAAGTGCGTTGCCGGCCTTTTGGGGATAGCTGTTGCGGATATAAGGATTGGGAAGGGATAGAGGGAGGGGAGGGATTGGGCCTCCGGTAACCTCACTCACACGGCGAAACACAACGCTGTGGGTTGTTTCACGCCGGTATTCTGTGAAGCCGTGTTATCACTCTGGTCGAGCCGACCCATTCGTGCCGAATGCCGACAAGGTCTCGTTGAAGAGGCGCTGATAATGTTAATGATAATCATGGAAGAGAAGAACAAACAAAAATAGGTACTGAAATAGCTTCACCAACTTTACAATATTCTATAGATAAAAGATTGAAAAATAAAATCCCTAGATTAGTTTGAGGTTCAGTGCGGACCACAACCTAGTTGTGCTGAGGTTAGGAAACTAAAGACATTGTTTGAGGGCTGAGAGAACTTTGACCAATATCTCAAGAAGTTATTACTACAGCTGCGTCCATCCTAACTTATAATGATTGTTAAATTGTTAGGCTTGAGTGCTTTTTCATATTTTTATATAATAATAGCCTGAATCTCGAAAAAGACTAACCCAATTCGCTTATCATTTTCTATGTCGCCATGTGGGTGCGGTTACCGAAGACCGAATCCTTCCCCGCCCCTGAACCATTCCCAATGCTTAAAGGTCTAAAACCCCAATCCTGAAAGACCGGCAACGCAGTCGTAACTCCTCTTATGCATAGGCGACCCGATTGCTTACTTTCAGATTATACGTCGGCTCCTTTGCCGACCTATCGTATACCTAAAAGAAAAGGTATTTTGTCTATTAATACCTACGATATGTGCTAATGTTGTACCATGCAATAGTTACCCAAGATAATCATTCTGAATCATGTCTTAACGTAGAACTCAAAATATTTTTAGCCATAATCATAATATATTGACTGAAGACTTCGCCAGTTTTACCCACAGCGTTCGTGTTCGCGGTAAACTAACGAAACAGTTATAATAAACAGAACCAATGATTGAAACTTAACATGCAAACTACAAAATATTGAGAAAATCCAGTACGTTTCAATAACTTTCGGAAGAATAAAGCGACCGATTTAAAATGAACTCTTAAGCGGCGCTAGCGTCGCGGCCAAAAGCCCGGTATCCAAGATATGAATTTAGTTCTTTTTTTTTGCAGTACGGATCAATTTATGCTGATCGTATTGTATAAAAGTAACTGTAAGTTGGAAACCTTGAGGCAATTCTCATGTAAATGGGAATTCGTTGGCTATCCGATTTCAATGAATAAAGTGAATTTATTAACATAGAGATGTAGTGTAAGCGGCCGTGGGCGCGTAAATGATTTTGTTATCCACCATTGCTAGTTCTAGTTTATAGATTCTAGAGACGGATTTTGACGTATCGGTTTTTCTCACTGAAAGACTATTTTCGCATGACTGTGAATGACAACATATATATGCTAACATAATAATCCTAACTTTTAGACATTTTGAAATTCACTTGAACTATATTTGCACTAAATATTTATACTCTTAGTTTTTTAATAAACTTTCTTATTCATACATATAAAATTCGTAATATAAGTCTGCACAACTCTCTCTTGCGTTTTAAAAAACTTTTTCAAAATAAAACAATAGTCTATATCATTTTAAGCTTCTTAAAAATCTCCAGAAACCATTAAAATCAAAAACAATTCGTTACCATATGAAAATGTGCAATCTAATTTTTCCCATTAAAAAAATAATTTTACATTCTGGATTTAAACACGGATGTACACAACAAAAGAAATAAACAATTAAAAAAAAGCAGCAAACATATTCTCACTTTACCAGCCCAATTACTTAACCAGTAACACCTTTAATCTTGGAGTCCCCGTCGATCGATATCCTCGTCATTCAACCAAAAGCTCACGTCATATAATCACAAGTAGGCCACCATATCGTCTGCATCAGGCTATAAACACAGGGTCTACGACAGAGTTTCCCAATCATTGTTCTATCATGACTCGACAATTTTTAAAACAAATTGAAATTTAAGCTGCTTGAAATTAATAAAAGTAATAAGACACATTTTTTTAAAATATCACCGACGAGGTAATAATGATTAAGAATCACGAGATTAAGATTATCTATAAATATGTATATTGAATCCACTGTTGAACACTCTGCAAAAGTGGAGTTTGCCATAATCTCAATTGCTTGGAAGGTGGATTGGAGATCGCAAATCCTATTTCTGTTAATTTTGTAGTCTCTTACTACAACCCTAGCCTAGGTTTATTAAGATTAAGAGAAGAAAATAGTAAAGTTAATTAAAAATTGCTTGTTCATGCAGTTTTTGGAATATTTTTAAAACAAAGCGGGAATTTCACAATTTACTATATTATATTCGCAAATAGGTGATAAAATAGCACATTTTAATGACAAACATCTTTGACATCGAGTCACGACCCTCAATTTGAGAAACGCTGATCTACAGTAATAATCATAGCCGACGCCATCTTGGATTCCGTTGACAGTTTGGACTCATTTAAATAATTATTTTCGTTCTTTTTTCGGCTGCGTCAGGTCGGGTTGGGCGGTTTGTTTTAATGGTTTAATGTTTTGGGTTAATTATTACAATCGTTACTTCTGAATTCGAGGGATTCAGGTTTATCTTACAGTGGTTATGATGGAGGAACATTAGTGATATCTTTTTTATAAAGAGGTCGGGTGTGTCTGATACTGTGCTTACATTTCATCAGTCTATAAGTATCTACTGAGCAAAGGCCTTATCGCACACGAAGAAGGTTTGAGCATTAATCACCGCCCGAAGGCGGATTGGTGATTTCAAACTAAGTTTAAGTCTAACGATGTTTGGTATCACCGCTTGTCTTTATGGTGTACATTCAACTACGAGAAAGAAAAAGAGACTATGATACTTGCCAGGTTTCGAACGCGCAACCTCATGCATGAGAAGTGGGAGCCTTAATGACAATCTTGTTCCCATTGGATGCTGATAAATTTAGTTTTTAGTTATGTAACTAAAAAATTAAGGGATTCATCATGTTTTTATTCATGTGAATAGATACAGGATGGTACTATTTTTATGCAGAATGAAAACCAGAGTTTCTACTAATTAACAGAGATCTCCAATGTGGAAAATTATTGGTGTCAAAATGATAAACGTGTTGCTCTGTGTTAGACGTATAATATATTATAATATATTATACTGCTACGATTACCAATGCGCTTACAAACTAAGTACATGAATGGTATGTTGAGCTTAAGCACGGCTTACACACTAGAACTTTTTTGAACACTAGAACACTAATAGATAGAACTAGAACTTACTAATCGAATCGTGTCCCTCCTAATTCCTGTGAATATTTCATTCTAACACGATTAGAACCAACTTTTTAACATCTTTCGACATGGACTCTACATACATAAGTAACAAGGTAGAGCGCCTCCCTGACACCCCAACAGTCCCGTAATCTTTGTAGAGCAACTTCGTCTCTACAAACGTAATCAAATAGAGCATCTCTACACACATTGTGCCGACTCTACATCTTAAAATAGAGTCGGAGGACGTGGCTCTTTAATTATGGACGGAGGCTTTTTGTTAGTATTGAGGCTATTTTTAGATAGCTTGGGGAGAGATAGAGATTTGCAATGTTGACTCTATGTTGATTTTGTAGATACGAATCTTTGTGTATAATTTGTAGAGGTATGTTTAATGTATGGTTGTCAAAATCGATTCGATTTTGAGATGGGAGATATTACTTTGTGTTTTAATGAGATTCGGTAGTGTAAAATTTCATAACAATGTCATGGAGATCGCTACACATCAACGACTTATAAGTGCTCACTACTGACAAAAAAGCTTCTTCTCACACAGAGAAGGTTTGAGCATTAGTGATTGGCTATTAGTAGTAGACGGATTGGTGATTTCAAACTCATAATTTGCAGACTGTATTTTCTTTGAAAGTGTTCAAAAAATTTAAGGCAGTATATAATAACTCGGAAGGAGTAACTATGGTATATGCCAGGTTTCGAACCCACATGAGAAGCGGATGCTTCAACCTTTGGGCCACGCGATAATGATAATACTAGTGTAGGAAAGCCAAGCTACGGCACAAATGGGTCGGCTCGGCCGGAGTGATACCACGGCCTCACAAAAAGCCATTGTAAAACAAATACAGCGTTATGTTTCGTCGTGAGAACACGTTACGGGACGTCTAATCCATCCCCTCTTTCTATCCCTCACCAATCCCTAAATCCCCAAAACCCGTAAAAGGTCAGCAACTCAGTTGTAACTTCACTGATATGCGGATGTTCATGTGCCAACACGTAATCAGTCTGCTCGATAATATGATATAAAAAACGACCTAACAATATTAATTAATTTCAAGTAAGATTAAATAAATCAATATTATTGAGTATCAAACAGTTTTATTTGAACTCCAAATGTATTTGCTAAAACCAATTAATTAAAACAAATACTTAGACATTGGTAAATAACTCACAAACAGAAAAACAAACTCATTATTTACTGATGAGCCTGTATGTACATATTACAAGTAAATAAAAATTAATTAACTTCTACATTGATGGGCTAAAGTAAACCAAATAGTTAAAGCAATAAAGATTAAATTCGAATATGTAACAAATACAAATACTGAGCTGAGGTACTCTGAAATACATACAAGGTTTTTTGAAAAGAAACCTTACAACAACGACGTCAAAGTTGAAATTCCTTTACATAAAGAATCTGCGGTCGAACCCGAGACAAAGCAAAGCACGTGGTTGCTTTCGGAAAATTTCTTTTGAATTCCATTCTTACTGTGAAGGAATCACGGTTGAAATTTGTTTAAATAACAGATTCCTGAATACCTTGTTCAGTTTTCTTATGTGGGGCACCATGTCCTTTGTTACAGGAATAAGGGAAAATAATGACGTCAAAATAATATACAGAATTGTGGCAACTGGCAACGTTTAAGTGTGGGAGAGCCATGCTTCGGCACAAATGGGTCGGCTCGACCGAGTGATACCACGGCCTTACAGAAAACCGGCGTGAAACAACCACAGCGTTGTGTTTCGCCGTGTTAGTGAGGTTACCGGACGTCCAATCCTTCCCTTCCCCCAATCCCTCCTCAATCCCTAAATCTCCAAATCCCTAATCCCTAAAAGGTCGGCAACGCACTCGTAACTCCTCCTTGCGGGTGCATCAGGTAATCCGAATGCTCGTTTGCCAATCTATTACATAAAAAAAACCGTACTCCGAGTTATTTAATATTATTTTCTAAACAAACTCGACCGTTCCTTGAGGATTACAACAGTGGATGTCCAAAATTATTTGTCAATACCTACTTAATTTAAAGTCTTCGGTTTTTAAAAAGAAATTTATCAGGGTAAAAACTTCAAATTGTTACATTAATTGAATGAATTGCGTGCTGCGAATTGTCCATTATCTACCACTGAAGTCACCTCTAATATAATATATAATAATATAATACTGAAAAAAAAACAACTTCAAAGTAAATGTCAAAGTCTCGTTATTGACTTCTATGGACTAAGAATAGTAGGACAGCCAATAAGACTGGGAGAGCCAAGATTCTGCACGAATGGGTCGGCTTGGCTCGATTGGAGTGATACCACGGCCTCACAGGAAACCCGCGTGAAACAACTATCGTGGTGTGTTTAGCCGTGCTTATGAGTTACTGGAGGACCAATCTTTTCACTCTCCCAATCCCTAAATCTTCGAAACCATAATCCCCAAAAGGCCGGCAAAATCAAAGTCAAAATCATTTATTCCAACTAAACCATAAATAGGTACTTTTAAAACGTCAAAATAGACAAGTAGTCTGTCAGGCTGTTGGTCAGTGAAGCTAGGTGCTCATTCCAAATTGTAGATTCGAATGGAGAAGAACGAGCAAGGAAGTCCATGCAACGCACTCGTAACTATTCTAGAGTTGCGGTTGTCTATGGGTGGTGCTTACCATCTGGTCATCCGTATACTCGTAGACATATATTTATTTATTTATTTATTTAACACTTTATGTACATATAAAAAAAAAATACATACAAAGGCGGACTTAATGCCCGAAGGCATTCTCTACCAGTCAACCTCACGGGTGATGCAGAGAAGTGTTAACAATAGGTTCTAAACAAGCACACAAATGATTAAAAAGCATAGGCATATAAGGCGACATATACATATAATACAAAAATATAATATATGAATACAATAAATATAACCTACAAATACACATATAACATATAAATAATACATAAATAATATAATTAAATATGGGAAGAATAGATTACGAGTATATACAAGAACAAAAATAACAATACACTAATTAGTGGAATCTGTCAGTTTCTCTAGCAAATAATTGTGAACTTTATGTTTGAAAGATAGCCGACTGGTTGCCGTCCTGATATCCGTGGGCAACGCATTCCACAGCAAAATTGATTGGACAGAAAAAGAATAATGTATAAAGTCAGTTCGGTGTGAGGGACAGTGGAGGAGACGATTATTTGTGGACCGAAGATATTTGCTGTGGTTGGCGCTTACATACTGAAAATAAGGGGCCAAATAACTAGGAGAAGTAGGGGAATAAAGAAGAGAGAATAAAGTGGTTAGCGCGCGTTGTTCCCTGCGCTGACGTATGGGTAACCACTTTAGTTGCAATCGATATGCAGAGACATGGTCGTATTTGCGCAGATTGAAGACGAATCGAATGCAGTTATTCAGAAGGCGGTCAAGTTTGTTAAGTAGATCTGCATTCAGGTCGTAATAGCAGACATCCGCATAATCAATGATAGGGAACAACAAGGATCGAACAAGCATTGCCTTGGTGGAGGACGGAAGAAAATTTTTTAGACGGTATAGTGCCCGAAGCGTTCCCGTTACCCGTTTACAGACAACAGCGACGTGAACCCGCCAGGTAAGACAATTATCGATGTATAGGCCGAGATTCTTCACATCACTACTCAACGAGATGATCGCACCGTCGAAAAGGATAGGCGGCACAGCTTTGCTATCGACCCTTCCGAATGTACGGGAGCTCCCCAAAATTATTGCCTGACACTTGCTCGGATTAACGGCAATGCCAAACTTTGTTGACCAGTCATTCAAGGCAGCCAGGTCCGCATTCAATCTCGAGATCGCATCAGGCAAATCCTCGACCCTCGCTTGACAATACAACTGCAAGTCGTCAGCATATAGATGGTACGCACACCGAAGTTCGGAGGTAACACAGTTAATAAAAGTAGAGAATAAAAGAGGAGAAAGAATTCCGCCTTGAGGAACGCCAGCCGTTAATTGGCACCAGTTTGACGACGACTCGTCAACCTGGACCAACTGCTGACGCCCCCGAAGATAGGATGAGAACCATTCCAGTGCGCCATCAGAAACCAAAATACGGGAAAGGATAGCTAGCAGGATATCGTGGTCGACCATGTTAAAGGCATTCGAGAAATCCACCAGGACCAACACAGTAACCATTGTGTCCTCCATCCCTGCCCTCACATCGCTGGTAACCTTAAGGAGAGCGGTTGTGGTGCTGTGTCCAGGCCTGAAACCCGATTGGACAGGGCTAATTAAGGAGTTCCGGTGGATGAAGGTAGCGAATTGCTTGTGGACACAGGCCTCGAGCACCTTAGACAAGAAAGGAAGAATTGAGATGGGGCGGAAGTGAGTAGGGAGGGTGGGATTGGAAATTTTCGGAAGAGGACGGACAAAGGCTTTACGCCACAAGGATGGAAAGACTCCGGAGTGAAGGGAATAGTTTACCATATGAGTTATGGTTGGAAGGAGGGGGTCCAGGATGGCCGTGATCATATATCGTGATATATTATCACAACCCATCGCTTTGGATTTAATGGCAAGGATAACTTTTCGGATTTCATCAGGCTGCACTGGAACGAAACGAAAAGGAACTATGGAAGAAGAAAGCTTGAGACCAGCTATTAAAGAAAGCGTCTGTTGTTTGATTTGTGGATCCAGCCGAGTAACGGTTGCGAAATGGCGATTGAGATCGTCCAAACCAATCGAGCTCGGCAGGTCCACATTTTGCGCTTTGCCGATACCTAGAGTTCTGAGAAACTTCCAGATATCAGCAGAAGAAGAAGAAGAAGAGATTCCATCAAGTATAAAGCGGCGTTTTGCGTTACATACCATCTGATTACACCTGTTCCTCGCAATCTTAAAAGCCGTCCAATTCTCCTCAGTGCGATCCCTCTTATGCCTACGAAACGCACGATCTCTGCGTCGCATCGCCATCTGTATCCCACGAGTCATCCAAGGCGCAGGCGGTCGCTTCAGTTTTACCTTTTTGATGGGAGCATGACGGTTGTACAAATTGGTCAAGATATTGTTGAATAATTCAACCATTCTGTTGACATCTGTAGCTACCATAAGTGGGCTCCAATCAGTGGTCGACACGTCTTGAAGTAGGCTGTCAACGTCCATCCGCGCAAAACAACGCCTATATCGAACCCTGGGATTGACCCTGGGTGGTTTGAGGATGTAGGAAAGGAAAATCAGGTCGTGATGGGAAAATCCTGGCGCCTCATATTGGCCATGAGACGAAACCAGAGAGGGATTGGATATGACAATTAAATCGAGCCAAGAGTCATTACCAGCAACGTTGTGGTGAGTAGGTTGGAGAGGTAGCAGGTGAAGACTTGCTGACTCGATCAAATGTCGGAGTTTGCGGGAACGAGAGGAGTTGTTGGCAAGGAGATTAGTGTTAAAATCACCCATGATTATGTGATGCGCATACTCCGAACCCACGGATTCAAGTACTGTTTCGAATTCAGTGAAGTAATCGACAGAGGGAGGACAATAAACCACACCTAAAATGAGCTTCGCCCCTCGGACACAAACCTCAAGAACTATATACTCCGCAGCACCGTTAGGGGATGACGTGGAGATAACCTTGTAAGGGAAATCGCTGCGGAGATATATAGCCACGCCACCTCCCCTACCGTCCGTACGGTCATTCCGTATCAGAATGTAACCGGTTAAGGGATAGGTGACCGACAGAAGATGAGGCTTGAGCCAAGTTTCGGAAATCAGGACGGCATGAACGTTGCTGTTATTAAATGCTTCATACAGCTCACTGTAATGGCTGGGTAGGCTCTGAGCATTAATGTGACAAACATTTAACAATCGAGAATTATTATCCTCAAATTGTTTCTTCAGTAAATCACCCAGAGATTCAGTCAATGAGCAGAAGCTATCACTACCAGACGAACTATCTTCATTTGCAGAGAAAAAAGAATCATTTTCAGACATTAATAAATATATGAATTATATAATAAATAAATATATGATGTATAATTAGACAACACATAAATTAATTACTAATTGGTTATAATATGCTTGCTACTAAAGATATGCAACTCTGCACCACCCGCCAGCCAACAACAAACAGAAAAACACAGATAGAAAAATACAAAAAAAAAAATTAAAAGCACATTAATATACCATTAATGAACACATTAAAAAACCAAGTGGAAAAAAAAAAGAACATAGACATTTAGGTTCGGTGCGATATCCGAACGCAACTCGCTTTCATACAATGAATGTGTCATATTAGAGGGTGGAAATGTCACGATGACAATGACAAGTGACGGCTAGATCTTCGTGACACTGATATGAATAATAAATAAGTTTTAACGACAATAATTAACAAATAGTTTGCGGGGTAACTTCGTATGATACTATGATATTAAAAGAGAACAAAGGAAAAGTACTGCAACAAGAATTGTGGGTAGAAAAGTACAAGTAAAGATATTGCAGATCACAGGAAATCAACTTATAGCAAAACGGGAACAGGAATAACATAAAAACACAAACGGTAAGTTTATAAGTTGTTGAAAAAAACCTCTCGCACAGTATGGTTAGTTGATCTAGCCAAGTTAAACTAACTATTTGCGTGTTGATTTCAGGCTCACCGTATGTGCCTCTGCTCCGCCCCCGGCTGCCTTCTGCGACACACTCTGCACACTAGGATATTTGTCAAGGAGAGGACTAAGTTCTTCCATGCAAATGACTCTGTGCTTGCTTCCGTCGGACGCCTTGAGAAAGATGTTACCGTCCTGAGTCCAGCAAGCACGCATGCCGAAATGCTGACGCGCTCTAACAAATACCTCCTGTCTGGGCCTAGTCAGGAATTCCTTGACAGAGATTTTGGTGCCCTGTAGTCGAGTCTTTGCCCTCCAGACCGAAGCCTTGTAGTCCACACTAGAGAACCGAACCAGGATTGGCCTATGATGATTTTTATTATGCACTCCAAGTCGGTGACACACCTTAAGCGCAGACATTGGGAAATCCTGGCCCAATTTGGCATTAATGACTTGCAACGTTACCTGGCTGCAGTCTTCCTTGTCCTTCTCTGGGATGCCTTGAAATATAACAGCCTTCCGACGGTTTCGCATTTCAAGGCCATCTATATTTCTGCAGCACTCTGTGACCTGGCTCCGCAGCAGCTTTAACATATCAAAGACCAGCTCCCGGAAGGTGCGGAACTCCTCAGCTATCCTGGCCACGGTGTCCTTCGACGATCCAGCTGACTGGATTTGAGCCTCTATATCACCCATCCTCTTCAGCAAGCTTTCCTGCACGTTCTTATGGACAGTGATGATATCAGTGATCTGTGACATTGTTTGTCTCTGCTCTGTGCTTGTGGTAAAATTAAAGTTGATGTGCTGGCAGGTGGTGGCCAAGTTAAATTAATTTACATGGACCTGGCAAGTTGTAGCACTTACTCTATACAGTTATTACACTTTACTAATCCAAATTTAGGCAATTAACTAATTTTATAAATTTAATTTAATTAATTTTGAAAAATAAATAAATTTGACGTGTTTACTCATTTAGCACCCACCATCATATGATACATAGGAGGACATATATGATACAATTGGCCTTCATTCAGCCTTACATAATATATAATATTTCACGCTATTCAATTATTAAGTTCGATATTTTATTGCTGCGTCCATACCTTTTGTATTATTCATTCAAATATAAGCATATTGAGCGTGGCTGACGAAATCATTGTCGCATTGTTAGGAGCCATTTGCAAGTCGTGGGTGTCAAAAATTGTGTTATGTACTACGTCGGTAATATTTATAAAATATACATGTAATATCGAAATTATAACGTTTTATATGAGTATTGCGGTTTTAGGTCGTGAATTGAGTTTTGTAATACTTTGAAATTGCAAGGTGTGTTCTCGGGTGCCACGTTATCGAACCACGATAAGTAAAATAAATCAATTAATTAATGAATTTCAGTAAATTAATATAAATGTCCACATATGCTTCGGTACAAGCTGCTGTGACCGGAGTGATACCACGCCTCACAGAAACTTGCGTAAAATTACCGTTGTCACGGGAAGAGCAATGCTCCCCCACCTCCATCTGCAAGTCCCAAAACCCTAACCTACCAATAGTTACCTCATCCCCAAAAGGCTGACAATACACACATAACAGCTCTGGTGTTACAGATGTTAATGAGCGGCGCCAATTGTTTAGCATCAGGTGGTCAGACGTCTGTTCGCCGTATCACACAAAAAAGATGACAGCGAAAATATGCGAAATTCTTTTCATCGAATAAAAGCGGGAAAAAATCAAGTTGACATATTCACGAGGACCCTATAGACTGAACGTTTTAATTTTTTTCAAACTAGTAAATCACTTAGCCTTCTTTGAAAAGGCTAACAATCGATTTTCATCAATAATTGTAAGTCCTAACACATGACAAAAGCAGTGATGCCTGAAACTTTTTGAAATGGGATGACCCTTGCCTGAAAAGGGCTGAAATTAATTTCCAGGGAAAGCCTGTGAGTGGCAAGTTATTGACAACTTACTGATAAACTAATACACGTGTTACATAAACCTAACAATATTACCAACACGTTCCCCATTTGTTAGTAATTGTAGTTACTATAGTTGTGTGTGTCGTATTGAAAATAATTGCCCTGGTAGCATCGATCACTAATTTATTAGTGATCGATGCTACCAGGAATCGATCACTAATTTATTAGTGATCGATTCCTGGTAGTGACTAATCCAAAAACTAACTAATGCGGGTAAATTCATAAACCTTCTTTTTTTTTAAAGCAAGCTTTTATGGAACTTGCAATGTGTGAAGTTTCTTGCTCCTTCTTTTAAATTCGGAACGAGCACCTAGCTTCACTAACGAACAGACTGACAGACTACTATTCTATTTCGACGTTTCAAAAGTACCTATTTATGGTATAGGTGGAATAAATGACTTTGACTTTGACTTTGTATGTGTGTAATGTTTATGATGTGAAATCTTGTATGTTACTAAATCTTGAAGCAGATATCTTCAACCAAACTAAGAGTTGAAATTATACACGTAATATACGTTTAGCTTTCTTGAACATAGATACTAAGATATATGACTTAATTTTAAAACTTTATTGTTTCCCGGAACTTATTGATTAACCAGACCAAAGCACAAAGTCTTTTTTTGGAAAAACTTTGCATCACCTTGAAAAAATACATAAAACTACATCATAAATAGGTAAGATTACATATACCAGCATCTAAATCTTAGACGTGCCTTCTAATTCTCTATGTACCCTCCTGAATCGACTTCATCTCGATTTTTCTCCGACTGACAACCTTATCGATTTCCAATAAACCACGTCGAAGATAAAACGCGTTCTGAAACTTTTCTTCGGCGTCGCAAAGTGTTGAGGTCCTGAAAATTTTATGTTCTCAATAAATATTGTAATTTTAAATTCAATTCGAACTTCTGTGTTGATAATAAATTATTTACCGATCACCGAAAATCTTAGTTGAATTTCCAATATTGACAATAGAGTCTTAAATGGCTAGCTTTGTATTAAGAAATAAACAATTAAATTATATTTGCAAGTAGGCCATATATCGTCATAAAAAAAACTATAATAATATGAAGCACAACAATAAACAATCTACTTACTTTAAGGACCTATTTTAAAATTAATTTATTATTTTATTTGACAGCTTATTCGTGAAACTGTTAGGCAAGGCAACTCGACTAGTTTCAAAGGACGCATGCGGCTCATAGGCACTCACACGAAACACGTCAAGTTAGTCGCCAAACAGTTACTTAAGTAAGCTGCTACCATAATAACTAACTTACAGACTTACATATTAACTAAAACACAACAAACATCTAAAACATAATATGACACGCTAACAAATATATCCCGTACTCCCATCTATTTATAAGCCGCATGTTCGTCCGCTTACTGCCGTGGGCGGTATTGTCCACACGAGCCCTGACCTTTCCCCTAATACTATATTGTTTCCCCTCGCCAATATCTCAAAGTGACATGCGCGTAATTGTGTTTTTGTTTTTCCAACGTTTTGTTAATGTATACAAAGGTATGACGTCATAACTCTTGGTGCTCTTTAGTGGCGCCCACGCTGAGTTTTGATCTTTTTACATTAGGTGCGTGGATCATGTAAGTATATTAATTTTGTTTATGGGGCGATTGCGAGGTTATTTCGAAAGATAGAATAATATAATTTGAGATTCAGGTGATTATTTAATTCGGCATTTAATTGTAAAACGGATTTAAAAAGAGTAACCATGTCTTCTTCATGGGTCTGCACTTTGGATCGAGCAAATAGCTTCACAAGAAGACACATGACACTTTTTTTAAAATATCATATTTAATTATTTTATTTCACATTCAAAAGTTTTGATGGTTTAATTGAAATAGATGATTAGATTTTGACTTTGAGGTTAGTAATACAACTCTAAAAACTTAACCAATAAATCAATATTTTCAAAAAAACATTACACTAAGGTATGATACACAACCCTGTAATCAAATATTAGGTAAATCATTTTTCCATTAGAATAAAAAATACAAACAAACTACATAAAAATACCAAAACATTCAACCTTCAACAATTAATAAAAACAAATGTGTCTACATCTGTTTTGTCTACACCATGAATCAAATTCACACTTCGTTTAAAAACAAAAACAGAAAATTTCGTGCCAGAATTATTTGTATAAATAACAAAATTGCTAAAGTAAACAGCTGTTTATAAAATCGTCGACAAATCATAAAACTTTATTGTTAAAACCTTCGTTCATTGTTCGTAATAACAAGCTATCAAATGCCAGTTGTGCCAGTAAGTGGCAACAAATGGTTGCCATTTGCCTAACGTTCTAAGTGCACACGCAAACAACATGTATACACAAATGATAGCTAGTTTTAACTCTTTATTACACGCTTCGAGATCCATTAGTAACGATCTTTGATATCGTATTGTTACATTTAAGTGAACAATTTATGAATGAATTTCTTTTTTTTCGCATAAATATTCAAGACAGGTATTTTGCAGTAGTTGAGTATTTGCTAATACAGCATAAATGATATTGTAAAAATGTAGAAAATTGTATTTTAAAATAAAAAAAGAAGCGGCATTCAAAAACTCAGACTCATTACTCAACCTGTCTGTAAAATGGTTAAGCGCAATAGGGTTTATTTTCAGCCGTTCATTAATTAATAATACCCGACGCAGATTAAGAGAAGGAACGGGGTAGTTTCCAGTCAGTAAGAGTCAGACACTCCCTCTCGCCCCATCTAAGGTGGGACGTGAGGAGGGAAAAAACTATCTGTAAAAGCCTTAGTCAAATCCAACGAAGGGAAAACAAGAGATATCTTAGAAGCAGTTGTTTATATAAAATTGATAAAAATATTTGTAGCTACGAAAAAAACAATATTCATCCCAAAAGATATTCACCTGACTCATAAAATATGTACACGACGTACAGTGTAGCGAGTGCCTTCCAAAAGTTATATAGATAACATTCCACAAAGCAAATCTAGCGTATACCTGTGTGCCTAAAAATAACCAAATTTCGTTCGTGTTTACTTCGCGTTGTGTGCTCAAAATTTATACATTTGTTGAGTAGTCCTTTACTGAATAATTCATACAGCGGGATATTTTTATGAGGCCGGTTTATAAGGTGCGAGCAAACTAGAGCGATTCTGTACAATGTCACTTTCACACCTCGCTGTAAGTAGATCGCTGTAAAATTTACATTTACTAACTAAATCGTTAGCAGACTCTCGAGTGAACTAGATCTTAGCTTAAACTCTATTGAATTATCAACTAAAAGTTATAGAATATGCAGTACATAATATGTCTTTATTATACTATATTTCTTGGATTATATTGAAATTGAGAATGATCTTTCGGCGGCGGTATTTCCGAACCGACAAACCATAAAGAAACAAACGTGCTCCTTCTTAAAACTCCAGCAACGCACCTGTGAGTCCTCTGGTGCCGCAGGTGCCCAAGGACGGAGATCACTTACCATCAGGTGATCCGTCAGCTCGTTTGCCTCCTATTCCATAAAAGCATCTTTAAATATATGTGTTGTACATAAAAAAACAAATGAAAGCGTTTGGTAGTTAGATACGTTCATATTTACAACGCTTTACGATAGTAATATTGATATTGTAGATATCAAATGACTGTCAACAAAAGGGTGTTGGATAAAAGGGACAATGTTTTTCATTACCAAATTTTCATTTCCTAGTTTTGGATTTCTCTCGATTATTTTTTTATTTAAAAGTAACAGGTTAAAAAAACGAAATTTTACAGTTTTTTTTTAATATCTTTGTGTCTTCGCTAAAGATCGCACATATTTTTACATTAAATGATAGAAAAATCGTGAATTTAGAGCTTTTGCCCGCTACTTCGTTCGCGTGGAATAGTGAATTCCTGCAATTCTAAATGTTTAATAAACTCTAAATAATAAATCCTATGTCCTTTCTCGACTTCCAAACTATGTCTGTAGCAAATTTCACACAAATACGTTCAGTAGTTTAGGCGTGAAGAAAAGACTGATAGACAGACAGAGAGGCAGAGTTACTTTCGCATTTGTAATATTAGTTTGGATTTAAAACATTCTCTGATTATCAATACCAGCTTTTTAATATTGTTACAGCCTAGTTAGCAGTCAGCCTTAGATTTTAATATGTGTCTGTTATTACGTGATACTAGAACGGTATGTGGTTCCGCATTATGATGATATCCTAGTACAATATTCGACATGTATAGTGAGTAAATATATTGGGATAGGGTATTTAATTGTATCTTCTTAATATTTGTGTAATTTGAACAGGGTTTTGTAATAGTATAGGTATTTTTATCAAGAAATTATTATAAAGTACCTTGGGTTCCATGTATGTAATCTGCTAATGGAATTGAAACGATAACTGTTTGCTCATAGAGACACCTTTTTACTGCTGTACTCATAAGAAGCTAATGTTTTATAAAATGTCGTAAAGTCAAAATTCATGGAAATAAATGAAAATATTTGTATGAAACTGAAAATTCATAAGCAATTTATTAATATTAGATGTAATAAGTACTTCCAATAAGTTTCGACATATAGTTTTCAGGCAGCGACAGTTTGTTTAAAATCACGCAACAACTACCGTCTTCAAGATTACACATACTAAAATTTTGTCATGTGTCATTGGTAAGTACGTTTACAATTCGCATACTGTTCACACCCAGGCTTAAAACAACAATTTTGAGGAATTAGGAACAAGGAAGGCAATCGAAGCCACAAAACCTCACACGGCATCCAGTTGCCCAACAGCATGTCAATTCTGAAGTCAATTAATTTAAATAAGTACAAAATGTCCTTAAAAATCAAATTTTTCACGTCACACTGATTAATTACACTCTTAAAGATGAGTCCAACAGTCTCTAGTTTTAATTGGCAATTTTATTTCGTTAAGTTTCAAATTCAAGAACAGAAATTCAAATTTCGAATTCAGGAATAAAAAGAAAAATGAAATTTAACAACAGCCAATGATTAATGACTGGCAATTAACACGCACACTATCAACGCTTTATTACCTTTCACAATACGATACTTGTTTTAATTATATTTTGGAAACTTTATAAATATTATAACTTCAATAAACGTTATTAATATTTTCAAAAAGCGAAAGAAAAAATGACATAATATGAAGAAAAATCTGATGAATTATTAGGATCTGTTTCATTCTTAGAATGTTGCATTTTTATTTATTTATTTCTTCTTCACACAAAACAGTCTGAATGGCGGACTTAGAGAGATAAAGAGGCTGATTGGTGATCCAGATTTGGTTGGGTCCAATCTTCAAAGTCTCGAGCACAGGCGCAGAGTAGCCAGCCTTGCGGTTTTCTACAGGATGCATTTTGAAGGGTGTGCTCAGGAATTGCACGATTTGATTCCGCCATCCCAATTTCACCTTCGGACATCTCGGCGTACGGCGAATATCCATCCTTACGTTGTTGAGACACCTGCGGCACGGACTAAGCGTTTTGCCTCGTCATTTATACCGCGTACATCGAGGGATTGGAACAGTTTGCCGTCTGCAGTCTTTCCGTCCGGATACAATTTAGGTGTCTTCAAGGCTAGAGTGAATAGGCTCTTAATAAACTAGTGCGCCATACCATCAACGATTGCATCACTGCTTACCATCAGGTGGAATCGCAGTCAAGCACTAGTTGTCCTGTAAACTTTGATGTTGTTTCGTTGTTTTTCGTTTTGCAAATACATAAGTCGGGGCAGCAGATGGAAGTGTAATAATGTACCGCCGCTCCTGATGAAACTGAACTGAGCAGGAAAAGGAGTGGTGTGATTTTTCGTCAGTAAGAGTCAGGCACTGCCTCCGAGAGCGACAGAAGGCATATATTATGATAATTTTTCCCCGGCTTTAAACAAAAAAATCTTTTCACATACGAATAAGAACCGAATATAACCAAAATATCACGACATAGAAAACAGCTTTACCACAATTTATAATTCAGAAAGGTTTTATTCGATCTTCAATTGTTCACTTTACGAACGTTGTCTGAAAAATTCATATTGTGTCGTGGAAAATACCGTTTATTATATAAATATAGAAAAAAACTTCTTATGCAAGGTTTTAAGGCAGGATCGTTAACATAAATAATATCATAATTTTTCGAATAAATATAGGTAAAAGTTTATCACTAGCCTATAAGTGCTACTTTCTGAATAAAGGTCTCTTCTCATCCGGAGAAGGAGGAGCGTTAATCACCATGCTTACCCAATTTATCAGCAACTTTTAACTTATAATTTAAAATTAGTAAAACTATTTGCAAAAATCCAAGAAAATTAGATACTAATGGGCCGTCCCTTTACACGGGAATGCAGCGTCCAACCGCCTCGGTCTACATCATATATATTATTATTTTTCTCGCTATTTAGCATGGTATCGAAAGCGAATTCAAAAGTCAAAAGAAGGTCCCGACTTTAGCAAACACAGCATAAAAATAATGATGAGAATCAGTGTATCCGTTCCCACATTATGCTATGATCAAGAGAAATTGGAATTATGATTAGGAATTATAGAAAAAAATAAGTAATAAGGTATAAGACTTCGTTCTTTCATTGAAATCGATTGAGCATAAAAAACTATTATTGTTCAGAGAATACAAAACAGCTTATGAATAACGTCCTCATAAACAACTGAGTTCCTCCTAGTTAATCAAGAGATTATTCCCCATTATAAAAATACGGAGGAGGAAATAAATGAATTGGAAATTCCAGAACATAAAAAATACGAGAGTTAGTCGCAGTTACTAATGGATGGTGTTGCAGACGATTATATTCAAATGGATTTTCATGTAACCGGGGCGTAGCGCTAATGGTGCAGGAAAACTTTTCGCTTCGGAAAAATTTACGGCTGTCTAGTTTGGGGACAAAGTTGGTGGTGAGGTTGAACCTATTATAGAAGGTGGGATCCCTATGTCATGTTTCTTAAAAGGGTGGATTTTTGTGAAAGAAAATTCTGATTCTGAATTCTTCAATAGAATATGGTCTAGAATAATATATGTATTATTGGCGGAAGAGTGACGTCTTGGCTGTCATCGGAGGGGATGTTGGTGGGAGAAGCTACGGTTGCCTATAAAAGGGCCTGCGCGCTCAGTGGAGTCCTTTTCTGCGTTGAGTACACATGGTACAAGGGAACCTCTGCTCGTTTGAAGGGTTAAACTGTCTTGTCTGCTATTAATTTTGCGTGTCTTTAGTTTAGATTGATCTATGTTTGTAATTTCAAAATTCGTTATTTAATTAAAATTTAAATTGTTGTTTATTGTAATTGTGTTATTAATAAATAAGATTGTGATTTGTATTTTTTTTAATATTTTCTTCCTGAAGTTGCCAAAATCAGAAGTGGGATACGCCTCGCGTTCCATTTCGTTTTGTTCGCCTTGAATCAAGACAGTTTAAAACTTCGTAACGTATTTTTTTTTTCTTTTTCTTAAGTGGGTACATTTCAACATTTAAATTAACTGTTAAGCATTTGTAACGTCCGCGTAATTAATAAGGTTCAAGTGTAAGTGTGTATTAGTGGTTTTGGTGAGTACGTTCCAGTTTTTCTTGATATTTAGAAAGCAAATTCTTTTGTTTACGTATAGTTGTAGAATTTTACAATCATATGTTTTGATTTGTTGCTATTCATACAATTGCTTTGATTTATTTAAATTTTCTACCGATTCCTTTTATTTGATTTGAAACAAGTTAGAAAGAAACAAGATGCCTAATAGCCATAGAAGAAGAGGCCGTTCAGTGAGTCGAGAATCGCGTCATCATCGTCGTGATGTGCGCTCTAGGAGCCGTGAATCTCGCTCTCGGGGTCGCATCTCACGTTCTAGGGGTCGTGAATCGCACAATAGTCGACTTGATTTGCAAGGGAATAGAATTCCTAGGCAACCTGATATTGCTTCTAACAGTCTATTAACTCAACAAATGCAACAAATTTTAGATCGATTGACATCGCTTGAGGAAGACCGGCGTGTGTCACGTGCAGCATCGCTGCGACAACCGTCCAACCAGCAGCAGCAGCTCGTGGAAGAGACTGCGACTACGGCACGAGATGGAGCAGGTTTTCGTGACTCGGCAGCTCCGTCTTCACCTGGACGTTCCGTGAGTGCAGCCGCCGATCGCGATGCTACCGTGACCGATCGTTTGATTGACGCCATACGATCCATCAACACTACGGTAAGATCCAACCAAGCTTATTTTATTTCTAATTTCGATCCTAGTGTCAATGATATAGACACTTGGTGCGAGGAGGTAGACCGCGCGAAGGTTTCAAATAATTGGACTGATAATGAATGCTTGTCCCGCATTGGGAATTGCCTCAAAGGAGATTCGAAGACGTGGCTCAATGAGTGGGTCACTAGTGACCGCACATGGAGCAACTTTATAAGGGAATTCAAGCCCTTATGTCCTAGGAAGCCAGATGTAGCGAATATCCTATACGAGGTTATGAGCACAAACTCTGATAGGTACCCAACATATGCCGATTATGCCCGTCGCTCTTTATTGAGACTCCGTATAGTCAAGGGCTTAAGTGATGAACTCATTTCTGCAATTGTGATTCGAGGCGTAATGGATCCTCAAATCCGCGCCGCTGCCACAAATGCAAAGCTAATGCCTAACGAATTAGTAGAATACCTCTCCATCTACGTTAAATCGAACTTAAACTCAAAAAAGTATACCAACCCTTCTAATAATGATCGTTCTTTTAAATCTACCCTCGAAACAAGTCAGCGTAAGCGAAAATTCGAAGATGGCACATGCTTTTTGTGTGGGAAATATGGTCATAAGTCTTCGAATTGTCACAAACGCCAGGCTGCTAACAGTTCTAATAATAGCAATGGAAATGTACAAAGAAATTATCCAGTCTCCAGCTCAAGTAAAACAGAGCCATGTAGTTTTTGCAAAAAACCTGGTCATAGGGTAGAAACGTGTTTCGCTAAACAAAAATCAGAGTCGAATAACGCGGAAAATGTTAACTTTTGTCGTAAGAATCTTGACAGCGGGCGTAACGATATTGTTGTAGCGGTCATTCAAGGCATACCTGTCGATGTCCTCATCGACAGCGGGTCGAGCATATCACTGATTTCATCTTCGTTACTGAAATATTTTAAATGCGCGCGCAAGCCTGCCTTCAGAATTTTAAGAGGTATCGGTAGTCAAGACGTTGAATCTACTTACTATGTCACGTTGCCGATAGAATTCGATGAAATAACCTTGGAGGTAGACTTGCATGCAGTATCGCCAGAGTTTCTAAACACGCCTGTTATTGTTGGGACTGATGTGTTAAATCGTGACGGAGTGACCTACGTTCGTACACGTGATCGACAACATCTTGCTTATAATAATAGGTCGCCATATAACGTTATGTGCGCTGTGACAATACATGATACCCCCATTAAGACACCTTTGACCGGTCGCGACCTAGAAAGGCTGCTTGAGTTGATCAACGAATTTTCAAAATTCTTTATTTCCGGGACTGCTGCCACCACAGTCAATACTGGCAGCATGTCTATCAAATTAAATAATCATACGCCTGTTAATTATAGACCATACAGACTTTCGTTGCCGGAAATTTTGAAAGTTCGTGGAATTATTCAAGAACTCCTAGACAACGGTATTATCCGAGATTCCGAATCTGAATATGCGAGCCCAATCCTCCTAGTAAAGAAAAAGGATGGATCAGACCGCATGTGCGTAGATTATCGCAGGCTTAACGGGATTACTGTCAAAGACCGTTTTCCTTTGCCGTTGATTGACGACCACATTGACCGGTTAGGGAAACACAAATTTTTTAGCAGCCTTGATATGGCAACAGGGTTCCATCAAATCCCATTGGACGAAGAGTCGATTCCGCTCACGGGATTCGTCACACCAGAAGGGCATTATGAGTATTTAAAAATGCCCTATGGTTTGGCGAACGCCCCCGTCGTTTATCAGCGTATTATATCGAAAACACTTCGCCGTCAGCTTGAGGCTGGTAAGACCCTTGTGTACATTGACGATGTGCTGATTCTTAGCCATACGATAGATGAGGGCCTTATTCTTCTCCGCGACGTACTTCAGACACTGACTGCGGCAGGTTTTTCTATCAATTTAAAGAAATGCTCATTCTTATCGACTCAAATTGAATATTTAGGCCGCACTATAAGTCAGGGTCAGGTACGGCCGAGTGAGCTAAAGGTCCAGGCACTCGTTGACGCCCCCACTCCAAAAACGGTCAAGCAAGTTCGTCAGTTGCTAGGTTTGGCAAGTTATTTTCGCCGATATATATCGGGTTTCGCTGCTAGAACGGCCCCGATTACTAAACTCACGAGAAAGGGTATACCGTTTCTTTGGGGAAGAGAACAAGAAGAAGCACGCCAAGAAATTATCTCACAATTAACCAGTGAGCCTGTGTTGGCAATCTACGACCCTAACTTGCCTATTGAAGTCCATACGGACGCAAGTTCTATTGGTTTTGGCGCTGTGCTTCTTCAGGTTCATGAGAACGGATGCAAGCAAGCGGTAGGTTATTTTAGCAAGCGAACGCAGGGTGCCGAGCCCAGATATCATTCGTACGAGCTCGAGACGCTAGCCGTTGTCAAGGCCCTGCAACACTACAGACACTACCTGGTCGGCGTTAACTTTAAAGTAGTGACCGATTGTAATGCACTGAAATCAACGCAGCAAAAGAAAGATCTCTTGCCCCGTGTTGCCAGGTGGTGGATGTACCTACAGGACTTCGACTTTACCCTAGAGTATCGTAAGGGTACGTCTATGTCGCACGCAGACTACTTGAGCCGAAATCCTGTTAATGTTTGCGAAGTACGCAGACAACAGAATTGGGCTCGAATTGCGCAGGCGGCTGACGAAGAGACACAACAGCTTATCCAAAGACTGACAGACGGACAGCTAGACACTACTCATTACGTTCACAAAAATGACCTGCTTTTTTATAAGTGTTCTCCAGTGGGAGAAGAGCCCAGGTACTTATGCTATGTACCTAAAGGTCATAGGCTTAGTCTGCTTAGGATATTTCATGATGAACATGATCATATTGGCGCTGATAAGACTTTAGAGCTTATTAGAAAACATTTTTGGTTTCCTTCACTAAAGTCATTTGTCAAAAAATACATAAGCCATTGTATCATTTGTTTAACCCATAAAAAGATTCCTAGAGACCCACAGCAGCCAATACATTCTTGGGAAAAACCCTGCACCCCTTTTGAAGTAATTCATACAGACACATTAGGTCCTCTACCTCAATCAAATGGTTATCGCTATGTACTCATTATAATCGATGCTTTTTCAAAATTTTGTCTTTTGTATCCTATGTTTGGTCAAGACGCTAACGAACTGAAACGACTTTTTACAAATGTCATTTCTCTATTTGGTACACCAAAATTAATAGTAGCAGACCGAGGCAGAATGTTCCAGAGCTCAGAGTTTACAAAACTCGTAACTGAGTTGGGCATTGATTTGCATCTGATCACTCCGGAGATGCATCATTCAAACGGGCAGGTGGAGCGTTACTGTCGAACATTGTTAAACATGATTCGCATACAATGCAATCATCGTCAAGATGAATGGGCAGACTTGATGTGGCGATCTCAGCTAGTTCTTAACATAACAAAGCAGAAAACCACTCAGCTTTCACCATTGAACTTGTTGGTTGGTATTGAAGCTGCTACGCCCCTCATACGTCACCTGGTGCGCGACGTGGCCTTGGATAGTTCGCATCCAAATCGTGAAGCGCATAGAGAAATGCACAGACAACGAGCTTCGGAGCGTTTAGCTCGGAACCAACGTCAACAAGACGAGACTGTGAACGCTGGTCGAAAATCCCCCCGATCATTTGAATGTAACTCACTTGTTTTTGTTATTAAGCAGGCGCAATCGACTGGCAAGCTTGACTCCGGCATGCGCGGACCCTATCGCGTGGTCAAAGCGCTTCCCCATGGTCGATACGAGCTGCAACTACTGGCAGGTTCCTATGGCAAATCGACGCAAGCTGCGGCCCAGTTTATGAAGCCGTGGCGCGGGGAGTGGACTCCAGAGACATGCGCTGCATACTTTGATGGTAAGACGTATGATATGCTAACGTCGTGCCTATGTCATACGTTTGTATTCTTTTCATGATACGCTAACGTCGTGCCTATGTCATGTTATTTTAGTGTGAACCATGATAAGCTAACGTCGTGCCTATGTCATGTGTTCATTTTCAAATTTGAGAAACAAGCTAACGTCGTGCCTATGTTTCTCGTTAACAAAGATAGCTAACGTCGTGCTTCCTCTTTGTTGGTTTTGTGAACTAAGCTAACGTAGTGCCTATGGTTCACTGTAAATTGTGTATGTGAATTTTATGATGAAAATCAGTTTCATAACTAATGTTTTTTTTTCCTTGTATGTTTAGGCGCAGATAGCAATGATGATAATGCGGAGTCTACGCCTGAGCAAGCTGCCAATGTCGATACGCAACCCACCATCGATACTTCGCCTGAACCGATGCCTAGCACATCCAGAGCTGCAGAAGCCCTGCAGCCCCAGCCGCAGGAGAACGGGGACGTCCTCCAGTCAGGAGAGGCCGTATTGGCGGAAGAGTGACGTCTTGGCTGTCATCGGAGGGGATGTTGGTGGGAGAAGCTACGGTTGCCTATAAAAGGGCCTGCGCGCTCAGTGGAGTCCTTTTCTGCGTTGAGTACACATGGTACAAGGGAACCTCTGCTCGTTTGAAGGGTTAAACTGTCTTGTCTGCTATTAATTTTGCGTGTCTTTAGTTTAGATTGATCTATGTTTGTAATTTCAAAATTCGTTATTTAATTAAAATTTAAATTGTTGTTTATTGTAATTGTGTTATTAATAAATAAGATTGTGATTTGTATTTTTTTTAATATTTTCTTCCTGAAGTTGCCAAAAGTATGTATTATTTTCTAGGCTAGGAGTGTTTCATTTTGAAATATTATCCTTCAATATATTCTGTCAGAAACATTTGAAATATGTCCGAACGAATTGGGCAATCCCCATAGTTGCGGTTCTACGTAAATATCAAAACGCATTTAAGTAAAACCACAAATTGTTAAATTGACGCAATGAATTTCCGAGTCATTGTGTAAACACGACTGTAATAATGCCAGACAAAAATGCACCTAATACTCTAGCTTTGAAAGACTAACATTTATTTAAAAAAAAAAACTTATAAAAGAAACGTTTGAACTAAAATAAATGATGACGTTAGAATCACCCTCCAAGCAAAAAGTAGTCTAAGGAAAATAAATCATAAATAAATTAACAATAAAATCATTATTGCCAAGCAAATTAAATCTCATAAATAATACCTACTTCGTTAACTAGAAAAAAATACAAGACAATACAAACAAGACATAATTCATGTTTCGCTAAAGAAATATAGACGTAAAAGGTAACAAAGTGAATTATATCTTCTCATACATTATGGATGTGGAACAAATCCAATTCAATTGGTATTTTACGAGATAAACAACACGTTTCGTTGGTCGAATCAATTCGGAGATTTTCACAAAAACAAATAAGATTTCATTGTTCGCTGTGAACACTTTTTATAGGCAAGAAAAGCCTGAAGTACTATTTTTACTTGTAAGAAAAATGGCTCAAGGTCTTTTACTTGTATGAACGAAAAAAGGATAAAGACAACCCTCTGTCTAAAAAAATAATAAAACCGATAATGAAGGAGTGTTTAGTTACATATAAAATTATATAATATTTACTTACGAATAGACTTTGAGATTTACTTACGAATAGACTGATTGACCATTATGACGTGCCAAAAATACCTATTTAGCTGGAATAAATGATTTTAGCTTTGACTTTGAAAGACATCGTTTTTTTTTCTTAAAGAATAATAATAAAATTAACGAGCAATAGAAGTATCTAAATATATTCAATCAAGGTCGTCTGTCTCAAAAGATATTTAAAGTGTTAAAGGTAAAAAATATCCAATCATTAATTACATAAATCACCTTAAATTTATAGACAAAAGCCTTGAAAGAAACCAAGAAAACGGAAAGTAAAAATGACATAAAAAAGAACAAAACAGCTCCAGTAACTTGTTCATTAACACCCACTACAAAGTAAGTGCTGTTTACTTAACTGTGCTAAGTAATAATTAAGTTTCAAATAAGCTAAGTGAAGTGGACTCTGAAAGTTTTAGCGCAACGACTGCTTGATTGTGTGGCGAAACACTTTGGACTTTGTAGGGCAAAGCACTTCAGGTGAGAAATGGTAATCCTAACCCAGACTTAGGGCATAAACTTAACTTCATATATTCAAGGCTTCAAAAAGTTCCTCTCACGTTTTCCCAAAATAGGTTGGAGAAAGAACTTAAAGACCAAGTTCTCTCTCCAACCTATTTTGGTAGAGTAAAATTCATTTGACTTCGGGGCTACTCCAACCGCTTTGGTGTCATAAAAACAGGACTATAAAACAAAGACTAAGCAGAAACGCTCTTTTATGCTTTGAAACTAATAAATTACTATTCCAAGTTGCATTTGAATGGAAGCCATCCTACCAGATGCAGACATTGTGGCAAACTATTACAATTATGTAGCGGAGGCTCAAAGTACAGTAACAAACTGTTACAAGTCCTTAATGATGAGCAGTCTTGAATCTTCTAAATACCGTTTTAAATTAAAATCATTCAAATAAAACAAGTCATCATATCACCAAATTGTTGGTCTGGCTGTGTAGTTTGTATAAGAATTTGTATGTTTGTAAACTCACCCACGATACAGTAGATAATCCCAGTAAAGGACAACGGATTATCAAAAAAAAACTGACAAAAACTTGTCGATCTATCCGGTAAAGCATTACCAAATTTTGATTGAAAATATGTATCGTATATTTTCCTAACACGTTCCCTAAAAACAGTCCGCCATTAATCATAAAATCCATAAACCCCTCGACGGACAAATGATGACACATCACTCTCACATCGTGTTCCAATTTTTTCCCCTCCAAACTATCCATTGATTTGTCACATTCGCCATTTTCGTCAACAGGCTGATTTATTAAAATTCCTCGGATAGATTTTTTATGTTTTCGCTTACGGTTTCACATATTTATTATTTTTGCGTCTAACTTTATGAAGCTGGATTAAGGAGGTGTCTGCCATAATCTTAAACATTTATCTGCAAAATCAGGTCGAGTTATAATACACACACATTCATATTTCATATAGATAAAGTAGATTCAATTTTGTGCACCATATTTACGCGCTAAATATATTAGCTTTGAAACGGGTACATATTTCAAGGCTCTCATATATTTCACTATCCTGGTCTTATGACATATGGAAAAAATGCTTTTCATCATTTTCATCTTTGTTTTCGTTTTCTCGACAGTCTTAAATATTTTTCCACTTCACTCAGGGATTTCGTGCAAGCCAATCACTCTTATGTCCACCAGACCAAGTCGAAATAGCCACAAAATAAGACAACAGCCATTGTAATGTAAATCACACAGAACCCATTGAAACACGAACGTCAGTCATCAACGTATTGACGTGCAAGCGATAAGATATGGGCACTTACTACTCAATTTGAAAAGCTATAGTGGTGACCGATATAATTTTTATAACACCATAAATAGCCATAATAATGTTTATTATAAACACCATTATCAATGATAAGTCTATCATAAATGGATTTACAAGATAAAATATTGTTTAATCGCTGATATTAAACACGTGACATGTGTGTGGTCAAGAGTATATATTAAGTATGGTGGTAATCTGCAAAAGATTAACCATTTACGTCATTATGATTTAATTTATTTATTTATTTATTTATTTATTAATCTCCAACATACAACTATTATCACAGGAGTTTCCTAATACAATAGTGTAGCAACATTATAAAGAAATACATAAAATCAAATGTTGATCTATGTGCTAAATATAGTTAAGTTCACGTATGGTATTAGTTTTATCTATCTTATGATAATGTTATGTAAATTTTCTCTTTTAGAGATTTATAGTTTTTAAAAAAACATTTGAATTTTCATTCAAATGTGTGTCTGTACTTATAGTGTCTGTTTTTACCAGATTCTAGTTCTTAAATCAAACCAGAAGAACGTATTTTTGAAACAATTCTGCAAGTATTTAAATTGCTTTCAACTCTCTACTAACAAATGGTATAAATCTGAGCCCGAAAAGCAAGGCAAACAAAACACAATCACAAAGTTTATACATGCAAATAATTTGTCTCTGTGACAAACGCACGCCAAAAGCCGTTGGTATTTCAAAAACAAAAGTCGAGCGCACAAAATGGCCGCCGGTGTCGCTGGCGATGACGTCACAAAACCCGTCAGTTTCGCATCAAAGTGAACATGATCAAAGAGCTAATGAATGAATGACTGAATGACTGACGTTCTTGCGATGTCAGCCATTCACAGAAATGGTAATACCGCGGTAGATACTGTCTTTAACGTTTATTTATTATAATATTCAGCTAGTTGTCTGTTTGAAACGGTCAAACTCCTTCCTTTGACGGTTATTGTGAGATATTTCGATATTCAAAATCTGAGTAGGAATAAAAAGCCTAAAATATGACAATCGAATCTGGCAATAAATAGATTCTAAATTTATCTGAGGAAGGAAATAGTCCACGTCACGATTTTTAGTCGAAAATACAAAAACAGATTACTACAAATATCATATACATATATGCCCATTTACGACATAGCAATCAAACTGGAACCACGCAGATGGAAAAAAGAATTCAATAACAGAAATATCCTTCCTATTGAATACTACGCAATTTTCAAAGGACATAGCACATTGAATGGCGGTCGTAACGCAACTATGCAGTTGCAATACTTAGATAAAGCTGCTTTCGTTTTTACAATGGTCTATAGAAATATGGGAGACCTGGCGTCAATGGCGTTTTGTGTGCGTGTTTCCAATGCATACGAATTGACAATTGCTTGTCAGCACTATACGCCAGAATACGCGTTTAAATATAACCATGCGTCTATTATTTAGGTGTTGTAAAAAAAATACAGAAGGGCCATTTTAATTCAAAGTTTTCATAATAAGAATGATTTACTTTAATTAACAAACATTTTGACCAAATTTTGACAAGAGTTTTTTATAGGTTGATCAAAGTTAATTGATACGAGCCACTTTTTCGTAAATTTAGCTTTCCCCTGCAATTAAAGGAGATATTGTAATTAAAGAGTTTAAAAACGTTAATTTTGATGCTCTAAAATTGTTGAGTATTACTAAGAAGAAAGTCTGTACTTAAGCCTGGTAAATGTGTCCTATTTGGAGACTTAAATTCAATATTCTGCGACCTGAGTTGTGGGTTCAAACGCAACTTACTAGTTGCTAGCCGTCCAGAGCAGGAGAAGGAACGGGAGGGTTTTTAGTCAGTAAGAGTCTGACACTCTCTCTCGCCTTACTCTGGGTTGGAGAAGTCATTTGATGACTTTTCCATATCAAAAAAAAGTTGCTGTGGATGTCCTCGTTTTTAATAAGTGGGATTCTGACACTAATTATAACTCAGGGACGGAAGAAGTATTTTCCCCATAAAGTTTATTCCAAACTGAGCCTTCTGAAATACCTCTTAAATGTCGGTTTCGAAACCGTATTGTAATTCATTCTGGTGATAATGAGTTGAGTCGATTGACTTTTCCAAATAAATATTGGCTGATTCCATTAAATTAATTAATCGTAGCTATTTCGAATTGGGGCCGGCTATATGCGGTAGCGTTTTGAAGTAAGCGGCTTGTGTACAATGTAACTGGGATTTTTTTTACTAGTAGCTGTATGCGGCTCCAGTTGATAATCGCCACACTACAAAAATTTGGTAGACTTTTGGGGGCTGGAGAATTCAAGGATGGAGGGAGAAGGTTAGGTAAGAAGGGAGGAGGTTAGGTTTGGTAAACTCACTCAAATGACGAGACACAATGAAAGTGCTGATTTTGTTGTTTTATGCCTGTTTTCTGTGAGACCGAGGCAGCACTGCAGTCGAATTGTCCCATTCACACTTAAAAATGGCACACTTACAAACACCGCAAAAAGCATGGATAGACAAATTTTATGTAGGGTAAACTTGCCTAATTCGTACCAGTTAAGGAGAACCTCGAAAATTTTGAAAATGAACAATGATACACAGTTATTTATATTAAGCAGTTATAATTAAACTAATGTTCTATTAGTATTCCGATAAAAAATAACATAAATCTTATAAACTTCTGAGAAATAAACAATTTTCAAAAACTTAAAAAAAGTACGATTTAAGACCATTGATCTTAAATCGTACCAGTATATTCTTAAATCGTACTTTGAGATCCTATCATTGTTTTACAGTCTTAAAAATCAAAATTTTAATAATCTTCTATTCTTTTTAATCTTAATGTACCTAGATAACCTAATTCTTATTAATACAGCGGATGGTCTTTTCCAAATCTTGAAAGTCATTGCAGTAATAAAATTTTGTTTTTTTATTTCGTCCTGCACATAGCTCAGGTACTCATACTTCACAATTACTGCATAAAATCATGTTTTTTTAAATAAAAAGAAACTAAAAAATAATCAGTAGTTAATATTTACTGTGAAATTAAACATTGTTTTCCTAAATAGTAAGCACGTACGTTTTAAGAAGTTGCTTCGAGTACGAATTAGGCACAAGTATCAAATGAATTTCAAATTAGCCGCAAAAAAAAACTGTCAACGAACAAGCCGGTTTTACCATGTGAAATATATTCACAAATATACGTATAAATATATAATAAACAGTTAAACAACTTATGAACGGTATACTTGGAAGACAGTTCTTGTGAAGTATGCAAAAAAATTACTCAAAAAGTGAGAAAAATCTTACCCGTTCAATATTTTTGTCGGGAGCAACGTAACAGGTGTTTATTTGTCATATGGCAATCTGGCCGACTATTATTGACATTTTATGCCATCAGAGGCGTTGGTAACTATTACCCATGCCGAGATATAGACGGGGTACGATTTAGGCGCAGGTACGAATTAAGCAAGTTTGCCTATAATCTGGAATAGACTACAAGTCTATTCCAGAGTACATAAAATCGTCGTCAATGAATTTTATTAACGATCAAAATGAGACACCGCGACCTCGGCATACAGGAGTAGAAGGAACGAGGGGGTTTTAGTCAGTAAGAGTCTGAAACTCCATCCCGCAACACTCTGGGTGGGAGAAGTCACTTGATGATTTTAACCTCAACATAAAAAAGGTTATTCCAAGAACTTTTAAAGCAACATAGTCTTATCAAAACATACATTGTGGGGATAATTAGCACATGTTAGACATACAGTGTAGGTATCTGGCTAGAGTCCAGTGATCAACCGTTTGACGTACGTCGATGGTTTCGAGTTGAGACTAAACTAATGAATTTATGGTAATGATCGATAACTGCTTCGCGCAAGGAGATTAACCTGAGGTTTATTTTTGGATCTAGTTCTGCGTAAGTAGTTTGTGTATTGGAAATTCTGGAATCCGGATCGTAGTAATTTGACGTGAGTAAATACTTGTTCAGTTAAAGCTGTTGGACAGATTTTGCTTTTTTTTTTAATTTAGTTACATAACGTTTGTAACAAAATATATCTCAGTTAGTTTGAGCATTATAAATCCTGGATACTAAAACGTACTTAATTAGATGAATATCAATACTTTTTAACTTTAGACCCATGAAATTCGTTGGTCTATTTTTAAAATTTTATGTTAGTCATTCTTTATTTATAGATGTAGATACAAATATTTTGAATGTGAATTTAAGTTTTGAGTAACCATTACATTTTTCACTACAGTTCTCCTCATTGTGGTGACCAACATAAGTGTTAAGCTTGACCTATTCTCTCTAGCTCTCAACAAAAGGTCATGATTCAAACCCACAGTTTACATCTTTCTTACCGTCTGTGTGTTCAACTGAGATTTAAGATATCACAATTCTCATTTATCATCGTCATCAACATCAGCCTGTTTCCGTACCCTTTTGGACATAGGCCTCTCCTATTACACGTCACTGAGCTCAATGTTCAGCTCTTCTCATCTAGCCACTGCCAGCCGACCTAATGATATCGTCATCAAACACAACCACCGGTTATCGGTTCTTCGACAAATGTTACCTGCCACTTTAGTTTGCTTATCCTTTCGACTAATTATTATAAAACTACCGATTCTCTTTAGTTGCTCAAAATTTGTAATAAGGGTAACAAACCACAATTTACTGATGATGTGGACTTATAGGAATCAAATTATTCTTTATATTGAAACACATTGACACAGCTGTTACCAAGTCATGATCTCCTATTATAAATATGTACCTACGTCTCAAGTATTGACACGTACTCAAGAAGGTATACTAGTTACAAAAGCCGATATTTACACCACAATACTCGAAGAGAGGTCGCACGTTATCGCCCAGTTATCACGGTAAAGATCGTGTTAAATGAATGCACGCGTGTTTGAATATGTAAGTAACTGAATTTTGAATTTATGACGAAATGGACTGTAAGTACACAAATATGGTATTCTTAGAATGGCGTAATCTGGTGACACAGATCATCAGCCTTTAAGTGCCCACTGCTAAACACAAGCCTCTTCTCACACGGAGAAGGTTTGAGCATTAATCACCACGCTTGCTCAAGGCGGATTAGCGATTTCAAACTTATAATTATAAATTATAAGACCAGGTTTACTCGCGATGTTTTTCTTCATCGTATGTAACTCGGAACACTACCGTATGTAACTGAGAAGCGGGCTCCTTAACGCCACACCGTGGCGTTGTTATCTGGTCAAAACCAGCTTAACCAAAACTTTATACTATGAAAACTTATGTTTTAATACCATGTAGCGTTTGTCAACTATTCACTCTGACTCGTGTGATACAAAGCACCCTGTGAGAGTTTGCTTTACGTTAGGGCGATCGACACATTTATGACGTTCGGCTCTCTGATTGGCCAGCTCCGAGGTCTCTAACCAATCAGAGGATTAAACTTGGGTACGTTACGATTGCGTTAACATAAAGGAAACTCGCATAAGGCGTTCTAGTAAAGAATATATTAATTTCAGGGACTTTTTCTTGGTAGTTTTTATGTTAAAATATTATTTTTCCTTTTTATTTGTCAATCCATATCTTCCTTCTTTATAATAGCCTTTTGTACATTGAAGAAAAATAGAAAAATTGAAAAATACAGTGTTGTTCTATTAGATACAATTTAATGAGATTAAAGAAACTCTTAATACCGTTTGCTTTGATTTTTTGCCTCAAGCAACTTAACCTCAATATTAAAAACAAGCGGTAAATTCTAAAATAATTTATCCTTTGTTGAAAGGAATGAAACATAAACAGACTGGCGTGTTGTTATATATATTTATATAAAAAGAGCATGTCAAGGTTTCTGAGGGCAATAACTTGTTGGGTCATTGAACTGCCTCCCAATATATTTTATAGTACAGATATTTCAGTAGAGATTTACGTCCATCGGCTATCAAATCAGGCTTACGAAGGATTGCTAGCTAAACCCTTTTCTTTCTTCATGGAATTTTCCAGAAATCTTTTCCTCTATGGATAAATATTAGAGGTAGGTTATTTTTCTTGCATCTCATCGGGTCAAATATACTTGATTATTTTAAATGATAAGCAATATTATTGTAGTAAAAAGGAAATTCACTGGGAATCCAAACGGACATAAGGTGATGGAAAATATCGTGAGGAAACCTGCACGTCGATTCTATAAAATTTGTTTGATTTTGAATCGTGTTCGAGTGCGAAGTGAGCGTCGAAATGACGGGTAAATTAAATTTTAGAATGCCACTTTTAACGTCATTTCATAGTTTATCTTTCAAAATGATGCTGCCAATTTAGTTCAACTCGCAAGTTTAGCGCTAGTGTACTACTACTCACGGCGGATTCAGATTCGAAGTTTAGAATGAAGTCTTACAGAATCACACCCCTGGTGATAGTAATTTAATCTAGTAAGTAATTTATAATTATAAGTTTGAAACCGCCAATCACACTTGAGCAATCGTCGTGATTAATATTAATTTTCTTCTCTATGCAAAAATAGGGCTTTTCACAACAGTAGGCAAAATCACAGAGCGAACATACATACATATCCAAACTTAAGACAAAGTACTAGATAGATTAGATTTAACAATAGAACTATTACAACAGGAATAGGAAATCTATCTACACACTAAGCCCTAATTCAGTTAATGAAACAATTACGCTAGGCTAGAAATCAACAATAGCGGCTGAATTAACACGTAGTAAGCGGCTTAGCTGCGAGCGAGTAGACGCAGTAGTTATCGATTATACGCCGCCCTACACAATCGATGCAAGCTTACTCGTAACTACGAGGGTCAATCCATTCATTGACGTCTCAATTGTTGAACTTTTTTATGTAGAGGTTCGTTTTTATTAACCCACTTAGTTGGTTTATAATGGTTTCTTTGGCAGTGTACTGTTTGAGAAGTAGTTTATTCCGAAATGATGACTTCTGAAACGTTGCTTCTTCATGGTGGTCCAGAGGTTAAGGCGCCTACTTCTCAAGCATTAGGGTGCGGGTCCGAAACCTGGCAAGTACCAATGTGAATTTTCCTGAGTTACATGTACTTACTTTCTATGATTATTCAAACACCACTTTCATTCGGTTAAGAATACATCGCGAGGAAACCTGGACTTAAAATTTCTAATTACAATTTTGAAATCGCCGATCCGCTTTAAGCAGGTGACAATTGCTCAAACCTTCTCCGTGTGAGAAGAGGCCCTTTGCTCAGTAGTGGGTACTTTTAGGCTGATGATGTGATGTTCATCATCAGTAATTAAATTTATGCTTAATACTTAACATTATATTTATGTAAATATCACTTACCACTAGTCTAAGTTACATTTAAGTAATTGTGCATATAATCAACAACAGGACCCAACAAATTTAATGGCAATAGGCTTAACATAAAACGGGCTGGCTATTATCGCTTAAAAAAGGTTTTTTTACTCTAAATACGTAGATTTCATAACTTGATATGGTATTCAAAACGTGTTGCTTCGAACTTTGATTCCCAAAATTCCCTTTCTGATATTTTGATATGTTAGTACCGTTTCTGTCATCGACCGTTGTGACCTTTGAACCACTCAAACAGGGGTGTGAAATATCATCGTGTTTCAAAGGTGACTGAAAGTGAAAACTATTATTACGTAGGCTTTATGTAAATATATACCGTGTTATAATAACCAGGAGGTGTCTATCATTATATACGTGGTAGAACTGTCTCCATGCCACTAATTGTCGTATTTGTCGTACGGAATTTTGCTATGGGGTCGAGCTGCGGAAGTAGATTCAATATTTATTTTGCAAAAACGGGCTATCCGAGCGATATATAACTTGTCCCCTCGTGAATCTCTGGGAGAATTATTTAAAACGATAAATATCCTAACGGTACCTTGTCAGTTTATATATGAAAATATTATGTACGTAAGGAAAAATTTGCAATTATTTGAAAAAAGAAGCGATAGACACAATTTTAATACTAGAGGCAAAGATAGGCTGGCTGTGCCACGATTCCGTCTGTCCAAAGTACAGAAATCCTTTATGGGGTTCTGTGTAAATTGTTACAATAAAATTCCAAAAAGTGTATTAAATCTTAATGAACGAAAATTTAAAACTTATATTAAACGCGAATTATGTAGACAGGCATACTACAAACTTTCAGATTATATTGAGGATAAGAATGCCTGGCAGCATGTTGGTTCGGCTCCACTGGACAATTCTCAAATATGTAGTCAGTAGTTATTAAAATTCTCAAAATTAATGAAACCTTGAATGAGTTTATATAGAAGCATTCTTTTGGATTGTGAGTACGCATATGTGAGCGCCATGTTCGAGACAACAAAGGATTAAAATTTTAATGATAGATTAAATAGACCATCATTTGTTCCTTTTTATTAACAACTTGTCTCTGCATTGTTCTCACATAGGGGTACAGTAATGTATAAAAAATGTATTATTGATGAATTGTAAAACAAACATTTCTTTTTAAAAGAGTAACGATGGAGTTTCTTGCTCGTTCTTCTCCATTCGAAACTACAATTTGGAACGAGCACCTAGCTTCACTGACGAACAGACTGACAGACTACTATTCTATTTTGACTTTGAAAAGTACCTATTTATGGTTTATTTGGAATAAATGATTTTGATTTGATTTGAATTTTCGACAAAGCACTGCACGTTGTAAAACAATCCGAGAACCTAACGAACCTAAGAACTAGATCAACGGAAAATAAATATAAGTTTTCATTATTTGACCTAAAAGTCATGTCAGTATTAGATATGTGTTCGTTTTTGACTGTATTTTTTGATGTGAAACGGCGGATATCTCCTATCCCAATCTGCGCCGGCCATGGTCACCCACAACACCAGAGCTTGCAAGTGCATTGCCGACCTTTTGGGGTTAAGGAGTTTTGAGAATTTAGGGATTACGGAGGTAGGCGGAAGGTAGGCGGTGAAACAACATAGTTAAGTGTCGTTTCACGTCGGTTTTCTACGGGACCGTGGTATCACTCCGGTCAAGTCGGCCCGGCCCATTCGTGCCAAAATATGGCCCTGTAATCTTCCCTATTACAATTGTTATCTAGTTCTCACTGGCTGAAATTATAATTTACGGCCATACTATAAATAATATATATTAATGTATATTAGTGCAAGTTCTGACAGAACTGTCTTTGTAATTATAACAAATGGCTGTTTCCGATTTGTAGGAATTTATGAGATGCAAGTTTCTGGTGCGGGTTTGTTGTTGGAAATTAGAAGCAGTTTTAATAAGTTGTCTTGAGTCCTAATCTAATTCACTATAACTTCATCGTTATCGAGTTATTACAATATTTATGTGTCGTGGATTTTTTTGCTAAAATGTAAAATGAGTTTTCTATCTCTTATTATTCTGCTTATTAGACAAGCATGTATATAAGATGCAAACCTTCTAACGAATATCGCACAAACCTGCGAATTTTCTAAATCAAAAACCTAATACATGAGTTAATATTCAAATTTAACATGTAATCGAGACCTGATACAGCCGACACATATTGTCGAGACTGATGTTAAAGCTTAATTAAAAATAAAAAGAATAAAACATAAGTCACCAACCTCAGAGACACTTCAAACAGACCCTTCTATTAAACATAGTTTTCGCCCATAAAACCATCCACCTTGCATCTTTAAAGCAGTTTCCAACTCGCCAGCAGTAATGGGTACCTAGTTATGGTCCCTGTTTAATTCAATTAGACCATTCATAAGGACCTCGGGAACGGTTGATGGGGCACTGGAGCACGACGGTTAAATAAACGACGAACTGAATGCAAATAATAGAAGACAGCCCAAATTAACTTACTAAAGGATTTTACTTAGCACCAAGATCCAATTTACGTGAACCTGAGGACTTCTTAAGTAAATAGAAAGAGTGATTTTAATTTTGTGGTTATCACTCGAGTTTGGGTGGTTTTCGTACGAAAATTGTGTTATTTTGTGTTATTTTTGTGTGCACTTTTTTTGGTCAGCTATTGTTCCGACTCCTGGCTGGAGGATAAACTTAACTATGGAGACTACCTCAGGAATTCGTCCGGTTAAGCAATCAACAGGAATGCGTACCGAATTACGATTGGTCCTTAAAAATATGTTAACTATGTTAATCTGTAAGAATAAAGAATTCATTGCTTATGCACATCTTGAAAAGCCTAAACAAAACTAGTAAGAATATTTTATACTGCTCAAGTCAATATACCTGTTAAAATACATTCTGTAGCTGATTTAACTCTTCAAGAAAATCTTCGATTAAGTTATTGTATTCTGGCGTCTTGTCTAATTAGCTTACAACGATACAGAGCGACTCCCAATCCCTTTTATCAAATCGACTTTACTTTTCGTAGGTGCGGTAAACCACATGATTAGCCCACACAAGTAGAACATGACCACAGAAAGCACATCTGCAATCTGCAATTTGACCACAGACTGGTCAAAGCAGGAACTGTCATTTGCAATGTGAACCACGCCTTAGTACTGTATATTAATATAACATTAAATTCCTGACTCCTTTCCTATAGTCAATAAAACAATAAAATTGAGTCAGGGAACTCGGTCAATAAAACTCTCCTGTCCTAACCTTTTTTAATTATCGTGCTAGTAATATGTACCTGTAAAGCTGATCAATTTCTTTGTTTGCTTAAACATGCTAGCCTACAGAACTACTGGTTCTAACTGGACAATATTTGTGTTGGATAGTTAAGTTATCGAGGAAAGCTAAAAGACGCAACGACCAAACAAGCCTAGCAGGATTGAAACCGCGTGACTGTATCTAATTAATATATACATAAGATAATATATGTACATATAGATTTAAAAATTACGAAAACGCGCGGCTGGAGTCTAGTCATAGCATAATAGATGATGATTATAGATGAAAGCTACAAACATACTTAAGCATTTTTAGTATCAAGTTAGGATATCATAACATTACTTTCTTAAGATGATTAGAACATAATTACTATTTACAGTATACTAATTAATTCTCGAGTTTTCCATTATCTTGTCAATGAATTTCCAATGAAATTGGCATCAGGAAGCCAAAATTGACGTGCAATAAGCTCTAGTGTCCTTTAATATTTCTAACCTGTACTCATAGACCGTATTTTTTTTACTTAAACGAATCCCTTCTAGTATCGATTTTAAACTTCAAAAAATTTCTAAAGACAGTCAGTATCCCATCATTGTAAATGACTCTGAGTACGGCCGAAATTTAGGTTACGGAAAACTTAATGATACTTGTCCGTCTCTGGATTGATCTTGAAACCTCTTTCTGTGATTGTGTGAATCTCTCGATCAATGATCAAGAAGTAAGAACTTATATGTAAAAATAGTTATATAGGTATATTCTTGATACCCTCACACTTTCCTACTTCCTTGGTACAATTTACGTGGGTTGATGGGCACGAAATTGAAATCTGATTAGATTATTCCGTTTTACTACGTGATCTTCATATAAAATGCTGTATGTAGTTATGAAGGCTGACATTTGGTATTTTTTGCGTAGTTGACATACTTGTAAGATGGCCGCCTAACGGCGTCTGTGGTCTAGGCTGCCAGATATAGTTAAGGCTTTCTTTATGTATAAAACTATGGTCTTGTCTTTCGGCAGAATTTTTTTGGGGAACTTAGAATTTTCTTTTATTGTTTAGTCATGCACGATAAAGAATATCAAAACTATCAATCCAGTAATCTCGCATAGGTGTAATACGGTATTTTTTTGAATAGCAAGCAATTTTCTTGATAGAATTTCCTTGCTTACTGTAGGCTTTTTATGGAATACGGTTACGAAGGAGCAGAAGTTTAATTTAGTTTATTAATGATAAGCAATGGACCACGCCCATTGGACATCTACAATATGAAATAAGTTCGAATTGCGTTGGGATTTGAGGATTGAGGCATTGTAGAATTGGGGATTGTAGGTTAAGCACTCAGTAAACTTACTCACACGGTGACGCATCGTGATTTAACGAAGGTTTTCTGAAAGGATGTGTCTTGCCAGAGCAAGTCTCACCCACATTTTACCATACTTTCCTTGGATGAGTCCTTTTTATAAATTGGTTTTACATCTATACCATCCAGTACTCTTTCAAACTCAAAAACCATTTTATTTGAAATTTCGAACATTTTCATTCGAACATAATCAACGTCAACCCATTCAACTTCACATAGAAACAAAACCTATGTTAAATTCCACTCTGTAATTTTATTCAAAAAAGGTTTTATATAACTGAAGAAACATTTTAATTTCGTTAATGAAGTTGGAAATAATTAGAATGTTCTAGGCTTCTCTCGGGAAGGACTCTTGTTTGATATATTTCTTGACATAAATCCTCGTTTCTGCAGACTAGGCTAGAGCTTAATGATTTTGTGGTTTAGTGGTCTCCGTCTCAGCTCGTGACATATTGTCGCTTGGGGTGATCCTTAGCTAGTCTTGTCACGAAAGGATAAAGAAACAAGGAATCAATGAATTAATTTTTGTAAGTAGACCATAGAACAGCACGTTTTAGAGGTAAAAATTTTATATTAAAACTAGATGAAGCCGACATTTCTTATCTGAATACTCTGAGAAGAAATGGCGAAGCAAACTCAGAGGTCTGTCTCTTTGGTAAATAATGGAAAAGAATCATTATGAACTAGATTCTAAATTATGGCTAAGGATGCTCTGTTCCCAAAAATTAGAAAACCAAATCTTACCTGATTGTCTTTATAATAGATAATAAAAAAAAACAAATTAAAATGACCCATTTGTATGCCTGAAAAAGTCACCAAAAAGGCTATAACACCTAAGTAATAATAATTTTGCACAGAATAATTATAACATAAACGTAGGTTCTCATTCGTTTAAGACTTAGATTTACAGTAATGGCGACTAACCGTGTTTAACTATATAATTTGCGATTTAATCTCATACAATTTCATCGTCAAAGGTTGTTCAACTCGATTAAATGTACCCTTTTTATTGTTTTCGGTCCATTATTATACTGTATCCAAACCAAAAGGGCTGGAAGGTACTGTGTGTACTTAAATTATTCAAATGAAGGTCAGGTACGAACGTTCTTGACAATTTAATACATTAACAATGTCGATTGCCTTATCTACTTCTCGGAATTTCGGTATTATTTAGTGTAATATTGGTTAAAATCTGAATAAATAAACCTCTTTTTTACGAAACGGAATCTATTTTAGCGTAATACATGGTGCAAAGACGCTTTCTCTGTCCGTATACCCATATGTAAGCTCAATTCTTCAAAACTATGCAACGGATTTTGATACGGTTTTTGTGCATAGAGTTTTTTTATAGTATAGGTCGGCAAACGAGTAAGACCAAGGTAAGCAATCAGCGCCGCCTTTGGACACCCGCAACACCAAAGGAGTTACGATTGTGTTGCCGGTGCCAGCCTTTTAACGGCAGATGTTTCAGATATTTAAGGATAGGGAAGGGATGGGGGAGAGTGATGGAAGAAGAAGGCTTATAACGTATAGCAACATCTATTACTTGACAGAATTGCACCCGTGCAAAGCTGGGGCCGTTCGCTAGTCCAAACTAATATTATAAATGCGAAAGTAACTCTGTCTGTCTGTCTTTTTTTCACGCCAAAACTACTGAACCTATTTGTGTAAAATTTGGTACAGACATAGTTTTTAAACCAAAAATCTGTAGGCAGGCACTATTACACGCGAACAAAGTTGCGGGCGAAAGCTAGTAAATTACATTACTGGAAATGTACTACATAATATAGTGGAGTTCCACTTCCTACTCCTAAGTTTAACAATAAAGATGGCAAGATTTAGTATCTACTAAGTAATCACAAATATTGTTTAATTTAATATCGCTTTGTTACTCGTAATGCTAAAACTCGTCTCTTTTGTGGTCGGGATAATTCTAATCCGGCCAACAATACGATACTTACACAAAAGCCTGAAGCAGGTTTCTATACCGGAAAACGTAGTGAAATATTATTATCAGGCCATTGTTGTTTGCTTGAATAAATACTTTTTTGTCCATTGAAAAAAGTAACTTAGTGGGTTTCGGCTCGTCCCTTTGTTATTACAATATTATTGTTTAGTGCCTTACCTTCTTTGACAGTTCAATGAGTAGCCAGAAGTGTCACTCAAATTACTAACCTTGTCCCTCCCCAGTTCCTAAATCTCAAAATCCTTTAACAACACACTTGTAGCTCCTTATTGGCATGTCTTCTCGTTTTTCGATTAATCATTTTGTAATTTCTTATTAAAATAAATTAATAAATAAAAAATAAATTTTCGATCATGACCAACATGTTGTTAAGCTACATTTTCCGGCAACAATGCCCGTCTGGTATTACAGGTGTCCTGATGGGACTGATCGCTTACCATCAGGTGATCTGATTTCTCGTTTTTCAGATACTCTATAAAAAAATACCAATAAATAATCCGTACATCATTATTTCATCATTACATTATCAATTCTAAAATATCAAAACATAAACTACAGAACAATAGAAAACCAAATTCTATCTCGAAAGCTTATAATCTTGAAGGTAGTTGTAGGAAGGAATCTAATTCCAATTTACCTAGATCCTGAACCAAACACTATCTAGGTAATACATAGGTCCAAGGTATATAAAGCTGGTATACAAGATAGGATTGGACGTGGATTAAGTTTGCGGTTCAATAGTAACAACTACAGATATATATGTACCTACCTTTATAGTTATGGCTTTAAACCAGGAGTTGTCTGTTTACGATCGAGGTTTAAATAAAGAGTTTTCTTCTCCTTATGATTTACACTTTGGAACGAGCAAATAACTTTAGTAGAAGATAAACCGACGGACTGATACTTTTTAACTACTTATATTTAATTATTTTGTTACATGTTAATAAGAGGCTTTGTTTTTTTAATTGCAATAAATTATTTGATATTGACTTTGACTGACTTCGATTTTAAAACAAAATTTGGCAGTCGTTCTTTTCTTTTCAAAATCGGAAATCATAAATGATACTAAAGACCGCTTTGAGCAAGCGTGGTGGTTAATGCTCACAAACCTTCTCCTTGTGAGAAGAGGCCTTTGCTCAGCAGTGGGCAATTTTTTATTTTTTTTATTTTATTTATTATAGGCTTCTCAACAATGAGTACACTATACTATATAATTTGTACATTTAAAACTTAATTCTAAGTGCCCCATTACTTATAGAGAAGCACAGCATGCACTATAATATTATGCGCAATTATAGGCTGATGATGTAAAATGATAATTAGTAAACTAATTGTTGATTAATTTTTGACACAGAAGAAATAACCGTAAATATGTATTAAAAGTAAATTTGTTCAGATTTCTTTACGCTTGATCATTATGATTAACCTAATATTTTCTTATTTTTTAAGCTTAGCAACAAGCTTACTCTCGCATAATCCCATTACTAAGACATTACAACATGGCCGATGAAAATATTAAAAACATACCCACACAATACACATATATATTGAAATTGAACAGAGTAATTGTTAAACTGGGATCAAAATTACAATTCAAATTACGTTCAAAATTGGATCTAGATCAAGATAATAATTATGTATTCAGTTGTTACGAAACTAAACTAATAAACTTTATTAGTCAAACGTTCTCTGTTTCCCTTTGGTTAACCAAAACCAATGTATACATATGTATAGGGAATATATAATATGTAGCTATTTGCCTTACCTATTTTGAAGTACATAATATTAAGATTAGTGTAGTTATATTCGAACCAGGGACACGACATCCTCAGCTAAACATAGAGAGTTAAGGAATGTCACAAACTGAATGAAGTGTGGGAGAGCCAAGATTCGGCACGTATGGGTCGGCTCGACCAGATTGATACCACAGCCTCACAGAAATAACCGCAGCGTTGTGTTTCGCCGAAGTGAGGTTACCAGAGCCCCCATCCTTTCCCTGACCCAATCCCTCCGCAATACCTAATCCCTAAACGGTCAGCAACGCACTCATAACCTTTTCGTTGCGGGTGTCCATGGGCGGCGCTGATTGCTTACCATCAGGTAATCCGTCTACCTTATCCACCAAAAGGGTGGCAACGCACTCGTAACTCTTTTGGTGTTGCAAGTGTTCATGGGCGGAGCTGATTGTTGACCATCTAGGTATCCATGTGCTCGATTGCGACCAAATTCATAAAAAAACTACTTTTAAAATTTTTGTAATTCACTTTTTAATCCTATGAATAAGTAAAAAAATTCATTAAAATCGGATTATTTGTTTCATTATTTTTTACTTCAAAGTTTGTTTGAAAGCCTGTGCTGCGTAAATTCTCTTAAATCAAAAAAAAACTGGAAACAAGACATCGTTTTAACATTCCAGACGTTTCTTCTTAAATAGATGAAGTCAACTCAGTCAGTGTCGACTTCTCGTTCTAATTTGTCAAGGCTTACCGACCTGCTAAACGAATTAAGACAGAGTAGCAGTTACTTTGTACGTCTTAATAAAAAACTAAGTAATAGGTATCTTTATTACCAGCAGTGGTTTAAGAGGATAAGTAGTACGAGTATATTAGGTGTATCTACCTATTATTTCGTGGGGTGTGAATTGGAAAATACCTAGTATAGTATGTTTTTTATATACATATCACTTCTTACGGATCATGTTATTATACATCGAGATACCTATATCGTTACTAATGCTATGAAGTACTTATTCCTCGAAGGGTAGAATCTGAATATGAGTGTCTTCAAGGCCCTAGTGGGTAGGTTGCTTATGAGTAGGCTCGCTTCGTAGCTTACCACCAGTCGAGGTAGTGGCCAAACGTAACTGCAAATAAAAAAAAATATCTCGGAATTAAATATCGGCTATTTCATATTAATCCAGTAACGTAACCACAACTAGGAATAATATGAAAATAATAGTGGAAGAACAGCATGATCGTTTTTGATGTACAGATTACATATTTTTCATCTAAGATGCGATGCAAAACATCTATACATATATAGATAGATATCTAATCTAAGCTAATCTTTTGTATATTATAAGCGTCATAATCATTTCAATGATTTCACAATACCTATAAAATATCGAAACACTTACTTAAAATCAATACAAAACACAATTTAAGGGGAAAGCCCAAGTCTAAACCTAGATATTGGAGTATTAACTTCGTTGTATGCTAGCCTAGGAATCAACTAGCGACTGCGTACGGAATTGCATTCAGCAATAGCCAATTGTTAAACTGACAGATTTACAATTTGGTACAACAATCCAATCAAATCGAGCTTTGAGTAAAGTTAGAAGTATGTATCAGCCGGTACATGAAAATTATTCCGTGTTTATGTACATTTTAAATGACATGACGATATCGACCATGACCACTTTACATCAACAGCAATTTAACAAAACAAAACTACATAACCATTACTAAGTCTCAAATATTATTGTTTCGACGCCATTTTGTAACGCCATGTTAATGACGTCACCAACTGTCAAGTTACGAATGTTTGAATGACGTTTTAAGTGCTGTATAATTGTGTTCAATGCCTACCTGTCACGTCAGATTAGGCAGAAAATCTACGAACTAAACCTCTTGTTTATTTTGTTCTATGACATCTTAGAAATCTTTTCTTTTTTAAGTGTCGTGTGTATTGAAATGTAAATATTAAGTGATACGCTGAGATTTCTAAGGATTGTAGATAAGTGGGTTATTGTATAAATTTTTCGTCATTCTTATTTTTATAGCTCAGTACCTACTCCATAAATGTGAAAAGACACAATGATTTTCTTTTATCTTTTTTAAAATCACGTTCGAATATACGAGAAAATTCAAACATAAAATATGTAAACGTTCGAATTTCAAACAGCGAACAAGATGGCGGAAATTTGCTGTTTATGATGCGAGCCTGACACCGCGTTTCCGTCGACAATACAACGAGTAGAAATATTATTTGGAAAGAAGGAAGGAAAGTGTAACTATATTTGAAATGCTTGCATAGGAAATACACTTGCAAACTGAGTTGGAAAAGCTAAAGGGAATTGAAATCAGGTGTTTTGTTTCAAAATAATAGAGGCTATTTTTCTATTGTGGTCGTGTTTCTGGGATCTCACTAACGCAGAATAATTTGATTCTAAACTAAAGATATTTTGAAACATTTTTCAGAATAATAGGTTCGAGTTTAATATTTACTAAAGATGTATAAATACGTTATGGATTAAGACATAAATCCATAACTCTCTTATCGTTACATTGATAACGCTACAAACTCGTAAATACTGCACTTCTTATCTTTTTAATATCACTTAATTCATTTTCATTTTCCAAACGTGGGAGAGCCATATTTTTGCTCGAATGGGCTCAACCAGAGTAATAATAAGGCCTAACAAATTTGTAAAACAACCATAGCGTTGTGTTTCACGGCTTGGGAGAGGTTGCAGTAGGCCCAATCTTTCCCCCCTTTCATCTCCCCCAATCCCCAAAATCAAAACTAGCAAAACACTTGCAACTACACTGGAACTGTGGGTGTTCATAGGCAACGCCGATTGCTTGACATCAAGTAATCTGTCAACCGTTTGCCGCCATATCCCAAAAAAAGCAACCACTGGTCAGAGTAATTTTTCAAATAGTAGACAAAGTCTAGACTTAAATATTCTGTGTCAAATTAAACCTATTTCCAAGAGGAATCTGATTGACAAGAATTTATCCATATTCAAATTCAAATAACTCTAGAGAACTATTTTGAATAATTTTAAAGTGACTTTGTTGTAAAGAGTAGGTATTGACGTCAGAACCACCTGGCGTGAGTAATAATACATTTAGAACCGTATTTATTGAACAATGTCTATTTTCTATTGTTAGAAATCTAGATTTTAAATAGATATCTCGAAAGTTTTGTCTTATTTGCTTCAGTTTAGTGTTCTAATTCGCGAAGAGTTTGATTACAATTAGTAATATGCAAACATGTTCATTGTACATTGTAATTACTGTAGTTCTCCTGGTTTTTTTAAGGTGTGGGAGGGGAGACAGTCATGGAATGTATCCTTGTGGAGAGGCGAAAGGGACTGTTAGACTCTTATTGATAAAAAACCACCCACCACCAACCACCACCATTCTCACTTCTTCAAGCTCAGCTCAGCATGTTCAGCCGGGGTTGTGGAACTAGCGCAATAAGGTAACGCGGCCTCAGCCTGATTGAGGAGTTGGGTAACTGTAGGGTTTTTAGGGGTCGTCAGTACGAGTCTGATATCTCCTCTCGCCCAATCCTGGGCGAGAAAAATCATTTAATGATTGTCCCCTCACAAAAAAACCACGACTCCTAAGTTACATTTCGTTAACATTGGTATTCATTTAAAAGATCGCAACTACTTACTAAAAGATAAATTCATTCAATTCAAATACTTATAACTTTGTTAAGAAAACACATAACACAAAAACGACACAGTTTCATTCATAAATTCAGGCGAAATATTAGAGTTAGTACTAAACTTAGACGTACCTACTACAAAATCTTTTAAAACATAACAACAACGAAAATGACACGTTTATCGTTATTTTTCATTCACAAAAAACCTGTTATCATGTTATCTTTATAGCTATATTTCCATCCATGTCATGTTTGTATTATTATTCTGTCAGCGACGCCATGACATAGCAAAATAAACTTTTATACATTCGTGTTTATTCTGTCGTTGTTTTATAATATTTTGTGGAATAACTTTGTTGGTAATGGTAAAAATAATATGTCTAATATAAAATTGTCTTCTATATGTTACTGAGAATACTAATACTAATGATTGTACAGTTTGTTTGTGCAGCGACAAGAACCGCTAGGGACAACTGTTTGTGTGATCTACAAATAATGGTTCCAGATCTAGATGATTTGTGTGTGAAAACTTTAACCGCAACGCAGGGGAAACTCTTAGTGCAAGTCAATGTTTTTTATACTAATTTAAAAAATCAATATCTATCATTTACTTACTAAAAATTACTAAATATCAATTTCAACATTTACGTAACATTTTTTTTTGAATTATGTTGTATAATGTCATATGCAAATCCAAAAAAAAAATGTCGCTAAAGATAGTAACAAATTGTTTCCTAAAGACAGCAATTGGCAGCAATTGGCTAAGCGAAGTTAATTACGTGAATAGTTTTTTTATTCAAATGATTCAAGTGTCTTATATCCTGAATTGAATAGAACAACCCCTATTATCATGAATACAAAAACCTATTCAAAAAACTTGACAGTTAAGGTGGTTTCAAATAACAAGAAAAAAAACAAGTCGAAAATTCGGTAGGAAAAACCGTGCCAATTAAACTTTGCTAGCCTACTAGCCGCTATCGGCAGTCAGGCAGCATTCAAAAGTTTATTTTTTATTCTTTTCCTACGTTAGAGGCGAAAATTTCTTCACAAAAATATGATTTTGAATGAATTTATAAAAAGTTTTATTTCATAACCTGGCAATTTCGTATTCACAGTTATTTAAAGATTAATTCATCAAACTCCAAGCGGACGCCGGCGGATTCGCTCACCTATTTTTCTACATACTATTGTCACTAATTACCACGATTTAATGGTCTCAATTCGCCCAGGTTTTTGTAACATCCTTAATAGTTCCTTATTTTTCGTAACAAAATCCTTACCAATAAATAGTTAAAGTAATTATTAAACGCCTCTAAATACATCAGTAAGCGATGTAAGTAAATGTGGAAAGGAAGAGTATTTGCTTTTTAGGCCGGCTCAAAAAAGGCGTAAATCTCTCAGTTCGACCATTTTCCTTTTTCTGTATGTCTCCCACATATCAAATCAAATCAAATCAAATCAAAATCATTTATTCCAACTAAACCATAAATAGGTGCTTTTGAAACGTCAAAATAGAATAGTAGTCTCTCAGTCTGTTCGTCAGTGAAGCTAGGTAAATGTAAATAGTAAAGAATTTTACCCTCAGACTATGATGACTTACTCAACATATTATTGTTTTAATTAATTATATAGTATAACGATATTGTTATATAATTAATTAAAACGCTATACATTATTATTAACATATCTCTAATTAATTAATTGATTAATAAAAAAACTCTAAACGATTCTTTGTATGCCTAAAAGAGGCTGATCATAGCGCACTTTAATTAAAAAAAATACCAACCTAATGTACTTACGTATCATAAATAACGATTTCCATTTCATTTTCTATGCTACGAGTATATACTTATTAAATAAACGCTTAGATCTTAAGCAAAAATCAATTTATTGAAGTTACTTTACAAAATAACAAATACTACATTACAAAATGGCAATTTTATTAATGTCCGTTTCTTTTCTTTGCAAATAAATTAGAAATAACAACTTTCCAAACAAACCGAGTATCCAGATACCAGAGACGGCGACTGTACTTAACTTGAACTCATTTTACTCATTTAAAAAGTTTCAAGCAGCAACATTCAATAATGAATTTAAAAATGGAACTCAGCAATTTGTATAAATTTTATCTTCTATTATTGAATTGTGTTCTAAATATAAATAAAATGTTGCCAGCAAATTTATTATTGGATTTTCATGAAAAGAGGTTAAATACGTTTGATTATAGTTTGGCGTATAATATTAAAGTTACTAGTTTGTTACTCTGTGTTTGGCGAAGGAAAATAGATGAATCTGTAATTTTAGTAGCGTATTGAACCGTATTTTGTGAACACTGAGTTATTAAAGTTAAAATAACTATTCATGAAAGAGAAAGTTAGCACTACGTTTGTACTCTTTGATATTTGATTTGTTTCTCCATTGTAGAACTCATTATGTATAAGTTTTATATAATGTTATAAACTGCAAACATACAGCAATATGTAAAAGATAAAAATTTTACATTTAAATAAAAAGAACTCAGATTATTTTTTGTTCTTTTTTCCAAGAATTTTACTTAATAAACGATTTAAATGTACAATAACCCAGTTTCTTAAATATTAAAAGTTTATCTTAGATCCCAAGCCCTTATTCTCGTTGTGTACTTTAAGAACCACGATAAGGGCTTAAAGGCTTTTGGAAAAGGTTTTGAGCAAATTTAATTATAGCACAATTTTCTTTTGCAGGTAGCCGACGCTCGCGTGTTATGCTGATAAGATAAGATAATAAGATGTGACAAGGACAGATAGTGTTCAGAGTAAAGCGATGTGGACACAAGAACGGTCACATAGTAAAATATTAAACCAAATAGTAAAAACTTCAAAGACTTTACACTAAAAAATATAAAAAAAAACATGATCACATGACATTCCAGTGACGTGTAAATAAAAAAAAGTATATTGTGCCAGTGTTATAAATATTTGAATAAAGAATTATGTGTAAAACAGTGTCGTGAAAAAATATACAAAAAGAAAAATGAAATACGAATTCGAAATTTGATAATGACAAAACATTTGTGAGGCAAAAGCCGTTATTTTGTGGAAAGTGTGAAATAAAATGGTGTATTAGTGTTTGTGAAAAATGGGTTGCCAGTTGGGTAAACTAGCGGCGTCTGAGAGGCGTGGCAACAACGCAGGGCCGGCTATTAGTGATGGGCCACCGCCGGCCACGGACCCTCGGTTGCCATTGACAGCGAAGCAGAAATACTCGATGCTCGCATCGTGGAAGGGCATCTCTAGAGCTATGGAGAAGACTGGCATCTGTATGTTTATAAAGTGAGTAATTTAAACCAGTAATAACTTTAGTAATTTTCTATTGGAGACTTAATTCAAGGATCTACGAATTTCGCTATGCTAAAAGACACAGTAAACTATCCATACCCAAGAAAGCAGACTATACTATCCCTAACTTCACACGTCTAGGGTTCTTCTACATTAGACTAAGTTGGAATATCATTATATTCACATACAATGAAAAAAAGATTTCACTATTATTTTGATTTTCAACCTAATTTTAATATAATACTAACGTCCGCCCGCGGCTTTGCCCGTCTGATATGTTGATTAAAAGCAAACTATGTGTTAATCCATGGTCTTAATTTTGTTAATCCTATCTACATACGAAATTTCAACCAAATCAGTCCAGACGTGTTGCGTTTTTTTTATATAATAAATATGTCGGCAAACGAGCAAACGGATTACCTGATGGTAAGCAATCAGCGCCGCCCATGTACACCCGCAACGGAGGAGTTACGAGTGCGTTGCCGAAATTTTAGGGATTAGGGATTTTGAGATTTAGGGATTGAGGAGGGATTGTGGGAGGGGAAGGATTGGGCCTCCGGTAACCTCACTCACAAGGCGAAACACAACGCTGTGGTTGTTTCACGGCGGTTTTCTGTGAGGCCGTGGTATCACTTCGGTCGAGCCAAACCATTCGGGCCGAAGCATGGCTCTCCCACACTTAAACAAGAAAGCGTGAAAGAATAACAAACATAGATCCACATATTCTTATAAAGTTTCACATTTATAATAATAGTGGGACCAGTAGGATATTTTTCAAGGCCATTTCAAAAATAGAATGTTCCATCTTTTTTATAAATACAGATTTAAAAATAATTATTTCAGCTGAAAATATGGTTGTAATTAAAAATGCTCTGTAACAAGTTGTGAAACGAGGTGTATTGCAATATTTGTGCAAAGATTAAAACTGATAAGTCTGTGAACAACAATATTGATTTTCATAGTGTTTGCAGATAATATTGTTTGTATTATTTGTAAGTATTTACATACAAACTATAGTACTTGTATACTAGTTTAAATTCTGGCCGTAATGTAGACGAGTGTTTTCAGCCAGAATTTCTTTATCTATTAAAATAAAAAAAAACTGTGTATTGTGTGTATTTTCATTGTGGGATATAATAAAAAAAGTAGAAAAGTTTATATTAACAGAGACAAAATTTTCTTCGAGTCCACTCATTGTTTACGAAAATTAACGCGTGCAAGCGTAACAAAAATTCTTTTATCTGTCTCTCTCTTTCTCATTCTCTCTCTTTCTATCTCTGTTACTGTTGTCTTATTACCCTATTTTTCTTCTATTTTAAGTACAAACACACTCTTTTTACTCTTTCACTATAAGTTTGTAGCACAGGAGAATGGAATACATGTACCTATAGGAGAATGATAGGTAAGTACGTTTGAAATTCTATGGAATGAAAACTCATTAGACATTGGAAATGATGACGTTTTTAGAAACAAAAAATATCAAATTCTCATTTACCAATCATCAAACTCAACGCTTATTTAAAACCCTCACTTGCAACAAACACGCCGTCAAATTACTTAGAAAAACGAAAACGAATCCAATAAAAACAAATCTGTCCAAAGACCTTTAAGCGTACAAACCGCTCTCAAAAATTCAGCTTCTATTTTGAGATTTTTCAACAACTTTTGTTGGTATCGGTTGGGGATGAAACAGATTTAAACCTTATGTGGTGTAAACACTGTCAACTGACGTTAAGCCTCTGTCGCTGACATGAGCTCAAAGCCTCCTTTCTACTTATACATATGTATGTTTTACACAAATGTACGCACATTCTCTTTTGAACGATAAAAGTGGCTGGATTATAATTATGTATGAGAGCGGGAATTTTTAAATCGGTATTTTTGGTGCGTTATTGATAAAATATTACTATAATTTGTAGGTTATTATATAACGTCATACGTAACATACTTATTACTTCGAATGTGAATCGAATCAGCCACACTATGCAACAATAGTTGCCTAGCCACTACGCCACCTATGAATCCTAAAGTTGATCTTTGATTTTAAAATTCATTAGATATTTGGTCAAAATATTTTCTTAAAAAATAAGCTTATTTTTGCGGCATGCAATTACTCGCCCATACACCCTTTTTAGTTTTAACACAAGATCCCAGTAATTCCTGTAAGGCCCATGTTTGCCCATTGAGTAGATTGAAAAAACCAAATTGAAAATTCCCTAAGCTAAGTGTGGGAGAGCCATACTTCGGCACGAATGGGTCGGCTCGACCGGACTGATACCACGGCCTCACAGAAAACCGGCGTGAAAAAAACAAAAAGTTGTATGTGTGATGGAGGCCCAATTATTTCCCCTACCCCAATCTGTCCCCTTTCCCAAAATCTTAAAAACCCTAATCCCCAAAAGGTCAACAACGCACTCGTAACTCCCCCGTCATCGCGAGTTTCCATGGGTGAGGCTGATTCCTTACCATCAGGTTATCCGTTTACTAGTTTGCCGAACTATAACAAAAAAAAACAATACAACATTAGTTGAAAAACTCATCAGAGTATGTAATAGTTTGAACCCAATTTTAAGTATTTAACTTAAAATTGGGTTCAAACCTAGTACTACCATCATGAAGAAAGTTAACATTAACTAGATAAACACAATATGAACTTAATATAACTTTTGCTATGTAAATCTAAAGTTTAAACAATTATAAAATGAGTTATCTGATTTCTATATCTGACATGTCATGATATCTTGTTGTATATACGTCATTGCTTCGCACATATTGCTACAACTACGTCACAAACGACGAATGGTTTGCAATTTCCCAATCAAAAATTGAAAAATCTCTCATAAAAAATCAAAAAATTAATTGGCAAAATTGATTCAGGCGTTGTAGAGTTATGAACTAAAACAGTTTTTGAAATATTTAAACTAGCGGCCTGTCCCTGCTTCGTCTTTTAACTTTTTTCCCAGTTGCAATTTCGCGATTTTCCCCTTAAGAAACTTCTTCTAATGCCAAAATTGGTCCAGGCTTTGTTGAAATATGCGCTCACCGACGCATTTTACGATTCATTTTTATATTTACACTAGCTTTTAGCCCGTGACCGTGGAATAGAGACTTACTGCAATTTTTTGGTTACAAAACTACCCAACTATAAGTAAGTTCTTTTTCAAGTTCCAAGCTAGATCTATACCAAATTTTACACAAATAGGTTCTGTAGTTTAGGCGTGAAAAAAAGACAGACAGACAGACAGACTGAGTTACTTTATTAGTTTGGATATATTCGCTACCGATAATTACCAAAAGTATCGGCAGCGGATCGAATCGGGAGCCTAATGCTTCGCCCAGCCTTTTCCAATTTCTAAATCCCCAAAACCCTTTATCTTTTAAACGCTGGCAACGCACTTGCAACTTCCTTGGTGTTATCATTGGCAGCACAGATTACTCGTCTTCTGCTCATTTCCCGTCCTATCACATAAAAAAGTACCGTTTCTAAAACCAACTATTAAATTACTTATCTCATCAATCAGTTTCAACAACAATGTAGCTAAAACACACAACCCACAACACAGAAATACCCGTAAATAATTATGTCCCGTCTCACACCAGAATCTCAATTCCACTCTTTAAATATGGCCGCGCATGTATTTACTTCACTGTTCACATAAACAAACAGAATTTAATCTCGGTCTCCTTTCTCTTTGTTATTTTTCCTCGCATCCAGTTCCCGAGACGGAATTAATTAACGAACAAAAAAAAACCAACTCACTTATTCCCGTTTGAGTAAATCGCTGCAAGATTTGTTCATTGTAATTGCAATCTTATTCAAGTGCAGTCTTGTTAGATTCGAGCCGATATTTGCATGGAAAAGACAAAGTAGAAAGTTTTTTTTATATAAAATAAAAGTTGTAAGTCATTCGGATTGTAGTTGAACAAGTTAGTTGCGACGGAACAACGAGATCTGTGTAAACATTCCGCCGGTATTAACATAGTAATTTAGGTATTATAAATCATTTTTAAATTATAATGAAAATGCATTTTAATTGTTTAAATTACTCTCTCTCTCTCTCTCTCTCTCTGTGTGTTTCTCTATCTCTATCTCTCTCTTCCTCCAAGCTCTGAAAACACAATATTTTATTATTTATAACTTTTTTCAATTCTTTCCTTCCATAACCAAAAAGTTTTAACTCGTACTTATAAAACAAAAAAAAAACTAGAATACATTTTGGAAGAATACAGTAAAGAAGACTTTACATTTATATTTAATAAGAAAATCTTGATTATGTATGATGTAACTTTAACAACGCCGCATAAAAATGAATGAAAAATAAGTATCACGTAAATCAGATAACTTAGAATCTCTACTCATACTCGTAGTTACGTGCGCTAACTGAGCACCGTCATACTTAAGAACGGAGACAAGAATATGCAATGGTCCATCTCTGTACAGAATTTTAAATACAAGCTAAAAGCGTGCATTACTTTAAATTCTACGTACATTTTATGTTTTAACTATTAGGTACTTTTAAGTCGTTAGTCTAATGCTTGTAAAAATATGACTTAAATGGTAAAATTCTATCATTTTATCATGGAATAGAGATACGTACTACCCGTACAAATAGCTGAGCATCCAGTACGTCACTCTGTCAGTGCAATTTGCAACCAGTGGTAATCTTTCAAAAATATTATTAACCTTTATCGATTTTAAGTGCTGTTTAAAAGCTATTTCTATTTTTTGCTTTTTTGTCGTAATAAATATCATTAATGTATATAATAGTTATATAATAGTAATAATATGTACTCGTTTTCAAGGGAAAGGGGTGAATTCTAGTTAGGTGCACAGGTTAATTTGTAAGTTTGGTTTATTTTGGATAATTAAGGGAAGAAAAAAATTAAACTTGGTTTTACTTATAACAACTGTTTTTTTATTGACTTTGACTTTTGACTTTTATTGAAGGAAAATCTGCCACTAAATGAACTGAATAGTTTACAAAACTATCACAGCCAAACTTAAAACTCATGTTGGCGACAGTTCTGTTTTGTATTCGAACCAAAACTTTTATACTATAATTTAATTTTATAATTTTTAAATTTTGAATTTCTCCTTATAATATTATGCAGCCGCACTGCCTGTCTACGAGTACCAAAGCTATAGCTAGAATGGGACCTTTACATCTTTATCTACATCGTTAAATTACCCCATATGTAGATACATGGCTATATTGCGATGCAAGTACATAAACATACAAAATAGCACTTAGCATATTAAAACTATTAAGCTGAAAGCTTTCGGGCATATCATGTCATCCTTACTTAATATCTGAGGCTCTGGGTAACTCAACTGAATTTAGTCCATTCATCTTGTGTAATAAAGTTTAATATTGAGTGTACCTATTTATTAACTAAATGCGTTTGAGGGGCTTGAAAGAATTTGCGCTCGATCGAGTTTTTCAGAACAAAAAACTAAATAGTAACTTTAACTTCAGATATTTTTTCTTCGAGAAAATTTAGACAATATTTATAAATGTGAAGTCAAGCTTTTAAATCTTCAGAATAGTCGGTAGATGTCTAAAGATCACCAACTTTTGTAGACACCCTTACGATCAATGCAGTAGCAAACTTTCTATTCATACTTGTTACTTTTGATAAAAGATTTTCTTAAATAAGGGCTGATTTTACAATGGTTAGATAAAAGTTACCTGGGGACTAATTATAAGCTGTCGCGTCAGAATGTTTGTATAAGACAGTGACAGCAAAAGTTTAATTCCTCAGATAACATTATCTGACTAGTGATAAATTGCCCTTAAACAGAAAAATATAGTTGGAATAAGTTTTGATAATCTATGTGATGGTTAAAGTATAATATATATTTTGCCTGAAATGTGTAATTATGTTACATTATCCCTACCTATTAGGTTATTTATCTTAATGCATTTTATGCAAGTTGTTTGATGTATCGCGTTTAGGCGTCCGCTTCTCATGCATGAGAGCTTACTTAGGTTTCTGAAAGGCCGATCAATGTTTAAATCAATTTAATCTCTTGTCAAGTCATCTGATTGGCTGACTGAATTATCAACAACCAATCAGATGACTTGACAAGAGATTTAACAGGAGATTAGTTAATTTTAGCGTTGACAAGCCTTTCAGAAACCGGTTGTTAGTATCGAAACCAGGCCTGGAAGTATCAATATGATGTTTTCAAAGTTCTTTTAGTCACCACTGATATACAGCGAGGGGGGGAAAAAACATTGTTGGAAAACCAGGAGTTACAGTATTTAATTTTGAACTCAGGATTGCCACTTATAAGTTGATGATGATGATGAATAGTATTTTTTTAGAAATAAACTTTGCCCTATATAAGGACTATCCCGGTGTTGTGGGTGAGTTTACAAACATACAATTACACAAACACATCACACCCAGACCCGGAACAACTTTATGGATCACACAAAAAGTTGTTCAATCAAATCCGCGACACGTTGCGCGGCAGCCAGCTGCCCAGTAACCGCGCCAACCATGTAAGTTTGTTGCTATTTATATTAATTTTTCATTTTTATATTCTTTCCAAACTATTTTAATAGTTTGGAAAGAATATAAAAATGAAATCTCTCATCTCCAATGTTCAAAGCCGTTCGATTAATTTAATATCAAAGCCTATATAGAGAGCACTCCAAAGTCCAACGGACAAGCTTCAAGTTTACTTGCTTTTACTAGTCCTTTGAAGATGGCGCTCGTAACGAGCAAGTCAGGCACTTAAGTGACCAGGTCTATGCTACTTTGTATGTAGATTATATTTAGTGTACAATGAAGGTTTGTTTGTAATAAGGAAAGTTATATATCATATTTTGTAATAATGGATATAATCAGAAGACAAAATTTGTGGAATACAAATAACTTTTACTTAGAGATAATGAAAATACCTATTAAACCAGAGCATGAAATCGAGTTTGAGAGATAAAAAAAAATGAAAAGAAAACCACAGTAGTTCATATCGTGTCTTCAAAAGAAAATACCTATTTTTATAATGTAATAAACTTATTTTTGGAAGTGCAAAATGCTTAGTTGGCATCTCCCGCTTGAGGCGGAGCGAGAGAGAGAGTATAAGACTTATTACTGGCCAAAAGCAACCTTCTTTTGTTCCGATCCAGGGATGCAGTGCATCATATTTGCTTGCACCCGCTACCCCGAAATATGTATTTAAATGACGATCAGTCGCATAAGTGGTAATGGGGTCGCCTCCTGTTATACAGGACTCATTACATAACTGGTTTAAATTGTGTGTGCTTTGTTTACGTGGCATTAAAAGCACCTCTGCTCTACTCCATTGTGGATAAAAGGCGTAACGATACAATGTTATAGTACCAACCCTCTCCACAACATATTCAAGCTACATAATATGTTACCAAGATAACGTACAAGCTAATTTAATCAAAGTCACTATCGTGCAGGAACATAAACCAATAATAAAAGAACACTAGCCAAATGAAGTGTACAAAGGCCCTTGAGATTATTGGCCTGGGTCAGACTTTTTAGTAAGTCTCTAGAGGCCTGAGTAGACATGAACAGGACAATTTATATCAACCCACTTATCTACAAACGTTTAAGTAATTGACTGTTTATATTAGATAGTGTTTTATTTGTTTGTGTTATGCAATGATGAAGCGTAGTACCTTTTCTTGTAGAGGAGGAAGATATCAGACGAATGGGTCGGCTCGACCGGTGTGATACCACGGCCTCACAGAAAACCGGCGTGAAACAACCACATCGTTGTGTTTCGCCGTGTGAGTGAGGGTACCGAAGGCCCAATCCTTCCCCTTCCCAATCCCTCCCCAGTTCCTAAATCTCCAAATCTCTAATCCCTAAAAGGTCGGCAACGCACTCGTAACTCCTCCGTTACGGGTGTCCATGGGCGGCGCTGATTGCTTACCATCAGGTAATCGGTATGCTCGTTTGCCGACCTACTACATAAAAAAAAAAATGGGGCCGCGGTAAATAATGTGCTCATACCCGCAACCATTGATGGGGCTTTTTTGTCAGGGGAAAATCACAAATGACTTCTCCCGCCCAGGGTAAGGCGAGAGACAGTGTCAGACTCTTACTGACTAAAAAACCCCCCTTTCTTCTCCTGCTCTGGGCCGAGGCCGCGGTGACTCATTGCGCTTAGCCCGCAACCACGGCTGAATATCAGCCCTATAGGGCCCCGTCTGTGGTGGTCTATTGGCTCTTTAAGGCGCGCTCGAAACGCTACGCGCCCTACTCTCGGGTCTGGTTCTGGTCGGGAACCATTGATGGGGCTGACATAGTCAATTAGTGACAGTAATGTATATGCCATAGTAACTGATTACCTTAGTAGCGGGATTATGATCGGGTTATTTTAGTAGTGGGTTTTTCTATGCTATTATCTTCATTTATCTTGTTTATTTTACCGCATATTACAGCTACGTCACATAAGAATGATTATCTTACTACATAATACATTAGATTAACGTATAGTGAAAACATTTCAAAATATTTCATGGATCTTGCAAATAAAAAGTACCGAGTACTTATTCATTAAATGCTTGAATCTCAAGATCAGTCTTGATTTGTAAATAAACAATTGTAGAAGTGTGATTTAAAAAATCGTGAGGATTTTAATAGTGCCTTTTTTCGTGCCGGTATTTTTATTGTTCAGTGACATCCTCTCTTTTGATAGTCTAGGGGATAAACTTGACCTTGACCATATCAAACAACAAATCCAACAACATAAATACAACTAAAAACCCTATTATTCTATTAATAAAGTATAATATAGTAAACTCTAAGTTCTCATAACAGTTCCATGGTTTCACTTTCTTGTACAACAACTAACAAACGAAATACTAAGATAAACACATGACAGAGCTCGTCAGCTCACGTGACCTAGATCGCATAGTTGACTCTAACAATTTGCAAGATGGCCGACTAACGTCGCTTCTGTTCTTTTTCTATTATCTAACAGAAAGTCACTTTTTCTCATCGCTTGTTAGGGAACTTGTAACAAGCGTGGTATTTTATAGGTTATCTATGTAGATATATCTTCGTAGATATGTTCTTCTAGTCAAATTGAGTTCTCATTGTTCTTAGAGAGGTTTAAATGTGTGTAGTGCCTTGCGTTCACTTTCCAGGTCGATATTAATTATTGTCAAATAATATGTAATAGGTAGCTGTATTTGACCGTTTCGCTGATGTCTAGATTTTGTCAAAATATACATTTTGGGCCCTATACTTTACCATAGACAATATCGATTTCTTCAAAAAAATAATAATACTGAAAACGGATTTGTAACTTCTTGGTGTTTCGGGTGTTCACCTCCTGATTGCTTATCATCAAATAATGTAGTAATATCGTTTGTCAACATACCCCATTAAAAATACATTTACCATATCTGTCTTGAAGATTGATCAGATTAAAATTCATATGAATCATTTTGAAAAATAACAAAAAGCAATAGGTTAAAAAAGCTCTACTAGTTAAAAGTCACAAAGGAACAGTCACGTGAGTTTTTGGAAAGTAGGGTGCGTTTTTCAGCAACATGTTATAAATAGCCATCTTGCTCACCTTAAAAAAAACAAGTACAATACTGCCTAAAATAAGTGTTAAGGTTCATTCCCAAAACATCTAAAGAACCAAGTTCAACAGACCACGAAATAGAATCTTCGACAATTCAATAACCGACAATATCTTCGAGCTTTCTTTCTTCTACATAATTTCATTACTGATCCCTTCAGAGCCTCAGCTGTCTTTCGTTTAGCCTTCAAAGCCTTCCTCTATATACTCAACCTGAAAGTAGGCCGAAATTATCTCGCAACATAATCTCCTTAAGTCGGCCCTATGATTATAAATGTACCGACAACTCTAGGCTGACCCTTTTAATGTAACATGATACGCCGTTTATTTCTTAAAAGAAGTAGACAAAAATCTACATAATGTTACTATATATGTACATATGTGCATATCTGTTTGTCAGTTACGTTAATAAATGCTGTAAAATAAATAATATATGTACCTACAAAATATATTTTTGTACCACTTATATTTTTTGTGACCTTTATATTTAGTAAATTATATAAATATGTTTATTTCCATATTGCTGTTCATGTATTTGGGTTGCTTGAAACTCGTCTTTTTTATAGTATAAGTCGTCAAACGAGCAGACAGATTACATGATGTTAAGCAAGCAATCAGCGCCCTTCAACGAGTGCATTGTCACCCTTTTAGGGATAAAGGTTTCAGATATTTAAGGATTCGGAAGGGATGGGAGAAGAGGATTGAGCCTCCGGTAACACACGGCGAAACAAAACGCTGTGGCTATTTCACGCCGGTTTTCTGTGACGCCGTTGTATCACTCCGGTTGAGCCGACCCATTCGTGCCGAAGCTTGGGTCTCCCACATATAGTCAAGTTACCTTGACAAACAGTTACGTGTGAAACCCGACAACCATTTTTACTTCTCATATTTTATCTTAACTGCACGGTTGGCGCGGTGGCTGGGCAACTGGCTGCCTCGCTGGGTGGGTGGGTTCGATTCCCGCACGGAACAACTCTTTGTGTGATCCACAAATTGTTGTTCCGGGTCTGGGTGTGATGTGTATGTGGAATTGTATGTTTGTAAACGCACCCACGACCCGGGCGAAAATCTTAGTTAGGCAAAGTTTTTTTTTTTTAATTTAATTAATACATAATATTCGGCAAAGTGAAAATCATTACAATAATGACACTTAACGAGTTGCCCTCAACAAAAAAAGTATTGCAAACGAATTTAAAAAAATCCTTCATGTGACTTTGTCTGGTCTCTTTCACCATATCCTTATTCCTTAGAAAAGTTTCTATGTAACTTAATACTAAACTCTCAATACATAAAAAGATGGATTATGTCACTAGAAGCTTCCCAGGTTTGAAAAAGTTGTTGGAACTTGTTTCATGTACTTGACAGCGTGTAGGAGTTTCGATGTCCACATAGAGCAATTTTCTGTGTAATTCAAAATTTGTTGTGCCAAGTCTGGATATCTTGTATATGTCAAACTGTATATCTGTAAATGCACACAGGATATAATCCTAAAGGGGGGAGATGCTTTATTCGACGATTACGACGAAAAATTGATTCTAAAAGTTTAAATATCAGAGCACATTTTTACATGACCCGCGTATCAAAAGTACTATTTATTCGAACCTGATTGATGCTTTTCTTTATTGATGCATTGCAATCATGGTTTTGGAATTGCAATTTTAAATTGAGTTCCATAAAACATATTTTTGACTACCCGAAGTTATATTCAGACTGATCCATTCAAAACACTTCGTTTAAACGTTTACATGTGAAAAGATAACATAGTTTTCAATACTAGACAGCTTGACACATGTTTATACCGCGGCTTTACGTACAATCATAAATCATAGAGCGATTTATTCGAGACAGCACTTAATATCGCCTGTACTTTTGCCCAGAACTGTGCAAATTGTGCAATAACTCACAAATTGACAGATCTATTACATGTAATATTTTACTTATAACTGATCGATCTTAGTTGTATGAGAAACAGATGATGGTTTCCATAACCTTATTAGTTGTTTTTGGAAAGTTATAAGTTATGTTGTGTTGGTGTACTTGATTATATATTTTTTACCAATATAGTATATGCCAAATTACATATTAATGATTTTTCGATGTTTGCCTGTCGCCAATATTGATATTTATGCTAGAGATATATCATTAAAGTGCCATAGGCTTTTTAACACGCAGACAAAACCGCGAGTAGGAAGTTGTATCTGCTAGAAATGCAAATTAGACGCTTGATTAAGTTATATATATATATAGATATAAATTAGAAATTAGAAATTAGAAATTTAACAGATATAGATACAGCGCGGTTAGTTTATTTTGGTTATTTCCACAGCATCATGTCATACGGTATTTTGTTGTGGGGGAATGCTGCTGACATCCAGTCTATTTTTGTTCTGCAGAAAAGGGCTATTCGATCAATCTATAATCTTAGTCCGAGGCATTCGCTCAGAGAATTATTTAAGGAATCTAAAATAATGACAGTTGCCTCTCAATATATTTATGAAAATGTAATTCACGCTCATAAAAACAAAAGCTTATTTAAGAAATATAGTGATATACATAATATCAACACGAGGGGGAAAAACAAATATGTTGTGCCTGCCTCCAGGCTTCAGAAAATAAGTAGTTCGTTTAGGTGTCAATGTATACGCTTTTACAATAAAATTCCTAGCGATATTCAAAATTTGAGCCTCAATAAATTTAAAAGTGTAATAAAGGCTAAACTTTGCTGTAAAGCATTTTATAAAATAAAAGACTACTTAGAGGATAGTCAGGCTTGGGAATGAGCCGCTGTAATGTCTGCACAGGTCATGTTGACATGTTTGTAACATAAGTTACACTTTTATATACAATTTGACATTACGTTTATTTTTTTTTATACAATGACATGATCACATATTGTGACAATTTTTATTTTTTATTTGACATTTTTTTTTTATTTATTTGTTGACATGTTTATTATTTTATATTATTGTTAGTGTAAGGACCGTGTGAGATTTGTCGTGCTTTTTTATTAACAGTCATCTGCGTTCTGACAGTTTGAGTACTTGTGCGACCCACCCAAATGTTCTTTTGATCGGTATTGTTCGTCGGACAACTCAACAGCACTAGCTATATGGTTGCAAACTGACACTTGCGTGCCTGTCTTCAGAACGGGTCCACTTAAACTGGTGTGGTTCTTTCCTCAAAAGACCACTACAGAATGAACTTGCACGGTTCTCTCACATTATGTTATTTTATATTGTCTGGACTTGAAAAGAGACTGACCTCTGAGTTTGTTTCGGCATTTCTTCTCAGAGTAGTCAGATAGGAAATGCCGGCTTCATCTAGTTTTTCACATATAATTTGACGTGTAAAAGTGCCGTTTTAAGGCCTATTTGCAAAAATAAATTCATTGTTTCATTGTTTCATTGTTTATAAATGATAGTAAAGAGGTTTTATCTGAACCTTTATTTCTTTTTTAGGGTCTGTATCTCCACCCTAAATATTACATATAAAGGACATAGTTTATACAAAACCCATACGTCCTTTTTTAAAATATTGTCTAGAACATGAAGAGTGTTTACTTGCAACTTAAAAACTTAAATAAGTATTAGCTAATGTTACATTCATTCACTTATCTAAACCTAATCAAATTACTTTTTTAAACCTACCAACGAGACAAAAAAATATTAACAATATACTAAATGAAACACGCAATATTCACCAACAATATTATTCACTCGATTAACAAAACGAGCGAGACTACCTACCGAACATTTTGAAACAAGCACACCATCTAATCTTTATGTACAGCTGCGAAAGCCGCAACAATAATTACTGCTGACAAAAAATAAGAAATCAGGTCACCATATTTCGGCCGTAAAAGACTAATAAGATGGCTGTTCTTGTGACGTCATCAAAAGAAATGGCCGGGGAGACGTGCCAGCGAATCATAATTGATATTTTAATGATAGCAGGATCTGAGAGGACTCTTGAATTCTCGTCCTGTCATTTACACTGAAATACGTTTTCGAAGATAAATTGCAGTATATGAAATATTGCTCCCGGATTTTGTAGTGATAAACGAGATCTCAACCTTGTTGATTGAAGGAGAAAGGAAATGGAGGTGGAACGAGGTCAACAAGAGCCTGAAACTCCTTCTCACCTGCCCAGGACGAGAGAAACAATTTTATAATTTCTAATCTCAAAAATAATGTTCTTAGAGAGGTTATCAGTGCATATATTAAGTGTTGGAGAGCCAAGCTACGACAGGAGTGGGTCGGTTCGACCGGATCGATACCACGGCCTCACAGAAAACAGGCGTGAAACAACCACAGCCTTGTGTTTTGCCGTGTGAATAAGGTTACCGGAGGTCCAATCATATTGTTCCCATTTCCCAATAACTCCCCAATAATCTTTATCTTCGAATCCATAATCCCTAATAGGCTCTCATAACTCCTCTGGTGTAGCGTGTGTCCAAATTGGTCCAAATAAAAATGTCCCAAAAAAATGGTGCCTGACTCACCATTTTTTTGGCACATTTTTATATCATATTTTCATATGTTCGGGAAAACTGTAATAAGGATTTACAAATGTATTTGTGTAGAAACTGGAATTGTATTCAATACAATGGAAATAGGCTAGCTACTTATCACGTCCCATGTGCCCACAGAATGACACTGCCAAGCACGTCCTAGATTGAATAAAGCTGTACCGACAGACATGTTCAATTTCAGGATTCTAGACATGTTAACACGAAAGACGCCGTTCTTGGAATCACGTATCTGACTACCGTTGACATGATCCCCATTATTCCATCAGAATCCAATTAAAATTAAAAGTCAGTCTAAAAGATCTTGCTTTTTTTATGTAATTGGTCGGCAAACGAGCAGACGGATTACCTGATGGTAAGCAATCAGCGCCGCCCATGAACACCCGCAACGGAGGAGTTACGAGTGCGTTGCCTTGTAGGGATTAGGGATTTGGAGATTTAGGGATTGAGGAAGGATTGGGGGCGGCGGGGAAGGATTGGGCCTCCGGTAACCTCACTCACATGGCGAAACACAACGCTGTGGTTATTTCACGCCGGTTTTCTGTGAGGCCGTGGTATCACTCCGGTCGAGCCGACCCATTCGTGCCGAAGCATGGCTCTCCCACACTTAAACTTGCTGTTGGTATGGCGACTTCATTGAATGATTGCTTCCGCCCAAGTCAAGGTGAAAGGGAAGATCAGACTTTTACTGACCAAAGACAATTTCGTTCTTTCTTTTCGCACCCTGAAAACTTGGTCAACTGATATAGAATTTGGATGTATAATATAAATATAATAATTATGATAACACCCTATTCAAATATACTTAAAGATAGACAGGTTGTTGTTATATGCCTTAAGATAAATTACGAGATTGATATTCTAAAGAAAATATTGGAATAATGTAGGTATGTTCTTTTGTTTTAATTTTTAATGCAAATTGATGAACATTTTATTGTATATTTTAACGTTGACACTTCCCTTTTTATATAAAAATACGTATAGCTTCCAATTCTTTTTGTGATCTACAAATCGTTATTACCGGTCTGATTGACTTATGCAATTGTATAATTAAACTCACCGATGCTGACGACACAGGGAAAAATCTAAGTCCGTGTAAAAATGTCTATGTACTACTCTGTCTAGAAAGTTTTAATTAAAAACAGCACTGTTTTTAATATAAATAACAGATGCAACTCAAATTCCGCGCCAAAATGGAAAACAGTTATGCCAATCTAACAACAACAAAAAAAATTAAAATTCGTATTTGGAACCATAAAAAAAACATTCATTCCCGATACTTTGTTGACTGAATGTACTTCTCTATCGAAAAGTTTTGTAGGTCTTTTTTCAAACGAAAAATTTTGGCAATAGCAATCCAAACGTTGAACCGTGTCGCCAATCGATCGCCCCGCCAACAAGCCATAGCTTGGACACTGATGGTCACGTTGACATTTCACCAAATTGGATGACGCAATCACCCTATCCATCAATGTTTTCATTTAAACCCTGTATTTTAACTAAATTGTAGTAGAGCTTATTGTTTTGAGCATAGGGGTTATTTTAGTATAGCATGAAATACAAGATTACAAATAAAAGTGGATACTTAAGTTGAAGACATGCAATGTTGTCCCCTGGGGTATAGGCAGGAGTCTATTATTGAACCCTTTAATAAAATAGTGATGGTATATTATTGTTAACATTGATTTTTGCCACACTTTCATATACAAACAAAAGCTAGCTAGTTATATATCTCTGAATAAATATTGGTATTACACTGCTCTCTAGATAATGTACCAAAGAATCTGTATATGAGACTGATTTAAAAATAGCAACCATGGAGTTTCTTGCTCGTTCTTCTCCATTGGAATCTACACTTTGGAACGAGCAAATAGCTTCACTAAGAGGACTGACCTACAGACTGATACTTTTTATCTTTTAGTTTGAAGTACCTGTAAATTAGGACCAAGTTAAAATAAATAATTTGGACTTTTCTTAGAAGAATTTAAGATTAAACTTTTATTACAAAATTAAGTAAAGTAGCTAATTTTAATTTTCTGGCCTCTTCATATAAATATTATCTTAACAAACAAAAATAGTTCTAAACTAATAATCATAATACCACAAGAATCTAAACTTAAATATTTAAATAAAGTTAAAATACCGCCGGTTAATAAGTTAACATACTAAGGAATAAAGTTTGTACTCGTTAATATACTTGAAACTTAGTTACATACTTACGGCATTTAAGTTGATATTAGACACACCGACCTACATACTGTTGTTATTAATTACTAAACTTTACAAACGGAGTCTGTATTGAGAAACTACATGATTTAATTGCCTTAAAGTTATTAAGGTTTGAGACTTAAACTTTTACAAATACAATTTAAGTGTGGGAGTGCCATGCTTCGGCACCAAGTGGTCAGCTCGACCGGAGTGATACCACGGCCTCACAGAAGACCGGCGTGAAAAAACCACAGCGTTGTGTTTCGCCGTGTGAGTGAGGTTACCGGAGGGCCAATCCTTACCCGCCCCCAATCCCTCCTCAATCCCTAAACCCTAAAAGGTCGGCAACGCACTCGTAACTCCTCCGTTGCGGGTGTCCATGGGCGGCGCTGATTGCTTACCATCAGGTAAGTCCGTCTGTTCGTTTGCCGACCTATGAAATAAAAAAAATGTGTATATGTATACTACATAATTATAGTTTAGGGAAAAAAGAGTAAAGTTCTCTAAGATGTACATTGTACATTAAGTTATAATCCCGATTATGATTGACGCAACAAGACACCAACACAAAAAAAAGAAATCTATTCACGTGACTACAATCCAGTAAAGCGTTCAATCAGAATAATATAAAGTTTGAGTACAACATCCCATCATGGATTTTTCCACTGGACAAGCACGTGGCTCGTTTGACCTTTAAAATTGTTTTCAGACTCTAGAGAATAATTCAATACATAATTTCATATTTACATTCCACCCTGAATACAAATTAGTAAAATAATTCAAACTAAATAATGCTTTGACAAAACTAATCTGTAGGTTCATTTTCGTTCCTCTCGGTTGGTGAGCATTTAAGTAAAACGTATAATAAATTACTTTCTTTACGACTGAAAAAGGAAAAGTTCTTTTGACAGCTGACATTTAAATATTACGATAAAATTATAAATGAAAATGCTTTAATTTTAGTATTAGCAATTTGATGAGTAAGAAGTTTTTTTTAACATTTAATCGAACAATTTCGTTACCTTAATTGCTGTGTATGTGTTAAAATTTTGAGAAACGTAACAAGACATTAACGTCTAGCTAGAATCTCACTCAAAAAATTGTTGCTAGTAAAAAAAAACCTCTGACACACTTATTTATCTTTCCTTACATCTTTTGATTAATTAAATACAATATATTGATAAAACGCAGTCTTTCCCCACTTACTTTCAATCTTCAAATCCCGTATCCTTAAATCCCTAATAACCACGGAGTGAGAACAAAGTCTTACTCCACAATAGGCCGGCAACGCAATTGTAACTAACTCCTTGTTTTACGAGTGTCAATGAGCGGCACCGCTTACTTAACATCAAGTTATCCGCCTGCTCCTTTACTGAAATCCAAACTAATATTATAAATGCGAAAGTAACTCTGTCTGTTTGTCTGTCTGTCTTTTCTTCACGCCTAAACTACGGAACCAATTTCTGTAAAATTTGGTACAGACATAGTTTGGAACTCAAGAAAGGATATAGAATAGTTTTTATACCAAAATTCTGCAGGAAGTCACTATTCCACACGAACAGAGTCGCGAGTAAAAGCGTGTACAATAAAACCACTCCATAGTTTGCGTTTTTACAGAATATATTAAAGTGAAAGAGAGATAGGTAATACTATGTAGGTGTATACATAACTAATTTGATTTGATCTAACGAAGTTCGAAACTAGAAAAAAAATTCAAATTATATCATTATTTCATAAAAAACCAGGTCTCTTACGAGGAAGGTTTTCCTAAAGATATGCATATACATATAATGATATTTAATAATAACATCTAAGTTGCGATGGCTTTAGTAACACTGTTATGTAGGTTAAAGTGCACTTAAGGGCTTCTTGTAATTTTGGTCCTATTACCCAAAATGAGGGAATAACTATATTATCTTCACACGTTGGTAACGCCGAGGCACCGCAGAAATCCCTTTAAGCACTTTCGGTAAATATAAATTATATCTAGTAATAGAAGTACACAATTTTAATTATCTTTTTATGGGTTTTAGAGATTAGTGTAATTTGATCCTTATATAATGCTGAAACGTAATAATGGCCCGGAGATTGAGGCGCCCGCTTCTCATGCATGAGGGTGCGTTTATTGTGACTTTTTCCGCGTAATATGCACTTTCTGTGATAATTTAGACACAACTGACATACGGTGGGGGAAAATATGGTGAGGAAACCTGGACTTACAATTTCTAATTATAAGTTTGAAATCGTCAATCCGCCTTAAGCAAGCGTGGTGATTAATGCAGAAACCTGCGTGTGAGAAGAGGCCTTTGCTCAGCAGTGGGCACCAATAGGCAGATGATATGATGTGATAATTCTGAAGGCTCTTACTTTGCTTCTAAATTACTCTAAGAAGGTACATTTTCTACGTAAATTTTGTCAAGCAAAGTAATTTTGGGTATAAATTAATGATTTTTACATTAGTCTTGTAATTGTAATCAATAAATTGATTAGTTTAGTTTTATTTGAGAAAAATAAAACAATATTCAACAATAATAATTGACACAATTTCGTTAAACAAAACATGGCCCCGCTACATTCAAAGTACCAGGGCGACATATCTATAGAGAAGTTACAGTACTGGCCTACGTTCCACTCAGCTAGTTAACAACACAATAGCGAAATGTAGCATCGTTTATGTGACGAGCTCTTTCATGTTAGCTCAATGCGAACAACAGCTCGACTCTGATCAACTCGCTCGCTGAGAATAATAGCTACGTGTTGTACTTTGTTTGTCCGTACTTATATTGTATCCGCTACTAGGGCTTGCACGCCATCTTTATCGATGTCGTTGAAGAGGTAAGAGGATTTAAATTTTTTTTGCGATATAAACTCTTTTTTGCTGCCTCAAGTGATCTTAAATGATTGTATTGTAGATGAAGATTATTTCGTTGATATAGTTCTTAAAATTATTCTGATAGGTGTGTGTAAGTTGAAAATCACATTCTTAAGTGATCTTTATGTTCAGGGTTGTGGGTTAAGCGCAATGATTCACCGCGGTCTCGGCCCAAAGCAGGAGAAGGAACAGGGTATTCTTATTCAGTATATGAAACTTTTTGGGAAACTGGGAGAGGTCAAATGATGACTTTCCACTAACAAAAAAAATATCTGTATGTAGTACAAAGTAGTATGTACATATCTTGATGTAGGAATATAAAAGCTTTTTAATGGTTTTCGTTTTTCTGACAAAAATATCACGTTTACACGGTGTCATTTTTAAAAATGTAAAAAAAAACTAGATGAAAGAGTAACAAATATACAAAACGTACACCTAAATCTAATATTAGAAGTAAACAAAGAAAATAACAAACCATAAATAAAATACATAATAATATTAATAAACCTACTCAAACTATACAACTTTATATATTATAATCTTAAAAGATTGCCACTTCTGACAGGGTGAACGAACATTTATTGGAATACTTGTGATTTTTCAATCTCTGCAAATAGCTTGAAACATAGCGAAGAGTTCAATCTATAGAATCAAATAGAAACATTCTTGAAACCCATTTTATGACAAAAGGTATAGTTGCATTCCTACTTCGGCTTTGTATTTGACCTTTTTGTTCAATTAAGTATAAGAGAACTATGCTTTAGCACAAATGGGTCGGGTCGACCGGAGTGATACCACGGCTTCACGAACGTTTGTGGCGTGAAACAACTACAGCCTTGTGTTTCTTCATGTGAATGAGGTTACTGGAGGTTCAACCTTTCCTTCTGAATCCCTCTCCAATGTCTAAATCTTGAAAACTCTAATCCCCAAATGGTCAGCCACGCACGCGTCGAGTAGCTCTTCTAGTATAGCGGGTGTCTAGAGCGGTGCCGATTGCTTACCATCAGGTAATAGGACTACTAACTTTATAAAAATAATCTCCTATTATTGCCTATATTAGCGGGTGACTTACGCTAAACACACTTTATAGTAGAAAATTTAGTTTTGATCTTTCAAAACGGTTAAGGTTAAACACGTTGGAACAATGGCGTTATTTTAATGTACTCAAATAGGAATTCGTTAACACAATATTGTCACTAAAATGAAAAAGTGTATTTTTTTAATACGTATCTATTATATTTTTAGGCCGCGAAATAATCTTGAAAGATTACAATACTATGGTATTCCTTATATCCTTCATACCTACAAAAAAATGTTTCTTCTAGCGATGTATTGAATCGGCCAATCTGTAAATTGCAAACTCAAAAACACGAATTCACAATGAAAAACCGAACTAATCCATTACACCGGTCCAAAATTACACAATGCAAGCGATCCAGAAAATAAATCGAAAAAATCCAGATAAAAAGTGAATAAAACTCATTCAATCGTGAACATTTCTTTACGGGAAATTACAGTTGGGGGCTGCTTCCCAATCCTTTAGATCCCGGTTTTAGAGATTGGGAATAGGGCTTATAAAAAGGTAACCAGATGAATAATATATTCACATATCCGCCTTGGAGACGTCTGAATGATACACGTGGTTTCCCTTCAAAATTGATTTATTCAAATTGCTTCCTCCAAGCGACGTAGCCTTCGAGAGAATGCCTCTTAATTGTAAATCCTATAATAACTGTCTGGGGAATGGTGTATGGCGTTTTGAAATAGTAACCTTGAGTTCAAGATGAAATGCCTCAAAATTTATTACTAGTACGATCAAGCGAAGATCTGCCAAGGTGATAGTATCAGTAATGAATGCGATTACATGAACTAGTTTCAGGAAGTCAGGTTACGTTGATTAAGTGGTTGACTGAAAGACAAACAGTCAATCAGATCTTGACATGAATTTGAGCTATCGAATCGTATTGTTCTTTTCTCGTAAGGTCGAATTGTTATTCTTTTATTTCTCAATTCGAAAAAAATAAAAGTACCGAGAAAATTAGACTGCCGAACAAGATCATAAACATGGTCGAGTAAAATTTTATTGGGGTTTTCAATATTCAACTTTTTTAATATCTCATAAGGCTCAAAATATGCCTAGCAAATATTCATTTAACATGCAAATCTCTTTGGATTTAAAATTATTTGAATATTTAAAAAATGATTAATCGAATAAATATGTTTCTCTTCACTCTTTAATTATAAAAGGTAATGAATAATTTTCGGGCAACCGTGGTTTTGTGGACAGCTTTCAGCGGTTTTGTAAAGTAGGTCATTCAACTCTTGAAAACAATAAAATAGAATTCATTTAAATTTTGATAAATTATTAAATTTTACATTCAGCTATGTTTCAATATAAAGACGAGGTTCAACAATTTAAAATTTATTTATTTATTAATACCTAGATATTTTTACATTTAATCACATTTATTCTTTCTTGAAGGAAATAAGTTATGTGTTATTTCCTAGTAAGTTATACCTCTTCAAAAGGCAACAAATATGCATCCATCCAAATTTACAACATTAAATTAGAAATCGAAGATTTTTGGCTCTTCTTGACTATCAGTATTTCAGACACAGCAGAAAAAACATAGTGATCGCGATCGCGCGATCGCGGCAAACAATAATTTCTTAGTAATTTTCTAATTCTAAAATACAATTAAATTAGTCTACAGTCTAGACATCGAAGATAAGGTTCCAGCTTTTACGTTTATCAAAAAATTAAGACATATTTAAATTTGGACAACTAAACTCAACCACCGCGTTTCAAAAAAAGAACATTTCACTTTTAAATAGCTCTCATTGACATAATAAGCCACAGAAATCACAGTCATTCTGGACATATCTAGAACTTTCAGTAAAGTACCAGCAACTGCAAACAATTTACCTCAGTACTGGTACACAGTCCATCTTAAAGACAAGATCAGTTGACTAAACGCTGGTCACAGATGAGTATCCACAGAGGACTTAAGCGTCGTAATTACCGTGTTTATGTGTTCCCCGTCTGATGGAGTGCACACCAGCTATTACCGTCTCATGCCTTCAGGCAGCGAGGGGATTACTTCAACCTCTGTTAGTTTCATTCTCGTGTTTCTAGCAAAGGATTAACCTCAGTGTCCCGTCAAATTGAGTTCGTGGTTGTTTCATGATCGAACCGGCTAAATGGATGGTAAATCGATTCAGGACAGGTAATTTACCATGTATTCGACTGTCTGATTATGTATAAATGTATATGAAGTAAGGATAATTACTTATGTTTTATTTATAACTTTGATTTTACTAAGCAATGATATTGTAAGTAAAATGGTGTAGAGAGGTTACCTAAACAAAATTCGATTTTCAAAAACGACACACTTATACACATTAAGAATTCGTATGTTTAGACCTCAAAGTGAGATGGCATGATTCAATAATCGCGAGTGAAAAAGAGACAAATATGAAAAAAGTGTGGCTAGTTAGCCACATTTTAATGTATCACTTGCTGAGCACTTGTAACTTATCTAGACCTTTTTACTTATAATATTATTGTTACTAAGGATTACTTTTGTGGCGTGGAGTGTTAACAAACATAGAATTATTTACAAACAAATCACACCTACGAGCGGAAAAATAATATGGATCTTATGTGGAGGTTGTCCAGTCATCGCGTCAATTATATAGTTATCTACTATAACTGGTCACGGAATAGGAAAATAATCTTTCCCAATCCTATCAGAAAGATTGATGACTTATTATTAAACCAATATAGATAGTATTCTTGATACAAGCCTTAAAAAATGTTGAAAAACTAACGCCAGACTATTTTATCACTTAAGAAAACAGCTTCAAAGTTGCATTTAAATTGTGTTACAATAAAATATTGTCGTTCCGTCTCCTCTCGACTTTATTTGATAAAGTACTGAGAATCAGGTAACTTAATATAGAAAGTAGAAACGTCACGAAGCCGGGCACCCTTTGCGATACTTTTAATCTCATTCCCTTTCTTGTAACTGTGTTATTGGAAAAAGGAGATGCAGTTGGTTTGATAAATTCTTTTTGAAAAAAAAGTAAATGGAATGGCTCTTAGAAATCTTCAAAGTGTAATTATTTCTTGAAAATGTATTTATATTTAAATCTTTCTTTTACATTTTTCACTAGTTCTCTCTTCACCCTGTCTTGATTAAAACTGGCTTATAGACGAAATGTGGTAGAGTCAAGCTTTAACACGAATGGGTCGGATAGACCAGAATGGATATCAGAAATGCCTTGCAGAAAACCGGTCTAAGACAACCACAGCGTCGTGTTTCGCCGTGTGCGTGAGGTTACTGGAGGCTCCTTTGCCTTTTGATATCCCTCGCCAATCCCTAAGTCTCTGCAACTCTACTCTCTAAAACGTCACGTACCTCCTCTGCTTACCATCAAGTAATCCGTCTGCTCTTTTGTAGACCTGTAACATAAAAACATATCTAAGACCAGACAGTAGCGTTCTTTGTTAGGTCACTATCTACAAGACGCTTACGTGCCTAACGTGGAGAATTTGGTTAGTTCGATATGCAAAGGCGTTCAGCAGTAGATCTGCAAGACAGTCGTTTTAAAATTCTCAGTCGTGGATTCAATTTAAGAGTCAGGTTAAAATTAAATGAGAGTACCATTTAATCTGAAATATTTTAAATGCCTACTTTAAAAAGGAAACAATTAAACAGTAAGCCCGCAAAACCATGGCCAGAATTTATAACTTAAACATCGGTATTTTATGAGAAAAGCAAATTAAATGAAAATTGTTAAAACAAATTTATCCAAGATATTCTTTATTTGTTTCGACAGACCCTTTTCCTCAATTAATTATATTCGAGTGGGCTAACAATTCTAATGAATATTCAAAATATGTATCCAAAGAAAGTGTTTCGAGGTCGAAAAAATAAATCGGGGTGTTTTATGTGAATAGCGGCCGGATTGATGAATTTACATTTTATTGTTATTGCGTCCTTGTTTTATGGGGGGACCGGATTATTTCGATAAGTAGCCGACTAATACTTTAGTTTGATCACTTTTATTTGTTTTGCTTCGTAAATGTTTTTGTTTGTGCGTCTGAAATGAAACATAAATTGATTTGACATTGAGATTTATGTCTTTATTTATATTACAAGATAAGGTCGTATTCAAAAACCTTTAGGTACCATTAAATAAAAGAATTCGACTTCCATAGTAAATAATTTCAATCTATCTAATTTATCTAATAGCCATCTATAATTTCATACATATGTAAATCGCTCGTAGCCCAGCTACGCCGTAGTCAAACCCGTAGCGTGAACTGCGTAGCAAGTGACTACGCGAACCATTTGGAAAATAATAATTAAATATACTGAGTTTAATAATAGTTCCCGCTCATGTTTAACTGGGAGCGTTTATAAAAATGCTTTCTATATATAGAATCGCAATTTGTGGTTATAACATATTTCGTAAAGAGGGTAGTCATTGAGCCGGATAAACTACCAACTTTCCATCCATTTACATCAAAAAAGGTCGAGTATCCCATCTGAAAACACTTCCTACGGACAGCAAAACACTCTGGAAAATAGTTCCTTCAAAATAGTTCCGAATCCTTGATCAGTACTCATAGTAATTGAGACTTAAGTAAGTCGATGTTTTTGCCAGCGGTATTTTCGTGAGGGCCTCAATAATTTGTGGACGGTACGCCTATCGAGCGCGGAGTAGACTTGACCCAGTTACCTCCCAGGTAAATAGCCACTAGCTAGAGTCCCAGACCTCTAGATTCTAGGGTTTCTTTGCAGCGCTGATAAAAGTAACAATCTTTGCTTTCATTTATTTATTTTCACTGTTTTACTTAAATGGAAGCGCTCTTTTGCACTTTTGAAATGTTTGTTATTGTAAATGCAGGATTTAAATAAAAACAACATAATTAGTTAATTGAAGATAATATAAACATATTTTCTAATAATTATGATCATGATCATTTGTATATGATTTTTTTTACTAATAATCATTATGCGTTTAATGTTATGAGTAATGTAATGTAGATTTTTTTAACCATTTGTTGATGTTCCATTATACGCAATTTATGAAAATTACTTCTGAACTGATTAACAGCCAATTGTTACGTTTCAAATATGAGAATGCTGTATAGATTTTTTTATTTACAATAACGAATACATCGCTAAATGTTGATCGTTTTAATCCCGTAGAGGGTCTACCCAGTACATTATTCACACACATTATTGATTTGTAGAGATAACATTTTTTTAAAGATTATTTTTTACAAACCGCTTATTAATCTACACAATATGTACGCAACTAATTTATTTAAGAAAAGTCTTCATCGTCAAGTGACCAAGTCCAATAAACCTTAGACAGTAATCAGTGTTACGTACAAACTATCTACAAGTCATTGCACTCTAAAATAAAGTCCAACCTCAGATAGTGTTTCATGTACTGTATAAACTCTCCTCGAGATTAAAATGATCGAAAAGCTGTGTATACTAGTAAATACTAACGCCTGATAAAAATATGATAGCAACTCGCGTTGAAACAATTAGCTGCTAAGTACGGATGCTCTATTTAAAAATATAATATCGTACTATGATGTAATTTATGCATTAGATTTACAGGGTTAGATTAGATACATATTAAAGCATGTATCTAATCTAACCCTAAATCCATGTTATGGTTAATTTCACAAAAGTATCTCATTTTCTTTTTTTATTATATAATTTTCCCTACGTATTCAAAAGCGCCTTATCTTTTACATTAGCAATAAAAACGAGTAATATGTTGACATGTTCAAAAACATGATTGTGACGTCATAGCAATGTTAACATAACGTAATTGATAGGCTTAATGCTTCATAATAATGTCAACATAAAACTTAAGTAACTGGATAAACTCTATATCATGAAAATTCTGTCTGTTCTTACTGGCATTCTGTCCAGCTCACCATAAAATTCTTTATAGCCACTAAACCATTGTTACGGCAGCATCCTATCAAGCTAATTTAATCTTTAAAACTCCGTCATTAAACTACAGTTTTAATGTGACATGAAAAGCCTTTCGCTTTAAAAGGGGTTTTATACCTAAGTTTTTCTTATATATTCAGCTATATTACATAACATATAAGAATACAATAATAATTAGACTTTTTAAATGGATATTTTTACTTGTTTCTTTTTCGTCATACATTCCTAATAATAATTTCATATACGAACGCCTGAATGAAATTTAATTAAATTTGTAATACACTCCTGCAAATTGCTAAGAATTTTGATTCAGGCGTTATATATATGACCAAGTTCAATACTTATCGTATTTTTTTTTTACAAATACTCCAAAATAATCCCACATGAAAACATATTTTTTACCCTTTGATCAGAATAACAGTCAGATATAGTTTCCATACATCATAACCAACCAAAACTTAAAGCAATAATTGACAAAGAAGAGACAAAACATGCAAATCCAGTTTAATTTTTATGGAATAAACTCATTTCTTTAAGCTCGTTTGATTGAAAACATACTTTAGGTACGTACAAAGTAAGTTGATTATACTTTGTAGGGTTATACTTATATGTTACCCACCTTGGAAGGGTAGGCAGGGTCCGAGGGAGTCAGAACACCCCAGTGATGTGCCGACGTGACTCGATTCTACAACAAATAGGGTTAGGCAGCCTACATATTGGGCAACTCGGCGTGACGTATGTACATGGATTTACAAATACAATTTGGATTTATGAATGAAATTGGATGGCTGCTCGTATTTGGGGCAAATTTGACTGTATGTGACTTGAACGTACTTCAGACGTAAAGATGAAGCTGAACAAATATGCGCTTGCCTGATTTGGCTTGATGGAAAGTTACGTGTTGATGTGTTTGGTAATATTTTTAGGGTTGTGTGTCGCACTAAACTGGATTGTTAGAAATATTCATGTTTATTCTAATAAAAATAATTAAGCTTATGGACAGACGTGCTCTATCGCAGGTCGCATCGTCCGTTACTAACAGTGTACTGTACTTGTTCAACTTGAATTTACTTTTATGTTATTTTTGTTTTGTATTTTTATTTTATTAAGTATTATAATTTTTCTAACCGATAAGTGTGTAGAGTAGTTTAGATTAAGTAGGTACCTATAAAATTGTCAATACACTATTGCATTAGGTTGCCCTGTAATAATAGTTGTATTTTGTGATAAATAAATAAATTAATAAATAAACAGACGATAAAGTACGAAAACGCCAGTCCATTATAAATGATAAAACAAAAATCAATATCAATAATTATTTACTACCAATAATCATTTCTTAAGTTGAAAAAATATCATAATCATTATCATCATAATCAGTTATTCATTTGCGAATATGGGTATGTATATCTTTAATATAAAAATGAATTGCGAAATGTATTGGTAAGCGCATAACTCAATAACGCCTGGACCGATTTTGCCAATTCTTTTTTTTTGTAATTTTCGTTATTTTGTTAAGAAAAGGTTCTGACGAAAAAAAACTTTCGAAATGTAAACCGGAATAGTGGGAAACAACAACCCTTTCGATGCCGTGGCTGTTCGCTTGCAAAACAAATGACACCGGGGTATTCGGGTACCCGTGCGAAGCAGGGGCGGTCTGCTAGTTATCATATAAAAAGAAAAGTGACTATTTTATTAAAATAGGTAATAGATACTGAATACAAAACACCCTGTTCCTTTTCATGCTCTCAACCGAAGTCGGGGCAAACGTGGCATAAAATATAATTCTCACGTGACTATTTATAAAGAAATTACTTCTGAACACAAACCTTTATGTTTATTCAGAGTACTCACACACTAGTTTCCAACACATACGGACCTTAATCATAACTTCGTCTCACACAGTCAAGAATAATTACCATTAATATACATGAAGTTTGGTCCAAAACGAGGGAGACTAATAAATATGGATACGCAGATATAATATGTGCCTTTGATGACCTGCTAAAGTTGATCTAATTGCTACAAGTGTGGGAGAGCCAAGCTTCGGCACGAACCGCCTCGACCGGGTTGATAAACGGTCTTACAGAAAACCGACGAAAACAACCACAGCGTTATGTTTCGCCGTGTTTGTGAGTTTACAGGAGGCCCAATTCTACCTCACTCCCTATCCCTTTCCAATCCAAAAATATCCGAAATCTTAATCATCAAAAGGCTGGCAACGCATACGTATAACTTCTTTGGTGTTGTGGGTGTCCTTTGGCGGCGCCGATTGCTTACCATCAGATAATCCGCTTGTTTGTTCGTGATTTTTAGGGTTTCGTACCAAAAGGATAAAAACGGGAATCCTATAATTAAAACTTCGATCTCAGTTCGTCTGTCAGTCACTGGGCTATATCTCTCTTACTGTGATAGCTAGACGTTGATTTATTTGCTCATTTTTCTTGATGCTATACGACGAACGTGATATGAAGCGCATTATGCGCGAGTCCGATTTGCACTTTGCTCTAGGAACGTACGGACGTACTTTACGTCTATTATTGAATAAACAAATAAGTTATTACGGACATTTATTTTCCACTTACTATCTACACAGATCAAGATAAAACATGATTAATTATTATGTTTTCGGCTTACTCACGTAATAATTTGACGAGATACTCGACTAGTTTCAAGCCATGCTAAAGGCCCATATTCATGAGCAGCATTCCAACTACATTGAAACATTTGAAACTAGTCAAGTATCTCGTCAAATTATTACGTGAGTAAGCCGAAAACTTATTAATTAATTTAGAATGTCTCACGAAAGTTATAATAAAAAAAAACATAAGATAATATAATAACATAGTAATTTTACCTTTGCTTTTTTTTCTTCCATACTTTAACCGTCTCATAATTCTATTCATACTTATGGAATATCCTATTTTTAATAATTTTCTCTCTTAAGCCTTCATATGGAACAAGCCTTAGGCAATCTGCACACGGATGGCCAGGTTCAAGCACGTACCGCTTTTATTTTTAACAGATTATGTTAAAGCCAGTTCACTCTTTAAGAATATAGGAAAGCGCCATACACAGTCGCTTTTATGGAACGTTACACTCATACCAATCTGGACTCTAGACCAATTTTCTGCTATTTGAGGAAATAGGATTCTAAACAATGGTATTGGATTTTATATTTCTTTGAGAATATTGGTGTTTTGTATTAGTGCTGATATTTGTATAGTTATTAAGTATATATTTTTTGGGATGGTTAGTACCTACGTTACGTACAGTCGGTGTCCAAAAAGAACTTTCTGCAATATAATCGCTAACCACCATGTTAGCTAAATTCTATTCTATTTAATAAAATAAAATACTTAATTATTAAGATATATATTTCTTACAAAATTGATTTAAAGTCTATGAGTTATTGTTTCACTAATGGGTTGAGTTACGACCCCACCCAAAATCCGTATCATAGCCCCGCAATTAATATAATAACGGTCTGAAGGATTTCCTACCTAAAACTACCCCACTACCATCAAGATTAGACACAACCCTACGACCCTCACAACCCTATTTTGACGAACCTCTTTTCTTTCACAGATTATTCGAGGAAAATCAAGATCTACTAAACATGTTTGAAAAATTCCGTCAATGCCGGACGAAGGAGGAACAAATCAACTCGATGGAGCTTGCAGAACACGCCAATAATGTGATGAATACCTTGGATGAAGGTATCAAGGGTCTCGATGACCTTGACAACTTCTTCGGCTATATACACCAAGTTGGGGCTAGCCATAGAAGAATACCTGGGTTCAAGGTGGAATATTTTTGGGTGAGTATCAGATGTTTTTTTCTGTTTAGTAAATTTAGTAGTTAGTTGTTTAAGTTTGGTGTTATCAGGGACAACAAAATATACATGTAACAAGTAAATCTAATAGATAAAAATGCTCAAGAATAAACTTATTTACAAACAAAAACAGGTCCTAATAACAACTCCCATGGGCTACAGGAGTGGAGGTCTTTGGGTAATTCCAAAAAATCTTAAAGTATACCTTGTTTATTATGCGAAATTCAATCTAAAATCATTCTCAATAAAGTCATTTTGCTAAAAGTTTGATTGTAACATATACTATTTCAACGTCAGCATGCCAATAGAAATTGCTAATTAAGCTCAGTGTTAGAAAGGTACCTCTATACATATATATTACTTTAACGAATTAATCACAAAGAGGTTTAAAACTTTTAATTAATGCTATAAAGGGGCTAGGTTTACAAAATGGGATTAAAGGTAAAACCAACAGCCTCGAGGTTGAATACACTCATTTACAAAATTCCAATAAATCCAATCATGGTTGAATTTCATTTCGTCTGCCGTTGAATTTATTTGGAGTGCGAATCATATTTTCGGCACGAAGGTTCCAAGAGGTGGGCGTCATGAACCTATTAATTTAATATTCGAATGTAATGGATGCGAAGAGATTGTCAACGCGGTGGAGCAAACAATGAGACGTTATCTATACTTTGAAGATGTCTATTAAATTACAAAGGAAAAGGTATACGTGTTACTCATACGCGAAATAAGGCAACTTATGGGAAATTCATCAATGGCTTCTCTTGCCGTTGAGTGGGGAAGAGAGAGTGTTAGAGGCTTCCTAAAATAAAAACATCGCTCCTTCTCCTGCTGCAGGCCAGGGCCATGATATATTAGTGCGCTTGCATCCCCAACCCCCTCCCGTAACTTACTCCTCAACTTCAACAACAACCAAGCGTTGGTAAATTAATGGTGCTCTAAGAACCAGGATCCAAAACTTACACTGAAGTATTATAGGATGTCTTGACTACGTTCATTAAAATTTCGACCTAAGCAGTAAAGGTATAGAGATAATAGTTTCTCATCCCATATCGTGTCACGAAACACATTATTCATTAATAATCAGCTTCTCAACAAAAGCGGTATATCCATATTTAATCCAAGAATAACCTTCGAATGTATTGTGACAGAAAACTCTTTGACATCATGACGTCAATGGATGGTTGTCAAACGTTGCCTAGAGATTGTAAATTTCGTCGTGAATTGTCAATACGAGTTGGTGTAATTGGTAAGGCGTGTGGATTACACCACAGAGACCCCGAGTTCGAGTCCCGCCGTAAACATGAAGTTTTTTAGTTGATGGAAGTTTTGTCGAACTTTCTGGAATTATTTGTGTGAAAGAGATGAAAAATTAAAGAGTGAGAAGGAGAATAAATAAAAATGAATAGCGAAATTATTGGAAGGTTCTGGAGGCATGACGATCAAAAAGAATAACGAAATTGAATGTTCCAGAACCTGACCGGGGGTATATAAGCAGAACTGCGGCTCACCGCTGGCAGTTGAGTTCTAAGTCTAAAGCGATTCGGAAGAAAAGGAAGAAGTGGAAAAGAAGAAAAGTGAGTGAAATAGTGAAGTGCAGTCAGTTAAGTGAGTTAAGTCAGCGTGAACGGCAAAGTTGTGTCAGTCGGCCGGACTCTGCTGGAGAAGAACGCCGATAACTTAACTCCGTGGACGCTGTAACTTAAGTGCAATAGAAAGTCTGAAAACCGGTATTAGTGTTTCATTTCATCCAATCCCGTAACCCAAGCCCGCATAGTCAGGAACGTGACGTCAGGCACGTAACATTTGGTGTCAGAAGTGGGATTGGAGAAAAATGCCGCTAGTGCCGCAGGACGTAAGAGGAGTGAGTACCCGTTCAATGTCAGAAGCGCAGCGTGTGAGGGAAGAGGGTGCTGCAGCTCGAACCAGCGATGCAGAAGCCAAGCCTGTGCAGGTGGATCTTCTGCTACAGCTGCAGCAAATGATGGCAGAGCAAGCGCGCCGCCAAGAAGAGCAAGCGCGCCGCCAAGAAGAGCAAGCGCACCGCCAAGAAGAGCAAGCGCGCCGTCAGGCAGAACAGCTGCGGGAGCTTAAAGAAGAGCAAGCGCGCCGCCAAGAAGAGCAAGCGCGCCGCCAAGAAGAGCAAGCGCGCCGCCAAGAAGAGCAAGCACGCTGTCAGGCAGAACAGCTTCGGGAGCTGAAAGAAGATCAAGCTCGTCGCCAAGAGGATCAAGCTCGCCGCCAAGAGGAGCAAGCGCGTCGCTTGGAAGACATGCATAAGGATTTTACGAAGGGACTGCAAAAGGCTGTCGAACGGGTACAAGAAGTGGAGGAAGGGTTAGGCAAGTTGAAACTTCGCGTCATGGCGATAGAGGAGAGACTGGAAGAAGAGATCTCCAAAATCAAGCAGGAAGTTACAAACCCAAGCCCTTTGAAGAGCCGAAGCCGTCTTGCAGCCGTTTTTGACGCCCCAAATGCGGCCTTAAGCGCAACGAAAGGGCTCAAGATTCCCCATTACGACGGAACAACATCCTGGACTGCGTTCAAGCTACAGTTTGAGACACTTATGGAGGCTTATGGTTGGACTCAGAAGGAAGCACAGTCAGCCCTTACCCTGGCCCTCCGTGATCAAGCGCTCTCAGTGCTGGAAGCTATCGGCGCAAGTGGGGATCTCAGCTTTAGTGCCCTCCTCGACGCACTGGAGGCACGTTTTGGAGACAGCCACCTCGAGCACGTGTACAGAGCGCAATTAAAAGAGCGTACTCAGCGTGCTAATGAGAGTCTACAGCAATGGTCCGTGGAAATCGAGAAACTTGTGCGTCGAGCTTTCCGGTCGACTCCGTCAATGATTGAAGGCACGCTTCTCCAAGCGTTCATTGACGGTATTCGGGACACCGAAGTACGAGCTGCTGTTCATCTGGGCCATCACAAGAACATGAAAGAAGCTCTGGCCCATGCATTGGAAGTGGAAGCCGTGCGTGGTAACTCCCGTACCTTACGTCTGCGGGAAATGACGACAACGGAGCAGGTACCTCCACGCCGTCGGAACTTCATGTGCTATGGATGTGGAGAGCGTGGGCACATACGGAGCGACTGCCCGAAGAAGATGAACCGCCAGGACGCGGCGGTCTCAACTTCTGACCAGCAGGGAAACTTAAATCCAGCCAGGGCTGCGGGGTGGGCGCTGGCTGGTAGTGGAACAACCCCAACAATCTACATCAAGCAAACCAACGATGGAAATACTCTGGTGATAGACGGTCAAGTAAATGGGAAAAACAGTCAGCTAACATTAGATACTGGAGCTTCAAGGACGGTGATAAATGTTCAGCTGCTCGAGCAAAACATCAGGAAACACCTTAAACCAATTGTTGGCCTACAAATGAAATCAGTTACCGGCCAGTGCATACCGATAAGTGGAAAACTGCATGTAACAATCAAAATTGGGGAACGTGTTTTTCGACATGAGGTTATTGTGGCCAAAATTCTTGATGACTGCATCCTGGGACTTGACTTCCTGCAAGGGCACCAGTGTAACATCGACTTAAAATCTGGAGTTTTACTATGTGGAACTGAGGAAATTCCGATGAAGGGTGGAACCCTGGGAAAAGTTTGCTGTTTAAGAAGAACTGTTCTTGCACCAAAATCACAGACTCTCGTACCAATCGCATTACCTAGGAGGAAGGAAGGAAGTTTACCTCGAAGGTGCGCTGTGATTGATAAATCGGAACACGTAAGCTCATGGCTACCGGCAAGAACTGTCGTGGGGTCATCTGATGTCAACCGCATTCCGGTATTCAACTTCAGTGATTCAAAAATTACGATTGAAGAAGGAGAGCCTGTGGGCGTATTGGAAGAAGTGGCCTGGATAAGAAAATGCTCGGAGAATCTTGTGAAGAAGGACAGTACGGGAATTGACTTTGTAACGAAAATCTTAGACGAAAACAAAAGTCTGACAAAAGTGGAGACTATGAAAGCTAGAAATTTACTTCTTCGATTCTCTGATATGTTTTCAAGAAGCGATGGTGATATTGGCCGAACTGGTTTGGTGAAGCATAAAATAAACACAGGTGATACAATGCCAATTCGTCAAAGGCCCAGACGCATACCATTCGCTCGTGAGAAAGAGGTTGAAGAAATGATTGACGATATGAGGAAAAATGACGTGATAGAGCCCTCTTCTAGCCCTTGGTGTTCACCTGTCGTGCTTGTCAAGAAGAAAGATGGTTCAACGAGGTTTTGCGTAGACTATCGACGATTGAATGATGTAACCAAGAAGGATAGCTACCCGTTACCAAGAATCGATGACACACTTGACACATTGAGTGGCATGAAATGGTTTTCAACGCTCGATCTGAAAAGCGGCTATTGGCAGGTGGATTTGGATCCCAAGGACAAGGAAAAAACCGCATTCTCAACTGGGAAGGGACTCTGGCAATTTAAGGTGATGCCATTTGGATTATGCAATGCACCGGCAACTTTTGAGCGTTTGATGGAACAGGTGCTGGCGGGACTGCTGGGCGAAACCTGCCTAGTTTACCTCGATGACATCATCATTGTTGGACGGGATTTTGACGATCATCTAAGGAAATTGGAAAAGGTACTCGACAAGCTGCGTGGAGCAAATTTAAAGTTGAGTCCAAAGAAATGCTCTTTCTTCAAGCGCGAAGTGAATTATCTAGGACATGTTATTTCTGAGAGAGGAATTGAGACTGATCCAGCCAAGACTGTCGCTGTCAAGGAATGGCCAACACCTAAAGACAAAACGCAAGTTCGGGCATTTCTTGGATTGTGCTCGTATTATCGGCGGTTTGTGAAAGGATTCTCGGACATTGCCAAGCCATTGCATCGATTGACAGAGGATAAACGTGCCTTTGTTTGGGACGAGGATTGTGAGCAAGCCTTTCGAGAACTAAAAGAACGGCTTTGTAACACACCAATTCTCGGATATCCCAGCGCGAAAGGAATATTCGTAGTTGATACGGATGCCAGCAATATTGGAATAGGAGGTGTCCTTTCACAACGCGATGGTGAGCAGGAGCAGGTTATTGCTTACTTCAGCAAGTCACTATCCAAGCCAGAGAAGAATTATTGCGTGACCAGGAGGGAATTGCTGGCCGTAGTCAAAACCCTGCACCATTTCAAGAAGTATTTACTGGGACGGAAATTTTTGATCAGAACTGATCACGCTGCTTTGAAATGGCTGCTTCAGTTTAAGGATCCCGAAGGCCAAGTAGCCAGATGGCTGGAACAACTTCAGGAATTTGACTTTGAAATCGAACATCGCGGCGGAAGAATTCATGGCAACGCAGATGCATTATCGAGACGCCCATGCGTGGAAGATTGCAAACATTGTGCTAAGAAGGAAACTGCTTTTCTTAAGGTGATAAGGACTGATACTGTTGACGAGGCATGGGGAAATGATGCGATGAAATTAGAACAGGAAAGAGATGCAGATATTAAACCAATACTGGAGTAGCTACGAAGTGGTAACAAGCCAAGTTGGAGTGACGTCGCCCAATATAGCGCGGTAACGAAAGGTTTATGGGCACAGTGGAAAAGCCTTACGCTGCATAACGGACTTCTGTGCAGGAAATGGGAATCAACAAACGGCAAGGACGAGCATTTGCAATTGGTGGTGCCTCGTTCAAAAATAAGGGATGTATTAAAAGCGTTCCATGATGGATCTTCTGGAGGACATTTGGGAATTAGGAGGACTTTGGTGAAGATCAAGGAGAGGTTTTATTGGTTGCATTGCAAATATGACGTCGAAGATTGGTGCCGGAAATGCACTAGTTGTGCAGCTGTCAAGGGTCCACAAACAAGGAGCAGGGGGGCGATGAAAATCTACAATGTTGGTATGCCTTGGGAGAGAATAGCCTTAGACATCGCTGGACCATTTCCAATCACTGATTCGGGCAATCGCTACGTTTTAGTGGTTATGGACTATTTTACAAAATGGCCGGAGGTCTTTGCCATACCGAATCAAGAGGCAGTAACTGTAGCGACGAAGTTGGTAAACGAAGTATTCACCCGATTTGGAGTACCCTTGGAGATGCACAGTGATCAAGGACGGAACTTTGAATCCCAAGTTTTCCAGGAAACTTGTAAACTTTTGGGAATCCATAAGACTCGAACGACCCCTTATCATCCACAGTCAGATGGAATGGTCGAACGCTTCAACCAAACATTGGAGCGACACTTAGCAAAGGTGGTTGACAGCCATCAGAGAGATTGGGACACTTACATACCTCTCTTCTTGCTTGCCTATCGGACTGCTGTACATGAAAGTACCGCAAAGACGCCTGCATTTGCAAATTTTGGAAGGGAATTGAGATTACCGGCAGATCTTGTGTCGGGCTGTCCACCTGGTGACTCTCGCACCGAGTTTAGCGATTACATAAGCGAGTTAAGGGCAAAAATGTTGGACATTTATGAGCAGATCAGGGAGGCCGGTCTTCAAGCTAGTGATCGCGCAAAGACGCGCTATGATCGACGAGCCAATTCTGTTGGGTTTGAAGAGGGGTCATTGGTCTGGCTTCATAATCCAGTCAGAAGGAAGGGAAAATCTCCAAAGCTGCAACCGAGTTGGGATGGTCCTTACGAGATAGTCACGAAGATCAATGACATTACTTACAGAATTCGGAAGTCTTCAAGGAGCCCTTTGAAAGTTGTCCATATAGACAGGTTGGCGAGGTATTACGGCAGCAACGATGCTCGGGACGAGCGAATCTAAGAGGGGGGCAGTGTGACAGAAAACTCTTTGACATCATGACGTCAATGGATGGTTGTCAAACGTTGCCTAGAGATTGTAAATTTCGTCGTGAATTGTCAATACGAGTTGGTGTAATTGGTAAGGCGTGTGGATTACACCACAGAGACCCCGAGTTCGAGTCCCGCCGTAAACATGAAGTTTTTTAGTTGATGGAAGTTTTGTCGAACTTTCTGGAATTATTTGTGTGAAAGAGATGAAAAATTAAAGAGTGAGAAGGAGAATAAATAAAAATGAATAGCGAAATTATTGGAAGGTTCTGGAGGCATGACGATCAAAAAGAATAACGAAATTGAATGTTCCAGAACCTGACCGGGGGTATATAAGCAGAACTGCGGCTCACCGCTGGCAGTTGAGTTCTAAGTCTAAAGCGATTCGGAAGAAAAGGAAGAAGTGGAAAAGAAGAAAAGTGAGTGAAATAGTGAAGTGCAGTCAGTTAAGTGAGTTAAGTCAGCGTGAACGGCAAAGTTGTGTCAGTCGGCCGGACTCTGCTGGAGAAGAACGCCGATAACTTAACTCCGTGGACGCTGTAACTTAAGTGCAATAGAAAGTCTGAAAACCGGTATTAGTGTTTCATTTCATCCAATCCCGTAACCCAAGCCCGCATAGTCAGGAACGTGACGTCAGGCACGTAACAGTATTATTAACTCCAGAGAGAATCATTCATCAAATTCTGATACGTATAAATTGAAATTTCGAAATGATTCGAACAATTTTATTTGTTAAGTTGGTTTCATTTATTTTAAACTGTCAAGCTGTTCGTTTTTTGAATAGTATCAGTAATGAAAGTTGATTTTTTTTTCACAAGTAATTGGTATAATTTTCTCTCATACTTGAGGATGTAATGACTTATTTAAGCGGGAGTTAACAAAAAAAAACATATGTACAAAGATATTTCGGGCAAGAGTATCTAGTTTGCTACCAACATGATTGCCGTGTCTGGTGCGAAAAAAAATATGGCGCAAAAGTACCTACATGAAAAATATTACTTCAAATTTAGATGAAGCACTTCAATGCTCTTTCCACTACGAAAAATGGACGCCAAAACGTAACACTCGCCTCTCTAGCGAGATTGGCCTTTCAAATGTGGCCATAAAACGCCACCCTCTCTGACATTCCTTCATCCAATTTCAATGATATGCTAACCGCACCCAGCTACGGATTAAAGTCTACCCAAAAACTTTAAATTACGCTATTTCTGACGATCCCCGAGTAAAGTATCAGTAACACAAAATGAAACTGGAAGCCAAATACGATGGAAGTTTAGAAGTACCAATTTCCTACGTGTTTCTTAGGATATCAAGAAAGATGCATTGATTGCTCAAACAACGTGGTTCTTCTTTGTTAGAATCTACACTTTAAACTGCAAAAAATCCATCCTGCCTTTTGGTGAAATAAGGATTATTCTTAAAAGTGATAAACGCAATAAATAATAATATAATTTTTATTTTTAAATTAATGTAGTTTGTATTTGTGTAAGGTTGGTTTGGCGCTGCTGGGGCTATGGGTCAAGCGCAATTACAAACTGGGTCCAATTTGGAGCGGGATATTCAGGAAGTGTTTTTAGTCAGTAAGAGTAGGAGGTATCTGATGATTGTCTCCTAATAAAATTCAAAAAAGGAGGGATGGGAATCCAACCATTCGTTAAATCTTATCATAACAAATTTTGGAATCAAAAATAACAAACTGTGATATCAACATCATCTTCATTATATCACTTGTAAGACGTCGCCTTCTGAACCAAGGCCTCCCCTAGCGACTATATATACACAAAAAATAAAAATGTTGGTATATAACGCCAGATATAATACGGTCAGTACGATAAATTTTCTGCGCTTTCTTACTCGTTGATAAGTCCAACTATATCCATCATACGGAAACTGACCCCGGGCCCTTCATTTCCTATTATATAAGCCTTCAACCCTTTGACTTATCTGGGTTTAAATCATCCATGAATCTATTAAGGGTTGCCAATATTGGCTAGGCTGAAACATTTTTCCTATTAAACAAATATTTTTAGGGCTCCAAGAATTTACGGTACAAAAAGGGGAAAGAATATTTTGGTTAAAAAGTTTAAGGAATCATTGTTTCTCAAATATTTGTATCTCGTATCAAAGATCTGAAAGGGTTCAGGTGTAATATTACTCGTTACATATTTTAGATCCTTGGTGACACCGAAATTGACAAGCTTGACATTTGACACTAAACGAAATTGATGTTAGAAAGCGTTGTTAATTATAGTACTTTTTGATATGTAAATAAAACCACAGATATTGAATTGGTTCGTGTTTCAAAAATACGAGTATCAAGGGCTGTTACGTTAGCGTAGCGTAATGAGGAAAGTAATCTGTGTAGATTATACCTTATTACATAATTAATGACAGCTTTCTCCTCCACAGAAAATCGAAGCACCGTTCCTAGCTGCCGTGGAGTCGACCTTGGGCGACCGTTACACACCCAACGTGGAGAGTATCTACAAAATTACCATCAAGTTTATACTAGAAACACTCATAGAAGGGTATGAGGCTGCCGGCAAGCATCCCACGTGAGCTCAGCTATGTACAGAAACAAAGTTAAAAAGAGAACTGAGCACTTGAAGGAAAATCCCAAGTCAGTTTAACGAAAAAAAAAACGACTAGCAGCCGCCATGTTGAAAATTCAAATTGGAACCATCATTCCAAATTCGAGTTAACCGCCACTATCAAAAATTAATGTCAATTTAAAACGAGATTTTAAAAAGTGAAGTGTACAGACGTTTACAAAATGCATCGTGAATTATGTGTATAATGTGAATAATTCTATAATTGTGTATAGTTGTCACTGTTCTTTTCCGCTCGTCTGTATTTAGACTGGTAAATAATTGGGACTAACTGTTCAGTACGGGAACATTAACTGAGTATTAGAGTGCTTTTTCGAATAGCAAAATAATTTTATTAATAGGAACAAAATGTAGATAAAATAGTAAAAAAATATGTGTGTTAAATTAAGGAATTTTAAACCAAATAACTTTTATAAATGTCGCAAAACGCTTGTTAGTACTAATTTAATGTTAAATAATTATTTATTTCTAATGATATTCTTCTTGACGTCCTTATTGTTGGCTGGACCAACCGTCGTATGTTTTATTGTTTAAACAATTAATAATTCGGCATAATTATTGTTAAATTGCGTCTTCCGTGCGTGAATGTTGTAATACTTAGAATAAGTCTTTAGTTAAAGAATTTAAAAAAATCGTTATAATTTACCGAAAATATTTAATTTAATTACACGGAAGATTTAGTTTTTAATTATTTGAATTTTCTAATGGAATTTTCCAAGGAAAATAAAGCACATAAGAATATTTCTACTAGTGTACTATCAACTTTTAATATTTTTTTACTAATTATTGTAATCTCTATAGAGTATGTCTTATAGCACAAAAACTGAACTACATATAAAATACCACTCTATCAAAAACTTATATTTTCTGAAACTATCTTATAAAAGTACCATCTAGTACTTGAAATATGTATTAATTTATATAAATTTCATATTATGAATGTATAGAACTTATAATTCTCTGGAATATTATAAGTCGCCATCTTTTTATAAAATTTAGAATATTTTTATGTTGAAATGTAAGGAAGTACTTGCAAGCATTGATTTATGTTGATAGTCAATTCTGTATTTGAAAATCTACGTCACTCTTTTCCTTGTAAATTAAAAAATCAAATCATCCTTTTATTTCAACTTGGTATTGCAAAATTCTTTCTTAATTAATCCAGTATTTTTGTTAAGTAATAAGCTATGATATCAACACGTGGCTTGTACTTATAATTATTAAACAAAAAAAGTATAAATAGCTCGTCGTGTATAAAAAAAAATATTAATTTTCCATGTTTTGGTAAGAGACTTGTGGACTTCGTTCATTTAATGTCACAAGGTATTGGTAATTATTACATAATGTACTGAAGCATCGAATTAAATAATTCGTAAAGAGTATTTTGGTGATTCAGTATCGAGAATGGACATAAAACATATACTGAGTTGTTAAATATCTATCATTCAGATATTTTTTTTTATATAAACGCATCGACAATCATAAACAAAAAAGAACCATTTAGTTTTTTTTAAATCTTATATTCATGAGACCATTCATGGTTACCTAAATTTTATTTTTCTTGATTTTGTTTTAATAATTTAAAAAAGGAACGAATAATAGATTTGTTTTTTTATATAGGATACAAAAGGAAAAAAAACAAAATACCCGACTGCACACTATAAAAAGAGTAAAACAAGCCCCACAATACAAATTTACTGAATATAATTTATAAATGTTGATGGAAAGCATCGCAGGCGGGGACCAACAGAGGCTTATTTATAGTCATTTCTGTTGTGCACCATTTAGCAGAATTTTCGTTGGTGGCGGTCAAGGTGGTCCCCGCCTGCGATGCTTTCCATCAACATTTATAAATTATATTCAGTAAATTTGTATTGTGGGGCTTGTTTTACTCTTTTTTTAGTGTGCAGTCGGGTATTTTGTTTTTTTAATAATAATTTTTTTATTTATAACTTTTTCCCGTGGGAATTTTGAGAAAAAACGTATCCTATATTAATTACTCCCGTGATTGAAATGAATCTAATGATACCGCATACATATTTTTTTAAAGGGAAATTTAGAAAAAATATTATTATGTCCTTATCCCGTGGGACTTTTAGGATAAAATGTATCCTATGACACTCCCGTAATCAAGACAAATCTAACGATACCTCATACATCAAAATCCATCAAGCCGTTTAGGCTACAGGAGGTCACAAAGGAAAAGACATACATACATACTTACATACACTCGAAAAACATTACCCTCCTTCTTTGGCAGTCGGGTAATTATTTAACGAAGGTAAAAGGTACATAGCTTGCGGCAAAAACATTAATTAGGGATGAATTTTCCTTGATCCTACATGACGTGTATTATTATGTTCATATTCGTAATTTCAAACTACGTCTTTGTGTACCTCTTATTAATATAAGGTTGTTATGGAAAAATGTAGGTACATTTCTACACCGAAAATTGTATATGAAATTAGATAATTGAACAACTACGAAAAGTGATCATTTAATTAGCCAGCCAAGTTTATTAACTGTCCGATGTATAAATATCACATCGTATTCTAAATACACTTGAATCTCTATTTTTTCCCCAAAAGGCCTTTTTTGAGAAAGGATAATCATCCAATCGCTTTTCCCGACCTGGGTGGCGCAAAAGTTTCAAACTCTTCTAGCTGCCTAACAAACACCCTGTCCTTTTGCCATGTTACATTATATATAACGCTTGCACGACCCTGGCTGGAAAGCGACCCTAGTAGGGACCATCTATGGAGATCTGGTGACTTTTACATGACGCCGGGCGGCGAGCTACCAGTCCCTAAAGGACCGGCAGCATTCTTTCAACCTAGAGTTATTGCTAGTGTCGTCATCAGGGGATACGTATGCTCGTTTGCCGTATCACGAATGTTAACTGACCTAAAGTTTGAATGAAACTATCTTTCAATATACTCACTGAGTAGAGATAGGTTTATATCAAAAATCTATCTATCACATCATCGCTACTAATAAACCAGTGACAATCATTTCCTTTCCTATAAGCCTCTTCAACTATCCTAATAGAGTCCAATTTCGGCACAATTCCAGCTTCTCAATTACCTAATATTAACAATACAAATGAGACCCAATTACAAGTACTAATTACGCAACATAATTAGTCTATATTAAATTATCAATGAACGAGCTTCAATTGATTGGTACTCCAGCAGTGACATTGGATATTGAAAGCTAATATTACGTATATAATTTGTCGTAAGCAATTAAACTTGATACTTGATTAGCTTTGGTAATAAACAAAGCTGTATTTCGTCACAAAATTATAGATTTTAGTTTAAGATTCGTATTTATTTCTTCAAAGTAATTATACCTACGCATATTTACAAGAACTTGGACAGCCTAACACCTGGTTTCCGATCAATGTTAAAATCAATTTAATCTCTTGTCAAGTCATCTGATTGGTTGACTGAATTATCAACAGCCAATCAGATGACTTGACAAGAGATTTGACACCTAGTTAGGCCATTGATCGGCCATTGATAGTTCATTGATCGGCCTTTCGGAAACCGGGTATAAATGTCTCGAGCAAGTCTGTTGAACAATTTTTGTTACTGGATCAAAGTTTTGCGAATCGTTATCTACCTATGTTAATCTAGGTAGTTTAGCCATTACGGTAGGCTAGATAATCTAAGTAACGTGCAACTGTTGACCGTGTAAGACCTTATTAGTATTCATATATATCAAATTCTTCGATTCCTGATAAAAATAACAACTAAACTGAAATCTCATCCACATTGTATTCATAATTGATATTAAAATGTAAGTTCTACTAAATACCGCCTATTGTATTGTTCTCATTGTTCTCATTCAATTTGACATTAAATTGCTAAAGCCTATTAAGACGAATCTATCTTTCTCTTAATTAAAAAAACATATGTGTAAAAAGGAAAGCACGCCAGATTTTATATAGCGTTCCACGTCGATTAAACCACACAAAACGATACGCAAAAATACCTGCGCCTGAGTTTATTTTGGCTGAATATTTATACACTAGCCAAAATAAATATTATAACGCATAGAATTGAGTGGAATATAGATTAACCGCCTGTCTGTACTTTATTTATGAGAGCAAATACTTTTAAAGTGGTTTTCGATGAGCTGGAGTAAAATCCGCTTCTAGTCCATAAGATTTTACAACAGATTCTAGAAAAATCTGAGACGAAAGCATGTACTTCTTTCAAATATGACCCTGTCTTTGACGCGGAGTTTGAAACGATATCGATTATGCTAATCATTCATGATTATAATAAGATATTAAAGGGAATATCTATATAAAAACAGAAAAAAAATGCTCTGTACTAAAAAATCTGGATTGATAAGCTAAGCTTTCCGAAAGTAATTGTAATGAACGTTTTTAAAAATCAATGTTAGACCAAAATCAAACATTTCGTACTGATACATTTTACTTAAATATCAAAGATCAGATTCACACAAGCAAGGCAAATATATAATATTAATCTAGTCGCGATACGACCACAATTCGGTGGTCCGTCTAGACCTTAAGGTCGCGTTGCGATGCCCTCACGCAACGTTTCGTTCGGACCACCGAATTGACCTATCAAATGTTTGATTAGTACTTAATCTATTGAGAAAATATATATTTAAAACCTACACGTTTTCATTTCGTATTTTTAAATTAGGACAAATACCTACTTTTTGTTTGCGTGTCGAAATAATGTTGTGTTATTTAAATTAAAAGGATTTGTATCGCGACTTAATTGATGGAATTTGAACTTTTATTAAACAAGTTTTATGTATCTTATTTACTCGTGCTCGCCGCTTTCATATGGGGTTCATACCATGAGCCATGAGAAGTCAGCATTGCATACGAAATGTGCAACACTGCCTTCATTATTGAGGATCAAAGAGGCACAACAATGTTGCGTTGGTATCCAGTGATTACGTGATTTACCAGTAAAATCTCGATTTGTAATCAGTAATATTCGTTTATATCGAAAATTAAAAATACCTTACCAAAGAATCAACAGACCACCTCAGATGGTGCCCAAAAGGCTGATGTTCAGCTGAGATTGTGGGGTAAGCGCGATAATGAACCGCGGCCTGAAGCAGGAGATAGACTGGGGTAATTTTAATTTAAATCAATGAGTTTGATACTCCTTTTTGCCCCGCCCAAGATTCGAGAGAAGTCATTTGACCGAATTCGGAAAAAAACGATCGAATTAGCCTCTTTAGCCATCAGCACAGACGTGCAACTATCGCGCAACTAAAAATCGCGCGATACATTCTTTTAACAAACACGTAAACACACATTTTTAGTCTGTAACTAATAAACATTTTCTCACTCCTCTCAATATTATCTTGTTTGAAAGAAAACAATAAATTTCTTGCAAACACTAAGATTTATATTAAAACACACCCACGCCACGGTTGTAGTTGTTTAATTTTCAAACAATATAAACAAAGTTTGTTTATCGTATATTTAATAATGTAAGTGTATTTATATGCCGTAGTTATGAACCGCGTTAAGGTAAAGAAATATTTTTTAAACAAAACTTTTCAATGAGAATTTTGACCCAGAGCCAAGCTTCGACACGAATAGGCCAAGTCTCGGCCTTACTAAAGAATTGTCGTGGGGCAATGGATACGTTGTATTTAGTGGTATGATGACATGGCATTACCAGAGGTCCTCCACCTTCCCATTTGCCCAATGCCTAAATCTCTCTAAGGAGTGACGTTGTGTTTCGTCGTATGAATGACAAGGAAATTACCAGAGGTTACCACACCTTTCCATTTCCCCAATACCTAAATATTCCACTCCTTAAATCTCTAACACTCAAAATGGCCGCAGCAGACTTGCAATTCATCTGCTCTTGTGGGTGGCGACAGTTTCTTACTTCAGTAGATCCCTCTGCCAATTTCCCGACCCATCCAATATAAAAGAGCGAAGTTCAATATTGTTGATGCGTTTATAGCGTATATTAAGTGTGACAGTCTACTACCAAGTATAATTATTTATATTAAATAGGCATCATTGTTTAAAATCAAAGCTGTGAGTACCTATACTTTTCGAGATCTTGGTTACGATTGGTCAAGTTATTAGCAAGATTGAGCATTGCAAACCACACTTGCTAAAGTTACGGCACACTCTAAGTCAGTGGTGTCTTAATAATTTTAGAAAGTAACTATATAACTCGGAAAAAGTCACTTTTTATTTGCCAGTTTTTGAAACACCATGTACGAGAAACGGGCGCCCTAACCTCCGGGCTATATCGAAATTCTGCATGTCTTGTTAAAGGTAAAAAACATGTTTTTTTTGTAACCGCCAAGTTGAAAAAAAAGAATAATAAATAAAATTCTTTTAAGTTACCTATAAATTGTTATAAACCCATATAATTAGTATTGTATGTACGGTCGTTATTATTGTAATAAGTACTTACACATAAGTAAGTTGTATTTATAAATGAATTTTGAAATAAGCAATGAATGTGTTGTATGTTATAAAATGTATCAGGTCGATGTATTTAAGTGTTAATTTGATTTGAAATAAATATTATTTGAAAATTTATATGTTTTTAATTGCTTTTGTTGATAAGATAAACTGGAATGCAGCTCTTGATTGATTGCTTTATTGTTTTCTAAATGGACGGAAATATGGATTGAACAAAAAATGGCTGATACTTGCAACTCTAAGATATTAAGACGCTGTTTCAAAACTAGACAAAAATTGTTTTTATTTTCATATAAGAATGGCACACAAATACTTGGCACTAAAGAAAACACCAAGTGAACTACGTAAGCAGGTCATAAAATAAGAAACGTATGCTAAAATAACACTTAGTACTAAAATCCTAAAGACCACATTAGCACGGTAGTATCTTCAAACATTACCCATTGTGTTCGCGCCAGAGCCTATAGACCACCATACAAAAACATATAGTGCACCCAAAACGACAATGGCTTATCGCATGCACTCATCAATAAAACAAAAGAAATAAAATAACCTACACTACTAAATATCGTCACACAACCTTATACGAACCATTCATGACAAATCATACGATAAAATCAACAATACATCATCCTTATCTCAAAGACATAAGGTCTATATTACTTAGTTAATTAATGAAGTAAAAATAGTGACGTCCAGTTACCATAATTACGTTTAAGGTACTAACATTATCATACAATTGCTGAGACATTATTGTATGGGTCACTCGTTTGAATAGTGATGGGCAATACTTTTATCGATAATAAGTGCAAACTGTTATTTTAATGGGTTATTTATTCATAATTTTGACATCAATACATTTTTGTTCGATATTGGTTCCGGATATTGGATATTCAAATTTTGTATACCGTTCCGGTTAATACTTGATTTGCATGAGGATTGTGTGGTTTTCGATAGCTTTATTGAAATACTATTGCAGTGTAGTTATTTGTTATGTATTTTAAATGCATCATTAAACATGTATATTTAAAATGAAAATTAGACACCGGGTACAACACCAGTAACAGGTATATTTTTAGAATAACGAATAAATCAATAGATCATCTAACAAAATGTTAACAGTCCAATTTTACAAAAACGTTTACCTAAAAATGCTCAAAATTTAGTGTAAAATAAAATTATACAATTTCTCCTAAAATAACAATTGACCTAAATCCTTCTGCTTCGTTCGGCAACAGAAACGATATCGAGCAAAAAAAATACAATAGATAATATTATAAAACATAAATTTAAAATCATAATAATTTTGTTAAAACGAGGAAAAAAATACCAAATTCTTCCTCCGATGGTTCGTTGGTATAACATTCCATGGTAACAGGGAAAATAACCGTCACGGAAATCGGATGATAGTGTCACATTTGAGCATTACATGAGGCAATACCACCGAAAATCGTTGTCGTCTCGTACACGTGTCGTTTCCGTTACTTTCATCTTCAAATTGGATTTGAGGGGCCGCCGAAGTGTCCCTGGCTGAATGATAAAAACTATGTCAGTGAGTCCTTGAATTAGGAACGTCCGACTTATATTTTTTTATGGATTGTTACTTGTGACGGGTTATTTGGAGGGCAATTTTTCGTGGGCATAAAGGGCCAGGGCTTTTTTATTACAGAAGACAATAAAACGTGTTATATTTGTTATACCTGTGTAGTTCCGTTGTTAAGAAATAATAAAGTCTAAATTATTTTGTGTTCGAAGGACAAAAGTATATTTTAAGTAGGTAAAACTTAATGAATTAAAATAAGAATTCCAGGACAAAAACAGATTTAAAATATTGTCCACTACTACACTGTGTGTTTAGTTATTATAGTGTGTTTCATTTAAATGTAATTTAAATGTAACATGTAAATGAAACACACTTTAAAATTATTGTTTCCCTATTATTGACAAAGCCTACTAATAAATTATTATGAAAGCAAATATTTGTTGCTCTTTCACACATAAACGGCTGAATAGATACGTATTAATTTTTTTTAAACAGGAATTGATATTAGTCTGGAATTGCATGGATACTTTGGATACCTCAGATAAAGTTGTTGTATTGATAATAGTAGTCTAGTAAAGTAGTATAACTATAACAGGAAGTTATATTTTCCCATCACTAAAACCCGTCATTTTGTATCAGTTCTGATATACACTGCCAACGTTAAACTAGTGAAAATAAACGCGTTTTTTATTTTATATTATAGTTTATTGTTCCGTGGAAAATAACTAAACATCGTTATCATCGATATAATGAGTTTTAGTGATACTAATTGATATTTAATTGTGCGCAACGTTTGATATTTTGATAGTAACTATTTATTTATTTATGTTATTATAGATTTTGAATCTGTTTTTGATGTCATATGATATTATTATCTAGTTTAACTAAGTACCTATCTACGTCCAATTTTCCGTTACTGAATATTTTATTTATAATCATCCAGGTTTTTAATTTTGCAAAATACTAAAATATATTTACTAATCACAAAAAGCAAGGAGTAATTCTAAATTCAAATTGACCATTTATTTTTTCTATATTCATTCGTCAAGCGAATATTATAACCGCAACTACAAACCATCGAGTAACTACTACGCCCAGACGCTCAATTTTTTTTTCTAATTTTAGAACGAACAAACAAATTTATTGCATTTGATTTCGAAGAGCGATTTTGAATACTCGCACCGGTGTTGGTATCCGGTAGTCTTAACCGAGGCTCGTTAATGCAGACCGCGTGATATATCAATTACATTAAAACAAACTGATAAACAGTCGAACTCCGTAACTGTACGCTTCCACTATGTGAAAAAGTTGCCGTTATAACAACAACAAAAAAAAAAAGAAAAAATAAAGTGACAAAAAAATTGGATATATTTTTAAAAACTTTAAACAAAAAAAAACTGTGCAAATATTAAAAAAAAACAAAGTGGTCATAAATAAAAGGGTCAAAAATCCTTATTTAAATAAATAATAAAAACTGTATTATTTAAAAAAAAAAATTGTGACTGACAACTAAGAAATATAAATAATTCGAATCCGAGTTCAAATTTAAAAAAAGAGAAGAAAAGTTAAGGTGTAATAAAAAAAATTGTGCGTAAAAGCTGTCACAAAAAAGTGTTTTCAGTTTTTTTTGTGTGCGTGTTTTTGAAGACACAGTTTATTATAATGGGTTGTGAATTAAGTAAGTTGGCGTCTTCAGAATTCAACAACCATGATCCTCTGGACCGTCCTCCACCGCCAGCCGACCCTCGGTCGCCTCTCACCACTAAGCAACAGTACTGCATGCTGGCATCATGGAAAGGAATCTTCAGACAAATTGAGAAGACTGGCATCCTTTTGTTTATCAAGTAAGTACATTTTTTTTTTCATTTTAAAAATAGATAGAAAGTTCTTAATTTTTTCAGAAAATAATTAATGAGAAAATATTTAATGTACATTCTATAAAATTGCTAAAATGACCCATAACCACATTTTTTGAATATTTAATCATGTTTCTGTAAGTCGTAACGAAGATGATAGTAAATTAATATTTTAACTAATAATACATCAAACACCAAGCGAGCGCCGGCGTTCGCGCACCTATTATTCTTCTGCTGTCTCGAAATACTAAGATTGAAAGGTTAAATCAAACTTAGTTGTATTAAAGAACAATTAAGAATTGTAATTTATAGGTTCAATCAACAAAAACAGACCACATACTCGTGTTAAAATAGTCGGATTTGTTACACGACGATCAGAATGCCCGACAGTCATTTGTTTTACATCATATCCTATTTTAAATGGGCTGCTTTTAAAGACTTTGAGATTCTTTTCAACAACATGGCATTATGATTATAACCAATCAATGCGTTTAGTAGAATATCACGCGAAATTCCAGTGTTCCATTTTATGTTCGGTTTGTTCTAGCGCTAAATCTTAAAAATACGATATTTGTGAATGTAGTTACAGTTAATTATGGTGGAAAGTATTAAATGTATTAAGAATAAAAAAATATATGATGGAAAGTAATCCTTAAACACGTTAAACGCCATTGAGGTCACCTGTTTGCGTTCAAAAGTTTTCTGTCGGCAGTCAAAGGCAAATTTACAATTTTTTTTTTACTTTACTCCTATATATGTAATTTCGGAGACGAAAACAAATAGATACACTGACAGACAGACCGACCAATCTTATAACAGTCCTATTTTCGCTTCGGGAATTAAAACGATTAAGTATTAAATTCTGCAGAAACAACTAACATTTTCTTTTTGCTTCATTATCTCGAAAAGAAAACTTAACGTTTAAACTTTTTTAATGAACCTAATTGATAGAGAATAGTTTGTCTATGTAATCAGTTTACAGTCTGAACTCTAGACGCATGATCAACAATTTTTTTAAAACAAAATAAAATGTAAACGAACTAATCAATAGCGATGGCAAAACAATATATAATAAAATTTAATAAGACTGTACATTTGACACAGTTACTGGGTAACCGGCTGCCGTGTGGAAGAGCCATGCTTCGGCACGACTGGGCCGGCTCGACCGGAGTGATATCACGGCCTCACAATACTGGTGTGAAGCAACATTTACGGTGTGTTTCACCGTGTGATGAGGTTACCTCAAATTCCCTATCCTTAAAATAATCCCTAATAACATATGTACAATAGGCCGGTGACGCATTTGTAGTAACTCTTTTGGTACTATCAGCGTCAACGGTCGGCGCTGATTGCTTACCATGAGGAAATCTGTCAGCTCGTTTACCGACTTTTGACATAAGAAAAAGTTACTTAATAAATCTCTTTTAACGTATAAATGTATCTTTTTACTTAGGTTATTGTTGAAGTCCATAAATTAGACATTTAGATGAAATAACTATGAAGGGCGATCAAACAAACAATGGATCATTATTACCAAAGTGGCCATCTTCAAGTAGTACCTACACGAGTCTGCAGCACAGTGCACAGTCGTTACAGACAATCACCTAGATTTACTCGTAAAACTAAAGCTGTCCAGAGCTCATTTGTCGTAGAAAGCACTGAGTATGTCTGTGTATTGTACAGAATAGAATTTTCAGTTTTATAGTTCCTTTTTTCTACACTAGGAGCGCTTCTGACGCTTTATGTCCATTGTGTGTGAACAATTATATTCAAAGTTTGATTAAAATTAGAGAGAGTTCTTAAAGAAAATATTCCATTGTGATTTTTTATCTGTCTGGATTAATCTGTCTGTTGAAATAAAATATTCTTGTATAACTAAACAGTAACATACGTATGCGTGACAAAACTGTCAGCTCATACGAGTAATATATTATCCCAGAGCACAAAACGTGAGCAAAAGCCCTCAGAACTAAGAAACTGTATAATAAAATATATTAAAAATGAACACGAATTTGTTTAAAAATAACTTTATAGTGCCCTGGTCCGAATCACTGAAATAATATGTGACACGTTTACGCGGGCTCAAATACCTACTTCTCCTTTATCGACATTATTTATTAATGAAACTGACTTTTATAAACTGTTTTAAATATCTACGAAACATACCAAACTAAAGCTTCAGGTAAAATACCTGCAAAATATATTAAATAAAACCTCTATTTTATTTAATGAAAAGCACATTTTTAGTAAAAAAAATTGTTGGTTATATAAACTTTATATTGACATTCTTCTACCTAGATTTTAAGAATCATAAATAGGTACTATGACTAACAGAGACCATATGACGACACAACTCCACAACACCTTACTCTAGAAAATTCACAAGAATTCAGATAAAGAATTTAACTGGCAGACATATAAACCCAATGTTTTTTTTTAGGATTTTTTTAAAAAAGGAACAGCAAACAGTTACAATATTAAGCTACAATTAGATACTATGATCTATGTATGCTGTAAATATCTGATCTGAACTGAACATCTTGTATTGCGAAGCGTGATACGAGCTCGACACTGTCAGCTACCAAAAAACCCCACATCCATTAAAACACACTTAAAAAAAAGTAAACACTTCGGAATGATATAATCGACCGAGGGATTACATGTCACGTGTTCAATTTCGGCACAAAACAAATATTTGTATGATCCGCAATTTCCGAATGAAGTATGTTTGTGTGTGTGAACATTGGTGTTTATGAAAGAACCATTTGGATACGTAACAGACCTGATAGGAAGCCATGGTACTTCTACTCTCTTCATAAAACTACTTTAATGTAATAACAAACAAAAAAGTTTGCAAACACAGTCTAGAACTCCATTCAAATTACATGAAGTCAAAAGATAAAATAAACAAAGCATAATTTATAAGCATCTCCGCGTTCTACGTTTAAATAAATCAGGAAAAATAATTCAGAATGGTAACACGTAAATGTCCATTCCAGTATTTCATGCACCACTGCACGTATTCCACTCGCTAAGAGGTTTCACACATTTTATGTATACGTTTAGCTACAAATGCTACGTTATAAAAGTACGCTAGAGTGATAAAACTGTATGTAATGGACGGTGCTTACCACTCACTGCAGATTTAGTTTAAGATTCTGCTCTAGGTACTATAAACCTGACTGTTAAAAATGTTTAAATCTGGACAGAAACATGCAACTGTACACCTAAAGTTAAACATAGCATTTATCTTTTACTAGTTCTGCCCGCAATTCCACTGGCCTGTGTTCACCGGAGATAGTGTAGCTTCCGAACAGTGATGTCTAGATCACTGAATTAATATGTGACACGTTAACGGTGTCGCGAGCTCAAATACTTCACCTTCATCGACATTATTTATTGATGAAACTGACTTTTATACTTAAAATTTAAACCTTCAAGAGACAAGCGTACTCCTTCTTAAAGGGCACCTGTGAATCGTCTGTTGCTGCAGGTGTCCATGGGCGGCGCCGATCGCTTACCATCAGGTGATCCGTCGGCTCGTTTTCCTCCTATTCCATAAAATAAATAACGAAAGTGTAGCGCCTAAACTTAATAAAGTGAAAGAATTTTTAAAATCGGTCGAGTCGGTCGGAGGATATTCAAACAAACATACTTACCTTTTCTCTTTATAATACAGGTGTAGAAGTATAGATTCCCCATAAAGTAAGAAAAAATTAAATGGAACCCACATTTCGTCAACGATGTACCTAATAAGTTGGTTGTAACAGAAATCTCAATCCGAAGCTCATAATTCCAAACTCCACAACACATTTTGCATACAAAGATAGTGTTTGCAGAGCATCTACCGATAAAACTGGAGGCCTCATTCTAGCCAAGTTTAATTAAAGTTGCAACAGTATCAAACACAGTTCTCTTTTACGGTATTGCAGGCTTTGTGAGGCTATTAGGAACTAGCCTCCGATATTGAGCCTCGGTGCAGCTGTAAGCCACATAACGCAATGTCGATATTCGAGGAACGTAATTGGTGGAAGCCACTCGCGTGAGCTCCGGTTGGCTTGTCCAAAATCTGTTGGAAGCTGACCAATTTGTACGGTAGACAATTAAACAATATTGGTGTTTGATATAGGAATACATATTATTCTATTTCAAGGCAATGTTAGTTTGAAAAACCGCACGGTTAGTGCGGTGGCTGGGCAACTGGCTGCCGTACAACGTGTCGCGGGTTCGAACAACTCTTTGCGTGATCCACAAATTGTTGTCCCGGGTCTGGTTGTGATGAGTATGTGAATTTGTATGTTTATAAACGCACCCACGACACAGGAGAAAATCCTAATGTGGGGCAAAGTTTTTAGCTTAGCTTCGATGTAAATTTTTGGGCGGCAAAAGGTTTGCCGCGTTTTCCGACAATGTCTGCTTTTAAACAAGGAGTTCGGATTTAGTTTCAATACATTCCTATACCTAGATTAATCCTATTACATGAAACTTATAATGTTACTGGTTACATTAGATCCTTAAACCTTTAAGCCTATCTCATCATAACGATGTAATCTTATATCTTCACTTGTTTTTAGCATCTTGTATATCTATTCTTGTAAAGCCGAGCGGGTAAATGTACTGTTAAATAGGTGATAATTTAAATTTCATGTGACGTACGGCTAAAACAAAAGTCCTTTACCTAAAAATGTATTAGCACTTTTCTTGTGAATAACGCTAACTGTTGGCGATGGAATATTTTTTTCGTGTATAGATTCTTGATAGGCACACTAATTTGTACTTCTTTGTCAAAATTCGATATAAATGTGAATATTTTTTGCGTTACAATAATAATTATGTCGGTTTACAATTAAAGGTGTACAATTGGTAGCGGCAGTTGACATCTTCCGACTGGTAGTAACTAACAATAATTGAAAATTAAGAAAATGATTTCAAATTTTATTACTTTTCTTTATTCTAGTTTAAAAAAAGAGCGAGTATACTATAAACATTCTCGTGAGAATACTACTAGATTCTATTGGACGAAAACACAGACTTTTTAATTCATGTTTTTTTATTAATTTTATGCCTATGCCTGGCAAGGATCGTTGTTCGATTCAATGTTCTCTTATCACATCCTGACGCTCTAGCCCAACAGAACCTTATGCTCAAACCGCCAAGCAAACAGTCTTGCATTCATCTAAAACTGTTAATACATCGAGCTCATAAAGTTCAAATTGATCTCTAAGTCTTAAATAACAGATGTTATGAGCACTTGATTGACACGATATTAATTATTGCTGTAATAAATTTACTCTAACGACTTCCTCGACACACACGAAACTACAGAAGGTTCATCCTAATCTTACATTAGTTCTAACTGCCGTACTCATAGAGATTTAATGATAACTTAAACTATTCAATAATAAAATTAATTTCAAAACACAATTATAAAGGATAATGAAAAGCTACTTAATGGTTTTAATTTATTTTATATTTTTTCTCTATCCCACAAACAAAACTATTCAATCCTTTATTTTTTTCAAACGTGATGAAAGGTTCATTCGTTTTTTCTCATAAAAATCCATTTTACGAACAATGATGTACAATTATATTTTGACTTTTTAGAAAACTGCTTCATATTCACAATAAATAACAAAATATTAGTTCTTTTTTTATGCGATAGGTCGGCAAACGAGCAAACGGATTACCTGGTGGTAAGCAATCAGCACCGCCCATAGACACCCGCAACGACGGAGAAGTAACGAGTGCGTTGTCGAACTTTAGGGATTAGGGATTTGAAGATTTTGGGAAAGAGAACGGTTTGGGTTAGGGGAAGGATTGGGTCTACGGTAACCTCACTCACACGGCGAAACACAACTCTTTAGTATTTCACGAAGGTTTTCGGTGAGGCCGGTATCACTCCGGTCGAGCCGACCCATTCGTGCCGAAGCTTGGCTCTCCCACACTTAAAGGTCTACTATGAATTTGTTTTTCTATAGCCAAGCAAGACAGAGTAGGTTTTTGTCTTTTTCCTATACCTCTTTTCCAGAAAAAAAAACAAAATTAATTTTTAGCTTCTACCTCTCCTTTACTACCATCTAGATTAAACAATTAATATTTGAATGAAATAGACGGATTTCGCGTTAAACATTGCGTGGGCGATGGTGGTTTGAATCTATTTATAGATTGGAGTATTCTGAAATACCCGCGTGATTTGACATCCACATGTCAAAAAATATTTCATATTTCGAAGATAGAAGTGAGAATTGAATGTTTGTTTCTTTTACGATCTGACTGAATTTTCCTGTATCTTAGTTGAAATGAAAATTTGGTGAGATTTATCCAAAAAGATATAAGTTCGAATTATATTATTTTGATGTTTGGTTAGAATCAGTGGGAACGCCATGCTTCAGCACGAATGGGTCGGTTCGATCGGAGTGACGACACCACGGCCTCACAGAAAACCTGCGAGAAATAACCACAGCGTTTTGTTTCGCTTTGTGTGTGAGGCTACCGGAGGCCTCATTCTTCCCCTTCCCCAATCCCTGAATCGTTGTTGCGGGTTTCCATGGGCGGCGCTAATTGCTTACCATCAGGCAATCCGTCTGCTTGTTTGCTGTCCTGTAGCATTAAAAAAACAGTTGGTAAATGAATGGCTTTATAACCTAAATAGTTTGAATAGACCATAGAGTAATAATCCAGTGGTTATATCCTCTTTGGAATAGACGTAATGTCTAATAAAAATTAAAAACTTAAATAATTACATAACAGGAAGATTCTTTGACAAAATCCCGTTCCAAAAATAACTTTTATATCTATTTTTCAACGAAGATCGTTATGACGTACCTACAAAAGCTAGCACATCAAACTAACCCAATTTATCGAATTACGTAATTAATTTTCAACCTTATAATTCTGTGATAAAGATGAAAATCTAATTAACGTAGAAAGTAGCTTGATAAGCTTGACATTGTAGGCGTATAAATCGTGAACAATGTGCGAAATGGTGGTTTATACAAACGAATCCACCTATAGACTATGATAATTCTAAATATTAAGATATTTGTGAAGGTAATCAAGTAGAATAGTTAAATGAGAAGAAAGAATATTGGAATGTGAGGTCAATTAAGTCTTCAACAGTTTTGTTTTAGAGACATATATCAGAGGCAGACGGATTACCTGATGGTTAGCAATCAGCGCTGCCCATGGACACCCGCAACGGAGGAGTTACGAATGCGTTGCCGACCTTTTAGGGATAAGGGATTTGGAGATTTAGGGATTGGGGAAGGGTCCGGGATGGGGAAGGATTGGGCCTACCTGATCTGAAAGTCTTTAGCAGTGTTCTATGTTCCACGGCGGACATCTTGTGCCTTGAAAATGGAGGAAATAATGTTGAGTATTCATGAAATGAAGTGGACAAATTACTGTACGTACATATGACAACTAATGATCAGTTGATCGGTAAAAAATGTCCATCCTAATGTGTAGTTAATGATGATAAGCATTATTGTTGCTGTTATCATCAAAATACCACAAAACACCTAAATCTTATATTGATTTTTTTACGTTTATTAGAAGTCACTGTTATAATGTTATTTTTGAGTTATCAAAAACCTATTACTAACCTTTTAAAAGTTATAAAGAATGCATAATTATAAATAATTGAGTGCAATACTAAGTGAATTAATAAAATATGCAATATTAAATTGATATTGTCTGTTACTATATTATGTTTCAAAATACCTTTAATTGAAAAAAAAATAGTTTCTTGGAATTAGTTTATAAGTGCTTCGCGGTTTCCAACAGGTTACATGTAGTTAGAACATCAATTAGATACCACTTTTATGTAATACTGATGCATTAAAGACATTTTATTTGATTTAACTTAACTACGACACGTGTAAGAAAAGTAATCGATGCATTACATGTATTAAAACCATAAATCAAGAAAGTCAATGTTATTACTGTTTCTGATAAAATATTATCACACCTAACTTAGAAAATACACACTCAGAATAACAATAATAAAACCATTACTCATAACAGTCAACTTTTAATGGACGCACAGACGTTCGGAGTCACGACAATATTTTTCAATAATCGAGCCATTATTGGGCCATTCTACTTGGAGGTGGATAGTGACAATATTTGGATCATCCCCTCTTCTATCACTTCGAATAAGTTTTTATAGGTCTTGTGTGAGTATCTAATATATATTTTATTGTTTATACAAAGTCTATGTGGAAGGCTATGCTAGAAACTCTAGTCTGTTTGTTGTACGTGTGTGTCCATTATCTTGGAAAGGATCGCTTGAGATGTGTCAAAAAATAAATGGATGTTAGTAGAGGAGATGTAATCAACGTTTTTTTGTAACCTTAATGGAAAGTTGTGTTCCCGTTTTTTGTAAAATAATGTTCTTTGTTGTTGTGATATGATTATCCATTCTATTTGATATTAATATAAGTATTGATTTTGTTTTATATCGGCAATCTAAATTGATTAAGTTTTCAACTTTTTAAGAGAAGGGGAGTTTCTCAATTCCATTGGTTTTTTTTATGTGTGTTACTTACCGCTCATCTCCGGTATTTATGGTTATTTATTTGAAGTTATCATTACCATATTTAAAATATATGCCATGTAAACAGTGCTTTCTGGTCACTCTTAAATTTTTCTTTATGTACTTTGATTGAGCAGACTTTTGGAATACTTAATATGACAGCCCCATCTACCTTTCTTTTTTTTAAATAAGGTACATTACACATATTATTTACTACCATATTGACCTATTAAACCGGTGGAAGCAAAATGGTGTGAAGTTACTGACGTACTACAAACAATGTTATATTTTTCTAACAAAAATTGAGTTACTAAGACAAAAATAAAATACACGTGCCAATCATGAACAATGATTTATTTAGTGAATGGAACACTTTATGAAATGATCCCAATAACGCGGTTAACATCGAGGGTGATGATAGAAAGATGATGTAATGTCCATATCCAGGTTGTACTGAAAAAGTAGGTGTAAAAATAATCTATTTACTTTTATGAAACATGGCGTGGTCAGCAATTGGCGCCGCTCATGGACACCCTTGGCACCAGAAGTGTCAAATAAGTGCATTGCCGTCCTTTTGATAGATTTTGGATGGCGAGAAATGATTGGGCCTCCAGTATCACTCCGGTTACACCAGCTCATTGGTGCGAAAGCATCGCAGGAGGGATCTGAAACATAAAAACCGGAATACTATACTTATTACAAGTTTTCTTTAAGATTTTTATAGATTTTTGATTCCGCGTTTATTCATCTGATTGGTTGGTTAGTTCAGAGCCAGCCAATCAAAGTGCCGAACGTCATAAACGTGTCGATAAGCTCAACGTAAAAAAACTCACACTAGGCTCCCTGATGGTTTAATACACTTTAAAGAAGACCTCAATTCCGATGTCGTAACAGATAAAAATGTTAAAACGTTTTACCCAAAGTTACTCGACCCAGAAACCTTGACCGAGCCACATCATCTCCAAGTGGAAAAACTCGACTTGCTACACATTGCGACAGAAAAGCAAATACTTTACGTTCAAGTTTATTGAATGAGCATACCCACGAATGCAAACAACGTTTAACAGACTTCTACATTATAAAAACTTTGACATATCAGAGTTCAATACTTTCTCTCTCTTTTTTTTGTTATCGTCTTACATTGCTCTTTCATTTTAAATATATGTATGTTTTGTTGGTGTAATCTTTGACTTATATTAATAGTTACAATCTAAATTATCGATGTTTATTTATTATAGTATTTTTTTCATCATAAATACTAATAATAGGTAGTACCTTATGAAATTGCCGTTTTGCATGAAAAAATTTAAACGAATTTTTTGATTTGAAATGCGATGAAAATGTAACACTACTTTTGGAAAAGAATCCCATGTATTTAAAACAAAATTAATTAGCCTTAGCCTAACAAAAACTATTTTGATTTGAAATGGCCAGTACTGCAGAACGGCAATTTCATAGGTAAAGATCTACCTATTTATTATATAAAGTTATTTATAGGGAACAGAAAGTAAAGTTTCCTAAGATCGTAAAAGGGAAGACCCTCCGACCAGGGCAGGTGATCATGATTGGTGGAATACTGCTCGACTGTTGTATGTTGGAACTTTCTATCTATGCTAATATACGATATTTGTGACGTCATCTCTTAATGATTTAGCGTCAATCTTCTATGTTCCTTACTATAATTATACTGCTTAATCTACGAATCAATGATCGAGGAGACAATCAATTACTTTTGTTTACTTCAGAACAAGGTAACAATTCCCATGGCACCTAATTAACATTGGAATCAAATTGGCCTCGTGGTAAACCAAAACAAACAACATTCATTTCAAAATATTACACAACACACAACATTTTATGGTATTGTTGTTTTGATACGCTGTACGTCAAAAGTACGCCTCTTGCGAGTTAATATTATAACAAATAACTACACTTGGCCATTTAAAAAAGTGGCATTTCTTATTCTGATTCTTAACTATAGGTGATATTGTGATATTAATCACTACACTAGCAAAAATACTGCTTAATACTATATGCATAACATCATAAATTGCATACTTATTAACTCCCCAAGCCGTAGCCATATGTATAAACTTGACCAATTTATTGAGCAGCCGAAGAACGCATCGCAAGAACGCTCATAAATGAGAGTCCCGTTGTGGCTTGAAACTTGTTTTTCTCAGTATACTCAGGTAAATAATACGTTATTTTCAATTAAAAAAATCCACTAACCATATAACGATCTCAATTATAGATACTACCACCAAAAAATACAAAATTAATCTATACCCGCTAACAAACACGTGATAGGCCTGCCTACCAAGCTAGTCTAGGTTATCAGTAGTCCAAAATGGAAAGCATTACATCATCGTAGCATCAGAGCTGACCTGGATACGTCATCCTATACACGTACGGAGTGCGGTTCACAGGAAATTGGAGGCCTCGATTGAATCTACGTGAACAGGTTCAAGTGCCTACATGAAATATTAAAGCAATTAGTTCACTGATATCGGATATAAAAACAATATTACAATGTACACTAGTTCGATAGTAAACAATGTAACTATTATCTATCGAATAGATAGTGCTATGGCACGTTTTTATCTCTTTTTATTCAAAATAACTACTTACTCATGTTAATCATTTACAATGTCGTGGTAGCCCGGAGGTTAACGAGCCCGCTTCTCATGCATGAGGGTGCAGGTTCGTAACCTGGCAAGTACCAATGTGACTTTTTCCTATAATATGTACTTTCTATGATTATTTAGACACCACTGACATACGGTGAAGGTGAACATCGTGAGGAAACTTGGACTTATAATTTCTAATTATAAGTTTGAAATCGCCAACCCGCATTGAGCAAGCTTGGTGATTAATGCTCTAACCTCCTCCGTATGAGAAGAGGCCTTTGCTCAGCAGTGGGCACTTATAAGCTGATGATGATCATGTTAATTGACTGAGAAAAGATTTACTAGTTTCGAGTCATAGTATGTCTCTTATTTATTAAAAGCACGTACTGGGAAAATCGCTCAGCCGACTGATTGAGGTACGTCGCGTGATATGATGATTTCCGTCTATAAATTGGCGTAATTCAAAATTTGACTTCATAGATGTAGTTTTTCCCATGTTGTGGTTTACGGGACTGGCTACTGAGTTCGTTAGCAAACACTAAAATACACATACACAGCTCCCTCAGTCCTGAAACAACAATTAGTGGATCACACCAGGGGTTGTGTCGGAACGGAATTAAATTCACAACATTTTGAGTCGCAGTCGGTTGGTTGCCTCAGGCACTGAGGCCAAGTCCATCAATAAAATAAACCCCTATTAACGTTGGACACGATGACATGAATGTTGAGGATGTTTGACTAAGGAACCAACCAAATTAAAAAAGCGCAAACTTTTGTATCATAAGTGTAAAAAGACTAATTTCCAAAACTATTTTTTTAAAGTAACTTTATGTCATTTTCAACCTTGGAATTCATACCAAACAATACACTATTTAACACTGATATATCATAGGCAACTTGTGCTACACACAAACATCAAAAAGATTTTTAAAATACATAACACATAAACACAGCCCTAAATACATAAAGGAAAATCAACTACGAATTCTCGTAACGTCCTCGCTTTTATATTTATACGTACGTACCTTTAACATTCTATAAATATTTATACCAACTATGATTCATATCTGACCGAAATATCGCGATTCGATTCAATTCGAATATAAAAATCGGTAAATATTTCACCAGTTATATCATTCATCTTCATAGCCGAGTTGTTAGTATTGATCCGATTATGTAGTTGTGTGTTGTATAGTGTACTAGTTTTTATCTCGCACATTACAATTTCAGTGACCTATTTTACCATTGCTTAGGCACAATATCAAAGAATTGTATCTACCAAGAACATCAGAGCAGGCACAAGTCTGCTGCCAACCTTTTGGGGATTTCAAGATTGGAGTTTTTGAGATTAGAGATAGTAGAAGAAAAGATTGGGCCTCTAGTAATTTCATTCATCCAAAAAAACACGACGCAAATATACACTCTTCTAAATTATAACAGAAAAAATGCTATCTTTTGATTTGAGTCATAAATTTATACTTTTATTATGAATATCATATTTGTCTTTTGCAGTTTTTTATTAAGAGGCATAATAACAAATCTCTTGCCAATTGCAATTTATCAACCTACCTGGAAATCAAAACTGTCATCACCACTTCAAAATACTCACTCAAAGTCAGCGGATCATTCGAACAATGTATGTTCGAATGATCCGCTGACTTTGATAATAATATTCCTGTCATCTTAATATTAATTTAAGTTGAAGGATCCATTCATTTTCCTTAATCCATTATTTATCTTGAATGGATTTCCACAGAATGACTTTTGCTCCAATAAATTATTTTGCCGTGTCGCCATTTCAAAAGATTTTCGTTTCTTTATTTGCAAAGATAAGGGAAAGTAAAATGGTATTCGTATAGAATATTGTAGTATTTCTTTCAATAGACTAATTTCTATTAGATTTATGAAAAATGTTTTCTTACCCATCCAATAGAGTAATAATAGTAATTCCTGAATAATCAAATTAAATTTTTATTCCGAAATATCAAAACGACAATTATTATTTTGTATCAAAATTGTTTTACATGAAATAAAATTACGTATTTCTCGTGAATTATTTAAATTGAATACGAATGTTATTTAAGTTGTTATATCATAACATTTATGAATTAAGGTGAGTGTATTTTTATTGCATCAAAACTGAGCAAACTACCCAATTGTTATCTACAAAGGTTGAGATGACCATATTGTTTTACAGATTGTTACTGCCCTTCATATGAGCAGTAACACCTAATGTATGTATTAATATAAGACTTCGAGTACAAACAGTCGTAAAAATAGAAGTGGATATTCAGAAATTAACTGGATGTAAAAAAATCTTTCCTCCAAATCACCAAATCCTCAAATCTCTAACTACTCACAAAAAGCTGGCAACATACTTTTAACTCTTTTGGTATTACATAAGTGTCCATGGGCGGCGCCGATTGCTTACTTTTAATCGGGTGATCCGTCTGCTCGTACATTTTGACCAATACCAAAAAAACCTACTTTGACTGACTGTTCAAAAAAATATTATTTGATCTAATTCAAAACTTCATGAGGAATTTTAATGTTATGTTGTATTGACATGAGATTTTAGCTTCTATTAATGTAAGCATTATAATTCGCATTCGCATTCATATCACTGTCGAACTAGTTAATCGTGAATCTATTTCATTATTTGGAATCGATATTCAAATTTTTTATTTATTTGAATATGCAATAGTGTTGTGCTCGTAAACTAATCGGATTACCGGATTAATAGAATCGAGTGCATCCATAAGTTTTATCGAAAAATTTAATGAAGATTACATGAAATAAAAAATAAAAACTGTTTACTATGCTGTAAAGGTTAAAAAGGTAGGTAAGAGGAAAATCATCAAATGACTTCTCCCGCCCAGAGCCGGGCGGGAGGGAGTGTCAGACTCGTACTGACTAAAAACCCCTCTGTTCCTTCTCCTGCTTTGGGCCGAGGTAGCGGTGCCTCTGCGCTTACCCCGCAACCCCAGCTGAAAATGTATGTATAATACAAGACACACAAATAACAGAAAAAATGAAACAAAAATGGCCAGAAAAGGCCAGAGCCACGGGCACGCAAACTCGAAACGAATGCTTACCCCAAATTAAATACGTTTCACTCATAATATATAATTTACAATATACTTAAAATATATATTATAAAATACACGAATAAGTTTTTACAGTAGTAAAAGTATAACAGCTCTACATATTTATGACATAAATAAAACTTCAGTCTTGTAAGACACTTAAACGAATATAAAAACTCCAAAATTTATTGCTTTTAAAAATATAAACTACCTATATAGTAGGTATACGTGTTTCATCACTAACCATGCCGTTATTTTTTCTTTTTTTAAAGAAACATAAAACTGTCTTATTCGTAGAGTATTCGGCTCCAGACTACTTAATGCAGAAAAACTTTAATCCGAATGAATAAAGAAAATAAAATATAAAAACTCCTCTATGGTGTATATCTCCGACTTGTCTTGCCACTAAGACATAATTATTATGTATAAATTACAGTTTCAAACCATTCTTTATTTAAGTATCTAAAGAAAACACCAATAAAAACCTCTTTTTATTTCGAAATATTGTGCTCAAATGATCCTGAGCTCCCATTTTACACCGATTCACGCTTGACCGATTTTTATTTGAATATAACATTAATAACTAGGTAGTACTCCACAGAGGTAAATCGGATGGAAACGAGATTGTCTGCACTTCGTTTTAAATGTGCGTACTTACTGGTTACACTGTCTCATAGCTTTGTTTACTTTCCAGAAATTTCTGGGCGTTGTGGTTTTTAAAACTTGTTATAATTGTACTGTTTATAACTTTCTAGAGTTTAGACTGGTGTATTTCTGTTTAGAATTTTTTGTTAATTAATAGAATGCATTACACCAGATTTCATTGGATTATAATGCATAAGTATTTTCCTTTATTTACAAACATTGGTCTACAAACTGTGTGTGTGGGATTCTTGGATTCTTACTTCGCTAAAATGTCCACAGGGGGCTCCAGGTTAGCCTATAAGACCTATAAGGCACTGGGTCTTCGAAATGAACCAATCATAGAGCTCCAAAGCTGCAAGGCCTACAAAGGGCAGTAATCTATAGCCCATCCCTAGGGACTAACATAGATACTAATCTATTAACTATCAATATCAATACTTCAATATTTTATCTGGCAAGTTTATAGAAATCTGTGATTCATTACTTATCCTCATGTTTGTCAGTTGTACAGTTGTTGCCAGTTCAATCTGTAAAGTTTTAAAGACACCTTCAACAAAAAGCCTGCTTTTCAATCCAGTATTAATTGAATCTTACGTTCGTTAAGTTTATTAAAATTGTAACACATCTACAATTTTTTTAACCTCTTAAGTGAAAAACCTTCCGAAACTTAATACCTCATAGGTGCATCTATTCATACGGGCAGACATAAGTCGCCATCATTACGGTAGCTCTATTGTCTTTGACAGTGAGCTCCAAACAAAACTCCTTTGTTCTCCCCGTCGGGGCGCAGCCAGCGCGATATAAAAATATATTCAGATAAAATAAAAGAACATCGGCTTTGCAGCTTTTTGAGGTTCGTGCGTTTTCAAAAAGTAATTTTGGCACTAGTTTTGTTTCAAAAATAATAGACGAATCTCCTTTGTGTAGATTCTGACTGAAAAAAAGCGGAAATGTATTTTGATCTTCTTTACTGGAAACCTTTTTGGTTTATTTAATAATAGGTCTTTACCTATGAAATTGCCGTTATGCAGTACTGGCCATTTCAAATCAAAATAGTTTTTGTTAGGCTAAGGCTAATTAATTTTGTTTTAAAAACATGGGATTCTTTTTCCAAAAGTAGTCATTTGTTTATTGATTAGTGTTACATTTTCATCGCATTTCAAATCAAAAAATTCGTTTAAATTTTTTCATGCAAAACGGCAATTTCATAGGTGAAGACCTATTAATATTCTTTGTGAACAGAACTCAGGGTAAATTAACATTTTATTTTGAAGTCAATCATATAAAAATAATTTACTGCCTCAACTTAACCTTTCAATCAAAATCATACGAGAACTGTCTAGGTAAATACGTTTTTAAAATAGTCCACAAAAAACAACCAACAGTCCATTTCCGAAACGAGTCTATAAAACCCGTACCTATCTAAATATCTGGTAAACATTTCGAACCATTCGTATAGAATATTCGTTTGTTATTTTGCATTTTATTGGGTACGGAATGACTCGTAAAAGGCATAAAATACGGATTATGACATTTAGCTTGTATGTACGATATTGGAAGCACTAACTGTAATTTCGGCGAAACTCGCTATTCATTCGTATGACAATGGACGGTTTTATTTTATATACCTCCGTAAATACGCTAAAATGTAGCCTTGTTTGTACATAAACATTCATCACAGATAAAATGGAATATAGTACTATAAATGCTGAAATTAAAATAGTTATCATAGACAACGAAGTTGCATGCTATCCTAATAATGTATAAAATCAACAGTCATTCATGTTACCCCTTTTTTGTGAGGGGAAAATCATCAAGTTACTCCTCTCGCCGAGGTTAAGGCAAGAGAGGCAGAGTCTGACAGATTCTTGCCGACTAGAAACCTACCCATTCCTTCTCCTGGTTTAGACCGAAGCCACGGTGCCTTATCACATCTAACCCCAGATTCATGTTACTCCTAGGAATGCGTGTGCTTAGGTTAATCTCGTCCGACGACTACCTACGAGTAAGAGTCACGGAGTTAATGAGCTAGGGGAATGTTCGTCGTAATTGCCTATTAGTTAAGTGCATAGTATACAATGATTACCTAGAAAAGACTCAGTCCTATTCACGCGTATCGAGCTTCAACACACGACTAGAATTTGCACAAAAATCATCTTCAGAATAAAGCACCAACGACTTTCATTTGCTCTCTATTTCAATAGAAACCACAAATACTTCGACTTATCCTTAATTTCTAACACAAACTCGATACTTTATTAACTTTAGTCAGCAAACTGTATTTATTTACCTTCATTGTTCAAAAATAAACTTCAACAAATAACTGAGTAGGTAAACGTTTCTGCTAATACTCGGATCAACACATCGCCTGGCTACTTTCGCATCACAATAACTAAGTTTAGTGTTTATAACAAATTCTTCGTTGTATACAGAAAACTCTGTTGTTTTATACAAAGAAAGATTAATTTATACAACACTTCAATAACTGGTACATTCACCTTAGAATCAAGAGGAAAACCGCATAATTAATTTTGGAAAGACAGTTTTCCAATGACAAATGCTATTAAAGGACAAATGCCTTTAGTAATGATGTCCTTCAAGTCAAGGTTTCCCGGTCGACAGAACCTTTGCTTTACAAATACTTCTATAACTGGAAACGTAGGGTTGATGTTTATTCGCAACGGAATTTGAATAGAATCGTCTGTGTTGCAATTCGTCATCGTTTCCCAAAAGGGAATTCATTTTAAATAACTTTCCGTAATTTCGGTGAATGATGTTTTTACACAAGTGTAGGAGAACCATGATTCGGCACAAATGGGTCGGTTTGACCAGAGTGATATGACGGCCTAACAGAAAACCGGCGTCAAAAAACCACAGCGTTATGTTTCGCCGTGTGAGTGAGGTTACCGGAGGCCCAATCCTTACCTTCCTTTAATCCCTCCCCAATCCCAAAATCTCCAAATCCCTAATCCCCAGAAGATTGGCAATGCACTCGTAACTCCTCAGTTGTTGTTGGTGTCCATGGACTTCCGACTTATACCGTAAAAAAAAAAGAAAAAAGTTCCTTGAGATCGGAAAAGGAGGATCCTCCGACTAGGCGAGGTGATCAGCCTGGCGAGCTACTGCCCAACAACAATTGTACGTTGATCTTTTCTATCTATGTTTAGTAGTATGCAAACTTCACTAGCGCGATGTAGGATTTGTGACGCGATTCGTCGATTATTGTCCTTTCGATATTCTATGTGTATCGCCTCAAAAATGCTGTCTGTTGGATGAAAAAAAAACTATGGAACACAGCAATTTGAAAACTAGGAAAATTAGACTACCAATCAAAATCCTCTGCAATCTCATACAGATAGAAATCAGCATACGCTTCGTTAATATGCTGTTAGCCACAAACCCATTTATGAATATACTGCTCATGAATTTTGCAACAAAACAATAGGCAGAATTTAATGACGGGTAATCCTCAAACAAGCATGCGAGTGAATTCATTGAAAAGGCATTGTCGAGCGCATGCCGCGTTTGGATCGCGGTGACAATAATTGACATCCGAATTTGACAATCTGACGTCAGCACGGCCGTAGTTTGAATATTGTATAGGCATGTAAATATATCAGTGACTGATAGGCAACTAGTAACTATAGTTGTCACATACATTCTTAGGTAAGTCGTGTGGTGATTATAGAGTTACTGTTATTGATACCACTGTACACTTACGGCCGCAAGTCAAAGTCAAAATCAAATTCGAAGTCCAAGTCGAAGTCAAATCATATATTTTTGACCGTCAAACAAAATTAAATTTCTAATGTTTAACTTTAGGTTTGTATGTCAGACTCTCGGTCTGTCTTCAAGTGAAGTCACTCCAAAGTGCCGATTCTTATGGAAAAGAACGAGCAGTAAATTCAATGGTTACCTACGCTTTTTCAATCAGTTTCAAAATTCATTTCTTTGTTACATAATTCAGTCGGTTAGGTTAGAGAAAGACCACGTAGACCACTCTTTCAAATAGTATTTATATACGAACTTTAATCTTTTTTTCTAGCATAACTCATTTACATACAAAAATAATATTTTCCTTTATAAAAGCTACCAGTATTAATTCAAAGGGCCAGAATTTTCGCGAATGCCACAAAATTCATTGAGCGCGTGATCATCAAGTGTCGGAGTTGAAATGGCGCGAGCAATTCGACTGTGACGTCACAATGTGGTATCTAAAGGATTTTATCAAAATGGCTGCCCTGTTGTTTAACTCGTAATATACGTTATTAAATCTGAATTTTGGTACAAGCTTTTAATTATTTTGTAATCAGATAAGGATTGATTAACTTTGTGTCTAGATTTTGTGTAATAGCAGCTTATACATAATTTTAATGCAAAATGATTTTGTTCCGTTGGTTAATGTTACATAGAGTTTAAATCAACGAAAATTATGAATCGTAATTAGTCATATTAGATCTGTTGCCACCACTGGGAACCCGCAACTCCAGAGGTACGGTTCCGGCCCTTTCATAATTGGGATGAGGTCTTCGGTAAGGTTCTTCCACTGCCAACCTCCTATCATTTTGGGCAAACTGGTTTATTGTCGTTATTGTATCGAAACATGTTAAATACGGGCGTGCAAATATTTAATACCTATATATATTTATATTTTTTTAAAAGGCTCTATATCACAAAATCCTAAAACAAAATCTTCTGCTTAGCAACAAATGTCGATTATACATATACATACCAGAGAATCACATATCGATTTCGCAAGTCTACTTATATAATAAATCCTGACAAATAACAACAATGACTTGTTAGACTTTCGTCTTAATACAACATTCTGCCAACGTTTCGTGACAGAAATATCCACTAATCGTAATAAAACCTCTATGGAACGTAAAAGTGTCATGGCGTCTTATTTACCCTCTTTCTCATATGCCTTTAATCTTTTCCTCGAAGCTAGAAGCACGAGTCTACCTTATTATGTGCAGTAATCTACTTTGCCAAACTCTTTGTTTCATTATACGGCATTCTTCGTAAGATAACTTAGAAGAAATATGATTTTTCTACGCCCTCAAGAGGTTTCTTTAGATATTTTCCACTTTGTGTTTGATTGAGGATCTTTGTTAGACCATAAATAAGAGATGGTACTGTTTGGAGAAATGTTGATTGTGTATTAAATTTTGGAGGTTATGAATTCTGGTTCGCAGATTATAGTCGGAACCTAAAACTACAAAACCTCGGTCGTCATACAATATTAAGTAGGTAGGAACTTACAACAGTTAAGAAATTTGTAGTTTTAGACGATAGAGACATATTATAAAATATAATTGATAAAATGTGATAGGTTTTTTTAGCTTCTTAATATACACAAGAACATCTATAATGTCTGTGATTTAAAAATGTCTTAGTACAGACTAGCTAACTTGCTTAGGACAGCTCCTAAGCAAGTTACCTCATTGCGTTATTTGATTTTCTTCTTTGATACTGACAGGTACTTTTTTACTGTTAATAAAAATAAGTTTTTCTTTTGTAAAAACAAAAAGTAGGTATTTAACATATTCATCGCCATGGAAGACGCCAGCACCGGCGCAAGAAAATTCAGAAATCACATTCAAAAGCTCCCAAGTAGCAGTGAGTGTTAAAAAAATAACAACTCAAATAATACTAATAATAAATAATAGTCACCTTTAATTTTGATAACAATAATTCTATTAACTAGCGCCATAAACACAAAATCCTTCCAAAAAAAAGCTAACGAGCCTTGTAACAAACTCATAATTCAATTGAACGAAATTAATAAAATTTTATTCTTATTCATTCACTCGTTCCGCGTTGCCGAGTCCATTATTTCGTCGAATTTCAACCCCCCGCCCCCTCGTGAACGAAATGGAGCGATTAGGGGTCGTTTCTACCCCCTATGCCACGTTTGAATGATCAAGTAGTTGTGGAGTGTGACAGGTTGTTAACTCGTCATGTTTTGAGTGTAAAAGTGATTTAACACGCAATTGAAGGCACACGAGGAGGTTGGAATTCATGGGCAAGGTTTATAAACAACCGTATAGTAGAAGAAATAAGATTTATATACACAACATTACAATAAAAAATTTGAGTACTCTTTTTTACCCATTCGCGCACGAAACGAATCCACGGACCACGAATATTTTCCTTTCATTGTTCTAACAAATATAAACAATATCGGGTTTTTTTTATGTAATATGTCGGCAAACGAGCTGACGGATTACCTGATGGTAAGCAATCAGCGCCGCCCATGGACACCCGCAACGGAGGAGTTACGGAGTGCGTTGCCGACCTTTTAGGGATTAGGGATTTGGAGATTTAGGGATTGACTCACTCACTCACTCACACGGCGAAACACAAAGCTGTGATTGTTTCACGCCGGTTTTCCTTGAGGCCGTGGTATCACTCCGGTCGAGCCGACCCATTCGTGCCGGAGCATGGCTCTCCCACACTTAGTATGTACTTATGAACATATTATGTACTTATGTATCAGTAAAATTGTAAAAAGCATTTCTTTTTTAATGAGCAATGACGGAGTTTCTTGCTCGTTTTTCATCGAATCTCTATTTTGGAACGAGAATCTTGATCCAATCTGAACGTTTCAAAATTGCATTATTATAGGACTATAACATTTACTATATAGTATAAAGAAAAGTCGCTTTTTTCTGTTCCTGTATCCCTATGTGTGCTTAAATCTTTAAAATTACGCAACGGATATTGATGCGGTTTTGTTTTACTTTAAAATTACTAAAGACGAAGGTGTATATTAAATGGTTGAGGAATTTAGTGTCAGCATAGCACCCGTCCGAAGCCAATGCGGGTCGCTAGTTTAAAATAAATGCTTCGACTTTGGCTTTGCAATGCACTTGAGACTGCTCTGCTACCAGTACTAAGGGTGCCCTTGAGCAACACTGATAGACAGGATATCCTTTAGAATAGGGATGTCTTCTGGGTTAAAACAACAAGATTCTAATTAGTCCGTCAGTTAGATTCGATATACTCGATACGTATTTTTTTATTTGTCTATAAGAATAATATTGACAAAGATACAGCACATTCGAATTCAGGAGTAGGGACTCGTGACGTCACTCTTTCGTAAAATTTTTACGAAATAATCACGTATCGTGAACTTTCGCCGCTCTGTAACTTGGTTAGGTATTTTAAGTTTCATTGTTATACTTGTTATATTTTCTGGCGTTCTAAAAGATGGACTAATTATTATTTTTTAGTCATCATCCCTATTAATTAATTTTCATCAATTTTGTTATTCACACACAATTGTATATGTAAAGTACAAACCAATTTTATTCCTTCATTCATTTTTATTAATGTAAACATACCTATTACCCGATAAACTATTCTATTAATCTATATTTTATTAATACTCATAAAAAATAAACCAAAACAACAAAGATACAATACGGCATCACTGTTGGAACATCGCCGCAGCAAGACAAAGGGCCGTACGATATTATATTTCGTCCCATCCCCCTGTAGGGGTTGAGTTGAATCCCTCGGCGTTGCTCAGGTGGTTTTGTATAAGTATTGACGCAAAAAAAGGATTAAATTAATGTATCATATTATATTAAATTAGGTACTTAGAACTGTTAGTATTGACGTGGTATTTAGAGATACTAGTATTATTTCTTCACACTAGTATTATCTTCTGTGTTGAATTGATACCCATTACTTAATATTTAACTTTATTTGGCTCACACACTGTAAATATCTCACTGTATCCACGTAGTAATTTATCGAAATCTAGCCTCCACCTGCGGCTTTGCACGCATAGGCATAAAAGTATCGTATCCCGGGATTTAAAAAAAAAGCAACAGTCAAAACAGAAGCTCTTACAAAATACCCAAATCAGTATACATATTTTATAGAATAAGTAAAAGAATTTTGGATATCTGACCAGCGATAGTAAGTCTAAGTCTTTATTTTCAATTTATTTAATACGTCTCACCTTGATTCCTTCACCTTCGCCTATGCAAAAAATATTTAATTATAAAACTTCATTCTTTCCTTAAATATTTAGAACTCCAAAGTTTATTTTGTCTATCTACCGCACTCTTCATAAGTCTGTAGAACAATGTTTAATAAAAAAAAATCAGATCGAACGGCCAACACTTATTTACGCACAGAGTAAAAAACGCCTTAAAAATAAATGCACGTTAAATAAAACAAAAAAAAAGATAAAAAGTAGATTCCTACTATTTTTTTTTTTTTTTGCCTTTTTGCAGATGGGTGGAAGGAAAATTTTAATAGAATGCATAAGGTACTCCGAGATGAACTAGTTAATGAATCTTGTTAAGTTAATTAAAATAGAAAACTGTAACATACTTTCAAATGGGACATAAACAAAACTGGTCGTTTATGTCCCATAACCTACGGGAGACACCTGTCTGAGATAACAGACAGAGATATGAGGCTGATGACAATTAATCTTCATCATAGAAATACTTCTGTTCATCCAGTTGTCACCTATCAGTTTAGTCGGGTGCACGCACCGGCCTTCATGTCATGTATAATCAACAGCATAATATGCAAACCTTGCATGATTTAATGAGGATTTGTGGTCAGTTGCCGTGAATTTGAATATACGATTATTAATTATGATTGTGGTTTATTTCGCTGTTTGTATCAAATTTTAGAGGACGCAGTAGATTTTTCGAAAACTACGCTGATAAAATCTTGTGGTTCTTGTTGTGCTTCCTGAAGATAGACTATGAATATCTCTCTGCTCTAACAACATCAATTGGAAAATGAGCCGACTTGACGGGATCAATATCACGGCTTTTTTTTATAAACGTTGCCCCACACTAGGATTTTCTCCTGTGTCGTGGGTGCGTTTACAAACAAACAATTTCACATACACATGACACCCAGACCCGAAACAACAATTTAATCGAACTCGAGACAGGTCGCACGGCAGCCAGTTGCCCAGCCACCGCGCCAACTGCGCAGTCATAAATGAAAATTATTGGAGGCTCAATTTTTCCCGAAACTCCTATGATGTTGCTGGTGTCCATGGGTGGCATCGATTGTTTACCATCAGGTAAGGCGACAACTCGTTTGTCGTCTTAACACATAGAAAAAGAACCTTTCATGTTTAATTACCCGCTCAATATAAAATTTCCTAAAAACAGGTGGATTGATATCACAACAAAAGTACTCAACAAATCACACATTAGATGAAATTATTTGAAAACTATTCTATATTAGTTCTTTAGTTACAGACATGTTAGCTGGCGGAAAATATGGCTTCTATTAGCATTCATCAAAGTTTATCTCACGTTCACTCACTCAAAGGTAAACTAGTCTCGAACTAAATGCACATCGGAACTCGGGAATACCTGCTTTTACATACGATGTAGGGTTACCATTGCAAGCGCAGCAAATAGAAAAGACACTGATTGCCTGACTTTAATTTAATTACAATTAAAATTCCGACGTTTCAGAATTCAAAGATCAGATTTGAAGATTAATAGTTAAAAAATATTATCGTTACTGCAGGCTTTGAACCAGATATTTCGGAATTCGTAATAATAGCAACCCATACCAGATTTTGTTTAAAATAAAATTTAAGTATTTTAAATTGTAAACAGATTTAAATACATTTTTAATGGTTGTATCTACTGTAGATCTTGACTAACAAAAGTTGCAGCAGTTTGAGAGGTATTAACAGGCTTGTACCATTATAAATTTAAGTAATCTAAATGTAGTTTAACATAATATTACTTTAAATTTAATAAAACTGATGAAATGTGGGTCATCTATATAAAAAATATCCTCGAAAAGGTTGGTTGGTCGTTCAAGAATATAATATTGATGGTATCCCTACACATGTCATATGAGTCCTGTATAATGTAACGTTGACGCGGTCATTAGTCGGTTTTCCAACAGTTCGTCTATGCTGTACTCCATGCATAATTAACCTCAAAGGACATGAGATACACGGAAATAGAGTGCATATTTAGAATACATTAGAGCGAGTGGGGTATGTTACTGAAACTAACGAGAGAATTGTTAATGAAAGTTTAGAGTGTAAACAGATACTGTTGTTTCCTCCATGATCCTATTTTATAACACTACATTAAAATTTGTTGAATATTAATATTTACTCACGATAATCAACTGAGAAAAGCTTTACGAGTTTCACGCAAGGCCGCGACGCGCAAGCTGCCCATGGATAAAAATCACATCGTTGTTGTTTTGTTTTTCGGTCTACGAGCAGGCGGATTACCTGATGGTAAGCAATCAGCGAAGCCTATGGAAACAACGGTGGAGTTACGAGTGCGTTGCCGACCTTTTAGGGTTTAGCCATTAGGAGATTCATATACGGAGGGAAACTATTGGGCCTCCGGTAACCTCACTCACAAGGCGAAACACAACGCTGTAGTTGTTTTACGCCGATTTTCTGTGAGGCCGTGGTTTAACTCCGGTCGAGTCAACCCATTCGTGCCGAAGCATGGCTCTCCCACAATTAATATTGTATGAATTACCATGTCTCACAATAGGTTAATTATAAAAACGTTCGAAACCCATAATTAATATGGTCGTATTAATCGTAAAACAAAATGGTAGCACGGGGAAGGAAGCCTTATAAACAAACATTAGAGGCGCCTATGAGATGCTTACCCAAAGCAATAACCAGGTTGAATACGTCTCTGTATGAAGGCATAGTTTATTCTAATAAAATACATGAGTGTTTGAGTTAAGATTAACGGAAGTGCTATAAATTAAACTACAGTCTTCATTTTATTAAACAACTGTAAAACATTGTTACAAAAAGTCTTGTACAAAACATGAATGAATGAATGAAATACACTATAATAATAGAAAAACACAGAAAACCCAAAAACTTTTTCCAGACAACCAAAGCATGTTCAAGACCAAAACTTTTCAGGTCTAAGTTGTGTTAAAGAAAATTCAAATTTTCTCTTTACCTGACCTTCACTCACTGACCTCAGGGAATCCTCCATCTTTTATCGTTCTACAATACAATCATTGAAGCACTAACTTACAAAACATGGCGGCAACTCAACCTATACCAGGCAATCTGCCATTTTGTTTCGTTGTATTATCGACTTTATACCAAAACAATTAAGTTGGAAATTTATGGAAGGACCTGGAAGAAAAGACTAGGTTAATCCGCTGGCCACTATACAAAATAGACACTAGAATACAGCTCCTAACCTAAGTCTAGGTTTCCTAGCCAGTTTATCTGCATCGCCAGAGAATGCATAATTAAGTTGGCGGGAATTTGGCTCCTGATTTACAAGCCCTAGTTTTAGATTTATACCTAATCCAGAATAAGATATTAGGACGACAATGAGAACTAGAGATACTCCATTAAAATTGAACTGTAAATTATATCCTTTTTATTTAAGTTGTAACTTTATTACGCATTTAAAGAAATATTTTATATAGCTAGATCAAATGATGATATCATCCACAAAATAGCAAAAAGAAGTTGCCTATAGATTTAATGACATTTTATTGGAGATACTAATTACCAGCAGTGGAAAGAAACAAGCTGGAGGAAGGAGAGAGAAGGAACAGAAATGTCATCGTCTGCAATATACTCACATATATTATACACTAGCTTTTGCCCGCGGCTTCGCTCGCGTTAAGAAATATTATTATTAATTAGGTATAGTTTTTGCGGATTTATTTTGTTTAGCTAGCGTGTGTTGAATATTAAGGCCTCATCTTCAGCAATCTTTAATTTTAGCTCAATCAGTCGAAAATCTAAGAAGATTTATACAAACTTTCATCTCCTATTTTATCCCCTTAGAGGTGGAATTTATCACAATCCTTTCTTTGTGAGTGTAGGCATCCCGTATAACATAGTTACGCATAATGTAGGCGTTATAGTAGCTTTATGCGTGCAAGGTGTCAGCCCGATCGGTTTAAAACTGACAAAGTTTTTCATAGATATACATATCCCCTTGGGGGTAAAACAAATCCTTTCTTAGCGGATGCCTACGTCATAACATCTACCTGCATGCCAAATTTCAGTCCGATCCGTCCAGTGGTTTGGGCTACGCGTTGATAGATTACTATATCAGTCACTTTTGAATTTTATATATTTAGAAGATAGATAGATATACATACAACTAGCAGCCCGTTCCAGGTATGCACGGGTGGACCTACGAAGCGAGAACGTGATAATAATTTAATGTGTATGTTATTCAGGGTGAATCATTGAAATCGTCACATAACACTTGGAGATCATTACAGACATACGCACACACAAACACACACACGTACACATACACATACAGCAACTCACTCACTCACTCACTTACTCACACGCACACACAAACACTCACAAACACACACAGAAAATGTGGATAATATTAGCGAAGATATGTACTTATACTACACTTTAAAATTAAGCCTATCTACCTCATCTGCTTTTAAGCTATCTGAATTGAAAATGAAGTATCCTTTGTTATCCGAGATAGTCTGTAAAACGTACTTAGTATGCAAACTGTATGAAATAAGGTACACATGAGAGAATAGTGTTCAAACGAACGTGGACTTTTACGGAAATGTATGCGGAAATGATAAAAATCAAATTGAGAGCCATGCTTCGGTAAGAATGGGTCGGCTAGTGCCGAGTATTACCATGGTCCATCGCCAGATTTCGATTCCGATGTCATTATACTCGCACCCGGTTTCCGATAGGCCGATCAATGTTAAAATCAATTTAATCTCTTGTCAAGTCATCTGACTCCTATCTATTAAAAATTCAGGTTCCTTGCGATGATTTCCTTCACCATCTATCAGTGGTATCAAAATCATATCTTAGAAAGGAGTATTAGTACTTGCAAGTAAGTCCCCTCCTCATCCCAATGTGACTTCTGAATGAGAATCTCTAGACCAAATTTTTTTCTTAATCTTTAGTATAATTATTCGAAATTTTTGGTTTAGTTTGTTTACGTAAATGAAATACACTACTGATACACTTACTATTATTTTCTTAGTGTATCAAGGAAAAATGTTCATTATTATTGTGTAAGGTCAAGAAATATATAACAAGAGAGAGATTTGCCGCAATATTGCGTAGCACCACAACATAATTAGTTCCTGTATTATCTATTCCGTGTTCCTTACATTAAACCTATTTCTCGCTCGCCTCTTTACATACATATGTGAAAATGCACGCAACACACGACGTTTCTCAGGACGGCAACCTAACAGCGTAAGATAATGATTCCATTACCCACACTTTAGGATAAATGGACGTAGTACCAACTTAATAATGTAAAGTGCTTCAGAGATGGTGAGTGATGAAGCTCACTTCTTGCACTAAATAGACTGAATAAGGTCTCAGGATGTGATAGACTTAAGATGGCTCAGATATTTTGTCGTAGCTTTACGATTAAAAAATCTGAGAGAGTCAAGGAAAAAAGGCTTAGTGAATTTTGAAAATTGAAGGATTTCAATGATGAACATTTAAATAACTCATCAAACTGTACCGTCAATCCTGTTGTTATTAATTATTTGTCCTTCTCAAGTTGGAAGCTCCCATGTTAATTTATAAAGCTACGAATACATGACATTTATTAACACTCGCTTTACTTCGGCTGTATAAAGCAGTAGTTGTAAGCTGTTTTTTTTTTTCAAATTTATTTAAAAATATACCAATAATAATACAACAATATAAAATTTAATCAGATTTAGCTATTCATTCCTGAGGTTAGTAGATCACTCAGAGAGTTGTTGCAGCCAGCCATCGCAACAATCTTTAATTTTTTTTTATTACAAGTTACTAATGTACCGACACACTTTTTAACGTTTAGTGTTATGTAGGTATATATAATAAAACATATATATTATGCACATATTTTAGTGTGGGAGAGCCATGCTTCGGCACGAATGGGTCGGCTCGACCGGAGTGATACCACGGCCTCACAGAAAACCGGCGTGAAACAACCACAGTATTGTGTTTCGCCGTGTGATTGATGTTACTGGATGCCCAATCCTTCCCCTCTCTCAATCCTATAAATCTCCAAATCCCTTATCCCCAAAAGTTCGGCAATGCATTCGTAACTCCTCTGTTGCGAGTGTCAATAGAGCGCTGATTGCTTACCATTAGGTAATCAGTCTGTTCGTTTACCGATCTATTACATAAAAAAATAAACAAAAATGGGTGCATTTACCTCCCCATTCTATTTTCACAGCATAAACTTTTAACGTCGGCACCGTAGGCAGATTAATTGATAACTGCTAATTATGTACACCCGAAACCTGAGACTCAGTTTCACACCAAGAAAACCCGTTGCAAAAACTTCGCAGTAGGTTTAATTAAACTTTGGCGACTAATTAACGAATTACAACTTTTGTTTTTACTTGAGAACGAATACAAGTCTTCTTTGGCGTTACGTAGAGAATTTTCAGTGCGTATAAATTGTACCAGGTTGGTATAAAGTGATAGTAGTTGCGAATGTATATCTGTTTATACGAAGGAAACCTTGAGAATTCTTAAAGAGGTAACTCATAGATCTATATTGGAGAAATGTCCATGTTTTCTTTGTACTTTTAAAGATTTTCTTATTTTTTAATAAATTGTGAAAAATGGCCAGTTTAATAACTTGCGCTTTATCTGTATTACTGTTTTTGGTTTTGTTGCTGTGGTGAATGCGTTTGTATAAAGTTTTTGTTATAATGAATTTGTTTATAGAAGTTTCGAGAACTCCACTGTATTGTTAAGCTTGGTTTTGCGGTTTACTTTTCCATCTCTTAGTTGCAAGTTGTTTCATCCTTTGAAACCACAAAGATATACTGATTCATTTGCCAAAAATATCATAATTTATTTTACGACTATTTATCTAAAAATTAAAATAATCAACTTCGACAGTACCTAAAAAAATTAGGTAAATCTAACAATTGATGATTTTTTGATAAGCTCGTCCATCATTCGGGCCCGCCTTTAAAAATAGGCATGCAGGGGCTTTTTACCGTACCATACATTTGTACCGCCTACCCTATAGACAGTGAACCTTCAATTAATCAACTTCAGACCCTGGACCGAGACAGCCCTGATATAGGCAGACAGGTGATATTATTCAAAAGGTTATAAGACCAAATTTCGCGTAATTTGTCAAGCTTACTTATGGCTATGCTATGCGAATAGAATACAGAATATCAAATCATATTTAGGTACACGTACGTATGTATACATTTGTTTAGGGATGATTTTTTAATAATTACATAAAAGTTATCTGGGGAATAATTATGATGCTATCGCATCATAATGTTTGTATAAGACAGTGACAGCGACAATTTTATTCCTCAGATAATATTTATCAAACTATAAAAAATCAGCCTATACTTAACTTGTATTTTCAAGCTAATTAATCATTGAAATCTTCTCGGATCAGTACCAAACACATTTCGTCAACATATCATAATCAGTTACTCCATTCATCCGCCGCTAAGTTACTAAACTTAACCAACCAGTTACTTAACTCAACAAACCAACAGTAATACAAACGACAATGATTGAACTCCCACACTTTTATATTACATACATTAGGTTGTTGTATATCGCTGGAGGGAAGTCACTTCTTTTTGTGAGACAATAATGTCCCAAAAGGAGGCTGCGGAGCGGGATCGCAAAAGGGCCGATCCCGTTTGTAGAAGCGTCGAGGAAGCAACCGCCTCGGCGCCTAATACGCCATTCTGCTTCAACGTAATGCAGGCAAAACTTCCACCCAGTGACTCAAGGAAGACGGTGGCCAGCCGGGGTTGCGGGGTAAGCGCAATGATGCACGGCGACCTCGGCCCAGAGCAGGAGAAGGAACAGGGGGGTTTTTAGTCAGTAAGAGTCTGACACTCTCTCCCGCCCTGCCTTGGGCGGAAGAAGTCATTTGTTATTCCCCTTACAAAAAAAAAAGGGAAGACTGTGGCAGTGGTCACGTGCAGCCGTGCACGGTGAGGGTTGAAGAGGTCACGTACCTCTCGATAGAGATGTGCCATAACAGGTGTTGCACCAAGGGTCTCTGGAATAGGTCTATCAAGAGGTTCCTATGTCCCTTATAGGTGTTGATGGTGGTCACCGGGGAAGTTTTAGTCCCTAGTCCTTTTCCCCAAACTCCTTATATAATTTTCCCTCTACAAAAAAGGCTGTGTAACGTTTATAATGCACCCACGATGCAGGAGAAAAACCAAGTGTGTAGTAACGTATTTAAAAGTTATAAAGCTCATAATATAATACCTCAAATAGAACTTCTGCCAACTACCTTCATCATTCCCTAAATCCAAATCTAAGCTTTGTATAGAAAGGAGAGCGAAGTTCAATTGGTGTTGCCATAATTAAGAATGAACTCATGAGCCTCGACTTGCCGAAATTAGGGACGAAACAGTAATAGCTTCTGAATGTCCCATTTGCAGCGTATTTGCAAGTTTCTCAGAGTTTCAAAGAAAGGGCCTTTAACGTAATCAACTGTTGATGAGTTTGGGGATATAAAGCCTATTTATTTATACTATTTCATTTTATTTATGTATTTCAGTGTATAATAACAATATCTAGAGTTAACATTATATGTATTAGCTATTGTATTTTAGTCGTTTTCGTCTCTCTTTCTCTTTACTGCCTGTCGCCTGATGTTTGGCAATAATTTCTTTTTAATTAGTCAGAGCGTCAAAGAAATCGATTTGCAAGACATCCTGATTACAAGCAACTCCCAAGGACATCAACTACACAACAATAGAGGAGTTACATGTGCATTACACTTTTGAGGATTGAAATGGAGGAGGATGAAAATGTTTTTTTGTCAGGGTAAAACCATCAAATGATTTCGCCCGCTCAGGGTAAGGAGAGAGAGAGTGTCAGACTCTTACTCCCGTTCCTTCCCCTGTTCTGAGCCGAGGCCACGGTGCCTCATTGCGCTTACCCCACAATCTCGGCTGAACATCAGCCCTATAGGACCCCGTCTATGGTGGTCTATTGGCTCTTTGAGGCGCGCGCGGAACGCTACGCGCCGCCGCCGTACGTCTCGGGTCCTGGATCTGTTCGGGCGGCGAGCTAGGATGAGAATAGGTTAACTAGTTGAAGCAATCAATTACGCTTATTAAACTGCTCAAATATTACATTTCTAAGAGCAATCCCCTTAGTAAGGTTCTTCTTCAAAATAGAACTAAAAAAATATATTTATACATTTATTTTGACTACAAAAGTTTATACAATTTCAAAACTGAAATATGGAGTTTTCAGCTCAAGTTATAAACCTTATTATTGTATTCGAAGAAAGTTTGCCGCAGACAAATTAATTTAAATGTATGAGGAACATGTTCAGAATACTTGAATATAATGGAAAAAAGTCTTTTACAAAAGGAGTAATAGATAATAGACGTCTGAAAAAAAATATATATTTCGAAGAATATTATAATAATAGTCACGTACTAAAACTAAAGATAAAAAGAAAAATGTGCAATGCTTTTTTCGGTTTACTTACTAGAAGTTAGGGCGAGTATCAAACGGTCAAATAAGGGACAACCTACCAACCCTTTTTTAAGGGTAGAAAATCATCCATTGACCTGACCCGCCCAAGTTGGAGTGAAAAGGAGTGTTAGGCCCTTTTTTATGGTTGGAAAATTATCTTAAGACTTCAATGACTTTGTATACTCCTATCATGTCTTCGAGTAATTTAAATATGGTTTTACTGATAATGAATATTGAAAGGAATTAATGGTAGAACACAAATATTCCCGAAATCCTGAATAAAATTGTAAAAGATCTTTTTATTAACCTTATATTTTATATCTTTATATATAAAAGTTTTGTGTCACGTGTTTGTCCGCGATGGACTCCTAAACTGTACTAAACGATTTTATATTTTATTTGCATTCCGTGTGCGTTTTGATCCAACTTGAAAGATAAGATAGCTTACATTTCAATTTATAGCCGCAATAAGTATTATTTACCTTAACCACAGCAACGCGTGGCTAGTAGATTATAAAACTACAATGCCAACGAGCTTCGCCTCGCTTTCAATCAGACGTAGCCCTCACTCTCATACAATATGATGCGCATATTATGTCAAAACGTTCACCAAATGAGTGAATGAATGAAAGCTTTGTTTCGTGAACAATACACGACTAATGTAACGAAAGTAATGGCCAGTATTGTTCTGAGTGAATGATAAATAAGTTTCGTGTAAAGTATGAGTGTTACATTACGTATGATTGATATAATTTTAACTGGAGCGTTTTTGTGTTACGAGAGAAACAATAAGAGTGTTTTAGTACATACCTTATGAGTTTATTATTGAAAGTATAAATTAAAATGAAATATGAAAGTATACTGAATAATGTATAAGTAAATGGTGATTTTTTCGGCGTTTCATACGCAACAAACTTAAATCTCTACATAGAAACTGGTAATTTATTGAGGAAGTTTTCAGAAAGGATATTATAATTTCTGTCAGACATTATTTCATTATCGATCGAATTTCTATCAGAAATTACAATTATAATTATAATTAAAATACAATTATAAATCTGAAATTCTGATAGAAATTATAATATCCTTTCAGAAAATATATGTATATGCATAAGACATGTCTTAAAAATGAAGTTCTCAAAATAAAATCTACATATTGAATAATACTTCAAAAAAAAGTGCCTATTGCTGAGCTAAGGTCTCTTTTCTCAATAATGTTTGAGCATAAATCACCAAGCAATAATTAGAATTATAAGTCTAAGGTTCCTCATGATATCATCCGTCACACACAAATCTCTACTTACTATTAATAACGTACACACGGTTTAACAATATCTCTTTTCTTTCTATTGCAGATTGTTCGAAGAAAACGAAGACTTGCTGCATTTATTCGAGAAATTCGGAGAGCTCAAGACAGCTGAGGCGCAGATGAGCTCTGAAGAGTTAGCGGAACATGCCACGAAGGTGATGCATACCTTGGATGAGGGGATCAAGGGTCTGGGAGACATTGATGCGTTCTTCGCGTACATCAGACACGTGGGAGCTACCCACCATCAAGTCCCAGGATTTAAAGCTGAAAACTTTTGGGTAAGTTGGGCATTTATTTATTTAATTCTTTGTAATGTTTACTATATCTTGTTACAAAGTCGCCTTATATTTTTCTAGAGATGTGTTATGAACACGCTCCTGTATCGTTGTCTTAAGAATAGTGGTCCTTAGTCCTGATTCCCAAAAACAGCCAATAATAATTTCGTTGGTGGTGTATAAATATGTAGTAAATAAGTACATACAATTCTGATTGACAGACTATATTCTATTTTGACGTTTCAAAAGTACTTGTTTATTGTTTTAGGTGGTATAAATAATTATATAATTAAAAAAAAATAAAAATTTAATTATTTATAACTTTGACTTTGACTTAGGTGTGGTGTGTATATGATTTTCTATGTTTATGAAGTCACTAATGACAAGTTGTAGCATGTGGCGGTTTAAAAAAAAAACCAACATATTTTTTTTATTACAGTTATATATAAATAGCATTTCTTAGAAGTAGGTATGTTAATTATCGAGGTCAGAACGGTTAAGCGCTCCGGTGTAATCGAAGGATGTACCGGCTATTTTATTTTAGTCTACAGGTAGACCATAATCTAATCTAATTAAGTCGTGGATTTATATTTAGTGCCACCTGTTTCAAAATTAATATAATATTCTTACTTTTGAACTCTTATATTAGGAAGTATTCAATTGTGCATAGTGAATAGCAATAGGACAACCTCATATCACAATGTATTTCATAATTTAACAAAAAAAAATTACTGAAAATTATTTCAAACAGAACTATAATTCTTTGATATCGTAGTTACGCGTAAAGCCTTTTCAGCAACAAAAAAATAATTTTAAAATCAGAACAATATATAAACAAAAAATAAAACAAACAAATAATGTAGAATATTCAACAGAATACACAATTCCGAATACAAAATTTAAAATTTATTGGAACGGAAATTTTTATTTTTATGCAATTCGTATATAGCTGGCTGTATGCCAACCCTCAGGGTAAAAGAGCATGAACGTTAAGCATCTCATAATTCCGGACGAAAGGTTAGCTGAAAGCTCCTGAAATGTTCATAAAAGTCGCGTCTTCATTCGCTACGTTTCAGTAAAAAATGCAATATCTTCTTGCTTGTGTCTTTTTATAGCAAAGAGGGATATTGGCAATCGTACGTGCTGGATACTGTATTATATAGCGTGTACTTATTGATAAATGAGTAGATACTTTTTGTTATAGAAGTAAGTGTTTTTGTCTTATTTAAAAATATGATATGTATGGCTCAAGCCCGTGGAGTCTGAATGCACATTGTATATTTAAAAACATCTCATGACGCCTGGTCTACGTATCTCATGACCAGAGAGTTGTTCTGTTCTGAGGAGAATATTCAGGCATTGCCAATGCTGCCAATTTTCTGGATGTATCAATGCGGATAAGTTTTTAAATGGTTTGACTTATCTAATGTTAAGATTCGTTATTTAATATCTTCCACCGAAACTATATTATCTTTATCCCACTTACAATTCCTACAAACAAGAGCTACCACTTCAACTCAAGCAGTATAAAGCAAAAAAAGATACAAACATCAAAAGCAAATATTGCAGAAAACTTAATGAAATCTAGAAGCGGTTTGTTTAAACGAAGATATTAATTAACTGGAAGTAAACGAGCCAGCTTTTCAATATAGGGCCATAGTTACAAGTATGATACTTTAAGCGAGCAAACTAAGAAGAAATAATTGGAAAAGGACGGTTAGTTGGACGGCCCGTAATACTCTTACTTGGCGATGCACTTAAATACGACGTCCATTAAAAAATAATAATTTACATAACAAAAGAGTTTGAGCTCACAACTTAGCAACGACATAATTCTATTTGCTTATTTAAAAATGTATTGTTAGAATGGAAACATTGTCTGATAAAAGTTATTTATTAGGAAGTTTTCTGTCAGTTGCTAAAGCATTTTAAACTCTATCTGGCTAATTAAATATGGAATATAACAATTTTTTGATCATTTTTGTTTATTATTTAATCATTGTAAGACATAAGAATGTTTTTGAGAGGAAATTGGTTTGTGGTGAAGGTTTCAGATTTTTACTGGCTAATAACCACCTAGTTTCGTCTCCTGCTCCAGGACAAAGCCGTTGCTGCTTAACTTCGCACTACAGTCGGATATTCTCCTGTGTCATGACCCACCACCCAGACCCGAAACAACAATTTCTGGATCACACAAAGTGTTGTTCTGTGCGGGAATCGAACACGCGACACGTTGCGCAGTAGCCATTTGCCCAGCCACTATGCCAACCGTGCAGTCATTAGAATGCTGACGTGGAAATTTGTCTGTATTACTTATTATACGACTTATACAGAGTTAAAAATAACTATAAACGATACATACACCAAAATCCTGAAGTCTTCAAGAAAGCCTGTATAGATACAAGAGAGATAGAGTTTATATATAACACAAAGTAGTTACCAAGTTTCGCACGAGCTGCGCAAGACTTCGGATTGAAGAACAATATCATTTATAAAGTTGGGTGTTCTTTGTCGTAATATATCTTGTTAGTTTTGTTGTTCCACTATTAAACTTATGTTCCCTTTTAATAGAAATTCTGTTTCGATTAAGTTTTGTCAGAAGAAAGGCTAACTTTTTTGTTTTTTGATAGAAAAAGATTGAGTGGTCGTTCGTCCAATGAGTGAACTGGTCACAGTGAATAGATATGATTGATTTATGAGTCAACTAGCTTCCGCAAGTGGCTTCGCCCGTATGTCCTATTCCGGAGTTTATGCTATGCCTGTGCCAAATCCGTCATCCATCCAGATCCGCCGATCCAGCCGTTTTGGCGTGAGCGTGTAACAAACATCCAAACATCGTAACTTTCGCATTTATAATATTAGTAAGATAGGTTACTTTTATTTTATTTTTCAAGAGAAGATTTGCCTGGTATTTGGATTTCTCCCGTATCGTGGATGCGTTTACAAATTAACAATTTTACATACACATCACACCTAGACCCGGCACATCATCTGAATCTGTAGATCAGACAAAGAGTTGTTCCGTGCAAGAATGAAACTTGCGACACGTTGCAATGATTACAATTTGGCAAACATTGAATTCATACCATTTTGTTTTTACTTTATATAAACTAGTGTTTGACTGCGATCCCACCTAATGGTAAGCAGTGATGCAATCATTGATGCCAATGACAATTATCAATTTCCAACTGATAATCGTCATTAGCCAATACTGCAAAACTCAAAAAACCTCATCACACACGAAGGAGCTTTGAGCGCACTCAACATTCTTCCCAAACATATAGATAATCTCATATAAGAAATCATGCCATCTGCCGAATAATTGAACAGATATAAAGGCAGAATAAATTCTACGTTAAAGCAAAAATCTGTTTTGTCGACGTTATTTGATCTCCACGTATTGAGGCTAAGTGATGGAAGTTTTAACTTTATAACACTGGCTGCATTAGCGATCATTCTACACTTGGCTTATATTGGCACAGTTACGCTAGTCACATCTGCTCTTTATACTACGTATCGTAAAAATACTTTAAAATTGCTCTTCGACTTAGAACTTTGTTCCCTAGGGTAATGAGAAACTATAGAGCACAAACTTATGATATTAGGTATTGCGATTCTTATGTGCTTAAACAACCATTTTTTCATATACCTACATTCACTTAATTATATGTCAACACCAAAGGAATGATAAGTGCGCTGCCGAAATTTTGGAGTGTGGGATCCATCCAGGCGGAGCGATACCACGGCCTCACAGAAAACCGGCGTGAAACAACCTCCGCTTTATGTTTCGCCGTGTCAGCAAGGTTACCAATGGCCTATTCCTTTCCCACCCCAATCACTAAATCTTTACCCCCCAACCCAATCCCTAAATCTTCCCAAACACTAAACACGTAATCGTCGGCCAAAAATGGAAATTAGGAATATGGGGATTGGAAGAATGGGGGACTATAGCGGGACACGATTGGACCTCCGGTTACTTCACACATACAGTTTCGCACACCGCAAGCATTATTTCAAATTGATTTTCTATTAGACCATGATATCACTCCGATTGTGTTTCCATTCGTGTCGACAGCTATGTGTATGGCTTTTCCACACTTAAGTAATAGATTACATATTTGTGGGATAGTATACTACTCATAACTCTCACTAGCAACAATATGACCTAGTTTATACACAAAATTAGATAAATCACGAATCCTCTTCAATCCACGGACCATCATAAGATCAAAGGCAAAAAACCCAAAAGGAATAATTAATATGACTTTTGATGTAAGCTCTCAAGAAACCAAATTATCTTCTTTATACCGTTATTTCATTTATCTTATTATCATCCTAATTAGGTCTGCTGTGCTTCAAATTTATTAGGTACGCTTAGATAGGTATACAATTATATTCTATGTTAAGTACTAAGTTAATTTGCAATTGGCAAGACTAATTTAAAAAAATACGCAGTGTATAAGGGTACATACCGAACATAACATCGGAGACAAAGTTAATAATTATGTCCTTGAAAATGAACATAATTTGTAAAACTTTACGACGTTTTTAGTTCAAGGATGTACAATTTTTTTTTTCATAAGTATATAAAAATTAGTGTGTCTTCGTTAGTCTCGCTTAGACTCAAAAGAGGTTGAACTGACATGGCTTATTGTGGTCTTGAAATTTTAATAGTCCTGGGAATACTAAAAATAACGAAATAAAAATTGTTATATTTGAGGCGACACAAAGTTTGCCGGGTCAACTAGTCTACAATAAATACGGAGAAATTAATAAAATTCTTTTTGTACCCACAGAAAATCGAGCAGCCGTTCCTACAAGCAGCTAAGACGACTCTCGCCGACAGATACACGCCAAACATTGAAGAAATTTACAAGAAGACCATCAGGTTTATCCTTGAAAACCTGGTAAAGGGTTATGAGGACTCCGCAGTTGAAAACGGGAACGGACAATCTTGACAAAGCTGTTGACACTTAGTGTAGGTTAATTATAAAATTATGGTTACCATAACGTTTGTAATTTAAAGCTGAAATTGTCACATACTTTTTATTGTAAACATGTTTTGTATTTAGAGAGTATATTGTATGTGGTTTCTTCAATAACATCTACGTCCATATTAATTTTATTCTCTTGAAAAACTCTGTTCGTAAATCACACATTATCATTCGCATAGTCATTATTTTTCGTATTTCATTCACATCCCATTTATTTATATTGAATTTATTTGAGTATCGTCGCCTTCATTCATTCCATATAAACAACATCAGACTCTTCATTCACATTTTGGTTTTAAAAATTTCTGCATCGTCTTCACCTGCTCTAATTTCTTTATCATTACGTCATTTAATCATTTTTCTCCGTCAGTCATCATTCATTTCCATCGTCCATTGTATCATTTTCATGGCATTCATCTAAGTTCAAAGCATATTTCATTTCAATCTTTATCTATCAAAAAGTCTTAACAAAACATACTCACATATTCACAGCCACTATGTGTGACTATTATAAATCTTGATTTTAAAAAAATACATAAGTACCAATTTTTTTTTCATTACCTACAAATAAATTCTATCATAATTGATCTCAAGATGTTTTCAAAGTAGAAATAGCAAGCAATCTCAGTTTCTTCATAACATTTGGGAGTATTTTTTGTTTTTTTAGTTTCATCACAAAACCAACAGCCTCGTCCAACTGGGTTAACTCACTTAAGACAACTTTTTCTCTAACTTCTATCCATATATCATACACATTAAAATAATTTAATTCACTTTCATAAACACTAAAGTTGGGCCGTCTGCCAAGAACTAAGACCAGAGTTCTGGCAAGTTATAGCTCTAACTTGTGGACGCAGTAGGTATTGCTTAAGTTATTATTATTTTTACTGTAGATAAAGGAACAATTTTTGGTCCTAATATTTGTGTTCAAACCCACAGCTTGGTTAAGAAGTTCAAAACAAACTATGTCTTATGTCTGATGCCTGTAATGACGTCGATGATGAAGCAAATATTAGTTATCTAAAATACTAAGAGAATATATTAATCATCATCATCATCGTCAGTTTGTAACTATCTTATGCTGAGCAAAGCCTTTGCTCGCACCGAGAAAGAATGACCGTTACCATCGCGCTCGCCCGAGGGTGATTTAAAATTTACAATTTGTGTTCATCATACAATGTTTCCTCACGAAGTTACGATACGTTATTTAATACATTGTGTACTTAAGTATTATAAGGTTGGGGTATTTTTATTTTAGATTTGTACTTCTATTATTTGTAAGATCTTCTTTGTCTTTATCATTGATAATTTTGTTACCATTTGTTGATTTTATTTTGTATTTTTCTTCGCACATTCGGATGATAAATCTGGTCATTATTGTGTAAATGTAATTGTAATGTATTATGTACTAGTCTAAATATTACATTATTTAAGTACTTAGATATATTTATGCCTTCAGTATCTTTGTTTTATTTTTAATGGTTAAACCAAACGATTGTGTTTGTAAGTTCTCCCTCTATTTTCATTCGGCAAACGAGCAGACGGATTACCTGATAGTAAGCAATCAGCGCCGAGTACGAGTGCGTTGCCCACCTTTTGGAGATAAGTTTTACGGATTGGGAGAGGGAAATGATTGGGCCTCCGGTAACCTCACAAACACGGCGAAACACCACCCTGTGGTTGCTTCGCGCTAGGTTTCTGTGAGGTCGTGGTATCACTCCGGTCGAGCCGACCCATGCGCTAAGTAATGCAAACTTATCTAATGGGGAAAGAATCCATGTGCTCAAAATCTTTCTAGGAACGTTAGTACACATAATTTTAAAATCATTTTTCATTTATCGACCTATAATTGGTCTTATAAAGTAATAATAGCACCTCTTATACTTTCTGTCTATCAAAAAACTCATTTTCTTTCGTTCAAATACACACACACGTATATATAATACACAACATACCTACAAACGAGACTCGTACATAATCCGCGAGGTAATCTCGCAATATCTTCAAAAGCCTTTGTTTCAGGCTAAACGTAGCCGCAGTAGGAAACGTTCAGAGGTGCTCAGAGAACATTAAGATTCCCTTTGAATATTGATTACTGGCACATCAAAGATTACGACCTACTTTTTCTTTTTTTTTCACTTTTCTTTTTCACGAAAAAGTAGAACAATAAATTTACGTGAAACTGCAAACCACATTAATTGGTATGCAGGCATAATAAAATGTTTGATTTCTTAGTGGACTCTTTAAAAACCCATGACAAGGGTAGATTCACGTGAAGTCGAATTAATTCTTATCTCCTGTCACTACAAACAAAACAATAACCAAAATGAAATAAATATTTATACATATCTAGTATAAAACAAAGTCGCTTTCTTTGCCCTATATACCCCTGTACCTATGTACACTTAAATCTTTAAAACTACGCAACAGATTTTGACGCGATTTATTCAATAGATAGAGTGATTGAAGACAAAGTTTTATGTGTATAATAACATCCATAAATAGTAGAGAAATTTAGTATCAGCATTGCAATCAAGTTGCTCCTCGGAGTATACCAATATACATAAATATGGTTAAAAGTCAAAACTTCTGACACAAACCATCTAAACCTAGTAGATAGCCGACCAAGGAAAACAGCTCGCTCACCACTATAAAACAAAGTTCATACTTTATACATTAAATAACAGTTGCAGAATACTTCGATCCTGCATAGTTTATACTTCAGCTCTTTGGACTAACTAGAGATATTTTGAATCAATAGTTTCACTAGCGATTGGATACAATGACTGCCAGATATATAATTGGGTTACTACCTAAACTTTACTTGGTTTATTTTGAAAATCTCAACAATCACTTGGAGTCTGGATGGATACCCGTCGCAAGGTTAAGTGGGCTTCTGAAGGAATATTTGGGGCCGGTGTAATAGGTGTAAGCAGTTCGGAGCAAAAGGAACAGGGTGATTTTTAAACAGTAAGGTCTGATACTGCGTCTTGACCCTCAAGAAACCGATACTCGAAAAATAGTGTTTGTGACTGCAATCACAAAAATGATCGGCATATGACTACACGGCTGTTGTCCAACGTGCCGTGGGTGGACAGGTTGTTATTCGGGGCCTCTTCATCTTTTCTCCCTCTTAAATTATCTATAAATTCTTAATCTCTTTCTTATCTTATAGTAATCGCACCCAAGAGAGGAAGAAATCAAAGTGTAGAGCAACGACTTAAAGAAAGGTTAGTATTGGTATAAATATCAATTAAAAGAATGCAATATTATAATAATATTTCGTGTAGTTTTTGCTGTAAAAATTCCAAAGCCAATTCGGCGATTGTCTTTTGATTCATAAAAGGAATACTTTGTTAATATTCACATAAAATAGGCCGCTAAAAGATGACAAGAGGCTAGGATAATTACAATTACAATGTAATTAAAGCTACTGTTAGTAGCACGCAAAGCAATCAACCCTTACACGAGAAAACACTAGTTTGACAAATAATATGAGATTAAGACGAGTGCTTTGAACTGCAAATTACACCCTAGACTACTAATTACACAGTTTAATTACAATATTCCAAGTTAATTACCATATAGAGTATAATAAAATTCATAAAACTAGATTATACTCCATTGTCGTCTCTGCCAAAAGATTTCTTATCTATCCCAAAAGATCTCCTAAAAGGGTTGTGAAATAGGGCAGATAGCCAACCAAGATATTTATTCTTTGGCAACTAACAATAGATTGTGTTGAACTTGGATGAAATAAAAATCCTTAATCTTTTTTCTAGTTTTTTTCTTAGATTTCACTACAATGCTTTGGGATTCTTAATGCCGCATAGATGAAAGTAAACAATGCTAAGAGAAAGAGAGAATGCTGCTGTAAATCAAAAAGTGTGCTTCTGAAGGAGTATTAAGGCCTGAGAGTAACGCGGCCTGGTTTGGAGCGAAGAAGGCACAGGTCTGTTTTTAGTCAGTAAGAAGATCTGGTACTCTAACCCCACCCATCCATCAATGGGTCGGGTCGAACGGAGTGATACCGTGGCCTCACAGAAAACCGGCTTGAAACAATCACAGCGTTATGTTACACCGCGTGAGTGAACTGTTACCGGAAAAATAGAAAACAAAAACAAAACTGTTACTCCGGTAAAATAAAAATCTTTGAATAATCCGAGCGCATAAATTGTTACAAGTGGTTGTGGTGGCCCGGAGGTTAAGGCGCCCGCTTCTCATGCATGAGGGTGTGGGTTCCAAACCTGGCAAATACCATTGTGACTTTTTCCGAGTTATATGTACTTTCTATGATTATCTAGACACTACTGACATACGGTGAAGGTAAACATCGTGAGAAAACCTGGACTTATAATTTCTTATTATAAGTTTGAAATCGCCAACCCGCATTGAGCAAGCGTGGTGATTAATGCTCGAACCTTCTCCGCGTGAGAAGAGGCCTTTGCTCAGCAGTGGGCACTTATGGGCTGATGATGATGATAAATTGTTATATTACAACAGTCTGTGTTAATACAAGATTTCTTAGTAAACATAAAAATCACAACATCCCCATTTTCCTTTTCCTTGCAATAAAGAGAATAAAACACACATCATCATAGCTGTACGCTAGGCTTGCATGGGTTGGCAGTCACCGGGAGCTTGAGGGTAGGCGATGTGCTCAGCAGCTCGCCATTCCTCAGCACAGGACTGCAGCCTTTCGTGGCAGCTTCCGTTATGCGGCCTCCAAATGTTGGAATAATATTCCGCCTCCAATTAGAGATCTGAAAAATAAAAAATCATTTAGGTTAAAATTAAAATCTTTTATTGTGACATCTCAAATTAAATTCGGCGACATGAATATTGACAAGTCTTTTATCTAATTTCAGTTTATTATTCCAAATTAGTCAATTTTTACTTACTTTTTACACTTACTTGGAAGTTTTTGCATTTTTGTGTGAGTTATCACGGTGTTTGTACTACTTGCACTTCGCCATTACTTATATTTATTTATTTTATTACAATCACTCCACTACTCGTAAACTTTGCTGCCTGAGTTTTGTGTCCTGTGGCTGGTGGAGGGCAACTGTATCCCTGAGGGGGTACGCGACAAAGTGAAAGAGAGCTCAGCACGGGTGTCACTAAATAGTACCTGTCTAGTATACCTACAAATAGCCAAAAACATTTTTCGACAACCCCCAGTTAATTAAAAAAAGAACATGTAGCAATTAACTCCCTTATGTATCATATTTTAAAAAAAAAATTGTATTCACTTATTATGATATAAAATGTATTCATATCTGAATAATTTGGATAATATTTTCACACACGCACACTTTCTTCTATATTCACATTATGTTCCTTACTTCTTTTCCTTACTGATTGGCGGTACCGCCGTCCGTGACGTGAGTCAGTGCAGGGTGCCACCTGAAAATCAGCGTTGAGCATATTTGCTCAACTATATGCTGAGGTGGAGGCCCTTTTGGCATGGGCACATGAATGTTGTTATTATTTTAGCGTTTTATTTTCTTTTTTAATGCTTTATATGTTATTCTTGTTTTGTTTATTAATTTATTATTGTATTCATAAATACTGTGTTCTTATTATGTATTTTTATATACTTGTATTTGTGTGCCTATTTGTCGAATAAATGTGTTTTCTTTCTTTCTTTCTTTCTTTCTTTCTTTAGGAACTCACTAATTACACGCACGAAACCTACAAATGCGTGCGTGATTCAATTATAAGATGAAAGCAATTTACTGTTAATTCAAGCAAAAAAGACAAGAATTAACACAATTCAACCTCAAAATTAAACGCTAACTCACAAAATCTAAATCATAAACAAAATTCTGTTGTCATTTCTGAACAAATTGTGAATTCGAGAAAGGGTGGTTGACGATAATTAATCGCCCTACCCACGATGGGACGGATGGATGGAATAATTCTTTGAACATTGCCATTGCTCGCATACCTTCGTGGAATTCTTCATTTACATTCTCAGGTAGGCTTTCATGGAGATTTTTGATTTTGGCATAATGAATTTAATATATTTTTTATGTAGTATTTCTGCAAACGATTAGGCGGATTACCTGATAGTAAGCAATTAGCGCAGGCCATGGACACCAGCAACAGAGGAGTTACTAGTTCGTTGCCGACTTTTTTGGGATTAGCGATTTGGAGATTTAGGGGATATTGGGGAGAGGAAGGATTGGGCCTTCGGTAACTTCACCCACACGAACGCTGTGGTTGTTGCACGGCAGATTTATGTAAGACCGTGGTATCAGTCCGGTCGAGTCGACCCATTCGTGCCGAAGCATGGCTCGACAACAAATTTCTGTTAGTGTTGATTGTTTGATGGTAACGAGTTAAACATAAGATAAATTTATATTATATGTAGTTGCAAAAGCGGAACTCGTATATATGGTATCACTATGGTCGAGCCAGTCTACCATCTGAAGTAGGGAATACGAGTAGTTTGAAAAACTAAAATGCTAATGCGCGGAAATAGTACCTACTTTGCGGATAAGGAATAGACTTTTACTCAGTATCAGAAATTGCAGCAAGTATGTGAAACAAGTTGCCCTGATTATGTAGGCATAATCACAATTAGACAACACTGAATTTCACATAGCACATACATTTAAACTATTGTATATTTTCCCCACTCCTTTAGGGAATAAAAGTAAAAAGATTGTTGTGATACGAAAAAGCAAAACGTTCAAGTCTCAGAGCTGACAAATTAAAAAGATATCACAGTAATTAAAGACGAAGAACAATCGGAAAGCCGTAATTACAACGTAAGGCTCCGTCCTAACACCGCCCACGCCTAATCAGTGCGTGAAAGCAAAATAATTAGGCAGCCATTATTTAATACGTATACTAATACTTTCATTCCTCTTCGGTAATTAACAATTTAATTAAGATCCCACATCTGCACGTGACCTTATTCTGCTTGAATTAAAACCTCACTTCGTTGGTGTTTACACAATTATAAGGAATCCTTTTTCAGTAGTAATTGTTTAATGAAAATTTGCTTTACTGTGAATGTATTAATGTCTTTTTCAATATATGCGCGTTCTTTATAAGATTATTAACACACCATTGGCAAACGGCTAAGGAACAAGTCTCGAGATAACCTGGATTTATAATTTTTATTGTTTGTCGTCAGTGCTGAGCAATGGACCTCTTCTCTCACGGAGAAACTTTGAGCACCAATTACCTAAAACAATAAAATCACAAAAGAAGAAGAAACGCAATAATGAAAGGAAATCGTAGTTTACCCATATTATTTATATACATACGTAGACGAGTATATTGAGATAAAAATATGAAAAGCTCCGCTGACTTTAAAATGTACGAACTCATGACACCAAACGGGACCTTCAAACAAATTTGGTCACCACCCCTATTAGTTTACTATCTCTCACAACTATAAACAGATCCCTTCGAGAAATTATGATATTCTTATGTTATGTCTCCATCGAATTGTTTCAAAAATAAAACTGGCAAAACTAAGTAAGCCGAGTTTATTTAAATCAGTACTAGCTTGGGCACAAATTGACGCAATCGTATATCTTTTGATAGAGGTCGGAGGGACATCGTCATCCTCCCTTGTGGATAACTCCTTATTCAGGGCTGTCAGATACGTGATTTATTATTGTATTACTAATATCTTTTCTGTTCTACAGAAAAGATTATGTTCCTTTGAGGATTGGTGGGCGAAAGAATTAGGTCGCTGACCTGTAGGGACAGCATATACGACCTATCACTACATAGTAAAAAACAAAGTCGCTTTCTCTGTTCCTCTATACCTATTTATAGGGACCAAAGGGATCTGGGATATACATAGGGAATTAGCGTTAGAGAGGAAGCGCTTATAGGTTTAAGCCTACGCAATGGATTTTGATGCAGTTTTTAATAGCTAGAATGATTGAAGAGGAATGTTTATCATTGTAATATCATCCATTAAGTAGTGTAGAAATTTAGTATCAGCATTGCCCCCGTTTGAGGCCAGGGCGGGTGGATAGCATTTATATAAATTTCAGCAGCTTCTCCCAAATGGTGCGTTGATAAAAAGTAGCCTATATCCTATTCCGGAGTGTATCCTACGCCTGTGCCAAGTTTCATGCAGATACGTCCAGCCGTTTTGGTGTGATTGAGTAACAAACATCTGAACATCCAAACATCGTAACTTTCGCATTCATAATATAAGTAAGAAAGAGTAAGATGAATAAAAAACAAATTTTGTATATTTTTTTGTTATTCCTGCTGTGTAGAACCATTTGCATGGCACTACACTAAAAATATCCAATGTACCCTCCATTTATTAGACTACACTACACTCGTGACACAACTCTTAGTTTGATTAACAAATTGTTTTCATTGTCATTTGTCATTACACCAATAATAGGGAATAGAAATCCTAGAATAGGCCAAAGTTTTTTTAAACAAAAACAAGCTATTTTGAGCTACAACCCTACGTCACAACCTTTTTCGATTCAACCAAAATACAAAGGTAAACTTATTTCATTGAATAGAGCTGACTTAGTCAAGTTCGTCAAGTTTCTCGAAACTATGCTTAGTAAGTTATTGAGATGTCGTCACTACACGTGTAACCTTTAGCAAATATACTTAAGACAGGAGATTACAGAAATCAGGAAGATTATGTATGCTTTCATTTCGTTCCAAAGTCCTGTTAATTTCTTATGAATGATATGCCTACTTGTAACTACTGCATGTGATTTCTGTTGAATAAATACGAAGATAGGAATAAAAAAATTTAGACACTTGTAATGGTTTTTTTTTTCTGTTTTTTATATGATAGGTTAGCAGTGCCGCCCCTTGGCCGTCAACGACCTGACGGTGATTGCAACAACAGAGCAATTACGAGTGCGTTGCCGACCATTGAGGATGTTTTGGAGACTTAGGGATTAGGGAGGGGAAGTATTAAGCCTCCGGTAACCTGACACATATGGCTAAACACAACGCTGTAGTTGTTTCACGGCGGTTTTCTGTGAGGCCGTGGTTAAAACTCCGATCGATCCGACACATTCATGCGAATGCTTGGTTTTCCCACAGAAATTTTAGGTGTGAAAATCATCAAATGACTTCTCTGTCCTGGGGGGAGCGCGGCGAAGGTGTTATCAGACTCTATTCGTCTATAATCTATCCCGTTTCTTTCCCTTCTCCAGGCCGAACGCTGTAATGGTGATTGGAATAGGCAAGATCCTAATTAATGCATTATTGCCATTTACAAATCGTTTTACACGGTTTCGTCCTTTTAATGACATAGAGGGGCATATAATCCTGAGGATGACCTGATGTTAAGCAATAGGTTTTACTCAAGGAGTTTCAATTGCAATGCGTTTTCGTGGTAAGGGATTTAACGATTTCTTGTTTCATTTTCGATTTGTCCGAAGCTTTGGCACGGTACCAATTAAGTTATGTTAAGCACAATAATGAGTAATATTATTATATTTGTTTTAATTGAAAATTGTCGAGAACCTAATAACGCTTGCCTTTACCGACACAAATTGAATCGAATCACTTCCGTTAAAGGCATTGTTTTTTTAATTTACGACAATTTCAAACATTAGTAAACCTTTTCACGTAAAACAATAAAGAGCCTACGGAAGTTTCATTATTTCATGTGACTCGACGGTTTTCAGAAAAAAAATATTTTATCATTGATGGCGTGACAATGCTTCTTTGTACTTTTAAATTGTTTTTTTTTATCTCCTGCCTCGTCCAATTACGAAGTAAGATTGCGTTTAGAAAGCTGACGACGAGTTTATTTTGATTTCTATCTGGTAGCATAAGCTTCTAATAAATAAGATTATTGTATATCTATAAATCTTCATTATGTGGGATTTAAAGTAATTTGTGTTTTTATGCAGAGATTTTTATTGTCAATTAATCCGTTGAATGTCAGTATATAAGACAATATAGAAAATATATTGTGCCTCAAGTGGATCCACATCTAAAACACATAAAAGGTGACACTAGCGGGTTAAGTACCTTTAGAATATAGAACTCTTGAATTTGAAAAAGAAATCAAAATTAAATTATAATTTTTTATTTCTAATTCCTTCTATCATCTGTTATACATAAAATAATTAAATTAAACATTGAGTTATTGTTTCACTCTTAAAAGAAAACACAGCATGCATTAAGTTTGGAATTTATACACAATACAAAATTAAATTGACTAACCAATAGACTCAAAACATGTGTAGAACATATGTGAAAAAACACAGGTAACTTTACCAACACAATATGCGGAGTTTCCGGGTAAACGCAATGAGGCACCGCGACCTCGGCCCAGAGCAGGAGAAGGGGCTTTAGTCAGTAAGAGTCTGAAACTCCCTCCCACCCGGCCCAGGGTACCTTGTGAATCCAATACACTGTATCTGGAGTTACAGTGTTTTGAATTAACGACGTCTATTCGATTTCTTTTTACCTGTTACATGATCCTACATTCATAGATTTTGGTCTTTATTCACAAAAATCTGAGATATCGTAATGCAAAAAACACTGTATTTAACTTAGACTAAAAGCCTAAAATTGCAAAACACGGTAACCAAAGATGCAATGTGTTGGCAAAATAATTCTCGCGCGTTTTAAGATACAGTGTTTTGTTAAAAATGTTGTGCGACGCGAGCGCGCCAATCAGAGCGCGGCTGCCCGACAATCTCGATCATTATTGGTCGATTTAAGTTCGCAGTTCAAAGCAGGTACGTGCCATCGTTTACGTATTTTTAAATGTAGTCGAATGACTATAAAGGTGAATTTAAGGCAGGATCGCTCACCTGCTCCATAAATCAGGTAGTACTGCGGAACCCAAAAATTATAGACCGATCACGTGTCTGCCGATGGTCTATAAAGTTCTTACATCCATACTGAGAAGTATATTGTATTTTTGTTATAGTATTTTTGTCAATATGACTATTAAAGTCATATTGACAAAAATAAAATCATGTCAACTGCTCAGAATGGATGTAAGAACGGATGCCGCGGTACTAAGGAGCTTACTCCTCATTGATATGACCATCAGCCAACAGGTTCGACATGCCCGTAAGGATCTGTCGACATGTTGGATAGACTATAAGAAGGCCTATGACTCTATTCCTCATAAATGGCTCATGACGGTGTTGGAATTGTATAAAATTGATACAATACTACGCTCCTTTCTGATGTCCTGTATGAGGCAATGGAGTACAGTCCTTCGCTATCCAGGATGTCGACATACCCAAAGGAAAAGCGAACCTGTAAGGATCGAGTATTCAGTAGTGCCATCAGGATGGAGTTCGGTGTAAACAAATGTGCGATCATGCATGTAAAACGATGGGAGGTTGTGGAATTTGTGGGAACTCAACTCACGGATTCCATAAACCTAAGGTCTCTCTCTCCAACAGAAACCTATAAGTATTTGGGTATGTCGGAAGCTTTAGGCATCAATGTTACTGACATAAAGCAATCGCTGAAGGAGCGTTTCTTTGGCCGCCTTAACAGCTTTCTTTCAGGTGGAAACAAAGTGCGCGCCTTCAACGGTTGGGTCATGCCGGTATTGATGTGCTCTTTCAGCGTACCCGAATGGTCCCAAACTGAACTGGACGCCCTGGATAGGCGGTTCCGAACAATGCTGACTGCATACCGAATGCATCACCCGCGGTCGTCGGTGATGAGACTGTATATCCCGCGGAAGTGTTGGGGTCGAGGCTTTTACACTACACTACCGCGAGGTATGTAGTCTCAGGGAATATTTCCTAGCTGCCGACGTGGATATGCATCGAGATGTAGTGGCAGTGGACAAAGGTCTCACCCCGCTCTCCCTGGCTATCGAGAACTGGCGCAAACCCGTCGTACTTGACACTAACGCTCGCAGGGAAGTATGGCAGAGCAAGGAGCTTCATGGACGCTTTTTCCAAGCCCACCATGGACCGGATATAGACCAGGTGGCGTCCGTAGCCTGGCTGCGGTTCGGAGACCTCTTTGGGGAAACCGAAGGGTTTGTCTTTGCAATTCTGGACGAAGTTATCATGACGAATAACTACCGGAGATTTATTGTGAAGGATGGCACAACTGACATCTGTCGGACATGTCATGTCCGGGAGAATCAATTCGTCACATAATCTCTGGTTGTTCTCGTCTAGCTAACGGCGAGTACTTGCATAGGCACAACCTTGTAGCTAGGATCATCCATCAACAGCTTGCTCTGAAGTACTCTCTTGTGGGATCGGAAGTGCCGTACTACAGGTATGAGCCCGACCCAGTTCTTGAAAATGATTTCGAATGAATTCGAAAGTTCAGGGACAAAATTGTTCCGTGAGCCGGGACAAAAGTAGGTAACTTAAAAATGAAAACTTACAATAAAAAAAAATATGTTGACTGAACTGTCAAATCACAAAATACATTTATTTCTTGGTTACCCAACAAAACGAACCAAACTTTCAGAGATACGTTGTTTGAACCAGTAAAAAAAACACTGATTTAACAGTGCAATACACTGTAACTCTAATATACAGTGTATTACCATAACAATCTCTTCATTCGCTTCTGCTGACTGTTGTGGCAATACAAGTTATCTATGGTAAATCAATATACTAATGATAAAATGTATTTTAATTGGGGGGGCTGAAAACCTTATAAAATTACCTTTTTATTGATATCAAACACTTAAATATATCTTAATAAACATAATCGTAATCCTCTGAAAACACAAAAAAGTGTTTTTGCTCGTTTTCTCAAAATCTGTTTTTCGCAGTTGATTCCGATGGAGAAGAACGAGCAAGAAACTCCATGGTTACTCTTTTTAAATCAGTTTCACATACAGATTCCTTTTACAAACAGTTGGTTCAATTATGTGAGAACAGTGTAACACTGTTATTCAAATATAAAAATAAAGTAACCTTAAGGACAATAGACAGTCCGGAGCTGACCAGTCCCAACTGACTCGTTCACGAGCATGACACGTACACCAGTATCGCCCAACTCAACCATATTATAGGGAATTAAGCGATCCAGCGCCCATGCCACCGCCAGTGTGACCTTTCAGTGAGCACATATCACATATACCTTTGCCTAGGTACTATCTACCAACACACGATCCAACGAAAGACTGTATATAGTAAATTATTTTCTCTTGTCCTAGTATTTTCAAAGTAGATTAGGGACACGTTCAGAACACAGTCTATCCTCAGCACTATCAATCAAAAATGAAAGACAGTTATGACATGTTGAGTATATTCATATCATATATATTCATATTTTATTATTTATTAACAGAATGAGAGCAGGTGTAATAAGAGGAGTTGTAGATGCAAGAACCTTAATGCACCGCTACCCCTGGCCAAAAGAGGAAACGGATCAGGATGGTTTTCAGTCAGCAAGTCTCGCATACCCAGGGCGAATTTGATGATTTATAAATAAAAAATATTCAATTTTATGAAGTTCTTGCCACATACCTATTGGAAACTTATTTGAATTTCGTGAAGACATGGTTATCATTTTTAGTTCTTTCATAATCATTGTATGGCTAAACGAGCCATCGCATCACAGAAACACGACGTAGGTGCTGTATCACGCCGGTATTGTGAGGCTGTGGTATCACTCTGGTCGAGCCGACCCATTCACGCCGAAGCATGGCTCTCCCAGACTTAAACAACATATTATAACTTAACAACAGGATAAAAAAAACCCTATACATAATATAATTACATCACATTTTCATCATAACATTTTCTTAGTAATACCTATATTAATGTACTACGAGTATATAGGTAAGCAAACATATTAACTAATAAAATGAACCTTATCTCCTGAGTCATAAGGATGCCGCATTCAATTACTTTCTGCCAAGGCTTAGTAGATAATAAGCTTGGTTACTTGAGAACAAACTTGAGACATGTTCCAACTTGTTCAGGGAAGCTCACGATATGGTTCGTGACACGCGATTATCTGCTTTATTATGACGTGATAGGGGATTTATTGGTAGGAAGGGTTTTGTCTGAAGATTCATGAAACGTAGATTATTTAAGTATATTATCAGAGCCATAATAATATTGGCACTAAATAGTTCTCTATTAAAAGGCTTTAAATAATGCAAATGTGTCTGTCTTTTTTTGGAGGACAATAGTCATTAAACAGTATTGTGAAATAGACCCTTTTTCCTTTTTGAGCACCCGTCACCAAATGATCTCCCGCCTTGAGTAAGTGGAGAAGGAGAAAGAGTGCCAGACTCACTTACTTACTATAAAGCCTGTCTGGTCCTGTTCCAGGCCGGGGTTGTTGTACAATGTTGCTCTTGTATATGAGAGAGCTAGGTATAACATGCTACATCAAACAAAATAAATTCAAGTTGTCTTTACTACTATAGAATATTGGCCGTGTTATGGTCAACGTGAAACAAGAGATTTAAGACTCAGTTTATGAAGCTTTTATAGAACAATCTGATACTGTAGGTTGAGGGGATAACCGGGGCAGGGAACCTGGAAGGAAACTGAACCGATTGATATACTTAGTTAAAGAAAAACTAACAATTAACATATTTAGTTCATCGTTTCTACTAGTATATTTATACAAAAAAACACATTTGCTTATGATATTCATCACCTTAAAATGTTTTTTTCTTATAATATTCATCTTTTTTAAACGCATCTTTTTTTAAAAACGTTGCCCCACTTTAGGATTTTCTCCTGTGTTGTGGGTGCGTTTACAAATATACAATATCACATACACATGACACCCAGACCCGAAACAACAATTTGTGGATCACACAAAGTGTTGTTCAGTGCGGGAATCAAACCCGCGACACGTTGCACGGCAGCCAGTTGCCCAGCCACCGCACTAACCGTGCACTCTATCTATACGTGAGTTATAAAATTTTGGTGTAAATTCTGGAATATTTTATCGTTCCTTGTTGTACTAACATCAAGCTGTCACTATGTGTATTTCATTTTCATACCGTAAAGTTATACGTGACGTTATTAGATTTGCTTCAACCCCAACACACACATACACATACTTACGAGTAAGTGTATGTATGGTATTTCATCCAATCAACGCTAGAATAATATTTTATAATAATATCTTTGAAAAATATTTATGTAAATATTTTTTTTATCGTTGCAGCAAAAATATAACCTTTTTGATCTGTATTGTTCCAAAAAGGTTTTATTTATAAAGTAATAAAATTTTTTTGTTTTCTATTTCAGTGGCCAAAATGGATGATTGGATATAAGTTGTGAAGAGTTCAAAGTATTAGTGCAAGTTTTTCTTTTTTTTTGACAGAGGTAATCTTCAAAATAGCTCTTCTGCTCTGAAATGGGCGAGAGAGTGTCCGACCCTTACTGACTAAAACTCTTCCCGTTCCTTCTCGTTTTCCGACCGGAAGCTGCGACACATTTCAACCTCTTTCTGCATTATTTTCTTAAAGCAAAACAGCAAATTTTTTCTTGATAAACTCTTTAAAGATTATTAACACCCTAGTTCTTTTCACAATAACCAAAAAGGGCGAATACGCCGCCCTTTATATGTCACATCATCACCACGCCATCCCTAACAACGCTATTATATCTGTAATAAAACGCTTACAACACAGGAACGCAACTCACGTCACTACAATAAACATACGCAGAACTTTATTGCGATTACAATTTTCGCATAAAACTCGAAAAATTTTTGTTAATATTTTCGATTTGTAGCTATTATGAGGCATACAAAATTTACTGAAAATAAAGACTTGCACACGAGAATTACACTTCTCCGCGACGAGCACGCTGCTCATGAAGCTTTTCCCTATCCATGTGAGTAAGGCGTTATTTTCAGTAAAAAAGTAATATTAATTATTATGTTTTTATGTTTTCGGCTTACTCACGTTATTGTTTGACGAGATACTCGACCAGTTTCAAGCCATGCTAGGGGCCAATATCCATGATAATCATGATCATCAATTACGTGACGTGACATCGTCGTCAAACAATTACGTGAGTAAGCCGAAAACATAATAATTAATTTAGTATATAGTCCTGCATCAACCGGGGATTGTCTTTGGGTGTACTTTTATAGTGCATACAGGGATAATTGCCGGCTGATGTCCCATCACATTTAGATTAAAATTGTTCAACGGGCCTCTGCGAGTTGGCTTCGGCTCCTCGTATGCCTTCCAAAGGTCTGGGACCCTGTGGTCCCGTGAAAGGAAAGAATTTAGTATGTCTAACGAAAGTTATAATAAAAATATTGTTAATATTGTTCAGGAGTTGACGATTTCTTTTTAATATCTCAAACTTAGAAGATAAGACCCAGACCAAAACTATTTCAATCATATTGCTACAACTGACAAATAATGTTTTCAAAACAAAATACAATTTCTCCGACATCTTTCGTTCTACAAGTTGTACCATTTAAAGCAAGCGTTTTGTCGTGTCGTTCGACGCAATATGGCAACACGCTGACTCAATGTGCCGAGCGGGCAACATTTCTTGTTCCTTTTTTTATTACTATTGAACATTTGAGGTCCAGTTCGTGGCCTATTATTAGCCTTATATTTCAAATAGAAGTAAGTGATAGTTGGTTCGTTGAAGGAATTTGGAAAATTGGGTAGAGAAAAGGTGGGTAAAATTATAATATATTTTTAATATTGGTTTTGTAGAATCTTGTACGCGTCTTTTTTTATATGATTGGACGGCAATCGAGCTTTGTTATTTCCTGAAGGTAAGCAAGCGGCGCCGTCCATGAACCAGCAACACCAGAAGAGTAACGAGTGCGTTTTGTTCCTGTCGGGGATTAGGGTCTCCTATACTTTGGTATTGGGGGATGGGAAGTATTGGGCCTCGTCACACGGCGAAACATAACGTTCGTCTGTTTTCTGTAAGGCCGTAATATCACCCCGGTCGATTCGAACCATTCTAGCCGAAACATAGCTCTCTCACATTTATTATTCTTAACGATTCCTTTTTTGTTAAATTATATTAATTTGCGAACTTGAGACATGCGCATATCTAAACAAATTGTGGGTAATTCCACAAGTAATACCACCTACCTTTTCTTCAATTATTGCTTTACTCTTTATTTTTTCAATAACCAATGTTGAGAATATGGAGATAACATGCTACTTTTCCAAAGCCAAAACAAGTCGTAAATAAATCGTCATCTAGTTTCTCAGCAGCCTTTTAAAAGTAAAACCTTTCAGTCAACTAAAATATCGTGTATCACACAAGATTAATTTCAAATCCATTGTTGAAACTCAAAAGAACTAAGACCTATTTTAGGTACGCAGTGTTCTGTAGTTCTTTAGAAATAAAAACCGATGAAAACTTGCCAGCCGTGAAATTAAAGCTTAAGTGACCGAAATTATTACGCAGAAAAAATGTAATTGAAAACGTCTGAGCTTCTCAAAATGTTTTTAACTTAAAAGAATATTCGAACGTTTTGTATAAGGTACTTGTTAGTTTAATTAGGTATATGTATGAAGCACTGATTATTCATTAAATTCATTTATCTCCATCAGTATTTCTATAAATAATTGCCAAAATGTTTTGTCAAAATATCCAATAATAAAAACAACTATTTATTTATTACCTAGTATTACAATTTCTAAATTCATCAGAGAATCCTTCGAATATTCAACAACGCTATACCTTAAATGATTTAATTAAAGCTCCATCTACTTCCAGATAATGAACTAATTAACTCTCTCTTGGGATTCTGCTCAGGTATTAAAAAAACAGAAGCCATTTATCCAGGGCCCGGTAAATATTACCTCTATTTTTCAAGATTAATTAAATGTAACGTTTTCTATGTGAACTTTGTAAAATTTAACGAAGTGTTTATCAAAATAAATAGTCGAATATATTTTTAGACCACTACTCAAGGGGTAAACCGATCCCAACGTACAGAATTATTTTAGAAAATTTCAATATTTTTTGACCTCTTTCGTTCGTAAAATTTAACGAGGTCGTTCATCCGAGGGGCTCTCAACCCCCGGGTCAGCTGTATTCTTTAAAATTCTGAGAAATTTTTCAACAGACACCAACTATTATTTCTGTCTTCAAAAACAAAATAATTTCATTAGACACGCAAAAAGCACTTTTAAAAGTCCTCTTTGAAATTCCATAGTGACTGGTTTTTTTTTGTGAGGGGAACATCATCAAATGACTTCTCCCGCCCAGGGCCGGGCGGGAGGGAGTGTCAGACTCTTACTGACTAAAAACCTCCCCATTCCTTCTCCTGCTCTGGGCCGAGGTCGCGGTGCCTCATTGCACTTACCCCGCAACCCCGGCTGAACATCAGCCCTATAGGGCCCCGTCTGTGGTGGTCTATTGGCTCTTTGAGGCGCGCGTGGAACGCTACGCGCCGTACGCTCGGGCCTGCTTCTGGTCGGGCGGCGAGCTGCCCTTACTCGCCGACCGCAGACCCGCGCTTACGGTGGCCGGAGATCATCTCTCTCCATAGTTCCTGTTGACATATCATTTTACATAAGAGCCATGTTCAGCTGTTTTAGAGATGATAACAAATACATCAACACAAAAAACTAGGAAAAATGTATAACAGTTTCTATAAAAGTTATTGGCACAAGTCTCTGTGGAAATAACACCATTTTTTTCGCAAGGCATGAAGCCAAAGTACATAAACTTAATTATATGGAGATGGTTTATCTGCTGACCTATTTACATGAAGCTGTCGCCATGGGCGGTCTGGTTGAAACCACCCGCTGTTATTACAATATTGTTCTCCTATTTGTAGATTACTAGAGCAGGAGTAATAAATTTGAAGTGTAGCCTTAACATAGCTACAGGAAAACCTAGTACATTACAATTGACAAAATTTTCTTTAAGGTTTGTAAATAGTAACTAATTTGGTCAAGCATCTATTATAATATATCCATTATGCATAATTATGTATTTGCTCCATTACGGGTTTTCTCTTTACACTCAATTTTATATATACGTCCAGAGCCGTAGAGACAATTACTTAGGGCGCCATTGCCAGGTCGGAGAGGGGCGTTAAGGGGGCTCGCTGCCTCAAAGGAGATCGTACGGTATCCCCTTATTATCCTGAAGGCCATCACGCGGTGTGGCCTTCGCAGCGCGGTGATGTAGCGGGCCGTCAGGGCGTCCACGTAATTCCACCGACTGTCGAAAAGAGTCCGAAGTACTTCATCGTGGACTCAACAGCGATGAAAATTTCGATGTTTTCTTTATAAATGTATTTGTTTCAATATCCGTATTTATTTAAAACTTCAAATTTTTCCACCACTGTAAATACATCCCTTACATAATATTATATAATAAACTAGCTGTGCCCCGCGGTTTCGCCCGCGTCTTTGTCGTTTCCGTGGAAATACTGAGATAAAATATTGCCTATATTATAGCCTCCCTCAATAAATGGACTATTGAATATTTAAACAGTTTTCATAATTATCAGATCAGCATTTCCCGAGATTACCGCCTTCATAGCAAACAACGAAACTTTTCAGGTTTATAATATAGATTAGTTAAAATTAAATCGTTAATTTTGTCAACACTTCTGTTTAGACTTTACTCTACTGTACACACTTTAGGATTCTCTCCTGTGTTGTGGGTGCGTTTACAAACATACAATGTCACATAAACATGACACCCAGACCCGAAACAACAATTTGTGGATCACACAAAGTGTTGTTCCGTGCGGGAATCGAACCCGCGACACGTTGCACGGCAGCCAGTTGCCCAGCCACCGCACCGACTGTGCACACTTCCATTGATAATCTTTATTTTCTATTTCGACGATATCTTTTGATATTAAACTCTCAATGCTAGTCTTTTTTTCTCCTAAATCTTGATCAATAGGTATTTTATTTTCAAAATAAGGTACTTTTCCGTCTCCAACTAAAAGTAACTTCAAAGGAAAATTTGTACTACCTCCTCCCAAATATGCTCTCATGTCCGTAGATAGTTTTAAGGTATGAACAAATTTCCATAATAGAGAACTTTTAAGGCAATTTTTTACAATGTCTACTTTAGTTCCTCTTACTACTACTGGTAAAGTTTGCCGAAAATCCCCAGCAAACATGATAGTAATCCCAACCATGATTTTATCACAGTCTTTAATATCTATAATAGTCCTATCTAGAGCCTCCACATGAGCTCTATGAATCATGGTACATTCATCCCAGATTATTAAAGTGACATCTTACAAAACTGCCTAAAAGGCCATTTTTACGAATAGAGCACACGCTCTTTCTGTAACGGAACGGTTAGGTTATGTTAGTTTAAAAGTGTAATGAGCTGTGCGTACGCCAGCTAATATAGTAGCAGCGATTCCAGATGACGCTACTGCCAAAACTAGTTTTCTCTGAGACCTTACTTTTGCTAATATCATATTAGTAGGTAATGAAAGTTTTGCCGGTTCCGCCTGGAGCATCCAAAAAAATATTTTCCCTCATTGAAACAACACTGAGCATAACACTATTGTTTGCCATTACCTGGTCATTAAAGAACTTGGGTGCATTTACAGTAATATACTCATTTAATTCATTTACATTGTATGGCTTCCGCAACGACATTTCCAAATTAAGATGTATTTTTTTCCTTGGATTTCCTTTTCCTTAGCAGAGTTAGTTTAGAAATGTATTTCTTATACTCTTCAAACATCTTATACTTACAATCATCAACAAATATATTACGAAAAATATTATTACAGGATTTTATGTTGATAAAAAACTCTATGGTTCATAACTCATTAATAAGGTACCAACTCTTAACATCTTTTACACATGATAACTTTTAAACGATTGAGAGATTGAGAGGAAATAAAAAAGTATTTTAAAATACGTATAAATAAATACTCTTGATAACATAATGCTTAATTCCGATAAAGAATAATATAACGATACATATTTAACGCTTTTTTTCCTTCAGACGATTTAATAATTATTTTGAACACAAAATCGGGTATTGTGATTAAACCATGATAGCTAGATATATGCTCTCGCGGACTTTTTGTAGGTTTTAATAGAATCTACAAACCCGTAGTACATAATTTTGTTCTATGGTCAATAGTTATTGCAGCGCACGCAAAAATAGGTTTTCGATTTTACTCCTTGTGTTACAAAATAGCAATTTTATTACAGATCCCTAATTTTGAATTAAATAAAATATACCTTCCTCGATAAATGGACTACATAACACTGAAAGAATCATTCAAATCGGATTTTTTTTTTTGTTTTCGGAACCCGACTTGTTAATCCTCAAACGACGAATTCTGTGTTCCAGCTCCAAAGCACACGCGCACACTGTTTTGATAGATGATTGAATTTGAACTTTGTTTAGTGGTAAGAAAGTGCAAATTTACTTTTTGACGTTAGGAACACACCTTTTTTTCTTTCACTTATTTCTTAGATAACAGTGAGTGCTTGTTATTTAATATGAACCTTATGTATAACAGCAATAAAGCTCAAATTGATTCGACGTTTTAGTTAGAAAACGTTTGTATGTGAAAAAGAAAAGGGCTGTTTTTAGGGTTTTCCCGGCAATTATTCGTTTTTTTCTCGCCGTAAGAACCATCCTTGGACCTCAACGAACATCTTAAAAAAAGAATTGGCCAAATTGGTCCAGGCGTTATTGAGTTATGCGCTTACAACACATTTTGCGATCCATTTTTATATATAAGAAAGATAATATGCCTACCAAAAAAAAACAAAGGAACTCACATACTCGTATCTAAACAAGATAAGGCAGGCGAATAAAGATTTATTTCCAAGAAAGCAAAGAGGTAAAAAAACATAAAAATGTTTGCTCGTATTGTTTCCATATAAAGTGAAATATTTGTATTTTAATGAGACCTTCACCCGTCCTGTTAGATTATCATGATACTCTGATGTCTACAATCTGCATAGTTATTTCGTAATTTTCGTATACAGGTAAGAGTCGGAGAGCCGTGTTTCGACGGTTCATGGCCTCACAGAAAACCGGTGTAAAGCAACATCTACGTTGTATTTGGACGTATGAGTGAGGTTTTTAAAGGCCCAAGTCTCCCCCATTCTTAATCCTCAAATCTCCTATCGTTAAATACCTAACAACCCACAAGAGGTCGGCAACGCGCTTGTAGTAACTGCTTTGGTATTACGTGTGTCAATGGGCGGCGCTGATCGCTTACCATCAGGTAATCCGTCTGCTCGTAGACCCCCATAGGCTCAATAGGTCTGATGTTCAGCCGGGGATGCGGTCAAGCCCAATTATGTCCATGGCCACGGCAAAGAAAGTCTAACAGTCCCCCTCACCCCATCCAGAGCAAGAGAAGAAATTTGAAGAATTTCCCACGGACATAAAAAACGGACAATGAATTTAAAAAGAGTAAACAAATATTTTTGTGAATAATATTATAAAAAGTTGAAAAAATATCTTTTTACACAATACAACTATGAAAATAAAATCGTCCCTTGAGAAACCAAAATTTTTTGTCGAACAAACTGAGAATTTTGTATTTGTATAGAACATGGAGTAAAAAGCGACGAAACAACAATATAATTCGTCTGTTTGAGTTATAATCAAGCGAGATGTTCGCGGGAATGAAAAAATATGATACTTTACAGTGCGTGGCGTGACTGTCAGCGGAGTAATTTACGCTTCATCTAGTCGCGACCTGGCCAGCCACAACTGGGCCACGTCCACTGCGCATGAAATGATCTATATTTTACACTAGGTTGTATTGGTGACAAGAATATATCTGAGTTACCTTATTGTTTTTTAAGCTAATGAACTCTATCCGCCTGTCGGTCTGTCGGTAGGCTTGACGTATTATATGGTTAGCCATATAATACGCAACTTTCACAATTGCTTTTGCAGCTATTACCGACATAAATAGAGGCAGTTAATAGAACCAGCAAAAAAATTAAGAATAAACTAGGCGCTGTATTGCAGACGCTGAACTGGCACTTGTTCTAACTTAAGCTTGTGACAGTACTAACATATGTTGTAACAGGACAGTAGAATCATTATTTCAGTAGGTCTGACTATAAAACGCAATACATTTTTTACACAAATATAACCCTGATGGGCGAGCCCATGGTTTCTTTCCATATAGTTGCACTGATTAAATATTTTACTTTATTTTGATCACCAAAGATTTGAATAAAACATCATATCTCACCCAAAGGTTGGAAACAAGAGAGAGGAGGCAAACGAGCAGACGGATAACCTGATGGTAAGCAATCAGCGTCACCCATGGATGGACACCTGCTACAACGGAGGAGTTACGAGTATGATGCCAACCTCTTGGGGATAAGGGATTTGGAAATTTTGGTATTGGGGAAGGGTAAGGATTGGGCCTCCGATAACCTCAATCACACGGCGAGACACAATGCTCTCAATTACTCCGGTCGAACCGATCCATTCGTGCCTAGCTTTCCCACACCTGCTATTCATACTGTAGTTAAAAAATATCTACAAACACCCGCTTACAGTGCTACCACACCCCAACCATCACATTTCATACCGCTGTAACTCGAAACACTGATTTTCCAAGAGCAAACGAATACATTATTTACACGCGAAAAATGGATTTAACAAATAAATCATGTAACGGGATTGGATGAAATTGGCCATGTTACCGTATTTTTACGGTATGATGGCAGGTAGGTATACGCAGCAGGCGACGGGAACAATGTATGTACATAATTATATCTGTATAGGTATAACTTTCTTTTCATAAATGAGTACATATTGAATGTGATTAACGTTAAGTTGAAACTTAAATCTCTATAAATGCCCTGTCTATTAGTGCTCACTGCTAAGCAAAGGCCTCTTCTCACATGGAGAAGGTTTGAGCGTTAATCACCAAGCTTGCTCAAGGCAGATCGACAACATCAAACTCATAATTAGCGCGATTTTTTCCTTCACCGTGTATCAGTGGCGTCAAAATAATCCTAAAAAGTATTCACATAAACCCGTTTCCTGACTATGTGCACTGTCAGATACAGTCAACTTTAAAAAATCATACATAGAAAAATGTTATTGCTTGAAACCGAACGTTCTTTTTTTAAATCGCAAAAAGTCACATTGGTACCTGCCCTGTTTCGAACCCGCAACCTCATGCATGAGAAGAGGGTGTCTTAACCTATTGGACACCATGACTTGTATAAATACATAATATTACTCGGGGTTCAACAAAATAAAATAAATGCAAAGCCTACCTAAAGATCCCGAGCGCAGGGTGTCGGTGACCGTCGCGATCCAAGCCATCAGACTTCCACAGATTTGGCCAACTAGATCCGATCCACAGCTAAGGTTGTGGGTGGAAGCGCAATTATATATATATCGCGATCCAGTTGAAGGAGAAGGACTGAGATGGTTTTAAGCCAGTAAGAGTCCGACAACCTCATCCAGGGCGAGAGAATTCATGGACTGATTTTTCACCCTAAACTAAACCCTTTCGAAAAACAAAAGCTCGATAATTGTTTATTTATCTTAAATTTATTTAAATGTAGTAAAAAGTATTGAATGAAGTAAACAGATAAACCTATTAATAAATAAAACGAGAACAAAAAAGTACACCTAATTACTACAAAATACATCGAACTTCAAAACCGCTGGCTCTAATGAAAATGAAATATAAACACCAACATCTTTGAGAAACGTTTACTAATAAAGAGTTGAACCAATCGCTAATTAATAAACTTTGCCTTTAAGCCTAACGGGTTTTAGATTAAACAATTACTTTAAGACGGCTTCTCTTAAGCCTTAAACTGCTCTCTTTCTAAATATAATTTGTGGTAACGGATAAGCTAGCTTTGCCTAGTATGAATATGAGAAGGTTGTTTACTAAGAGTATTTTAAAGTATTGCTGGGATGCTATCATTTTCAAAGCTATGTCGGGACTGTAAATCGATCCGAACAATCTTAAAAAAAACCTAAAATCAGCTCCATATAATTCCGAATTCGAAAAAAACATTTTTGTATAAGCAGTTAACTAAATGTCTAACACGAAATTTAAATCGTTACGGTAACACAGTAAACATCCTCGAACTCGTATTAAATTATTTCCGCAAAAACCTTTACATACTGTTATTGATTAATAATGCTGAAACAAAGTCAAAGTCAATTAAAAAAAATACAGAAGAGTAGGTATCGTTTTTGCCACTTCAAAAAAAAGTATTGTATTTGACTAGTTATTATCATTCCCATCAACTTAAACCACACCTGATATTAATCTAGTAGGCTTAAACAGTAACAATAAAAATGGACGCCACAGGCCGCTATCTAGGCACGAAAGAGATAAAAAACTACAAAAATCTATCCAAGCAATTATTTGCTGAATTCCTTGGAACCTTCCTTTACTTAAGCATAGTATTGTCTGCTGGAATCGCCCATGGAACTAACAATAATACCGTTGTAGTCTCTTTGGCCAATGGGCTAGTTGTAGCTAGTATTGTACAAATGTGTGGGCATGTGTCCGGAGGTCATATAAATCCTGCTGTAACCGTTGGTGCTCTTGTATGTGGATATATAAAGCCATTAAAAGCCGTATGCTATGTTGCTGTGCAAGTTTTGGGCGGCATTGCAGGTAGGTGCTCTGATTTTGACGTATGGATATTTGTGGTTAGAATATACGGGAGGTTTGAAAATTGTACATTATTGCTGATGGTATTTGTACGTGATATTTAGTATTTTGTGGGTTTTTAATTTATGAGTACAGCGTATTTAAGTGCCATTTTTGATGTAAAGAAATTTAATGGCAATTTTGAATTAAAGATTTTGATATTTTTAAGCATATTTGAAGCCATTCTGGAAACTCATCTTGGCACATTGCATAAAACCAAAAGAAATCATTTTTTTTATTACCACGAAATCATTGTAAGTACCGCGTTCTGGCATGTCCTAACAATTTATTAATGTACTACATAGCTTTTGGCATTTCAGTGATTATAATACAAAAGAAATTTCATTACACAAGCTTCGTTTTATCATAAGTACTGAGCTTAATTGCCTGGCCTCAAATTGGATCCTACGTACGAGATGCCAGACAATAAATTAATGAGGACTTAACTTTATTTTAATTAAACTATTATTATATTTTATGTGTGTGTATAAAAACGGTGCTTTTATGCTAGTAGCCAGCAAATAGGTAGGCAGTACTAATTAAATACGAACACATTATTGTTGTAGTTAGATGAAAAGTCTTGAAACATTGCTTTTGTTAAAATTAAATATGTGACAGCAGGTTATCTGCATTTTCTTTATCAAAAGATTTAGGGCTGATTTTTCAACAGTCAGATAAATATTATCTGAGGAATAAAATTTGTGGCTGTCACTGTCTTATACAAACATTCTGACGCGACAGCGTAATAATTATTCCCCAGGTTATTTTTATCTAACCATTGAAAAATGAGACTTTAGAAAGAAACTAACTAACAAGATTTATCTAAGCTTTTCCAAGATTTTGTATCATAACAATCTTCTTCTGGCAATTTTCGAGATTTGCGCTTTTGGGCAATTTATTTCTATTATATAATCAGCTAAAAACAAATTAGTGAATGGCAAATACTATCTCAAAGAAAAAGAGAACTAATAATTTAATTAATCAGCACATTTTCTTCACATTCCAGGTTCAGGAGTAGCCTACTTGGTTTCAGCGGAGAAAATCAAAGGGAACCTCGGAGCCACAGTACCCTACACCGAGACCAGATCAGACCAGGCTTTCGCACTGGAGTTCCTCATGACGTTCCTCCTTGTATCTGTCGTATTAAGTGTACTGGACCCCAAAAGAGGGTCCAGGGGTCTTGGATCCAGCCCGTTAGCCATAGGCATCTGCATCACAGGTTGTCTTTGCTCAAGTATACCCTATACTTCCTCCTTAAACCCTGTCCGGTCTTTAGGACCTGCCGTAATTATGGGCATTTATAAAGTCTTTTGGGTGTACTGGGTTGGCCCCCTTTTGGGAGGTCTTGTAGCTGGATTTGTCTACAGATTCGTTCTGGGAGTAACCCATAATGAATACATTTTGAGAAAACAATCTCAATAATAAATATGTTGGTTTCAATTGATGTTTGATTGTGAATGTTTCTTTTTTTATGGTATAAGTCGGCAAACGAGCAGACGGATTACCTGATGGTAAGCGATCGGCGTCGCCCATGGACACCCGCAACACCAAAGGAGTTACAAGTGCGTTGCCGGCCTTTTGGGGATAGGGGTTGCGGATATAAGGATCGGGAAGGAATAGGGGAAGGAAAGGGATTGGGCTTCCGGTAACCTCACTCACACGACGCGGCGACGATACACAACACTGTGGGTTGTTTCACACCGGTATTCTGTGATGCCGTGGTATCACTCCGGTCAAGCCGACCCATTCGTGCCGAAGCTTAGCTCTCCCACACTTACGTTTCTTTTCTGGAATTGTTAAAATGTGACGAATAATTTGGAATATGGGAACCAATCAGCGCCCCCTATATAGGTATACTTATACACCCAGAACACCAGCTTTTAAACAGGTTCATTTTCAGGTGACTAAAGACGTGCTTTACATCCAAAATAATAATTTGGGAATTTTAAAAATTTGAGCTTGCACCTTATCATTAAATGATAGTAGATAAACGCCTAAAAATGTGCGCATTCCAACACGAACTTAAAATTAATGGGTAAAGGACATGGCCAAAAAAGTACATTCCACGTACACGAACAAAATTAATACACTGTAAAATACAAATAGAAATATGAATTATTACGTAGTTTTTAGCCTCTCCAGACCTGACAATTATTATTAAAAAAATGTAGAAGTAATGCAACAAAATCAACTTATCGTTTGTCAAGTTTCGCCATAATAGTCCATAGAGAAAGATAAATAAAAAGACGTTCCAATTCCAAACCACGTGTCTTAAACTAAACTCGTAGAAAACGTGTGATATGATCGACAAATGCATTACACTAGGAACATTTTATCCCTACGAAACTGTATACATTGGTTTTAGTTGCATTTTAAAATATACTCATATTATAATAATATTATGTTTTATTTTTATCCAATACACCAAAAAAAAAAAACTTAAACGAAACGGAACGTGTTTGACACTTTTGACAGCGTGTTTTTATTAACCTTGCTAATAATACTGGAGTAACTGTTTTGCGTTTTGGATTTGTTTTGTGGATTACGATGAGGTGCATCAACTGCGGAATAGGCGTACAAAGGCTGCAGAGGCGTCTTATATCCTCGCTTTCTGCACACCATCAAACAAAACTTTCACGATGGTTAACCATAGCTCAAACCCAGGTATGAAGTCGGAATAGTATAATACTTAGTCTGTTTTTTTTATGTTTTATAATAGTATGCGATTTTAAATAGTGCATCTTTTTTTTAGTTGCCTCTGGGGACATTCATTTGTCAACCACGCTTCTTATTATTGAATACTGAGGCTGGTGAACATGAGAGACTACTGGGGCATAACATGGCTTGCCTTGGTTGTGGAAAATCGGTTCGAAAAATAAGACACCATAATGTCAGTATGGACTCTCCATTGCTAGCTGGCCTAATGTCATAAAATACTATTAATGTGGTAAGCATTTTGCTTTTTATTCATTGTTTTATATATGTACTTGTATTTATCTATATTAATCTATAAAAAAAGTACTCATAGTAGGCATGTGTGATTATAATATCTACCTTTATGTATTTTCCATGTTTGCATAGACTTCTTTAAAGTAGGCATGTTGTAACATAATACTTCTCACTGTACAATAACATAATACTTGAAAACATGTGTTTATTCTAATGCTTGGGCTACACTAACGGGAACTGCAAATAATTATCGCGATAATTCATGATATTTAACAATGAAAAATACACCTTAATTCATTTGTTTAGTGATTAAATTACACCTACGACTAACGTCCGTTACCGCGATAATAAATGCCATTTCCCGTTAGTGTGGCCCAAGAATAACTGGGGTTTATTTTCAGACCTCAAGAAGCAACTATGTTTGTGCAGGACTTGTCACGAAACTTGCAGAAATTGGGTTCGGACAACAATGCAGCAGCCCCTTATATTCAAGTGGTTAGCCCACCAGAGCCACCACCATTACCACCTGTTTTAAGCAGGCCGCTTCAAATGGAAAGTACTACCATATTATTACCCAATTATACAGAATATATATTACAGAAACGTACATTCCATACACAAACATAATAAAATACACTTTATAATAAAAATATAAAAGTGAATTATTACGTAGTTTTATTTTATTTGTTCTCCTTAATAAATAAATCATTATTCTTTATACATATTCTTTTGTTTTATTTTATAAATAAATAAATAATTAAAACGCCATGGTTTTTATAAGCAAAATCTTATTTCGTGCACTTATGGCCAGTAATCTGACTAAAGGTTTAGTGAAACTATTTTCGTCTTGTTTGGTATAATTACGAGTTCTTCATGTGTTTTATTTATTGCAATTTAATTTAATAATATTCACGAATGTAAACACCAAAAATCATTGATGTACATTGAATTCAATAACTATGCAAACGCCCATACAAAAGTTGGCCATGTCCTTTGCCTAATTTTTCACTGATGGATATCACACTGTCAAGATTAAAACTTTATGGACTGGGTTTCTTTTTTTAATTCGAGCCACTAAACCGTTGTCTATTTGAGATAAGTAAAATAAATGGTCTTCGTGTTCTAAGGTTGTAGATGGGGTGGTGGTCGTGAACTTACCGATGACCGATCTATCTTGTTGGATAAGCTAAGCTTGTCATGGATTCCTTACAAAGGGCTTGTAAGAAAGGCTATGTTTGCTTAGCAAATAACAAAACAAGGTAAAAACACGATAAGATTGCTCTTAATTTCTTATCTTTCAAGAGGTTTTAGATTCGTTTGTTTTTATCTGTTGTCTAAGATGATTAAGCCATGTCACTTATTAAGAATCTCTCTAAATTAAAATTTACCAAAGAACTGAATTAGAATTATATGGATACTATTGAAGAAGCTTTTGGCCAACTGTGGACAAGAACTGGTCGATGAATGAAGGTCTCGGGATCATTTACCCTTATTAATGTGGTTGACAGACAAACAGATGGGACACCTGATGGTAAGCAATCAACGCCGGCTATGGACACTCACAACACCAGAGGAATTGCAAGCGTATTGTCAGGATTTAGGGGTTAGGAATTTGGGGATTGGCGGAATCGAGAACCACGCCTGTTTTCTCTAAGTGTTTTCTGGCCAATTTTAAGGCACTTATCTAATACTAAGGTGTATTTTCGACTAAAAATATAATTTCGGTATAGGACACTATAAATAACAAAGTCCTAAAGCAAATCTTACACGTTTGAGCGTAGTTTGAAATTGTTCAGTAAGCAAGACTCCTTTAAGTAAACTGCTTTTCGATGCGAACTGTAATAGCGTAGCACTAGCACGCCTTTCAGAGCTCGCGTGCCAGTTGAAGCGAAGAGAGCAATTGATAGAAATACGGGAGATTTCTCTGCAAACTACCATTTTATGCGCTTTCTGCTACTGGGACTTATAAAATGTAATATTATACTTCATTTTGTATACTATATTTGAAATAAAATGTGACTACAGTCGAGCACATACAAAAAAACCTACATATATGTATATCAAACACGAGAGTGAGTTGAAGACGTTGGCGATGTAGATATACAGTCAGTCAACAAAGTATCGGGAGTGAAGGTTTTTTTATGGTTCCAAATTCGAATTTTATTTTTTTTTTTTGTTGTTGTTAGATTGGCATAACTGTTTTCCATTTAGGCGCGGAATTTGAGTTGCATCTGTTATTTATATTAAAAACAGTGCTGTTTTTAGTTTTATAATATCTAGTGTGTATTGCGAATTTCATGATGGACAAAAACATCGAACAAAGAGTTTGTCTTAAATTTTGCATCGCCAATGAAATTTCGTGTTCGGAGGCACTCAAAATGTTACAGAAGGCTTACGGTGAATCGACTTTATCAAAAACACGGGCTTATGAGTGGTACAAAGCGTTCAAAAGCGGTCGAGATGTGATGGAAGATTTGCCTCGTTCTGGTAGGCCATCAACGTCTGCAACTGAAGTTAACATCGCAAAAGTGAAGGAAATAGTGACTGAAAATCCTCATTCAAGTTTGAGAGAGATGGCCGCCGAACTTTCTGGATCTCACGAGTCGATCCGTACCATTTTAACAAATAATTTGGGTATGAAACGTGTTGCCGCTCGGCTAGTCCCAAAAGACCTGAATTTTCTTCAAAAACTAAATCGCATAAAAGTCGCTGAGGTCATGCTAGAACGAGTCAATACCGACCCAAAATTCATGAAACGCATTGTTACTGGTGACGAGACGTGGGTTTACGAGTTTGACATGCAAACTAGTCTACAAGCTTCGGAATGGCGCCTTCCAACTGAACCAAAACCGAAAAAACTACGTCAAAGTCGATCAAAAGTCAAAGTCATGTTGACTGTTTTCTTTGACTATCGCGGTGTTGTGCACTCAGAATTCTTGCCCGAAGGTCAAACGGTAAATAAAGAATATTATTTGAGCGTAATGCGGCGTTTAAGAGAACAAATTTGACGAAAAAGGCCAGAAATGTGGAAAGAAAATTCTTGGATTTTGCATCACGATAATGCGCCTCCGCACAAGGCCATCATTGTAAACGATTTTTTGTCCAAACACTCAACAAACACCATCGAGCAGCCACCATATTCACCAGATATGGCTCCAGCCGACTTCTTTCTTTTTCCCACACACAAATTACCCCTTCGTGGCACCCGTTTTCAATCGTTAGAAGACATAAAGGAGAATTCGCGGCGAGCACTGAACTCAATTCCGGAAACAGCGTTTAAAAAAAGTTTCAATGATTGGATTATTCGTTGCCGTAAGTGTATCGTTTCTGAAGGAGCATACTTTGAAGGTGATAAAATAAATTTAGATGAATAACAAACATTTTGTGTATTATCGACTTTTTCCCGGTGCTTTCTTGACAGAGCATATGTAAGTTTTAATTTTTGATTAAACAGAAAGGTGTTTGGTGGTAACTGGAGATTATGTCTTTTTATGTCATAGGTCGGAAACGCGCAAACGGATTACCTGATGGTAAGCAATCAGCGCCGCCCATATACACCCGCAACACCCTAAGAGTTTATGAGTGCGTTTTCGGCCGTTTGTGGATTGTGATTTCTGAGCCACCTCCTTCTTCATAGATACAAACAAAATGATTTTTAAACATGCTCGTCTCTGGAATTCCTATTACTGCTATATTGACAAAAGTCTTTTTGCGTTAGATCTCAAAGAGAAAATTTAAAGGGTAATATTATGTATAGTACAAATATGGTAGGTACCTTTGCATGTATAAAAAAAAACATTTTACCACATAAGATTCTCGATAGCTGTTGTATTCAAAATCCGTAACTAATTGCCTTGCGCTCGGCACTGATGTATTGATTTCACACGTTAATTTTATCCCTTCCCTCCGGTCCTTGTGTTGTCCGGATAATGTTGGAATTTGCAGGTCCAATGATACATTTTTATATCATGTAGCAGTAAAAATTAAAGTGTAGGAGAGCCAATTTCGACCGACCTGAGTAATACTACGGCCTCACAGAAAACCAACGTCATACAATCACACTGTTATTTTTCGCCGTCTGAGTGAGGTTACTGGAGGCCTAATCCTTCCCCTTCCTCAATCTATTCCCCAAAAGGTCGGCAACGCACTCGTAACTCCTCCGTTGTTGCGAGTGTCCATAAGAAGCGCTGATTACTGTAATCGGTCCCTTTTGACGTCACGTTACTTAATCTAAGACGTCCAAACAGAAAATACAATCACTAAAACGTTTAGCAGTCGAAGCGAATTCTCAACAGTTTACATAGCAATGGATACGTACAACAAACATTTGCAGAAAGTCTTGAGCTAAAGAACAGCTCTCTCTGGTCAAAATATATTTAATTTATAAATCCAGCAATTTGTGCAGCGTCTGAGCGAGCTACTAAATTGTCATTTAAAACTGTTAGCTGGCAACATTCATGACATAAAGTTGTTCTGAAAGCTTTATCTTGAGCTGTTTATCGTGTAACACTTTACTCCATTGTTTTAACTCACAGTTCTACTTTAACTTCGTGTTTACTAACCATTTATGTTCGTTAGTTCACACGATATAATTCCAGTTTGGTATGATAACGCTAGCTTTAATACGGATTAACTTATGTAGACTCAAATAATGTTTTATTGTATACAGAGGCTATGTCAAAGAAGTAAATATTGAATTGTATGACCCAAACTTTTGCCGTGTGAGTGAGGTTACTGGAGCCGGAGGCCCAATTCTTCCCCCATAGTCAATCCTCAAATCCCCTATCCTTAAAGTAATAGTACTAAAGTCCTTGTATTAACTTTTTTGGCACTACGAGTGTTCTCGGGCGGCGCTGATTGATTGCTTGACCATCAGGTAATCCGCCTGCTCGTTTTCCGACCTATGACATAAAAAGTGTGTTATTTATTAATCTCTCAATCGGTTCCATCTTAATTCCATCATAGCGGCCCAATGAAGTGTCGAGCTGCCAATATTGAACTGATACAAACAAGTATCGATTTGCGGGAAACTTTTAATTGAGAAAGTTGACACACGAGTGTGAGATCCCCTCAATATCGCTTGTGACAATCTTCTGTCGAACGCCAAACATTATTGAGAATGGAAAAGAAAATAACTTTATGACGTGTAAATAAGAAATATCATTTTTTTATGAAATGACTGATTTTGTAACTTGCTCCTTTTTTCTCGACGACTTTTGTGACATCAAACCTTCAAGAAACTAGTTTTCTCCTTCTTAAAAGTCCGGCAACGATTCTGCGATCCCCCTGAAGTTGGTGTCCACGAGCGTCTCTGATCTCTAATACCAATAGTTTGACTCCTCTTACAAAAAAAAAAAGCAAAAATGAAGTAAATGAACTACAGTTTACGTACTGCTTTAATACATATATCTGCTGTTTTTTTTTTCTAGTTGAGCGATGAAAAGAGGTTTTTTAATAAAGTAACATTTAAAAATATGTTGTAAAAATTACATTTAAATTTTTTACCCATTCAAAAAAAAGAAGATGTCTGCGCCGTACCTACGCCTAGTAATTTCTAACGGCAACGAGTCACTCGTTCAAGTGATGCTATCAAATCATTTTTATTTCATTTATTTTTTACGTTCACCCGCAAATTTTAACATTACTCACTTCTATATTGTACACGGTTGCGTCGCCAGGAAAACTACAATTTCATTTTGTAATTTCAAGAATTTAGATTATTAAACCTGTATTGTGAAGAAACTGAGGTTTTCATTATTAAACTTCCAAATGTCCACCACTGGACAGAAGACGTTCCCCTCTTTGGCTTAAATGTTTGTGTGCGATTATCTCGCTAATGGATGAGTTGATTTTCATGTAGTTTATTAATTCGTATTTCTTTTCATTGTATTTGTCTAGACTCCGTGTCGCTAACACCCGTATAGTTAGCCACTTAGGCACACGTCTAGACTCCGCGTTAACTAATCGATTGTATGCACAACTACAAAAATACATTTATTATGATATTTTGTCTGCTTTACAAACTCAACTATTCGATCTGAATATAGCTTAAAACGTCACTTTATTTTGAGCTATATTTAAGCTTCATAATATTGACAACCCCCATCACAAAGCTGACTAGCTAAATCGGGACAATTCAACCACAAACCGTATGTTAACGGGAGAAATAAGGCTCCAAAAATTGATGCTGAAAGTGGAAATACGAATAAAAGGGTTCATTGTCCTTGGGTTTTAATAATCATGATTGATATGGGTCCCCTGAATAAAGGGGCGTTTAATGGCCACTGGAACCATGTGAAAAACGATATATAAGTATTATAAGTAGGTACGTTGTAAATGCAACTCCAGTCGACGTCAAAACAGATTTGTATCACTGCAAGTATTTCTGTCAATGTTGCCAAACACATTTTTAAAGAAAGTTTATTTTTGAAAAAACTTTTCCAGCTCTAATATTTTCTTAAGTATCATATCATACATCATCAGCCTACAAGTGCCCACTGCTGAGCAAAGGCCTCTTCTCACACGGTGAAGGTTTGAGCATTAACCACCACGCTTGTTCAAAGCGGATTGGCGTTCAATTTCACATACCCAACACACACGGACCTGGAACAATATTTTATGGGGCACAGAATGCGTCGTTATTTTCATTGTCACATCTAAGTTGTAGAAATGATTAACGAAAATGCAAAAGTAACCAATGCTGATGATTGCAAAAGATATGTTTTTTTATCAGGCAAGCATTTGGCTATCACGCCAAGCGGTAAACGATGATGCGGTCTACGATGGAGTACAGCTTCTCATAAGCAACCTATTCACTCGGGCCTTGATGACACCTAGGTTACCGACCCTTCTGGGAACACAGATATTGCTTCGTCCAACCGGGTCAATAGCACACGCTATTATTGATGTAATAAAACCATCTTTTCTGAACTGCATACAAAATATCTTGGCTATCTATACAAACACATATCGATATGCAATCGATCAAGTTGTAGAAGCTTCGTGTATGTTTGCGCACGACAAATACGAATACACAATATGATCGACAAACATAAAATGGAGCTTGGAGCAAACTTGTGATAGTGATTGATTTGCAAAGTACATTCGAAGGCAGGTGTGTGTTACTTACATTTAGAATATCCAGTCGACGGTACAGATCAAGCGCACTTAAGTACTATGGCCTCGGCCTAAAGTAGAAGAACGAATGAGGTGGTTTTTAGTCAGTAAGAGTCTGACAATCCCCCTCGCCTCACCTGAGACTATCAGTGAGCTTCTTGTCCCCTGCCCCCAAAAAAACCTGAAGATATGTATGTAGGTATTCTGTTAATAGTATACTAACGACCCGTCCCGGCTTTGCACAGGTTTTTTTTGTGAGGGGAAAATCATCAAATGACTTCTCCCGCCCAGGGCCGGGCAGGAGGGAGTGTCAGACTCTTACTGACTAAAAACCCCCTGTTCCTTCTCCTGCTCTGTGCCGAGGTCGCGGTAACTCATTGCGCTTACCCCGCAACCCCGGCTGAACATCAGCCCTTTAGGGCCCCGTCTGTGGTGGTCGAATGGCTCTTTGAGGCGCGCTACGCGCCGTACGCTCGGGGGATTTGCACAGGTGCGATCCTAATACTAAATTACTTCACTATTTATATGGATATTGTTATATAATATATACATTTAAAGCTTCCTCTTCAAAAATATTTTAAATAATTGCTAAAGAATTCAGCTTCTTTAGGCTGAATTCTGAGGTTCATGATATACTTTTGAAAGTGATTACAACTTTCCTTGACGTTACTTTACTCAACAATAAAAGCGCTCATAATCCTAATTCAACAAATACGGACATTTTAATGGCTATTACCACCATATTACTGTAATCTCCCATTGATACGTGATCCGAATCCACAAAATTAGCCACAAAATTATCTATGGACCGACCATATCGCCGCGCTAAAATAGATATACGTGGATGATCAGCGCAGGGGTGCTAAACCAGCGGTATGCGGACAGTGGTGCACATTTTTCTGTTGAAAGATATACTTAAATTGTGAAGAATGTTTAGACAGTTTTTAAAAGGTAATATAATAGACATAATAGGCGCTTGTAAATATCATATATTAAGAACAGTTTTTTATTTGGGCATACATTAAAAATACATAGCAACTTTCTGAAGTATTCATCTAAGTGTTAAAATTCAAACACATTTCAGTGTACCCGTATAGTACAATCACGGACAGCGGAGTCTAAATAATACTCTAAGACACAGTTATCCGTCCATACGTATGTCTGTCATTAGGCTGTACCTCATGAACTTTAAAAGAATGACAGTTGAAATTTAAACAGATAATAGATACCTATCTATTACAACTCTAGGGAAAAATATTAAATACAAATTAAAAAGTATATTTAAGGAACGAGTATTAAATGGACGGGTAACACATTAAAACACGGAACCCACTGTTTACGAATGTGACTTGCATTTGTTTACTTTCTACCAGCTTAGAACTAAAAAACAGAGAAACAATGAAAGATACTTAGCTAATTAACGTGTAAGCTTAATATGCAAAACACGGGGGTAGATTAAATTACGGGATAACGTCGACAAAAAATGTTGACGCTCCCTGTTGGTGGGGGAACATTTTCCTAATGACCTACTTTCAACGGCAGGCCAATTAATTACGGCTCGTCTCGATAATACGCGGACATTGGTTAGTGATAGCTAGCTTTAAGTGCTTAGCTATATAATACATTGCTAGCCTTCAACCACGATTTCGCTCGCATGAAATAGTCAGTGACTCTTAGATTATACGGTTCGCAAAATTGTGTGTAAGTACGCAACGTTCTTATTACATTGTTTCAATAAATAAGCATAAAGAGTTAACAAATAAACAAATTACTTTCACACTTAAGTACTTATTACTTAGACACCCGTAATTTCTAGTGAATTAGGTAGTTCAACTGCAAAGCTGGCCTCTTGTTGGTTATGAGGCATTTAATAGGGGATTTGAGGATTGTGGATGGAGGGTGACGGATTGGGCCTCCGGTAACCTTACTCACACAGGCGAAACCACCTTATGGTTTGCTTGACGCTCGACTGTGAGAATGTCAAGGTAAAAAGACGAAGACTTCGAAGACGGTAGGTATAGTTGAGACGTAGACCAAAGAAAAACCTTGTTTACTTTAGACCGGAGTGATACCACAGCCTCACAGAATACCGGCGTGAAACAACCACAGCGTTGTGTTTCGCCGTGTGAGTGAGGTTACCGGAGGCCCAATCCCGCCCCCTTCCCCTATCCCTTCCTGACTCCTATATCCACAACCCCTATCCCCAAAAGCACTCATAACTCCTTTGGTGTTGCGGGTGTCCATGGGCGTCGCCGATTGCGTACCGTAATCCATCTGCTCGTTTGCCGACGTACACCATAAAAAAATAAAATAAGGCCGTATACATACCTATGTTTGCTGTAACGATGATAATGTAGGAAAACAATTTGTTCATAATGGGTACCTTGATATTCTGGTGCATATACGTTGTGGACAACGATATTACAACGATAATAGGAAAATAATGACGTCGAAATTGTTTTGGCTGCTAGCTAATTTTTATATTAAAGTCTAATGAAAATTGGAGTGATCTACATACTCGTGCCTTTCAGTAATGCCTGTAGATACCCTTATATAGGTACTTACTTACTGCTGCCAACAAAGCTTAATTGCTTTTTTAAGACTTATCTTGCAAATGCGCCTTGAGCAAACGTCGTGATTAAGACTCAAACCTTCTCCTTATGAGAAGTGGCCTTTGCTCAGCAGTATTCACTGATAGGCTGATGATGATGATGATATCTCTGTGCCGAATTTCATTCAGATCCATTCATTAGTTTTTACAAGTAAAAGTAACAAACGAGGGATGTTTGTTCATCCATTCATTTATCCGTACTTAAAAACTTACGCTGTGAACTGTAGTGGTTGTTAACACAGCAAAGGAAGAACTATAGATACTTATCGCACGCTGTGGTTAGTAAACCGAGTCTCATTCATAGCTGTGTACATTAATCAGAAAAGCGGTTTGGACTGCGCGGTTGGTGCGGTGGCTGGGAAACTGACTGCCGTGCAACGTGTCGCGGGTTCGGCTGCCGCACGGAACAATTCTTTGTATGATCCATAAATTGTTGTTACGGGTCATGTGTTTGTGAAATTGTATATTTGTGACCGCACCCACGACAGACAAGACAATCCGTAGTATGAGTGTATACATGGTGTGGGGCAACTTTTTAAAAAAAGAAAGAATTAAAGCGGTAGGTGAAAGTGAGCAAAGGATTTAAGACAACATTTTAAAAATGGCTATCGGGAGTAGACCTGCGGCGGTTATACATATACATCAAAAGAAAACCTTAGCAAGGTTTTATTGACCAAGTTGTCGCCTAGTAACTCCTAAACAATATGCCTCAGGGTCAATTTCGGTATCGAGAAAAGAACTATATAAATATCTGTGGACAATTGTTGCATTTTTGGAATATAATAGCTGTTACCATACTTTGTGTATATCAATAGCACACCCAAAAGCAAGCGGATAAACCTGCTGATTGACAATCCCGCCATCTCTCTTGACGATGTAGAAACATACCTCGCATAGGTATCGACAAGCAGTGGCAGTGGCTGTTGTAGATATTAATTCATCTTTATTAAACTAGATGTCGCTAGTTCTATGTACATTGACGAGAAGCAAGGTGACTGGTGAATTTCCATATTTTTTACAAAACGTCCAAACCGCTCGTTTTTGTACAAAACGAACAAAAGATACCACTTTAATATAGATATTTATGACGTGTCATTTTAAAACATTTTCGTTTACTTTTGTTATTCGAAATGGAGGGATGGATATAATAAAAAAAACAATTATCAATAACATCATAATCAGTATATTATTTAATAATAATAAATAAACATTTCAAAATAAAGAATAATCGGGATAACATAATTATATTTCAAAGACAATCTTTTAGCAGGTTGGTACAAATATCATACCAATTTCCATAAGACTGTAATCGTGGATCAGATCTAGAGTATGCAATATAAACACGTAGAACTTACAGCAACTAGTTTTTAATGACACCGTATATTAATCAGATCAGGTTAAAAATATTGGCACAAGAAATCACACAGTGTGAAATCTTAACAAGAATTTGAGGATTTATAAAATATGTAGTTTACAGAAATACATTAGTGCCTAAGCGAAAAAAGTCATTCAATCTTCATAATTAAGGTTTATTTTGGTCCCAACATTTCTTCTGGCTTGACCCACTGATCGAACTGTTCTGGTGTAAGGATGCCCAGTTTGACAGCTGTGTCTTTCAAATTACCCCCTTCTTTGTGAGCAGTTTTCGCTATTAGAGCGGCCTGGAATAAAAATGCATGAGATTATGTTATACACTACTTACTACTGGGCACCTAATTCTCGGGAAAACGTAACTAAAAAGGAATCGGCCATTTCTTGTTTCATTCAATAATTGTTTTGTTTGTGTTAAGGTGGCCCAGAGGTTCAGTCCCGTCTCTCTTTCAGAAGGAAGTGAGATCGAAACCTGCCAAGTAGCAATGTAACTTTTTCTGAATTACATGTATTTTCTCAGTTTTTTACACACCACCACCATAAAGTGAAGGAAACCATCATCGTGGGGAAGGACTTATAACTCCTCCAATCGATCTCCAAACGATCGCTAATCCGACTTGAGCAGGCCTAATAATTGATGCTCTGATCCGTGTGAGAAGAGGCCTTTGGTCAGCGGTGAGCAGTTATAGTCTGATGATGATTATAATGAGTGTTTTCTCCGAATTTGATCGCGATGGATTTAATATTGAAGAATAAAAAGAGACAGAAAACGATTTATTCTAAAGAAAATGAAATCTTTCATTAAAATCACCTTATCGTATCCGATGTGAGGATTGAGGGCGGTGACCAGCATGAGAGACTCGTGCATGATCTTATCAATTCTCTCCTTATTGGCTTTAATACCAACCGCACAATTCTTGTTGAACGCCTGACAAGCATCACCTGTAAGCACAAAAATACTATTGTTAAGAATTTATTCCTACAAGAACAACACTTGATCTTCAAATCTCTAAATTCCTACAAAAGGTGGGCTGTGGTTGATGTCTGATGCTTACCATCATGTAATACGCCTGATCGTTTGCCAACCAAACCTACGAAAAACTTGAATACTTACTACTTGGTCAAAAACACACAAAATCACCTTTTTTGGATCTTTTTTTTATGGTACCTATAATTGGGTCGGTAAACTAACAGACGGATTACCTGATGCAACACCAAAAGAATTACGAATGCGTTGCCGGCCTTTAAGGCATAAAGATTTCGGATATTGAAGGAGTAAAAAGGGATGGGTGGAGGAAGAGAAATTGGGCCTCCGGTAATCTCAATCACACGGCGAAACACAACGCTGTGGTTGTTTCGCGCTGGTTCTATAAAGCCGTGTGAGCTTGGTTCTCCCACACTTGCGATCGATCTACAGAACTCACCAATGAGCCTAATAGACCTGAGCACGTTGGCGACAATCATAGGCTTGAAGACGTTGAGTTCGAAGTGTCCATTGCTGCCACCGATGGTGCAGGCGACGTGGTTGCCCATCACCTGCGCCGCTACCATGGTCAACGCCTCGCACTGAGTTGGGTTCACCTTGCCTGAATATCAGAATTATAACGTAAAAATAAAAAAATGCATATAACAGAGAATCATAGAACTGACTAAATGATGATGTAACAAAGAAATGAACTGTGAAACTGATTGAAGAAGAGTAGCCATGGAGTTAATTGCTCGACCTTCTCCATAGGAATCTACACTTTGGAAGCTTTAGAGCAAATAGCTGCACAAGAGACACACAGAGAACTTTTTGATATTAATATTTTTTGTTTGGTTTTCAAAAGTGCCTATAGTGGTCTATTTGAAATAAATGATTTGACTTTGAAGAGATCACAGACACAGTTTTAATTTTTCCAAAAAAATCAAGCAAACCTTACCAGGCATGATTGACGATCCCGGCTCGTTCTCTGGCAGCATCAGTTCACCCAGACCGCATCGAGGACCGGATGCCAGGAAACGAATGTCGTTGGCGATTTTCATCAAGGAACATGCGACGGTGTTGAGCGCTCCAGATACTTCAACCATGGTATCGTGACAAGCTAGCGCCTCGAACTTGTTTGGTGCAGTTTCGAAGGGGATACCTGAAAATATTTTCAATGAAAAAATTAAAATTCCTTAAGATTCAAATTTCATCTGTGAAGTTCCTTGCTAATTTTGATTTTTTGGAATTTAATTAAAAAGAGAATTTATCAGACATTTTTTAATATTCAATTTTGATATTGAAGCTATAGAAAATATTTACCAGTAATTGCTGCGATCTCGGCGGCGCACTTCTCAGCGAATCCTATACGTGTGTTGAGACCAGTTCCTACGGCCGTGCCGCCCAGGGCTAGGTAATGAAGGCGGGGCAGAATGCTGCAGACGCGCTCGATACCAAAAGTCAACTGAGCCGCGTACCCGCTGAACTCCTGGCCTAATGTTAATGGCACGGCGTCCATTAAATGGGTCCTGAGCAGAAAATTATAATATAAGTACAAAACAGGTACTCTAATGCCAATTTATGATGTCGACACCTATAATTCTAAAGAACACTGACAATGCAATTGTTATTCCTCTGCTGTTGCGGTAGGTGCCAATTAGTAGGGTAGCCCATGAAGGAATTTCGGTAGTTACTCGAGCGCGTCAGATTAACATATGGGGTATATTTAGTAACCTATTGAATATATCCATCATATACTTAATGTAAACAGAGGAGGGGGGGATAACAATATAAAAAAATAACTAAATTCAGTCGTTTTTGTCAGATTAGGGGGGAAAAGGTAGATGTCATGTCAAAGAAAAGGCGTTTAAAAAATCTGCCGATTTCATCGTCGTTTACAACAGCAATAGAGTTTTGAACGGGTCCCGTTTCTATCCCCTTAGTTAGCCAACCCCACCACGCAATTCGGCAGATAAAAATATTTTCGCATGAATATACATTATTAATATCTGTCACGTCAACAAAAGTTACATCTCATAATTTTGGAAAACTGTCATTCCCCCCTTCCCCCACCGGAGGAATGAAATGTCATTGAGACATTTTTTCTTTCTATCACCAAATTCAGAATCCAGTTACTCCCTACGACGCTTGAGGAACTACAAATTTAGCATCCTGAGCTCCCCTACTAAATTGTTTACCACCGATCTGGGCCTCGAGTCTGCTATTACAATAGTGTCAGAATAGTAGATCATTGGTTGCAAAATTATTGATTTTGACAAATTTTGGTAATCTACTAACACGATAGCATCATTATGACCCAATGCCACTTCATTGAAATAATTCTATAGAACAGTAATCTCGTACATAATGACAAATGAATATTTGACATAATGCGGTAAATTAATAAAAAAAATGTCAGTTCCTTTATTCAATGATTTACGTTTAGAATATTAATGTGCAGTTATTGTTTATAATTCGTTACAAGACATCTCGTACTATAATTACATATATAGTATATTACGACATCGCCGAACGCCAATGATCAGCCATTTTGAATTAACAGATTACGAACTTTTAGCAAAATGACAATGGAATTGTGTAGGAATGACAACACTTTGAAAATAGTAGACTCGGGCCCCTGGTGTTTAGCCTCCATTTGCAGCCCTATCACATAAAATGACAAAATGATTTTTCGACTTTTAACGAGATGTTTAAGTTCACCAACCTTCCAATCTTGATGATCTTTTCGAACTCCTTGGATTTTGCTTTCAAAGTATCCCGGAGTGCCACAAGTCCAGGCATGAGTCTGTCCCTCAGCTCCATGGCCACAGCAATGTGCATGGCTGTGGGGTATGTGTCATTGGAGCTCTGCGACTTGTTCACGTGGTCGTTTGGATGCACGGGGCTTTTACTGCCCAACTTGCCACCCAAGATTTGGATAGCACGATTTGCAACTACCTGAAGAGCAAGTAAGCAATAGGTATAAATGTACCTATGCTCTATTTTTAACATCTGATACGAAAATAATAGTGCTATAAGCATGACGCAGCTGTGCATTAGTGTCCATAACAAAGAATGAATTTTGGTCAGGCCTTTGCATTTTGAATGATGACGGTAATTTTTTTCAAACAGTTTCATTATCCTCAGCTCTGTTATAAATAGATGCACCTTCTAAATAAAATTTAATACTCCACATTCATTAAACCTTCATACGATGCACACATGCGAGTTAACCCCCTTCCAACACCATAATATCGTCTAAAAACTGCAACTCCTCATAGACTTACAGCACAGGGATTGTATTGGCCCCATTATATTAATTGAGGTGATCATACTAATTGTAATAACAATATTCTTTCAATTTCAGTTTGATTATATTTAGCACTTATTTGTATAGAATTAAGGTCTATGTTACCTCATTGGTGTTCATGTTAGACTGTGTGCCAGACCCAGTCTGCCAGATGACGAGCGGGAAGTGGCCCTCTCTGTACAACTTGCCGGATATGACGTCATCGCACGCTTGCATAATAGCTTCCGCTGTAACAAGTGCAAGGTAATTATTATTTCTTTGCGATTGCAATCTATTTCTTGGAACATAAAACACTTCGTCGTGAGTTTAAGAAACTACCACAATTTATAGAAATAGGTAGTAGACAGAATATGATCTTTGAGAATTAATGAAAACAGACGAAACTAGCTGGAATAAAAGAAATGATTAGTAAGCAACGGGAAGTGTGGGAGAGCCTAGTTTCGGCACAAAGGCGTGATTACGCTGTGTGAATGAGGTGACTGGAGTTTCAATCCTTCTCCTGCCCCTATCCGTCCTCAATCTTTAAATCTCCGAATCCCTTATCCCCAAAAACCCGACAATGCACTTATAACTCTTCTGGGGTTGCGGGAGTCCATGGACGGGCTGATTGCTTACCATCAGGCGATTCATCTGATGGTCTTAAGTCTCCATCCAGAAAATATGTACTCGACTCTATTATTTACTTTTTAACTTACCGAGTTTCTTATCAAGTCCATATTCTATGTTCACCTTCGCTGCAGCTTTCTTCAGGATACCGAAGGCGACAATCACAGGGTACTGTAAAAAGAAATAAGAGTCAACATTCATTTAATTATTACAGGAATAAATAGGTCACCAATAACCCCTGACCATTCCTGGGAGGATTCTGGTGAGTACCTAGTAGTGTTTTCATGGTCGTATGTACTGAGATCCTGGCTTTCAGGAGTTGCTACAGTTTTGGAAGATAGTGAGCCAGTCCAGTCTGTCCCATAAAAACAGTTCCAGACAATTTCCATAAACAGAACACGGCTTGGAGATGGTAGTTTAAAAGGTTGAACCAAAGGATGGGATTTTTTTCAAATAGTAAAGGTTCCTAAATCCTGGACGTCTTTAAGGGCCGGGTGAATAGGTGGTTTAAATTTGAATAGTTTGGTGGGTATTCCATCGTAAGTTGCATCTTCACTACTAGATGAGATAAATTGTGACCTATTTTCAACATATTAAAAAACCTATGGTACCCTTATGCAATTGGAAATCTTTTCTATTATACACCGTTTAATCTTAGGTATTTATTGCAAAATATTTTACATTTTATAATTCATCATTTAATGAAACACCACAATGGTTATTATCAATTTGATTCAGCAAACGAAAGGTCACACGGTAAAAAAAGCCGCAGCTAAATTATAATACATGTGAGAGTAGCAATAGTGAATGGAACAATGAAATTGAAACAACAACATTATTGCGTGAATGAACATGTTAAATAGATACGTACTAAGATATTGCATCACAGGGCAACGAGGGTCACTTCGCGACACGCAACAATACGTTAATAAAAACATAACACTTTGTTGACATATCATTTACGTATTTGTTTATCTTCAATAACTCGATAGTTGTATGAAAACTCTGGTTCAATTACCTAAACCGAAAAGCTGAATTTTCTTGAATATACAAGGGTAATTAATGAATACCATAAATTTTAGGCTTTCTTATCTTTAAGAAAACATTCGAAGTTTCCCTCTTCAAAAAAAAAAGTAAATGATTGCATTAATTAATTGTTTGCAACAGACTAGAAACCTGCGTCGTCTAAATGGGGATATAGTTTCGATTCCTCGACAAATCCCAAAAATTAAATAAATGAATTGTCACAATCGATAGTTTTCTATGTTTTATGTACTGAAATGTGTTGTGGTTGTGATGTCGTGTTATGTTTTTACAAAAATGCGAATTATTTTTTTATTCTTTTCCGCATCTACCAAAGGCCGCCAACGCACCCGTCACATTGGTGTCGCGTGTATCTACGAGTAGTACGAGTATATGAGCAGCGTCGTTGTAATTAGTCTGCAAGTTTGCCATCCGCATCCTATTACATATAATAAAAAGTCTAAGCAAACGTAGTGTAAGGGGCCCAGAGTTACTGATAAAACCAGAGCAAGTTGCAAACAATAAACGTATGTAAGTATAATTTCAAAAAATAACAACTTACCGGCATTCGCTCCTCTTTGCCTCCAATGGGGAAGTTCATGACGGACCTGACAGTCTGAGCTCCATATAGTCTGTCATCTGGCACCTCCAATTCACCAAGAGTGTCGCGCTCTTTCCTCTGTAATCAATAAAAATAACACTTCAATATTGTTTGCTAAAACATAACTAAGTACATTAAATTTTGTGAAAGCCTGAAGATTTATGAATTCAATAATGTAGTTCTCCAGATAGGTATTTTTTAAATTAGTTAAGTAAGTTAAGTTAGGGAATTTTTAAACTGTATCAAATTTTAGGCCTTTTTTTTAAGATAGAAAAAGCCATTCTAAAGTCCAGAAAGCACCGCATGGCCACAGCGTATTAGCTCATCTACGTCAAATGATACTTCTAAATGACTTTGCTCTAAGAAACGAGTTTGCTCTAAGATCTGGGACCTCTAACGTAGAATGCAATTGCACTAGAAATTGAAGTATTTAGTGAGATACATCTACATTTTAGCAAAGTATTGTACTTCTTAGATAAGTAAGTAGTAAACTTCGGATTTGGATAGAATGCACCTTTCTTCTTATTTAAAAATAGTTCTATAACGAAGTTCTTTACAAATCATCTATTTAAAAAGACCTGATAGATGGGTTTCCAACTGGGTCTTTCAACCACTAGGTTTCCACCCAATTAATTTTGGTTATATAACCATCGATCAGGTACGCAAATACCCACTCACCATTTTCATAGATTTCCCCTCAGTGTTCATACAAACTGTGCACGCCATTGTTACTATTCAACGTTATTTATAACAAATAAAATAATAAAACTCGCTAAACGTATAATAATTAACAAAAAATATCAAAAGGAAATAAATAAAGATAGGCTTTGAAACTTGCCAAAGTGACAATGTCTTATAAAATAGTAAGGCGGTAAGATTGTAAGGAGTATTTACATGTCAATAAACAACATAAATATGTGTATGTCCAATAAGGTTTTATGCTACTTTTACTATGTCGCGATTTACGAATGTGTCTACTAAAACCGATTTGATTCAGTCCAGCTTTTATCAATAGAATTAACAACTATCCAAATAAACCTTACTAGCCAACACCCAACCAAGACACCTATATTTGCCCCCAAGATACAGGCAAATCCTGGTTTGGGGACCACTAATATTATATTAATGTACCTGTACCATGTGAGTACATGGTTGCTAGTTGCTATAGTTTATCCTAATGCAAGTAATTTTAGTAATGGGGTGGTTTTTATCAATGACAATATGACACTCCGTCTTGCCCCACCCAGGCCGGCAGAACTAATTTGATGATTTTCAACCCTTCAAATAAGCTAGATTTTTTTGTTATGTGATAGGACGACAAACTAGCAACCGTATTATCTAATGGTGAGCAATGAGCGCAAAGCAATCAAATCAACGCTGCCCGTAGACACCCGCAACAACGGAGGAATTACGAGTGACCGACCTTTAGGGAATTAGGAATTTAGATATTTTGAGATTGGTGGAGGGGAAGGATTAGGCATCCAGTAACCTCACTCACACGACGCGCGACGTAACACAACGCTGTGGTTGTATTACGCCGGTTTTCTGTGAGGCCGCTGTATCACTCTGGTCGAGCCGAAGCATGGCTCTCCCACACTTTATTGTAATCACTATTGTATTGGAATTAAATGAAATATGCTTGGTAGGGAGAAAGAGGGTAAATATCATACTTAGTATTAATACTTAGTGAAATTCCAGAACATTACCTACAGGTGTGAAAACTTAAGAAAACTTAACTTAAGAAGACGCGACAAAAGGCGCAGGGGAAAGCTAGCTTTCATTTAAAGAAAATATAAATACCCTATTAACCTATTTCATATCATAATATAGAGACAGTATAGGCCAAGGTTTTCAGTTTCCCATGCGTTAACGACAATGTCATGTCAAGGTTCCGTGACCTAGAATACTAAAGTCAAGTTATATATTTTTTGCTAAATGGCTCCCATCGTTACCTTGTTATTTAATAATTATCTAATCTATCTACACCGCACATGATATTCATATTAATGACTACAATTAACAAGGAAGATAGGTAGTACAATCGGTAAAGATCGGTCTATTTAATTTTTGTGGGCGGTCATCAAATGGCGTTCCCTGTCCTGGGTGAGGCGAGAGGGATATTTAGAGGATTACTGATCAAAAACCACCACTTTCCTTCTCCTGCTCAGGGTTGGGGCCGCGGTACAATTTAATTTCGCGCTTGATCCACAACCGCAGGGGTTGAATGGCAATGAGGCACTGCGACCTCGGCCCAGAGCAGGAGAAGGACAGGAGGTTTTTAGTCAGTAAGAGTCTGACACTCATTGACATTCAAGTCATTTGATGATTTTCTCCTCACAAAAAACGGGCCTATAAGGATAAGCGCTTACACTGTACACAGTCTTACTTACAAAACTTAAGTTTACGTGATGTTTTTTTTCCCCTTTTTCTCTAGTCTGGCAGACTGATTCTCTGATTTTTATCAAGCGTGTTGCAAGAGGGTGGGGTTTGGCGAGGCACAGCCACTGTTACAACTCCCTTAGTTAGCACATCGGCTCTCTTGAGTCTTATTGGGCTTGGCTGTAAAAGCAAACTGGATAACGTGAGTTGTCGAGCTGCCCTAGTAGTTGGTTGCGTATCGTTTGGCTTCAACCAAAATGGTTAGGAATGTTAAAAAAAATAAGAACTTAGGTATTTTTAAAGGTATACCAATCATCAAATGATTTCTCACGCCCTGAACGGGCCAAGAGCTAGTGTGACACTCTTACTAACTAAAATCCACTCTATTCTTCCTCCTGCTCCGGGGCCGCAGTACATTATAATGATATTGGCGTTCAGCAGCCATCACTAAGCGCTACATAAACATTAAATAATGAATAAATAAGTACCTATATGTATATTATTCTACTTTATAACTTAAATCAATGAAATTAAATTAACGTAGTTCAACTTGTGTATTGTTTTATGGAAGTACCAATCACCCTTTCAATCAAATAATTTTGTTTTTATCCAAATTGTTTATTTTTTATCAGTAGGAGTTAGTTTCATAAAGCTTAGTTTTAGGCAGATGATTTTAATTTGTAACTATAAGCATTTTAGACCCGAATCAATCCGGGTCGTAAACAAAGCAAAAATGATTATTCTTATAATAACAAAAAACTATTTTATCGGTTTCTGTGTCCTCAATGGTATAATTAACCTGGGTATCGTTAAGGTCCGAGTGATTAGGTTGTCCATATGCAGTTGCTTATGAGTAGGGGTGCTTGATCGTAGGTCCATTTACATTTTAGTGCCATGACAGGTTACCATGGTCCAAACAAATGAAAACAATTAGTAGTTAAGGTCGACGCAGGAACCCATATTTCATTGGTAAACTGAGACTATCCGTACGTTGCAAGTATGACATGACTAGCTTTTGCCCGCGACTCCGTTCGCGTGGAATAGTCACGTCTTGCAGATTTTTGGTATACGTCCCATACTATTCTATGTCCTTTTTCAAGTTCTAAACTATGTGTGCACCAAGTTTTACAGAAATCGGTTCAGTAGTTTAGGCGTGAAGAAAAGACAGACAGACAGACAGAGTTACTTTCGAATTCATAATATCACATTTAATTTGATTAAGTTCTGTTCTTATGGGATCGGAAAGCAAAGGTACCTCGCCACCCGACCAGAACCACACCCACGCTAGGTACTGCGCGCATAGATACTAGACCACCACAAATGAGGTCATGAGGCCCAATAGAGCTGATGTTCAGTCAGGGTAAGAAAAAGAAAAGGGATGGGGTGTTTTTTTAGTCAATAAGAGTATGACACTCCCTCTTGCCCCACCCACGAAGTGAGAAACAATCTTCCCCCATTAAAAAAAATATAAGATAGCGCGTCAAATTCCAAAAACCATCAGAACATGACGGATAGACCCACTAAGACCGGCATCCGGCCGAGGTTGTGGGCAAAGTGCAATAAGTAGCAGTGATCCGGCTTGAAACGGGATGGAGATTGATGGAGAATAATGACAAAATGATTCGTTTTGGGTAAAAGTGTTGAATGTATGAAAAGGCTATCGGAACATTCAGCTTAATAATAAGTGTCTGAGCTTGGAATTAATATAAGAATTATTGTGACCGCATTTATGAGGTAGGTCCTACCTGCAACCCCGGCTGAACATCAGCCGTATAGGGCCCCGACTGTGATGGTCAAACAGCCAATGAGGTACATTTACGATTTATTCAAAAAAGACAGAACCACATTTTATACATCTACTAGCAGCCCCTCTCGGCTTCGCACGGATGCAATGGTGATGTTCACAAAACAGATTTCTATTCCGTGGTGATGCTAAACTTGATGGTATTATAGATATAAACCTGCTTCTTCTTCAATCACCCTATCTAAAATACCGCATCAGAATCCGTTGCGTAGTCTTAAAGATTTAGCACACCTACATAGGGATATAGGGATAGAAAAAGCGACTTTGTTTTTATACTATGTAGAAAGAAAGAAGAAAGAAAAACCATTTATTTCACACACAAATGACGCAAGAAACAAACATACACGAATATAGTTAAAGAGGGACAAAACAAGCAATGTAGCGATGTATTCTATTAAGTTCTAGTGTATTAAAATAATATTATAAATAAATCAGATGATCGGATGATATGCTGTTTCATTTGTATTCCAAAACACGGACAAACAAAGGAAAGTGTTTATTACGCAAGTAGTGTAGGATGCACTTATTGTTACGTCACATTCTTTGCATTTTTTTTTTATAATGTTACTGCAATCACTTGTAAGCGAGCCAAGTTTTTGTATTTTAAGTTTGCGTCTGTTATGTACCTACATTATGTTGTACATAAACAGAATATAAGATTCTGTACCTATAAATAAGGCTTCTCTTCAAGTGTAGTAACAATTTTTGATAATTAAAGCATGATGCTTTCACGTTTGGGGATGCAAAGTCCCCTTATAAAATATGTACCTAATTGTGGATTAGATTAAATGTGTAAATCAATAAATAAAACAGAAACAATATTACTTAGCCCGAATCAATCCCGGACCATTCGCGAACCACCCAAACTTGCTACTATTCAACTAACGAGGCAGTGATATACATATGCATTCCAATTCCATATTTAATATTGTTCAATCTCTCAATAATTAGTTTCTGAACATTTTTTATAAGTTAATGTTTTATATCATAAAGGTCGGATTCGCTCTGTTGAACGATAAAAAACAATTATGAGCGCAAATAGCCATGAGCCCATTACTTTCACTTTGGTAGGTTGGTAGGTATGTACTTATACATACATACATACACTACGCGTGTATGGGGCGGTTAACTAACAAAATGTTGATGTTAATGTAAATATTCTTTTTTTTTTATTGATTTTAATAAAAATTGACATACCTAAACATATTTCACATTTCTTTCTCTTTCTTTGACTATTTGGCATTATTGTCTATTGTAATTTTAGGAAAATTTCAAGAAAAAAATTTATAATGTAATAAATACCTAATGTACCTATAATGGCAATCAGGACCCCGACTTCGAGCCACCAAGACAGTTAAACTTACGGAAAGAAAACACATTTGAAATAATATAATTCCGTACCTACAACATTTTAATCGACACAGGAATCGAACCAACACCACTAAACACAATGCGCAACCGGTTTTAAATCAACACCTAAGCTTCCCAGAACCCATTTTTAATGAATATCTATAACAATTTTATTGATCCTAGTAACTGTTATTAAGACAAATTATTTTAAATACTACAATGAATAATCGATATAATACCAATATCGATTTGTAAATCATTCCGTTGCTAAGCAGTGTTGCCGAACTTGACCCGTTGTAACATTACTATTCATATCAAGCCGGTAAGTAAATAACCCGGTCTTGTTCTTCTAGTTATGTAAGTCACGTGATTATTATAAGAAACATTGTTATGCTTAATAATATTTATATGTAAAGTTCGTGATGGTATATCAAAAACCGTATTATTTACAAGCAATTTAAATTTATTTACGAAAAAGGAACTACCGTTTTCCTTATTAAAAAAAAATAATGAAAAATCGATTAGGTAAAAAAAAAGGCAATACAGATAATAAAAACTCACCATCTTAACTTCTTTTATTTCTCCTTTGCATTTACAACATTCCATTTTCAAAGCACAATAATGTCTTTGCTATATTATTCCAAAATTAAAATAAATCTGCCACGAATTCTGTATGACTAAACTACACTGGTTGATGAACCGGTATCACACTTTTTTTGTTGTGTTTTTGCAAGTATTTTAAGTAGACTGTGTTCTCTGCTCGAAGGGTACAGACACAATAAAGGCGACCGGTCGGATCGGGTGCCCCACCACGAAATGAACTTCTATATAAGTAGTTAAATGTGCTGTCCGTTGAATTTATACGTCCATAGTTGGTATTTGTTATCAATTTGCAATCATACCGCCCGCATGGGGAGCTGTGGTGTGACTGATTGCGAGTGGTTTACGACCACAATGTGATATGAGTTATCAATTAACATGTTGATTCAACTACAGTCGCTATTTGCATAATGTTTTAGTTTGTTTCTTGTTCCTAACTTGTATTTATAAGAACAGTGATAGTAGCAAAATTGATTTAAACCGGCTATAATAGATTCGTAGTCACTCCTATATTTTATAAGCTATATCTGGGTACTGTATCGTTAGGTTTAGGTACGCGGAATCAAATTATTTGGATAGTTTTTCCTTAATTTTGTTTGTAGATATACTTATTAATATCTAACTAGGTAGATGCTTACCCATTTATTTTTATATTTGATTCGTATCTCTTAGTTTAACTTCAGGCATGCACAATATCTATCATGCATAAAACTGTGGTAGTTAACAAAATAAAGATAGTTAGTATACGGTTAAAATAGGTAAGGGTTTCTTTATTGTAATCCATCAGAATTATATGCCTATCATGGAGTTGGTGGGTGAGGACACTGGGGCGTCCGCTTTAGGTTTAGTAACCCTTGAGAACTCAAGAATAATGTTATAATGAAACAATGAAACAATGAATTTATTTTTGCAAATAGGCCATAAAACGGCACTTTTACACGTCAATTTATATGTAAAAAACTAGATGAAGCCGGCATTTCCTATCTGACTACTCTGAGAAGAAATGCCGAAACAAACTCAGAGGTCAAAGGTTTTATATTAAAGTCCCTGCCATCTCTAATGTAATCCTTTACCCTTTAGCCTTTTACCGTTAGTTAAATAGAGTATTGATAGATGTCGCTACTAATGGAACCAAAACATTTCTGTAGTTGGCTACAGATGTTTTCGAAGAACTTTATTTTAGCAATTGTTATAAAATAATTCTAACCGATCTCTTTAAATATTTAACTTGTAGATATTTATGCTTTTTGTTCAAAATGTCATTCCGTCGTCGTCGATCAGTCGTTCGTTCACCTCATTCATACTGAACTTTTCGTTCCCGCAATCGTAATGACGTCAAAGAAAATGACATTTCCTTTGTGACGTCTTTCTATAATTTTCAGGCTTTTTCATAAGTTTTGATTGAAAATCAATGAAACATGTTTGCTTTTCATTATTTTTGTTAATAAAGTGTAATAAACAAACCTGAACATGGATACACCCGGTGAATACGAAGAGAGCGACTTCCCTATTTGGCAGGAACCGCGGTGCGAACCCTTAGGAGCACCCAAAGAAACACTATGCGACGAAAACAACTCTGATCAGGCCCACGGAGACAGACTACATGCTTTGGAAGAAGAACAGGAAATCCTATCATCATCTGTTTTCTCCCTAACATCGCATCTTGCTCAGGTAGAGTTCCGATTGAGGCAAATTTTAAAAGCCCCGCCAGACGAAAAAGATGAAATGTTGAAAGCTCTTGAAGAGTTTACTTCACGAGGAGTTCACGATTCTCGGGCCGCCCCTCAGGGCAGTTCGGGCGACGCGTCTTGCACCGAATGTGTTGAGTTAGAAAGGAAAATATCACGCCAACGTACCAAACAAGCACACTTCATAGACAGACTTAAAGTACAATTAAAGGAATTGGAACGATTTGCTGCAAACCCGACTTCCACATGCGATAGTAAACACAGAACATTAATTGATCATTTACGCACTGAAATAGATCAGAACCTTGAAGAGGGATGTCACCAACCGCTCACTGCTGAAGAGCTCAGGCATCAAATTAACTGTGCTGTCAGACAGTATGCAGACAGACAACTATCGAAAGATGAAATCATAAGCAAACTGCAAGCTCACATTGAAGACATGCAGAAATTCATCAAACTAATGAAAAATGAAGAACTGAAGAATACTAAAGTTACATCAGAAGCAAAAAATGTTGGAAAATCTGAAAAATTTGACAAAACCTTCAGTAAAAGCAAAAGTAATGATGATTTGAGAGCAGAAACCATAAACTTAATGAGGAAAGCATCAACACTGATCCAAATTTTTACAGTATCACAGTTTGGTTGCTCGCCCAATACCAACAGGAGACATGAAGGCAAGTCCTCAACTATTGTTACACACTGGGGCAATTTGCGTGCAAGACTGGAGATGTCAGTTGATGGGGTACTCCACTTAGTTTCCCGTGACAGACCATCTCACAACATGGTAGATAGCTATGACAGTGAGTCTGAAGAAGGTGGTATTGTCATAAATGATGCTCCACTAACTACTGCAGTCCGCAGACACCTTGCCATCAACTTGCGAGACCTTCTACACCATGGACTGACTGGCCCTGAATCAACCTCTCTTGTTCCTATTATTGGATGTTTTCCTGTACGCAGATCTTCTTCATCCAGAGCTACACATATCTGGGAGGTGATTCTTCGATACTATGACTTAAATGATGGTGATAGATTTAATTCCACTCCAGCAAGGAAGTTAAGTCAAAGTTTTAACCTTGATATTGTAGGAGGAACAGCTATAACTAATAAACAAAGTCTGTTGAGTGCTATCGGCAGCATTGTGGCATCCCATACACCATACAAAAGAAGTTATGATGCTCATTTTAAAGCTTTTGTTTGTGCAGCATTGAATGCTCATAAGTTGGTCATCTGGCTGAATATTATTTTGAAAAGCAGATCCTTGATTGATGCTTACTATTCATCCACTAGCTATGTGGTTAACACTGGATTCCAAGATGCCCTACAAAGTCTAGATCGCTTAACTCCATATAATTTTGATCTACCTGTTGACCTTGCTGTTAAGCAGTTTCAGAATATCAAAGATGTATTTATGTAATTAAGTAATTTTATAAGAGTACAATTTTATACATAATGTATATTTGAATACTGTTTCTGCATGTGACAAGAGGCTACAGAAAATGTACCAAATCTAGTCTGATTATTGTAATGTTACAAAACAATGTCACTGTCTCCCACCTTGGAAATGTTGTCATCCAATTTTATATAAGTTGTAGATAATGATTGTAGCTTCTTGTTACATTTTGGAAAGCAGGCTTATGATGCCTTCCACAATATCAAACCATGCTGTATGCATATACTGTAGTTGATCTAGTCTAATCAGTAATTAGTCCTACTTCAGAATATTTTAGTTAAGTAATGATCACTTACCTACTAGTGAAATTATTTGCTCTCTATAAAATTGTCAATATAATGAAGTGGGCCAGGTTATGATAGAAACTAAATTTACTAATCTATAGATAAATATCCATGAGAAAATGCTATGTCCTGTCCTGTTTACACAGTTCCACCCACATTCCAGTAATAGATCAATGTGGTATTAGATTTTAATATTCAGGATTCCTACTTTGATTTAAGAGGGTATAATATCAAAATATAAGAATTAGATGAGAAATTAGGTTTATTGTATGTAATTTTATTTCAAATTAAGTACCTACATTCCAATCAGATCTCTTAAAATTGGGTGATAAAATACCAAAGAAATAATTAGTATTATTGTATCCGTGTATAAAACTATCATTGTTGCTAATTATAATGTAGCTGAAGCATAAACTCGTAGTTTTATTTTTATCTCTATTGTTCGTAAATCAATTCTATGCGGTCTGTTATCTTTGCAAACCAGTACCTACTATGCTCAGTAGGCATACTGTGGTTACCTTGACCATATTAGTATCATTCAAAAAATATGGTCACAAGTCCTAATTTTATTTATGAAATTAACATTTTCTGGAAGGGGGGCAGATAGTGAAGGTATATTTTTGAAGGTGACGGCATTTACCTACTAAGTAGTTAGTAATCAATTATTCTCTACTGCCCGGTTCCTATATTTAACGAATCGTCATTGTATACGCATTACGACCAAATGACATTACGAATAGTTATCTTGACAGTCTACTGACGGTTAAAATTTTTATAGGAACACCACAGACACCATAGATCTCCATACAATTCGCTTACCGATATCCGTTAGTTGCAAACCGTCAGTAAGTTGCACGACGAGACGTTCATTATAGGAACGGTTTTAGCTTACGAGTCGTATATAAAACTACTATTCGTAATTAAAACGGATCGTTTCTCAATTATAGGAACCGGGCGTACATAACGCAGCACAGTCTTTGACGACTGACTTATTTGAAACAAGGGAAATGTCGAACCACATTGACCACTAGAAAGTTGTCTCCTAGCAAATATTCTACTTACTCAGCAAAGACCTCTTGTCGCACGGAGGTTTGAGCATTAATAACCACACTTACTCTAGGCGGATTGGCGATGTCACAGTTACTATTTATTTAGAAGTTGTACAGCAGGCTTCTTCACGATACTTTTCTTCACTGTATGTCAGTGGTGGCCTAATAAACCTAGAGTACATAAGTTACATTGTTACCTGTCAGCTTTCGAACTGAAACCCTTATGATTGAGAAAAGGGTGTTTAACTTCTGGTCTACCACAAAATAACCTCATAACAGGCCTTAGCCATATTACCTTTCAAGAAATATTATACAAATTATCAATTATTATACTTTTCCCCGACCTGTGTATTGGTTGGACAACCCTAGTTTTGGTTCTGAAGTTTATTATGGAATTGGTGGAAAATAAAAAGACAGAGTTAAATTAACATTATTCATTATGTTTATTGTCAAACACAAATAGTGTTCAACATGTACATTCACATATTTGCACAATAGTAATGGTAACTTTAATCACTGTCAGAGGTAAATAGTGTATACAAACAACTTATGAACAAACACGGTAAAGACAATTTATAACAAGACGATTGATACACTTTGTTTATTCTTAACACATAAATGCAAATTACAGGGTCATTTTTATGGTGTAACCAGAATTTTATTGTGTATTTGGCACTACGTTGTCTATTATATAAATAAAAACAGCAATAATAAATTAATGAAAGATCTCTAAAAGTGCCAGCCCACAAAAATCGGGGTGACATATTAACAATACTAACATTGTGATTGCCATCGTTCGTGTAATTAAGGAGAGGCTCTTTTTATGAAGTATTAGTGTAACAATTAAAAACACTTATTTCGCATAAAAAATCAGAACGAAGGGCCTAGTGCGAGTTGGTTTGTGTTAATGCGATCGAAACCCTACCGCATGAGCACGAAACGTTATAAACGTGTTGACCGCGCTAACTTATAGGAAACTCTCGCTAAGCACTTAGTAAAAATTTGTTCCTAACAAACCTTGTGCTGTGTGAGGTAAACACTCGTAAGAGCCTGTTTCACGACATGTAATAAGTTTCCGACAAAATTAAAACATAGTTCATACCACATGCGTCCTACATTCAAACTAATCTGATACATAACGGCTATTAATACATTGTTAAACAGACCCTTATCAAATATCGTACTTTTGCGAAAAAAGGTGCCTCTAATTACTCTTAAGTAATTTCGGGTGGACCAAACATTTTACACTGTAGGTACCAAAGGAGATCGGACATTTTGTAGTTAAGCTCTGACTTCCTCTTTGCTAATCCTAATTGCAACACAAAAATTTCTTCCTCCGTTCCATGTTGACACTGCTTAAGATTCTTTACTTGGGTCCCAGCATGTTTTCTGGCTTGACCCATTGGTCGAACTGTTCTGCAGTGAGGATTCCTAGTTTGACTGCAGTGCCTTTTAGGGTACCTCCTTCTTTGTGGGCAGTCTTGGCGATTTGTGCAGCCTAGAACGAAAAATAGAAGTTATAAATACGTCGCTGGCCTGACTACCACCATGAAAGGACGCTATAACGTTATTTAATACCGGGTTTCTGTACAGTCGTGGTATCATTCTAATCGGATTGTTCGAGTCCGTCAATTCGTGCAAATGATAACAAATGAGTCTCACCTTATCATAACCAATGTGCGGGTTGAGCGCCGTTACCAACATGAGTGACTCGTGCATGATCTTTTCGATCTTCTCTGTGTTTGCTTTGATGCCTTTTGCGCAGTTCTTATCAAAGGCTAAGCAACCATCGCCTGGAAATATATAATTTCATAAATAAACTCAGTAATTGTAACCGCTTAGCAGGAGATTTCTCTCTGAGCACTAAGAGAAGCTTAGGTTTGAAAGTGTTACATCGTAATGTGTTCATCTCGTGAATTGCTTGAGTATTTCGTGTAATTTTATGTAACCTTTAATTTTATTGGACTTACCAAGCAGTGTGATAGACCTGAGCACGTTGGCGACCATCATAGGCTTGAAGACGTTGAGCTCAAAGTGTCCATTGCTGCCACCGATGGTGCAGGCGACGTGGTTGCCCATCACCTGCGCCGCTATCATAGTCAATGCCTCGCACTGAGTTGGGTTCACCTTACCTAGAATATTCATAATCTTGTATATTGGAAATTTATTATTTCATGCACTATTTCGTATTCATGTTTCGGATAGATTTATTATTTAGTTGTAAATGTTACACAGAGTAATTATGAATGATCGACTATAATGAATTGGAATATGTACAGCGAGACCATCGCTGAAAATCAGCGCCGCGACACTGTCTCGTATGGGGTAGCTGCATAATGCTGAGCGAGGGCCATTTCGCGTGCTCGGACGCATATTTTTCTCCTACCCTCTACTTTGGTTGTATTGTATTGTCATTCTTTATGTATTTTTATTTTTATTATTGTTCGTTTTGTGTCTTTTATGCAATGACGTATTATATATAGACACGTCATGAACCAACATCGCGGCGCTTAAAAACGGCGAAAATACAAGATAACTACTTCTACGACTAAAGAAAGGGAAAGCAAATATGACATCGTATAGTGGAATGCCTTTGCTAGAGGGAGATAAATATACATCTTCAGTTATGCCGACGGCACGTGACTATACCTTCATGCGCCGGCCGCCATAAGATGGCGGGCGCCGGGCGGCGTCAAAAAAATAAAATAAAAATAGGTTGTTTGGTGAACTTACGCATGAAATGACACATTTTTGTATTTAACTTTTAGAGTATAATTTGTACATCCTCTGAACACACACGACGGCATGCTTTCTTTAGTTTCGCACAGGTTTACACACACGATATAAATTATAACAAACGTAGCGTCGCGCGGGAGGTTGGTGCGTGACTAAGCGCGATGTTGTCAAATTGCCTTCATTTCATGTTGCCATTTTAGAGCGCGGACAACGTATCTATAGATTTATACATCATTGCTTTTATGCGTCTTTTTGTTATGTTTTGTAACATAGCGTGAAACTTCCTATGGATTGATAAGCTTCTGTCTATATTGGACGTATTTTCCTATCCAAAAATATACTAGGACACCACTTCTTCAATCACAGTGATGTGAAGCACTTGACACTACACAGGAAATGCAACGTAAAGTAAAATGTTTTATGCTTACCAGGCATGATGGATGATCCCGGCTCGTTTTCTGGTAGCATCAGTTCACCCAGACCGCATCGAGGTCCGGACGCCAAGAAACGGATGTCGTTGACTATCTTCATGAGAGAAACTGCAGCTACATTGAGGGCTCCAGACACTTCTACCATGGAGTCATGGGCAGCTAAAGCCTCAAACTTGTTTGGCGCAGTTTCAAATGGAATGCCTGCAAATATTAGGCAACATATTTTAGGTTCGCATAATTTTCTACGAATGAAGTTTACGAAGTTTATTTGTAATAGTTTTGTTTTATTTACTACCCTTTTGAGAACCGTTAGCAAACCAAGGGCCCCTTTACAGAATTTGCTACAGACCCTGCGCTGGCTTAATCCAACTGGGTTTAGTCAATAAGTCTGACACTCTCTTTTCTCTCGCCTAAACCTGAGCGGGAGAAGTCATTCGATGATTTTCCCATGACCAAAAAAAACAACACCAGCACGTAGACTTTCATCTTTCCCACCTCGTATGTTTATTATATACAGAGAATACAGAGACAACTATTTCGAGGAGGTTGTAGCTGTCGATAAGAGTCTACTTAGGGGGACTGCATAATTATGTAACAGGGACCAGATAGCAGTGTTCTCTTATAAATCTGATGCTTGGATCACCTGATAGTAAGCAACGGGCTTTTTTTGAAGACTGCCGATTTGGGAGGGACAATGGTCGAATTGAGTCTCCGGTATCATGCCAAATATAACGCTATGGTTAATTGTATGCCGGTTTTTTGTGAGGCAGTATTATAATACCGGTCAACACTCAAGCCGGCCAATTCGTGACGAATGGTAATGATGTTTATTATGTGTTTTTTTTTATTAATTTATTTCTTCATTGAACATTCCATTAAGATAAAACAATAACGCCAAACTGCACTCACAATTTGTTGGCGTGAGGAGGCGCTCTAATTTATACAGTAAATAACAACCTAATATCTACCTTATAGCTAACTTAAGTAACAATATGCGGTTTATTGCAAATTCTTACCAGTAATGGAGGCGATCTCGGCAGCGCATTTCTCAGCGAATCCAACGCGGGTGTTGAGTCCGGTACCGACGGCGGTGCCGCCGAGCGCGAGGTAGTGCAGGCGCGGCAGGGTGCTGCAGACGCGCTCGATGGCGAACGTCAGCTGCGTCGCGTACCCACTGAACTCCTGGCCCAGTGTCAACGGCACTGCGTCCATCAAGTGGGTCCTACAAACATATTCTTTTACTGCCTTCCGCCCGCGTGGTATGTTTATAAAAAGTAGCCATGTCCTATTCCGGAGTGTTTATTATGGCCTGTGCCAAATATCATCCAGATCCGTCCAGCCGTTTTGGCGAGATTGGTTACCAAACATCGTAACTTTCGCATTTATAATATTAGTAAGTTACAGGAAGAACTTATATAATTATAAGAATATTATTTTCTATTTAACTAAATGAAAATCATATTACTCTAAACGGACAAATTTTTATTTTTGCTTTTCCAATTTTTTTAAATATTTTAACTATTAAAAGATACCCTTTGTGGGTACACATACCTGCCAATCTTAATGATCTTATCGAACTCCTTTGATTTGGCTTCCAAGGTGTCTCTGAGTGCCACAAGTCCAGGCATGAGTCTATCTCTGAGCTCCATGGCCACAGCGATGTGCATGGCTGTGGGGTATGTGTCATTTGAGCTCTGCGACTTGTTCACGTGGTCGTTCGGGTGCACTGGTTTTTTACTGCCCAATGTACCACCCAAGATTTGGATAGCGCGGTTTGCAATGACCTACAAGATAAAGATAGGAGAGATTTATTAAAGTTTTGAAAGTCACAGTTAGTAGTCAGATTTTTATTTGTGATTTATAAAACAATACTGGCAACACTCGCGCGGTTTGACCCGCTACCCTGCTCCTTCATCGATAAGTGGGGTAACAAACGCAAAAAGATTGTTCCATTCGAACCAGTAGTTCCGGAGACTAGAGCGTTCAAACAAACAAGCTCTTCCGATTTATAATATAAGTATAGATTATGCGACGGATCAACACTATAGTGGTCATCAAAGTATAACTTTGTGATGTGCATCATCTATACTAATATTATAAAGAGGTAACATTTGTAAGTTTGTATGTAGAGGAATCTTTGGAACCGCTGGTCGGATTGCCAAAATTGTTTCACTGATAGATAGCTACAATGTTCCTGAGTGCTATAGGCTATAAAACATCACGCTACGATCAAATGAAGCTGAGCAGCGGTTGAAACCGCGCGAGAGTAGGCAGTTATAAAATATAAAGGCTTCTTAAAAACTAGAATGGCATCATACCTCATTGGTGTTCATGTTAGACTGTGTGCCAGATCCAGTCTGCCAGATGATGAGAGGGAAGTGACCCTCTTTGTACAGCTTGCCGGATATGACGTCATCACACGCTTTCATAATAGCTTCCGCTATAACATAATAATTTTGACGAAAGGTCAATACAATATTTACATAAAAGAAGGTTGTTAAAACAGAATGTAAACATAATTAAACAAGTAACAGGTGTGGGTGGGCCATGATTCGGCACGAATGTGTCGGCTCGACCAGCGTGATACCACAGCCTTACAGAAAACCAGCGTGAAACAACTACAGCGTTGTGTTTCGCCGTGTGAATGAGATTACTTGAGGCCCAATCCTACTCCCCCAATCCTTAATCCCCAGAAGGTCGGCCACTCGTGACTCCGATTTTGTTGCAGGTGTGCATGAGCAGCGATGATTGCTTACCATCAGGTAATCCGTCAGCTCGTTTGCCGACCTATCATATAAAAAAAGTAATCCTATGGCCATATATTTATAAGTTAAATGTCTGACTGAAAAGGATCATCATGAGCATGACTTACCAATTTTCTGATCTAAACCAAACTCTATATTAACTTTAGCAGCAGCTTTCTTTAGAATACCCATTGCAATGATGACGGGAAGCTGCAAAATATAATACAAACAATATCAATTCCACTTATTTTATAAGCTAATATATAAAAATCTACAATATCCTGATATTAAAATGTATATCATCGACATCAGCTTATAAGTGCTCACTGCTGTGCAAAGGCCTCTTCTCACACAGAGAAGGTTTAAGCATTAATCACCATATGCTTGCTCAAGGCAGATTGGTATAATTAGAGATTAGAAATAACAAGTCCAGGTTCCTGAAAATGTTTTCCTTCACCGTATGTCAGTAGTATTTAAATAGAAAATTAAAAACTTTTCTGAGTCACATTGGTACTTGCCAGGTTTCGAACCTGCACTTTCATGCATGAAAATCGTTAACTATTGCTTAAATGTAGAACTTGAAGTGTGTGTGAGATAGTGAGTTTGTGATGTAAAGAAATCTAAGTGCCTGGTGCGAGTTTTTTTGCCAACTTGAAGTTGGCCAATTTTGTTAGAGCAACCCAACGAGAGCGCCCAGCGTCTTAAACGTGTAGATCGCCTTAACATAAATCACACTTGCATCAGCCACTCGGATAGGCGAAAATTAAGGAAAGGGGGAAAATAATGATAGCCGCACGACACAGGAGAAAATCCTAGTGTATGGCAACATTATTAAGAAAAAAGAACTTGATCATTATAAGGTTAGAGCCTTGTTGGCCTCGTATGGTGCTATACAAATCTTATTAATAAATAGAATAACTAACCGGCATGCGTTCTTCAATACCTCCTATGGGGAAGTTCATGATAGACCTCATAGTTTGAGACCCATACAACCTGTCGTCAGGTACATCCAACTCCCCCATAGTATCTTTTTCTTTTCTCTGTAACATTATAAAAATAAAAATAAATTAGTATTACAAAAATTTATCAACCTTGATCTAGACCTAGAACTATCGAAAATATTTTTACTATAACTTTCGTGAGTAATTCTAAATTAATTATATTATTGCGACACGCGACTTTCGCCGCGTCGCGAGTCGCGGAATGCTGCTCATGAATATGGGCTTCTAGCATGGCTTGAAACTAGTCGAGTATCTCGTGAAATTATTACGTTATGTTTTTGGTGGTGTTTTTAATTTCACTCGGTAATATTAGCAAATAAAATAACAGCTGATCGTAAGTGCGGCGGCAATTACCTCATGGAAAGCACAACAAGCGCCCGCCGTCGAATTGACACGTTACTATTGTTTTGAGGTCTCATTCGAGTTCAACGTTTTACAACTAGATAAATTACAAACACTTCATGTAAAATTCACACTGTATTATAGTAAATTAGATTTTCAAAAATCGATTCTAAAACTAAACGTGGGTCTTTTCTTCACGAAATGTCTTTCACGCACAGTACCTAATAAATATTTGAGTAATACTAATGGTTCTCACTAAACTTACCATTCCTCGAGAACTGCCTTTGGCAGCCGTACAAATTGGACACGACATTTTTTTATTTATTATCTGATTCACTCAGTATATTTTATCACTAAAATCTTACAGCTACAAACTACTAAAAATTTTACAACACGAAAATTTTATCTTTGAAAATATTCACAAAAAATTGTCAAACTGACATAGGTGTCAGTGACAGACAGCTGAAAAGAACTAAATTTGAATTTCACCTGCCATTGTTGTTGGTAGTAAACCCCTTGTTCTACAAGTCTATATTTTGCAAGAATTATTTATGGCATAGATGTCTTGTAGTAGAGATTAATGGAATGTGTCAGGATTTGATGCATCTAGTTGTTGTTCCATTAAATATACTGTGTGGAGAGCCAAGCTTTCACACAAATTAATCTGTTTGAGCAAAGTGATACCACAGCCTCACAGAAAACTGGGGTGAAACATCAGCATTGGCCAAAAGCCATGTAGTGAGGTAATCGAAGGCCCCTTTCCCTCTCTTCATTCCTCCCCAATCCCTAAATAAAAAAAAACACTAAAGGCCAGCAACACACTTGTAACTCCTCTGATGTGTGCGTGGCCATGCAAATTGCTGACCATCAGCCAACATATTACTATGTTGGCTTGTTTGCCACCGCACAAAAAATAAAACATTTAAAATTATTGTCAACCTCAAATATGTAGCCTTGGTATCTCTATATCACAACAAGGCTATCTCTAGGTAGGTATGAGAAAAAAGCAAACTAACATCTTAAACCAGATAGTGGTAAATCTATATTTTTTTAATCAGATTGGACCTAAAGTGATAGATATATAGATATCAGATAGAGTGATAGATAGACCGAAATATTTTACAACAGATATCAAATAAGACATCTACTTTCTTTTATCACAAAACAATTTGCAGCATTTGAAACTAAAATAAATAGTTTGTAATTTTAAAATGATAGTTGAGAGTGATTGTTTGGTCTGTTGTACATTGTCACACTTACATTCATACAAAAAAAAACTTTAACAGAACGGCTATTAAGTTAGGAACAGCAACTTGTAGTAGTAAGATTTATCAGTCTGGCTGGGGTCTATAGTGATTTGTCATTAGATTCCATATTGAATACAAGGATATCTCCCAGCACTTCATTCACATTAGACACTTACATAGCTTCCAAAGAACTAGAACCCTGAATCATGTGATTGGAACAAAGATTATCATAGTTCTTATTTTGAAATAATGATTTCACCAAATTAATCCATTACATTAAGGATAACACACACATTATTTCACTTTAAAAGTTAAGCTCGTGTTATTTAGATTCTCAGTCGCAATCCATTAAGAGAATGTTTTTTAATAAAATTTAAATAAACCTCAGGTACAATAATACTATGAAGCCCAGGTGTATTTTCTAACCAGAACACCTGGCAATTTTGAATGTTGTTTGATGATGAAATTTAGGCCTTCAGTAATAAGTAAATTAAAATGAAAATTGGTGTTAATTCAACAGAAAAGTTTTATATTAAATGTTCTTTCTAGTGGTCTGTAATGGTAATGTCATGTGACTTCACCAGGATTTATAACATAGCATAAAACTTATCATTTGTTCAACATAAAAATAAGAAAGTTAACTAACCTGTCAATGTAATGAAGTGCATGTCTTTTCCCTTCCCTCAGGTATTTTTTCTTTATTACTTCATCGATCGATACGATAATTTTTCCAGGTTCTTACGAATTTACTTATCGCCAGCATGTCTTTTTAAAAATATTAAGGTTTATGGGGTTACGCAACTTACCGCTAAGACACTGGAAGTCGAAAAGCTCGTTTTCTTTATTGACTGGGTAACGCATCTTAGATTTCTGGATGTTTTGAATAACGTTGAGGCAGTTATTTTAAAACAGTTTGCCATGATTTCGTCAAAATATCCTTCAAAATGTTATTTTTTCTGCAAAGATGATCAAATAGGGAAATTTCAAAAATGTTCTAAAAATTGAAACGTCGCAGACAACAGATTAAAAACTACAGTCTATTTTAGTTTATGCCTGATAGTTGGCCAGAAAAATATAACGGTGAGGATATAAAAAAACTATTTTCAATATACCTTTGTTTTATAATCCTGAATAGAATTCGCTATGGATTACGACAGCATTAAATAAGACCTCAAATTATTATTTCACAATTTACGGTCTTGCTTGACAGATTGAAAGGCAGTGACAAGTGACAGTGACAGTTGACTTGAAAATAAACATCACGAAGGAATTATAATAGGTAGGTACCTAATTTTCTTTAAAACCTATGCGCCAAACATAGAGGATTTATTCTAAAGTCTAAGAAACCAAATAACAGACATGTGACGATAATTAAGATGTAACGACAACACTGCATTGGAGAGTCTAGTCGGTTGCCATTCAAGAAAGACAAAAAACCTTATCTAGTATAAAAATATTTTTTTTCTTTTATGGCATAAAATAATCTATAAATCTATATATTTTTGCCGTATACCTACATAAGATTTTTTTGGTTTTTCACCATGGCTGACAACTATTAAGCTTAGGATGAGCATTTTTTTAAGATACCTACTAAAAAACCTATACATTATCATGGTTTATGAGGTGCAGACTGGTGGATAGACTAAGAACGAGACGGCAGGACCGTGTAATCTGAAGAAGAAAACATAATACCTATAATATTGGGTCGTGCCGTGTCGCGTAGTGCTAAACACTTTTCGGTTTCGTAATATATTCAACATGTCATATGTATGAAACTTAGTAGGGTTTCGAATTGCATGACCTGCATGGTGAAGGTCAGCAATCCAGCCAAACAACCATAAGTCTCAAGTGGTAAGAAGCTTGGATGACACCCCTTCTAAGCTTTTCGAAGGGGTTTTTCTTATGCAGTTCTAATACCTATCAATCATCACATTAAAAATTAATATCTTCATGCGTCATAACCGTTCAATCTAACCTATCTAGGCACTACTTTATAATACACTCAAACTAAATAAAAATAATGTAATGATTGCTAAAGCATCTTAAACAAATGATATAATATTACCAGCAGTTCACCCATGTGAAGCCGGTGCGGGTCGCTAGTACAGCATAATAAAAATAACTTAAATTATATTTAAAATTACCTTTAGTAATTTCAGGAGGTAAGTATATAATGTTACATTTACGTTTTATACTTGTACTATTCTATCGATAAATTCTTATTTTATTTTAGCTTTATTATAAAATTTACTGAATTTGGAACGCATCCATAATCGCTAGCGACAACAGCGCCCCTAGCGTAAATGGTCGAAAATTGTTAATCGGACATGTTCGGGTTTTCTCGGGTTAGTCACGCCTAGACTCGTTCGAAAAGCGAAACCAAGTCATTCCACGGCGATGTACGAAGACTGATGCTCTTGTCGTGGACTCCCTGAGCAAACGTGCTATTTTACTCATTGTAACGGGCTTTGATATCCGATAAAGATATTTTTATAAGTATAATGTTGTGATTTAAACCGTCGTTTGTGGTGTTAAGTGTTCCTTACGTTTAAGTGAAAAAATATACAAAGAATATTGTGTGTGGTGCAATAGTGCTCACGGCAGTTCCCTTATCCTGGATTCTAAAGGATTGTTGTTTAACCAGCAAAGAGATAATCTTTAATACGGTAAGTTTTAATTAAGTTCAATGCAGCGGATAATAATTCGAAGAGAGAGAACGCGTGGCGTTTATTGGAATGGCTTCCGTTTATCGACTCGCGTGCGCGGTAATGGCTGACTTTCTTTTCTCTCACAGAAGGGATTTCGTTGTTAGATGTTGACGAGAATATACCTAAGTCAGCATCGCAACGTGGACTGTTTAACGATTAGTATATTTTTTATTACATTCTGTGGACGTAGGTGGTAGATTACACCGAGTGGGTGGAGGCAGGGAATGTAATCAAAATGTTGCGGCACGGCAGGCCTAGTATACCGGTCGGTCGCGGTCCTCGGTCGTGCATCGTACTCGTTCGTAGTGTTGTCTATTCGATAAGGCGTTTAGCTTTTGAAACCGACGCACGTTCATACTAAATATCATCTCAGTTGGTAAATAATATATGAAGATGTAGGATTGTGTCCGTCTAGTATTTACATTCCGCAATATTTTATAAATCAGCAGATACTTGATAGTGATAATAAATTAATGTGTTTGAACTTTGCACTTTTTCTATGAATGAATTTTTATGACTCATCATTACAGAATTTTGAATGGATGTATCGTTTAAGATTTTAGCTAATGGAGAGATAGCGTAATACCTACCTCTCAACTACACTGGCGTCTTGGCAAGACACCTTAAAATTTTAATGTAAATTTGGTTTACCTATTATCCTAATTAAGTCTTCTAGTTGGTTCAGGTACTAAATAACTTGGGCAATTAACAAACATATTTCGGCACCAAATATAATAAATTAGTACATACCTATTTAAGGTTAAACAATGACGAATTATTAGGTGTAAAATGGATTTTTTTGTTTAATATAGGTACTTAAAAGAAAATATTAATAAATATCCAAATTAATGTTTATGTATGTCGTGATTTCTTGCTATTTGTTCGCAAAATACGATTCTGTTATCTTTACCTACATTAAAAGCGTAGTCGATATTTTTTTCTATTATTTTTTTACGACTTTAAAGCATTATGACAAAATGTCGTGTAATATTTTTTTAGCAAGTTTTCTTTCGTTGTAATAGACACTCTACTCAAAAATTGTATAGTGTGTTTATTGAGGTAGATCGATTAGGTCCCTTGTTATTGTAGTTAAAAAACAGGCAGGCAGGTAAATGAGATCTTTTTTTTTTTGCCCCCACTTGACAAAATACAAAGGCCTTTTTTTCTAATTTCTTTCGTCCCTTTATATGCCAATTCGTTGTCTTTGAGTTTGAGGTTTCTTAAATATTTGTTTTTGATACTCTGAAGTTATTTATCCCTAAACCCTGGCATGCATGTTGAACGTATCCGCCTGTAGCGCCAACTCTTGTGCTGTTCCCATTTTATTTTGTAATCTGGCTTGCTGGCAGGCGGTGAAATACAATAAATGCTGGATCCGTCAAAAATTACGATACCGGCGAATTCGAAGCGCTTAAATACATAATTGCGGCACCAACTTGATAGAATCCGGCACTCCTCTACTCAAGAATAACTAAAGAAAAGATAAAAATATCTACTGATAGTATTTCGATAATTGATTAGGCCCGTAGTATTATCTTGTAAACCGCAATGTCATCCAGATGCCGATTATTATATATTATGATAAATTAAAATTTTAACTACATGTAATAATACATTTTATACCTGAATAAAGTGGGTAACATATGGGCTAATCATAATTTTTCTTCCGATCCTCATAAATACGTCTGTCTGCCAAAAAAGATCGAGATCGGCAAAGGCCACTCCCTACTACGGAACTGGTCCTTCATTTTCCTTAATATTGTGGTTAGTTTCTTCACGACCTTCTCCAGGTCATCAACCTTCCCAACTGCTCACCTATTATAATCAGGAAACATCTGTTTATTGTTTTTCAACTAAATACTAACGTAGTTTATTTTGAAAGCGTTTTACACACTGTTTTCGCTGAATTTTCTAGTTTGTATTTTAAGTACACAAATACGCAGTTTCCATGGTCCTCAAAAAATCGATATTCAACTCAACACTCAACTTAATTGAATAATGGAACCTTAAAGAACTAACTTACGGAAAAAATATTAGTTGACTCTATACGCGGACATGAATGATTAACGAGTAGGAATAAAAATATTTTCGGCCCTAACAAATTGCAATTTGCCTTAAGAAATTCTCATACATTTGTTTCGATACTGACTCATTTTATATAAAAACATCCATCCATTTTTGCTCTCAATATATATCGTAATCCACAAGTGCCTTATCAGATCCCAAACTACAACAGGCCTTTGTAAAGAGGTTACTAGTTAATGCCGTATGTATCCCTGTACGGTGACCAAGAGCGACAAATAGACCAGATCATTGGGTTTAGCTCTTCGACATCAAAACCCATTTCCTGGTAGGGATGACCGACATGTAGTACTACGTCTTTGGAGATATTGATTGAAAGAAATTCATGAAGAGACGTCATCAGTAGTCGTCGTCATCAGTGTAGCTCGACGTTCTGATAACGGACCCTCTTTTTGAGAGAACACATGCATGATTGATATTATAGCGTGTGTATTGTATGGCTGCTTGTCCCCAAACTGTGTAGGTCTTCCATTTCTATTGGCCGTGTACTTAGGGTATTGATTAAGTAGAATTACCAAACATTCGTTCATTCAATTCATTCATTCATTTTTGTAAAACTCAAGTTTTTCTAATTCCATAAGATAAGACTGTGTACAGACTATTTAATGAATATTTTTTTTATTATAATTATTAATTGAATATGATTTATTAACTATTCAGCGAAATTATTGTGGTCATAGTGAAAGCTACAAAGTAACGATCATCTAATTGACTTTTTTAAATAAGCTTATGAAAATTCATATTACGTGATTTTTAAGTCAAAAAGGAACGTAAATCTTGGCTCTGACTGGGCCATGATGGGGTCTAAACGTGACATTTGTTGTTCCAGGTCTCGTCTACGAGCTCGCAGCGCTGTAACCGCACTATGAGAGTGCGTCTCACACGCTTATGATCTCAATATAGAACGAAATACACGTTTGAAGCCCGTATCGTACATCACAATGGCCTTTCTGTGAGTATACATTTATCGGTGTTTCGAATTGTCGATGTTTTTCGTTTCTCCGATTTTTCTTTTTCATTATTTTATCGTTACGCTACCACGTTCACTCCCTCGTTGCGAACAGCATGCCAAATTATTATTTTAGTTAATCCCCTTTATGATGATGCTGAGGCTTTCGTCGGCGTGTACCTTATATATCAGTGCACTGACCGCGTCGGGGTCGCCCGCGCTATCTTGGTACTCACCTATTTTTAACTGATTTATTGATTAGTCACTATTCTTTATAATAAACTCATATTGTTAATAAACAACGGCCCTAATTTAAGTCGGCAATTGCATACATTGTTTTTTTACCGTGTCAACTGTTATCACGGAAGTTAAATGTTACTGTAAACTGCATAATCAATTATATACTCAAAAATAATTGAAAGTCAAATTAATGATACGACATATGACCTGTAACGATATAATATTGACGCACATGTTAAAGATAGGTTGGTACCGATATCGTTTAAATGGGATGTGGGTGACTGCGTCTCACTAGAACAGCACGCGAATTCGCTCCGACCGCACTGGACCTCTCCGAGCCAATACGTGTACTCGTGCGCATCGCGGCTAAATAATACCTATAAAATACGCGATAGGTCCTCATCGTCGAATCGTTAACAGGCCACACTGGACCATTGTATAGTAGCACTTAGGCGAGTAGCAGGCGGTGGAGCGGTGCGGTGCGATGGGAACGAAGCGGCGACAGCGGTTGGTCCGTCGCACGGGCGCGGGCAGTGCGCCTGAGTGGGTGTCTCGCGTTGCAGATGCATGGGGCGGGCGGGCGGCTGCAGTGCGACGAGTGGGCGGCGGCGCGCGCGGTAGAGTGCCGGCCACATGCGCCCGCGCCATGTGGCGCGTGCTGCTGGCCCTGGGGGCCGCGTGCGCCACCGCGCGCGCCTCTCAAGACGTGGTCCTCTCCTTCAGCGACCCTGTGACGGCGCCCTATTCGTTCTTCAATCATCTGGCCGTCGACCGAAACACCGGCCGGGTGTACGTCGGTGCCGTCAACAGAATCTACCAACTCTCCCCCGACTTGGAAGTTGCACAGTCGATCGTCACGGGCCCTGTTAATGACTCTGCCCTCTGCACCTTCGACTGCCCTTCTAATTATGTGAAGAAACCTACGGACAATGTGAATAAAGCTCTAGTGATTGACTACGCTACCAGCCGCCTGATCACATGTGGTTCGGTGCTGCAAGGGTTGTGTTCTGTACGAAACTTGAATAATATTTCTCACGATGTGCGCGAAGTGCGTGAGCCAGTTGTGGCGAACAATGCAACTGCCTCTACCGTGGCATTCATTGCTCCAGGACCTCCTAATCCTCCGATGACACAAGTTATGTACGTAGGCGTCACTTTTACAGGCAATTCGCCTTATCGTTCTGAAGTTCCTACAGTGAGCAGTCGCTCCCTTGAAGATGACCGTTTATTTATGATAGCTAGAACGGCGGTTACGACTGGAACGAGAATGTTTGTCAATTCGCTTTCTCGCGAACGCTATCCAATTAATTATGTCTACGGTTTCAACTCGGAAGGATTCAGTTATTTTTTAACAACTCAATTGAGGGCTGTGGGTTCTGACACATATTACAGCAAACTTGTCAGAGTCTGTCATGATGATGAAAATTACTATTCCTATACTGAAATTCCAATGTCATGTACTGGAGAAGGTGGTGGAAATTATGGATATAACCTGGTACAAGCAGCGTTTGTCGGTAAAGCTGGTTCCGTTCTAGCTGGAGAGTTAGGGATAACTGCTCAACATGACGTGCTGTTCGCTGCTTTTAGTCAGAGTGAATCAATCAATACTAACACTCCTTCTGATCTATCTGCACTGTGTGTTTATTCCCTCAAAGCAATCCGACGCAAATTCATGCAAAATATAAAGACTTGCTTCAGTGGTAATGGTTCTAGGGGTCTAGATTTTATATCGCCATCCCACGCATGCATTGGAACAAAGCTACAATCAATTAGCGAAGATTTCTGTGGACTTGATGTGAATACGCCCCTGGGAGGTGAACAACCAGTGGAGGCAGTGCCTGTTGCAATATTTACTAAGAGGTTAACAGCGGTTGCGGCGACGGCCACTGGCGATTATACCGTTGTGTTTGCTGGTACTGCTCAGGGGCACCTCAAGAAGATCGTCGTTGAGAGTGCCACCTCCGCGTTTGAGTACGGAGATATCGTTGTCGACGAGGGCTCTGCTGTAAATAAGGACCTGCATTTCGATACTCAATTTATGCATTTATATGTGATGACTGAACGCAAAGTGTCTAAAGTGAAAGTTCAAGAGTGTAGCGTTTATAAATCATGCTTAACGTGTCTCGGAGCCAAAGACCCGTATTGTGGATGGTGTTCTTTAGAAAATAAGTGTAGCTTGCGATCAGACTGTCAAGACGCAGCTAAAGATCCTTTGTATTGGATCTCTTACCGTAGCGGCCGTTGTACAACTATTACCCAAGTAACACCAAATCAGTTGCAACGAACGACTGCTAGAACGTTAGATTTACTCATAGAAAACTTGCCAACGCTCAATGGACAATTCTTGTGTGCATTTACAGCTCTAGATCGTACTCTCACTACTAATGCTACTAGAAAACCTTATGGCGTTAATTGTACCACTCCGCGTACCGACACGCTGCCCTCTATACCCACCGGCCAGCATCATTTTACAGCGAAATTGTCGGTTCGAACCACCCAAGGGCCTGATTTTGTTGCTACTAACTTTACATTTTTTGACTGCAACACGTACAGCTCGTGCACGCAATGCGTAAGCTCCTCTTTCCCTTGCGATTGGTGTGTCGATGGACACCGTTGTACACATGACACAGCTGAAAATTGCCGAAACGACATTCTAGTCACCGGTGTTAGTAGAATCGGCCCCAGTTATCGCTCAGGGCCCGGCTTCTGTCCCACTATAAATTCAACGTCTGACGGCACAAACGAGATTTTAGTTCCATCCGGTGTAAAGAAAGCTATAAAAGTTAAAGTCCATATAATAGGTCAATTTATCGTTCAGACAAGGTTCGTTTGTCAATTTAATATAGAGGGGCGTGTGACTCATGTCAACGCTCAACTCCTTGCTGACACAATTTACTGTGAAGCTGTTGAATTTACTTACACATCTCGAGCTCCAAATATTACCGCTTCTTTTGCTGTTATATGGGGAGGATCCAAGCCATTAGACAATCCAGACAATACTCACATCTTAATTTACCGTTGTAATGATATGGCAGATAATTGCGGTATGTGTCTCGCGCTCCCCGAAAAGTTTGGATGTGGTTGGTGTCAAGGATCCGATAGATGCGAAGTTCAAGAACAGTGTGGTGTTCCTAGTGTGTGGTTGAATCGTACTCAAACCTGTCCTAATCCAGAAATACACTCATTTAGGCCTCAATTAGGGCCCTGGGACGGCGGTACTAATATAACTATTGAAGGTATTAATTTAGGTCGCAACATATCTGATATTTATAATGGCGTTACGATTGCAGGCATCAAATGTCAACCCATAATCGAACTTTACGTAAAAACAAAACAAATTGTCTGTACTGTAGATGGACCGGGTGAAGAAGTGCCTCGAGACGGCCCTGTAGTCGTACGCGTTGCGGACTATCGCGGTGAATCAAAACATCATTATGCGTTTGTAAACCCTAAAATCAATTCAATCCAACCGAAATATGGTCCTCAATCTGGGGGTACTAAGTTACGTATAACAGGCGAATATCTTAATGCAGGGAGTAACATTCAAGCATTTATAGATGATTTGCCATGCGCGATTCTGTCTGTATCACACGAAGAAGCTGTCTGTAGAACTAGTCATTCATATCAAATTAAAATGGGTACTTTGCGAATGCGTTTCGATAATGGGATGCGAACACTAGAACGTGAAAAGTTTGAATACATGGAGGATCCTATTGTTGTATCTGTGGAATCAGGCCCACCTTTAACGACGCAAAGAAAACAACCAAAGGGTATTCCATCCGGCGGTATAAGTATCAAAGTGACTGGCCAAAATTTCCATACAATTCAATTTCCGCAGATATACGTGTACCACGATAACCGACCCTATATCGCACCTTGTAGCAGGATTGATTATCAGTCGCACCTTATTTGTGAATCTCCGGGAATAGAAAGCGCTGGTCTTGTTCTAGATCCAGATAGACCTCTGGAATTAGAATACGGTTTTAATATGGACGATGTTCAAAGTGTACAAAATCTGACTAGTAAAAGAGGCGAAGCGTTCTTACTTTACCCCGATCCCATTTATGAGAGATTCGACGAAGATGTAAAGTATTTTAAGTCTGAATATTTAACAATTAATGGTCAAAATCTCGACAGAGCTTGCACTGAGTTTGATGTAGAAGTTCATATAGGGGATAGTTTATGTAACGTGACATCTCTGTCACGTCATCAATTAACATGCCGTCCGCCTTCGCGAGATGAACTTCCAGATGGCGTAGATACACCCGAAGTAGTAGTCAAAGTTGGACGTGCTCTCACGTACAAGATTGGTAAATTATCTTATTCATCGCAAGCTGGTCTCCAAGCCGCCATTGGCAAACCAGCTTTAATAGGAATCGGGGTCAGTGCCGGTATACTCCTTTTGATATTTTTCGGATTTTTAGTTATGTATAGGAGAAAATCAACTGAAAATATTAGGGTATTAAAGAATATGCAAGAACAAATGGATATTTTAGAGTTAAGAGTAGCTGCTGAATGTAAGGAGGCGTTTGCCGAGTTGCAAACAGAAATGACGGATTTGACTGGAGATGTGACAGGCGGTATACCTTTCTTAGATTACCGTACGTATGCTATGAAAATATTGTTCCCTAACATCGACGACCATGCCGTCCTGCAATGGGAGCGCCCAGAGCTTATTAGAAAAGACAAAGGTCTCAGAATGTTTGGGCAGTTAATTATGAACAAAACATTCCTTCTATTATTTATTCGTACTTTAGAAAGCAATAGATATTTTTCAATGCGCGATCGTGTTAATGTAGCTTCTCTTATTATGGTTACTCTTCAAAGTAAGATGGAGTATTGTACTGATGTATTAAAGACATTATTAGCGGAGTTAATAGAAAAGTGTATGGAAGGAAAGAATCACCCTAAGTTGTTGTTGAGACGTACCGAGAGCGTCGCCGAAAAGATGTTGAGCGCTTGGTTCACATTCCTCTTGTATAAATTCCTGCGCGAGTGCGCCGGCGAACCACTGTACCTGTTGTTTAGGTCGATGAAAGGTCAAGTCGACAAAGGGCCTGTAGACGCGATCACTTCCGAGGCACGATATTCCCTAAGCGAGGAAAAGCTCATTAGGCAGTCCATTGATTTCAAACCCATGACTGTAAGTGTGTCGATATCACAGCAGACGTTATTCGTTAGTGGTTTAGAGGCTACCACTGAAAACGTTCACGTTAAAGTTCTCGACTGTGATACGATAAGTCAAGTAAAAGAAAAATGTTTAGACGCAATTTACCGTGCAACTCCATATTCCCAGAGACCAAGTCGTGATGACCTCGACTTGGAATGGCGCACGGGCGCCTGCGGCCGTCTTATCCTCTACGATGAGGATAGCACTACTAAATGCGAAGGCGAATGGCGCAAGCTCAATACTCTTAATCATTATCGCGTACCGGATGGCGCATGTCTTAGTCTCGTTGCCAAACAAAGTTCCGTATACAATTTATCGAACATGGAGAAGAATGACAAGTCCCACACTTATGAAACACTTAATCGCGGTAAATACGGTTCGGCTAGTCCACCAGCCAGTCCCCTCAAGTATGAACATGGTGGTGGTTTCAAATATTGGCATTTAGTGCGCCACCACGATGATGACGCACGCAAAGAGGGAGAGCGTGGAAATAAAATGGTCTCGGAAATATATCTCACCCGTCTTCTCGCCACCAAGGGCACTCTGCAAAAGTTTGTCGATGATTTATTCGAGACTATTTTTAGCACAGCGCACCGTGGCTCGGCGCTTCCTCTCGCTATAAAGTACATGTTCGACTTCCTCGACGATCAGGCGTTGCAGCATACAATCTCCGATCCGGAGGTCGTGCACACCTGGAAGAGTAATTCCCTTCCGCTACGTTTCTGGGTCAATCTGATTAAGAATCCCAACTTCGTTTTTGACGTTCATAAGTCTAACACTGTAGATTCTTGCTTGTCAGTCATTGCGCAAACGTTTATGGATTCTTGCTCCACATCTGACCACATCCTTGGTAAGGACTCGCCGTCGTCCAAGCTTCTTTACGCGAAAGACATTCCGGTATATAAGGAGTGGGTGGAGCGTTATTATGCGGATATTAAGTTAATGCCAGCGATATCCGATCAGGATATGAACGCTATGCTCGCGGAGGAGTCCCGTCTCCACACTAAAGAGTTCAACACGAACTGTGCGCTGAACGAGCTGTACGCGTATGCAGAGAGGTACAACGAGCAGCTAACGGTGACCCTCGAGGAGGACGAGTTCTCGCAGAAGCAGCGGCTCGCGTACCGCCTCGAGCAGGTGCACGGGCTGATGTCGCACGACTATAACGTGTGATCGCCCGTGTGGGAGGCCCGTGACACCAACCCCACCGCCCTGTATATAAAGCCCCCGCACATATCTATGCTGGCAAATATTGTATATATTAGATAGTGTACAGTCATTAATATTGTAATTATTGTATCATTTCTGCGGTCCGATGTCGTTTTTTAATTTTATATAATGAAATTTGTATTAATTTTACACGACGAGCTCGGCCGGCCGCGGTCGTGCCACAGTAAGCATCGTAATAAAAATTGTGTATGTCTGTCTATGTGTGCTCGCGTCGTACGAGTTAATGTTACGTCGATCGGTGTAAAATGTGTGTCGCAAATGAAATCGCATGTGAGCTCGCCGGCGAGCGAGATTGTCTCTCGCCGACGGGCGATTTTAAAATTTGTACTCACTACTTAACGAAATATCCGACAGTGATGCCCTGAACGATTCCAATAAATAAATATCGTCGAATATAAACATTTGTTTGATTTGTCGGCGGTAGTGAGCAGCGCCATTGTCGCGCACGACGAAAGCCCCCGCGTCTCGGCAGCTGTCGGCAGGGTGAGCGCGGTACGACCATGCCACCTCGTCTCGCTAGCTCGCGTAACCCTTGTCGGTCGCGTCACTCAACTGTGGTGTCCAGCACGTCACATCTCATATCACCAATCATGTGTATGTCGTTGCGTTGAGGCACGCCGCCGGCCCACGAGGGTTGCTACGCGCGCCGCGCGGCGAGACGGTCATGGATGAACCTACGCGGCCCTGCTGTTTCAGCCGGTACGTGCGGATCGTGGCAAGAACGACATTCGCGGTCGTCAACAACATTTACTGCATCCCCGCTTACGTGGTGTGGATGATGGCGCTGCGCCTCGTCAGACCCTTGTTCGCCCCCCTCTATTGGAAGATCGAAGGACTCATGTATCACTGGCTGCTGGCGATGGTGTCTATGTGGGCTTGGACTGCTGGATATGAAAGTAAGTCAGTTTTGTTGTTCGGAGGAGGCGCGCCAAATACCTTATCTGAGTGGTTAACATTCGTTTCTATAAGCCGCTGAGTGGCAGTTAGTTTTGAATAGCGTAATTAGAATGTATGTGTTAATGTTCAGATTACGTTTAAGATAAGCGTTCTGAAAATTTAAAAACTTTTACCTTTGTTCTTTGTGGACGATGTTGTTGGAAAGAGATATGCACGAGCGATTTGTCACATGGCGCGCCTCTCATAATACATATGAGCTCAGCAAATGATCCTGTACATGCTGATTATTACATACTTAAAAGATTCTACAGTGAGTGATAGAGATATTACATGGAAAACAATGTTACGCATCTGTTAATTCAGCTTGCATTATGGGCATACTTTCAAGGAACTTATTAAATCACTACTGCATTGTAATGTACCGATGTAAAGCAACCGGATATCGTAATTATGAACCCGAACCGACGCGATATAAACTTATGTAAGGTATACAACTATACATATTTCAAGAATACAACGATTGCTGTGGTAAAGGTAAGTAGGTGTAAAGTTTAAAAAGTACCAGAAGACCTTTTATTTTCCATCATCGTCAAATTATATTTATATAGGGAAAATAACATTCTATTTAACATTAACGTTTATAAGAATCTTCTGTGATCTTTTAGTCATAATTAGATTTATTAATCTTCCCGATTGCTACCATATTTAAACTTTGCCAGAATGGTTTAAAATTATACTATCTTATCTTTATATGATATCATTTAAGAAATATTCAAGATTGCTTTTGTAGCCACTTAAAATTGCCTTGACAAACGTTGTTATCATAAAGTAGTACCTCACACGTATTATTATTCTAGCACATGTTTTATGAACACCATGACTGATGTCTGTAGTGTACCTATATGTGAATAAGAGGATCAGGTGACACGTCAGAAGCAGATGTTTGCAAGGTGACACAAGACGAAACACAGTATCTACAAATGAAACTACGTAATACATTACATTACCAATGTGAGATAGCTTCATTCACGCGACTGCATGGTAAGCTTAATCGAGTTGTAAAAGTGGGCTACCGTCCGGCGGACACGTCTGGCGACGACGACTACACGGATTAGCGACCAATCATTTCAAGATAATACGCCTATGTAATATCATGTTACTCAATAGGAGGAATTAAGTTTCACATTTGGCGACCAACTACGTCAGCTAAGTAATTGATTTTCGAATAAACAATAGTGTTTCGAAAGGTTGGTCGCGAGTGGTCGGAGACCGGTCGTGGATGGCGCGCGCTGTATTGACCTTATGCGGCTGCGTAGTTTATGCGCGGCCGCCTGAGGACGGTCGATGACCGTCGCCGCCCGCGCGCAGCCCCCGCGCTAGGAATGCTGCCTCCCCCCACGTCATGTCACGTTGCATTTCGAGTGGCGAATTTGCATGTTGTTGTCGAGTCAGCGCGCTCACGATCGACATTTCAAGTTTTTGAGATTTTGCACGTGGTGAAAGCACGTGAAAGTACATTGCCGGATTGTTTAAACCGATTTAAATCATCTCATGGTACGCTTTTTAGATTGATGGTTTGGTACCATTGACATTAACAATGACAAAATTGTTTAGCGCGCTTTCGCTTCCCTTTTGTTCAAATAGAGAAATCGAACCGTAATCCACATTTATCTGTAAAAATAGAGACAACTAGTTACTGTAGAAAAAACACATTATTTATTTGAAGTATAACGTTCCCTTTGAACGAGCATCCGAAGTTGTCTCGAGTCATCGTCACTTCATTCGAATTCTGTCCACATAAGACCTCCGGAGATAAATTAACATTGAAAGACTTAACACAAACAAATGATATTCAGACCGTGTCCACCTACAATCATTATTGGTGGATTGCGTAGTATCATTCTCGGATTTATAAATTCCTTTTGGTACATCCTTCGATTGTGGCGGTTTGCGTTTCAAATTGAGACCTTCCTGTATATAAATCAACCGTCGGGTGCGTGCGACAAAGGACAAAATCTTTGTAGGGAATTGTCGTTTTGCCATAACTTGGCGAAAGTGATGTTAATGAGGGCACAGCACCAGATGTCTGGAGAACTGGATCCGTACCACTATAACACGCATCTGTAAACCTGTGCGGACGTAACTCAATATTTTACATACTGCTTTAGTCAGTAAGAAGTGTGTCACGCTAGGTTTGACATGCAATGTTCATTGTATTATATAAAAATACTTGTGTAAGTTAAATATTGTTATTCTTGTGTGACACACAAATGGTCCAGAGGAAAAACAGTCACTGACTTCCTATAAAAGAGATATAGAAAAAATACAGGCAGATATAAAGAACTAATACTAGTATAGACAATATTTCGTTGGCCTTATGCCAAACAAATTGGGGTCACCGCTGAATCATAACAAATTGACTGTCGCAATTAGTAACAAAAGTTAGCTAGTTTATTATAAAAAATGCACGTGGTTATGAAACCCGATTGACTATAATAACAGAATTGTTTGATGTAGCTCTGACCGTCAGAAGCAACTGGTATGGCATTGGTTCAGTCACACGCCAAAATAACAATGGTCTTATGACGAGTGATGTGATTTCCTTGTTATATCACATTTTGTTACAAATTCACATTAAGTAAGAAAAAAAAAACTAACACACTATATAGGTCCCTATTTGCAGTTTGGTTTAATGTCTATGACGCGAAAAATAATACATAGTCTTATCCTTGTTCTACCTAAATATAGGAACACGACCAGTGATGTAGGTACTGGATGTCCGCATCCGTCGATTTTCAAGGAAGCATGTAAACCTTTGATGTAGGACTTAATTGCAAATTCCATAAATTGCTATTAACTTCTCTTAAACTTCATAACTTCATTGCAAAAATTAAGAACAATCCGATTATTTCGAGTTGAGATAGAGGTATATCAAACATTATCCGTCCTTTTCCACAAAGGAACAAAAGTGGAACTTTTAAATTGTCGTGGTATGGCCTCTCGACTCATATAAAAAGTAATTTAACTTAGATAAGCGTGACGTAATCGGAAATCTACTTACAGGCTTTGCTAGGTTTCGCGACTTCTGTCTTACGCATCATTGGGTTCGATAGAATAAAAATGTGATAGTTGAATGAAATAAAAATATGTTTAGTTCTTCGATTTGTTGATCAATCGGATCGGTACCAACTTCCTAATTCCTTTCGTTGTTACACTTATATCCATGTTCGTGCGAAATTGGTACGTAACCTATTAGTTACAATTAGGTAGGTACATATTTTTGTATTGTAGTACGTTAATTTATTATTACATTAAATTAATTTGTATGCAATTAACGATCTACAAAAGACTCGCACTTATTTATTTCTAGTGTAGGTATCTTGAGAGTTCGTGTTTTGTTTAATACATACATACATACATGTGATCAGTATGATTTAGGTGTGATGTATTGTATACCTACCCGTCAATTCAAATGGCTTAAAACATTATTCACATTACAATCACTAAAGAAGTGAATAGAAGATAACTAACCAGTTAGGTTTACACAACGAAGTACCTACATAGTTAAACGGTAACATAACATTTTTCTACACATTAATTAATAATTCATTGCACAGTACACTACAAAGTTTCCGGATTGTTATCGAAAGTTCTTACAAGCCAGCTGATACACTATTATACACAACTACCTAGTTATGATAGACGAATGAAACCCTAATTTTAGATGCATTATTTTAACATAATGACTCATGCATCCTGCATGAACAGCTATTGATTAGCCAGTAAAGTGCGTTACTATATTTTTATGTCTGATTCATCTTCCGGCGACAGGGCGCCATTTTTTTCTGACTTCATTGACTTATTTTCTTGCAAACTGGTTTGGTTTCCGTCAGATTATGCAGAAAGAAATGCGTTTTCCGTTATTTCGTTAAACGTTTAGCATAATTTAACGGAACTGCAATAGTTATTTTGTACTCAGGATAAAAGTTGTTAACTCTAATAACTTCGGTGGTAATTGATAATAGTTAATTGTGTGTGACTAAGCTAATGATATAATTTGAAACTAAATTTCGAGTAACGTAAGCGTAATCAGTTATCGGCTTCCGTTTCCGTAACAGCGTAGGATAAGCTGGACGAATTGAAAAAAATAAAATAAGCATTAAATCGTGAGGTCAATGTACGATGAATCTATATGCTTATCATGGTCTATTTTATACCCTAACTTTATTAGAAAAATGTTTTTATTTTATTTTTATTTATTTTTACACGACATCTGTGTCTTAAAACAAACAAGAATTGGTTCCTTAGATAGCTATTGTTTATTTTACGAGCAATACTATCTACTAACGTGATTAAGTGATTAGTAAAGGAGTATGGGTCATCAGTGAGTCATTGTTTACTGGTAGTATTTATTAGTAATTATGTATGTGCTGACGGACTATGTAATACTATGTATATAGAAGTATTTTTGTCTATCTATTTCTTTATAGTGAGCGTTGGAGGAGGAAACAACTTTGTAAGTATCGAAATATAAAATAAGAACTGTATTGTGGCGCAATATTTAACTCCTAACAACTCCTTAAAAATAAAATTCAAGCAAAACATGTTATCTTTCATAACACTCACTCTTCCCGGTCCAGCTAATAGCACCGTATTTTCATTTGAGAACGGAACACAATTCATGAATTTATTATCAAGTACCGCTGCATCTAGATAATTTCTAGTTTCCCTCACTGCATCAACAGAGACGAGAGATTGTATTATTTCCTGCAATTACATTTACAACGGAGATGCAATGCAGATCTGTTTCCGTTCAGCAACGTAGATAAAACCAGCGAGTAGAAACGACTGTGTTATACACACGTCCTCGTTCTAAAACAGTTGTTTCTGTGCGTCAAGGACGTTCGCTCCGTCTATGTACTCGTACTGAGAGATCGTGACAATTCGTGATAGCGACTTTTCTCAATTGAAACAAGTGTATCGTTCCGTATATCGCCGCGCAAACACTCCCCCTCCTACCTAACAAAACATGTACTGTAAACTCGTTTTAGATCCGATCTCGTGGTACGTGGGTACGTAAGCTGAGTAAGGAGGTAACAAAGAACTGGTTTGCGTCGCGGTTTTATGGACCATCTTTCAGTAAGGCTGGAGTGCAACTAATTTTAGAGTCGACCGATCGCCGTTTAATGAGCACTTTGGCTTTGACTTTGAAAGCCGAAGTTCTTGTTGCTTTAAGTATTGTTTTGGGTAATGAACGGGTGCCAAAATCTGGTAACCATATTCTATAGCAAATATTTGTTAAATGTTAAGTAATGCATAAGTAGGTACTTCAAATGAATTGATGTTATCCAACGCCTAATGAGTCCGTGGTACAAAATGTTTTGATTGATAAGAATATTGTTTCTAGGTACCTATCTACTTGTAATTTTACGCTTGTTAGTTTATCACTATGTACAATCTTAATTTAAAACCAAGCAAGTTGATACTTTATGGCCCATTACAATATATCATCCATTTTCTACAGAGACGGTGACACTTGCTGTGAGGATACTGAGAATATCTTAGTAATTTATTCACTGGAATGGAGTAGGTCCGACATATATGTATAAAGTCAGTTTTTATCTCTTTCTCTGTTATCTGGAACACGTAACGTAGGTACAGCATCAGTTTCAATATAAAAGTCGACGCCAAACATTAACTTGAGACATGTGCGTACATTAATACACCACAAAAGCACTAGAGCAGAGCGAGTTCTTGCAATAAAACCACATTGGTCGTGTATTGTTGGCTGTCCGACTTTCTAACCAATAACAGAGCGTATTTTGTAGTGTGTGTGGCTCTATACGTATTAGGACTATTGTTTGGGCCGGTGTAGTATCCGTATGGTATGATCATGTTTTTTGAGCGAACAAAGATGGGCTGTGACAGTTTTGAATTTGAAAGCGAAAGTGTGAAGGGCTGTGAACACATATTGCTCACGTGATGCTCCAGTTAATTGTTGAAATCTCTATTTTCCTTTTATTTTGATACTTACGTTTAGAACTTCAAAATTTTGTAACAGCGAACGTTAAGGAAAAATCTGAACGTAAACGCCATCTGTGCTAAGTGCCACCACTCTTCACGCATTTAGGTCAAGTTAAGCTGTGGCGACACTTAAGCTATCCATTTCGCTTACCAGATTTTTGCATTAAAATCCGGATAATTAAAACAAGTGGGTTGAACACGCCTGTGCAGTATTTTAGTTTACAACGAACCGTTTGATACGAAATAGTCTAACCACGAACGCATCGGAACTCCAATTGAAAATCCCGTGCAATATGGCGGTAATTATTTCCCGAGCACCCGTTTCAAACGCTTTAGCTTTACAGGAATTCCAAGCATTAAACATTCAAACTAAAATCCGCTTCATAAATATGGGTCTTATCCTAAAACCCTTTCATTATAATTGTTTGCGTTTGTATTACTCAGAAGTGACGAAAAGGGTATGAAATTAATTGGTGAAGGCTGACTCATTTCACAACAGATTTCTTTAGACGAAGTCAGGGCTGATACTATGGTTAATGTGCTAAGCGTAACTCGTTACGTGGTTAATTTCGTGGACCTCTTTTATCGCTGTGTATACGTGTAATAAAATATTGAAACAAAAACTAAACAGCAACCCTAGTTAAACTTATTCAGCCGCATGACTACCACGTGTTTATTAACAAAAAGTATTTGCTTTACTTTGAAACATAAGGAAATAAGGATGTAGTTAGCTTCCTTTGATCGTGAATAAGCAAACTGTTGGTTCAAAATAGTATCTATATTTTATAAATACTCTAAATGTGTTTTCTAAGCACAACATTTTCTAAAACTTTGTTGTGCTTCTTGCTTACTGTTGTATAGATTTTCACAATCATCATCATCATCAGCCGGAGACCGTCTACTGCTGACCAGAAGTCTGCTTCTTTAATCTCCACGTCGGACATTTTATTTACCATTTTACCAAGTTTGTATTTATCGCTCTGCTGACAATAGGAAGACAAATGGTCTGAATGACAAAACTATGTACCTGCATGTATTAGGTGTCTGTGTAATATCTGGTGTGTGTGTAATACTACGGAGATTTTCCTATAAAAGAATACTAATGATTTCAGTCACTGGAAAAAGATATGTATTTTGGTACTCGAAAGTATACTTAATAATTAAGAAATTGAGTTGGTTATTTAATAGCTCACTGAGACACTTAGCATGGTGTTAAAAATATAAAATAGCTAGACTATTATCTACCTTTCATCTCGAATGAAAGCAACGTGATTGTGCCAAGAGTTCACAATAGTTCAAGTACAAGAATTTGAACTTAACCTCACGACTGCTATTAACTTAGTTGTTAGCAAAGTAGCTTATGGTTATAAATGTTATAATAAGAAGAATAGTAAGTCCGACCATGAAAAATGTATTGTCATCGGATTGGAAGTAAAGAAAGTATTGAATTGTCAAGCAAAGAAAAAGATAGATATTTCATTTTTTATTTTATGCTCTTAACTGAGTTTTATTTTTGTCTTGTAAGTAACATTTAGTAGTTAAGGTAGCAGTCTGTATTAGCTTTAGGCACCTCTAGAAATTCTAAATAAATACTATGTAAAGTAGGCCCATACAGGACCATGTACACCAGAACTACGTAATGTAGATCGTCATAGGTACTTCGCTTCCTAATGCTGCATTAATCGGGACAAAAGCTGTAAAGAAAACTGCAAAGGTAGGTAAAACTTCATTACCATTTTCAATTTTGGTAGGTACTTACATGTTTTTGTTCGTAGTTGTACAGTGAAGAAGGGAAACTAGCTGCAACTTCTTCAACGTAACTATACGGATCTAAAGTAAATACATCATGTCTAATACCATCTTCAAGCCTAACAATACAGAATACAGATCCAATAGATGAATAATGAAGTATTCAGAATGAATACGTATATTCATAAACGTAGCTTGTAAAATCTCCTAAACAAATAGTGAATAACAAAAGCTTATGAATTGAAATCATTCCAAACGATCACTTGGATCAAAACTGCGTCGTGTAAGGTGGAATATAAATAGCAGTGTGTTTGTTCGAATATTGTGCAGTACAACACGTGTCAGGTACAATAGCTTATTTTGATACGATGATACTTCGAACACACCCACTGGCACGTTTCGTAGATGGGCCATGGAACAAGCGAGTCGCGTTCAGCGATTAAAACGGAAAGATAGTGGAAGGTAGTTTGTAGTCGTATGTAGGTTTTTAACTTTATTATTACTTCACTCAATGTCAACACATTGACAAACTATAACCATCATTACAATTGAAACAATAAAAATGACGAAGCAGATCTTACATTACAATAATTTTGTTGTACCTAATAGGTACTTCAATCTTCTTTCTTGGTTAATTAACCAGTGTAGCTGCATAACTTCATCAATGGTGCAGATGTAACTTCAGCAACTGCAACAAAATAAACGAGATAAGTAACTACAAACAACTGCAAGCAACATAAAGTAAAGCAGATGGCGCCCTTATCTTTTTGAAGCCACAAACACTTGAACTTGAAAATATTTGTCAGTCCGTACTTGTGGACTCTGTCTGTATTCATTTCTTTAAATATTTACTTTTAACTTCGTTGGACTGTTGAAATGTAACGAACGGGCCAACGCGATTCAATATTTGCTCCAAAAGTTACTGTTAATGCAATTATCGAAATAGTTGAATGAATTCGAGAAATAGAAGTTTGTTCACGGTTTAGTGCTTGCTTTTATGCTTTGAACACGTAGAATGGATGTATAGGAAAGAAACGCAACATAACATTTAAAAACTTAGTTTAGAGCAGCGTAAATAAGATTTCAAAAGATGGTTTTTAAGAGTTTCCGTTAGGTACACCAGCGGTAATGGCGGTTCCAAACTTTTTGGCGACTTACACTTCAATTACATTTAAGAAATTTTCTTTTAGGAACCGTAAATATAGAAGTATTTATTTATTTCTATGTATTTCGGATACATGTTAATACCCAAAAGTTTTAGAGCTCAGAAAGTTAAAGGCTGCTTAATACTTTGGGTTTTTGACTCATCTGTAGAAAAAAAGTAGGATACATTGGTTCAAACATTACTGCTTTCGTCATTAATCGGTACGCACCGTGTTGAGCTGTGGAGCGTGACAGTGGATACTTTAAAGGGCTTAAAAGCGCTGCAAAAAATGTTAACAATAAGTATGAAGTGATCCATAACAACTAGAAATTTTGATTGAAATTTCTGCCCTGGCGCTTAATTCCGATAACTTTGTAATCACGTCCAAGTTTACCTTTGTATAGAAGTCATGATTGTCGTAATAAGAACTAGCGTATTGATACTGATAATATAGCTAAATATATGCATATAAAGATTGTGACTAATTATTAATGGATAAGGAAGTACGTATAATATAAATTTCATTGTAGTTCTAGAAATACTTTTCCTATTGTATTCTGTGATTAAATAAATCATCTTCATTTAAACAAAAATGATTTTAATTTAATTGAGTAACCTAATAAGCTTCATCAACGGTGGTTCATGATATTTAAATTTAAATGACGAAACCAAAGTGGTTTAAAACTGTTTTGTGTGTTTCGTTTCGTTTGTTGTATTCCTCATCAGCGTTAGTCATTCAAGATTCATCGGAAACTAATGTTTACTCACTTAGTTTTGTACTACCTACCTCTGAACATAAAATTTTGTGCAATTAATTTAACGTGGTAATTTCCTTAACATACTCGTTAAAAAAAGAAATTAACCGTGCAATTGAGAACCATATACATAATGAGAAAATAATGCTCACCTTATCGAATGATTACATACCTTATTAAATTTCACTTGATTGAACTTAAATTCATAACAAGAAGACATGAAAATAATGAAATTAGAAGCAGGAAATCTATAAAATCAATGAATTGATTCACTTGATGATACATGTAGATATGCACTCCTAGAATCAGAAAGTAAGCTGCTCGAGATAAGAAATATAAAATATCGTAGATGAAATAGTTATTTAGGTTATAGAGTAAATTACTTAGCTGAAAGTAAAGAAAAATCTTCAAAAGTCAACTACGTCATCGCAAGACACACAAAATCTCTTTGAAATCTCCCGAACTTATAATGCAAACATTCGGCTTTCCAAACATTACATCTTTCGGCGTTAGGGCTGCAGTCCATACGTCCAGCCATCCATACCCCGTTATTTACAATTACTGTCAGCTTGTTTATTGTTGCCATGCCAGACTCGGGTAGATCTGTGCCATGTCATTTCACAAACATTATGGAGGTAACTTCCAAAAATAGCCACGCTTTATTCCTTGATCTTCACTTTTTCTTATTCTCGATATATACATTGATTGTTTTGCTAGTGTCTTATCATTTAAGAATGCTGTTTTTATTCGTTATTATCTAAATGTTTTATTTGCCCTCCCCAGTAGGTGACACTTTGAAGGACAAGCTCACAGTTTTGCAACTCCGAGTAGTAAAGCAAAGAGATTGGAATAACTAGATTTTTATGACTTGTTCTTTTGCCAATTTTTATTAGTTTGTCGACTGCAAAAAAGAGCAATTGTCGAGAGTTTCATAAATAGACGTGACTTCATTTGTTGACGTTTATCAATGCAAGCTTGTGGGTGTCAACACTGTTTATTTTTCGCGTCCGGCCGTTGGAGGATGCGGCTCAAAGACTTTGATTGTATCCAGCTTGTACTTAATAATCTGATTCCTTTTTTGGGTTTTATTTTTAAAGATTATGTCATAGAATTAATAAGATGTTGCCTCGTTAGTAATATGTATGTCATCCCAAGCATAAATACCGACCACAAGACTCCAGAAGGTTTTGATTTCCAAAAAGATTGGTGTTGTGTATGTATGGTAATGTACGGGTCTCAAATATCATAGGACTGTAGGATCTGTAACATAAATATAATAGCGAAAAAACTGGAAAATGCTTGAAGTTTTTAAATATAAGTTTGTCCAACGCAGTCCAAAATGGCAATTAGTCACATTAAAATCTTGTAAACTTAGACATCATATTGACAGACTTTGATTGCATAGATTAACGACTTCCTCATGAATAAGTAGTATTCAACTATAACCTGTAATCGTGACTCCTTCAAGGTAATTACCCTCATTAACTTCGGAGGTTTTATCTTACGTTAAACCAATGCTTTTTCATTCAAAATATTTGACGCTTTCACTTTACTCTCTACTTTCAACACGACTTACCGGGTTTACTTAAACTATATTTAATTCATCGTATCTGAAATTACTTCTGAAACAGTCACAGTGCATATTTTTGCTCTGAGTAGTATACTGCAGTTACTGTTTAGGAACGAATTTTACATCAAAAGTGATTCATGAGGTATTTCTTCGAAGCATAAAGAACTAAGCTTCTAAGACACGGTTCCACTGAGAAATAAGTTGGGTATGGGAAACTATCCTTATAAAAAGTTAGTTAATATTCTAGCCAGGGCGCGGGTTTTAAGTTACGACAACTTTTTTATTACTTTACACCCTTCAAGATGGTTTATTTACTTCAGATGTCTGGACAAATCCCCTAGTTTAAGTTTTAAACGATAAATAATCTGTAGTTTTACCAGCAATTCATAAAACTACCCGAGTAAAGTTAGGGGAGTTAGGAAAGTCAACGTAGTCCATTATTATTTAGAGGCGTTGTCCTTTAAATGCTACACTAACGAATTAATACATTCGTCCTTTAGCTATTATTCCAGTCAAACTAAAAAGTTTAAAACTAAACCAATCAATCATTACCGTCTGCAACACCAGCCAGAATGTTCATCGTCACATGGTAAAAAATAACAGAAAAAAAAAAAAGATAAAAGCTCTCAAGGATCGGATTCTCGAACTAACCGGTTTTGAGTCTCACGAACCTTGAATGAACGAAAGCATTCGATAGCCTCAAAGGTTACTTCTCAAACGGTTTTTTCGAACTTCCATCCCTATTTTCTTGAATTTTTGAACATGTGCCATTAAATATTAGGGTGTTATTTGCTTGGGGCTTAATGAGTGCGACACAACTCCCGAGTCAGAAAAGTAATTAGTGCCCAAAGTTTTAATGTTTATTAGGTCCTCCATAAACGTTTTCATCGTTACAAAGTTTAGAAACTTTAACCTCAATTAGATCTAGATATTTAGCTCTCTGTAGTCATTGAATGCGAGGACGCCACGTGTAAGTTTAGAAGTTTTAGTTTCTGCTTTTTGCTTAATCAAATTAAAGAAAAGGGATTAAAAAGTTAGCGTAGTTACTTTAAGAAGTGTCATAGAACCTTACAGTGTCACTTCTCTTTTGTTCTCAATCAGTTTTTCATCTACAAGATCAGGTTAGAGTTAATCATGATTATTTCAAAATGCATTTATTCAATCCCGTATCCTACTGCCTACAATTATAGCCATATACCTTGATATTGTGTCTTTGTTTTAACTTTCCTTTATTACATGAACTATTAAAGCCCGAGCTTCTTGTTTCATTAGCCACAGATACCGACCTACCCTCAGCTTCAGATAAAGAGACTGTGACCTTTCATAGAGCAATATAATTGCCCGTCTCTTATCTTCCTTCAGTCTTATCTTGAAGGTTAATTGCCTGCGATAAAGTGTCTTGTAATTTGTAACAGAAGGCGTTTACTGGCCCAGCGTGGTCCTAACAGAAGCGCTTTTTAAAATATTAAGACCTTTTACTTATTTTTTCCTGTAGTGAGTGGGTTGAATTATAGGGCAATTAGGTTTTGTCCTGTCTCAGCGTGATCTTTTTGGCTTATGTAATTTTTATTGTAGTGTGTGTGACACCTCTCCTCATCCTGGCAGGGTCGTCATGCAATGTGGGAGCAAATAAGACACGTGTTACTTGGACGATTGTCTTTACTTATGGGGAATCCTGACAAAATGAAGAATGGTTTTATTTATATGAATCTTGATGAAAACTAACTAAAAAATTGAGTCATCGCAATGAAATTAAATTAGTATAAGGTGTTTATCACGTACAAACCTAATTTCTGGTATCTATATTAGTCTTGGACCAATAAAAACATCTAAACATATATACGTACATACGTTTCTTATCACGCCAATAAGTTGCTTACATATGACTGAGGCGATTACGTTACCGATAAATTGGAATTTATTGATAAAATTGCTAATTCTTATCTATCCGCGACAGGTATACCAATAAGGAGGTCACTAGGTGTCTAACACTTATTTCAAAGCTAACCTGTTGAAAAAAATACTTAAATCTTTATAGGTAGTAAAGAAGTACCAACGTGAAACTAATGTTGTCACCGACTGAAGTGCCCAATTTTCGCAGAAACTTTCCTAATGTTTTGGAGGAAATATAGAATTTTGACTAGTTGTCAACTTCCAAATCTATTGATGTGGTCTAGTTTAGTACGCAATAAAACGTTTATACAGCGATGAATTTCATCCGTTGTGCTGCCAATCTTCCGATATGTATCTTTAAACGCACCACGTGGTTTTTACATCATATCGCGTGGAGTTAATCGGTCAATTTGAAAAGAAGAAGAATATTTTACATAAACGTCTGTCTTTAACGTAATATGTTTCAGAATGTTGCTTTTACTAGTGCTATTGAATTTCATGGTAAAAAACTTGATAGAACAAAATGGGTCTTGTTTTTATTACAACTGACTGCACTGGCTGTTTAGTGTTTGCGTAACTATAGAACGAGGTTTTAAGTTTTTCTGTATACTTAGAAGATAGGTTCATTATTATATCATTTTGGAATAATAATCTCACGAGCCCAAAATATTCCGATAATATATGCAACTGAAACTCATTTGTGCTGTATCAAAATAAGCCTGTATATTTGCTGCAAAATAGCGATCAATTCCTTTAAAATGTTGATGACAAAACAGTAGTTAAATATTATACCAGTTTGTAACCTAGTAAGGTTCAAAAGTTATGACAAATATCAGAACAGGGAGATAAGCAAGTAAAATTACCCTGATTTCCTCGACGCATGGCGTCTGTGTCACATTCCACAGCAACCACTAGACCTATTAGTCTAGCTAACTCGTTCATTCATAAGGATAAGAACATCCTGACAGGATATCTCAGTCTGTATACTTCAGAGTGATTAGTTTTAACTACATATCCTTTGTTATTCGTTGCTTTAATGTCTTTATGTTTTATGTCTTTGTTCTTGTTCTTTCTCAATGCCCTGGGTTGATGTCTCTCGGTCGCGTTTTCTTACAATTGTTCTACATTAGCAATGTGCCTTTTGTTTTCTTTTTCCAATTCGTTCAAATTTTGTGTTACTTCTTCTTCGGGTCTTTGTAACTAATTTGCATTATTACGGATAACTGGTTAGCTTTCTGACAATAATGTTTGATCGATTGTTTATTTATGTAAATTGATGATTATTTAAAATTCCTTAGACTGGTTTTTAGAAGGTATTATAATGGATTATGATGTTGTAAAGCCTTTTGTATTTGTGTACTCAAAGAAATGTTGATCGGTATAAGAATACATAGGAACAATCTGTTTTTCTGAGTGTTTATGTAAGCAATTGATCTGAAGTACAATATGATTTTTATTCAATTGACTACTAATAGGAGTACTTAAAGTGTCATTTCGTAAATCAAAATGAAGAAACAAATTGCAATAATGTATCATGTCATGGCAAATCCTATAAAATAGTATGTAATGTTCTAAACAAATAGTTGATTTGCGAGAGAGATTTGGCCTATAATTATTTGCCTCGGCTGCTACTGTTTTATCATTGTCTCTTTATTAAAATATCTTATCTAGAGCAAGCTACCATTATGAGATAAAATATGGAATCAATTTACACAAATTTAAATTACATCAGCTGTTACCGTCCAAACTTTAAACAAATAAATGATATCAGAATACAAACGAAATAAAAAATAGTTTAAATTTGTGTAAAACGTAAATCAAATGTTTGTACAACTTATGGTCGTATCGCATCCGACTGACGGTGATTAGATAACATTCGCCAAACTGCACTAGACTCACAGTATCGCTTGACATATTTTTCATTCACGATATCAACGTTACCAAAAAAAGGTTTGCCTAGTCTGTATCAGTAGGTAACTTTTTAATACCCCAAGTCAAATTTCTTTTCTACCGATAACAACTCGTCTACTTCTATTGTAATTTACATTAGTAGTATATTATTTATTAAGTTTATCTGTTTTATATTCATAACGACATTTTTCTCTCCATCCTTTCACGCGTCCCACACAGTCGTTCCCTTTTCAACATTCTCCCAGTGATAAACAGGTTACCTACTTATTCCTTTGTTGCCCGATAGCGACAACATTTATAAAACGACGCATTAAAATATGATTTCATCATTTACTCATATATGTAGATATATATTGATGTTTGCATGCGTAAAGATAAATATTTTGCAGTGATTCATGCACGATGGTCATAATTCAATAACATTGAGGCCTCACACCATGATGGTACATTACCACCCAGTACCGTTAAAGCAAAACTTACAGTCAATTAAAGTTTAACGATGCAGCTTACGCAACATGTTCCGAAAACGGCGAAACGACTGAACAAGTTACTCCCAGTCATCTTATACGACTTGCAGAAAATCCATTTGCAGTGGATGACAAGAAACATGACACCGCCTGCTGTATTTGCGGTAGTGTTAAACATGTTTCGACCTGCTGTTATTCTTAGACTTACTTGTTGTAGTAACTGGATCTCAAAGGGCTCGTGACATGAGATAACAATAAGTGGGCATTGTGCCGATGGTAGATAACTGACGTCTTTGAAGGTGTTCACGAGATATTCATCTAAAATGGGGTCATAATTTTAGGCGAACTAATATTCAGCTAAATAAAAATGAGTGAATAAAATAGAAACAGTATTATAATATAAATAAATCCAATGGTTTATCAAAACACGGGAAACCACAAACCATTCTCTGGAGCAATTTTACAATGCAACACTAAAACTAAATGTACATATAAAATGAGTTCATTTTGTTTTCTGCGATATTTGCCATACCTACCATACGCTTTAAGTTAAACCTTCTGTTTCAACTTTTTCGATCTCACCCCTCCCCTGTCTCATGTGGATCGTCAGTTGTCAAGTTGCGTCCGCGCAGGAATTTGTTTGCCCTTTGCTTGACGCCGCATTCCTTTGAAAGGACAGGGCTGGCACGTGGGCGTCTTTCATCTCGTCGATAATTTTAATATGGGTTTTGGAAATCCGTTAAATATGTAATCGATATTAAATATTTTCATTTCTGTTAGGACTTTTGGCAAAATTTGTCTACTTTCTGGCTGGTCATCAATCATATATTTACCGTACTTACGTATCTGAAATTTTACTTTTATAAATATTTATTGATAGTTTTTTCTTCAGACGTCAAACTTAAACTTTCTTTTTATTATTTAGAGCAATGTTACCTAACTTGTGACAAAGCTAATTTTGTTTGAAAAATACTTTGTTATTCTGTTTCATATAGTTAGCATGTTTCATCCCCTTGTTCGTGTTTAATGCAGCTATCTTATAAATAAGTAAGAGCTTGCGTCGCGCCCCTGTCCCAAGACATGTTCCGACATGGGAGAGGGAGGATGTGGTAAGAATGTGTAAATATTATGAGAAAAAAAACTCATCATTAAGAATATTGTTCTAGTATGTCGCTCAGGGAATTTTAGGGGAACTGTTTACGTTCCACATAAAGTTGGTGTGTTTTTTACACGTTCGCATTTTTTGGCTTGAAAATAAACCGATAGAAAAATACCTGAATACAGACCTTAATAGCTGTCTGTTTTTGGAGAGGTTTCTATGATGTATCTTCAAAATATATAGCCTTCTGTTATTTTTTGTACTTCATTTGCTATAACTAAAGCTACTATACCACTTTCGATTAGTTCCTCACTAGCTTCCACCAGAGGATTCGCCCGCGTGGAATGTTGATGAAAAAAATTAGCCTAATTCCGGAGTGTATTTTATGCCTGTACCAAATCCGTCTAGCCGTTTTGGCGTGATTGAGTAACAAACATGGAAACATCCAAACATGCATCGTAACTTTCGCATTTATAATATTAGTATAAGCATAGTAAGATAAACATGATGTTTAGTGATTTAGTTATAATTCCTCCACTTGTTACATTGTTGTTAATTAGAACGAATTTAATTTAGGCCTGTAGCTGCACATTAAATTCTTCTTTATCAGTTTCCTAACTTGGCAGGATACATGTCATGATAAAACAATATGGCTGACAATTAATTTGGGTATAACCGTATCTCTATTTCTAATAACTTTAGAACAACCGAAACAAGTTTGGGACTAAAAAGGAGTTATTATAACGACAAAACCAATTACTAGGTATTTGTGTACCTAAACCTAGGTATTGAAATCATTGTTTCCAATTATATTTGGCTCCTTAAAATAGCTCCTAGCTGTGGCTTTCTATATCAAGATTTATGTCCCTTGCTTGTTTATTATTTGAATCAAAGACTTGTACATAATATTATTTGTTTGATGGTATAATACCATGAACCATTAGTATTATAACGGATATAGATTGTATTCTAAAAATTAGCCTAGTGACTAAACTCAATATGGCTTAAGCCTAACATTTCAAATTTCGAATGAGTGTGTTTGAATATTATATTTTTTTATTAAAAAAGGAACAACTAACAGTTACAGAATTTAAACTTACAACTAGTCTATAAAAAGTTTCGGTTATAATGTATAATCCACGACGGTGTTCACAGGTAGGCATAATGTTTATTATGAATAGAAGATCGCTAGGGATGCGTATAGTTAAATAAACTGAAAGTAATTAAAATGTATCAAACAAAAAGGTTACATCAGAATAAAGTTAAAAGAAATAAAACATTATTAGTTGGCTGGTTCAGCTTTATTTAAATAATAAAAATATGTTTTTATCTGTGATTATATAATTAGAAAGAAACTTTTATATTAATCCTCCTGTCAACTAAAGCTTATCTATAAAACAGTTTCATTCTCACATCTATTACCTCTCATATCAGAATGTTTTCTCTAGGAACGAATTCCAATCAACTCAGTACATACCTACCTATCAAATTGGCCAATATCAAACTCATTGATTTCAATTATGTTTGAGGTCGATTGACCACAATGCTAGTAATTATATTGAGTATATATTTTGATCGTTATATTTGAATAATGGAACCTAGCCCGCGGCAGACATGTTTAATCGAGTGTCAATCATACTGGTTCTGATATGACAGTTTAGGCATTGTGTTTGTGATAGGTAGCACTAATATATTATCATTTACAATTAAAGATGGAACCTGTCACGTCAGGATACTAAATTATGACCGTCATAGGTCTGATTTCTTGGTTTAACAAGATTTTATTGAGATCAGTAGTATCCATTTCATCAGTAGATAAGAAATTTGAAATCCATATCGACACTATCTATCAACTACATCAGCCCGTTCCTGTCCATTGTTAGACTTAGGCCTCTTTATCTCTCCCGAGTTCAATACGCTGTATTGTAATTGGTCTAATTTTGGAAATTATCAAGAAAGTTATTCTGGTAGCAAAATATTACGAATTAGAATTAGACTAATGTGCATATTGTGTTTATAGATATGGGGTATATAAAAAGCTAGACATAAGGATGATCAGTAACAGGGTGGTTTTAAGTCACCTAAAGTCTGACACGAGTGGGTGGGGCCCAGGGCGAGAAGGCTTGATGAAGGGTGATTTATGAAGGTTCTGATTTTATGGGCAAAAACCAAATTCAGAACTCTTGAAGTCATTTTAATTGTCGTTGTAGTTATAATTCATTAGAATAACATACCCATACGATGTCCTCTGCATCCAATCAAACCATATTTTTATTCATTGTTATTCAGACTTCTTCTGATTTTCATTTACCAGCCTACAATCATTGAAGATCGTCAATTTTGTATTAGTGCTTATAAAATCACAATTCTTTACCACATTCGCTGCAGCTACATCAATATGTTCAAATAAACTATTTTCAAGGAGCTTCGAAGCTATAAACTAGTTGTGTTCTGTGGCTCCGTTCAGGAGAACAGCTTGTGGTTATCTCCCAGTTAGCTATATATTTTCAGCTTGGCATACGAATCTGAATTTATTGTCAAACGTTCGGTTCTCTCACGCCATGCTCATGTTGTGCAATTGATTTGGATTCACCACGTTAAAAGGAATATATTGCTTCGATTTATTGATTATTGACTGCACGGTTGGCGCTGCGCAACGTGTCGCGGGTTCCATTCCGGCACGGAACAACTCTGTGTGATCTACAAATTGGTCTTTCGGGTCTAAGTTTGATGTGTATGTCACAACATTGTAAACGCACCCACGACACAGGAGAAAAACCTAGTGAGGGGCAACATTTTTATATTGAAAAAAATGTGGAAAAACATGAAAATAATTTCAACTTGAACGAATAGAGTTAGAAGGTACTAAGTAGATCCTGTTCAGTATTAAGTACTACTTACACAAATGTTTTTTTTTACATCACCTAACACTAAGATTTTCTCCTTTTTAGTTGGTACAAACATGCCATTTTACATACTCAGCACACCCAGATCTAGATCAACAATTTGTGTATCACAGTTGTTCCGTGCGGGAATCATATCCGCGGCACACGGCATTCGGTTGTCCAGCCATCGCGCTTACCATACAGTCAAATGTTTAAAGATTAAAATATGGTTAGTTTGTCATCGTTGTGTTTCGCCGTATGGTTGAGGTTACCGGAAGCCCAAACCTTCCTTCCCCTAATCCCGAAACTCCCAAACTCTAATCCCCAAAAAGATCGGCAACCTACTAACCTAACCTCCGTTGGTGCATCCGTGAGCGGCGCTGATTGCTTACCATCAGGTAATAATTTGTCATTTGTTGTCTTATCAAATAAAAAAAGTGTAATGAGAGATGGTTGTATCGACATGTCAGTCATAAAAACAAGCAAAAATAACCAAAATTAAAATAGTCTGGTATGATAAACTCAATATAAAGTAAACCAGGATGTTATTCCAACAGTGCCAATTAAAATATAAAAAAATAAGCTGATAAAAATTATATAATGCAAACTTCTTTATAATACCTAACTCAAGAGATTTATTGGAATATTTTGCAGTAGGTAACCCCGAATATCTCATTTAATTATCAGAAAACTTAAGTTATGTAAATAAATGTTGATGATAATAAAACTTATCTGCCAACTGTTTATGTATACAAAATTATTACATACATTATCCAGTATTATCTGATCCCTCGCAGTTTTGTTTATCGAACTAAACGCGTTCTTATAAAGTTGGTCATTGGGTGCCGAATAACTGTAAGCGTATTTCGTATTGAAGTATTTTTGTCAGCATCAATTTAGATTAATAACTAAGACAGTAAAGTTTAATTCTTCGTTTTGTTGTTTTAAGGTTTAGTTTTCTTTGATAATCTTTTGATCTTGTAAAATTCTATTGTAGATTTTGAACATGTTTTTAAAGAACTTTTTAGTATCTAAGTATTTATTTTTTGTCTTAAGATTATTTATCGATTGGTTTTCGGCAGTTGAAGTATTCTGTTTGATGACTCATTATGTATAAAATTAATAGCTTAGTTGTTGTAGTACTTAGTTGTAATCAGCGAAAAGGCTTATCGGCAGTTTGGAAAAGTTTATAGTTCTGGGTTGTGGGAACAAGCACATTTATGTACTTCTACCCGGCTTAGAGCGGAAGAAGAAGGAACGGTTCGCGGCTCGGAACAGGAGAAGGGACTAGTTGGTTTTTGGTCACTATGAGTCTAACACACTCACATTTTTAATTGATAATTTTACATAAAAAATCGTTTGTATGCATGCAATGGCAGCTAGAGGCGTCATGATTATAAGTGATTGCCGACCACAATCGTACTATATGTATTTGAAGTACCTACCAACAGATTCACAAAGTCTATCTATCAATATGTGTACCACCTCTGAAAACGACTATCAGATTTAAAATAAAAATTTATCACCACTAAAATCCAATCCTACAGAAACTTTCTAATCACAAAACCGATTGATCCGTATAATAACCAAATACTTAATTAGTTTTAAAATACTTGGTTAACAACACTAGTGCAGCTTCAGCTAGATAAGGCGGTCGGTAGGTTATCACTACATTGTTATCACTCAACGTCCGGCGAGCACGAACGATGCCCTCACCTTATCAATGTTTCGCTTTGATTTACTTGTTATAATGTTATTTATTCGCCATTTTACATTACTGGTGGGAATGCGATAACGAAGTCATGTAATTAGGTCTTTGTTGTTTAATTAAATTGACAATACTTTTTTGTGCAAGCCCAATGTATGCCCAATCCCTCCCTCTCCCCTATCCCTTCCCAATCCCAACCCAAAAAGGCCGGCAACGCATTCGTAACTCCTTTGGTGATGCGGTTGTCCATGGGCGGCGCCGATGCTTACCATTAGGTAATCTGTCTGAAGTTTTTCGATTTGTGAGTGCAATAAGTTTCCCTTCCACAAATTCCCAAAAGGTCGACAAAGCATTCGCAATTGCAACTCCTCCGGTAGTCTGGGTATCTATAGGCGGTGTCGATTGCTTATCCCTTATCATACGATGGCTTGATTATCAAAACACTAACATAAGGCTGAAGTCGCGTTTGAAAATTCTCTGGTGTTTGCGAGTGATACTGATTGTTTACTACCAGCGATCCGTAAGCTCGTATTACAAAATTTTGCTACTTCAACCTGTTTTACAAAACACTAACAAAGGCAATGACAGTACCAGCTTGATAGGTTTGTAAAATTTTAAAATGTGTCGAATTCCTTCATTACATTCTTTTATCTTGGCAGTCCAAAAAACAAATGAAAAGCACAGACTTTCCTAATTTGAATTTGGAATTATGTTTTTTAAATTATAAACTTTCAATGATACCAAAACCAGCCAGATACATATCGTATACACAAAGAGATTTAATAACAAATCATACATTATATAACGCGAAAAGACTTGCCGATAGTCACGGTATATAGAAAAAAATTGCCACTTAGTCTTATGAAGGTATAATAATAATTATAAATAGATAGGCCTACAATAATTGATGGTAATCGCGTAATTATTGTAATGTGTTTAGGCAAATTATGTGTGAGGTAAACAATCGAGCAATCAAAATAAAACAGTACTTAATTTTTTTGACAAGTATATTTATTCCAAATTTAAATTCATATCGACGTTGTTCTATTTAATTGTGAATTGTATTAATCATTTATTTATTCGTGATTTTATGTAATTAATTATATGTTAATACATACAAGTAGGTACCTACATAATATTTGCATATTATTTATTTTAAATTTTGCCACGTGCGGCCATTGATCCGAAAAATAGTTTTAAATATTGTGAAATAGGTTTTTTAGATCTGGGGGTTCCGTAACTTACTAAATCAAGACACTATCTATTAGGTACCTATTAAAGTACAAAATTGTTAATCAGACAAAACAATATCGATATTTATTTTCTAAATAAATTATTGCGATCCTCATACTTTTTACATACATTTATTGTTAGTGGAATTTTAAACGAACCTGCTTCACCACTTTCTTTAAAGTTTCAAACATAATTGTGTAGCTGATAGCCCATTCAAATACGTTCTATATTTTCATTTATCTGGGTATCGTATCGTAATACACGTAATACAAATATTGTGAAATGGCTTTTAATATTAAAATTAAAATGAAAAAAAAAAACCAAACTCATCTTAAATTTACGGCATTTTTTATCTTTAAATTAAGAATTTTATAACTGTCTATACCTTTTAAGGAATAGTTATAGGTTTATTGTTGATAAGGAATGTTTTTTCCATTGACAGTTATCTGCGGCATCCTAAACTTAAGAAAACAACGTCTGCATTATAATTAGCAATTATCCGACACAGGTGGGTATTTCCAAATCCTGTTTTCGTGACTTTGCATATAGATAAATTTCTTTTTATAGGCGAAAAATTGGCTTCTCTTGTAGACTAGATAGGTTTGGACATTGGAGTCGCCCAAGTGTCTAACTAGCACCATGTTTTAAGTATATTCGAAAAAATATTATATTTAAATCATGACTTCGGAATTGCGTTGAGTTTTAAGCGTTATTTGAATTTCTGCAAAGCCCTTTAGTTATGTATAATCTGTATTAACATCTTTCTTAGGAGAAAATTTGAGGATAAATTGACACACTTGCATTATTATAACATAAGAAATGGTCAAGATTGTCAACAGTCAAGAATCGTTGTGTGTGCAACGCAATTTCGCCGGCGTGTGGTTACAGAAGGCCCAATCCGTCTCCCTCCCCTATGCCTTTTAATATCCAAATCCCTAATCGTCAAAAGGTCGGTGACCTACATGTAACTTCGCCGTTGTCGCGGGTGACCATACGCGCTGATTGCTTACCATCAGGTAATGAGTTTGCTCGTTTATCCTATCATATTAAACAAAGCATTTTTGGCTTAGTAGATACCATTGACATACATACCTTCAAGATTGATAGTCTTAAGTAAAGCGGCATCGGCTTGATCAGTCTACTAATAAGTATATTACTATCTATAAATTGAAATAAAATATTAACAACAGGTGTGCAATATCCTTTTACTAATCATAAAATTAATTAGCACTATACATTAAGTATATTTTTTTTAAAGTGACGACGAATATGCGTAGTAATTAATCGGTTTTTCTTAATGTTTCCTGGCAAAATATATTACATAAATGACACGGTTTCTTTGTTTGTTTCTTGAAGTAAATGATATGGTCTGTTTCGTAATAAAAGCAAACTTATCGTGATTTGTTTTTAATGATTTTGCCAAGGTTATATACTTACGGAAAATGTTAGGAATATGTATATAGTACCTATTGTTGTTATTACATAATGCCTGGTGAAGTCTGAGTAGTAAGGTAAAATATAATGATTATTATACTTAAGTCGTATAACATGTTATATTAAGAAAACGAAGTGAACATTTTGGATAAGAATCACACATGTAATTTCAAGACTGACATGGAACAACAATTTTTGGGTCACACAAAAAGTTGTTCTATAAGGGAATCGATTCTCCTGCTCCAGGTCGGGGCCGCGGTTTGCGCTTGACCTGCCACCCTGGCTGGTCCTAACAATCTAAAATAAGTGGCAAAAAGTTAAAAAAGGAAGTTAAAATGAAAAGGAGTTTCTATGTTACACTGTCTCACATTGAAAACCTGAGGTAAGCATTTTAAAACAAAGGTTGGATTCCTTTTAAAAATACTCGTTATTTAATTTATTCTGCTTGCGGTTTCGCCCGCAGTTTCAGGGTAAAAATAAAAAGTAGCTGATGTATATATTATCCCAAAATATAATCTATTTCTTTAAGGCCCGTTCAGTAGTTTTAACGTGAAAGGGTAACAAATAGTCATACATCCATCGATACTTACAAACTTTCACGTTTATAACATCAGAGGATATAAAAGCTTTAAACAAAGTACGTACTCTGTAATACAGGGTGCGTGACTCGGAATAATTTTAAGTCTATTAATATAAATTCAAAACAATGAAATTCTGTGTTTTTAATGCTTCTAACTCATCCCTGGCTATACCCCATTTCTATTGTATCAACATTCGCCCACATAACTTTAAATGTTGATATTATTTTGTAACAAAGGTCGTTGCTATGACATCGTAAAGTATAGAAATTTAATATTTTATGTAATGATGACGTCATGGTGAAAACATGTCCCCATTATCTATAAAGTTTGAAGACCTATCGAGGCATTAAGGGACAAATTAATCCAACGAGTAGTGCTTTAAACATTAATAGAATGGAATTTTCCGTCCTATTTAGGTACAGTATTCGCTGTATGACTGATTAAGTCAATAACTTCAACAAGATAGCAAAATTATTGAATATTGTTTTTTATTAATGCGTTTCTCGTGACTCAGTTACTTTGTTGATACGACAGACTCTATTTTAAATTAAACATTAGAACACATCTCACCACATCTAGAAAAATGTTATGTACGTCAATCTTTTTTAATGACAGTAGTATCGGCAAGATAACAAATCAGTTTTCGAAAATTATTCTCAAGTTTTTACTTTTTAATGTAAACAGTCTCATTTACTAATCTTACAAATTATTGTAAGCTAAATTACTCCATTGGAACAAATTCTGAACAATTTATTTTACGCATGTCTTCAATCACCAATGACAAGACGGTTGTATTAAAACCTTTGTGGTACTACTTCTAATGTTTTGATACTCAAACATGCCAGTATGTCACCAAGTGACGTAACTAGTGACTCATTCCGCTTGACCGGTTACAGATTAAAAAAGATAAAAATATCCGTGCATTCAACCACGTGTGGTCAAAACGTGTGGATTCTTTTAGTATCGTAGGCGTTGGCGTAACAACAATTACATTTAAAACGTAACTTTATCGTTTTGTGATAAAGTTGATATTGCATTGAAAGAATGTAACGCATGGGTGTATGTTGATATGCTGTTAGTATTTGGGATATTATTTATGAGGAGGTCGTCTTTTTATAGTATTTTGTTGTGTCTTTCATTGCTTTTTGACGACAGTATATTTTAGTTCGTAATTTTTGAAGTTTCTTTGATATATGGGTCACTTTTTTATATAACTACATCAACAACTCGTCCGACAGTGACATTGTTGGTCTCTAGTCCTGGTCTACAAAAGAGGATTTATCATAATCTCGCCATGCAAGCGGGTAAAGGATCACAGTTTATCAGAGAGCGGTGCTGTCTGGATCCTGCCAAATGCAGTAGCTACTTTTTTATGACTACTATCGTCTAGGGTATGGCCAGACTCTTACTGACTAAAAACCTCCCCGTTCCTTCTCCTGGTCTAGACTGAGGTCGCGGTGCCTAATTGCGCTTACCCCGCAACCCCGGCTAAACATCAGCCCTATTGGGTAGGGGTGGTCTATTGGTTCTTCTTACTCGTCGTCCGCAGACCCGCGCTTACGGTGGCCGGAGATCACCTCTCGATTCTCGTTAAAATTACTCTTGTATTGATGACGGAATTTAAATAACGGAAGAGAGATTTTCTGTTGTCAAGGTCAAGGTTCAATAATTTCATGACAGTGCGTGATAATTTTCACACATGTGTGCTAAAAAAACTGTGAACAGTTCAATAATATCTTCGCGAAGTCTCAATATAGGTAGTTGGATTTTTTCCATAACAAAAACAGTAAACATGGTATATTCTAAAAACTAGATGAAGCCGTCTTCATCTTCTAGGAGGCACACATTGCCATACGAAAAAAATGTGGTCTCAGAATGCTTAAAGATAATTATAAAAGTGATAAGAAAACGATTGGCTTTCTAACACAATCCAATAATGATATGTAGAACTGTTTACAGGTTAAAATTGTAGCAATACAAGGAAATAATGGTCGTAACTACCGCACGATTGAAGCAGTAAACTGTTTCACACTATTGCACTGTGTTGAGGAAGTGCACAACTATTTGTATCAAACCAAGTGATTGTTTTGTTCACCTCTGATATTGAGAAGCAATGGGGACTGTTACTTTTAAACTGCTTCTTTATTTGATAATTAATATTAGGTATTTGACAACTAGTCAATTTTTTTAATGGTCAGAATAAACTTTAGTAAATAGTAAAGATTAATAATGTTTACTTTTCTTAGGTTCCAAGGTACGATTTTCTTTACTAAGTCAAATAAAGTACTTAGTTTTTTGAATAACTGATTCTGGTAAATCTAATTAGGTTCAAAAACATAGCTACTATATTATTGCTACATCGTTAAATGCTAATGCAACTTTCGACCCTTAGCGTGTGCAGTAATACTAGTGACACAGATATGCCACAGTTTAATGACCACGTTGATAAAAAGGAAACATAATAAGCAAATCCAGATGTCTTGATTTAATCAATATGGGTGCTATAGCCGAATTATGTGTTCCATGCAACGCTATTAGGTTCATATTATCATTTAATGTTTCTTAGGAACTAGTCTTTTGTTTATAAGCCAGCCCGAATAGGCGTCAAATCAAATCAAATCAAAATCATTTATTCCAAATAAACCATAATTAGGTACTTTTGAAACGTCAAAATAGAATAGTAGTCTGTCAGTCTGTTCGTCAGTGAAGCTAGGTGCTCGTTCCAAATTGTAGTCCACCCGGGGTTTCGCTTGCAAAAATGCATTGATTTACTGCGGCGCAAAGAACTCAGTAAGAATCCTACTCCTCTTTTCTTTGTCAGTAATTGTATGACACTAACTCTCATCCCACCCAGGACGGAAAAAATATTTGATGACTATTCACTTTTCTAAAAAACCTAATAGGATTAAAATGCAATCTAAAAAGATCTTCATATCACCTTCTTTGTTGTTATCAGTTCTATTCTTTCCGCTGCTACCAGCCTCCTTATTTTATACTGAAAAGATTTCAAAAAATATAAATTCTTTTTCAAGTTAAGCTATGTTGGCCTTCTGCCACCCTGTTTCATATGTATAAGTACGGCTGTAGTTTCGACCTCGTTACATTAAACATACGCTCTCTTCTAACTAAATATCGTGGGTTCAGATCAGGCCAGAATTGATGGAGTGTTGTTATTGCGAAGCGCCCAACTTTACATATGTATTAGGCTAAACTACTTGCAGGTTGTAGTTGAAAATGTTCGGATAAGGAAGAATAAGGGAAGGCTCCTTTTAAGGAAAGGGATAGGTTTCGACTATGTAAGAAGACATACGGGATTAACCCAGCTTTGTTAAATTTTGGTCTTAACCAAAATCGCAATGTAAAAATGAAAAAAAAGAGTATTTGGAAAGTAAAGGTGATTCGATCAATTGCAAAGTTATCGGAAAATGCTGTCATGATTTTTGTTTTAAAGATAGATCTCAAATGTGCAATTCAATTTAAAATACATCTTCTGGATTCTATAAAGCCTAACGTAACACCATCTTCCAATAAAAGTGTCACTATCGTATCACAACTTCGAGCTCAGGTAACACGGTAACGCAGTTGATATGTCTCCTAAAGTTTAGTGCTATAGCCGTGTGGGTGTATGGCCCATTCAACATGTTGCCTGCAACATCAACACGCCGGTATTAGTAGAACATTGCAATGGAGTTACGGCGCCAGGTTATCGAGCTCAAAGGTTAGCGAAGTAATGAGAGGTCGCCCTCTGCGAACAGAATAGTGATTCTTCTTAAATGGTATAGATTTGATAGTGTGCAATTATAGGGAAATCTTAATGTATTTGTATTCAGTTATAATAAATGTTGAACAAGACACAATGCAAACCTTGATCGGAGATAGCATCACGAAGTTTTCATGTACGACAAGCGACTCTTATAAGCCTATTCTTCCTTACACATGGAGAATGTTTGAGCATTAATCACCACGGATGCTCAAGGCTTATTGGCGACTTCAAACTTATAATTAGAAATTATAAGTCCAGGTTTCCTCACGATGTTTTCCTTCACCGTACCTATGTTAGTGGTGTCTTAATAATAATAATCATAGAAAGTACATATAACTCGCAAAAGTCATATTGGTGCTTGCTAAGTTTCGAACATGCACCCTCATGCTCATGCACCCGCCTGCTTCTCATAAATAACCTCCAGGCCACCACGACACTACGACAAAATACATCGTTACATAAAAACACTCATCCCCATGACAGTCAATATCACTGACCCATATTCCAGCAAATAATTCACCAACCAAAATAAAAACGTAAATTGAATTCGGCGATACATCACGAACGTTGTCCGTTCGGATGTTGGTAACACATGCAAATGGATAGATTACACCACGCTTCAGCCTAGTGGAATGTTATTTGCAGCACCAGTAGTTATATGCAATCAATTGTTACAAAAATATTTTATGGCCACTCTATTTTGTTTGTTTGTCTGGTGAAGCCATTTCGAATTTTGCCGGTTTCATCTCGATGTTAAAACAAAACAGAAATGTTTTTATCTATGTAGAATATGCAAATTGTTTACTTAATAATTGGTTTTGCTCATCGTGTTATACCTAACTGTGCGGTTCAAGTGTTTCTTTGAAAATGGCAATTGTGAAGAAGATCTTTTTCTTGAAGGTAATAGTGTCCGATGTTTTCAACTTACTAGCATTTATATACCTACTATAAAATAAAGCTTATTATAATGTGAAAGAAGAAAATTGGCGGCTGACTTAAAAATGTCTCTTAAAGTCTAAGCCGTTTTGTTTAAAATCCAGGTGACTATATTTTGTTACCTTACTTCAGATCTTTTTTGTTTCATCTGTTTTATTATGCAAATATATTTCTCCTCGCGTTGTTGTCAACATGCTTAGTTCCGGCAAAGTGTCATGCACCTTGGTCATCAGTGACCTTTTACAGAAATAACAACGAACAGAATGTTCTGATTCTGGTTTAGAAAGATTAAATTAGTTAGATTTATTTTTTTAATCACCGGCGGCATCCGCATTTTTTTCGTTTACATTATTGAGATATGCAGTAAGTAAACATATTTTAGTAATAATTTATTTAAATATATATTATATCATTAGTTCTTAAATTCTAGTTTTATTCGCGTGTTATATATATTTGGATATATCTTTAATCACATTGCGAAACTTATGTTTCTTTACAGGTCTGCCATAGATCCCAATTTGCAATACCTTTGCTCCATAAAGCCGTTAAATTCGTTTTAGAACGTGTCTGTACTACAACTAAGCGATATATATTAATTTTGACTATTGTGGCTAGTTGGTTTATCACATTCAACGTAAAAATCATCAATGCACTCATTTTGGTGTACAGTTACAAGTGGCTGTAAGATGCAGGATGCTATTAAACTTATTTTTTTCACTCACTCATCCTTCGTGGAGCACTCGCAGAAATGTAGAACAACTGGCTTGGCACCTGTCCCGCTATATTTAAACGTAAACGGTCCCATCCGCTAATATGGACATGTTCAGACATGACATGTGAAACGAGTAGCCAGAAGACATGTCCATGTCCATACCTTGTACTGACAAAGGAATCTTGCTGTCTTTTGAAGTCAGGTTTATGTTTGTATAAAGAGATGTTTGATTAAATGACAAGCATTAGATAAATCCGCATCACCGTAACCTTTGTTTCTATACTCAACTGAAAAATAGCTATTAGAACTTTTTCTCAACCGAATCGAAACCGAGGTCAGTTGAGGCTTACATTATAATTATTGTCCATCACCCTACGAGATATTGTTCTCTCTTTTGATTGACTAATGTTTAATTAAAGCATGACACGAAGCGTTGATATATCGTGAGTCATATCACATATGTCGGTGAAGGAGGTTGATCAATTATTTCATTAGGTGAATGACTTTTGGTGCCCAAAAATTAAAAGCATCTTAATTACTTTGCTAAGAACAGAGCTGTTGTTGTATTGACTGATTTTGAATTTGTAAAATACTATTGCGTATGGCGGATACAAACCAAATCTTTACTACATGTTACCAATCAAATAATATGTTTCAGACTTCACAAATCAGTTGTGAACACTGCACCAACCGGGAATAGTAAAATTAATTAAGCAACGAAATTCATGAAACATAGGTAAAACATGGCGGCATTTCTAGATAAATTATTATATTCTGTTGCATGGCAAACTAGGTCCATAGGTACAATTAACTTTACTATGGCTATGCAAGTGGCCTAATTCATTTTAGCTGTTAACTGGTACAGTATGGACTCATTTATATGATCTCATTTTACTGCAGCTACTTAATGACCGGAATTACTTAGTTGAATATATTACGTTTTGTAGTGCAAACAATTTTTTGAATTCCTTACAATTGGGTCAAGATTACTCGGTCTGAGTTTTTATTGAAGAAACTTCAAGAACGTTTAGTGTTTTTTAAACCATGCAATTAGATTATTTAGATTTATGTTATAGGGTGTGAAATCTATGTAGAAAATCCCCAATAATGCTTGATCGGGAGTAGAAATAAGTCACAATCGCTACGACCATGAGTTTTTGTTAGCCTTATAACCTTCTTTAAGTATAAAATATTTTTAAGACGGTAAACGACACAGTTCTGTTCGAAAACACGTAAGTTTATTTATTTAACATCTTTAAACTCCGAACTGTATCACGTACTTACATACGAAGATACGATCCAGTTCGAAAACAACTTACTTAAAATGGAGAAAAGTATGAGTAATAAATATTTGCATTCCAGAACTGCTTTCATTAAGTAATCTTAACTTAACTCTTTAACCCATTGAGCAACTGCGGAATCCAAACTGGTTATTATGGTCTGTTGACATTCAATTAGTTTGTAAAATGCAAGCAAATTAAGACAGGACGCGATTACGTTGCATAAAACCGCGCGCTTCTTTACCATTCGCGAAACGTTCCCTTCACGGTCCGTTTGATGCAAAGACCTTTTATTTGTAATGGCCATGCTGTTATAAATATTAAACCATTTAATGTATACTGTATACCACAAACGGATACATTAATAGCGTTAAATTGTTTAGAAAGTTGGTTTTAATTTGATTTATCGTTCTATATCGATGGTATTCTGATTTATGTTCTAATTTGGGTCATTGTTTGCGTCACACGTTTCTCATTTAATCGATTTTATAGTTTTAATTTCTATCACTGGCCATTATATAGCGACTGAACATTTTACATCATCACAAAATCGATTAGAATCCTAAATGAATTCGGTCAGTCCTGTGAGGCTTTCGTTGATAGTGCGGTGGAATCCGGTCCAATCGTATCGAATTTTAGGTGGTGTGAAATTAGATCCTTTGTGCGGACCTTAATCCTTCAACCTAATTTCGAAGCCCGTTGATTGCAATGGTACTGGGCTATTGGTAGGCCTTATTACCAAAACATAAGTAGATATACCTTCTACACTCGTTTGTCTTCAACAAGATGCAATTACCATAATTTTGGAGACTATAAATTCCACCATAATAGTTCCCAGAGTTTGTGTAACCCCAGTTACTACGATTTATTGCCGTTGAATAGCTTTGGGCATTCAGTATCGAGGTACCAACGGCCCTTATTTACGTTGACACCTTATAACTAAAATAGGTTTCAATTAGTACTAAATGCTTTTGGACTTCGGTCATCTCGTTAGGGATAAAGGTATTTATTAAAGATACTCATTATAAATGCGATCTCAAAACTATTTATGTTCGTAATTTAAGCCTCTGTTTAAGTATAGCAGCGACATAAAATTTACTTCAATTTTGGTCATACCACTACTTAGAATTTGATACTGTTAGTTACAATTTGTATACTATAAAAACGCTAGGCGATGTCCTCAATCGACTTTCATCATTAACGCCTTTTTCTTTTACTCGAAAGCGACCGTGGAAAAACCGTGTGTAATAGGTAGTTACCGTAAGAAACTTTCGTAAACGAAAACATTTCTGGAATGCATAATTTTTCGGCAATTAATTCCGTGGTTACTGCATCAAATGCATTTGGTGAAGGTACCGGCGCAAATCGTGCTGTCTTTGAGTCGTCTTCGTTCTCTTTGAGTAAAGGCACCAATTATAGAGCAATGCTAACGATCTCACTAATTGGTCCCTACGAACCTTTATCTTTATGATCAGTACCATGAACTGATGTTCGTGACAAATCGTGCAACAGTTACAACGGTTCTCTTACTAAGAAAGTTGAATAAGAGGATAGAGTTATTACAAAGCATGAAATAATATTCCATGGTATTCAATTATTATATTTTTGGGTTTTCTGTAATACATTATACTATGTGCTTCTAAAAACCGATACAGTTACTGATATCGTTAGTTTACGCCTGACTCATGAATATATGCTATCTTTGTTCCTAATATTGTAGTCCCAACTGACCTACCATTGGATTTGTGACCTCTGATACCACAGCATCTTTACAGATTCAGCCATGAGTGTGAACTAGGCCGTCTGGGAAGACGATAAATACTAGCTTTGTGATATAACAATACCGCATGATTGTATTTCTTAGAAGGATATCAAAGGAACGAAAGTTGAATAGAAAATCTTTGGGAATCACCTTTGTATTGTTGTTCATTTTACGTGAAAAAATAAGGTCAGACAGGTGTAGGATTTATTTTATAAACATTCAATAGGTATTGTCCAGAGGTCGTTTGAAGTAAGTTTATATTTGAAATTCATAGCAAAGAAAGTGATAATTACGTTAAATGAAACTTTTTTTATCAAGCTTATACAAAGACAATACAAAATCAACTTCCCATGGTAGGCTCTCTTGTCATAACGGTCGTGTCATTTACATTTTTCAACACTACGGCGATAGAAGACGAAGGCACGCTGACAGATTATACGACCATAAACAAGATACACCTTTTGTTGGTAACAAAGATGGCTGCCGTCAAAATGGCGGAACGTTACCGATACAAAATTGGCGGTAATTGACGCCTTTGTCGGCAGCACAGGGCTGCTATCCCGGGCCTTCTTAAAGTGTCGTATCATTTAATGATTCTTTAATTTTCTCGGAATAGTTGGGCCGTGTAAAATAATATACAAAAAAATGTTACGTCACTTCGTTGACGTTGAGATTTTTTGTGTACTAGTAGGTTTTTGCATGCAACTTAACCATTTGAGTACACGTTATTATTTTTAAATGGGCTGTAAATGGCAGCGTTATGTGATTTGTATGTTTATATTTAAAGTTTTACCTAATTATAGTTCTAAAGAACAAACAAGTTACTTATTTCTTGAAAGCTTGATGTTTAATTTCCTTTATGTAAAAGTTTTGAAATGTTTCTAGGAGTGATTCATTTTGAGTGCCAGCAGTAGCTCTGTAGAACTCTTATATGATAGAAAATGAGGTTTTTAAATTCAATATCTTGGCTACGTTTGTAATCTAATTGAAATCGTGGTAGCATAGAATTTGTAGATCTGATAGTGTCATGTGATGGGTCGTTGAGCTCCCTAAATTAAGGTTGAACTGCGCTATGACCGATGTGTGCCAGCTGTTTGGACAGCTCACTACGAAATTGCAGCTCCCACTTGACTTAGGACGTTACTTTATTACCTCCTAAATTATTTGTGGCGGAATTTATGCATATGATATGATGCTATCTCTTACATATTGTAAGATACATATGTTGTGTTGCTAGTTCTGAGGCCTTGTTCTATTTGTTCGCGTTATGTTCTACAATTTAAAGCTAAACAATTAAGTCTAACCTAACTTCACCTATCTCTTCTTTTACTTAAATACTAACAGTCATAAGTGCTATATTATTAATACAGTTCCTATAATAATTTAGGTCGAAGTATTTGTATTTTCAAGGTGATATTTTTTTCTTTATGGATTCTGTAGAGCCCACAAACACATAAATTTTACTGCTTCCTTGATCAAATGCCCACTAGAGCGGTTACGTAATTAATTATGAAGAAATAGAGATATTACATCTTTATTTCTTCATTACGGTCATAGTCTGTGCTATGGGGTGTATTTTTTATATACTTAGCTTATTTATTAGTATACATAATTTATTTGCATGTATGAAATTACTGGTGATTCAATACAGAGATAATGTCTATAATATTGTATTACGTATAATTAATTATAAGTTCTCCCTCTTCTCGCTCTCTTTCGTAACTCTCCTGTTCTAGGCCGAGGCCGCGGTGCCTCATTGCGCATACCCCGCAACCCCGGCTAGTCATCAAGGCTGGCACTCCCTCTCGCCTCACTATGGGCGAGACAAGTTATTTGATGGTTTTCTCCTCATATGAAAAAGCTCCCTCGATTTAGAAAAAACCTAACTACTAGTTGTACTATCAATGTTAACACCTTTTTTTTGTCAGTGGAAAATCATCAAATGGCTTTTCTCGCCCAGGGTAAGGCGAGTGAGAGTGTCAGACTCTTACTGACTAAAAACCCCTGTTCCTTCTCCTGCTTTAGGCCGTGGCCGCGGTGCCTCATTGCGCTCGCCGCGCAACCCTCGCTGATTTATGTTATACCTAAGTTCAAATTGTGGCGTTGGTTATTAAGGGGTTTAAATCTTTTACTTATTCTCTCTTAACTTTGTTTTTAAGCGGGAAATCAGCAAAGTGCTTCTCCAGCGCTGCGTGGGGCGAAGGGATGGGTCAGACTTTTACTGTCAAAAAACCAATAGTGTTATTTCTCCTGCTCCAGGCTCTTACACAAACAGGCTGATTCTTTCTTACCTGTGTCGCAAAAAACTTGGCTGACTGTACTATGCCTACGTGAAAATAGTGGCCATGATCTTGTTTTTTAATTAATTAATTATTTTAACATAAATTAACAATATTAACTGAACAAATTTTTTATTATGAAGTTTTTTAAATTTCCATATTCTTATGTAAAGATGTGTGGAAAATTATTATTTAATGGCAGTTTATCAATATTTATATTTACTTACTTATTTACAAATTATTAAATATTCACTATTTGTATATTTCAAATGGGTTTTGCTCCAGGGAGTTATTAGATTTTTTCCGCTAAGTTAGGTCCTTATTCTTGTACAATTCACGACTTACATATATAATATGTTTTATTTACTAATTTAAATTGTATTAATGCGAATAATAAACATTTATATTTTGACAATATTAATAAAGCTTGACAAAATAATTTAAATTCACAAGTAAGTACTTTTCTGGAAAAATACAGATATATTTCGTAGGTACAAAAATGAGATTAGTTCGGCAATGCAATCCAGGAAAACATATTTCTGGTTTTAAGTGTAAAATTGCACATGATAAAACACCCAATATTCCTTCCTTGTACAAAATAGTCTTTTAATGAACCCGGCTATATTTAGCGACCATTTTGTAATTATTTTTAATTGAAATCGTTAACTGGTCACTATGTGGTACGGGCCAATTACGCGGACACTTGATGAGTTTATTCTAGGAAGGTAGGTACAAAGAAAGTGTTATTTTTTACTAGATCTTTGTCATTTTTAAGGTGTTTTCGGGGTCACACAGATACAAAATATCCCTTGTTTTTAGCCGAATTTTGCTGGCCCTGGTTTTTGGTTTAGTCTATACCAATATTATTAGTACATTTTGTAAGTTTATATAGTATGTCCCGCGAGTCGGATTGCCAAAATTGTTTCACTGATAGATAGCTACGACGTTCCTGAGTGCTATAGGCTATTAATCATCACGCTACGATTAAATGGAGCCGAGGAGCGGGTGAAACAGCGGGAAAGTAGCTAGTCTTAGATATTTGTACAAAATTCTCATTTTGTGAATATCACACTAGGCTGATATGACTCTGCTATGAGATATGTAGATGTTAAAAAAGTAATATCATACTATTCACACAACTTTTGAACATTTTAGGAATTCGTGTACCCTTTACTTAAAAGCCGGGCCTCTTAACCTCTGTTTCGACGTGGTCGTGATACACAACAATAAAATCACATAGAACCAGCTAAGCACGTAGTAAGCATCAGATATTTTAGTAAAACCTTTTTCACTGGGTCGCCAGCGCACGTCCTACAACTTGTAAACAAGTATTTGTACATTGTATGAACATATCTTGTATATATGTAAGCACATACCTATATACAGATTGAGTGGGGCCTGTGTTTTCCCAGTTATTTTTGTTCGGTCAGATACATATGTTGGTAGGTGCCTTCTTAAACAATTTTACAGCAACTAGCTGCTGGCAGATCCCGTACTGCCTCAAATTCTATATTTACAATAAATCTGTAGGAACAAAAATCCTGTACATTGAAAAATAGAATAGACAATACAATCTGATCTCACTGTTGCGTTGTAAAGATATCCTGTGTATGTATGGTGTGATATTTACAAATACATCAGTAACATATAAAAACAAATAGGTAAATAAGTGGTTTGTGCGCAAAGCACGAATCTTAAAAACGGCTAGACCGATTGGGTTTATTATCGCAGTTTTTCCTTGAAGTCAGCGGAATATTATTACGAGGAGAAATAATAAAAAAGTTCGTCTATAAAAATACAAAACTACTTCATAAAAACGCGTTCGTTGACCTTAGAAAATAAATAATATTGCTCTAGTGTACTTTTCAAACTATTTTACTATGAACATGGCGTGCGCTAATTGTTTCAATTTCAAATAAAAATTTAAATAGCCATTGAGGAACTCCACTGTCATACGGCATGCGTGCGTGCAACGTAGTGATGCATACCCAGGTACGTACAGGTCAACCTTATCAATTCTAGAAAAAAAAAACTTGTACACATTTTCGACTTTAAGAAAATAGGGATAAAGTTTAAATTGTATGTAAGCAAGATTAGTACAACTTGTCGTGTTTGTGTTAATAGACTTTCAACTGTAACACTTTGTGATAAAGTAGAATATGGTTTGTAGGATATTTGTCAGTTTGCAGTCTATACAAGTACTTTAGAACAGCTGTCATCGTTGAAGTCAATACTGGCGTGTTTAGTAATTACGTAGCTAGTATTAATCATGATATTAGTTAGTAACTCATTGTCCATATGAAGCGGTTCGTACAAAGATAATGTTTCTACTAATACTTTATTAGTATGGTTGATCGTAGCTGGATAAAAATGTACTGCTTGTTATGGTTTGCAGATCAGATAAGGTTCAATTTTCATTGTTATTTTTATATTGGTTTTAAGTCTGTGTACAAAGGTGACTTGTCATTGGCTATCAGGTTCATATATAAGCTTTATCATCTATTTCGATAGCTGTTAGTCTTCCTTTGTCGTTACATAAATTCTATTACATTTTTAATGTATATTTTTGAGATAATTCTAAGAGTATGATGTTGGCAAAAGATTGGGAACCAAAAATCTTGATGTATGCTTTATGGAGTAACAATAGTAGCAAAGTGGCTATTAAAGGTAAATAACGATTTAGATATATCTCATCAAAAATATATCCAATGCGGCTAGATGACGTAAAATGAAACGTTTGACGGATTCGCTTTCTGATAAACATGAAACTTAAATTGAGATATACAACACAACAAATCGAAAAGCATTATAAACCCCAGTCATGTTGCGAAGAGCTACATTGCACACAATGTAATTGTCCACAATGCACTATCCCAGGTTCTAGATACGTCAGCCAGGGTTGCGAGGTTGGCGCAGTAAGGCACTGTGGCTTCGACCCAAAGCAGGAGAAAGAACGAAGAAAGGGTTTTTCGTCAATAAGAGTCTGGCACTCCCTCTCGCCTCACCCTTTTTTTTCTTTTTGTCAAGGGAAAATCAGCAAATGACTTCTCCCGCCCGATAGAGAGTGTAAGACTCTTACTGGCTAAAAACCCCCGCTCCTTCTCCTGCTCTGGGCCGAGGCCGCGGTGACTCATTGAATTGATTGATTTGCCCTGGGAGAGAGAAGTCATTGGATGATTTACCCCCTACAAAACAAGGTTTCTAATACGTAATAATTGACAACATTACACGAAATTTCCAATGTAACCACTAAATTAATTTCAAAACAAAACATGGCTGACTGCCAGCTGTCAACTATTTACTAACTACCAAACATTAAAACGTGTTCCGAATCAAATAAATCTATGCACAATACATATATAATATTTTTATGAATAAATAATAATGTATGTGCAAAGTGCATTGTACTCCCGTATTGTAATGTTTGTTGTGTGGTTTTAATAAAATTAACCGCAGACGTCCGTTTCGTGTCGATAATGGTCTTCATACTCATAGAACGCTTTCACATAAGCTACTGATTGTCATTCGAGTGGTTGCATGGCTATTTCGCTTTTTTTTCCCTAACGTATATAGCCTTGTTCATGGAAATTTGTAAATGGTTTGGTTCTACGAAACCAAAGTATTGTTTTTAAACTTTGCCCCGCACTTGTATTTTTGCTTTTGTCGTGGGTGCGTTTAGAAACATACAAATTCACATACGCATCAAACAAAAATTTGTAAATCACTCAACGCGTAGTTCCGTGTGGAAATCGAACCTGCAATACTTTGCACCTTGGCCAGTTGCACAGCCACTGCGTCAACCGTGCAGTCAACTTCAAACCTCCATAAAATTTGTAGTTTTCTTTGTACAGATACAAAAAAAACAACAAATTTTATTCAACATGTTTTGCTCAAGAATATTTTTGAGTAATTCGTGCACCTGCAGCAGCTCGTCATACTTAAGCATTCTAAATTTAAAAAATAATTAGACGAAGCTATCGGAAAGCTACATATACCTAATATTTAAATAAATATAAAAGAGATACAGTTACTTAACAAGAAGATAATGTGAGAACGATACACGATCCAAAACATTTCCTTTAAAAACCAGTAAAATTCCTTAAAACGTCTTCCTTCGACGACCCAGTAATATCCTCAGCGAAGAAACAAGTTTATCGCGATAACACAAGTTTCAGACTTATTATTCATCAAAGTTGAACGTTGTTTATCATGATAATGCAGGTGGGAAGTTGTTCCGAAGTAGGTGCAGGTGGTGCAAATCGCAGTAATGCTATAGCGAAACTGAGAAGTAATCCATTTTACTTTGTTGACTCTTGGCATGCGCTTCGGACACGCTCGTTCGCGTATTTGTTTTGAATAAATCAATTTGATTTTATTGACATGGACGTTTTTTTATCTATTTTATCAACCTTCACTGAATATTTTGTACTAATAGTATGTAATGGACATGTGCCGTGAAAAATTTTTGTTCTAAATTCGATCTTCAAGCATTTGGTTCACAAAAGTAACTTGGAATCTCAAACTGTATTGATATTTAGTAGTTGATACGTTTTATTTCTCAGAATTATTATTTAGCTTATCGAAAATTAATTGTTCTTTTTGAGACTTTTTCATACCAAATGAAGACTTGAGATCATTGAAAAAAATCTCGTTTATTGTTCCACAACTTTAACCTTCCTATCGACTTTATAAAGTTTAAGTTTATCTTCATGAATATCAAATCTATTAACCCTATTATTAGCCCTAAAACACGCAGCAGTATCAACAATGGATAACAATCTATCGACAGCACCATAGTTCTTTGACCAAACACTGCTCATACTTCGACACCTGTCATTAAAAACTATGCCTACCCACGCGGTCAAATAGGATAATTTCAATGAATAAATCAATATTGTCGTGTTGAAAGCAGGTTTTCCCTCAGGGCAATAAACTGGTTTCATGTATGTGGTACAATCTCTGTTATTATTCGTTAAAATGTTGTATTGTTCGGGAGATGGATCATTTTCCGATGTGTGGTGTTGGTTTATTAAGTTGTACTGACTTTGTAGGGTTTAACAGGTCCTATAGAGTTGAAAAGGTTTCAGAGAAGTTTTGTAGGCTATCGTCTGAACTGAGATGTATTTGTGGTTTTCTTTGTAACCATGATTTAAAGTGATAGTAGTTTTGAAAAATGACTGCATGAACTGGCTGCTATGTAAAAAACTTTTTGTGTGATCGACAAATTGTTGTGATTTTCTGAGTTTGTAAACGCACTTACGACACAGGGAAAAGCTGTTGTTCCAAGGTGCAACATTTAAAAATTATTGCAGTATAATATTATACCGCAATAATTTGATAATATTATATTTAACGTTAGAGTAATTTGATAGTACCTACTTAATTATTCTTCAGATACTTATTAATCATTTTACAGCTCTTCGAAATTAAGTATTTGTGTGTTCATAATGTCACATATAGTTTTTTTCGAGATACATTCTAGAACGAACAAAAAACTTTTTATAGATCGCTCAAAACTGAATTTGGACTCATGACGCATCATGCGGCCAGATGCGTTGAGATACCAGCTAGATTAATGTTCAAGAATCTATATATTATTATTTTCATCCCAAATAACGTTCCATAAATAAGCTTCTGGGTGAGGTTATAGTCCTCATAATTTGCTTCTTTTATTTTCTCTTTGCTATGTTAATAATTTGGTATAAAGTTCGACTGGCGATTGATACCTTCCATAAACTGCTTTGTAAGCTGTTGCTAAGTAGATAATAGTTTGGGCAAGATTATTTTCACACAGAAGGGACAGGTGTTTGTAAAAAGACATTTTAAAAACTTCCTTGTTTAAAATTTTCTTCTTAAATGGTTTAATTGTGTTTTGACCTCTCGCATTATGAGATATGATATTCCATATATAATAAAGATATGTGAGGTGAATCATCTTGGAACTTTATGATACGAAAAAGACGCAGATTTTACAAAGTAATCTTATATCTTATATCTTTTGGCCTAATGTAAATATTCATGCTCGACAAAATCATGCCCTATTCGGCTTAAGCAAAGCCGTCTTATTTGACTCGTGAAATTAACATACGCTGTATAAAATCAATGTTTTAATAGGATTCTTCGAAGAGAAAGGAAGGTTTTGTCGCAGTATTTAACATTTTATAGGCGTTTTTGGCGAAGTTTGAATTAAAATCGGTATTTCGCAGTGACTGACTCGATTTGACTCAATCGATTCTGGGACATTAAGGATTTTGGAATATTCAAATGACGATCTAACCAAAGGGCCAGATAACCTCGAAAATCCATTTATTTTCTGGAATCTTGACATTTATTAATGTATCTAAATCCTTAAGATGGCTTGTAAGTTTGTGAGTGTACCCATAAACACCACATTTATTCGGGGCACCGTAATTGCAGTATGATGTTACTATTTGTTCACAGGTGGCCCTTGGCCCTTCCCCTGGAACCCATTACTTCTTAGTTGCCTTTTACGATACCCCAGGGAAGACAACAGGCGCTTATTGCTGGATTGATGGCCTTATTGCAGGCAACGGTCAACATTAAATATACATTAATTTATTAGGAAGAAGGTGTAATTTCTTTTGTCTCTGTATTTGTTTAATGGACTATTTTTCGGATAATTTTATTGCTTTCGTGTTTAATTTAAGTTGATGTGAAAATAGATAGGTGGTTAGCATGTAATTATTACTTAGGCTGCTGTTCTAGATAGGTATTAATCTAATTCTTGTAGTTTTCTATTTGAAAGTCGATGTATTATGCCTATTATTACTAGTTCAAAAAGTTATCAAATAGAATTTACTTGGCATCACTGTTTCATCTACCTATGTGATTATGTCATCCATCACGCATGAAACATGGGAACTAACGTCAATAGCATTTCGAACAATGTGCATGACCTTCGTGATGGAACAATTAAAACTGTCCAACTGAGTCGTTAGATGGACGTGATGGACTGACAGCATTATGACTCAGGGATTCATTAATGCTTAAATAAAATTATCAACGTTTTATTTCTCCTTGTTTTTTTGATTGGATGTTAGAATGGTGGTTTGTTCCGTGGACACGTTTTAGTTTGATGAAAGTTCTTCGTTATTATCAACGGATTTTTTAAATTTTACTGTAGTACTCGTAGCTTCATTGAACGTTTCATCAAAACCTTGCTTTTATGAATATCTAATTTTAATTTTATTTTTGTGTGACTGCTTGACAAGCGTCTCGGTTGTTAGTCTATGCAACAATGCTGTTTATAACAACTTTAGCACTAATTTTATAACAATATCTGTGATCTAAGTATCCCTCTATTATCATTACTTAGTATGCTTGCTATGTTTGGAATCATGATGATGATATTTTAATCTTTTATGGTTTATGAGGTAACAAGTCAGCCAACAGTTCTCAATACCTGTTACTAAGTAACAGGTATTCATTGTTCTCTTTGGCATATTTATCCATGATCTATCCGCTAGAACTATTTTGCAGTTTATGTGTGAACAGATCATATTCGATTCTTTGGTAATATTTATTTATTCAATCATTTGATCTTACAAGACGGAACGAACTGTGATTTGCCTGCAAGAAAAACTTTTGTAAACTTGTTACCTGGTCCTATATATAGGCCTAGTACTCGTGCCGATATATATGCCTTACGTCTATTTATGATTATTATAACTATAAAGATTTTGTTAATGGGGAGAAAAATTCTGTGCCTGCTTTCTTTTACGAATTATCCGTTGAAGTATGCATTGGTTCAATCTATACAAGCTTTTAAATTATTGCCTTGTGGAGTATCTACATAGCTATTACACAGCCCCAGTCGTTACATAAAGATGTAATAATAAAATCATTCGTAACGTATAGTTTGTTTTGCCGTACGTTACATACATACTTCACGCATTTTATTTTGTGTAACAATTTTTTTATCTTTTTATGTGTTATAAGTGTATTACGTGTATAATGAATATTCGGGGTTCACATTGTTAATAATATAACAGTTGGAAATCTATAAAATATAAACGTAAAAGTTTGTAAGTATGGGTCAGACAGATTTAAGTCTGGAATAACTCATAGTCTTTTTTGATGGTACTGCAGGCGAAACACTGGAACTAGCTAGTTATCAAATAATTCCCTAACTCAGGAACCGACATCAATATCTCGATGTTTGGAGGTCGCTGTAGTGGATATCGACAGTTCAATATTTTGTATAAAAAGTAACTACAACATTTTATTTTTAATATATCCTACTTTGTTTATGTAGTTGAGTATTTCGTAATTAGCATTGATACAAATGGCATAGACTATAATTAGCAATGTAACACATAACCAGGAAATCAAATTGTCTTTGTAATGAATTACTTAAGAGTATGTGTAATTATTATTCATTACAATCTCTCAGCAAGATTTATATACAAAATTGGATTATGTTAATGATACATGCTAATGTCTTATAAATATGTAAATGTCCTTTGTATATTGACACAAAGAAAATAACTTTTTAGCTTGAAACTCTTTGAATATTAGAGTAATATTTTGAAAATCCCAAGTAATATACAAAGTTTGACCTTGATTCTGTGTTTGACAATATCGGTATCGATAATTAAAATTAAAATTATTCGACGAAATCAGATTGTCAGCTTTACTTGAGTAACAGATTAACTGATAGATTCTTATTTGTGTGTTGTTGCTACCTGTTAATAGTCAATTGAAACATATACTTTGACTTGGCAAAAGCTTTTGCACTTTATATGGACAATGTTGTATCACGAATATAATATTTAACTCATTTTAAAGTAATATTCAACGAAGCGTGCAAAATATTACAAACGATTGCGTTATAAATTTAATGGCTGGGTGACTAATTGCTTAAATGAATACTTCTTTATATTTTCATTATTCCTATTATTCATAACTAGTTTTCTTATTATTTTTACTTTGTAATGTATGTATATATGTACAATATAATTTTGAGGTCGACCCAGGACGGTGCCTTGTGGCACTCTGTTGCCTTATGGCACCGTTAAGTTATTAGGTACTATCTAAATACCATCTTGTAATACTAATTCCGCTTAACACTATTTTTAAACAGTAAAATCACGAAAGTCCCGTTCATGATACACAAATTCATATTAACAAAACCAAACTTTTTAATTCAAATCAATTGAACTATTAAAGAAATGGCTACGGTAAAAGCAAAAAATGTATTGATGATAGCCGATTGTGGCTTTCAATTATTCATTCATCGACCGTTAAGTCAAGGCTTTGTTTAGAGAAGTTTTTGACGTTCATTTTGTTCATATGTTTCTGCTCTAGTTATTAGAGTAACGTGGCAAGCAGCGGGTGGTTGAAGCCTGTCATAACTTATGCATTGTTGCAATCTCTGCTGAGTGAAACATGTTATGGTTAAATTCGCTCGAACCTTTTGTTAGCGAGGTTATGAACAGGTGAAATTTGTGTTGCGCATAATGGAAAATTACTGCTCTAAAAGTAGTGATGCCGTTTTACATAATGGCTTATTCTTTCATTTAATTAAATTCGTAAGTTACATCCGTATTATTATGATATTTCATTATTATTTTGGGACTACAAATATATAAATGGACCCTTTGAAATCCACCCTCTCAATCACATCATTTCTTTAACCATCTCCAACAGTTCTTATACGAAACAAATCTTTATTCGCGTCAAAACACATTTTCATAAAAACACAGACATTATCCGTTTCCAACTCGCTTCCATACAAAGACTTTTAAGATCAGTAGGTCCTTTCAAAAAACGTATAAACAAGGATTGAAGGAGCACCTTCATTGTCCAGGCTGGTAATATCGTTGGTCTTTTGAATATATCTCATTTCAACGACAGTTCTATGTTTTTCATTATACCTATTCATTTATTCTGAATAAATTATTTTCGTTCGTTAAAATTCTTTATTTGGATCTTTATTCACGCCTTAACGATTATTTATTTTAGTCGTTTTAATCGTAAAGTTTTTGACGATCCTCATCTCTATTTCATGTTTTCTATTTTTGGGATTTTGTAACATTCATTCGATGGTGATGGTTGTCTTAATTGTGTGTTTTCACGTTTCCTCATGTTGTTTCTTATTCAGTGCATTAGTTATGTCCACTTGAAAGCAATCTAAAATTTGTTTCTTTTATAGCTTTTAGAGCAGTATACATATACAATCCACATTCAAACTATGACCATCAATTTATAAGTAACAAATACCAATAAAATAAGACTTGGTACATCGTTTCTACTTCGATCCCATATAATTAAATGAGACACAGTATATCCAATTTAATTACGTGTCTTCCTTAATTGGAAGATTTAAGTATTGGAACGTATTTTAAAGTAAACTATCTTGCTTCCTGCAAGAATACTAGTACTTAGTTTAATCACCATCCATTTTCGTAAAGGAAATGTTCGTTCCTCGGTATTTTAATTAATAAACGCATAATTCCTTACTAAACTGTCTCTTAACAGTCTTAGATGTATCTACGCCATAAATTTTCTATTACGGCAAAGGGTTTCATCTGAGCGCTGAGATTAAAAATGTTATAATTGAAAAAGGAGAGGGCGCCTTTTTGGAATGTATTTATAATGCTTTCTTAGAAGTTGATTAATTATATTATTTGTGTCGATCGGTCTCAATTAGCAATTACTGCAATTGATTCCATTTAAACTGGCGTTTATATGTAGATGTATGTATCTTTACTGCTCTATCAAACAACGTCGATCATCATAAACGTTTCCGTTTCAGAACATCTGATCTCACTTTGATCATCTGCAATCCATACTTGATTAACTTCGCATTACATCAAAGGATTATTCAAGACACTTTCCTCCAATCATTTATCTTTCTTACTAAAAGATACTATACTAGCCGCCTTTATTGGTCCTGTAGTCCGCTGTATATCTCCATTAATATGCGTTTGACATGCGGTAATGTGACCGTACCCTATATCATTTTCAGGTATGTCAGTATCTATATATCAACTTTATGCCTTGAACGTGGGTGAAGAATGATAAACTTTATCTTGCCCTTAATATAAATGTAAGAAATTAATTACGAATTCCTTTTTCCTTTTACTAACCCGTCATAAGAACGCTAATAAACGTTTCAATCAAAATTTATCTCGGACACATGTGTCGTTTTTTGATATCAATATTTTCACTTTTTTGTCGCTTGCCCCAATTAGTGTGACCTGATTCCTGTGTCCCTTTTTATAGACAAAACAATGTACCTACATCAAAAAGTCTTAGGTAAACATGAAATAATTCGTACATCGGTAGCCACTTAAGGACAGATATATGTGGGAACGGACTGAATATTTAATAAGGGACGTCAGTCCGCCATGTCCGGCCACGCGGTTCCGTAAAAGCCCTGCAGGAATCTTAGTTGCTTATTTATTAATGATTCGTGGACGTTTCTCGTTTTCGTTTCCTTTTTATTTTATTGTTTTATTCAACAGCTACCGATATACTCCAGCTATTTTTAGACGTAGAAATTAGGTTGGAGTATGTTTCTCTTCTACGATATCAAGTATAACCGTCAATGGTTTTGGGTTGACATAAAATTCGGACGAACGATGCCAGAGCACTTAGGTTTCTGGAGCTAGACGCGATTTTATTGCCGTCCTCAATGTTGATGTAGTTTTGTTCTCTAGCTACGTTTTATTTTCAGGACATTAACGATTATTTTACTTAAAGTGGGAAATTTTTATGTTGAAGAATGTCAGCACAAATACATTTTCTTTAAGTTCCCATAACTACGAAGTACCTATAAAACTGTGACCTATAAGGATTGGAATTTAACATTGCAATATCCAGCGGACGGTTACTACACCATCGCTTGCATACAGTTCACCTGACTTACGAACAATAACATATTTCAAGTAGATCCTACAATGTAATATTAGAAGTGTGAATTGTGAGATAAATTCGAGCGGTCTGAGAATATTTGCTGCTATTAATATCTGTGGAGCGCCGGTCAGCTCCGGTGACATAATGGATTGGTTATCCAAAGGTGGTTTTAGATGTACTGTGAATGAACAGAAGCGACCAGCCGAAGTGGTTCGATATCTCAATTAATTATGTAAACATAAAGCAATACTTAGACATGTATTGTGTCTGTGCATATTTTGTAACCTAAGAACTGTAAGGTAGATACTTCACAACATTTTTCTTAGAAAAAAAGGCAAATCTACTAAGCTGTGTTAGTTTTGCTTTAACAATTGTACACTGGTAATAAATTAAAATTTTCCATGAATCTTTTTGTTCGGTTAGACGCATATCTATCGCTATTAATAACACTTGTACAAAGACCTTTGAAGGCATTACTCATAAATGCGGTACTCAGTCGCCTTGACCGGTGATTACGATTTATTACTCGAAAGGATGCTGCGTTTATTAGGATTAGGATTTGTTCTGATTGAAAATCGGTAAGCTGTTTCGCTAATGGTTTTCTAATCATTTCTTGATTTGTATTAATGGATTTTTTATTAAGTTTGATGCTATTTTTAGCTTTAGTTATTAAAGTTTCTTTATCGTTGTTATCATGCATGTCATCAGGTTCATGATGATCATCACATTCAGATGTGTCATACGGTAATTATTGATATTAGCAGTGTCTATTGTCGGTACTACATTCTACCTTTGTTTATATACAATCTCAATGCTATGGGTATTGTTTAATTAAATCCTGTGTTGTTTACAGCTAGTAATACCCGACCTAGATCAGCATAGCAACAGCTGTTACCAACTTAATGATCACAATTATCGTTTTCAGTATTGCTTGTATTTTCCCACGCGTTGCCAACCGTGCCGATTGACCCTTGTACTTGACTCGCTGTAATATTACTTGATTGTGAATTTTGTAAACGCACGTCAATATTTTTTCATCGTTTTGCTAATTAGTTAAGGTTATGTGTTATATTAAGGGAAACAAATAAATATCGGATCCTATAAGAGGAATCATGATATTTTTCTGTCCTATAATTAACTTGGTATCGTTTGGACATTTTGTTTTTATGGTATAAGTCGGCAGACGAGTAGACGGATTACCTGATGGTAAGCAATCGTCGCCGCCGTTAGACACTCGCAACACCAAAGGAGTAACGATTGCGTTGCTGGCCTTTTAGGAATAGGAGTTGCGGATATAAGGATCGGGAACGGGGAAGGGGAGGGATGGGGCCTCCGCTAACCTCACTCACACGGCGAAACACAACGCTGTGAGTTGTTTCACGCCGGTATTCTGTGAGGCCGTGGTATCACTACGGTCGAGCCGACCCATTCGTTCGAAACATGGGTCTCCACACACTTATTGAAAATATTAGCTTAATGGTAGTGTCGTGCAACAAGTTTAATTTCTTCAAACCCTTACAAAATGTTTTTAATGAATCTGCTTTTTAATCATCTTTATTAAAGTAAATGTATATAATCTTTACTAATTACATTATTACCCACATTTATTTCATGTTTGCTTAAGTTATTATGTTTCAATAGATTTAAATTCACATTACACAACTAATCACACACACAAGTATTGCACTATCTGTGAGAAACATTTGGCTTTTTCTTATAAACTTGCAAATCATTGATTATCTTGCGATTACGCGCATCAATTGGACGGAGAAACCTTGCCAAGCTGTACATAATGATACTCAAATAGTACTCTAAGTACTCAAAGGCCATAAACAGAAATATTCAATCATGTTATTAGCAGTCGTAAAGCCTAGTGCAGCGTCTAGGTCGATAGGATATGATAAACTGAGTCAATGACATTATATGCGTTCACGATCTGCTGCAATAATTTCCATTCACCATCAATAAGAATGAACTTTATTAATTGCACCGTTAAGCTCACATTTGAATATTCCAATCGTCCATTAGTTGTAATCACGCCTTTGTATTCATGTCCATTGAGTGCTCACATTACTGCACGAAGTCTATCTTTCATTGTTGACATGAGACGTGTTTCATCCCTTTCTAATGCACCATTACTTGAATCCATCTATCTTCTTCTTTCAATGCATTCTTTACAAGTCTTTAGTTGTCCTTACGACCGTTCGTCTTATTTTCACCACCATTGAAAAGTTATTCAATTGTGGACAATGAAATCTCCTTTCCCGTGAGCAATGCTTTTTGTTTTAACTTATACCTTTTTTGTGGGCGTGAGTACCGGTTGTAATTTGAGCAAGTTGTTTGATTGTTAGATAGCTGGAATTCCGTGGGTGGTGGACAAGTAATAGAGAAGCTAGGTATCCGCCGATGTCATGTCGGGACTTGTATTCAAGTACATTTAGTTACCATGTTTGTTAACCGTGAGATAAAAGTTACTGTGTACGGTAGTAATTCTATAGACAGACAATGATACGTGTGCTATGATGCCACATTATTACGCAAAGACCTCGTGTCTAACACCGCATACAGAGTAGCCTAGAAACAGTATGTGGGATGTAAGCGCTAATTCATGCGGTAACAATATGCTTATCATTGGTAACTGTTCGTGGACTTACATGAGAGCATTTCTGCGAATTAGTAGTTGACTATTAATACGTACACCTGCATTAAGTAGGTCAGTTAGATCTGTTGTTGCTTCGGATGACGTATTGCAATTTATTGTGAGCTCTATGACAAATACGTTTGCACATGCAAAACGTCATTGATTTTACGTAAAGTTTTATGTATGTGCATTTAGATGTGTGCTGATTAAACAGTGAAACTAGTTCGAAATTGGAACTAAAAATCTTAACAAAAACTTTCTAGGAGCAGGACGCGCCATAACGAACATTTACAATAACGTTCCCTTAATCAATTTTGAATCTTTTCAAGAATACTCAGGATAGATTATCGATATTTATCAACTAAGAGATCTGTCCTCGTAGACAGATGTAAGCTCATCTTGTGTAGGTACAAAGCAACACGATTAACCTCACTTATCTCCGATGTCGCCCCCTCTAAATGACTCGTGCAAAACACAAGGGTTAGAACTTGGAACCAAGATGGGAAGGATGCGACAAGGAGCTGTATTGTTAGTGTATTATATGTATAATATGAAGTTGTGTTGTAACTGTAAATTGTAGGTAATGGTATCCATTTTGTTAGATCACTAATTGATATGACAAGATTAGAATTATTTTGAGTATTTTTGGCGCAAATGGAATTGTTAAACTAAACTTCGTTTAGTCATATTTCATGATTATAATGTAACTTAATGTCAAATTTCATTCTCAATCTATCAATATTCTTTACGTGTAAGAGTAATAAACATTCATCCAACTTACAAATTTTCGCGTTAAAAATTGTAGGAGGTTCATATATAATGAAGCACTGTTATTGATCGATATAGTTTCTTTAATACTTTAATTACAATATTGTGTGTGTAGTATTGCGGTGGGAACAGAAAAAAAGGAAAGATAAAATGGCTGTCACCCGGTATCAAGGACAGTAGCGACATGCGGCACAAAATGGAACTAACTATTATTGCGTTCCAATTCCTACATCCACCCCTGAACGCAATCCCATATTTGTTATACAATACAAATGTTTATTTATACTAACAGCTTTAGTTAAAATGTCTGCAATATTTTTACAACCTTGTACAAAACAAAACATCAATTCTTTACTGTGAACATGATCTTTAAGAAAATGGAATTTAATATCTATGTGTCTAGACCTAGGCATATAACAATCGTTTGTTGAGAGCTTGATAGCACTTTGATTGTCACTGTGAATCAGCAACGTGTCGGAGCCCCCCCCAAGCTCCGCCTGCAGCTGCCGCAGCCACAGTGCCTCCTGCGCCGCGCTGCCCATGGCCATGTATTCCGCCTCGGCAGTGGACAAGGCGATGGTCTGCTGCTTGCGGGAACACCATGATATTGCGCCACCCAGTCTTGGTGTATACTAGTTTATAGTCCTTTGTACCCTGCAGGTACCTCATAACTCTTTTTACTGCAGCCCAGTGCTCAGATATAGGTTTGTTGTTGAATCTACTTAGAGCATTTACAGTGTATGATATGTCTGGTCTAGTTCCTTGAGCAACGTATAAGAGACTTCCAATAGCTTGCTGGTAGGGGCAATCAAACATTTCTTCATCAGTTTGTTCAGTAAACTTCAATCCCACTTCCATGGGTGTTTTGACAGGTTTACATTCTGACATATTAAACTTGGTTAATATATCCTTGATGTATTTTTCTTGATCTAACATGATACATTCCTCTGTTCTTGTTATATTAAGGCCCAGACATTGGTTTACCTCACCCAAGTCCTTCATACATAATTTCTGTTGCAGATTTTTCTTCAGATTGTTTAATAAATGAATATCAGAAGCAAATAACATTATGTCATCAACCCAGACAGCAATATACATATCCATACTGATGTTGTAATATACACACGGATCAGTTTTTGATTGTTGAACATTCATTTCCTTTAAAATTGTACTGAGTTTTAAATTCCATAATCGACTTGCTTGTTTGAGACCATAAATTGATTTATTTAAATGACATACCTCATTTCCCTTATTGTACAACTCAGGTTGTTGCATGTATATATCTGTGTCAATTGAACCTTGCAAAAAGGCTGAAACTGCATCCATTTGATGAATGTGAAGGCCCCGCTGTGCAGCTAGTGCAAACAGGTATCTCATTGACGTCCATCTTACTACAGGTGAGTATACTTCCTGGTAGTCTACACCTCTTCTCTGAGCATAACCTTTTATTACCAGTCTAGCTTTAAATTGTGTGACATTTCCTTGATTATTAGTTTTTCTTTTGAAAACCCACTTGCTTGGTAATGCTGTTTTTCCTGAAGGAAGGTTAACTAGTTTCCAAGTATCATTCTTGATTAAAGAATTTATCTCATTATCCATAGCTTTTTTCCACTCTTCAACGTCTGGAGATGCAAGTGCTTCTTCAACGGTCTTAGGATCAGTTAGATTAGTGTAAAAACACAACATACCTTTCTTTTTATCTTTGTTACGCGGTCGGAATGCGTATTCATGAGGTTTACTTTCCTGAACTGAAGTGTGCCTTGGGGGACAATATGATTCATCAAGATCCTCTGCTGTATCAGTCTCATACTCACTGCCAGATTCATTTTCAGCTTCTTCCAAACTGCGTGTTGGCTGAGAAGTGATGTCTGACTCCTGATGATCATCTTGCTCTAACTTTCTATCCAGAGACGATCGAGCTGAAATGAGAATTTCATCACACATATCAGTTTTCTCAAAAAATACAACATCCCTACTTTTGAGTACTTGGTGCGTTTTAGGGTGCATGACACGGTATCCTTTGGTACTTTCACAATATCCTGTAAATATCATCTTCTGGGATTTCTTGTCCCACTTTTGCCTCTTTTCCTTCGGTATGTGTACCATGACCTCCGAACCAAATATTCTCATATGAGACAGTTTTGGTTTATGTCCTTTCCACATTTCATAAGGAGTAGTTCCATCAAGACCTTTAGTTGGTGATCTGTTCACAATATATGCTGCTGTGGCAATTGCCTCAGCCCAAATAGGTTTTTCTAGATTAGCATGAGATATCATACACCGTGCTTTTTCTACTAAGGTCCTATTCATCCGCTCTGCAAGTCCATTTTGCTGAGGACTGTATGGGGTTGAGGTCTGATGTATAATTCCACATTTCATTAAATATTTATCGAAATGATTATTGCAGTACTCTTTGCCATTGTCTGTTCTTAAGATTTTAATTTTAGTGTTAAGTTGATTTTCTACTCTTCTCTTAAAATCTTTAAATACATCAAGAACACTTAGTTTATCCTTTGTGAAATATACATGGACCATTCTGCTATAGTCATCTATGAAACTAATAAAATATCTCATACCTCCATAGGATGAATTTTCCATTGGGCCGCATAAGTCAGAGTGTATTAACTCCAATGGTTTGGTTGCTCTTGAGCTACTATGCTTGAAAGGGAGCCTTGATTGCTTACCTTCAAGACAGCTTGAGCAATATATCTTACTTTGATTATGTTTTAGTGCAATATCATCAGCGCAGCTTGACAACTTCTGTACATCTGAAACATTTAAATGTGCCATTCTGAGATGCCACAATTTGACATCATTAGAATTAGTGGAAGACAAGTGTACCTTCTCCTCTTCTGACTGCATGTCCAGAGCATAGAGTTTATTATTTAAAGTAGCTGAACATATTAATTTTCCCTTCACATCATAGATGTTGCAACCTTTATCATTGAAGGTTACCTTATACCCACTTCTTGTTATGGTGCTGACTGATATTAAGTTAGCTGTGAGTCCGGGTACATACAATACATTCCTTAATAGGATCTTACCCCCTTGTAATATGTTGACATCAATATCTCCAGCAGCCTCTACTGACAGGGGTTCGCTGTTGGCCACTGTTATTGATTTCACGTTTGATGGATGCAGATTGTACATGTCCTCTTTACAGTTGCACATGTGCATAGATGCACCAGAATCAATGTACCATTGTTCATTATTATTCTTGGTCATAGCCGAGAATGCTGCTGCAAAGCTTGAGGTTTCTTGTTTATAGTTTAGTTGCTTCTTTTTCTTTAAACATGATTTAGCAAAATGCCCATATCCATTACAATTAAAGCATCTGGGTCCCTTACCCGGTTTAGCTTTAGGTACAGAATCATGTTTCCCCTTTTTCCCATGTGAGTAAAGCGCACTATTGGTAACTGTGCCTTCAATTTCTTGAAGTAATTTAGTTTTTATGAGATCTGCACTGATTTTAACACCTGAATTTTCTAAAGCCATCATCATGGGTTTATACTGATCCGGTAGACCTGCCAACATTAAGGTCCCAAGCCATTCATCATTAACCTCAAAATTTATATTTCTTAACTTGTGTGCTGCACTCATGATTTTACTAACGTACTCTTCTATGCCACTACTAGATTCAAGCGATGTGTTGATGAGCTCCTTAAGGAGGCCCACTTTTCTTGTAAGACCGTTGTCGTCAAAGGCCTTGTGTAAATTAATCCACACCTGTCTTGCAGTTTCACATTCTTGTATGTGAACATAGTTCTGAGAGTTTACTAATAATATTAATTTAGATTTAGCCAGGATGTCTTTCGCCGGTTCTATCACATAACCTGCATGAGGTTCGACACATTTCCAGAGTCCCTCATGTTCTAAGTAGGTTTTGACACTAAATTTCCATGTGGAAAAATTATCACGACCATTCAATTTCTCCAGATTGAACATGTTGTGTGAATTCATAGTGTTATCGGACCACGCGTTTTCTGACCTTGAACAATGCCGGCTCGTTATTCGGAGAAACTTCGGTATCGCTGATAATACTTCATCAACCACGCTCTGCTACCATGTAGGAGGTTCATATATAATGAAGCACTGTTATTGATCGATATAGTTTCTTTAATACTTTAATTACAATATTGTGTGTGTAGTATTGCGGTGGGAACAGAAAAAAAGGAAAGATAAAATGGCTGTCACCCGGTATCAAGGACAGTAGCGACATGCGGCACAAAATGGAACTAACTATTATTGCGTTCCAATTCCTACAAAAATATTAGTAGGTAATGAAACAAATAACAATAATTAACTAAAATTCGCGGGTTACTCACGTGTAAATGATGAGAAAAGCTCTACTAGTTTCGAACCACAGAGGGGTTCTTCCTCATGAGCAGCGTGCGCGGACGCGGCGACGTCGCGCCAGTAGGCTGCGCGACGTCGCGTCGTCATGAGGAAGAACCCCTCTGTGGTTCGAAACTAGTAGAGCTTTTCTCATCATTTACACGTGAGTAACCCGCGAATTTTAGTTAATTTAGTATGTCTCACGATAGTTATTATAAAAAATAACAATAATATTTTAAATCATAAATACTTAACAATCATAATATACAGAAGTGAAACTACAGAAAACTGTTCTAGCAGTGAATTTCGAAACTATCGATTCTGTATTGCGTTTTTATGAACAAGAAAACATATTTGGTATACATTTCGTAACTAGAAATCGTGAGATCTTGCTACTTAATGTTTGGGGTTGAGCATTCGATCGTTACGCTGCCATGTAGTTATAGACAGACAGACAATGATGCTAAAGTTTTATTTGATCATACCAGATAACAACAATTTTACTTTGGAAATCTCGGTCGCGTGTAAACTCTCGCTTTTTAGTCTTGAGGAATTTCGGCTAAGCATTGTTTTCTGTTAGAGAGAAAGATCTGTTATCTTGGCAAAAGTATCTGTTTAAAACTCAAGTAATGTTAACCATTTTATTTAAATAGCGGAATCATTCGTTAGTACCCATAAACTCAGAGATAATTATTATTGCTAAACTTTATTATTAATCTTTCGACACTTATTACACGCAATATTTGAAACAAATTTGAACTCTTTACACGTAATTACGCAATATTTTCAGAAACATGTCCTGTGTTTCTATACTCCAAGTCCTCGCGAGGTATTAGACAATGGAGAGGCTTGGGGCGGGGCCATTGTCACTACACCTAGATCGTTCTAGACGACTTGTTTGGTAAATATCGCTTTAAGGACCACGGTGATACACGGGGACCTTTTGTTAGGGTATTAAGTTCTGCTGACGGGTGGGCGTTTCCCTCTACAGTCTACATTTCGCTGTTGGAAATTTGTTCTACAGTTTACAACCTTGTTTTATGAGTAGATAAATTATATTACATTTTAATGACGTAACTGACAAGCCATTACTATCTTCTACGTTCTGTCGCGCACAAACATGTTATAGTTCAGAAATTATATGAACTTGAGTCGTTAACGTCCCTGTAGTTCAATTATCTCCTCATAAATACGTCGTTTTGAATCCAATTTGCATCAATCTCAACGGTAACGAATCCCTTCACTTCATAACTTAATTTATTTCGTTTCTCATCAGGAATTGCGCACATGCAATATGTAACCTTCGTAGGGAGAGCGAAATCAACGCACAATTTTCACGTCTCAAAAATATATTAAAATATAACAAATGAACGTTCAGAATCTCCTGACGATTGCTGCAACCCTTACAATGCCCCCAACGAATGCAATATTACCTTGTCTTTGTAAATTTATTATTATTACACAACATTGCATTTCGAGGGTTGAGATCGCATAGTGCATTTGATGGCAGCTGCTTCTCTGTCCAATGTGGGGTACAAATTATAAGTTCTACAAACTAAACGAAGCCATAAAACTTAGTTAAGAAAGTTCAATTTGGTGTGTGGACGACTAAAATCCCATAGGCACATATGGGATGCCCACCCTCAAAATTAGATTTAGGCAGAAAAAATTACTTAATGGGGTGTTTTCTGTATGAACGGCGAGAGAAGCTGGTGTCGTATTTTTTCTAAATCTGTCCGTATCCGCGTATTCACGTTGATATATGAGGATCTAGGGGATTTCAGGCCTGATTAGTTTTGCTCGAATATTTGCCTGTACCTACTGGAAAAACATAACCTTAACAAGTGTTATTAAATTACATAACACGTGTTGTTCCCTAAAGAATTAGTCTTATGCCAAGTCCTGAATTTACTTGTACCTTATGTAAGTAGGTACATAAGTTTATTTCCTTACTGCTAAATAATATTGTTGGGTAAAATTCTCAGTTTTATATTAACTGCAGTGGATTTTTGAATGGATAAATTCAATATAACTGCTCTTTGATTCTGGGTCGCGAGTACTAAACCGACGATGACCCATACACAATTAATGGATCGTTTTTATTATATTTCATATTTTGTCTATCTTCTTAGATCTCTTATCTATTTTTTCTTTTGATTTTATTTACTAAATACCTTGTTATATTACCTTAGGAAGTAAAATAGGTACTCAAATTCGTTAAACAGATAGAATTACAGAAAATAATAGAATTAAACTTTCGAAACGCGTACAGAATTTTAGTGTTGCTTATCTTCTTAATTAAAGTACTGATTAACTTTGACCTTTACGTAACCTTTGATATAAATTGACTGAAAGGGTAAAGAAATGTTTGAATAAGTCGGAAGCTTATCATTAATTATAGTTATTTAAGAAAAATATTTGAAATGTTTTATTATTTTCTTGTAAGATTGCTGTAAGGATAATAAGTGAGTATTGATTGTATCAGACACAGTATAAAAAAGTCACCTTTTCTGTCCCTATATCGACATGAATACATAATTTTTTAAAACAACGCAATGGATTTTGATGCGGTATTTTTAATTCATAGTGCGATTGAATAGGAAGGTTGATATGTATAATAGCATCCAATAAACATTTGAGAAGCTAGGACGGGTCGCTAGTAATGTCAACGACCTTCAAACCTTCAAGAAACGAGCGTTTTCCTTCTTAAAAGGTCGGCAACGCACCTGTGACTCCTCTGGTGTTGCGGATGTCCATGGGCGGCGCCGATCGCTTACCATCAGGTGATCCGTCTGCTCGTTTGCCACCTATTCCATAAAAAATACCTAAAGCTAAAGATTATATTTAGTTAAATCCACTTGGTATTAATTTATTAATAGATTCGGGATTTCAGATTTCATTCAGATTTCCTTATAACTGTTACTATTTAGATCTAGACCATGATCGACACAGTTTTAGCAAAAATGTTAAGGTAAAAAATCCGCCATTAAAAACACGAAAAATTTCGGAACCCCTAACATTGTTCTGTAATCTCCCTAAATGTAAGAATTAAGTCGCATTGTGTGATCCGTGGCCTGTGGTGAAAGGGGGAGAGATGATACTCAGTTCCCGTGCATGATTTTAATCCGAAGTTATAACGAAGTGAACTTGGTATGTTCGCAATATGACATTTAGAAATGATTTTTTGCTATCAAAAGAAATACATAATTTAACGTCGTGCCAAAAATGAATTTATCAGTTTGCTTTTAAATGCTTCATTGCCATTTTACTTTTTGTTGCAGTTTAAATATTAATGAATGAATAAATGAATTTCTTTATTGTACACTATAATAAAAAAAAACACAAAAGATAGTACAATAATTGGCGGTCTTATCGCTAAAAAGCAAAATTTCTTGCAGACAACCTCCGGATGGAGCTTAACTGTAAATAATTTAGACTTAAAAATATCGTCATACCCTATATAGCAGTTTAGAACTAGATAATACTTTTGAAACGTGTGTCACTGTGGCTGTGTAGCTGGTTAAATACTGAAACGATATTGTACAGAAATCGCTCAGTGAAAGTAACACAATTAATTTATAGGTTAGTATCTTTATGAAGCGATACAAACAATTTATGGTAAATGACAATTATTCACGGATTTACTTGGAATTAACACGAAATATTCCTCTAGACACCTTTTATACTGTCACCACAGGCGTCAGCGCGAACCGCAACAATGCGCGGTAATCTATTTGCACAGAGCGTCAACCGTACAATACCATGAGCTCTCACAAAAGGGTGTTTACTTAAACCCCTTTCACACCTCCATTGTTCATTGACCACTCCACTAAGAACCCTAAGTTTGCTTAAAAATTTACCTCCTCACTCTCCAGCTCAGAGTGAATCGGAGCGGCGCGGAAGATCAACACAAAATGGCCGACGCGATTCTGAATGGCCGTAATGCTGAATCGAGTGGTCCTTGCGTAGTGTGCAGGAATTTTAAACATACGACGTTGATAATATATTCGAAAACGACGAGATTTGTATGTTTGAAGGATGCTTATAACAAGTGTGTATGAGTGGGGTTTAAAGGCCTTGGGATTTTTGGGCGTGTTAACAGGGTCTTTGAATATGATTGAGGCGGTACACGTTAATGTATAGTGTTTAAAAAGAGGTATAAGCTAGTTCCGGCCAGAGAAATTACTTCAAGCGATTACTGCTTACGACACTAGCAAACATTTCGCTTATTTAATAAGCAATATTCTTTCAAGGGACTTTAGCTAACAGTGTTTGTAGAAAACGTCACTGTAATCTGTTTGTAAATGATGTCAGAAACAATCTTCATGTTAAGTTCTAAGAATAACGTTCCCCCAAACTGTACATCATGCTTTGATGTCCCCTGTTCATCCAAAATCTTTAAGTAAAGTCTCATCACATAAATAAACAATGGCCTGGAGACGTTTTAAAACTTTGATATGAACAGCACAGCAACACACAAACACACCCATTGGACAACGAAAGTACTTCGAAAGACTTACGCACTCCTAACAGCTGTTACGGCCACCCATTTTAACACGACCTTTTTACCCTCAAAGAAAAGCCCCTTTCTTTCCTTCTTTTCAGAGGACAGAGACGGGAATGGCAGGTCAACTTATCTTGGTTTGGAGTTATAAGGGTCGTTGAAGGGGCGCCATTGTCCCACGTGTGGGACCCCACGCATCGCGACAAGTGATTTAGTAGTTGTTACAAAAAACTTTGGTTTTGAAGATAGGTACTGTCGTGTAGTGAGAGATAAGTAGTATCGATTTTCGGGGGCAGTTCTGCTACTTGTGAGCAAAATGAGGGTTTGTGCAGTGTAGTGTACAGAATTAGTGGCGATTTTATCTTTTTAAAAGGATCCGAATTAGATTAAATGCTCGTTTTTTATTGAATAATAATGAAGTTACCATATCAAACAAATGTAGTTCATATTACCCACACATAAATAAAATAGTAATTGAAATAACATTATTGATAAAATACACAATAAAGCATGAAATAAATTTGTATTAATGCTTAGGTAATAAGCAGAGTATCACTGAGTAATCTTTTATATTTAAAGAGCAAATGAAATTAAATCTTATTTTGTTAAACAATACGTGTTAGATTTAATACTGACGAGTACCTCAAATATGTATGAATTTCTTCTTATAAATATAAATACTACGTCATAACAGGTCATGTCATTTATATGTCATCAATCATGGGGTTTAAGGGGGATTTTGGCAAGCGAAGGGACAGTACAGGTTAATAAAAAAATAACATTTACTTGAACATAAACAATATTAACTGTTCATGACAATCCATAGGTGGACTATTTCACCCTCCTCTTAGTGTTCATCTATCAAAATTATAATCTTGAATTTGGTATCATGGTTTTGTAGATTTAAAAATTACACCAAAATTGGGAAGCTCAAGATATCTCGAATCATCAGCTTGTAAGAGCCCACTGGTGAGCAAAAGCCTTTTCTCGCACTTCTCACCAAGCATGCTCAAGGCAATTTCAAACTTATAATTAGAAGTTATGAGTCCAGGTTTCCGCACGTTTTCCTTCACCGTTTGTCAGTAGCGTCTATATAATATTAGAATGTACATACATATAACTCGGCAAAAGCTTCATTGGTAGGTGCCAGTTTCGAACGGGCCACCTTTATGCATGAGATGATTAGATGCGGGCGCCTTAATCACCAGGGCATTCTTGAAACCTTCTATGGTATAGACATATTTTTTATTTTCTTCGGCGGTAAACGCGCTGTTGTATTATGATGGAAAGTAATCTATGAAGCTAATGGACAAACCCTGAAGACTAGAGGGGTTATAAGTTGGATAAATGGGGAAGATGGATTTTGAGCATTGTGCCTTCAACAATGATTTAAAGTTTTATTTTACTATCAGTTTGAAAATGTCTTCTTCTAACCAAATCAATACTAGAACTCCTATCGAATGTAAATCAATATGTCAACAGTCAGCGTTGACTGGCATCATGTCATCGCGCCGTCGGAATGTCAAGTGTTCTAGGAACGTCTGTGGTATCGACCTTGGTGACATTCCGCCATGTTGTTTGCTTTACGTTAAAACTGATGGTTGATTGGTTTCTGTACATATTACTTATGAAATTGATCGAGTGAATGGTTGCTTGAGTAGTTGTAAGTACGGTTGCTAAGTTGTTGTCCAGTTCATTGTTGAAGTCTAATAAAGTATTTATATTTGGTTTTTCGATTTTGAACATTTTTGTGATAAGTGCTAAGTTTGTAATTGAAATAATTCTTTTGCGTAGGATTGGCTTTTATAAGAGCTATTAGTTACTCCTGAATTTGTTTTCAGTCTTTCTAGGATCTAGACTTTTATTTCATTTATCAAATGACGTGCAATTTACCTATTTGCGAGAAAACTCTTGCTGTAATTTAGCAGTACATACTACATCAAGTTTCCAGGTACAATATCACTCGCCTATTTCGGAGACAGAATGTTGTTGTACCAAGTAACATTATCCTCTCTACAATTCCTCGTTACCCAGTATTCCAAACTATGTTCCCACCCCCGTACTTAACACACCTACTGTAAACTTTGAATACATAACACATTCATCTAACCAACTTCAGCTAATGCTGTTGTATGCAAATGATAACACAACCAATTTGAGTAGGTAATTAAGTCAGTTCAAATTTTACGTCCCGTGTAGCCGGATTTAATTAGTCGGGTTACTTCGGTGAATTTGGCGCTAGGCGTCAACCGTTGGCTTTGGCTGGTACAATGTATGTAGACGTGTAGGTATAGTTGCATAGTGGTGTAATGTTTTAAAGGTAATATTCATTATCAGACTTGTTTACGACTGAAATTAATAACCGACCTTTATACAAAATCTCTCAATAGACCTAGACATTAATTAGAAAATGTCAAAGGCTAATGACAACATCTGGAAAACAACATGTTTTGAAGAGTGCAGGCTAATTTGTCGAAATAAGATCTTTATTTTTTTTAAAGCTTAGCTTTAATTCTCGATATCCTGCAAAAGATATGGCTCTGTTAATACTTTGGAATGATTTGATTTCGTCATTAGTATTGCTGAACTGATACGACATACAAATCTTCAAGAAATGCGCGTACTCCTTCTTAAAAAGCCAGCAACGCGCCTGTGACTCCTATGGTGTTGCAGCTATCCGACGCTGATCATTTACCATCAGTTGATCCGTCTGCTAAGTGATCGGTGGCGGCGACCTGTCGCACCCGGCCTTAATCGAGGCCATGGTTCATAGAGAGAGTAACTGGGAAGCTGTCTCCTCCTTCCTCCTCCGTTGGGGATCGAGAGATGATCTCCGGGAACAGTAAGCGCGGGTTTGCGGACGGCGAGTAAGCGTAGCTCGCCGCCCGATCAGAACCAGACCAGTTCCGCGCCTCAAAGAGTTAATAGACCACCACAAACGGGGCCCAATAGGGCTGATGTTCAGCCGGGGATGCGGGGTAAGCGCAATGAGGCCCCGCGACCTCCGGCCCAGAGCAGGAGAAGGAACGGGGGGGTTTTTAGTCAGTAAGACTCTGACACTCCCTCCCGCCCTACCCTGAGCGGGAAGTAAAAATCATCATATGATGATTTTCCCCTCACAAAAAAAGGTGATCCGTCTGCTATTTTGCCTCCTGTTACATAAAAAAGAATTAAGCTAACATAGTATACAACCAATTTAATTTTACTTTACATTACGGTGTAACAGTCAGCAGACAAGAGCCCTAAGCGATCTTCCAGACTATATAGTTTAACCTATGTGCTAACTTAAACCTTGTTTGACAACGGATTAACTGACGTGCAGTTTGAAACAGTAGCGTCGTTCCATGCCGACAGTTGCATTGTATGATGCAATCCTTACATAGACACATTTGGTCTTTTTATTTCAACTGTATCGGTATTATGAACTGTATTTTTGGCACAATTTATTTCATTTTTGATTCTCAAAGGAGACAAAGTCGTTTTTACTGTTTTTCTGACATCACAGTTTTATTTGTTTTTAAAAAGGCTTGATGTTATCTGTTTTAACTTCTATTGGACTTATAACTCAATTGTGTAATGGGTGGTCAATATGAACATGTTCTTGTTGATTTAGTTGTCACATTTTTTTTGCTAGCGTCCCTATTAAAGCGCCACGTGTCTGCTTAAGAGGATTAAGGCTCTCGGCCGTAAGCACCACTGGACCGTTGATGAGTATGAGATCCCTCATATCTATGAGATTCTTCGGTCCAATGTTTTGCCTAAGCATGTTACTTGTCTATTTTTTATATCTATAGCGTAATTCTGTGATGATGAAAAGTAGGTAAGTAATGCGGATGCACACCTAGGAAAATATTATAATGTATATTTAAATATAACAAGAGAGAAGAATATGGGTCTCTAGCATGGCTTGAAACTAGTCGAGTATATAGTTAAAACAATTACGTGAATAAGCCGAAAACATAATAGTTAATAACAAGAAAGAATTGAAAAGTGGTAGGTACTTTAATACTATAGACCCCTACTATAGTAGGAACAGTAAGGATTTAATTAAAATGTAACGGCCGATGGGTCAGAAAAGTGCTCGAGTGGTGACCACGGACCGAAAGACTTAGTGTGGGCAGACCTCTTACTAGGTGAACCGACAATATCATCAAAGTCGCAGGGAGCCAATGGATGCGAATCACGACTTGGACTGAGGTTGAGGCCTTTGTCTAGCATTGACCATCATCTGGCTGATAGCAGCTATGAATAACATTCATAATCATGTATAAGTACTCCTATATTGACGTACATACTAGCACAAGCCATAGAGAAACCATTCATTAACAACCAAAAAGTTTTACACAAAGATCTGACAATATCTGCTTTACCAGTTTCAGTCACTAACTTAAATTCACTTCAGTTCCTTCAGCAGCCGGGTTAGCAACCGTGGATTGTATAATTAAGCAAGTTGGCATCATATGACGCGCCCTCTATGTATTCATGTACTTTGTTGAGTAAAGAAGGCATGTGGATGATGATAAGGAAAATCCTTATGTAAAGTTAATGTGTCAAGGTTTAGTTTTGTTTAATTTCGTAGGTTTGAAGTTCTTCGAATAAAACTTGGTGGCTGATTCTACGATTGTTTGCAATTCACAGATGCTTGTAGAATGATATTTCTTTTACTGTCTGTAAAATTCATTTAATTTTAATTGTTCACAGCTACGGTGCTGATATTCGTTTTACTAAAAAAGTCTTTATCCTTGTGCAATTGATATTGTGACAGTACCTACCGATAATGTACTTACAGACGCAAATCAAAACAGTTAAGAGAACGCCTCCCTACATTGATATCATTTTCTCTCTTACAAAAAAAACAAAACACATTCAATTTCCTTACACAAGCACCAACGCAAAACTTTTTTCTAACACCAAAGGCATGGAGCAGATTAAATCTGCTTGCCAAGTTGGTATTCTGAGCCCAAGCTTACTCGATGTGTATAATTAAATGTGATGACACCCCTAGGCGCAGAGACGAGCTCGGATTTGTATTAACACCTTCGTGTTTGGCTAAAATAGTGGATTAGAGAGAATATCTGAATACTCTGGCATGTTGCTTCGGGTTTGTAGGTAAGGTGGATAGTGGATATGTAAATTTTAAGTAAGTATGTAGTGGGATCTGTGTGTGGATTTGTGGTTGGGAATACTTCTTTGACTCTTCTCGCGGACGGAATAACGGGATAAAGGTTTGTATATTTGGCAAAGAATCCTTAACTACGATGTTCAACCATTCTGTGAAGCGTGGAGATAAGATACCTTCCTTATGTAAAGGAGGAAAAGGAATCCAGCAGAGGATCATAATTAAACTTTCAATCGTGGCAATTCGAACGCCGGCGTGCTCTTGGTGTTTGGCAAATTAAAAGGAAAGGAACTGTTGAAATGTTTTTCTATAAGTATATAAATGGTGCGTTTTGTATGTTTTCGAATTAAAGCAATACTATACTACTTTTCTAATCCTTTCTGTTTAAACCTTTATTTTTCATTCGACATTAAAAACTCCATTCCAATCTCGACCTAATAGCTCAAAATCACATTAAAATCAATATAACGGGTTCACATACGGCACGGATTTAACAAATAAGGCATTATTTTATTTAACAAACAATCGTTTCCTGTCAGTAAATTAATATTATATTGACCAAAATTCTTTTGTTATTTTCACATCCATAATCGAAACGATACATTTACAGACTTGTCTGTGGGTCAAACAGCTTAATAAGCTATCCTTCTCCTTTTATTGAATTTTTTACTTTAAAACAAAAGAATAAAGTTGAAAATATATTGATAGTTATAGAAGTGGCGTCTGCCGCGAGGTACTTTCCAAGAACCATGCATGAGTCAATGTTTACGTGACGTCATCGGTCGCTCCATCCTGATAACGTGAGTAATGATAAGGCTGAGTCAGCTCTCAACGTTAATTTGTCGTCAATATGTCGATTTATTTGTATAGTAGGTTATCCTATATTTTTATTGAATTAAACATTTAAAACAAATAGGTGAAAAATATAAGCAATATTGGGAGTCCTATTACAGCGTTGTGATTCGCCATGTGGGTGAGGTTGCCAGACGCCCTTTCTAATCCTTAAATATCAGAAACTCTCATTCCAAAAATGCCGGCAACGCCTCGTAACTCCTTTGCTATTGTGGGTGTTCATGAGCAGTGTCGTTTGCTTAACATCATGATAATCGGTCAGTTTGTTTGTCTACCTACCCCATATAAAACTCTCTTGATATGCGGATTCAAAGTGCCAGTTTTTTTTCTAAGTTTAAACGGTTATTTTGTTTCGATAGTACATTCTAAATCACCATATCCTATGTGAAATGTTTGTACTCGCCTCACACCTGAATTAAACAGAAATGAACGTTAACTTCGCACAAAACATTTCATCGAACACGCTACAGTGAGAATTGTCACATCCTACAATTCTCAGAGTGCACAATAAATTATCATGCGCAAGTGAACTCGATATAATCAATACAGTATTAAGCTTTAAAATGCACTCACAGTTGCACACGTGGCCCAATAATGGGTCTTTTATGGGGACTTTCATGTTAAACTAATCTCCAGGATCACAAGCGATTGATTGTAAATAATGTTCTTAGTTTTTCTAGCTGCAGATAAAGTTACCCTAAATTGTCGATATTTGTAAACAATTTTCAACTTTAAGCTTTTGCAATAAAGTTGGAAGTGTCTTTTTTTATTTGCGTTTGTCTGTGTCCACTTGATTAGACTTAATCTCTTGTTTCATACTCCTGGGATTTTTCGGTAATTGCGTTTTTTAAGAAGGGGACTATAGTGACGCAAGCCTTCGTCTTCAGTATACGAAAATCATCTTTTTAAAGAATTAAAATGCGCCATGATAGCCGGTATTAAGGTAGGATTTGCTTTATTCTGAATTAACTGTCAATTTAAAAATAATTTTACTAAATGCCAATGCGGAAATTTATTAAATGAAAATTTTATACACAATTTATTGAAATATTTTTAAAATTATATGAAACTGTAAGCCTATACCAAAATCTTAAGTCGCATATGGCATATAGGGGTGCAGTTTAAATAGGAGCTGCGATTAACCACCCCGGCGGCGCCTTTGATACTACTACAACGTTGTAATCGGGGTAACGTTCTCACGGTAACACGCGATCGTGGGATGTGGTCGCACTGTCAGCGATTTTATTAAAATACTCTAGTAGCTAACATGTGTAACGTGTAAAATGTTGTATTTGTAAAACTTAATTTTATACAACTACGATTTGGAGATAGATTCATGGTTTTGGTTGGTATTTTACGTTGATAATCTTGTATTTACAAATAAATGAATAAATAAAGCTGTTGGGTTGTATGCCAGTTCCGATAATGTCATTGAATTGTTTATACTTTATTTGTCTTAATCGTAATTATTTTATTTGTAGGTACTTATAATTAAATGTTGTAGTACCTACATTAAATATAGATATTATTAATTGTATTAAAATCAAAGAAAAAATAATAGAAAGTAAATTAAATTTGTAGTAAATTTGTTATATATACTTCTTGATGAAATAACAAAAATTATGTACAAATCTTACTTGATCATTATTATATTCATAGATTACTTAATTAAAGTTTGATTTAATTATTATTATTGTATTTTTAGAGACTCGTTTCCCACAGTCCAACCATTAACAATGGTTTTGTAGGCTGAGCTTATAATATGCCTTAAAAATATAAATAAATAAATAGATAATAATATCTAGTACGTACTAACCTGTCTTACACCGACAACTTAGAAGTACCAACAATTTACAAATTTTTGAAGATTTAAAACTATTTCTCGCTGTCAACGTGACCAGCGCTCAATGCGGCTTTTAAGATTTAAAAAAGAAGGGTAGTTTTTTTTAATGTTTAATTTCATAATAAAAGCTCATGTTAGTGCGTTCTTCGTGTTGTTTGTTATTAAACATGACTATTAGAAATGATTTTATTGAGATATCAGTCGTACCTAATATTGTGCGGTTTCCTATAGTTTTTATATGGATTGTTTTTTGTGACTTTTATCCTTGTGGATGGATACGTATTCAAAGTAAAAGTCATATCATTTATTTCTATTAGACCATTAAAGTCACTTTTGACCGTCTAAGAAAATAATTCAATGAGAAAAGGTAAAAAGTGGCAGTATACCAGTTTGTCCTCCGGTGGGGATGTTTGCTCGTTCCATAGGTTCCTACTAGGAACTTCCTATGGAGAAGACCTATCAACAAGCTTCATAGAAACATTCAGACAGAGATTAACTCTTTCTATCTAAAGTTGCATTAGTTGCAATTTTTATTTATAAGTTTTTTTTATGATATAAGGTAAGCAATCAGCGCCGCCCATGGGCACCCGCAACACCAAAGGAGTTACGAGTGCGTTGCCGGTCTTTTGGGGATAAGGGTTGCGGATGTAAGGATCGGGAAGGGATAGGGGAAGGGGCGGGGATGGGCCTCCGGTAACCTCACTCACACGGCGAAACACAAAACTGTGGGTTGTTTCACGCCGGTATTCTGTGAGGCCGTGGTATCACTCCGGTCGACCGACCCATTCGTGCCGAAGCTTGGCTCTCCCACACTTAAAAAAGTAATTTTCACCTTACAAACAGCTTCCACCAGTAACGTTATACGTTCTGAGTCTGTCGACAGTCACATCACATCGCAGGCAACTAACAAGCCTAATAACATAACGAAATTAACGCAATATTCGTGTCATCCACATATTTCCTATATCTTTATGGTCCTAAAAGTATTTTACTTCGACCCATAAATTGTCCGTGTGTATGGCGAGTAATTTCTTTGTTCCTGCCATCCCCTCCGTAATACCTTCGTTATTTGTGTACAAAACTGAATTATTTCCATATTGTTGGTCTACTAACATTGGTATATTTTTATTATTATATTCATCATCTTTTTGTCATGGTCTTTTAACAGATTTTTTTTTATTTAATTGTTGTTTCTGTTTTGGGGTAGTATTTCGTCCGTTGCGGTTGAGTGTGTTTTTTATGCATTGTCATTGTTAATTGGATTTGGTTTTATATTAAATCATTTTTAGTTAAGAGAATGTTTCTTTAAATTGGGATGCTTGGTGTTTTTACATTATTTTAGTACCCCTTTTCATCGAATATATTAAATTTTTCAGTTATTACGTTATTGAGGGATTCAAAATTGTTTTCGTCTTTTCTTATAATGAGGTGCCTCTTACAAATTGCTCCTGTCGTTCAATCATTGTGTAATGTACAAGTATCTACCATCTCCTAAATGTTATTACACATTATAATAGAGAGATTGTTATAAATAATTTTTAAATTACTTGCAAGATATCTAATGGAAGATCCATGTTTCATGTTGGACGCATACAAATCGATGTACAGAGAACAATTTAGATAAGAAATCGCGATTGTCAGACAGCTCGCATAGCTACACATTTATTTTCTTGCCAACATCAAAGCCTAAACGCTCTGAATGTTGCACCTACAAAAAAGTGAGTGATCACAAACTTTTATTAACATCATTGTACTGTCACGCTCAAAATTAATCTCATCAGCTAAGTATTCACAAATCAAAAGGTACGAAGTAGCTAAGAACTATTCTTGTCTCCTTCTAACATCACGTTCTTCATTGGGCGAAGTTCATTCATTTAAAACCACAACACAAACCAAAACGTCTCATAACTAGCGACATCTATTAGCCGTTACTTGAAATACATTCGTCCCTTTCGTTCTCTCAGTATGGAGTTGGCGGCGCATAACTTTACTCACGCGCATCTGGCAGATCATTGATATTCCACCCTTTAATTTTAGACTTTATTTCGTATGCAATAGAAGTCTGTTTTTCTTATATCAATCTGCATAAGATTCTGACTTTATTTATGTCCGTCGTGACTGCACTGCTTATACTTCAGCAGTATCTACCACTACATAAAACTTCTTCGCGTTTGCATATTTGATTGTATCGAACAAATTATTGATCTGACGGTTCTGCATATTACTTTAATGTGCGTTTACGTCTGTATTTCTAGAAAGCATTATTTTACTACTTTTGAGAGTTATGAACATTTTGACTCGTTTATTAAAGCACCGGAAATTTATTTATCTATTCTAGTCCAAACGATATGATTTAGTTAAACCTCTAATAAATATTCTCCCATTTGCTATGACACCGAAATCTATGACTAAGATAATGATCAAAATATTTTAAGGATAAAACATTAAGCATGCAGGCAGCGTCGAGTAATCCTCTAATATTAGGTACTCTATGATAAATCTCCGTTTTGGAAGTCTTGTGTTGAAATGAGATACACGATCGCCATACTCACATAAATTTCAACTTAATCCTTAAAGCTTAAGGTTGTTATTTGTGTGGTAGTGACAGAAGACGTGGGTATACCCTCGGGGTGAAGGTATTGCTGGACGAGCATTGTGCAACGCCACAGGAGAGCAAATAAGCCGTTATTCTGACCGATTTCATTGGAATACTGTTTCTGAATCGTGCGACTGTTATTGCCCTGTGCTCTCTAGAAAGTTACCGTCTTCGTAACAAACGCAAGTTTTTGTTCTTCGAAGTTTAATCATGTGCTACTGGTACTGGCACAAACACTTTATTCAATACTTCTTTGTGTCTGCTCTTTACTCAACGACAACCGCGATAGTTCTTATGAATTTGAAATAAGTTTTATTTTGAGGTTTTCTTTCTTTTGTTTACATTTCTTATACCCATGGTCCACTTGCTTATTCATTTATCAAGGATCAATTTTTGTTTTAATATTGACTTCAGTAACAGACAATGGATAATTACAGATTCATTGTGGTCAGCCCTATCATTACAAGATATCGGCTTGCTCCAGAGGCTTCATGCTTGACCATTTTATGCAGACACATGAACCCTCATATAGCTTACAAAACGTAAGCTATATGAGCACTAAGCTCTGCTGTTTTTGCAGTTAGACAGATAAGACAGCTCACAGACGTGAACACAGCAAGGCTTGTCTATTTTAGCTATTTTCACAGCATTATGTCATACGGAATTTTGCTGTGGGGTCGAGCTGCGGAAGTAGAATCAATATTTATTCTACAAAAGCGGGCTATCCGAGCGATATATAACTTGCCCCGTCGCGAATCTCTGAGAGAACTATTTAAAACGATAAATATCCTGACGGTGCCTTGTCAGTTTATATATGAAAATATTATGTATGTAAGGAAAAATTTGCAATTATTTGAAAAAAGAAGCGATAGACATAATTTTAATACAAGAGGCAAAGATAGGCTGGCTGTGCCACGATTCCGTCTGTCCAAGGTACAGAAATCCTTTATGGGGTTCTGTGTAAATTGTTACAATAAAATTCCAAGTACTGTATTGAATCTTAACGAACGAAAATTTAAAACTTATATTAAACGTGAATTGTGTAGACAGGCATACTACAAACTTTCAGATTATATTGAGGATAAGAATGCCTGGCAGCATGTTGGTTCGGCTCCACTGGACAATACTCAAATATAGTCAGCAGTTAGGTAAAATTCTCAAAAATAATGCATCCTTAATTTATATATCCAAAAAGTTTATATAGAAGCACTCTTAAAGATTGTGAGTACGCATATGTGAGCGCCATGTTCGAGACGACAAAGGAGTAAAATTTTATGATAGGTCCCCTCATTTGTTCTTTTTTTTAACAACTTGTCTCTGCATTGTTCTCACATAAGGGTACACTAATGTATACTATAAATGTTATATTATTGAAATTGTAAAACAATTTTTTTAAAAAAAAAGAGTAACGAATGGAGTTTCTTGCTCGTTCTTCTCCATTCGAATCTACAATTTGGAATGAGCACCTAGCTTCACTGACGAACAGACTGACAGACTACTTTTCTATTTTGACGTTTCAAAAGTACCTATTGATGGTTTAATTGGAATAAATGATTTTGACTTTGACTTTGACTTAAGCATAAATGTAACAGAATAATAGAACTGTAAAGGTCTTGTTTAGATGGTCGTTCCAAATGTTATAGTTAACGGTTTTGGAATTCTCTTGGCGATCGCGAAGGCCTACGGGTCAGGTTTGCATAAGCCCTACGTTGACCTTTCGTAAGATAAACATGAAAAGGTCAGTATAATGTCTGTTATGGCACAGCCCTGTTCTGTTGTTGCAATTTGTTTGTAAGTTATGTCTTCTGATATCGGTTGTGTAAGGTGAAGTTTGGAGTTTACTAAGGACCCAACCGAATTGAGCACAAATAGTTGATTTACTCCTAATTTATTGCAAACCAGTTCGTCCCAATGTTATTCAAAGGAAAGGTTAAAGAAAGGAGACTAAATTAAACTTGCCGAGTGATAAAAATCAAATCGATTACAACTTTCATCAGACATCCTTTCTGTAAAAATTAAAGTGGTCCAATGAATAAAGTTTTGACAAAGAGATCTTGGAAAAAAGTTGAAGAAGTCGAATGAAATAAGTTTGGGGACCATTGGTCTGTTAGCTAACAGTTTCGTGATTGAAATTTTTGATTCGATGTTGAGAAATTAAATTGTCTGTACTTCCATATCATTGAGTATTGGTCCTGTGTGATTGTCATTCATTTAGCTTTCCATGTCGACATTGCTGATGGAAATATTATAGTCTGTATTGTGACCTAATGACATGCGGGCGCTGTGGTCAATGAACTATAAACTATATCTACATTATGATGAGACCAGCTTGATTCAACGCCGCATTCTCAGTCACACCGATCAACAATGGTTTTACAATACTATACCATTTGTAAGTCACAATAAATCTGCCTGTTAATTATGTTTTGTCTCTAGACTTAAGTAGACTGTTACGTGTGTCATATTAAATTTATTCTTAATTGGAAAATGTCGTAAACAAATTATATGACGGATGTCTTCCACAAATCACTGTCTGTGTCGCGAAATTCAATATACTGAGTATAGGAAATGATGTACGTTTATGAATAATTGAACGAACATTGTTCGCGACATAGACTAAGCAGTAAATATTTGTGGTTTTCCTCTTGTCCCGGTTTCTGGAGTACATTCAACTTTGAATTATAGATAACGTTTATTTTACATAAATATACAGTTGCAATTACAATGTCATATGTACATTGAGACTGCACACAGCCTGGACCTATTAGGATTTCAACAAAATCTGTCGAACTGGTTTCAAAAAATTTATTTGTTTATCGTACATTTATGGGATCTTCCAGAATATTCCAAAGATTGGAAGATGATACATTCTCATATGTTCTGGTTAGTTTCTAGCCATGTGTGCCCATCACGTAATATTTTGTTTGCGTTTGCCCGACTGACGGATTCTTGTTTCGTGGAATAGGGTCCAGGTAGTTAAAGCTAATAGGAAGGAAGGAAAGGGACGAAGTCGTAAAAAGGTTGTTAAAAAAATGTTTAATGTTTATTTTGTCCATGTTTCGGAAGTTGTACCCAAAATATACAGATTTTTTGGAGTTTTAACGCACTTGAACTTATAATCAGATTTGATACGTGATACTGAGCTTAAGGACACGAAGGTACAATTCGGAGTGCAAATATTAGGGCTTTGTTCGTTATTCGCATTGAAAAGAGGGAGTAATTGGGACTGGTTTCAAAGTTCTCGCTGTTCCGTGATTGGACCAATAAAATTCCGTTCATTTAGATTCTTATTTGGATTCAGCTTGATGGTAGGCAAACTGTGGAACGTTTTTATAAAGAAACGCTAGGATGAAGAAGAGATAATCAGCAAAATGCAATTATTTTATTCATCATTTACTGAATATAAAAACTTTTTTTACTAAATACTTAATTCAATTCAAACCGAAGTTCTTAATTGAAATAACACCACCTATTTTGGCACTGTTCCAAATTATCAACAAATCCCAATATTAACTCCATTTATATCAATGGAGCCTGATTTGCTACAATCATAACCAAGAAAATCGTAATCGATATATCGGTTTGATATATTAGTTCAGTTTTTTTTCTGCTATTGACCATCTTGGCATTTATTTTACCTGCGATGAAAGTTAAAAGGGTTTAAAACTAGTTGTTCAGAATTGAAAGTAATTTTTGCTGATTCATGTACCAAGCCTACACTAGGTTCAAAACTCTACTGCAGTTGAAACTGAAGGAATGTGAATTAATGTATTAGAGATTTGTTTGACCCGTTACTGAACCAGAGGAACCCCATTTATCTGATGGGCTTTCGGCTATAGGGACAACTTACCATCAATTTGACCAAGCAAATGTTTTTCTCAATATCCCCTGCGTACATATGCCACAAATACTATTTTTAAAGGGTTTCAACAGGCTAACTAAGAGACCTTTAATTAATAGTAATAAGGAAATGATTGTAATAAGGATACAATTGATTGAACGGTTCAATAAAATGATAACTGATGGTGCAACGCTAGATGCATCGATATCGGATATTCAATTAATGACAATTAGGACCGGTCAGACCATTGTTATGGGTGAGTTCATTGAAGGTATGGCGAATGGAGTTCATTCAAAGTTTTCGATGATGAGATTTTAGATAGCAAGACCATTGTTCTTTTTGAGTATCGTTACTTTCAAAGTGGATTTCATTTCTGTCAGTCTACTTAAATTTACTAAATAAATATCTAAGGTCCTAACCCCCCAACACCTATCCCCAAATCCAACGTACTTGTCACCATATTGCAATAGTTTTTTTATATAGGTATAATTATTGTCTATAACCGGCGCTGATTGCTTTTCCTTAGGTCCCTAGCATATAAAAAAGATACCAAACGTATTAAACATCCAATCCCTCTCAATCTATCCGACACGTTTCACATTCGCACTTCACCAGAGTAAATCATGATAAACTGTCAATTCGGTCAGAAATCGTCTAGCTAAACCCTTAGGGTAATATTTGTAGAATCCACGACAGAATAACTTATGGCCAACTTAGCTCCGGAATGAATTCCTTTTCAAATATTACCCTGGAAATGTGGTGTTGGACAAATAAAACCTTTCGATGTCCCGGATTGAAGATTAATGGTGTTGGTGGAGATTAATTTGAGAGTTATCTTCGTTGGGGTCAGGTCGAGAAGTGAAAGTGTTACTGTGAAACTGTGCTCTGCGATTTGATTGATCGCTGTGTCTTATAATTAGGTTCGCTTGAGTGATAATTCCGTGGGAATATGAATTTTAGATTAATTTGTTAATTTGATATAGGCGATAATGTTGAATTCCTGGACACCACATGTATGTTTCAAAAAATATTTTTGTTACAATTTATGAAAATATGACATTACTGGTAATACTCGTAGACCTATCTAACACTTCCAAAGCAGCTCGATATTTTACGTCAATGCAAGAAACCATAGCTTTCGTTTGCGGTTCAATTATGATTATGATAATTGATACCTATTTTTCTATATTATCTATACCTAATATTATAAAGCTGTAGAGTTTCTTTATTTGTTATAAAGCGCTAATCTCCGGAACTACTGGTTCGAATTGAACTATTCGTTTTGTGTTTGTTAGTACATTTGTCGAGGAAGCCTAATAGCAATGACTACTATTACTGACTACTATTTACTACACGGTTGGCGCAATGGCTGGGAAACTGACTGCCGCGCAACGTGTCGGGGGTACGATTCCCGTACGGAACAACTCTTTGTGTGATCCACAGATTGTTGTTCCGGTTCTGGGTGTGATTTGCATATGAAATTGTATGTTTGTAAACGCACCCACAACACAGAAAATCCTAAAGTGGGGCTTCGTATCTTTAAAAAAAAAAATTAAAACATCACGCAATGGTATGTAGGAGCCAAGCAGCTGGTGAAACTACGGGATAGTAGCTAGTGCTTAATATTTGTCCCATCATCAACCTTCTGACTCATTACTGCGAGGTGCGAATACTATTCCAAATATTTTATCCAGAGCAAATACCAACCTAAAGAGAAAATCGTTAGACAAATTCTCAAATTTTCCAAATTCTTGGGAGGAATTTTCGTATCGGTATTTCAACTAAATAATGTAAAATACTGAACAATGTTTACAGTGGTCATTTGTTTTAAAACATTGGTTATCTTAGTAAATTTACTATAATTGTTACTTTTGAACATATAAATCAGATTTCTGATTTGATGTTTATTTTAGACATAGTAAAACTTATCTAATTAATAATCTATATATATAAAAGAAAGTCGTGTTAGTTACACCACTTATAACTTAAGAACGGCTGAACCGATTTAGCTGAAAATTGGCAGGGAGGTAGTTTAGAGTCAGGAGAAGGACATAGGATAGGATAGAGTTGGTAGAGTGGGGTAGGTAGAGTAGGGTAGGTAGAGTAGGTTAGGTAGAGTAGGGTAGGTAGTGTAGGGTACATAGAGTAGGGTAGGTAGAGTAGGGTAGGTAGGGTAGGGTAGGTAGAGCAGGTAGGGTCGATAGGGTAGGTAGAGTAGGGTAGGTAGAGTAGGGCAGGTAGAGTTGGGTAGGTACTCAAATGACGGGAGCGACGCCGCGGGGAAGAGCTAGTTAATTATAGTTTATTACCTTAATTTTTATACTTTAATCATTAATATTCATTAAATCATTTTTTTACTACGTGTACCATGGGTATGAGAACCATGCATCCATCTCCTACTTCTAAAAAATTTACGCCATTCAGATGACTAGGATTATACTCACTGTCATCAATTTTAAAAATGATTAAATTTTTGACTTCTGCCTTTTTTAATCGTGGTATCTACTTCGAGACACAATAAAATAGCAATAGGTGTGCGTTTTCTCGATTCTCTTTCTCGGGTTTGGCGATTGAATGTCTATTTTGCGTTATTCTTGGTTGATTGGTTATTCCAGAACATTACCGTAACAAACAAACACGGCGTCAATAAGCAGTGCGCGGCGAAGTAAAGTACCTGTGTGTTCAAAAGCTTGTTTTCGTCAATTAGCATAATTTCTATCTGTCAAACTGTCACTGCAACCCGACTGCCGAACAAGATAATTGAATTTATGTAATTGAACCAATTGTATTGGATTAATTCAATTAATTACGTTTTGCAATTTTGGAATTCGGATCGGAATTAAAACTAATTTTTCGCAGCAACTTGGTTCGTGGAGTTAGGTTAAGTAATGCTGTTTTGGCGCTTTCATTTCTATACATAGGCAATGTAGTGTGATTTTCTAATCATTCCGTTTTCACTTGCAGTTATATCGTAGTTTTGAATCGGCGTTTTTGGTAACGTATCTTGCCTTAAATAAATTGTATTTTATATTTCTTTCATCATCGTTTAATGAACTAGAACTTCAAAATAACCCTTACTTACAAGATTCACTTATTCTTTCATTCACTTAACTCAGTCTCATTATTTTATTTTATTTATCGAACCAAAAAATAGAAATCTTAATTTTTAATTACACAAGCAACTTAGAATACATCTTAATAATGAATATCATTTATTGGACATCTGTTTCTGAACTAGATGACTGTACTTCAGACAACAACATCTTAAGCTTTAATATAAACCATACTGTAAGTAAGAAACTTAGCACATAATTATAGACACGCTTGAAAGGTCTGCTCACCCATAAATTAATAAGAGCATAAAGATAAATGTAAAAAGTAAATAGTGCAGGGTAATTACCCATGACTTAAGTTGCCCCCATAGCGATTGTATGTGAAGTGTAAAGAAACGGGGAGATAGACAAGGCTCATTGATATAGATAGGTAGATGTACAATAAATAAAACATAAAACACCAGTTTTTTGTCATAATGCTTGCTTTCTTGAAATTGAAATATAATAACACTTAAAGTGAGTAATAAAAGCAAAAATATTATGTTTAAGGCTAGGTAGGATAATCGGCAAAAACTCATCGGTTCATGGTGGATATTTGACCCAGAAGCACGAAGCAATTCACCTCCAGTTTTAAAATCAGAATCGCTAAGAAGTGGAGTCTGTGGTTCCCCGAAGGGTTAACTTGGGTGTCTTCATTGGCATAGGGCGTGGCGTGCTCCATTACACGTCGCATCAACGCTTACCACCAGGCGTGATATCGGAATCGAGCCCCATACAGAAATCACTGACTTTGCCAGACAAAAACTCCCGTGCTACCAAGACACTCTTCTTTGAAATTCTTAAGATACCATCAGAGTTATGCGTTAAAATTTTTAAGACGTACCTAATTGACCGTGACTGATGTTTACTGTCGTGACCGGTAAGTTTTCTTAAACATGTCAGAAATGAGGGAATATGAGTCGCGTGACCAGTACTGTTCAGGACTTGAAAACATTGTTTTTACACTGCATTGGTATTTTCGTTATCAGCTGTTTTATTCAGTGTATCATTAATAGGACTATATTCATCTTCTAGTATTAAAACAGGTGTAGCTATAGGGCATTCATTAGTGTCAAGTAAGCTAGTGGTTGATTCTAGTCGCGTACTAATATTCTCGATTGCCTGCATTCCAAGATGGGTCTCCTTTTCACTATTTAATTTATCTATTATTTTGGATATTACTTGTAACTGTACAAACACTTAATTAACTTCTTTTGTTGATATTTGTTATAGAAAATTATGTTGAGGGCAGAACTAAATTAAAGTCGATTTTTTGTATTAGACTGTCACCTGTGTATGTTCAAGTCAAAGTCAAAGTCAAAATTATTTATTTCAATTAGACCCATACAGGCACTTTTGAACGTCAACACAACTTTAACGATACAAAGTGTCAGTCTGTCGGTCAGTCCTTTTAGTGAAGCTATTCGCTCGTTCCAAAGTGTAGATTCCGATGGAGAAGAACGAGCAAGAAACTCCATGGTTACTCTTTTAAAATCAGTGTCACATAAACATTCTTTGATACATTATTAAGTTAGTTTGAATATGTGAGAACAGTGTAACGCGTGTATACAGAGAAACATAAAGAGAAAATAACCTTAAGGACAATAGACAGTCCGGAGCTGACCAGTCCCAATTGACGGCGCCCGTTCACGAGCATGACACGTACACCAGCATCGCCCAACTCAACCATAATATAGGGAATCGAGCGATCCAGTGACCGTGCCACCGCCAATGTGACCTTTGAGTGAGCATGACAACTCCAAGCTGACATATGGACCGACATTCTGCTAGTCTAACTAATTTTAATAGGTTACAGGGCACTCACATTTACACACACACACACATTTACAAGTTCCTACTAATTGCATATCAAGCGCTCAATTAAAGTTCAACATGAGAATTGTGTATGCATCTTGTGAAAAGTCTCAATAACAACTATTATTAATTGTTATCAACCAAATATAATTTATCATTGCCGACTCAAGATCGTTTGAAGGTACAGACATTTTGTTATCACAAGCCCCAGTCTTTGTCAAGGGTGTCTCAATACTCAGAGACGAGCATGGTTTGTATGTAAATTACTGAATTTATTAATTACAATCACTTTCATAAGATAAATTATTGTTCTTCTGTTTTACTTAACCTATGTTCAATGTCAAAGTTCATCATTAATTATTGTGAAATTATGTATACGACCTATAGTGTCAAATATATTATCTGTTTGGTGGATATTGTTAATCTTCAAGATTGTATACAACATTGTAATTGTTTATCAGAGGCGTGCGTTAACAAATTTATACATAATTACTATTGCGTTAAATGTGGGACAGCCAAGCTTCGGCAGGAATCGGTCAGCTAGACCGGAGTGATACCACTGCATCACAGAAAACCGGCGTGAAACAACTACAGCGTTGTGTTTCGCTGAGTGAGGTTACCGGAGGTCCGATCGTTCCCCTACCCCATCTTTCTCTAATCCCTAAATCTCCGGTATCCTATGACAAAAAGGTCGGGAAGGCACTCACAACTCCTCTGGCCGATTGTTTACCATCAGGTAGTGTGTCGACCTATCACATAAAAAATTGGACTAAACAAAATAATAGCAACTTGAACATTCGAAATGCAACAATTATTTTATAGCGTGTGCCTATTAAAATGACTTCTAATGAAATCGCGATTATGCCCATAAGGTTGAGCACACGCGAGCTTATATCGCTTTTTGTTGTACGACTCCCAGGAAATAACATTCTTTGTGTTGGATACTCGTGTGTCGGCGGTTTGCGAATGACGTACCATTTGTAGGTACCTTTTGTGCAAGGATTGTTTGTGAAAAGTTTAATTTATGTAGCTGTACGTAGTGCAGCCTGAGGTGGATTACACTGGGTTTAAAGGATAACTTATTATTTAACGTCGGTTAGTAATTTATGTCTGTTTCCATTTGCTCTTTGTCTAATATTTTGAAAGCTTTATCTAAAATTTAATTTGTAAATTTAAATGATTATTTAATGTTACTAAATGCGATTATACTATTAGCTTCTATTAACGTGCTATTAAATGCAAGCAGAGAAATAAATTAGTCAAAAACTTTTAGACAGACACTATCAATGCTTGATGTTTCACCCTAAGAAATTTTTAAACAAAAAATCAATCCACCCTATGAAGCAGATAAATAATTATCAAATTGCAAAGCTAGACATGGCTTCGAAACAAAACACGATGCATCATGCTGTGAAGAAATCAATTCTCCATAGACGGCATACTAAACAAACAATACACATCACATGTCAACACTAGAAACTCCCTTACTTCCTCTGTTTACTAACAAATTCCTCTCAGTAACTGTTGCATGAGATAACCTATCGCAGGTCATAGTACCAGGAAATCCTCTGATAGTACAGCTGATGCAGACTCTGCGACGTCTACTATTTATTAGAAGTGATAACAACTTATAATTGTCTTGTTAGACATACCGCCGTACTCAGAAGTGTATGATGATTTCTAAAAGTATTCTTTAGTAAAGATTTTGTTCTGGAAACAATTTCTGAGGATAGGGTTAAGATAAATGACTGAGTATGGCACGTGGGGTCGTAAGCTTGACTGCTGAAAAGGTTTCGAGATTTATGAGATAGCCAAAATATTAGAAAACGTTAGGATTAAAATAAATACAAATAATCCCACAAAATTTGTTTTATTGGAAGGAATATGAAATAACCGGTAATGGTTAATAAGCGCTTTTATTTGACACTTAAAAAAACGAATTAGACTGTAAATGTGAAATCGATTCAGAGAAAAAAAACCTTGAAATTATTACTTTGTAGAATGGAATCGTGCATCGTCCTTGATATTATTATATCTTTATTGTCAGCAAATAATCAATGTCGTCAGCCAAGCCCTTGAATAAAGTCTACGAATTGATAACGTAACGTGGGACGGTATGCAACTGGGTCGATACCTAACTCCTCGTACAATGGGAAAACTAAACAAATTCCTTTTATTTTAGGGAAAGCCAGCGAGATAAAAATAATATCGAATTCCATACTTTACCAAGCCTCTAGGATAACGATCTCCAAACAATCTAAGTTAACCTAAATAAGCAACAATTGTACGTATCTGTGCTGAACTATGTATAAAATAACATCTCATGTTATAAACCTGGTATTCTACTAACTTCAAGGCAGCAAGCGCACTGTCGGCGCCAGTCTTGTCGGCGCCCCTCAAATAAATGCAAACGACTTAATGCATCCTATAAAACTTCACAACATCTACGTCACTAAACTGTTTTTATTTGTCAACAGATTGTCCTAGTTCACTAACATTATGTGGTGCGTGAATATTGAGTTGCTTTTGCGTTTGTTTTGATTTTCTATCTGTTTATGCTACCCTGGTATTTTGTGTTTGTGTCCAATTGACTTTGAATTGGTCCAATATTTTTATAATAACTTTTTTCTTCCATTTCCATTATGCTATATCGTCATTAAAATAATATTGTTTCAATAATTATGTGTCATATTAAGTCACCTTTTTTACTGTGCATTTACTTATATCTGATTTTCTGCACCTCATGGTAGCACCCCAAGTTATGCTTTTCATGGGGATATGTACCTCAATAATCCGTTAACAAGTTCAATAGGATTGTACAGTGTGTAAATTTAGTGACGATTAAAAAGAACTTTTATTTTTAATATTGACGAGGATTTTAAGTTATGAAGGCACTTAATAGAACTCAAATAAGACTTAAGAGAAAATCTTCAATCCTTAACGAAAGGAGCAGAAGCAAGGAGTTCGTGCCAAAATAATTTTAAAACATAATATCTTCTTTGGAAACAAAGTTGAGAACAAAATGTTACAATACAGCAGTGCAAAGAACGCTCAACAAATAAATCTAAGTGTCCAAAGTGTATACGAGTGTCGACACGTGTGTCAGACATCGGTACCGGCTGCTCTACGTGTTGCGAAGATATTTCCTAATTTATATGTTATGTGCAGATGATAGTTTAGTGTGGATGGAAGGCAAATGGTTATTGCATTATGGCTCAGAAGCCTTAACTGATCGTAGACGCATAAGTGCATTCTATTTTATTGCTAATACTGTATTATTGTGATGAGTAAACGATCTTGTAGTTTCTTCTTAATGAGTGCTTTTCACTAAGTAATCTTAGTTTGGCAATATTTTTGAGATTTCGATGTATATATTCTATCAGATAGAATCGGCTGTAAAAAAAAACAACCGAATCACATCACATCACCAGCCTAAATATCAAATCCACTACAAATCAAAGGCCTCTTCTGAAACCGAAAAAGATTGACCATTCACAAAATTTTTAAAACATGAAATATTGATACTTTATTTGTATAAAATCGTTACGTATTTGTACAAATGTCTAAACCATAAGTCCTTTACTTGAATAAACCAACCTGTTAAGATTGAGGTGTTGAAAGGTGTTCCACAAGGCAATATCGTGACGACAACGCGCCAACTGCGGCAGACATCGACGACACAGACCGTTGATTCGTCTTGCACTCGATTTTGATGGAACGATTCGAAAAGCCTTTGAGAATTTGTTGGACATTTTCTACTGGTGTTCGAATTTTTGAACTTGAAAGAGGAAAGATGGTTTAAGTAGTGGATAGTGTTATGCGGATTTGGTACATTTGTAAACAGATCTTAGGCTTCGTTGATCGACTGCCATTTCGACATATTTTGTAGTACTGTTTGCTGCTTGTTTAAGGCTTTCAGAATTTAGCTATGAAATTGTAAAACGTAACTCGTAATTTAGTTAGTGTTTCATTTCATTGAACGTCAAACATAATGCAGGAATTAGAAGTCCTTAAAATCTATAATGTTTTGTCAGTTGAGGGGCAATACTTTCTTTTTCTAATAAAAATCCTGTTAACATTGTACAAGTAATTACAAGTAATTATAACAGTGACAACGCATTAAATAATATGCATTAATTGTTATACTAGCTAACATCCAGTGTCAGTGCACTGACTACAACTTTACGATTGTAATAAACTTTAATTCAATAAACGACCACACGTGACATTCGAGACAGTAACAATCAATTATGAACTTTACTACCTTTTAACAAAGCTCTTTATTTACATGTCATCATTGTTTATAATCTCTTTTCGTACAGTGAATGAAAAACAGCTTTATTCCCAAAGATAAAAGTTCAAATTTATTTGTGTTCTCTTAAACAGTAAGATGTAAATTTTTTGCCCTTGTTCTTGCTTTTACTGTTAACAGACATACTAACAAAGAGTTTTTATTCAGCGACGACTGATTAGTCTTAATCATATAATTGACGTAATCTATTCTGCTCCCTGCTGATTTAAATGCTTTGAATAAAAGGTGATGAGTATGATGACTCAATTTTCTTCTTACTAGAATACTTAATTCATAATTTTGACTGAAACAGAATTAATAAGAGTTAGAGTTTGTGTCAGCCACATAGACTATAGACATACAAATAGACAAATCATGCTAATTATTATCTGAAGTTCTAGCGAATGACGAGAGCATATTTATCACTTGTTTTTTTTTTCAAATTTTATGACAACTTGCTTTTGAGACCTTTTTCACTTCTAAAAACATGCTATTACGTACATTTTGTTTTAACCGCTTCCCACACAAATTACTTGGTTTAACATTTTTTTTTCATTATCCTCTTTCCATTAAATAATCTCAAATTTTTCTTTTTCATATTATTCTTCACTCAATTTTCCCATCTTTTCTTTTCCCTTCTTAAAGTTATTCATTTGTCTTAGTTTTTTTTACAATTACGCACATTTCATTCTAACTATAGGAATGGCTTATCTTACGAGAGTGTTCGACAACTCCAAGCTTAAATCCAAGTACAAGATCACAGAACACCTTTCAATATACGCTTAACAACTAAAATGTCGGAGCGAAAGGCTATAAACACTTGTATTTATTTCTGCTGAGGTAGTAAAACATAGCGTGTTGTTATCAGCTGGTTGAACGCTACTTCGTGTACAGTCGGAGCTTGCTTTACAACGTGGTGCATAACTATCGTTATGTGGTACTGGGCTTTGTAGGGTCTAATATGGACGTTGGAAACAAGAATTCAATCAATAGTATGCAGTATATTTTATAAGAAACACTTCAAATTTTCGTTTTCTCCTCTTGAGTGTAGAGGTTCGTTTACTTTTTTTAAGGCCTGCATGGTATCCAGATCTTGTCGATAGATAGTATTCCCTGATAGAGTCGAAATATCTGTATGACATAGCTTATACACCTTAAAAATCTATCCAGACAATTTTGAATATACCCGTGGTCTTTGAAAACACACATAAAATGGTCTTCAATTTCACTTAATATGGTATACAAAGTTATTTTATTACACACACATATGAAACAAACTGTCCGTAGATACAATAGTGAAAAATGGACGGTCTTATCACGCAACGTGATTTCCTTCAGACAACCTTTGAATGGAAAAAAAAAGAAACTTCGTGAAGAGTACTATTAGATTGAAACAAAATATAGTAATTTCAAAGGACTTCTCAAAACCATATCAAACCACTTACAATCAAACTAAACCACTATAAACTGTTACTTTTAACCGAGAATCTTCTAGAAACGCATTAGTATAGTCAACACTGCTGAATGGGTTCACTGCATCTCACGAACGAACGTTCATTCGGTACGAGCGGAACTAGTAAAAATGTTTGCGTTTCTGCATGTGCGGAGCCAATCAACTTGAGTATCTGTTTGGGGCTAGGAAATGCGCGGGCCAGCCATATACTCTTACTGACTAAAACCTACCCCGTTCATTATTTCACTCCAGGCTGAGGTTGCCATTCCTTATTGCGCTTGCCCAGTAACCTTGGCTCAATATCAGGACTGTTGTGACCCATGTGTGGAGGTCAATTGGCTCTCTAAGACGTCGCAAAACGCTACTAATGCAAAATACTTACTCAGGCTTTTGGTCTAGATTTATACAGAGAGAAAGGCGTTAAGGTCGAGTCAGTGTGGTACATAAATGTAAAATATTATGTAATTAATCCTTTTTTTTAGCATCCTATCGAATAACTTTCCTCTTATTTAAAATTCGTACGAAATACTTGATTAAATTTTCGTCGTTGAAAAAAATATCTTAAGTATATCATAAGATGGTTTGTTTTGCAGGATATACATATAAAATAATTTTAATATTTTATTTTAATTAAATATTTTATTTGTTACAGGTAAGTAAATTATTTTACTTAAACAATACTATTTTCAAACCAACTTCCAAAAGAAGCAGGTTCGTGGGTTTAAGGTAAGTCAGGCTAATATTACTCTTTTAACATTCTTACACGTTTTTATATTTATTTTAACGATATACCTATATTAATCATAAAAGTCTAGACTCATAATTTCAATTTAATTAATTGCTTAAGTTTCATAAAATATTTACATTTGCTCTGATACATTTGTTTCCAGTTTTTGACGTCTAGTTTTCATTGTAATAATAGATGATATATATTACGCAGACACGCAACATGCCTGTCCAAAGAAATGTGCTAGCAAAAAGATTTGATTAATTTATTTTTATTCGAAAATAACATTAAAATTTATAAATATCTAACTGCCATTCTATGACATATTTTTTAAATTTATTTACTAATATTTTTTTTAATAATTAGTAGCTTTTGAGTTTTTAAGAGTTTTGTTTAGAGTTTGTTAAGACTGGGTTCAGTAATAGTAGTTCAGCTAAAAATTAACTTAATCAATCAATTTTTTGCTATCGATAAGTCCCAAGAAAGGATTTAGTGAAAAAAACCTATTTTTTTGCCATGTTGAACCGCTGGCTTCGTGGCCTCATTTCTTTAGTCAGCAAAACATCATATAATATGCGTTATAAAGCTATCTTCTTCAGCTTCCCTTATTCAGCTACAAATCTAGGAAACCTAGTATATAGGTTTCATCTTTGTCCTTTTATTTTCATATTAAAACTACGGGAATCGATACCCAAGAAAACCCATATTAGAATTCATTTAAGAGAAAATAGCCCAATTTAAAATGAAATTGAAATCACCAACCCATCTCAACGAATGTGATCCCTTCTCCGCGTAAAAAGCATTTTTTACTAAGCAGTGGATCTCCTAATATGTATTTAAGTACCTATCGATTTATTTTTGGTAGTCGGGAGTAATTATTACTTAGTTTTTACTTGCACTATTTATTTATTGATCCAACATATAAGTAACTACATTATCCCCTTATACATCAAGGTATAACTTTTTGGAGAAAAACAGTGATATGTATGATATATGTAGGAAACAAAAATAACCTGCTCAAGACGCCATTTCGTAACGAGAGAATCATATTGTCTTGCAAATGTAATTTTGATCAGCATCCCACATGAATAAGTAATTACAAGCTTTACCTTTTATGAACGAAGGATAAAATGCGTATAAAAAGACCGCATTATTTTTAGATCGGCTACTTCTACGAAATCGCGTATTTGTATATTTGAAAGCCTTTCTTATATGTATGTCTCAGAATAGACGATCAGTTCTTCGGATTTGTAGGGTTTTTAGAGATATTTTATTATTTTGTTTAAACTTCGACTGTAAAACTGTATAATTTACATCTCACAAATTTTCAGCCTGTAAGTGTCTACTGCTGATTAAATGCCTCTTCACATCGGATTGGTGATTACAAATTTAAAATTAGAATTTGTCAGGTTTCCTCACGATGTTTTCCTTCATCGTATGTCAGTGGTTTCCAAATAATTATAGACAAGTCACATTGGTACTTGCCATGTATCGAACCTGAGCACGCATCAGAAGCAGGCGCCCGCCTTATCCTTCGGGCCACCATGATATTTTGACTCAAATATTCACTATAAATTAATTATATGTTGGGTTTGTCTTAGATATTTCAGAAATGATAGTATAATTTAAAGCTTTAAAGATTTTGGTAAATCGATTCATATTTAGATATTTTTGATGTGTGGGAGAGCCAAGCTTCGGCACTAATGGGTCGGCTCGACTGGAGTGATACCATAGCTTCACAGAAAACCGGCGTAATACAACCATAGCGTTGTGTATCGCCGCATGAATGATGTTACCGAAAGCCCAACCTTTTCTTCTCCCCATCCCTCGCCAAACACTAAATCTCCGAATTCCTAATCTTCAAATCGTCGCACTCTTAACTCCTCTGGTGTTATGGGTGTCAGAAGTCGTCACCAATTGCTTACCATTAGATTGCCAGTCTGCCCGTTCGCCGAATAATACATTAAAAAAGACTCTGGGCCTCTTTATTCGGCTTTCAATATTGACTTTTTTAACACCCATTATTCGTGCCTGCTTAACAATATCAAGAAGTATGCAGTCGTTTTGTCAAGTCAAATATGATTTTTTAATCCTTTTATATTGGGACATATCAATCTCTTAACAATTGCGTATTTCAGTAAATTTACTTAAATCACTCTGTAAAAAGTGTTTGACGTAAAATAACACAATAGCTTCTAAGTAAGTTGACATTATTTGTCCAGTAACAGTAAACGGGAATCGGAGAGTTCAATAACCTATGGATTGAAATCTATTTTATCAATCGAACTTTCTTCTCAAAGTGTACCGAAGTTTGCACGATTTATTCACATTTCTAAGAAAGGAAAGATTTAGTTGTTATTATAGTAGCCATTGTATAATGATTTAAGACTGTTAGTCTGTCTATTTGTTTTGTGAGGGGAAAATCATCTCCTGCCCAGGGCCGTGCGGGTGGGAGTGTCAGACTCTTACTGACTAAAAACCCCCCTGTTCCTTCTCCTGCTCTGGGCCCAGGTCGCGGTGCCTCATTGCGCTTACCCCGCAACCCCGGGTAGTCTGTCTATTTATGAATGTGTTTAAGTCTTAAAATATTTATTTTTATTCAATAATAATTTTCTGTGATCTACAATTTATCCTTCATTATGACATTGGATATCGATGTAGTTTTTTCTGTAAAGACTGACAGTTATCTTTCCCTTCATCAGACAACGCCTTTGATTTTCCACCTTTGATTAGAAGTACTGTCTAGATGTTTTGTAATTGTTGTAATTAATAGATTATCTTGTTTGTCACTCTTACCAAACTTTTGCTTCGCTAGATAAATAACCTGTGGGATCATAATATCGAAAGCAAGATCCCTATATACCTCTTAGTACGTTTATATACGTTAAATAGATCTATAAGACAGCTTGCTATTAAGTGGTTTCTAATGTTGAACGCAATAAGTATCATTTCTATCAGGATTTACACAGCGTTGTCATAAAATGTGGTAGTTTTATGACGTACCGCGGTCATGTTTTGGTTTCAAGTGCTTTTGGCAGCGAATGCCGTTCATAATACATAACGTTTAGAATGAACTAGATAACATGAAAATTGTAAATGTGATTCTGTACAATAGGAATGCTATTTCTTCGGAAAAGGTATATGTGGTTCCCGATCAATCTTTTTATTCTAGATTTAGTGTGATTTTGTTATTTAAATTATTTTATTTTGTTGAAAAATCTGAGCATAATTTCCGTGACAAACGATTACTTTTATAGCTTTGCATTATATGCCTATAAGAAAATATAAGGTATTATGTGCTTTGAATATATATATATAATATCTGAAACTTTAATCCTCAACGCATTTGTAACTCTTTTGCTATTGCGCGTGTCCATGTGCGGTGCTTGCATTATACGTATATTTTAATAAGCTTGCTCGTTTGCCGACCTATCAAATAAAAAAGGGTTTTGATAATAATCTAACCACAACTTCCAAAAACCAACTACATTTATATACTCTACTAGACCAAACAAAAAGCCTTATTTTCAGTGTAAATAGTTTTAATATTAAAGGAATAATCTAGCGGACAGCCGGACGGGGATCACAAAAGGCTTGTGTCCGAAATGGCACAAGAATTCCACACCCCGTGGGAAATAACGGCGTTTCTTTTTGTAGCCGTCCTATCGAAGATCGTATCGACTGTCCAAGCATTTTGTGAGTGCTACGTCATAAGTGGCAAGCGATTTTATCGTCATATTAATCAAAACTTTGGATTAAATAATTTGATTAGTCATTGGGGTCTTTTTTTCTGAGGCGAAAATCATCATAAGTCTTCTCTTTCTCTCTTGGGAACTCTTTTTCTTCTGAAGCGGGGAATGTCATATAATGACTTCTTACAAGCGGGGTGAACAGGAGTCAGGTTCTTACTGACTAAACAAGACACCGTTTCTTCTTCCGCTCTAGGCAGACGCCGCGTAACCTCAATGCGCTTGACCTATCTGCTCATTTTGTTTTAGGCCTCCTTTACGCACATGTAGCGTAGTGCGGACCGAGAATACATTGCTCATATTGTTCCCGTGTTTGTGGTTGCGTTAGGGGGTAACTTGGTCTTCTGTTGCAATGTACGACAAACAGCACGCGCCGCGACAACTTTCATTAGCTTCACCGAGGCCTTAGGTTCGATCCTGATAATAGGCATTAGATCGATTAGAACACATTGTTATTAGATCGATCCAGGTTTTTAATATTAGGCTCCCAAATGACTCTACAGTTCATAATGTTGTTATTAATAAACTGGTGTTATTAATACAAAAATGCAACGATTTCGCCATAGTTGCTGAAGGATTTAAGTAACTGAAATAAAAGCTGTTAAGTTGCTATGTAGAAATTAATAAAAATATCGAATGACATAATCGTTATAAAATACTCGTGAGAATGTTTGCTTAATCTTGTTAATTGATATCGATTGACTAGATGTAGGATAACACAAGCATTTAAGGAATTTAAAAATTCGCATTAATTACGATTACGAAGAAAATAAATTTTTATAACACTATTTTTAAACAGAATTGGACAACAGCTGTTAGATTTAGTTCATAAAAAGGTTAATTTGTTTGAAGAATTTTGTTTTGTTAGTAGCTTATCTGATATATCAATCTACAATCTCAAATTAAACATGAGAATAACATTAGCATACTTATCTCTAATTGGCGTATACCGTATACTAGTGGTGTCGAGTTTCATGGAATTGCAAATTTTTATTAACTCCGATAACAATCTAGCCGTTAGATAAACATTTAAAATAGGCCTTTTATGCCTATTACTTTGTAGTTTAATTTCTCTGTATAGAAATTTATACTAATATTACAAAAGAGGTAAAATTTGTAAGTTTGTATGTAGTGGGTAATCTTTGGAACCGCTGGTCGGATTGCCAAAATTCTTTCACTGATAGATAGCAACAATGTTCCTGAGTGCTATAGGCTATAAAACATCACGCTACGATTAAATGGAGCCGAGTAGCGGGGAAACCGCGCGAGAGTGAATATTATAATATTTGCTGTCTTTGGATGTTGACGAAATTTTCAAAACATTCTCAAATATTCTTTCGTGAAAGGTCTTTTAGCGTGAGTCAAAAAGACTCACCAGAAGGTCTGTTTTAATTTAACAATGAAGCTTGTTGGTTGGCCTTCTGGAACTATAGCTCAAGTCCACCACAAGCACAAACGAATTGCAGAACGTGTAGGATAATATTTGATCCATAATGATGTGTACAGTTCAAAACAGACGGAGTTGCTTGCAAAGCAATATCGTACCGCGACCCGGGCCGAAATTGGAGATGGAACGGGTAAGTTTTTAGTTAGCAAGAGCCTGACTATGTGACCTCTTTTGGAATAAGTCATTGTATAACATTTTTCCCATTTGAGAGGAAAAAGAGTTTCAAACCTTGACTGCAAAATTGATGCGATAGCTGGGTAACTGGCTGCCATGCAACGTGTCGAGGGTTTGATCCCCGCACGGACCAGCTCTTTGTGTGATCCACAAATTTTTGTTCCTGCTCTAAGTGTCAAGTGGTCTGGCAGTGCCGACTGGAGAAATCTCAAAAGTAGGGCAATGTCTGTTTTAAATAAAAAAAATAATTACTTAGCCACCGTGCTGGTTATAACTACTACTAGTACTGAGGCCAAGCAAGGTCAAGTATTGACCTAACATTTTTATAGGTTCTTACACCCGGTTTCTGAAAGGCTTGTAAACGCTAAAATTAACTAATCTCCTGTTAAACTCTTGTCAAGTCATCTGATTGGTTGTTGATAATTCAGTCAACCAATCAGATGACTTGACAAGAGATTAAATTGATTTTAACCTTGATCGGCCTTTCGGAAACCGAGGGTAAGTGCTATAAACCAGTCTCTTTCAACTTGGGCCACGTCCCATATTATTGTGTCGTGTTGTTATTATGACGGGCGGTGTCGGCCGTCGAAATTATGCAATTTGCGGTCGATACTCCAACGTCGGTGATTTAAGAAAGTGCCGTGTTAAATCGACGCACAGATTTCAATGTAACAGTATTATAATTTGTTCTACCGTTTTTGGGAAACAGTTTTGTGGTACCAAATGTATTTAATAAGGTTTTTATGCGATAACAAAAAAGTACTCGATTTCATTCAATTCGAAATTATTGGGTGTACTTTATTGAGAGAATAAGTAAAGCAGATAAGTATGTGAGTTGCGTGTTTCCAATGCGTTTTTGAAATAAACGTACTATAGAATTTTTACTCTAAAAATATGAATGAAATCTGCCGCTTTTTGGCTTAGATAAACTTATCAATGGAGATAGATGCAAATATACTAACACTAGTTAGCCAGTGAATCAGTGAATTTGTTTTTGTAAATTAAGTGAGAAAACCGGCGTGTGGCGGCGAAACACAACCACAGTGTTGTGTTTCGCTGTGTCAGTGAGGTTACCGGAGGCCCAATCCTTCCCCACCCCCAATCCCTCCTCAATCCCTAATCCCTAAAAGGTCGGTAACGCACTCGTAACTCCTCCGTTGCGGGTGTCCATGGGCGGCGCTGATTACTTACCATCAGGTAATCCGTGTGCTCGTTTGCCGATCTATTACAAAAAAAAAAAAATGCTCATAAAATAACACTCATACGCCGTCATACGCGTCAACCTTATATGTATTTTTTTAAATAAAGTCAGCATTTTCTAATCTGACTACTGCTGAGACGAAATGCCGAAATCAACTTATAAGTCAATAATATAGGAGATTTCTAATGCCATATTTGGCAAAACTTGCGTTATTTTAAGACTGTAAACATTTAATAATTTAATGTATACTATACAAAACTCCAACCAGACGTTCACGTAGGCAAGTATGCGTTATCAAATAGGAATTTAAATTTAAGTATTAATTATAACTTTATTGCTGTTTGCACCAATCGTTTTGGTATTTCCATTACTCGAAATCGTAATGCCGGTAATACACGGGCGTTTTGCGTTGATACATTGTATGGACCACGTAATTTCATCTCCATGTATTTTATGGCACATAAAACCAGCTTTATGCCTAATTTCTGGGCGAATTGTATAATATATCGATATACGAATCTTTTGCAATAACATCCTGTGGGAATGAAAATAAATTCTCCACTGAATTGAATATTTTTACGCTATTATTACTTGGATAAAGAAATATTTCGGAAGCGAGAAGCCCTGCGGTTGTTGGTAAAAGCTAAACATACTTTTACATATATACTAAGGAACGGGAAAATTCAGACATTCAATATAAATAACGATTGGAGTTATAATCGAGGTTCTGATTTTAACAATCATCTAAATTGAATGGGTTGCCACGAAAACATTTTATTAATAAAAATGTTCTTAAGCCTACCTTTTCCTGAACCCTCGATCTTTCCAATTTGTATCAAAAATATAAAATTTGGAAATCAAACGGTCACGTGTAACATTTGAATACTTTAATTGCAAAATTTTGAAATTGATTTGTTTATTAAATGCTTAAGAAAACAACATTTTTGAAATAGAAGCTGTTATCTCTAAATGGTACGAAATCATGTCGGGACCTGTCGTATTCGTCCGACAAGTTCAGACAAGTGAGAAAGAAAAAAAAAACTGTCTATAAAAATAAATAATCGTTGACAATAGACAGACATTGTAAAAAGGTCGGTCGAGCCTTGGTTACAAAAGGTTCTATTGTGAGATCTCGGAGGCGACGAAAGCAAAAAATAAAAGGGACCATTAAGGGATTTGAAATGGTGCCCGAGAAATTAGTAAACGGTTAAGTGGTCAACGATTTATTGGAAACACGAGGCCAAGGTTTGGCATTGATTTATTTTTGGGCAGAGATTTTATAGCTAAAATATGTATCAATTTGGCACAGGAACAATGTCTACATCTATTAACAGATAAATGCGACAAAACGGTTGCTTATTGTCTCTTTTATTCCTTGATTTCCAATTGTATATTTGCTCCATAATTGTAGATGGCAAGCATTAACTATGTTATTTTTATAACCGTGTGTGTGCGTACCCAAATTTCTCAAATTGCTGGAATTCTAGGATCCGATGCAGATATAACTCTAAGGGACATGATTAACCATTTTCTTTCTCACAGCGTGACACGACATTATTACTGCACTGTCATATGTGATTTTGTGATTTAGTTACATACAGGGTGTAAGGGACAGCCCTCCACAAATTAACAGGGTGCATTCAGCTCCTTATTCTGAATCATATTCCAGTGAAAATTCTTTCAGGAAAATTTTCAATTTTTTTTTCGTTTTTTTCAGTTCCTACACCTCTATTTCAATGTATAATTACATTCTATGTATGAAGAATAACATTAATGTGAATAAAACAGCTAAAACAAAAAAATACGCAATGGTTGTGTGAATTCTCTAAAGAACTACGCATGAAATCAGCTGTTCAATTTCTACCTAGCGCGAGTCGTTTGAACTCACCGCACCGCGGTCACGGCGCATCGGCTCGGCGCCCCACTGCGCCGATCGCCGCGCCGCGCGCCGTAGGTATAATACCTACGATCCCGTCCAACGTACAGAATAGCTGCGTCCCTTTCTATCGCCCCGCCTCCGCGTCTCCCCGTCTCCCCGATTCTTTGCACAATGTTTGCCCGATTGAACCAGTGTTGCCAATTTTTAACTTTTGTTACCTCAGGTAGTAAACGAAAATGTTAGAACTAGCGAAATTTATCTAAAACTTGAGAACTCCTTTGCATTCATAATTACGTTGATGAGATTTTCATTAATCAATTAATGAAAATCTTATCGCGCACATAAATTGAATAAGAAATAAATAAAGATTAGTCTAGTTTTAATTTTAAAGCATTTACAAATACTACCTAATTTATTAATTGATTGTTCTTTTCAAGCGATTACTGGCTAGTTTTTAAACTACTTACAGATTTTTACATGGCTTCACAATAGCCATGAATTGATAGTCGAGCCAGAAATAAAACACAATCTCCCTGGAATGGAAGCACAGCTTTCTATCACACTGCACTTTTATTATTCTAAATTAACTAAACAATGAAATTAGAATTAAATTGATTTAATCAATTCATTTCTCTACAAAAAATAACAGAATGATAAATTACGACCATGCATAATTTTTTATTTTTTACCCCGAAATTTTGTAATTTTCGTGTAATTGGCAACAACAGATTTATGTCTGTGTGTGTCTCATCACATGCAGTCGCCATTGTGCCTTGTTGCGATGTTATTGTTTGTGTACCGCGAGCGTGTATCGGTACGGATCGCTCGCGCATTCGGCTTAAAAGTTTTGTTATAAGTAGTGTTGTTAAGTTTTATTAGTTATGTAGTGTGTGAAGTGTAGTGAAGTTTTGTTGTAGAAATTGTGCGAAATTACTACCTAGGTACGTTTAGCGCGCGTGATTATGGGGAGATGATAATGTGTTGTAGTAGTGTAGGTATCCTGACCGTCGCCATCCATCAGACTCCAGGATAATTACTGGTGACTATCAACGCTTGCTTGAAAACCAGCCCATTGTTCCCAGACAAAAAGGCGCCGGAAGACCAATACCTACGTGGATTTTGGAATTGGTTCGCTAACGTAACGAGACGCTACCACTTACCAGTGCTTTCCTATTTAAACGTAGTTTAGGTAGGTTTGGACCGCAACCGTGGCCAGCACGATCCCCAGACCTAACCCATTTGGACCCCTTTTTGTGGGGTTACGTAAAAGAAAAAGTGTTTGTGAGTGCGTGTGCAAGTGAGTACGAAATGCGAGACCGCATCACAAATGCTTTCCAGAGCCGGAAACCGGAGCGATTCTAAGGTACCTACGCATTTTTCTTTTTTTATCATTATTCAGTTACCATGTTATGATTGTTAGAATTTCTTTTGTTAGTAATGCGGCTATCTTTTAAATAATAATTTATTGTTATTAAAACGTGGCGCGAGCGCGATTATTAAATTGTCTTTTGTAAGTAATGCGGTTATCTTGTAAATAATAATTTATTGTTATTAAAACGTGGCGCGAGCGCGACCGTTTGTCCGAAAGGTAAGGTCGCGGCGCTGCCCATAGTGTAAAGTAATAATACTAAAAGCGCTGCCGTTCGCTGCGTGCGTTTGCGGTGGTAGCGATACATTGCGTGTAAGGTAATGAAACAAATCGGTTTAATTGGATTCCCATAACGTTCCTGAAATAATTTCATGTACCGGTCAACTTAAGACGATGTACTGAATCCACCCTATCAGTTTGCGGAAGGCTGTCCCTTACACCCTGTATATAAATCACAAAATGACATTAGAACAGAAGAAAAAAGATATACTTTCCTCAATCCTATGTGAATATAATGCAGGAAACAGAATGGTAAGCCTTTAAGCCTCTAAAGTTATTGTCCACATTTTAAATTTACTCAAGTCAGAATTTTTTATTGAAACAACTAGACTGATCATAATTTTGACCATCTAATTTATAAAGAAAGTTCTTACTTCTTCTTGGAATTAATCCAAACGTTTTATCCCTAGCCCCTTTAATCGAGGGCTCAATAAATCTATAAATAAATTGCACCTCGTGTCTTATTAGCATCCCGACTGTAATTCCTGTTCACAGTCTCCCGTTTATTTCCAAGTTAGCAACACGCCTTGGGGCATCACTTAGCGATGTCTGAACCACTGGATGGGTGTCTAGAAAATTTATGAGGAACTAGAAGGCTTGCTCTATTAAATTGGAAAAGCTTTGCACCATGTTTGTTTTCTTTGAAAGCTTAGCAAGAAGAGGGAAGTTTGTTAATTAAAAATGTAATAGTGGTTGTTGCTTTGTGCAGATGAATTTAGATGTGTTGTGTTTATCTTAGTCCACTTTTATGGATTGCTGTAAATGCGGCGAATGTTTTGTTTAAAATTTTTTGCCACGGTCGCTTATTGGAGAAAAAATACTGTTTAAGAAAGGTCCTGGACCTCGGAATAAACTTAATCTGTCAATCTTACGGGTCCAGAAATTTCAAATTTTGCCAAATCACCCTGATCTTGTGCATGATATGAGAAAAACAAATCATCCCAATATTGCTTTTATTTCAAACTAATCTACCTGTCTCCTCCATAGTTTACTTTGGAGTAGGTAAATACATTGCGCCACCTAACAAAGTTTATGTGTCCTTTCTATTTTACTCCGTTATCTGTCTAGCAACTTGGACCTGTGTGTCTTCGTGTTGCATATTCAAACACTGTGTGGTCGTGAGTCCTGCCACTGGATGTAATATTTATGTTTGCCGGTCTCTAGTCTTCTGCAATATCATTAATTGTCTCTTTGTTGTTTGTTTTATCTTTTGATTCCGTTTTGAAAGCTTATTTCAGTCTTAACGTTAAAACGTTGAATGTCGTGGGGTCATATAGGACGCGCTTGTGAATTATTTGCCATTAACAGTTTTGTTCTTGCTGTCAGTCTTACTTAAACTCTTTTTACTCCTACGGATTGCTTCATCTATATAATAATTGCCCCGTATTGCATAACGCTATTTTTCGAAAATCTCAAAGAAACCTTAAGGTCTGAACCATAAAGTCTATAAAATAAAATTGTTATTAATACTTTGCGTAAACAAATTATTTACGACAAGTCCACGTCCCCTCGTCCTGCTAAGCTTGTATGTTGATTATTCTCTCTATTTTATGATGACCACTAGGGATCGTAGTTACGAAATACAATTTGTACCGGCTTCCGTCGTTCCCAACTTTATCATGCATGCATTTGAAATGTGAATGCATTATGATATCCTCTGTCTTGCAAAGACTGTAGTTGTGAGAAGACGTAAATTTTATGAAAGACGGAGAAAAAGCAGATAACGATCTCATTACAATATACACATCATCAGCCTGTAAGTGCCCACTGCTGATCAAAGGTCTCTTCTCACATACGGCGGATAAGTGATTTAAAACTTATGACTACAAATAAAAATCCACTTTTCGTCATATTTTTTTCCTTCAATGGATGGCGTCTAAATACACTTAAAAAGTACACATACCTTAGAAAAAGTCATATTGATATTAACCAGCTTGCAAAACAGCTACCTTATACATGAAAAGCGAGCTTCTATTGAGCTTCTATTTAATAATACAAAACACAATTTGGCAGAATTTATGAAATTGTTGTCATTTCTGAAAGAGCTACAAACGAAAAAAGAGCAAAATCTACAATTTGGAATGAGCACCTAGCTTCACTGACGCACAGACTGACAGACTACTTCTCTATTTTGACGTTTCAAAAGTATTTATGGTTTAGTTGGAATAAATGATTTTGACTTTGACTTTGACTTTGAGCGTATAGGCACAATTATAAAATTTCCTACAGATAATGTTAATTCTAAAATCGAATAACAAAATTATATTTTGCTACAAACAGTAAGAAACTCTAGAATCTATACTAAATCTATACACACACACTAATAAAGAAGATACTTCATGTCACTGGATGTCACTGGTACCAAAGAGTATCCAAATGATGATTCTATTTATTTCCGTAGGTAACTTTTTTACATAGTAAAAGAAACTGTTAGATGTTCAAAAGCAAGCGGCATGTATTCGATGCTATCACCTAATAACCCTCCCACTTCCACTCAATTAACTCCGCTGACAATACCCGCTTGGTCGCAGATGAGAATATGATTGCTACCGACAGACCGACAAACAGTCTGCCTTCCACTATCATTAAAAGCCGTTGGAAACTGAACTATACATATAATAGATACATTTTTTTTGTATTATTTTCGCGATTGTCCCGTTTCATTTTTTTGGTATACGATTTTTAAGGGTACCGTATAAATTTTTTGTGTTCTTGTTTTATTAAGCTTCCCTAATCTATGCCAGCTTTCGCATACAGCTGTCTGTATTGTGTGTTAATACAAAGTAGGCACATAAACTCACAATTTTATCCCATGAGAAAACATAGATCAATAATTCATATGTTTTCATCACTTTTTGCACCTGGAAAAATATAAGTGATGTTTTACAAAGTGTCGTTGCTGTCGTGTGATCACTTTTTTAAATTGTAAGTTTTTTAATGAACGTTTATTAAAGAAATAATAAAGGATCAAAATCAATGCTAGCAATGCTGTCCCGCTGTCAGAATACTCATCGAATCGGTGTAAATTGTTTAACTTATACGATTACAGTCAAAACCGATTCAAATGCTAATTATTACATTAGCACTTGAATATCGGTTAAAATTATTAGTTTTCCATTAAAGTATTTTAGTAACTTGTCAAGAACTACTTTATGTTAAACTATTTCTGCCAACGGTTTTGACTGTGTAGTAACTGAATAAAACACAATTTATGCGTTATTTCAAATTATATTACATATGTGCCAAATGTAATTCAGTATATTACGTAGATTTTACGTGAAAAGAATAACAAACATCCATTCATACTCCGAAACTTTCGCACAACATTGATAGGTTATTAGATCATTTAGTTAATTATTAAATAACACTTTTATCACATACTATAGGCATTAGCTCACACGTGCGATAAAAAACTAATACCTGTATGCTAAACACATAGGTTGGCGCCACTGAACCTTCGCATACGCAAATGTTGTAGCCATGACGTCAATGTATCCATTCGATGTTACCGACATCTGACCTCAGAGACCCAACGAATGAAAGATACCGATATTCCATTGTTGGCTTTTGTCCCTTTTAAGGGTCCAAAGGAAACGAAAGCAATTACTCGAGGGAAGTGATTGAATAATCCACACACGTCGACTTTCGGCTGCTCTCGAATTTACGAGTTTGTTCAACCAGTCGCTATGGTTGCCTGGTGCCTTTAATGAATAGGACCGTTATTGGAATTAGTCATAGGCCTTCGGATCTCTTGTTAAGTGCCGCCGATGTCTTGTTTTAATTGGAAGCCATCTATTAGATTGTTGGATCTATTTTTGTTATGAACTTAGAGTTTAAGTGTAAGGTCAAATGAGTGGCTATTGGTGTATGTTGCCAAAACTTGATATGTGTTAAACAAATCTGTCATACGTTTGCTTAAAAAAAATAAAGTAAGCCTTGATTAAGCACTGGAATTACTATTCAACAGTTGGCTCTGAACATAATTGTCGACATTTTCTATGGTTAACATTGCGTTCTAGTTTCAAGAGAGGCATACTTTTTGAAATATCCACAGCGTTCTATTTCGGGTGTCCATATGCGGTGTCGATTGCTTACCATCGGATAATGCGTATGTTCTATTACCGTCCAATCACATAAAAACAAACTTGTTACACGCGAATATCTATAGACAGTAAGTGAAAATTGTATTTTATAAAGTTGCTCAGGTTTTGGTGTTTCAAAAACTTATCAGATTTCCAGACATAATCCTGTAACCTCTGTATCTGGACATCAGATACAGAAGAAACGTGTACCTGGCAAAGTTTAACATAATAATGTAGCGTAGGTAGGCGGATAGTGGCGTCACAATATTCGTCCTGCTTGAAGGATGCCTGCCGTACGTGTCGCTTCGTTGTCTACGGTGTCTGAATAGTAATGATGTTGTGTGCGTTACGACGCCTGGGGCACAGGGAAGATTTTTTGTAGTCAAGTTTTAGATGAAGTGAACGAAGAAAATGTCTACAGTTGAAACCAAAACTGATCGGTATGCAGTCAATCGGGCTAATTTGGCCGCCTCATAAAGCAAATTGCGTTATTAATCATTTATCATTCAGGTAATTTAATAACAAAAAAAAATAATAGTTCTAGATACGAAGCGTATTTTTTAAAACGTAACGTCCTTTCTCTAATACTTTGACCACCGACCGGTGGATTGGATTTTTTCCAATTGGTACGTTACTGCTTCTTCTTTTTTTAATATATATTTTTCAAATTATTATCCAACGGCATATAAAAAAGAACAATAAGCTGCCAGGAATCGATTTTTAAGAACGTTTTTCAAACTTAACAATAAAATTGATTTATTCTATTTTAGTTACATATTTATTAAAAGAGATTTTTACTTTAAATTTCGAATTCCATTTTGATTCCGCCTCGCTACAACCATTTCAGAATCCAATCTCCTTACATGTACCAGCGGTCGTGACGCACAAGTCTCACAAACTCACCCGTACTCGATATTTCACACACGAGAGCCCACTTATTTAAGGGATCAGAGGTGCCCTAGCTGATTTATTCACGGGACTACTCTAGATTGTTGCTTGACGTCGGGAAATAGCCGACGTTGTGCGATAACGTTACATTAAATGTCAGTTCGGTGTAATGGTGTGCGAATGACGTTTGAGGGGTTTCAGCTTAATGACTGCTTCTTGCTATATTTGTCTGCGATTGTATATTGTAGCATTTTGGATATATAGGTATAAAATATTTTGTTTCTTTTTGAGCAGCTGGATTACTTCGGTGTCGTGGTGGCCCGGAGTTTAAGGCACCCGTTCGAAAGCTGACTAGTACCAAATTGACTTCATCCGAGTTATATGTACTTTCTAAGATGATTTAGACACCGTTGACCGATCCAACTACTTAGTCAACATTCAACGTAACTTATATCATTCTTCAGTCATGAAATAAAAGAATTAATTAAGAATCAAAGCTGTTTCTTGTCCAGTATTATAAAAAACAAACAACATTCACTTGAATATACCATATTACATGTATGTATATATGTTCATTAAGAGTAATGTTGTGAAAATGACGCCGATACCCTGCATTTGATAGGGCTGTATCGTTCCGTTTATTTCCTCATACACTCTCATATAGCCCCATAGAAATAATAATTAACTATATCTACCTATACATATCACTACGTATACACAATAGCTTGTAGTTTGATGCCTCTTGAACTAAAGGTTATGTGTCTGAGGAGGTTAAGATTCTGAGATCGATATGTATATTTGAGACGAGAAATTGTAGTTTAATAATACTATACTAGATGTTACCTACTTTACTTGTGTGATCAAAGGATGAAACCCACCTACATATGACACCCTCCTACATACAGAAGGCAAAATGGATCCCAAAAAACTCAACTAGTAATTATTATGTTTTCGGCTTACTCACGTAATAATTTGACGAGATATAATTATTACGTGAGTAAGCCGAAAACATAATAATTAATTTAGAAAGTTATAATAAAAACTCAACTGTAGATAATAAAATAACTTTAGAGAGCAAAATCATTAGTAAGGATTGACGACAATTACTATAAGTGACAGACAACAATGTTTTAGTACGTATTAAGCTAGCCCGACCGAAAAAAACCGGCGTGAAATAACTGCATCCTTTAACCCCAAAAGACCATTCAAGTGCTAGCAACGTGTCTGGTGTTGCAGGTCTCTATGATTGGTGCAGATTGCCAACCATCTGGCGATTATTATGCTGAGTAGACGTCCATTTCGTATTTTTCCGTCCCGTTCATTTTTTATTTATTTACGGGGACCCGTTCAGAAATCATGTTATTTACACTCATGACCTTAAAAACATTTACACTTTTTTGTTAAACTTTACACACTCAAATTCTCAATTTATTTCATTAGAATGGAAGCTTTTACAAAAATTTCTCAAAGTGGTCTTTATTAAAGAGGCATGTGAACTAGACCAATATATTCAACTTAACGTTAACTTGTTAATATAGTAAAATAAAATAATTCACAGTCACCGCCCGGTAACTTCCCTTTTTGGATCAATTCCAAACTCGACACTGATTACGTCACGAATTTGAGGGCTCCGTTTCAGTCATACAACAGTTGAATTAAGAAGATTAAGTCTGTATAACTTACTTGTACACCAAAATATTTTATTTATTCATTTAATACACAAAAATAAAGTACGTAAGGTGCACTTGATAACGGGGGCATTATCTCATCTTCATCATTATCCAATGACTTCTCTTGGTGGGGCGAAATGAAGAGTCAGACTACTTACTGACTAAAAGTCACCTCGTACTTTCTCTTGTTGCAGGCCGTAGGTTCATTATTGTTCTTGATCAGCAGCCTTGGCTGGTGGAAGTCATACCTAAATGGTTCTTAAAAAGAAACATGATGATTAATGAATCCTTCAGTGGAAAGCAAAAAGTCATGACGGAATTTATTTACCCGCGTTTTTAATAACTTTTTCTTTTCAACCTTCTGTACTTGCCTGCTTAATGACTAAATCCTAGTAAATTATTCATAACATTCGTCTTTAATTAACATGCACTGAACGCCTTCCGACCTAATAAACTTTTATGTTGATTTATTTGTTGCTTCTCTTCCGAAATACCATCAAACTGGTACCTTGATACTTTATCTAAGTTTTACTGCAATCGTTTTAATATTATTTCTGTTTGCAATTGTATATTGATACGTGGAGTCACGGATGGATACAATTTTAAAGTAACTCAAATAGGTGGTTATAGTATTTTTCAAAAAAAAAACATGGCTACTGGGCTGTCATTTACTATGTAGCAACCATTCCTCATTTAATTATTATGTTTTCGGCTTGCTCATGTCACTGTTTGATGAGATACTCAACTAGTTTCAAGCCACGCTAGAGGCCCATATTCATGACAAGAATTCCGCGACACGCGACGCTGCGATTGTCGTGCTGCCAGTTCTCTTTTAGCTATTTCATTTCCTTCCTGTCGATTCTCAGACATATTTTACAATCGGGGATGCGGGGTAAGCGCAATTAGGTACCGCGGCCTCGGCCAGGAGCAGAGAAAAGAAGGGGTGGTGTTTAGTCAGTAAGAGTATGACACTCCCTCTAGTCTCCATTGAAAAAGAGAAGATATTTCATGATTTCCCCCCTCAAAAACAAGGTAAAGTAAAATATAAGTTTGAAACAATGACTTTTTATGCAACAAATTACCCAAAACTTATCGTTAATAAAAGGTACTATAGCTCAAAATAAAAATCATATAAAAAAGCCAAAAAAGAAAATCTAAAAAATATTTCTACTAACAAATGTTCTTTCAAATCTTACCACAGACGGTGATCAGAACGACCATCGTTTTCTTTTCATGTCTTTTTCTTGATTTATTTTATTTTATCCTCGCTTAACCCAATATTGTCCTTAACAATAGTCCATCAGTGTTGAAGTAAAGCAATTTATTTACAACTACTAAGTACTAGAAGCTGGCACAAATTGAAATTTCACAATCTCGGACTATTAACCTTTTTGACCTTTTTAACCTCATTTCACATTGCAGACAAACTAGGGCTGTCGAGGGTTGAATAATCTCATAACTATATTCTGTCTCAGATTTTAGTCACCGATAAATTATTAATAGAGACATAAAAAAATATATAAGTATACATATTCTTTTATCCAGACAATGGTTCGAAATGGGTCGGCTCGACCGTAGTGATACCATGCCTTTACAGAAAATTAGCGTGAAACAGCAACAGCGTTGTGTTTTGCTGTGTGAGTGAGGTAACCGGAGGCCCAATCCCTCCCCCAATGTCAAAAGTTTCCAAATCCCTAGTCGGCAACGCACTCGTTGTTGCGGGTGTCCATTTGCGGCGGTGGTTGCTTACCATCAGGTAATCCTTCAGCTCGTTTGCCGACCTATGATATAAAAAAACACATAAATTATCGAAGGAAATAAAATATTAAGTCAATAATTAGGTATTTATTTTATACACGAAAACGTTAACTTTGAAGAAATTAAAGTACAGATGCTTTTATACATTTTTTACTCTGCCAACCTTGACCTCCTTTATACACTACAGAACCCTGGTTTGTTTGTAGTTCTTTGAAATGCTAATTTGTAATTACTGGGCTCGTCCTCTTGGTCCCTGAATGCCTTTAAAGTTGACCTCTTGAGTGTTCAAATACAGGTACGGTTCTAGACCTTAAACCTTGATTGCTTTAAAGTTAAAATATGGGATGTTGAGTACTTGGATTCAAAATAGGACAGCGTTTTTTTATGTGATAGTGTTTAAGGAAGTATATCAAGTCCATAGCCGAAGTGATTAAAGGTAAAAGGTTACTATGTCACTCTATATCCTCCTAATTATCTCTAGACATAAAAACATATGTTTTTTATGTGACAAAGAAGTAGACGGCATCATATTGATGGTAAGCAGTCGGCGCTACCCATGAACATCTGCAATACCAAAAGAGTTATAAGTGCGTTGCTGGACATTTCGAACTTAGGGATTGAGAGTGCAGGGACTAGGGAAAGGGGCAGAGGGATGATTGGGCCTCCAGTTACTTCAACGGCATGAAGAAAAACAACGTTGAACCCTTGAAGCCGTTGTATCACTCTGGTCGAACCAGCCCGTTAGTGTCGAGTTACTACTTTCCCACATTTTCACTTCTTTACCGTACCATACCAATCATTTCATTGTGATATAAAAGACAAATAAAAAAGCTGTTGTATTTATTACACTTATTAGCAAGCGTAAGGTTGAGATTTGCATAACAGAATATTTCATTATCCAGACAGTATGACAACAATATAATAAAGCCTTACCTACTCCTACTGTTCATATAACATAATTGCAATTAATTACAACCTAACAATTGCCTCTAAACCGATACAATGTGCTAATTACGTCAAACCGAATACATGATGAATAGTCCGGATTCCGTGGCCATCATTATCTAGCCCAAACATTTAGGATACCTGAATAGCTGTAGAACATTGCGAACGTGGATCTAATTACATAACATTGGATCATTGTTGTGGCCTGTACATTAGATAGGTACATGTACTAGCGTGTTTGTAGCTAATCTTGTTTATTATAAACGTATGATAAAGAGTCCAGACTTTCCAAGAATGTGATAGAACATATTTGTAGAATGAAAATCGTTAGTAGAAGAAAGAAATAATTACTGGCGAACTGATGTAAGTAATTATACACGATTTATTTCTTTTTCTTCACTTTATGCAAGCTATGTTAAACTAAGGCCTTTTTTAAGGAAGAAATTTAAATTAAATTTAAGTGTGGGAGAGCCATGCTTCGGCACTAATGGGTCGGCTCGACCGGAGTGATACCACAGCCTCACAGAAAACCGGCGTGAAATAACCACTGCGTTGTGTTTCGCCGTGTGAGTGAGGTTACCGGAGGCCCAATCCTTCCCCTTCCCCAATCCCTCCTCAATCCCTATATCTCCAAATCCCTAATCCCTGAGAGCGAATTGCGTTTACTCTGTCACACATAGGCCTGGATTAATAATTTGTTGATGACACAAAAAAACCGTAGATAAGAAAACATGTATTCGGTTTCTTCTTAGTAAAACACTTCTTAACTACTTCGTTTTAGTTAGAAGGATGCCTATAAAAAGACATTATATTTAGAAATACATAGAGTTTAATATTTTATTTTTCATTCGACAGTTATTTAAATAACGTTTAAAGAAAATAACCTAATCCGTCAACCCTTACCACGCCACCCGAACACGAAAGGTCGAGAAGGTCATCGCCGCCGACTTAGTGTTTCAAAATAAGAAAATTGAAAAATAAACACACAAGTACACTTAATACGATTTCTTTGTCTTAATGTAAATAAAAATGATATATTGAATTCATAATTTTGAATTTAAATATATTTTGTGAATAGTATGTTATAAATATTTATTTATACTAGGTATTGTTTTTAGTAGGTAGTACCTAGTTTAATTTTTGTTTAGTACCTAGGTAATGTGGAATTAAAAAAAATAGTGTCAGTAAATGATGTGGGATTACAGTGTCGTAGTTTAAAAGTGTTGAGTTTGTGACTCATAAGCATCATCATCATCATCATCAGCCTATAAGTGCCTACTGCTGAGCAAAGGCCTCTTCTCATACGGAGAAGGTTAGAGCATTAATTACCACGCTTGCTCAATGCGGGTTGGCGATTTCAAATTTATAATTAGAAATTATAAGTCCAGGTTTCCTCACGATGTTTACCTTCACCGTATGTCAGTGGTGTCTAAATAATCATAGAAAGTACATATAACTCGGAAAAAGTCACATTGGTACTTGCCAGGATTCGAACCCACACCCTCATGCATGGGAAGCGGGCTCCTTAACCTCCGGGCCACCATGGCACCTCATAATATTGTCTTCTAATGTGCGTCCTCTGGTAGTATTACTGAAAATTTTGTAATTTCAATTAGCTTAACACGAGACTCATATCATATCTGGTGAACGCTTGTGCTTGTGCAACGTATTGTGTTTCTTCGTATGACTATGTTTCTCGGAGGTTCTATATATCCTTCATTCCTTTAATTACCCTATCCGCAGAAGGCAGGCAATGTAGTCGTAACTATAGGCTTGCAAGTGTTTACCTATATAGACGCCGATTGCTTACCTACAGTTGATACGTCTGCTCCCCCGACTTTTGCTACTAAAAGTACTTACAAATCAAATTGAACAAAAAACAACTTTTCCAATCAATACCACACCACCATAAGGCTATAAACACATCAGGCTCCCACAAAGTATAAACGCTAAACCCAACATTTGCAGACGCAACGGTAAACAACGACAACAAAAGTGCATTTACGAGAGAGCACGTCTGCTTGAACCAATGCTAGTGAATATCGCGTCGGGTCGCCTCGCAATCGAATTTTCACGTCCAATCGAATACTATTCGTATACATTCGAATTGTCGTGTGTAAACCTAGCCTTATAAAGTGGATATGATTTTTTCAAACGTATTTTTTGGGCTTATCATAGTTATAAAGCGTATTATATATACATATATTAATATGTATTATTTTGACTTTATAAAAATTATAAAAAAAATGTCCCACATATTATTACAATTAGTTTTACAATCCGCCTAAGTGTGGGAGAGGTTCACTTCGGCACTCCGAATAAGCCGGCTTAACCGGAGTGATACTACGGTCTCACAGAACACCGTGAATGAAGTTACCAGAGACCCAACCCATCTCCAATATGGTCAAATTTTTAACTACCAAAAGACCACTGTGTGAGTGAGATTGCCAGAGACCCAATTAGGACTTATTGCTAGTACAATTGTAGAGACAAATTAGTCTTAAAAATTTAGTTATTAGCAAATAGAAAAAACCTTTATAGTTTTCACAGCAAAAGAAAGAGAGAACAAAGGGATAATTTCTTTTCTTAGTAACTTAATTAAGGTGTACACTACAACAACCCAATTAGCCTTAAAATTCAGTTCTAAATATATATCTAGCGGCTACAGAGCCCAAATATTATCGCTTCACTAAATTCAAAGGCAATCGTAATTAACTAGCTGACAAATGGTCGTTTATGACACCCTAAATGAGAATAAATTCCTAAGAAAGCAATTAGTTCGAATAATATAAGTCACGCCGTATTTTATTACAATGAAAGTCTTTATTTATTTTCTATTGTTAGGTTTTTATCCTGTCATTACCAAGACAGTTAGATGTACTTTTTTTAAAGAGAAACATCATTGTATAACTTATTTTGCCCTGGGAGAAGCGAGAGGGAGTGTCAGACTCTCACTGACTAAAACCCGGGGTGGGTTTTAGTCAGTTCTTTCTCTTGTTCCAAGTTGGGACTTCAGTATATTACTAAGCTTGATCCGCAACCACGGCTAAGGTGAGATATTACTGGGTAAGCGCTATGAGGCACCGCTACCTCGGCCTAGAGCAGGAGAAGGAACGGGGGGTCTTTTAGTCAGTAAGAGTCTGACACTCTCTCTCGCCTTACCCTGGGCGGGAGAAGGTATTAGACGATTTTAACCTGCCAAAAAAAGAAAAAAAATAGGTGACATGTAACTGACTTGTATACAGTTTTGTTTCGCTTGATTATTACGCTTGCACCCGTCTGTACCTGAAGAAAAAACTAATAATTTTAGTGTGATCCTAGTAAATGAATCTTGTGTTAATGCACATGTTAGGGAATATTCTACTCCATCCGCGATAGAAGGACTATGTTATGTAACATTACATGTCAAAACATAACACCGAACTGACATTTCAGTGACACCATTACAACGGCCCTTTTGTATGCGTAATTAATTTCCACACTTACTTCCTTTGACCACTAACATCAACACAAAACAAACAAACAAAAACTCACCTTATACCGTCGTGATACAGTGGAATATATCTCGCTATATCGTAAAGGGCCTATTATTTTACGTGGCTCAAGTTACACATGAGTTACGGTCTTTAGCGAACCTTTCGGGTTGTCGTTTTGACAAATTTATATATGACAGTTTGGATGAAGCCTTTAAATAAACGCTAGCCCGAGTTAAAATATTGTTGGGATTTCCTTCAGTTAAGAAGTTATTTGCAAGAGAAAGTATTTTTTTGTACTTTGGCTGAATTTATGTTTGGGTGTTGTAGGCGTATACATTATTGGCTTGTAATAAACCTAGATCTTGATGGGTTGGTTGGATAGTTTCGACCCGTTAATAACGTGTGAGTTAAAAGAAAAGATACTCACACTCGACCTTATTTTGTATTAAGCCAAAGTCAAAGTCAAAGTCAAAATCATTTATTCCAACTAAACATAAATAGGTACTTTTGAAACGTCAAAATAGAGAAGTAGTCTGTCAGTCTGTTCGTCAGTGAGGCTAGGTGCTCATTCCAAATTGTAGATTCATAATCCAAATAGGGGTAGTCTCTATATTTTAAACTAGAACTGTTTTTATTTTATTTTTGTCGTCATCATCATCATCATCATCAGCCTATAAGTGCCCACTGCTGAGCAAAGGCCTCTTCTCACACGGAGAAGGTTAGAGCATTAATCACCACGCTTGCTCAATGCGGGTTGGTGATTTCAAACTTATAATTAGAAATTATAAGTCCAGGTTTCCTCACGATGTTTACCTTCACCGTATGTCAGTGGTGTCTAAATAATCATAGAAAGTACATATAACTCGGAAAAAGTCACATTGGTACTTGCCAGGTTTCGAACCCGCACCCTCATGCATGAGAAGCGGGCGCCATAACCTCCGGGCCACCACGACATAACTTTTTCATAACTTTTTTCATAATTTTTGTCGTATGTACCTATATTGAATACATTTTTATTTCCATATCTGATCCATTTTTAATTATTTATTCATGTGATCCAGGACTTTTAATATTTTTTTTATTTTTTATTTTATGTACCTGTTCTTTTGCAATAAAATAATATACTTACTAAATTGAAAATAGAAAAGAAAAATAAGTTTAGATGTAGGAGATTAGGTACACTGGAAAATAATAATGTTTGGAAAGAAAATCCTCTCTGTTATTTTTCCACGTATTCTATCTTCCTACAGATTCTAGGATAAAACCCACACATTGTAAACATCTGTCTATGATAGCTTTTAATAAAATAAATAACAGTAGGATTAAGTAGCAGAATAATAAAGTAGACTTTTTTCAAAATGTTACTTTGGAAATGTGGGTGTTTCTATTTACACTTCGACACTAAGATTCCGACCTTTCCCGGGCCACGTATGTATGGTGGGAGAAGTTATTTAAAGATAATTATTTCTTCCTCAAAGCCACCTTTCTTTTAGGAAAATGGTGATAGTCGTTTTAAATAATATGTTCTAATACACATCTTGATCAATGAGCAGACGGATACCTGATGTAAAGCAATCAGCGCCGCCCATGAGTACGTTGCCGACCTTTTGTAGATTTTAGAATTGGGGAAGGAGAAGGATTGGGCCTCCGGTAACCTCACTTACATAGCGAAACTCGACCCTGTGATGGATTCACGCCGGCTTGTTGTTAGGCAGAAATTTGGCCCCTATCACATCATCAACATCATCATCATCAGCCTGATGTGGTCCAGTGCTGGAAATAGGCCTCCCCAATTGCCGCTATCACGCTTGGTGTTAAACGATAATGCGACTTATGATGGAGCATGCTTACCCATGAGCAACATTTTCACTCGGACTTTGAAGACACCCAAGACTTATACCCTTCGGGGAACACAGACTTCGGCCAAGAAATCCACTCCTTAGTGGTTCGTTATGTACAAACATACATGTTTTTTTGTTACAAAATTTCGATTTACAATAATGATGTGATCCCGGGATGTATGTAAGAAACAAATCAGTATCTCGAAAAATATTACAGATACCGTTAATTACGCTTCTTACTTTATTAATATAAAAGCGTAGGATTCGGATGTGGGCTGAGAATATACATCCAACATCTTGTAATTTGATAAAGAATAAATAAGAAAATAAATATTATTCTTTCACTTCGCTTAATATGAGAATAGGTTGAAAACTTTGGGTGTTAGTACATTGTGATAGGAAGTATCCTTTTTCTTCTCTATGAAGATACCTTGCCTCATTGACATACCGTGGCCTGGCTCGGTATAAGTTGGAACGGGGTGGTTTTTAGTCAGCAAAAGACAGTGAATTATGATTTTCTCTCTCAAAAATGAACCTGATTATTCCTTAAAGTTGCGATATATAATGATATCAAGGAACAGGTAGCAGCGTTCGGATAAAAGACTTTACTGCGATTACCACACCGATAGCCAGGCGTGTGGATTAATTCTCAATATTTTTTTCCTATTTTTTTTAAATATAGTGTTTGGTTTATTTAAGCTTCCTGAAACCAAATGAACGCAAATCCTCTACTACCGTAGGTCACCGGTGACATTGACGTTTAATGTGTTAAGAAATGTTTTCTTTTCGTTATGCAGTGGTAAATAAATAACTTTATCTTAGTTTCTTTCTTTCTCATTTCATTTTTACTACATATTAACATCCAATATTGACATAGGTACCATTATAATCATGACGTAATACAAATACATACATAGGTACATATATCTCAATTCTTAGCGAACAGATGAACCGAAAATCCATAAAAAGTTACGGAAAATTGTCTGTGAAATTCTTGGCGAGTATATCACGTACAGGCGGCCGGCCGAACGTGCTCACCGCCCACTCGTTAGGCTATCAAATCGAAGACTTAATTCATCAAATGTACGGGCAAGGCATTTGTTAACAGCCCCGAAATGTTTGCACAAGGAATTGTTCGTATACATTGCTCTCTGTCTTCATGAAATATGTATTCGTAGTTGATTTTTCTTTACTATCACGGTAATGTAAGGTAAATATACTGTTGTTGGGATTTTGATGTGCTTTGATAGTGATTTGTTGAAGATAAATGTAGGGACGTTAAATATTTTAAGTACTTCATTTTATGGTTATTGGATTTTTCTTGGATTAATGTATGATTTCTTATGATGAGTCTAGTTTATGGTTTATGCATACTTTTTTATTAAGCCTACGGTCCAGAAAGTGACTTTATAACATTGGTAGAACCCATACTTTGCCACAATAAGCTGATACGACCAGCGTGATACTATAGCTAAACAGAAAAACAGCGTGAAACAAAGCTTGCATTGTAGGAATCAGGACATCCAATCCTAGCCCTCAAATCGCTGGCACCCAACAGGTTGGCAACGCACTTCTTACTCTTCTAGTGTTCCGAGTGAAGATAGGTGGCGCAGATTAGTATTACTATCAGGTGATCCGATTGCAAGGTTACCGATCCATTCCATGAAAAAAGAAATCCAATATTAAATTTGATTGTAGGAGTAGAACTTAGTATTTCCTACGCTTCCAATGTTTTTTCAATAATCTCATACCTGTTCCTATTTTCATTGAATAACATGGTTATCAACTTGCCCATTTACTTTTTCATTCTTACATTCTAATAAATCTCATGATAGTCCATCTATGTTTTATTAGAAAGAAAGAAAACTGTTTTTATTCGGAATGAGACGTGAAGGCCAAGAACAAAAAAAAATACAACAATAAAAAAATAAACTAAAATAAAATAAAAACAAAATTAATCAAAACAATAAACTTAAAACAGACTAGTAGATACCCTGGGTTGGTTGCAGAGTAAAGGTAGGTACTTTCAGAAGAAAGCTCAAGGCGTTTGTGCTAATTTCTCAAATATTCAAACCTTCAATCAAACCTTCCTTCTTTAAACTCTAGTTATTAAATACTATATGTAGATTAGGAATTTAATCTCTAAAATATATGCAGTTTAGCAAAGTAAATAACCTCAAAATAAACAGGAACGTTGCGAAAGCAGCGTTTTACTCGGACACTCAGTTGGCAGCTTATTCTAAGCCTGATACAGCTAGTGCGGGTCGTAAGTCGACTTAATTCATCAAATGCACGACACATGCTATTTGTCAACAATCCCTCTGGCCCGAGTTATTTGTCGCTATGACAGGAGTGGGGGGAGGGGTTCTCTTATACATTGCTGCCTTTGAAGTTTGAACAATCGATTAGGTTGAATTTTGAGGTGATAGGTGTTTAAGTATCTCTTCTGTGGATTATTAGGGATTTGAGAATTAGTGATATTGGTATTGGGGAAAGGGAAAAGACCTCCGTAACCTAACTCATACGGCCAAAACAATGTGCTTAACATTAAACTTTGAACAATCGATGAGGTTTAATTTTTAACTCTTGTTTTTTTTCACGCTGGGTTTCACTCCCGTCGACCTGGCCTATTCGTGCCAAAGCATGGCTCTCCCGCGCTATAATTGTTAAAATATTATCATCATTAAATCTCAAGTGACTGTTTCATTACCACTTTTGTTTATTAACAAAAAAAAAATAACCTAGACCAGCAATGTACATTAACACAAGCGATACGATGATCTCGCTCTCAAACATTCTAGGCATTTTCGAAATGCTATGTCGACGCTATCCAAACGTTTTGATGCATGACTGCTATGTTATGGTCACCGGTCGGCAGTGAAACTTGAGCCCAGTCAATAGCCCCCCATCCGTATATGAATGGACGGTCACAACACTACACGGAAACGTCTTTATCGCAGCATTCAACATCCATTGCTCGCTTTCAACACATACGACATCACTTATATAAATTCAACTCCGCAATGTATGTCATTTAGTATAATATATAGTTTGTTTCTTTGATTACAGTAAAGGGGTTTACGGTGCATGTTGTTGAAATGTTGGTCCGTGGGCGTCCTGATATATGTCTTGTGGTCTCACTGTTGTACCCAAAGGCGCCATAGCACAAATAAATAGAGAGATCTTTGATATAGATATGTTTGTGGTATCTGACGTGTGTGAAATTATGTGTCTTTATGTTAAAAGTTTTGTGGAGCTTGCTCTCTAGTGCGATATTGTGTTGAGTTTTATGTGTAGCTATGGACATAGGGATTTGTTTAATTATCAAAACTTTTGTTACCATAACTGTAAGGTTGTTTGTTGATTATTTTAATGGAATAAAAGATAAACGAGTAAACGAATAAGCACCGTCTAGTTTTGGTTACACCCCCAAACCACCAAAACGTCGTTATTTTTGCAGCTAGCTTTTAAAGATGTAGTGCAATCTTTTTCTGAATTTTGATTAACTTAAATCATCAATTGATTTATATAATTTAATTATAACTTGGAATAAAGACCACTCAGTCCTAGCCTTTGATAATAATCCATCACAAATTGATACGCAATTTTGACCTTTAGCAACATCCTCCCCTAACAACTCAAGTCAATATCTATACCTAAATTATCCAAAGCACATGTTCCTTTGTACGCTACGTTACCAATTAAACTGTCTGGACAAGTACATTGCAATGGCGTAGTAATTCCGCCTTCAATGTGCATACGACGTCTGTGTGTTTTGGCTAGCCAAAGGCGACGGCTTGTTGACGAAACATACGTTGGAAGCATTCCCACACTTTGATTTCAGAAACCTCTTTATCTCCTGCGCCTAGAGTCCATTTTCCATTATCATTGAGCTATAACGTTCATGGCATGGGTTAATTCAGGTGTTCGTGTGTATGGTGCGCCGGATTAGTTGAATTTGGACCTTAGGTGTGAGCCTGTGATCATAACAGATGTTATGAGTTTGTCAGCTAATCTTAAGATCTTCATCACAAGTCTCTGTTGCCTGTTGAAAGTCTATTATGAATTGATAAACCTGTTTTGTATTAACTACCTATTTTTTGCTATTCACTTTTTCGTATTTATTTCTTTGCGTTTGTTATGTTTGTTTTATTCGTTGTAAAATTTATGACGTATTCCTTATAAGATATGCAGCGATTTCTTCATTGATCGCATTGTGCTACTTATATTAATACTACTATGGCCAGATCAAGCCAAGTAGTTCTCCCGAATTAGGATTGAGAAATCTTCTATTTAAAGAACTGTTCGTACAGTTATTTGCTATGCAAATAAAATTAATGTTTTGTTAATATTATTTTGCTTGCAACCGTTGGCTTTTTTCCGATGTCACCGTGAATTGAACTTTTCTCTTATAAAAACCTAAAAAAGGTATAGACTGTTGCGCTCCAGTGCATTTTTATTTCTTATTATATAGCTAAGTATTAGTTACACCAAAGTCAACGGTTAATGTAGCTATATCTTTTACAACTGTTTCTATATAATTATTTGTACGTCCTGTTGCATAGCACAGTACCTACATATGTTGATGCCATGTTGACATTTTTGTTGTTGTTTTAAACAAATTAAAAAACGCCTCATGACTTGATATGACAGATATTTGGTATGCAAGGTCGAAAATAAGGACGAAAACGATTTTTATTTCGTACTTACATATCAAATATCTGTGCATACAGTATTTTAGATAGTCTCTGTCGTCAAGCAAACTCTTATCTCTAACTGTCTTCGCTTGTCACTGTCAGGACAGTGTTGACACTTAAAGTGACCAATCTTAGGAACATGACTTAGTGCTTTCAGCTCCAGTTTCAATGGACACACTTCCATCTTCATTAGGGTGCCACTTAGACTGTATTGTAGGCTAATTTTGTCTTAATACTTAAGTGATTAGGCTTATAATTGTGTTTGCAGGACCAATGTCGAAATAGGAACACTAAATATTTTGGGCGAGCTTTATATATTATAATAACTCTATAAATAAGCGAATAACAATTTATTCCTTACTATCAATTATATAAATCCTAAGTTCCAATAACAGCTATAGGATTCATGAACAGCTGACCACCCCAGTGGGGCACTTCTAGCCTGGTTCAAGAACTATAGTGTTCTGCGGCCTCGGCTAGAAACAGAAGAAGAAACTGGCTGACGTTTAGCCAGTAAACAAACAAACAAACAAACAAAAAGTATTTATTCGCGTCAGGGACGCATAAAAGACATAAAACGAACAATAATAAAAATAAAGGTAAAAATAAAAATACATTAAGAATTATACTACAATATAACAAAAGTAGAGGGTAGGAGAAAAAGTAAGAGTAAGAGTCTGATACTCCCTTTCTCTTCACCCAAGTCGAGTCATAATATGATTTCCCCCCTCAAAAGTGGCTGCTGGGCATGGGGTCTCAGTTTCGCTTGTTTACCGCAGAAAAGTGTTTTCATATTGTTCGAAAATTATTATTAATATCGCCGAGTATATTCTCCCACCCGTCATTAAAGCTAAACAGAATCTAAAATAGCGTAACATACTAAATAGAATCGTGAATTTTCTCGATGTGTCATGACGTGTCGTTTATGTGTGTATGTATGTGCATCACTCTTACGCATCCTCTTTTCATCCCTCGATACTCAAATTACGCTCCCATTGAACGAATCAAGCGTAGAGATGGGGGATTTGTGAGTATAAAATGGGTTCAAATCGACTTAAATTGTGTTTTTTTTATGTAATATGTCGGCAAACGAGCAGACGGATTACCTGATGGTAAGCAATCAGCGCCGCCCATGTACACTCGCAACGGAGGAGTTACGAGTGCGTTGCCGACCTTTTAGGGATTAGGGATTTGGAGATTAAGGGATTGAGGAGGGATTGCGGGAGGGGAAGGATTGGGCCTCCGGTAACCTCACTCACACGGCGAAACACAACGCTGTGGTTATTTCACGTCGGTTTTCTGTGAGGCCGTGGTATCACTCCGGTCGAGCCGACCCATTCGTGCCGAAGCATGGCTCTTCCACAATTAAAAATTTTTTAGACATAAAAAAAGTTGTACCTAAATTCACATACTTGAGAATTTTTTAGACATAAAAAAAGAAAATATAATATGTTAAACAAATATTCATGCTTCAAAATATGCTTAGCCTGTCTTATAGTCGTAAATTAAAAAAGGTACGACAAAATTTTGATGCAGGTTTTTTGAATAGAAAGAGTGACTGGAGAGGTAGGTTTATGCGCATAATAACAACCATTTAAAAGAAAGAGAAATACAGTATCAGCTTTGCACTCATGCGAAGCCAGGGCAAGCCACTAGTCTCTAATAAAACACAATTTCTCGGTCGTCGATACATAATCTGGAGTATTGTTACAACAATACGTATTACGGAGTACAAGAGGTCGCGACCGCCGCCCGTATCCTCTAATCTTATTAACAGAGGGCATTCCCTCTGACTATTCAACTATATATTGTTATATCACGTTTCATTACGACTCTATTGAAGATCAACTATGGCTTATTGGTAGCGAATCGAGTGTATTTTTTTGGATAATATTACGCATTGTTCACGAAACATTAAGTTCGTAGTTTTTGTACTCCAAAAACAATACTTTACAGCTGTTTTCACAGAAAACCGGCGTGCAACAACCCAGTGAGGTGAGTGAGGTTACCGGAGGCCCAATCCCCTCCACCATCTCTTCCCAAAACTTAAATATCTGAAACCTTTAAATATTAAATTATATTAATCATCAGTGCATCAGTCGAGGGTTGTGGGTTAATCTGAAGCAGAAGAAGGAATGGGATGGTCAGTAAGACTCTCTTGCCCCGCTTTGAGCGACAGAAGTCATTGGATGATGTTTTCCATCAAAAAATAAATCTCTACCAAACACGAAGCGCTATGAAATATACACACTTCTTTTACTTATTTTCTTATTTTCATGATAAAGCTTATAGTTATAGAATCTCTAAGCAATAGCACACAAAGCTCATTAATCTGTCAGCCAATTGCAATAATTATTGTCTTACACCGCGGCATATTCAGTGGTAATTAGTAATTATCAAACCATTGTTGCGTTAATTGATGTGTAGGGCTACTGGACATGAGCATTGTGTATAGGATATTTTAATAATAGATTGCGATTATTAACATTGTTATGGTCTGCTGTGTGTGGCGTGTGGTGCAAATATCGCTAAATTATGACTCTTATTTTTCTTCGTAACTTTTATTATCATTTGAAAAGAGAACTTAAGAATTCGTTTTTTATTTTAAAACTTATGCTCTTGAAGGCAACTCCTCAAAAAGGTAGATTATAATAAATATATCGATGGACTTTACACTACTTCGGCATTAATTTTCCTTAAATAAGATGGACGTACTTATATGACAAAAATGTTTTATTTATTATTACATTATGGACCTAATAAACTGACCTAATAGTCTGTCGCCTATTTTACTGCGTACCTACACAGCAGATAATATCGTAACACAAATACCCACAATCGCAGATCCAGCACAAAACATCGAATGTGCCAGTTTCCCAGAGCACTTGCAATTAACCAATTGTTTAACAGGATACATTCATTACTGGACCACCTACAGAAGAAACTTTATAAGGATGTGAACTGATATCAGCTTATTTTGATATCTTCCAAATAACACGAGGTGGGCGGCCTTACGTCTATGATTTTTACTCACTCGCTTATACAAAATGTCAGTCATAGTTTCAACTAGAACTATGAACTGTCAAAAACAAACTATTAATGTCTCAAGAGATTTAAAGGCATCACTTTGGATGGTTATATCGTTGGTATAAATCAAATGTAGTGTTTTATTGTGAGAATTCTGTTAGAATGACCTTGTTGTTTTGCGAGTTTACTAGTGGTAGCCATTTTGATAGTGTAAGCAGAAGTGTACTTTCATTTATTGAATGATTGCATTCAATAGATATGGCTTATTTTTGTTATCTGAATGAAAGAAATGTCATTAAAATGCCGCTGAAATGGTTTGTTAGGTTAACTCAGAAAGAAGATAAGAGAACAAATGAACAGTCGCCAGAACTGCCGTAAATTGAATCTCTTATTACTCTATTTGGCGGCTGCAACAATTAATACTTATCAAATACTGCCCTCCTACTAGTAACAATATATGTGATCTAAAAACGTTTTCACACACCATACCCTCAAATTATGCCAGATCAAATAGCATATTCGGCTCAGGAATAAAACTGAACTAGAATTAAAACATCCCAAATTGTCACTTGAAACTATGACCATCGTCCTTGTCTAACCTAATTTGTTCCGTGACACTGTTACACATAATCCGATGAACACTCACTGTGTTAGAAGTAGCTAGGGTGCTAGCATACGTAGCGTTTTCAATGACCAATCGATAATGTCTCGACTTCGACAAACTAAATCAGTCTCGCCGTCACCCTCTAGCGTTGATATTTTTGGGTTAGCCCACTTGAGTACTGTTTGCTTTTGAATTTTCTTATGTGTGGGTTTGTTGTAACTTGTAAGTAGTGGTAGATAATTTAATTTTGTTTAAGTGATTACTTGGTCATTGTTGAAATACAACTTTTGTATACTCTGGAGGATGTTCTTGGAAATTATTGCTTGTAAACTTATCTGTTTTATTGATTGGTCGATTCTTTGGTTAGGTAGTGTTATTGAATTAATTCTTAATTGTCTAGAAACGCCCTTCTGACTCCTCCAGTGTTATGGGCGTCCATCAGCTAATACGTCTGCTCATTTGCCTTGCCTGTATCTTTAATGATAGTAGTACTTAGCGTATGTAGTTTAGGAGTCGTAATATTCCTAACATAATCTGTGAAAAGTTGATACCTGCTGAAGGCCTGCTGCTCCAGGGAATAGGTACATGAATGTTCGTAAACGAAACACTTCATAATGCTAAATGAAAAATTAAACTTAATTTATCCAGTATAAATATTTAATAAAAAAATCGTTTATCATTTATTTAAAATTACATCATTTTATTTTAAAATTATATGAAAAACTTTTCACTGAACTCAACTCAATCTCACGGGGAAAATGATAATATCAGTTCAATCCTGTTTTAATAAACTTATAGTAATTTTATAATATTAAACGAGAAAAATGGAACTATATTGGAATATTGCCGAGTTTCATTATTATATAAAATTTATGAACAAGCTTACTTATAGACTATAGATACTATTTAATTATTTTAATTCTTTCATTGCAACTGAAGCTGAATTGAAATCTCATTGCATACCAGTATTTATTTGTTTATTAATATTAATATTTTATAACTTTTATAAACAATGAAATTTTTATAGAGTATTCACGTAATTGATTCTCTTCGGTTTTTGCATACGAAAGAAATGTATTTCTTTTTTATTCCTTTTTACTATTACCATGTAGGCAGTAAAGAGTAATTTGCATATTAGTATTATACGCAGTTCAATTAACTTGTATTAATATTAGTAAGATTGAAAAAGTCTTAATATAGTTTTTTTTTTATTTTCGTTTAAAGTTTTAAGGGTTTTAGGTACCTTTAAAGTAAACCGCAAAATGTCATTCAATGGCTACTCAACCTGGTAACTACCTATACATTTTAGAATAAAGTGAGGACTATTTTTGGAAATCATTAACCGTTTCTGATTGTGGCATTTGGTCACTTGGAATACACAATGCTGTAAGGATGTTGAAATGTTATATCTTACATTTCTTTCGAATCAGGTATAGTTTTATTCGCAACGAAAATTTATAATTAACATTTCTTTTTTTTTATTACTTGTAGAAATAAGAAGAGACTGTTAGAAGAACTATATCATACATATACCAAAAAGTTTGACCTATACACATTAAAAACCTAATAATAAAGTATCCACTATAAAACCCTCAGTCGCCTTAGGAAAACAAACAAATACCCACCTAATCGGTTTTTAATAACGCGAGGGGGCGATGCGGTAAAATAGATACATACTCGTAGTAATTCGACGGCGCAATTACCAAAATGTTTATTGTTCTTTCCCTTATAGATAAGGAAAAACTATAGAAAACAAGGAAATAAATTATTAAACAACTGTCATTTGGGTTTTGGATGACCACTTATATCGGCTACTCTATTAAATTCACGGGTACAATATTGTAATTTGTAAGTTTCGAAAAATGTTTCGTGCGTTCGGGGGTTAAATTGTTTTTTAGTATTTTTTTTTTTTATGGAAAAGTTTGGTAGTCAATTTATTATACCTTTTTGGTACATGTATGATTCATTGACTCTTTATCCTAGTTATGGCTAAACAAATCAAGTAAACACGATGTTATAACTTTGAGACTGGTAGTGTAATTTCGTAGTATGTTATTTGGAGCTATTGAATTACAGTAATTGGTTACAAGTACGAATATCGAATATAGGGTTTCGGTTTGGGCAAATTAATATACTTAGCGTTTTTTTTTAAACTAGCGACCTGCCCCGGCTTAGTTAAGGTGCAATGCTGATACTTAATTGTCTTCACTACTTAATTCATGTTATTATACATAGAAACCAGGCTCTTCATTCACTCTACCTATTAAAAAATCGCATTAAAATGTGAGGCTTAGTTTTGAGAATTTAAGCATACATAGAGATATAGGGACAAAGAAAGCGACTTTGTTTCATACTGTCGACTGCACGTTGGTGCGGTGGCCGAGCAACTGGCTGCCGTGCATCGTGTCGCGGGTTCGATTCCCGCACGGAACAACTCTTTGTGTGATCCACAAATTGTTGTTCCCGGTCTGGGTGTCACGTGCACGTGAAATTGTATGTTTGTAACCGCACCCACGACACAGGAGGAACTCCTAGTGTAGGGCAACGTTTTCTAAAAGAGAAGAAAAAAAAAGAGAAGAAAATACTTTGTAGTGATAATGATTTACACGAATCTATTGAGAAAAGATCAACAAGTTTATTATATTTATTAGTTCACACACGCGAGAGAGCGAGATGTCTATATTCTGTGAGTTTGTGGTATCACTCCCGTCTATTCGTATTGAGATATGGTCCTCACACACTTAGAAGAAAAGGACACTAGTTATATTACGTTCACAGTTCGTCTTGAATAAGCACCTGTTCTAAAGGTTAAGGCAGAGGTGTGTGTATGTTACACCCACTTAGCAACATTCAAACAGCGGATTCCTTTTATTCAGGCCTAGCCTGTTATTGACATCACTCGTTTAATACCTAGAACAGGTAGGCAAAGGTGTATCTATACTTTCGTCTACATTTTGCCGATATAATGATACATAGGCATACATATGTATTGTGTTAGTGATTGACTTTGTAAATCATCTCTCCGGTTTTAATGTAGTAACTATAACTTTATTCTTTGTTTTTTCTCTAAAATCTTAAAGCAATTTTTGTGAAATTTTGTTCATTATATAAGGTAGATATTGTTTATAACAGAGCCCCAGGATTTAGTTATTGTTCTTGTGTCTAAATACTGTTGAATTGCATACATACAATCATCCAAACTTTTATTCACCAAAAATTGTATTGTGATCCTGGTACGTACGTAACTTTAAACTATTCATCAGTCGTATTATGAGCTCCGTATAAAGAGGGTGTTCCAAATACCGTGCTGATTTAAACCCTATAATATTGAGCACGTCGAAGTAAATGATCTAACGCTTTCGTCTGCCCTGCGTAGGTCGAAAAGTTATATCAAACTCTTACACCCGGTTTCCGAAAGGCCGATCAATGTTAAAATCAATTTAATCTCTTGTCAAGTCATCTGATTGGTTGCCTGAATTATCAACAACCAATCAGATGACTTGAAAAGAGATTTGACACCTAGTTGGTTGATTTTAACATTGATCGGGTATTCGGAAACCGGGCATTACTGTCTTTAATCCGACCACCTCCAACTCTTGCTCCTAGTTCGCACCTAAAACTTTGCAATTACACCTGCAAAATCGACCGTGTACCGGCCTTAGTGAGCCCCATCTGTCGTGGAGTCCCACCTGGTGTCGCGGCGAGCCACTCTTGCTCTCCGTTCAAAGTTCCCTTGGTTAATCTTGTGACCATTTGACATTAATAATTTATTTATTTTATATTTATAATGCTAGGCAGGCAATATAAATCAATAAAATAATACATTACATCAGTCAAGCCAGTCAAATGTTTGCTTTAAGATTAGGTCGGCCCACTTATTTCTGTGGGTGTTAGAACCTAATTAAATTGGGATTAGGTTACAGATTTAGCTGGATTAACGGTACAGTTAGGCTCTTGTTTTTTCAGAGATTGCTTGTATCAACAAGACCTTTTCAATTAATTGAACACAATTTTAAGTGTATCAACATAATGTTCATGACAGGGTACTATGGGAATCAAAAATCTATTCAGTCTATCAATAAGATGATTAAAAAACATTAAGACGAATTTTGTTTTATGAAATCGATTTTTAAGCATGGAGATTTCGCTGCGTCACTTCTAAAAAAATAAATGATGAACAGCCTTTATTGACCGCCTTGTTTAGACACACTAGGATTTTTCTCGAACGAAAATAAAAAAATCATGCTGTTAAGGGTTACGGACTGATTTTTAATGATTGTTAGATAAAATTATTTGCGCAATTTTTATGATGCTGTCGCCTTAGAATCTTTGTTTAATACAATGACAGCAACCATTTTATTCCTAAGATAATATTTATCTGACTGTTGAAAAATCAGCTCTTAATAGGTTAAACAAAAATATGATGAGTTGTGACATGTTGTAATTAAGTATAGGCCAAAATAAATAAGCTATTTTCGTCTCCGTGTCCTTTAATTCATGCGTAGGCTTCATCTATGCTGTCGTTACATTTTTATCCCAACTTACCGAAGGAAAACTTAAGTAATAAAGTTGATATCAACTAAAAATAACCTGAAACTTGAAAACAAAGCCACGGTTTGCCCAAGAGTCCTCTAAATTGTTGGCACAAGGGGCAACTGGCTACCTCGACAATTTTATTCCATCTCATATTACAGTGTACGACCAAGATTACTGTAATAAACTTGAAGAACTGCGGCCAAAGAGGTACATAGTAACCGACATGGATATTTGGAATGGACTAGATATGCTATCTCTTTCAGTATCAAGTGTGGGAGAGCCAAGCTTCGGCACGAATGGGTCGGCTCGGCCGGAGCGAAACGAAAGCCTTACAGGAATCCGGCGTGAAACAACCACATCGTTGTGTTTTGTCCTGTGAGTGAGGTTACCGGAGGCCCAATTCTTCCCCTTCCCTCCCCAATCCTGAAATCTCCGAAACCTTTCGCAATCCGAATGCACTCGTAACTCCTCAGGTGTTGCAGGTGTCCACGGTTGGCGGCTCTGACTTACCATCAGGTAATCCACCTGCTTGTTTAGAGTCCTATTCTCTTAAAAGAAGGAAAGTTACTAGTGCGTTGCCGAACTTTTTGCGATAAGGTTTTTAGGGATTGAGGGAGTGGAAGGATTGAGCTACTTGCTAAAAATTAAAAAAAAATACGGTACATACTGATGTTTACGTAATCCGTTCTTAAGAGTATGACCTGCTGAAGTTGTATGCGGCAGTTATAACTAGGTTAATTATACTTCAGTTAAAAAATATTAACCTGTTTACCGGAGGTCAGGTCAATGTACCGGTACACTAACCTAACTAAATACCTTGTCTTTAAATAATTAAATATTAATTAGATTTCATTAACTATAATTCGGTGTCGAATGTAATTAAGTAGACAAATTGTTTGAATATGTATTTATTTTATTTTAATTTAGTGGGCCGTGTGCTTATTTAAATAGTTTTTTTTTTAAGTCTAAGTTTATATTTTAAAGTAAGTAGTTCCAAGGCACACCCATGACTCAGGAGAAACAACTAAGGTAGGGTTAATTTAAAAAAAAACGAACAGTGATAGACAATATGAACAGTGTGTCTTTGTCACACAAAGTCATGTACACTACATAAAGAACAAGTACATTTAAAAAGTTAGGTTTTATTAAAAACATATCAAATCTATTCGCTGTTATTCTATAATCGTCACTATTGACAAGAAGATAAGGGTCAAACCCAGTTCACATTGAATCAGTCTAGAATGTTCCCAAATGTGTATTTCTGTCGATTTCAGCTCCTTTCATATCAAACTATAGTGGTGAAATTGTACGTTTCTTTCCATCTTGTGACCGTTCTAAAATGACCCTTGTAAATGTGAACCATTTGGTGGCAAAATTATTTGTTTTCTATATATGTTGGGGTCAAGAGAGAATGGTTGGGTTATCTCCGTCCAAGTTTGTTTCGCGAAATAAGTAAGGGACTGAAAATTATAGGATGACATGTCTTTCTTTCAGCGAGATAAAAATAAATAGTTTTTTTTTTCTTTTTCATTCGGATTCCGGGATATTGTTTAATGTAGGTATGTAGGTGTTCGTTTAGAAAAAGGATTTTGGTTCTGATGGTATTATTTTCTTTGTGTAGCTAATAAAACGTATTTTGTATTAGGTAGCTGTGTATCTTATGTTACCTATATTATATTCCCTAGATATTATGTACCATCATCTTCTAAAGCGTTTTAAATATAAGTGGAAAAGGTTTCACATATTATAAGGTGTTCACAATACTCAACTACAAAAAGTAGGTTTAGTAGTTCTTGAGGATTTCACTAGATGGCATTAATCAACATTACCTATTTATTTTTCAAATAATAAATTTTATGATATCATTATTCCAATGTTAATTAGTTACAAAATATAGAAACAATAACTCATTCAATTCTATAAAGTGTATCACATAAATAATTTAATACAATTAACAGATTACGTCACAAAACGTCTGCCGGTGCGTGGGCGCATCCATCTTATGAATATTAACAACTTTTGTGTTGCGAGAGGTTCTGCACACAATGCCGAATTCACTTTCGTTCTGACAATTAGTTTGAGAAGTTGCAATGCAATATTTGTTGTACTTGTATTTGTTGTCAGTACTACAGTTTGCACATAAAAAGTAAAGTTTGACACAGTACATTGATAGTCAAAATTATTTGGTTACTGATATTGTTCACCTCAGTTATTAGTACAATATTATTATATGATTTCATTAAAAACACATAATTTAGTGTAACAATAGCTTTTGTCTCTGTTCCGAGTCAATCTTAATTTTCTGTTCTACATGTAATATACACGGTTTGGTATTTTTTTTCAGAAAAAACAGGATTCTTCATTTGTATTGTATACTAGTAGAAATCTAATTTTTTGTTGTTATATTAATGATGTAATTACAATATTGTAACAATTGTTGAATAATCATGTTTTTTTTGTCAAAAATACAATCAAGAGATGTACTTTCAGCTACTTGTGTGACAACTAAAATGGACAACTATGCAATAGACCATACAAGAAAAATACTATCGATAATTTGTGTCTATAAGCTTCCTATTTTCTCTGTATACATTTATATCAATAATCTAACATGAAGAAAATTACGCTACAGTCTGTTATACCATCATAGTGAGCGTTACGTCACGCCCCGCATCGCTGCGTGGGCGCATCGAACGCATGAATTATTGAAACGTACTTGTGTATCGCTCGCTAATGTTTCCTTTACTTTCGTTCAGGTTATGGCCCATGCGATAAGACATAGCGGAATTTCATACTTAGTTTTGAACACATATTTTTATGTGTGTTTTATAATTATCTTTAAGACTTTCTTCACTTAAGAAACTATATTTATTTTAGATATTTTGCAAGTAGCTGATGAAAGTTCTACCCAAATATTGGTGACCTTATTGCCTAATAAAATGCGTGAAAATAACAACATATTTGCTTCTATATTTTCTAAAGCACTGATACTTCATAGGATATAATGTTGTGGTAATCTACCCCCCTAGCCAAATACAGTATCAATAATCGTTATTGCTTTAGAAACGAAACAAATGTAAGGGAATTCATTCGTGAGCCACGTGACCTGATCTTGAATACGGTGAGCAAAAATTTCCATATTTTTTTTATCTTTCCAAAGCCATAGCAATTATCGATACTCAACTTGGCTAGGGAAACTGTTCTTAGTAATAATTATGAAATACAAGTTTCTCTCGCGCGGTTTCATCCGCTGCTCGGCTCCATTTAGTCGTAGCGTGATGTTTTATAGCCTATAGCACTCAAGAACATTGTAGGTACCTACCATTGAAAGAATTTTGGAATTTCGACTAGCGGTTCCAAAGATTTCCTCCTACATACAAACTTACAAACAAACAAATTTACAAATTTTACCTCTTTATAATATGTATTAGTATAGAAAAAACTCTTGAATTCTTCACTATCTCTCATAACTTACTCCACAACCTAAATCATTGTTACCAACAAGATCCAATAGCACAGATAGCCACTTCAGAAACATCGTTACAATTGTACCACTTCCTAAAACCAATGTAAATTATTCAAACGGCACAATTGTTCTCTAATGTATTCAAATCCATTTTTAATTGTCTTCCCTCCATTGAGTCATACATTTAATGTCCGTAATGTATATAAGAAGCGAAGGTTAATGTATACTGCTCATAAAACTAATTGTTTAATTATAATTTTGAGCAAATTAATGTTGGTCAATGAGGTTAATATTATTATTAGTGTGATAATTATATTTATGCTTTGTTCTTAAATAACATTGCTTTTATTTTGTTTATTATTTCTTTCCTAGTTATAATTGTGTTTGTTTACGGATAAGGTTAGTTGATGAAAAAATGTCTTCACGTAATATCTAGCAATCGATATTTCTCTTCAAGTTATGACAACTGGTGACCAAAAGCCAGCCTTTCATATGGGCATGTGACACAATCCTCAATCTCTAGTTGCTCTAGTGTTGTTCATGTGTGTCTAATTATGTTACTTTTATACTTTTAGGTCATACTACGAGATGAAACATGTACGCTATTATGGCTGTTAAACATGAAACTTAATTAAGAGTGCATAGCCGGTCTTTTGGGGATTTCAGAGGGGAAGGATTGGGTTTCCGGTAACCTCACTCATATGGCGAAACACAACGCTGTTATTGTAATTAGGCATTAATATTTCATTCATCGAATAAGATACCTTGGTGCTATCATTGCCATGTTAGGAATTCGTATTATGGCTATAGCGTCCTCGTATTCATGCGACACTGTGGTAGTATTCAACGCTATGGCAAGTACAAATTATACTTCAGAAGGTTAAAATGTTAAAACACAAAAAAGGAAAAATCACACTTTCTAAAAACTTTTATGCAGTAACTATCGTGAGTCATACTAAAATTTATTGAAAATAACGACTTACTCACGTTAATAACCACTTCAGATGGGGCCTAACAGGGCCAATGTTCAGCCGGGGTTGCGCGGGTCAAGCGCAATAAGGTACCGCAGCCCCGACCTGCAGCAGTAGAAGGAGTGGAGTGGTTTCAACAAAAGTCTGACACTCCCTCTCGACTCACACTGGGCGAGGAAAGACATTTAAAGACACACACGCAGCGCCACAAAAAAAAAAACAAGATAAATTTAGAAAAGTTCTACTGGTTTCATGAGCAGCGTGCGCGTTGGGCCACGTCTGTGCGACTCCTCTGGTATTGTGTGTGTTAATGGGCGGCGCTGATCACTCACCTTCAGGTGATCTGTTTGATCATTTACCTCTTTTATTACAAAAATGCTATTGTGTAGAACCATAAATGATTTGAAATCTTTTTTTATGTAAATTAAAGGGTTTGCAAAAGGATTGTATGAGCTTTATGAATATTTTGCCACATGTAAATGACAGGCAATTATTAGCATAAAGATTGAGAAGTAGCGTTATCCATGATTAAAAAAATCTAATAAAATCACTCAACTACAGATACAGTTTTTTAAATATTATATTATTTTATCAAGTTGAACTTCTGAATGTTTACGTTTACTATCGCAAGGTCGTCGCATGCATTGGATAGCACTGCAGGTATGCGTGCCACGTCGCTGCTGACGTAACCTTGAAGATACCTGGGTTAGCCAGCTAGTAGTACTAGAAATCTATGTGCTAGTACTAGCATACTGAGGTACCTACGTTTGTACAAAGTAGATTATTGCCAAAGTTTGGTACGGTATTATTTTAATTGATTTAAGTTCTTTTTTATAACATATATTCAGTTAACGTGGTGATAGGCAATCAAAGACAAAGAAATCCACAACATTATAGGTTGCAAATGAGTTTCCACTATTTTAGGGATTGTTTGTTTGTTTGGATTTGAGGATTTTGAGGATGCTTCTAGCATTGAATCAGGGGAGGGAAAAGACCTGGGCCACCGGTAACCACCACACGATGAAACACAAAGCATTCGTAGTCTGACGCCGGTTTTTTTTGAGGTCGTATTATCATTTCGGTTGAGCCGGGCTATCCCTGCCTAAGTATGCATCCTTTACGCTCGTTCCTTGATAGATGTTTTTTTTAGATAGTGTGTGGTTAAAGTGCCTCGTTTTATTTGGTAATATCATCGATCTACAGATGCTGACTGGTTAACAGAAGCATCCCCTATAAGGAAATTCTTGATGGATCGTGGTTTCACCACTGTTTCGGCTGAAAGAAAGAAAGAAAAAGTATTTATTTGGCAAATATACTCACTTGTTACCCTGTACTTATAGAATAACATGCTTAAATATCATCGAATCCTAAGTTTTAGTACGAGAATGTTTTATAATTTTCCGTATCGAATGTACCAAGTTATTCCTAACAGCAGACCTCACGATCACGATCAAGACACAAGATTAAGTTCAACGCATCCATTGATTCGTCAGTTCCATTCCCGTTCGCCGGTATTGGTAGTATTTTTAACTAGGTCGCAGTTTTAAAGGCCCATACAAGCAAGCATTCCTGTGCACTCCAATTATCCAGAACTCATTCGATTGAAGGCCTATTCAATCATTGAGTTGGTAGACCTTAATTATTTTCTTCTATATTTTGGTCTGTTTATTAAACGTATTTTGATCTTGGGTTTTAAATAGTATGGTATGCGGTGACTTATTGTGGTTGATTTTTGTACTCGGAATTAGATTTATTCGTATTTGTTTTATGTTCTTGGTGGAGCTGTATTATTTATATCAATTTGATCAGACTACTGTTTGGTTGTTTGAAATTCTTTCTGAAGTACAATAAAAGGTTTATCTTGTTGAAAAAAAAGTTAATTAACAGTCTGAGATCCGAACTAGAGGCGTCGTACACCGATCTGTTTACGGATTGCATCATCATAACCTAGCAACATCAACATTTTTTTAAGGCAACTATACTTTTCTTTAATTATTACACATTTTGATACAAAATACTTTTCAATCGGCAAGGAGATCAGTGAAGGACGCTTCTAGCTCGGATCCTGTACTACTCGTATAACAAAAACACTTACTAAACGTATTTTAGTATTTGTTCTTTATTTTAATATTATGAAATCCACTTTTTAAAAAAAAATATCCTCATTTATTTGAAATTAAGATTTTTTTTGATGTAAACAACTTTCTGCGTATGGTCACAGTACCTACCTTGACCTCCTTTATCAAAAATATCCTCTTTGTTTCCTCTCTTCTATTGTCATGCGAATTCCTTCAAGACTCGTTTGCCTAACGAGTTTTGGGACCGACTGAGATGGAAGATACAGATAGGCTGTTGTAAAAATGGGACGGAAAACATTTGATAGGAGATAGGTATCTTTTTGGAGATATGCGTTTTGTAAAATGCTTTTTTGTATTGTATTTTGTTTTGTGATATTTAACTAGTGATGCTGTAACAATATGAAATAAAAATTATTATTGGCTACCAAGTGATCCGCGGTTTTACTTGCTTGGTTTATATCCTATGTTTATAAGGAATAGTTTAGCTTCCTAACAGTCAAAGGATTTTTCAAATATGTCATGTAGTTTCAGAGCCTATTCAATTTCAACAAACAAACAATCAATCTTTTTAGTATTAGTATAGGCAGATATAGAGAGATATATTATAAAGAAAAAATAAAAATATTGGCAATAAGCAAAATGTGGACTTTCTCCTTTAAAAACTTACGATTTCCAGTCCTTATCTTATTCATGGTTGCGATTACCACTTTCATATATAATTTCTACTTCATTGAAAAATCTGTATTTATATCGCAATAAACAAATGAATACGACTTAGTTACCATCACGAACAACATTCTGAAACAATCAATTGAACTTTTGTAATCAAATAATAAATACTCGGGAAGTAAACATTTACAATTGGCCACTCGACGTCACAACCAAAACAAAACACAAACAACCTGGCAAATAACAAAGCGACGAATGGCTGTAACGATTTTATTAAATTCCCGTGTACGTTACAATAGGTAAGGTAATCCGGATTCACCAGCGCCTTTGCTTCAAATCCTCGCCATTGCAACCTCCAATTACTTAGGCAAACGCCTTGAGATGCTTAATTACTGCTATCCTTTCGTATTTAAATTTAACTTTGCATTAATGTTCGCAGAATATGAAAGAGAAAAGATGGCGTCTTTAACTTTTTTTACTCTGTTGGTGCTACCGTTTGTTTTAGTCTCATGATGAAGTTGTTTGAAATGTTTCTATTTGAAAATTGTATGGGAGTAACTCGACAATTCATAGATAAAAGAAAAATTCATAAACAAAAAATGCAGCGCATAACTACATGGTATAAAACGAAGTCATTTTGTCTGTCCCTATATCCCTATGTCTGCTTAAATCGGAATGATCTTAACAAAATTTGATGCTGTTTTTTTTGGTAGATAGAGCGATTGAAGAGGAAGGATCATATGTATAATAACATCGATTTCATATTGGAAATAACTTATTCTCAGAACAAATACAAAAACAAACAAACAACTTTACTCTCAGTATTGCAACCATGCGAAGCCAAGAAAACATTTATATAAAAGATATTGAGCTTCTATTTAAGCCACTCTTAAACCAAATTTGGACCGTCTGCTATTTTCTATTCACTAAATAATTTTCATTTTTTTTAGTAAAAGAAAGTGAATATGATATTTTAAGGTACAATACAGCCGCCGTATCTTGGCGATTCTGAAGTTAGCCGATTAGCTGCGCAGTACACAATTTTGTTCCTAAAAGATCCATTGCGCAGACAAACGGCTAACTTCAGACTCGCAAAGATACGACGGCCGTAATGTACTTCCCTTAAAATATCATATTCACTTTCTAGTTTCTTATAGAGATTGGTTATGTATTTTTTCAAAAACTGAAACCCCCAAATTGGGTTGTTTAAAAAAAAACAAATTCACTTTATTTAATCTCGGCCCTTCTATCGTATTGTACTTTTTAATACCTCCAGACTAAAGAACACTAAGCTCACTTAAATCAAAAGGAGCATCTACATAGCTATATATGAAGTACATAAGACGAAGATATTTCTTTGTGGGTAACGCCACGTCAGCAATACGACTGTATCTTCTTTGGTAATTACTCGGCAACTCGCCCCAGGGATGTCTACGTACTAAGAACAATGTGGTACAAAATGTGGATGCGGTATCTTAAAATCATGTTAAAACGATAAATGTGTTTTTTTTGCTACAGTATCTGTGTGGACGAAGAAAATAAGAAAACACGTCTACAAATTTAATTTAGATTAAAAAGAAAGACTTGTTCTATTTTTGAATCTTGTATAAAACCAGTGACTAAAATTTCTTCGTCAATATTACCAAGTTAACGTATTTTTTCTTCGGCCCTTTCTAACAAAGCACATAAAGAATTGGAGTTTGTCGACTAATGTTTTTTTAAACTTACGTTGACTAGGATTTTGGATACGTTTCCAAACATTTTCACACCCACACACGCCACCTAGACTCGAAACAACTAATTGTAGGTCACACAAAGAGTTGTTTCGTGTGGGGTTTGACACCAAGACTAGTTGCGTTGGAGACGATGCAACCACCGCGTCTGTATAGGCAAATGATCTACCACAGTTGGGAACTTGATATCTCCCCAACTCTTGCTAATTATACTAAGAAATCTAACCCTTAATAAGGCAGTTTCATCACATCCACTCCCTTATTCTTCCTTCGTAGAATATCACCAGTTAATAAAGGCAACTAATGAAGGGCTTTCTTTTAGCTACCGCCTTTACTTTGCGTTCCTATGCAACGCCCCGGGGACTAATGTAGCCAACATTTGACTTTGAAGAATTAATATAGCGCTTTCTGTAATGTATTGCCAATTTATTGGTTAAAAGAAGAATGGAGTCTTAATGTGATGTATCGCAAGGTGGAGTGTAATGGAGATGAATAATGATGCATTGTGATCGAGTATAGCATCGGTAATTTTATAATAGTGTCTTTCTTCATCGAAAACTCATTGCAGAAAATGCTGTTTTTGTGAGCTCATTGGTATAATTTTTTTACTAGGTTTTGTCCGTACGCGTGGAATAGTGACTTCCTGCAGATTTTTGGTATAAAAACTATCATCTGTCCTTTTTCGAGTTCCAAATTATGTTTGAACCAAATTTCACAGAAATCGGTTCAGTAGTTTAGGCGTGTAGAAAAGACAGACAGAGTTACTTTCGCATTTATAATATTAGTTTGGATATAAAATAAAGTATTTATTATCTTCTCATACAAAATAAAAGTGATTTCAAATAAAATTGAAATCAAAATTGAACAACACTGGCGTTGGAAACAAAAAACTATTTTATCACAGCAGATCTACTAACAAAAAAACAACACCAGGTATAATGAAAGAAACAATTTTCTCCTTCCTAATAATGCTCAAAGAAAATACAATTTCTAGGCGGAATTAAAATTCCCTCGAAAAAGGGCAACACTAATACATTTTTAATTCTGGTAACCTCAAGAAAACGTGGCTCGTAGATCACTGCGTCTCATGCAAACAGAATTACAAATTCATGAAAATGTTAATAATTTTTACTGAGGTACAATTTTTTTCTTTTCATGCTGATAGAAGGTGGGATTTTATTAGGGAGGTTTCAGGAGGGTGTTTAAGTAGATATACTGTAATTTGAATCTTAATACGAAAGCCATTATTTATTTTAAGTGGGCAACGAAATGCGTGATTTTTTTTACGTAAGATTTTTGTATAGCGTTTGATGTTAAGTGTGTTAGAAGTTTGAAGGGGTCTCGCATTGTTGAAGTTAGTGGTTCAAGATAAATGTTATTGGAATCTGTGTTTGTGCCCTGAGAGCTTTCTTTTTCTATTACGTCTTGAGATTGGTCACCATTTAATATTTCTATGTTGTATTTTTATTTTCATTTCGCTTCAGAGTTTTGATGTGAATACCATTAAAAAATAAAAAATAAAATTGTATGTGTGTAAATTTTTAACTGAAGTAAACTCCGTATGATCGTTAAAAATGTAACTTATTACTTAGTCGAGTTGCGTTTGCATTGTATGGTAGCTAATATTGCAATTAAAAATGCTTATTTAACATCTTACTTTAATAAAAAAGGAAACAATTTTTCTATCTAACAACAAACACTTCACCATCAATATCATCTCCCACACAACCAACATCATTTTTTTGTAAACGTCTAATAAATAAGTGCCGTCATAACTCCGCCCTTCTTTATAGTTCCAACACAACACTCGAACACGTTTCCACAAAAATGCTTCCACATTTTCTTATCCTCACGGAACCACCAAATTCTTAGACAAACCATACACCAGAATCAATATCCATCTTCCTATATGTCACGTTCGGCAAACACGAGGCAACATCTAAACGGTCTCGGAGCAAATAAATATTTCAGTGTAGTTTGTATTTACGCGACGTTTGAACAAACAGCCCTCAGAGTCCTCAGACTATGCTGTTATAGTTTTGGAGTGAGACTGTGAGACCCTCAATGGAGAACTGAATTCTTGATCAAATATTAGAAATTCAGTTTCTTGGTTTCTCTAAGTACTCAGAGTTTGTTGATGAAAGTATCTTTCTAGATTCAATTATTTTTAGTGGACTTTATTTAATTGAGTTTCATTTTTTGTGCAAATGTTTGTAGGAATCTCAATTACTATTTCTTTTAGATTTTTTATAATTATGAGCTGTATAAACAAAACGAGACAAAAACCAGTACAGAGTTTGCAAGAGTTCAACCCTTATTAAAATTTCAGTAGACATGTTCCTTGTAAGTTTTAAAAATGAACCTTTTTCCACAGTTATTGAAACCGGAGACGAGCCGGCAGCATGCAACGGGAGACGGACCTTGGTTCTCGCCAACCACCAGAGCACAGCAGACGTACCCATGCTAATGGCCGCCTGGAACCCAAGACCTGGAATCCTGCCCAACCTCATGTGGATTATGGATAGAGTCTTCAAGTTCACCAACTTCGGCATCGTCAGCGTGTTACATGAAGATTTCTTCATACAAGCGGTAAGTCATTTTGTAAACCGATTTAATGTGATCTTTAAAATTTCATATTTTGTAGCTCATCGGTAAAGATTTGGCACTCAAAAATTTATCACCTTTTAAGAACAGAATGTTAAATACAAAACAATGACTGAATCATTAAACAAAGAAGAATCTTTACTACACATTTACTGTACCATCTCAATAACTAATTTATATCCTTTCACTTTATGGACGTTTACAACAAAATCACCGGGCCAGGTGTCTCCGTAAAACTAAGCTTTTACATCCAATCGTAAAATCTAATCGTTTGACCCACTTGGGTAACCAGGTCGTGCTGTCAAAGGCCAATATAGCTCTAATTATCGTACACTATAAATTAGTGTTGGTCGTCAATCTTGATCGTATCAATGTTACACTTTTTCATTTGTGTCATCGAATTTATTTAGTTTTAATGGATGAGCTATTGTTCTCTGACTGACGAAATTTTTGACATTTTTATCTTTCAACTCTCATACTGATTAAGTCTTCACTGATTTTATCGTCTGCTACTATATCAATTTTAATTTTTGCATTTGCTATAGCATCGTTGTCTTAGTCTCTTGCATACTTTACATTAACTGCACGGTTGGTGCGGTGACTGGGCAACTAGATGCCGCGCAATGTGTCGCAGGGTCGATTTCAGCACGGAACAACTCTTTGTGTGTTCCGGGTCTGAGTATGATGTGTATGTGAAATTGTATGTTTCCAAACGCACTCACGACATTGAAGAAAATCCTAGTGGGGCAAAGTTTGTTTAAAAAGTTTTTTAAACAAACTTTGCCCCACTAGGATTTTTGATATCTCTGAAAGAAAGAAAAGATAATACTATTTCTTTCAGTAAGGTTTTTGATTCTTCTCATAAAACAAAATATTTTATCATATCTTTCTCTCTCATTAAACCTTTCAATCGGTTCATTTATTCAAACTATTTCACAGTGTTGGGTAGAATATTCTCTCAAATTCATCTCGCCATCAATTAAGGGGCGCTAATAACCCATCGATAATTAGCTCATCCGGGATCATGTTCCCATGATACACAAATATCCCGTGGTTGAGGTGCCATGTGTACCGAGGAGGAGATTTAAGGCGTCCCATGTCACGCCCTTTGACTTGGACTTCATAAGTCGTCTTTCCGGGATGGTGCACATTTACACCTGAACTTTAGATTTTATTTAAATGTCACTTTATATAACACTCTAAATGGTCATAGTTTATATTTAATTACTTTTTATTATACCCGTATTCAAACTTATTATTTTTAGCCCCAGGAGCATTTATTTTTAGCTCCAATAGGGGAATTAAATATTGAATTCTTTTATTCAGCCGAAGGCACTTTACACATCAGAATTGTAATTTTTTTATGCATTCCTCATTTTAGAATTGCTGCTATATTTTTTCATCCATTAACTCCTTGACACGTTTTTTATGGGATAGGTCGGTAAATGAGCCTACGGATGACTTGATGGTAAACAATCAGTGTCGCCCATGGACACCCGCAATACTAAGGAAGTTACGAGTGCGTTGCCGGCCTTTTAGGGGTTAGGGTTTCGGATATTTCATTCGGATTGGAAAGAGATGTGGAGAGGGGGAGCGATTGGATCTCCGGTAACCTCACTTACACGGCAAAACACAACGCTGTGGTTGTTTCACGCCGGTATTCTGTGAGGCCGTGGTATCACTTCGGTCGAGCCGATCCATTCGTTCCAATGCGTGGGAAGACATATACCTGAAGACATATCGGAGAAAGATTGTTTTGAAATGCAATGAGTGTATATCCATCTCATCCAAATTAACAAACATTTAATATTAATAAAAAGGCTAGTTACACAAGCTATAACCACTTACATGCTTTCACATGTAATAGTTCATACAATTACTTACAAGCCCGTTGTTTGATTGTTATCGCATTAAAAGCACACATTCCGTTTCGTCTCGCAGATCCATTAAACAGTGTTCGTGGCATACAGTTAAATGAAGCTCTTTCACGAAGTACATTATAAATGGACTTTGTTGCCTCTTTGTAATATTAAACAAATCCATGATGGGTTTATTAGATAGTGTTAATTTGGAATAGCTGTATAATTAATAGATGGGATTGTATAAATATTTTATTTCAGATTTTTGTCTACTAATTTGTTTGATTGTTCGATGTTTGAAAGTGCGATGTAGATCATGTTTTGTTTCTGTTAAGATATGTGTAATATATGTATGTATAACGTGTCCTACTTCATAGTGTATTTACACAGAGAGCATAAGTTTAAAAGCTACAACTTACAAGCGTTCTTGAATAATAAACACGAGCAAAACAAATATTAAAAACTTAAATTGACTTGTACTAATTTTAATTATTGTGTTTCCGGCTTACTCACGTAATTGTTTGACGAGATACTCGACTAGTTTCAAGCCATGCTAGAGGCCTATATTACGGCACGAGACTCGAGAGACGAATATGGGCCTCTAGGATGGCTTGAAACTAGTCGAGTATCTCATCAAACAATTACGTGAGTAAGCCGAAAACATGTTATTTAATTCGTTAGTTTTAAAATAAAAGGATTTGTGGTCTAAAAGAATCATACTGTAGAGAAAGATTTGCCTCATGATGATGATAAAATAAATACTAATACTATTCCAAATACAGAGACGCACAGTTGTCGACAAGACAGCACGTGCATGAAAGATTATAACATCAGGAAGCCGAACCTTTCTTTTTTCACACCACATGATTTTAATGCAGTACATAAATATGCAAATACCAAAGCGTATGTCACAAACACATGATTAATTGCGGATAAACAGCGGCTATTTACAGCGCTTGTATTAGCGGGACAGTTTAGTCAGCGCTTTATTTATGAGTTGGACACAATTTGCCCACAATTGGCCGTTATACTGACGTGATTCACTAACTAACGCCAAGCGTGGGGATGTAATGCGGTTTTCAATGACGGAACGTTTGCGATACGATTTTCATTAATAAGTATCTTCTCTTCAACATTGATTTTATTATAACTATCGTGAGACATACTAAATTAACTAAAAATCGCGGGTTACTCACGTGTAAATATTGAGAAAAACTCTACTAGTTTCGAACCAAAGAGGGGTTCTTCCTCATGAGCAGGGTGCGCGGACGCGGCGACGTCGCGCAGCCTACTCAGCGCGTGTTTTGTTGTTTGTTTGTTATTGTTTGGTGCATGTGTTACGTGGCTAGATTCAAGTGTATCAGCTGCTAGTCCAATAGCAAATGTTTAGTTGTTATTATCTAATAGTTTGTGTCTTTCATCAGACACAAATTTTGTGTCTTTAAAAATAAGAAGTTGCTTGTGTGAACAAAAGTTGCTTTGATACTAAACTTGTGGCGTGATGTTTCGATAATTTTTAACACCTGTGCCAAATTATTGTAATTGTATATTTTCTAGCATTGTTTTTTAACTATGTTTTTTCTATTTATTAATGTATTGTAGAATACGTTGTCAATCAGTGTTCTCTGGTTCTGCAGTATATTCAGATTCTTTTAAATATTGCTTACTTCCATCCCAGTCTTTCTTCTTCAATACTTGGTAAATTGTATTTCATAAAACGCAATAGTAGAATATCTTCGTAATATTTTAATACCTGTATACCATATAATACTGAACGTCACCTCACCGTGACGTTACCGACACGATTAACAGTCGTCCCGTGTAAACAGTAGCCGCAATCATTCATTGTCTTGAAGCTGTCTTTGTTGTCTCGTTGCTACATTTGTCTCTAAATGTTTTAATGCTTTTAACTAACATGTATATCATAATGTATGTACTAACATAGTGTTATGTTCCTTTGTTTTCGTTGAATGTACGAAATAATGTCAGTGATGTTACCTCAGTAGTGCTAAATTTATTCATCGTTCTTTTGGTTAAATTCCATTTGTAATGGATTTTAAAATGCTCTTTAATGTCGAGCGTGTGCTTCAAACGCTTTTTTATGTGATAGGGCAAATGAGAGAGTAGCGAGTGTGTTGCCAACCTTTTGAAGATAACATTTTTCATAAACGGGCAAATATAACGCTGTGGTTGTTTTACGCCGGTTTTTTTGTGTAGCCGTGGTATCAATCGTGGTATAACGTTAGTAGACAAAGTGCAGAAATCCGATGTGAATGAATTAAATGTAATTAATAATTGATTGTTTATGTGGAAAAATTGCTGTGTTTCATAATTTATATAGCTGTTGAAAATGGTAAGACGTGGAAGGTTAATGTTGCATAATTATAGACACTGGCCTTCAACCTATCCTTTCGCGGAATAAAATGCGCCATATTGAGTAAACCATTTCAATTCAAACCATTCTATTTCTAAAAAAAGCGAACGGTGCGTCATCTGGCGGTGTTCTCTCAAAAACCCGTAACCTCAAACATTAAGATTTACATTTTCGCAGTTAATTATTCAAGGAGGGTTTAAAACGCGGCCGCTGCACTCCCTCTAATCCCGGCTGAGATTACTAAGACCTCAGTGACAAACATTCGGCTAGGGACCTCCTATGTACGTGAATGATTTTCGTAAAGAGGTTATGTGGTGTTGCCTTATATTTTACTGTTTGTTCTATATGTTTTATTTGTTAGTGGTGGCCCGGAGGTTAAGGAACCCGCTTCTCATGCATGAAACCTGGCAAGTACCAATGTGACTTTTTCAGAGTTATATGTACTTTCTATGATTATTTAGATACCACTGTATGTAAACATCGTGAGGAAACCTGGACTTGTATTTTCTAATTATAACTTTGAAATTGCCAACCCGCGTTGAGCAAGCGTGGTGATTAATGCTCTAACCTTCTCCGTATGAGAAGAGGCCTTTGCTCAGCAGTAGGCACTTACAGGCTGATGATGATGATTTTTTTGTGATGATGAATCGCAAGTGTATTGTAATTTCAAGGCGGTAAAAACTTATTGAAGTAGACTGAGGTTTTTAATATTGTAGAATTATTCTATTTTCTTATCTAGCTTTGAGTTTTACTTATGACTGCTAAGTTATAAATGCCTTGATTTCAATTATCTTTTTATTGGAGTATCTATCTAAAAATAACCACGTTTTGTCGCTAACTTGAAATAATCATGGTTATCATGCCGTCTATTGGCAATGAAAGTTCTCGGCAAAACTTTTATATCCAAACAGATGAGGTAAACCTATTGTCAAACACTGATGACAATAGCCAGAAATTGCTAAAAAACGGTCAAAACCAAAATGGGCCTTGTTTGGTAGTAGTACACTCGACCACATGACCAACGAGGTAGTGTAGCCAACCAAGGCCATAAAGACAGTCGACCGGACTGAGATCACGACAGCATAGAAAACTGGCGTGAAACAACATCTATGCCGTGTTTCGTCGTGTCAGTGATGTTACCGGAGGCCCTAACATTCCGCTTTCATGCCCAATTATAGCAATCTTGGAAGGCCAGCAGCGCACTTGCAACACCACAAGGGTGGCACTGTGGTGGCACTGTGGGCCGGTGGAAGCATGGGGGAGGCCTTTGTCCAGTCCAGCAGTGGACGTCTTCCGGCTGATGATGATGATGATGATGATGACTTGCAACACCAGAGAAGTTGATGAGTGGCTGCGATAGCTTACCATCAGTAAATACGTTTGCGTACGTTATAATAACATTAACATAACCCAGGTGCCAGTAGTAATGCAAGCAAAACAGCTCAAACAGTTACTACAGAAAATCAATGTCTTATTAAAAAAACATACAATAAGCGGACCAACGGATGTGATACGTTAATGCCGTACAAAGTTGTCACTGCAGTTCGTGTAGCTTTTATTACAGTGCAACAAAGTCTAGAATTAATTGTAGATCGCAGGCCTGATGTTGTTAAGGGAGTTGGGAAATGTGTGGTACAAGTGAAAAAAACTAAGCGACATTGTATTATTGCATTTCTTTAACAGTAAAGTTTTATCAATCCATAAGGTGGCAATGTGCCTATTGACTATTGTTGTACAATGTTGTTTTGTAAATAATAATGAGTAAGTAGCTGGTTTGTTAATACGAGGTGGTGTTATTGTGAGTTTTAAGGGTCATTTGTAATGTAAGTGATATCGGCATTATTTTGAATTCGTATACCTATAAAATTCAATGAAGGCATTGAAAATCATGCAAATAAGATTAAATTCATGCAATAATTTTGATAGTCACGTCATATTTCCTCGACTGGTGTCAATAATATTGATTGAGCACTCTCGATCTAGTTGAAACTCCACAAAAAATACCTATATACCGTTCAATTCAATTCAACGTTCTCTCATTCCCGCTTCCGCTTATAACATAAATAGCAACAGAAAGTATTAAAAACAATGTTGCATACCCCTCCCGAAGCGAGTTTACGACCCCTTCCCCTTTTATAGACACAACTAATAAACTTGAATCGCCTTGCTACCGGTCGCGACGCACCATTTTAAAACGACACAAATGCATAGCTCACACGTACACTTATTACCTTCTGGAATTCCGTTATTGGATATACCATAATGAGTGTCCAGTATTGAGTTTTAATGATTTTATGTTTGTACTGAGGTTTCCTGTGATGTATGGTGTTGGATATTAGAAGTTAGGCGCGCGTGTCTATACTTTGTCATAATTTATTTGTAAATGCTTCACATTTAGGGTTAGGTATTTAGGACTTATTGAAAACTTTTGCCCGCGACTTTGTTCGCGTGGAATATTGACTTCATGCAAATTTTTGGTTAAAAAACTATCCTAGTCCTTTCTCGAGTTCCAAAACTATGTCTGTACCAAATTTCACACATATACATAGGTTTAGTAGTTTAGACGTGAAGAAAAGACAGACAGACAGAGTTACTTTCGCATTTATAATATTAGTTTGGATAACGGCTTATTCACGTCAGTTAACTGAGAAAAGCTCAACTAGTTTCAAGTTACAAAAGTGTGGGAGAGCCAAGCTTCAGCACGAATGGGTCGGCTCGACCAGAGTGATACCACAGCCTCACAGAATACCGGCGGGAAACAACCACAGCGTTGTGTTTCGCCGTGTGAGTGAGGTTACCGGAGGCCTAATCCCTCCCCTTCTCCTATCCCTTCCAGATCCTTATATCCGCAACCCCTATTCCCAAACAGCAACGAACTCGTTACTTCTTTGGTGCTGCGGGTGTCCATGGGCGGCGCCGATTGCTTACCATCAGGTAATCCGTCTGCTCGTTTGCCGACTTATGCCATAAAAAAAACTACGGGACTCTTACTAGTACTAGTAGTGCTTTACTCAGTTATTTCACTAGAGTAAGTCGTTATTTTTAATAAATTTAGTATGTCTCACGATAGTTTCTAATGGTAAGCTTTACGTTATTTGCGCATCGATGAAGGTAATACCAAAGGAGTGACGAGTATAGACGGGGCCCTATAGGGCTGATATTCAGTCGCGGTAGCGGGGTAAGCGCAATGAGGTACCGCGACCTCGGCCCAGAGCAGGAGAAGGAACGGGGGGGGTTTTTAGTCAGTTAGAGTCTGACACTCCCTTCCGCCCGACCCTGGGTGGGAGAAATCATTTGATGATTTTCCCCTCCCAAAAAAAGAAGAGTGACGAGTCTTTTGGGATTGAGAGGGGGGGGGGGGGGGGGGGGAGGGGGCTATCCCAAACCAATCCCAGAAAGGGATTTGGTCTCCGGTAACCACACTTTTTGTGTCATGCTGGTTTTCTGTGACGCCCTGGTATCACTCAGGTCGAGCCGTCCAGTAGGTGCCGAGTCAGTGCTAAGGCAGGTGCAGTTCCTAGCCTATATCTGTGGTCGTTGTAAAGATTTGCCATATTAGATAAAAATTAAGTTCGAAGAAAATTTAAAAATCTATTTTAATTTTTCCTACTAAAACAACCCTTCCGCCCAAACACAAATCAATAAAGCCAAACGAATGAATAATTGAAAATATTTCTAATTAAGACACAAACAAACTGGAGTTTTAATTACCACGCACGAGTAATTGATTAATTAATTTTTAATCAAACATGTTTTTCTAATTTCAGCATTGTTTATTAATGTTTAGAGTAAAAAAAAATCAGGGCATTGAGGCTTATTTATCAAACTGTCAAAGTTAAGTTATTAATTGGTTTGTGACACCACCGATAGTGGACATTCATCATCCAAGATGGCCGCGGACAAATCTGAACGGAACGATCGTTGTAGATGTTGCCAGATTACAAAATCTAGAGTGGCATGACATTTAATTTTTTTTTTAAATTGGTTAAACTGTCTCTATAATAATAATGTGGTTATTATTCCTGAAAGAAAATAGGTTTATATATTTTTATATTTCATATAGTTATAATACTTTCTAAAAAAGAAAGAATTTATATGTTTGGTAAGAAGCAATAACAGCAACAGCAAAAATGGTTTTTATTTTATTACACATTTCAAATACGTAGTTATAAAAATAGCTTAAGGATTTTTTTATGTATTGGGCATAAACACAAAATTGCTTCTTCTCTAGTGGTATTCGTTCCTGAGCTGCTGATTACTTACCATCAGACAATCCATCTCCCTGATTCTCCTTTTTCCACAAAAAAAAAAAAACAGAAAACAGACACATTTAAAAAAAAGCAATGATTATTCAAATTTCAAACTATCGGAATATAGGACTATTTCTGCCCAACTTATTCGCTGGCCTTAGGCGCTTCCCAATTACAAGGCACCTTTATCACTGACGCCCACCGTTATTAAACTCGACATGATGCAGTCAACTCGTATAGCTTTCAGCTTAGTACAGAAATTCAAATTTTATTCAAATTGTAGTAATAGTAAAATTTGATTGTTTTTACTGTGCACTAGCGTCCCGCCCCAGCTTTGCACGTGTGCAATACTGATACCAATTTTTTTCACTATTTATTGGATGTTATTATACAAACATAAACTTTCCTCTGGACTCCTCTAGTGCCGCAGGTGTCCATGGGCGGCGTCGATCACTTACCATCACGTGATCCGTCTGCTCGTTTGCCTCCTATTCCATATAAAAATCGCGCTATCTATTAAAAAATAAACGCATTAATCTCCGAAGCGTAGTTTTTGTTAAAGTAGAGTAGTAGTACTTCGTGTTTTTAGCTATTATTTGGATTGTTAAAATTGGGTAGTATCTTCTGTCAAAAATTATCGAACTATAAAAACATGTAAAAATAATCACACCTCTATTCATAAATTACATGTGTGACTTTCATGAAAATGCTATTTGACGTAAAAACTAATACTAAATTTTAATTGAACCACCTAGAGCTTGGTTTCCTTTCAACCAAAAAGGTCTTCATCGTTCCGTAGTATTATAAATCGGATCTAAGCTTGAGTTTCATAATTACAAAGGCGACCTTTATCGTGGAAGCCACGTAGTTATTATGGGAAACAATCTCGGGAGGGATTCTATTAGCCATGGATTTATGAGACGCTTTAGTCAGTACGTCTATTAAGGGTAGATAGTTTTTTGGGGATTTTTTTATTATATCTTTTAATTATGGTATATCCACTACAATTGTTTAAGTTGCTTAGGCTATGGCAGAAAACAATAAAATCTACAAATATATTTAGTTGAAATCAAATAAATGTTTTTAGGTTTCGAAAATAACCTTTTCTTAACACATAAGAGCTCGAATTGAAAACCTAAGTCTTTTTCCATCTCAAACTAAGAGTATTAAAAAACAGGTATTATTTTAGTATATATTTTAAAAGACCTAAACATTAACAAAATATGTAACAAAAACCTCTTCCAAAAATCACTAATGCTTGGTATGTAAAAAAATTATTCGCAAAACATTTGATACATATTTTACAGGAATCGTGGGCTGCAATTCAGTTCGTTTCACCCATCATTTTATTGTCGCATAATAAAAATACGACAGCCCTATAAAGATGCAGCAATCATAATAAAATTGTTATTGTGTATCACGAAAATTATGATTTCGGTGTTTTTTATTTACCTACGCGAAATATTTGTTCAGTTATATTGCCAGGAGTTCGGCTTGCTAAGCTCAGAATATAGGTTACGCTTGTTAGAAAAATATAAAACAAATTGGATGAACATAAAATAATATAGTAGAGTTTTTTTTTGAATCTGTAGGCTACATTTATAACCTTGTTCTACCTAGACAATTTTTTCGTAATCATAATTTTTCACATTAAATAATTAAATCAAAATCAGGTATTTATTATTCTGTTAAAAAAAGAACGAATCAAGTATGTTTCTTATGTATATGAGACAACTAGGCCTAACAAGGCAAAACTGAGCGATGAAGTGATGTGATTTATTAGTGGCAATTGTTGAAAGGATGGAGAATGAAATAGACCACTCTAGACCTCTTTCTAACCCCCTAACTCCAAATGGCAGTGAAAGTTTTTATAGATAATTCCGCAATGTTTAAGAGAACTGTAAATGTGCCTGAAGAAATTTCATAATTTTAACAATCTGCCTCCTACCTTTGAACCCCGTGTTGCTGCGAATTGAACGCGAACGCAGCCGCGGATTAAAAGCTGCTGCATTTAACAGTGGGAGATACATGCATGGGCTTCAATGAAACCACGGTTGGTTTCACTGAAAAAGAGCGTAAAAAAAACAATTTCCTTTTACTGCCTTCACCTCCCCCAATCCTTAAATCTCCTAAAGCCTAATCTCCGGTAATGCACTCGTAATATCTCTGTTGTTGCGGGTGTCCATGTGAGGCGCCGATTGCTCACCATCAGGTAATCCGAGAGCTCGTTTGCCATCCTATCACAAAAAAACATACATACATATGTGTATTGGACACGAAGCAGAATATGTGTGCAGGCCAATTACTGAGTATTTCGATCCCAAAAACATTTAAAAAGTATTTGCTGATCCTAAGAATTTCAGTAAGTAGGCCTTAGTCAACTGCGGTCACTAGACGAAACAATTTTCAATGTAACCTTCAACAATTTATAAAAATATTTTACAAAGATTTTCCTTAACAGGCAGGTCTTTACAGATGTTTAAGCACTAAAAGAAATTTTGGCAATTTCGTCTCAAAAGACCAAGTGCTGAATAGATTTTCTCAAGTTGAATGAGAAAATGAAAAGCCATTTTCTCTCGAAGTTTCAATACTTATTTTTGTAAAAGCGACTGTATAAGATAGCGTGGCTATCATTATAAATACCTGGATCGTGTTTATTTTCATAGGCTCAGCGATAATTGAGTTTCTTCCAAGCGAAGCTTCCGACTGAATTTAAAATTAACAATTCTTACCAATTGGGTAACCGCTGAGAAAATGGATGTCGGAATTCTGGATGAGATAAGGAAATTTAATTTATTTGTTGGACAAAAAAATAAACAAGGCAAAGAATAGGTGTTGACAAAAAAGATAGGGAGTGATGAGGGATGGAGGACGCCCAGTGTTTACTTTAAATTATATTACCGATATAAAACTTAACATAAACTTTACAATATTCCTTGCTTGTTCGTTGACGTATCACATAATTCCCAATCTTTAGTTATCATTCTAAAAGCGACCGGCAAGATGCTTTCCACAACGACTCCTTAATAGATCGAATTTCAAATATCTTCATTAAAAAATGCTCATTGGTGTTGATGTTGGTGTTGAATGTAACTAATAATAAATATTACATCTTTTAATATCTATTACACAAATAAACACCTCATACTTTTTCCGTTATTGCAAAACTACGAGATTTATTGAAAAATAGCTGACTTAGCGACTACCATCTCAAAATTTACTAAATATATTAACGATGCCAAATATCTCGTGGCACTCACTCACTTTGTACGGGAAAAATTGGTCACATTTCATCTTTTCACGCCCTTTAAACCTTCCCTCGATTTTCATGAAAATTTTAAGACCGTAATTGACTAAGGTGATCCATGTGTTTCAGATTTTTTTCTCGAGACTAACTAAGAAAATGCAACTAGTTTCAAGTCACATCGGGACTTTCATTGATGTGATGCGTCGAGATTAATTAAGCCATTACTTCAAAAAATCAAGCACACATAATAAAATGAATGAAAATTCAGGTCACACATTATGTAATGTAGGCTGTTTAGTTTTCAAATTATCGTTAAAACGATATCCAAAATAATTAGTGTTTATTATTTATTTAGTGTTCAGCTCTTTGAACCGCGTTGTTATTAGTGTATGACGCCGGTGTAACAACCTAATTATATTTGTCATTAAATTAATGCGATTAGCTAGCCCCAGCCACTAGTTGTTGACATAGAATATTAAGCTGCATTATTAAGCTTAAATTTAGAATGAATTTGGATTTAGTTTGTTAATCTACTCCCTCTGTAATTTTTTATTCAATACTCTTGATTGTTCTTATAACTAATTAGCTATAAAAAGTTATTTGGCATGTCATCGGTCAATCATTTCTTGTCACAAATCTATCCAGCTAGAGCAACATTTAGAGTATATAAAAAAATAAAAAAACAAAAAGTAGGAAAACTACAAGAAGTAAAAAAATAAACTTAATGTTTTTTGTTTCTTAAAAAAAAACTAGACAATATTCTATCGTAATACACCTAAACACTTTAATAATAAAAAACGCTATACTTTACAAAGAAAAGCATAAATAAAATAAATTCAACTCTCAAGCCCCTTCCATTCTTCTAGAGCAACGAACGCATAAAATATCGAGGTGTTATCAGTAAGACTCAGGTGGGGGCGGTTAATTTACCTGCCACCTGATTTCCTTGTAATTAAAGATGGGATTTCGAGGAGCCAACCTATTTGTTACCGGCCTTTGAAGAAACTTTGGATATTGAAACTGGCTATTACCAAGTGCCTGATTGAAATGGAACTTAAGGATTAAGGAACCGAGATTTCGTTTTGTTTCGTCCTTGTTGTAATCTTTTTGGGAAAGTGATTAGTGATGTACCTATGAGTATATTGTGAAGGGGTGGGAACAAAGAGATGAGGGGAGGGGTTGTTTGTTAGATTGGAGACAATTATTGTATTTTAATGACTAAATATTTACTGAAAATAATTCAATACTCAATACTTTATTACTTGCTGTGATGTCTACATAAATAGTTGGTATGTTAGACAAACTAAGATAATATGTACTGAAAACATTTAAACATGTTGGTATTTTTTTATGGATTAGGAGGCAAACGAGCAGACGGATCACCTGATGGTAAGCGATCGGCGTCGCCCATGGACACCTGCGGCACCAGAGGAGTCACAGAATCAAATATAGTTAGACAAAGAATCAATTATGGACCCTTTCAGGCACAACATTTCAACATTATAATGTATAATTTTATCAGGAGTCCTAATGAATGCACTTCTTGGGTAAAAAATAATAAAATAATTTGTCACGTGAATTGATCTGAAAATGAAAACTCCTAAATAAAAGTTCCGTTTTGATTTTAGACTAGTGACTTGTAGAGTTCTTAGCAGTTATACGCGTCAGTAAGCCTCAATTAATTGAATAAGTCTCACGATAGTTACTTGTCACATATATTTATTGTTTGTTTTGCAAACCGACGGAAAGCAGTTGATTTGTTTAGTTTATGGCATCAAAAAAATTCATATGTACTTTTATGTCTAGTAAAGATGTGTAATGTTTTGTATTAATTCCTTGAACTGAAGAAAGAATTTTCCGTTAATCTTGACTAAGCAAATAAAAGACGACCTGCCAAGCCACATACTACTTATATACATTATTTTTTTTGCTTGTCTCTTACATTTTTCAACTAGATTGTCATTTATGCAAACTTTAACATACATATTATTGGATATAATACATATTTTAATGAATACCTTTAATAACCATGTCCGATCAAGTCCTTTGATCCGATATCCCGAATCAAAACTCCTATTACCACAAGCAATTAGTAAAACCATTAACGAGAACGACGCCATAATTGTTCTAGTTGGCTGATAGCCAACCATCATGTCGTACAAGATTCGATTCCGGCACGACAACTGTCCATTGTGTTTGCAATGTATGGCCTGAATTTGAGTTGTTAATGTTACCTGATTTATAGCTGTTCCTAGGTTTATTTGTTAGGTATAAGGTGTTCAGGTGTAATAATGTCAGTTCTGATTTGCTTTGAAGAAAATTAGGCTTTATTATGTATCTTATTAAAGACTGTTTTGGCTGAAAATTCAAATCTCAACCATGCATAACAGTTTGTTATTTCAAGCTGTTTCATACTGTTTTATCTTGTTGTTTTTCTTCTTTTATTAGTCGTTATGTAACACTTACAGTTGAATGTGAAATGTAATTTGTATGAGATATGTTACACATAAGTTGGGTACTTATATGAGGTGGCTAAACAGCGCCTATCAATAAAAGAAGCTAGCATGCCCTGCGTTTATAATATTATCATTTTTAAACATTGAAATTATTTTCCTATAAATGAAGTAGAAAGTGCGATGATATGACCCGGTTTTTTAAAGTTTAACCCAAAACTATCCGTGGCTTTAAAGTTCCATAAACACAAACTAAATCCAAAACCACACAGTTTGCTCCAAAATTTCAACCATTACAAAAGCAGAAACAAAATAAATAGCAAACGAAATTCACAAGTTATACCTTCAGCAAGTTAACTTAGACTTCTTTAAAGTCTCTGTAATGTTGGCAGGTTTCCAGAAATGCATACTTACACTAGGTAAGGAACTCTGTTCAATATTATGTTTGAAAAAACAGTTACAGAAACAAACTGGGACTGGTCAGCTCCGGACTGTCTAATGTCCTTAAGGTTATTTTCTTTTTATGTTTCTCTGTACATTAGTGTTACAGTTTTCTCACATAATCAACTAAAAAATGTACCAAAGAATCTTTATGTGACACTGATTTAAAAAGAGTAACCATGGAGTTTCTTGCTCGTTCTTCTCCATCGGAATCTACATTTTGGAACGAGCAAATAGCTTCACTAAGAGGACTGACCGACAGACTTCAAAAGTCTGTATCAGTCTAATAAAATAAATGATTTTGACTTTAACAAAACAAGAAATATTTTAATAGACTGCGATAGAATGCCTGCCACTATGAAACAACGAGCATATTACAATGAAATATACAAAGTTTTTGTATACTAAAATAGTGGTGAGACACAATAAATTAATTTGAAAATAATGACCCACTTGCGTGAATTTATTTAGAAAAGCTCCACTGAATTCAAACCACAACGTAACGAGATTTTCTCAGTTAAATCACGTGAGTAAGTCATTATTTTCAACAAGAATATGATTAAACTAGCTATTCTCACATGGTTTTACTCATATAGACAGTAGCGTGATGTTTTATAGCCTATAGCACTCAGGAACATTGTAGCTATCTATCAGTGAAAGAATTTTGAAAATCCGATTAGCGGTGCCAAAGTTTACCCCCTACATACAAACTTAATTTTGCCTCTTTATAATATTAGTATAGATAGCAAACTGAACTTAATAGCAGAAATTCGTTGGAAGTTGGTTAAATAGTAAGGGTTTTACCGGCTTTGAATAAAAGCGTCCATTTAAAAAACGCTAAGTATTGGAAATGTCAAGAACTGCGACTTGTGTGAGGCGTTCGTTTTCCAGAATGTTCGAGAAAATAGCTCTGCTTGTGAAAGTTGTGGGTAATATTCCTTTGGCAAAGTTTTAATAGCTTCCTTTTAAATGTTATGTTATGTTTTTGAACTTCTTCATTGTGCTGCACTATCGTGATTGTTGATAAGTTAAAGTTGCGTAGAAATTGTATTTCTTGTTCAACTACTCTTTAATTGAGGCATTGTGTTAAATTTCTAACGTGTGATGTTTTGAATGAAATTTGTAGTCAACAAAGAGCATATGGTCACAAATAACCAACATTAAGAAATGTTTTTCTTAAATTTGGAATTTGTAAGGAATCTGCTCAAAAACTTTTTAGGCTTATTCAAATACAAAAAGAAATTGATTTGATACTCAATCAGAAAATATCGTGGTTAAAAGAATAGCACTAAACAAAATGAAACTTTAGCTGTGAAGAATCCACAATTGGTAGAATGCTGTATGAAAATTTCTATACCAGCAAAACGCAAGATATTAAACCAGCATACATACCTTCCTTGAAAATAATTTATTCAACCACATCTAGGGTAAAATTTCAAAATAAGACAAGCTGAAACTTGTTCTAGGTCAATATAAAAGTTTAAGGTTTCCTTCGGTTGGGTGCTGAAATTTTCAGGAGTTTCAGTTGGCTGTGAGCCAGGTGGAACGGGTTCACACGTATTTATTATGTGTGCCTCTATATAGTGTTTTTGTTTGGCATTCTGAAGACATCTTTATGAATTCAGGCGAGTTTTTGAAGTGGACTCGCTGAGGGTAGATTGTATCTTAAGGCTTTTTGAGGTGTCCGCTGTATGGAGAGGTCAGCGTTGAATGTAGGCTTTCTTTTTGAGTGGACCACACTTAGCTTGTGTTTACTTAAGTTATTGAGGTGGTATTGCTTTTTGGAGTTGCGTTCAATGTGACAAAAAGCGTATAATCTCTCCTAGAAGATTCTCAAAATTATATACATCTAATTTTTTGTGACTTATTAAAATATGTATTTTCTTTCATAAACAAACACATACTTTTAAATATTACTTACTACTCGTGCGAGAAATCAAAATAAACGTGTGTAACAAAAATATTTAATTCAATGCAAACAGTAGATAAATTAAATTCTTTATTCAAGGGACTAAACCCGTATATGTACCTCAAACCAAATCAAATTACAAAACCATTTCCGAAGCCTTTTCAATTAAAACTGTTCCATCAAAGTTTGACGGTTGAAATGCGTACAAATGTCCCACCTGAATTATATATGGCGATAAAACGTATCTTACAAATAGCAACGAAGTTTCTTTGGCGCCCTTTTGCATGTATTAGTGGTACCTTATTATGGTGGCACTCGATAGAACGTGGTCCTTGTGTACGCAATTTTGGTCCTTTTATTATTTAAGGTATCTTTCTAGTTGCTTCGTTTGTCTAGTACGATGATTTCTTTTTATGTGTACAGGAGATTGCTTTTAACATAGAATCATATTTATCTTCAAGAACATAAGCATATACATTTCACTATGTTTTGCTTTACAGCTACATATATAAACGACTTATCACTGTCACATGCGACTCTAAGGTTTGGATTGCGAAGGACAAAAACTGTATGTACTTACATTTAACATGTGCAGTTCACTTCGCATTATAAAAAAAAACACAATTTTCAATTTGACCAAACTTTTTAAAATAAGTAAACACTAGTTATTAAATTATACTATGAATATTAAGCTGAAATTAACATTATCTCGTAATATTGAATCGTTTGTATATGGAATCTGTCTAACTTGAGGGGATTTGGAACTTTACGGGCTTTCTACTGCGATGACACTAAAACTATCTAACTGTGCAGGTTTCTACTAACTAATCCTTTCAGCCTTTCTGGAAACAAGACCTTGTTATAGTTGTGTAATAATACGTTAATTAGGGTCTTTTGGTCTGTAGTTCTTACTTAGGAATTATGTTTGTCTAATTTTAATTAAGTTATTGTTTTCTGCAAGTGTATTATTTTGTGTTTGTAGTAACGTAACTGTGCGTTTGTCTGATTTGATACCTACATGATTAATAAAAAATATTTAACCATATAAATACATATGAAAATTAAAGTATGTTTCAAAGTTTTTGTTCAATGACAGAAATGACGATCATTTTCGGTCTTTGCGTACAACTAAACTATTCTTTGTACTAACAAAACAAAACAGCACGAATCCTTACAACACACGTGACATATCAATACTGCACCCTTTCACGAAATGTCACAGTCGTCTCACGCGACATTATGTCGCGTATTCGCAAAATACCGATCGACAAATGAAAGCAAAGCGTGCCAGGTGTATTGGAACCGCGTACGAATGACATTATCCCCTTATATCCCCCCTCAGCATACGAAACGCTTGAGGTTACTTCTTAATGAGTTTCTAACGTACTATTTTGCGTTTCGGGTAACCGTTTTAGTGTTGAGCTTTTGAATATTTCAGCAGGAGTCCTGTTTTGAGAGTATTGGTAGTTTGGGGAATCGCTTTTTAGTATTTCTGTTTTGTAAATGTTCAGGATTATTTTTTACGTAAAACTGTTTTTACGACATTATCACTTGTACTTATGAATGTTCTTTGAAATAACAAAACTGATGTGTGATCTATGACTTATTTTAATACCTACATAGAACATAGTAAATATAAAGTAAATGTAGCCTATGTTAACTACTTATTTACCTAAATAGGTAGGTATACGTCTCTTTTTGTTTTTATAATAAAATCGAGGTTAAATTTTAGCGTATTTTAAATTTTCGTATATCCATGAAACATCCAAGTAACTCATCATAAAACACAATTTAAATGTCACTTAACAAAACCCGTCTTTTAAAAAGGAAGTTTAATCACCACTGAGCTTTATTCACCTAATTCGCACGGCGAACGAATAATTTATTCTCGGTGTCGCATCCCTAATGGAATATCCAAGTTGCAGAGCCGTTATCATCAAAATTACGAAGACAATGGATGAAAGAATGTCCCTTTTTCTACCGTAAAATGTTTGTGACAACTTTTTGATTAATCTCCTGAACATACAAATGAATATATTGTTATATCTTTGGCGAAATGAATGTCATTGAGGAAAACCAAGGTGCTATGTTTGTGGAAGTGCTTTTGTTTTTTTGTTGAAAAGCTGGTCCTTTGGTACTTGTGTTTGTTTGAATTTTGTGTTGTAGTCTTGTGGGGCTTTAGTATTTGCAAAAGCTCCATAAACTCAACTAAAATAATCACCCTTATTCTAGAAAATGATCTATATAAAATTCAGGATTTCGTCCATTTATGTTTTAATTCTAAACAGAATGAAATAGAAGTATGCCATATATAGCAAAAACCTTAACATCCTTTCGAAAATATATTAAAAATATTTCATATTCTTATTGTCTTATTATAAAAATAGAAAACCAAATAATAATCAATTTTATTTGAAGATAAGACGATAAAACGCCTGAGACATTGCAGGCATCTGAGTATCAAGTTATATTGAAAATTCTTCAATGGCGAAGTTCTAGTCCATAGTGATCGTACCGAGGAAAAATGTCGTAAATATTATCAGCAGTATGCCTTAGACGAAGTGGGCAAAGTCCTGGGTTTATGATGTGATAATTCAACAGTACAGTGCAGCTACACTGGCTTTCTTAGTAAGTTAAAGTAAGTAGACTCTCCAACAAAGAAAAAGACGTAATTTTATCCTAAAACATAGGCCCCATTTGTTTTTAAATATTATTTTTTTTAATGGTCATTCAGCTTAGTTGCATATTTCAGCAGTGAACAAGCATACAGCTGACACGGTCAGACTCAGGACTGTACTGAACCTATTGCTAAGCATTTTGGGACAATTTATCTATAAAAACTGAATGAAAAATTACACTATGTTACCAGCAAAATGTATTACAAAACATAAAATCTTCATCGTTAAATTGCTATGGATTTCAGTAAAACCCCAGATTTTGAACTCCATAATAAGGACATTTCTTCTTTGCGCTAAACAGACAAAGAAACTAGTCTAATAATAAAATTAGTTACAAAAACATCTTTATATTTAGATCTGCTGAGTCAGCGTCTCACATAGTTGGAAATGTTTCTTCAAAAGTGGTGACCCTACTCTTGCCAACGTCAACCCATGATACCTTAATAAGGAAGTTTGTGGCCCACCTTTACTATACCGAGAGAGATATAAAAAAGTTTAAATAGCATTCTTATGTTCCAAGGAGTAGCAACAGAACCCCGATTCACATTACCGTCTTTACGATTTTGGGGAACATTAATTGGGAGTTAATTACGATTAATAAATGGGGGAGATTCTTGGAGAAAGCTGTGTTTTTTAGTAATGAGATATGAGAAATTAAAATGTGACTACTAAAATCTATATGTATAATGTTTTGCCTGTTTCGTTCTTGATAAAACAATGATGTTATAAGCTTCAGAAGCTGGTACTACAGCTCTGTAAATTTTTAGAGGTCGTCATTCACCAAAGGATTTTTTCACATTTGCTATTTCAGCAAACAATGGTCATAATTCAAAACCGAAATCCTAAAAATCCGTTAAAAATAAAATGCAAACTATTCCCATTTCAAAGCCGACCACCGAATACAATTTTTATTACGAGCTATTGTTCCCAATCCGATATTACTAATCAAAGTCCAACTTTCAGCCCGAACAGTCAAAGCTACGTTTTAGCCAATCAGCAATAACTTGCGCCTTCCCTCCCCCCGCGACCCGGCGACCGCCACAACTGATTGAAATTCCATTATTATCCATCCCTGCGGTAATAGTAAATCTTTATAACTCGGGATTTTTCGTATCGGCTGCCTTTGAGACCTCGCTCTTTGTAGTTGAGGATTTGCTTGGATTAAACGAATGACGGATAGGGAACTCGTGTAGGAACGTCGTAAAGTGTTAAATTGGTTTACGAATGACAGTTAATTTGATAGTTTTGTTAGCTTAAGGAGATTTGTTAGTTCTTGTAAGACTAACTTCCTCGACATTTATCTTTTGTGTGAAAAAGTCGTGTAAGCTTAATTAATCCTTACTTATTTCAATACCATATATCTATCCTATAATTTATCAGTGTCTGGAAACATCACATCTGTTCAAGGTTATCCAGTGGTTTGATAATCTCAGTTAGTACCCCGGTATTGACGTAATGTATAAATAGTGGAATGCGTGAAATTTGCGGTCCGCAGTACTGTGATAAAAGTGTTCCCCACCACAAAGAGAACAACACTATCGATACTCCCGCACAGGTATTTTTAGTAAACTCTTTATTGGAAATAGTTCGCAAAATGAGTGCAGATGTTTAGGATACTCCCCTTTAAACAACAGAGGTCTTTGTGTTATTGTTTGTTTTTTTAAATGTCTATAAGCTATGAGTTTGAAAGATAAATAAATAAATATGGATTTTCATATGAATTTTGTTTATCACGTGTTTTGATTTATATAATTTGGGTTGTTAATATCGACCTTTTTGTATGCGGTAGCTCGTCAAACGGACAGAAGAATCACCTAGTGGTAAGGGAAAACCATCAATACCAAAGAAATTCAACAATTTACTTTCTGGCGTGTTGTGCCTCTTAGGGATATGCGGATGAGGACTAAATAAAAACAAGAACTCGTAAGCCTTTACAACCAGTCCATATCTGCTCGTCATAATAATTACGCAATGTATAAAGCTCCTACTTTAATTAACAAAACAAATAAAAAAAACTTGTCTCAACATTTTAAATACTCAGAAAAGCGTTTGAATGGAGAAGGATAGTGCATAAGTAGACGAGAACAGTTTGGTACTCTATTGCGCGGAAATTTTAAAGGAGCGCAGCAAAGCCATGTCCTGTGGATGAAAAAGGACAAACACGATGGTCCCTTTCATAATTTAGGACTATAAAAGATACTTTGTGAAATGCATGCAGAGCTTAGCCTTACAGAAAGCGATTAGCGATCTGAGAATGTTGTTCTTTGAATTTGATGTGACATACGTTGACGGTGGTATTCGTTTCTGTTTTTAAATTATTTTCTTTTTAAAAACTTCAGCTTGCCCTACGTTTTTCTTCTTTGTGGTGGTTGTGTTTGTGAACTTACAATTTCACATACTAATCACTTCCACAGCCAGAAATTTGTAGTTCATACCGTCAACGGTGCAGCTCAAAATTTTATACTATAACTTAACTTTAGCATACGCACTATTTGTTAGTTACTTATATTAATCAACATTTTTTTTCATATAAGTATAACTTCAAAATAATTGTCAATTATTATTTAATTCATAAATTGTTATTCCGGGTCTGGGTGTGATTTGTATGTTTGTAAACGCACCCACGACACAGAAAATCATAATGTGGGACGTTTTTTTTTAAAAAAAATATATTTACATAAACAATTAACACATTACATTGTCTTTATACATATATAGATACCAATTTAGGTAAAAAACATATTAAACTATTGCAACAATCGAACATTCTTAGCCAAAAATATTTTTACGCCAGTAGCAATACGCTTGCATCCGTACCACAGCCTAACATGCATAAATTTTCCTCTGAAAATACATCCAGGGAGATGTCTCAACTATTTACCTTACGGAATCTGTCCGTCGAAAATAAAAATGAGGCGGAATATTTTAAATTTAAAAAAGACACCGACTGAGTTTTAAATGTAGTCGTTTTGGTGAAATATTTAAAGTCATCCCGCTTCGAGAGGGGAATAAACACGCTGGGAGACTAGATTTTTGGATTTGACACGTTGATGTGATGTGAAACGGTGAAGCTGGGATTGGATTTTTCGCAAATGGGATGGGACGTATTGTTCTTGGTGGTTTTTGATCCACACGGCGATAAAATGACTTTTCCTGGTTTTAAAGGTGTGACTAAGAGTACCAAGAATGTTATTGTATACAGTTTTAGCTATAAGCTCATCTTCTAGTACAATGCAATAATGAACCAAACATTTCTTTATTTGTTATAAATAGGCATAGAAAATTTTCTGACTTTGACTTTTCCTCGTCGTGCACTCTGCTCATGAATAAGAGTCCCGATTGTGACTCGAAACTAGTTGAGCTTTAGGTCACATGAGAATACGAAGAAGAGATTCTTCGAAACAAGAATGAGAAAATGAGTTTCTTTGAGAATTTCTAAATTAAAAACTTAAATAATCAAATAAAAATCAAATAGGTAAAATAAAAAGACAAAAACCCTATTAATCGATCACTACATCGTATGTCACACCTTCAAACTCGAAGTAAAATTGAATAACATTACTTTTTCCAATAAACTGTACTGTTATTCAGCATCAATCAATTAGTGAAGCTGAAAAACGGTATCTCAAACAAAATTGAGATATAAAAAATGAAATGTGTTTTTCTGATGAAAAATGTTTTTCCATATTTTTATGTTTGTATTGACATGAATATAGTGCTGGATGGCTGTAAATATAAGTAGGATATTTTTGATAAATTTAAAATTTTGTTGTATATTTGTTTTCGTATTTTTTTAAATTCTTTGTGCACCTTAATTTTTATTATAGTATAATAAATTATTTGAGTGACACTGACATGTTTTAATTTTGGAATTTTGTATAACAAGTTTCATTGAATTGAGTATAAGTATATTATGCAGAGGATTTTTATTTTATTATCGTAAATAAAAATCATCATTTTTTTTTTCAATAAAAACTTAGGTATTATAGTCTTCCGTTTACTACCACTTCGGGCAATACGCAGTCAGTTAACCGTTTATTGAAATGCGGACTTTACGAAAAATAAAATAGGGTGTATAACAGTTTGCCGGGGGACACTTGCATAATCCGACTGCCTCAAAAGCTAAAAATAAAATGGTTAACTACCGTTGAAATTCACGCGTAGTATTCGCTATAAAGGCTAAATTTACATAAATACATTAAATCATTCCCACCGCGCTATCGCTTTCTTTCATCAAAGAATTCATTTTCTGAATATAAATTTTAGATTTTCAACCTCATTAACTCTTATCGACGATTTAAAAAGGACCTCGTTGTACCCCCTCGGGCAAGAGAATCATCCCCTATTGTGACTGTGCCCAAACGGGGATGAAAGTAATTTACCATGATTTGAAATAGGAAAATACTTTTAAAAAATCCGACTGATTTAACTGCGTGAATCGAAGTGTATTCTTCCTCTTTGATTGGGCGAAGGTAATTTTTGACAGGATTGAATGTTTCCCGCTTTTACAAATGAATGGATACCGTGTTTGCTGTGTGATTGTTTGTTTGTCATTCATTCTTGTGTAGATATTTTGGTCTACGTCAATATTTTTTATATATTTTTTTATGAATTTAAACTTTGTACATTATGATTTGGTAAAGTACCAAAGCAATAAGTTTCATTGCCAAATAAAATGCCATTTAAATTTCTGCAAACTTTGTAATCGTTTTAAATCGCCTCCATTAATTTTATAACAGGCAGCTTCGCCACCATCAAAATATAGCCATAAAACCGGGCTATCTCGCCTTTAATTATACACTGGCGAACATTTTAAACTCATTTTAAAATCAAAATCCCCCGTACTTAAGCCACAGAAGGTGCACAACACCGAATCGATCTTCAATCTTCGTGCCTCCCTAATACATCAACACGTGCAAACTTAACCACGCAGTTTGGTAAAGAAAATTCACCTTTACGTTTACCAGATAGAGTTGGCATTATTGATGATTGCCGGTAAATATAAATTTGTAAGAAAATACCTAAGAAAAGTGGGTCTTTGTTGGCAGGTGTATAAAAAATGGTGGGCTGTAACAGCCTAGTCGAACGTTAGTAAAATGAGATCTTGGAGAGAATGATTTTTCAACATTAAAATGTCTTTTGACAATCGAACTTTTATCGAACGGTCCATTTTTGTTTGGCATTAGGGTCCACATTCGCTTGTTTGTTGAATAGTTTGATTCGTTGTTTGTTTCAGCGGACAAACAAGTCTTCTTAGTAGAGAGAGTCTAATTGCGAGTAAACAATTTTGTTTATTATTCATCTTGTTTAAAAAAGTTTTGTACAAATCTTGTTTGCTTGGCTCTGCTCGGTAATTGGCGGAAATAGTTGGGAGTTAATTAACTGTGGTAATTATAAATGTTAAGAGAGCGCAATTTTGTGTTACGTATTTTATGATTATCTGTGGTTTTATGATTTGTAGGAAATGTAATTCCAAACTGTCATAAAGTTTGATTCTGACGCTTAAATTAGACCGAATATCTTGTTCGTTATCATTAATGAGATGGCAAAGACAATAAATATATATTTTTTTTTAACTATAAGGTTATTTAAAAGATGTTTTGCTATGTACCTAACTTTTATGTTTTTCTATCATATGGCGTAAGTATATTTCAAAAACAACGAAACTATCATCATAAAATAAAACTGTTTTTATAAAATTAAGTATCCACTCATAACTGGGTCGGGTACTTACCCAGCGAATAAAATGATAGCGTGTCTGTTCTCCTTCATCGCGTGGAAGTTGTATGAATTAAATGAGGAAGCAAGTCATTCACTAGCTGCACTTACCAACAACGTCGTGAAGAATTGTCCATTTTCACGAATGTCCAAGATCGTATCCGAAGACCTATTGTCGTATTCAAGTACTTTATGTCAACAGCAACTTGTAAAACATTGTAGTTCATTTGTAAGTTGTACTTTTTTAAATATGTTCCGATGTTCTTTGCTTCCATTACCCTTTTTGTAGTACTAGAATAGCTTTTCTTATGGAAGTCAGTGGCATATAAGCAGATAAACCACCTGATGGTAAGCAATCAGCGTAGTCTATGGGCACCCGTTAACCTAAGCAGTCACGAATACATTGCCGGTTGGTCTTGATGTAGTTTGAGGGATGAGGGATTTGAAAATGGAAGGGTCACGATCCAATCCGATCAAGCAGACTATTCGTAAAGTATGAAATACTTTCAGCTTATTTTTTGCCAAGAAAGTATTTCCACTTGACTGTCTACTAAAATAAATTTAGTTTGTGGATTTTACACACACTGAATGCACTTGTGTTTTTGTACCTTTTTCTCACAAAATTGTCAGGGGAGAATCGTATGTGCTATAACGTAGAACGTCAAGGGAAAAATTGGGGTTCTTTTTACAGAAAAATGTTACATTGTACCTACCCCCTTCGGAACCAGTTACCTCAACCCTAAGGGAAAATAAACCATGGCTATGCTAGGCAGAGATGCCAAAATATACGCTAACACGACTATAAACAGTAAAACACTTACGGACATAAAATTCGCACATATCTTCGTAACATTTATGTGTAAAAGAATATAATGCTGGAACCCACTGGGAAAACGTACCTATGGCGTTCACCGCGAATTAATTCCCTGTTCCCCTCTTTCTGTATTAACCATTCATACCTTCCGAATTTCGTTATTTCTCCCAAACGAGTACGCTATTTCTATTATTTTTGCGCCCCTTGCAACGCGGTGTTGCGACTTTTTTCTCCGACTGAATAGTCGCAATTTGGTCTGAATGCATTCATTTGAAGTAAGAATTTTTCTGTTAGTGTCAGAAGCATTGAGTAAAGTAGTTTTAGTTTTAAGTCGTAAAGGAAATTAAGTTGTTGTCGGTCGGTAACGAAATAAAATTCTTAAAATACTCTTTAGAAATTATAAGGAAGTAGTATAGTCGAGTATTTTTCTAACTATGTTATTGGCTATTGCAGTGAAATTTTCATTTTACTAATGTGCTGATGTGTCAAATTAATTTATAATAAGACTTTCATGTTTAGTTTACAGCCACACTCATTTAAGACATGTTCTTCTAATATTTTCCTTAACAATTTTCTCTTAGAAAAAGCATTAGCTTACGGCTTTTTAGTAAATGTACAAATACCTACTAAAAACAAATGCAAAAATTCATCCTTATGTTGCTTACCATAAATTACCATGCAACGATACTCTCATACATAAACATATGATCTCACATACTTAGTCACACTCCCTCTTACGTAGGTAGGTACAATCGACAAATTTCAATCATGATCCATTTCCACGATAGGACCAAGTGTAAATATTGAGTTATATAAATGAAACTCGCTCGGATGTTGGACTGACACTGCCTATAATTCATTTATTTAGCATAGAGAGCATTTAGATAGCATTATAATTCATATAGCCATTTATCAAAGAACGATTACATTAATAAATAAAAATTAATAAGCTCTATAACGAATATAAAACATACATAATGCGAGAAGTCTATCAATTATTTTCAAATCATAAATGCTATGTGAATGTACATAGACAAAAATATACCTACCTAAGGTATATACCATCAACATTAAGCATCTATTCCTCTTTAGAAAGTTACAAATAATAACTGTCTTACTTTAAAACCTCCCAACAAAGAATTTAGATGCTACCGTCGATTTCAACGGCTCTAATAAATAAGTTTGTGGTGGGTCATGAGACGAATTGGTCGATTGTATTACATATATTTTTATTTTACACGCAAAATATCCAAAACCAATCGGCAGCGCTCCCCCATTCTGTCCCCCTACCATGTCATTGTTATTCTTTTATTACGGAATTGAAATTATCATATGTCTGTATGTTTGTTTGTTTGCGTAATTGAATGGTGGTCATGTTTGGTTATGAATTGTTTTCACTGATTGTTTATGAAGTGGTCGCGATGATTTTTGTAAATGAATCTACAATTTTTTAATAAAATGGTTGTTTTTGGAATACCTGTCATAGTGAGCGAGTTTACTATTTTGTTACGTATTCTGAAAGTCTCATAATAGCAGTCGTGGTATCAGTGTCTTGCTTATTTAAAACTTTAGTACTACCGTGTATTCACATAATACATATGGACGGTTAATATTAAAACCTCTCCAATTAAATTAATTATAAGCGGAAGAAAAAGCTTGAAAATGCACCGCAAAATACCGGATAAGGGGTTTCACAAAGCAAACACACGCCATCAAATTGATTCAAACTAAGTTTAAAATTTCATTAAAACCAACTTATCCATAATTTCTCATCGTTCACAAATATAGGGGGGAATGTAAATAATTCTTAATTAAAATGAAGGATCATACGTGTGCCCCTGAGCTATGTCTGCGGTCTGGCCGTCTAGTTTGATGCTACTTTTACCACGTTAAGCCAAGCTACACTTCCTTGTATCACAGCTGAATGAACGCACACACATGTAACACACGTTTACGGGTTTTCCGACGGTCGCACGCGGGGTATTATTCTCCACTGCTTTCCAACAATGTTAGGGTGTAACGTTGGCAATGTGTGCGTGCTTCGTGCAGCGGATTTACCAAGAGTTCTCTGTACAAAATGTAATCTGTGGCTAGAGTTTCCAGTTCGAAGACTGCAGTAACTGCGTCTGCAATTTTGGTATGAAATACTTTTGGTATAATATGTGTTGTAGGGAACAGCTTTTGTTCGGAGGCACGAGTTTAAAGCTGAGCTATAATTTTGACTTTGTGTACTACCGTTTAGAGCTTTGCCTGCTTGAAATATTTTTCGGCAACTGTATATGTTGTTTTAAATTGAATAAACTGTTTTTCGGAATTTGGTTTGATATTTAGAAAATGTTATTTTTACCTGGATCTCTTCAAAAGGACGAATTGTTTAGGGTATGTGTTGGAGGTTTTACGTTTTAAGCTTCGCATAAAGATTTAAGATTAACATGCACAGCCTGCATAGTTATTGAGCATACACATACATTATATGTTAGGTACAAAACAAAGATTAATTCAATTTAGAGAACGTTGTTCAGCTTTTGAGGCGATCAATGATTACAAAAGAAAATACTTTATTAAAATCATTGGTTTTATGTGTGTGTGTCTAAGTAACGACCGTGTACTAAGCAAAAAAAAAAGTAAGAAAATTGTACCTGCTAAAAAACAAATCTGTTTTTAGTCTACATTGGTCTTTAATATGCTTAATACAAACAAACCTATTATTGAAGATTTATATGCGTATAGATGTAAACTTTTTAATTAAGGCTTGAACGTCGATAATTCTTACTCTAGTGATTATAATAACAAGAAGTGAAAAATAATCTGCTTTTTTTTTCTCCATATAAACACTTCCTTAACTTCCCATAACTTTGTCCACGAAGCGAATTACAGAACAAACCGAGTTCCCATTGTTTTGTTTTGATCTCGACAAATCTCTCTTCAAAGCTTATCTTATGTAAATAAATTTAAAACAAAAACTCTCAGCGACTTTTACTTAGATTGCTTTGTAAAAATACATGTACTTATTTATTATGGATATGGAGTTCCTATGAATATCAATTTTACTATGTTTTTTTTTATAATTGGTCAGATTGGAAAACGTAGGATTCAGTAGGAATTTCTGCTGAAGTTGCGGATGTAAGTGGCTGCCCCGGCTTTGAGTACGAAAAGTAACCTGCTTCAATAAAAAGCTATCCTTTTGTAATGACTAAAAGGTTCAATATGTTTGTATATAGTGTAGGTATACAGACATCGAACAACAATAATTATGTAGTTAATACTAATTTTAACATCAGGAATAATCCAAACTAATATTATAAATGCGAAATGCGCCTAAACTACTGAACCTATTTGTGTAAAATTTGGTACAGACATACATGGTTTGGAAACTTAGTTTGGTTTTTAAACCAAAAATCTGTAGGAAATCACTATTCTACGCGAACAAAGTCGCAGGCAAAAGCTAGTAAAGCTATAATTTAATACAGATTTAAATATCTTGAATAACTGACGACAAAATACTCATAACCACTATTCTGTGGAATGATTCCTTACCAATAAATAGCCTGAACGATCTTGTATTTGGCGCAATTGCTCGAAACTATATCAAATACTTAATGTATTTAGAAATTGGGTATATTGAAATGGAACAGACATTTTATAATTTCAAGTTTTTGGTTTGAGTAAATATTATTATGTACATTAATAAACGAGTCTTTTATTTAAGTTTTATATGTATGATGTAGGAAAACATCCTGAGGAGACATGCTGTGCCTCGCGCACGCGGCATGAGACAACAGCGAAACAAAAGTTTCGCAAATCTGCTTATTACAAAACCTCATCCCAAAAACAGAATCAATCAATATTCAATCATCTCATTGCACCCCGAAACTCAATAAACAAACAAAATAATAAATAAAGAACCGCCAATTCACCTTCCAAAAAGATCCAAACCATAAATAAATAACATTTCACAAAACGAAAATGTAATCCAAATTGGCAAAGCTGTTTACGTTAGTAATCTCTTTACTGTACGATTCAACCCCTAAGTTTGATAAGAATCTTCTAAAACAAACTTGCCTCTAATCGAATCCTTGCTATTATGTGCTACTAATAATGAAAATCAAATTAATATAAGGTATCAATTAAACGGTAAATGGGAACTCACAATGAGTTTACGTTCCCAAGCGGCTCACCGTCTACGGGTTTCAATGAATGTAATTCTTTATGTCCATTCTGGCCCATTGATGGCTGCTCCATTCATTTTTATTTTTCCCGATCGGATCTGTAGTAGAGTTATGTATTCTGGCTTAAATCCAACGGTAGGTGAGGCCTAGATGAAGTTTTAACACTTTTCTTGGCACCAGTTTTAAAATGTAATGTGGTCCCTGGTGACTCCTTATTCATTTTTAAACAGTTTTTACTGGGTTGTGACAAAGTGCCAAAGTTAACTTTTTTTTAAATAGAGAAATTTGTTTTGTAATTAAACAATAGTTGCACAACTTGTGTGATAATATGTTATTTTTAAATGTCTATTAAAAAGCGGTATTTTTTGTATGCATTTGACTGCCGACAAAAACTGTTGAAGGCTAACTAACCCTCCTCTAGTATAAAGTTAAAACAGATTCTCAAGATATTTCTTCGGAAAAAGTATTAAAACATCAATTTTTTCACCGCCATTTTGCTTTTCTCTTGCGAAGATTAAGACGGCTCCCGAAAGGCGTGACGCAATATTTTTATTTTTCCAATACCTACTCTCCAAAAGTGCGGGGTCCCGAAAAGAGCAAAGGAACAAGATCAACATTGGTTAATATTCGCTCGGCGGCGAAGTTTGCGTTCCTCATTCATTATTTCCGACAAAGAATGTTTAATGCAATACAAACACCCAGTCGAACTGTGGGGTTACCCACTCGGAGGTGATAGACGGAGGATAGGGAGATTTTTTGGAAATTGTTTCTTTTTTCTGTACCACACACTAATATTAGGTATGTTACTTTTTTCTCTTACCTACGGTTTTTTCAGGTCTGTGTCAGTATTTAGTATTACTGACTATCATCACTACGCAGTATAAAACAGTCGCTTACTCTGTCCCTTTATCCTTATGTATGCTTAAATCTTCAAAACTAGGCAACGGATTTTGAAGCTGTTTTTAATAGATACAGTGATAGAATTGAAGTTTGATATGTATGTATAAAGTAGAGCAGAAATTTAGTCTCAGCATTGCATCCGTAAAAAGCCCGACTGGTCGCTAGCATATACTAACGAAAATTATCCACAATTTAGCTTACAATCACAAAATTTGAAGTTCGACAACTGTTTTATTCCGTTAAGAATTCATCTTATCCATCCTATGAAGAGTGAATACTTTCTAATCCATAGGTAAGCAGCACGAATATTTGCGGAGACAAATGGGGGGAGTGTTACATCCCCTTGTCACGTGACGTTTGATTATGGCATGACAAAACACGTCGCACGCCACTTTTAAACCCCTCTCCCCCCTTTTGTGTTTCAGGGTTCTCTGAGAGCAGACCCCTTCTCACCTGTGGTTAGTCTCCTGTCTGTTGCAGATGGCGTCTGTATTTTGATTATTCTATGCTTGAATATCAATTTAGCTGTGAACGGAATAAGAGAGCGGGGTGCGAGACTCTAAGGTTGGGATTCGTAAAACCAGTGGCGCCATTTTGAAAACGTCAAGACGTCAAATGTGACAATTCGAAATTCGAAAAAAGAATTGCCAGTTCTTTTTCCAAGTTCCATTTACAAAGGTCGATTAAAAAAAGAGTTTTTATTAATATTTTAATTTATCCACAAAAGATTGAAAACTTCGATTGATCTTTAAAATTGGCACTTACTCAAATACCCTAATTGTATATTTTAAATGAAGCAGTGCGTCTTATTTGAAATCTTAATTAACACTATTAATAATTCTGGACCAAAGTCTAAGTGAAATGGCTTTTGTCTAGCCCTCCTAAGTAATATTAAGGTTTGGATTATTACCCTGAATAGTTATTGAAATGTTTTATTAAGTACTTTAATTTATTTAAGTGGAGAAGCATGAGAAATCACTTTACTTAAGTATTTTATTGCGAAAAAATAATTAATGAATACTTGGGACTCTGTCTGGATTAGATTTGGTACGTGCATTTTAATTTACTAAATAAAAAAGGTTTTTAGATTAAATAATAAAAGCATTAGAATAAATTACAGCACACCACTCTCCCGGTTCCTAAATAACCCCAATCCCTTAAAGACAGGCAACGCACTCGTAACACCTTTGGCAGTACTAGTGTCCTTGGGCGGCGCCGATGGCTTACCATCAGGCAATCCAGCCCTTACCCTCCTATTACAGAAAAAATATACATCTTACAAATATGTAGCCCACCTTACATTATGCACTGGCTTTACAGCTCATACATTAAGCTCTTCCATTGCATCAACCCCTCTTCAAAAAACAGACGAATTCTATCAATCCTATTCTCCTGCAGCACATATAAATTATTCCTCATTTTATTTACCACCATGATAATCCAGATTCCGAAGTCAGACAACCATGAAGACACATTACATCATCAAAAAAGATTAACGACAGAACCCGGAACGTCAAAGTTTCACCCTTTATTCTGAATTTTTCGCGCAGTTTCCCCACAATGTGAGACCCATGTGTCTTAGGATGGCCGTGAACTCGTAAAGTACTGGAAAAAAAGGTTTATTTAAGTCCTCATATTAAGAGTAATGAAAAGTAATATATGAAGCAAATTTCGAAATAAAGTTAATTGCAATAATAATTTTAAGACTTATCGGTTGAATTTGAATGTCGAAATTTTTCGTCTTTATTTTTAATCATTAAAACTTTAACCCGTACTAGTATTTTCTACTGTGACGAGGAAGCGTTTACAAAATACACATCATACCCAGATCCGGAACAACGATTTGTGGATCACACTAAGAGTTGTTCCGTACGGGTATTAAACCCGGGACACATTGCACGGTAGCTGGTTCTCCAGTCTTTGCGTTAACCGAGCAGTCAATTTGTGTCTACTTGTGTCTAGTAGATGTGTGTATATTTTGTGCAGGATCATACAATAAATGTTTCAATCTGTGGGCATAGAACAAACAACACAATATGTTCCACGCAGCTATATCTTTCCTGGCCTGTAGGTAGGTAAAAGAAAAACGTTTCCAGAAAATGTTTACTGATCAATATTATATGGTTCCAAAAATAAAACACGTCGCCAAATGGAATCCCGCGTCGCCTTTATGCTCAATTCGATTTTACATAACGCCATCTTCATACCGCATCCGAAGCACAATATCCCATAACATTTTACGCGTAAATTATCTAAGTACAAAGTGATGTGCCGAGGTGCGTAGCGTTCGCATAATAAGAGGAATTCCCGCGACGAGCATAAGGCTCTACACGTGAGCAGAATGGCAACGACAACATTAGCGACCTCTACCGGCCTAATATAGAAGTCAAACGGCCCGACACATGAACTTTGAACAATGATGATTTTGTGCTTCTTAGGGTTACCTGCTTGTGGATATTTTTGCTATCGTATCCATTGTGTAAATGTAATTTAAATTTGTAGCAATTGTTTTTGAAAATTAGTATTATCTTTTTTCGCGGAAAAAAAGACATGTCTGAATTCCATTTTTATATCCCAAAGAACTCAAAATCTGTCTAAGTCACATCCTCAATGAATATAAATATTATATAAGAAAAAATCTATTAAAAATTAAATCAGAACACCATCCCAATATATGTATACAGCAATAGAGCAATCATCAATTTGCGAGCTAAAAGTGGCAATTATACCAATTACTATCCACGAATCGTTCTTTGAAGCGGTTTATAATGTCCGCCTGTAATTAGCGGTGAACATTAACAGCGTATGATGAAAACTGTATTGGTTTTTGATAAAAGGGAATACATATTATATTATCACCATTTAATTATTATCCATATGAGTAAGTTTTGATTGGAATAATTTTAAATGTCCGTTTATGGTGATTATTTGTTATGGCTAATGGATGAGAGACTGGTATTACGAATATTAATTTTTAGAAAGTCTTACACGTTTTTTTTTTAATGTAATAAGTCGGCAAACGAGCAGACGGATTACCTGATGGTAAGCAATCAACGCCGCCCATGGACACCCGCAACGGAGGAGTTACGAGTGCGTTGCCGACCTTTTAGGGATTAAGGATTTGGAGATTTAGGGATTGGGGAAGGGTCCGGGAAGGGGAAGGATTGGGCCTCCGGTAACCTCACTCACACGGCGAAACACAACGCTGTGGTTGTTTCACGCCGGTTTTCTGTAAGGCCGTGGTATCACTCCGGTCGAGCCGACCCATTCGTGCCGAAGCATGGCTCTCCCACTCTTAACGTTGTTATAGACGTACACACAACATGACAAAGCATACCATTAACAATTGGTGATGATGTTGTTGGTGTACTCCTTCACTTAGAGAAGACCACAGCATGCACAAATAATATCAACTAAATGAGCTACTCCCAAACAAATGGTTTAAGAGTTATTAACTTCTGGAACTAATTAAGAGTAGGTAGTGAATCATTTAGAAAAAAATATGTTTCATTCATAAAAATCGTCAAATGATGTGATCATCATCTACGCTGTCTTATTAGGGATAAGCACTAGCTATGCAGTAAGATTGATACGTTGCAGAGAATATCCGACTCTTGCCTTGCGGGTAATCGCGACGACCTTAAGATTTGATAAAATTTCAACGCTACAAAGTTAAACTAGCGGCATAGACTTCTAGACCTGTTGTACACATCCTGGTGCATCTAGATTTTGATCTTTTATCTTGACCATTTGAAGACTATTTTATGACCTGTTTTTGTATCCAGATTAACTTGAAACTAAACTTGATATACATTTAGTTACATTTTTTTTATAAAAATGTTGGCCGTAGTAATTTCTCATGTGTTGTGGGTGCGCTTACAAACATTCAAATTCAACATAAACATGCCACCCAACTCACATACTACCCGAAACAATAATTTGTGGATCACACAAAGAGTTGTTCCGTGCGGTCATCAGTCAGCCAGTAGCCCAGGCAATGTGCCAACCGTGCAGTCAAAATGTCCCAACGTCGTGCACTATTCACAGAGGCACAGTTTTTACAAAAAGTCTTACGTGATAAACATTATTAAGTTAATGACAAAACACTGATCAATTCTAGATACAAATCATTTTCTTCTTTAAGATCAATAAATGCTGAGTTCAATTTTAAATAATCAGTAATTTAATAGACACTGGTGCTTCGAACAACATAATTTATAACAGCAAAATTGCAGAATAAAAAAGTATATTATTAATTTAATAACTTTGAAGTCTTTTTTAATATAAGAGCTCTGATAAATGGTGAAGTGTTCGTCTGAGCTAGACAATGCTTTGTCTAAGTCTCGACTAGATAAGAGTTATCAATCAACGTATAAAAAAATTATTTACTTAAAATATTTCATTCTATAATAACTCTTAAAATTGAGCAGATTATTGAGAAATATTATTTAGAATTAACATTGACATCTGACTTATTATGTCGAAACCAATGTCATCAAAATATTTTGTTTTTTATTTACTCTTTCGAATAGTGTTCAAATGTTATTTTAACCAATTTTAGTTTGCACATATTGAAATTCTAAACTATTCAATGCACTGCCAAACGAAAAATAGCTAAAGCTTAGTAAAATTGTAAACAAATTCACAGTTCCAACGGATCCGAGGGAATTCATTAAAATTTAATTCAAAGCGAATGTTTAAAGGGGAGTTCCACTACTTTCCATAATGTTTCAACCCGGATTCTCTATTCTTGACGTTGAATTTTAACGCTCACGACCCCATAAAAGTTTCTTCCCTTATCGCAGTCTGAAAAATTAGTTCGTAGACGTATACTAAGTGTAGATGAGCTGTGCTTTCTGTAATTAGTTGATTTTTGAATTCAAAATTAACGTAGAATATTGTTAATGAAATATATGTGTGTTGGAACTTGGAATACCATGTAAGTTGAGGGGTAAAGTGATTGAACAACCATTGTTTGGTAGTTATTTGGAGCTAACATATTACTAAAGACATTTGATTATATTGTAATATTGTTGTAATATTGTAATATTGTTGATTATATTGTAAGATTCCTCAGAAAAAAAAATCGACGTGAGTGTTCTCAACCTAACCCCCGGTTTCCGAAAGGCCGATCAATGTTAAAATCATCAACATCAACCAATCAGATGACTTGACGAGAGATTTAACAGGAGATTAGTTAATTTTAGCGTTGACAAGCCTTTCAGAAACCGGGCGTAAGTTATGCAAAGATAAATATGGATGCATTGACGTTGTCACAAATCTATAAAAAAACCATTTATTTGTAAATGGACGTTTTTATCGACTACTCGTCTATATTTCTACTAAAAAGTAAAAAAGAATACTTAAAGAATAAAATAGTAAGAAGGTGTAAGAAACACATAAAACCACAGCGAATCTGGAGTGTGTTGCAGCGATACAGCTTACTCGGACATTGTAACAAATGACCGTAATTGGTCAGCCTGTCGCGTTGTGTTTCCTAGAGCTCGCTCGTAACGTCTCCGGATTACTTTTCGAGCACACTGATCGATGTCCAAGTTGTGATTTTGTTGGACGAATCGATTGGGTTTTATGTTGGGTTATATGTCTTTTATTTATTTCTTATTAAAAAAATTGATAGTAAATTGAAGCTTCTATTTTTCTTATTCATTTATTGTATTTCTATATGATAATCAAGTAAACCTTAATGTATATAAAGGTGTTTTCCTAAATAGTAATAGACAATAGAGAACAAAGTATAAAACATCTTATTTTTACATCGCACATAATTAAACGTAACACAAGGAATCGCTCTCAAGTAATTATACGTTTAATTTTACTTGTTGCTGGCCGCAAAATTACAGAAATACCATTAACTTTTTACGACGAACAAAATGGCGTACGCGAGAGAAAACCGAAGGAAACTTTCCTTTCGGTTTTGTTACCCGAAAATGACTTTTATTTTATTAATGATAAAGGTTACATGTGCAGAAAATGGGGTGTTAGTATGACTTTATGAGATTCTAGGATAGACTTTAATAGGCAGTCTGCGAGTTTCCACGCTACTCAAATCGTAACTGAGCATCGTAAAAAGTCTTTGCGTGTAGGCTTCAATTGGAGGCTCCGAACTGTTGTTTGATGTCTTCTGTATGTTATAAATGAGTTTTGTTAAAGTTTTGCAAGTCTTCTTGGGTACTGTCCGTAATAAAGCTATGTTAATCAAGAGAGTGGGCGTTTTCAGAAATCACTAAGCTGTGTATTGTGCTGCAACATTTTTCGATCGATTCTTGTGAATGTTGAATGAATGTCACGTCACTTCATAATGACTTCAAGGTTTTGATATCATGATGTCACTATTTGAAAGAAGAGTGATTCATTCTGTCTAACCATCATTTTATAGCATAGAGTTCTAAGCATGACTCTGTGTGTAAACTTACAAGATATACATATACAAGACACGGAAAGGAATCCGCATATCGTCTATCATTATTAAAATAGTAATATTTCTATTGTTATCATAAAATACCTTCCTAAATACTTAATATCTTTCCTCCCACTCAATAAAGACAAATGGCATAGAAGAGGGAGTGAGAGGTACCTTTATCAAGATCAACCGGTAATGCTTTCATTAACATTATGCTTTCTTTTGTTTCAGGTAAGTCCAGTTCAAAGATTAAGCGAAGCTATAGAGGGTAATGTGCCTTTTATGGCTACTGGTGTAAGAGTCGCTATAAATAACCTCGGTACTATAGAAAGGGTAACATTTTCAGATATGTATCAATATAATTCTTCAATCGTTGAACGATTTTACAAATAAAAGAATCGTCTTTTGAAGACTTCGTGTAGGTAATAAAGTATTTATGGCGTGTGTGATTGTAACATAGAATGGCATTAAAACAAACCCACACAAAAACGCGACACACTCGCTTGTAAACTTCAGACATATTAATAGCAGTAATAAAACAATACGCGAGCTTTATAAACAATACAGATTATTCAGCGGCGGACCATCTCACCTAGAAACGATAAATCTGCTACCTAAACCACCTGAGCGTTCGACATCCCTGTGATTATGAATGAGGGGACACCCCTAGCTACCCCCCTTCAAACCGTACCGCACGCACCGCATACCGCCGTACAACTTTCAACTTTCTACCAACGTAACTGAGCACAAAATTACTCGAACATGCCAGTACTTAGCGATAACCGAATTAGCGTTCGAAAAGCAGACCCTATTCCGTGTTGCATAGCATACAAATCGCTAATTCTACTTTGCTCTGAAATCGGAAAAGCGATTGTAACCATATTATTTGTGACGTAAGGTTGGTTTTGGTGTGTTGTTGCGGAGAGGGGGTGTTATGAGGGTTCGTTTGCACCCCGGCGGGGCCCGACGGCGGCCCGGGCCGAGCTCGTATCCCGGGCGACCGACGTTCGACCCGAGGGCTGCACTTGCACAAAGTGGGCGCTTGTGTGCGCCGCACCTAAGCCGCGCGTTCGCGTCGATTGGCCGCGCCGAGTTTTCTAATTTCAAATGTTCGCTTCTAGTAGTGTTAGCTTCGGTTGATTTTTAGTATTTTTTTCAATTCCAAATTGAAAAAAGATTAGTGTGAACTGGAATCTTGTGACGGTCTCTCTCAATGTAAAGGCAAAAGAAATATTCAGTACCAGTTGAAATTCCTCAAAGGTTAACTGGCGAGTTTATTTTTTTAAAGAAATAACTTTTCCGCTCAAAGGAAAAACATTTACAGGAACCTAGAGGCTGAAAGACGAATTCAATGGCTTGAATCGTTGAATGAAAAATCTATTAGGTTTGTTTATTTAAGCTGTCGTAAAGGATATTTTGCTGCATTTGAAAGATTTCCTAATCAAATTAATAAGTAATTACGTATTGAGTCGATTATATAAAAAATACTAATGCTTTGCCGTAAATCATGCTGGATTTTTCCATTTCTATGAACTGCCCCCGGTGTATACCAACTTCCATTGTAATTACAGGACTCATAATACGTCACTAAACAAAAACGACGCATTAAGCTTAGTTTAGAAGTGAAACGTATATATGTTGTCTTAACACAACAACCAAAAAGTTAGCACTAACTGAAAAAATAAAAAATCATAGACGCTATTATTATTCAACAAAAAAAAAACATTATTCATACATCTAAGACTTCTCACAAAAGAGTGAGTCAGGCAGGCAATAGAAACAAAATAAAACCGGCCATTCACGTCGGTTATCGGTACAGTACCGAGGGTTGATTTAACTAGATGGGTACCGTGAACCACGCGGCCGCGTATTTCCCCTACATAAAACCTTAGAGTTATATACACAGGTGAATTTGTATCTCGAACACTTTACTGCCTATTTTAATTCGGTCGCTCTGAGGCTTAGAATTTGTCCGTTAAAATACCTGCGTGTGATTTAAGTGTTGCTTTCGTGTGTGGTAGAAACGGTTAATAGATTTGTAGAGGAATGGGAGTGTTTATTTCTATTATATCCTATTTTGTACTTTAAAAAAAAGATGACGGTTTTATTAAATACACAAAAGTAAAATATCGAAAAACATGAGTATCTATTATTTACTAATATGAGTAAAAGTGTTTGTAGATATAAATCGTAAACTGATTTACGTGGGAGCAACTTAGTTATAATTATTGACTAAAGCAAAACTTTCGAACTCTATAAACCCCTTCATTCAACGACCACAAAACAAACCTAAATCCAACGAATCCAACTACAATAAAACTTGATTATTGCATTCCCGTACTCGTATTTCCTACGAATTCTTTATTGCATTTCTTTCTTTTTATGTTTCACATCTGCGCTACTTAATCTTTGGAGCCTTCGCTAGTAATGGGCGACTTGAAGAAAGCGACTCGGATATTGCCAGTAAACGTATGTCGATATGACCCCTGCTTCCTCCCTTCTCCCCGTACTTAGAAGTTGCCCACAGTCGGGGGAATGTACTTCGATAATAAAATAAAGTGTGCTTAATAGTACGTTCGTAGTTTATTTTACTCAAACGCTTTTCTTTAGTTGAAAAATGCTAGCGTCTAAGATTTTTTTATTTTTCAGTTAGCACCTTTTTTGTGGTTTCTGTTACCAAACTGTTTTGAAACCTGTGCCCTTATCTTATAACTCTCACACATATGTAGTGTTGGTAATCTAAAATTTCGGTTAAATGTTATTACTGTTCTATTTATAAATTGTTTTTCACAATACCTATTTGGAAGGCTACATTTAAAACAAACTGCTCTTTTTTGTGACTGCAAAGAGATAGAATATTTGGTTCTAGAATAAATAAAGTTCATGCTAAAGCTACTGTTTTTTTTATAAGAGCATACATAACGACCAAACAAGAAATATGAAATGAAAGCTTAAATAAAAAACACAATTCTGAACTGCAGAATCCTAGCACAATCCAATGTGACGTTATCCGAAAAGGAACAAGTTTCTACATGTTCAGAAAGCCATATGCCCGTTTTAAAATCCGTCTCATTCCTATCACTGAAAATAAAAACATGACTAGGTACCGTTTGCATAGCTTTGATAAAAATCTAGAACAGAATTTTATGTTTTGATTCACGTTGGAACTTCATTTAGTGTTCGTTGCAAATACCTTTAGGAAAATAGTCGGTAGGATCCGTGGAAAATTCTAGAACAAGTATTAAGTTCTGTGTTATAAAAATATGACGGTATGAAATATTTACTTTACTTACCTATGCTGTAAATAAAAATGTTATCTTTGCTCGCTTTCAAATGTATCAACGTTTTTACGAATAGTTATAGAAAGAGTATAAGATTTATATTTAAAGAGTGTGTTTTTTTTGTGAAGAGAACATCATCGAATGTCTTCTCTCGGGCAAGAGGCAGATTCTTACTGACTAAAAACCACTCCGTTCCTTCTCCTTTTCCAGGCCAGGTTCTAAAGACCCTGGCAAACCTCATACTATAGATGGGTCCACCAATCTGTGGTGGTCTCTATTGACTTTGATGTCATAAAGTACAATAAAATAACAAAAAATAGACAGGAATTGTTGCTTTCTTCAAAAACATCATAATATTTCGAAACTACTAAAACAATAATATTAATAAGGGCTTGCCATGATTGCCTCATAAGTCTCACAAGCGCATTGACGCATCCACGGTGTCCCAACACCATTGTTTCTTAGTGTTACTTCACAGCGCCCACAGCCGCCCACAACTTGACCAATTTATTGTACCATAACCCGTCCTCAATGTTTGTCTGTACACTTAGACATAGTATTATTAGTATAAAGATGACATTAGTGTTATTTGTTGAATAAAGTGTGATCAGACATATTTAATGGATGTATCCTTTAAAGGAGGATCATCTCATACGATTGTATGACCTTCTTTGTGATGTCAATGTACTTGATATTATAGTTGACAATTCATCTAAGCTAGTACTGATAAATACGTGAGATATCATATTGAAGATAGTTTAGTTAAGATATTTGTACCTAGCGACAAGAAGCCTTAATAAAAACAAGCAGAAAGTTTAATTTAGAATGTTGTTCTACTTAGACTTTAACTACTACTCAAAAGAAGTTTTTGAAAACGTCGCATACAAGCACTTGGACCCAAGACAAACACGAAATTTGAAACGCAAAAATAAAACATTCGTCCCAAATTACAATCTGCGGCTAATGCATTATTATATAAAAGCCAAAGTGAGGGGAAAACTCATTTGGAATTTGACTCGTACAAAAGGACCAAAAGATTTTCGTTTGTTTAAAGAGAAATCTTGACGGCACTTGGACAAATTAAAAACTTTTTGGACGGAAAAAATGGTAACAACAAAAAACTTTTATTCGAAAGAGCAAGAAAAGTCAAACGATGTACTAAAACCTTTTGAGAAACTCAAATTGTCTCGAATGTTAAGGATTTACGGATTTCTTAGCACAATATTGAGGAAAATCGAAAATAACACAAAAGGTATGCCAACAGTTTTGATAAAAGCCACTTTATATTAAAGTTAATGTGAAAAGTAAACAGATTTCGCGGAAAAAAATAAAATATAATAAGAAGTATATCATTATATATGTTATAACTTTGATTTGTATGCATTGTATATTTTAGACGAAAGACGCTAGCTATCATTGGTGCTATCATTTTTGCGCTGATGAGCTGACGGTAATACCTGAGGGTAGACAATCGCCTCCACCCATGGACACTCATAGCTTCTTTCAAACGTCAAAGAGGCCTTTCGTGGGCTATGAGAATTGGGGATTAGGGATACCGGATAAATGACGGGTGGGGATAGGATGATTGGATCGGTAACGGAACTCACACGGCAAAACGCAATGCAAACTTTATACTACGCTGGTATTCAGTGATTTCACAAGTTTTATTTCAGTATTTTTAAAATTACAACTACTAAGACGAATATGAATATGACGAAAATAAAATATAGCGAATCGCCCGCAATGTTTACATGATTAATTTATACTTTTGTAAACTTAAATCATCGCGACGGCTTGGAGATTAAGTCATTCGCTTGGCATGCTTAAAGGCGCGGGCAAAGCTTCTCCGTGTAAGATGAGGGCCTTGCTCAGCAGCGGGAACTTATATGTAGACTGATGATGATGATGATCGTGATGGTGGTGGTTTACAAAGAAAACTCTTGTATGTTCTGTTTTAATTTATTATTATATGACTCCTCTTTATTTTGAGCTTTTATAGAATTTGCAGGCATTAAGAGAAAAACTATACTATTATACTTCAAAAAGCAATCTATTTTTCTATTATAGACTAACCTATCTAACATGTGATAGACAAATGACGAAATAAATAATAAAAAGTAACATCTGTCAGTTTATCCAATTACATGGTTAACGCGCGCATCCCTTTGTTGCTTGACAGACAGGAAAGAATTGGCGCAACGAGACTTTTTGGGGCGCAAATTCCCCAATGACGAAGTGAATGCAACGATCGAACGATTCCGAATCAACGACAAGATTTATTTAAATTGTGAACAGGCAGCGTTCGAAAATTACAATTCTATATTTCTTTTTTTATTCGTTCTTTTTCTAAAGATTTGTTTGAGAATGTTTATCGTTTTTTGTTTGCTTTGTAGGTATAAAGGATGTTTTGAAGGTCGGTAAAGGTGATGTTATCTCAGACTATTTACAACAGTCTTCTTTTAAGCAATTTCTTTCTTGATAGAGTAGTCGTGGTCGTCAGTGTTTGTGCACGACGCCATTCCAAACACAGCTTTGCTATGATGTAAACTCATGATTAGGGCTGTTTAATAATTTGGATCTTGTAGGAAAAAAATACTATGACGTTATAACTCAGTTTTTCATAGAAAAGTATAGTTTTTGACATTTGGATAAAAGTATTGAATTTGACTAGTTGGAAACTACCGTATTATAAGGGAGCAATTATTTTTTCATGTCGGCCAAACCTATAACACTACGGTACATCAAACAATTTTATACTTCAGTTTTTAGTAAAATAACACGCACTTAAATGTTTCTAACAGTAAAAACATATAACTTTGAACATTAAACTTTACACCTTACAGTTAAAACTTAACCTGTAAGTAATTACAAGGTATACTTTACCGGCGTAATTAACCTTGCTGTTATAAACTACAACAGGACTGCTTGTATCAGGTGGTAATAGAGTGGATCTTTGTGAAAGAAATTTCTAGACTAGAATATAAAATTTATAAAGAAGTTATTCCGTGTATACTTTTACAATACACAACGAATTGTTCTGGCTTTTTATACCCGAATTGGGTTGTAGAAATCTATCTACTTATAGTTAATATAGTCAGTCAAACTGTCATTTGGTACTTAGGTAAAAAATAAAACCGACTTCAAAAAGTAAACGAAAAGCAAAAAATAAATTTACTTTGTTTAAAGTAATACATACTTTCATTTAGTTAAATAGAAAAAAATATTTAGTAACTATTTTATAATCTTGAAGTCGGTGCCAAGTAAAACAATAATAGTGTAAAGATATTACCTACATACCTCTTGCTAGTTTGATTAGTAGGTACCGATCAATATATTTATCTAATACTGTTGTTGTTTGGTATCATATGTAGCATTTACTTGGCACCGACTTCAAAATTATAAAATAGTTATTAAATATTATCATTCTCCGTTTTGGAAGTCGGTTAAAAATAAATATTAATTCAGTACAGCGACAGTTACCATCGGTTGCCTTTTGAGCCGAGCAAAGGTTACAGAAGATGTCATCATGTTTGCTAAAAAGCATATAATTTTGCAAAATATTTTTTTAAATGACTTAATACACTCTTTATGTACTAAACTTTAATATAATAAGGGTTTCTCCATTTAATCAACGAATCGGATTAGACTGTAATGTTTACGGAAACACTTTGTAAATTAAAAACGTTTTTGAAATAAACTTTAAAAACACATGACTCTCATTTATCGGCAGTGGTACAGAAAATCTGCTGGTGAAAGAGCTGCAGAGTGAAGCTTTTGTCAACTGTTGGAAACTCAGTGAGAACGCATAAAGCAACGTTTGTACTTAGTCGAGATTTTTGTGTAAAATACTTTCTTTACTTCACGCTTTTTGCGTGTAGTAGTGTCACGGGGTGCAGCGTGTAAACAAGACTTTTTTAACATAATTTAAAATCGTTTAAGTTCTTGATTATTGGTCGAGTGGTAGTTAATACGATTATATAGAGAGGTTTCTCGATTTGAGTTCTCATTTCAGGCAATATCATACTAAATATTGAACATAGCTACTTTTTCGCAGTTTCGCCCACTTCTCAGCTCCTACAGAACATAGCGTGATGTTTTATAGCCTATAGCCTTCGTCGATAAATGGACTAACAAACAAAAATAATTGTTCTATTCTAACCATTAGTTCCGGAGATTAGACAAACTTTTCAGCTTTATTATATAAGTATGGATGAGAACATTTGTAAGGATAGATGATTGCTTATGAGTTCCACTGTTTGACGAGATAGCTCGATAAGTTACAAGCCACGCTTGAAGCAGCTCATGTTCAACACCAGCATACTGCGGGACGCAACGCTTCGAACGTTACATTATGGACTATGCGACGTGAATGATTAATAAGCTGTAAAACATGATTTTAATGAATGTAACAGTTCCCCTAAATGTACAACCTGGATGTCTTCAAGGACTGAGTGCATAGGGTGCTCAAGGGTATATGCTCTATCGTAGGTCGCATTACCGCTTACTACCATGCTAGCGGATAAAATTCCGAAAAAATAAGTTAGTGACTCACCCTTACTTTGCACGGGTATTCAGTACCCCGCTAACGACGAAAAGGTCGTAATATTCCAATATTTTCTCTTTACTTTTCTTCCATAAGTACCTACCTTCACCTGACATTAAAAAATACAAAATTACCAAAATTGGTCCATGCGGTGTTGAGTTATGGGCTTACCAACGATTTTTTTTATATTTTTGCGATTCATTTTTATATTTATCATTAGATTCAAGTGCTTCCGCCTAACAGACAGAACGATAGCAAAAGAGAATAAGTATTTTAAGTATTTATTATCAGTACCTATGCTACATATGTATGTTATTTTATTGCAGACAGTTCTAACTTTATTTATTTCTCACTTACTGCAGAATCCGTCCTTAATACGCTTCGTTGATAGGTTTTTGTGTAAATTTGATTTTCATCACAGCGTAATAGCAGTGTGGACGTGCGAACTCACTTATTGGGTGGGTAGCATTTTACACCCGGCTTTTATACCCGGTTACATTGTACGGTACGGATAATACGTGTTAGACTTTGTATAGTTTGCTGCTATGTTATTTTGTAGGAGAATTTATTAGAGAATTGTGGTGTAGGCAATTATGTGATATGGGATTAAGATAACATCAATATCATTCTAAATGTTTAGTACATATTTTCAGTCTCAGACCTTTTTATGTTAATTATACATCATGCCTAGTTTTCTACTGAGTCATTCCAAGTTACAATTTAATAGTATGAACACATCAATACTAATTAAACATGAATCTTAAGTAACTTCAATAATAACTAGTAGCGAAAATTATACTGCTCAACAATATTTCAAAATATAGGTAACGTGTGCAATTGAAAATCAAACAATGTATATTTTTTGTAAATTTAAAAAAGATGTCCGATTCTTAAAATAACCGACCTCAGTCGAATATAAAAGAAATTATTTCACTCTTTTTTTCTGCATGATTTCCTCCGTACGGAGATGAACCCTCCATTTTCCGATAAGACGTGATCAAGTAACAGGGAAATGCAATTTTATATTCATGTCCCTAGGGAAATAATTACCCACATAATACGAGTAAATACGGCCCATGATTGAGCATGATAGGGTAAAAATAATGCCTTATCTCATCTCTATTTATTATGATTAAAATGTTGCTTTAATCAATATTCTTTTTACTTTCTGCCTAGAATTACGATACGATATTCTACCAATATTATATTTATATTATATTTCTACCAATTTTTTTCGTAATAGGACGGAAAATGAGCTGACGGATTAACTGATGGTAAGCCATTGGCGACGCCCATGCACACCCGCAATACCAGAGAGGTTATGAATGCCTTGTCGGCCTTTTAGGGATTGTGGTTTCCGAGATTTAGGTATTGTAGGGGACGTTTAGGTGTCTGGTAACCTAACTCACACGGAAAAACACAACACTGTGGTTGCTTCACGCCGGTTTTCGGTAAGGCCGCGTGGTATCACTTCGGTCGAGCCGGCCCATATGTGCCAAGCTTGCATTTCTCGCAAAAATATTTTTAAATACTGCGTTAATACAAGTGTATAAGTTCACTATTCAAAAGTTGGTTTGTTATATAAGTTCTAAAATAATACAGTATAATGTAGTATTTCTGTAATTGTTATGTATGTCTACATAAATCCTAATCCTTTTACTGAAAACAAGCATAAATTCATGTTACTTTGTTAAAAACATTTCTTCATATCACATTTTCTTGGTACAAGCTTGCAAATATTTATGAACGCTAGCCTGCGCGTCGCATATGTGAAAAACCTAATTAAAATACCAGACAAGAAAAAGTTGATTCATTTCTAATGTTGGTACATGTTTCTGTATATATAATGAAAGAAAAAATATACCAGTATGAAGACGGTCCTTCTATCTTGCTACTTTTTCATACTTCTTTATTTCTGTCTAATATTAACCGACTTTAATTGCATTTTTTATGTTTTATTTTATTCGTACTTCAAGATTGCAGTGGGAGCCGTGTCTCTTTTTTATAATATGATTCGTGAAACAATAAAACATATTGATTTAAAAATACTAAAATCAAGGTATGGAACATTTTTTTTATTTAAACTAAAACAGACATTATTATCTTTTAAAAAAGTTGGTACTTGAAAAACCATTTAACCCTCCAATAAAAACACAAACGTTCCAATAGAAAACGGCGTGAACGTTAAAAAAACAATGTCAAAGAAAATTTAAGGGCACATCACTTTCATTTTGGCGTCCCCTGCATGCCGTGTGTGCATTTTTGTTGTGCCCGGGCACGTGGGCACAATGCATCTTAATGAATGCATTCCATAGTCACGCGGCCTCCCCTGGGCCTTTTGATGTGCCAGGGGACTGTCTGGTGTTTACATGTATGCTACTGACATTTGGTCCTTGGTCCTTTGGCCCTTGGTCCTTTGATACAGAGAATACATGTCGTGTTCAATTTTCTATTAATCATAATTTTGGTAATGGTTTAGGTAACGGAGAGTTATGGTGGACTTTCTTTGTCTGATGTCTATTAATTTTAATAATGTAAGTTAGCACCAGATTGTTGCTTGTAAAAAAGTAGTGTGATTTAAATTTTTTGACAAATTGTCTATCTTTTTGTTTAAATTCAAATCATTTAATCCTAAGTTATTTTCTCAACATTTTCTCATCTAGATAATCTTTTTTTTAACCTTACTTAACATAAGTACAACATACGGTCTATCGTAAATCTTTATAAAGTTCATACTTGGAAATAAGTAGTAAGATTAATTATTAAGAAAAGTACCCGCTATTGATTGACTATGTCAAATACTAGTAAGTAAATGAGTAAGTAAGTAATTTCTTTTGAGAATATGGTTACAATATATGGTGATAGAGTGATACTATCATAGTACTACGGTCATAGTATATAAGTGGATACATACTTTGTTAACATATATGTATATGTGGTCAATACTCCAAACAAAACAGGAAATCGCGAGTGGATTAATCCACTAACAATTCTTATTTAATCAACATCACATGAGATGAATCCCGATGAATATTCCGCCATGTCGATCTTTATTATGTTACTACGTACGATATCTAATAAATCTCCGTTCTCAACATGGCCGCATAATCCGCAAATACGTTTGTGTGTCACACACGATGTTGTATGAATGTTCCTATTGCATGGACACTAATATTAGATTTAATCTTAGAATGGAGAAGAAGATATGTTTTTCCTGAATTTGTGTCCGTGCGTAAGCGTATGTATATACCTACTTGTAAGTATTGATATTCAAATACTTCATAATTGTGAAGATCTTTGTCGATAGAATCAGTTTTTTGTGAAGTAACTGTTTGAAGAAGAACTTGACTAGTTTCAAGTCATGCTAGCGACTAATATTGATGATGACATGAACAGCATTGCATTAAAATGATGTGACACATTTCAATTCCCTATAAAATCAATTAAACCGTTACACGTAATAATGATTTATAAAACTAATCTTAAAAACATAATGCGTACCCAAGTACCATCGAAGACACCGTTTGATTTAACATTAACATTAACTACACCAAAAAGACCAGATTATTAAAACTGGCTCATAGGACCAAATGGACGTCAGTATGCTTTATTACTTTGTGTGCTTGTGTGTGTTACTACATTATGTATAAAAGACACAATTTCGTTAGTGTAGGTCCGATCGCCCGCGGCCAGTCTGCTTAGATGAAACACTTATTAAATGTACGCCCGTACGTAATCATTGCGTATAAAGATTATTTTGCTACAGAAGGGATGTAGGTTCTTAATAGTTAGTTATTTTACCTTATTTTAAATGGTAGTGTAAAAACTTTTGTTTATTGCTAACAATTACAATAAAACGTACAGTCAGTCTTTTGAAAAAAATCTCAATAATTATTTGCTATTTTGTCGTATGGCTGCCAAATTCATTCTAAAGCTCAAAAAATATGTTCATTTAATAAATTAAAATTACTTATTCCAAGTTATTGAAAGTTAAGTCGTGTCGCCAGTCAATGCTTATTAAGATAACGGAAAATTCTAGACTTTCCCAGCACCAAGTTAGGCATGAAGCCAAAAAAAACTAACCATACAACATAATCTTTGTATCTTCTATTTTAATTAAGTCCAGTGAAACCAGACGTAATATTCGCCCGTGTTCATACGTGCGTAACATAAGAGCCGCCTGTGTGCACTAGCCTTTGAGGACCCTGTATTGGTTGACACACGTTGAGATGATGTAGGTACTCTCATAAGGGAACCGTGCTAAAATGAATATAATCTGATGATTTTGTAGACTTATTTTTGCTTCAGAAAGCATGTTTATATTTAAAACGAGAAAATTTTCATCCTCGTGGGATTTCCAACGTATTAATTTATATATGTTCCCTTGAAGATGGATTGAGGTAAAAGGGTGTGTCTTTGAGGACGCAAAAAAGTAATTTAATGCCAGACTGCCTGGTTGGGTTGACAAATTATGGTGGTAAAAAGACCAGCAGGTATTTAGGTGAGGTGGATAATCTATGGGGTTTCTTGTCGTGTTTTGTGGTTTAAATTATTTTTGTCTCACTACTCCATGTTGCTTTTCTATTATCTTTACTGTAGGTAGCTATTACATAACCATAGTTTTCTTTTTAAAGGTTGTCATTTTTACAGTCCCTGTAAATAATAAAAAAATGAACGTATTAAATTTTCAGTATTAGTTAAAAACAAAAACAGACCTCAACAATTATTTATATCACTCAATTGTTCTAAAACTCGTCCAGGCATCTGCTACGTTTCGGTCCAAACAAACTTTTATCCGCTATTTAATTCCCATTCAGCCTCAAAAATGTCATCTCTCGCATTAATCATTCCGCGTAGGATTCCTCTTGGCGTGAAGGTACGCAGGGCATTTCAGGCTTGCCCTTAATATACAGTGACGTAATTAACAGTCGTTCCGTACTTACTGCCCATTTGTCATAGGGTAGGCAGGTTAACAGGTCGTTAGTTTAACACTGGTTTTCAACTATTATATCTTTTATGGAAGTCATTTTATAAAGTTCTTCGTTCAATTTGTATTATTAGTCTTAATGATAACTTTTGATACGCACCTTTAATGTGAAATTTAAGAAAATAAGAAAGAGAAGAGAAATAACTTGAATGGCTAAGGCATTCAAAATGTATATGTGAATGTATGTGTGTATGCCTAAAATGTATATGTGATCAACAATTAAAGTATGTATTTTGTGTTTACCCAACATATTGCTGTTCCAAAAACAATAAGACTATTAACAATACGAACGCAATAATTAACCAGCTACTGGACCACCCATTTGTCTCCAGAACATCCTATTTACAAACAAAATACGCATTTTGGTTCTAATTAACCATTTCGAATTGGTGGAAACCCATTGTAGAGGGGGTCGTGTTTATTAATTACCATGTTAGTAATTATATTACCCTAAGATTTTCGCTTGCAATATATTTGAAGGTATTTGTACTGAACATCAACTCGGTAAAAAAAGTCCATATAACTATTTTGGTAATACTTAAAGTAGCTTTTTATTATGTCAGACATTACTCATATTATAAAGCTAATCACCCAATAAAGAAGTGGTCAAACCAAGTCGTGCAGTAAAATATGAAAAGTTCTTGAAGAAGTTAAAAATATCATGTTATATCTTGATTTCCTGAAAGCCTTGAAGCCTTCAGTTAAACATAGAACTCATAACACAACAATCCCTCAATACAATCAAGTAATTAAGAGCCAGCCGGCAATGACGCGGCGTCCATTTATCATAACGAGGCAGGCAACACTGAAATATATCAATAGTAATCATTTTCCTTTCCCCTTGCATTTGTTTTGTTTTCCGGGGTAAACGTATGTCCAGTAATGGTCTTATGTGGCGCAAGGAAGGATGACACGTCAGTTTTGTGAGAACATTGGTTGGTATGAAATTTTGATGACATTTTATAAAGAAATTATGGTATCTTTCACCTTACTAGAAACGTCTGGAGACTCTTCAAATTTGAAGGTTACGTAATAAATTTTTTGCTCGCCTAAAATTCTTCTGCCATTAAATAATTCCCCTCCATCAGATACGAGAATAACTACCCACCTCAGAACTCAAGTCGTTTCCCTAATGCTACTCATCAAGAAGTCCGAATTAAATTTCGCCACTTGAAAAATTATTTCTGATTGCGCCTATTAACATTAGACCAGGATAGGGTTGGTTATCGATGGCTTAATTTCCAAGAGTTATTTGCATCGAGTCAAACGCGTGCCGACTTAATTCCTCCAACATCTGCATATAAATGGATGTAATTTTGTACTGTGACAGCCCTGAGGCATTCCAGACAAATGTTTGCAGTCAGGGCTGTGTTCCTTCCGATTATTGGGGGACACTAATATTGTCTCGTCTGATTGTCGGTACTGGTTTGTTTTATGTGCTAATGAGGGCACCCCTACGCGTTTGACGAATTCAAAAGTTAATTTAGAAATGGGGCGGTTGAATATATGAATGTTTTATTAACCTCCCCTACTACATTTTTCATTGATTTTCTTTGAGACGGGTAGTTCTCGAAATTGGGACAATTTGTTACCGTTCCTAGCTTGGTCTGATATTTTGCTGTGCCCGCATTATCTGTCTGCCAGAATTCTATCGTTGCGTTTTAAGATTGGTTCAATTGTGTCAGTTTCTCAAAGCAACGTGTTACTTCAAATGTTAGGCAGTCGTAACCTCAAAGGTATTTTCAGAAGAATGCGGTTTTGGCAATTTTTACGTTGAGGTTTGGATATTATTTTTATATACGAAAACCCTGCGTTAATCAAATTCTTTTTGCAGGGTGTTTGTGAACCTTCGAAATCCAGAAAATTCACATAAAGAAATAGAACAATAATGGCTATTTAATACTCATTTTCACTTACTCCAATTATCCACAACAATTAACCAAGGTTCCTAATACTTAAGAAAGGCCTTCACAAAACTTGCTTAGTGTTAATATGATTCGTTAACTTGGTGTCACTTCGCCACTTAATCTGCCTGCCAACGTTTTGTGACATAGTAATTTGTATTCAGCGCGCAAATGTTGTAAGGCAGAGACCTCATGTTACATATACTGACATACTTAGTATGATGACGTATATGTTGGTGTACTATGACGAACATGTCCCTTTTGTGACATCCAAAAGGTGGTTATGGAAGAAGGTTTTTGTTTATCTGTATTTTTTAGGCTTTTTCGGAATATAGCTCAATTATGAACAGATCTTTATTTTTACTTTTGATCCGGTAAATTAATAGACATAATCAACTAATTATTGGTAAGCAACAACGGACGGATAGTCACTACACCAGAGGTGTTGTGGAAGGCCTTTTGGGGGTTGTTATGTTATTAAAATTTAGAGATTTGTGATTGAGCTGGGGAAGGTCTGGGCCTCCGGCACAAAGGTAAATTTTCAACTGATTGATATCAGTTGAAACATTTTGCTATCATTATTAATATGATAGTTAATATTTACAGACCTATTAATTCCTACAGCATTTGAAAAAAGGAACCCTTGGAATGATCCAACATTACACAGCCAAATTCCAACAGAACAAAACACTGAACTAAACATTTCTTTTCCTAAATTGAAGCACGTATAACCCAAGCCTTAAGAGACTTCCTAAAGTTTTCTTCACAAGGCAACGACTGTGCCAGCTCACTTACACAAGGTTCTATCTCCTTTGAGCTGCGTAAAGATTTACAACCTAGTCGCAGTAATTGGATGAGTCTGTAAGGTGCTATGTGCAAGGGAAACTTGATCGTATGGTAGATGTTAGCTTAAGTACTGAAGGTTTTAGTAATTTGTGGAAACCGTACTATGGAACTAATTAGTTGATTAACTAACTGAGTTAGTATGTGATGAATGAAGGATTGGGTTTTGTTTTTTCCTATACGCTGTGGTTGTAAGATATTTGGAAGTGTTTTCCGTTCAGTGTATCGCAGAGATCTTGTTTACTGTAGGATAATGACGTTTGTTTTGAGTGGGAACAAAATTTAATATCAAATGTATTCTTCCGCCCTGCTTGGGACTAGAGGGAGTGTCAGACTCTTACTTACTAAAAACACCCCACTCCCAGGCTTGGAGTAGGAGAAGAAACGCGGTACATTATTGTGCTGGACCCGCAACCCCGGCTGAAAACCTTTTTGAGTAAATAAGGTTCTGTAAGCACATAACTTTATGTACCTTTGTGTATTATGTGTATATTAAAGTTAAGATAAATAAATAACTACTGCTGCATGACGTTACAGTTACAAAATATACTATCCACACAACCTCCCTTTGCACTAGATAAACCCAAGTACAAACGACTGCGAAAAGTTCAAAAAGCAAACCCCATAGCAAAACTCATTTTATTTGCCCCACATATACAAGTTCACCACACGATCATACTATAAATATAAAAATAACCCAACCGCACGACTTTTAGCAGTTAAATGTTTGAAACACGAGTTTCAAGTTTCACTTCTCGCTATGAATGCAAGCATAGGAGTTGTGTTAATGAGATACGAGCAGTAAATATGCCACGCAAATGATGTGCCGACTACCGGCACTTTTGTACTTATTTAGTTTGCCGTTTTATGTTCTAGGTAAAGGGATGTGATATTTATGAGTGTGTGTATTATGTGTTATATTTTCTTCACGTCATATTACATATATTATGTTCTACCTCTTTTTAGTGTTTTAGGTACAGTATTTGAATTTAGTATTTTTTGAGTAAAAAGCGTTACTGAATGATGTCTGAGGTACCTATGTTAAAAGTGTGAAAGTTAGACCACGTTTATGATAACCAGCAAATAGCCGGTGTAACTTGGTATGGAGGTTTTTTGAGGGGGAAAATCATCACCTGGCTTCTTTCGCCCAGGGTGAGGCGAAAGGGAGTGTCAGACTATTACTGAATAAAAACCACAACCTTCCTTCCTTGGTTGAACATCGGCCCGGTTGGGCTCCATCTGTGGTTGTTTATTGGCTCTTTTGAGGTTGACATGGGGACACAATAGAAAAATGGAATGTTGATATCGAAAAATTCATTGATAGGTATCTACTTTTCTTATGGAAATATCGTGTTAAATACACTACAAAAATTTTAAGTTAATTTTGTTCACCCTCATATAAGTAAATCTATAAACACCCTGCAATTTCACCAAAATCATACACAATGGTCCCGTGAACCGTTATTATAGTTCCCAGTGATATTATATTACTAATTGTTAAGAGTACTTGCCATAAATACAGCTTACGGGCTGTCCTATCATTCCCTATAATGCTGGCTTAATTTACTACCCTAATATGAATGGCATAGAAACAATTTTGTTATGATATAGTGGCATAGTTTAATGTTAATGTAGGTTAGTAGGTATTAGTTGTTGAAACATGACACAACAGGGTGGTATCTGTCTACTCCTAATGGTCTTAACATACAAGCGTCTTCCTTGCGTCTATAAACCGGGTTTTTTTTGTAAGGGGAAAATCATCTAATGACTTCTCCCGCCCACTTTCTCCGGGCGGGAGGGAGTGCCAGACTCTTACTGACTAAAAACCCCCTGTTCCTTCTTCTGCTCTGGGCCGAGGTCGCGGTGCTTCATTGCGCTTACCCCGCAAATGAAAAAAATCCCTATAGGTCCCGTCTGTGTTGGTCTATTGGCTCTATGAGGCGCGCACGGAACCACGAACGGAACACGGAACGGGCCTGGTTAAAAAAGCTAACACATCACGCGGTATTCCCAGGCGGTCACCCATCCAAGTACTAACCGCGCCCGATGTTGCTTAACATCGGTGATCAGACGAGAACCGGTGCTTTAAACATGGTATGAACGTTGGCAACGGGATGGATGCACGATGAACACGCTGCTGGTTGTACAGCGAATACGCCGCGAATATGCAGCTGATTTGTCATATACGACCTAATAGTCGCAAAAACGCAATAAGGCGTTATTTTCTTTCGAAAAGCTTGGTTATACAAATAATTATTGTATGCTTCAAAACAGTACATTTTGTTTTTCTTTGTGCTGTGTGTGTACACTTATAAATTCATACAGTACAGTATCCGCAGTCCTTTGATTTATTATTACGTAGGATTGTACATCGCGTATTTATCTAGAAAAATTTATACCGTTGCATCGGTGTAGGATTTCGACTTAAATTGTTAGTGCGTTTACAGACATACAATTTACATAAGGGTCTCAGAAAATCATTTTTTTTATTACTGTTAATTTTAATCCTTTGATAACCATACTTCTGTTTAATTTTGTAATCCGAGCTTAACAAAAACATTTAATGATGACTCAAACTATTTCTTGTCACTGCTAGCACCAACCATTGGTTTATGATGCCATACAACAAAACAATTTCCTTATAAAAAAGAACGATTTTATTCTGAAAACAATTGCCAAGCACATTAAATGAATGTGTATGCTTATATACTACATCTAGATAATCAAGTCGGATTCTATTTAAAACATTATTGGTAGCTAATATTTACTTCGCCGTAAATAGATAGAAAACAGAAAATGTTTATGCATTTGTTAGTAATGCAATATCGGCACTTTTGAATATTCAATGTCCTATTGAAATGCTGTAAATTGCAGCTCCATTTTAGTTTCAAACTCTCATTGAATTTTATGAAAACCTCTTTCGTATTTTTTTTTCTATTTTTAAACAAATTATTTACAATTGTTGTTTTATTTATGAAATTATTTTTTTATGTCAATAAAAGGCTGCATATTGACAGGTTAACAAACAGAATATTTTTTCTGTAGTTCTTTTTTCAAACATAAATAAAAAATATGTTATCGACATATCGATGTATAAACAATAAGTAGTTTTGTATAAACAATAATCTACGTATAAATTTAATTTTTTTTTATTTCTTATACGTTGTTAATTTTTGATTAGTATAGATTTCAATTCCCTTAAACTAAGAAACGTCTTCGGACTTTTAGAGTTCTCATTATTTTTGAACTCTAATTTCACGTTCAAGGCAATTTCTTATCATAACGGTCACTTATAGTATCAGGAATCCTAGTTTAAGTGACTGTTATTATGTTGTGTTGTAATGTAAATTTTTGGCTCAATAAATATATTATTTTGTATTTGTACTATGTTGCATTCTAACGAGTTTTAGGTTTGCCTAATAATAATATGTAAAAGGACAACGGGATTGACATCACCTCAATATGTTTGCATAAATATATTAAAATTAATAATATAAACATACTTATTTACTCTTAACATGAATGCATAATTAATCGAATGATCGATCCTCATGCTGGATAAAACATTGTTAACATTGTTAATTAATACATTTGCAGTGAAATAATGAATTAATCTTTTTTAATTAATATGAGGCTAGTATTTCCTGTATCAATATTCTGAGAAGTAAAAGAAACACTTTTTTCCTTTAAACATTTATATAACATAAAGGTGTTTATTCTCAATAATCTCATTTTCTTTTACAAAACAACTAATTAGGACACGTAAAATCGTTTATAATATACAACATCACTTTTTCATCAGGGAATAACAATAGCAAAAAATAAATACTCAATGTTTGACTGTAACATGTGATTATATCAACGCTCCATAAGATCTCCGTAGCTATAACAATTACAAAATACAAATTGGCAAGCAGGCAATTTTATTTGCGTAGCCTGCTTTTTAATTTGTCAAAGTGCCTTTGACACGGGCGGTATCGCGCGCCGGCGATAATTTCAAGCCTTTATCATTTAAAAGGGTAAGGGTGCAAAATTCTCATACTTTGTAATTTGTATAAATTTACTGTAATTGTAATTTTGAAAGTGCACGCTTTTTTGTTTCCTTTTTTTAAGCCCCTCAATTGTTGTTAGCGTTGGTGCTAAATAGGAAATTTTGCGTGGTATTTATTTTGAAAAAAAAACTCATTATTACACATATTTCACACTATAAATTTAGGGATTGCATTCTTAGTTTATTTAATCGAAGCGTGATTGTGAAAAGATCTGTCCTGGATAAGAATTATCCAGAACTATAATGTTTCAAAAAAATCCGGATAGATTTCAGCCTGGAATGTTACTCAGTGTGTAAAAGTTTACCTAATATAAATAGCAAAAAGTTTTGTTTTGCCTCTAATATGCACATTTTACCTACCCATCACCGACTGGGAGGATTTATCCAATGACTTCTTCAGCGCTGGATTGGCAAGAGGGAGTGTCAGACTCCTATTGACTAAAACCCAACTAGCTCCTTTTCATCCAGTACATTATTACTCTATGCCAGCCAGATATCGACCCTGGTGGGCTCCATCTATGGTGGTATGATGGCTCATTTTAGCGCGCGCGGAACCCAAAGCTCGGTGCTGGTTCTGATCCGCAAACCCTCAATTATACCTACCCCTTTCTTTTATTCTTTTGTTTCTTTTTTTATTTCATATTTTGCCGGTTCGTTTGTTCGTTATTGTTGTATTGTGATATTAATATTTTGAATAGGAGTATCTGTTGCGTAAAATTGACGTGTCTCATTTTTTGTTCTCCAATGTTTGTAGGGCTATAATGGGTGGTTCGGGTTTTTATCACATTACTAAGTACTTAAATTTTGCGATCTAAAATGAACGTGTAATTATAATTTCTGCTCGATATTAAGCATAATTTAATGCTATACCTTTTTAATTATTATAAAACCTAATCAGTTATTAATAACTGAAATAGAGTTATTTGCGTTAGTAATTTTAATAATAGGATTATGGTTTTAATCGTAGTATTAATACATAATTATTAACTGCCTGTTTTATATTTTATAAAATTATTCTAATTAGATATTTTTACACTGTAACATTGTCTAGTTTTGACGAGTATTGTGTATGTGAAATTGTATGTTTGCTAACGAACTCACAACAAAGAAGAATAGATCCTAGTGTGGGGCAAAATTTTTGTTAAGGAGAAAATAATGTTATGTTGTGTGTCTTCTGTAATAGAGGGTGGTCCTCCTTCCATAATTATTTTTTATACGAATTACCTGATGGTAAGCAATCCGTGCCGCGAATACCCGCTGCCGTTTAGGGATTAATATTTAGAGATTTAGGGATTCGGAAGGGATTGGTTGAGGAGAAGAAGAATTGGGTCTCCAGTAACTTCACTCACACGGCAAAACACAATGGTTGTTTCTCTCTGGTTTTAAGTGAGGTGGTCGATTACTACGGTCGAAACCCAGTCGTGCTGGAAAATTACTCTCCCCTTCTTAATACAAACTACTGAGAAAGTTTCTCAAAATCAAAATTTCTCTTACTCGCTAGTCACATTAGTAACAGAATATAACGGACTTGACTCTTACAAGACAACTATAGTATCAACATAATAAAGCACCAACTTCATACACTTCCTCACCCCTCAATCATAAACCTAATATTTCACACTCAAAACTGTAAGCTCACCATAATTTACACACAACTTAATCCCACTTCATTATAACATTTCCCACCTACCCACATACGTTAGACCCGTTGACTTCACAATTAACGTACCACCAATGTTCCTTTGCGCGTAAAACCCGAGTAAAACAATAAAACATACTCTCAATATTATGATAAGAGCAGGGGATTGTAAATTTTCGAGGCCCTGGATTATGCTAATAATATGAAAATCCGGTCCTTGTTCGCTGACGACAAGTGTGGCGAAACATGCGCGTGGCAACCCTAGGCACCGTGACGTCATCTTGTCACAGCATAATTCCCTGTATTGACGTATATATTTATGAAGACGATGTTCTTTACACGAATTTCACCTAAAAGCGTCGTGGGCGTCCGAAAATGGAATTCCGTCATTTATTTTTGGAATAGACTTGTGTAAATTAGTTTATGAAACCTCTGAGAGGTGCTAAATTAAAATTTCTGAAATAGAAATGACAAAAAGTATTTATATGTCTATAAATAAATTTTTATATTTATTTAAATATCTAAAAATACTTTTTACTTTTAAACACTAATGTACTTTTTTATTTGAAGTTCAAAAAGGTACATAAATGTGCGGCATAAAAATAATATAACATTGTAACTGGTGTCTATATCCACAAAAATAGGCTTCGTGTACGTATTAAAAAATAGGCCTGAGTATATTTATCCACCTCTTTGTAGACTATTCTAGGGGATCAATCCAACTTTATAAAGTGGTGTATCTCAAATATAAAATATTTTGTCTGTCACTCGGTCAACCCGACACATTATGCTCACTAGTCTTGCAACAATTTAAGCCTTGAACCACTCAATGAAACTAGGATACAACCATTTATAATTTAATTATATATGTATATAAATACGGTGTAAATAAATACTAAACATTAATAACGGGAGTGAGATAATTTTATTTAGAAATGTAACGAAGCGTTTTTATCGGTTCGCTTGAGCCTCTGATCATAAATACGCACAAATGAACGGAAAATTGAATTTATTTCACGTGTTTATGAACGAATTTGTGTTTGTTTCAAATTTTAGATAAGTGTTGGCTCGACCAGAGTGATACCACGGCCTCACAGAAAACCAACTTGAAAAACCACAGCTTTGTTTCGGCCTGTAACTGAGGTTGCAGGAGGCTGAATAATTCCCCCCTTCCCTCCATCCCTCCCCAATGCTTAGGTAAATATCCAAATTCCCTTATCCTTATAAGGCCAGCAACGCACTCGTAACTCATTTGGTGTTGCGGGTGTCCATGGGCGGCGTCGCTTGCTTACCTACCATCAGGTAATACGTACGCTCGTTTGCCGCCCTATCTCATTAAAAAAATTATTAAAGGTTGTGCGATATTTTTTTTTCAAGCCAGTGATAGGGGCTTATGCGTTCAGAGCTTTAGTTTCGAAATTCACAGTCGTAAGGCTGGGGCTATAGAGCTCATTTTTAAACCTAAACCTTTTAAAAAGTGATCACAAATAACTCGCCTGCTAAGAGTAGTAATTACAAAAGTATGTTATGTAAATAAGGCTTATATTCTATATTCTGTTCATGTAGGGTTGGAGAAGTCTGCTGCCCAGTGTCTAGGATCTTATAGGGCAAAGGAATTCTAGTCTACAATTACTACATAGTTCCTTTTAGCGTATCATACCGACGTTACAAATACTCTTTAAATAATCCTCGAAACTTAAAGAGAATCAGTTACATTTAGTTGTAGTTTGTTAACCGTTGGCATTGAGCCAAACCTGACTCACCGGGACCTTGAACTGTGTTCCACTTTATTCTGTCTGGCTTTTATTTATTTACACTGCTTTCGTAGGCTTTACAATCTTCCAAATCGTTTTTACTTAAGTATCTAGTGTTTATTTATAAAGGTCAAGGGATTTGGATCTGTGAAAGACTGACTAAGTGCCATTTTATTGTATTTTTGTGCAGAGTTTGTACTTCTTAAATTAAAAGATATTGTAATGGATTTTCATTGTAATTTAAAAACAGTTTATTCTGTTATTATTGTTTGATATTCGTTTCTGATAAAAATATCAATAAATTAAATTAATATTTTGTGTCAGAAAAACGCTCAGTTGGGTTTACAACAAAAAGATATTTTTTTTAGGATAGGGTGGCTAAACAGCAATCGGATCACCTAATGATAAGCATTTGGCGCCCATGTACGCAAGGACTAAAGTAACTAAAAGTACGTTGCCGGCCTTCTTGGGGGCTGTTAGGAATTTGATGATAAGATCATCAAGGATTGGTCTGGTAACCACTGGTAACAAAATTGACGTTGTAAGCATCAACAAAAACCTGCCATCATTTAAGCCTTTAAAAAGGAACATATTAAAACAAACTCACAAAGATCACAACAAAAGATGCGAAGCTTTGATTTATAAAAAATAATTCCCTAACATGTCTTCCCATTGACATAATCCCCGGTGTATGACGTCACTCATACGAGAACAGACGAGTGTAATCCGTAAATAATGATGTGCTTGGAACAACGCAAATTATTTTAAAAAACTTTGCATTGATGGAGGCGGTGCAATATTATTATGCTCTGTTTGAAGAACGTTTCGTTTTTGTCTTTTTTTGTTTTGTTTTTTAGCGTGTTTTGGGTTGTTATGAGAGTTTGTGAGAGTCGGGGTAGACTGAAGGTTAGGCGTCCTTTTTTGCTAAGTGTAATGTTGCTTGTGTCCATGGCTGACGCCAATTGTTTACCCTAAGATGACCCGTATGCTTGTTTGCTGCCCGTTTTTGTGGAGGGAAATCATCAAATGACTTCTCTCGGGTATGGCTAAAGGGAGCGTCAGGCTTTTACTGACTAAAAACCCCTCGTTTCTTATCCTGCTCCAGGTATTCATCATGTTAAGTCCCATCTGTGGTGGTCTATTGACTCGTTGATGCATGCGCGGAACGCTACGCGCTGCACACAAACAAGCAGTACTAAGCTATTATTTTTTAATAGGTCTTGAGAGACAGATACCCTCATATTCAGTAGTTGCTCATACCGTCACCTATGAATCTACCTTGTTTATTATAATTTAAGCTTTAACCCCACACAACCACACCCCATAAATAGAGTACGGAGGTAAGAAAATTACATTTCTTAATTCACTAACAGAATATATAAGCAAAACTGGGTACTTTAAGTTACCCAAGTAATATGAGCGGAATCGCTGTATAAGTATTATTTATTGCGCAAACTGTGCCGGGGTAATTATTTAGGAAGCTACCTCCCTCCCATTAAGGGGGAGTTATTAGAATGGTGGTGTTTGCGAACCAATGAACCGCGCATATTTCCTTCGTTGCTATTGAATTGTTTGGTGTTAACGGCCCGTTTCCGATTGGATGTGGGTTTAGTGTGTTTTAATTTATTTCTCTATTTATCTTTGTTTCGGTTTCATAACGAGTTTTGGCCTTCTAGTGTAAGTCTATTTTGAGATGTGGTCATTGGAAAATGTTAGTTCACCTTAAGATTATGTTTTCGTTTATTATGAATGATTATTTCGCTGTTATAATTTACATAGCGTTGACATATATTTACAATGAAACGCTCTTACAATGGCATTTATTCAATAGCAGTATCGTGCTGATGTAGGTACATTCTCTCCGTCAAAAGGCGGGCAACACATTTTTTCCATCTTCAATCCTCCAATCCTGGCAACTTCTGGTGCAACCAGTGGCGCCTTTAACGCACTGGCAAGTCCTCTGGTTTATAACGGGTATCTATGGGCGGGGCCGAATGCCTACCATCGGGTGATCCAAGTGCGCTAGTTTACCACCATATTCCATAAAAAATCTTTTAATATTTTGGTGCTCAACTGTATACAATCTATTTTCACATCAACAACCTGCACCTGATGATATGAAACTGTTTTAAAGTATTATCTTCTCTTATTGTGACATTTCAATAGCAAATCCATTTCCTAAATGAATATAACGTGACGCGTTATATTGCATTGAAACGCGTTATTCCGAAAAGTCAATATTGCGATGCGTTCCATTAACAAATGCATGTATGCCCGCGTTATCAGCGGGGACCAGTCGACGAGGCGCGGAGCGCAAAACACACAGTACTAGTATCAGTAAGATTAGTTGTTTTAAGGCTGATTTTTCAATGGTTAGATAACAGTTGACTTCGGAATAATTATGATGCTGTCGCGTCAGAATGTTGGTATAAAACAGTGACAGCAACAATTTTGTTCCTAAGATAACATTTATCTGACTATTGAAAAATTAGCCCTAAGTAGTAAAACATGATAAATTAATTATTTTTCTATGAGTTTACTTCTTCATTGAATGAAGATGTGAATTCTATGATGATATAATGACTAGTAGCTTATGTACTAGTAGAATATAGTATGGAAGAATTTTAAATCAACTAATTTCCTTGTCTGTTTTTCACAAAAGTTTCTTACACGAAACATTTTTAAGACGAAAAATAGTTTGTCATTTTTTATCAAGAATTTATAAGTCTAAGTAAAGTAATGACTACAGTAAAATAAATAAATTAATTTTCAATTTGAAACTGTTTTACTGTAACCCCTGACACTACATCGCGATAGTGGCTAGTCGGGCGCCAAGTGCAATATCCGCTTTGACCGCGCGTTCCGCTAATTGATTCCGACTCTATTCACTACAAAACATATTGCGAACACCATTTAAAATATTTTTGAAGTATGGCTCCGAACAATTGTTCGCTTTTATTAAAAACTTTATGTTCAAATAGAAACTATAAATTGAATATTATTTGTGTGAGTTGTAGTAATAACGAATGAGAAAAACGATAAAAATTGATAATGTTGTTGTAAAATAATACCTTTGCGAAATTACTACCGAGTTTACACGGTAGCTGGACAATTGGCCGCCATGCGACGTGCCACGGATTTGTTTCCCGCACCATTATCAAATTCTAATTGAAAATTTTTACAAGCATTTCATATACATATGTTAATAGATAGGTACGTTTAGAGATAAGTCTTAATATAGACCTTGTAGGGCGCAGCTTAAAGAAATTATGCTGTAGCATAATTTTATAAATTACTAGCTACTTTTGCCCGGTTTCATCCGGCTTTCGGTTCGGCTTCATTTGATTGTAGCGTAATGTTTTATAGCTTATAGCACTCGGGAATATTGTAGCCATCAATTAGTGAAAGAATTTTGGAAATCCGACCAGCGGTTCAGAATATTACTCCCTACATACAAACTTACAAATTTTACCTCTTTATAATATTAATACAGATTATAAATTTGCTTCACAATTTAAAATTAATTTAATATATTAAAATCATCTGTCACTTTGTATATAAAACATTCTCGCAAGTACGTACTCTATGTTTGTGTAAAAAACACCCACGGCATTGGAGAAAATACTAGTACGGGGAAACGCTTTGATAAAATGAACTGTATTTATATATAATGAATCTGGTTCAAAGTGAGTGTTTTGATCATAAAAAATAAAATAAATAACACGCCATATTTTCACTACAAAAACTACTATTTTTTTGGGTTTTTAATTTGGCTAAGCTAAAAGGCTGGTTGCAAAATGGTGTAATCATCTATTTTTGTATTTCTCCACAGTTTATTTAGATGGATCCCCTAGGCGCCTGTTCGGTTTAAGTTGTCAGCCAAAAATATATTTTACGATAGACGTGGGTTCCTTTTATTTTGTTTATTGACAACTTTCATGCTGATGTTAAAATGTTTATCGGTAGCTTTTGTTTTTGCGTAGGCACGGATTCCTTCTTTTGTATTTTTGTCGCTGTTTTTATGTGATTTTTACTGTAAGTAAGAGCTTCGTGTGGTGAAATCGTGATGCTATACAAGCGTCCTAAGTGACGTTATATGGAATCAGTTAAAACTTTTCTAAAATAATCATTTCTAGTAGATGAAAAATAATTTTAGTCAAACAAGACTTGTAGCATTACCACAGTCTAGATTTTGATAACCTACGTATAAAACAAAAACTTTTTATCCCTCTTTATCAAATTAACTTAGGTACGTAAAATAAATCGCAAATTTCAGACATATTGTTACTAATAGAAATTGACTGATATCAAAAAGTGTTTATATAATTATTGATTCATTCTAAGTCGATAAATTACCTGTAAGTGTTGTCCATACAAATTTTTAACCAGTTTATCGATTTACAGATCAGCTGTTGATAGCAATCGTTGCAGAACTCAGTTAATTTTAATAAAAGGGATGCCGACCGTGCGTCCACTGTATTAATTGCTTGGAAAAAACCAATCGGCGCGAGTGTTTAGCGCCCGTAGTCCGGGAGCCCGCGACGGGGTGCGTGGAACATCGGCCTGGTTATCAACAATGTGTGCTCGACATGTTCTAGAAAACAGTTTATATAACGCGTTGAGCGACGTGTATTGTGATGCTTGAACTAATTCTGTTCCGTTGGAATTGTTTTTACACCTTCGTTTTTCATGTAGAGTACGTATGTTATTATATTTTATGAGTTTTAATATTATGTTTCATTTAGTGTACACTAGACTGCTCATTCTCTAGTTTCTTATAAATTACCATCCAAAGATCACAAGTTCCGGAAGAAATCACTTCCTGTGATAATACCGCCCATTTGTATAACTTACAATAAACCTTAGTAGTAATAGCCTTCCTTATAGATTTGTAAAATGTGTGCGATAAAGTACATATAAAAAATCATAAATAAATGAATAAAAACACCTATGAAATGTAAAAACATATATTTTAGATAGACACCAAAGTTTAGAATAATAGACAAATATTCTAACAGTTATATCAATAACATATGCCTTTTTTTGTTAAGAAGTACAAAAAGTGCAAAAAATATCAAACGATTTTTAACAACAAAGTCAAACAATAAACATTCAATACGAAAAATCATCCTCTAGTTCGAACTGCAGGTTATTCAACCATTAACACGGTACCATAAAAAATCGGCAAACGTAACAACGGTACACCAAAGCGACATTTTTCACAGACGATGATATTTTTATATTTATTGCGCCAACTCCTGGTCTATGCGACCGTTAAAATTAATATGCCTTTGAACGTTATTGCTGGGAGCTTCACAGGATTTTTTACGTACACAGAGAAACTAGCAATCCAGTTTCTGGTATTTTATGGAACGGAAAATTCTCAAAAGGGAAAATGCATGTGAAAAGGAAAAATGGTAATTTGATGGTACTCCGAAAAACTGATTTAAGGTTTTATTGAAATTTGCTTTTTTTAAATCGTTTTTTATTGGACGCAGTTATTGCTCTCCGTAAAATTTCATTTTTATTCTTTTGTTTGAGTTTTATTAAAATGTAAATTACCTGAAAAGAATTTTACAATGGCGAGATGTGCAGTAAGAGCTTCAGTAGATAATGTTATGAAAATGAAATATCACTTACAGTAGATCATTTATTAATAAAAACAAAATAAGGTCATACTCAACTTGAGTTACACCTTTGATTTACTTTACGACTTATTTATAAATCACCGCATCAAGCGTGCGAAGTACTTTAAAACAATAAGAAATAATATAAACAACTATTACAGTACGTGTAATTGGCCCAATGTGCAAAGCAACCGCATTGTTGAAAGTTATCCTTCGTAAATTAGCCTCCACAATGGCCTCGCCCAAAAATAACTGAACCGGAAGTTGTTACTGAAAACGTTTCCTGTTACTGTGCCTGTAAGCATTGCTTTTATTTTGACCCGTTTTAGATATTGGCTGTTAATATTTCTGGATGGGTGACCGTTAAACGAAGTTTGTTTGAATAGAAGTTTACACAAACTAAGTTTTTAATGGTGGGTAAAAATTTTTTAAGGGGTTGACAACCTTTTTAGGTGTTGACCCTGTATTTCCATATGAACATTTATTTTTTTCTTTTATTAATATATCAAACGTGTGTAGACGTCAAAATAAAATATATTTGTGACCACTTTTATTCTTTCCGCCGCAAAATGGTCTTTAAATAGGAATATTGAGATTTATTGGTGTCAAATTAAGATTGAAATTTGATAAATAAGTTTAATTTCTCGAAAATGAAAATCTTAGCTTTTTATACTAGAAATGTGATTGACCTGAAGAAGTTTATGTCACTGATTTTGAATACAATGTTCTGATGATATAAACATATTTAAACACAGACAGTTATCCGGAACTCAGTGTTTGTGAATGAAAGATTTGTGATTGTAAACGCACCCTCTACTCAAGAAACGTAGTCCAAAAAATAACCTTCGATTGTATAAATATGTTTTCTTGCCTCTAAATAACTTTCTATTTAGATTGTTGATTTAGGATCATTGTGTTATAGGTAGTCCATATAAAAACCCTCGTTTTCACAGTAATAGAACTTTAACTCATGGTTCCCAAAATCCATATGTATGAGCCAATATATTTTTCCATCAAAACTTTACGAAAAAATACACATACCAATAGAAATTCATCATTCACAGTTTCCAATACTAGAATCGTATAAAAAACGGTCATGGCAATATCCATTGCCTTCAGGGCAGTTACGTATTCAACAGATAAATTTACCGCCTACTGAAAATCACACCTTACTCCCATATGAATAGGACTGAGAATCTGTTGCCTTATTTACTTTTGCAAGCCACTTCAAAATTTATGCTGGCTGAGGGAATTTAGACTTTAAGTTGATGTGTTACGGTTTGTACAGTGTGATTCATTGTCACAGTGACTAGATACGAAAGGTTTGTTGACGCAATCAACGTTGGCAGGTCACAGTACGGTCAAAGGTTCCGTTGGTATTTGCTCGGACATATATACATACATACGTTACATAAAGGCTGTATTTATTGTATATAGTTTGTTGACGCCGTTAAAGCCCGGTAGGTATTGATTAATGCCTTTGTATTTGATTGATTCTTTTTGAACCATCTGATAAAACGATTTGTGTTCACAAATTAAGTGTGTGTGTTTTTTTTATTGCGTCAAGAGGGCTTGATTTATTTTTTTATAGAAATCACTTCGTTTTTGTTTACCGATTTATTTAAAAGGAAAATTTGTACTTATTGAGACCTACATACAAAGGCAAGTCAATGAATTGTAATTTATAATATTATTGAATAAAATGCTCAATATTTTTGCTCTCTCAATATTATTTTTATCTCAGTGCACTGTACAATTTAAAAAATATAAAAACTTAACGTACTTTTATTTATAGGTAAAATAACATTTTCTCATCTCTTAGCTAATTAAAAACAATTTCAAACAAAATAAAAACGAGCGTAGTTGCTAGAACATATTGCATTATTTAGCGTAGCATCCGCCTTCCGTAGCATATACGCCGTAGTAGACGTAGCACGTGAGCTACGAAACACGTAGACTTGCTACGCGCGTAGATAGTATATATTTATTGTTAAACAGCGCCTTACTCGAGATGTCTTTAAACACGATAGCGAAATGACATGAGACATAGGCAACAGTATATTTCATATGTTTGGTGACCCACTTGATTCCAGTTTTTTGTTCATGAAATACATAATGTCGGCTAGCGAGCTGGCCATGGAGTCAATGGTACCAACTCGGTTCTTAACTCATTGATTCAACATCAGATTTGTTAGTAAGCGTGGCCTGCTTTTTTGTAGTTTGGTAAGAGTTTGAGAATTAGGTTTGGGGGTGGAGATGGAGATGATGGAAGGGGGAGGGGAAGGATTGGGCCTCCTTGGTTACGAAACACCAAGCAAGCGTAGATTATCACCAGGTTTCTCTGATTCCGTACTATCACTTCCGTCGAGCCGGCCTATTCGTAATGAAGCATCGTCGTGTCCCACATTATTTCAGTACTAATACTACATATGCTTTTTATACTAAGATGCTGTGCTATATCAAAATAAATCTCTCTCATAAAGAAGGACCAGTAAGTATGGTATAATATGGGAAAGGTTTCATGTTTAGGTCAACCTGAACTGATTGAATCTTCCCTACTTATTGTCAATAAATGAAAACGACACAACTTTATTCTATGTAATTACTTCGTCGTTTAAAATGCCAATACCTAAGCCTATTTCTGTAATAAAACAGATCTAGTACACCGTCATGAAATTTATATTGGTTGGTATTAATGTTTCATAACATTCTTATTTTCATACATGCTGTATTTATTTTTAGTTTTTATCATCTCGTATATAGAAATATTTTAATTCGATTTTCAGTAGTGAAACTATTTATGCCCTGAGTACCGCTACGTAGTGAATCATGTCTCCGTAAAACTTTCGATTGACAGTCTTAGATAAATAAGGATAAAAAAAACAAAACCAGTTTAATAATATCACATCACATCCAATTATTAACAAAAAAAAAACAATATATTACTACAAACCATTACCGTTCTTATATCTGCTACGACGTAGCTTCGTAGCTCCTCGCTACGCCTACGTCTGTTGCTACGTTGGATTATTTTCATAAGAGCATTATTTTTCTACTACTTTATATTTCAATACGAGCTCTTATTTGTTTGATGTTTAAGTATGTAATTCCCTTGTGTAGGAAAAATACTGCGTACTCACAAATGCTGGAATTGTTTACCTTTTAAAGAGATTACAATTTATTGCTAGAACGATACAGACAAAGAGGTTGTGTATTTTAATTTGATTTTTGTAAACATTGAACGACATAGTGTTTTTGAATGTATATTTTATACTAATAAAAATAAGTTATATTTTAATTACTCACGAATACTTCCCAAATTTAGGAAATGAATGCTTTTACATTATAAATTAATAAAAAATTCAAAATATTATTAATACAAAAACAAAGCTGTTTACGTAAGGCATCCTGAAAGCTCCAAAATTATTTTCTTTTAGGAATAAATAGATTGGAATTCGATTAGCAGGCGGCTCGCTCACAAGCTGTAAATGTCTCATTTGTCAAATTTTATGGTTGACCCGCCCTAGTCAGTAATGTTTTATTTTGCTAAGGACCCAGATTCGGATTAGAAGTGGATTCGTATTCGGTTCGTACTTCGCTATCGAGAGATTCAGTTAGACGATTTTGAAAAATCGGCAATTTAACTAGCCTTCTGAAGCGTATATCTTTTGTCATACATAAGTTTTGACATTCGCTTAACACCCATTTGCGGAGTGGCAATTCTTATACCACATCGACAATTTTTCGAGGTGGTGAATCCTCGTAATACACTGCTCAGCAACTGGCTTCCTATCCGATCGTCAGTCATTTAGTCAAGCACCATGAGTGTTATTTTTATTATTATCATAGTTCCAATTCGTTTTCCCTAATCCCCAAATCATCAACACTTCCTAACCTTACTAAGGCCAGCAACTTACTTCTAACGCTTCTGGTTTTTCGGGCATTCATGGTTGGAAAAGATTGCCCAACATAACCCATATAATAATAAAAAAAAAAAAAGCCCAGTAGTACGCTTATTACGGAAATAAGGCAGTATTTCCGTAATAAGCGTACAGACGTATCACGTTTGACGAGCAACCTGAACATTTTAAAGTGCTCACCTAAAAATATAGGTCGAGGACCTGGCCCGTTGGCCCTGATTCCACATTATTGATGAGCCTCAGATTACTTGATGTTGAAGTCGTTCGGTGATTGATATCACCGGTCGTTAGGGCCGATTTTATGTATTTTTCTTGCAAGGATCAAGTCAGGTTCGTTTATGACCCATCTGATGGTAATTGCTTCCGAAGGGTTAGTGTATTGGGCAAGTAAGGGTGAACTATTCGATCTTTTAAAAATATATTGCTCCTTGTAAGGTTCAAAACGTGTGCGATGGGGAAAAAAATTGTTATTTATACATAGGCAAATTTCCTTCTATTTACAAACATTTCGTAATTATAGAAATTTTGAAAAAATCCCACAAAAATCTATAGGTATGCTAAACCTAAACTACGGATTAAGTTATTTCGTAAACCAAAATTACCTAAAAAGGGCGATGCGACGGGTTTAGAAAATTGTATTTAAGAATTTTTGTTATTCTGGCGCCCACAAAAGCTTTGCTCAGTGATATAAAAATATTTTAATAAAAAGAAAAGACGTGGGTATTTTTGTGACGAACTTTATTGAAAATAAATATTTGATGGATTGAAACTTATTTACAGGAGCCTTTTTATAGATAAAATTGTCTGAAGCGTACTTATCCAATTCGAAAAAAAAACATTAGTACACGTTCAGGTTAAACGAAAACATATTTTATTCAGTGTAATGACATATCTATCGTAATATAAAATCAATATGAACTGTCTGTGACAATCCTTTGAATGTCACTCAAAATAAATACAGTACCAAGTGAATGAAAAAAAAATCTATCATTTCAAATAAACATGGAAGGGGGAAATAACTATAGGCCAAAAATGTTCACAAAGGGAGCTGTCAAAACCATCAAACCTTTGAAATAATGGCTGTTAGATTAACTGTACTGACGAAGAGAAATGTACTTTGTGTAACTGTCATTTATTATTTTTGTGATGTATAAATTTTTGGCCACTTTATCTGTTTGACGTACGACGCAATCGGCTGATTGTCCTAGTTATATCTCATTATTGAGACGATTTGTTTGTAACTGTACAAGTGGGTCCTTTAGGGTACAATTTTTGCTCCTTATATTGTCAAGATCTATGGTAAAACAATGGCGGAGTAAAATTACTAACTTCAGAGCTTTTTTGTCAGCATTGTTTGGCTTAAGTTGAAATCGGATGTTATGTAATCTTTTGTAACATTTCATATCCCTGTTGTAAAAAACACGCCATAACTTATTAATATTATTTAATATCAAATAATTTTGAACTTCAATTAACCAAGGCTGCATACTCAACACTGAAACGAGAGAACCATTATCTCATTACCTAATACACCGAAATTAGACCGACTTTTATCAACTTATGAATTTTGATTAGATTTATTTTTCGCTCAAAGCTACGGTAGCGTGGCCTCGTCCTTATTTAATTAATTTGGCATTTAATGTAATTTATCGCGAACCCTCTCGAAGTCATGATTTTCTTGCGAAACGTGTTTTTACAAATTAAAAAGGAACCCTTTTTTTGGGATGAAATGTGTAGTATTGACATTTTCGGTAGGTTTACTCTAGTCAAATAAATCGAGATCATTTCAGAGGGGCGCGTTGTTGATTGCTTTAATTGCATCAGTTGGCAGTGTGTTCGTGTTTTAATTATTTTTGATGTACGTCTTATCATAATATTTGCTTCGCTGCGTTTGTTTGAGACCCTCTCAAATTAAGATGTGATTGTTTATTCAGTTGTTTTGCGTTTACCCTTTACGTTTTACTGTATTTCTCAATTTATATTTGATTCTAAACAACTGTTGTATGTTTAGCATGTTCATATAACTTGTGCGCAGCTCTATGTTTTTCATATAGGATATATTAACCACCAGTGTTATTAATTTCTAAGAATTGGGTCTATGAACGAAGTAATATTGTAATATTAATTACATCGAGAATTTAACTTGTGTATATTTCACAGCCTAATAATCCTTTATTATTATTAAGAGCACTTTATGTTAAAAAGTTTTTCTTTGTTGTCCAACAAAAATTAAAACACTTTTATATATAATCATAATTAATTTAACGATATCAATAACAATTAAAACATTAATGTTAACTTTGACTTTGAACACTAATATTACTCACACCGATTCTTTTAAAACACTAATTAAGCATCGTCTTTTTAATTAACACTTCGTCCATAAATATTAAGTTGCTAAGTTTAAGTAATTGGCGATATTGTTACGTAAAACTTTGAATAAAATTGACCTTACTCAGTTAGCTAACTAATATTAAAACTTTTTATTCGCCATTTTAGTTTTAAAATGTTTTATTTAGTCTACGTTTTGCACAAACGGCTTGTTGGACTGGCAACATTTCTTTGAAAATATTGTCTAGAACATGTTTTTTTATGAATGCTCTACTTAGAAAAAAATTGTAGAGCTCTGTTCTTTTTATTTTTATGTGAAAGCTGGTGGCAATGTCTAAATAGAATATATATTTTTCAAAGTTGGATAATGTGTTATGTAAGCTAATCCCACATGCGTTTGCGAGGTAAATAATTGAAGATTAGCTATCATTTGTTTTTATAAGAATCTATAGTTCGTTCCATAATTAGAGACAACGATTTGACATTTCGAGTGTTGCACGTTTTTTCCATTTCATAAATAGTGAAGTCCCGCGACCGGTATTGTACGAAAGACCGAAATTAAATTCTAGACTTCGTGCATTTTAAAAGCTTTATTATTTTTAGCTACTTTCCCTGGTACCTTCCTGTGCACATACTAACTCAGTCGGGTTAAAATCACAATGGTAAGGAGGCAAAAGTAAAATAGTGACCCCCTTTTAGCAGCCATCAGTCCACGACGTATCATTCATAATTACTCTTCTCTTTCCGGGAAATCTCCAACAGCTTGGCTTTCAGCATAGGTTCCTCATTAATATAATGTTTTTCTTTAAGCCAGTCTTTTATATCGCATTTTTATTTTAAATTATTATTATTAATTCGACTAAACTATAAAAACATCACCGCAACGTTGTTTTATTATGCTCAGGGTATTTTATAAAAAACGGTATCGGTATTTTATGTAAAATATCGTACTCGGGCCCATCACTATGTTGAAAAATCTGGCTACATTATTTTGTAGTTTGACATTTGCTGTTGTCAAATTGTTGTCTCTAATTATGGAACGAACTATACATTCTATTACGACGATGTGTTGTGGTGGCCCGGAGGTTATGGAGCCCGCTTCTCATACATGAGGGTGTTCATCAGGGTTCGAAACCTGGCAAGAACCAATTTGACTTTTTCTGAGTTATATGTACTTTCTATGATTATTTAGACACCACTGACATGCGGTGAAGTTAAACATCGTGAGGAAACCTGGACTTATAATTTATAATTATAAGTTTGAAATCGCCAACCCGCATTGAGCAAGCATGGTGATTAATGCTTTAACCTTCTCCGTATAAGAAGAGGCCTTTGCTCAACAGTGGGCACTTATAGGCTGATGATGATTACGACGAACTTGTGTAGTTTAACGGGTGAAAGAAGCAGGGTCTTTCCTGCAGAGATTTTGGTGCTTTATTTTTAAACATAAGTATGTGGGGATGAGTTTCTGAGTAAATATTTTTTATTGTAATACTCGTTTTGTTTGATATCAGTGATATTATTATTGAAGGTGTGTTGAATCGAATACTCAATCCTTAAAAACAACGTGTATGCATAGCAAGGGCTAATAACTGTTTTGTTTTGCTACTTACCTCATATAGGATATGGTATGCAAATGTAACAAATGTACCTACATTTAAAAACAACACAACAAAAAAAAAGAAAAGTTAATGCTCCACGCCTCCGGATTTACCTTCCGCACTTAAATAGGGATGTGGTTGTTTTAATATCGACGTTTTTAAACATTGTATACTATAATATTTCACGCAGTTGAGGTACCCACCTCCCAAGTATGAGGGCGCGGCTTCTCTACTGATAAACGATAAAGGAAAACATGTTGAAGAAACATGGACTTAAATTTCTAATTATTATAATTTGTAATCGTCAACCTTACTTGAGAAAGAGTGATGATTTATACTCATTCTTTATCCATTTGCAAATAAATTTTTTCGCATCTGTGAAATATTTACAGATTGATGATGATGCGGATATTTTAAAAATAAGCACACTCTCTCTCTGTGGTTGTTAGTTCACTAAATTTGGCTAATTATTTTTTAATCTGTCTGGGGCCTTTTACGTACATGGTATACCAGATTTTTAGCAAGATACGTTTGGTATGTATAATTTCATGGACACTCTATATTTCAGAGAAAAATAACAACTTTGTTAAAAAAATCTTAGCAAAAAATGGTTACTGTTCACAAGATTGTTTTCACGTAGTTAGCATTAAAGGCACTTTGAAGTTCTCAACTCATTTAAGATGCGCAAACAATATCAAATGTAAACAACCCAAATGTTTTAAGCACTCAACTCTTATATTACTTGAGAAATATAAGCTTATAAAATAAAACTAGATATAGCATTCCAAGCAAGGAAAGTTATTAACACAGTTTTGCTGTATAGGAACTTTGAAATAGTCAATTTCCTTTCGTCTGTGCCACTATCTCAACAATAAAATTTTATAGACTCACTATCACCGTCGATAAATATCGATAGTCTAACTATTATCATGAATTTATCGATACGCATCAACAGCACTACTCATAACTTGGACTTAAGGTCGAATCTCAAACAAAACGCGACGCCGAATTGCCGGCAAATATGAGCTCGAACTTAGGTGGGCACTGAAATTAGATTTACGACTTGGAGAATTTTCGGAACTCGCCGGATCAGTACCAAACCTCCTGCCAGGGTACGCATTATCATATAAATGCGGAGTTGACGGAAAAATATTGCCGAGGTGTGCCGTGGCTCCACCTGTAGTCGGTTGAGTAAAATAGAAACGTGAGCCAAATAATACGGTGTTTAGCTGTAGGAAACGAGTGATTCGGTTAACTGTACTGCATGAATGTTTTATTTGCGGAACGTTGCCTCGGAAATGAGCCGTGATCATCTTTGTTTACACTTAATTCCTTTTCCTTTTTGATATCTCGATTGTTGTTTTATATAAAAATGTCTATTAGGCGCCGAAAGGTTTCTATTTGAGCTTTTATGTTCAGAAAATTGTGTTACACACACGTGCCTCTCCATTATACTTTATATTTTTGCGTTTCATCTTTGCATATGTATCTTGTTTTATCGCTTCGTCATAAAGTATAAAATTTAAGATTGTATACGTGCAAATAATGAAAATTGCATGACTCATGTTTACGCCCCCTGCAATGTAAGTAAAATTTTAATATATCTTTGTGGATTATCCATCGGAAATAATAAAGAAAAAACTTTCCATTGGGGGAATACAAAAAGGGTCATACATTATTTAAAACGTCTTAACCGTGGTTTTTGTATCAATAAAAACAAAACTTTGGATTCACTTTCAACCATAGAATTAATGGTATCACCAAAACAGTTTCTGCAGAATAGTTTTTTACCAAACCTCGGACCGAAACTTGGCAATGAGCCGAAAAGAGTACAATAAAATTTCGTACTTTATTGTGGCTTGTCAAGATTTAATACAAATGCGCATTTAAGTTGCCTTTACTACCAAAACGAGAATTTACTGCTACCAAAATGATATTTTTCTTCATAAATAAAGAGAAAAAAAAACACGTTTTTTAAAAATTTTTGCTACTCAATTCTTTTCTTTCCTTTGTTCCTGTATTCTAATTACTGCAGTTAACTTTATGTACGTACCTTTACAGTGTAGACATTTCGCCTACCACAATTGACTCAATCATCAAACAAGCACTGCACGTACCGAACCTACGTTTTTTCCCATAAAAACAAACTGTTTGTCACTAACGTTTGCCATCACAAAATTTCATTGCACCTCTCATATTTCCTATTATTATTTTTTGGTTCCGTAAGCGTAACATATAAAGGCCAAAAGGGATCTCTTTATACCAATTGTTTCGTCATAGCCTCATAATAAAAACCTTTACGGAGTTGGGGATTAATGCGGGATAGTTTCGGGGGATATTGCAGAGGGGGAATATCCCCAAGGATTGCGAGGTGGGTACCTAATAGTATTTATAATGCCGGCGTGTGGGATTAGGCAAGTACGTGAGGTTACCACGGACCTTGTTAGCAGAATGTGTTTATGTTGGCACAACCTATTCGGTTTTAAATGCCTTTTCTGGTTTCAATGTTAGTGTAGGGTCTTTATTAGTCTTAACTGTTATGCTCCGGTTCTTGTTTCAGAGGTCAGTGTAGGTCATTTTCACATGTTGCATTTTAGAGTGATCTTTGAATTTGGGTATTATGTGTTATTTCTTAGTTATAAACTTATTGTAGGCTGTATACATACATCGACTGGTTTTTTTGCCAAACTTCTGTTGATTTGCGGGTGCAAAATTGTGTTTAAAATAATGTTATTCTTCAATAAAAACTGGGTTCAGTATTCTGAATTGTTACAAAAAATATTTAAGTAATCATATACAGTAATGTATCTAATAATTACAGTAGTTAGTTATTAAATTCATAGTTTTATCAGATATTAACTTACCTGAAATGACAATTGGACTAAAACACGAAAAGAGGCACATAAAAAACAAGCATCCGCTACGAAAAAAAAACCATTACAACCCAACTGTCTCTTCCACGTTGACACAATGCGAACTTCCCAAATTTTATTACAAACGACCACCTGAATAATGCGTTTTATATCACGTACATGAATAAAACTAAGTTTGTAACATGGTGAAATGAAATTCACTAAGTTACGATTCAAATTGGCCAGCCGTATGCTAGTTTCTAAACTTTTAGCTCGGAAAAGGGATCATATCTAACAAAATAATAACGTATAGTCGGCGCCACGGTTCTAGCTCTAGAGTGTGCCACAATTTTATTTCACAAAGGTTTTCAGTAGAAAATGATTTTTGGTTCAGATTTTTAATAACACTGTTGTTGAAGTTAAGAATTTTCTTCATTATTATAATCGATTTAATTGATTTAGATTTTGTCTGCACTGTTACCGTGGTGGCTGGGCAACTGGCTGCCGCACATCGTGCCGCAGGTGCGATTCCCTCACAAAACAACTCTTTTTGTTATCCACAAATTGTTGTTCCAGGTCTAAGTGTGGTGTATATGTTTGTAAACGGACCCAGGACACAGGAAAAAAACTCTAGTGTGGGGCCCTAGTCAAAGTTTATTTAAAAAATACTAAATTTATTTTGCATTGTATTATGGTTGTCTATTTATTTTCCAGATTGTTGGAAGGTAGTTTTGACTGTTCCATACCTGATTCATTCGGTTATTACTTCAGATACTTATATAATTTTTTTTTATGTTTTATATATCTTCATTATCATAGTAACCAGTTCAACTTCAATTAAGATTCATATGTATGAATGCAAAAAATACAACTGCTCGCATATATAAATGAATATGTGTTACTAGATTTATAATACAAAAAATCACATTAGCTTATTATCAGACAAAGCCATGACAAATAAACCCAAATGGTTGACAATCACAGCATCATATCGCCGCCTAAACTAACAAAACCTCCTTTCTCAGCCTCATTTGACCAAATGGATCGTTGAATACTGAACGTCGATGGTCAACGTGCCATATACGGCTATAAGAATACCATAAGTGCTATAATAGCCTGCATTATTATCCTGCTTGCAAGGGAAGAAATGGGAACGTTTCCGGGATGCACGTAGCGTAAAACAAGCCTTAAAGGCATTTGATGATGCTCTTGATATGATGTAAATTTTCCTTGCTATTTTTATTAAGCGTCGTCTTGCTTTGCATCGCGTATGACTAAGGTTCGACTAGGTGAATGTTTGAAAGAATTTTTGGTTGTATTTTAATTATAAAATAAAATTTATATTACAAAAGGATAATTCACACTTTAATTTGACATATAATTTCTCAAAAAGGACATATAATTTTTTTAAAGACGCCAATTGCTATTAATGTAAATTTAAGACTGAAAATGACTATAGCTCGGATCATGTATCGATATGTGAATATATTTACCAAAAAAGTGGTTTATAATAATGACAAGTAGGTATATCGTATATGTAACAGTACGTGATTACGTGTTTTATCAACGCAATGCTTATAAAGATTAACACAAAAATGAGGCTAAATAATTGTCATTATAATTTATTTTTTGGGTCGTTTTCTAAAGTCAAGAATATAATTATATAAGCCAATTTTACCTACGTAATTCCTTTTAATGTACAAAGTAAGAGCATGTTAATTTTATGCCCGTAACTAGATTTAACGTTAGGCAGGGGTGCTTGTACTTACGCAATGAGATTATAATTACTTCTTATATTTTTCTTAATTTATAAATAAATGTAGAAACCATAATAAACTATCATCACCATCATCATCATTATCATCAGCCTGATGTCGTCCACTGCTGGACATAGGCCTCCCTAATTTCACGCCACTGAGTTCGATGCAGCTCTTCTCATCTAAACTATACACGTAAATAATTTCAGAAATCAAATTATCTGTAGGCGAAAATTAAACAAAAATCAATCTAGTAATTTTTGAGGTTTTCACATTCAGATAGAAAAATTGACGCAAAAAGGACTTGTTTATGTAAACACATTTTTTTATGTAATAGGTCGCCAAACGAGCAGACGGATTACCTGATGGTAAGCAATCAGCGCCGCCCATGGACACCCGCAACGGAGGATTTGGAGCTTTAGAGATTGAGGAGGGATTGGGGGAGTGGAAGGATTTGGCCTCCGGTAACCTCACTCACACGGCGAAACACAACGTGTTGAATGGGCTGTGAGGCCATGGTCATCACTCCGGTCGAGCCGACATATTTGGGCCGAAGCATGGCTCTCCCACACTTAGATAAAACAATTAGAACATAACAATCATATAATGTTGCATTGCAACAAAAGCACACCGAATTAATTGAAATAATATCACAAGTTCCCATCGTTAGTAGTTGAAACTACTCCGCAGCTCACACACACATATCTATTCAGAGTCCTAAAATATTGGCCAACTTGGAGGGAGAGATGCTTATTGAATTACATCTATCTTAACCCATTGTAAGTTTTAATGAATGGCGCTTTCAGGCTTAAAATCGGCGCACGTGGACCATTTTATGACCGGGGCCTTTATTAATTTATGGTCATGGGCTTAAAAATGTCGCCGTAATTTAGTGTATTTTAATCTTAATTAGAATGAGGCACTTTGTAAGGGCTTCGTATAAACGTTAGTTAGTATCCATGATAACGTGAAAATAACGGTTCGTCCGAAATACGGTGTCTGTAGATCGAAAGATAGGGTTATGTAAACGTACAAGTTCTTTATGTTTGTTTTATTTAAACATCGGTTTAAATTGTGACCTTAATCCTTTTACCTTGGAAGTTTAATTAAAAGAAATACTCCTGTATACAAGAATTATTTTTTATAGATTGTTTAATGTTGCTCTTTCATTGTTGTCTGTTTAAGTTTTTCAAAGAATTAAACAGACAAAGGTAACAAAATGTCGTTTGCCATTATTGGTTTTGCGTTCATTTTGTACTTTCCTGTGTATACTTTCACTTGATGTACATAAACTGTTGAATATAATATAAAATTGTACAGCAGTATAGTTCTCACAAAGTCCTTTATAACTGATAGAGTTATCATTCTGCCCAAAAACATTAATCACAGACCAACACAAACTCGACAGCCCTATCGCAGTTCTAAATCTTTGAGTTAAAAACTAACATTTAAACTAAACCGCAAAACAAGATAAAAATCTTAACATGAATGCTCCCAAAAGGATGGTTCATATACTAATCATACATAGTAAAAAATATATATTCAAATGAAATAAAGTATGCGTTCTTTGCCAAATACTGGACGTAATGCCATTGTGTGCACCCTTGGCTAAGCTCGAAACTGGTTGACTTAACCCGTCGCCCGGCGTGTGAGAAACGTACTACATAAATAATAAAACCGTAAGAGTTCTTTTTTGCATCATTCCGACCAGAACCCTGTGGGGTCATTTAGCGCTGCAATTGCTGATGTAAAGCGATGAGCGCCACGCCTGGACCTTTTGGGGATTGGGGATTTGGAGTTTTTGGGATTGCGGAGGTGAAATATTGTCATTTCGGTAACCTCACTCACTCAGCAAAACACAACGCTGTGGTTGTTTCACGCCAGTTTTATGTGAGGCCGTGGTATCACTCCGGCCTAGCCGACTCATTCGACCCACACTTAATTTACTTACTTACTTAATCTAGGTATAGTTATTGACATTAAATTGCAAACATCATAACTAAACTAGATTACTGCTAACTCATCTCGAAAAAGGATTGACGCAGTTCTCGTTATAACTTAACAAACAGTTAGTACTGAGTTTCAGTTAAAGTTTATCTTTTGTCAAACTTAGATTAGTTGCCGATTGGTTCAGAAACAATGTGGTTTCAAGTTATAGTTAAGATATTTGATGAATTAATTGTCTTCGCCCGAATTATTGGACGAAGGTATTCGCGGTTTCTGAAATTAATTAAATTTCATTAAGTATTTGTGATGTAATTTATTGTTCTATTGATATTCTGTCTATGTTAATTGAAGATTTTGATTTAAATGAAACTGAAGAATCTTTAAGGATTAGTTATTTTATTCGGAAATATTCTGCAATTTCTACCATTATCTGCTTAGCATGGCGGTTATAACATCTTTTTCTGTTGCTATTCGAGTGTAAGTTTCAAGTTGGCGTAATCCTATCTTTTTTTTTTGCAATGAAGCAGGCGGATATCTTGATCGTAAATAATCGATGTTGGCCATGAACACACGATTAGGGATTTGGTGAATGGGCATAGCGGAGGAATATTGAGCCTCCGGTAACCTAACTTCCGCGGCGAAACATAACGCAACCATTGTTTCACGTCGTTTATCTGCGAGGCCGTGATAGCACTCAAGTCAAGCCACCCCATTCTTGCAGAATCATGGCTCTTTAACACAATCTTTCCATATTAATTCAATGAGACTCATAACAAATTGACATTGAGTACCAAAAGGCAAGATATGCTTCTGTGCTAGAATGTTCCAGATAGAGTAATTTATCAACAAACTTTTCTTGCAAAACAAAATTAAATGGCACTAAGTATAATCTGCCAATAACTGCGACTAATGCGGAGAGACAGTTGCCATCAAAATCTTTGTTACCCATCAAAACTTTTAAGACGAATTTGTTCCAAAATAGCTCGATTTTCCGCTCACACAGATGATTAATTAAACAACTGGGCCTCCTCTACATTTTCCCACCAAACTATACTAAACTTTATATCGTCCCCTTTAAGTTCAGGTTACCATATTGCCAATCTTTATCGTACCATTTTAGTGTAGGGTTCGGAAATAAAACTCGATTATTTCGTTATCTATAAATGTATTTTACTTGTAACATAGTGTTCAATCTTATTTTAAGAAATGTGTAACCTTATTTATATTAAAGTCCTGTATCGTTTCCAAATAATTATTATAATTGTTATTTCGCATGAAACACTTTCCTTACTGTAATAGTTATACTAATATGAGATTAATTGAGATTTTTTTTAAAATTAGTGATTAATTTTACAAATTTCCACTTTTTATTGTAAAGATTATTTTTTTCCGAAACACCTAACCTAATTTAAGTTGAGTATCCATTAGTCTTAGAATAAGCGCACTGCGCTGTTGAATTTAACTCGAGTATTTTATACACGTAACATTTTTTTTACAATATTAGGCAATCCAAAAACGTATAAAATTCCAAAATTCCTTTGGCCCAAAATCATCACATGCATTTCAATTTTTAAGCAATTGACAACCCTAACTAAATTAAAGAAATATAAAATTCACTTGGAATATTTATCAAAACAATTTGTGCACACATATTTACTGTGTTCTAAACAAGTAAATCTTGAGCATGTAACGCAGACATCGCGCGTTGTTTTAGTCATGTGAGCTCGCCGGCAAACGTGGCATCTACCACGGGATCCCTTTTTTGCACCTTTTGCAGGTTTCTCGTTTAGGTCTGATTCCGATTCCACATCCATAGGGTCTTCCGTTGATGGAACAGGAATGTTCAAAAATTCGCTCATTTTTTGTTTTATAATCTTAGGTATCTTTTCTGCATTCATTTTTCTCTGAATTAACGGCTTTATCATGCTTAGAGCCAGTTCAGTTAGAAATTCACGACGCACTATACGCTCCTGACCTTTGTTCATTGTATACACGCATAGCGCGTTTATTGCCGCTATGTTCAACATTCGAAACAATATATTCAGTGGCCATCTGCGTGAATTTCTAGAGACATCGTGCCTTGAACACATTTTATCCATTGTTTCTACAGCTTTCTTTGTCCGATTGTAATCTACCAGTATTTCTGGCTTCAGTTGATCACCCGAGTTCATATCTATTGAGCAATCACTATGTTTTGTTGACATCAAAAGAACGGCTTTGTCTCGTTTACAAACATATTGGACCAACGTGGCTACCTCGCTATATCCGAAAAGCGACGATTTTAAAGACTTATCTTTAATTTTTTTGAAAATTCGTGGTACTTCATTTTTGTCTGGTTTTATAGCTCCAATTATAGTAATCTTCTTACAAAATAATTTATCAGCAGTCTCTAATGTCGTGAACCAATTGTTCATAGTAACATTACGGTATTCTCCTTGAATAGGATCAGTCATTCTCACAACAATGTCTAACTTACGGTTACTTACTTCATAAGGCCCAGGATTATCACCCACGTACAATTCCAAGTTGTATGTGTACGGATATTGGCAATCTACCAAAGCAAACATCTTCATTCCGGATTTAACAGGCCTCTTAGGCATGTGCTGGCGAAATCTACATCTTCCTTTGTAAGGTATAATTATGTCACCCAGATTTAATTCGTGACTAGGTGTGAAATGCTTTTGAAAATTGTTCACAACAATTTGAAATAGCACTCTGATTGGCGCCATTTTATCTTCATCTAACCGATCATTTATGGGATCGTTAAAACGAAGATTCTTCAACAAGAAACGATATCTTTGAGCACTCATTGCGAGGTAAATGGCTTCTATTCCAGTACCACTTTTTGAATCAAATAACTGTAAGAAGTTCTCTCGACTTGTTTTTAAGCACCCACTTAGGAAGAATATACCTAGCAGTGCATTTATTTCCACTTCATCTGTAAGTTTGGCATCTCTTTCTCTCGAAAATTTCTTCTGTTCTTTTATAATTCGTTCGTTTGTGAACTTTGCAATCATGTATATAGTGCTTTCGTCGAAGAATAAGTCGAAGCATTCGAAATGAGATTTGCGTGTTCTTGCAAAATCGTTAGGCCCTGGTGTGATGTTATGATCACTGTTTATCAAAGTTCTTGTTTCTAGGGGTTTTTTGAACCATTTTGTGCCATCAAGGGCTAAATAGTATTGGGAGCTCGATCCTTCAATTACATCAAAGACGGTTTCCCAGTAATCGTCTATATCTGTATTATCATCCGCTTCAGTACTGTATTCGGTGCTAGTGCTATCTAACTGCTCTTCAACATGATCCACATCATCATCAGTTCCTGCTGGTGCATCAACAAAGTCTTCTTCTCTATCTTCTTCAAGCCATCTGGCTATGTGAATGTCTGATCTTTGTGTCATTTTACCTGTAACAAAATAGCATTATTTTAAAAACAAAAATAATTTTAAAAACTTGAAAATTTAGATTTCGACATACTGTAACCACTGCTCAAATGAAGTCCAAACCAAAAACTAACACAGTTTTAAAAAGTCAAAATTATATAATTATGGAAAACCCGCTACTCGTCAACATTTGTACCACACGACAGAAATTTCAAACCGACAATTATTTTAAATCAAACGACTCAATGTTTGCAAAGAGTTAAAATCGTTCGTACATTAAATAGATGCAGACAGATTCAATATAAATACATTCAACTACAGATGGGGGAGAAAATCGAAGCGGCCGCCAGTCTGTGTGTATCTACAGGTCGCTATGATATGGAATGGGAAGCTCTACAACCCGGGGATTCGTCAAACCGCCCACGCGTTCCAAAGGCATAAAGTTCCTGAACATATTGATGCATACTTTATATTACCCAAACGCTAGATACTCGAATAACAAAACCACAACACAAACGCTTTGTGGCACTTCATGTGCCCCGAAACGCGCAACAATTCGCTACGTGTCTCGCCACAAAATTTGTGGCGGTGCGCATGCCACCACTAACCACAATGATTGCTTTTACCGTTCAATAACTAAGAACAACGAGTACCAACAAAGGCAAATTAAAATAAGCCAATCAAAAATTCAAGAACATGCGTAAATAATTAATGTCATGTCAATACATACGGGAACGGTCGCGTGATTTATTACGATGCAAACCGCCCAATGCACTTACTGACACAACCATACACTTCAAGCGCACGGCTAACACTGATGTTCCCGAATAGCCGCCCTAGTGAAATATTATTGACGAGATTTATTTATGGCTGCGAGATTCAAGGTGTACCCTAATTACTTGTATCGGACTTCGCTACATTCACAAGGCCACCGGGCGAAGGAAAGTGGATGGGTTTCTTTAGGTTTAAAGGTGAAACAATGTCCAGATGATTGTCTTCTTAGACTTTATAACTTTTTGAGTAATGTTCTTCACGCTTTTCATAACCTTATAATTATCAGCACTGAATTATCAATTTAAAAGTAATAAGTTAACTGTCTGAACGTTACAAGTCCCAATGGGATTTTTCTGAAAGGGGCGTTGTACCTGGAAGTACTTTTTTTAAAGTAAATAAAAAGGTCGCCCACCTCGGCAAAGCTCTTAAGCGCATTGGAAACGAAACGAAATTTCGTTTCATGGACAAAATTCATTCGCATCAATCGGTTTAGACAGCACGATGGCGGGGTGCTGCTCTCATAGAATAAACGTTGCGTCAGACGATGAATTCAATTAAGCCTATATTATTTTTTGTACAAAAGATTTGCAAAATCTGAATTTTATTATAAAAGGAAGTAATTGGCTTCGACATTTCTACTGAAGCAAGCTAGAAAGGGGCGAATTCCATGTACTTAACTCTGAGTGATAAAATCATGACTATTACCCTACTAAGGTCAAACATGGAATTTAGCAAATCTTTTATTCGTTTTACTGCCTTCTCGTCCTTGTTGGGCTTCGTGTGGGAATCTATTTTAATATACTTAACCAGCTATGCTTATGTCTATTAACAACGAACACTACACTCCTCTTGAATTATGTTGTCAACTGTTGCATCCATAGAGGAGACATAACCATACAAGCTTCCTTTAGTTATAGGAACAAATGTTCCGAGGGAATGAGAGAAAATCAATAATGTCTATATTGATCTTAGTTGTTTACAACAGCCAGAAGAAAGTTTAATTTAATATTAATCTTAAAAGCGTTTTAGGTGTAGTACATATCCGTCCTCAGGGAGCATCTAACCCAAGTCGTTAGCTGTATATCTTAGCACATGTTACGAGATATAAAACTGAATAGAGGACGCAACATCTGAAGCAACTTACTGTCAGTTGAACGCCGACATTCTCAATTCTAGTAGGAACATATTAACGAAGTTGCCGTTTTAGCACCTGTGCGGTAATGCCCACGCCATCACCCGCCATAAAATATTGACGTCCGAACTACTGCACAGTCGTCTGTCTGTCTATTCTATGACCGCGGAACCGGCGGGGCGGCTGCGGGCGTCGGCGGGGAGGTGGCGGGGTGCGGGCGGCGCGTACCTGCGCCCGGCGACTCCCGCCATGGAGGGTTTCTGTATTGATTATTTGAGGGCGTTCACTTTCGCCAGTGTTTTAATGCGAGCTATGAAAATGTTTTTATTGGCAACTTGGCAGCCCCAGCGCCAAACTGAATAAACAGACGAATAAATGTACGAAAGCTCTCGTAATGCCCGATTATTCATTTTATACCGTCTCGCTTATTTGTCGATGCGATATTTTTTTCTTCGTTTTTCGTTTCGGTAATATCTGTAAAGAGCCTTATTTTGTCGAAGGCCTCAGAACTTGGCTTTCAATGATTATTTCTTATTTCGTCTACTGTCATTTCTTCTTCGTATTTTATACATCAATAAATCAATTCGTTTTGAGGAGAGAAAGAATTGTGTATTCTTTTTCTGTGAATGTCTTTGTGTTGGCTGGTGATTGTTTAATTTTCGTAGTAGTGCCAGTCTCTGTTATATCGTTTGCGCTTTGAATCGTTAGAGGTCTTTGTTGTTCCGTCGAGTAGGTATTAGTGCTTTCAGTGCGGTTCCGCTTGGCTACAGCAGTCTCCAGCCAAATACTCGCAGTCTAATTACATTGTTAATGTTGCGTGGGATGAGAGAAAATAGTGTGTTGTGATATAACAATATTAGCTCGTACTCTTAATTTTTCGCGTGGTTACTATAAGATATTATTAGAAAACTATTTTAGCTCTATTTATTAAAATTGATTTTGCCTACCTTGTTTCGGATAATCTTGAGTGGGTGGTGTAATATAATGTTCTGTAACAATATCGAGTTTTAGGTATTAGTTATATTTTCTGTGACTCGAGAAAATATTATGATATTTTTGGCAACTCCCACAGAAGAGGCGAATGAGATTACATTCGAAATTGCCAATTTTGCTCTAATAACAAAATACCTATATATTATTACCAACCGATAGGTCCTATAAGCTTTAAGTGAAATGAACCACCGCGCACCGCTCTAAAACATCAGGCAAAACAGGTTCTAAGGTTATTTTTTTTTAATTTGTGACAAGATGTAACAGAAGAAATTAAATTAAATACAGGTACTTTTTATTAAATAAAATAATTTAGTCATAAGAGCAACAAATTACTATTATATTATTATTGTAGGGTTAGTTTTCTATACTAATATCATAAAGAGGTAAAATGTGTAAGTTTGTATGTAGGTATGTCTTTGGAACCACTGGTCGGTTTCCCAAAATTCTTTCAGTTATTGATGGCTACAATGTACCCGAGTGCTACAGGCTATAAAACATTACGCGACAATCAAATAGAGCCGAGCTATGAGTGAAACCGCGCAGGAGTAGCTAGTATTTCATATTATTATATTGGGCAACCCGCATTGAGCAAGCGTGGTGATTAATGCTCTAACCTTCTCAGTATGAGAAGAGGCCTTTGCTCAGCAGTGTGCATTTATAGGCTGATGATGATATTGGCATTATGTCAATGTCAGTCTTTGGTCTCAATAATAGCATATCTTTCTGATGCCTCTCTTTCATTCACAACAATCATACCTAGGATAAAATTCTTGCGAACAGTTCCAGAAACAAAACCTTAAATCATACGTCTCACACGTTCTAGTTTAAACCAATCAGGAGCCTTATTCTAAGGACGAAGTAGCAAGGCACGTTAACTACAGCGAGACACATCAGCCCGTCACCATTGAGGTTCGGTTCACGTCACTAAGGTCCATAAAGCCACATTGACATGTAAATTTCCAACGATAAAGTCTAAAAGCTTTTCTTTGAAAGCGGATTATGGTTCTTTTTGTACCCTATCTGTTTGTGCAGGTACGCCTATTGAAGGCCCGTCTTAAGTAAGGTTTTCGGGACCTGCAATCTTCAATGATTCATTGTACCAATTGAGGTTTTCAAGTAATGAATCGACCGGATTATCACGTCTTTTGGGTGATTTACGTCGCTATAAAACTTTGGTAATTTTATTTCCGTCTTTATGCTGCTCATCTATTTCTTTGATAAAGGTTTTGGGATTTTTAAGTGTCTTGGTAAAGTAACCCCGCTGATGTTTTTACGTTAGCTAGCCAGTATTTCGCAATAAGATAGAACGGGGTGGTTTTTAGTCAGTAAGAGTCTTTCACCTAGTCTTGCCTCACCCTAGGCGAGATAAGTCATATGAAAATTTTGCAAGTCCCCTCCATCTCAAAAAAAACTCGCCAGTCTTTTAAGGTTCTTTTTCAGTATATTTAAAAGAAATATAAGAATAATATTACCAAAAAATAAAAAGGCTGACACAAAAACAGAAAATTCATCCTTTACCCAAAATCTGTAAATCCAAGTTTGCATACAAATAAAACAGAGGTATCAGCGAGCTAATTATGACACGACCACCAATGAGTTTGTCAAGCATGGCGATTATACCACTGTCCCTCAGGATTTTCTGCAGCGGTTGACTTGGACTGAGGCCGGCAATTATCGACTTAATAAAGGAATACAACTTAACAATGCGCTTATTCCCAAAGGAGTGGCCAAAGTTTCACAGTGCACTCACTTTTGAGTTACGAAAATTGAAAGATATAGGAATTTGAACTTAAGATTACATGCAATAAGTTCTTTTGAGATTATCAGTAAACATCCATTTCGTAAAGGAAATTTTGAGTAAGCCGTTACAAATAACTACACAATGAATAATAATTGTCATCAAGATAGAAGTGTGGGAGAGCCCTGCTTCGGCATGAATGGGTCGGCTCGACCGGAGTGACAAAAAACCGACGTGAAACAACCACAGTGTGAGTGAGGTTACCAGAGGCCCAATCATTCCCCTCAGTTCTTAAATCTTTTAAACCCTAATTCCCAAATCCCCAAGCATTTTACTTGTTGCTCTTCTAGTGTTGCGGTGTCCATGGGCGGCACTGATTGCTTACTATCAGGTAATCCGTCTGGTCGTTTGCCGAAACAACAAGCCTGGAGCATCAGGTGTTGTTCCCAAACTGAAACTAGCGAAAACAATTACCAACAAGACATCAGACTTATGAATGAAAATAAACGAGTCTCGCAAAAAACTAATCAATCAAGATAAATTACTTTTCCATTGAAGTTTTCTCCTTCAATTTAGGTCCTCGTGTACCACTTAAGTGCACATCGTTCCATATATTAAGGCATCACAAAAACTGGTTCACTAATCGTTTATCATATTCAGTCTCGGTAACGTACCTGAGCAGATAATTTATGTGAATATTTCGCGAAGCTATCGGTAGGAAACATTAATTTCCGGAGACGTAACGAGATCGCTTCACGCACCTACACAGCCATGTTTTTTGATGGCGCATTTTCTCTTACTTGGATGTTGGAAGCTTGTTTGCATGGAATTATAATATTCAAATTGTTACGTTTTGATTCACACGTACTTTATATCAAGCATTTTTATACTGTTTCGCTATCTATAATTCGCTTCTTTACAAAATACTCCTATTCAATAACATTCAGACCATAAGGTTTTCCCCTCTATAATATGTTTTTTATTCCATTTATTCAAAGCGTGTTACTAAGTCTCGCTTTGCTGAAAGGAAATAAGTGTGCGGTCATTGCAAACGCGACCATTTCCCTCTTCCGCGTTATAGCGTGTTTTTTGTATTCCTCCCTCAAACGCAGTATTCCGTGCTCGTCTTTTTTGTTGCTTTTCCGCACAAAGTCCTTCTCATATCACGTTAAACGGATGCAAGGCTTTAACTGAACTCAAACAGTCTAATAAACGTCACATAATTCGTCCATAAAGGGGCCTTATTTTATTACTGGCGAAGACAAAATGGGTTTTTGGGGGCAATAATAAGTTAAAAAAGCGCCCCTTTCCCTAATATCGTACAGAGCGAGCCACTTGCTACGTGACCAGTGTCTTAATATACACCTTTCTGTCTAGATGTAGTATTGTTTGAATGGGAGACGTCCTATCAGCTGGTACGACAGTAATAATAGCCCTCGACAATTCTCCTGATTTTGGAATAGATAAGGAAATAGGATGCTGTTGAATCCTTCATGGTTGTATTGTTTCATAATAAGAAAAGGCTTATTTCATAGAAGTGCGTTAAGTACTTGGAAAAACTTCTACAACTTTTCTATGTGTTCCAAATTGAGACTTTGACGGCCCTACACTGAGGTGCTTGTTAGTTGTAATTAATCACATCAAAGGGGAAAATACCCCTTAATTGTATATGTATTTTGCGTCACAAATAGGACACGTGATATCCAGATTATAATTTAATTGTTATTTAATTAAGTTGCTTTTTGTTAATTAAGTTGTTGACATAATAGTTAGGTTTATAAATCATGAAAATTTTCGGCCGTAAAAGTATTTTTTATGAAAACGTCAACCGATGTCGTGGGTGCTTTTTTAACATACAATTTCATATATATCTATATCAGACAGACAGACCAACAATATGTGGATTACACAGAGTTGTTCCGTTGCACGTTGTCAGCCATTGACTCTCGTTTGCGCGGTGGCTGGGCAACTGGTTACGCGCAACGTGTAGCGGTTTCGATTGCCGCACGGAACAACTCCTTGTGTGATCCAAAAATTGTTATTCCCGGTCTGAGTGTGATGTGTATTTGATATTATATGATTGTAAACGCGACACTGGAGAAAATTGTAGGGCAACATTTTTTCAAAAATATAAAAGAAATATCCTTATAATGTCTGATATTATTTAGAAGTGTAATATTTATTTGAGCTCCTTGAACAACAAAGAAGTTTTTATTTACAATACATCCTCAATTTATAATGTTACCTGATGTATTTCCTTAGCTGGTTCATGATACCCCAGAGGTTAATTATGTAAATCTATCACAATTTCACTTCAAACCGTTGTTTCACGAATCATAAAATTACACCAATTCTTATAGGCCCTATCAGATTTATTATATGTATGAAGAAATTTTATGAAATAAATCGTAAGTCCCTAAATCGTAGGGGAATTTAATGAAAACTGGTGATTTACTGAATTCAGGGGTTACTAGTATGGCAGTATCGGTAAATTTTCGTTAATGGAATTATTTCGGATCCCTTTTAGTATTCGTTTCAGTCTAGCAATTCTCAGTACTATTTCCACCATCGCAACTTTTGAACTAAATTGACCCAAACACAGCAAAAATAACTTCGCAACGAATATTAAAATTAACTTTCCATGTTTCAAATACTTCGTTAATTTTGAAAATATTTTCAAAGAATGCTATAATTTTAAAATAACCCTAAAAAGTATTTCAATAAAAATGTTAAAAGATATTATTTCAAAAATGCTGCCGAAGCGAATTTTATAAATGGCTGTATTTAAAATGAGCTTAATACAAACAACAATTTTCGCTAAATTTAGTTTAATTTTTCAAAAGCCAATGTTCCCGAATTCTTTAAGACGGGATCTATTAAAAGCGACGAAATTAAATTCGCCGACTTACTAGATGAGTTTAAGATTATTTATTCCCTTCCCTATTTACGCATAAGCAAGCTTTTGTATTACCGTTTAGTGTGACTTTATTTTTAGGTGCGTAGAGACTGGTTTTGTTTGGTTGGTTCTGTTGATTAAGTTTGTAATTTACCTGTCAGGGGTCAATTCTCTCTGTGTAATGAATTCCAGTTTAAGCGCCCACTCTGACTATTTATTGGGCATCATACTGTAGTGTTAACTGATCTTTTTAATTTAAATCTAAAGAGAAGTTACTTTTGAAACTTTTTAAATATAAAGTCTGTAGAATCCTATATTAGTTACAGAAGGTTCCTTTATTATAGTCTGCTTTTATAATAGGGGTGATAAACGTAGACTTCGGTAAAATACTGAGAAATGATATTGGTAAGCATGGCAACCACACCCAACTACATACGAACGTTAACTTATAAACGGTTGTTATGTATGTACAAAATTATGTCATTCAGCTATGAGCTGGTTTACTAAAAGAATTTCTATCACGCAATATTTGTGATATAAGTTCGAGTTTCCATTAAATATTTAATATTACATTGTTTTAAAACATTAACGAGGTAGTCCAGTCAGTGTAATGGATGTTGAAGTTAAAAGGTATACTTTAATAATGAAATAGGAGATATTATGTAACAGCAATCTTAAAGTTTTTTAGGCTACGGATGTACCGACTGTTGGACTTTAGAAGAAGTGTATCTTTTGAACATTAATTCTAAAGTTTTACGGTGGCTCTCTCGTTTGTAGGTGCAAGTATTAACTTTGGTTGTAATAGGTCGAATGGTTAATTTTGAAGTCAGTAGATAAATAAGTTATTGCTCTTTTCTGTCATAAAATTGGGTGTGAAATTATCATTCACTAGCGACCTAACTTGGCTTCGCAGGGCTGCAATGCTCACAGACCGGGCCCTATAGGGCTGATTTTCAGCTGGGGTTGCGGGGTAAGAAGCGCAATGAGGCACCGCGACCTTGGCCCAGAGCAGGAAAAGGAACAGGGGGGTTTTTAGTCAGTAAGAGTCTGACACTTTCAGGGAGAAGTCATTTGATGATTTCCCCCTCACAAAATAGGGCTGCAATGCTGATACTCTATGTGGCCACTATTTAATAGATATTATTTGATTGCACGGTTGGTGCGGTGGTTGGGCAACTGGCTGCCGTGTAACGTGTCGCGGGTTCGATTCCCGCACGGAACAACTCTTTGTGTGATCCACAAATTGTTGTTCCGGGTCTGGGTGTCATGTGTATGTGAAATTGAATGTTTGTAACCGCACCCACGACACAGGAGAAAATCCTAATGTGGGGCAACGTTTTTTTAAAAAAAAAAAATATTATACATATCAAACTCCTTCTTCAATTACTCTATCCATTAAACAAAACCGCATCTAAATCCGTTGCGTAGTTTTGAAGATTTAAGCGTACATAGGGATATAGGGACAGATAAAGCGATTGTTTCATACTACGTAGTGATTGTAAATGGCATGCATTTAATCTCAGTTTCATAGTTTTTCCAATTTTTTTCCTAGTACTGTGGAATTGTTGCCTAACAAGCTCGTTCATCTAACTAATAACAACAAGATATCATATAAAGAACAAATCATTTTCATATATTTGTAGCAATGAATCATAACGTCGATATTAAGAATGAACTCAACAACAGATTTTAAAGCAAAGTACAACTTGCAGTCTCAAATTTGAAACCTAAAAAAATGTCTAAAATAAAGAAGTACTTACAAACAACCCCGCTGGCTTGCTAAAGCTGGGTAAGGGAAAAATATCCAAGTACCCTCATCGAATGCCCATTGGAGGGGCCACTAAACCAATCATTAAGTTAAACTCGCATGTTCGAACATTAGACGTTCCTGTCTATCCCATTACAGATAAAAGGCACTAGTGTCCCGGAGATTTCGATTGTCCCTTTCTTCGGCCAAAGGGCTGTTAGGGTTGTCGAAAGTAATTTGGGGCTTACCTGTGTCTTGAAATTTGGACAGGTGACTAATAAGGTCCGTGTGGTCTGTTGTGGTTACGCGACTGTTGAGTGGATTGGGTCGGCTTTTAATTATAAAGCTGTAAAATTGGGTACGTGGCTGTTTTTGCTTGTAACGCATGTTCCGTAATTGAATACTGTTTTAAAGTGAAATTGAAAGACATTGTGGGTGTTTCAATTTGATTGGTTTTGACTGTGCTTCGTAAAATAACACTTACGGGTTTAAGTATAAAGAACAATTTTACTTAATCATCATCAGCTTCAAACTAATTATAATCTAAAATTGAAAAAACAGACTAAAATATCGTAATTTTTTTGTTGTTTAGTTGCTTTTATAACCTTATAAGAAATCATATTAAATTTCACCACTTTAATCATGTGACTTTTAAATTTAATTTTAATATTTGGACAGCCCTGGCCTGAGACAGGGCCTCCTGCTTCCAATGTCTACCGACCATGACCCTTACGACAGTCGTATACATATATATACCTACATTGTTTCAAGGCAAAGACACTCTCGTATTGATCACTCTGCCCATCTGCTTCACGTACGTAATATTGAGATGAAATTTACTGATAAAGCTCCTCAAGTATCTATGCAAGATTACAGTGTCGTAGAATTCAATGGGAGTTACCTACAATTGGAGCTGTTCGTGTATTATTCTTGTTATTGTTAAAGCATATGTAGTTGTTTGATGGTTGTTCCGTGTAAGGTAGAAGTTTCATTAAATTCATGTGTTTTATATAATTTTCTTTTTGCTATCAGAAACTTTTTTGGATGTTAGTTAAGGGTAGGAGCACAATTATGCCAAGCGATTGTTAAAAATTTAAAACACATGATAAAAATAATTTACCTTTAAAATAAGTAGCTCACTATTCCTTGCAAAATTTCATTAGCTTCCTTCCTGAATTCATATAAAAAACACACCTTTATGGAATTCACAATAGATTTCTTAGGCATCACGCGAAAAATAATTCGAATAAATCCATCAGCCATTATGAACAATAACTTGTGCGAGGCACGTTAAAATCGCGGGGCGTTTCAAAGAAAATCGGGTTTTTATTAAATATTTCCCCTCCGAATAAGAGCTGAGAGCCAGCGCTAAATAACAGGCATACCGGACGCTCAGACGCGGAAAATTTTCAAATAAATATAATAACGATGATAGAGAATGCCCAGAGAATATTGAAATTATTTGTTTTTGTTTTAACACAACATTCTCTATAATAATGGTAGACATTATCGATAAATTCCGTCTCGTATTTATTTGAGATTTTTATCATATTTTCTTTAAGAAACTCCGGTTGACGAGTTTTCTGGGAAAACCAGTCTTCAAAGAATCTGATTGGCATACGTTTTCCTAAGTTATTTCTTAGAAAATGAAATTGACTATGTCTTATTTCAAAATCTTGACAGTATTATTAACTTGGTTTAACATTAAACCTTAAAGTTGGCTTACAAATAGCTTTCAATCAAAAAAGGTGTAATTATAAACACATAATCATTCATCGAACCTAATTCTTACAATAAAATGTGACTTCAATTTTCATAAAGACTTATGATGCGGTTGTCGATCGTTAGAAAAATTACTTATTCAGTATGTTAACTCATCTATGACAGACGAATCCAAAACTAAAAGAAAACGGTCTACAAATAACATAAGCTTTTCCTAATACTCTTACTATACATCAAAGGTATTATAATTGACTACGTATTTGATTTAAAAGGAACATGGATAATTTGATTTGGATAAACCAAAGCCTAATTGCCAATGGCTTAGGCTAATGGTTATTGCCTACTGGCCTATCTAGCATGGAATACATTATCCTAAACTCCTGCCATGAAGAATAAACCTGTTTAGTGATTATTTTAGCAATGGATTGTCAAAAAAGACAATTTCTACACTCTCTAAATATGAACAGGTAATCAGACAGGTAATTAAAAACCAAAATGTATATATAATATACATAATCCGCTAGGTAAAAATATATACAATATTTTGACGTACTTATAACAAAACAATACCCTGATTATTTTTTTATTAATTTATGTAGGAGTTTAAAATCGGTATATATCGGTAATAGTGACGTCATACAACATTTAAAATCAATATTTCGACAAAAGTATTTGAAAAGGAAAAAACCTGCCAAATCTTTTTAAATAAATCTACCAGGTTAAAAGATTGTATTTTTCCACTCCTTCTTTATTGAACGCCAATCTTTATTTAGATATTAGAACAAAACAACTATGTATTATATACATTATATTATTATAAACATTGGATCAAGTAATGAAAGTACATAATAAATTCATCGTACACCTATGTCGCGAACTCCGATACGCCGATCCGTCGATAGTACCTCCACTTAAAAGTTAAACAGTCGTTAGTTTTAAACTGTCAATTACTTACATATTTGTGTTTACTCCAATTATGTTTATTGCTTTTTTCTGCTGCAATATTTTGGCAGTAAGGCTCAGAATTACTATTCACATCAAATATCAGTATGTAGTTTAAAATGGCACGTGGTTCTTTACTGGTCCTATATCAAAATCATTTTGAGTATTGTTGAAAAACAACATCGGCATATATATAACATATTTTGAGGCTAAATAAAACAAACTCGACCTATATACACGAGCACTCTTATTAAACCTCACTAAACCTCCCTGATATATTGTATACTTGAAAAACATCCCTCACCCATCCATCCATCCATCCTTGTATAATAAAACTCCGGCTATTTTCCACTTGTGTACAAAATTTTAAATCATTTCTAACCAGTGACGCACATGATGTTGATTAAAACGACCCCGTTTGAATCCCCTTCGGCGATTTCTTTGTTTTATTCCTAACGCTAATTTTGTATCACAAAAGTTCTACGTGAACGCGTCCTTACGTTTGGTCTAAGTTGTAAGAGATTGGTTGGAAAATCGGTGATTGATTGATTGATGTCAATAACATACTTTTTAAAGCAAATTCTTTGAATTAAAATTCTTATCGACTTGTATCAATCTGGTGAGTTCTAATTACTAATCTCCTTAAGTAGTAGCCTGCAACGCAGCTTTCTCAGCTGAAAGTACATAGAAATACTCTACATCTGTCTCCATTTTAGAATGAATTTGTTATTATTTTTTCTAATATTATTGTTAGCTTCCTTCTTTGAAGCGGCTTTGCACGTATATAAAAGTAATGCAACCCGGGATTTTAAAAGCAGTAGCTTGCAAAACGATATCTTATAGCCTATATCTAGATCGCAGAAACATTGTAGCTTTCTATCAGTAAAATTTTTTTGTTGACCAGCGCAAGCGGTTCCATAGATTACCCCTACATACAATCTGAAATTTTACATCTTTATAATATTAATATAGACACAATTTGAAAATTAGAATATGAAGAAAAAACTACAATATCATTTGATTTTTCTTTGGCAACTTCTAGCCAAGTTTCTCACCCGCTTACATCTTCTACCTCAACGTAAAGTCGAGTACAGACAATAAGGAAGACGCCGGGAGGTGTCGTCCCTAGCCGCCCCCTCCTCCCTTTGATAATTTATTATTGAAACCTCGTCTCCATTCTTTTCTTTTGTAATATTGTCTCTCGTCTCTTATTTGTTCCGTGGTACTAATTTGTTTGTTATTTTTTTTCTTGATCGGCCCTGCTTTTGTATTTCGTCTAATGAAGTGCGTTTGAAAGGTTCGAGCTAAATCAACGTTCGAATCGATTGTAATTGGATGGGTTTTCGTGCGGTTTAGTAGTGGGGGTATTTGATGATCCGAGTGATGGGTAGTGCTTGTAGGATTCTGGATCGTTTGGTTTCAACCTTCTGCTATTTTTGTTCTTTTATTTTCTCTCTGCTAAAGCCTATGATATCTGTGTATAGGGCATAGATTGATGCTATGATTTTATTCTTAAGTTTACGTGCAATATACTTATTGTACTTAAAACATAACCTACCAAGGTATTTGTTTATACCTATAGCATAAACTTATTACTAGAATGTAACTTGAGTAAATTTCCCTACTCCCAAGAGAAACCAATTATATGATCACGAAAATAACAAAAAGAAACTTATAATACACAGCGCACAATGAAATATTTTCCATCGTAATAATGTAAGAATTGTGTTCCTTTTATATCTCCGTCGTTCAGACAACCTGCGGATTTAGGTATCATCTTTGTACGCACTGGCGAGGTTGTACCAAATTGGGGAAACTAAGGCGTTGGCAACGCGCCAGACAGACAGATATTACGTGTCTTAATACACACTAATATAATAAGGATGAGCTGATATTGAAGGATAAAGAAAGAAAAGGAACAATGGCCAAGTAACATGACCTAAATATTGTGTCAGATTTTTGTGATAAATAAAAATGAGGTTGTTTTGTATGAAACCTCTGTGGCATTGCTTTATTGTTCTAACACAAACGAACGAAATATAAATATATGTAGAATGTCAAAATGTAACTAGTAATTAATTACTTTTGAATATAAAAATGTTTTTAAGTTAGTCGGTTCTAGATGGTTCTGAAAAGTTTATCATTACTCATTATATTTATATAAGGCTGATTTTTCATTGGTCAGATAAAAGTTATCTGAGGAATAATTGTGATAATGTGGCGTCAGAATGTTTGTGTAAGTCAGTGACAGCAACAATTTTATGCTGCGAATAACAATTATCTGACTATTAAAAATCAGCACTTACAAAAATTTTAAAGATATATCAATCAATAACATATTATCTCTTGCATTTCAAAAAAGGTTTTATTTCATTCTTTAAGTCACAGACCACTAACCAATGGCTCGCTAAATTATTTTCATTCTATATTCCATCCTATGGCTATCCAAGGGAACAGAACAAAGTTATGTTTATCGGAGCTCCAAAAATTTGTATAAAAGTTACGAAACAGGTCGATGCACGTCAGTATTTTCATGAAGTATTTAATTAAAAAACAAAATGAATGCAATCTGAGGATCTTTTGTTTAAAAACAAGTAGTTTGGGAGAACAAACAAGCTGAAGTTAATTTCGATTCGAGCGGAGCTGACGAAATTTTTAATAAAAACATCACCTGTTCTGCATTTAGCGACTACAGGGACGTACTTGAGTAAAGTTTTGGAGGTGAAATTTTCCCGAGCGCTATACTCAGCCGACTCAGCCGACTAATAATAATGTTAAGATATAAATTTAAATTTTGTTGAAAAAATCAAAGAGAATTATGACGTCAATATCTTAATAGAACCATGTGATGTTACATACATATGTTGACATCGTTTTATTTCTCGTATACTGTTCTGTTAGAATCCTAAATAAAATTGTTCTTCTTTCAAATGCTTCTTAAGTAGATAATAGGATCTATTCTTAAGTAAATAGTACATGTAATATGTATACGTTTTTCAAAGACCACGAATAGATTCTTGATAAGAAATTATCAAACATATCCATATGCATTGGTAATATGATTATTTGAATTAACTATGAACGCCCTGTAATAGTTCATTGCACCCACAACACACAAACCCTTGATGTCCCAGGGGCGTAATTAGATTAATTGCTAACTTTCACAGCAGAATGGGCAGCGTCTACCAATGTACTAATAATATCTCATTGATTACCAATTTGCCTACGTATTGTGTAATTAATCCAGTATTCCCTTAGGATTCTACACAGAAGGATTGTACGCAGCGATGTCTCTGTTATTTGTGTAAGCGTTTTAGCGTGATCTGGAGTATGTAGTGTGAGTACAGATGTTGTGTGAAAAAATCAAAATCGAGTCGAAAGAAGAATGAAGTAATAGTGAAATTCTACTTAAATTATGATTGCGAAAGTTTGAATGTATGAATGGAGGGGTTATTGTCACTATTTTAATATTACAATAACCCCTATTTAGTAGTAGAATTCTTATTTTATTATGAACACAAAACTGTGTAAGTACGTATAGATTTTGTGACTATTTTACGTAAAAATTATCGAACGGATTTTGATAAAACAGAATACATATGTAAATCATACGAGTAGTCGACAATTGATCTGGATAAAGCAGGCAAGGCTGGTGATAGAAGCTAATTAAATCTAACAAAAAAAAAAGACATAAATTACTAACTACTATTGTAAGGTAAAATTACCTTAGGAAAAAGCTTGTCTCACAAACCAACTGTGACGCTAAAACAGTTTGACTTCTTGCTATTTTACACAGTCAATAACAATTTCTACAAAATTATAATAAACTAAAATATTCCATAAAATATAAAATTACAGGCGGTAATAAAATTAAACAGAATCTGGAACGTTTTATCCTGAATTTATTAGGCATAAAGGAGGCAGGCCAAATAAATCTGAACTCAAGAAAAAAAATTACTTGCAAAAAATCTTACGAATATCCGACCCTGTGCAGATGTTTGTATGTAGATGAAAGTAATGTTAAACTGGAGTTGCACGCAGAAGTTCCATTTTGGAATTTACATTTTTCAAGACAATGATGTACTTACCTTATGTTTTATTTAGGATCTTGTTTTTTTCTTTTATTTTTAAAGTATCAAATGACTTCTCCCGCCTTGGGTAAGGCGAGATGGAGTGTCAGACTCTTGCTGACTGACCAAAACCACACCGTTTCGAGTAGGCCTGCCATGAACTGTTGAAGCGTGAATCTTCCGGGCAAGAAAGAGGGATGGAGCTATAGAAGGTGTATAGCTCCATCCCTCTCCTTCGATAGGTCCATCCCTCTTTGTCGGTAGGCCCTCTGTTCTGTTCAGGGTCCCGGTACATTATTGTGCTTGCGCCCCCAGCCCCGCAAAATAAAGATCGTAAGATTACGTATTGATTCTTTCCCGAAAAGTTATATGTATCTAGATTAATTAGAGTGTGTTTTTTCTATTATTTCCTATGCCACATCTAGTAGACATTCGACTTATGTTTAATATGTTCATCTATTCTGATTTTCAGAGAAAACTGTCTTAACTAAAAGGGTGTTACCTAATCGCCACGTAGCGTAGGGCACAGGTAACCTATGTTAGCGCAGAATTTACTTCAGTGTGCGTGTTAATGACTACACTAATTCTTGTTTCACTAGCTTTTATACGTGCAACAAATGTATGTGTGTTTGTGAAGTGAAATCTAGCAACAATTTTGAAGCACATGTCAATGCTATGCTATGTTGAGCTAAAATTTTGTATACCTGAAAGTTTAAAATTGTATGACCTTAAATATCTTAGCTGATAGAATCTTATTTAAAAAAGACCTTCACCATAATCAGTCAGTTTCAGATAGATATGGCATTTTCAACGCCGGAAAAAATCATTAAGAATCCTGACCCCCAGCTAAATGTGCACACTGAGTTTTCTGTATCAATTTGTTAAATGCGACCAGCCGTGGAGACAGGTTGCGCAGTTCCGTGAGGGGCGCAACAATGTGCCTCGTTTGATAAATTGCGATATTGTTACCAAATGCCTCCCTGTCACTACACCAGCCTCACCTGACCCTTTATTTCATTCAACTACAAACAAAGAAGAGGTCGACATATTTCAGTCGGTCTACCGGGTTTTTTTATCGAGTCAACATATTCTGTTGGCGTAATTTGGACTGGTACATTGGATTGTTAGGTTGTTGCTTTTGAAGTAAATTGTGTATTAAAACTGAGGTAGTAAGGTTCAATACTCCAGAATAGTTTAAAGATCAGCCTTGTAGTCTTTGAATTAAAAAAAATATTTTTGGAAGTATACCAACCGCTCTCTAAAGGTTAACTTAAACCAAAATGTTTGAGTTAGCAACAAGATACTAGCATAATACGTACTAGCTTTTGCCCGCGAATTCGTTCCCGTGAAATAATGACTTCCTGCAGATTTTTGGTTTAAAAACTATCCTATGTCCTTTTTCGAGTTCCAAACTATGTCTGTACCGAATGTCACACAAATAGGTTCAGTAGTTTGGGCGTGAAGAAAAGACAGACAAGCAGACAGACAGAGCTATTTTCGCATTTATAATATTAGTTTGGATTATCCTTTGTTTTTGTTGATACTTGCTCATGTAAGTTCTTATGAAGAGTTGACTGCGCAACGTCACCTCGACGCTAACGCAGCTCATGAATAAAAGTCCCGTTGTGACTAAAAACTTAGAGCTTTTCCCAGTTAATTCTAGTGAGTAAGTTTGTTATTTTAATATACTAAGCACACCTGACGATTACTATAAAAATTATACGATTATAATTGTCCTTAATGGTTAAATCCAATATTTGGCGCCAGTACTTGTAGTATGTCTTCTTATGCGGATGTCCATGGGCGGCGCCGATCGCTTACCATCAAGTGATCCATCTGCTCGTTTGCCATCTATTCCATAAAAAAATGTTATCCTAATCACTGAATATTTCATTTGTAGTTTCTTGTTCGTTCTTCTCCAATCAAATCTACGCTTTGGAACGAGCATCTACCTTCACTGACGAACAGAGACATTTATAGTTTATTTGGAATAAAAGATTTTGATTTGACTTAACTTTATTCTCTGCAATAATCTTAATCATTGCTTGGATCAATGAAGTGGATATCCAACAGAAACAAAAAACTATGTTCTTTTCATTGTCTAGACGTTAATACTATTTTCACAATAATTCTACATACTCATGCAAGTTTCTTTCCACGTAATTAAGTACCTCCCTTACCCTCATTCATATAAAGGTTCAGATAAGGAGGTCCCATTCATTTCCAAAATTCAAGCCGGGCGTAACATTCATTTGTTAATGAGCACACGTGCAAGTCACCGGCTGGATGCCTACTGCAAACCATCAGTTAAGAGCAGTTTTGTATGAATAATTACGAAATTTAAGGGGTATTTTTAAATTATTTTGATTATTTGGCTTTGTTATATAGACTGGTTTATAAGGCAAATGGTTGAAAGTGTAATTATTGAGTTCGAACCTTATTTTTTCGTTTGATCCACCTTTAATTTTACAGTGATACTTAGTACATGTATACATTACGTTGTTTTAAATTATTGTTAAACTTTTAAATACTACTAAGCTAAATTGTTTAATACTAAGCTTTAAATACGACAAGATTATTAACTTACTACTAGACTTACGCTTTATTTATACAACGACAACGTATTAACTAACCAATAGATAAAAATATAGAACCTATTTAAAAAAATATCAAAAAATAGCAAGAACGAAAAACTTATTAGAAAATAATTAATATAAGAGAGACCATAATCTTAGGATGAACCTATGCTTCTGGGATTTTTTATTTTTCGAATATTTTTCATTTTATAGAATTGTGAATATATATTGGTGGCTCATCCCTTAGTATATGGAACTTGACACAAAATCAATGAAAAGAGTTTAACAATATTTGCCTCTGCATCATGTACAATTATTAAATTCCCGTAATTCATTTGTTAATGAGTACACTTGCAAGTCATTAACGACTCATTCCCTCTGCTAACCATCAGTTAAGCGAAGCAGACAGTTTTGTATAACTAATTGCCGTTTTGAAAGGGTGTTTTTTTAATATGTACACTCTTATTGCATTTTAGAGTGATTAGGATTTTTTTCAAATGGATTTGTGCGATAGCTTTTGTTCGTATGTAGGTGAATATTTTTAGTTCTTGTTAGGTATATCTATTTAGATTTTTATATTTTTTTTATTTTTTTATTTTTAACCTTAAATTAATAAACAAAATAAATAAAGCATTATAATTAGATAAGTTATTTATAATATTTATTTAGCTTGAACACCGTATTTCGTGTAGCTAAAGATGTCTGTTTTTATTCTTAAGTTGATATAAAAAAATAATAAACAGGTTCTTAATACAGTAAGGCTCGTTAACGGAACTGCCTGAACTCTGAATTGCACCAAACAACTTAGACTGGAGGAGTTGATTTGTAAGTGCATTTATTAAAGTTTACCTTCAGTTATTTCACACGACAAACGCCACATGACTCAAAAATTACCGATACGATGCAGTGATATCAATAGATTTGCCTAAGGACGAAATCTCAAAAGTTCTCTGTCAGCAGTCGAGTTGGACAAAAAAATAAATTCGTACTAAGTTCATTATCCACATAGACATAATACACACGCATAGTTAGTGATCATAACTTTGCAAATAATAAGTATAATGACCACAGCGCGTGCCGGATTACTCGTAATTTCAATATGAGCTGCGGTGCGCCACGAATATGGACGGATTGTGGACGGAACGACGGACATTGAGGTACCGTCAACACACAAAGCAGTAATATTATTATTAAATAAAGAAACATAATATACATTTTCTAGAAAATGACTTGTTTAAAATGATGAAATAAAAAAATGATATTCATAAACTTAGTGGGTTATGTAGAAATTTTCTTCAGTCTTGGAATTTTGCATTAATATGAGTAATTTTTATATACACTTTGTTGCAATAAATAAGTCAAGTTAACACAGTTATTTTAAACAAAAGTATGGTTATGGTTGATTTTACTGTTTCTTGCTTGGTGACATCAAGTAATAAAGCTAAATACGCTGAACAAAAATTCTATACATCGAAGCTTTTAAAGAACCCCCTGCCCTAAACAGTCAGTTTTTTGCGTATAACTTAAAATAAATACCAAATGTAAAATCTATAATTATATATAGGTTTTATACAAAAAAAATTGTGTTAATTACAGTATTTCTTAATCAAAAACGGCTGAACCAATATCGTTGAGAATTGTTGGGGATGCATTTTAGAACCAGAAGAAAATCATAGGGATAGGATAGGGAATAGCACATAAGGTAGGGTAAGTGGGGTAGTGTAGACAGTGTCTGGTAGGTAAATAGATAGGGTAGTGTAAGTAGTCTAATGATAGAAGCGAAGCCGCAGGTAAAAGCCACTCTTAAATAAATAAATTAATTTTGAGAAATTTTAAAGTTTTATTTGCATCCAGTACAATTCCGATAACATCACATAACACAGCGATTGCATCGTTAATGTTTAGCCTTAATTGCGTGTTTTGTACATACATACATACATACATGTGTGAATAGAATGTAACTACAGTGCACCGTGTTACTGGTTAATGGGGAAGTCATCCAATTAATGAGCTTCGGAGTTTGAAATTTTGTTAAAGGATTGATTGGTGTTGGAAATACAAAAGAGTTGTATTATGGTAGCATTTTTTTTATGATTGATAGGGCGGAGAAAGACGAGACGAATTAGCTGATGGCAAGCAATCAATAAAAAATCGCCGCTTATGGATACCTGCGAAAACGGAGGAGTTATGTAGTGTTCCGATCTTTTGGGGATTATGGATTGGGTAGGGATTAGCGCAGGAGAAAGATTGGGCCTCAGTAACCTCGCGGACACGAAACACAACAAATAGAATAGAGGTGTCTGTTGCTATACGAATTTTGGTATAAGGAATTGTTTAATAAAAAATGCCCCACATTAAGATTTTCTTCTGTGTCGTGGGTGCGTTTTTTCACATAAACACCACACCCAGACCTGGAACAACAATTTTTTGGATCCGACAGAGAGTTGTTCCTAAACATGGTGGACACTTGACGCAGAGGCCGTATAAGTGCGCCCAATTATACAGTTCACGCATCGCTTGTCGTACGCCTAAGCGGGTAGTTTTTACCCCCTGTATAATGTTACTAGTTAACATATTGTTAAGGGTTTTGTCATAATATGTTAGTTTAAAAATTGCTTTATACTTTTTGTTTCAATTAGTGTATTATTGTGTTCATTAAAATTCATATGTACAATGTTCAAAGATAGAAGGATGGTCAACATTTATGCATTAGTTTTTGCTTAAAAAAACCTTCAAATGCAATTATCTTCATTTACGATTATTACAAAAATAACACCCGTTGGAGAGCGTATGCTAATAGGCTCGAAGTTTTTTGGTCTTGGTGTTAAAGTGTGGAAGAGCTAAGCGTCGTCACGTATGGGCCCACTCGACCGGAGTGATATCATAGCCTCACAGTAAACCAACATGAAATAACCATTCCTCCAAAAAATCCCTTAGTCCCCAAAATACCGGCAACTTCCCTACAATTCTTCTAGTGTTAGTCTATTGGTGGTGCTGATTGCTTACCGTCAGGTAAGGCGTCGGCTTATTTTCTGTGCTACTAACCAACGGTGGCCAAAAGCCTAATCCACCGTCAAAGACTGCCAACCAACTAGCATCTAAAAAAAAAGAAAGAACCGAACAAATATCATTATTCCAAACATAAAATAAAAACAACTGCCAAACTGAAACAAAACATTGTATCTGACCGTACTTCGGCTGATCTCTTACGTAATCAAGATATTATTGTGTGTAAGACAAAATAACACGAGCTACACAAAACATGGAAAGAAAATAGACAGTCCGGGAAAATATTCCGGCCTCTGGTTAATTTCCTCCAAGGGTACAACTCGGACTGTGGACTGTGAGCCTTTGCTAGTGACGGGACTTGTACGGGACTTTTTGGCTATTTTTATGCTTATAATTCTGCTTTTTTGATAAAACGTTGTTCCACACTAAGATTTTCTCCCGTGTCTTGGGTGCGTTTACTAACATACGATTTCACATACACACCACACCCAGACCTGGAACAACAATTCGTGGATCGCACCAAGTGTTGTTCCAACCGGTTGTGCCAACCGTGCAGTCATAATTTGAACGTATTAATGTGATGTTTGATGATTTGTTATTTGATTGTTTTGTTAATTATCGGTGTAATTGGTTGAAGTTTTATTTGAATTTGTTATGCAGCCTATGTGTCTTTATATTTACAATGTAGACTTAGATAAAATTACTAAAACATTGTACACGCTTTGATCAACCAAAATACCTATTCTTCTTGAAATAAAAAAAACCTTGAATTCTTATCTTTGGAAATGCTATTCGCGATCCCGTATATAACAGGTCACATCACTATTCCCATCTGTACAACAAATTGGGGCAAAGTTTGCGGTCTTCATTTCCTGACCGCGTCCATTGCGCTGTACTGGCCAGATGAAAGGATTTTCATTAGTTTTTCGACCACTCTTTTTGTAGCTGAAATTGATAGCTGCTGCCTATCCAGTTTTCTGTTACAGTAGACTTAACCCTATCTACATATTTGTGATACGAAATTGGAAATTCGGTCCGTTTTATTTGATTCTCGTTTCAAATTTTTTTCATTGAAGTATTAGATTGGTTGATTTTTTTTTTAGTGCATCATTAATTCTGTATTTATCAGTAGAACTAGATAAAGTGACCAAGTTGAGTAGATTTGTGCGTGTGTGTGTGTGTGGGTATGTATGTCCCAGTCACAGTTTCTAGGTGAGGAACGCCATTCGTATATAGTATATTATGTTATTTTCAACTAAGACCCCAATTTCTATTCTCCTGATGAATTTAAGCATTAATTATCTTGTGATAGCTACCGTAGCGCAAACAAGTGCCTCGGCTGGTGTTCTAAGTCATGTTCAGGACATACCGCAGCCTGGCTCGAAGCAGGAGTTTCCCGGCGGTTTTAAGTCAGTAAGAGTCTGACACTCCCTCTCGCTCCATTCAGAGCAGTAAGCAGCATTCTATGATGACCTAGTTGGAAGCAGAAAAAATGCTTTAGTTGGATATTTTGGGATTAAGAATAAGGGAAGAGAGAGGATTCGGCCTCCAGTAGGTAACTCGTCCTTAACCTCACTAATACGGCGTTAACACAACGCAAGCGTTGTTTCACGTCAGTTTTCTACCAACCTATACGTGGCACACTTAAAGCTGACTTTTCAATGGTCAAATAAAAGTAACCTGGGGAGTAATTATGATGCTGTCGCGTCAGAATGTTTGTATAAGACAGTGTCAGCAACAATTTTATTGCTCAGACAATAATTTAGATATTTTTACCATAAAAAAATATTTCCACCCTAAAAAGCGACAACCGATTAGTTAATTCACTTACATTTTTCAACGATGCATATTAATGAAAGTAATACGTCTTCTTACGATCAACACAGACGCAGCGATGTGTGTACTTTAACTGCAAGCTCCACTCAAACGTGTAGCGATAAAGCGATATGAAGCGATTCAATTATTTATCGAATTTTCGTCAGCATTTGCACTGTGAAAATCGTGTTACGAGTTTTTAATTACGTTTTCGTTTTTTTTTGTGTTAATTCATAGTTTTATTTTAGTTAATTCTTAAACACCTGTTTCTTTTGTTAATAAATCAAACCAAAGGCGAACGCAGCCGTTCGCGCACCTATTATTCTTGTATTGTGTCTCGAATGACCACAATTGAAAGGTTAACGTAATATTTTGTATATTTGTCGGTCTATCCGTCAGTGAAGCTTGTGTAGGTCTTTCTGAAATGTAATTTGGATAACACATAATATTTTTATTTCTGATTTCCTGGATAAGACCTTTTGTATTTTTTAAGTTTAGATAGAAATAGCTTTTATTGAGACTTATAAAATATTTTAATTAAATAACTATAACTCTACTATTATAGCATGTTTTACAACGTCACCTTTATTGAACAATGGTCATACACCGGCGCCCGCGCACGTGCTGTCCGACGGACCGTGGTTCCGCCAACAGTTGTATAGGAAATATTGCTGCGGGTTCTTTTAGTGGTTACGTTGCACAGGTGGTGAAATATGATCATAACGTCACATCAAGTCTTTTTATTAGGTATCTAAAGAAACCCCTTTTAAAACAATACGGATGGTGCCATGGGATGTAAAAAAATTATATCTGGTCTGACAGTTACAAACTAAATATTAGCCAGGTACTTATTTATCTTAATCAAAAATAATACTTTCTTAGATAATAATAACAGCTATATAAGAAATAAATACTTACAAATTAAATTTTATGTTCTTTCAGTTGAAAATTTACATGTATGTGTATTAATTTAACGTCGAAATTTGATTCAGAGAGAAAAGAAAAAAATACGCGTTTTACACTAGTCGCATATGAGACTAGTTTTAAAATAAATGATGGTTTCTTAAGTAATATAAAATTGATACAGAGGCGAGAAATCAACACAGTTAAACATGGAAGTATATTCTCTAATTCTGACTCTTGACTGCACGGTTGGTGCGGTGGCCGGGCAACTGGCTGCCGTGCAACGTGTCGCGGGTTCGATTCCCGCACGGAACAACTCTTTGTGTGATCCACAAATTGTTGTTCCGGGTCTGGGTGTTATGTGCACGTGAAATTGTATGTTGGTAACGGCACCCACGACACAGGAGAAAATCCGAGTGCTGGGCAACGTAGTTTAAAAAAAAGAATTCTAATTCTTGTATTTTCTTTCTGTTCTTTTAATATATTATTATATTCTGTATTCTCCTGTAAGACCTTCATATCAAAATCGTTCCCTTTCTTTTTATATCATTCTTCAGATTATTCGATGACTACCAAGCGATTAACATTATTACCAACAACTTCTGTTGTACAAAATTTTGTTTCGAGATTCTTCGGTTTTTTATATCGAAACTAAAACATAAAGCTTTACGTAAGATGCTTAGCTACCCGTGTGCCGCCCCTTTCCAAATAAAGTAAAAATCACAAAAACTATCTTACATCCTTATTAACTTGTTTCAACACAACGATATGCATAAATTATATTCAATTTATTCAAACACGCGTCTGATTACACTGTGTTGGCGCTTCCGAGGCTCGTGCGCATAATATTTCGTCAACACTAAACAGATAGAGCAAAAGTCCCATTTTTAACAATAAAGTGATGTTCTAATGATGCTTATCAAAATGACCCTACTTTTGTCGTTATATCGGCAACGTGTTTTCGGTTCATTTCTATTTTTACTAAGATGATTTTATAAATCCACAGCACATACGGGTGCAAGCGCCATTTTGTAGGTCCCGACGTTGAGCAGGAAAAGGCACCGGGTGGTTTTTATTCAGTTAAATTGACACTTCTTCTCGCCTCACCCTGGGTGGAAAAAGTCATTTGTATATATTTTCCCAACTCAAAAAAAGAAGAACGTAAAAACAAAAAGATTCGTAATTTTATTGACTTTTGCTTATTTTTTTGATCTTAATCCAACGACTTTGGCCAGTATTTCTGAAACAGAAGCAAAAATATTACGCTTAATATTAGAAGAAATATTATGCTTAATATTAGAAGAAAGTGTTAAACTTTGATTTTCTGTTTTTAAAGTATTAGTGGCACTGCGCAAACGCACCGGCCATGACCGTAACCTCATTTGCATAGCTACTACAATGCGTGTAGGTTAACGCACTATTTAATTACTTGAATTCATTAATCTTTTGTTTATTTTGGCTTTCGATTGAGATGTAACTTATAACAGAGTTATTACTTCAATGTAATGTTCAACTGCTTCCTATCCTACAGTTAAAAATCTACATCTCATCTACAATTTCCCCAATCTCCAAAAAGCACTTTCAAACCATCTGGTGTTGAAGTTATCTACGCGCAGTGCCTATTGCTGACCATTAAGTATTCTATCTGAACATTTGCTTCATATTACTTAAAGGAAAGCCATTCCACCAGCGACCATCTCATCATCATCATCATCATCAGCCTATAAGTGCCCACTGCTGAACAAAGGCCTCTTCTCACACGGAGAAGGTTTGAGCATTAATCACCACGCTTGCTCAATGCGGGTTGGCGATTTCAAACTTACAATTAGAAATTATAAGTCCAGGTTTCCTCACGATGTTTACCTTCAGCGTATGTCAGTGGTGTCTAAATAATCATAGAAAGTACATATAACTCGGAAAAAGTCACATTGGTACTTGCCAGGTTTCGAACCCACACCCTCATGCATGAGAAGCGGGCTCCTTAACCTCCAGGCCACCACGACGTACTGCCGTCTACGTACCAGCGACCATCTAAAAAAATTAAATGCCTTATGACACCACACCATTACAATGTCACTCAACTTCAAAAATCTACAAAATTCGCAACTACTTACATGAATATAATTAACCTGAATATCGCGTGGCTGAAGCTCGCTCCCTTATTTGCAGAAAGAGAAAAAATGTTGCAATTAAAACAAAAATAGAAAAGGAGGGAAGTCGGCCGCAGGTAATTAGGCTTGCTTTCTATGAGAACGGCACACGTAGCAAGTTTGAACGTACACTGGCGGCCAAGAAACATGGACCACGTATTAATAATTAATGAAAAAATATTTATGGTCAATTAAGTCACCACTTAAATTCGAACGACTTTTATTTGTTGTATTATATAGTAAATTATACTAAATAAAGTTTTAGTCTACAAAATAATTTAAGTTTAAAAAAAATACATAAACTGTTAGCACTAAAAAAGATTGCCATCTCTCATGCCGTGGATATAAATTGCTTTCATTTTCCTATGTTTTATATCAACAAAATTGCAAATCGTTAACAATATAGGTACATAAATTAAAACGTTTTGGTCCTTGACACCAAAATGTATATTTTATTAGCCTTCATAATTTCAAATTAAATTTATTTATAAGTTGGGTGACCGTTTCGCTGCGCTTCCATTGTAAACGTTACAGTAAGATTTTTCCCTTATCTCACCCGTAGTAGCGGTAACGATGCGAAAGTTTTCAACTAGATACCCTCGTTACTGCTCCTTGGACGTTTGTAACGAGACTTTTTTCTTTTAACGAATTTCCCTGGACGCAGTTTTGTGTATACTTTCTTCGTGCCAGACTTGTAATAGTTTGGACGATTAACAAACTCAACTTGTGACGGTTTATTCTAAGCGGATTATCTTTAAGCGTGACCGAGTAATTTTGGTCGCGAGTGTAATATGATTTTTTTTTATATAATTGTATTAGGGATAGTGAGAGCTTATGCTTTCGACATTGGGATGTTTTTAATACGTCAGGCTTTTGTACATTTATACTGTTTTTATTTATTTTGTGAATGAACCAATGTGATAACGGCAGAATAGAGTAGATTTGTCACAACTTCTGCTCCAATTATACCAAAATAGTTTATATTATAACAAAAGAGTTATTGCAAATGTGTTGCTGGCCTGTTGTGGGTTATTAGGGATTTAATGACCCATTCGAGCCGAAGCTTGGCTCTCCTATATTTGTTTTCTACATACATATTATTATGTAGTTGTAAGTCTGGTTTTCACAACGAATAGCTGCTCATACGAACTTTCAATATTTTAGCTTATCATCTGCCATGTTCAATTAAAACTCACACAGAAGGTGCTTCCACCCGAGCCCCTTTCACCCGTACTACACGATATCCGGGTTTTAATTGTACTCTACTGTTGTTGTTTATGCGGGAAACACGTGTTGAGTGTTAAATAAGTTTGCTTCGAAGTGTTTTTTGGATGGTCCTTCTGAGTTATCTGTTGAATGCCATTCTTAAGACTGTTAATTATTAAATTTATATTAAAACTAGCTTTAAGAATGAAGCTTTGCCTGCCTCTCGACCGGAACAATTCTTTGTGTGATCCACAAATTGTTGTTTCTGCTCTGGGTGTCGTGTGTAAGTATGTGAAATTTTATGGTCATAAACGCTACCACGAAACAGTAGAAAATACCAGTGAAGGGCAAGGTAAAAAAATTATAAATAAACACATATGTAGTCTCATTTGTGATATCAAAATTGAAATGTTAAATAATATTATTTACGAAGACAACCTTTTTTATTTTAAAATTACTTTTATTTATTTATTAGCCCTTAGGATAGGATTCTCTCTAGCATTTAGTAATGACAAGGAAGTTGGTTTTGTTACTAAATAGGAATCAATATAAATGAAGTATTTGTTGCAAAAACGTTAAGTATCGGATAGCGTTGCTCAGTGACGCACGTTCCCACTGCTGCGAAGATCACGATTCTGTTGTTTTCCACTGTTACCGACGTCTAGGTTAGAATTTATTTTAGGCATTGCTTGATCCCGTTACGAACTCTTTTTAACATTGAGTATGTATGTTAAATTCATAAGTTGCTCGTATTGGTAAAACATGTTTTTAAATATTAGTTAATTTCTTTTCGTAATTTAAGGGATCTTTGGAACATTTTATTCAGTTGACTCCATGCTTTCATACTTTTTATATAAAAAAAAAATATTTTAATCCCGATATTTCGAATTTACATCAAAAAAAAAAAACACCTTATCAACAAGATGATTTGGTTTTTAACTTTAAAATATCAATTCGACTTTTGTCAGTAATTTATCATCTAGGATGTTTTTTAAGACCGTAAGTAACAAATATACATCGGCGACATTGGAAACACGCAACCAATTGGACGGTCGTTAGCGTTTTCAAAAGTCTTGCCGATGGTTCCCGATCGGATCTCGTGGATAGTTCCCGGTTGTTCAGTTCATTGCTCCCGTGGGAATCGAACGATTTGCGTTCTTGGACTTCAAAGAAGTTGCGTCTAGGTCTCAGGTCTCAAATCTCCTAGGTTTGTTGACATTGTTGGCTTGGGAATAAGAAGTTCAACACGTACGCCGAACTCTCCCGAACTTTGCCCAAGTTAAATTGGAATTTAATTTAAGATTATTCTGGTCGATAAGGATTTATTTTTGGTGCTCTTTCATTGTTGTTTCTTCTCGAAATAGTTTGATTGAGTAAGAGTTTTGGGGTCAAGCGTTGTAAGGTTTTAGTTTCGTACGTTAATATCAAATTAGTTTTGTCAAATACTATTTCTTGTCCGAATTTGACAACATGGTCAACACAACAAGTCTTTGTGTGATCCAAAAATTGTTATTTCATATCTGAGTGTAATGTGTATGTTTGTAAACGCAACCATGACACAGAAAAAGACCCAGTGATTAAAATAATTAAATAAAAAAATAATATTAAGAAAATATTTTTATTATTATCTCTCAAAGTCACTGCTGGTAATAATGAGTATTCTGAGTGTTTTTACTTTTATAGCATACGATATCTGATTGTAGGTACCCTATATACATATAAAATACACGGAAGCAAACAAATACGGTATTGTATCATTTAAAGCAACCCAAACAAAAACATCCCATAGTAGCATCAAGTACAATCAGCAGCAAAATGTTTGAACAAAAACAATATATAAAATATTTCTATTTAACAGAAATCGTGATCCGGCCATGTTTGGTACAAACACAACAACGGCTTTAATTAAAACATCGCGTTAGCTGACCCTTGTGTCCAATCAGGGGTGGTCGAAAAGTTGCCCACTCATCGACGGGCCAATATCGACAATATCCATTAGAGGTAGCCCTACACGTAGGGTTGGCGCTGGTGCTAATGTTTTCGTATCAGTTTCGGAATAAACAGTCGATGTTTATTCTCAATAAAAATGTTATATAAAACGCCAAGTGTACCAAAATAATAAAATGCGTAGAATCGTCGACATAAGTTAACTTGACACTTGTAACATCTTACACACAAGTAGATTTACTTGTGAACGAGACTTACAATAATATACAATAACAATAACACTTATATACATTTAGTATGTAGTTATGTAATAGTTTTTTTGCTGGTATTGAAGCTAAAAAGTAGCAAATGCTGAATAAAAAAAATAATTTTCTTTAGTATCAGTTTTCAAATTTGTAATTTCGTGACCTATGATAGCGTAATATAGCTGAGCCAAATAAAATTTGAAACACCTAAGGATAAAGTTAAATAGAAGCCACTCAGACATTAAACTAAAAATTTTATTTCAGTTATTGATGAAACTACGTAAAACGTAAACAACTAAATACGTTTGTGAACCCAAACATTCGCAACATCTGCCAATCTCAAACATATGCCTTCAAAATTGACAACCCTAGTTCTCGAGCGGATCTCGATAATGACGTATAAAATGCACATTAATAGTTAACGCATTGTGTCGACGACTGTACCAGCCCTCGAGTATTATGCGTATTATAGTTTCGTTATATAAGAATTTATATTAAAATATTCGGGAAACGATTTATCTATAATTATACACGGTGGATGATGAAAATCATTCTGTGACGACCCTTTGAAAGAAAAATGGTATGTAAGAATGACTATGGAAGATGTGTGTGACATTATATATTAGAGCGAACAGTGGTTGTTTTAGCTATGTGAATAATACTCAGATGATTTTTAACATGAATTTGATTGATTTAGATACAGGTTTTTATCGTTTTGCTCTTCTGTAACCAACCAGAGGTTATCAAAGCAGCTTTTGGCGCGGTGTTGAACCTAATTTTATTTTAAAATAAATATTTCAACCGTTTTCGAAAGCATATCATAAATAAGCTTTTGACTAAAACTGATTTATTACAAATAAAAACGGTACTTAATGCATAATCTAATAAAATCATCTATCTTTGTTCACAGGGCAAATCGAAACGAGACCAATCTCTTGAAGACTTAAGACAGCACATCCACAAATGGTACATACCTCTCGCAAGGCAGTTCATAGTACTGTTCCCAGAGGGAGGGTTTCTGCACAAGAGGAGAGAAGTCAGTCAGAGGTAACAGGATAAAAAGTTATTTCATTAATCTTGTTAATTAGTTTCGATGATAGTTTGAGGTGTAAGGAAGTATAATAACAAGCAGGAAGCTTATAATCCCCATAAGTAGGTAAATGTGTACATATAACTGAGATATGTAAAACCTATTTTCTCAAACATATAAGTACCAATAATTATGAGTTGAGTTTTTAATACAAAATAGTTTAAGAGAGAAAGTCAATAGAGAATGTCAATGTTTTGTTTGTACAGGTTCGCAGAAAAGAATAATTTACCGAAGTTAGAATACGTTTCACTACCTCGTGCCGGTGCTATGAAGGTCATCATGGAGGAAGTGGGACCTCACAGGGACCAGGGAGCAAGCACTTCTAAAGAGAACACAAAAAAAGGTAAGAGTAATTAGCATTTGAATTAAGAATCGTGCGACATGTCAAAATAAAATAGTTACTAATTTCAACGGTTGCTATGGGCTCCCGGCGTGACTTGAAACTAGTTGATTTATTTAGTTACGAAAGCAGCACACAATTAAAATATGCTTAAGTAAAATGGTCAGGCTATGATCTCAATTGGCTTAATTATTATAAAATTATACGTAATAATAAAATATGAACTGTAGTACAACAACAAGCACATTAAAACGCCCCAAAAATAAAACTAATCAGTGTTATAGATCTTACCGAAACAAGTCGCGGATAATAACATCAAAAAATACTCGTTGAAAATATTTTCACATTTTACGTAACATTCTTCAATAATTTTCTAATTTTGCTTCTTCAGAACTCTTAATATAAATTCTGTCGACCTTATTAAAATAAATCCCTCTTAGCTGGAAGATAATTGGGAGACTCTTAGCGCTTTCAATCTCATCAATGTATTTATTTCTGTATTCATTAAAAGTCACTTTATCGTCTAAATATTTTATATTATCTTTGTTATTATATTTTTTACTTGTTTTATTAGCTTGCTTGTGGAACACAATTTTTCTGATAGAAATTAATATGAGTTGTTTTGGTATTATCAGTTTTTGGCTTTATGCCATTATTAAAGTTACCATTTTATGATTAAAAGATTAGGCACATACACTCGTATGTAACATGTGACAATAAAATCCATTCTTTTAATGAACTGACTGCACAGTTGGCACGGTGGTTTGGCAACCGGCTGCCGCGTGCCGTCTCGCGGGTTCGATTCCCGCATGAAACAACGTTTTGTGTGACCACAAATCGTTGTTCAGGGTCTGCGTGTGATGTTTATGTAAAATTGTTTGTTTGTACACACGGCACACAGGAGAAAAGCCTAGAGTGAGGCAAACTTTAAAAAAAATGTATTAATAAACAAATGAAATGTAACCTAAAATATATATATGTATATATATATTATAATTTACAGATAATAACTTTAACCAGAGTAACGCTAAGCTGATCGTGGAGTCCAACGTTGGTGAGAGCATCGAATGGGTTCTGGATGTGACCATCGCTTACCCAGATAGGATTCCTTTACATCTTCAGGACATAGTCTGCGGGATCAGACCTTCATGTGCCACACATCTGCATTATAGGCTGTACCCTAGTACCGAGGTATGTACATCTAACACACCAACGAATGTGTTATTTTATAAACTATGTAATTATTTTTATGTTATTGGCCAGCAAACGACTGACGGATTACCTGATGTTAAGCAGTCGATGCCGCCCATGAACAACCGCAACAACGGAGGAGTTACGAGTGCGTTGCCGACCTTTTGAGGATTAGGGTTTTTGAGATTTAGGTGTGAACAGGGGCCTCCAGTATCCTCACTCATAAGATGAAGTGAAACACACTCAAACATAGAGTATTGTTAGGAATAGAAAGAAAAAAATCTCTAACATTTAAACAGTTTGAGTTTTAAAATGTCAATCAAGTTCCCTAAGTATATCTTTTTGCTGCATCTATCATTACACTTTTACAAAAACTCTGTAGTTTCATCTTCCATCTTTTTTAAAAGTCTAGTGAACATTTCCTTCTTTGCCAGCCATTTTTGGCACCCTAGATATTTCATCTTGATTTAAGCGACGCCCAAAAATATCTCAAAAGAAGTCCAAACGATAAAAACCTTTTTTCTTTTTCAAATTAATCATCACGCTCTACTTCACACTGAAATTCGACGATGAACTATTTTCAAAAATTAGCATAAAAAGACCCCAAAATGTGCCATTACTTGGGACCATAAAGAACCTTTTGATTACACTGAAAAGGCTATTTCTAAGGCCCAATGTCAATGTCCTGTAAATGACCAGTTTTCTCAATGAACATCTTGCTTCTGAGCTTGTAACTTATCAAATGGTGATCCTAAAATTCTCAGATCAATTGATTATGAATTACACTATTCCGTCACGAATTCGTCGATTCCGTCTGTCCAAAGTACAGAAATCCTTTATGGGGTTCTGTGTAAATTGTTACAATAAAATTCCAAGAAGTGTATTAAATCTTAATGAACGAAAATTTAAAACTTATATTAAACGCGAATTATGTAGACAGGCATACTACAAACTTTCAGATTATATTGAGGATAAGAATGCCTGGCAGCATGTTGGTTCGGCTCCACTGGACAATTCTCAAATATGTAGTCAGTAGTTATCAAAATTCTCAAAATTAATGAAACCTTGAATGAGTTTATATAGAAGCATTCTTTTGGATTGTGAGTACGCATATGTGAGCGCCATGTACGAAACAACAAAGGATTAAAATTTTAATGATAGATTAAATAGACCATCATTTGTTCCTTTTTATTAACAACTTGTCTCTGCATTGTTCTCACATAGGGGTACAGTAATGTATAAAAAATGTATTATTGATGAATTGTAAAACAAATATTTTTTTTAAAAGAGTAACGATGGAGTTTCTTGCTCGTTCTTCTCCATTCGAAACTACAATTTGGAACGAGCACCTAGCTTCACTGACGAACAGACTGACAGACTACTATTCTATTTTGACGTTTCAAAAGTACCTATTTATGGTTTATTTGGAATAAATGTTTTTGATTTGATTTGATTTGATGACTATGTTGTCATCTTTGTTTTCTTAGGACTGTCCTTATTATTTTGAAAAACTGTTTTTAGATTACTTAATTTTTTAACAACGACTAAATTGGAATTCGAGAAATATATTTGTTTTATTTTACATCTTAAAATCTGAACGGTTTCTTTTTTAACCGACTTCAAAAAAAGGAGGAGGTTCTCAATTCGATTGTATTTTTTTTTTTTTATTTTTTTTTTTTATGTTTGTTACCTCAGAACTCCGTCGTTTATGGACGGATTTGCAAAATTTTTTTATGATTGAAAGGATATGCTTCCAGATTGGTCCCATTCTTTTCAAAATCAAGTTTTGATGATGGGATCCATGAGAAATCGAGGGAACTCCTCAAATATTATAGGCAACTATATAGTAATTTTAATATTTTCATAGAGCACTCAAGCATTTACAGTCAAAAAGTAATGTTTGATGAGGTGGAACTGGTGAAGAAGATCAGAAATGGATGATGAAACTTGACACTCGCATAGATATCACAATCAAGGTAGTTCAGCAACTATGAAAATGCACTGTAAACCAATGATCTTAAATAATTATGTTGGAAATGTTATCATCGAACTGATTTAATGATGATTATGGAGCTGGAAGGTAGGCACTGGAACTGCGTACCTAATTAATATATCCTAGCCGTGTTTGGGCTTGTTAGAATTGTTATAAGATGCACTTTGGCTGTAAGGTACTATTGAACTGATGTGATGATGAAGCTGGAAGGTTGGCATGGGGCCTAGTATTGTGTAAGCTTATTAGAGCTGTCAAGAGCAATGGAAAGGGCTATGCTCATAGTTTCCGTGCATGTTCGAATCAGAAATGAAGAAATCCGCAGAAGAACCAGCGTCACCGACATAGCCCGAAGAAATGCCAAACTTAAGTGACAGTGGGCACGGCACATTGCTCGTAGAACAGATGGCCGATGGGGCCGAAAGGTTCTAGAGCGGGACCGCACACCTTTGGGGGCGGAGTTTGGCCTAGTATTGGCTATTTTGCATTAGTCCACGTGGACTGCGTTTACACATTAGTGGTGAAATGAGTCATTGTGTTCTTATCGTTTTCCTAGTAAGAGGCTAAGAGAATTAATTGGCATTTTTAACAAAACAGTCGTTTTAAATGGGTTACAAAACAATAATTGTGTTTCTTTTGTGTGCACATATGTAGATAATACTTACTTAAAAAAGGTTCATACATTGAATGAGTCATAAATGTATATTTACAATAGCGATGGTCTTTTATATTTTTACCAACTTGTCTATATATGAATGTTCTTAGTAATAACAAAATAGTATTCTTCATTTAATGGGTTACAATTGATACAAAACAATAATTGCATCGGTCTTTTTTCTATGTACGAATGTATTTAATCATAGATACTAAATTAGATTGCATTTGGTATCTTTGAACTTTATCTGTCTGTTGATGAAAATATCTAGTTTTTTGTTATTTGGCGAGAACTAATATGAATTTATGATAAGATTATTATTTTATTTTAACTATAAGTCATAAGTATCTCATGCATCATATCATCTCTCCTCGAGATCAAAACGATTACACAGTAACAATGTACTATGATATGTATTTCTACGTATAAGTATGACATTGGTAACTTTTTCAAAAGAAATGTAGGAACGATATTGACTTCTTTGCCATAACACATTATAATAAAAAAAAAAAACACTCCAAACGACTCCAAAAATAAGTAATAAATTTTGAATATTTGCAAAATATTAATGTCAAATAAGTTTACCTATAAAGTTAAGTTTTTTTACAGTAATTCAAATTGTTATTTTTTACTTTTTAGTGTAGGAACTTTTATTGCTTGACTTTTTTTGAAGGCGGTTTTTTTATTTTGTAAAATTTTTTTTTATTCTTTATTTGCACAGTAGCTACAACCGCGCAGTTTCAACCGCTTCTCTGCTCCTATTAGTCGTAGGGTGATGTTTTATTTAAATGGGCCAGTGGTTCCAAAGACATACTACATACAAACTTATAAATTTTATCTCTTTATAATATTAGTATAGATATTCGAGTACGTGAAAAACTACCACTAACATTATGATACATATTCCAACCTTTTTTAACAGGTACCAGCCGACACCGAAGGCATGACCCAATGGCTATACGACAGGTTCGTGGAAAAAGATCAGATGCTAGAAGAATTTTACCGCACAGGCAAATTCCCAACCAAAGGCAGCGGCCCCCACCTCACTAGAGTTGTAAGACAAGATAATCTTAAATACATAATCCTACACTCTTTCTTTATAGCCTCTACTTATATACAATTTATGGTGGCTCGAGCAATTTACAACTACTTTTGGTAACACCATTTTTACCTGACCAGACATGATTTTCTCAAGACCATAATTGCCTCTGTCTGTCATTTTTGTATTATTGAAATAGATTTTGATAATTGGCGTTGTCTCAACTGTAGCTTGAGGGTAAACAGGGAATTCACATTTTGTTTCGTTTGTACTAATTTATTTAGTAGTTTCGTTAACAGATTTTTGGTAGTCTCAATTCAGAAGGTCAGACATTTCATTCTCCTTTTGAAGTTCCATCTTTAAATATAATAGAAATTTAGTCTTAATAAGACTATAAGAAATTGTTAACAGAGTCTTGAAGTAAAATTGTCTGTTGTCTGTAATCGGAAATATCTTAGAAAGGTATACTTTTGGAAATTAACAAGTATGGATGTAATCAAGATTTACATTAATTGTTTTGTCAAATTATTATTTCCAATTAGTTACAAATCAACATTAATAACACTTTTCTGATTTAACATCATTTCTGGTGTTAATTAAGCTCCTTTTATCTAAAACTAATAAATAGTCTGACCAGAAATATATGGATCTTCTATAAAGGCAATGTAAGTTCAATATTCGCCATATTTTCATTTGCACTTTTGGCAGACATTATCCGAATGGAGCGCCACTGTCCAGTTTCAATTGTAAATAAGGATTAATAATTTGAAACGAAATTCGATTTCAGTTTATGACTTTCTCTGTTAATCCTTACATAAGATTTATTAAAAAAATAAAGCTTAAGTAAGGAGTTAACTTTATTTTCCATGTGACAATGTATTTTTTTCTGTTTGGACTTATCTACAAAACTACCGTAATATCAATTTCAGATGTCATTAATAATACTTTCCAGTACAGACGCCATACCATGCCATTATGAGTTTTGCTTAATCGATTTTCGATTCTATTACAATACTCTTTAATTGAAAATCTATTAATGACATTTGACCTTGAATATTAGTGTCTGTATCTTGACAGAAGAATCATGTCTGGTCTTCGAAAGATGATGATAAAAGAAATATAGATATTGGATATTGACTGCTAAAAACAATTATGGAATTAATATTTTTCTTTCTTATCATGGAAGATAAAATATCAACAGTGTGTTAGGATGAACGAGGGTATTAAAGGAATTCTGGTGCTCAAATAAGACTAGTTTTTCCAACAACTAATATGGCAAACTAAAAAAAAACACTCCTTCATGCAAAATGAACAAACAGCTGTTGAAATTTGTATAAAGAAATAAATTAATTTTTGAAATTTGGATATTGATCCGGTATAAAAAAAGTTGTTGTTATTGAGCACCAAACTCGGCCCTCGTTTAACTTTACAATCTGTATAAAAAATATATATGAGAAATAGGGCAACTGGTTGTCCGTCGTCAAAACTATGATACTCGGTCCAACAAAAGTACAGTTTTTTTATAAGCCAGTCTCTATGACAAAACATTCTGCACAATACTTAAAAAAAGGTCAATCGGTTTTTGTTTTTATGTAATAAAATCCTTTTGATCTAGTCATACAATTATTTTCATCTGTTGTTTTATAGTTCCTTGCTTATATTTTTAAGAGCAATTTGTATAATTAAAACGCCCTAAGAACTAGTCTAGCGTACTTATACATAACATATAAATTGTTAGGATGAATATGCACATTATTTTAAATAAAATGTAAATTCTGTAGTCTGTTCACTTATAATTTTATTTTTAAACAGCAATATTTTCGCAGTCAATATCCAAAATTGCATTTGCCCTCATTTCACAGGTGCAAGGCGGAAGTACATTTTTTAATTTTAACTCACTTGTACTTTAGAATTTATTTTATAAGTTTTTTTTTTAGTTGTAACATGTGCGTTTGAGGTTACCTCGAGTTTGACATATCGGGTCAGAGCTCGAAAATTTCGTGCCCTGGGCACACTTAATTAAGACCAATGAGCACTTTCTTTTTGTGGTACATACGCCTGATAATTTAAATTAATTGGAAAATTATAATCCGACTGCGGAAAACCTTAGTTTCCAATCGATTTAAATGTATAACCGATCGTATGTGACACGAGTATGTGTTAATCAAAGCGTGCTGTGACATACAAGTCAATATATAAGTAAAAAATAAATTAGCATAGTAATTGTGCTTCGCAATGAACCAAATTTAAATCCCTTGTGACAATAAAAAAGAAAAATAGACGAGTTTTTATCCCTCACTTTTATCACGTTTCACGTCCTACTTAATCAGACACTCTCGCTTCAAAGTTTGAATTTAAAAAAAATCTAATTTTATACGAAGAATTCTCGAGTCAATTCGTGGTGAGAATTCAAAATAAATTTGAAATAGCGAACGACGGCCGTTCGTGGTTGGCGTTTGAAAAAATGTAAGAAAAAAATCCGGATCGAAATTTTTATGAAATTATTTTCGAACTTTTCGTCAAACCTAAATACGACTATGGAAATCAGTGTGACTTTTCGTTCCGGATTTTTTAAATATTTATATTGTAGTTTGATCTTGGGTTTGAATATTTTTTCAAACGTTAAAGATCGAACAGCGTGCCAGGAAACTTTGTCAATGTCTAAATTAGTAGTAAGTCGGTGTAATATGAATAACAATAGCTTATAAGAATCACGTTTTTAACTAAAAATGTGGGCATCGTTCCTTTTAGTTAATAGCTATTGTACAGGTTTATCCAACATGTTACTATACCTAAGTAAAGATATGTGTTTTGTGGTAAAATTATATAAATTTAATGAATATGCCAAAACATATTTGCCGTAAGTGCCTAGGCTTATATTGGTGTAGTTTATCATTGTAAAAAAAAGATATAAAAAATGTACATACTTTCTTATATGTCACACGAATGTAATATTGATAGTCTCAATAGAAATTTCCGATTCGGAATGATTATTTTGGGTCATAAGTGAGAGAAATTGGAAAGGCTTACGCGAAAGGTAACCAATTCTAAATTTACTTATTGAATTTTCTAAACAAATATATAGCACGCTACACGCAATCAATAAAGCCGATATTTTTATTCCGATATTAAAATAGATTATAGATAGACACGAATTGATCATATCCAACCAAGTTCCTTTATTGTCATGCCCAAATATGTGCCTTTTTAAGTAACCAATTTATGTTACAACAAGGTTTTCTTTAATAAAAAATGCAAAACTTACAATAAATAGGTATTTAAGTTTACAATTATGAAAATACTAACCCCAGAATAAGTATCATTGTGACCATATCAAAATGTGATTGTTTTATTTTTAGAATGGAAATAATAATTTTGATTATTGAGATTTCAATTTCGTAAATGAACAGCATAATATCTACAAATATACACAAATAATACACGGAACGCACTTCACATTTTTTTCACATTTCCACACGATCACTTTTATTATTATTAATAAAAATAGATAATTAGCTACGTGAATTTTTGAGGCCGAGTGAATAATGTAATTTTTTTATTTATTAATACATAAGAAAATGGAGCTACAAATAAAACGCACTATAAAACCGTTAGCTTTATTTAATTGCTCGCTAATGTATAAACATATCCTCATGCTTTTATTTAAAGCAGTCGTTAAACTTTTTTTTCTTCAAAGTATTATGTTTTGTAATGTAACGTATTCCTTGCATTTAGCTATCGAAGTAGTTTTTTTAATAAGCAGTTACGACCTTCATAAATGTATTAAAAATAATCACAAATGGGTATTGTCAAAAAAATTAATATTTTATTCGGTTTTAGTGAACGATGATTTATGTGATTATAATTTGTAAAGAAGTAATGTTTTTGCTATTGGAGGTTGAAATAACAAACAATTGACGGGTTCTACAGATACTATGGTGAAATGCACACGCATGAAGCAACCACAATCTGACATTGTGATTTTTATTAAATTTCGAGTTTATTGTATTCTAATAAAGCCGAAATTCTATTGAAATAAAATTAGATATTGGGGTACTTTAATGTGCTAAGATTAACCAACTGTCTCGAACGCACTCTACGGCTGTCACATAATTGACAAGTCAAATATATCAACACCATTTTTGTAGCGCATTTCGTTGCAAACTTATCAACCTTGGCTGTTATACATAATATTCAAGAAGTATTTTCTTCATTTATCTTTTTAAAAGTGATATATGAAGACTAGTCGTGTGTCAACTGTTTTTTTTTTAAATAATCGTAATGTTTTTATTACTGCGACGAATTTTTGTGACATTTCTAATGTAACTTACAAATCTATAGTTTAAAAACTAAAGTCTTTTGTATAGTTACTATTGTAAGACTACTAATTTTATTGAAGATAACGACAAGCTACACGACTGGCGTAACGGGCACGCTGCTCGTGATTAAGAGTCCCGTTGTGAGTTGAAACTAGTAGAGCATTTCTCAATTACAAACACATGAGTAAGTCGTTAGTTTCAATAAATGGAGTCTTTTTTACTTGTCGGTACATCGCAAGTTTTTTTTTCAACTCTAAATATAGTTATAATTTTAGTTTTATTAATAGATAGGTAGTTTTCATATTTTAATAATTAGTCGCATTGGGATTTTTGTGGCTTATCCTGAATGTGAAGCTTGTATTATATGAAATTAACATCACTGCACTAACGTTGTTTTAAAATAATGTACCCTATGGGAATTCCCATGCTTATCGACATGGATACGATGAGTTTTATTAGATAATTGAAAGACGCTTTTAACCTCTTTTGAAGTTGTTTAGCATAGTTAGTATAATGCTGTTTTATTTTAATGAAATAACATCGAACGAAAACAAGATGGCGATTGTCAAGGAATTAAACATTTTAGTTCTGAGAGGGAATAAGTTAATCCCGTAAGAGAGGTCAAAATATGATACTTTTTTTTGAAAACCATGGGAATTTCTAACATAGGAGTGTTTACAAAGATGTGTAGTTTAATTAATATTTCCCAAAGCGAGATTTGAGTGATCAGTGTAAGGTTATTTCGATGTAAAAAAAAAACTTTTCTGCCAATTTTTTTAGGCTTAGCGCATTCGAAATTATTTTTGGATTTCCAAAATTATGGTGTTGTTTAGTAAACGTAGTTTGGGATTCTTGGGTAAATGTGATTTTTTCTAGGTTTAGACTTGTTGTTTTTTTTTTCTTTTTAATGAGTTAAGTTTGTTTTTTTAGATAAGGTAAATAATAGGCGTGTAACAAAATTTTGTGATGCTTTTCGTGTTAATTTTACTATTAGTTTTTTGCTTAATTCCGTGAAACCTTTTTTTTGTTTTTTACTTAAACTATTTTTTTTCTTTAAAGGGTATTTTGTTGTAAGAATGGCATTGGTCCTTAAATGAGTGAGATAGGATTTATGCTAAAGAACTTGTCGTTTAATAAATATTAAATGTAGAACAGGAATTTTAGTTTTTGACGTACATGAAAACAATACCACATTTATTTTGTGAAATTAAACTGTACATTTAGGTGGAAAAAACACAGGTGATTCAATTTATTTCATCAACAAAAATTTCCGAACGGAAAAAATAGGCTTCTCTGATTTCCATAGTCGTATTATTAGCACGAGCCATTTTCCGAAGTCGTATTTTTCCGCCGGAAATTTTTAAAATGTTGTGTTTATTTTTATAATGATTAGTAATTGTGGAAAGCGAATCAGTGTGAGTAATACGAATTGTACCGAATTATATCTATCTATTGGTCTTAAACTATGAGATTTGTACAAATGTCATTGTAACTATTACAGTTGCCTACTGTTAAATTATAGCGAGATATTTTCGAACTATGATTGTCATTATGTATTTATTATATAATGAAGAGAAAGAAGAAATAATTATATAATTGACAGCTTTTTATTCTTTGGAATAAATGAAAGTCTTTAAGGTTGACACAAATCTTTAATAAAATCCACCTAAAAACAAAAAAAAAAAAAAAAATTCTAAGCTGCCATCTAAAAACGGTCTTCGATGGATGGTCATAATAGGGTACAATATTGATTTTATCTCGGTATGATTAACGGTAGATAAATGAAAGAGCAGGACGCTTAGCTCGCTGTATATAATATACTTACGGACAATGATCCACGGTTTGTCAGTAAACACGTTTGTGGCACTCCATCTGTCGTTTTATTTTTGAACTAACCCCTATCTTAGCTATATTAGCAAAGATCCAGAGGCCCAATCCTTTCCCTCCCCGATCCCTTAATCTCGAAATCCCTAATTCCCGAAAGGTTGGCAACGCCTCTGTTGTTGTCAATGTCCATGGGCGGCGCTGATTGCTTACCATCAGGATATCCTTTTGATGTCCTATCACATAAAAAAACAAACCACATCACCCAAAGGTAGACAAGTGCCTGTGGCCATAATCCCACCTATTTTGTTGCGTAAAGATTATATAAACAAACACATAGAATTATGAAAATCATTCAAAAACGAGTCAGTTTTTCGTGATACAAGAAGACATAAATGAGCATACACGTGATCTGATGGTTAGCTGTCAGCCTTTTGAGGTCAGAGAATTAGGTGTTAGTGGATTAGGTTCGGTAACCACCGACTTTACTCACAAAGCGAATGCTAGCATTGTGGTACAGCTGTTTTGAGGCCATGGTATTACTCCTGACTCCTGGCAAGATAAGACTCTCACCCATCGTATCATGAAAATATCTGAAAGAATTCCTTTTCTTCATGGTTGACTGTGACTAAAGAAAAAATCCACCTCTCCAAAAACAAATAGCAACTAAAATAAATTTCCTTAATTCCATTCAACAGTGACAAACAGTATCTCACGAATGTTCAAAATAATAACTTTTACAAAACAATACTGCTTACACTCCGGCGTTATAAGGTGTGAAATATAACAGCGAAAGATTATTATCATTCAGAACCCTTTACGTAACCTTTCAGCCAATAAGTCTTGGTCTCAGAACAAACCTTCCTCTACCCCGCATTCCTATATTTTACTTCAAGCGGGGCAGGGGAGGGAGTTCAAGTTATATTAGCTCCTGCCACCCTTGTCAGGCGAAAAGTATTAAGTTGAATTTCGGAGGCATGTTTCGGTGTTTCTGTGATTAAGACAGCCTTAATGTTCGTCTTGATATTTTCAGAGCAAAAATGTTTATATTTTCAGCGAATTCGGTTCATTGGCTCTCTGAATATTTTTGTGAAGATACTTATCAATATTGTTATTTTGGGCAGGCGTAGGCTGAAAGCTGAAGTGATTACAGTACTCATTTTTTTCTAGAAAATAACATGTCAATGTTTATTATGTTATTTTATTCAACAGATGTTTATATTTACCGTACTTCAATATACATATGTGAATACTTTTAATGTCACGCGCCAATAGCAAAGATCTGGTTTAGGACATACTATAATTAACAAGCATTAAAAAATCTAATGCGACTCACCCTACTTTTCGTGGGCAGATTATGCGCTCTATTGTAGGATTACTTTTACTGTGCGTATTAATAATATTCAAATACGCACCAAGACTGAAGCTTTCAAGGTTTAAACTACATTTAAAACGATGTTTAATACGGTATGATACAAAAAAGTCGCGCACTTTTTTTAAAAAGTAATGAAATACAAATTAAAATAATACGTACCTCTCTTTCTTCCTCTGCTTTAACAAAAACACCTACAATCTTAACACATTTACGTTAATCAAAAACACATTATTTTCACGCCAATAATTTCAACAACAGAAGCAAACGTGACAAAATAAATATCGTAATAATAACTTCGTCCTCAATATAATCGAATATTGAAGTACTTCCTGAAGTCTGAAAGAGGGGAAGCTGAAAATCGCTCCTTCCCGACGGTAAATAACATTTTTAGGGTTACGTCGTAAAATAGACGTCGTCTGAACACGTGTCGTCGTATGGGTTCCGTGACAATGATGTTAGAAAATAAAATGATGGACTGGAAAGGTCGTTGGACTATATCGTACATTTAAAAAAACTACCTTTGGACTGTTTCGTTGCCAATCGGTATTACAGTCTCTGAACTAATAAGATAGAAGATTATGGTAGAAGATGAACCCATAACGAGTGTTGATCAGTTGCTAAATGTTAAGAAATTAAACCAAAAAAAAGTGAATCTGAAATGGTTTGGTGCCTTTTTATTATAAAATATTATCATCTCTTTCATCACAGACTTTTTTCGCCCAGGGTTGAGATGGGAGTGTCAGACTCTTACTAAGACAAAGACGAAAGATAATACTCCATGATTTTACTCAAAAAAAAAAAAAATAGAACATGTGTTGAGTAAAACTAAACAAAGGGGAGTTAGAAATGGGTTTGCTTTCTTAGCCTGAGGAATTACGAGAGTCACACAAAAAATATAGGATTCTGCTGCTTATCGTTTTTCAGTGGCTGGTCAAAGCCATGGGTTTACGCTCATTATTTGAATTAAATATTACCAAGTCTTTTAAAATAAGAGACATGGTGTAACCTTTTTTAATACATAAAAACGAGGAAATTCTTCCAGCAAAGTAGTAACTCTGTCGGTTTGTCTGTCTGTCTTTCTTCACGCCTAAACTACTGAACCGATTTTTGTAATATTTGGTACTGGTACAGACATAGTTTGAAACTCAAGAAAGGACATAAGAGAGTTTTATAACGAAAATGTGCAAGAGGTCACTAGTTCACGTGAACGAAGTCGCGGGCAAAAGCACAGGCAAAAGCTAGTAGATGATAAAAAGTTTATTACCTACTATAATCTATAAGTATGTATCCGAAATTTCATTCCGATGATGATTCATGACTTTGACTTTGACTTTGACTTTGAGGGGAAAAAGTGTCAAATATCCATCAATCCATACAAACAAACTCTCTCGTTTATAATATAATAAAATAGAGTGTCTCTTTGGGTATTTATACATCTATGTGTCGCGTCCATTTTATGAGGCTGTCTGCAACGACAGCCGGGTTTGTATTGATAAAAAGAAAACACCATTTATGTATGATGTGCCCGCAAAATGCGTTTCATACCGCATCTCGCTATAAACAATCCAATAAAATATTATATAAAAGAGAATATTATTATTAATAAGATACTTTAGTATAATTTTCATCATATTAAATTTTTATAGTGCTTCTATTTTTTATGTGAGAGGAGTGATACAAGGCGTACCTGATGGTAAGTAAAGTAATCGGCGCTGCCCATGGACTTGGAGTAATGACTGCACTGCCAGCCGGCCTTTTGGGGTTAAGGGTTTCAAAACTTTTGAGATTGAAGGAGGGGAAGTGTGATGAGGTCTTCTGTACCTCACCCACAAGGCAAAACACAACGCTGTTGTTTCAAGCTGGTTTTATGTGCGGGCATGGTATCACTCGGGTCGACACGGCCCATTCATGTTAAACCGTCGGCCCATCATCGCTTTTAGATATTATATGATATCAATCAAGCCAAATGATTACGAGGGGTGGCTGATATATAATCTACTTTGTTCAATAAAGTTACAAAAATTAAACTGGCCACTATGAAGCTTTAATACTTATGTATTCCTTATTTGAAAATAATAGCATTCATTTGTTTTAATTGTTTTCATTACGAATAGTCCACTAACATAGTAAACATGTCGGATGAAAATAATAAAATGCTTAAAATTGAGCAGCGTTCCGTGATTAAATTCCTAACTAAAGAAGGAAATACTCCTTCGCAAATAAAACAACGGATGTTCAATGTGTTTGGCGATTCATGTCCTTCCGATTTTGTTATAAAGTTTTGGTCTAAACAATTTAAACATGGCCGTGTGAGTCTAGAAGACGATCCCCGTAGCGGACGGCCGGTTTCTGCAGTCACAGAAGACACGGTGGCTCGAGTGAAAAAAATAATACTCGCAGATCGGAGAGTCAAGCAGTGGGAAATCGCTAGGGATGTCAGGATCAGTAAGGAACGTGTTCACGTTATTATTCACGAACATTTAGGGATGACAAAGGTGAGCGCCCGATGGGTACCGAGAATGCTGACGCCCTTTGATAAACAACGACGCGTCGAATGTTGTGAGGCATTTTTGGACCTTGTAAAAGACAGAGAAGAAGATATTATCTCTAGAATAGTAACCTGCGACGAAACCTGGATTCGCCAATTTGACCCCGAAAGCAAACAGGAGTCTTTACAGTGGAAATTTAAAGGGGAGAAGCCACCGCGCAAGTTTAAGGTTCGGCAATCAGCAGGCAAGCTTATGGCAACAATTTTTTGGGATGTCGACGGGATTCTATTGATAGATTACCTACTAAAAATACTACGATGAACGCAGCTTACTACGCCAGCTTACTTGACCAACTGCGAGAAGCCATAAAAGAAAAACGAAGAGGCAAACTCGGCAAAGGAGTTTTAATTTTGCAAGACAATGCTCCGGTCCACACAGCTTTACATGCAAGGTCAGTCTTAAGCAAAAATGGCTTTACGGAACTAAACCATCCACCCTATAGTCCAGATTTGGCCCCCTGTGACTATTTCCTATTTAGAAATTTGAAGAAAAGCCTAAGAGGGAGGCGATTTTCGACCGATGAAGAAATGAAGGCCGCTGTGGATGACCATTTTGACGACCAATCCAAGAAATATTTTTTTGACGGTTTAATGTCGCTTATTGACAAATGTAACAAGTGCATTACGGTAGCAGGGGACTATATTGAAAAATAAAAAAAAAATGAGCTTCCTATGTCTTTTCTTTCTATGTTAGGTAGATAACTTTCCAGCCACCCCTGGTATGTAAGGAAAAAATAGCAATGAAATAGAGAAAGAAGAAAATAAAAAAAGACACGTAAACATGTACAATTTATATAACTTCTTAACTACTTACTATCAAAATTAAAGTTAAAATAAACGTCCACATTATTGCATCAAAAAATTCATCCGCATCAATGTCAAAGGGAACAGCCCAAAAGGCTTGCAGCAATCCCACGTTGAATTTAATTTACTTGATTTTTTTATTATTAATGACTGATATAAAGGAAAATAAACAACTCTAACAATATACAATTTACTGTTTATTAATGATATATAAAGCAATTAATTAATATACACAAACCAAAACAAAACAATTTTTATACATAATTACAATCACGTTTATATGATTACATGAAACGGAGACATTTATTAAAAAAATTTCCTAATTTTTTTACATTTATGAGTCAACAAACGAGCCTTCTTTTTACAACAGGCACAGCCTTTGGACATCTAAAACACCAGAGAAGTATAGCCCTTCCAGGAACCAGGGTGTCATTATAACTCTTATTTTATAAAGAACAAAATCTTACATAACACAACATTAGATATTTAGTCCCCTTGAGGGTAAGCAATAATGGATATGCAAAATAATACCTCGTTTCAACAATAGGAATGAATATTCAAATTGAATTCAATACATTTTTTATGTAACGAGACGGCAAACGAGCTAAAAAATTACCTGATGGTAAGCAATCAGCACCGCCCATGGACACCAGAGGATTTCGGAGTGTGTTGCCGGCTTTTTAAGGATTCCGGATTCTATCTACGACTTAATTGACAATAATGACATCACAACTATTTTTCAATCAAATATTATAACTCTTAAATTACCGAAATTAAACTTTTTATACAATTAACGAATAGATTTATAATTATAATTAATTTATACATATTTTTAATCATCCCTATTCGGTTATGACCTTTTGTAACAATAATCATTCCTTGCATTATATACATCGGGCAATTTTAAACTGAACCGCTTTCTTCTACCATTATTAGAAAACCCTTATTATCTAACTCAAAAGATCCCTTTGAAAATCAGAGGTTTCTGAGGCAATAGAGTTTCTCATTTGCATCGTTAAATTATTACCGACATCGTAATTGTTTTGTCTGAATACTTTTATATAAATGAATAGTGCGACTCCTATAAACAATAACGTTAACGTAGAACACCAAATTAATACAACAGTAGCAGATGTGGGTGCCGATTCTGCTATAACACTCATTTCAGTCGAATTCTTTCCTTTAGATTCACTAGCATTGTCTTTAACATCAGTACCATCGTCTCCACACTTAATACCGTGAACATTATCTTCGTGATATATTTTATCAATAGAAGTAACTTCTACTTCTCTTACAGTATAAGAGCTTACATTGCTAGCCTTAATATTATGAACAATTTCCTTACAAGCTATTGGATTACCACCTAAACTTAAAGTCCTTAGTTTCCTCACTGAAATAAGTATCAGTCTTTCAACATCCAACGTTTTGATACGATTGTAATCTATTATCAAAGTTTTCAAATCATCACATTCGTGAAAAACATCGACATCTAGTGAATTTATATAATTTTTTGATAAGTCTAGTACTTCTGTTTTGTGAAGGCCTTTTAGACTCCCAAATCGAAGTTTGGTCAAGTAATTAGAAGACATATTCAGTACCTTTAGATTTTTCATAAACAAAAAAGTGCCAGGCGGTAAATCAGTGATATTGTTTCTACTCATATCAAGTGACTGTAAATATGCATTATGCTTAAACGTTGTAATATTTATATGTGTAAATAAATTATTTCCAAGATTAACAGACATGAGTTCCTTGAAATAACTTAAGTTTATGTCGCTAATTTGATTGGAAGACACGTCAAGGTCAATTAGAGTAGATAGAGACTCGGTTTCCGGATTATTGAATACTTTGATTTTATTATTTCCAAGATGTAACACTTTTAAATTAGGAAATACATGAGAACCAATAGATGTGGCATCATTTATGTTGTTATTAGATAGTTCCAAGTATATTATCTTGGACGTATTTAGAAAAAGATTACTGATGTTTGAGAGTTGATTGTTGTTTAAGTACAAAGCTGTTAGATTATTTGTCGTCTCACTATTATTGAATGAAAAATATTTTAAATTATTGTGCGATACATCCAGACTAAACATATTATTAACTCCTTCAAAATTATTTGCTGCTATACTTTCTATTTGATTGTTAGAAAGATTTAACCGAGCCAATACATTTAAATTAATAAATGCAGAATCTTCAACTTTCGTTATATTAAAATTACTTAGATCTAAGAACTTTAAATATTTAGCCGGACTGAAAGTATCTTTCTTTATGACACCGTTTAGGTTATTACCTTCAATATTGAAATATTGGAGACTGTTTAATGGTAACGAGTTTGGCTCAATAGATTTGATTCTATTCATTGAAAGGTCTAGTTTCACTAGCTGTGTTTGATTGACAAAAGTATTTTTTTCGACAACAGTAATATTATTATCATTTAAATACAATTCAGTTACATTCAATAAATTATTTTGTAGAAAATTCAACTGGTACACTTTGTTTCGTGATAGGTCTAATGTTGTAATGGAACTATTGTAAAAACTAGAATTTTCAATCTCTTTTATATTATTACTACTTAAATTTAGATGCATTAGACCATGCATGCTACTAAAAGCTTTATTCTTTATAGCGTCTACATTCTGTTGGGATAAATCTAAACTAGAAATAGCAGCCAAGCCTGTGAAAGTATTTTCCTTTAATGCCCCAGAAATGGTATTATTTTTCAAATTTATGTCAAATAGATTTGTGTTCGAAAACGAGTTGTCTTGTATGCCACTGATAAAATTGTAAGATAAGTTTAAATAATGTAATCGATAATTAGCATCAAACAATACACTTTCAATAGTCGTATTGATATAATTGTAGCTGAAATCAACTGATTCTAAATACTTCGCTTGGTTGAAGCAACTAGATTCCACTGAAGTGATCATATTGTAAGATGCGTTAAAGTAGACCAAACCACCCATACGATTGATTTCGTAGCCCGAAAGTTTAAGGAGATGATTATGAGAAAGATCAATCGTTTTCAACATTTTTAAGTTCATTAAGGTTAAATTTAATTTCTGTATCCGATTATAACTTAAGTCAAGGTACTCTAAATGTTTTAGGCTAACAAACGAATCATCAGCTAGACTGGATATTTGGTTGTGTTGTAAATACAGTTTAATCAAATTCGGCATTAAATTTAGTTCAGCTGACAATTCTTCTAATAAATTGTTGGATAAATCTAATATTTTTACAGTACTCGACACACTTTCCGAAGTATAAAACGATTTAGGATGCAGTTTTCTAATGTAGTTATTAGAAATATTTAAATATTGAAGAAATATCAAGTTTCTGAAGGCTTCATTTAAAATTTCTTTGATGCTAGTATTTGATATGTCCAATTTTATGGTGTTGGCGTAATATCTGAATCCTGAAGAATCGATTATATCCCATGAGTTGCCTTTTGCAATGATTTCGCGAACTCTTGAGTCGAAGTTGGTTGAAGAGAAGTAACCAGTAGTAAGGTAGGTCAAGCGAGATTTGGTTATAATAAAAGTAAGGTAAGGGTCACTGTCGCAAGAAGGGTTGCTGACTGATGATGGAGTCAGTTCGCAGAAGATGGTGTAGTTGCAACTGCTGTACCGTTTTACAATATTACATTCAGCTGATGCTGAGCTGCAGAACGCCAGGAACATGAGACCTGGAATTGAAGAAATTGTATGTGTTATAACATTTTCATCGCAAATTAGAGTCTTGACTGTCCTTGGGTTGAATATTTTAAGAGATGGGTTATAGATTCACATTTTAAGACGTTTTACAGCGTTGTGTTTCGCCTAGTGAGCAAGGTGACTGGAGACACAAAAATTCCCTTATCCCATCCCTAAATTCCTTATCTCCGTAACCCTTCTTTCTTCTTTTGCTTTGCCGTAGTCGGGTAAAAAGGATTTTTTTTGACAGGGGAAAATCATCAAATGACTTCTCCCGCTCAGGGTAAGGAGAGAGAGAGAGTGTCAGACTGACTAAAAACGCCCCCATTCCTTCTCCTGCTCTGGGCCGAGGCCGCGGTGATAGGGCCCCGTCTGTGGTGGTCCAATGGCTCTTTGAGGCGCGCGCGGAACGCCGTACGCTCGGGTCTGGTTCTGGTCGGGCGGCGAGCTACCCTTACTCGCTGTACGTAGATCCGAGCTTACGGTGGCCGGAGATCATCTCTCGATCTCCGGCGCCCGGAATGTCACCTACTGCGGCGGCTGGGGCGCGAGGAGGGGTAAAAAGGATAACAACGCACTTCGAACTCCTCTGGTGTTGCGAAACTTCATGATTGCTCACCATCAGATAAGCTGTCTGCCAGTTAGCAGCCGTAATACATAAAACCTATTATATGTGTATATATTTTACGTGGCAAGTCAAACATCATGGACACTAACAAAACAAAAAGGTAATTACGAACTTTTTCACGTACACATAATTAGAAAAATGCATTAGGAATCGAATTAAAATGATTACTATAATGATGATAATATACTTCAAATGTGTAAAACTGGATGTATGTTTGTGCAAATTATGTCAAAAAAATTAATGTTCAGATATTGAGATTACGCTTGAGATTTAATTTAAAATTAGCAATAATGAGTATTGCCTACTGGCACATACCCAATTTTAATATTACTTAATAAGTTTAGTTTGGATGGTTTTAATGGGATGGGTACCATCCAAGAACAAAAGAAAACAATAAGTGTGTTATTAATACTCCAATGACCGTATCTATCTGGGCAAATATCAACCTTCTGTCATGGAGCTTTACAGTAAAAATTTGGATACCTAGGTTATATTGTCGATGTATCAAAATTAATGACAAAATATAATATAAAGTAAATATTTAAGAGAAGCTCCTATTCAACAAACGTGATTTTGGTACGGACTTACAACTTGCATTGGAATGAACCGCCCAGGAAATTGATGCATGCCAAAATAAATACGATTGAAATTTAATAAAGGTGCAAATAAAACAATCTGAATAATCTATTTTCTAATATTGCAAGTTAATAATATAAATATTAAAACATTAACTTACAAAAAATAAATTTTCTATCCATTTTCGCAATTCCTCAAAGGGCACAACGAAACCAGTTTTCACTTCACAAAATCCCACTATTCAAAGTATTTAAACACGGATTCCATTTCAAGTGACAATAATATAACTAAATTATTAATTAATTTAACACAATAAACAAAAGCTTCTATTAGTGTCGACGGACGTTCAGATAATGATGAATTGCCGGTCCTTGTTTTACAAATCATTGATAAAAGGATGATTCATGGAGTCATTCCAGTAATAATAAGTAAAAAATATGAATTCGGGACGGTCCTTAAATATAATAATATATCTTAGTTTGTTAGTAAAATATATTAATAGGTATTGTATAGTGACTAACCCGAGATAAAAAAAAGAATGTTAGGGAAAATATTTAGTTTTAATTCCGCGACAAAAATCCAGGCTTGTTGCAGGATGCAATCCGATGAATTAAAACTAAATATTTTCCCTAACATTTAATGTCATGGATTTCCGCAAAGTAACGCCTGATTCTATAAATTAACCTAAAAAAAAGAAATTAAAACGGGACTCCTATTGTCTTGTCAGTCGTCTGCCTTTATACTTAATACATAAGGTTTGGTATTGCTTGAAAATATTCTTTGATTAGTATCCGAAAATATTAATATCTTTATATATACATATAATTCTGCTGTACGTGCGTATGCGTTTCCCATCCGCTCCACACTCCTAAACGGCTTGACCGATTATTTTTTTCTGTGTGCGTTTGAGTCGCTCCCTGAATGGTTTTAATTCACAAATCAGCTCGGCAGATGGCGCTGATTGCTTGAAAAAGCACGTTATCTCAGAAACGGCCTTAACGATTTCGCTGAAATTTTTTAAGCGAGATTTTCGGGGAGGGCCCACTAGTGTTATTATATTATTCAACAAATAAAATATATATATCTTTATTAACTATAGGCATCAGTTTTATAAAATAAGAACAGACGTAAATTTGGCGGTAAACGAACGTTCTCTTTACGTGTCGCGGGTTCGATTACCGCACGGAACAACACTTTGTGTGACTTACAAATTGTTGTTTCAGGTCTCGATGTCGTGTGTATATGAAATTGTATGTTTGTAAACGCACCCACGACACAGGAGAAAATCATAGTGTGGGGCAACGATTTTATTAAAAAAAAGTTGCAAGTGCCCTGCCGGTAGGTTAAGGTTATTGTCATACGTCAGCAATAGAGCCCACAGATTTTATTACTCGATAGTAAGAAATAAGCGCCGCTCATTCACACCCGCAATTCGAGAGGATTTGCTAATGCGTTAAGGGCTTCTGAGGATGGGATTTTTTGGATTCAAGGATTGAACCTCGTAAGCACGGCGAAACACGACTCTACAGTTATTTCATGCCGTTTTCTGTAAGACCGTGGTATTTATTCCTGTCGAGCCAGCCCAATCGTGTCGAAGCAAGTCTCTCCCACATTAAATATTTTACCTCCTAAGTTGTTTATTCAAGGTGGAGTGGCAATATTGTGTGCAGGTGTACTTAACAACCAATATGTTTTGAATTACTACGCAATATTGTTGTAGAGCCCTCGAAGGCAGACAACCCTGTGTGAGTCACGAGTCACGACGAGACAGTATTAAGTCCAATTTTGAGACTAGCGAACGCAAAATATGATGTTTAAGATCAACTTTTGAGAATTATAATTAAATAATGATTCGTTGTAGCGTATTTTAAGGTTAAATTAATTGATTTAAGTTTTACTTACGTTCTAAGATAGTTATTTATTTATTTTTAAGTTTTGTTTTTTAATAACTCAGAACTTAACGTTACACATATTACTTTGACGTCAAGGTCAATCAAACGACTCTTGCACACATTTTGCGTCACATGCGGAAAATCAAATCACCAACATTACCTTTCACGTGGATGTTGAAGATCCGACAATGAAACTGTGTGTATCCAGGGGTTTTTTGTCAGGGGAAAATCACCTAATGACTTCTCCCGCCCAGGGTAAGGCAAGAGAGAGTATTAGACTCTTACTGACTAAACCACGATCTTTCTCCTGCTCTGAGCCGAGGCCGCGGTGACTCATTGCGGATAAGTCCCGCACCACCATATGTAGCCGGGGTGAAAGCGTAATAATATATCCCGGCCCTGGCATAGAGCAGGCGAAGGAACGCGTTGGTTTTTAGTCAGTTAGAGTCTGATACTCTCTCTCACCCAACTCACTGCACTAGAAATCATTTTATCTCTTTCCCTACTGGCTATACTTTATCGTATAGTTTATAACAGATATTAAATAGCATTTAAACTGATATACAACATTTAAACTGATATACAATATCTAAAAATACAAAACCTTGTCTCATATCTCCAATCAGGGTTGTGGATAGTGTTGTCAATTGGATAGACGTTGTGCGGCCTTAGATCAGAGTAAAAGAAGGAACAAGGTGGGTTTTAGTTTGTAAGTGTCTGACACTCATTCTTGCCCTGCCCAGGTTAAGAGAAATCATTTTATCATTCATATTTAAATATTTAGAAATAAATTCTATGCATTCAGCAAATAAAAATATCAACTCAATGTTATATTTACTGTAGTAACCATAAAATAAACACAGACGACGCCAATTGACAATCCCCTTCTAGCGTAACGTGTCAAAACATCCCGAAATTCGAGTCAAAAACACGTTTTTTAACAAAAAAGAAAATCTTCAAGAGCGACTTGCTTTCAGAAGATTAACCGGAAGTGGCGTACTTTGTGTAGTTGACGACCCCCGCCGCTAGGTGGTGCCGGAAATGAATGTCTGTTTGTCTTCCTCTAGCACCTGAATTTTCTTTTATGTACATACTTTTTACAGGACTTTTTTTTTCAAAGTTTCTGTTTGAACTTTGTACTCTTGGATTGAAAGTAAATAGGTTTTATGCGAAATTGTTGGGCCCCGTCTGATGTTTAATGGCTATGTCAATTCCGATTTTAATGATTGACATCGTTGCACAATTAACTGCTGAAAGATTTCTTTATTTTAATACTAGCTTTTGCCCGCGACTTTGTGCGCGTGGCATAGCGACTTCCTGCAGATTTATGGTTAAAAAACTATCCTATGTCCATTCTCGAGATCCAAACTATCATTTGTATGTCTGTACCAAATTTCACATAAATAGGTTCAGTAATAAGGCGTGAAGAAAACACAGACAGACAGACAGAGTTACTTTCGCATTTATAATATTAGTTTTGATAATTTCGTGCTGTGCAGTGGCCTACTTGATGTCTTTTACATTCATAATAGTTTACATTAAGGTGACCCACAGTACGATAAACTTCTGCTGAACATAGTTTATACAAATTCACTCTTGTCTCTGGATTTTCATGGTTGTATCTACTAGTAGATTATGGCTTACAGGAGTTGCACCAAAATTCTGAAAGGCAGCGGTGGGATAGTCTCATAAAATGACCACATGTCACTCTATGGTATAAAATTACCTTACTAGACTCTATTAAGTGCTAGTACTCTATCTAGTGTTGCATTTTCTTTCAATGATTTTTCCTAAAAACCTACATCGCCTTAACAAACTCAACACCTCTATGATACACCGAAAAAGCTACAAAAAATTAACAAAAGGACTTCAGTTCAGTGAAACTTGAATAAAAATTGAAAAAAATACTAAATTTTCAAAGCATCGTATAAAAAGCCATTGAAATTGTTCAATGCATCGGAAAGACTACGATAACCACACTGCTATGGGGTCGACGGAAGGGTGACCACCCTACTAGCGACATATGGACACTCCGTGCATAATCGCGTTAACCATGCGACGGTGAAAAATTGAAGGATAATGTACATTTGAATATTATTTCGTCGCAGGTTCCGTATGCGTATTTATTTTCATGGTTAAAAATTATTAAATTGTCATCAATCGAATTGCTGCAATGTTAAGCATGACTCCCGCGAAAAAACATTTTTTTTCATGTCATTGGACGGCAAACGAGCAGGCGGATTACTTGATGGTAAGCGATCAGCGTCGCCCATGAACACCCGCAACAAAGAAGGAGCTACGAGTGCGTTGCCGACCTTTTAGGGATTGGGATTTTGGGGATTTAGGGATTGGGAAGGGATTGGGTCTCCGGTAACCTCACTCACACGGCGAAACACAACGTTGTGGTTCTTTCACGCCGGTTTTCTGTGAGGCCGTGGTATAACTCCGGTCGAGCCGACCCATTCGTGCCGAAGCATGGCTCTCCCACGCTTATCATCACATAACTTTTTTGTAATGTTCAAGTAATCGTACTAATTTTTAAGACGATAAATAATATTTTATTCGCTAGATCAATGAAAAATGTCGTATGATGGCAGTTGTAGCTAGCCAGACCTCGCCAGCTGAATTCGTTTTTAATTAGAAAAAAAAACTGATATACTTAAAACTAAAAGATACTTCCTATTCATCAAACTACCCTGACTACACTGCTAATGTTTTAGAAAATACTCTAAGCACTTGTTTAACAGTGTCTGTATGCAACCACTTAAAGAACAGGAGCATTATAACAACATAGTTTCCAAAACAGATTTTTTACCTTGTAGGATATACGTACGTGTTAAAGAAAAATGATCTAGTGGCGACCATGGACTAGAAGACGCAGCTTGTGCAAACCTCCTGGGCGGGTGGATCGACAACAGTTGTTCGACGAAAAACGGTTACAAATACGGCCAATATGTTCTTGATTAATTTGAATATAGGACGTAATTCTGTATGTTTTGCCACATAATTCTATCGGAAAGTTAGATAAAACTTGTTGAACAGGCGGTAAGTTAAAAAAGTAAACAGTTCCTCCTCTTGACTTTTAAGTACTTAGTAAAATACCTCTTAGGTACAAACATCTTTCTCTACCTCTCTCAATCTTCATTAACTCGTTTGCAAGACAGTTCTGCCGCATCCCCTGGGAGTCCGCCGTGAAAATACATTATCTGAATGGGATTTCTAAAATATGTACATTTCAATTTCTTGGTTTTTTTTTTGTAATGTCATTTGTTTTTACTGAAACGGGTAGTTATTTCAAAATGAACTTTCTTGTATATGTTTTAAGATAGATTTTCCATGGCATAGAGGACCAATGAATTAAATAGGAATTTTAGATGTTAAAAATGTAAAAGGTTGTAAGAATCTATGTATGTATGTTTGGTATTCTTTCACGCAAAAACGGCTGGACTGATTTTGTTGACATTCGGTGTTTAGATAGGTTATACCCTTTTTTGTGAGGGGATTTATCAAATTACTTCTTCCGCCCAGGGTGGGGCAGAGGGAGTGTCAGACTCTTACTGACTAAAAATAACCCCGTTCCTTCTCTTGCTCAAGGCCTAGGCCGCGATGACTTATTGCGCTTGCATCGAAACACCGGCCGAAAGATGGGTGATACCCTGGATCAACACATCGATATACACGGGCGAAGCTGCGGTTGGGAACCAGTGTTTTACAAAAAACTTTTGTAAAACACATTTTTCAGTCAATGGTTATAAAAAAGAAGATCTAAAAACCATTTTGTTTTCAGCGAACATTCAGCATCTATTAGCATTCTGCGGCACTAAACAGCTTAACGTACGCACCGATGCCGACGGAACCCTTTTAGCACGTCACGCCTCATCACGGTTCACGTCATCGGCATTCAATTAGCCACGGGCGATACTGCGGTACCCTAAACAAGGGTGCAACGTCATGGCTCCTCATTGACATGTTTGTGCGCTATTGAATGTATGAATTCGTTATTGCTACTTATACTTGCTAATACTAGTTTTGATTGTGGTATTTTAGAAATATATTCCTAGCCATATTGGGTTTGAATCGAGGTGGCTTGGAGGTTATGTAAACAATGTAACTTTTTCTGGGTTATATTAACTAGCTTTTGCCCTCGACTCCGCCCACGGGGTATCTAAACTATAATATTTTAAATGCGAAAGTAACCCTGTCTGTCTTTTCTTCACGCCTAAACCTTTTATTTTTATTTTTATGTAATAAATCGGCAAACGAGCAGACGGATTACCTAATGGTAAGTAATCAGCGCCGCCCATGGACAACGTAGGAGTTACAAGTGCGTTGTCGACCTTTTAGGGATTTGGAGATTTAGGGAATGAGGAGGGATTGGGGGTGGAGAAGGATTGTGTTTGGTACAGACATAGTTTGGAATAAGAGAAAGAACATAAGATAGTTTTTATAACAAAAATCTGCAGGAAGTCACTATTCCACGCAAACGGAGTGCGTGCACAAACTAGTAATTAAAAAGACAGCATTTTTTACATGAATCAATTATTACGTCACGATAAGTACTCGCAAAACTTAGGTATTCTCTTAACAAGAACATGTAATCTAACATAAATAATACATATATAATGAAGTCAGGTAAGGCCTCTCAATCCTTGGGCCCAAAATCGTCCAATCACGAGTACCTATCAATTAAATTAAGTCCTAAACAAACGGAGAATCAAGCAAATCGTTAGCTTGGTTTAGATATAGGGATGGGCAGTCACCGGGACATTCCAGGACAATATGGCGCCCTTGGACGTAGACTTTCCCAGAATCGAGGTACCTGGAATTACGATGTCTTTGGGGCCCGCTAATCAAATAGGTATTTACTTTTTGGTGTTGAAATTTGTCGTTAATTAATTATCTTTGATGAGGATATTTTCTTTTAAGAGAGATAAATAATTGGACTTAGTCTTTTGGACTACTGAGTTCTCACTTCGATAGTTTGATTGCTATAAGTAATTGTTTTAAGTAATTTCATTTCGCAATTTGAAAAATAAAATTCAGATTCAATTTCCAACGAAAATAAATCTCAGTCAGTTATTTTATTTTACAAAAACGTAACTTTTGTATATGTAATCTAAAAATACAAACGGAACGATAACATTTTAAAATAACATAGAATTTTTTTCTCTAATCCCACACGCGCGCCGCTATTTTTTTATCTATAACCAGTAACTGTCAAATTTTTGTCCCGGGTACCATCACTAGTGTTGTCAGTAGTCGTTTGCTACAATTTGCCAATCCCGTACAATTGGGGTTTATCTTTGCGGCGACTTAATTGGTACGCCGTGCTTGTTCCAAAGATTTGCGTACCGTTAAAATAGTTTAGCTTATTTTATCATAATGGCGCCAGTGTTGACACATCTAAGTGGATTTTTAAGTGGGATTGCATTAAGTGGAAATGGCTTTCTTTAATATTTTTTCTACTGGTTTGTTTAGAGGAGAATTAAGGTTCACTGTTGGTTTTTAAAAGGGCATTTTAGTGCGTAGAAGTGGGATTAATGTAATGTAACTAAAACAAATGCTCAATTTTTTCGAATCGAGAACATTTTCGTGTTACAACTTTCGTTTCTATTATTAAGTAAATTTTTAGTTGGTTGCCCAACGTCCACCTCGTCGTGTGTCGCGCAATACTGCTCATGGATTTGAGCTCCTAGCGGAGCTTGAAACTATTTGAGTTCCTCGCCACACAGGTATGCTAGTAAGCCGATAAACGTAATAATAAAATGAGATACAGGCCATTGAATAAGGGCCATGTTTTAATCATTAAATATAATTATAACTCATCAGTGCATTTAATGGTATAAATAGAAGACTAACTTTTGGAAGAGACCACGCTGTCTACGGCCGGCTACGACCGTATCAATTTACATCAAAATCAACTTAGTAGTTTTCGCGTATAAAGGTGACAAACATCCTTCTATATTTGCAATGTTTCGAGCTTATAATATTAGTAGAATAGAAATAGCATTTGTGATCATTGAAGTAATAGACGAAGTGGCTTTAAGCAAAATTATAATAATTTTATCACAAAAAAAACATACCTATAAAAAGAACCTAATTCCACGAACAAAAAATCTTTCATAATCCTTATAAGAACAAAAACTTCCCTTATAACACCTGTATTGACTATTTCCTACAATTTTCGCAACATGTTCCGACGTGTTCGCTGATGTGACGTCACGAGGACGTGACGGGAATATGAACGACGCTTGTTAACACTTGTTTAGGCGTCATTAACGCCTGTTCTCGAAGAAAATTCGCAATAAACTGATAGTTGGCACAAAGTTAAGGCAAGTATTAGATGGGGATCATAGAAGTAAATGTTTAGGAATAACCGCGGTGATAATATTAGTTGGATATGCCTTATATAATCCTTTATTATTTTCTGCAATGTTTTTTTTTATACATAATAATATTATTGTCCGGGTTGTGTAGGTGTGCCTTACTTACCGCTGCGTTTGTAAAACCCAATTACATTAAATTATCAGCCTATAATTGACCACTGCTAAGCAAAAGCTTTTCTCAGGCACAGAAGGTTTGAGCATTAATCACCGTGAGCATTAATGAGATTCAAGTGCATTCCTGGATTTTGCGAGTTGTTAGGGATTCGATTCAAAGATTGGTTAGAAAATACATTCGTGGAAACTCAAACAAAGAGAGAGATAATTATAATTAACTGAGACAAGCTCTAAAAGTTTCAAGTCACAACGGGAGTCTTATACATGAGCAGCGTGCTCCTCGCGGCGACGTAGGTATGTCTTCATTAAGTTATTCACTTCTTCATCCTATGTACATATGTCTACATCTAGTTATTGTGGCTTCATCTAGTTTTTCACATATAAATTGACGTGTAAAAGTACCGTTTTCGTCAAAATTTAATTCATTGTTTCATTATTTCATTGACGTGGGTATGTCGATTGACGTGAACTTCATCACTTATAATGTACAATTTTTGTTTACCAGAGTTTGGCTAATAATAACTTGATATAATAATAATATTATTTAATAAAGGAAGAACATAAAATAGGTTATTAAACCCAGTTACATTCAATACCCACGCGTGACACCCACTCCTTATTATCTCATTGTGCAATTAGTACGCAATTATGAATGATAAATAAACTATATTTAATAACGTTGAAAAGTTATTTATAAACAAGATACTTGATTCAGTTTATCAGTACGAAAATGTCTACCAGTGCCATTATTTTATTCCCATGATTGCGGGTGCCAGGAGAAAGAATGAGGTGGTTTTTAGTCAGTAAGAGTTTGATAACGTTTGATGTATCTAATCACATCAAACGTTTATTTGTGGACATATATATACAGAAATGTCTTAAAACTAACTATGCAGGAGCTCTATGTTCTACCAATGCATAGATTATGTTTTGCAATCAATGAATTTATCATTAAAAAACTCTTCAATTAAGTTATATGCCCTGTGTTATGAATAACTGTGTTTAAAAAAACAATGCACGTGCTACAAAGCAAAATGTTCTGTTGCGGGCCACGATTCTTTATTTTATTTTGTAGGACGGCAAACGATCGTAATTACCTGATGGTAAACTATTGGTGCGGCCTATGGACACCGACAACATCAGTGGAGTTACAATGTCAATGACGCCGTTTTAGGGATTAAGGTGTCGGAGGTTAAAGTGATTGGAAAGAGTCACTTTAAACTCGTATTTACACGGCGAAAATAACGCTGCGTTTGTTTCACGCCGGATTTCTGTGAGACCGTGGCATCACTACGGTCGAGACGACGCATTCGTGCCGAAGCAATACTTTCCACAGTTGATCACTATCCAACTGTTCGTGCCAAAGCATAGCTCTCCGCTCTTGATTTTTTTAATCAACCCTCAAGATTATTCTAAACGATAAAACGGCTTTATTGTCCAACTCGTAACAGTACTTGGTCGTACATGATCACGTTAACAGTGTGAGAAGGGTCTAAGCATTAGACATGTGTTGCTAACAATATTATCTTGTTCGCTAACAGGGTTATCAGGCCCAAAAGGAAGCCTTCTTGGGACATTAAGTAGGTGAACCTTTGTGTTTTATCTGTGTATAACTTAACATTATGGCTTTTAATTTACTATATATGACTTATAACACAGTAAAACTTCACGCCATAAAATTTAGATATTTTTTTTATGGATTAGGAGGCAAACGGGCAGACGGATCACCTGATGGTAAGCGATCGACGCCGTCCATGGACACCCGCAACACCAGAGGAGTCACAGATGCGTTGCCGGCCTTTTAAGAAGGAGTACGCTCGTTTCTTGAAGGTTTATATATATGTACATATATAAAAGCTTAAGAGTATAAAAATGTATAATTACAACTAAAATCAAGGTTCGTATTGATCAATCTGTATCTCTCCGCTGCTGAGCAAAAGCCCCTCTTCTCACACGAAGAAGGTTTGTGTATAATCATGTATGTATGTATAGGGTAGCTTATCCGATGAGGTTTCCTCACGATGTATTCTTTCACTGTTTACCTATATACTATCCTTAGAATTCCGTTTGAACCTGCAGCCCGACTGGACATCAGCCCTAGTAGGTCCAGCCTAGTGGACGTCTGAAGGCTCAGGAAAACTTTCAAGTGAAATATTCTTTGTAAATTCTGAATATCTACTGTTTAAAAGGAGGTGCAATATTATTTTAAATGACACAATACTACCTACACAATGTCCTTCGAAACAACATCTAAATCGAAGCTGTATTCTAACCAGTCAAAGGTTGCCATACCGTAATTAACACAAATTGATTAACAAACATAAACATAACCAATATTGAACACTAATACATTTTCTTTGTTCAACATCAAAGCAGTACTAAGCTTAAAGCAGTAATTAACAATGACAACAGTACGCCAATATCGCCCCTATAACAAACACACAAAGACGACAATTCCATAAATACGATCAATTGTATAATCATTTCATACGAAATAACGCCATGTACTTTGTTGAAGTAGTTTATTGGGGAATTGTTGGAAATTGATCCTTATTGGATGGTGATAAGGTTGTGTTAGTGTAATTTTGATTTGATGATCGTATGGTAGCCATTTAATGATGTCGTGAACGGTGTGCTTTGATCTCTTTTGAGGTGTTTGGTGTAAGTGAAGCAAAGTGAGATGCGATGTTTATAACTTAGTATGGCTTTGTCCTCATTTTCATTTATTATGCCAAAATATGTGTTCCTTCTATGCCAACTTGTCTGGGAACCTCAGACCCTGAGGGTCTGAAACCTGGCAGGTGACAATGTAACTTTTACAGATTCACACGTACTTTCTAAGGTAATTTTCCTACCACTATCACATGGATAAGGAAAAAATTGTGGCGTAATTTGGACTGCTTTATTATACGATTAACATCGCAAATTCAGATTGATTTCGGCCAGGGTTGCAGGTCAAAAATGTACCGCGTCCACAGCCAAGCAGGAGAGGGACCTAGGTGGTATTGGGTCAGTGAGAGTCTGACAATCGCACTTGTCCCAACTCAGAAGTCGTTTGATGATTTTCCCCATAAAATATGCCATTATCTCCCTCTTCCCCCCCCCCTCTCTCTCTCTCTCTTTTCTTTCATAATTCATCAATTTTTTGGAAACTAGTTAATCGGCATCTAGACATATCAAATCAGTATTAGTTCGATCAAATCCAAGGTCAATAACCTAATAGTTTTTCATTCCTAAGCTTGGACCACACATCCTGCCGATGGTGAAACTTATCCGCTACCAATAGTTGCGGCCTATCAAAGGAGACGACTTCGGCCAACTTCGGGCAACTCCGTCAACTTCCGTTAACTCCCGAGTCGGTAACGAGATTTTTTTAGATTAGTTCGGTTTAATAATGAATAGGTCTAATCAGAGAGCAAACTTTTTTAATTTGCCCAAGTTTGTCATGTTATTTGGAAGGTTTTAATAAAATGATCCTATTACTTCAAAGATGTCTCTTTGGAAACTCGGTCTTTCGATACGGTATTGGATTTTCAAGTTTTATGAAAAGTGAGGTGAGGCGAATTAACTTTAGTGAGTATTTCGTGATAAGCTAATTAATAATTTAATATTATAAGTACTCTTTTACACCGTAAGTCTGTCGACAAACACCTTAGAGATACCTGAGAAAATAATACATTTTGATTTTCAAATAACCAAAGAAATGTAAAACCAATGATTTCAAGCCTTTTTCAGCCAAAGTTAAATGAACTAGAATTAAATAAAGCAGGTATCTTCATTCTACAAGACTCATCTTATAAAATACTTCTAGTTTTACTTAACAAAATCCCAGACCAATCTTCTAGATTACTGAAGAAAATTCCTTTAAAAAGCAAAGCAAAGGAATGCACTGTGGCTAGGGTACCTACCTACCTATAACATAAAAGATGGAATCCTCAAGTGTCGCCGAGACCCATTGCAATCTATATGCAAATATGCGTTCCATCCAATTAGAAATGACTTATTTTAAATGCACTGTGATAAGAAAACGACATGTCTTTATGTTTGAAATCAGTACTAATTCGAAAAGGGAATTGTTAACGGATTTGAAAAAAGAAGCGGATTCTATATTCGAACGGATTTTTTAAATTTAGTAGGTACCTATTGTAAGTAAAATGAGAGTGAGGTTTTGAAACCTGGCAAGAACCAATGTGACTTTTTCCAAGTTATATGTACTTCCTATGATTATTTAGACACTACTGACATACGTGTTGCCGGAAAGGATGTGGATGGTCAGTATTGTATAATGATTGAGAATATCTTAAAAAATTATAATGGATCGTCGGGGTCTACTACGGGGACTAACTATAGATTACGACCTTGTTAGAAAAAATCAACCATGTAATGTAATGCAGACTTAAAATAAACGATTTCAAGTTTTGGTCCCAACGAACAAGAACGAAGCGCATCCAAAAAACAACTGTGACTCTAACTGTGACTGTTTCCCTTCCTAGTGCGTACACGAACTTAAATAGTCCCCACTCGTAACGATAGATTATTGCATTGTCGCGTCATTTGCATCTGGTAACACCTATTTGCTCACGGGATTTCTTAATAAAGGAGTGTAGGGGTCGCCACTATACATGTTAATGGAATTTGGTCAAGTCTCGACGCTTGTTACGTCTTAAGGGGTGAAAGCATTTAATTAAAATTGTCGAAATCTATGCGTGTTTGTTGAGATCCTTTGTTCGAATACTGATTAAAATGAACTATTGAAATTGAAATTTTTTTTTAAAAAAAAAACGTTGCCCCACATTTGGATTTTCTCCTGTGTCGTGGGTGCTGTTACAAACATACAATTTCACATACACAAGACACCCAGACCCGGAGCAACAATTTGTGGAACACACAAAGAGTTGTTCCGTGCGGGAATCGAACCCGCGACACGTTGCACGGCAGCCAGTTGCCCAGCCACCGCACCAACCGAGCAGTCAAAAAATTTGTGGTTTTAGATAATAATAATTATGTAATGTAATTATCTATTTAAATTATCTAGATATGTCGTAGTTTTCCAGACGTTATGGACGTCCTTTTCTGAAGAGGACGTTTTAATCAGTCTTATAGTTTCTAATTATAAGTTTGGAATCGCCAATTCGCCTTGAGCCAGCATAGTGATTCATGCTCAAAACCTTCTTCGTGTGAGAAGTGGCCTTTGCTTAGCAGTGGGCACTTATAAGTTGATGATGTGGATTATCCAACATTAGGAAGTTCTCGAGTGACGACTACAGACCAGAAAACGAAACATGGACAGCCCTCCCATTTGGTGAACTGATGATGTTATCAGGGTTTCTGGGTGCTATTGGATGGAAATAGCAAGTTATCGTTCAGTATGGAGGATAAATGAAGTTCAGGAAACAAAATTTCTGATGCCTGAAAACAAAATTGACTGCACAGTTGGCAAAGTGGTTGGGCAACTGGCTGCCGAGCAACGTGTCGCGGTTTCGATTCCCGTACGCAAGAACTCTTTATGTGATCCACAAATTGTTGTTCCGGATCTGGGTGTGATGTGTATGTGACATTGTATGTTTGTAAACGCACACACGACACAGAAGATACTCTTAGTGTGGGGCAATGCTTGCTTTATAAAAAAAACATTATAAGCCTTTTCATAATGATAGCGAGATGGTGTGCTTGTCGTCGTTCCCGCGTTAGACAATCATAATTATGTCCTAAAAATCTTCTTTCTAAAATATCGTTCCAAAATCGCATGTAAGCAGAAACAATAATTATAATCCTTAAAAACTATTACAGTTATATTATTTATATATTTTCTATAACATCGAAAGTACAGAGTTTTAAAAGTTGGTAGGTTTTTAATTCTAAATGAAGGTATTTTTATGCCAGTTTTATCAAAATGATCTTTACCCAAAAACAGGAAAAAGTAAATGGACAACGACCTACTTATGCTTATGTTTTAAATTAATTCCAAAAATCATCAAAGGGATGTTTCTTAAACATTTCTATGTGCGGCCAAATCTCCGTCCCCTAATTTAAATGTACCAGAGTGTCCAGCCACGCTTAGTGGGATCCTACAAATTGGATATAGTCCTTTTTAAAAGCCACGCCGCTTTCCGAAGCGGTTTTAACCGGATGAAAGCGGAATATTTTGTTTAGGGCTGCTTCATATGAGTAAGACGAGTAGTCGTAGACCTTAGTTTTGATGGGACAGGTAGCAAATGTATGGATCGTATGGCATTGCGTGTTGTTTGTGAATCTTAAGAATTAGGGATGTTACAAGGTCATCATCATCATCAGTTTTTACGGGTAGCTGATCACTCTTCAAAATTAAACGACTTCACCTTTTTCCTTTATATTTTTTATACATAATTTTTTTCTTTATACATAAAATTAAATTGCCGTGCGTTAGTCTCGCTAAAACTCGAGAACGACTGGCCCGTTTTGGATAATTTTGTTCTTAAAATAATTGTTAAAGTCCAGGAAAGGTTTAAAAGGAAACGACCACAGCGTTGTGTTTCACCGCGTCAGTGAGATTACCGGAGGCCCCTCCCCCAATCCCTAAATCTCAAAATCACAAAAGGTCGGCAACGCACTCGTAACTCCTTTGTCGTCGCGGGTGTCCATGGGTGACGCTGATTGCTTACCATCAGGTAATCTGTATACTTATATGCTGTATAAAAAAAATGTCAGAACATTTAGTTATATTTTAGGCGTTACGGAGTTTGTCGGATCAGCTAGTTTGGTACAAGTTTGTGTATTATTCAAGAAATGTTTATTTAAAACTTATATATTTTTGAATCTATGATTGAAAATTCACATCGTATATAAAACGCTAATGTGTAGACTGCCTTAATATAAACGTATTCAGCACTCGAATGCACGGATCTTACCGTATCCGAAGTCCGTCTAATTCGGATAAATTCGTATTGTTGCGGTTAATTTAACCGGTCCTAAGCCCATCCCTGTGGTGTTTTATATCAATGCTCAGATTCAGTATCTCGACTGATGTGCTCCGAGTTCAGTTCAACGAAGTTTTTGGTTGAATAAATTGAAAAAGGTAATAGTGTTCTTGTTTTGCAGTTTAAATTATTTTCAAAAATGGTCGGTTTTATCTCGAACCAGTTATTAGGCCTATATTGTGAGGGAAAAATCTGAATACTGACTCAGGCAAGAAAAAGTTACTGCCTACGATTATATGTATATAAAAGAGGTTCTTTGGCAAATGTACCTAATAATAAAAATACATACATACATTGCCACTGACATGAAGCAATCGCTGAGGGAGCGTTTCTTTGGTCGCCTGAAGAAGGTATTTAATCTCTTTCTTTTAGGTGTAAAGAAGGTGCGTGCCTTCAACGATTGGGTCATGCCAGTATTGATGTACTCTTTCAGCGTACTCAAATGGTCTCAAATCGGGTCCGAACAATGCTGACTGAATTATTGAGCCTTTTTTTGTGAGGGAAAATCATCCAATGACTTCTTTCACCCAGGGTGAGGTGATAGGGCGTGGCAGATTCTTACTGATTAAAAACTCTCTCGTTCCTTCTCCTACTTTAGGCTGAGGCCGCGGTACCTTATTACGCTAGCCCCGCAACCCCAGCTGAACCAGGCATTGAACCTAACAGTCCTTCAGTCAACGTAAATAGTACTTTGTGAGTTTGCCCAAAGAAAAGGCATCATTCCATTTTCGAAATTTAAAAAGTTTCGTATTAGCTTCGGAACGTACTATCTTTCCAGTTTACGACCAATGGCTCGTAAAGTTTATGGGCATAATAAAATATCAGTTGAAAAGTGGACTCTAGTGCACTTTGGTCCATACAGATAAGTACATACCTATATACACATATAAAATAAGCACTTAATATTATTTTGGAGTAGTGATAGGTCGACAAACGAGCAGACGGATTACCTGATGGTAAGCAATCAGCGCCGCCCATGGACACCCGCAGCAACAGAGGAGCTATGAGTGCCTTGCCGACCTTTTGGGGATTAGGGATTTGGAGATTTAGGTATTGGGAAGGGAATGGGGGAGGGGAAGGATTGGGCGTCCGGTAACCTCAAACACATGGCAAAACACAACTCTGCGGTTATTTCACGCCGGTTTTCTGTGAGGCCGTGGTATCACTCCGGTCAAGCCGAACAATTCGTGCCGAAGCATGGCTCTCCCACACTTAAATTTGTGCAAGGGGTGCCACTAGACCTCAAGACATATTATTAATATTCATTCAAAAATATTCATATACTTTCTGTCCAACTACAATAACAAAATATCGTGTAAAAACAATTTGCCTCACTTTATCCATATGTTCTGATTATTAAAATAACTCATAGATGCCTACATTGTCGGTAGATAAAACGAAATATTATTATTTACAGGGCTGACACCAAGTAGTTGACCTTCGGACTATTTTGTCATTAGTCAGCGAATACTGACTCAGGCAGGAAAAAGTTACTGCCCACATTCATATCTGAAAGCGGTGGTTTCGCTGCTGTACCTACCTAGTAATAAAAATACATACAATAGTAAATTTAACAACTTTAATAAAAGTAGGTAATCCTTATCGATGACGAATATAAATATTGTTATAATTTTAAAACAAGGGTTTGGTTTTCCTCACCCAAAAAAACCTCAACCACTTCACCCAAATTGCCAACGCACTTGCAACTTTTTTGATGTTGCAAATATCCTTATGTAAGGTAAAAATAATGAAAAAAAAAATAACAAGGAAAAGTATATTTTCCTTATTATTGTTTTGTAAAAAAGCGTTGCCCCATAATAGGATTTCCTTCTGTCTCGTGAGTGCGTTTCAAATTCACATACACAAACCACCCAGACTCGGAAGAGCAATTTGTAAATTACTCAATGTGTTGTTCCGTGAATCGAACGCACGACACCTTCTGTCCAGCCACTTCGCCAAACGTGCAGTCTTCGCGTACTTAATAGGGCTTACTTATTCATTTGCCATTTCATCCCATAAATAATTTTTGTCTCTTTACCTTTATTCCAAGTTACACAGTATATAAAATACTAGCTACTCTCGCGCGGTTTCACCCGCTGCTCCGCTCCATTTGATCGTAACGCGATGTTTTATAGCCTATAGCACTCAAGTACATTGTAGCTATCAATCAGTGAAAGAATTTTGGTATTCCGACCAGCAGTCCTACATACAAACTTACAAATTTTACCTCTTTATAATATTAGTATAGATACATACGAACATACGATTCTACAACTAGCCCTATATAGCTATATGTATCTGTTTAAATCTCCCAAATTGCTTACCACAAGAGATTGCAAACGAGGCTTATCATGGTGTATTTTTTCCTGCGATCACCTGCTGAGCGGTGAGACGAGCGTAATCGCGAATAAGCGCTCGATCGAGCGAAGTGAGCGAACTGAACCACATTGGAAGACAAAAGTGTTGTGTGGATCTTAAGATACTGGATGAGGCAAGAACTTATATTTTTTTATATTAAACGTGTATTTTTAAATTATATTTTTTATGAAATGTGATAACATATTGTTTATTGAGGACATCCATTTAATTTTATAGAATAATAATTGTGGTCAAAAAGTCGTTGCTAATGTAATTTAAATATATTAACAATATATATTTCATCAGAATGAGTAATATGTAGAATTTAGAGTTCAAAATAGTTATACACATTAGTTAATGTAATACAATTATATAAATTGTATCGTGCTATAATTAAATATTCTTAAAATAGTAAGTAAAATCTAACTATGATTTACATTTAGACTGCACGGTTGGCGCTGTGGCTAGACAACCGGCTGCATGCAGTGTATCGCGGGATCCACTGTTATTTGCTATTCAAAACTTATTATTCCGAGTCTCGGTGTCATGTGAAGGTAAAATCAAAACAAGAAAACATCAGAAAGAGAATTCAAATTAAGAATAGAACGACCTGTTTTTAATACTTATATTATACGTAATAGAAGAATATATTTGAGAGAATAATATAGGTAAATAAAAAGAAGTCGCTTCTGGGTAATCTGTATATCTGTGTTTCCTTGTGGACTGGATCGGAAATCACTTGGTCGACATTTGTGTCTTGAGTGTCTCACGATACACCCTCATGTGCCACCTCTATGTCTTCACGCATTTCAAGCTTCAAAGAAGGTGCAGCGTTTAAGGTTTTATATTATGATTTCCTATTACCATTCTTTCATCTTTTTTTTAAGAAATATTTAAGCTTTTGTCAGACTTTTTATGCGATTTATGATCATCACTTATTTTAGTTTTTATATTGTCATGAGAATTAATAATTGGGGATGACAAAATACGGAATAGGCTTCCTGTTATGAGTTTTGATTTATCAAAGAGGGAAATAAAGGTGAATCTTACCCGAGCGTACGGCGCGAAGTATTCAGTAGAAGTATAAAGAGCCAGTAGACCACCACAGACGGGGCCCTATAAGGCTAATTTTCAGGGTTGCGGGGTAAGCGCATTGAGGCACCTTGGCCGAGAGCTGGAGAAGGAACGGTGGAGGGGTTTAGTCAGTAAGAGTCTGACATTCTCCCGTCGACCCTAGGCGGGAGAAGTCATTTCATGAGTTTCCCCTCACAAAAAAAAATGAATCTTCATTACAGTTGATTTATTTAAGACCCTTATAAACTCCCGCGATTGTCACAGTTCTTTACATAGACACCACAGTCCTACTGGGACTATGTACCTCCATAATAATTATGCATCACCAGCCTGTACATGCCCATTGTTGAGCTAAGACCTCTTCTCACACAGAAAAAGTATCAGCATTAAAAGCCACGCTTGCTCGAGGCGGATTGGCAAGTTCAATCTTATTTTATTATTAATTTTATTAAAAAAGACTCCGGCTCACACTAGGATTTTCTCATGTGTCGTGGATGCGTTTAGAAACATACAATTTCACATGCACATCACACCCAGACCCGGAACAACAGTCTGTGGAGCACAAAAAGCCGTTCGGGGATCGACCCGCGCCAACCGTGCAGTTCAAGTTATAATTAGCAATTATTAGAACAAATTATGTCACCATCTGTCTTCGTATCTTCATAAACCTAAAAAGGACAGATGTCTCAGAAAAAATCTCATTAGCTTAGAATTCGCACCCTCATGCATGAGATGCGGAAAGCTAAACCTTCGGGTCACTACAACATCGTCCATAAACAGACCGAATATTGACTGATAATTTGGAATTTAAAAATCTATTTTTTTTTTATCTTAACCTTTAATGGCTTTGTTGATCGACAATAATTATAGGTTAGGTAGCCAATACCTACAAGTATACTGTTATCCTGCCTCCTTTTTAAACTTTCCTTTAAAAGATAAAGAATGTTCAATTTGAACTGTTTATCGACTTGGCTAGATGACTTTGAGTTATTTAAAACGTTTACTAATTAAACAAGAAGTTTCCTATCAATTTGGGGGGAGGGGCGGAACAATGAACAAGGTTTTAATTAAATAAGTATTCGTTTTGTGAACGTTTCGCCCTTAAATTGATTGAAATATTTAGGTACAACGACCGTTTTGTAAGAAATTAACAATTGTTTATTGAATTTTCTTCAATAGAAGCTGGTTGCAAGGTCTTATTATGGTTGACATTTTGAAATGTATTTGAGTTGTCCATTTTGTGTTTTATTGTGTTTTAGGTTCCTTTTTCAAATTTGAACTTCTAGACAGTTTCTTGTCGTTTTGGGTGCCTTCATTATAATACCAAATTCAGATACTTTTTGTAGACTCTTTTCATTGATTTACATAGACTTTAAGATGGCAGGAGAAGTAGTCTCCCGACAGTACTTGACTCAGTCAGTAAGAGTTTTAGAAAAAACGACGATCATCCATGTTCGGCAGCACTCTCCTTCGGCAGCACTTTTCTCTTTCAGCCATGTATCTGAATCACAAAATCCCTGTTAAGCATGGAGATTATGGCAGACCTTTCTTATAGGATAGGTCGGTAAAAGAGCAGACGGATCTCCTGATGAATACATATGTGTTACCGACCTTTTATTGGTTGCTAGGGACTTGAGGATTTGGACATACGACGCGGTTGAAGATTTGGTCCTCCGACATTCTAACTCAGACTACTACCAAACGCCAATGTTGTTTTTCGTAGGCATTCTATGAGACAGTGAACACATCAATCCGATATCGCGAAAATAAAACAGTTATAATGTAAATTCAACTCTTTTTACTTCCAAATATTTACCCGAAACATTGTTAAATAAAGTTCGTTACACAATGAATTAATCAATTTATTATGAAAGTGACGAAAATGAGTCCAAGCCTTTGATGTTACAATTTTATAATATTGATTCGCTTCCAAAAGAAACTCTTTGATAGCAGGCCTTGTTAATAAATGATTAAATCTTTCCTTGTTCGAAGTAAATCTATTGTCAAATTGTGCTTGATTGAAATTTTAAAGTACTTGAGTTTTCGATTTACTTTGGATTTGTACTAATATTGTCAGGACTTATTGAAAAGAAAAAGTATATACTATTTTTTTCTGTATATGATAAGCTTTAAACGATTGAAACACCAATGGAGTTCGGGGTGGCTGTGAACGTGGTTCCCTGGTCCAGAGCAGGAGAAGGAACGGGGCGGTTTCAGCCAGTAAGCCAACCAAACCAAACCTCAAAACAGAAACAAATGGATAAAGGAGTCTGTAAAGTAATTTATTAAAATAATAACTGTCCTTTTGGTCATGTGGTCGCATGACATTATTACGCTAGAGCAGTCATCAAAGTCAAAGTCAAAGTCAAAATCATTTACTCCAACTAAACCATAAATAGGTACTTTTGAATCGTCAAAATAGAATAGTAGTCTGTCAGTCTGTTCGTCAGTGAAGTCGTCGTCAGTGCTCATTCCAAATTCTAGATTCGAATGACAATCTCAAACCTACCTCTCTAAAGAAATCAAAAAACTTAACATACTTACTCTAAAGCTTAACAAGTCTAACCCCACACATCTAAGCAAACGACGTCCCAAAAGAAATCATTACAAAGAAAATAAATCAGTCCATTTGAAAATCAACCCTAGCAATTTAGAAAGAGGGTAAATTTTTCGTCTAGTACAAAACTTACACACAATAAATTAGTCGGTACGCTGGAGTTCTAACCACCTCATAACTGTAGTGACGTACGTAGTTGCACAAACTCGGGCTGTCACAACGCGTAATATAATTAATAGAGAGTTTGTGCCTCTCGTCTCGCCCCCGTTTGCTTCGATATACACCCACTGTTGTGTTCCTATTGCGACCTTTGATTCCTTCCATCTTTTTATTCTTGACAATAGGTTATAGTTCATTGTTTTTTTGCGAGGTAAACTTCTCTCGCCCGGGGTGGGTGAAGGCCCCGTTCAGTCTATTAATGACCTTCTCTACATAAGAAGTGGTTTCGTCATTATATTCATGCTAATTTGCGTTTTGCGTGTCCCGCGTAGAGCACGGTTGGTGTAAAAAAACCTCTCTTTGACTGTCGCGTAACAAGACTGCCGTTCAATTTGATATCTTGTATGATACATTTTTAACTTAATTTTCTTAGTTTTTAAGTAGGTACGTAAAAATCCACAATTGGTGTTCCTCTAAGAGCCCAAAACCTGAAACGTTCACTTTAGCGTCATAAACAAAAGGTAATCGTCGCTTAAAATCCACATTGGCTATAGTCAGGTTTTAGCCGTTTACCGCAATTGATCGGCTAAATGACATCGTTAGTCCCAAACGGATACTTTTGGATGAAAGCATATTGGGTTTGTCTTAACCTAAAATATTAACTTAAAATGTGTAGGAGAAATAAAGTTGAAAACTGTAAAAAACCTTTTATTTATGTAAAAGGTCGGCAGAGGAGCTGATGAGAGAATAAAATAGCACCAGAACAGTTAGAAGTATGTTGCTGGTCTTTTGAGCATTCGAATATTTAGGGATTGAGGAGGGATGGGGGAGGGGAAGGACTGTGCCTCCAATAATTTTACTCACACGATGAAACACAACGCTGTGGTTTTTTCACGCTGGTTTTCTATGAGGTCGTGATATCACTCCGGTCGAGCCGACCCATTCGTACTGAAGCTTGGCTTTTCCGCAAGTTTTCCCACATTCAAACTCTTTCAACTTCTTTTGAAAAAGTTTTATCATGAGCATCAAGGCATTAAGTCGCAAACGGAACATACCATTCCTCATGTACAAAATGACAAACTTCGCAAAGCGTCAGCAAATAGGTATTTGTTGACTGAATTCGGAAGTGAGTTCCGAAGATCTGTTGATGAACAAGTCGTCCAACCAGTCGACGTTGTCTGATCGACAACGATCATAATTGGATTTGACTAAGTCTACATATCTACATATAGGTAAGTGGGTAGTGTATGAAAGAAAGAAAAATCTGTAGAGTACTGTATTAATTTTTTTTTAATTGTAGTAACGTTCATAAAAATATCTCAACAAATAAAAAAAAATGAACAGTTTAGTTGTAGTGTCCCTTTTATCGTCCAATTAGACATAATATTATCAGAAAACAAAAAACGTCCTTTGACACGTTAGATACTTTTTTGAAGGACAGACAGTCATCCGGCTTTGCAATGACTTGCCCTGAGTAGAATGAAAAGGAGTGTCGGACTCTTACTGACTAAAAATCACCCCGTACCTTCTTCTAGTACATTACTGAACTCGTTCCAACACCGCATCCTCGGTTGGACTTTTGATTTCCATATCCCAGTTCTAGCATAATCGAAACATTAAAATCCATTATTATATTAAAGAAAAGAGAAAGAGAAATCAGCGTTGACAATTATTTTATAATTAATTCGATAACAACCATTACGAACATAAAGGTATTCGCACACCACTTCACGTGAATCGATTAAGAAAATTTTATTAGTAACTCTGTGAGAGCAAAGTGCTCAGTTCGGTACTCAAAAACCCGGAGGAGCACGATACACAGGGGTGTACAAGTACGTTAATTCCCAAAATAACTTGTCGACACAACCACTCCCTTTTCAATAGGGTTGCCAACGTTTGAGATTTGGTAGGATAATTTTCGCGTAGTATACTAATTGTATTCGGCCATCTTGCATTAAAGGAAGAAAGAGACAGTCTCTTTTGAGATACTCATAACCTTGATTATTTGAAATTAATAAATATTAGATTTCACCTTCTCATAAGAAATAATGGCAGGTGACTGGGCTGCCGCGCAACGTGTCGCGGGTTCGATTCCCGCACGGAACAACTCTTTGTGTGATCCACAACTTGTTGTTGCAGGTCTGGGCGTGGTGTGTATGTGAAATTGTAGGTATGTTTGTAAACGCACCCACGGCACAAGAGAAAATTCAAGTATGGGACAATATTTTATTTTAAATAAAAAAATGTATATGTCTTTAATTCCTGACCTAAGTTTAATCTAAGCTTGGGTACCAAAGGTCTTCTCAATAGTGATGCAATAGGTTCGAAACCTCGCAAGTAACAAAGTGAAATTTTGCGAGTCACATGTTTTTTTCTAAGATAATAATATACCACTGACATACGACGAATAAAATATCGTGAAGAAACCTAGACATGTAATTTCTAAATAATAAGTTCGAGATAAAATCGTGAACCTGGCTCGTGCAAGCGTGGCGATTAATGTTCAATTCTTTGCTCAGCAGTGGATGTTTATGTAGATACTGGTCGTCAATATTTATAAAAATGCTTCCAAAAAGTTCTAAGAAATCGGTTCGTGTATCAAAACAACGTTACCCTACCCGCGACTAAGTTTCAATTAAGCCTTCCCCTCGTTCATTCGTCGCTCCACCTAAGCCTACGGCAGGCGCCTACAAATAGATTATAGGATTTATACCACAATTGTTTAGGCTAGAAGATAAATTTTGATAGAAGCCCTTTGTTCGGAAGGGAAAGATAGCATTAAAATTTAATTAGTGTTCTTTTATGGAGATGGTTTTGTAAACAGAGAGGATCACGTATTATGTTTACATTTATTTTATAAACATTAGCAAAGCGTTACGCTTTTCAAAATTCAGTTAGGTAAGCGTATTTTTTAGGTGCGCAAAATGAAATTAATTGTTAATACAATTGGTTTAATTCCAAGCTTATTTATTTATTTATTTAAAAATAAACACACCAACAATATAATCACCCAATGTTATACAAAAAAACGCAATAATCAAATAATTGAATGCACAAGCAATTGTACAAATTACAGGTGTGCATGACATTAAACATGAGATTTTTGAGACTTCACAAACCTCATGTTTAATGAGACTTGAGACTTACAACTAAGCTAATAATTAAGAAAAAAAACATGTTAGTACAATTGTAGATGTTAATACAATTGTTTTAATAACAAATTTTCACATAATTTATTCAATTGGCTAAATTATGTTACGGTTTCGTTATTAATCGGTCCAATATGAAACTGAGATTGGAAACCAATTATTGTCATTTTTCGAGATAGTGAAAAATCCCAAGTAGGTAATAGTTACCATACCCGGAGATCCATCGAAATTTATAGTTAGAAATCTTGCTTTGCATTTATATTTGCAGCCACTCTGCCAACTATGCATGCACAATATTACCTATATGTATTTATTTAGCTATATATTATATTTTATTTAGCTTATTTACTATATACACCTTTAGACGCAAACAAAAATAAATCATAACTAAACATGCTAAAGTCCATTTTCGAACTACAAATTCAGATCTATTAATTTTGTAACAGCTACATAACCTTTGTTTCACCAAAATAAACCATATCAGCTTCAATTTAAAGTAAATAACTGTAAAAAGAACCCTATCTGCTCTAAAAGCGAGTTAGCTTGGTAAACAAAGCTTGGTAAGTCTAGTTATATTAAAGTGTCTAGACGCGTAGGCTTATTGAATCCCCTTCAATGGTAGGCCTCTTGAGCTTGTAGCTAGGTCTATTGAGTGTATAACTATATTTTTATATTCATTTGAGAGAAAAACAGAAATATATTTTATAGCTAGTCTACTATTAGTTATAATATGATTAGAATGTTTTTAGAATTTGAATTGATTAGGAGTTATTATTATTTTCTCTGGTCAAAGGGCTGATATTGCAATAGTCAGATAAATGTTATCTGTGAAATAAAACTGTTGTTGTCACTGTCTTATAGAAACATTCTGTCGCACCCGCATCATAATTATTCCTCAGGTAACTTTATCTAATTATTGAAAAAATAGCCCTAATGTATGGAGTGTTTGTCATTTTTTATGGAAAGTACTTCAGAGAAAGTTCAAACACACTGTTTTTTTATCAAGACTAAAAAATATCAAATATTATTATAATAATGGCCTCCAAATAAAGACTCAAAATCAAATGACGTAAATTTAATTACATAAAACAGAAAAAAAGCAAATAAAAAAATCGATACAAACGAAATCCAATCTAGTTTTATCAGCAGATTGAACAGACGAAGCCAAGTAGCTTTGTTTGTTTTCACAGATAAAATACTCAACGTTCGACATCGGATAATCCCGACCGATCTAAAGTTTCTTTACAGGAGGGATTCGAGGCAACAAAACAACCGATATCAAATAACAGTCTGTTTTACAAAAGTACCTATTACAAAATAAAATATTCTAATTCAAATATTGGTTCGTAGAATCGTAGCTATCACCACGTTCTTCAGTTACATCGCCGTCCGGTTCAGGAGAAGTTTGAGTCAGTTAGAGTATCACACTCCTTCTCGCCAGAAACTGATAAGACCTTTTTTTTATGTGATAGGACGGCAAACGAGCAGACGGATTACCTGATGGTAAGCAATTGGCGTCGCCCAAGGACACCCGCAAAAAAGAAGGAGTTACAAGTGCGTTGCCGACCTTTTGAGGACTGGGATTTTGGGGATTTAGGGATTGGGAGGGATTGGGGTAGGGGAAGGATTGGGCCTCCGGTAACCTCACTCACACGGCGAAACACAACGTTGTGGTTGTTTCACGCCGGTTTTCTGTGAGGCCGTGGTATCACTCCGGTCGAGCCAATCCATTCGTGCCGAAGCATGGCTCTCCCACATTTGAACTGATAATTTTTTACCAAAAATCTGTTAATGCCTACGTTGGTGAGTACTATTATAGAAGATAGAAGATAGGAGGTGCCCGTAGAGATCAGCAACTTGTGGAACTCCTGCCTGCATTATATACAGGCAGACTTAGGCCACGGGCACGTAGGATGGTGAAGCAAAAAGTGGCAAAGTGGCCATGTGCCGCTGGACACAGCGAGACTCAAGGGAGAAGTTGGTCTCCCTAGGGATATGCAGCTGAAAACTAGGCCCCTATTGATAGTTTCCCTCTAAAAAAGGGTACTTTACATGACTCTCTCTCTAATTCTCAACTGCACTATGGCAACTATGGGTCTTCTTTTCAAATAAGAAGTCTTTCCAGAATCTCTATGTTAGGCAGAAGGAATGAAAGGGTTTTTAGTCAGTAAGAGTCTGACACTCCCTCGACTCTTTCCTCTGGTCTCACCCTAGGCGAAAGAAATCATTTAATTATTTTCCAAGACAGAAAGAAAAGACAGGTAGTTAGCGAGCGATACAGGTTTTTGTAAAAGCTATAAGTACCACATTTTTAAAATTTAGCTAATACTAAGCTATTTTCAAAACTAAAAAACTACACTCTAATATCTGTAGTATAGCCAGTAGCCAGTACTGGAACATTTTCCAGTAAAATTTGTTCTGTAATCCGTCCACACGGATAATGCATGTTCTAGTATTAGTGGGAAGTCTGTGTGCTCGTCGATCCGTTATTGGATCCCCTACAATGGTAGGCCTGTCGCTTTGTACTACTTCTACCGAGTTTTCTAGTCAGATAGTGTATATGTTGAGGAACGAGAATCTTTTCGATATGTGGCGTAGAATCTAGAAAGAAAGAAAGAAAAATAATTTATTTCACGGTAAAAAACAAGTGACATACAGATAATAAAGACATTCTGTTTTTAAATATTTAATGGATGTTCATGTCCCAAGTCTCCCGTGAAATGGGTCCAGTCCAGCATGTGCAAGACAGGGCCTTGCGCTGGTATTCTACTGGCCCCTTGAGTGACTCGCGGACGAACCACTCACCAATAAGACATTAACAATTAAAATGTTATTAAATAATCTAGAAATGATTTCTCTATATTCACCTTGTTTGAGACAAGTAAGGGTCATGGGGTTAATTAGTTTATACATAATTGGCATTTAAGTGTGATTGTGCAATATCTAAAATGCCAGCTTCAAACCGGTAAATAGGTATTTTTCTTGTGCCTGCCTTTCGCTACATTAAGTTTTATTCCCATGTTATTATTGGACAACAAACCTAGAGCTAGATTTTTACATCTAAATACACTCTAACATTATAAAGAGATAAAATTTGTAAGTTTCTATGTGGGACGTAGTCTTTGAAACGACTGGTCGGATTTCCATAATTCTTCCACTGATAAATAGCTACAATGCTGTTGAGTACTATCACTACATAGTATAAAACAAAGTCGCGTTCTCTGTCCCTATATCCCTGTGTATGCTTAAATCTTTAAAACTGATTTGGAAGCGGTTTTTTTTTGTTAGTTAGAGTGATTGAAGAGGAAGGTTTATATGTATAATAATATCAATTAAATAGTGGAGAAATTCAGTATTAGCATTGCACCCATGCGAAGCCGGGTCGGGCCGCTAGTATGCTATAAAACCTCACGCTACGAACTACAAAAGCCAAGCAGCGAGTACAAACGTGCGAGTGAAGTATTTCATTTCTTTTTTGTCAGGGAAAAAATTTAATCATCAATTGACTTCTCCCACCCTGGGTGAGGTAAGAGAGAGTGTCAGACTCTTACTGACTAACCCCCCTCTCCCACCCCTTACGTAATTTTAATAGCAATCTTTTGTTTAAGATAAACGAGGTAGTCAACATTATACTTAAATTAAATAACTAGCTACTCTCACGCGGTTTCACCCGCTGCTCGGCTTCATTTGATTATAGTGTGTTGTTTTATAGCCTAGGTATAGCACTCAGGAACATTGGCAATCCGACCAGCGGTTTCAAAGTTTACCCCCTACATATAAACTTACAAACTTACAAATTTTACCTCTTTATAATATTAGTATAGTATAGATAAATATCGTAATAATATCGCAATACAATCGCTGTACGCCTAATATCCTGCTCCTCTTTAATAGGATTTTGATATTGTGACCATGGGCAGCAAGGGTCGCATTGAATTAGGTTCTCCTTTCACATGAGCTTTGCTGTGAGGTAACTATATTTTGCTTTGGTTGCATTTACTAAAAGGTTTTAGTGGATTTTACCTCCCCGATGCTACGGGACTTCGGTTTTTGGATCAAAGTGCTTTGTTAAATCAAAGATTTTAAGACGAGATTTGGTTGGCAAGTGAGTTAGTTACAATATCGTGAAAACCTCTTAAGAAATGACATTGAGGTTTTGGATTCAATGACGTTACTGAGTCACAGTGAAATAGCTTGTCATAGGAATTGCAACAGTACTTGTATGTATATTATAGTAGATCATAGGTTGGATAAATCTGCAAGTTAACATCCTTTGGAAGTGGAAGAGCATGCTTAAAACAAACATACTTACTCTGTCATGACATTGAAACTTATTAAACAGCAACCGCTTTGATCCGCAAAACAGTAGAACCATATTTGCGTTAGAAACTATAAAGTAGGTAGTAGGTTCGTATATTTTCATATTTTGTTTTTTATGTAATAGAGCGGCAAACGAGCATCCGTATTACCTGATGGTAAGCAATCAGCGCTGCCCAGGGACACCCGCAATAACGGAGGAGTTGCGAGTACGGTGCTGTCCTTTTGGGGATTTAGGGATTATGGAGGGGAAGGCTGGGACCACCTTACTCGCATGGCGAAACAGAATGCTGTGGTTGTTTCACGCCGGTTTTCTGCAAAGCCAGGTTATTCAGGTCAGAGAGACACTTAGACATAGCATTGAATCTCAAACCTTATCATACAGCAGCTCTGACCAGCAGACCAATGAAACAATTTACGTCCAAAAACAACAAAGCACATTTCCGAATAAATTTATTTAAGGTTAACAAACACAACACTTTATAAATTGTCGTCATCGGTATCGGGCGCTCTATCTTCATAAATTGTTCAAAACGCCATCAATCTGAACGCAACCCTTATTTATAGTAGACAGTGATAAACAAAATATTTCAACTCGACTCGACTTGTTCGTTCTGTATCCTTGACCTTTTCAGGCTGTATCACTGTTTTGTTTTAGTTTGAAATTTTTGTAGTGATGGCCGCTCGCATGTGTTTTCTTGTATGGAGTTTTAGTGTTAATATAATTATATTCTTCTTTTGTTTATTTGTTTTTTTTAAAACTCCATAATAAATATAAGGTGTATACGTAAACACATACAAAAAGTGTCGAACCCACAATATGGTTAAAAATGAGCTGAGTTTGCCAAATTAAACTTTCAATATCTATATTGCCATTAGTAAAAACACCCTATTAAAATATTTTAACTGGAGCTTTACGTAACATTCGGTTCTAACACACATCTATAACACAGATTTTTATATTTTATTTCCGCAAAAACAATCCAACCTTTTTGGATAAATATATTGTACGAAATTTAAACCGGTCAACAACTGACAACTTAAAATGAACTATAATCTACCTAAATCGAAATCTACAAAACCACAAACAAAAACTAACAATCAATAAAAAAGATTTTTTTAATTGTAAACTTTATTATCTCAAAAGTGTTACTGTGAGGGTAGGATCCTTTTTGCTTATCTATGTCTTCGAGTGATATTAAGGAAAATTTATGGCATTTGTCGTCGATATTATAAGTCAGATTAATAGAGGCAAAATCATCATTCCGGTGGTTTTTATAAAACATAATTTCATATCTAACAAGTCAAGATGTTTAAAATTATATGAAAGATTCTTTTATAACAAAACCGCCATAACGAATTTCTTATAATTACTGGCCTGTATAAATTAAATACACTCTATTTATCAGCACAAACCAGAGAAAATAATACGTACAAAAAAAGTAAAGATAAATTTCTCAAAAAGTTCTTCTACCATACGAAACTTAAGCCTTAGAAAAAAAATAGACATAAAAAATGTTATGAAAAACGAATGATTTATAATAGGCCTCCTTAAAAATTTACGAAACCAAGACACCGATTTATTACATCCGAGTGTAGAGATAAGAAATTTTTAGAAAGGTCTATCATTAATTAAAAGGACATAATTTTCCTAATCCGATATTTTTGCTGTTCGTAATAGATACTTAACCATTAGAACTAGCCTTTATTTTGTATTAAATTCTTCTGCGATTAAACTCCATCCAAAGGTTGTCTGGAAGAAATTGCTTTTAAGCGATAAGACCGCCATTTGTACTATCTTCTGTGTTTATTGTTTCTTGTGTTTTTTATTATTATTATGGTGTACAATAAAGAATATTCATTCATTCATTCATTCTTTGCTAATTTATGACCAAAATTATCACATAGAATAAATTATTGCCATCGACTTATTGAGTAAGTATATTACCTAAAGTATTCACACTTACTAATCCGAATTAGAATTGTGTTATATACCTATAAGTCTGTTATTATTGCCTTAGAAGCGAAATAAAAATATGAATATTTCTGAAGGCTTAAGTCACGGGGTCTACAATTGGAGTCTTGCACATTGGTTTTGTTTCTAAAACGATAACTTTTATCGATACTGAACCTGGTTAGGGCGCAAATTATACATGAGAGATCCTTTTAATCGTTGATAAAACAAATTAGTTAAGCTTGTGTTTTTTGTTGTTTCAAATAATTCGATATTTAAATTCAAGCCATAATGGGTGTGCCATTTTTTTTTCTTCGGAGTCCTGTCTATGCCATTCGAAGCACAAAGTTTTATATTTCCTACCCTCCTAATTTAAACGTCGCTTAATATAAATCCCCTCATGAATTTGTTTTCGAAGGAAATATTTGTATATTTTCTTTTTCGGGTAAATATAATAATATTTAATATCGTAACTTCTAAACGTTTATATATTGACATGAATATATTTTGCCAACACGATGACACCGCGTGATGTGAACCTCGCCCTTCTCTCATAAGAATTAATTGAGAAAAATTACAATTTTTTTTTTCATCGGTGCGTAATTGGTTTTAATGAATAATGTTTTAATATTTATTTTGTTTAGTGGTTGTTAAGGTAGCTTCTGAAGGGATCTCGGGTATACAAGTGAATGTGAAACTTTATCATTTCTAATCTTTCAAAGTTTTTGCAATGCAAGGAAAAAAAATATTTAGGTCGTTTTTACCCTCTGCTCTGGCCACACTAGACAAAAAATACGGCGGATTTTAAACATTTTACCTTTTTTTCCTTTCCTCTTCTTTTTCTTGTCCCACAAGAAACCGAATATCTACTAGTACACTAGCAGTTTTTTTTTTCAATTTAATTTAATATTATCCCTAGATCCATCTTGAACTCATCTTAACCTTCTAAAATAAGTCACAAAAAAGGATTTAAATAGATACGTGAACATTTTCAAGCACTTTTAGGAATTAAAAATACAATTAAACAATAAAAGCCTTTATTATTATTAATATAAATGCCATATTCTAATCTAAATATAACCTCAAAGCCTCCTTGAATGACAGAAGAGTCTGAAAACAGGGGAACAAATTAAAATTCATCCGCAGGTGTCGTGTGAACTTACCGTCGAGTTTAGGATCTGAGTTACATGCTACAGACGAACCTTGGAGACGTATTCTGGAAGGTTTTATTTTTAGTTATCACCAACCTTGAAGAGTACTTTTTAGTAATCAATTAATCATAAATCTTAAAAGCAAACTTTTTAGGAGCGTTAATATATATGTATAGCCCGATTTGGACGTTTAGCTCTTTGTTCAGTTGTTACGCGAATATATCGCGAAAGCTTATGCTAATATGCCATCAGACCACCAACCAATTGGGTAAACTCTTGTAGCAACAGTAAGACCACTTTTTGAGGAGTGGCTAGAGAGACGCCATGGCGTCCTTGCCTTCCACCTGACGCAGGTGCTTAACGGACATGGAAGCTTCGGTAGGTACCTACCTGTTCTGGATCCAGTGGGAGGAATATCCCGGGTTTCGTCATTCTGAGTACCACACAAAGGACATGCTCGAGTACCTATACGGTAGCGGTTTATCCTGCTTAGGTTGAGCACCGTTAAATTCTGTTTCTGCAAAACAATAGCTACTGTCTTTATACTAAGTTTATCTTTATTTTTCTTACCTGCCTGTAACAAACAACTACATATTACGAAAGTACATATCATCAGCGCGGGTCTGCGGACGGTAAGTAAGGGTAGCTCGCCGCAGACCGCAGATCGCAGACCCTAGCGTACAGGCGCATGACGTACCGCGTGCGCCTCAAAGAGCCAATAGACCACCACAGACGGGGCCCTATAGGGCTGGGCAGGAGCAGGAACGGGGGTATTTTAGTCAGTAAGAGTCTGACACTCCCTCCCGCCCCAACCTGGACGGGAGAAGTCATTTGATGATTTCCCTTCACAAAAAGAAATATCATCAAAAAAGTCTTAGTATCTTCCCCTTCTATCTCTCAATCTAACGACCCTGTCACGTCATTGTACCGACATAGCCTCACTTCCCCATAATATCATCTGCCGCAGCTTGCGCGAACTTGTGTAATTTTGACAAGTTTAAAATTTTCCACCTTCCACTGGAGAGGGGCCGGTTACCCTCCTGTCATTCTTTGAAAACTTTACGTGAATTAGATCATGTTTTTCGAAGGACAAGTTTTGAATTAAATATTGTTCGAATTTGTAATTATCTTAAAATGTTTTTGTTGGTAAATATTTTGGTATTGTTTTAAAAGTGGTGCCAAGTTATCAGAGAACAGTCGCTAGATAATTGCGAGTAAACTCTAGTCGAAATAATAAAACAAAAAGTCGGTGTATGTCTCGAACTCCTCCTTTGTTGCGGGTATCTATGGGCGCGGGCGCTGCCTGGTTGCTAACCATCAGGTAATCCGTCTGCCCATTAGCCGTGATCATTTTTATGTGATAGGTCACATAAAAAAGCTTATGTTAAACCCATAGAGTTTAAAATAAATTGAAACTCGATAAACTAAATCGCTTAGTTTTAGACAAAAGAGCCATCGCTATTGAAAATTGTGTTAATAGTACAATCCTTTATTGTAAACGCAACAAATAAAAAGTAGCGGGAAATAATACGATACGTGCACATCGACAGGCTTTCAGATCAGTGCTGTATATATGTGTAACATCAAAAAATGATACCATTTGAAATGTAAGACTCCACGTTAAGTTACCTCATGGGATAACAAAGACATTTGAATTCAGATATACTTGGAGTTCTACTTGTCCCCCGAGAAAATGCTTGAAGAAAGATGGTAAAGAAATCCCCGGCATACTACAGTATGTGCATTTTTTTCAATTCTTTATTCTGCAGTGTTTGTATGTAAGTAGTTATTCTTTTGTTTGTGGTGATCGGTAGTTAAGCTTATCGCTTCTAAGGGCGCAGGTTTGAACCTGCTTTGCTCAGTAGACGTGACTTTTTCTAAGTATATTAAGGCACTACTGACGAACAGTCATGAAAATATCATGAGAAAATCTGGACTCATTATTTCTAAAATTTGAAATTACCCATCCGCCCTGGGACTTGAGCAAGCGTGGTGATTAATGCTCAAAATTTTATCCGTGTGAGGCCTTTAATCGGCTGTGGGTACTCATAGCCTGATGATGATGATGAGTTATACTTTTGTATCGTTAAATTACATACTATGCAGGGAGCTGTGACATCGTATCTTCAGTCTGCTTGTGACCACGACCTGTGCAACCGGGTCGAAACGTCAAGCCTACCAAGGTATTTCAATAATTATTATTTTTCGCGTTAATACCATGTAATACGTAATTAAATGTTGTAAATATGAAAAGCGAAAGTTTAAAAGTTTATACATACTACATATGCTATTGAATACCATTATTAATTTTAAATAATTTCCGTGTTTACAAACATATAATTTCACAATACACAACACACTCAGACGCGGAACAACAATTTGTGGATCACACAAAGAATTGTTCCGTTCCGTGAATTAATTGCGATATATTCACAAACAACAAAGAGTGTCTCTTTAATTTTATTCTGTTACAAATTGAAATTAAACAGTAACCAAAATAGCTTTACATTTTATGGCATTTTCTATTTACAATACCAATTTTCTTCATACTGTGTCATAATACGGTAGTTTCCAACTAGTCAAATTCAATACTTTTATCCAAATGTCAAAAACGATACTTTGCTATGAAATTTTAGGAAAAACTGAGTTATGGCGTCATAGTTTTTTGGCGCGTCAAATAGCATACTTATTTCTTAAAAATTAGCTAAAAAATATCTAAAATTCAGTGTATCGATCGATCGATGAATAAAAGTATAGTTATTTTTCAATATTTTATTGTATTGAAACGTCGATTTAATTAATTTTTGGCCCAGGAAACTACCCAATTACTTTTTCCAGATAGACCAGTGATGTTTTCTTTATCTGATTAACTGGCAAAAGAGCATACGTATTACCTAATGCGAAGCACTCGGTACTGCCCAGATATAGATAGATCATATATCTGTCGTTACCGGCATAATGGGGATAAGGTTTTTTGGAGATTGGGGAAGGATGGAGTAGAAGATTAGGGACTCCGGTAACACACACATGGCAGAACAGTTATTTCACACCAGTTTTCTGTGAGACCGTGGTATCACTCCAATTGAGCCGACCCATTTGTCCCAAAGCATGGCTTTCCTGCACTTAGATTGATATAAAATAGCGTTTTTTTTCACCCAGACGTATTTATTTTCATATAACATCTCCCCAGAATATAAAGCCGACACGCACCTCAACAAAAAGGGTTGCCATTATTCAAGAAAATATTTTTCTACCAACCTTAGGGTAAATGCAGCTATAGTCGTCCGTACATAATTGTCGTTTTTACCCTACACGTCACGTGTTGACGGAAGTGATATTAATTTAGGGTTCCGTAGGGTGGGTAAACAATTGACCGCTTGCTGTATTATTGTTATTTTCCCTTTGGACCCTTTTTCGGGGATTTCGCGTCTTTATTTTGAAGGTAAATCGTTTCGTGTGAACATTGATCAATTGTTGTACGTGTCGCATTGTTAGTGGGACAATAGATTTAAGAGTAATGTCAACTGTACATAATATACAATCTACGGTTTGATTAATTTTGATTATATCTTTGTGATAAGAGTCGTGGTTTTGTAATGATTATACCTTGAATGAGTTGTTGAAACCAAATTGAAATATAACTAAAAAACTCATATAGTGACCGAATGATTCCAACACCAAAACAAACAAAAAAGTTGCGTTACGCGTGTTTCGCTATGTAAAATGGGAATTCTCCTGTAACTTCCATAACTGCAAGAATGACTGGTCCCAATTATCCCTCTCCGCTATAAAATCCTCAATCTCCAAATCCCCAAATTCAGAACAAACCAGGCATTTTCCGACCTAGGCCATAAAAATACAAAACATGTTGCACCTTCGGGAATCGTCAAGCATCATGCAAAATTGTAATCATAGCACTCACTCGTAAAGATGACATGGCTGATCATAAAAACAAATTCATAACATTTAATTCATAAAGTTCTTATTAGTAACTTAACAAGCCACATTGTTACTCATAATTCTAATTTCAAAGAACATAACAACGGTCGCCGACTCAAAATGTATAAACAAACACACCACAGAGGAACAATCGAAAAAGTATTCGGGAGGCGCGAACGTCACCTCATTCCTGACAGGAGCGGGATCCAGCGAAACTTTTTGATTAATTACATTTCGCTCGCCGTAGAAATATTGCCACATTCCTCGTAGAAGTTATGCGAAAGGTTATAGAATCACGAATTTGTAGACGGCTCAAAGTTTATAGGCAGTTTGGTTTAAGCCTATTTTTAGCAAAATTCTAATTTTAAAAAACTGTTTATGCCTTTAAGTCCCTAATTTATTTGAACTAGATACATAATAATATTAATAAAACGGACTCGTTGATCTCATCTGAGTGCCTAGTCCAAGTTTTCTTTACCTAACGCATTCAAAAAGTTTTCACGTTTAGCCCTGTGATTGGGTGGAAAATTTGAAACACGTCATAATGTGTCGATCACGCTAACGTCTGTAAAGCGAGCTTAAACTAGGGACACCGGTTTTAACATTATAAGCGACGTAAACTGGCTATCGAAAACTAAAACAACTTTGAAATTTATAAACTAAAGGTTAGTCTCTGTTAGTTTAAGTAAGAGACCTTTGAGTGCTCTTGTTGTGTGATCCACCAATAGTTGTTCCGGGTCTGGGTTCGATGTATATGTGAAATTATATGTTTGTAAATGCACCCTCGACGGAGAAGAAAATAATAGTGTGGGGCTACTTTTTTTATTAAAAGATGAAAAATAAAGAAAGATAATGCAATGCTTATAAATGAAGTTGCAATATTTAAAGGAAAAACAACACCGATAACATATTTCAAATTAACTAAGGGTCTGGTTTCACAATGTTTAAATAAGCACTACGTTCGATTAATTTGAATAAACAACGTCACAAGTATGGCCTATGTACCGGGTACTTATATTGAGGTAGTGAAACAGACCCTTAATGTGTTTTCAATATTATTCTCGCCTTCTTTAAACCTTCTTAGCTCTAGGTGTAAAGTATGGTACGCGACTTTCAAGTTTATTACCTGACATGTTTGAAATACCGGTTTTATTGTAGGGGAAGGGAGGGTTGAACGTGTTGGAAGATTTTTTATATATTTATATTATGTAATGGAGTCAAAGTTACGTCAGTTCAGCAATAGAGTTCAGGAGTCATTCGAGGGTGGGGCTCTGATTTTTGTTGGGATATTGAATTTTGTATTACATCAGTGGTTGAAATAAAATCATCAATTGCACGTAGCAATTTTATTTATGTAAGTAATAGGAGAGAAACTACCTGACGGTATAGTTGATGGTAATTAATCTGCGCTGATTATGGACAACGTGGCAACACTAAAGGACACACAGGCGTCTTTCCGAAATTTTAAGCAGGAGTACCCTCGTTCCCCGCAGGTTTGAAGGTCATATCGGTTCAGAAACAACGCAGCAGAAAGAGATTTTTTACTAATATCGCATAGTTACTAACAACTGATAGCTGTCTATATGATGGGGCTGGAAGTGTTTTCGATGGATTGTAAGGAAAAGGATACGGTAAGGAACAAACCAAACATTTCCTTGGCGCAATACCTGTGCTATAAGTGGCCGAAAACGCAAAAGTGAGGGTACATCCCAACGCAGTGCCAAAGAGTCTGAACAATAATATGTATTAGTATCCTCTCCATACTTGACAGGTAGTCCCCTGTTGCTTCTTAGATCTCTCAGTAATAATGCCTAACAAAGTCTATGTACAACTTTCATGGGTAAAGAATGTTAACCTCTTATCAAATTTTTTAAGAGCACTCCGCGGTTTATAACATTTAAGCGCAACTAACCATAATTAATTTTAGGAAATAATTTTACAAACACATTTTTTTACTCGATCGATCAAAAACCCGGATCTTTCGAAAACATTTTACTGGTTCCAAATATGAAAAAAAAAACGGTACTCTTCAATCCATTTATCTAATTGTATTCAGCACAGGGTTCAGCCATTTTAATCCTATCGAACATAGAAAATAAAAGCTCAAAATGTAAAAATTGTTCCATCAAAAACGGTTTAATGGACAAAACAACGGTATTCCATTAAAAACTGCAGGTTTTATGTAAAACAATTTTATGTCGTTCAGTTAGAGTACATATATATGTATAAATACATATGTATCTACATATATAAATGTTTAAAATACTTTTTGTATGCGATATGTCTGCGGATTGCTTAATACCAGTAATAGCCACCGCCCATGACATGAACATGTATCCACTAATATTTTTAAACAGAATGTCTTCATTATCACTTGTTTTTTAGCGTGAAATAAAATATTTTACTTCTTTCTTCTTCCCATGGACAGTCACAACACCAGAGGAATTATAAGTGCTTGACCGACCTTTTCCTGATAAGGGTTTTATAGGTTAAACTATAAGGAGGGGATGGATTTTTAGTTACTAAGAGTCTCTCACACTCCTGTCGCCCCACCCGGGTCGGGAGAAGTCGTTTGACGACTTTTCCCTTTGAAAAAAAAAGTACTACCAGTATAAGTGACACATGCATTGCTATTTTTAAATAGTAATTATCATGAGAGATACTTGAAATTCATTTAAAATTAATTTTATTTATTTATTGAAAATAACGACTCACTGACTTCCTTTATATTATTCAGTCTCAGTCGGAATGTAAATCGTCATGAATAAGAGTCCCGTTCTGCCTTGAAACTAGTAGAGGTTTTCTTAGTTAATACACGTGAGTAATAGTTATTTAAGTACAATAAATTAAGCGCATTGCTGTCATTCTACAGGCTCCAGTAATTACACTGGGCGAAGGCACAACCTACTAACGAAACTAACTTGACAAGAAAAAAAACAAATGGTTGAAGTCTGTGTAGTGACTGAGTATATTGACGAAATCTGAACTGTATGACGAGTATATTCTATTTTTACAAAATAAAAACCGATTCCTCATACAGATTTAACCATTATTTGTAATTGAATACCTTTTCTATAATGAAAACGGATTCAATCCAATCCTCTACACCCTATACTCCAAAGTATGAAATAGCGAACCACTTATGTAGGTACATGCTATTAATTAGTCGATCAGACGGTCACAACTTGCGGCTAAACCCTTTCCATACGGTACCTGCTATTGATGTCACGGATATTACAATGCATGGAAGTGACAAGAGAGCGTAGTTGAGTTTACAAAGCACGTCTAGATAGTTGATTATTATATGTCGAGAATGTTTCATGTTCTTTGTTTCAATTTTTATGATATGGTTTTTTAGGATTTAATGTTTTATAGAAAGAGCTCATGCTTAACGGAAATTATACTACGGAATCTACGCTTGGATTGTGTTTCGCCGTGTGAGTGAGGTTTTCATTCACATTTCAAGGAGGTAAATCATTATATGACTTCTTTTGCTCAGGTTAGAGCGAGACGGAATATCAGATTTCTACTTACTAAAAACCACACCGTATCTTCTCTTGCTCTATGGCTCTATGGCCGAGGCCGCGGTACATTGCTGCGCTTGACCCGTAACCTCAGCCTTGTCCTGTAACCTTGGCGAGTGAGGGTACTGAAAGCATATTATCCTTTTACCCAAATCCATAATCCTCAAATCCCTAATCACTCTCAAAGGCTTTTCATGGGCGGCACCGATAGTTTACCATCAGGGATACATCTTGTTCGTATACTGACCTAAGACATATATGTATATTCCTTTTCGTAAATTGGTTAAATTCTTAACGCAGTAGCTGGGTGTTCAAAAGACAAGGATGATTTTCACACGTAATTTTCGATCTATTAAACTCCAAATGAGGTCTCTTAAAAAAAGTGTAGTCACCTCACTTGTACCATTTGCTTGGAAATGTGATTATCTTTTATTTTTATTTCTATTATGGCCCCATATAGTTCAAACCTGCATAGCTGAATAATTAAAAAAAATGGAAGCAACGAATTATGTTCAAACTCCACCAATCACCAGCTTGCATTTTACCAAATCAACTCTCTGATACCAGTCGGTTTTAATCAACCGTGTATTGTACGCTTTTTAATTATCCTCAATTGGTGATTGGCCAAAAATCATTCGAATGCGTGAGTCATGTTTAATTAAATGCCAATCAATGTTGTGATTGTCACCACTATCAGAATGGAGTGGCAGTCCAATTATATTGTGAAACCTGATATCGATAATAATTTAATATTTTAGAGTGAATCAAATTGTTAGACTTATTTAATGGTGTGTTTATTATGTGAGGTTCAAGTATTGATGTCGGACATCGGATGGGAAAAACATTTTATTTTTACCTATTGATATATTACTTCATTTTGAGATTTTTTGTTCGTGATGTATTTCTGCATTTTTGTAATTTAACGAAAAATTTAATTAATTATTAAATTAAATTATTAATAATTAAAAATTTTAATAATATTTAAATATTATTCTGTTTTCCGTATTTCCGTATGAATGAATTCCGGAATTAATATAATAAACTTAAAATACTCATCACTGATCATAAGCCTACTTTACAATAATACATATATATTGGTATAACATTCTTGCTTTTATTAGAAACTGGGTAACGTGGATAATGTCAAATCATTCATCGGTTTTGAAAAAACATGGAAACCTCAGCAGAAAATTAATGTGTAATTAGTATCTACGCGTATAAAAAAAGCAAAAGTAATATGAAGTTATTTTATCAAGCCTTTTCTAGTGAAAATAAATCCTTAATACGGATAAGGGACAAAGTTATTTCAATTATAATGCAATTAAAATCTAATTTTGTGGGTTGTTAAACTTTGTACGATGAATTCAAATTAAATTACACCTGATATATGTTGGGATAATATATTTTGTATATTATGTATTGCTATGTGAATTATAGTAAGTATAGTAATTATGTGTTTATAATTTTAAGTGTAATTTCTACTTTTCTTGCGTTTGTTTAAGGTTGATTTTTTATTGTTACACTGTTTTTACATACCGTTGTAATATTACAAATAATCCGATTGTAATTTGACTGAAAAACAGTAGGGAGTTTCTTGCTACTTCTTCTCCATTTCGAATTTACACTTTGAAACAACCAAATAGAGACTTTGGAGAGGGATTGGGGAAGGAGAAGAATTGGATATCCTGTAACCTCACTCACACGTTGAAACACAACGTTCTGGTTGTTTTACGCCAGTTTTCTGTGGGGCCATGATATCACTCTGGTCAGACCGACCAATTCGGCCCGAAGCATGGCTGTCCCACGCGTGCACATTCCTTTTTAAAAGGTTGGCAAAGCACTCGTCACTTCTCCGTTGTCCATGGGCGACGCTGATTGCTTACCGTCAGGTAACACACAACTGGCTTGTTTGCAGCCCTATAACAATATAAAAAAAAGACGACAATACTCAATTTCTGTCCAAATTACTCCTATATTCAACAAAAAACACACTCAAAGAACACATACTTCACAATCTTGAAGAAATAACAGAACAGAACAGTTTTAATCCAATGAGATTAACTTCTGACTTTTTCATCGTGAATCACAATTTTAAAGCAAATAAAAAAAGATAGGAGCTCTGACTAAGGCACTTCCCTTTAAGAGTGTACATTTAATCTCAGCACTGACTTGTGCTAAATTGCTGACATCAATCGGTGCGATTACTGTGCTAAGGCACTATACTGTGTTGGAGTTTCTCGGAGAGTCTCTTACAAGGGGCATTTCTTTAAAACGTTGCCACGAGTGTGTTTCTAATTTTAAATCTTTTTGATAATGACGATATTTTTTTTATTTTGTCAGGATTTCTATTTTCGGCTTAGTTTTTACTAAAAATTGTTTTGAATATAATAATTTATAAATCAATTAATCATAATTACTTTAGCTTGTTGATGTTGACAATAAGTTAAGAAATGCTGTTGCATTTTTTTTTAAATAACGTTACTTTGGTATTTTCTCCTGTGAAGTGTTTAGCGTTTATAAACACACTAGCTACTCTCGCGCGGTTTCACTCGCTGCTCGGCTTCATTTAATTGTAGCGAGATGTTTATAGCCTATAGCACTCAGGAACATTGTAGCTATCTATCAGTGAAATAATTTTGGCAATCCGACCATCGGTTCCAAAGATTACCCCCTACATATAAACTTACAAATTTTACCTCTTTATAATATTAGTATAGATACAGTTAAGTGGCGTCGTTCCGCGCCGTAATCGAACCCTCGACACGTCGCACGGCACCCGGTTGACCAGCTACTGCGTCAACTGTGCGAAAATTTTATTAAAAATTTTGTCGCGGTTGCGTACATTACAATTTTACCAAACCCCCGAGCATACGCACCTCTAAGAGCCAACAGACCACTACAGATAAACCCAACAGGGCTGATGTTCAGCTGGGGGTGCGGGGCAAGCGTAATAAGAGGAACGGGAACTTTTTTAGTCAGTAGTAGTCCTTCGTCATTGGATGATTTTCCCCTCACTGAAAAACCAGTAACCCCGAAAAATACTTAAGTTAGTTACATAATTTACTACAAGACAAACCTACATTATATTTAGATATTGAATCCCACCTGTTCCACATTTCGATGAGTTATGTGAACGTAAACATGTTGGATATTTGATGGATTTTTTTCATTTTATGGTGGATCCTAGACAAGTACATACATAGTAAACATTAGGTACATCTTTTAGTTTGCCGTAAAAATGTGTAGTTTTACATTCTAAGAAGTTGTTATCTTTTAAAATTAGTATAACTTAGAAATTTATGAGTTTTATTTAGTATACCTACCTATTTAATATATATTAAAAAAAAAATACTTGTCACCAAGATAATGGTATCATCAAAGTTATTGCATTGTTAAATAAATTAATTATACCATAGAAAATGCATTTTTATGTCGGACATTTCACATAAACCTTATTCTGAAAACAGGAGAAAACTACAATAATTCTCACCTTTAATTTAATAAAATAAATAAATAAATTTGAATAATAATATTTTACACAAATTTTCAACACAACAGTCCAAAGACCTTTTCCATTCCAAAATCAACTAACGACTCAAATTCCGTATTTAGTTGTACACTTACCATACCTATTTATACTTACTGAAGCTGAAAAGGTATATTTCGTATTAAAACTTGAGACTTTCAGTGGCCATGATGGCAAAGAACCCCAAAATAAAGGGGTGGAAATTCGACCCCCCTACACGTAAAGTTATCCCTGGTGAGTTGTAAAACTACCCTTTCTTGTTCGAGCACTGCCTGGGGATGTAGCCTAGAGCCTAGGGGAGGTCTGTCATAGACTAGACAAGGTATTGCTAGTTCATACGAAAGATTTTTTGTTGCTAAAAATTTTTATTGTGTTTTTGACAAGTGTCATATCGGCTTGAACAAAGTGATACCACAGCTTCACAACCAACCGGCATAAAACAACCACAACTTTGTCTTCCACCTTGTTCATGAAATCCTTCCCAATCCCTAAATCTCTAAAACGTAGATCACCCAAACGCTGGCAACGCAATCGTTACTTCTTTTGTGTGCAAGTGTCCCTGGGTGGCGCCGTTTGCTTAACATCAGGTAACTGTTACCACGTTTGCCGTCCTATTTGCACATACACATAAAATTAACAATTAAGTAACCACTTATGAATTACTTAATACAAATAATTATTTATGGAAATCAACAGAATTTCATAGAAAAAATTATCCGCATAGTCTGGTCGCATGGCGATGCTTATCTTCAGTCCGATGAATAAACCAGACCTCTGTTCACCAGATGATGTCTGGCCGGTCGTAATGCACACTCAAGAGTTATTTTTTAATTACCACAAAAATCTAATAGACCACAAATTAATAAGGTAACACTATCAACCATAACTATACAATGATATCAGTTTTTCCTGAGCCTCACAGAGGCTTCCCACTAATATCCATTAAACTACACTTTCCACCTAACTAATCGACAGTCGTACGTCGCATCCGGCTCTCTTTACGGCCTATTTGCAATGAAGGACTTTTATAACCACCCTGTATATCCTTATTTCCACCATTTTTTATTTTCCGTAATAGCTAGAATAACACCATCTGCCGACATCATTATGAACTACGCGTCTTGATTTTATTGATTTTTTTACAGCACTTGGTATTGCAGTTTATTAAAATATTTTATTGAAATGGTTAATGGCATAAAAAATAAATGCCTTATTGTTTTGAATTAATTGACATAGATTTATTGATCGCCATTTAGAATCGAAACACGCGCTTTTTGGAATTTGTTGCGTAAAAAATTATATTGAATGAACAAAAAAAAATTATATAAGCCTATGTTTTTCAAATTGTTTTCTTGCAGATCCACTCCACTTACGTATATCTCTGAATTTGCAAAAAATACTTAACAGTGTTTTTATTTGGCTTTCATTCCAACGCATAAAACATATTTAATTATATGAATACCAATGAAATGAAAAATGAAATTATGTAAAACCACATTGTTAAATAGGGAAAGTCCTCTTAAAGGTTATTTCAAAACAGCAAAAAAATCACAACCAACAAAGGAAAACCAAATAACAAAAATGAAAATTAACGACAGACGAAAATTGCCCTTAAAATGTCAATTAAAACAAAAAGGAATTCAGAAGATCAGTCTCAATTGTTTGCGTTGTGGCGTGGTCTTGTCGCGAGCGGTCCAAAGTGTGAAATCGCACTCCAGCAAAATACCAAACCACATAAGGAAACGAATAATGAATCACTTTTTCCCAAGCCAACGCGAACGTAACAAAATTCGAATTCCCAATAAGGGAATAGGGATAGACACGGACCGCGTTTTAAACGTAAAGAAATAGATTTTTAAAATGAAAAGAGCATTTTAAAGGGCGATTTTTTTAACTGCGCTTCTATTTATAAGTTTAAGCAAAAAAGAATTTCGCCTCTTGTAACCTACTGCATTAAAATCTGCATACAATAATACAATCAGTCAAACATATGACTGTACTACAAATTAATTGCTAATCAATCTAATTGTAATTCATCAAAATTGGATAGTTTTAAACCAGCTGAATCTACACAACTGATCAAAAATTTTTGTGACTTATTTTTTTTATTTATGCATCTAGCTACTATTTAATTCAAGCACCTTATTATTGACTTTTCTCAGGGTTGTCTATTGATTTTGTTGAATTAGTTATTCAGTTTTAGACCTGTCAATATCACATTTACTTCAGAAAACTATACTTAAGACATATAATGGCACAGCAAAAAAATCTAAATTTTGTGTGCAAATGACCATTATTTGTACTTTTACCTCTCTTTCGGAAAATGTAAATAGTAATTGTTTTATCTTAGATACTATATAGCTAAAACAATACACAGGTGGACCTGCGGAACTAGTTTGAGTACCAACAAGGGTGTATAACTAGGGTCCAGCCTTAGAGAGCACTAGCGCCCTGCCAATTTAAACAGTAACAACCCAACTAGAGAATCAAACTAACAAACTATTGAAGCATTTCAATAACGACATCCGAACAAAGTTTGTCACAGAACAATGCAGAAGCGACACAATGCCCAATTACTGAACGCAGTACGCAGAAACGGCAGTTCATTCATGTGAGAGCTTGTTAGACTAGCGTCTGTATCTAGTTTAGGGGGCAGTTTTGCTGGTGCGATTTTTGCTGTAAACGGACGACTGGTGTCGTGTCAAACTGAAGGCCTACCATGACGTGCTAAAGCGTCAATATTCCGGGCGAGAAAGAAGGATGGAGCTATAAAAGGTGTTAGGGAATTAGCGGCTACGAATGCGACGGAATTTGCGAGGTAACTCGTCTCTATTCTAGCTACGGTAGGGGCTCATATTCATGATCAGCTTTACGAGACAGACGACATGGTGAACGTCATGCAGCTTACTTTCTTAGGGTGTGATATTATAAAATACAATAGCTGAAATAATGGTTTGGTTGGCGTATTATCGTTTGGTTTTTTTAATAGCTGTGTTACAGATGTCTGGTATCACTGTTGATATTTAAGTTTGTATTTGCGTTAGAAGTGACGTAAGATTTAAGTTTACTAAAATAAAAATACTGAAAACATAACTAAGCTCTGTTTTACAACTTAAATTCAATAGAAGGCATTGTATAGCAAGCTATGAAATAAAAGGAAATATCACAATACTCAAACCAATTGTTTATGACACTCTAAGATTTCCCGATTAAAATCCGTCTCAATAGAACCCACCCTTAGCCAAAGATGAGAGAGGGGTGACCACCTGTGCGGGGGGAGGCCAGACGTCAGCTATCGATTATTCGAGAGTGAATACAGAGAACTTGTTCGGGACCCGGGAGCATTTCCTTTACAAACTTCCTCATCCAAAATTTAAACCTTAACACCAAAAAAATAAAGTCACTTTTCCTTTAACAAAATTTCATAAATCACTCGTGCTCATCCATGTGTCTATAATGACGCTTCAATCTGTCAAATTAGAACTTAAAATTGACAGATCCAAGGTCGAATTCGGCGTGGCAAGCCACGTCGCTTCGTATTACGGAATCAATTTACGTTTATGAAAATTTTTCAGAGTACGATTCCATGTAATATTATGGTTTGCTCCGGAATTAAGGTTGGATGGGATTTTTGTATGATAATGAACGTGTGTTCGTATTCTTTGAGTAGATATGAATCGATGTTTGACGTCTGTGTTGCTGGAAATTAACTTAAGAAAAGAAAGATAGCATCCTTTTTTCGCGTACATGAAAATACGTTTTAAATATTTTGATTTTGATTAAAAAAAATATTCAATCAAATGTGTGACGAATCATTCGAAACGGCTTAACTGGAATGATAACATGGCCTTACAGAAAACCGGTTAGAATTTACATTTCGCCTTGTAAGGAAGGTTACTTTAAACCCAAATCCTTTTCCTCTCCACCCCCAATCACCAATTCCTTCAATCTCAAATCCGTCGTGCCGGCAACAAACCCGTGTCTTCTCTATACTGCGGGTGTCTACGGACGGCTTCGATTGCTTACCATCGACCTTTTAAATGATACATACAAATGATAAAAATACTTAAAAAAAAATTAATTATAATATCAAATCAATGAATGAAAACATTATAACTTATATCTAATAATTAATGGTGTTGTAACTAAGTAAGTAAAAACAATAAACGTTGACTTAAGAAACTACCTAATTGTAGCCAAATAATTAGAAAAAAAAACTCCATATACCAACCCTTTAACAAATATTCACGAATAAAATTTAAAAAAAAAAGAACATAATTGTGCAAAAGTGTCGGAAAACAGGAATAATTTAAATCAAAAAGTCGCAAATTCTCTCCCGTCCCTTTACAATATAGACAATGCCTATTTTCGTGAAAATTTTCCGAATAAAAAAAGGGGTTATTAATTATAAAGACAATGGAATACATCAGTCGTTGTCTGCTGTCCGTACTTCACAATGAGGTTTTTTCCCCTTTTTCCTCCAGTTCATGTAGGTACAGATGTTCTGAAAGGCATGGTGCTGACTGATTTTCTTTTCTTTAAAAAATATATTAATATTTAAAAAAAAGTATTTTTTTTTCGTCGTGATGTCCCGGAGTGCCAATTTAACTATTTCCGAGTCATATGTACTTTGAGACACCATTGACAAACGGTGACGGAAAGCATAGTGAGGCAACATGGACTTCTAATTTCTAATTATAAGTGGAAATCGCCAATCCACCTTGAGCAAGCATGATGATTAATGCCTTCTCCATGTAAGGACAGCAACCTTTGGACAGCAGTGGGCACTTATAGGCTGTTGATAAGAAGTATTTTTTCGCAGGTTGTTGTTGGTGTTTTAATTTGTAAACAAATAAGTAATTTTATGAAGTGTGGGAGAGTCATGCTTCGACACGAATGGGTCGGCTCGACCGGAGTGATACCACGGCCTCACAGAAAACCGGCGTCAGACAACCACTGCGTGGTGTTTCGCCGTGTGAGTGGGGTTACCGGAGGCCCAATCCTTCCCCTCCCCTAATCCCTAAATCTTCAAATCTAAAATTCTCAAAAGGTCGACAACCCTCTCGTAACTGCTCTGTTGTTGCGGGCGCCCATGGGCGGCGTTGATTGCTTACCATTAGGTAATCCGTATGCTCGTTTGTCGTCTTATCACATAAAAAAAATGTAATAATAGATATCTAATAATATGAGATTCAGGTTTTAGGGCGGTGGTTTTTTTAAGTAGAATCATCAAATGGCTTCTTCCGCTGAGCGGGTGGGATGTGTCAGACTCTTACTGACTTAAAAACACCCCTTTCCTTCTCCGGCTACTGCTACAAAAAGGTCAAATTCAAAGCCAACTTATCCATATCATTACAGTCTTTAATAAACCCTTGAAAGGTACTTTAGACTCATCTAAGTAAAAATTTTGTTTAAAACTTAAAATACATGTAAACTTACACTTTTAACAGTACTATTTTAATTCATCTGTCTTCAATTCGAAACGAAAAATCACTTCAAGTAAAAGTCCATTCGGATGGAAATAAAAACAATATTATTTTTCTCCAATCGTGTGTTTCGGTCCTAAAACAAAATCTTTTTTTTTATTCAGCATAGAAAACAAGAGGAGTAAATTGATAACGTCACCCAATGAAATGGGTCGGTCAGTAAGAAAGTTACTTGTGCACTCGTCCAGAACTAGATATCAAGTATTTAAAGTAACTTGGCATTGTTTTCATACCTGCGAGTGCGTTACTATATAAAAAAAAATATCGAGAGATTTTTTTTATAAAGATTTTAAAAGATTAGTTTTTGAGTTTATTTAGTATGTTTTGTTTATGTAATAGGTCGGCAAACGCCGCCCATGGGCAACAGAAGAGTTGCGCGTGCGTTGCCGGCCTTTTGGGGATTAGGGTTAAGAGATTTAGGGATTGGGGTAGGGGAAGGATTGAGCCTCCGGTAACCTTTTACACGGCGAAACACAACGCTGTGGTTGTTTAATGCCAGTTTTCTGTGAGGCCGTGGTATCAGACCGTGTCGGAAAAATAACTCTCCTACACTTAGGGTTTAATAATAACTTTATTTCTTATAAAAATTACATTGATAATTCACTGAAACATATCTAAAATTAAAAAAGTAAAAATAAAATAATTAATAAAATTAAAAAAGAATGCTTAAACGTATGTACTTATAGTACGTATTAAAAAAAAACAAGTTCCATAAGATTGGTTCTTTTTTCAAACTAGTATAAACCGTTGGGCTACGAACACTGTTATTGGCTCGAAGGACCATTGATGTCAATCAAAGTATCGAGGGGTGAGTGTAATTGAAACCTGAATCCGTCGATTGGCAAAGGGTTATGAATTGCTATCGATTTTTCGGAACGTAATTAGGTGTAGTTTTTTTTGCTGGCCTGAGCGTATTGCTATCACGACTTAGGCAACTTTTGAAGAAGAAAGAAACAGAGAAACTTTCTTTCTTTCTATTATCATTTCTATTGTTTACTTACAACTATGGTTTGTAATAAAGCTAAGATCGTATTTAAAATCAAATCTTCTTTATGTAGACTATACCTAGGTAAGTATATACATTATCATCATTTAGCTTTTTTGAATATGGTCACGGGCAAATTCTACCTCACATCCATCTTCAAAAAAATCCTTATTCCTGAAGTCACTATCTATTTGTATCTCCATTGGCTTTGCGTAGCAATTACATACGTACATAATAGGGCAGGCGTTCATCAAATTCAGGATGATCTTTTTTACAATAAATTCTAAGGAAAAAATGCCTCCCTTTTAAGCAACAAACCGGCAGTAATTATCGTAATTAACAATTAACATTAATAGGTAATGTTTCGACTTCATTAGCGAATAAAAAATATGATTATGTTAGAAATAATTTAATTACATCCCCTTCAAGTTTTATAATTAAGTTTAATGTGAAAGGGGCCACCATAAACAGTATATACCTATTTACGGACATTTTGCGTATGACCATCAAAAAAGACCTCCATAGAGGAAAAGTCTTACGGAGTTATTTCCGACGATTTGGTAAATGGAAGGCCAAGTTACACTGGCTACATTAGTACGGCAGATAATATTATTTCGTTAGGTATACATACTTTTTATTTAATTTGTTAATGTAAGAGGAAATGTTAGTTGTGATGTTGGTTCATTTAATTATTATATATTTTGGCTATATTTTTTCTTCTGGTTTATTTTATCTACAAAGAAGAATGTTAAAAATATTTTGCTGCAAACATTTTCTCAAGATGACAGTTTACAAAATACTACTATTTAAAAATAAAAACACAGTTATAGAAGCAATAAAACAAGCTTATGATTTTTTAAGCGTATAAGAAAATGATAATAGTGTTGAGGATAGCGCCATCTACAAAATACCTTTAACACTAAATACAGAGAAAGTACTTGTTTAGTAAGTGGAAAGTACAAATATTAAAATATAGATGGAGTTATTCTCATATTGCCTTATTTTCCACTGATACTGATTTAAAAGAATGATTATAATCGACATAAATTGCATTTGTAATTGTTGTATAACTTCCTAGATTGTTATTTTTATTTCTGTTTATCGTATATTTATCTTAATAAGTCGGCATACTTTACGAGAAAGTGACTTTACCTAGCTGTCTTTGTAACTAAATTGTACGTGTTGAAGCTACCAAGTAGATATGCTTAAGACTTCACTGGGAATATTAATCAATAAGAAAACATAAAGACAATAGAATAAGATTCATTATTTGTAGATACTTATACAAGTATACCTTTTGACATACATACTATTGGCTGCATTTCCACTGCTAGCGTCGGAAAAGGCGTGGTCAGTGTGGAAGAGCCATGCTTCGGCACGAATGGGCCGGCTCGACCGGAGTGATACCACGGCCTTACAGATAACCGGCGTAACAACATTTACGTTGTGTTTTGCAGTATAAGTCAGGTTACCGTAGGCCCACCCAACCGCAATTCCATAATCCTTACATCCCTTCCTCATATCCTTAAATAAATCTATCCAAATAGTCTACAAGAGGTCGGCAACGCACTTGTAATTACTCCTTTGGTATAACGAGTGACTAGTCCACTTGCTCGTTTGCCGACCGATGATATATTATTTTTTAACAAAAACACAACCGACTTCAAAAAGTATACTAAAAAGCACAAATGCACAAAATAAATTTTCTTTGTACAAAGTAATACATGTTTTAATTTAGGTACTTTACGGCCGTCGTATCTTGGCGAGTCTGAAGTTAGCCGATTAGCTGCGCAGTAGGTACACAATTTTGTTCCTAAAAGATCCATTGCGCAGACAAACGGCTAACTTCAGACTCGCCAAGATACGACGGCCGTTGGCGGTACTGTAAATAGAAAATAATACAGGGTGTAAGGGACAGCCCTCCACAAATTAACAGGGTGCATTCAGCTCCTTATTCTGAATCATATTCCAGTGAAAATTCTTTCAGGAAAATTTTCAATTTTTTTTTCGTTTTTTCAGTTCCTACACCTCTATTTCAATGTATAATTACATTCTATGTATGAAGAATAACATTAATGTAAATAACACAGCTAAAACAAAAAAATACGCAATGGTTGTGTGAATTCTCTAAAGAACTACGCATGAAATCAGCTGTTCAATTTCTACCTAGCGCGAGTCGTTTGAACTCACCGCACCGCGGTCACGGCGCAGCGGCTCGGCGCCCTACCGCGCCGATCGCCGCGCCGCGCGCCGTAGGTATAATACCTACGATCCCGTCCAACGTACAGAATAGCTGCGTCCCTTTCTATCGCCCCGCCTCCGCGTCTCCCCGTCTCCCCGATTCTTTGCACAATGTTTGCCCGATTGAACCAGTGTTGCCAATTTTTAACTTTTGTTACCTCAGGTAGTAAACGAAAATGTTAGAACTAGCGAAATTTATCTAAAACTTGAGAACTCCTTTGCATTCATAATTACGTTGATGAGATTTTCATTAATCAATTAATGAAAATCTTGTCGCGCACATAAATTGAATAAGAAATAAATAAAGATTAGTCTAGTTTTAATTTTAAAGCATTTACAAATACTACCTAATTTATTAATTGATTGTTCTTTTTAAGCGATTACTGGCTAGTTTTTAAACTACTTACAGATTTTTACATGGCTTCACAATAGCCATGAATTGATAGTCGAGCCAGAAATTAAACACAATCTCCCTGGAATGGAAGCACAGCTTTCTATCACACTGCACTTTTATTATTCTAAATTAACTAAACAATGAAATTAGAATTAAATTGATTTAATCAATTCATTTCTCTACAAAAAATAACAGAATGATAAATTACGACCATGCATAATTTTTTATTTTTTACCCCGAAATTTTGTAATTTTCGTGTAATTGGCAACAACAGATTTATGTTTGTGTGTGTCTCATCACATGCAGTCGCCATTGTGCCTTGCTGCGATGTTATTGTTTGTGTGCGAGCGTGTGTCGGCACGGATCGCTCGCGCATTCGGCTTAAAAGTTTTGTTATAAGTAGTGTTGTTAAGTTTTATTAGTTATGTAGTGTGTGGAGTGAAGTGAAGTTTTGTTGTAGAAATTGTGCGAAATTACTACCTAGGTACGTTTAGCGCGCGTGATTATGGGGAGATGATAATGTGTTGTAGTAGTGTAGGTATCCTGACCGTCGCCATCCATCAGACTCCAGGATAATTACTGGTGACTATCAACGCTTGCTAGAAAACCAGCCCATTGTTCCCAGACAAAAAGGCGCCGGAAGACCAATACCTACGTGGATTTTGGAATTGGTTCGCTAACGTAAGGAGACGCTACCACTTACCAGTGCTTTCCTATTTAAACGTAGTTTAGGTAGGTTTGGACCGCAATCGTGGCCAGCACGATCCCCAGACCTAACCCATTTGGACCCCTTTTTGTGGGGTTACGTAAAAGAAAAAGTGTTTGTGAGTGCGTGTGCAAGTGAGTACGAAATGCGAGACCGCATCACAAATGCTTTCCAGAGCCGGAAACCGGAGCGATTCTAAGGTACCTACGCATTTTTCTTTTTTTATCATTTATCAGTTACCATGTTATGATTGTTAGATTTTTTTTTGTAAGTAATGCAGCTATCTTTTTAATAATAATTTATTGTTATTAAAACGTGGCACGAGCGCGATTATTACATTGTCTTTTGTAAGTAATGCGGCTATCTTTTAAATAATAATTTATTGTTATTAAAACGTGGCGCGAGCGCGACCGTTTGTCTGAACGTAAGGTCGCGGCGCTGCCCATAGTGTAAAGTAATAATACTTACTAAAAGCGCTGCCGTTCGCTGCGTGCGTTTGCGGTGGTAGCGATACATTGCGTGTAAGGTAATGAAACAAATCGGTTTAATGGGATTCCCATAACGTTCCTGAAATAATTTCATGTACCGGTCAACTTAAGACGATATACTGAATCCACCCTATCAGTTTGCGGAAGGCTGTCCCTTACACCCTGTATTAATAATTATTTTTATAATCTTGAAGTCGGTGCTAAGTAAATGTTACATTCCAAACAACAACAGTATTAGAAACATGTATTGATCTGTACCTACTAATCATCATTGTTTTACTTGGCACCTGGCAGTTACTTGGCACCGACTGTCAGTAGTGTCTAAATAATCTTATGGATATTAAAAATATGAAGTTTTATTACACATCATTACTACTTTTTTTATATACAGGGTGTAAAAAGACACTTAACGAAGCCGTTAACTACGCATAATGCAGTTCTAACTAAGTAGCTTTACGCTAAAATTATCACTGGGAAACGACTTTTATTTTTAGGTATCAAAAAAAAAATTAAAAAAAAATGCATCTTTGACCTTCAATATCTCGAGAACACGTGGAGTCCCAGCTATGGTCTTAAAGAAAAAAATGATCCGAATAATGGGTAGAATACGTGGCTTTCGGCTTCGTTAAGTGTCTTTTTACACCCTGTATACTTTTCATATTATTAAGAAGCCTTTAATCATTGGTTATGCGTGTGACGCAAAGCATACATAGGGATATAGGGACAGACAAAGCGACTTAGTCTTCATACATATGTATTATTTTGTGATTCAAAAGTGACAGTACCAAATTGGATTGACATGATCTTTATCGACAGTGGCGCCAACAATGGGGTACTAAGCAGTACGCCTCTATTAACTCTTAAAAACTCCTACGCAACGATCAATGTCTTGTAGCTTTAATAAACTTAGGGTTGAGTATAAAATAAAGGTTTTTTTGTGGTTTACAATGGTAAATGACCTGATGAATTATATGATGGTAAGCAAGCAATCGGGGGCATTGACCATAGACGCTTAAACCATAGACAAGTAACACTAAAGTTGGAACTGTGTTGCTAGACTTTTTGGAATGGATATACCTAATTGAGAATCTCCTGAATTGTGAGTGTGACATTGGGAATCAGGGAAACTTACGCGGGTTTACTGTAAGGCCGAAGTATCTCTCCAAGTCGAAGCATTTCTCCCCCACATTTTAAGCTTGCAAGTGGCTAATCAGATACTTTTTTATGTTTGGTGCAACATTTAGCGTAGGTGTATGTAAAGTGTGGGAGAGCCAAGCTTCGGCACGAATGGGTCGGCTCGACCGGAGTGATACCACAGCTTCGCAGAAAACTGCCATGAAACAACTACAACGTTGTGTTTCGCCGTGTGAGTGAGGTTACCGGAGGCCCAATACTTCCCCTTCCCCGATCCCTCCCAATCCCTAAATCTCCAAAACCCTAATCCCTAAAAGGTCCGCAACGCACTCGTAACTCCTCCGTTGCGGGTGTCCATGGGCGGCGCTGATTGCTTACCATCAGGTAATCCGTCTGCTCGTTTGCAGACCTATTACATAAAAAAAAACTTAGAACTGCTTCGGTATTTAAGAATGCTCCTTTGAATATCCTTAAGGGCTCTCATAGCTTGTCTAGCGGACTTAAGTATTAAGAATTTATTTTGAAAGCATCTTCTTTTAAGATGTGAATATACTTAATAGAATTTCCGAGAGATGGCAGCCCTTAACTAATCCCTTAAACAAATACTGTCTTCAAAGTGTTTGTGAGTAACATCTTAATCTGAATACAGCATCATTATCGAAGAGGCCCTTTAATATAAAGTTCTTAATCTTTCTTGAAGAATTACATCGTTTTTACTTTTACCTTTTACAATTTTTCTGTCATCCGAAAATACACCATAGTGCTTAGGTTTTAAAGCTACTTTTTGTTTAACAAAAGGAATTATCCATACAGTGCATGTCGTTAGTAAAAAGTAATGCAGTAATGGGTTTAAACTCTCTAGTAATAAGGTTGGTTTTGTATTGTAACGTAAAATAAATAGAAGCAGTGGTTTGTTGACTGAGCAGGGAATCATTGCGCTATTGCTCGCAGTGATGTGATGACGTGAGCTCCAATTTAATGTTCTTTTTTTGAAATTTCGAATGTGTTTTTACATGTGTTTCCATTTTTGAGTTTATATTTGTGGATTTTATGTGACCATTTTTTTGTGAGTATTTTTGTACCTAAGTTTTTGTTTTTATTTTTCTTTTTTACAATTTGTTTTTACTTGGCGCGAAAATAATAATAAAAATATGGCTGACGCGTAATAAAAACATGATAAGTACTTTTAAGCATAGACTTTACTTTTATTGTAGCTTTACTTTTACCATAGAATTTTCTTTGACAATCAATTTTTCATGGTGAAACTTTGACGTACCTATTTGTTTATTTTCAACTAGCTTTATATGCCCGTGACTCCGTTCGCGTGGAATAGTGACTTCCTGCAGATTTTTGGTTTAAAAACTATCATATGTCCTTTCTCGAGTTCCAAACTATGCCTGTACCAAATTTTATACAAATCTGAGTACAGTAGTTTTGGCGTGAATAAAAGACAGACAGACAGAGTTACTTTCGCATTTATAGTATTAGTTTGGATTGGATTTGATATACGCGTGCTGGATAGATAGTACTATTAGCTATTTTAAACGATATAGTACTGGTCAATTATCTACCCACTTAATGCTTTTGCGGGTTTTGTAATTCAAAAAAGAAAATATTTTTTCTATCAATAAACAGAATGTAAGCAATACACACCCATTCTTTTGCGAAAAGACTATGACGACATAATTTGGAGTTTCATACAAATTTCATAGAAAAATATAGTTTTGACATTGGGTAAAAGTACCGAATTTGACTGGTTGGCAACTCCCGTATTGCCCTATGCACTTTCTAAGTTTATTTAGACACTTCTGGCATACCATAAAGAAAAATATAGTATTGAGGAAACCTGGAATTTTAATTCCAAATTAGATTACATTTCTGTTCCGTGTACGAAACGGCTTTTGCCCAGTGAGCCCTCGTAGCTGATGATGATGAACATTGACATCATCTTAAAAATTAAAAGGAACAATACTATGGCTTATTTCGTAAAATTTATTCAGTAATAGATACCTCCATGTACAAAAAAACACGTAGCGATCCACAACTTGCACCAACTAAGTATGTAGTTTAAAGTAAAAAGCCATTTATATCAAGGAGGCTCGTAATCTAGCTGTAAATAGTCTTGGGTTGTTGGAAATACTTTCAAATACCCATGTAAATATTTACTACCATAATTATAATGTATCATCGTAACCTAAGAATATTGTTTTTTTTGGGAATGAGGGGTAGGAAACGTCATAATGACGTCTCCCGCGTTTTTTTTTTTGTGAGGGTACAATCATCAAATCACTTCTCCCACCCAGGGCCGGGCAGGAGGGAGTGTCAGACTCTTACTGACTAAAAACCCCCCTGTTCCTTCTCCTGCTCTGGGCCGAGGTCGCAGTGCCTCATTGCGTTTACCCCGCAACCCCGGCTGACGTCTCCCGCGTTGGGTCGTCCGCAAAAAATTGTATAAAAATTTTTGCTTGTGGCATATGCAAGCAGTATGGCATAGTCATAAATACCTATCTTAGTAAAATATGCCAAAGCCATTCACCTTATTTTTGGACATCTTCATTACATGTATCGCCCTGGGTCAGACAATTACGGACAAAAAACCACCCCGTATCTTTTTTATGTCAAAGGTTGGTAAACGAGCAAACGGACCTGATGGTAAGCAATCAGTGCCGCCCATGGACGTTTGTAATACCAAGAGTTACCACAATTGCGTTGCCGGCCTCTTTTCCTCATTTCTTGTTAGGGATTTAAGGATAGGGGTTTGGAGGATTGAGGATAAAGAGGGAAAGGATTGGGCTTCTGGTAACCTCACTTACCGACTCCGACTGCACGGTTAGCGCGGCGGCTGGACAACTGGCTGCCGTGGAACGTGTCGCAGGTTCGCTTCCTGCACTGAATAACTTTTTGTGTGATCCACAAATTGTTGTTCCGGGTCTGGGTGTGATGTGTATGTGGGATTGCATGTTTGTAAATGCACCCATGACACAGGAGAAAATCCAAGTGTGGGATAACGTTTTTTTTTTAAAAAAACTTACTTAGTGTTGCGTCGTGCCGGTTTTCTGTGAGGCTATATCTTCTCCTGCTTCAGGCCGAGGCCGCAGTACGTTATGATATGATGATGACCTGCAACCCCGGCTGAACGGCTTACTCATTTTTTTTTTATGTAATATGTCGGCAAACGAGTAGACGGATTACCTGATGGTAAGCAATCACCGCCGCCCATGGACACCCGCAACGGAGGAGTTACGAGTGCGTTGCCGACCTTTTAGGGATTAGGGATTTGGAGATTTAGGGATTGAGGAGGGATTGGGGGAGGGGAAGGATTGGGCCTCCGGTAACCTCACTCACACGGCGAAACACAACGCTGTGGTTGTTTCACGACGGTTTTCTGTGAGGCCGTGGTATCACTCCGGTCGATCCGACCCATTCGTGCCGAAGCATGGCTCTCCCACACTTCCGAAGCATGGCTCTCCCACACTCAAAATAGAATCTCATCTATTCAATACTAAGACTGTGTCTAATCTAAATTCTTGTGTTTGCAGAGGTAAGACTGTGAGCGTATAGTGCATATATTCTACTTAAAAAAAAAACTAATAAAAACACACCCCATTCTCACCCTTCACCTCTGCAAACACAAGAAAAATAATACAAAACAATTAAAAGTAAAAAACGACAATAAGTAATGTAAACCGTGTCGTATGTCGCAGAGTGTGACAGAACAATTACGATCTCAATTGCAGTCATTACGAGATAAAAATCAAATATTCACTCGTATGGAACCGCCGTCAGAACTACCTAGTACCTACATATATGGGAAGATATATTTTTTTGATATACTTATTATTTCCGCACTAAAAACTGTTCGTTTAGATGTGTAAGGAAGGAAAGCGAAATGCTTTCGAAAAATGTTTTGTTGATTTTTAATTTTCTAAGCAGTTGCATTTATGTAGGCATGTCAACAAGAAATACCTAATTTCTCATGGTCATCATTTTTAGACGTAATATCTTTAGCCTTTATGTGTCCACTGCTAAGCATATGTATACAACAGGTATTTGCTCTTTTTACACGGAGAAGGTTTGAACATTGGTCACTGATGTTGCTTAAACTTATAATTAGAAATAATCAAGCACTCCATATTTCCTCATAATGTTTTTCTATGCAACAAACAGCTGTAAGTGGCGCTTTAGCCTACTTAGACTCTGGAAAAGCCCTGTAATAGTCCATGTTGAACTATGTCAAATGTCAAACTTGATGTCAAATCATGTAAATATTTTAGTATAGAAATATGTCAAACAAAGATTTAAAGAGAAAAAATATGTCAGTCTGTCGGTTCGTCATGAATGAAGATTCTGGTAAAGAATATAGAAATCTAGAAATTTGTTATTTTTTTCAAGCAGATTCTTGTCTATGAGTCTTGTCTACAGACCGTTAGACATAATTTTTGTTCTTGCAAGCATTTCGAGATCACAACTAAAAAGGTTTTACAAATTTAGAAAAATAAAATGTAAGCTGTCTAACTAGCAAAGTTCATAAATATGTACAAAAATGCTGTCTATTCATACTTATTAACTGATGGCCATCGATCAAATCGATCAAAGACCAATTATTGGTATATTATTGGTTGTATTTATTTGTTAACATGAATTTACACAAGTATTCAGATAAAAGCATCATTCTTACTCTTTCATTCTTAAGAATTCCTCCTAATAAAATATTATTTTTTGTGAAATTTGACCTTTGAAGGATGTTAGTTGCAAGAGCGAAAACTACGTTGTTATTCTCAAATTCGGTAATCAGGTCAAGTAAAATATTTTGATACGTTAGTGCTGGTTGTAGACTTTATCGGATATGCAGTCGGCGTATTTTTTTTTATATTATATATTTTCTAAAAAATAATTAAATTTATTGACCAAAATAAAACATCGAAGTTTCGCTTATTATGCTTGCTAGAGGGCTCGATGCCAGAGTGGTGATTCTTTCAGAAACGCGCCATACGCTCGTCGGGACTGGTCTTGGGCCACATAGATAGACTTAAACTTATTAATCAACTTAACTCAGCTTTTAAGCCTCCACTCTCCATCACATATCTCACCTCGGGCTCCTTCTAAAAATAAAACACTATCCGTCTGTCAATAAAAATAAATAAACAAAATAATTCAATTAAAAGAACAATTATATGGATGTTATTCGTGTAATTAGTAATTAAAGTTAGAAAAAATGCGACGATAAATCATTTCGTTTCACTTTTGATTGAATTAACAGATTGCTTTGATTTCTTGATGAAGATAATACAGTGATAGTGTTTTCAAAAAAGTATCTTTTACATTTAACAAAATTTGCAAAATCCGTTTCTATGGATCTTATTAGTAAAGTCCAAATAGTAATGAAATGACAATAATATGTTTCAATCTCGTCTCTATTGAGCCGATTATAAGACTGAAATTTTTGAATTATATTACAAAGAATTTCTGATAGCATTCAACCTTATTCTAATTTGTAATAGGAGAAGGAGAGATCTAATGACTAGGTTATCCCCAACGTAACAACCTTTCAATGTTTTATAATACAATGTTCAAGGAACGAACCACATACTTTATTACCTTGGACATATGAGTCAAATACTACTATTTTGTTCTTATATACAAAAATTGCAGCCTTTTACAATTAAACGACATCTTATACGACATCCATACTTTAGCACGAATGGCCCTGTTAAAACGGGGTGACACCACGGCCCCTCAGCGAGATAAAACAACGTTTGCGTTGTGTTTCACCGTATTGGTAATTAAGGTTAGGTTAGGCTAAATTTTATATTAAGTACTGGAATTGTAAAATATTTTTTTTCAAAGAGTAACGATATAGTTTCTTGCTCATTCTTCTCCATTCGAATCTACAATTTGGAATGAGCACCTAGCTTCACTGACGAACAGAATGACAGACTACTTTTCTATTTTGACGTTTCAAAAGTACCTAATTATGGTTTAGTTGGAATAAATGATTTTGACTTTGACTTTAGTTATACTTCTCTCGATAATGAATCCCCAGATCCCTCAATCCTTAAATATTTAACCCCCAAAAGGTCAACAAAGTACCAACAACTTCCGTGGTGTCGTGGATGTCTGTAAGAATCCTAATTATCACGCATTATCGTCAGGGGATCTGTCTGCTTGTTATCCAACATTCTACTGCCTTCGCCTGTCATTCTAATTGGCTTGATATTATTATGTTAAAAGAATACCATTATAATACCAGTGCCACTATATCGCCGTTGGTACTGGCTACAAGTGACAATGTGCCAATTATAATGAAAGGGCCGAGCCTCTTCAATGAAACCATATATGGTACAATACTAAATCCATCCAGCAATTTAGCCAATAATTGACAGCTACATGGACGCTGGTTAGTTTGGAATAACGCCCACGTATTTTTTAAAGTACTTCAGTGTTGCAATGGAGTTAGGTGAAGATGTTCAAAGTGATGATGTTTGATTTAGAATTTATTGAGCTACTAGCGGCTCACCCCCGCTTCTCACGGGTCCAACTATCTCGCTAATAATGAACGGCTCATTTCCCCAGTCTTCCTCACTACTTTTCTAAAATTTTCTTTCGTAAGAACCTTCTCTTGATAATAATAAATACAAAACAAAAGGATTTGGCTAAATTGGTACCAGCCGTTTTTGAGTTATGCGCTTACCAACACATTTTGCGATTCATTTTGATATTATAGAATTAAAAGAATTAAAGTCAAATTAACTTAATAAAGTTAAGATCATAGGCAGTCACTAAATGCAAGTCGCTTCCAATTGGCTGATCTTCAAGTTATTCGGAAGGTCTATGTTTCATTATTATTTTTGGATTCCATTTAAGTTCTAAATAGTAGGAGAGCCAAGCTTCAACAAGAATGGTTCGGCTCGACCAGAGTGCTACCACGGTCTCACATAAAAACGGGGTGAAACAATCTTCTGTTTCGCTGTGAGTGAGGTTACCAAAGGCCCATCCCTTCCCTGTGCTTAAATATCCAAAAATCTTCAAAAGGCTGTCAATGCCCTCGTAATTCGTTCGATGTTGCGAGTGTTCATGGACGGCGATTGCTTAAAATCAGGTAATCAGTCTAGGTATTTAGGTATACGATGCATGAAGATTCAATATCAGAAAGCGTCTTAAGAAAAGAAAATCAATTAAATTTATCTCCTCAGTTTTAAATCGGAGTAATATAGTCTACAATCAAGATCCAAAAGACATGTATCATAACTATATGAGTATTATAAAAGTCATGGTACAAACATCTTTAAAATATAAAAATCATCCTTATTGCCGAGAATATAATGGTGGTATTAGCTTAACATAGTCCAAGAACATCGCTCAGTGATATGCAGATTTTGTACGAAGAATTAATTATTGGAAAAGCTATCATTATACTGTGTGAAATTGCTTTTTCTTAGACGTCGACGTAATGGCTTGAGACTGGTAGTTAGCTCCCGGTCTATGGAACGTTTTGTTACTATATAGAACTGGTTTGATGTCTCAATTTCTATCACATTATGAGAAAATCTGTAGCTAAATTGATTATGTTTTAAGTGTCATAGAGATACAAAAAACTAAAGTATAGAGAGCTATGCTATGGCACTAATGGGCCTGTTTGATTGAAGTAATACCAGGGCCTCAAAGACCAGCTTCAAGCAACCAAGGTATTCTGGTTCGTCATATTATACAGAAAAGGCAACGTTTTATATAAGAAAAAAAATATTTGGAAAAATTTCTCGCCTCTATTTCTCATCCCCAATCCCCAAACGTCTAAAAAGCTTGCAATGCACCCGTTACCTCCAGTGGTACGGTTGTTCATAGGCGTCGGGGATTGCTTACCCTTACCGATGATCGAACTGATCCAACCGATATCGCTTGGCGCCATATTTAACAAGAAACAATTTCATAACAAATATATTTTTGCTAGCGCTCGGCAAGAAATTCAAAAATACAGACTTTATTCCTTCCTATAAATATAAAATAATAATTCATAAAGGTTACATACCTTTATTAATTACTGTTTTATATTTATAGGAAGGAATAATGTCTTTCTAATTTTATCAGTTTCGAAAGAAATAACTATATTAGCACTTAATACTGTAAATCAACTACAACAGCTACAGGAACAGATTGATAACTCAATAATATAGGAAAGCAATTTGATACATTATTTAAAGGTTTAAAATCTTCGTTCACTCTTTTTTATTATGTCAATAATTTGATTTGTTTCCGCCCCTCTCACCCCTTTTTCATTCTACAAACACACTATACAGTAGTCATATTTTTTCAATTTTTTTAATTATTTCTCTGTGAGTCAGTTGATTTTAAAACCCCCGTAAACGCTTTCCAAATGAACGATGAAAATATTATTGTAACCACTACATATTTCTCAGATAAACTACAATAAAACATAAAAACAAGATCATAATATCACACCAAACCTAATCGTGTTACTGTTGATGCCGATGATAGTCACGATTCCAGTAAGTACCAGTATGTATGGTTTGTTCACGATGTAGATAAAACCGCTTTATGCAAAATGTTACTACAATTTTCACTATTTAAAAAAAATGGCTGGACATAAAATTAAAAATGTATTTCCTCCCAAAGTTAGATAATGAAAAAATATAAAACATTTCAAATTAAGCATCAGCAAAATATTTTTTGTTCCGTCATAATCATCGATCACTAATAGTGATCGATGGTCATAATATAAGAAAACGATGTTTTGAAAAAGGAATTTAATTTAAAAAGCGGATGATCGCTATTTCGCCTCTCAATAAAAATATACTAAATCGTGACGTCACACGATATTTCAAATCAACAAACTTACCGTCAGAAGTATTTGAATCAGTAACGGAAAACAAAACACATTCCATTTTTAAAATAAATCTAAAAGACTAATTAAAAACTTTTTTATTTCGTCTAAAGTATTTAATTCCGTGAGATAAAGCAAAACACAAATGCTAATTTTTAAAATGAATCAAAAACATAAAAATATATTCTTTTGATAATCCCCATTAAATACCTATAATATCGTGGTGGCCCAGAGGTTAAGGCACTCGCTTCTCATGCACGAGGGTTTAAAACTTGCCAAGTACAAATGGGACTGTTTACGATTTATATGTACTCTCTCCCGCTTGGCCCTGGGTGGGAGAAGTCATTTGATGATTTTCCCCTCACAAAAAACCAGAAATAGCCAAAGAGTTGTATTTCGCCGGAGGCCCAATCCTCCCCCTACCCCAATCCGTTCCCTTTTCCAAAATCTCCAAATCTCTAATCCCCAAAAGGTCGACAACGCACTCGTAACTCCTCCGTCGTTGCGGGTGTCCATGGGCGATGCTGATAGCTTACCATCAGGTATTCCGTTTGCTCGTTTGCCGACCTATCCAATAAAAAATATATATGGTGAAGTAAAACATCGCAAGGAAACCTATCACTCACTCACTCACAATTTCTAAATTATAAGTTTGGAATAGCCAATCCGCGTTGAGTAAGCGTGGTGATTAATGCTCAAACCTTTTTCATGAGAAAAGAGGCCTTAACTCAGCAGTGGAAGCTTATAGGGTGGGTGATATGATGAATAAAATATTATGTCATTTAATTTTAGCTATTACAAAGCTCAAAAAACTTCTAAATGTCCAACAAAACTGCTCACTTCGGACTCAAAACTCATAGCTTAGCAAGCTGCAAGCTTGGTAATACCACTACCAAGGTAGTTGAACCTTAACGAAGATAAATAATCCATTTATACTACCCTCCGGGTTTTGTCTTAAGAAAGTGGCTTGCAACTGGGTTATTGTACTAGACTCGCATTATAATTTATACGTTTATAGGCCAATACTGAGATAACGCCAAAAGCGTTTTATTCATATACTATATGTAAATTTTACTATACTTAAATATCATTGTAGCAAATTAGAATGAGATTATCCATCGTTTTATTATAAGAAAACTATTTTAATGCAAATCTAAAATTATTATGTTATACTAGCTTCTGCCAGCGAATTTGCCCTATATGAGCAAAATGTAATCTATACGTCATTCTAGAATATGATCAATCTCTTTGCCAAATTACACATAAATCCGTCCAGTAATTTATACGCGAAATAGTAACTGACATCAATTTTTTGCGTTTTTATGTAATAGGTACAGATTCTCATGTTACTGACTGTAATAAGAGATAGCTTAAGCATATAGTTGATCGAATCGCAATTTTGTCTGATAATTCGGGACCTCAAAATTTCCAAGCCTACCAAGTACCTAAGAGTGGCGGTTATTGCAAACCTTCTTGTTATAGAACTTCTCGGATCCTGCTGGGTGGGAAAAGATGAATTGTCAGACTCTTACTGACTAAAAACCATTCCATTCCTTTTCCTGCTCCAGGCTGTGCTCACGCTTGATCCGCAAACCCAGTTCCAATCTGTGTCGAATGTGCTCTTTGTATAGGTTTTATTATAGCCGAAGAAATAACATCAAGAACAGAGGTTTTGTCCTCTTTGCTAATGCCGGTAGCACACCAACATACTCAGCAGACAAACAAATATGCATATAATTGCTAATTAAGTGTGAAAAAAATGTCCAATACACATGCATTACACGTAATTTGCGTGATTATAATCTACAGACAAATACTTTTTTTTTCAATTAAAAATTAGCATCAAACGCTTATTAATTACATAATTCAATTTGATTCAACCGGTTATGTATAAGTGATCTTGGAATTTAAAAAAAATAGGCATATGTCAGTTTTCTAAAAAAAAATTCAAGACACGCAAATACCATATTGGAATGGTTTTAAAAAAGAAATGAATAAATTGTCTGATTGACAATACGAGATACGATTGTGTTTTTTTGCTGTTCGGCAATACTGGCTACGGCTGTAGAAATTGCAAAGAAAATTTTAATTTAAAGATAAAATAAAATTAAACAATTGGGTACAAGAAAAGGGATTGTGGGTCTGTGGACGGCGAGTAAGGATAGCTCGCCGCCCGACCAGACCCAGACCTGAGCGTACGGCACGTAGCGTTCCATGCGCGCCTCAAAGGGCCAATAAACCTCTACAGATGGGGCACTATAGGGCTGATGTTCAGTCGGGGTTGCGGGGTAAGCGCAATGAGGCACCGCGGCCTCGGACTAGAGCAGGAAAAGGAACAGGGGGGTTTTTAGTCAGAAAGAGTCTGACAAGTCCCCTCGCCTCAACCTGGGTGGGAGAGGTCATTTGATGATTATCCCCTGACAAAAAAAAGGTACAAGAAAAGGGATGATACTAAAATAAAAAAAAAACAGACAGGGAGTTAAATTAGGCTAGGCATTTTCAACGTGAAACTCATACCGAAAACAAAATAGTGTAAACAAAAATAAAAAATTCATAAAATCACAAATCATTAATAATTACTTTCGCTGTTCAGGGTCAAAGCTATGACCTCATGACTATAATCTTGATAACACCTCGTTCAACAATGGACAATATAAGTTTCATAATTCTAAAACTCACTTTCAGACAGTAAATATTCTTGTACTCATAAATCTTTAATCTAATAAGCTTACGAACGAAAGTGAAAATAAACAGAAAGAATAATAATAGTCCAATTAGTATCTATCAGCATAAATCTTCATAGTAAAATTTATCGCCATGGATACTAAAGTGCTACTTATGTAGTGAAAAAAACTCTTATTAAATTTTTCCCATAGAAGACAATAATCCATAATCAGGCTACAATCGATATTCTTGGCATGGGAAGCTAGCGTCTTCTCAAGCACTTAGCACAATATGGATCAAAGATTAGAAAAACGCAAGTATATAGACATTGTTTATTTTCACACCGAGTTTATCATTATATATTTAATTTGTATACAATTGACTCTAGACCTTTCACCATCGAACCATCACACAATCGCCATCGATTGCTGTCCTCGCTGCTTGCTCAACCTTTCTGTCCTCATGGACGTTCTGAGTCTAAAGACCCGCTTCCAATGCATGGGGATGCGAGTCCCAAAGCAAAAAACGTACCAATGGGACTCTTTTTAGTAGTAGTTATATAATTTCGAAGTCTATCGAGACATCACTCACTATCAAAACGAATGAAGGGAAACATTGTGACGCAACCTGGACTTATAAATTTTAATTATAATGTTGAAATGAGCGTGGTGATTAAAGGTAAATTCTTCTTCGTGTGAAAAGAGCCTTTAGCTCAGTTGGTTTAAAAGCTGATGATGTGACTTGAATCTTAGATATCATTCAAACCATTACACGATAAATCTTTAACCAAATCCTCGAGAATATTTCAACTGATAGCAGTAATTACAAAGAAATCCAATACGTTGATGCCCTTCGCCAACCAGATTAAGGTGATTACGTCGGTCGTGTACCATAAATCGATGTGGCTCGTTACCTTAACGAGAAAAAGGCAAGTCACTCAAGATCAGCTGTTTGACTCTGTAATTATGATGCGCAATTTAACACGGAGCTCGTTCGAGCTTAAACTTTTTGAAGAAATTGAACAGCAAATTATTGTGGTACATTCTGTTCTAGACTTGCTTCGTTCTTTTCTTATTAAGTGGTTTTGTCTCTGAAAACACCCTTATGATACTACCAGAGATAATGTAACTTATTGTTTTTATTTTGGCCATAACCGTTGCTTAACAGGGTAGTGATATCTTTACATATTTTCGAATGAAGTTGGAAATTCTGGACAGTTATTTAGATGTTTTGTCATTTGGGTGAAGTAAGGTATTTTTACTACTAACTAAACTATAACAATACTTTTTTAATTTTCATTGAAAATTAGTAGGTAATGTTCAGATTCGTAGATCAATATTTAGACGAAATTTTCCAAAGCACCAAAGGTCAAACACCACTTTACCATCGCCCTAGACCATAAACAATATCATCACAGGTGAAGGTCAAGTGTTGTCGCGAATCATCAAAATTACTCTTACTCGAGTCACGAAGTTCGCTACGATTTTGGAAAACCATTGTCTAGAACCGAGTTCCAACATTCGTGATCAACCTACAAGACAGACATTACACTTGACCTGAATTTCTAGTTACTCGTGCGTTCATAAAAATAAGGATAATAATATGTAAAAAGAAATATAAGTATTCCAAAACTGATGAGAAAAGTAACGAGCTTCTCATTTTCTGTCTCAGTTACTTTTGACGTGAGATGATAAAATATCGAATCAAAATCGTGTAGTAGTTACTCGTGAATATGACCATATATAATTTTCATAACATCAATAAAATTCGTATTTTTTTTAACTAAGTGTGTGAGAACCAGCGGGCCCGAACGATACCACAGCTTCACAGAAAACTGACGTGAAAAAATACTAGCGTGAGTGAGGTTACCGGAGGTCCTTTCCTTTCCTTTCTGGGGGGCAGGGAATGTATTGGGACTCCCTCCCCAATTAAATATCCGAAATTCTAATCCCAAAAGACCGGCAAAGCACACGTAACTCTGTTGCACGTGTCAGTGGGCGGCGCCGATTGCCTACCATCGACATCGACCAGGCGAAGAAACCAGTTCCTACTGTCTGCTTTGGGTTGTCATTAATAATCCTTTCTTTGTATGAGAAGTCTATTGCCTAGTTGTGGACCAGTTTTAGGCCACTGGCCATTGTCAAGAGGACGAGGCAATAGGAGGCCTTATTCTCAGCGATGGAAACAATCAGACTGATTTTGAATTCAATGCAAAATTTTGGTTGTTAGGTCTTACGCACTAATTCACAGAACATGAAAATCTAACACATTTATCAGATGTACAAGTCCAATTAAATATTTAAAACTAAACGATTTAAATGTTTTACTTTAAACAATGCCAGTTATCCCAACTAGAATCTTATTAAGCCAAGAACAAAGTTTAATTTGCTATACAACAGTCATGCAAGAACAATTTTCAAACAATGTTCAGGTTCATTATTTTCTAAGTAATTACGGTTCCCACATTCGTCTTAAAGAAAATGTTAGCTTAACGGAAAGTGCAAATTTTAATACAAACATTGTATGGGTGTTTGTTTGCTGATTTGTATGAGAAATAAGTACTGCATGGCTGCTTGCAATTCTCAATAACGTTAGTAAGGAATATGCATAAGTACAGCGGTTTATTTATGAAACCCAACGGTTCGGCGCAATGAGTGAGCCATTTGCTTAGTACTACAGCTAAACATGTTTCTTACTTGAAATAGGATAAGGACACGTTACCAATATTATAAAAAAAAAACACTGATTAATGACTAACAGGATTCGTACAAGTAAACTTCAGACTAATTATCACACTCAGTTTTTATTCAGGCAGAGTAACACCCTTTCAAACGATCACAACCGAATTTAATCTTAAAATGAACTACGACTTGATTTGTACATCTGTAACACTAAATCAAACCAATGAGTACAATTCTAAATACCTAATTAGTCTAATAAATCCAACAGAATAATAATCCAAACTAATATAATTTTGAAATGCGAAAGTAACTCTCTCTCTGTCTGTCTTTTTTTCAAGCCTGAACTACTGAACCGATTTCTGTGAAATTTGGAACAGCCATAGTTTGGAACTCGAGAAAGGACATAGAATTTTTATACCAAAAATCGCGAAGTCGCGAGTCCTAATAATAAATCCAAACTGTGTACATCACACCTCCTTTGATTTCCTATTAAGTAATTGTGAACACTTTTTCGATTATTAAATACTCCATAGTTGTGGCACAGATCCAAGATCTGATGACATTTGAAAGCTATGGCCACTGGTCCACAAAGCAAAGCAAATGCAGCAAGGTTAGCTGGACAGAACGATCAATCTCCGCCGCTACAGAACTCCACGTTCCTTCTTATTTATGTGACTTGCAGTCGCCATAACTTCTACATGGCCCATTCAATGCGGTCCACAACCAGATTTAAAAGCAAAGGAGATATACGGCTTTAGTGCTAATTAGCTTACATCTGGTTTCTGCAAATTATTATACTTTACCGCCGTAAACTATTGTAAGTTACAATGAACTACAAATCAATTTAAAGACTACCTATATTGTATTGTCTAGAAATGAGCTAGGGTGTCATTTGCCTGATTTCTAATTGAAAAGTGAAAATAAACCACGTTGTTTTAGTTAAATAACCTAGTAAAAAATCTTATGGCCTTTTCTTGAACTGACAAAGTCTATAAAGTTCAAAATAACAATTTATGATAGAAATATTTTATTAAAAGTGACAGCTACAACCTACCAATCCCAATCGAACGTGAGGTCATCCATAGTTCAAATACTTGCCCTTTTATAAACTTGCCCATTTCTATGCCTATCATCAACGGCAAAGATCGTCAGTTTAAAAGAAAAATAACAACAAACAATTCAAATCTCTTGATATTTTATTCCATAAACAGAATAAAAAACCTATAACCATAGATTCCGAATCAAAAGAAAGTGAAACTTGTCTAAGCAGAATAAACATTAATAGAGCTGTTACTAATAGCGAACAATATTTTATTACAGATGCCGTCGACGAAGCAAAAACTACAAGAAACTAGAAACTTTATGATGGCGGATAAACAGTATCAAGATTGCGACAAACTGGTATAAAGGGATGTGGAACAAGATTATATCGCGAAACCGCAGATCAAGAATACTGAACGAAGTTACGGAAGGAAATATTAAGAAAGATAGAGTACGAAAGCAACGAAATCGAAAGTGAAGCAAAAACGTGTGACACTTGGAAGAGTAAAGTTATGGTTGATATAAATGTTAGTACCGAAGTAAAAAGTTATGTCAAACTTTTATTGAATCTGAAAATCAGCTTCACACGTAAATCTAATAAAACGGATCGCCATCAAATCACATGCGGTTAAAGTCTTGCACCGATTCGCAACACTGTAATCTAAGATTGTTCGAAACGATCGAAGAAAGGAAAATCGTTCTATCTTTATTGGCATCAGTCATTGTTTGCAACACATGAAGAAAATATAACTGATGATTTACTAGAGAAAGCAAACGTTATTTTCTATAGAAATCCTACAGAAGATGTCAAAGACCTTCCGTTCTCGAGCTTATTAAGTCATCAAAGTCAAGTATCAGCTTGTTAAATAATTGAGTATCATCACAATGAAAGAGATAACATAATAATCAAGACGTAGTAATTGATACTTGCAAAGAAACCTATTATTTTATGGACAAAATTGTGATTTGCGGTTGAAAACCTCTAATAGCTTTTTGTTTCGAAGTGGATTGTGAAGATGCTGACTAGACAATTGGATTAGCAACGGTAAATGTAATCTTGCACGGTGTAACCTTTACAAAGGTTATAAGAATTGGCGATGATATTATGAATCGTAATAAAAAAGTGCGTACCTTGGCTGGTATAAGAAAAAGCGTTATGGAACAAAGGAAAGTGATACGAATTCTTGAAGAAATGCTATGATTGGAAGCAGGTAGGCTCGGCGTTGGACAAATGTATTTGACAGGTAAGGTTTTTCATTATTATTTTTAACTATGAAATGTTAACGACTGATTAATTGAAATTCATTAGTTAGGTCCATACATTGAATTTCATTAAGTACAAATTTAGAGCACTCACCTTCATTAACTCGTTGAAAATATTGAAGAAGTCTTGAGGACTACGAACTCAAGCATAAACCAGAAAACTTTTTATTCAACTAAGAAGATTGACGATAAGTAACAGGATTGTACATTTGTTTAAATCGTTAAGTAATAAATTTTGACCAATTACCGTTCAACAATTAAGCACATTTAGTCTGCACATTAATGCAGTCTGACAGTTTTCTCAGGTAGTCGCGGCAGTTTAGTTGCAATAAAATAAAATAATTGAATAGAAACTATATTGTTAGCCATAAAAATATGAAGGCATTGCAGAATAGCACACTGTGGTCAATGATTGTGGTACGACAAAAGTATAAGCGAAATTAATTACTTAGAGAATCCTGACTCATGTAAGTCATAATAAAAAGGATGCAACATAAGTTTAAAAGAAAATTTTATGAGTTTTTTACTCGTATAAAGTAGAAAACAGTATACCGATATTTTAAGTCCTACTGGTTTTTATAAACTCTATTCTGGAACAGTTTATAGAATAAACATCGAATAATTTAATACCAAAGCTTACGATACAATCAAATAACTTTTTATAGAAGGTCGACTTCAAATTGATAAAATACGCAATCATTCAAAGATTGGACCACCAACAACTAAAAGTTTTTGTCACAGTTTCTCTAATTTCACTAAGAAGGCGATGGCTGTGCATTTCTTTGAGAAAAAACATTGTTAGAGCTATTACGTATTTGTGATCAGACTACAGAATAAATGATAAAAAGGGCTGTGGGCAGTTTTTGTTTGAAGTTCTAAGGTACTTTGTAAATTTGGTGTTGGGAAAAAATTTTGATTGACAGGTGAAGAAAGTGATTGAAAAGTAAGACAATAGGGGTTATAAAATGTAAGGAGGAGAGGAGAAGTAGTATAATAAAAGTTGCTACAAACAAAACAAAACTACAAACTAAACTACGAACTTGTAGTTATAGTAATGACATTTATGTGGTTGTACATTATGGAATGTATGAAAAGGACGATACTCATCACTCTGGTTTAGAAAAAAGGGCAAACATTTAACATGAAATCTTATTACCTCTAGTTTAAATATGGGAGAGCCATGCTTCGGCACGAATGGATTAGCTCGACCGGAGTGATACCAAGGCCTTACAAAAAACCGTGAAGTTACATTTACATACGTTGTGTTTCTTCGTGTGAATGAGGTTACCGGAGACCCAATTCTTCCCCCCCCCCATCCTCAATTCTTTAATCCCTAACAACCAACAAGAGGCCGGTAAAGTACTTGTAACTCCTTTGTTATTACGAATGTCCATTAGCAGCGTTGATTGCTTACCACAAGGATACATCTGCTCGTTTGCCTCGTTTGCATAAAAACCTCCTTGTAAATCAAAAGGCACTAAATTTGATACCACTGAACTCAGTACATACAAAAATTATTGTCTAGTTTGTAAAACAAATCATCATTATTACCTAACTAAGTTAAAACTACAAAAATGCGAATTAAGCCAAAAATATCAGACGTCAGTATCCAAAATGAGACAAAATTCTCCGTATCCGTGAACTAACTGTGAATTTTGTCACACAAGAGAGCGGTATATGCAACGATTTTATTGCTACATACCTACAAAAAATATACTACTCTCGAATATTTTCAAAGAAAGCTTTTTTTAAAACATTACGTGTGGTGGTTGCTAAGTTTTACCAAGGAGGTTCTGTCATGTTAATATATTCTGTGCTCGTATTATTTTCATACTTCTTATTGGCATTCCTGTGTTCACCTTTGGCTTCTGAATGAGTATCACCGTACTTTTGTAGGTATTATATTCTCGTTTACTACTGGCATGCAATAATATGGGAGTATTTTGTTATGTTCTTTCGTAATAGAGCGATCAATATTACCTTTTTTATGAAAACAAACCTTATGCATTCTCCTTTTAAAAAAGGTGCCACAGCCAGTAATTATATTTCTTGAAGTTTTGTATTTTGTCTGATTTTATCTGTCAAAATATATGTTTTACCAATACACAATTACAAAAGACATCGGTCTTCTACTTTAACAAAACTTATGTGGCACATAGTTCAATAAAAATTACGTTCTACATTTAAATTTACCCATCGATCACTAATAAAGAACTGAATCGCATCGATCACTAATTTACCTGATACATAGTGGATATAGATATATACATTGTAAGACAACCTCTTAGACTATGATAAACACATACTCTGCATTTGCTGGGTAAATTACGAGCAGAATGTCCATTTTTCAAAATCTCCTTAACAAAATTATGTTTTGAATTATTTCTAGTCTGCGGCATTAGACTCATTCTTCGCCACATAACTTGATAATGCAAAAAGTGAATGTTCTATTAGAACAAAACAACAGCTCTGCTCAATTCACGGAGAAAGAGCAATATGGATTAATATCATTTGTATTAGATTAGTCTGGATGAAATAATAAGCAACTAACCACCAATGTCCTTGCACTTGCAAGAGAAAGCTATTTAATTTGCAACTCATTGAAAATTCGCGTTGTGTAGGCAGCTCTCGCTGTCATGCATTCAGTCTTCGCCTTTATAAATATGAAACGTCACGCGTAGGCCCGAAGGTCAGAAACGTGGGGTCATATCTACTACACTACCGCTATGAATGCTTTGGCGTATGTTTGTTTGCTTAAATAATGTCTTACTAAAGTGAGCACACGTTGTGTTTCGCCGTGTGGGTGAGGTACTGAAAACTCAATGGAAAGGATTGGGTCTTTGATGTTTTGGCACGAATAAGTCGGTTCGCCCAGGTTGATACCACGGCCTCACAGAAAACCGGCGTGAAATAACCCCAGGTATTTGTTTCCCCGTGTGAGTGAGGTTACCGGAGGCCCAATCCTTTCTCTCCCCAATCCGAATCTCCCAAATCCAATCCAAATATTTTTGTACTTAAGTAAGTAATTTCTCTTAACAATATATAGGTAATAACAATTAAAATAGGTATGTTTTGCATATCATAAGTGTTTATGTGAAGCACGAAGCACAAGCTACACGATTCACTCTGCACAGAGTTACCTCTTCGAAACCACTACCTCACGTTCGCAACTAGTTCATCGATTTCATCTGTCTCTTGGAGACAGTGGTTGTCAAACATTGTTACAAATGCTTTTATGTTTAGGTGAAAGGGAATCTTAAACATATATCAAAATAAAAATATATTAGATAGAAGTAAGTGAGTTTTAGCATTTTATAGAATTTGTTAAAATAAGTCCACTGCAGGTGAAAACGTACATATTTAGTGACTTTTCGCAGTTAACGAGTTCTTGATGATCGATATCAGGATATCAGTACCTAAGCATATGTATTTTTATTGTATAGGTAATAAAGTACAATATAGTAAATGAGTAATGGTAGTACAATTGCAAATTACATTGATTCGATACCTTCTTGCAATTTTGAAAAAGGCTTATTTTTCTCAACAATAAAAATCGTCGTACGCTGATGTACAGCATAAATTAAAACAAAAGTTCTATAGATAAATATCCCCGTTACAACCCAAATATACATAATGTATACATGCATATAATTGCATATAAATCAAATATTTCTTCTCAGAGAAGTTAGATAGGAAATTCAGGACTCATCTAGACTTTATTATCAGCCTTGTTACAAAAATAAATTAAAATTTATCAGTTTAAACGGTTCAGTCTTATCAAGAACTTAAGCCAAAATATCTTAATGTTTGAGGATGTTTCTGCGTTTCTGAAATAAATTATAATTCAAACAGCAAACACTTACACAGTTTGAGTACCACAGACTTCGTAGTACAACCTTTGCAAGTAAATAAGTTGCGAGTAACAACAGACAGATGGTATCGCGCACGATTCCTCGGATACATCTAATAATGGTTGCTCTAATTAAGAGATTATCTTGTTGTGATGGACTGAACTATGAAGAGATTATAATGAAAGGGACGCTTGATGATAGTTCCGTTTGTTTAGCTTGGAAGTCGTGAGGAAACATGATGCCTGAAGTTGTAGTAACATCAAGTGAACGAAGTTCGTGTAGGTTCCAGTTTAAAAGCGGTTAGCAGGGGTATAGAAATGTGGCGCATTGTGTACCTAGGTGAATGAAAACAATTGTATGGATGGATGGACCAGGGACACCCGCAACAACAGAGGTGTTACGAGTGCGTTGCCCACCTTTTGGGGATTAGGGATTTGGGATTAGGGAGGTGCCGAAGGATGGCACTCTCACACTTAAAAAAATTACTAAGTATAAGACTCTAAGATTACTATCCAAACGAGTTTTCGTGTTATTGCTGGGCAGCTATGCATATCCCGACGAATTTATATTTCTTCCTTATAATTTTCAATCGATTTAAAATCCAGTAGTTGTCAACTAGATAAATTCAATACCACGACCTCACAGAAAACTGGCGTGAAACAACCACAGCGTTGTGTTTCGCCGTGTGAGTGAGATTACGGGAGGCCCCGTAACCAGAAGGATTGGTCTTTCTCCACCCCAATCCCTCCCCAATGCCTAAATCTCCAAATTCCTAATCCCCAAAAGGTCGGCAACGGACACGTAACTTCTCCGTTGCGGTGTCTCTGATTGCTTAACATCAGGTAATCCATCTGTTCGTTTACCGATCTATTACCTGCATAAAAAAAAATATTATGTGTGGGGAAGCCTAGTGTTATAGGGCAGTTTTCAACAAAATTTTGTTAGAAAAATAAACACTAAAACTATTATAATCTTCACCGTGCAATAAAATTATACGGACCTCTAGCAGTATTATGAATATCGCGTGCTAATGCTTAGGTAATCCTACACAACTGTTAGCTCAAGGCTTTAATTGATTGGTCGTGGTGATAGTAATTTTGACCAATCATACAAAATCAAAGAACTGGGTGCTGTGAACTTTTTGACCTACGCCTAACGTAGGATTGCTGTTTATTATATAACATAAGGTTCGTCTTTTTTCCCTAAAAGTTGCGCGTGGGACCAGTGGTTAATGAATAAAACATAAAAAAAGCATATATCCGGTCGAATTGAGAACCTCCTCCTTTTTGGAAGTCGGTTAAAAATAGTAATACCACTGAGTCAGCTACTCCGTAAATTTTAACATAGTAGTCACACTTCTGGCATTATTATATTAGATAGGACATAATCTTATCAGTGAAAATATCGTAATAAAATTTTAGGTTTTGCAAGTAGTGCTATCTAGCGGATTTTACGCGAACTAAAAAGCTTGTACAACATAGTTTGCTAGAAAGCAAATAGTTGTTGGCAAACTTTCAGAGATGGCGCTGCACGCAATAGTAGCATGACGTTTTGTTGTTTCCTTGCTAGATGGCGTTGTTTAAAATTAGGAGAACTATTTTTTTTCTACAAAATTTTATCATAACATTTTATTCACAAAGACATAGATATAGAAACTTACTTTGATAGATGATTACTATTGAATATATAGTTTCATTAGTTACTACTCTTTAGAGCTTAGCGAGTGATATTCAAAATTGGGAAATATATCCTGTATAAGGCAATAGACTCGCCGTCCCTTATTTCATGAGGCTTGATAGAACCGGTAACGTAGGTTAGGTACTATAGTCAGAATTTTAATTCGATTCCTGATTTGACATGGCCTATTGTCTTTTTGTGAAATAATGATACCACATATAACAATGTAGTGATGAACACAAAAATCGATAAACAATCAGTGAATCAGTTTCAGGAAGGCATTAAAAAAATTACGGCTAGCGAATGGTCTAAATGCGTATCCTATGATGTCAAAGAAGAGGAAAAAATGAGTAAACTAGATATTAACATATCTGACAATAAAAATCACAGACACAATTCACAATAAATGTTACAGAAAGTAACAGCGTTAGCGACAGCGATGACGGCGACAATTTATAAAATTTCTGTTTTATTTGTCATGTTCCTTCATGATCACATTTTTTATTAATTTCACACACAATTACAAAAGAAAAGTCTCAGATCGTTAATTAATTGTCAAAACTAAATTATCGGTTCAGAAATATTTTATTTCCTGATAAACTTAGTTTACGAGATTAAATTTATAAACGAGAGGAATCGATTCAGAAATATTTGATTTCCTCATCGAATAATTTCGCAACGTCACTATATTATACTATATTACCTACGTGTCATAACGTTGCAACACTGAAATTGTCAAATCTGGAATGGAATTAAAATTCCGAGTATAGTTTACATATTTTATCGTACCTACATACGTCAAGCTATTAATAGAATAAAAAATGTAAATAAAAACTAAGTCGAATTCAAATCAAAGTCAAGTCATTTATTTCAAACAGACCGCTACAGGAACTTTTGAACGTCAAACAAAAAATAAATATCAAAAAGTTTGTGTGATAGTCCGTTAGTCCGATAGTCCGTCCTCTAGTGAAGCTATTCGGTCGTTCCATACTGTACATTCCATGGTTACTCTTTTAAATATAGCCAATGGTATATATAAATATACCTACCATACCTGGCGTCACAAACAGTAATTAAGGTCTAATAATTGCAGATGAATCCAAGTAGGCCGTATGCTAATCGTCCCGAGCTTTCTAAGTCTTTGTCCCTTGTTATAAAGCAGTTAAAACTAGTGTGCAGTAATCAAGTAAAAATATTTATATGTACGTATAGGGTGGCGGTCTGAATGAGCGATGTTCAAGGAGTCGATTTTCGTGTCAACTTTTTCCATGGGACCAATATCGAAATATCAAAAATAAATTTATTTCTCCACACAAATCACACACCACTTTTTTTTTGAGATTTTCATATTGGTCTTTTGGAAAAGTTGTTTTATTTGAGCACTAGAATCTGGTCCTTGAATATAAGTCCCTCTAGTCCTCCTAGGTATGTGTGTGTGTGTGTTTGTGTGTGTGTGTGTGTGTGTGTGTGTGTGTGTGTGTGTGTGTGTGTGTGTGTGTGTGTGTGTGTGTGTGTGTGTGTGTGTGTGTGTGTGAGAGAGAGAGAGAGAGAGAGAGAGAGAGAGAGAGAGAGAGAGTGTGTGTGTGTGTGAGAGAGTGTGTGTGTTTGTGTGTGTGTGTGTGTGTCGATCGATGTGTGTCGTTACGATGGAAGGAAGCTTACAAATATTATAAATACTTAAGCTTTTTAAGAAATTATCAATTTCTTATTATTATGATTACCTATTCTATTTGCATTTAATACTTGACCCAGTGCCATTTTGAATGAAGTCCAACTTACCGTAAGGCACTTCCTTAATACGTAAGTTCGGAACTCGATTTATGTAACACGATTATGTATGAAGATGGCACGATTGGGAAGCCTGTGGAAGACATATTGATTACTTTAAGAGGCACGTAGGTAATAGGCACCATAGCAAAGCGCTCAAGATTTATCATGGCAAAACGTCATCTCTTACAAGATTTAAAAGGTCAATAGGCTGTAGCTGACTGTTGTATCATCTCTAATTAGAAATACAAATCATTTTCACACTACAACTGTCAATATCAGTGTCATCCTTGACTAAGTATACAATACAGGTGGCCGAGTATCGGCCGTTGACAATGTAACTCTGGTACAGTGAGCTGCCCGACTGTGTACTGTGATATTAAAGTCAAGTATCCAAGATCCGTCGGGGATCAAGGGACGATCTCCGGCCACCGTAGGCGCGGGTCTGCTGTCGGCGAGTAAGGGCAGCTCGCCGCCCGACCAGAACCAGGCCCGAGCGTATGGCGCGAAGCGTTCCGCGCGCGCCTCAAAGAGCCAATAGACCACCACAGACGGGGTCCTATAGGGCTGATGTTCAGCCGGGGTTGCGGGGTAAGCGCAATAAGGCACCGCGACCTCGGCCCAGAGCAGGAGAAGGAACAGGGTGTTTTTAGTCAGTAAGAATCTGACACTCCCTCCTGTCAAGTCATTTGATGATTTTCGCCTCACAAAAAGAAAAGGTACCCAAGCTATTCTTATCACATGGTGTGATAAGAATAACAGAATAGAAATAGAAATAGAAGAAGAATAGAAGTGGTATCCGAAGCCACGCCCTAAAAGAGGACCAAACTCGAAAAATCTATTGTCATCACATTTAATTATCCGTTGTTTAAATTCAGATTCGTATTTTAAGACAGGGAGGTGTACCTAAGTAATAAAGGTTTAGTTTTGTACCTTGTTCATCGTCGAGCTAGGAATACTACTTAGTGGAAGTGAGGTTTGAAGTTGTAAGACCTCTTTTTTTGAGGTTCTTAAATCATAAATGACGCTCGACCTTCAACAAAAAGGATAAGGGACCTAGAGCGAGTCTTTGTCGAAGTTCTTTGACGATTGCCAGTGTGAGGGTGATTAAAACTCCCCGTTCCTTCTCCTACTCTTGGTCGAAGCTGCCGATTAACACCAGCTTATGACAACTCATACCTCTAACAGACCACTCGACTCTACTTAATTTTGAATTAATATATTATTCTGAGATAATAAAATCCATAAAATAGCAAACAGTCATTTAGATTAAATAAATAATAGGGAAATTGTCAGCACTTAAAATAATATTAACAATTTAATTAAGTATATATATTTTTCTTTAAGTGGTAGGTCAGCAAACGAGCAGACGAATTACCTGATGGTAAGCAAAAAGCACCGCCCATGGACACCCGCAACCACAGAGGAGTTACGAGTGCGCTGCCGACCTTTTCGGGATTAGGGATTGGGGGAGGGGTGGGATTGGGCCTTCGGTAACCTCACTCACACGGCGAAATACAACGCTGAGTTTGTTTCACGCCGGTTTTCTGTGAGGCCGTGTTAGTACTCCTGTCGAGCCGACCCATTCGTGCCGAAGCTTGGCTCTCCAACACTTAAATAATACGTGATACATAAATTAAATATTTAGGAAATTGACATTTCTATGTCAATTTCCTAACAAGATTCAATATCTTTATCGACAATAGTTTAACAGGCACTTTTTACTATTTTGTAGTACTAAGCTTGGAGGTTAAGGATCCTTGGTTCTACTCATGAACGAGGTAAGTACCCTGGCAATGTAACTTTTTCCGAGTTATATGTGTGTACTCCTTAGGTCTATTTAGGAGACCTGGACTTTTAATCTATAATATAAAAATTAATCGCAAAATGTGTTGGTAAGGGCATAACTCAACAACGCCTGTACCAATTTTGCTAATTCTTTTTTGTTTTGTTCGTTATTGTAAGGATAATGTTTTTATCCAAGAAAATATTAGAAAAGTAGAGGGGAAGATTAGGAAAAAGTAACAATTTGATAGCGAGATAGTTGAACCCGTGCGAAGCGTGGGCGGGCCGCTAGTTTATAATAAAATTATATGTTTGAAGTCACCAATGCGCCTTGAGCAAGCGTGGTAATCAATGCTCAAACCTTCGTACGAGAAAAGGGATTTGCTAAGCAGTTCACTTCTAGGTTGTTGATGAAAATGATGACGATATCTATTATTTCCTTAATTTAGGTATTTAAACAGCATTACTAGTTAAATTCTAACTGTTTTTTTGGTTAAGGGGTGTGATCATTCCTTCCCGAATTTATGTAAGAAGATTAGATTTCCCATACGAAAACGAGTAAAAGTCGTTTAATTTGAACACCGTTACAGCTGGCTTATTGATTAAGTATTGATTTATCAAGCCTTTCAGAAACTGAGTAAAATGTGATCGTTCAAAGAGTCCGAAACCCATCAAGCGTTTTGTGCGGAAATTGAACCATCGACATACTTGCATATTTTGCCATACTAGATATAGTAATATAAAAACATCTTAAGATTAACAACTTATAATAAGATTGAAATTGCTACCTTTTTTTCAAGTGATAATAAACATTATTTTTTCCAATTTGCTTACATACGGCGTATTGTCATACATACAAATTGGGGCAAATTATAAAATAAGGTACATATAATAATGGATGACTTTCACAAATCTAAACAGAATTTAATTCTGGGATTAACCCAGGATTTACCTTACAGTCACCTTAACAACCGTATCTAACATACAACTGTTGTCGAAAGTAGTCCACGCAGCCTTACGTCAACTATCTCAAGAATGTAAAGAATCATCATTTTGTTTACATATTATTAGGAAAGCTGTAAATTAATTAACATACGGGACCTTTCCGAGGCCGCATTTTTGGACTTATTCTTCTAAGGGAATCTAGTTTAGTGTCGGCACAGTTCTTGTTGGAATGCACTGTGTCTTCTGTGTCTCAGTAGGGGAAGTGGCACGACATACCGTTATGCATCTTCGACCGCCAGTCTATCGGTATACACGGTGGTACCCGCGCGTATCACAACGGGCAATCGCGAGTTAACTTTTAGTTCTTTCGAAGTATTAATTAACGGTAAGTTAACTTCTTTTTTTTCTGTGACGCGGTGCGTTCAGCCGTTTTTCTTCGATTGTATTCGGAATTTGAAATTTGAAATTCGTTGTTTCGTACGAGTTTCTTCTGTTTTTTTTTTGTCTTAAATTTATGGCCAGTTGTAGTTTTTATTAATTAATATTTTCTTTGGTTTTAAATGATTTTATTTGTATGATCGTAAAATGAGGTAATTGGGTTGTTATGATTCAATGTGACGAGTTAAGAACCTGTTGTTGCTGCGTCTGCGTGCATTCGTGTCCGCAGGTGTCTTTACATAGGTACTACAGATAACTGTTAATATTATCGTCAACCTTCTAGAGGACGCCATAAGTGTATTATTCCGATCTTTATTTGAAGATTCTAATAACAATTTTGTTGTAAATAAAAATTAATAATTCAAAATATAAAATCGATCATAACTCGACTAATATATTTTAGACACAGCTTAAATTCTATAAAAGATAGATAAAAATACGAAATTATTATTATTCCGACTGGTATTTGTAATTATATTGTAGTTTAAAGCATAAGACTTAAATATTTCAAATCTTTAAGAAATTTCTACAAATAACGCATGAATTCGTGCGTGTATTCAGAAATGGTTATCAACTAGCATGCACCCAAGTTCTTCGCATTGTAATGGAGAGATTACGCTGTCACACAATGTTTGACATATCTGAAACAGAAGACAAAAAAATACAAAATATTTTTACTTACATAATATTAATTATGTCAAGTAGCATTCGTCTACCTATGTCGAATTTAATTTATCAAATGTTCATTCACCTTTACAAACAATTTGCAAATATAGTATTTTTAGGATGTTATTTGAATTTGAATAGGATCGGTTCGATTCCATTTATTATGATTTATTGATCGATCAAAACTTCCTATAACTGTGTATAATATGGTAATTATAATGCTAACTTATCAATGACTAGTCGACTGACTTCAAATTTATTTTCTTCTAATTAGTATCATTATATTTAAAAACATACTAGTGGTCTACCTTACTTCGTAAGAGCGTTTACCTCGATAAATACGAAAAGGTGGTTTTTTCCCCATTTTCACCTTTATTTACAGTTTTCATAAAAACCTTCTCCTGACGGGTCCTCCTGGTGCGTAATCGGCGCGATACTTTTATTACCAAAGCTCTTAAAAGTGTGTTGCCGACTCATAAAGATTTAAGGATAGGGGATTTGGGGATAGAATGGGGGCAAGGATGACTGGGCTTCTGATACTCACGCGTCGAAATATAACGTAAGTGTTCCTTCACATCGGTACTCTGTTAGGCCGTGGTATCACGTCAGTTGAAGCACGGCTTTCCTACAAACTTGCCTTCTCTACTCAAAAGGGGTTTTGCCGGTCTTTGGGGCGCGAGTTGTAGACTGCAGTTAATAAAGTTTAGGTTCATCTATTCAAGTCTTTGTTTTATGTTTTTTGGGACATGTATCTTCCTAACGCATCCTCCATCATCTTAACTGTCTTTAGACTTACATAATGCTAATCTAAATGTCCCTTAACTACGAGCAATAGCCTAGTCTTAAATTCTAAAACAAAAAATTTCTAACTTCTAAGAAATTTATTCACAGATTTAAAACAACAAGGATGAAAACATTCCGTCCTCCTTCATTGTAAACAAACATGATATGAGAATAGGAGAAAGTACAGAGCTTAGGTCGCTTACTCTTGTAAGGCAACGTTACATTGTTTAAAATGTAAACATAAGTCGGACATGGACCTTGTGTTCTTAGAAATAGGATGCAGTTTCTAGAACACCACCTTTCAACGACAGTGTTGGACGTGTGAATGAACTTACCGGAGGTTCAATCCTTTCTCGCTTCCGAATCCTTAAGTATACGAAACTCTTATATCCAAAAGGCCGGCAACGCATTCATAGCTTCTTTGGCGTTGCGAGTAGCCCATGGGCGGCGCTGATCGCTTACCATCAGGTAATCGGTATGCTCGTTTGCCGACCTATGCTTTAAAAAAAACTACATACATAGTTGTTTTTTGACGTGTCTAAATGCGTACTTAGACTTAATGTCAGTTGTCACATTTTTTTTGTAATTTCTTCTTAAACTCGTTTAGGTAAATTGAGTTCTTAAATAAAATTGTCTCGTAATACATTATTCCTTTTTCAAAAATATACATAAAAACAAGCAAGCAAAAGATTTAATTTAACTAAGTATATGATGTACTTTAGGATTCAATTTTATATTGTTTAGCTGGCGAGTGGCCAAAAAGGTGGAGGATTTAGAGGATTTATATGTATTACTCACTAAGCACAATACAAGCCAATATGACATTAAAATAGAAAAGAAACTTAAGAAATGGGGGCTGGCATTTAATTAAACACAGGTCCGTGGGGAAAAAACGCATGTACAGTGCAGGGATTAGTGGTTGCAGAAGCAGTAGCACCAACACATATTTTACACAGACTAGAAACTAAACTTGTACACACACAAAAAAAAAATCCAGTAGACTTTAAAGGAAACAAAATCTGAAATTGATATGTATCATTAATTATCACACGATCAAATAAGCCCATAGCTAATTCTAGAACAATAATTTACATATCTAAATATCAAAAATAAAATAATAAATCCACTAATTAAACCAAATCGAAAAGCGCGCTAGCATTTGCTCTGTGCGTATTATGTTTCCCTGCAGAATCAGGGCTACTTTCGCTCAAAGATTGCATTTGAAGGGCACTTTCATTTGGTACAAGTTATCCTTGTTTTATTATAGGTATGTACTGCTTTCACCTTCCATCCGGGAGAGATTCGGCGCCTTTATTATTGTACATTTCATTCCAATTATTATTGCTTTTATATCCACGCAGTGTGATCTCATTTGATTTACAATCATTGATTCGGACCAAATATGATAACTTTTCTTTGTTTGTCTGTCTATCTGCTTTTAGTACTTATTTTAGTATGTGGAGGAAAAGGTTTTCAAAGAAATACCCAAAATGAACAAATTTCCTCAACGTTTATTCCTTTTTTGGAAAGTATATTGCTGGGTCATAGTTTGACTGATTTAAAAAGTCTTAATGTTTCTCTTCTACATCAGTAGCTTAACGTGCAGCCGCAAAATTGCCGATTCTCATGGTTCAAATATTCGGTCATGCACTCACTTTCTTGGCACGCGACAAATTTGCAGACAAAATTGTAAGTAGCATATCAAAAAGAGTTTCAAATGAAAGAAAAAAAAAACGTATGAATTGTGAGAATTGGGTTTCTGCGGTTTTCACAAATTTATGTGGAGCCAAAATTGTGATATTATTTATTCATTAGTGTCAATTCTCGGTAACGTGGCTGGGCTCTGGTATCACTTTCTTTAATATCAACAAACAAAACCAAATAGCAGTTGTTATTAAATTGAGGTTTACCAAAGAAATTTAGAGATATCTTCTCTCTCAGTACAAACTTAATATGATACAAACACACTAATATTTTTTTTCTATTTCATCTTCACAACCTGTAAATAGTTTAGCAAGAATATTAATACTATGTTTTAAATGATTATATAATAATTTCAATAAATACACTACAAAATAGTAGTCTTCGTGTTATTTTTTTAAAGTATTAAATTAAATTGATAAAATATCTAGATAAGGCCAATGTTATCCAGTCTTTATTTACTGCCCTACCCCAATAGTCTCGCTAAGCCAAGGTTCAACCACACAAATAATGCGCTCAGCGATGCTGCCTTATTGTAAAGGTCACTGTAGGGATCGAATCGGTTAAATAGTTTTATCATGCTGCAAACATTCAAAAAACATGCTTACAAAAACAAAAAACAAAATGAAAACCGAGAAGAAACACTAAAACAGATCCAAAGGTCACATCTAACGATAAAAAAGAAGTTAATTAAAACAAAGACGGTGATGATCATGAAGATTATAAAAGTGAAACAGCTAATACGAACAAAACTAATTCAATTTATCAATTGTAAAACATAAAAAGGTAGATGTATGTCAGCCATTGTGACCATTAAAGTCCCGTTGTATTCGTGAGCGATGTGGCACACTTAGCCTTAAATGAATGGTCTTGTACCATAACAAGCAAAGGATGGCTTTCTTCGCACTCTTTGAGAAAGGGAAATGAGTTGGCAGTGATGGTCCTGTCACTTTTTTAGATTATGGTGCCAGTGCAATTATGGGAAGTTCTGCAACCGAATCTTATGATGTTTGCGTGGCAGTTGTAGGAATGAACGTCCATCTCTTCACATGCTTATCGTATGGATTTTAATCTCGACAATAATTAAATTTTGAAGACCATTACGGAGTGCTTAGAAAAAGGTTATCTTCAGATCATTTGAAAACGAAATCTACAACTTCTGGTGTATTAATTGTACACTGAAATAATATTGCAGACGATTTATTGTCACTGATTACATCACACGCAAATATAAAGACACGTAAAGAAACCTTAGTTTCCACTATACAATTTACCACCACATCATGCAATATAGGGCGGTCAAGGAAACATCGCCTAAAAGACACGGTCACAATCTATTAAACATAAAAATCATATGGTAACAACAACAAAAATACCTAACACTTTTGATATCACATAACTGCCTTTGCTATTTTATAAAAAATAGTCTCAATGCCGAAGAAGTAGAGTCGGATGTTGGTTGTACAGCTGTCATGTGTTGTGTAGCGTTAAGTGACATAAATTGGAAAGTGTTTCCGCCTATGATGGGCCAACCATAGCATAGTATTGCACACAAATTATCGTGTATTGATACAAGCTGTTTATTATGGGCTGTTGTGTTGGGTTAACGCACTGGGGTTGCGGTAGTTTCTGTTCCATTGATTCTTGAAAAGGTTTCGTTCTCATTTTTCTTGCCGGTAACTTCTAGTCCAGTTATGGCTGCGTTAAAATGTTTTCGTATCTTTAAACGCAGTCTCATCAGTTTTGATTGATTTGTCTTTTTTATTATGATCTGTTTCCTTTAATGAGACAATGACTTCGACCTGTAAAATAAATTATAAACACTGTTTATTTTCTAAATGACTAGATAGTACTACAATTGTTGATTTTACACCCTTGCCAATACTGCAACTAGACGTTACAATATTGATAACACATCGCAACATTTTTCGTCTAAGATTAACTTTTTTTAGTTTTGGACTCCTATTCAAGGCTTCAAAATCAAAACCAAAATCAAAATTAAAATCAAAATAATTTATTTGTGAAACATAGGTAGCTACTTATTTAGTTACTATTTATTAACTTAATTGAACGCTATAATATGTTTTAAGATTCACAATTTGAACTTCAATTATACATTTGGATAGCCCTCATCAAAAAAGCAATATTTTCGACTAGCATTAAAAGTTAATGCATTAATCGATTCCATGACAATACTACGCATTTCTTTCTTTTAAAAGTAAAGAATGCCAAAAATCCGGTCGATCATGATCAGAATTGAGAACATCGATAAATGAATCAGTGTTATTTAGATGGTATTACACTGACCTTGTTGATTCCTTATATTTCAACGCACAATATCGATTAATGCCTTTCAATTGAGATTTTGGAAACATTTTTATTTTTTATAAAATGCTATCACAGTTTTTATTTGTCTTTATAACATGTTTTATTAAATTGGTTGCAAATTATTGATGTAGTATTTTCAATTCAATAATTACAATCACTATTTTTAAACATAAATGATTCTAACGTTGGAAGGTTCATATTATGTTTTCATTTTTAAGGATTTGAATAATTAATATAAGGGTGTCCAGTGAAATGATTTATTTATTTAAAACACTAAAGACTTGCAATAAGTAAACACATAAAAATAAACTACGAGAATATGTAGGTACGACAATTATAAAAGTTCTACTAAGTTATAATATAACTATGTGCCAAAGTAATCAATACATGGCTACTATACCTGATGTTAATGATGATGAAAAAGGAAATAAGAAACTAGAATCACATAACAGTCACAATACCGTTATAACATAATCTACAAGTGATAATAATTTGACAACAAGTTAAGCAACAGTTTAAGTAGAAGATGACACAGCCGTTATTATTAAAAACTATACCATTCACAAATACTTAATAGTACCCTTCGAAAGCCAGCAATCTCTCCTAGTAAAAACCAGTAAAGTGGAAATGGGAACGCGTGCCAGTGCGCGTCAGTTATATCATTAACATAATAATCGTGCGCAACACGGCAGAGGTGCAAGACAGGTGAGCGAGCGGTGTTCGAGAATGTTCTAGATTTTTTTCCTGATACAAGAATATTCCAGTATGGTTAATGAGATTTTTTTATATATTTTTAATGTTGACAATGGAATAAAATGGGTTATGAGTAAAATGGTTACGTCCAGAACACCCTTGTAACTCCTTTGCTGTGATGGATGTCTATAGGTAGCGCAGATTGCTAACCATTCAATAATGATTTGTTTGTTCGCAATTCAATTCGAATTTCGCCCTTCACCATTTTTTTTATATGTCTATTGTTCTTCTGTGATCCATTATCCACGATGTTCTATGTGTGGCAATGAAAAACGATTTAAAGAAAGAACAGTAGTAGCCCGATTAAAAACTTTTTGTACCTGTTGGTGTCACTCAAGGGCCTTACATCTAAGGAATTGTATTTAAGCTGTCCATGTCATAATGATATTTCAGGATCCTAATACAAAGTACTGGATCAACGAGAAAGTTCTAACTTTTAGCCATATCCATCATAGTTATGAATTTATACTTCAAAAATCTAGATATTAAACGAGAAAGGTGGACCTAGAAACAAAATCTAGCTTAAAATTTGTTCTAAGACAGCTGAGGTCTTTAATACCAGCAAAAAGATTAAATCAAACAGGTTTTAAGTAGGACTGATGTACTTGTTAGATGCAGTGTACAACTTTCAATTTTGATTCTCAAATTAGATATTTATACTTATTTGAAGTATCTTTAGTGAATTTGTATATGATGAGTACTTTCGCCGATAAGCCTTAAAAACTTATTTTACTTTCTAGTAGAATGTAAATTGATTAGTTTTGCTGTAAAAACAGCAGACAGGTTGAACAAACATATTACTTAACTAGACACAGTTTCAAACGAGCAGACGCATCGCCAATCGGCATCTCCAAAAGACCCACAGAATTCGAAAGTGCGTTCCCGATTTATAGAGAGTTTAAGGAGTTTCAGGGTTTAGGCATAAATAAAAGTAATGGTTTAAGTATTATCTAGGTATATTTTTATTGAAAACTTCTTTTTAACAGAAATTGACAATATTATCATAAATCATAAAATATTTCAAATATTTATAAGAAATAATAAATAAAAAAGATATAAGTGTGAAAAAACAAGAAACTATTTCTAATCATCTTGACTTCAAAAATTCACTTTAAACGCCAAACAAATATTAAAGATAAAAATATAAAAAGAAAAAAAAACATGTAATTTTTTCAGGCGGTCATAAGATGACCGCAAATAAAGCTATTTGTTTGTTTCAAAGTGAAGATTCCGAAACACATCCAAACTCAAATTAATATTATAAACGCGAAAGTAACTCTGTCTGTCTGTCTATCTGTCTTTTTTTCACGCCTAAACTACTGAACCGATATGTGTGTTTGGTACAGACATTCTTTGAAACTCGAAAAGGATATACATATAGGAATAGTTTTTATCCCGAAGATCCTGCGGGAGCGGGAAATTGCCAAAATTCCCGCGAGATAGAAAACTGTGCGGGTAAAACCAAATTTGCGGGATGACTTCCCACAGATTTGGTTTACCTATCTATTCCATGTGAACGAAGTCGCAGGGAAAAGCTAGTAGGTATATATTATAATATGTTTATGCATTTATATCTATTGATTTCTTATCCGCCATTGTCTTATAACTTAAGTCTTAATGTCAACGTACTACAAGTTGCAATTAAGTAGTTGAATGTTACGGTCAAAGACGATAAAGATGGCGGCCAGTGGCGGGAAATGGGAGGCTGCGGATGCAAAATATAAATAAGTAAAATGGCGTCTTTACACTTTTTCTGTTTTATGGGTTGTTTTTTTTTAAATATTTTTTCTTACTTGGGTGATACTCCGATAAACCATTACTTTAATTTAACGAATCATTATCCTCACAGGTGGTTAAGCATCTTAGTACCTTATTATTTAATATTTTTTATCGATTGGTTGAAAGCAGTGGTTCGATTTAATTTAATAAAATAATTATTTGTGTTTCTGTAGTCTGCAGAATCGTTAATTTTGGATTAGGGATAATGACACCATTAATTTTTAATTTATGTAAAGAATCGACCACTTAATTAGCTTATATTATGCTATTGACTTGCTTTTTTTGGAATAGGGCGGAAAACCATTTTTAGCGTTATCATCAGTGCTGGCAATGGATATGCGTCGCGTTATCGGATTAAGAATTTCACGATCGAGGGAGGAAGTAGGGCGTAATATCACTCCGGTCGAGCCGGTCTCGTTCGTGCTGAATCATAGATTCCCACACTTCAATATAAGGCAAGTGTAAGAAGAAATTTTCCGATAAATATCAACTAAGTTATTTGATTTAATAGGGTTTCTAAAATGTTAGTTTGCTTATAAAACAAGACGTGTGTTTTCACTACCGTAAAACCGTTTGCAACAGGCGATACCGCCTTTGCCAAATCCAAACACTTTTATATTAAGACGGAATTCAACAAATCAGTGCTTAACTGGAGTCATCCACGGGTGTCTTAAAGAGGAGACCTTTTAAGAAACAATAAAACAATGAATTTCGTTTTGGAATAAGAACATAAAACATCACCTTGATCTACACGTCAAAATGTTATGTAAAAAAAACAAGGTGAAGCCGATATTTTCCTATCTGACTAAGTACTCGGAGAAGAAATACCTACCGAAATAGACTCAAACATAGTCTCTTTTAAAGCCCAGACGATGTAAAACAAATAAATATGTATAAGTACCTAATGTGTGGGAACATTCTATAGTGGTCTTTTGAGGGAAGAACCTCACCAGTTTAAGTGGACCCGTTCTGAAGGAAGACGGTCGTTTAAGACTCGTTAAACTTAAAAGTTTTTGTTATAATTGCGTTAATATATTCATTTTGTCATTTATTAACTTGTAAATTATAATACAGGAAAATACGTTAATAAAAAATCTCTTCACGGTAAATGGTTTGGTAGAAAGTTGTAAACAATTTTTGCTTGTGCGTCATCGTAAGTGAATGAGCTACTTATTAAGTGCGAATTCTGAAAATATGTAGGCACGCACAATAATTTGTATTCAAATTGTGCTATTAACCTATAACGCTTCATTTTCACGTTTTTGTTTTATTTATTAGCATAGAAAATATTATACTTAATTGTTATTGTTTGCCACTCAAAACTAATACTTGACTCACATAAAAATAATCTACTGTTAAGTCTACCTGTGACATTCCTGTGTCAATGAAGATCTTATGTGATTACTGCTGTGCGGTGAAGTGACAATACGGTGGCTAATATTTTTAGCGTGATTACCAACCGACATTACTATAGGAAGCTCCGCTCACTAGCAAAAAAAAGTTAATAGACTTTTGTTTTTTCTGCTAATTTCATTTTGAACTTCATTATTTATACAAATACGTGCGATTTGCCACTCACGAACAATTTCAGTTGGCGATCACAAAAAATCGCAATCAGTTGCGGGACTTAATTAGCCTGATTTAGTTTAATTATCTAGAAGGATTAGTCTGAAATCGCACAAAACGTCACAAAAATGAAGATTATTGATATTGATAGAAATTTCATGACATTTTTATATTTTTTTTATACTATTTGCACTATGTACTTACAATGGCGGACTTAACTAATTTTTCACTTTTTTGCTGCTGGCCACAAATATAACATAGTACCTAGGTACATTAAATTATTATTTTTTTTATTTTATTTAAATACGTGCAAAAATAAACTGCCTATAATTATTATAATTTATGGAAATGTTCACAAAATTATTTACTCAAAATTGTGCCTTTATTATTTTGTTTAAATATTTAAATTAAAAATAAGAACATTAAATTTTAAACATCAAAATTCGAACGTGCACCTTCATGCTACAACTAGGCCAGTAGTGCTAGTGGACGAATCTAGTCGGTCATGGCCGTACGGTCATTGACCTTAAATGGTCTGCTGTCTCTTTCTGGCGTAGTACAAACTTGTTTATTCGGAGTGCTTGAGATTTTTTTCTTAAAAGACGTTGTAACACCTATTTTACATTCTCCTTTCATATTTATCATTTAAATTACCACAGGATAATATCCAGAATTTTCTAATTATACGTACGTGTAAATGATAAGAAAATACCCAATTTTTTCTTATGCGTTTATTTTGATAATTATTCCTAATGCTAAACGCATTTTTAATGTCTGAACTGACAGTCTATCACGTGTACATAATATTGTGTTCACAAATTATGACGTTTTATATTTGTGCGGTTTAAAAAAATAATTAACTACCTGTTCTTTTCAGCGATTTTTATTGTAGCTTGCGTTAAAATATGCTTAGTTTTATCTTCATTATTTATGCAGAATAAAAGCAAATTACATTTTAATTACCGTACCATGACTTATCAATGATCTTAAGAATGCAGCCATCAATATAATTCATGAGTAGGTACTTCTCACGAGAATCTGATAACAAATATCTAGCTACTTAATGTTATGTTCTAGAGGCTAACCAATTAAGTTTTTTTAAATTTATGCAGGTTTTGAAGTGTGAAAAACGGGAAACTTACAACTGAGAATATAATTATATTGCCAGTCTTTCTTTCATCATGCTATATTTCATGAACAGGGATAGCAAAACAGTATTTTCTTTTGAGCGGACCATATCTTCAAATGTCTTCCCTCGCCCTCTGTGGGGCAAAAGGGAGTGACAGACTCTTACTGACTAAAAACTACCCCGTTACTTTTCCTCTTTCGGGATGGGGCCGCGGTATATTATTGGATCTTATTGATCTGCAACTCCATTTGGGAAAACAAGATGGTTGAAATTTGAATTTGAGTACAATTTCTAAGTTTAAATTTGCTATCTTTATTATGGTATAAGTTGGCAAACGACCAGACGGATTACCTGATGGTAAGCAATCGGCGTCGCCCATGGACACCCGCAACACCAAAGGAGTTACGACTGCGTTGCTGGCTTTTTGGGAACAGGGGTTGCGGATATAAGGATCGGGAAGGGATAGGGGAAGGGAAGGGATTGGGCCTTCGGTAACCTCACTCACACGGTGAAACACAAGTGACCACTTGTGTCAAACACAAGTGAGCACTTGTGTTTCGCCGTGAGCTTAGTGCAAGCGTGGTGATAAACACCCAAATCTTCTCCGTGTGAGCACAGGCTTTTGCTCAGCACACAAACTTAAGTACACCATACTTAATCACAATCAACTTATGCTTTATGAAGGGATATTCAGTCTAGCAGAATCCGCCATAGAAATGAATGTTCATTTTAGTACAGGTTTTTCTCAACTCGAAAACAATTGTTTCTAGAAGCTAAACTTTGTAGAATTAATCTTTATTATTAAGTAAATCAAAACGTTCCTTAGAATATCCTTTCACAGGAAATTGACCTTAACAAGAAAAAAATACAAACCTGTTTACCAAATATTTAAACTACCATTTAAGGCTTATATTGGCTTGTTTGTACAAATATTAGTAGGTACAAGTACATACGTGCCTAACGTCTATTTGTAAATAGACGTCACTATAAAACACATAGAAAAATACCGTAATGTAACTGATCTGGGACTTAAAAATTCCATAAAATATTATCTACACATAACACAGTTAAGTATGTGTAGGTTTCTTTCCCATGTTTCTATTTCGACGGGGGAAAGATGGGATCAAGTTTGAGACTTTTACTGGCTTAAAACCATTCCGGTTCTCTTGCTATGAGTCGGGATCGCGTAATAGTATTGCCCATAGATTTTCGCCCATAAAAATAATGTACTCGATTTACTTTTATTTAATAATATCCTTCGTACTATAACGTTATGTGGTAAGATATGATATTGTATGTGTAAGGTTATAAATAAATATTAAGATATTTAAGATGTTATTGGTAGCCGGCCTATCGTTTTTTTTGTAATTATCTTTAAATAAGATTAGTTTAATCGGATAATGTGTGTCATCTACATGTTTATTTTGTTCAAAATTCCTCACCAGAGATGTTAGTCTATCTCCAGTACCAGGGTTGTTCTTAAACCCATATAACTGATGATATTACTAATGATAGGAAATAATTTGCTACGATAAATAAGACTAAAATTTTTTATTGATTCATATTTAATTTTTTACTTGACCTAGATATTAAATCCTTTCACAGTTCAAAATTATTTATAATAAATGTAGACTAATAGGAAAAGCAATAATTTGCAATTAATATACATAATTTAGTCATCAACGGAGACTTATACTTGACTAGGCCACGTTAAATGACTAATACCTAGAAAGTTGAATTCAAAGAAATATTATTTTCCTTAAATCTTAGTCATAGGTTAGAAAAAGTAGTTTAATGAAAACATAATAATATCTCGTGAAGGTATATATTCTTCTAAGAATATTTAGACACTTTTTCTAAGTGTGGCAAAGAGTGGACGGCCTCACAGACAACCGACGTGAAACAACCACAACGTTGTGTTTCGCCGTGTGAGTGAGGTTACCGGAGGCCCAATCCTTCCCCAATCCCAATCCCTTCCCAATCCCAAAATCCCCAAAATCCTAATCCTTAAAAGCGCGCCAACGCACTCGTAATTCCTTCTTTGTTGCGGGTGTCCATGGGCGACGCCGATTGCTTACCATCGGGTAATCCGTATGCTCGTTTGCCGTCATATCACATAAAAAAAAGACAGAACAGATGATAGGTGAATTAAAACATCGTCAGGAAATCTGAACGTATAATTTCTAACTTGAAATCAATTGAAACTCAATTCGTTTTCCTAGTAATTAAAATTCAAAATTTTCGGTTTTCTTTGTGTCTTGTCTTATCATATTAATTTAGTACGCATACTGAGTTCTTGAGATTTTTTTTTAATAATGCTAATATCTACCTTACATCTCATAAAACAAATGAATGCATGAGTAACTCTTCAATACTTTATTGTAAAGAAAAATCATTTATTATAATAAATAATTTATTTTTGACTGACCCAACTTTATGGCTCACCGCAACACAACGAGTCCTGCGTGCTTCAACAAATTTTCTTCAAAACCACAAACATTTTGAGAGTTGTTAAGCTTTTGTTTTAGCAGTAAATTGAATAGTAACCACACATGGTGAAAGAATTCCAATAAATATTTGCGGTTTTACACAAACATCATGTTTTGTTTAAAACAAGTATTCATTTTGCTATGTGGTTTATATAAATTATTGTTGATTTATTGATGACCTTATAAGGTAGAAGACAAATAATATTTTATTACACTTATTTGGAAAACAAAGACTTTCCTTCGTGATTGTTCATAAGAACACTTGTATAGTAATCTCGCTTGCCGGCCATTTTGATGATTATCGAGAGAAGCCTAGTGATAGACAGGACGGAAATAGTCGTGTTTTATGTTTATTAAGTGTCTATGTTTAAAATATTTGAAGGAGTAAATCTGCTATTTTAAACCATTTATTTAGCTGCACATGCATAAGTTGAAAACATACAAAAATAAACATTACACAGAAATAAAAATATATAGTGTAGCAAGGGGTCCATCTCAGTATATGCTGTGCTAATGCACAGCACTGGTTTTCAGATGACCTCTGACTGTTGGGATAACAAACACACTAAATACTAAAAAAAAAAAAACAAAATGAATGATGCGATACAAAAAAAACCGTTCTGCACTACCTAAAGGTTGCCTAGGAGATAATGCCTAACCTCTGCCTGCCGGTATATGACAAACAATAGAAAACACATTGTGTCTAGCCTGGATCCGCGCAGATACATCGGGTTAAGGGTCGATGTACTTCATTCTAGGTCGCATCGTCGCGTACTACCAGGCGAGATAACGACCAAGAAACAGCCCATTTATAACTATGATAATAAAAAAAATAGCGAAATAAAATCGTCACTAAGTAATACTTTAAGTTATCATTCATTATTTCTGAGTGCGGCAGTTAATGTCTCATCAACAGTTTTATAGTTTTTACTTAATTACAAAGCCTAAACAAATAGCCTTGACCGATATTAGATGCGGCCCGGCTTAACGGTATCCTCTTAATGATGAGTTAACGGATTTTTTTACATCTTTTGCTACGATTCCACCGGTTTTTTCTAGTTTTTTTTTTATTATTTTGAATCGGAGTTGGAATGTTGTATTTGGGTCACTGGACTTTGTTTCGGTTGGACTTCTTTTCTGTCCTTTAAGTAGGTTATAGAGAAAATGGTGATTGTTTTTTTTGTGTTGTAAAGTGGTTCGAAATCTTTATTGGTTTATTAAAAAATCGCTGTCACAATAATAACAATAATTATAATATATAAAAATATAAAAAATATCTACACCTGTTTATAATTCACGGAAGGTTTTTGGATATTATTAGCCGTAGGGATCTTTACTTGGATTTTTTTACCAATATCTATACATTTTTGACAAAAGAAACACTCCTTTTATGATTCTTATAACTATAGCATAGGGCACACTTTTTTTTTGCTTACGTTGAATAAATTCATTTTGTTTGCAGATTATTTTTATGTGATACTAGTATATAATCTACAATCAAACTCAACACAACTACAAATGCAATACAATGACCTCTCTTTTTCTCACGTAGGCCATACTTTGTTTGGGTAATAATAAACACGTATTATTTACATTTTAAAGTAACACTTTCACCATTTTACCGTGGAAACCACATACACTTGCCCTGTGATTTTATCTAATTATCATTTTCTAACCATAACCTCTCTTTTTTTACAGGTAGAGTACGCGAAAAACATAATGACGAGGCGAAAAAGTGTGTGTTCAAAGTGGACTTTAGTTTTATTAGTAGTTATAGTTTGTCCGTCTGTTTATTCGCGACCTCAAGATGAAGTGTCCGCTTCAACTACAATTAAGGCACTGAATGAAAAAACAACGAATGCACCAATAAGGTATAAAAATAATAATTTAAGTTCGAATAGTTTTAAGTTAGCATCTAAAGTCATTAGTTTTGTAAATACTCCAAGCACAGATGAACGTAACGTCAATATAAATATCAATAATGAAAGCAATCCAAGTAATATAAAGTTAGCTCGCAACAGAACAAGCCGTTCAATACGTGCTAATTCAGAAGAACGTAAAAACAAATACAAACCAAAACCACTTGATAGAATCGAAGATGAAACTCATGATAGAAAGAAACCAGCAATCAGGAAAGTTTTAACTAAATGGAGAGATAAAACTAAACTAAATGATTTAAATTTTTCCTATGAAACAAGTACATTAAACCCTGATGTTAAAGGTACGACGAAAATTATTGGTAATAGTCTAAAAGATGACACAAGCACTGAAAATTCTAGTGAAATGAATGCCAAAAGATATACAAGGCCTCCCAATGATATGTATGATGATCCATATTATAATGACAATAACAATATGATGTACAATAATAATCCACGGCCCCATTATTCTTACCCAGATGAATCACAACATGTTGTGTACACCCCAAACATTCAAGTCATTAATACTCCACGTCCTCGTCCCACACGACCGCCACACTATCACACAAACATTCCTACACCCACACCTATAATAACAAACTTAGGTTATCCAAAACCGTGGACCCAACAAGTAACTCGTAAAACAACAACACAAAGACCATTTTACAATACACGACCCACAAATTATGAATATAATAATCATGTACAAAATTATGGTGGAAATAACTACGAAGTATCAACATTTGAACCAACTAATTCATACACAGATAGAATTGTTATAAGACCAGAAGAGTATAGTCCACATGCTGAAGATTGTCCCACTATTTATCTAACTTTAAATAATACTTTTCAAGGCCAGGCTAAAGAAGCCTGCCCAGATCTGAATATTGCAGTGAACACAAATGTTATTAATAAGAACGTTGTAATAGAATCAGAGGAAGAGAGTGATAGTTTATTTCCTGGTGGGTTTGGTTTAGGTTTAGGTGACGACTCAGGTACTGATTCATCAAAAGACGAAGATTATTTTGAATCTGATGAGAATCAAGAGGGAAATACTGAGAGTGCATCAATTGAGGGCACAGAATTAGCAAACTATCACTCTGCAAATAGTGTTATCAAGCCCGAATCTGCTGAATCAAATTTTGGAGCTGCTTCATCACCAAGTTCTGCTATTATTGCTCCAGGTGGTGGAGGAGATTCTGACGATGACTTATTTAGCTTTTCATCACTAGTAGATTTCTTTCGACCAGCTTTAGACGCTTTAGGTTGGCTAGCGACTATTAATCCTTTAAGCATAGGCTTTTTTCCTTTAATTTTAGCGCCTCTAGGGTTATTATTTGCGGGGTCGGGTTTCGCTGCATTATTTGCTCCTTGGTTTTTGCCGTATGCTAGGGAAGCTCCAAAAGTTATTCATGTGTATAAACCTGAGTGGCGGTGGGATGATGATTTGAAAACGTGGCAGCTACATTCATTCCCAAATAATAGGAGATTGGTTCCTGATATGAGTGAGGCAAGAGTAAATAAGGGTAATGAGAAGACAGGGGATTTGAAACCAACATTATTTTCAAGAGTAAAAGAATGGATGAAGAATGTTACAAATATATTGAGAGAGAATCATAATCGTCGGATAGTTTCGAATGCTAGAAAAACTAAAAGGAAGAAAAGAGAAGCTTGGACTAGGCGGCTTAAAAATACATAAATAGTTGTTATGCATACAACATAAAGCATATGCATTTATGAAGTGTAGATAATTACAATTTAATTCATAAATTATTGTACATAATTAGGTATGATTCAAGACAGTATGGTACCCCTTGTGTTTGAGTAATATTTTTTGTAGTAGGTAACGGGCTAAATTGGACATTATTTTTTTGCCGCCTAGCTGGACGGCGCCCTGCACTAGAACGTGGTCTCCACTCTAGAACACGTGTAGCCCAACGGTCATCGGTTCTTCGGCAAATGTGATCTACCCACTGCCACTTCATTTTACAAATCCTTAAATGTACTAATCAACTTAAAGCATTTAATACAAAAATAAAACGTAGCCTATCGTTGATCAGATATCAGGAAAAAATAATGAAAGCGCTGTGCTGTCAAGGCTCACGAATGTAGGTTGTTCATCTATTAAGTTAAATCATTTTATTAGACGTGCAATAAATAAATCAATGAAATAATCATTACAACTAATGACTTTAGATGCTGTAAGGATCCACTAACAAAAATATTTTCTTATTCCATATATTTAATAAAATTACTCTAAAATTACATTTTTAAATATTACTATAAAATAAAATAAAATAATATTTAAAAATATAAAAGTAGGTGCCAGCCGGCAGCGGGAGCAAGGTCCAAGCTACCGGCAGTTAGGGCTCCAAAGACAGGAACCTCCTCACAATACGTGCCGTTTCAAGGAGGACTGCCTTCTGTATGAGGCCCTTGATCCATCCGCCTAACGTCAGCCTCTTAAGGTGGTTGTCGAGGCTTTTGGGGACTAACCCATTTGCCGACACAACTATCGGCACAACGATAGCCGAGTCCACACTCCACATGTCAACAACCTCGTGAGCTAAGTCAAGATATTTCAATTGTTTATCTTTCTCAGCTTTCACGAGGTTCTCGTCATGAGGAATGGTAACATCGATTATCGTCGTGCGACGCGCTAGTCGGTCTACCAACACTATGTCAGGCTTATTGGCTACAATAGTCCTGTCTGTGATGATAGACCGATCCCAGTACAATGTGATATGGTCTTTTATTATGTTATTTAGAGCTGATTTTTCAATGGTTAGATAAAAGTTTTCTGGCGAAAGATTATTATGCTGTCGCGTAAGACAGTGACAGAAACAATTTTATTCCTCAGATAACATTTATCTGACTATTGAAAAATCTCCTTAAAAGTGTAATACTCACAGGTAATACTTATTCAATTCTTGGTCTTATTATTATTACGAATAACAAAAAAAATCACATGTAATAATTTAGTTAATTTTGTAAAGTAGGTAATGTTTAATCGTATGGTTATTACCCATTGAATTATATTGAAAAGCCATCAATAATATTATCGCATGATAATTTTCATCCATCATCATAGATGGCGTTAGTTGTATGGTTCAGACCAGACCAAATAACAGTATTATTTTCTGTGTGTAATTTTAAAAGCTCTTTAATTTATTTCAGTATTTATTTATTTATTTAATTTGTTCATATTAATTTATTAAGATTTATATTTCGTGTTGCTCAAATAGTTTTAAGTTTAATTTAAGTTCTTAGCATACTTTAAAACTTACTATTCATTCCAATATCTTAAGAGGACGTATTCTAGATACTAACCCCTGCTAAAACTTGCATTCAGATTACATTTTTCAGGACCAGAATGTGTATATGATGTAAATATTATTTACATAAAGTAATTTAATTTTTAATATTTAATTCCTACAAATATGTATAAATAAAAGCAAATTAATTATTTTTTACTAAGTATCTAATAAAATAATGTGTAGTGGAATTACGTTGTATCTTTTATTTTAGTTGTAATTTCTTTGCTAAAGATATTAATAATTTAGAAGATAAATAAGATAAAAAAGTGACGTTAAATACTCAATTCTTAAATATAAACTGTTACATGCACAGAACAGAAAATTGTTTCTACAACGTGGCTACATGATATTATGTATTATTATGTTATTTAGAGCTGATTTTTCAATGGTTAGATAAAAGTTTTCTGGCGAAAGATTATTATGCTGTCGCGTAAGACAGTGACAGAAACAATTTTATTCCTCAGATAACATTTATCTGACTATTGAAAAATCTCCTTAAAAGTGTAATACTCACAGGTAATACTTATTCAATTCTAAAATATATCTCAAGTATCAAAGAACTTATTTAAATTTTAGTTCCATATTAATACCAACAGATGGCGTTATGCTGTGACGTCACTTTCTGAATCGCGGTGTTAAGATTCTCCGCAGTTTAGTTGGGTCCACCGGTGTTTTATGACACGGTAACTCTGGTTTCCCTTCAAAACGTATAAATCTTTCGCCTTTTACTAAAGATTTCCGTGGAGGGGAACACTCAAATGAGTCTATAATATTTTTGACAACTTCACTTCGGTGGAGTTTATTACGATAGAAAATTATTGATAAAATTTCGTGAAAATTTCGTAAATTCCTCAAGGATTGTACTAAGATCAATCAATACAGTCCTTAAAATAAACCCCAGAATTTAATTTTGAGAAGACATTAAATTATATGTATATTAATAAATTATTCGGGACTTGTAAACAATGACTCAATATTGTCAAGTTAAAAAAACTTAGGAATAATCTCTTAAAGTATTTCGATGCATTTTTTTTCTTGTCAGGGGAAAATCATCAAATGATTTCTCCCGCCCAGGGTTATGTGAGAGTATCAGACTCTTACTAACTAAAAACACCCCCGTTCCTTCTCCTGCTCTAGGCCGAGGCCGCGGTGACTCATTGCGCTTAACTCGCAACCCCGGCTGAACAGTCCTATAGCGCGAAACGCTACGCGCCTTACGCTCGGGTCTGGTTCTGGTCGGGCGGCGAGCTACACTTACACGCCGTCCGCGCATTTCGACGCACCTGGAGATCCAGTTTTTGCATCAGATTTATTACAAGCTTTGTAACAGTAACAATGGGGATATAGATAGTATTGTATAAACTCATACTTCGTAAGGAGTAGGGAGTAATGGCGATCCTGATACAAAAAAAAAAATGGATGTATTAATGACTTAAGAAGGTTGGCAATTCACTGCATCGTGTGCATTTATGAATTTGAAATTTTGCAATTTTAGGGCAGTGTGATTTAGAGCATTACCTATAATAATAAAAAACAACAAATTATTGTATGAATAAAAAATATGTCGGGGAGAAGTGAACACAAAATACTTACTTAGAAGAAGGTACTTAGTAATCAAAGTATATTAATATTAGGAAGAAAATATGAACCTAATAAAAAAAAAATATCCTGTATTGTTAACCTCTACTATTATTATTTTATTTTTAGTTTAGTTTTAAAATAACATTTTTTTTAAATATTTTTGTAATGGCAGGCATCTGACCGCTATCACGCCTGATGGTAAGTGATGATACGCCCTGCGATGGAGCACGCCTACCCTAAGCAACCTATTAACTCGGCACCCATCAGACACATATTATACGCATCCCACTAAAACCTTCATAATTTAAAGAGTTATCAAATGATAGATGAAAATAAAGGAAATAAGTAAGGCTTGGTAGTATACTAACATAAGGATTTTTTCCCAATTAATTTAGTAGGTGATGCGAACTTTTTATCAGCCATTGATGTTGTAAATAAAAATAATTGGTTGTAATTTGGGCTAACAGATGGCGCTGTTCTGTGACGTCACTTTCTGAATCACGGTGTTAAGTTTCTCCGCGGTTTAGTTGGGTCGGCCGGTATTCTATGTCACGATAGCTCTAGTTTCCCTTCAAAACGTATAAATCTTTCGCCTTTTACTAAAGATTTCCGTGGAGGGGAACACTCAAATGAGTCTGCAATATTTTTGACAGCTTCACTTCGGTGGAGTTAATAATGTTTATTAACAGGTACCATAACTGTACGAAGATTAATTTATGCGAGGATTTCGAAATCTGAAAATTTATGAATAGTAATGCATGTAAACGTACAATCCATATACACAAATCTAATGGAGCCGAGCAGCGGGTGCCACCGCGCGAGAGTAGCTAGTCATAAATAAAATTAGGTAATAAATAAGACATGATAAGTAGTAGGTAGGTACTAAATGGTCGGACAACCTTAGCTTGTTTTGGTTGATAACGTACGTGTATTTTAAATACAAAAAAACACATTGTCTTTCTTTTATTCACAAAATGCTCTTCAAACTAGTGACATTTGTAATTTTACAAGGAACAAAACTGTATCTGTGGCTTCAGCTAGCTATTTAAAAAAAATATTATTAAAAATTTGACCAACAGATGTCGCTTTCCTCTGACGTCACTTTCTGAATCGCGGTGTTAAGATTCTCCGCGGTTTAGTTGGGTCCGCCGGTATTTGCCGTAACTATAACTCTGGTTTCCCTTCAAAACGTATAAATCTTTCGCCTTTTACTAAAGATTTCCGTGGAGGGGAACACTCAAATGAGTCTGTCATATTTTTGACAGCTTCACTTCGGTGGAGTTAATAATGTTTATTAATATACTAATTTGATATTCATGCACTCACCATAACTGTGCGAAGATTAAATTAGCATATAAACATTGGCTAGATGATTTTCTATGCGAGAATTTCGAAATCGGAAAATTTGTGTACGTACTACGCACCTGAGTCAGACCCAAATATACCTTATAAAAAGCAGGCATAGATATACTGACACGTTATTAGTTTTATCTAATACATTTACAACTATATATTAAATCTACATTAAATGTCATTGTCATAAAGGTCAATTTTTTTTTATTTTTAATGTCTATTTAGTCAACGTATGGGGTCCAATCAGTAATTCTTATTATTTTCTTTTTGCTCTCACGTTCTTATATTTGGCAACTTTGTCAGTATAAAACGATAGTTTTTTTCATGTCCTCGTATAGTATTACTTTAAGTTTAGTAACACTATTATCTTATGTTTTTTCAGGACTTACCAAACGAATGCTGAAGCCACCCAGACTCATCAGACAGTCACACCAATTCCTGAGAGCTCTTCTAGAGATGTCAAAACAAAGACCCCGATACGAGAATCCATGGAAATGGTCGCAATTCAACTACTCGACAAACCCAACACTACAGCTGAAACGCCAGTTATAGCTGACACCAGAATACCACCCAAACTAAAAACTCAAGTCAAACACAGAATAAAAACGAGAAATGAAAATGGCGAAGAGTACGAGAATGCTCACCCTGGTGTGGCAGTTCCTGTCACGATCGAAGAATTGGACACAGAGAACAAAATAAACGAGCCTAGTGAGTCTTCGACCTCCAATGAAGGCATTTCCACTTGGATTTCATTGAGCAATTCAGCCAAGGAAAACGTTACTACTGAGTCGTCAAAAGTAGAGGAAATCACAAAGAAACCTAAGCCCGCTGTTTCAAAGAACAAACCCAAACGTCCTCAGAATAATAAAATACCTAAACGTCCTATAATTGGCAGCACTAACAAAGCTGACTTGGTTGCCAGTGGATCGGCTATCAACGAGAATGTCTATAATAAGATTAAGGATACAGTGTTGTCTAATGTCCAGAAAAACAAGAACACTTCAGTTCGTCCAGCTACGACAACTACAACCACAACAACAACTACCACTACTACCACCACCGAAGCACCAACAACGAAAAAGGAAACTAAAATCCCTATCGTAACGCCAGTAACAGTAACAGTGACTTCAAAACCTAAGAAAAAGAACAAGAATAAACAAAAAACTACTACTACCTTAGCACCTCCCGTCATTAGCGACTCAGCATTGCTACCTACAGAAGCAAAAGAGCAAGAAATTGAGCTGGAAGTAAGCACTCCGGCAACTACAACCAAGAAACCTAAAAGAAGCTCAACAAGAAAGAAGAACAAGACTAAGAAGCGTAAAACCTCTACACCTAAACCAAGCACAGAAGTCGCTATCTCCGATGTCAAAACCTCAAACAAAACTAAGTCAAATAAGAATGCGAAAAAACCGGCTGCTGCACCAACTGGGGCTATCACTACACAAATCTATAACTATTTGTCTAGAGAAGTGATGCCATCTGTGGGAGTAGGTATGTTAGGCTTGGCTAGTTTAGTAGGTATTGCTGGTTACTTCTTGTATCCATTTGCAACTCCAGTTCGTAGGACGTTTGAAGTAGACAAGAATGACGATATTTACAGAAACAATGCTGAGGAATATGCTAATGACGGAAATGGTCAAGCTGAAGAAGAAATGCTGGGTACAGTTTTAGCTGGAATGCCCGCCCACGCCAAACAAAAGTTGAACCCTTATGCTGGACAAACTGCGTACACAAGTCGTTATCCAGTAAAAAAAGAACAAGATATTAGATATAGACAAGTTGCCACTGGTTATAAGCCTAATCCCAATTATGGCAAGGTACATTACGCTCAACAAAAAACTGGAATAGCTCATGCTGCTGTTTATTCGAAGCCAATTAGCTACAGTCCTCACTACGAAACTAGACATGCTTATACGACGGAAGGAAAATACAATTATGAGAAACCTCAACAACCAAATTATACTCCATACCCAGCGGTAGAACCTATATACGCTGCTCCACAAACTGGTCCGACAGGCATTTCAGCTTATGGTAATGAGAATTCCAACTCAGTTGTGTATGGTGTAAAGCCAGCAGCTGAATCTGATTTCAAACCTGTATACCCATTTGAAGGTCAGTTCTTTAGTGAAACTACTAGTAGTTCAGTGACTTATCCTCCAACGTCTATGTATTTGGGATCTAATAACGATTCAGATAATCAAGAAGAAAAATATGATGACAATACAAGCGGCAGTGAAGCAAGTTCTGAATCTAGCGACAATAAATTTGTAGTGGGAAATGTTCCCAAGGAGTTAGTTGACTCGGCTACACCTGCAGTTGTACCGGAACACGGTCCAAGAAATTTAAGGAAGAAGCGTAGTATTTCGGGTTCCCTGGAAGAGCTTTTGGCTGAAAAGGGAAACAGAGACATCTTCATAAGTAATGAGATTGATGACGTTTACAATATTAATAACCCTGTCAGAAACCTTGCTGCTAATAATGTTGATGACACCACGGTTTTTCCTAAAGATGTCACCGAAGTTTTTGCTCTATCAGAATCAGAGAAAGACGCTAAATTAAATGAAGCCACTACTGATAAGATTGAGGTTGTAGAGAGCGTGTCAACGATTCCAGTTAATAGTAAAAACGATAAAACGACAGAACCTGATATGTCTAATGAAATGGAAACTACGACAAAAACGTTTAAAGTGTATGAAGTGTTCCCTTCAAGGAATACTGAAGTAACAGAGCGCAACAGTCCAATCAACTCGCCCACATCGACTGTACAAAGTATGATGACTGAGACAACGACTGATTTAAAATCTGAAACAACATCAACTATGCCTACAGTACCAGTTTCAACTGACAAGCCAGCAACTACGTCAAAACCTTGGAATGATCCAGAAATTGTCACATACCCCCCTTTAAATCAGCAGGGTGGATTCTTAAACTTCTTACAGAGATTAGTAGACTTTAAGTTTAGACTTGGTCTTGGTATTTTACAAACAACTGTTGACGCTTTAAATAGATTTAGGGATGACACTATGCAAAAAGTAACAAATGCCTCACGAACACATAATGGCTAGTATGCACGTTAATTCTAAATTTGAAATATTGTTGATGAGATACTTAATCAATGTAATTTTTTTGTCATTCGAAACGATTTTTTATGATAATCTAATTATAGCAGTAATTTTGAATGGTAGAAAAATGTTTAATGCGATCAGGTACTTATAAAAGGTATAACTTTCAAAAAAATGTGTAGGTTCTTATGATTTTTATAATTCTAAGTTTTAGACTGATAAATACTCATTTTTTTTGTAAAGGAAAATACAAAAGGAGATTCACTTACTCGTATATTCAATTGAAAATACTTTATACTATTGCATTTATGAAAATTGATCAAAACACATTATTTTAAGGTTACTTATTATTTAAGGTAAATTTTAAGTACAGGGAATTATAATATTATAATATTCTGATTATTCTTATATAAAATATTAAATATATAAGATTATAATTTCAGAATGCTATCCTCGAAACCTATATTTGAGGGAAGCCTACTGGAGTTATATTGTGATAAAAGATATAAATAGTATTTTTGTTAGGCATTAAAATATGAAATAATTATTTTATAGCCACATAAGATTTATTATTTGCGTCCGAAATATATAATACAGTATTATTGATATTCTCTCAAATTAGATAAAAAAGGTATTTGGCCTAATTTTTTTGAGACCTAAATATATAAATGGAATTCAAATATATTTTAGGCACTTGTAGAAGTAATTGCTTATTTCTTAGTATCTTATTAAATAATTATTTTGTGTAAATATTATTGAAATAAAGACTTTTTAATTATTGTCCGTGTTTTATTTATTTAGGTACTTCTTGTGGCTGTTTTTTATGATGATGCTGGCAGTTATTTTGACTAAACACAATTTGATAAACATATTTCTTCCTTTATAATATGTAAGAGGAACAATAAAATACAGTTTTTATATGGATTACTGAAAAAAATACATTCCTGCCTATAATTTTCAAAAAACGTTGAATAGTAATGTGAATTCCTACTTACTAATGAAAGATTTGTAAGTTAAATAAGACGAGAAGTTCCATATCAGACATCTATTTGTGGTTTGCATTTGAAAATTTATTTTACACATTATTAACTAATAAAACGAAAAGCACTAACAACGCCATCTATACTTAAAATTAAGAACTAACTTCTAGTCTGAGTAAAACTCACTGGCTTTAGTTGCTTCCAAAAAATAATGCTAGATGGCGCAAAAACCAAATTTTGCAGTAGATATTTAAACCTTTTAGAGAAGTTATTTTTTACTTGAAAATGGCTAAGGAATGTCGAAAAATATACAATGAATTAATAATTATTTGAGAAATTTAGTTGCTTTATTATACTTTGAATAAATAAATCTATAATATGGTTTTCTTTTTTGAGGTGGGAAAATCATCAAATGCCTCCCCCCCCCCCCGCCCTGGGTGGGGCCAGAGGGAGTGTAAAACTCTTACTGACTAAAAACCACCCCGTCCCTTCTCCTGCTTCAGGCCGGGGTACATTATTGAGCTTATAACCTCAACCTCCGGCATAATATGGTATACTCGATTAACTATGCGGTTAGTCACAATAACCTGTGGTTTTAGTATATAACCGCAGAAATTATAGTAACATTACCAATATCTAACTTTTAATTACTTTCATGCTTGTAATTATGTTACTAAGTATAGAAGCTATCTAACAATATGTACAATAAGTGGGTAAGTTTGAATGACGAATGTGTCGGCTTGACCGGTGTGAAAGGAACGGCGTCACAGAAAACCGACGTTTAACAACCAGAGCGTTTGTTGTGGATTATTGGAGTCCCAATCCCTACCACTCCCCCCATTTCTTTTTTCCCTAAATATCAGAAACCCTTTTCACTAAAATGCCGGCAACGTACTCGTAACTCCTTTGGTGTTGCGGCAGGTATTTATGGTCATCTGCCGGTTTGTCGTCCAATCACAGAAAAAAATGTATAGGAACAGAAAAAGCGACTTTGTTTTATACTGTGTAGTGATATTGTTACGTGCCTAAATATAAACAAAAGTATTTTTAATGTCCATATCTTTTTCTAATCCCTATTGTCATATGTTATATCAACTTTCAAAGAAATTTACCTTTTCAAAGAAGTTTTAACAATACCCCAATAAGCCAATCCCATAGGACAAAACAAGAATAACACTTTCCAAAGGCTCTAAAACTGTCACAAGGGTAAAAACGTTACAAACCACATTTAAAATGATCGTAAAACAAATTGATAATAAAAAAGCGGCCAGTTGCGATTCGAACGCGCGACTCCGGGTTGCGTTGATATCAAAATCAAGTTTGTTGTATTTTCTTTTTGTTAAGTGATATTTTTTATTTGATGATGATGATTACCTGGTGGTATGCGATCAGCGACGCCCATGGGTAACCGGACCACGGAGGAGTTGCGAGTGCATTGCCGAGATTAGGGATATGAGATTAGTTGATTTTGGGATTGATGGCATGGGAAGGAGGATTGGACCTCGGGTGACCTTGTAAGGCGTGTCACTCACACAGCAAAACTTAACGCTGTGGTTCCATCACACCGGTTTTCTGTGAGGCCGACGCATCACTCCAGTCGAGCCGACCCATTCATGCCGAAGCATACTTCTCCCAAAATTGTACCTAGCTTCACTGACGAACAGACTGACAGACTAATATTATTCTATTTTGACGTTTCAAAAGTACATATTTATGGTTTAGTTGGCATAAATGATTTTGATTTAATTTGTCCCCCTTAAATATTTATGTATAATTTGTTCATACCCATTTATTTATAGTTACAGCGGCAATATAATAATATAAATAATATCATCGCTGATTAAACGCAAAAAGGTATCAAGGCCTCAGTGGTTTTGGTCAGTAAAAACTAGTATTGATTCTAGTGAAGCTTTTTGTTCGATCCAAAGTGTACATGCCGATGGAGAAGGACGAGTCTCTTTTTTATGGTATAAGTCGGCAAACGAGCAGATAACCTGATGGTAAGCAATCGGTGCCGCCCATGGACACCCGCAACACCAAAAGAGTTAGGAGTGCGTTGCCGACCTTTTGGGGATGGGGGTTGCGGATATAAGGATTGGGAAGGGATAGGGGAAGGGGAGGGATTGGGCCTCCGGTAACCTCACTCACACGGCGAAACACAACGCTGTGGGTTGTTTCACGCCGGTATTCTGTGAGGCCGTGGTATCACTACGGTCGAGCCGACCCATTCGTGTCGAAGCATGGCTCTCCCACACTAGTCTCGAGGAAGAAAGTCTATTGTCTAGATATCACAGCTCACAACAGACGAACAGATGGATGACCAGCGGTGTCTTAGTACCCAATTTTTACCCTTTCTATACAGAACTCTAAAAACTAACTTTAATTGTTACCCTTCAACATAAACCGAGTTAACAGTTAAATAATAAACTGCGGTCACTGGCAGCGTTAACTGAAAGGGTTACACGTTTAGTTTTACGACCACGTTAATGACTTTATAGTTTACAGTTTATTAAATGGGTAATTGGGGTGCTAAACATTATTAGGTATGAAGTAAAAGTAGGTTTCAAAGGTAGAATTTTAGTGTGTGGTAACATTGATAAGTTACTCAATGCGCCGCTAGGAGCGCGTCTCTATACACCCGCCACACTAAAGGAGTCACGAGTAGGTTTTTTTTTTGTCAGGGGAAAATCATCAAATGACTTCTTCCGCCCAGGGCCGGGCGGAAGGGAGTGTCATACTCTTACTGACTAAAAACCCCCCTGTTCCTTCTCCTGCTCTGGGCCGAAGTCGCGGTGCCTCATTGCGCTTACCCCGCAACCCCGGCTGAACATCAGCCCTTTAGGGCCCCGTCTTTGGTGGTCTGTTGGCTCTTTGAGGCGCGCGCGAAACGCTACGCGCCGTACACTCGGGCATGGTTCTGGTCGGAGTCACGAGTAGGTTGCCGGCCTTATGAGGGTTGACGGGCTGACACATTAAGGGGTGAAGGGTAGAAGGGGGAGAGATTGGGCCTCCGGTAACCTCATTCCCACTGCGAAACACAACCCTGCGGTTATTTCACGCATGTCCTCTGTAAGGCCGTGGTATCACTCCTGTCGAGGTCCAGTCACGAAATGAGAGTATTATCTATATACAAAATGTAATTACTTTACCAAATTAAGTACAAGCTTTTCTTTAACTTTTTAGACTAAAAATATATATAATTTAGATATGTGTGTTTGCATGAAATTTCGGGTAAAACGTATGATTTACCCTAAAATGTTGTGTCAGTGTCCTAAGCTATATTAATGCGACCCTTGTGGTCAGATTAACACGTCGGTCGCCGCGTGCGGTCATTATGACCTACACATGACTTTTACATACCCCTTAATCGCATTCTTTGCTGTTGCGTCGGTGTTTACAGGTTAATATGGGGACAAGTTAAGAAAAAAAATAAACAATAAACAGGCTGTTTTTTTTTTGTTTGTGTCGTCGTTTGAAAATGTTAAGCTATTTTATTTCAAATATATATTTTAAAGATATGTGTGGGAGAGTCAAGCTTCAGTACGAATGGTACCACGGCCTCACAGATAACCGGCGTGAAACAACCACAGCGTTGTGTTTCGTTGCGTACTGAGATCGCTGGAGGACCAATCCTTCCCCATCCCAATTCCTCCCCAATCGAAAGAGGTCGGCAACGCACTCGTAACTCCTTTGGTGTCCGTGGGCGGCGCCGAATGCTTAATATCAGGTAATAGCTGGTCTTCTCGTTTGCCGACTTATCCCATAATAGTTATAAATTATGGAAATTTGTAAGAATGTTGTACTACTAGAGTTTATATTCTTCATATTTGCTCCACGCTAATGGACCTAGTATGGATTTCTCTGAGAGAATAGGGGACTAGGTAACATCCAACTGCGATTTTCCTTGTTTAAAAGTCAAAAGTCAAAAATTATTTATTCCAATGAACCCTTACAGGCACTTTTGAATGTCAAACAAAATTTTGAAGATATAGTGTCAGTCTGTCGGTCAGTCCTCTTATTGAAGCTATTTGCTCGTTCCAAAGTGAAGATTTCTATGGAGAAGAACGAGCAAGAAACTCCATGGTTACTCTTTTTAAATCAGTTTCTCATACAGATTCGTTTTACAAACAGTTGGTTCAATTATGTGAGAGCAGTGTAACACTAATATTTATTCAAATATAAAAAGAAAAGTTCTAGTTTTGAATTTTAGCAAAAATAAAACATTGGTTACATAATAACTAAAAGTAATATCAATATTTTATTAAGATCTAATAACATTCCTTTTTCAAATAATAATTAATTAAATAAATAAATATATTACTTGTATCTATTTAATAATAAGTAGATAAAGGTAGAGAATATTTCTACGTAACACATTATACATACCTATATTCCACATATTCATAGAAATTATTACATTACTTTATATTTCATTTACGGCCATCGTTGAATAAAGTACCATAAGTATAAAGTATTACGATTTATTTTACAAAAATAAACGTTGGTATGCTCGGCCCTTCTAGGAATTCGTTCTTCAAAGTGCTGCACGTTGGTATAATTACGAAATTGGTTTTCTTTTATAAAGTACTTTTATTACTAAGAATTATAAAGGAAACGTATTTTAATCTTCCTTCTCGCTCTAGGCAAGTCTCCTAGTTCTGAGAATTCGGTTTTATTTAAATGTTAATGTATTTTCTTCTCTTTCCCTCTTAAACATATTTCAGGCGGTGGAATAAACTAAAATGGACCTTATGTGTGCAATTACAAATTTTCGTTTTCCAATATTCATATGTTGTTTCATTATCTGTATTCTAGAGAACATTAAAAATATTTTGTTAAATTTTAAAGCCATTCTTATTTAATGAGGATAATTAATAAATAAAACTTCTTGCTTGGCTTCCGAATTCCATGTAGCGTGGCCCTTCACCAAATTTTGTACCTAATGAACTATGTATATAAAAACTAGCTTCGGCACGCGACATCGCCCGCGTGGTATGTTAAAAAAAATCCTATGTCCTATTTCAGAGTGTATTCTATGCCTGTACCTAATTTCACCCAGATCCGTCCAGCCGTTTTGTCGTGATTGAGTAACAAACATCCAAACATCGTAACTTTCGCATTTATAATATTTAGCGCGGGTTCAATGCTTATTTAGACACACTAACATACGACGAAGGTGACTTATAATTTTTAATTTTATTATAAGTTTGAAATCGCCGATCTACCTTGAGTAAGTTTTTTGAATAACGCTCAAACCTTTTCCGTGTGGAACTCAAGCTGATGATGCATGTTCTATGTTTGTATTTTTTTATGGTATAAGTCGGCAAACGAGCAGACGGATTACCTGATGGTAAGCAATCGGCGCCGCCCATGGACACCAGCAACACCAAAGGGGTTACGAGTGCGTTGCCGGCCTTTTGGGGATAGGGGTTGCGGATATAAGGATCGGGAAGAGATAGGGGAAGGGGCGGGATTGGGCCTCACTCACACGGCGAAATACAACGCTGTGGTTGTTTCAAGCCGGTTTTCTGTGGGGCCTTGGTATCACTCCGGTCGAGCAGACCTATTCGTGCCGAAGCTTGGCTCTCCCACACTTAAAGTAAGTAAGTAATTAAGTATGTTAAGAAATGCATCAATGTGAAAGAAGAAAACCAAAACTCTCGAAATACGAATAGTTAGACCTTTTAAATTGATAAATAAAACTTTCTGTATCATTAAAATACTTTATCAACACTGAACCTTTACAAATTTATTCGATGCGTCGTTCCAAACTTCGAATGTTTCGCATTAGAACTACCTTTGTTCTATGACGCTTTCGTATTTAAATCGAGACCAAATCATTCTGTAGTTGTACTCACGAACAATACCCTTAATTTATTCCGTTGGGTTAATTTCGTATACAATTTTGTTACCCAAAGGCTTGAGAGCGAGCGTTGCGGTTTTTACAGCGGAAATTTGATAAGTATGAAAGGGATCTACGATAGTTTATGGGACATCCAAAGGGTCTATTTGTTTCATTATTTGTTGCTATTGAATAGTTCGGAGTTTAAAGGGTCAGAATAATTTGCTTTTCAGTATTAAAGTTAGGTGTCCTTTTATTACGGAAGACCTTTGAGTAGTTTGTTAATTTTAGAAGTGATTTTATTAAAGATATCCGTTTGTTATTGTTCAATAGTTTTCTAACTTTGAGTGATATCGACATAGAATTATAGTTTTCACTATTTTAAAGTGAATTGGTTAGTTTTCAAGGACAATAATAAATTAGTTTGAGTTTTCTATACAATCAATCGTTAAAATAAAATAATACTTTCGTTCATGGATTTGATGATACTATTAATCTTAGAATTTTTCTAACTAATATTTTAGATAGAAGTATGATATTTGATGTAAAAACATTAAGACGCCATATGTTGCGATTACATACACAAATCATAGAAAAATATACATTGTTTTTGACATTTGTTAAAGTATGACAATTTAAAAGTACTAGGATTCATACTGTTTTTTTACGAAGAATGTTTCCTTCAGGCAGTGACAGGGACAGTTAGTGATAAAGCCATTAAGAATCGATCAAATTATGTCTAGCAAAAAAACCATGATGCAAAATCAACAGTGATATTGAAACAGAAAGTAATCAAAATCATCTACAAAATACCAAACTATGTTTTTATAATAACTATCGTGAGACATACTAAATTAACTAAAAATCGCGGGTTACTCACGTGTCTATCTTGAGAAAAGCTCTACTAGTTTCGAACCACAGCGAGGTTCTTCCTCATTAGCAGCGTGCGCGGACGCGGCGACGTCGCGCAGCCTAATCCATATAATAACATAATACCAAACTAATTTTATTAACATAATTTTGTATATCAATCAAAAACCAGCACAAATTGTTACAGAGACATGTTAAAACTAATAAAATTATTACAATCATTCACGCATAAACACAATAATTGTGTGCTGTAATATTTTATTGTTATTAATTAAAATTGGCGTACAGGGGTTAATGTAGTGTGACGGGCACAAAAGGCCCAGTGGCTAGCGCGCAGTGGGTTGTGCGAATAAAATTTATTAGAAATTTGTGGTCACTATACGTTAGTAATTGTTTAGATTGTGGTTGTGATTATTATTTAGAATTTTTTAACTTATTATTTATTTTGCGGTAACATTTTTATGATATTTAAAATTTAGACATTTATTTAAATGTCAATTTTTTATAGTAGATTTTTTGGCGAAACATACGTTATGACCTTTATACTTCGAAAGGACGAATAAAGTTGTGTGAGTATTAATAATTTTTGGTAATACAAAATTTTCAGTTACATAGTACTTACATAAAAAATTTGGCAGTGTTGTCACAAATTTTATTGATAAGTAAATCTTTTGATAAAGCAGCATCAGGTTCGATCAAAGACTAAAGTTAGTCTTCGAACTCTCAAAAATCGAACGCGGAGATATCTATAAAAAATTGCCCCACATTGTATCTGCTCTTATTCAAAACGTCAAAATCTTACTAATATTATAAATGCGAAAGTAAGGTACGATGTTTGGATATTTGTTACTCAATCACGCCAAAACGGCTGGACGGATCTGGATGATTTGGCACAGGCATAGGATACACTCCGGAATAGGACATAATATTTTTACATAATTTAAAAATATTATGTCCTATTCCAATATTATGTCCTATTATTACAGGACATAATTTTTTTATTTTTACTTTTTATTAACATACCACACGGGCGAAACCGCGGGCGCAAGGTAGTATTATATATTCTGTCAGTCATTTAAGCTAGGTTTGAACAATAAACACATTTCGATTTAAGAAAAAATAATTTAATATCTTATAGCAGTTTCAAATATGGAACAAACTCACACCTATACATAACTTCCGAACACAAAATGTCGTTTCAACCAAAAACCAAACGGCTCATCACCGATCACAAAGCGCGACATCAATAACAAAACACAAAAACGTGACCCACTTTTCATGTTATACATCATTAAATCAACAAATTATGTGGTAGCAACTCTTTGGAACACCATAAGAGATTTCTATCGGGAAGGGATGGGTGTTAAATAAAATAAAATGGGAATATTATCGAATCGTACCCGCTGTGTGTAATGTGCCGTGCGGAGGGTGCGGGTTTCAAGTGGGGTGGAGTCGCTCTTGTTGAACTGTGTTGAGATTTCTTCTTGATGTGAGCCGATTAGATTTTGGCGAAAAAGTTTTGTAAATATAACAAAGATAATGTTTTTTTTTTGATGATAGAACAATATGAAGTCATTCTAATGTATGTATGACACCTTAATTAATTTGCACCCTACCCTTACGCGTACACACACCGCCCGGTAAAGTTATGTGGGGCTTGCACCCACTAAAAAACTCAGCTTTCGTGCCGTCTTCTGCCTTTTTGGAGAAGCAACGAGGACTAGAAACGACTTTCATGACCTCTCGGCAGTGGCTGGTCGCCTCCATCTATTGGCGGTCCATCGCAGCAGCAGCTCGTGCAATGCAGGCAGCATTTCCCCGTTCTGCTACCCCCTCCGACACGCCTACTCATCCTCCGGCGACGAATCGAGTCTGCAAAAGCCGCTGCCTCTCAGACCCGCATCCATCGCCTCCTTCTGCGACATTTGCTCTTGACTTGCTCACAGAAGGAAGCTACAGATTCCCAGCCGGCTTCGCTGTCGATCATAACCCTCACCAAATTCGTCAGACCCTACCCTACCCTACCCTAATCTAATAAATAGTGAGTAGAATGTACTTAGTGTGTAAATTTTTTGATGTTTTTGTTTTCACGGGACTTGTGACAACTAGCTACTGTGCAACGTGTCACGGGTTCGATTCCCTCACGGAACAATACTTTGTGTGATCCACCAATTGTTGTTTCTAGTGTCAAAAACATCTACGACACAGGAGAAGAGAAGAGAGAGAGTCTGAAGTTAGCCGATTAGCTGCGCAGTACACAATTTTGTTCCTAATAGATCCTTTGCGCAGACAAACGGCTAACTTTAGACTTGCCAAGATACGTCGGCCGCACTGTATATCTTTTTATAAAAAAAAAAAAAAAATTCAAATGTAAACTCTATTTGAGAGTAGTTCAAACAATGGGATTGTCATTCTAAGTTCAATCCAGTTATCGGTAGAAAAAATAACCATACAATATAAAAAACAAATATCTATTCTGACGCAAAAATGTATTCTAATAAATGTGTCTAGTACATCTCCATAGCCTTCCCAATCCTTAATACTCGAAACTGTCGTTCTAATAAATCTTCACTCGTCGATACATCTTGTTGACAATCCGCGGTCACGTCGCGGTCGTGTCGCACCCGTGTCGTGGGCCCCTCGCATCGTTCTCGCCTCGCACAAAGGGACTTATGACCCGTGATCAGAACATCACTATTAATTTCTATATTTGCGTGCGAATTTTTGTATCTCGTTTAGGAGCTACGCAGACGAGAAACTTTTTTAAGGGACAAAAATTGACAATTGGGTGATTACAGTTTTGTAATAATACACATTTTTATTTTTATTCTGAATGAGATAGAAAAATGTGACCAATGATAAGACACCATCACCATGCTTGCTGACCTGATCGTTGATTTGAAATTTATAGTTAAAAATTCTATTTAAAGGTTTTCTCACTATTTTTTGCAGTGTTTAAATACATTTCGAAAGTACATATAACTAAGAAAAAGTCATTTCGCTTGCTTGGTTTGTACCCCACAAAAAAAACTTACATCCATAAAACCAAATTTTAATTTAGGTCTTTGACAGATACAAACGTCATAATTCGGACGAGAACGATTAATTATTTATTTTTTTGAACGTCCTCAATAATTCAATTTAATTTAACAAAAAAGTTTCCCGTCTGCACAGCCCCTAGATACAGAAAATTTATATGTCCAGTAATTGAATTGCATAGGGATACTGTAAACAGTTTTGGTAACGAGATCCGTGTTAAATGGTTTGTTAAGGAATATTGTGAGGATACATGTTATAAAGTGAGAGTGTATGAACTCCTGGGTTTGTATGAATAGTGATTTGCTTTTAATTTAGTTCTGTGCACGGTTTGGGAATAGTAGTAAAGGTTAATGTTTCATTTTTCTAGTGATTTATGTAAATGGGTAATAATTTTGGTAATATGTTTTTCTGTGGTTGAGCTATGCTTCGATATACATGGGTCAGCTCAACTACAATGAGGATCAGTGCTTATGTTACAGCATCGTAAAACAACGTTTGCGTTATGTTTTACCGTGTAAATGATTTTATCGTAGTATACTGTTTGTATACATATATATATTTTTTATGTAATAGGTAGGATAGAAGCTGACGGATAACCTGATGGTAAGCAATCAACGTCACCCATGGACACCCGCAACGAGTACGTTGTCGAACTTTTATTGATCAGGGATTTGGCGATTTAGGGATTGGGGAGCGATTAGGGAAGGGGCTTGGGCCTCCGGTAACCTCACTCACACGGCGAAACACAACGCTGTCAAGGTAATAATATCTACAAGTATTTCAACTTCATAGAAACGGCCGAAACGCGAACTATACCTACGCGCCCGATGTCGGGACGCGCTCGGGACGCAGACAGACGCGGCTGTACCGCAGTGACGAACGGACGGTGTGTTGTCTTTTATTTAGAAATCAGCTCGAGTACATTATTTAATATATGACGAATAGGAAATATTGTGCTGTTATTATGTTTGGTTGCGTGAATTCGTCAATAACGCATCCAGACATAAGTTTTTTTTTTAAATTACCTGGAAACTCTGAAAGGTAAGACTATAAAATAATTTTACTTACTAGTAGCCTAGGTAGGTACATAATGTGTGTCTTTATGGATCATTATTTCCAGTTATCTCACGAAAACAGATGTTTGAATTTATAAATAATATGAATAAAGTTATTGAGACGAGTGAAATAGGTAGTTATAGGCGGTTCTGGTTCTGAATAAATCATGATACGTTAGGTACCTACCTACTTACGCTTGTGTTAAAACGGTTCATGTATGTTTTGTTAGTTTGTATAATTCAAAGTAGAGAGTGTGGTATTTTATTATTAATAATATTTGTTTATTATCTGCGTTTATGAATAATACTAGAAAATATTTAATAACAACAATAAAACAGCTAGACTCATGTAATATTTTGATGTTTGAGGGTTGTGATTTTAGAATTTATTCGTAGTCAGCTGTTCAGTTCGGCATTAGTGGCCAAAGAAATTTTGTTTGTTTATTTTTAAAGCACTTTATTTGTTTATATAAAAATGGATATTTACAATCACAAAACTAAATGGAAACAGAAAGTAGACAAAGGTAATTAAAATACTGGAGACGAACAGCCCTAACGCATCTTTACGTACCGCGCGGCTGTAGGTATTTATTTCTTTCAAGCGGCCGAGTTACAATACTGTATGATATTTATACTGTGACGCTGTGGTTGTTCCACGCCGGTTTTCTGTGAGGCCGTGGTATCACTCTGGTCGAACCGACTCATTCGTGCCGAAGCATGGTTCTCCCACACTTTTTTTATTCACAGAAAACCGGCGTAAAACAACCATTGAATTCTGTTTCCCATCCTTTTCCAATCATTAAATATTCCAAAAATTTATCCCCAAAAGGGCAACAACGTACTCGTTACTCTTTTGGTATTTCGGATGTCAATGGGTGGCGCCGATTGCTTACCATTAGGTAAGCAGGTATCTGCTCGTTTACCAACCTATATAAAAAGTGATTGGACTTGATTTTGAGGCTAGAAACAACGACTTAATCTAAATCATAATTTACGTTTATAAAGAGGATATTTTTTTTGAAAAAAATAACTGCATTTAACTAGAAACCCTTATAAATACAAGCATTATTTTATTTGAAATCTTTCTCCCATATTATCGCGGCTGACGTTCCTCGCTACGTAAGGCAGGAATTGTACGGCTTCCCTACCTGCCAGCTACAGAGCTGTGGGAGACATGAACGTTGCAAAAAAAAAGGTAAGTTTATAATATTTAGGGCTGATTTTTCAATGGTTAGATAAAAGTTACCTGGGAAATAATTATGATGCTGTCGCGTCAGAATGTTTGTATAAGACAGTGACAGCAACAATTTTATTCCTCAGATAATATTTAATTGACTATTGAAAAATCAGCCCTTAAACATATATTTCATAGTTTTATAAGATGTAGGTATAAGTGGAAATATGTTAAGTATAACACGTATAATACTTGAATAATGATAGAAAATAAATGTTACACCCAACTGTGTAACTCATTCTAATTTATTTACAGAAAAATATATGTGTGTCATTACTTTGAATTTGAACATGTCGTGGTGGCCTGGAGGTTAAGGAGCCCGCTTCTCATGCATGATGGTGTGGGTTCGAAACCTGGCAAGCACCAATGTGACTTTTTCCCAGTTATACGTGCTTTCTATGATTATTTAGACACCACTGACATACGGTGAAGGAGGAACGCACCTGTAATTATTATATTATCATACACATATTATTATGTGATCATTATGTTCTTAACTTTTACAAAGCTTCATCACAATTATTTATTTTTTTTAATTCACAATCAAATAATTGAGCAATCAATTATACTTATTTTAATAAAAATAATGTATCGTGGGCCCATCTTGGAGCAGAAAGAGGAAGGTCATTCAAGGATTTTATAAGCTCCAATAGTAATAGTCGTAACATTGTTAAATAGAACAAAAAAAATGTGCAAAAGCGTAGTAAATATTAAATCAAAATACTTACCAACTTAAGAGCAGAATTCTGTAAAGAAAAGCAAAAACAGCTTGGAATAAAGTTTATTACGCATTAGAAAAACGAGCAGATGGAATCGTTTCGTAAGATCGCGTGTTCTTTGTTAATGAAAGCGTTAAAATATCTTAAGTACGAGCCACAAAAGAGGACTACCTCATTGCTCTTGAGTCACACGCAATAATACATATATCTATCTACCTATAATATACATATATTTTATTTTTATTTATATCCGTATGGTGTGGTCTGTGGTGGTCCGGGGGATAAGGCACCCTATTCTCATGCATAAGAGTGATTTTCTAAATCATACCATGCCTTGTAACTGCATTTGGACACCATTGATAACCGGTGAAGAAAACATCTTGAGGAAATCTGCCTTGAGTAAGTGTGGTGATTAATGCTCAAGCCTTTAACGTGTGAGAAGAGGCGTTTGCTTAGCAGTGAGCACATAGGCTGATGTTATAAACATATAAATATATATACAAAATAAAAATGTTATAGAATAGGTCGGTAAATCATCAGACGGATTGACACTTGTGTGCATGTGTATGTAATAGTCAGGATGAGTTTTTAAGCGACAAAAACAATGCACATTTTAATCTTACACGTCAAAAAAATAAAAAATCCAACGAATATCTCATAACTTCTATATAAGTATTATATATCGTACATGACTTGCAAAAAATTGTTTTCAAACGTTGCTCAATGCTCATTGTATGAATATTCGTATCAATTAATCCTTTATTACACGAACAGGCACATTCTGTATGGGACGTCGAATTAATTGTTAAAAACACATTAAGAATATCGAGTACGTAATGTTTTCCACCATTTTCTTTTAGGGATCCCAATTTTTTTTGGTACTTTGTAAAATTGTTGTATTGGTTGAGTATTTTATAAAAAATTAAGAATCTTCTGTCAGCGGCTTAGCCAACTTTATCCGGATGAGAAGTAACCTAGGTATGTATATGTGTTATTATAGATTATCATCTATATCTGCGCCAATTTCCATCAAAATCCATTCCGTAGTTCCGTAGTTTTCAAGCGAAGCGAAAGACTAACATATATCCTTCACCTGCCCTCATCATCAGCCTATAACTGCCTACTGCTGATCAAAGGCTTTTTCTCATACGGAGAAGGTTAGAGCATTAATCACCACGCTTGCTTAATGCGAGTTGGCGATTTCAAACTTATAATTAGAAATTATAAGTCCAGGTTTCCTCACGATGTTTACCTTCACCGTATGTCAGTTGTGTCTAAATAATCATAGAAAGTACATATAACTCGGAAACAGTCACATTGGTACTTGCCAGATTTCGAAGCAACACCCTCATTTATGAGAAGCGGGCTTCATAACCTCCTCGCCATCACGACATTTACACCTGCACTCATCCCTCCTCAATCCCTAGATTTCTGGAATCCTAATACCAAAAGGCTGGCAACGCACTCGTAACTCTGGTATTATTATGTCCATGGACGATTGCTTACCATGAAGATGAACTGACGAATCGGATTACCGTCTGCTAGTTCCTATCAAAAACACAAAAATATAATTCAACTAGCTACTCCCGCGCGGTTTCACTCGCTGCTCAGCTCCAATTGATTGTAGCGTGTTGTTTGATGTTTGCCTATAGCACTCGGAAATATTGTAGCTATAAGTGAAAGAATTTTGGGAATCCGACCAGTGGCTCCAAAGATTATCCCCTACATACAATACATACAAACTTACAAATTTTACCTCTTTATAATATTAGTATAGATTACACTCCCATTGAACAATATGGTCAAAGGAACTTACAACACAAAATAAGTAGCTATTCTCTTTCGTAAAAAAATCTGTAATTAACATAAAAAAGTACGTAGGGAAACATAAGCTTAGCACACAATGATATGATTATATATAAGTAAAACTCGTTGACACATTTTAATAACAGCCTAACTCGGTACGACAGCTACAGAGATTACAAACCTAAAATTATATCCTCAAAATAATACGGAACCTTTATGTAAAAAAAAAAGTTATTTTTTCCTATTTTTATGAACAAAGGGTTTTCCACGGCGGGGATTAGAGTACTTTTTGTTAAAACTCTCGCCTCCTATACAATTTATGATGACAATACGAGATGAGAAAAATATTATTATCTTTTTATTTCGTTTTATTAATAGAGGTATGATTCCGTTTTTATTATGTATAGGTAGAAAATACTGGAATTTGTTACGATACTGTCTGAATGCGGTGAATTATTGATACGATTTGTTTTGTTGTGAAATCTGTTTGGTAGTCTGTATTTATATATTTTTTGTGCGGTAGTACAGTTAACGAGTAAATGGATAACATGATGGTAAGCAACTAGCCGAGCCGCTAATGAATACTCGCAACAACGGAGAAGTTACTAGTGTGTAGCCGACCTTTTGGGGTTGAAGGATAAGGAGAGGAGAAGCATTGGGTCTTTAGTAACCTTACTCAAACACTATGGTTGTTTCACGCCAATTTTCTGGGCGGCCTTAGTTTTACTCCAGTCGAGCCGACACTGTCGTGCCGAAGCATGACCCTCCCATTCTTAAAGGTTGCTGTATATAAGGTTCAGTGTTGTTTAGCCTTTAGGGATAAATGTATTCCTATTAATTTTACGTCGCTCACTTTGTTAAGGCTTGAGCAGTCCGGTTGACTTTAGACTTTCTCCCCCTTCTTGTAATATGTTGGATAAACCAACCTGTATCTTCTGTTCCGATTCAGGCCGTTGTACTGCAACATTGCGTTAAGCCCCCTACGCAGACGTACTAACTATAGCCGTGAACCTGGATATAGTATGATATATGTATGTTGTTTGTACATATAATAAAAATAAGTTTAGGCAGGTTTACTTAAGAGCTTACGATGGATTATGATGGATGCGACATCAAACGATTTGTCATTGGACCCGATGACAGGATGTGGGAATATTGAAATACCTGCTCTGTTTTGATATGTTTTAGGTTGAAGATTAGTTTTCAAATGTTGTCTTCATTATCTTTATTTTTGTGCCAGGTAAATATAATTTGGTCTTTGTAAACAAACCTGACATTGTGTGGAATTTTAAAGAAGTTATCATCATGATAACATCTTCAAGATGTACAGCTGAACAACCAGCCGATAAACTTCCATAACTTGGTAAAAAGCTATTTTTTACTATGTGACAGGTCAGCAAAGGAGTATTCGGATTACCTAATGGTAAATTACCGGCACCGCCTATCAACAACGGCAAGATCAGAGGACTTAAGAGTGTCGGCAACACACTCTTAACTCTGATCTTGCCTTTTAGGAGTGGGGGATTTAATGATTTGGGGATTCGGGATAAGGGGAAGAAAAGGTTTGAGACGTCTGTAATACTCACTCACGATAGTTGTTTCACACCGGGTCAAACCGACCCATTTTTTGCAATACTTGGCGTTCCCACACTCACATACATTTAGATACCTTTTTTAGCTGTTACCTGCGAAATATTTTAAACTTTTCATCAACTGGATAAAACAATAGTATTCTACAAGCCTACATACTTCTTTGCAAGCATGTCTTAAAGGCCCAGAGGTTCAGCGCCCGTTATTCAATTATGAGGTTGCGGTTCAAGACGCAAAAGGCTACGGTCGAGTAAAAATTTTTTTTAATGTACCTACCTAATAGTTCGGCAAACGAGCAGACGGATTACCTGATGGTTAGCAATGAGCGCCGCCCATGGACTCGCAACGGAGGAGTTACGAGTGCGTTGCCGATCTTTTAGGGATTAGGAATTTGGAGACTGAGGGATTGAGGAGGGATTGGGGGAGGGGAAAGATTGGGCCTCCGGTAACCTCACTCACACGGCGAAACACAACGCTTTGGTTGTTTCACGCCGGTTTTCTGTGAGGCCGCGGTATCACTCTGGTCGAGCCGACCCATTCGTGCCGAAGCATAGCTCTCCCACACTTTTTATTTTATTTATTTCGTAGTGGTATTTTATTTGGCCGCTAACACGCCTGGTGGTGAGTGATGATGTCATCTAGCACGCCTACCCATAAGCAACCAATTCACTCGGGCCTTGAAGACACCCAGGTAATACAATATGGGGAACACAGACTCCGAGAAAAACACTCCTTAGCGGTTCTGATAACAAAACTGGAGGCGAATCCCTTCGTGTGTGTATTTCTATTAGACCTACTAATAAAAATATTTTAACTATAAAAATTTTAATGATACTCGTATTATTTAAAATTTATGTATTAATTTCTAAAAAGGCCCGATAGTTTTCAAATTTTATAAAAAAAGACTTTACTAAAATTTCACAATTAACAATAATATTTTGTTCTTATTAATTATGCATGGAATAAATTTTGAACAATTTTATTATTGATCAATACAACTATTCGCATTAATTAAATTTGGATTTCTAGAAACTGTTTACTTTAAACAAATTAGTTTGTTATTACCTAGTCATAAACAGTCAATAACTTGTTACGTAACTATTTAATAGATTATTTTTATTAGTCTATAAGTGCCCACTGCTGAGCCTCATTTTTTTATGTAATAGGTCGGCAAACGAGCCGACGCATTACCTGACGGCAACAGAGGAGTAACGGGGATTATTTTGGGGATTAGGGATTTGGAGATTTAGGGATTGGGGAAGGGGAAGGGTTGGGTCTCCGGTAACCTTACTCACACGGCGAAACACAACGCTGTGGTTGTTTCACGCCAGTTTTCTGTGAGGCCGTGGTATCACTCCGGACGAGCCGACCCATTCGTGCCGGAGCATGGCTCTTCCACACTTTGAAGCTTCCTACATTTCTTACGGAGAAGATTTCACAAAGCATTAGTATAATTATTAATTATAAAGTCTCAATAATATTTTTGATGTTATAGTCTCAGCTGTGTTTTGTTGGCCTGGAGGTTAAGGCACCCGCTTCTCATGAAGGTGCTGGTTCGAAACCTAGCAAGTACTAATGTGACTTTTCCGAATTATATGTACTTTTCTTTGATTATTCAGACACAACTGACATACAGTGAAGGAAAACATCGTGAGGAAACCCGGACATGTAATCAATAATTATAAGTTTGAAATCGCTAATCCGCCTTGAGCAAGCGTGGCGATTAATGCTCAAACCTTCTCCGTGTGATAAGAGCCGTTTGCTCAGCAGTGGGTACTTATAGGCTGATACTAGTAAAAAACTTTTTTTTATTTCAATGTCACTAATATAAGGCACTTTTTTACGTTAAACGTAAATTGTTATAAGTTAGGAGACGGGCAGACGTATTTCTTGATGGTAAGCACCCATCGTCGTCCATCAACACCAACAATCCTAGAGTAGTTGCTAGTCGTCTTTTGGGGGGGGGGGGGGGTCTTCGGACACATTGGAATATATTTAATTACAGTGTTGTTTTACATCTGATCTTCTAGCCGTAGTAACACTACGGTCGAGCCAACGCATTGGTACTGAAGATGTGTTCAGCACGGATCGTGATGATCATGGTTCATCTTGTTAACAAACTGAGAAATTGAAAGGCATAAGTTTAGCCATACACTGGACGACAATACCGACTTTTAAACACACTTCCAAAAATCTAAAAAATACCTAGCAAATTGATGTTACCTACAGTAATCTTCATAAGTCCAACGAGGTAGAAAAGGGTGACTTAATGAAGTAGAAGTAGACTTAGACTTGACGGTAGACTTAATAAAGAATAATAATTTAGAATTATAATATTTATAGAATAATTAGATTGTTACACCATTTCACTTTCATTCATTGATTTTTTAAGAAACAAGTCTTCATAAAACATGACGTCACAATAGAAGTTCATAGTAAAACTATCAATTTTGTGAATTCGAAACAAGCACGGGATTTTACTAGTTCTCAAGCAACCATAGAGGATATAAATAAATATCGTCATTCCAAGTAACCAATTGAATTCTCAACAAGCATACATAGGTACCTATTCATAAGGATTATATGTACCTATATAGGCTGTTAAATTTTCTAAGTCACACAGAAATTCTAGTCACCTGACGACACACAACAAATAGGTCTCACAAGTCATGTTCAACAGAATACGAGTCAATATAAATATTGCCACTTCAACGTTTCTTGGTAAAGTACTAAATATTTATTCTTCTGGTGTCGCGAGGCGTGCTTTAGGGAATATTGGAGTAATGGACAACAGTAGGCTACAGTACCCATAAACACTATCCTCTAAGGAGCCAGACGGTACAAACATAAAATGTGAACCGAAGATGAATAAGTTAGTGATAAAGTTCATCTTTACAAGTTAAAGTTGCTTTTGTGAATAACTGAGCAGTATTTGTGACAGGAATACGAGTAATAGTTTTATTGGCATTTTTATTTTTAACTTGCTTGATTGTTTTGGCCATACTTTAGGATGGTTGAATCAATCTAGAATCTAGAATGTCTCAATAGCCGGTATTTGCCAGATACAACGAAATTTTATCTAACAACTAGAACTATGTAAGTTTATCGGGAAATTATAAGAAAGTGACTCTATACTAATAGAAGAGGTAAAATTTTTAAATTTGTGAGTTTGAAAGTTTGAAAGTTTGCATGTTTGTAAGTTTGTCTGTAGGGGGTAAGTAATCTTTGGAACCGCTGGTCGGATTGCCAAAATTCTTTCACCGATAGATAGCTACAATGTTCCTGAGTGTTATAGGCTATAAAACATCACCGCCGAAACCGCGCGAGAGTATCTAGTCTGTAATATAAAACTAATGAGGCGAGATGTTTTTTTTTCATTTATCTAAACTCCACTGTTTCATAATACAGGCTCGATGACAATCAAATTATGTGGAATATCTAATGAATTAGCAAAAATAAGTTAACCTACATCTTTTACACTGCTATCTCTAAACGGTGGGAGATAATCGTCGAGATTATTGCAAATTGATCTATGTTGGAGATCTCAAATTCAACAGTGGTCTAGTGTTGATGGTCATGATAAAATTTCCTTAAATCAACACTGACGTTAAGAAATCTTTTTACCTACTACATAATTTTGTTTAGTTCCTGTACATCATAACAGGCAAAGTTCTGGTTTGTGGAAGGGAATGGGGTAAGTATAAGAGCAGACAAGCCACGTTAAACGCCGTGGGGGTCACCGGTGACCTCTATTAGCGGAGGATTTGCCTTCAACAGTTTTCTCTCGGCAGTCAATGGCTTAATGGCGGTAAGGAATCGGCGACACCGCTGGACATCTGTAATACTAGGGAGGTTTCAAATGCGTTGAAGAATTTTTAGGGATAAGGTGTTTGAGGAATTGAGAATGAAAGGGGGGGGAGGGGTTGGAATATTAGGCCTCTGGTAACCTCACTTACACAGCAAAACACAACAAAAGCGTTCTACCACGCCAGTGTTCCGCCAGGCCGTAGCATCTCTCTAGCTGAGTAGGCTCATTAGTGCCGAATTATAGATTTCCTACACATACTTTTACATTATCTCCATTAATCCTTTAATCGAATTTCCACTTGAAAAATGCAAAGCCCTAGTTCAGATAAGACAGCAAATTTCTGCAAGTTAGCATCAAGTTTGCACAGTTAAATCGATCCGTCGGACGCAAGCGTACCCTTATCTTAGCTGACATATCTGTAAGTAGACCCCTAAATTGCCCTTTTGGGAGTTGACCGATCACGTGTTATACTCAAGATGCTTAATTTCGAAATAGAATGTTTGTGTTGTGGGTTGTTTGAGTGAATTTTTTATTGATATGAGGTTGTTTTTTATGGCTTAGGTCAGCAAACGATTAGTTGAGTCACCTGGTGGAAAGCAATCAGTCAGTCAGTTACTTTCGCAAAAACAAAGGAGTTGTAAGTAGCCGGTCTTTTGTGAGCCGTTAGGGATTTGAGGATTGGGATTTTCCCATCGGGATGGGGGGAGAAAAAGATTACCTTCTTGTAACCTCATCACTCAGCGGTGACATACAAAGCAAGCGTTGTTTCACGCCGGTGTAAAGTGAGGCCGTGGTATCAAACCAGAGCCAGCGTATTTGTGCTGAAGAATGGCTGTCCCACACTCTTGTTGAATGCAAGAAGTACATAACATATTTCGTGAAGTCCGACCATAATAAGTACCTATGTGGCACAAGCTTAATCATTACACTTTTACCACAGACAGTGGCAGTTTTTTTTTATTTCAGATTTGAAAGTTGGATTCAAATTTTAAATTTCACAATTCTCTGTATTATCATTTTTAGTTCAATATATTTATGAAGCAGTTCTATAGTTAAATTGGTATAGCTCTTTACTTTTCTCTACGTATTTGTATTGTCCTATTTAAAATACATATTTATTCAAATAATTAAAGCTACATTAATCGGAATCTGACATAAGTTTTCTTGTTCACAAATGTAACCTACTATCATTCGGTCCAATCGATATTGGCCAACCAACTGCAATAAACAAACAACGATTAAAATTCAACATATTGAATGTTACTCGAGCAAGCACATTTTGATGTATTCAACCAAAACTATCTAATTTGGCAGCCGAACTCTCTGGAACTGATGGCTCATCAGAATTTCATTCGTCTTAAGACAATTAGAATTACCATTTCGCTGCGAACATGGTCTAGTTTGACCGTGATGTGTGGTGAAACATGGAATGCTGTGATAGCAATGAAGATTATATTAATTCCTACCAACTCAGCTTTTACGAAGTATATTTGAATAATCAAACCATAAATGTACTATAAAGAATCTGAATGCCAGCTAAAGATAGTTTATTTTAGGATTTCGTCGTAAAAATTGGTTTCTGTAATCAAAATTATGAATTGATCTTGAACTTGTTTAAGGTTGTTGATTTATTAAAAATGGCATTTTTTTCTTTTTTTTCAGTGCTTACCTAACCTAGAAATGTTGACAATAAAGTTTTATTACCTATTGTCACTTCATATCGTGGTACCGTGGTGGTACCCTAGAGGCGCCTAGTGTCTAGTAGGCGCCTTAACCATGGCATGCATGAATTCGGGTTCAAAATTTGTCACTTTTTCCGAGTTATGTGTACGTCTTAAGATATCGAGTAAGACACAATTAATAAATAAAAACCATCATGAGGCAACCTGGACTTACAATTTGTAATTATAAGTTTAAATTCGTCTTGAGCAAGTGTTGTAGTTAACGCTTAAACTCTTTTATTTTGAGAGCTCATGCTGTCAGCAGTGGGCACCTTAAGGTTAATGATATCATGGTCCCTTATCGTCGTATTATGCACTGGGTGTTTCAAGGTTTTGTGCTAATTCTAGAAGACTTATCCCAGATGGAGTGCAATTGGATTTGTTTATTATAACTTTCGTGAGACATTCTAAATTAATTATTATGTTTTCGGCTTACTCACGTAATAATTTGAGATACAGTAGCAGCGCAACAGTCGCCCAGTCGCGTGTCGCGGTATGCTGCTCATGAATATGGATTTGTTTAGTCATTAAACGATTTTCAAATGACTTCTTTCGCCCAGGCTGGTGGAGTGTCATACTGCTAATGACCTGGCATATTAAATTTCTTCAATAATAGCACTCGTAATTGATACACTAAAACAGATATCTAACATTCATTTACATTAGTCACAACAATTAAACATCGCTTTACGAGACATGTTTTAAACGTACCAATTAATTAGAGTTTAATATGACGACATTAGTGTTAGTGCTTTTGGTAATGCTAATTCTCAAGTACCATCTACAATTAAGACTGACATAAAGATAAGCTGAAAGGAGAATGTTCCCGAATCACTCGTAGACTAGCAACTTACACCTAAAGAATTCGTATTCAGCCACCGTCTCTGAATCATAGATGGGCTATCAAAATTGACAGACACAAAGATTAGTATTCTTTCTACGTTTTACGAGTAGCTATTTGACGTCGGATTCAACTGATTATTCCCAGATATCGTGACGCAGGCGTGACATTTGGTTTCCTTCGAGAACCATCCAAAGAGGAAAATCCAACAAAAGAGAACGAACATTTATCCAAAACCTATTACGAATTAAGTACCTTAAAAGCACCAAAGAATCTATCTCTTTAAAGGTAAATATTTGAAAATTTACTCGCTCGCTTTTAGAGGAACTGCTGCTTAAAAATTAAATTACTTTTAGCTTTTTTCTTATCTTCAGTAAGGCGGTAAATTTCGAAGGTTTTTGTGAAATTTTTATACCTGGAGTTAATTTCGAAACGAATAACCTTATACTATGCACTTGGCTATAAAATCGTAAATAAAGCCTAAACTACTTAATATGCTGAACAGTTCCAATCTGCAGCGAAAGCAGTCATTATTACAAAGTTATTTAAATTTCAATCACAATGCATAGAACTTTTGCACTGTTAATTTTCTCCCACGTCATAGTTGCCGTTATCCAACATTTTCGTAGCCGATTAACAACGAATTTAACAAACAAAAAGGGACACTCATTATCTCTATTCAAATTATAATTCCGTTCAGTTGAGCACAAAATAATTTATTCAAAATTTTAATATGACGCGACCACAATGGGAGAAATAACACGAAGCACGCTGTATAGTCCCCCGTACTATACAGGGTGGTTGAGAATACTGTGACAGAAAACTCTTTACGTCAATGGATGGTTGTCAAACGTTGCCTAGAGATTGTAAATTTCGTCGTGAATTGTCAACACGAGTTGGTGTAATCGGTAAGGCGTGTGGATTACACCACAGAGACCCCGAGTTCGAGTCCCGCCGTAAACATGAAGTTTTTTAGTTGATGGAAGTTTTTGTGGAACTTTCTGGAAGCTTTTGGTGTGAAAGTAATGAAAAAAATCAAAGAGCGAGAAGGAGAATAAATAAAAATGAATAACGAAATTATTGGAAGATTCTGGAGTCATGACAATCAAAAAGAATAACGAAATTGAATGTTCCAGAACCTGACCGGGGGTATATAAGCGGAACTGCGGCTCACCGCTGGCAGTTGAGTTCTAAGTCTAAAGCGATTCGGAAGAAAAGGAAGAAGTGAGAAAGAAGAAAAGTGAGTGAAATAGTGAAGTGCAGTGAAATAGTGCAGTCAGTTAAGTGAGTTAAGTCAGCGTGAACGGCAAAGTTGTGTCAGTCGGCCGGACTCTGCTGGAGAGGAACGCCGATAACTTAACTCTTGGGAGTGAACTTGGGAGTGACGTCACGGATGTCAACCATTCTATACGTAATAAATAGTGCTACTACTGTTTACGATTGTAAATAAAATACGTGCCTCTGATTTACACAAATTTATTGCGGGATTACATATAGTGGTGCAACTTATTAGTAACAATATTATCCGGAGTGTCTGTGTGGTGTAAAGTATTAAAAACTTAAAATTTAAATACGCTAAACAATTTGCGTTAAAAGTACCCTAACTTAAATATAAATAAACTAAATCCTAAAATATACATATAAAATAACAGTGACTATATACCAGTGTGTGTGCGCCCTTACACAGCTACCGTGCAATAAGTCTATGGTGTTCCTATAGAATATAATCACCTTAAAAACTGCCATAAACGTCTTCTTAAGAACAACGCCATCTATTGAGCTCTTTATATACCAACTAATTAAATCAATTACAAGAAACGTTCGCAATCATTATGGCTAAGTGCGGTGGCTGTGGTAAATTCATGTCGCTGACAGAGGGCGCTAAATGCGACAAGTGTAAGTCCTCATACCATCGTCAGTGCGTGGGCATAAGAGATGCGGTCCCGATTGCGACCCCCTGGCACTGTCCGGAGTGCAAAAGAAACGTGCCTCGAGATAACAGGGCTGATGCGCCGGTCCGAGGGCATGCACCACCCGCTATGGATGAGAGCCATCTCCATTTAATGGACACTAGTTCCAGCTCTAATACGGCAGATAAAACAACACAGGAGTTCCAAATAAACATCAGGGCTGAGTTAAAGCTTTTTAAAGAGGAATTCCTAAATACTGTTCGGCATGAGTTTCAAGTGATGCGCCATGACCTATCCGAGATAAGAACGGCAATAAGCAACACAAATGCACGATTGACGAATTTGGAGGAGAGGGTGGCTGTTATTGAAACACAAAAACAGGCACAGTTGCAGCCAAGCGGTGCATCAGATTTGGATAACATAATATCCCAATTGCGTAGTGACATAAATGATCGTGATCAGGAGTTGCTCGCAAATGATATACAAATCTCGAATTTGCCAGAAATAAGTGGAGAAAACCCTAATAACACAGTTATGCTAATTGCATCGAAGATGGGCATCAAAATGGAGCCGAGAGACATAGTGTGCGCTGAGCGTGTTGGAGGTAGGCGGATCACAGCTGTCCAGTCGTCGGCGCCGGTGGTTACTCGCCCGCGCTTCCTCATTGTACGTCTTGCGCGCCGCGACCTTCGCGATCAACTGTTAGAGGGCGCGCGTGCGCGCCGAGGTATGACATCGGCCGATCTAGACATTCCGGGCCTGGCGAAGCGGTTCTACATAAACGAACGTCTGACGAAGCCCAATCGGGAGTTATTTCGTAAGGCGCGCGAGGCCGGCAGTCACCACGGATGGCAGTTCATCTGGTTCAAGCGGGGTCGGGTTCTGGCCCGAAATAAACCGGGAGACTCGACTTGCGTTATTCGCTGTGAGTCTGACATACAACGCGTTTTCGGTCCTGTACCGGTTACTGGTGGTGATAACACCCTCTAACTTGTATATTTGTTATTTTATGTCAACGGTTTCATGCATTACAAATATTTTCATGCTGGTATGTTTATGTTTAATCATACAGATAACCTTTCGATGCTTAAAAATGTTAAATTCATACATGTATGTAGTTACAATCGTTGTTAGTTTTATTCTAATTGGTTTAAGTGTGTACTATTTAATAAAAGATACAGCGACAGTAGATGTGTGCCTCGCGGGGCGCACAAGCAAGCCAGACGTAAACCAGTTCCATAATATAATACACAAACAAATACATTCTAGCAAATTATTACTCAAAGCGACAAACACTTATTTATTAGGTACAAAAAGGGCGATTATTTATTACTATGATACTATTTACAATTTTATTAAACTAATTTTATATAGAAATCTAATTATTGTAATTATTAAAAATGCATTAATCTTATTATATATGCAATCTTTGTTATATCGGTATATTCTTAATTTATTGTTATGATGGTGACCAAACGTGAAAAGTTTTTTAAGGTCGGGTTCCTTAATGCAGGATCACTAGGCACAGATCATGACAATTTGATTGGTGCTATAGATAGATATTGTTTCGACATTTTAGCTATAAACGAGACTTGGTTGCGAACCGGGGAAGAGGGGCGCGCGCCGGCCGTGCCGGGCTATCGTCTCCGCCACACGCCGCGGCCAGCGAGTGTGCGCTCGGGTCGTGGTGGGGGCGTCGGTTTTTATGTGCGGCAAGGGCTAAGCGTGCGTACTTGGAATACAGCGGCTGATCCAAGGTTCGAATCTGTCGAACAAATGTGGCTGACGCTTACTTTAAATGGAAAAAAAATAGTCATAGGCACGGCTTACCGACCACCATGGTTGGACTTAGTTATTTTCTTGGATGCCATAACGGAATCGCTTAGTGCACTGGGTAATTTCGACCACTGCATTATAATGGGGGATTTTAATGTTAATTTGTTAGATGTAAACGGAATAAAATCTAGAAAAATCAATGAGTTCATGAGCTGTCTCAGTCTCACGCAATTAGTAACAGCGGCAACTCACTTCACGACATCCAGTGAAACTCTCATTGATCTCCTATTTACAGACCTAAATTTAAGAGCAAGGTATACTACAATAGAATCCCTTGGGTCGATTAATGGGCACTCCATTATTGTAACGGAGTTTCATGTGAAACGGGATAAGTTTAAACCATATGTAAAAAAGTTTCGGCCACTAAAAAGCATAAATATTGATGAATTCCAGAATGACTTGAAACTATTATGCCATAACAATATTACTACCATAAATAATGTTAACGATATGGTTGAAGCTTTTAATTCATGTTTAACATACCTATTTGACATTCACGCGCCAGTAAGAACATGCACTATAAAAGAACAATCACCACCTTGGATTACAGACACGGTAAAAATCATGATGCGATTACGAGATGACGCGTTGAATAATTACAGAAAAACTAAATTAGCCTCTAAAAAGGAATATTATAAAGAGCTGAAATCACTAGTTATCAGTTCTTTATATCAAGAAAAGGTAGCTTATTTCAAACATAATATCAACAACAACATCAAAACTCCTAAGTTATTGTGGAAAAATTTAAAAACAACGCTTACATCTTATAAACGTGCACAGGAGCTTCCATCACATTTTGCAAATCCAGATATTATAAATAATACCTTTTTGATAGTTCCAGGGAATACAGTGGCAAGCCCGTCGCTCGTGAGTCACTATACCACTAATAAATATTGCGAAGCAACCTTCACGCTCATTCCCGTGGAGCAAAATGAGATTGTACGTGTTATCTCTAACCTTAAAAGTAACGCGGAGGGACACGACGGCATTTCCCTGGATATGCTCAATATGACTTTGCCGTTCACTCTAAATATTATTATAAGAATTATAAACCGCTCCATAGAAACGTCAACATTTCCTGACATATGGAAAATTGCTTGCGTAAGGCCATTACCGAAAGTCTCAAATCCGGTAGAAATAAAAGATCTTCGCCCGATAAGTATTTTACCGTGTCTGTCAAAAGTGTTGGAAAAGGTAGTTGCTCGTCAGTTAACAGATTATTTGGAACATAATAATATATTACCCGATCTACAGTCTGGCTTTCGAAAACAACGCAGTACTTCCACTGCCTTACTGGATGTGACGGATAACGTACTGGCGGCACAAAACCAAGGAATGTGTTCTATACTGGTTCTACTGGATTTTTCACGGGCATTTGATGCAATAAATATCCCGCTATTAGTAACGAAGTTAAAATATTATGGTTTTGACCCAAGTGCCACACAATGGTTTCTCAGCTATCTTAGCAATAGAAAACAATTTGTGGAATTGCGTTCAGGTGATGGCACCACTAATATATCGTCCCATACCTCTGTAGAAAGAGGTGTCCCACAGGGATCGATACTGGGTCCTATCTTATTTATTTTATATAGCGCGGATATAGTTGAATGTCTACAGAAGTGTAAATTCCATATATACGCCGACGACGTGCAACTTTACATATCCTTCAGACCAGATGAATACGAACATGCCATTAACGACATCAATGATGATCTTCACAGAATCACCGCCTGGTCTGAAGCAAATTGCCTTTGTCTGAACCCAACAAAATCAAAGTATCTTGTATTTGGTACGAAACAGCGAGTGGCTAGTTTACCCAATTCATTCAATATAAAATTAAAGGGGGAACCAATTGATAGAGTGTATGAGGCGCGCAATCTTGGCCTTGTAATGGATACTGGTCTTCGTTTTGAGAAGCATATAGCGGACTCGGTACGTAACTGTTTTTACCGCCTTAAGGTTTTATATAAAATGAGACCTTATTTATCCGAGCGGCTTCGAGAGCAACTAGTAGAAACCCTGGTCTTGTCCAAATTAAATTATGCAGATACAGTATATGGCCCACGACTACTAGCACGAACAGATAAACTCATACAACGAGTACAAAGCGCTTGCGCTCGGTTTTGCTATAGTATTCCTCCCAGAGTTCATGTTACGCCGTTTCTTAATAAAAAATATGTTTTAAAAATGAAATCGCGACGCAAATTACACTTAGCTTGCCTTCTGTACGGTGTAATTAAATATCAAAAACCAGATTACTTATACAATAAGTTATGTTGGGTAACGGCTAGACGAGAATGCGGGAGGAGACTATGTTCTCAACAACTTTCGACCCAGACACACAGAACAGCGGCATTTCGAGGCAGTTTCCGTTACGCGGCATCAAAAGTTTGGAATAATCTGCCACCGCCTATTAGGGAACTAAACACAATAGATTCTTTTAGAAGACGCCTACGGCAGTTTCTGGTGGACGCACAAAGGGAATTAGACATGCTAAATCAAAACATATCAATTATTTAAATAAAACATCTAGCTCACTTATCATATTATGTGCATGCGCGGCTCCCTGCTGCTTATTCGGCAATTGTCTGTCCTCAGCATTCCCGATTAGAGGGTGTCTGTTGCGTCATCCAATGCTGCACCGTAATCGTACCAATCGCGCATAGTGAGACCTATAAAAATATAAAAATAATAATAATAAGATACCTGCAAATCATCGTAACTATTGCAGATGTGTAAAAACCGTTTATATTCTTAACTCACCCGTGGTATGTAGCCTACTTGCGTGGCGACTGGTGCCGAGCGATCAAGTGGTGTCGGGATCACAACAGTTTTCACCCTACTACTATAATTATAAGTGGCCGAGATGATGTGGTGCTACACCTTTGATCGCTGGGTGCCTCCACAATAAGGCGCGGGCTTATCTAAAATAGAATTACAATTTATATACGTAGGAAAGTAGTATGATTTATTTATAATAGAATTAATATCATTGTTTCACAAAACTTACCTTACCCTATTACCTTCTTTCTAACACCTTCTCATAGCGGTATATTCAATATTTCACAAATTAATACTTATTTTAATGTATTTATTCTATCACCATAGATTTTCATTCTACCACCATAATTTAGTTTAAAAAAAAAATCAAACAGCAGTCCATTGCGCACGGATGCCTGTTGCGTATTGGGTTGCGAGGGGAGCAAAATACCGGTCTGTTGATATTTATTGTCTCTTAGTTAGATAAATGAAACAGGTTTTTGACTCGCTTGTATTGTGATCCTAGTTTTGTTGTCCGCTATCATATTCAATTACACTCACACATACACACCTACTCAAATCACACGACACAACACATATTTATTTATCACCAATTTAGCATTTATATTTATCTGTTTACTTTTATTTAATTCTTTAATGTTATAATTATTATCAGGGACTGGTTACATCCGTGATCTGATCACTTGAAGGTCCAGTTGAAAACCAGCGCCAGGCAATAACCGCCTGGCATCGAAGCTGAACTGGGCCTATTTGTCCAACGCTGAGACACACATCACTGTTTTTTTTTTTATTATTATTTTTGTTTTGATTAATTATTTACTGGTTTTTTTTTTATTTACTTTTGTATCTGTGTCCAGGTTGTGCAAATAAAATTATTTCTTTCTTTCTTTCTTTCAACTCCGTGGACGCTGTAACTTAAGTGCAATAGAAAGTCTGAAAACCGGTATTAGTGTTTCATTTCATCCAATCCCGTAACCCAAGCCCGCATAGTCAGGAACGTGACGTCAGGCACGTAACATTTGGTGTCAGAAGTGGGATTGGAGAAAAATGCCGCTAGTGCCGCAGGACGTAAGAGGAGTGAGTACCCGTTCAATGTCAGAAGCGCAGCGTGTGAGGGAAGAGGGTGCTGCAGCTCAAACCAGCGATGCAGAAGCCAAGCCTGTGCAGGTGGATCTTCTGCTACAGCTGCAGCAAATGATGGCAGAGCAAGCGCGCCGCCAAGAAGAGCAAGCGCGCCGCCAAGAAGAGCAAGCGCGCCGCCAAGAAGAGCAAGCGCGCTGTCAGGCAGAACAGCTGCGGGAGCTGAAAGAAGAGCAAGCGCGCCGCCAAGAAGAGCAAGCGCGCCGCCAAGAAGAGCAAGCGCGCCGCCAAGAGGAGCAAGCACGCTGTCAGGCAGAACAGCTACGGGAGCAAGCACACTGTCAGGCGGAGCAGCTACGGGAGCTGAAAGAGATGCATAAGGATTTCACGAAGGGACTGCAAAAGGCTGTCGAACGGGTACAGGAAGTGGAGGAAGGGTTAGGCAAGTTGGAACATCGCGTCATGGCCATAGAGGAGAGAGTGGAAGAAGAGATCTCCAAAATCAAGCAGGAAATGACAAGCCCAAGCCCTTTGAAGAGCCGAAGCCGTCTTGCAGCCGTTTTTGACGCCCCAAATGCGGCCTCAAGCGCAACGAAAGGGCTCAAGATTCCCCATTACGACGGAACAACATCCTGGACCGCGTTCAAGCTACAGTTTGAGACACTTATGGAGGCTTATGGTTGGACTCAGAAGGAAGCACAGTCAGCCCTCACCCTGGCCCTCCGTGATCAAGCGCTCTCAGTGCTGGAAGCTATCGGCGCAAGTGGGGATCTCAGCTTTAGTACCCTCCTCGACGCACTTGAGGCACGTTTTGGAGACAGCCACCTCGAGCACGTGTACAGAGCGCAATTAAAAGAGCGTACTCAGCGTGCTAATGAGAGTCTACAGCAATGGTCCGTGGAAATCGAGAAACTTGTGCGTCGAGCTTTTCGGTCGACTCCATCAATGATTGAAGGCACGCTTCTCCAAGCATTTATTGACGGTGTTCGGGACCCCGAAGTACGAGCTGCTGTTCATCTGGGCCATCACAAGAACATGAAAGAAGCTCTGGCCCATGCATTGGAAGTGGAAGCCGTGCGTGGTAACTCCCGTACCTTACGTCTGCGGGAAATGACGACAACGGAGCAGGTACCTCCACGCCGTCGGAACTTCATGTGCTATGGATGCGGAGAGCGTGGGCACATGCGGAGCGACTGCCCGAAGAAGGTGAACCGCCAGGACGCGGCGGTCTCAACTTCTGACCAGCAGGGAAACTAAATCCAGCCAGGGCTGCGGGGTGGGCGCTGGCCGGTAGTGGAATAACCCCAACAATCTACATCAAGCAAACTAGCGATGGAAATACTCTGGTGATAGACGGTCAAGTAAATGGGAAAAACAGTCAGCTAACATTAGATACTGGAGCTTCAAGGACGGTGATAAATGTTCGGCTGCTCGGGCAAAACATCAGGAAACACGTTAAACCAATTGTTGGCCTACGAATGAAATCAGCTACCGGCCAGTGCATACCGATAAGTGGAAAACTGCATGTAACAATCAAAATTGGGGAACGTGTTTATCGACATGAGGTTATTGTGGCCAAAATTCTGGATGACTGCATCCTGGGACTTGACTTCCTGCAAGGGCACCAGTGTAACATCGACTTAAAATCTGGAGTATTACTATGTGGAACTGAAGAAATTCCGATGAAGGGTGGAACCCTGGGAAAAGTTTGCTGTTTAAGAAGAACTGTTCTTGAACCAAAATCACAGACTCTCGTACCAATCGCATTACCTAGGAGGAGGGAAGGAAGTTTACCTCTAAGGTGCGCTGTGATTGATAAATCGGAACACGTAAACTCATGGCTACCGGCGAGAACTGTCGTGGGGTCATCTGATGTCAACCGCATTCCGGTATTCAACTTCAGTGATTCAAAAATTACGATTGAAGAAGGAGAGCCTGTGGGCGTATTGGAAGAAGTGGCCTGGATAAGAAAATGCTCGGAGAATCTTGTGAAGAAGGACAGTACGGGAATAGACTTTGTAACGAAAATCTTAGACGAAAACAAAAGTCTGACAAAAGTGGAGACTATGAAAGCTAGAAATTTACTTCTTCGATTCTCTGATGTGTTTTCAAGAAGCGATGGTGATATTGGCCGAACTGGTTTAGTGAAGCATAAAATAAACACAGGTGATACAATGCCAATTCGTCAAAGGCCCAGACGCATACCATTCGCTCGTGAGAAAGAGGTTGAAGAAATGATTGACGATATGAGGAAAAATGACGTGATAGAGCCCTCTTCTAGCCCTTGGTGTTCACCTGTCGTGCTTGTCAAGAAGAAAGATGGTTCAACGAGGTTTTGCGTAGACTATCGACGATTAAATGATGTAACCAAGAAGGATAGCTACCCGTTACCAAGAATCGATGACACACTTGACACACTGAGTGGCATGAAATGGTTTTCAACGCTCGATCTGAAAAGCGGCTATTGGCAGGTGGATTTGGATCCCAAGGACAAGGAAAAGACCGCATTCTCAACTGGGAAGGGACTCTGGCAATTTAAGGTGATGCCATTTGGATTATGCAATGCACCGGCAACCTTTGAGCGTTTGATGGAACAGGTGCTGGCGGGACTGCTGGGCGAAACCTGCCTAGTTTACCTCGATGACATCATCATTGTTGGACGGGATTTTGACGATCATCTAAGGAAATTGGAAAAGGTACTCGATAAGCTGCGTGGAGCAAATTTAAAGTTGAGTCCAAAGAAATGCTCTTTCTTCAAGCGCGAAGTGAATTATCTAGGACATGTTATTTCTGAGAGAGGAATTGAGACTGATCCAGCCAAGACTGCCGCTGTTAAGGAATGGCCAACACCTAAAGACAAAACGCAAGTTCGGGCATTTCTTGGATTGTGCTCGTATTATCGGCGGTTTGTGAAAGGATTCTCGGACATTGCCAAGCCTTTGCATCGATTGACAGAGGAGAAACGTGCCTTTATCTGGGACGAGGATTGTGAGCAAGCCTTTCGAGAACTAAAAGAACGGCTTTGTAACACACCAATTCTCGGATACCCCAGCGCGAAAGGAATATTCGTAGTTGATACGGATGCCAGCAATATTGGAATAGGAGGTGTCCTTTCACAACGCGATGGTGAGCAGGAGAAGGTTATTGCTTACTTCAGCAAGTCACTATCCAAGCCGGAGAAGAATTATTGCGTGACCAGGAGGGAATTGCTGGCCGTAGTCAAAACTCTGCACCATTTCAAGAAGTATTTACTGGGACGGAAATTTTTGATCAGAACTGATCACGCTGCTTTGAAATGGCTGCTTCAGTTTAAGGATCCCGAAGGCCAAGTAGCCAGATGGTTGGAACAACTTCAGGAATTTGACTTTGAAATCGAACATCGCGGCGGAAGAATTCATGGCAACGCAGATGCATTATCGAGACGCCCATGCGTGGAAGATTGCAAGCATTGTGCCAAGAAGGAAACTGCTTTTCTTAAGGTGATAAGGACTGATACTGTTGACGAGGCATGGGGAGATGATGCGATGAAATTAGAACAGGAAAGAGATGCAGATATCAAACCAATACTGGAGTGGCTACGAAGTGGTAACAAGCCAAGTTGGAGTGACGTCGCCCAATATAGCGCGGTAACGAAAGGTTTATGGGCACAGTGGAAAAGCCTCACGCTGCATAACGGACTTCTGTGCAGGAAATGGGAATCAACAAACGGCAAGGACGAGCATTTGCAATTGGTGGTGCCTCGTTCAAAAATAAGGGATGTATTAAAAGCGTTCCATGATGGATCTTCTGGAGGACATTTGGGAATTAGGAGGACTTTGGTGAAGATCAAGGAGAGGTTTTATTGGTTGCATTGCAAATATAACGTCGAAGATTGGTGCCGGAAATGCACTAGTTGTGCAGCTGTCAAGGGTCCACAAACAAGAAGCAGAGGGGCGATGAAAATCTACAATGTTGGTATGCCTTGGGAGAGAATAGCCTTAGACATCGCTGGACCATTTCCAATCACTGATTCGGGCAATCGCTACGTTTTAGTGGTTATGGATTATTTTACAAAATGGCCGGAGGTCTTTGCCATACCGAATCAAGAGGCAGTAACTGTAGCCACGAAGTTGGTAAACGAGGTATTCACCCGATTCGGAGTGCCCTTGGAGATGCACAGTGATCAAGGACGGAACTTTGAATCCCAAGTTTTCCAGGAAACTTGTAAACTTTTGGGAATCCATAAGACTCGAACGACCCCTTATCATCCACAGTCAGATGGAATGGTCGAACGCTTCAACCAAACATTGGAGCGACACTTAGCAAAGGTGGTTGACAGCCATCAGAGAGATTGGGACACTTACATACCTCTCTTCTTGCTTGCCTATCGGACTGCTGTACATGAAAGTACCGCAAAGACGCCTGCATTTGCAAATTTTGGAAGGGAATTGAGATTACCGGCAGATCTTGTATCGGGCTGTCCACCTGGTGATTCTCGCACCGAGTTTAGCGATTACATAAGCGAGTTAAGGGCAAAAATGTTGGACATTTATGAGCAGATCAGGGAGGCCGGTCTTCAAGCTAGTGATCGCGCAAAGACGCGCTATGATCGACGAGCCAATTCTGTTGGGTTTGAAGAGGGGTCATTGGTCTGGCTTCATAATCCAGTCAGAAGGAAGGGAAAATCTCCAAAGCTGCAACCGAGTTGGGAAGGTCCTTACGAGATAGTCACGAAGATCAATGACATTACTTACAGAATTCGGAAGTCTTCAAGGAGCCCTTTGAAAGTTGTCCATATAGACAGGCTGGCGAGGTATTACGGCAGCAACGATGCTCGGGACGAGCGAATCTAAGAGGGGGGCAGTGTGACAGAAAACTCTTTACGTCAATGGATGGTTGTCAAACGTTGCCTAGAGATTGTAAATTTCGTCGTGAATTGTCAACACGAGTTGGTGTAATCGGTAAGGCGTGTGGATTACACCACAGAGACCCCGAGTTCGAGTCCCGCCGTAAACATGAAGTTTTTTAGTTGATGGAAGTTTTTGTGGAACTTTCTGGAAGCTTTTGGTGTGAAAGTAATGAAAAAAATCAAAGAGCGAGAAGGAGAATAAATAAAAATGAATAACGAAATTATTGGAAGATTCTGGAGTCATGACAATCAAAAAGAATAACGAAATTGAATGTTCCAGAACCTGACCGGGGGTATATAAGCGGAACTGCGGCTCACCGCTGGCAGTTGAGTTCTAAGTCTAAAGCGATTCGGAAGAAAAGGAAGAAGTGAGAAAGAAGAAAAGTGAGTGAAATAGTGAAGTGCAGTGAAATAGTGCAGTCAGTTAAGTGAGTTAAGTCAGCGTGAACGGCAAAGTTGTGTCAGTCGGCCGGACTCTGCTGGAGAGGAACGCCGATAACTTAACTCCGTGGACGCTGTAACTTAAGTGCAATAGAAAGTCTGAAAACCGGTATTAGTGTTTCATTTCATCCAATCCCGTAACCCAAGCCCGCATAGTCAGGAACGTGACGTCAGGCACGTAACAATACGTAATGCGAGTTGGTACGTTAGGTGCCTAGTTAAGGACAATTATGTAGGGAACATTAAACGTTTTAAAGTAAGCTATGATAATGATCTGAGTTAACAACGATGAAAATACAGTTGCAAAATTTCAAGTATGCAAACGGCCTAAGAAAGATATCGTTGAGAATTTCATTCGGAATTAAATTGGCACAAATTGTTTGTTGTATTTTTTCTACGGTGCCTTCGCATGGCAAGTGATATTAACGCAAGTCCCACGTGTATGGGAAATGATGTTGTGATGTTTAACCTAGTCTTCGTCTCGGGATTAATCAAGGTAGGTTAGGTATACCTAGTAGGGAAAAATAATTTCTCTAAATGTGATGAAGATTTTGAGAACCGATGTATGTATTTTGTTTCAAATTCTATGTAGCTTTTTTATTTAAATATTTTTGTAAAATATTTATATGTTTATTAAATTGGTTAAATACTTAATTTTGATGAGTTTTCAAATTATTAGAAGAGAGAAGCTAATTTTTTATTTCGTAAATTCGGTAATCTTTGTATTTGACTTACTTTATCCAAAATTTAAAAATATATTAAGAAATATATTATTAATATATTTAATTCTGGAAATTGTCGAAGCGACAGAAGGTATATATATTTTTTTGTCAAACAGTGAAATCGAAATCCCGTTTCCATTAAAAACAGAGACACAAAATATGTATGCTCGTTATTTACCTAAGGTACAAATTCTGGCACCAACAAGCGTAATACAGCGGTAATATGTTATTTTTATTTATCTCTGATTACCCCAGCTAAGAGAAGGGGTAATAGGAAACAAGGAAAATGGGTTACCAAAAATATGTTACCCGTTTAATAAAAAAAAAAAATGGTTTTGTTTTACGGTATTGTACGATTATGTCTTTAGGTCATTTCGATGGATCTTATAAAGCGTACTTATATTTAGTAAGACTAAAAAACATTTTTTTTTTATTTCAGTCTAAAGGTAAACTTGTACGAAACAGCTCAATTGAATGTAGATAATAATATCAGATTCAAAATTTAGTTTCAAAAGTTGCACTTAAAAAAAAATTAAATGTAACTTACTTAAAGGTTGGTATTTTTGTGTGTATCTATGTGACGAATAAACCCAAATTTTACTGTGTCTTTTTCAAAAATTCTTTCACCATTGGCTTGCTACATTCACCTCGAGTAGTATCAGCTATTATTTATTGTTATAAAAACAAAATATGATGATATTTAAATAACTCTCTGGATGGGATGGGGAGAGTTGGACTATTACTGATTAAAAAACACACACACACCCTGTTTATTTTTTTTCACAATTTCATTCGTTTGACTTTAATCGTGGTTAGTTTTCTACTAACAAATTTAAATCCAAATTAAATGTACCTAAATGATTTTTTTTTATTTAAATGACCATAAATGCGGCTTAGTTGTATTATCTAGAACATTCTTCACGTCTTATCAAAGAGTAGAATTACCGCATAATTGTGTTTGTTACACAATAATGACCAGTATAATCACGTACATAAGGACGTGTTTGTTATAATTAATACGATTATGTAATTAGTATCAATTATCGTCCATTTCACTTTATGAGGCTATAACTTTCAAAGTAACTGCATCACGTAAGCAAGCTTATTTAGTATTTTGTTTACTTCAAAAATGTTTTTATTTGAATCTAAGTAAGGTTAGTTTTTCTTTAACATTTACCTTTTTGTGAAGTTATTATTAGAACAAAATATATTTTTATATCGTAAATTATTAAGTATTTTCATTTTAAAAATAACTCAAATTCTTATAATGACTTTGCTAACCTAAACTGAATATTGAAATACATATCCAATTTTTAGTCTAAGAAATGTTGTCAAGGGTTTCTTCTCCATTGCTTAATTCGATAACCTGTAACTTAAAATGAAAATCATTACCGACCGGGTTCAAATGATCTACCCTGTAGGTTTTCTTACACAAGAATCCATATGGAGCTTTTGTCAAAACTCTAGTAATTATTTTTCTAATGAGGTTGAGCGGTAATCAATGCTGCCCTTCGACACAGAGGAGCTACGAGTTTCCGGCGCCTTCGGGTATTTTGGGGATTAGATTTGGATATAGATGGGGATAAGATAGATTGGGGATTTGGGTATCGGTGATGATGTTACTGACAATCAATGCAAGTATTGTAATATCATGCATTGTATATAGATAAGACTCGGCGGCCGAGTCATTCGTACCAAAGCATGGCTCTCAAACTTGAATACAATTATCCTATTTGTAGGTAAAGATATCCTACAATTATAAAGCAAAAAAGGCTTAATAGTAGGATATTATGGTTTGGAAAATTATTTGTAAGTCAACAACAAACCCTTTAGTTCTTCGAACACGCTTTGCAAAACAAGCACGAAAACCTAACAACACCATCAACATCATAAATAGCTTATTAATAAAAAAAAAATAGTTTAAAAAGCAATTTTTCTGAAGCTTGAACCACACACTACACGTTCGAGAGCACTTTTAATATCCGTAACTATATACTAACATCCCTGACCCTTTGATCACATAATCGCTCCCGTGTCACTTTGAGTGATGGAAAATTATTTTTCACTTCAGCGATACTTGATCCTTTGCCGGCTCCCCGTGATGTGAGATTTTATTGAAAAAATCTGCCCTAATTTTATTTATAGCGGTTTTATATTGTGCCATCAATATCTTTGAATATTCTCATCTTGGGTTTCTTTTTTGGATTTTCGATATTGGATTTTTGTAGCGGGAGTTTAGGGTTTAATTTTCTATGTTTGGCGTGTAGCGCAATTATAAAAGTATTATTCTAAGTATGTTTTTGTCATTTTAAGAAGTTGTTGTGCCTGGATAACCACTATATACCACATAAATTTGAATTTTTAATGTAATTTGTAGGAAATAATATGTGCTACGTAACTTTATAGGGAGCTTGAAATAAAGATGGTGAAAAAAGGTCGATTGTTTAGTGAGTGCTACTGTAATAAATTTTAACAAAGTATACTTCTTCATCTTTGTTTTTAATTTTGAAAGCGAAAGGTGAAGATTGTATTTCAAAAGCACCAATTCCCTTGGACTATCGAGACAGTATCGTTATACAAACATACATACAATTATGGAATAAGCAAATCAAAACTTCCGCAGATCGCATGAAACAAATTTATCTACAATAAGGAATAAACTAAGTTCTCAATTATACTTCCATTCTTGTCAATACAGAAGAAGTATCAAGAATACTATGCTTATAGATCCTTGGTAGATGATGCCATTTTTTTTAAAAAGAGTAACGATGGAGTTTCTTGCTCGTTCTTCTCCATTCGAAACTACAATTTGGAACGAGCACCTAGCTTCACTGACGAACAGACTGACAGACTACTATTCTATTTTGACGTTTCAAAAGTACCTTTTTATGGTTTAGTTGGAATAAATGATTTTGATTTGATTTGATTTGATTTGTAGCCTGACAGTTCTTATTAAGTACTAAACAATGCGCATTTTCTTTCTCACCGGATTAATTAGGCAAACATGCTTACTCGGTGGTAAGCATTCGGCTCTGCCGACACCTTCAACCAAAGGACAGTATATGGTCAGGCTGTTGGGGGTTAGGATTGGAGGATTCGGGATTTGGGGATTTGAGAGGGCTGTGGAGGGAGAGAGGGAGATTGGGTTTCAATTAGATGGAGAAACACGACGTTGCGATATTATCTCGCAGCATGATTATAATCATACTAGATAAATGTAAATTAATGTACCTTATCATACACTCTCACTTTTCAGAACAAGTTGGAGAATTTATTATCATCACACTCTAATTTAGATTTCTTTACTTACTTATTAAAATTACTGAAAAAACAAAATAATACTTTTCTCCAATCTGGAATTGTAGATCTATTGCAAGAATTTATTTTAAAAGATTTTAATAATCGACTCAATAAACACAAACAAAAGGCGAAGCGGCAGATCGAAAAGATACTTCGTACTACTTTATCAAAAACAAAGGTTTGATTGGCCTGTCCGGAGACAAAGAGACGCCCTTCTAATTCCACCTACATTTTTCCTTAACAGAACGCTGGCTAGTCAATTACGTAGCTTTATTTCTTTTAGCGCTGCACAGTCCCAATGGAATGGAAATGTTTGAACACTAATAAGGAAAATTAAAACGTACAATGATTTGTTTGAAACATGTAAGTAAAGTAATTAAGGATTTAAAATGCGACACCATTGTCCGACATGGCGTTAATGTTTTGTGTGTTAAGGCGTTTTGGTTGAATCGCCGTGGAATTTTTTTTTTTTTTTTTTTATGTAATAGGTCGGCAAACGAGCAGACGGATTACCTGATGGTAAGCAATCAGCGCCGCCCATGGACACTCGCAACGGTGGAGTTACGAGTGCGTTGCCGACCTTTCAGGGATTAGGGATTTGGAGATATAGGGATTGAGGAGGGATTGGGGAAGGGGAAGGATTGGGCCTCCGGTATTAACTGCTGTATAAAACAAAGTCGCTTTTTTTTCTGTCCCTATATTTCTATTTATACTTACTTAAGTAAATCTTTAAAACGACGTAACAAATTTTGATGCTTCTTTTTAAAAGATAGAGTGATTGAAGAATATCCTTTATATACTCGTATGTATAGTAACATTCATTAAATAGTAGAGAAATTTAGTATCGCCATTGCACTAGTGCGGAGCTGGTGCGGGTAGCTAATTCTATGTACATATAGGTATAGATACCTACTATATTTTATGTTGGTTTGAATAAAAATTATTAAGTATGCTTTTCGACCTCAATCCTTTCTCAATATTTGGCTAACACAAAACGTTTATTAATGTGATAAATAACAAATACAAAATGTAGATTTTATATGGCAAAAAAAAATCCAATATATTTTCTGCTAAACTTAAGCATACAAGTTCGTTCTAAGTCCCATGGACATAGTAAATGTAACGGTGGGCTAGTTTTGTGGGAACGTCGTTTACTCGCTAGGCTATTTTGTTCTTGTTCATTACAGACATATTCCTTTGAGACAGCTTGTAGCTTATTAAATGAAAAAAGGAATGTCCTAGTACAGTTTATGTTCATCTAGAAACTAAGAGTTATTTTTTGTTTTCACAAAGGTTATTACTAGCTAACGTTATGAAATTATATATCTATCGAGTATATTATATTACCTATCTGTAATATTGTTTCATGATGGCAGTTTTAGTACAAAAAGATGATTGTATAGTAAGTACCATGTCAACTAACTACAGTACAGTCTTGGAAAAACAATCTTGTGTTCTATAGATCCTTTATCGAGAAAGGCTATTTAAAAGGCTAAAACAATTAGGATCCAACCAACGTTCTTTAGTATCTAGTTCCTTATATAATATTTGTATTATAGGTAAAATAATGATCATTCAAAAACGAAAAAAATGCCCTTCTTAATAAAAACACTGAAACCCATCAAAAGTTACCAGGAACCCATGGACGTCAGAACGGATCGTCGATTCAGAATCGTAAATCATTCATATAGCGTAATATCAATGGAAATCCCAGTTATCCAAATAGACAGCGTAAGCAATATTTAAAACTACCCCCTATATAAAACTTGGCTGCTTCTAGCAAATGTCACCAATTTGGGAGCTAAAACGTCACAGTCGGGATGTTCCGATCAGAATTGCAAATGTGAGAGTAAATTCACAAAGAATACACGAAAATTATGCGGGACCGGTCAGAGCCGGTTTTATTCGTGTTACATACGGAACCCTGGCGGTTAGGGGTCGAAATGTAAATTTATTGAAAGGTACTCATTACCGCTTTTAGCTAATGAGTTTAAGTGATATTTTAAATCCGTATCTGTTTGGTGTGGATGATTTGTTTTAATTTATATCTTTATCAGGAGCCTTGTGAGAAATTGATCCATTTTATTTTACGCTTGGTTTTCTAAATATTGGTTTGATAACTCTATAGGTATGGTGCAGGACAAAAATGATTACTGAAGCTCAACGATACCAGTGTAAAGCAGGAATTTTAAGAGACATGATGCAGTTTGTAAAAAAAATGGCAAGGTATGCTTCGGCGCGAATGGCCGGCTGGACAAGAGTCATACCACGCAGTCCGGTCCAGTTTAGTACCTTCATAAAAAATCTGCGTGAATCAGTGTTGTGTTTGGCGTTGTGAGTAAGGTTACCGGAGGCCCAATTCTTCTACTGCCCCCATCCCTACCCAATCCTTGAATCCACAACAACTCTTAACGTAGAATGCCGGCAACACATTTGTGACTTCTCTGATGTTGCGGGCATGCCGATTGCTCACTATCAAGTATTCAGTCTGCTCGTATGTTGCTGTATATAAAATTAAACTTTTTTATATAAACTTCTCACTTATCAATAATAGTCGTGTTTTTGATAAAATGAACTGGGTTATACCTTGTTGGTATAAAATAAACAAAATCACAAAACAACCATCAGCAATTTTGACGTTACCAGTTTAACAAGACCTTTTACCGTGACCGTTGTCCGATACATTTTATATGAAAACTGGACCTCTCTACGGCTACTGTACGTTTCAATGAATCTGGTTGTTTGTTCAGCTACGTCAATGGTACTTATAAATACCATAATAATATTAACCGATATTACATTATGTTATGTCAAGTATTTGTTCACTTGAGCGTGGCAATTGATTTTGCCTGCTTTATTATAATTTTAATTAATTAGATTATGTTTAATAATTAATTCGATGACCATTATCCAAAAAATGCTTGATTAATTTTCGTCCATAAATTTGAACTTGTGTGAACTGGTATTTCATTTATTATTTGGTTGATTTTATTACGAAATTTTATGTTAAAAAAAGTGGTTTGGATTCACGATTTGTGTAAAACAAACTGTTGATAATGGAATATGATACAAATTTGAATTTTTGGAGTCCCAATGCCACGAACCCCTTTATTCTTTCAAATTTCTTGAAAATAAAGTAATACTGGCGTAAATTAAGTGAAAAACGCTCTATAGCTTTCGTAGTAATTCGGCAGCGCGACGTCGCCGCGACGTGTAAGTAGGGTTTTTCAATAAATTCAGTATCTTTGACGATAGTTCAACAGAGCATTTTTGTAACTCCTTTATTGCCACAAGTGTCTGTAACTCCTTTATTGTCATAAGCAACGTCGATGGCTTTACATCATCAGCCTATAAGTACTGAGCAAAGGTCTATTAATTGTGGGAGAGCAATTCTTCGGCACGAATGGGTCGGCTCGACCGGAGCGATACCACGGCCTCACAAAAAACCGGCGTGAAACAACCACAGCGTTGTGTTTCGCCGTGTGAGTGAGGTTACCGGAGGCCCTTCCCCAATCCCTAAATCTCCAAATCCCTAATCCTTAAAAGGTCGGCAACGCACTCGTAACTCCTCCGTTGCGGGTGTCCATGGGCGGCGCTGATTGCTTACCATCAGGTAATCCGTCTGCTCGATTGCCGACCTACTACATAAAGAAAAAAAAAATCTTTGCTCATAGAAAGCACGTATTACTCGGAAAAAGTCACGCTGGTTCTTGCCAGATTTAGAACTATACCCTAATGCATGAGAAGCGGGCGACTTAACCTCTGGGCCACAAAGACATTGGTTTTACCATTAAGTGAACTGGCAGCTCGTTAAAAAGCAGCTCCTTCAAAAAATATTAATTTGATTGGACACCAAATTTTTTATTAAATTAACAACAATAACAGTATTTATTAAAATATTTCAAGATGGGAAAATAACTTCTTCGTAAGAAACTGTTACAGTTTATAATACGTATTATGTATAGGTCCTAAATGTTTCGAAAGATAGATTTTAACTCCACATTTATTTTCACCAAAAAATAAAAACAAGGGTTTCAAGCTACAGTTTACGTAAAAGCATTACAGACCCATCTATTTTCTATAACTAATTTATCTTAATATACGTCCAAAGACCAACAATTTAGAAGAACTTAGGCCCGTCAGAACATTAGTCTGAAAACACTAAGGTTTATTCAGGTACAATAGTAATATAAATTTAGTCTTGTAGGCAGTTAGAAAAGTTTTGGACAATCAATAAATTTTGTTATTGATGTGCGAGTGTTTAATAAGTATACCTATATGTATTGTTTTGTACACATAAGTACATTATTGGGGACGTCACAAATTTAATATAAATTAAAATGGGTTACATTGACTGGATTATATTGATGTTAGTAGTTTTTTTGGGACAAGTCGGCAGACAAGCAGGCGAATTACCTACTTGAGAGTTAGCAATCGGCGCCGCTCATAGACACCTGCAGCACCAAAACAGTTACGTGTACATTGCCTGCTTTTTGAGGATACCGGTTTCGTCTATTTTAGGTTGGGAAGGGATGGGAAAAGGTGGAGGAATTGGGTTTTCGGTAACCTCACTCACACGGCGAAACACGGTTATATGCTGTGGTTGTTTCAAGCCGATTTGCATGAGGCCATGGTATCATGCAGGTCGAGCCGACCCATTTGTGTCGAAGCTTGGCTCTCTTACACTCAATATGTAGTGCGTATTTTTACGTACATACACCGTATTGGGACCGTATTTATCTCAAAACGGTTTGTAAATTTATATATTTAACCACCATAGTTATGACTTCTCATTATTAGGGGAATTGAATTCTCTATTTCGAACAAAATGATTATTTTTAGAACATGGCACTAATGAAATATAAGAATACAAATAAAAAATACTACACTATGACTTCGTGCTTAGCAACTGTACACGATTATCGCGATTAATAAGGCACCATTGATATAATATTATTTAAACAGTATTAAAAGTCCCTCGATAAACCAGAAGACAGACAAATATTTAATTAGAACAAAAACAACTGAAGGCATACATAAGTATATACCCTAAAGTGTATACTTGAGGTTACCTGGTAGGGAATGCCTTCGGGCATTAAGTCCACCTTTGTTTGTATTTTTTATGTACATAAAGTTTTAAATAAATAAATAAGTCAACTTTCAGACGTGGCCCTAAAGGGCTCATGTTCACCCGGATTTGCAAGGTAAGCGCAGTAAGGCACCGAAGCCTAGAACAGGAGATGGGTTTTTAGTCAGTAAGAGTCTGACATTCTCTCTCGCTACACCGCGAGTAAAAAAATAGAAACTACATGTTTAAAAGGCCTGTTATGTAAAACTCTTAAAACACTTGCACTACTAAGACAAACTCAGTCAATCAGGAGACAGGAAAATATTGCATCAAAAAACCATTGAAAACATAGGAAAATAAGTAAGGAGTTGGTTATATTACAGCCGTATTTAAAAATATTTTACGCAATATTATCACATCCCTAAAATAGAATATAAGTTAAAAATAAAGTTCAATAGTTGAAATACGTACTGCTGCAAAAGTCTCAATCAATCAACAGACAGACAAACATTATAAGAACAAACAAGTGAAGACATAAGTCAGCACTTGGCCTTATTTCACCCAGATACAATATAATAAGGCCACTAACTTTGCTATTTCAGTAATCGTCAAGACAAATGTTGAACATTCGTCTCATGATATCGTAGACCCGTGTTTTGTCTGCGAAGAAGAAACATGAAGTATTGGATCGTTTTTGGAGTAAGCAGAAGTGGTGCTTGGAGTTAGATTTATTTGTGGAGGCGTTTATGTTTTTGTTTTGTGCCGAATAGAATTGTAGGAGTAAATATGAATTGAAAATGAATATCGTAATTGCTAATATTGCTATTAATAAAATGAGTTTGTGCGAAACTGAAAAATAACTATAGTATAAATACTCAAAAAGTCTATACATTTTCCGATGAATAAAATTAAACAGAAACTGTATGTATTATTGTCACATAGATACACATAGATACTTTAGATGTCATCGATTCATTCTGTCGATTGGACAGCTGACAAATTGAGTTACTAGTCGACACACACGTACACATACACACACATATAACGAAATTGTCAAGTACATTATAGTTGTCTGAAAGAAATCGCCTTGTGTAATAAGACAGTATTCGACAACAGTTTTGTATGAAAAACAGAAATGTGTCGTCATCACCTTTTTGGGTCACACCAATAATAATCTAAAATTCAGTATATCGTCAGATCTATCACTGAAGTGGAATTATTTTTTAATATTTTAATTGTGTTGAAATCTTGAAGGCATTTATTTTAAATTTTTTATAAGATACACGTGTTTTATTTTGCGTGTGTGTCACAAAATATGTATAAATAAATCAATACTAGGGTACTCTAAACAAAGGAATGCAGGGTTTTTTTTTTGTGAGGGGAAAATCATCAAATTACTTCTCCCGCCCAGGGCCGGGCAGGAGGGAGTGTCAGACTCTTACTGACTAAAAACCCCCCTGTTCCTTCTCCTGCTCTGTGCCGAGGTCGCGGTACCTCATTGCGCTTACCCCGCAACCCCGGCTAAGGAATGCAGGGTGGCTTAGTAGGCGAGTGATTGGCTGCTGACCAACGTGTACAATGAAATTCTCTTCCCGCATAAATTTATTTCTGAATGTCGTGCCATAATAGAATTATATATTTATAAATATACTCACGTAAATATCCCATATAGGCTGGTATGTGCAGCAAATCATAGTATGGGATAAAGTTTAATAAAAAAATTACGTAAATATTAAAACCTTTTTATTCCATACCTTTATGAGTATACATATTCTTGCTTGCAATATTATAATTACGAGTAAAAAAACGCCTTTGATCTCTTTCGAGAAATACCAAGTAAAGTTAGAATAAATAATAACAATGCTAATAAAAAATTCATATGCGTTTAAAAATATAAAAGCGTAATCAAAAAAATATTAGGTAGGAGTCAAATTAACAAACTCCAGCCAGCTCAAACAACGTGAGCTTATTAAAAATTCGTTGGAAAAATCGTATCGAATTTAAAATAATTAATCCTTTTTATATTCAACTTGGTAATTACTATCATCCTCGCGAGACTTGAATAAATAATTTTCTTCATTAAAACACGAAAATAGCAAATACGTACATAATTAGGTTTTTCGAAGAATGTGTATAATTATGATTACTTACTAAAATAATTTGCTTTTAAATATTACCTTATGGCGATGGTTGACTAACAAGAGCTTTAAGGTTAGATTTTATGACTAATTAGGATTATTAGAGTTTTTAAATTAAGAAACTTTTTTTTTTAATTGCCTATTACTTGCGTACAATCGATGCGAATGTGAAAAAAACACGATATGTTGTGTGGCAACGTAGCTTAAAGCAGGACAAGGAATAGTGTTGTTTTTAGTTAGAAAGAGTCTGACATCCTCTGATCCAGGGAGGGTCAAACAACATGAGCCGTGGGCGCATCGACCTGAGGCAACCACCACAATGTTTTAGAAAAGCGCTTTCAAATGATACCAAACATATTTATTTTAACTTAATTTTTTTACTCTGAATGTTTTGTCCGCTAAAGGACGCCACATTAGATTTTGTGATACCCCAAACGTCGGCCGGACCGTCCACCGTCTAGTTAAGACGTTTCTAATGATATGTCATTTCTCTAATTCTGATAAGTAGTTTAGTAGTTACGAGGGAACAGATGAACATACATACATACATAGCCTGTAAAAAAATCATAACCGTCCTTTTGCTTTGCCGTAGTCGGGTAATGAGACATATAAATAAATGGAACTGTAGGTGGATTGTAACCTTTTGATATCCCTTTGGAGGCCAATATAAAAGCGAATTATGTAAGTTTAACAAAATTTGTGACTAAAAATATTTATACATTATTACCAAAGAAGCAGTCACGCTACCGAACCCATATCAAAGATCTGTCATAAGAGTTTGTATTCCCAAATGAATTAGTTATTTCGATGTTTCAACATACAAACAAGTTGTAAATTAACGATGGAGCTCTTTACGAAAATACGTCGCATATAATAACATTATGTCTATGTGAAAGGAATATTTTGAAGGTAATGTGCTCTGATTTGTTTTGAAGTATGCATGTTATCTTTAGCTTTATACTAATTCAGCTTATACATATATGGAGGTTATTAAACTTCATCGATTAATGTATACTGGGTTTTATTTGCAAGATACAAAAATTTTTATTTTGAAGTTCACCGGCAAACAATTACTGTTCACTTTCATTGGTTGGGAAACTGCTTGCTGAGTAATGTTTGTTCCATTCTTACAAGTAATAATAACTCTTTGTGTGATCTGCATATTGTTGTTCCAGGTCTCGGAAAGATGTTTTTTTCTCTGTGATAAAACGGTAAACGAGCAGACGGATTAACTGATGGTAAGCAATCAGCGTCGCCTATGGATACCCGCAACAGCGGAGGAGTTAACGTTACGAGTACGTAACAGTCCTTTTGGGATTAGGGATTTGGAGATTTTTTGGGATTGGGAAGAGTTGGGCGAGGGGATGGATTAGGATTCCGGTCACCTCACGCCGGTTTTCTGTGACGCAGTGTATCACTCCGTATGTATAGGAGTATATCAAGCATAGGAGAATATCCTAGAGAGGCAAGGTTTTCGGGAAAATATAATTAAGGAAAAAAGAAAAGTTTTTTATGATTGGAATGTAATTGTGTAAAAAAGGTAAATATGATTGGAATTATATATGGGTATGTTAAGTAACTAACGATTATTAATCAGCGATAATTACAGAGTCCGTTACTGTCTCCTTGCAGTGTTTACCTTTATTCTAATTATCGGACAACATTTCGTTTTTCGCCATAGACTTTATGTTAACATCTCAAACTTTTTTAACTATACTAAAACGTCAATCAATTTGTCCAAAGCGGATAAAGCATGCTCATATTGACAACGAATTTAATAACCCACCCCAATGGCCACCCTCACAATCTTCCGACCCTCATATTTTCGACCCCACCAACTTGGCCTTGAGGCTAAGCACCTGTCTATGTTTGCACTAACATTTTTGCAAAACTACCAACGCAATATTCTCATAAACTTCTGAGCAAATTTTGATAAATTTGATTTTCGTTGACTCTAAAGGGAAAAATAAGCTTTAAAAGTATATCAGGTGCTAGTTTGCAGCGAGGTGCAATGTGAAGCTGATGTATGAAGAGACTTCATTTGGCGAAGATTCGTGTTTTTTGGGTAATCTAGAATTTTTTAGTGTGAAAAAATGTTGTATTTTTAAGGACTATGTAGGATGTGCAGTGAACTCTTGCTTTTTTGGCGTGTGCAATTTAAAAATTATTAAGAAAATGAATTAATGACAAATGTTGTTTTAAAATTTTATGTTTTTTATTGACTTCTATTCATGAAAAGCGAGAGAGGACACAGTGCACGACCTACACTAATAGTTCTCACATAACAGATGGAGCGAATGGCCCCCAGGCCCCCATATAATTGTTAGCCGTTGAACTAAAACCGACCAAAAAGGCCCGTTTGTCTTTTGTTCTTATCGCTCCATTGCGGGACGTGACTTCTAGATCAGATTAACAAAAATTCTTTCTTCTGACTTGCATTCTATGCAATTGCGTTAAGACTTAAAATATTTTTGGCAACCGCAAACGCAAAATTGTTTGCGAGGTTAGGATAAAGGAATGATCATGTGTTTTATGTTCGGAGGTGTAAGGGCCATTTTCGTATGTGTTAGAAGTAAATAAGGTAGTCGTAAGTGGCCGTCCGCTGACAGATGACGACACTGTGAAGCTCTTTCTTGTTTTCTTGGTCCCTTAACTCGATTTAGGTAAATGAAAGCTTTGACTCGTGTCATCTGTTAGACAGAGATGAAACTATACACCAGAGAAGGACGAACATATCGACCCTTAGAGTAATCGCTTGGAAACTGAACTTTGCCAAATTTGTAAAATTGGAGTTCAATTTTTGTTTTTTTTTACGTTTTGTGAGAAATTGTCAATAAGTCTGATTTATTGTGTTCTGTTCATTGACTTTGTTTGTACTTTTATGTTTCGGTGTTGATTCAGGAATCAGCATTCAATAAATAAACGTGTTGTGCATACGAATACAGAATTTAATGGCTTAGTAATAAATTTTGATTCAGTTAATCTCGGGTCTGAAATATGAATTTTAAAACTAGCAATAAATAGTTATGTGTAAATATTTTATTCTTTTATTTATGACATAAAAAATATCAAATAAAATATAAATGTTTAACAAAATAAATATAATGCTATAAAGAGTTCTCAAAAAGTCTGGTCGACGTAACTCGTAACCTGGTGGTTTGGTTTGTTCTTCGGATAGAGGATTAGCATTGCCTGACAACGTGGCAATCCTTCTGGAAGTTTCTCCATTGACATCGATGTGGATAAACTTTTCGAAGCAATTTAGATTATATATTTTATTTTAACATCATAGAAGTTAATTTAGTATCTTTGTGTATACCTATATAATCCGAACTAATATTATAAATGCGAAAGTAACTCTGTCTGTCTGTCTGTTTTTTCTTCACGTCAAACTACAGAACCGATATGTGTGAAATTTGGTACAGACATAGTTTGGAAGTCAAGAAAGGACATAGGATAGTTTTATATACGGAAAATGCCGCAGGAGCGGCTGCTTCTCAAAAATCACGCAAGATCAGGAACTATGTGGGCAAAACCAAAAATCTGCAGACACTATTCCATGCCAATGAAGTCGCGAGCAAAAGCTAGAATTTAATAATGTCATAAATATACATTTATTTTTATATGATATTCGTTATTATAAAATGAACTTGTCTCTATGTACTATGGCTTATAAAATAACCAATAGCAAACTGAAATGATAAAATAGGATTTCATACCCAACCCTGTACGAGGGGAATCTACAATTGTATCAACCTGAGCTTCTCACAAAATCCGTTTGCGAATATGCGGACACATTAAAATCGATAGCCGTTCTAAAATTTGTATTGGAATAATATGATAGAAGATGCAAACTGCATTGATTCTTTGCATGAAAAGGGACTTTTATACTTTAGGAAAATTTTGATACTGTTTTTGGACTGTTCTAGAACTAATGTTACGACCGTATTTATTGGTTATAGTTGACTTGTTTCCTATAGAGAAAGTAGCCATTGCAGTGTAGTTTGGCTGCACAGTTGGCGCAGTGGCTGGGCAACTGGTTGCCGTATAACATGTTGCGAGTTCGATTCCCGCACGGACCAAAACTTTGTGTGATCCACAAATTGTTGTTTCGAGTGTGGTGTTTTGTGTATGTGAATTTGTATGTTTATAAACGCACCCACGGTACAGGAGAAAGTCGTAGTGTGGGGCAACATTTTAAAAGTGGTCGCCTGTCATGGATTTTAATTTCTGTTGAGTCATTTACGGTTTTCAGAAGTCTTCTGCAAAAGGGCCAAATCGCCTATAAAATATTTTCGAAATATTTGCCTGCATTTTGATTAAAATAGCCTATGTGTTAATCCAGGGTATCACCTATTAATATCCAAATCGGTCCAGCCGTTTTTACATGAAAAAATAACAAAAATCCATGCAGACATTCTCACAACTTTCATTTATGTTATTAGTAGGATTAGGTTCATAATTCTTTACTACTCCATTATACTATACAATGCATTATATCGATCACAATGTTAATAAAATAAAACATAACTAAATATCGTGTCGTAACCTGTAAACGCCATACTCGATATGATGGTAAACCAATATAACAGGATGGGTTACGATCATCCCTTCTTATTTGCTTAGCTGAGCATTTTCGATGTCGCTTCATGTCGACTGAGGGTTATACTCCAAATTGTCGATAATGTTATTAATATTTATACGATTTGAATATTTCTTTTTGTGGTACTCCGGATTATTTGTAACTTAATTAATATAATTAATTACTGAAGTATTGGTGACATAGCAAATGCAAAGAATATGAAGTGTAATGTAAAATAAATAAAACCAATTACTTGAAATTAGGTTTTTTATGTGATATGGTACTAACCTTTTGGTAAGCATTCGGCGCCGCCCACGGATACCCGCAACCGGAGAAATAATAACCACTTCGCTGTTGTTTTGGGGATAAGGGTTTTGAAAAGATTAGGGAGAGATAGGCCCTCCCTATTTCTCCCTAATCTCTCAATCAAGAGTCCAAATAATCAATAAAATGTGCAATTCTATAATTACATATTACATTAAATGTAAAACATATTATAAATAATAAAAATAAAACAGTAACTATAAAGGATTTGTATAATAAATAATACATCATTATGAATAAAAAGAAGCGAAAACATCTCGTTCACAATAATTATCTTCGATGTAACAGGAATGGTACAAACAAATAATGATACGCGTCTGCATCAGAAAATGCACTTTTAAATTTTATAGTGGGAAAATCGGTTCTCTTTAAAGGAAAATATGTACATAATATATGTAGAAGGATTTTAATTGATTAAAATATTTTTATTTACCGATATTTCGAAAGACCATATTAGCCTTATAAAATGATTTTATTGTAACACTAGCTACACTCGCGCGGTTTCACCTGCTGCTCGGCTCCATTTGATCGTAGCATGATCTTTTATTGCTCATAGCACTCAGGAACATTGTAGCTATCTATCAGTGAAAGAATTTTGGCAAAAGAAGAACCCCTACATAAAATCTCACAAACCTGCAAACTTACAAACTTACAAACCTACAAACTTACAAACTTACAAACATACAAACTTACAAATTTTACCTCTTTATAATATTAGTATAGACTGAGTGTATAGAGCGACCCACATCGGCTTCGCATGGTTGCAATGCCAATACTTTAATTTCTCCACTATTTAATGAATGTTATTTATTAAACATAATATAATCTTACTTCTTCAATCCCTCTATCTATTTTAAAACTCTCCACTCCAACGGCTTATTTACTAGTATATTTTAGGGGTACAATATCAAATTTAAACTAAAGAGTCAATTTGCCACTAAAGGTGTGCAAAGCATTTGCAATATTTTCAAGTTTTGTAATGTTACTATATTATGTTTAATGTAAATTGTACCATGGCCTTACAAAAAACCGGCTTTAAATTTGCGTTGCGTTTCGTTGTGAGACTGAGATTTACCATAGACCCAATCCTTGGATAAAACTACCTCTGCACGAACTTCCTATATGTATTCTTTCCATATAATTATACGAACTCACCAAATTAAAAAAAAGTCGCCCTAGGTAGCGTGGCGATTAATAAAATCTTCTCCATGGGGGGATATCCATTTGGTCAGCAGCGGGCTCCTAAAAGCTGACAATAATATTGATGAAGATTATGATATCAGTACATAAATACATACAAACCAATCTTTCAAAATAATCTCCGGTACTATCTATGACCCTATAGCAAGTACTTTATGGACCTTTCAATCATATTGAGAATTTATGCATCACTTCATCAATATACGCAAACGAAGCTGAATATTTTATTATATATGACGTACCACAGTTTATTACATACGTTCTTATACATATGCATATACTTATACACTAGCTATACGGCTCCATTTAATCGTAGCGTGATGTTTTATAGCCTATAGCACTCAGGAACCTTGTAGCTATCTATCAGTGAAAGAATTTTGGCAATCCGACCAGTGGTTCCAAAGATTACCCCCTACATACAAACTTACAAATTTTACTTCTTTATAATATTATTATAGATATCAAGCTATAAAAAGGAGTGGGCCGGCTCGACCAAAGTGGTACCACTACCTCACAGAATACAGGCATGAAACAATGCTTGCGTTTTGTTTTCCTATGTAAGTGAGATTACCAAAAGCCCAATCCTTCTTCTCATCCTAAACCCCAAATCCCCAATCTACAAATCCCTTACAACTCACAAAAGGCCGCATCGTACATGTGACTCCTATTATGTTTCAGATGTCTATTGGTGGTGCCGATTGTTTATGACTTTTGAATGGATTCATAACTAATAATTATAAGTTTGAAATCGCCAATCCGTCTTAGGCAACCATGGTGATTAATGCTCAAACCTCTTTCGTCTTAGAAGCGGAATTAGCTCATCAATGGCCATTTATAGGCTGGAGTCGATGACGAATAATGTTCAGAGAAAATAGACTTTAATGCACTCTAGAATAAAAGTTACATTACTATGCAATCAGTATGCATAATACTTTTGCAACTGCGGTATCCAATTCCCTCGACAAGAAACATAACTTTTGGCAAAGTTTAATACATTTCATACTATACAAGATCTATTAAACTACCCCGAACTCTATTTTCTCTAATTAAGAACATAATCTACTATCTTAACTTGAAGATTGAGCGTCGTATTCTCAGAAACTAATCTTACACGTGCCTTCATTACAAACTAATTAGAGATAAGCAAACTATTAATAATAACTAAAAACTAACATGTCACACCACTTTGTCACATATTAGTGGTTAGAAAGTCCTTACCAAAGCTTCAAAAGTTAAAACTTGTGAGGGCACAACCCTAGAATCTGTTAACGAATACTTGATTTCAGAAATTTCAACCTTATGTCTAATGTATTTAGAACAAATCATTCCAAATTCGAATGCATTATACAATTTGTTGGACTAATTCGAATACCATTTTAACTTTGCCGACAAAAAATAAATTTAGAGACCAATTTACGCGTTATGCTTATCGGAATAAGGTTATTGTAAAGTTTGCTGGAGTGTTAAATTATTTTGGGTTAAGCATTAACTATGGGCGCTCAGTGAGATCCGTTTTGAAACCCAATTTGCATGTAAATTCATCGAAGTCGGTTCAGATTAACTTTAGGATTGGGGTTATTGAACGCACTTCAGGTTTTGAATTGTGACAATTTTTAAATTTACACTTAAAGTATTATATAGTTTAAAATGAAATTGATCTCTATTTCAATCATTTTAAAAAGAGAATATTCATCATTCGTTCTGATTGGTTATTGACAAGCTTCAACCAACCAATTAACTGAAACGTCACTCTAGATTCTAGACTGTCAAAATTGGAACGAAATTGATTTTGAATTTAAATGATTCCCATATTTTCTATAAACTTTTTAACGGACTTATGCTTTTCTAGTAAAGTTATAAAATTAGGTACATGCAATTTTGAAATAAAATTTACTTTTGACGATCTTATAAGTACAATGCGATCGAAACTTATTTAAAATTTAAATTACACCAACAACTTTGAACAACTGACTCAAATTTCTTTCTTTAGTGACTATTGTGAGACGTACCTACTAAATTAATTAAAAATAACGACTTACTCACGTGAGATAAACGAGAAAAGCTCTACTAGATTCAAGACAAAACGGGACTCTTATTCATGTTGTTGTTCAATTAATTCACGATAGAGGGTCGTTATTTTTAATAAATTCTCAAATCTTAACATTCCCGATGTTACTATCTCACACTTACAAACTTAATATATTTTATTCAAGTTGCGTATAGGTCGTAAGCAAGATTTACGCGTGTCCCTTCTAAAAACAAGCCACCAACATGGCGGTGGCGTTTGGCCAATGTTTTGCCAATCCTGACCACGTTATTTGCTTAGGACATCAAACGATGGCAAACATTTGTTTTTCATTCCAAATATTTGTTTTCACTGTCACTATTTGTGTATCGTATATTGTTTTCTACTGTTTATCTTCATTATAGATGCTGTTTTGAAGTGAGCGTTTGTTTTGATATAGAATAGGTTAGGTTTGGTAAACTAGTTTTTGGACGAAATAATTTATTTGTATTTTGTTATTTAGTGAGCAGGATTATAAAACATTTGAGATATTCATTATCCTGATATTAGCTGATAGTTTGTTGTCGGTATAGTCAGGAGGTTAAGGCTCCTCACAAATAAAGACGCGGTTTAAAATCTGGCTACTACGATTGTTACTTTCCCGAGTTAAATGTAGTTTCTAAGATAATTTCGACTCTATTGGCACATGGTGAAAGTAAAACATCATGAGGAAACCCGGACTGATAATATCTAATTATGAGTTTTAAATCGCCAATCAGTCTTGAGCAAGCGTGGTTATTAATGCTCAAAATCTTTTCCGTATGAGAAGAGGACTATACTCAGCAGTGGGCACTTATCGGCTGATGATGTGTGGGATGGGTGATCCTGATAATGATATTAGTTCCCGTTTTAGTTTGTAAATACTTTGTTGTTATACTGGGTGTGATTTTTATGATGAGTGATTACAAATTGAACTTCGGGCAATTTTTTTTTAAATTTTTGTTTTTTCATTAACTGCAATGTTGTTGCAGTAACTGGACCAACGACTATTGTGCAACGTGTCACCGTTTTTATTCTCACACGAAACAATTCTTTGTGCGATCCACAAATTGGTGTTCCGGGTCTGGACGTGATGTGTTTGTGAACTGAGTTTATCATATCATAAAGTGTTAACAAAATATAATACTAAATTTATACAGATTTTATGAAGTTGTCTATGTATGGTAGAAACAAACCACTGGAGATTGCATACACAACCCACTTTTAATTTTAAATGTTACTATGCTATTAAATATAATCTAAGTGAAAAGTTCAGATAAATAAATAATAATATTATATTAAATTAAAAACAGTTCTCTTTTACTCTCCAATTTTGCTGTGCCCATCAGAGTGCAAAAAAATGTCATCATCATCATCATCATCATCAGCCTATAAGTGCCCACTGCTGAGCAAAGGCCTCTTCTCATACGGAGAAGGTTAGAGCATTAATCACCACGCTTGCTCAATGCGGGTTGGCGATTTCAAACTTATAATTAGAAATTATAAGTCAAAAAAATGTATTTGTAATATATTGTATGTAAGTACGTACAACCTAAGCTCATGTTATGAAATGAAAAAAAAATGAGTATTAAACATTGAGATACAGTTGAAAAATTAAAAAAAAATCCTGAGAGGTTTATAAAAGGATTATTCATGAGAATATAAATTAAACTACAAACATATTCGCAAATTAGTATCCGAAAATAAAAATCCATATTAATTAGACTCTTAGAATATATATTACACAAAAAAACATGAAGATAATTACAAAAGTTAAATTACAAACACGATCCTACTTAACCCGTTCTTAAAATTAATCATATTAATGAACGTGTACTTAACAAAAACGACACTCAATTCCCCTTCTGTTTAATATTTGCACTGTGACAGAGCTTTCAAAGGAGCAGTCAACATCAGAGAGATCCATTAAAAATCAACCTTAACATTCGTCAATCAGAGTGCAAAGTTGGATGGCATTACATTCAAAGCAGTGCCGTAATTTGCCGGAGGCAGAGATCAAAGTTAATAAATTAAACCACTTATAAAGATGTGCCTTTATATGGGGATTTAGATATCCGAAACTATTGAATTGATTTTAATTAGGTTACGCTTTGATGTTATGTTTGATACTCAGTCAGTTTGCAGATGGTTTTGGGGTAGTTTTGACGTGACACAGTTGATGTAAAATCAGGCTATTTGTCGTCTAAGGGATTGGGGGCAACGTGTTTTTAATAAACATTTAGAGGTATGAGGAATAGGGTAGAAAGTTCCTCATCCTCTATTGAAAAGGGAGGATCCTCCGACCAGGCGAGGTGTTCGTGCCTGGTGGGCTACTGCTGTAGGGATTTTTGTATCAGTGCTAATGTGCTAATAATGTGTTGTAAACTCTTATAGCGCGATGTAGAAACTTGTACGTGATTGGTGCTGTTGTCAATGTTGTGCGATAGATGTCGCTACAAACATAACGTGACGAGTTTTAATCCTTAGAGGGACCGTCAGGGTATGTTTGAGGTGTTGATTTTTATGTAGCTGATTGAGAATGTGTCAATGGTCATCATTTTCTAATACATGTCACGTATCACATAGTCAGCCTATAAGTACCCATGGCTGAGTAAGGGCTTCTTCTCACTTAGAGAAGGTTTTCGCATTAATCCTCACGCTTGCTCAAAGCAGATTGGTGATTTCAAAGGTTCAGGTTTCCTCACGATGTTTTCCTTCCCCGTATGCCAGTGGTGTCGAAATATTTCATCATAATAAATGAAAAAGTCACATTGGCTTTTGCTAGGTTTCGAACCTAGTCATCACGATGTTCAAATTTATCTCATTCTATTAAGTTATTGAGAACCAATTATAGAAAAATCGGCACAACAAAATAACCCTTTATCTAACTCGGAGTAACCGTTTGACACCAATCGACCACAGAGGAAGGTGCTGTTTATATTATTAGTCTTCCGGGAACTATGGAGCTTATTAAACAGATAGATATAGATATATGTTATAGGCCCAAGATTATATCGATACTCGTAATATTGTCATTTTAACTTAGGGAGTCTGTGTGTCGTGGTGGCCCGGAGGTTAACGAGCCCCCTTCTCATGCTCAGAGGGTGCGGGTTCGAAACCTGGCAAGTACCAATGTGACTTTTTCCAAGTTATATGTACTTTCTATGATTATTTAGACTAATGTCCACTGACATACGGTGAAGGTAAACATCGTGAGGAAACCTGGAGTTATAATTTCTAATTATAAGTTTCAAATCGCCAACCCGCATGCTCTAACTTTCTCCGTATGAGAAGAGGCCTTTGCTCAGCAGTGGACACTTATACGCTGATGATGATGATAAACTGAGGGAGAACATGCCTTAGTACATTTGAGCCGTTTCACCTGGAAGGATATCACGGCTGCACAGAAAACTGGCGTGAAAACCCGCTTGCATTGTGATTTGCAGTATAAGTAAGGATACCTGAGGCTCAATCTTCTCTAAAAGCTACCCAAAAAAGCCGGCACCGTACTTGAAACTCTTCTGGCGCATGTCCATGGGCATTGCTTATCATTAGGTTTTCGTGACGCTCGTTTGCTACTGTATCCCATAAAAATATACAAGCAATTCCCGCATAGTTTTACCCGCTGTTTGGCTTTTTGTAGGGTATAATATCTTCTTCTTCATATATAAAAAATTCGTGTCACGTGTTTGTCCGCGAAGGACTCCTAAACTACTAAACCGATTTTAAATTTAATTTGCATTCCGTGTGCATTTTGATAGGATCCAACTTGAAAGATAGGATAGCTTACATCTCAATGTATAGTCACAATATTATTAACCTTAGCCACAGAAACGCGTGGCTGTGTCTGCTAGTTATAATATGTATATAAAATTTCTCGATTAAAATACTGATCAACACAAAAAGTATTGTTCAATTCGAACCAGTACTTCTTGAGATTAGCACGCTTATAGAAGAACATTTTTTTATGTGATAAGTCGGCAAACGAGCTGACGGATTACCTGATGGTAAGCAATCAGCGCCGCCCATGGACACTCGCAACGGAGGAGTTACGAGTGCGTTGCCGACCTTTTAGGGATTAGGGATTTGGAGATTTAGGGAATGAGGAGAGATTGGGGAAGGGGAAGGATTGGGCCTCCCGTAACCTCACTCACACGGCAAAACACAACGCAGTGGTTAATTTACGCCGGTATTCTGTAAGGCCGTGGTATCATTCCGGTCGAGCCGACCCATTCGTGCCGAAGCATGGCTCTCCCACACTTAATCATTCTACCTATTAACATAATAATATATTATTAACTGACAGAACGATCCAAATAGTTACAAGCACTAGTAATACTAAAACTACCTTTACCAGTAGCAAATAACTGTAACTATCTAACAGTCACGTTCACAGTCTCCTAAGGATTAATTTGAGGTGAACTGTCGTGTAGCCAGTTCTAGGTAAGAGTATTAAGGCTCACGTTATATTATTAGGTACGTTTGTCGTTATATGCTCGTGAGTGAAGCTAACTAAATAGTAATATGTGTGGGTGAACAAGACTTCAGCACAAATGGGCTGGCGCGACCGCAAATGATACCACGGCCTCCCAGAAAACCAGCGTGAAGCATGAATTTGAGCGGTTATTGCCATTTGCGATGACAACTATTAATGTTTTTGTATTATTGGTTTTAGAAGTGTTTAAAAAGAATTTTAGGTATAACGGTTGATAAATACCGATTGTAAATAAAAAAATATTTATAGGTACTCTTCCAAAACCGCAAGTGCAAATGCAATGATTTAACGTAGCGCGGTTCAAAGCAGGAATAGGAACTGGTTGGTGTAGGCTAGTAACAGTCTGAAATTCTTTCTCGCCTAACAAAACTGAGTGTGGATCGTATCTAGTATTTTTTTTGCCTATGCTTTCGAGACGTGATTGTGTTACAAATTGCCTGTTCCTTCAGCAATAGTAACTATATAACAACTATTAGAACAAACCACTTAAAGTCTAGTTAAATTCATGCAAAGTATTTGCTCCTAGGTTTCCTTCCAAACTAGTGCAAACATTATTAATCATCTCCTTTAATCGCTAACTAACAAGACTTAGCAAAACTGTCAACAACAGATGGCCTAACAATTATTTATCAACAAATTTTAAGATATCTATTTAGCCTAGATGAAGTGTTAATTCACTCGTATAAAGGAAATGGAAAAAAAACGTAAAGGAAGAGGTAGATGCGATACAAATTATAGAGGAGGATTATTTTCAAATAACATCTCTGGATTTCAAGAATGGAAGAAGATACGGGAGGTGTCAGATTATTACTGATCAAAACTACCCTTCTAATGCTCCAAACCGTACATCATTCCACAGTCAACCGACGTACATCATTGCGCTTACACCAGCAACATGTGCTGGATATCAACCCCGGTGGGCCTCATCTGCGGTGGTCGTATCGGGTAAGCATACAGCTCCAAAAATTTCTTCATTTCATTATGATCATCAGCTGAAAGACTTCCAGAGTGAAACAAATACTACATGATAGGTTTGTTCTGATAAACCTATCATCTGGGTATCATCTGCTCACATGGCAGCGAAATTGGGTCACCAATGTCGAATTAGATCGCCAAAAAATAAAAGAACATTGCTATCTAGCAACTGCAACAACAGTTGAATAACAAGAACAGGGCCAGCCCTATAATATTAGGAAATTGAAAAATTTGGGGATTAGGTAAAATAGGAAGGGGTGGGATCCTCCGGTAAACCCAATGACACATGGAAATACAATAACAGTGTCGTTAGCATAAAATACAGTATTTCACATAATATTTTTTTTTCTTTTTCCCCGGAAAAATGTGTAATATGGCTCTTAATATTGATTATTCATTTTTTAGCAAAAATGCTTTTATCTCTAAAAACCGTTAAAAAGAAATCTGATACAGTTTAGACAAAACATGTTTTAATAAATATTCGTGTGATTTATAAAATGAGAAAATCATGTTGTTAAATAATGTTTTTTTTTGAAAACTGAAATTCTTTGCGTTACTTGCCTTGAGGTTACTCGCCTAGTTTCACACCACGTCAGGGGTCCATTATCATGTGCCCTTGGTCAATGGCAGTGTGCCTTTATATCAGTAGGGGTTGTGTGGCAAGAGCAATAATTTAACGCGACCCTGTCCTGGAACAGGAGCAGGAAAGAGGTGGTTTTCAGTAAGTATTGAGCCTGACACTCATTTAATGATTTGATGAGGAGAGACCTCATAAGTATGATTGTTAGTATCATTATTAGCTCAAACAGGTGCGTAAGCAATTTTTGTCACCTTTATAATTCAGCAAACGATTCCTATAGACATGTATATCATTTCTCCTTGACATCATAGATAAGGAGCGCTTTTTCTTTATTGGCTTTAAAGAAAATACATTTTAATATTCTGTTATGAATTACTGTATTGAATAAGCGACGGACGCATCTGTTAGCCCTGCGGCTTTGTCAACAATATTTATCTTAAACCTCGCAAAGAAAATAACTTGTATGCAACTCATGTTTTAATAAAGATTCTGACGCTTGTTTATTTTGTTCCCCCTTTAACATTATAATGAAAGATGGGTCGTGGTTACTATGCCTTAAGGGACTGTCCGAAGTGAGCGGCTGAGTTATGTCAACATAATATTTGTTTTTTGGATCCGTATTGCGCAATACAGAGATTGTGATTCGCTTACGTTATGACGCCTAAAACGATAGAAGCGCCATCTACCTTTTGAAGTCATTGCTATATTTTCGTGACTTATAAAAAATTTAATAGCTTATGTCAAAATTCAAAATTATTTATTGAATTTTGATTAATGTTAAGCACCTAATCTTATTATTATTAAACTGTTTGTTTGTCACTTTTACAAAGAAGTTACATATACATACTGAAATGTTTGAAATTTTGAGTTGATGTTATGTAATTTGCTTTCAAAATACTTTAGAGATGAAATAAATTTAATTAATTTAAAGTCACGATTTTCAAATGTTCATTTTGACTTTGTTTCTGTCAACCGTTTAATTAAAAAGTTTTAAATTGTGTCATGATTTCAAATGCTTATTTTTGTGTTTTATGAGCAGCATTTGTCAAAAGTTAAATGTTGAAGGTTTTAAAATTTGTTTCGCAATTAAATCAGTTTGACAAAATAAATAAGATATAAATGCATCGTTATTTCAAAGGACAATTCAGTCCAAATTGCTATTTGAACTGAATTTTCAATCTCCTACTTTCCTAATTTACAAAAAGGGCATGTGAACGTTTTAGTACGTTTTTCGATGTCGACGATCTAATGTCTTATCTGGTGTTACATGTGTCTGTGGGGTATATTGGCCACTTACCATCAGGATAGAAATAAGCATAAAGGAGAAGGATTTCTTTGGTCCCTGTCCCACACTTATTTACATACTAAAACCATTATTTTAATGTGTAAATATTATCTCATTGCAAACAAAACAACTAATTGCAACAGAAACAAATGAATTGTTAAGTTACTGGCCTTTCCAGTTATTCAGGACATAATACAGAACCAATAATATCAATTTATTATCCCTCTTTAAAATCGCTTACCGCAGTAAGCTTACAAAAAACATAAATCAGATCTTGCTCAAAAAGAGCTGTTGATGTTTTCCTAATACCAACAGAGGGCAGCACTGGCCTCCCGAGTTTGTTTAGGACATGACTACCACAAATAAAGTGACACAAGCTGATTTTGCGCTTTTTATTTTTGACTTTATTTGTATGTAGACAACGATTTAGTATTCTTTGCAGTGATATAAAAATCATTTTTATTTTATTATTTCAGAAAAATAAAATTGTCTTTGTAGTAAAATTCAAATTTAAACTTACGTTAGGAAAAAAAACATTATTTATAAGCAAATGTATTTATTTAATGCTCTAATATCTCTAATTTTAAACATCTTAAAATAAATATTTTTCAAACTGATTACTCACGTGAATTTACTGAAAAAAGCCCTACTAGTTTTAATAGTCCCTATTGTTCATCAGCGTCAGGGGCATCGCAAAGACTTCATAATTTTCAATAAATTTTTTGTCAAAAAATAAATCCCATCACGCACTGCTCGCTTTAATGCTTTTGCATTTGATTTCCGATTTACTTCATCATCATCATCAGCCTGATTTCGTCCACTACTAGCCATAGGCTCTCCCATTGCTCGCCACCGAGCTCGATGTTGAGCTCTTCTCATCCAACCACTGCCAGCCACCCTGCGGATATCGTCAGTCCACCTCGGTGGAGGGCGCCCAACACTACTTTTACCTAGACGTGGTCTCCACTCTAGAACACGTCTACCCTTACCGTCATCGGTTCTTCTACAAATGTGCACTGTTGGCGCGGTGGCTGCCGTGCAACGTGTCGCGGGTTCGATTCCCGCACGGAACAACTCTTGGTGTGATCCACAAATTGTTGTTCTAGGTCTGGGTGTAATGTGCATGTGGAATTATATGTTTGTAAACGCACCAACGACACAGGAGAAAATCCTAATGTGGGGCAACGTTTTTTTTTAAGAAAAAAAAAATGTGACCTGCCCACTGCCACTTCAATTGCTAATCTTTTGGGCTACGACAACTTTAGTTCTTTGTCGGATCACCTCGTTTCACCCAATTTATTTATAATCTAAATCTAAATTTTACCCAATAAAATCACGGATCAATTTGAAATTAAAATCAGAAATATCTCTTTCAAATGCGACTAACGATTACATCAAGACACCCCTTATACTCCTAGAGAAGGGTAACAAGAATCAAAGCACAGAATAAATCATGCATCGTTTAAAAATATTAAACGCACGTGCAGTCACGTGCTTTACCCCAAAAATTCTTAAGCGTGCTATTAAAAGTTGTGCAGCAATTTATTTTTCTGGTCCTATGAGCACCCAAGTTTTAACGACGTACGTATTCGGAGTAACTGCATCTCTGTACCTATACTACACTTGTGTATACAAGTAACAACTAAAAGTTTTTTGAATCGCCCTAATGGTTGGCATTGTTATATTATTTTTTGTATATTTTTTTCAAAACGTGCTAGTTTTTACTTAGAATTTTGTATTTTAAATTGGACATATTTCTTAGTAAGAGTACGTCGTCTGAAGTTGTGTCTCATGTATGTATATTAAAAAAATCATCCCCTTAAACAAGGGACTCATAACATACCTGGTGAAAAGTTATTTTATGAGTAATTGTGATAGGACGGCAAACGAGTAGATGGATGATCTGATGGTAAGCTATTGGCGCCGCCTATGGACATCCACACCGCAAGAGGATTTACAAGAGCGTTGCCGGCCTTATGGGGAATAGGGTTTTGTAGCTTTAGGGATTTGGGGACGGGAAGAAGGACTGGGCCCCTGATAACCTCACTCATACGACGAAACCCTACAATTTGGGTATACTTTGGTGCCGTAGTATAAATCTGATCAAACCGACCATTTGATGATGAAGCATGGTATTCAAAACTTAATAAATTATAATATAGAGACAATGACACAAACTACTAGTTTGATTTTGCAATTAATTTCTACATATTCTGTCATTAATTACTTAATTTATTTTCTAAAAATATATCAATATCATCATCTTTAGTATCAGTCGATAAAAGCCTTCTACTGAGTGAATGCTTCTTCTCACATAGAACAGGTATCAGCATTAATTACTACGCTTGCACAAGGTGAATTAACCAGGTTTCAAGATGTTCAACCAACCAACTAAATAATGTATCAAAGAATCTTTATGTGACACTGATTTAAAAAGAATTACAATGGAGTTTCTAGCTCGTTCTTCTCCATCGGAATCTACACTTTGAAACGAGCGAATACCTTCACTAAGAGGACTGACCGACAGGCTGACACTATATATCTTCAAAATTTAGTTTGACGTTCAAAAGAACCTGTATGGGTCTAATTGAAATAAATGATCTTGGCTTTTTGACTTTTTAATTCACTATTTGTCACTTCACACTAAGAAACTTAATAATCTAAGGAATAAGATATAACTCACTAAAAACTAATTTTCCTGGTTCCAAATTCGTACCCTCTTCGCATTAGGACGAGGCGTTTAAACCTCCGGGCAGTAAATATAAAAAATAAGTAAAGAATAGAGTAATCAAGCACTATGTCCAACAAATCACATTCAGTTCTAAGCTTAAATCGTCCTTCCTTTCCAAATGAAACGTTAATTAATCCAAAATCCAGCTCACTTGTCCGAATTTTCCGTGTGAAAAAACACACTGACTGATCTTCTTTGGCCATCGTGAGCAATTTGGGCATATTTAGTCTCTGTATTGAAATGAACTAAATAGACACCGGCTGGGAGAAGGGGCTATTCGATAAATTGGAAGAATAATTCATTTTTCCAGTCGATGGCACATGAAAGAGGACAGTGCGTTGCTCTCCTACTTTTTGGATTTCACGGGTGGTAATTCGGCTCGGTACGGCAGCGTTTTGAGTGGCTTTAAACCTCTCAATTTATAGTTAAATATAATATACTTTTTTCAATGTCTCCCCTCGGAGTTTTATCGTAATGCAGACTTTTTGGAATACTCGTTGGAAATTCCGTACTGTGATTACTTCTAAATCTGTCGTTGTTAAGGCTCTGAGTTTCTGTTGGAACAGCAAGATTGCATACCAATTAAGGCAGAAATGTGATAGAACAATCATTTCTAAGTTACCAACTTAGAAAATATTTTCTATGTTTATTTAATAATATATATACTTACTCAAGATTTTGTTTTTGAGATGCTGTTACTTTTAAACCTTTCAAATAGAATTATAACCTAAAAGAGCTAATTGACTACCAATAAGGCTGATGTTTAGCCGGGGCTGCGCAATAATGTACCGTAGTAGCCCTTGCTTGCAGCAGAAGACGGCACGTGGTAGTCAGTAAGAGTCTGACACTTCCACTCGCCCCACCCACGGTTGAAGCTACGCCTCATACAATTGTAGAGAGCCAAGCTTCGGTACGAATGGGTCGGCCTCACAGAATACCGGCGTGAAACAACCACAGCGTTGTGTTTTGCCGTGTAACCTCACGGTTACCGGAGGCCTAATCCCGCCCCTACCCCTATCTCATCCCGATCCTTATATCTGCAACTCCTATCCCTAAAAGGCCGGCAACGCACTCGTAACTCCTTTGGTGTTGCAAACCATCAGGTAATCCGTCTGCTCTTTTGCCGACTTATACCTACCATAAAAAAAGTTCGGATATGAGTTAAAGCAAGAATTAACAAAAACAAAAAATACAAAAAATAACGCACACGTCGACAATAAACACCCGTGTGTATCCCAACTAACACCAATTGTTCTAAAATCACTAGGTACTAACTGTTTTGATACTGGTGCATTCGTTTTTTGTTCTCTTCATATCGAAAAACAATTGAAAATTGGTTTTGTATTCTATATATCGGTAGGTTACCTACCTACTTCATATTAGTTTTTGTTTTCAGCAGATATTTTGTTGAATGGTTTTTGTTGATCATTTAAGTGATGTTGGGAGCTTCGTTCTCTTTGATGATGTTTGCTCTATTTTTGGCATTTTTTGTTATTAACAGACTTTTTTTATGTCATTGGTCGGCAAACGATTAGCCTCTGAACCTGACGGTAAACAATCAGCGCCGCCCATGGACACCCACTACAGAAGAGGCAGAGTGCGTTGACGACCTTTTGCGGATTAGGGATTTGGAGATTTAGGGTTTGCGAGAGGTTTGAGGAGGGGAAGGATTGGGCCTCCGGTAAACTCACTCACACAGCGAAAGACAACGCTGTAGTTGTTTTACGCCGGTTTTCTGTTAGGCCGTGGTATCACTCCGGTCGAGCCGACCCATTCGTGCCGTAACTGATTCTGCCACATTTTAAAAGAGACAGACAGTGACAGACTGTGGCGGTCGAAGTAATGTTCTAAAAACTGTGTGTCGGAATGAAACGACCTTATCGTTTTTATAATGTCAATTTGTTAACGTAAATATAGATATAGGTAAAATCTTTACTTCTCCTTCAAACCAATAATTTGAAAAACTAAAAAAATGATTTTAAAATATGATTTTGACTTTTTTTGTCATATTTAATTTTCACTAGGATAACGAATGAAATGATTAATTAAATATAAGGAAACGCTTTGAACGTTGTTTTCACAAACAACTAAAAATCTATTTAATTTTTTATGATCCGTTAATCCTGATAACAAATTTAAACAAAGAGATCGAGTATAACATACTATATATAAACAGACATAAAATATAGCTGAATCGCTTACCAACCATAGGAATATTCAGTAAATAAAGTTCATAAAATCCACATTTGTAACCAAAAAGAGAAACGACGGGTAACAGAAAAATGTATTTCCAAAAATATAAATAAAGTCTTTTCGCATACCACGGCTTCCATTGTAATCGAGTTGCTGAGCAACCGTCATATTACTTATCTTCCTAATAAAAAAGTATCCGAATATTAATTTAATAAGTCGTCTCAATATAAAAAGTGAGAAAGCAAAATTGCACCCTCATCCCCACGACTCAAAGTAAATTTTTGTTAAATTTGCCAAAACGACTCGTTGCTTGGTGAAAAGAAGTCGTACTTAATCTTGACGTTAAAATCATCGAAGTTACCAATTTAAACTGAACTCGATGGAACGCCAGAAATTGTTTAATTTGTTCATTTAGGGGACCGTTGCTTTTCGATGATTTTTTTTTTTTGCATAAAAAAGAACTTGCTTATTTGTAAAAAATAAACAGCAAAAAAATATTATCATCGTGTGGGTCAACTGTTTACGAGCGTGACCTAGAACACGTGCTTGGGGATACCATCAGTGAGGTTGGCAAAGACAAATCACAATCATATCAAATTCTCATTTGTTTTTGATTGTACTTGTTATGACAATGAAACTTATAATATTACTGGCAAACTAAACATCTATAACAATATATATAAATATAATAAATAAAACGGTACCTATCCTCACAATACCTATATACACTGTCTTTCAATGGTGTCTAAATAAACCTAGAAAGCACTTATGACTCGAAAAAAAGCCAATCCAAAAAATGAAACCTTATACACGAGCAGAGACGCCAAAACATCGGGGCAACCGCTACATGATGGGATTATATTACCTGAAAACATTTAAATATACTTAGTCAAAAATTCATTTCTTTAAATGTTCATTTTTTTTTTATCTAATAGTTTGGCAAACTGGCAGACGGATTACCTGATGGTAAGCAATCAGCGCCGCTCATGGACACTCGCAACGGAGGAGTTGCAAGTGCGTTGCCGACCTTTTAGGGATTAGGGATTTGAAGATTTAGGGATTTAGGAGGGATTGGGGGAGGGGAAGGATTGGGCCTCCGGTAACCTCACTCACACGGCGTAACACAACGCTGTGGTTATTTCACGCCAGTTTTCTGTGAAGCCGTGGTATCACCCGGTCGAGCCGACCCATTCGTGCCGAAGAATGGCTCTCCCACACTTGGGTAGGTAAAAGGTACAATAGGTAACAATCATTACATAACGCCATACAATTCTGTTCTAATTGGAACTCTGCCCATCGGCATATAATCTACCGCTGCCCTGGCTTGAAGCAGGAGAAGAAACGAAGTTGTTTTTAGTCAGTAACCCACAAAAGAAGTCATTCCCTGATTTTCCCTTGTGGTACGTTTCCTATGCAAACTCATATTATAAAATAATGCGAAAGTAACTCTATTTTTTCTTCACGCCTAAAATACTGAACCGATTTCTGTGAAGTTTGGTACAAACATACTGTGGATCTCGAGAAAGGACATAAGATAGTTTTCAAACAAGTCACTATAACTCGCAAACTAAGTCGCGGGCAAAAGCTAGTTAAAAAAAAATATAGTAAAAATTGTTAAAATATTCATATGGTTAAAAATGTCATTAAACCTTTTTATTAATAATCCCGAAATGCCACAGGTATTAGTATTCATCAACGGAAATGTCATCGTACTGAACCACCACTGTGAAAAATCCAATATGGCTGCCAGTAAAGTTTTTAATAAATCCAGTCAAAGCTTCCCCGGACATAATCTCAGACTTTACAAACGTCAATCCCGGCGAAATGACACTTTTCTTTTTATCAAAGTCCCCAATTAATTGAGATCCATCATTGTAGAAGGAATGAGGAATATTTTGTAGCGTTCTCACAAATAGAGGGGTCTAACATTCTGGTCAGTAGCGAAATTTAATTTCTTTGAAGTTTGAATATAAGTTTAATGAGATAAAACTGACACGTTGTGCTTAAAAATGTAAAGGATGAACTTTTTTGGTTTGAATGAATATCGAAAACTTATTTTGAGACTCATAAAAAAATATTAACTAAACTTAAAACATAGTGTACTTCATATCAGAATTAAATATTACAAAAATATTTCTAGTAGTTAATAATCAACTCTATTACCTAATTTCTCTCAACCAAAAATTCTCTCAATTCATTTCTTAGAAATGACAATATATTTATTCAAAAAGCGAACCGATCTTTGAAATTTGCTTGCAAAAATAAGCGTTCATTTACTCAAATTAAAGAACACAGTACTTTATTATCTTTCAACGTAATTGTACTAATCAAGAGTGTGTGAGAGAGAAAGAGATATAATTCGGCTGCCTCACATTCGTACCAACAACATCCACCACATGTGACGTCATCAAATTCTTACAATTAACAAACTCCGAAGCTATTTAATTACAAAATTCTGTTCACTCTGCATCTCTAATTATAATCCTTACCACGACCATTATAAAGTATAAATTGCGTTGTGGATATGACATCTGTTACCGAAAGTATACGTCGTACATTGAAAGGAAATTATTTTTCCGAATCGTTTCACACGCGTTTGCGTAGTGATGGGGGATGTCAACTTTTGAATGCGGATCGTCGTTTTATTTATCGATGTTTCGAACTGATACTTATTTTGGCATCTGTGGTTAAAATGCTTACCAATTCTGTTGGGAGATAAGAGTTGTTTATAAGAATTTATCTTTGGATGATAAATATTGGGTTTTCGTTACACTGAATTTGTTCAACAAGGTGGATTGGGAACCTGATAAAGGTTGTAGGGAGCCTTAAGTCGTTTCCAACTGGTTGACTGAGAAATCATTGGAGGAAGGCGATGTAGTTTTTTTGTAAGCGATGCAAAACGAGCAGACTGATTACCTTATTTATCTTTTATCTTTCAAAACTTACCCCACACTAGGATTTTCTCCTGTGTCGTGGGTGCGTTTACAAACATACAATTTCACATGCACGTCACACCCAGACCCGGAACAACAATCTGTGAATCACACAAAGTGTTTTTCTGTACGGGAATCGCACCCGCAACACGTTGCGCGCCAGCCAGTTGCCCAGCCACCGCGCCAACCGTGCAGTCATGGTATATAAGCAATGTATATCACCGGTATATAAGCAATCGGCGCCGTCCATGGTCACCTGCAACACAAAAGAACTTGCAAGTGCGTTGAAGGAATTATGGGGATAAGGGGTTTTGGCGATTCAAAAATTGGGGAAGGACAATGGTGGGCCTACAATAGCTCTACTCAATACTCATACATCGAAACACAACGCTGATGTGCTCTCACGCCGGTTATTCCTGGTTCTCGCACACGTAAGCGTTCCTCAACGGGAAATCTTATTTGGCGTATATTATGAAGACGATGAAGAATGACGAATTGATGAATAATTTTATTAATTAGTTTACTACAAATAATTCAATACAGTGAGAAAATCTTGTATGATATTTTTATTTATTATAAATCTTTAACCTTGATTAATGAAAATAAAGAGGCTTTACACGCTATTCGATTCAATATTTATTATTTTAAATTGACCAAAACTATAGAAATCCAGCGAACCTATGTCTTACACTAAATTCGTTAACAAAAAAGGTTCGTTCACAAGTTATTTCATGAAAGCGATATAATAAAAGTTGAAAGACGTTGAAATTGACTCTCATTATCGTAAGTTTGAAACTTCCATTTACTTTGATGAATTACCCACATTATTTAAAATGAAGCCAATATTAAAGAAAGTTGCGAATTGATCTGATAATGTAATTGAATACTTTAATCTTTTGGCAACTCTTTTATGTAGGAGCTAAGAACTGCATTGTGTAGGTTATGTAGTCAGAGGATTTTCAAGGATAAAATTCATAGTGCGTGTGTTAATCCGAGGAAAGTATTACAATATTTTAAACGACATTGTAAGAAATGACACGCTCTATTAAATACTTCAACTTTTCTTTAAGGGCTGATTTTTCATATAGTCATATACATATATTATCTGTAGAATAAAATTGGTGCTGTCACTGTCTTATACGAACATTCTGACGCGCGGCATCATAATTATTCCCCAGATAACTTTTATATAACCATTGAAAAATCAGCCCTAAGTCAATTGAATAAAACGATTCTGCATTAACTGACTGCACGGTTGGCGCGGTGGCTGGGCAACTGGCTGCCGCGCAACGTGTCGCGGGTTCGATTCCCGCACGGAACAACTCTTTGTGTGATCCACAGATTGTTGTTCCGGGTCTGGGTGTGATGTGCATGTGAAATTGTATGTTTGTAAACGCACCCACGACACAGGAGAAAATCCTAGTGTGGGGCAACGTTTTTTTTTTTAAAAAAAAAAAATTAGACAATAGATTTTGTGTTTAGTAAAGAAAAGATAGAGCATTCAACTGGCACCTTTAATTTGTTATTACATTGGTACATTTTCTATTTAAACTCATGAAGCCTACCATAATAGAACAGTATCATATTATAATTACAACAAAGCTTCATTCACGTCGTTGAACAATACAGAACAACAGGAGCCACACAATAATATCGGTAACAATCGATTCGTACAATTAATCGATTTATGACATACGATTCCGATGCACGTCCCTAAACGCGACCGCCCCAGGCACTAGTGTCGGAATGAACAATGTTTTATAGCGTTTTTATGAGATTTTTATCCTATAAGTGGAATCGCATTCCACGAAGGGGTATTTCAAAAATTCCTTTTTACATGTTGTATTTTTTTTAAAGTCTCTTTTTACGACTGAAATGATTTTTATGACGGGTCTTATTCGTATTTTAAATTCGGTGTGTTTACATTTTCTGTGTGTTCGCATACAAAGATGGCGAACGGAAAATGGCAAAGGAGATCTGTAGCTATTTTCGTACTTTCGAGCGATTGGTATCGTCTTTTTTGTTATGAAACTGATTTCATGCGATCCTTGGTATTACGAGACTTTGAAATTAGTTATGTTTTCAATTTTTGTTGATTTGTTGCTGTTCAAAAGTTTTGTATTAGAACTAAAGATATTGAAATACTTTTGTCTCGAAATATATTTATTTCATATTGATTTTTCTAACAAAATACCTTTTGTTACTGGTTGTGTAGACTTGAAAGTTGATGCAACTTACATAATAATAAAAAGTCCCACACTAACTTGCATAAACATAAATTAATTAAGAGTAAAGTTGTCTAAAGAGCCTCTGTACCTTAGCTTTGTCCTTTCGTATGCCGACCAAGTGCTGTGGTTCCGTGATTGGTCAAAACACACAATGTGTATGATATGAACTATTGATGGGTACATCAATTCTTTTATCTAATTCAAATATAGTTACACCAGTGTTCCCTGTTTGGGCTGAGCAACAACGAGCCCTCGGTGAGGGGATTTGTAGTGGCGACCTATCGCGTCCGACCTTAGTCGAGGCCATGGCCATGGTTTGGAGCAAGAGGAGCTGGGCCAGCGTCGCCTCTTTACTTTGCTGAAAAAAGTAGTGATGCGATTAGGCCACCACAAATGGGGCCCAAAAGGGTCGAACTCAATAAATTACCGCGGCCTAGGTCTGAAACAGGAGAAGTGACGAGGTGGTTTTTAGTAGGTAAGAATGTGAAACTCCCTCTGCCTGAGCAAGATAAAACATTTGATAACATTCCCGTCTGAATAATTATTTAAACAAATTGGAATAATAATAAAAATTGCGTTTCATGCAAGCGTTCAGAGCAGAATTTGTATAAACATTTAAAACATTTTTGTACTCACACAAAGTGATTTCCTACATTTAAAACGTCCGAGTCGCAACTACACGTTATTATTCAGCAAAATGACGGAGAACTTTTTAATATAAGTACCCATTACAAGTTTATATAAAAATTACCCAAACAAACCATCAAACCACTCTTCGAAGCATGACAAAAGAAAATCAAGATCCCACGATAATACCAAACAGAAAAACAAACAAAAGCTGCACTCGATAAATCTAAAAAGCATTAAAAATTCATACCAAGCAACCATAAAGATCCTTTCGCGAAACACCAGAAACAGTCTTCAGTGGAACCTATTGAATTAATTTCGTTCTGTTGATTGTAAAATGAAAATGGTTATATCTGCAATGCAAATGTCGCAGAATGATGTACCGATTCAGAACGTTCGACATTCGACGCAAAACGTTAACAACGTTATCGTGAAAAACTGAGAACGAAAAATATTTGGAGGTGTGTTATTTTGTATTGTAACCGTGTACAATATACATAGTTCAATTTTACAAAAAGTTATGTTCATACGTTATTCTTTTTATGCAAAATTTCAACCAGATTCAAGTCTGGTTAATAGATTAAGTTTATTAATTAATTCTCCTATATGTATAAAAATACATCATTTAGGTATTTGCCAGAAATATGGAGGTATAAAAGATGTTACAGTCTTGTAGCTTTAGTACATAAAATATTTCACGATCATTTTGGGCATGCAAGATAACATTTCATAGTTATACAAGAACAAGAATGCAGAGACAATAATAAGATTTAATTAAATGTTAAATAACAAAAAAATCAAGTGACTGAGAGTGAATGAAATACCACAAAACCTTAGCTTAGTGGGCACGGAATAGGTATTTGCTTTTAGTCAGAAAATATTTACGCTAAAGCAAAAACAGAAGATTAGAGAAGAAGTCTAGAGAAGCTGAGAAGGCACTGGCACTAAAGATATTTGACGAATTGTAAACTAAATTTATATCTTCAGTAAAGTAAAGCACTGAACCAGATTTTACCTGATACCTGTGTGTTATTGTAGCAAGGTACTAAAAAGACAGATGACGTAAAGGGTTATATTGTACTCAAGCATGTCTTCCAGGGGAAACAGGCGTGACGTTTATGTTTAGTATGATTAATTGATCCGTGAGCCTGACAACGGGTTTGAAGCAGCCCTAAATTGCCTCTTTGGACGTGAATGCGATTAAATCTAAGGTAGGATGATACTTATGTTAAACAAAGCATGGAGCATGGTTATTAAAAAATATCACTTGTGTTGTCAATATTAATTTGTTTTATTCAAGTTTGGTTTAAATTGAGCTCTCATGTTTCTTTTATGCCTAAGCTGATTGTGACTTTAATAAGAAAAACAATATGTATTTATGACACACATTCATTTAAGTTATAAGTTTTTAAATTATACTAGAATTATAACACTTTGCACTTTGAGTTTATCCAATAACAGCACTGGATATACAATTAAGACAAGAAAAAAACCATTGTTCATTATAAAAACTATTGAGTGTGTGATACCACCCTTTTCCTTGCTTCTACCATCCTTGAGCCTGACAATTAATTTTCCTATGATTATCGATGGCCGAAATTTTTAAACGTAACTTTATTTTGTCTGAATTTCGTATGCAATGGAGTGTACAATGAGTTTTATTGTATTACAAGTTAATTTGTTGTTGTATGAAAGTTTAAAAGCAAATAATTTACTTTTATTTGATTCCACGGACGGGGAACGTGGATTTTAAAGCGTGCTTGTCATTTTGTGCAAGTTGGATTGGGGTCTGTGGAAAATGGTTCATGTAGGTCACAGTTTATTGTCCATTAATTATATGTATTTATTTGCAAATGGACCGTAAACGCAATGAGCTGTAGTACATTTACGTTGCCCCAGGACGTATGGAAGTAGTCTCCAGGGATATTTATTGGTTTGTCAATGTTCATATTTTGATTATCAACGAGCTTTGCTCGAGGTCTCTTTATGATTACCAACGGCGCAAAACTGGTAATATATTTAACATAGAAATAAATCTTATATACACATACATACATATACCAATCAGAGTCTGAAAAAAGATGTCTGTGTCTCAACAACTAGGATTTTTGACTTTGATATGATATGATGGTCAGAAAAGCATTTGATTGCTCAGATACAATCTGGCTATCTGTATACTATACCTATGGATTTTATTTACCACAAATATTCCGAAACAAATTCTTAATATACAAGCAGTTAATCCTCAAGTCAGGGAGTTAACCCAGTTTAAGGGTAAGGTCTTGCATCTTAATCCAATTTGGGCGACATATTGCTACCACAAGTAGCCTCGAGCGGTGTCTGCAAACTTGTTGGTGACGGGACCCACTTTGTAAGGAAAATAAGGGATATGAAGCGAAGATTCTGTGGAGCTACAAAGTTTAGAATTTAGCAGTGAATATGTAAAACTTTAACTGTGTCGCACAGATCATTAACTGGTTTCGTTTTTGTTCAAACATCGTCTTTTGTTTTTTTCACCACAAATTTACCATCATCTGTGGTTTATTTTCGGGATATTTTTATTGTGTTGTATGTATAAAGTTATCTCTCGTTGCATCGTTGCGTTTTCAGACATAGTTGTTTATATTGACAATTTATGAAGGTCAAATACTTAGAACAAAATTAAGAAGACATATTCAAAGTTAAAATGGTATTTACCTTCGATATCTGTCAACAATATGACTATCTACAGTACTTATTCAAATCAAATGATAACTGAAACTGTAACTTAGTAATGAGTATGTTCCAAATATAGTTCTTTTAAGGCCTAGGTAAAGTAATCATTAACTGTCTAGAAGAGAGGTCAGAAAAAGAAGTATGATACGAAAAAAATATGAAAAATTACTGTAAGGTATTAATGACATAATGCAACACAAAAATATAGATTTTTTTTTGTGAAAGATAAGTTTTGTTTACAGTACCAATAGAGACATAGGACAATTTAAAAGTATTCTCCATTTTTTCAATTTTAAAGCCCCATTCTATCGCAGGGTTGGAATGGACGGTGCGATGTGTAACCATCTGTTTCAATGGGACAGCTACTGGCTAACTGCATTGCCAAACTCGCTTAACCATATCTTGTTTAGCAACGCCTGTCTAAGCAAATACATCGCTACTGGCGTTCATTCGTGGTTCTCTGACCGTTTATTTTATGAACAGTTGTGGTATTTTTGAGAATATATCGATTGATTGTTTTTTGTTTTTTTTTTGCACTTTGAGGTATCGCATTATTGATAGTTTTATTATTTTCTTCTTCTACTGTGACTTTAAAATGATTACTGAGATCAATTAATTAAGACTGCGTTAAATAACTATTAAATGGCTTAGATTAAGCAGTAACATCATAGATCCTGATCAGTCAGAAATTCAGTCAGAATATGAAAATCAGTTAAAGAAAAAAGTGTGGGAGAGCCATGCTTCGGCACGAATGGGTCGGCTCGACCGGATTGATACTACGCGGCCTCACAGAAAACCGGCGTGAAACAATCACAGCGTTGTTTTGCCGTGTGAGTGATGTTACTGGAGGCCCTTTACTTCCCCTCCCCCAATCCCAAAATCTCCGAATCCCTAATCGCCTAAAGGTCGGTAATGAATTCGTAACTCTTCCGTTGTTGCGGTTGTCCATGACGTGCTGAATGGTTACCACATGTATTCTGATGTTTATATGGATATCAATACGAGTACTTAGCTTCACTGACACACAGAGTAACGAATTACTCAATATGTCATTTTGAAATTGTCCGATTAAAGTTCAAGTGAAATAAATGCCGAAACTAACGCCAGAATCGTGACATTACTTTTTTTATGTAAGAGGACTATCATCAAATGATTTTGAGGGAGTGTCGTGTCATTTGGCGTTAAATTTTCTATGCCTACTCGAAAGAGAGACAGGCGTGACAATTTATAATTATGTATGTATAAAAATATGTTTCACTTTCACTTTGACACTGCTTCCAATAAAGTCTTTATTAGTAACCATTAATGATAATCACAGCTGTCTAAAAACCTTACGTGACAATAAATATTAATAAAATTATTGTTAAGTATTATGTTTTCGGCTTATTCACGTAATAATTTGACGAGATACTCGACTAGTTTCAAGCTATGCTAGAGGCTCATATTCATGAGCAGCATTCCGCGACACGCGACAGTCGCCGAGTCGCGTGTCGCGCAAATTATTACGTGAGTAAGCCGAAAACACAATACTTAATTTAGAATGTCTCACGAAAGTTATAATAAAAATATTATTGTTTAATATAAAAAAAACTCTTTTAAATCTTTATATATTATGTACATTGACCGTATTTATTTACGATTACTTTGTCATATAAGAGCAAACAATGTAACCAGTCTTTCAGAATAAGACCGCGACTCGCTTCAGGTTTGAGATCAGTTATTTTACATAGCCTGCTTCAAAGATTGGTTTATTTAGGCCCACCATTGTCTATTCAACAGAATTTCCTATCTTTATTCATTGTTTTATGAGTTTACAATATTAATACGCTATGAATTTTGTTTCTATTGTAAATGATGATTTATTCGGAGAACTGTCTTCGTGTAAGGAACTGAGTGGGGGCCTTTAAACTGGTCCGTTTATTGGAGCTTTACTTTGTTGGTATTGGTGGTTTTAGGAAAATCTTTCTTGTTACTTTAGAAGATGAATAAATTATTTCTGCGTCTTTGGTCGAATGGGCGAAAGCTTGAGAAGCAAGTAAGAAATGTTGCGTACTGAAAGTATTAATTCATATATTTATTGACTGCGGTTCATGAACAAAAAGATTTTACGTACGGTGTACTTTATACCATAGGCATTCTCTTTAAATCAAACATTTGGGTGATTCACAGAAAAATATATTTTCAAAAATTATTATTATGAATAAATAATTACATACGTACTTATACTATTTAAATGTATTATGTTACATGCAATTTTTAGCTAAAATCGTGATGACTCTGCCAATTTCTACAAAAGTGCCGAAGCATAATAATATGGGTTTACAAAATTATATAAAAAAAATTGTATTCACAGACACTAGTCATTTTAACGTAATATACTACTTCTCATGCATGAGTGGGTTCTAGTTCTAGTTCCTGGCAAGTACTAATGTGATTTTTCCCGAATTACATGTACTTTCTAAATTTTTAGACACCACTGACATACGGTAAAGGAAATCATCGTAAGGAAACCTGAAGTTGAAATTTCTAATTATAAGTTTGAAAACGCCAATCCACCACGAGCAAGCGTGGTGAAAAATGCTCAAACCTACTCTGTATGAGAAGAGGCTCATTAGCTCAGCAGTGGGCACTTATATGCTGATGATGTACATGGTGTACAGCGTTGTATTTCGCCGTGTGAGTGAGGTTACCGAAGGCCCAATCCTTCCCCTCCCCAATCCCTCCTCAATCCCTAAATCTCCAAATCCCTAATCCCAAAAAGGTCGGAAACGCACTCGTAACTCCATCGTTGCGCGTGTCCATGGGCGGCGCTGATTGCTTACCATCAGGTAATCCGACTGCTCGTTTGCCGACCTATTAAATAAAAAAAAAAGGTGTAATGAGGAGTATAAATCCTGACGATTCGTAACAAATGCCCGTTTCACAAAGTATTTATATAAACCAGCCACACTGATATGTACATATATACATTTCTATATGTATACTTAGGTAAACCACAACACAAATACATAGTACAAACTAGTGAATTCATGCGAAAACAACAGAAACGTCTCTACTTAACTGATTAAACATCAACATTGAAGTGTTTCCGAATTAATTGTCGTGTTCTTTGCAAGGCTGTCGGGTATTAGCAATTCAAATATGGCGTCAGACTCGTCTTGTCCAAACTTGTCGTGGCACGGATTTTGTGATGCGTTCGTGTTGATTGCTTGTTAGTACGTATTGTTAGGTTAGGAAGTAGGTTCTCACTTCGATTTGTTGTATCTAGGCGTAGATTGAAAGAGTATTTGAGAAACAGTTGCATCTAAAATGCTTTATGAAATAAATTTAGATGTTGTATAAGATTACATGCAAAAATTACTCTAAGATATACTTATATTCAAAGTGGTAAACTTTTAGCATGTTTCGATTATAATGTTCGTCTAATTAAATTGTAATCAAAGAATGACCTATTGCTTAAATTAAATATTTTGCTAAAGCTTTTGAAAACTGAGCAATTAAAAAGTGACAGTTATATTATACAACCAGTTTATTGATTTCAGTCACCAAAAGCGGGTTTGCGCACGGCAAGCAAAAGCAGCTCGTGCCTCGAGCAGAACCAAGATTGAGCGTGCAGCGCACCACGTTCCGCGCGAGCCTTAAAGAGCCTTCAAATCAACATAGTTGGATTCCAACCTATAAAGGCCAAAGTCCAGCCGCTGTTGCAGGTAGCAAGCGCATTTATGTACCAACAACCTAGCTCTGATCAAGAAAAGAAACAGGGTGATTTAGGTCAGTAAAAGTCTGCAACTCCCTTTCTTTCGCGAGAAGTAATTTGATAATTTTGCACCTCAAAAAAGCTCCTAACAAAATCAAGAGTCGCAAAAACACATTCATCTTTGAATAAGTAAGTAAATCAATATTTATCTTCACCAACCAACTGCGGACAAGCCTTGGAAGGCTCTAAGTTATTTGGGTACATATCAAGTTATTTTCAGGAACGGAACATTGGTTTCATATTGTGTCCGCCTACGCGGTACTAAGTAATCGTTTTATGACATCCCTTAGTAGATAGGAAGGGATTCCAGCCTTTTGTAGTGTAATAATAAGATATTTTGGTCTCCTTTTAATTCGTCGATTTTAATATCTTATATAGTAGTTATATCATTTTTGAATAGCAGCTACAGCTTTCTAAGGATTAGGTGTAGTAATTTTAGCCAATGATATATCATGGTCGTGGTGGCCCGGAGGTTAAGCAGCCCGCTTCTCATGTATGAGGGTGTGGGTTCGAAACCTGGCAAGTACCAATGTAAACATCGTGAGGAAACCTGGACTTATAATTTATAATTATAAATTTGAAATCGCCAGCCCGCATTAAGCAAGCGTGGTGTTTAATGCTCAAACCTTCTCCGTGTGAGAAGAGGCCTTTGCTCAGCAGTGGGCACTTATGGGCTGATGATGATGATGATATATTATCATAAAGAGACTGACCTCTAAGTTTGTTTCGGCATTTCTTCTTAAAGTATTATTTTATTTTTAACCGCCAGGCTGGTACAAATTGAATTTAGTGCTTCTAATAAAAATCTGATTAATTCTGATTATAATAATTGGAGAAAAAAGGCTTCTTACTAAGCATGGTTTGATAACAAACTTATCTAATAATATATTAAATAGACAATTCCGTTTTTGTTTTCAATATTATAACACAGAAATAATATTCAAAATGCTGAAAATACAGATACTAATACGATACAAATTGTAAATATTTTAAATAAAAAAAGGTAATAGTTCAAATCTTAATTTCAGACTATTAAAAATAATGAGAAATATGAAAAAAAAAACTAGAGTTGATTGAGTTACTAAATCCAATAAAGTAAGATTGACATAATTTAAAGAAACCTCTAGAGATTGAAGAGACATCTGTCAAAGGACTGAAAGAATGGCTAAGTAGAAGCTTTATTTTACCCTTTTTGGGTTTGAGGCAATTCAAGGTTAACACTCCATTTTATTATTGGTTACCCTTTGGCTTCAGCAACATAAGCTGTGTATTCAAAGAAATACAAAAGGTCAAAGTCTTGCTCAGTCAAGTTAGATTTTTCGGGGCCAAATTAGTTTACGTAACCATCCACCCAATGGCTTGAAAAACTAGTCGTTTGATTGAAAGACTAAATTTCTTATTCAGGCTGTAAGTTGAAGAGTGAAGAGATCGTTATGACAACCGATTGCTACCAGAATAGTTAGGTAAGAATTGTGAACTGCACAGAAATCGAATCGTCATCAGAAATAAACACCTTTCAGAATGGTATAGTTTAAATAGGCTGGGTTGTTGAAGTTCAGCCAGTTGCCAGCGACAGATATGTAACGAAAAAACGGATGAGTCAACTTTCTTTAAGGATTGGTTAAGAACACCGAAGAAGTACAAAAGAAGACGCTTACGAAAGAGTGCTTACGAAAATAGCAAATACTATGTTTATTTATTTTTAAAACGGAAATTTTGTACAATAAACCTCTTTTATATCTCAACCCTTTCAGGAAGATCTAGGCAAAATGGCTTTCTAGAAATCCTTGGTTTACCTGCACTCCCACTTAGCCTGTTTATTATTCAAACTTGTGAATGTAAATTTAACTTTAAAATTTAGTTTTATACTGCATCCGCTGTAACATTAGTACGCTACAGCTTTTGTAGGCATTGCTACGAAGAATGTACTACGGCGTAGCCCAAGCTACGAGTTCTACGAAAAGTGGTTTATTTAATTTAATTTCATTACAGTTATTTAAATTTATATTTTATAGGTTGAAAACTGGAGTGTTACCTTACAGAAACCTTACACGAGTAGTTTATCCTATAATTTTCACAAACTTACCGTGTACTATATTTGCCTAAAATCTCTAAGTTTAGTTTTCGTTGCTACGGCTTACTCTAACTTAGTAATTGGATACTTGACTGTACCCTTCACCGGTCTTGTAAGTCGAATACAGTTTGATATGTTTATATGTTACCTATTTCAATCTGCTATCTCAGATATCTTAAGTTCTGCGGCAAAAGCATTAGTATAAATTTTACAGGCGAAGGAATAGGAAATTTCTATTAGATATCGAACTAAATAAGAATATGTATTATCACTACAGACTATAAAACTAACTTCGTTCAAATATGTATGTTTTTTATCTTTAAAATTACATGAAAAAATTCGATTGCTTTTGTTAAATAGATACAAATTTTCAACGTAAATGATCACTGTCAATGGGTCAATTATAAAACTTTTTTAAGGATTTGCTCACACAACATCTCCTGTAAAGTGAAAAAATCTATTCATTCAAAATTTTCATTTCTCAAACAAACATTCAATTACTTTATTTGAACGCGGTAGTCAGACAGATGCTCAGTGTTTCTATATCATTTCAGTTGAGGTGCAGCGGCTGTTACGATGCGAATAATGTAGCTATACGGACACTATAAGAGTACGTCTCAAAATAAGAGTGGTACAAGACGATACTATATTCCATGCAAAAATATTTCGAATTATAAAATGATATCCTTAATCATGTTTTAAAAAAAGAATTTGTCACGTGTTTCGCCTTGTAACTGAGATTACCTGAAGCCTTATCCTCCCTGCCCCATTCTCTATTCTCAAATTTTCTATCGTTAAATCAGTGATTCAAAAAAAGCCAGCAATGCATTTGCAACTCCTTTCGTATTACGAGTGTCCATGAGCGGCGCCAATTGCTTGCTATCAGGTAATCAGACAGTTTGGTTTTGATGAATAGGATATTTTTTTATTTAAAAAAACATTGCTCCACTCTAAGATTTTCTCCTCTGTCGTGGGTGCTTTTACAAACATACAATTTCACATACACATTACATCCAGACCTGGAATAACAATTCGTGGATAACACAAAGAGTTATTCCGCGCGGGAATCGAAACCTCGACACGTTGCGTTGCGCGTCAGCCGGTTGCCCAGCCATCGCGCCAACCATCAAATTACTAAGTTTGTTTGCTGACCTATGAAATAAAAAAAAAAGAAATCCTTAAATATTTCCAAAAAACAAGATAATAAAAATAAATTTGTCATCGATATATTTATTTGTTTTGTTAGATTAAGTTATTTTAAGATTTCAAGGTCACATTGTTGTGATATCGAACTTACACACGTCATAGAGATTTATCTCGTGAGCTGTTAGTAAGAAGTGAAACTGTCATGTGCATGACTTCATATTTATATTTATACTCTATCAAAGTAAAAAATTAGCATGGTATTTGATTTTCGTAATTCTCGACTACACCATAAAACTTTTTATGGATTTATGAATAAATTTGAGATTAATGTGCTTTGTATGTTTCCAAAATAAGAATTTTGTTGCTAATAAAGAAGCATGCTTACAAAAAACTATATTAATTTGTTACGGAGAGAAAAAAATTCGTACACAAATAAAAATATTCATTTATAATAATTCTAGTTTACCACACACGGCATATAGAAACACGATTTAATACATTTTTTTCTTCTTCAAAACTTAAACTATTTATTGGTGGTAATTTTTATAAATTATACTTGATTACACTTAATATTACTTGAATTAATAACGTTTTGATTTATTTATTTATTTTATTTTATTTTATGTGATAGGGCGGCAAATGAGCATACGGATTACCTGATGGTAAGCAATCAGCGTCGCCCATGGACACCCGCAACAAAGAAGGAGTTACGAGTGCGTTGCCGACCTTTTAGGGATTGGGATTTTGGGGATTTAGGGATTGGGAAGGGATTGGGCCTCCGATAACCTCACTCAAACGGCATAATGGAAAATCAATCAGATGCGATCCGGCCCTTCTTTGTGTAATTTGTAAGCATGTCAAAAAATATTAATAATCACTACAGACAAGGCCCATTAAGGCAACGGGTTAACCGTATTATTGTGCTGTGGCCTGGCTGGTGGCAGGGTTGAAGGAGAAACTGGGTGATTTTTATTCAGTAAAAATCTGACACGCGCTAAAACAGAAGTATTCATAGGATGAGTTTTCCTCCTAAGAAAAAAGTAAAAGAAAAACAAAATTAATGTAATAATGCACCGTCTATGCAAGTCATAAGCCTCTAAACATGTGTGCACTATTCAGTAGGGGTAAGCGTTCTTTGAATACGTCGAGTTTACTTGTTCTAGCTACTTAGACTTCACGGTGTGACGCTATTTCTTTGTCGCGATCGTGTTTTAATGTTGGTTTCTGAGTTGCCAGTTCTATGAGTGCTTTTTAACAGTCAACAACTAGGTTTTCGCATTGTTTTTTGGTTTTTTAGCGAACTTTTGGGGAAGGTCAGCTGCAATTTCTGATTGAATTGGGTTGTAACGTAATCGCTAACTTCATGAGTGCTGTCCTAGTCTTAAAAAACCCTTCGTATTTAGTTGTTTCCATAGTGAAAGGTTCAGATAAATATCATTTTTATTATAAGGATATTTCATTTCGGAGATACTGTTGACAAAACCCTTTTCTTGCATCTTGATACTTTTTATAAGATGCTTATTTTAATTTCTTTTGATGGAAATTAATAATAGTTGAGTTGTGAATTATATGTTGTCACATACCACAAGTCGTGGTATCCTAAGGTTTGCGATCTGGCAAGTAGTTACATGATTTGTTCTGAGTTATAATTACGTATTTACTTTGTAAGATAATTTTGGCATTACAGAAATACGGTAAAACCTTTGTTGTGAATCTAGGGATTTTTACCTCATCTCAAACCTCCCTGGTGGTAATCATCAGCATCTGTAAAAAAACCTGAGTCCTCTTAATTGATCTACTCCGGAATCTCTATGGTGCGACGCCCGGTACAGAACATTCCTGTGCACACAATAATTATCTTTTTTGAGCGTGAACTTCTTTGTACCTGTACTTAAGTTACTGTTAAGTGTGGGAGAGCCAATCTTCGGCACGAATAGGTCGGCTCGACCGGACGGCCTCACAGAATACCGTCGTGAAATAACCACAGCGTAGTGTTTCGCTGTGTGAGTGAGGTTACCGGAGGCCCAATCACGCTACTTCCCCTATTTTTTCCCGATCCTTATATCCGCAACCCCTATCCCCAAAAGGCCGACAACGCACTTCCTTTGGTGTTGCGGGTGTCCATGGGTGGCGCCGATTGCTTACCATCAGGTTATACGTCAGCTCGTTAGCCGACTTATACCATAAAACAAAACTTATAATTTCAAGTTTCAAGTTTCCAATAGGCACGGGATACATCCACCACCACCACCACCTTTTCTCATCATTAGGCATTTATAGGCTGATGATGATAATGACGATTGTACATGTTACACTACAGCAATAGTTTCATTGACCTTTATTAGTACATATACCACAATAATAATGTCCATTAACAGTGCTCTGTCGATTCACTATTATTTCCATGAATTATTAATGTGGTATTACAAGTCTGCTAATTACAAACAAAATGTTTGCAATAGAATAAATAGGTAAATTTAGTTATGAAAATGAATTAAACACATCAAGTTTTTCAAAGGTCGACTGGTAGAGAATGCTCAATTGATTAAGTCCGCCTAATGTACATACTAAACTGTGCATGAAGTATTAAAAAAAAGTTTTTGTAGCAAAAGGAAAAACAAAACAATAACGATGTGTAGTACCACTACCACGTCTTCATAGAAAAGCGGAGTGAAACAACTGTTTGGGGAGGGGGATAGGAAAATCATCAAATTATTTTCCGACTGAGCGTCGGGGCAAAAGAAAGTGTCAGGCTCTTATAAGCTAAAAACCTTATTAGTAAGTACCTAGTATATAAAAACAAAGTATTTTACTTAAAGATATAACTAACAAAGAAACAAATTGTTGATTGATTAAAATATAAATTCGCAATCTCTTGCATAGTTTTAAGCGCCCAAGCTTCGGTACGAATGGGTCGGCTCGACCGGTGTGACACCACAGCCTCACAGAAACCCGGCGTGAAATAACCACAGAGTTATGTTTCGCCATGTGAGTGAGGTTACTGGAGGGCCAATAACTCCCCCACCCCATATCCCTTCCCAATCCTAAATATCTGAAACCCTTTTCGCTAAAAGGCCGACACCACTCGTAACTCCTTTGGTGTTGCGAATGTCTATGGGTGGCGTTGATTGCTTACCATCAGGTAATCCGTCTGCTCGTTTGTCGACCTATACCATAAAAAATAGCCTACCAAGATTGTGAAGTTATCAAACCAGATGTTAAAAATTTTAACTACAACTTTGACTAATAGAGAACTAGGCACTATACGAAATTGTTACGTCTAGAATACCAACTTCAAAAACCAACACACAAATAGCTATTATAACTTTCGTGAGACATTCTAAATTATATATTATGTTTTCAGCTTACTCACGTAATAATTTGACGAGATACTCGACTAATTTCAAGCCATGCTAGAGGCCCATATTCATGAGCAGCATTCCGCGACACGCGACTCGGCGACTGTCGCGTTGCTACTGGCTACTCGAGTGTGCGCGCCCGACGCGCCCTCTGCCGCGATTTACGCGCACTTTCTTCTATCAGTGGTGTCGGCAGCGACGGCGCGCGCGACACTGTTGGCACGCAAGGTTCGCCCGCCTGCAGCTGCGTTGGTGTTGGGTTCGAATCCCGGGTCGACGCAAAAACAGTGTTACATACCGCGCTAACTGTGTCACACTCCAGACCCGCAACAGTGCAGTCTGACGCAGATTTCAGACTCGGCTTCCAGGCAGGTGGTAATGCCTAGTCGAGTATCTCGTCAAATTATTACGTGAGTAAGCCGAAAACATAATAAATAACACTATTATTATACTAACAGCTATTTATTTTTCTTCAAAAAACTACAACAAACTTTATAGCCGTGTAATAAGTTACAATATTCAAAACATCTTCAATAAAATTGCCTCAAAATGTAATGCCCTCGTCAAAACAAATAAAAATGTCTATTTATTACATCAGGCTGGAGAACTTTTGACAAATTCATATTCTTCCATCACGTCACTTGGATTACTGCTCATTTCTTTACTTGGAACTTTGTATCGTCGTCGTTTAAAGAAGAAATAAAATATTATTAAAGTTCGTAGATTTTTGTTTAAATAACAAAAGTACATATTTTAAAGTACTATCAAACATCATACATTTGGAAGAGGAGAATAATTGCATTAGGTAAAAGTTAATTCAAGTTAATTGAGTTTAAATTCTTGAGTTTCTTACTTATTTATGAAATATTGAATACTTTATATAGCTTAAAAAGCGCAATTTTACTTAATATTAAAAATCTCACAAAGATAAAAGCTTCACTAAGCCTCACTTCCTCTAGGTATACGTAGGTGCCATGTCACATATTACCAGCCTGTAAGTGCCCACTGCTGAGCAAAGGATACTTCTTACACGGAGAAAGTATGAGCATTAATCACCATGGTTGCTCAAGGCGGATTGGCGATTTCAAACTTACAATTACAAGTAATAAGTAAAAGTTTCCTGACGATGTTTTTCTTCACCGTATGTCAGTGGTATCTCAAAAATCATAGAAAGTACGTGTAATTTTGGAAAAGTCACATATTGGTACTCGGGACGCAGGCGCCTTAACCCCCGGGAACCTCCTACATAGGTGTCGGCTACAATTATTTTTCCTACAAACTGACGTTTGACGGAAGCCCTATTAAAACTTGTTGGCAACTTGAGTCCATTCGTAATAACTCAGACGTAGGGAAGTGTGTCAAAGTTAATGACGAAATTCAGACTTGCACGCCAGGGAAAAAGTTATATCGCAATAATATTATTTGATAGGTTTTACGAAGTTTAAATTGGGAGAGGTATTTTGTTGCGGTGACCGGTTTTGGAATGTGTTTGTATTGGCATAATGTGGGGTTAGTTATTACGTATTCAAAATGTTATTGTAATTATATAGTAATAGGGTTGCTTTTGCAACTATTATGTCAATTATGTGAAAGTTTATTAGTTTAAGTTACATATTTCTTATCATTATATTGGTTCATTCCCTTTCTAAGGCTCACGAGGGGCCAAAGTCGACTTGTAGAGGCCTGTTAAACAATTTTAAAAGAAATTCTAGTATAAACAATATATAAAATGAAATAAAAATGCCTCCAAATTAAAAAAAAAAACATTGTTATTAAAGTTGTCTTGAATCTTGAAGTCTTGAAAGCAGTACTTCGGAGTGCGTATATTAAGAAATGCTTTAACGTCCTTGCTATGATTTTATACGTAAATAAACGAAGGTAACATAAAACAGATACAGGCATCTCATACTTAGAAGGTTTGAGCATCACGACGATCACCCAAGGCGGTTTGGCGATTTCAAACGTATAATAATTAATTATAAGTCCAAGCTTACTCAAGATGTTTTCTTTCACCTTAAGTAGCTCAGTGATGTGTAAATAAACCCAGACAGAACGAATAACTTGGAAAAAGTTACAATGGTAGCCATGTTTTGAACCAGCCTCCTCATGCTTGAAGCGGACGTCTTAACCGCTTTGCCACCACAACACAACATAAAAGACGTTAAGTCCGCCATTGTACGTTATGCAAGAAGAATATAATAAATAAATAAAGAAAACATCGCAATCAAATCAAGTGATGATGCATCAATTTTTTATCGGACATGAACGTAATCTAATGCTTCATTACTCGTTCGCTCTTAGCCATTCATTCACTAATTGAAAGAACCGAAAAAATCTGAAATAAAAATCCAACGTTACACACATTTTCTGCTGGAAGTCTTTCATTAAAATACCGTCTTTAGAACCCAGTAACCGAATTCCTAGCCTTTTATTTTTCGCCACATAATTTTCGGCACCAATAAATTTTATTTTATTTTCGCAAAATCAGCAATCACTAATCAAGTATTCGCTCAATCATAATCCGGGGCCTTCAATACGCTTTTTTTAATATTCATGAAATTTTTCATAATCTTCTTGTACAAAAACTCGGTTTGAAGGTAAACCTTTTGGTGTCTTGGGGTTTTCGTGGATTAGAGTTGTTTTGGATAGGATTTTTGCGATTAACTTTTAAATAATATGTGTCTGTTACATATTTGTAAGGAATTTATTTAACATTTTAATTGGGAAAATATTAAAAATAAATATAATAAAAATAATAAGCGTAAAAAATCAGGGCTCAGAAAAATATTTATTATTAATATCTGCGTCATTGCATTGGTTAAAAATATTATAACTGAGTGCTTACGAAACTAAATCCACAATAAACAAAAAAATTCAATCCACTTGAATAGAAATAAAAAACTCGAGAATCCATATCCAATTTTGAAAATCCAATACAAAAATAAAAGCGGAGACCAAGGTATAGCGTATTTTAAACCGAAACGCAATGATTTACGAAGCAATCTTTACGAATGGGCTATTCGTTAAAAATAAGATTTTTTTTTTCGTTGAAAAATAAATTATTTGTTTGTTTGCTTAGGTTGGATGATGCTATTTTATTGATTTAGGACCAGTCCAGTGTGTTTCGATCCAATTCGTTCATGTTTCGCAGCATTTGCTATGCGAATGACAATTTCTTTAACAAGTGAAACTTAAAGAAAAACTTATGTAAAACGTAGTTCATACAAATTGTTTTCTATAATTATTCTAAGTTATCTGGCAGATACTGGCTATTTACATTAATAAAATTAATTGTAAATAAAATAATATTCAAGAAAAATCTTTTAAATAGATCGTCATTGAGTCACACTCACATACATTTTTATATTGGGTACAATCATCATGATTTCTCGCGCTCTAGGTAGGGACAGAGAGACTATCTGACTCTTACTAACTAAAAGCCACCCTGTTCTTTCTCCTGCCCAGGGCCGCAGTAAATTAATACGACTGGAACTGCAACCCCTGATCTAACATACAAATGTGTAAGTATAGTTTAAGTGTGGGAGAGCCAAGCTTCGGCACGAATGGGTCGGCTCGACCGGAGTTATACCACGGCCTCACAGAATACCGGCGTGAGACAACCACAGCGTTGTGTTTCGCCGTGTGAGTGAAGTTACCGGAGGCCCAATCCCGCCCCTTCCCCTATCCCTTCCCGATCCTTATATCCGCAACCCCATCCCCAAAAGGCTGGCAAAGCACTTGTAACTCCTGCGGTGTTACGGATGTCCATGGGCGGCGCCGATTGCTTACCATCAGGTTATCCTTTTCTCCATCGTTTGCCGACTTATACAATAAAAAAAAGTACACTGCTGATGAAAACTCCCGAACCATTGACCAAACTACAGACAGTCAATTTATTTTTAGTTTTGACGTCAATTACCCTTTCAACTACTTATAATCATAATCATTGTGTATCAAACATACTCTGCTGATCGAAATTCCACACTTGTTTTTTCATAATACTGCTGGAAACAAGCAGAAGTACGGATGGTAAGCAAACGCCGGCGCCTATGAACACGCCTTAAAAGTTGAAAGTGCGTTGACGGCTTTTTTGGGGATTTAGGGAATAGTTTTGGACGGAAAGGGGAAGGATTTTGCCTCCAGTAACCCCAATCACACGACGAAACGCAACACTAGTTGCTTCACGTTTTTTGTCTGTGAGGCCGTGGTCAAATCGATCTGGCTCATTCGTAGAAACAATAGAAATAATTTTTCCAACAATACTCTATATTTTTTCTCATATTCCTTAGTTTCGTGAGAAAAGGTTTATTTGAAAACGGCTCATGAGTCTTTGGATTCTGTGACTGACAGTTATGTGTAGGTAACATTATACCTATGTCCCGACGTACATAGAGACACATTAAAGGATATATTTATTTGAAATTATTTCCAGGAAAATAATGTAACGTTACTCCTGTGAAGGACACAAAGATCCTTTTTGTATTTGTTTTATATTGTTTATAAAGGGAATAAAGGATGATATTGTTAGATTTTTACTTTTTTGCCTATAGTAATGGCTTACAGGTACTTTCTTTGGTCTTATTATTCTGGGATTCGGGATGTCTAGAATTATATTTGGTTATTTGTTATAAGTATTTCATTTACGAGATAGAATAATGAAATAATTATATCTTTATATATATTATTCTGCTGTACGTGTGTATGTCTCTGAAGTGCTTCTCAACGGCTTGACCGATTTAAATGAACTTTTCTATATGCGTTTAGTGGCGCCCTGGATGGTTTAGATTCACAAGTCAGCCCAACAGATGGCGCTGATTAAAAAAGCATGTGATCTCAGAAACGGCTGTAACGATTTCGCTGAAATTTCATATGACATGTGTGGGTTTTGGGGTGTTTCGGGGTGGGTTCGCTAATTTATTGGAAAATGTAATAGTCAAACTCAAAACTTATGTATTTGGCTGTTGATAATAAGCTTTTTTTAGTTAACAAGTTGACTTACTCTGTCTTTTAAAAAGTTGGTGTATTGATTGTGACTTTCAACTGTTAATACTCAATACGCAATATGTAAATAACTTTCTACAATATTTCTTAGGTGGTAAGAAGATTAGAGTTACAATCGGGTACAGCTCAGACAATAAAAAGGGATTAAAATAAATTGACTGTTTGTTGCTAGCTATTATTAAAATAAAATACTTTTAAACAATATGTCTTATTTTACCTATCAGAATTTTAATGGTTCGATAAAAGTTACCTATGGAATAATGATAATGCTGTCGCGTCAGAATGTTTGTATAAGACAGTGACAGCAACAACTTTTGTACCTCAGATAACATTTATCTGACTATTGAAAATTCAGCCCTTAGTTATAACAATTATCCTTTAAGTATTCATTTAAGCTGTTATAACATTTTTATACACATTAAAAACTAGTTTTTGCTTTTGTGTATGTATCTTTTTATGATTTGAAAGTGACGATATTTTTTTACTGACGCAACTGGTGGTTTGGATAAATGTATTAAATTTGGAGTCGGGATGCTGGTAAGTTTGTGTGTGTATATATTGATTGATACATTTAGGAAAGTCATAGTATTTTTTTAGTTTTGCAATCGATTTGAGAGTTGAGACGAGAAATGTTAGTATTGGCTATCGCTGAAAATCAGCGCTGCGACACTGTCTCTCATAGGGTCGCTGCTTATGCTGAGCGAGGGCCATTTCGCGTGATTGTGACGTATATTTTGTCTTATATATTATGTGACGCATATTTTATCTTTGTGTTTCGCCGTGTGAAAGTGGTTACCGGAGGCCCGATCCTTCCCGTCCACCAATCCCTAAATCTCCCCAAAATGGCTGCAACGCACTCATAACTCCTCTGTTGTTGCGGGTGTCCATTGGCGGCGCTGATTGCTTACCATTAGGTAATAGGTCTGCTCATTTGCCGACCACTAACATAAAAAAAAATGTACACAAGTTGTAACAAGATCGGTATCACATGGTAATGTAAAGCAATTAAAACTAATTATAAATCGTACCTAATAATCCTTAAAGTTCGATTCTGGTAACTGAACTTAATCTTCAATTGGTAAGCGGTAATATACCTGATTGCCTATCATTTGCTACTACCTATAACAACAACTGCAGTAAAGTTGGCGTAAATCAGGAGTCAGGAGATCACCACAAAAATTATATTTGTATATTATATTATGTATGTATTTGTGTGCGTAACTGATTGTAAATACAAAACCAGGCATTTCCAAACTTAAACCTTGACCTTTGAGACCCAGGGTCGGTTTTATATTTTATATCAAAATCAAAGGCATCTAAGCTAGCTTTGCTCCCAATTTCCAGTAGCTATAAAATCTTTAAGCCTTTACCCTTTCCTTAGGAGAATACGTTCCAAATGTTCGGTCATACAGAAGTCATAAAACTTCACAAGTATTTACGCATGTATCACAAAGCTCTAGAATCCCTTATTTATCAGGATTGGCCAAGGAATTAATTAATGAGGCATCTACAAAGGTCGTTCGGGGACGTGCGTACCTCCTTTTAGCCCTTCGGAGCCATAAGAATTCCACCCTAGAGAACTATAAAAGAGATATACCTCCTTTAGGAGAGTTTTAAAAGTAATTGACTATCGAACCGCACTGTTCTTTTTACGAAAACAAGACAGTTTGCGTTGAGACGACGTTATTTTTATTCGATTTTTAAATGAATGATTTTTATTCTGTTGTCAATACATTGTGTGTTTGATAGTATCAGGATGATAAATAATAATTATCAATGACTATTCAATTTGCTAAGCTATACATCAGTTTTGTATTATTGAGCTAATTGTAACTGGTAACACTGGTAGCCGATCTTCAAAAAAACGAACACGAGTTTATAATATACGTAATAATAATAAAATATATACGTTATTATTATATGCAGTGTGTGCCTTATGATGCTAATACCTAATACTTTTTCCACATATCCGAAAAGTTGTTGCGGCTGTCAACGGACGGAGATATAGGCATCATATCATTTAAATCATTAAACCAGAGAGTTTGTTGGAACCAGAGGGAGTATATGTGATAATTACTATTATTTACTATGTTTTAATAACAAAACCATGAAAATACTACTTCAGCGTTGCTTTAAATATGTGAGATAGTTTATACAACCTATGTTATAAAAATTAATTATATCTTGGTTGAGTAACTAATGAAAAATAAATATATTTTTATAGCTTGTACAACAACTTACGTACAGTTTTATTCTTTGATACAAAACTCAAATAAAGAAACAATTGGAATTCCACTTGACACTTTTATGTCACCCTCATAAAATTAATATCATTGTTATTTTGAACTTTAGTTCCAACAAAATAAAATTTTATTTACAATTTTTTATAGGCGATCAACTAAAAAAATAATAATTCATTTTAGCACCTTTCCATTATTTACAATTCAGACAATATACTAAGTTGTAATGTGGTTGATGATGAATAGCTCAGTTTGTTTTTAATAAAAATACTAGTTTTATTTATTTAGAAATATCAATTGAATACCTATTATAAATTATCTATGTATCTATGTAAATTATCTGTGTATTCGCCGGATAGAGACATGGCGTTCAAATCACAAAAGAAATGCATTTTTTTTTTTTTTTTTTTTTTTTTTTTGTCAGGGGAAAATCATCCAATGACTTCTCCCGCCCAGGGTAAGGCGAGAGAGAGTGTCAGACTCTTACTGACTAAAAACCCCCCCGTTCCTTCTCCTGCTCTGGGCCGAGGTCGCGGTGCCTCATTGCGCTTACCCCGCAGCCCCGGCTAAACATCAGCCCTTTAGGGCCCCGACTGTGGTGGTCTATTGGCTCTTTGAGGCGCGCGCGGAACGCTACGCGCCGTACGCTCGGGTCCAGTTCTGGTCGGGCGGCGAGCTACCCTTACTCGCCGTCCGCAGACCCGCGCTTACGGTGGCCGGAGATCATCCCTCGATCCCCGACGTCCGGAATGTCGCCTTCTGCGGCGGCTGGGGCGCGAGGAGGATAGTTCCCTCACGCGCTCCGCCTCCTCCTTTGCGAGCATTACTGCTTCGCAGAAGGAGGAGATAGCTTCCCAGTTCCTCTCACGCTGCACCATGGCCTCGATTAAGGCCGGGCGCGAGAGGTCGCTGCCGCCGATCACTTCCCTGAGAACACGGCGGTGCTCAGCCCAAGCAGGGCACTCCGCCACCGTATGCTCCACCGTGTCCTCCAGGTGATCCTCACAATGACGACACTCGGGCGTTTCCTCCCGCTGGATCCGAAACAGGAACCTACCAAAGCTGCCGTGCCCGGTAAGCACCTGCGTCAGGCGGAAGGTGAGGACGCCGTGGCGTCTCTCAAGCCACTCCTCAAAGAGGGGTCTTACCGCTGCTATAGTAGCGTGCCCGGCCCTCGGTTGCGACAGTCGCTGCTTCCACTCAGCCATGAGATCTCGCCGGAGCTCATTCCGCCACGCACTAATTTGGCGCGGCAGAGGATCCTCGCCCCGGCGACGCGCGTCTGCGCGCAAACTGTAGACGCGCGCGAGCGCCTTCGCTTCCAGATCCCATGGCGGTGATCCGGCAAGGAGGTTCGCCGCCTCCCCGGAGATTGTGCGATATCCGCGGATTATTCGGATAGCCATGACCCTCTGGGACGCGGCCAGCGTACGAGCCGGCCGCCGCTTCAAATCCGGCGCCCACACAGGGGCACCGTAGAGGGCCATGGATCGCACAATCCCCATGTACAACCTCCGGCAGGAGGCGTTTGGCCCCCCGAGGTTGGGAAGGAGCCGCTTGAGCGCGGCCCCAGACCGTTCCAACTTAGGAGCCAAACGACGAAAATGCTCCGTGAAATTCCATCGGCTGTCGAGGACGAGACCCAGGTACTTCATCGCCGACTCGACGCCGATGGTAACTCCTCCTGCCATTATTTGGGACCCATCTGGAGGTGGCGCGTTCCGACGGCCATAAAAACACATGGCCTCGGATTTGTGAAGCGCCACCTCGAGTCCCAACTGCCGGATCCTTGCAACGACTGTCGCGACCGCTTGCGACATCAGGTCGGCCGCCGCCTGATGTGACCTCCCATTCGCCAGCACCAGCGTGTCGTCAGCATAACAAACAATGCTGACGCCGCTCGGGAGGTCGGTGCGTAGCACCCAATCGTACCCGATGTTCCACAGGAGAGGTCCCAGGACCGATCCCTGTGGAACACCGCGCGACACCTCTCGCCGATTCCACACGCCCAGGTGACCGGGGTAGATGACGCATCTGTCCGTCAAGTAAGCCTCGACTACACGACAGAGATAGGCAGGCACCCGGTGATACCGGAGTGCCTCCAGAATGCAGCTCCAGGGCAACGAATTGAAGGCGTTGGCGATGTCCAGAGACACCGCCACGACGACTCGCCCCCTGGCCAACGCAGTCCCCGTCGTGAGGTCCCTCACGCGCATGATGGCGTCCACCGTGGAGCGCCCTCTGCGGAAGCCGAACTGGCCGTCCGCTAAATCCGGCCCCCTTCCAGACAGGTGCCCGACGAGGCGGTCTGATATTATCCTCTCGAACAGTTTTCCCACCTCGTCGAGCAGCACAATGGGCCGGTACGCGGACGGAGAGTCCGCAGGACGCCCCGGCTTCTTCACGAGGACCAGTTTACCCGTCTTCCACGACAGCGGAAACTGGCCCCTCTCCAAGCATGAAAAGAAATGCATAAGGGCAATATGTGGTATACAAAGCACAGTTAGCTGCAAACCATATTTTCAGGAACTGAAACTATTAACTCTTCCCTCCTTGTATATATTTGAGGTTGCCAGCTATGTTAAGACAAACATTCACCTGTTCACCCACCCTAAAAGTAAACGTCACAAATATAGGATCTGCGCTACACAACATAAAAAAGCCATCTTCAACAAAAACATTTTAGGTATGGCACCTAAAATCTTTAATAAGTTACCTAAAGACATAGTTGAAATTGATAATATTAATATATTTAAAAAACGTCTACATGAATTCTTGGCAACTAAGTGCTATTATAAAATTAATGACTATTTAGATGAAAGATGCTAGGCCTACTATATCCGATTTGCTTGTATATGTGATTGGTTTCTCAAAATGCAACCAACACTGACTATATTGAGTGATTTTATTCAAAATAACTATGGATTTACCTATGACATTCTTTATTTTTATTCTATTTTCATCCTTGAATTTGACCATTTAATTTTTGATATATACTAACATTAGATATTGTTTGTAATTTTGTGCTTATCATGACATTCCATATTATTATTATATTATTTAACCAAATCTTTGACATTCTGCATTAGGGATTAAAGCTCATGATGTGACTGATGGTGATGGTTCAGTGGTTAAACTTCCATTATGAAACGTTTGTTCCTGTGTAGATACTTAAATGACTAAATGTATTCTTATTACCTCAATTTATATACTTAATTCTACTTATAAATTTGTATGCTTCAAGGCAAAACATAGACGGTCTCGCTGTATTGCACTGTATGTCAATCATTCAAACAACTTTATATAACCTATGTTTACGAATAAACGATTTCATTTCATTTCATTTCATTTCATTTCATTTCATTTCATTTCATAAATATTTTGCTTTTATTTATTTTTGACAGTTGACGACGACGTTATAATAATCGAGTATTGAAATTAAACATATAAGTATACATAAATCAAAAGCACGTCTGTTTAATATAATGAAAAAATACTTTAGAACAAAAGATATTTGATACGGTCAAGCCCCAACTTTTATAAGACTTCTGATAATTCATATAATCACAAAGAATACAAGGAAAAGTCAGTCCCATCTAACTCAACCAAGATATAATTAATTCTCCGAACTACGTAACATTGTTCAGCAACTTTTTTACTTTCCCTCATGTTGGGTTAATACAATAGCAGAAAAATGACGCTGTATGTTAGTATAAGTCTTAGAAAATGTTAAACTTTTAAAGGACCAGAGGTGAACCGTAGGGTCAGTATACTAGGCCACGTGACGCCTCACGTGTTGTTTTTTTTATTGTTGTATAGGTCAGCAAACTAGCAGACAGATTACCTGATGGTAAGCAATCAGCGCCCCCAAAGGACACCTGCAATATCAACGGAGTTGTTGTCGAGTGCGTTGCCGACCTTTTAGGGATAAAGATTTAGGATATTATAGAATTGGAAAGGGATGGCAGGAGGGGGAGGGATTGGGTAACCTCACTCACACGGCGAAACACAACGCTGTGGTTGTTTCACGCCGGTGTCGAAGCATGGCTCTCCTACACTTAAACACATTCGTATTCGTAATCGCCCGCGCATACGCAAACAAACGAACGAAACGAGCAATGTAAAATGGACCACATGAGTCGCCACGTATGTGTAATCGAGGCTTATTATCGACCCCGTAGCACCAAAATAGACTAACTCGTGATAAAAACATCTTTCATACCTAGCCGATGATTCCAATGAGGGACCGAGCATACACCTATATTATACACTCGACGCATTTTCTGTCTCATGTGGAAGGAGTCTTAGGTAAAATCCAAAAAGAACTAAAAAAAGTTCTGATAGTTTCAAGCCATAGCCGAATCGATATTTTTAACAAATTTAAGATAATTACTATACAAAAGTCACAGTACTAGTAGTTGTTGGTAAACCAAAAAGTAAAGAAATTTTAATATCCTACGCCCTGGCTTCGGAGAAAAAAAAACACTAAACCTTTTTCTTCAATCATTCTATCCATTGAAAAACCCCGCAATAAAAAAACGTTGCATAGTTTTAAAGATTTTAGCATACATAGGGATATAGGGACAGAGAATGCGACTTTTTTTATTGTGTGATTATGAGTGACAGTCTCTTTCATCGACACAAAGAATTTAACTCAATATACACATGAATGGTGATCAGTGATCAATCAACTAGCAAGGGCAGTGTACCTTATCTGAAACCTTTACTCCTAAGCATACGAGAACCTTCAAAGCCCTCGCCGGTCAAACACAGTAAAGGCATATCCCTGGGGTATTGTAAAAGGGTATTTTAACCATCGTTGTGCGTGGTGATAGACGTGACACCACAAAACAACGAAACGAGGGGAGGTGGGGGGCAGTGATGGGGTCTGTTTGCCTTCTCCCACCCCTGTTTATGTGTTTGCAATAAACTCACCTGTCTGTGATAATGACCTGTTAATGATAATGAATTTTCTTTCGAACAGTTTTGTGAGGGGAAAATTATCAAATGACTTCTCCCGCCCAGGGCCGGGCGGGAGGGAGTGTCAGACTCTTACTGACTAAAAACCCCCTATTCCTTCTCCTGATGTAACCCGAGGTCGCGTTGCTTCATTTCACTTACCCCACAACCCCGGCTGAACACCAGGTAACCTGCTGGCGTGCAACGTTCGAATCCGCACAGAACAACTCTCTCTGTGGTGTGACAAAATGTTGTTTCAGGTCTGAGCGGTATGTGTATGTTAATTTATATAAATTTTTATTCTTACAGAAAGCTTACCGATCAATTGTACTTACGAACATATTTTAACTAAAACCAAATAATAAACTTGTTATTTACAAGCCTTCATATAATATAATTATTAAAATTATCGATTAACGTTTTTTCTAAGAATTTGGTTTTTACGAGATGAATCTCTATATTATTGAGAGCACAGCCTGTACTGGAAATGTAATATTGATTTAACTAAGAGCCGTGCATCTATTTTCAAACACAAAATCCTAGAGTGGGGCGGGTTCATAAATAATAAAAACAATAAATTCTACTAAATGTTGTCTACCATACTGCATATTTCACTTAACAGTTAATTCAGCAATATTCAACAGCGATATAACAAACACAACCCACTTTTCTCATTTAACTTACTACTCTAGTAGCTGTGAAGGTCAAATATAATTACGAAATGTTTAGTACTAGAACGCTAACAGAGTTTTGTACCGCGCGCAAAGTTCCCAACTTTCAACTATGTGTACTAACGAAATTTAATTTATATTGTTGCAATTCATGAATTCCTGGTACTTGCATCGTCGGTAGTGTACATTAACTTTCTATATATTCCACTTGAAATTATGCAAATATGTAAATAATGACTTAGTCGTTTCCTTGTATTCATGTACTTTAGAGTACTCATGTAATTTGTCTGCACGGCTAGCGCAGGGGCTTGGCAACTGGCTGCTGTATAACGTGTCCTGGGTTCGATTCACATTTTTTTCCGATCTGAGAGCGATGTGTATGTGATTTTAAATAGTTGCATTGACAATTCGATAGTGAATTGGGGTTACAGAGATTTAGGGATTGGGGAGGGCTGGGGAAAAACCAACTATACACGTAGTTTCACGTTACTTTTATGTGAGGGCGTGGTATCACTCTAGTTGCGCTGGCCCATTCGTACCGAAGCTGGGCTCTCTCATACTTAAGAGAATTGAACGTCAAACGACACTGCTCAGATACAAACCTCTTTTAAAACGTTCAATAATCTCTTCATGCATAAATATGATTGAAATAAAGAGTACTAAAATATAAAACAAATGTCTTTTTCCTCCAGCCATTACAATGAATACAGAAAACATCAATTGACACGTCAATTATTTTCCAAGAAATGGAAAGCTATGCAATTTTTATAAAAAATTCTGAGTAAATATATAACATGTTGATTTGTAAGTACCTTTACACAAAATATTATTTAATATTTGTTTGATTTTACGAAATTAAAATATTATTGCTTTTTAGACAATCCTTGATATATTTATGCATTACAATTGCAAAAAAGGATCATTACTTTCTCTAAAAAAAAGGTCGGACTCCCACACGAAGTCTTACGCATCATCATAATACCTATAGTATTTTTCTTCAACACACTTTTATTTTTCTTTTTTGAAATTAAAATGGTCAAATGACTTCTCACGCCCAGCGTCGGGCGAGAAAGAGTGTCAGACTCTTGCTGACTGAAAACGCCCGTTCCTTCTCCTGCTCTAGGAAGATACCACGGTGCCTCATTGCGCGCCTTACCTTACCTTACCTTACCCCGCTACCCTGGCTGATCATCAAATAGTGTTGAGAGTGTTATTTGATAAATCATATGTATTTACGTACTTACACGTACAAGTAGTGAGTGCACGGTTGGCGCGGTGGCTGGGCAACTGGCTGCCGCGCAACGTGTTGCAGGTTCGATTCCCGTACGGAACAACTCTTTGTGTGATCCACAAATTGTTGTTCCGGGTCTGGGTGTGGTGTGTATGTGAAATTGTGTGTTTGTAAACGCACCCACGACACAGGAGAAAATTCTAGGGAGGGGCACAGCTTTTTTTCTAAAAAAAAAGTTTCTTCTAGCGGCTTTGACCGCGTTACCCGGATGAAAAGTGGCCTATGTGGGATTCCAGTCTGTGATCTATATTTAATCGAATTCACATAAATGTCATTTTTAAGGGGAGAAAATCTAAAATTTTGTTATGAAACCTGGACGACGCATGAGTGAGTGTCAGACTCTTACTGACTTCTTCATTCCTTCCTTTACCTACTTCGTGATACATTATTGCGTTTAACCCACAGCTTCATCAATATTTAATATCCATTTAGTAGTTTTTACGTAAACAGTAACAAACATCAATCCATTGTTACAATTCTTGTATAATAATATACACTCTCGCGTGGTTTCACCCGCTGCTCGGCTCCATTAAATCGTAGCGTGATGTTTTATAGTCTACTGCACTCAGGAACATTGTAGCTGTCAACTAGTGAAAGAATTTTGGGCAATCCGACCAGCGGTTCCAAAGACTACCCCCTACATACAAACTTACAAATTTTAGCTCTTTATAATATTAGTACACATTAATAGGATGATGCAGATTTAATGAATGACTTGTTTCAGAACATAGTTTGTTAGTGCGTGTGTGTGTGTGTGATAACGCGTACTAAGAGCTAATTAGATGTTGTTTAATTAATAGAAGACATAAAACCAACTGCCTCGTTCACCGAAGTTTACTGAAGTGGTTCTGCACTACAGCTTACTTCAAAAACTATAGCTTCACGGGTCAAGGTCAAAAGGGTTTCTGTATTAACAAGAGATCAGCGGTTTTTAATCCTATTCTTGACACTTGACAATGAATTTGTTCCGGGTCATTGCATTTATATTGAAGTAGATACTTTAAATTTTTTAGAATGTTGAAGAGCTAAGCTTTGACACATATTGGCCGGATGAATAGAAGGTCAATACTCTGAGGTCGAAAAACGGCCATTTGGTATACTTATTAAAATCTATTTGGTTTATTTTATGTTTGTGCCCTTAATATTTGTGTTAAATGTTGGACAACATAAACGTTCTTAAATTAGATTATCATATCATGTCAATAAGTAATTGTTTTGATACAAAACAGATATTATGTTATACAAAACCTTTAAAAAAGTACTGCATTATTTATCAAAGCTGAACTTAAATATTTATTATTATATCCTAACAATTTATAGGCTCCTAGTACTCACAATAGACTATTATCTTGAAGTAAGAACCGTTTACGAAATGTATTGCTGTTATCTTACCTGAAAGCCTAGAATAAATCTAGACGAATATTTTCCATTTATATCGCAAAGATAAAAGTCATGCTATAAAATCTCTGTATAAGTTCTTTGAGATAAGCAAATTTATTAAAAAATGCCCAATTCTTCCCCTGCCCTAATCTCCCTAATAACGATAAGTTTCTGAAACCCAAATCTCCAAAAGGACGGCAAAGCACTCGTAGTTCCTCTGGTGTTGTGAGTTTCCACTGGCAGCGACGATTGCTTGCCATTAGATCCGGTACCGACTCCTCGTTTGCCGTCCCATCACATTTATGTTGAAATCAATATAAAAAATATATTATAAAATCATAAAAGTATAATAAATATTCACGTATTAATTTTACACCCATTACACCAAAATGTTCCCGCTAAAAAAGCTATGGAACAACGCTAAGAAATATCGTAAACAACACGAACAACAATTTAAACGCTCCACCTAAATAAAAACTTCACAATTAAACCATTAAAAAATTTAATATAACATTACCGGTTCGAACGGTTCGCTATCAAAACTTTTTAACTCTTAAAGCCTGTAGTTAATGCATAAGTTTTGCGCCACCAGATGGCGGTACTCGAGAAAGGGATGTCCGTCGATATACACCGAAAATGTAGAATGTTTGGAACAACCCCAGTTCCACAATAGACGCGGCCGCGTAAGGACGTGCCGTCAGTTTGGAACCGTTCCGAATTTCGCGAGTTCGTTATTATTTCAGTTTTGATGAAATGTTTTTGTGTGTGAGTGCTGAATTGCTGATGGATGGAATGGATGAAGTTTTCTAAGGTAAGTTTGTGTGTGTTTTTAACGTATTTTCCTATTATGGATAAAAGTTTTTAAGAAGTTTTCGTGGTTTGATGAGTTATATTGTCACGTAAAATTTTATTAACAAAAAAATAATTGTGTTTTAAATAGTTTATGAGCAGGAAAAGTAAAAAAATAGATGATAAGAATAATTAAAAGAAAGAAATAGACGCAAGATACTCGCAAATTCATATACATAAATACAAATTTATAAATATTATACAGGAGTATTGCCTTTAATTTTGACGTTTAAGATCTTTTCAATCAGTTTGAAACAAATAAATTCCTTTACGTAACTTCATAGTGAACAAAACCGTACTGTAATTGTTCAGCAGAATAATTATGTTAAGTTTCTCGAACAAAATTACGGTTTTTGGGACCAAGTCAAGGATCATTTATGTATTATTTGCAACATCATTTAATATACTAAATTTGAGTTTGGAATAGAAGTTTGTTTAGTTTACTTAGTAGCAAATTATTTTCTTTAAAAATGAAAATTTGTTAGGAAGAAAAACATGTGCTCAGAATATGTATTATATAATTCTAATAAACGATAAAATCATATGTTACGATTATCATACCAAAGTAAAGAAATGTGTTTATTATTTTCAAATAAATTATTTTTCTTTCAAGTGCCAACTTATTACATATCTTAAATGTACATTAAATTAAAATTAATTCCTTCCTTTACATACAAACGAAGCGACTAAGTACGCAATTTGGCACAGATGTTCTTTTGATACTCGTAACATTGGTGACATTATTTACTTTATGCGAAGCCAGTGTCATTATTTTAAAATTGTACATTTTTATCTACAAAAATCTCTTAATAACACTGTAATGTTACACCATAATTATACAGCCATTTGATTTTCTGCATATAAAAATAATCTTTATTGCAAACTAATATTACAAATGCGACAGTAACTCAGTCTGTCTTTTCTTCACGCCTAAACTTCTGAAACTATTTGTGTGAAATTTGGCAGAGACATAGTTTGGAACTCGAGAAAGGACCATAAGGTAGTTTTTAAATCAAAAATCTACAGGAAGCCACTATTAAGTTAGCTTATAATAATTGTAATTTAATTTAAATTACGACTATACGTAACGCCATTAACGAGTACTATCAAAATATTCATTTACTAAATTTGAGCGCCTAGGGTGCAATGTCAATCGGTCCGGCACAATTCCATTTCAATCATTCTCGTTTGAATAACGACTCACTTCATCACGTCATAGGAAGCTATGGTCACTCCCATACATTTTTATGAGTGATATAAATCGATCAGAGATATAGAAATATATTTTTCTAGTCTAGACACATTTCTCTTTAGACGTTTCATTTGCATTTTTCATTTTCATTTCATTTTACCTTTATTTACTTGGTAATTGATTGGTATTCTGTATTTTGTGCCATAGTATGTATACTCGTAAAACATACATGTAAGAAATTTAATTATACTGTTGATACCTATACTACTACTATATATGTATAAAGTATTATAATAAAGCCCCACATTAAGGTTCCATACATTCAAGACTCTGTTTGTCTATCAGTCTGTCACCAGTAGCTGAACAGATCCAGACCAGAGACATCAATTCGATAAAGAACGAGTAGCAGGGATTTCTTCTACACCCGAACCTTTTGAATAGCGTAATGCTATCCACCTGCTAGCTTGGAGATTACTTACAACTTTCGCTGAGTAAAACGTGCAGTAGAAGCAGTAGAACGGGCTGCAATAAAAGCCAAACCGAGAATTTTGTAGTTTTCTGGGTCAAAAATTAATTCGACGTTTCAATACAATAAAATATTGAAAAAAAAACTATACTTTCATTCATCGATCAATCGCTCGATACACTCAACTTTAGATATTTTTAGCTAATTTCTAAGAATTAAGTAAGCTTTTTGACTTAAAAATACTATGACGTCATAACATTTGAATAATAGTATTGAATTTGACTAGTCGGAAACTACCGTATTGTACAAAAAAATCCGTTACAATTATTTTTGACCTAACACCTAAAAAACTTGGAAACATACATAAAAAAATGATGATAGGACTATATATTAAGGAATAGGTTGCATTTTCTTAGAAACTCCCGCTTTTCAAAGAAGCAGACCATCGTTCAACTCTGCAATGGATGTCTTCCGGCTAGTGATGACGATGATGACCTAAAAATCTAATCAGCCATTTCTCCATAAATGATCGTAAAATGCCATACTTATTATACAGCACCTAAGAATTAAAACTTAAACAAGCAGACCAGTGACTTATAACACAGAAAATCTTAATCAAAACTGTGTTAATTAGAAATAGTGTAGAAAAAACAGCTATAAAAAGTGTTAGCTCCACTATTTTATGAGAAAGGAGTTCATAATGAAGACAACGTTTACCATCTTAAGTCTTATAATTTGAGAATACAAGTCGCTTATTTCGCTTTCCCAGAAAACTAGAAAATTTTACAATGTACTAGCGTTATAAGTGGAACATGGTTCGTGAATTTAATCCTGGATCAGTATTGGTCAAAGTTTTTTTTTTAAATCATTTAAACTAGTGCTCGACTGCAATCCCACCTGATGGTAAGCAGTGATGCAATCGTTGATGGTAAGGCCCACTAGTTTATTATAAGCCTCTAGCACTCTAGCCTTGAAGACACCTAAATCAATACTGGACGTGAAGACCGTTGCAGGCAAGCTATTCCAATCCTCTGATGTGCGTGGTATATATGACGACGTGAAACGCTTAGACCGGATGGTAGAGGCTTTACGTTGGTACTGTTCTCCGAAGTCAAATATTTTTTCCAATAAAAGTAGTATGTATGAACGTTTGAAAGTTTTGAACTTCAAATGTAAAAATAAAAAATGTCAGTCTGTCATTCAGTATTCTAGTGATTCTATTTGCTTTTTCCTAGAGAGAGGAACTAGTAACAACTAGGATCAAGTTCTCAAATATGGCTCTATTTACGTATTTCTAGCATTCGTTGCACAAAATAGATTTTTTTTTTTAAAGAAAAACGTTGCCCCACACTAAGATTTTCTCCTGGGTCGTGGGTGCGTTTACAAACATACAATTTCACATGCACATCACACTCAGACCCGGAAAAACAATCTGTGGATCACACAAAGAGTTGTTCCGTGCGGGAATCGAACCCGCGACACGCTGCGCGCCAGCCAGTTGCCCAGCCACCGCGCCAACCGTGCAGTCAAAATATTATTCTTAAATCTCGTGATTATATCACAATTAATTTATTGTACTTAACATGCAAACTTTCCAAAAACCAGATTGAAGAACCTAGGCCACAACATTCGAAGAACAAAATGGAAGATGGGCCAGAAAAATTCTCGAATGGCGACCACAGACCGGTAGACGTAGCTTAAGCAGACCTTTCAGTATGTAGGGAGCCAATAGATGCAAATGGCGACCTGATTTTTACGGTGGAAAAGTAAGAGAAAAACCTTTGTCTTTAATTTATTATAAAAAAACAGGAGGCAATATACTATGTTGCACAGGAAAGGAACATTTTATGTTTTGACGAACGTTAGTTGGAACAGATCTGTCGCAAATACGATTTGATTTTGAAATTGGAGTAGAAATTCTCGGAAATACCGAAGAGTATGAAATTTTATTTAATCTAGCTATACATTGGTATATTTTAGTAACGCAAAAAACAAATTTGTGACGATGTGTGTGTACCTGTAAATGACTTTTTTAACACACTCGCAGGCACCTCTTTTCACCTTTCTAACACGGACGGACCCCTATAGGATGGTTACAGACTTTAACAACACAGACTCAAACTTAACTAACCTATTTACATCGAAAAAAGCAATTTTAACGCACTATGGTCATATAATGAACACAGTTTTTTTTTAATTAAATAAGGAAACAAGGATGTTAACCTACTAATACCGCTCTAGTAAGCAAACCTCTTCGATTAAGGTTAAACAAACAAACATTGTACTGACTAAAGTTTCAACGAACAGTCGATAAGTTCAGTCACAGACCTATTTAGGGTGCATCGACACTGTTTCTCAATAGTTTTTGCTTATATGATTCATGTATACCCCCTACCAAGATCCTTTATTCTTTTAACTCCTAATCCTTTAAAGGTTGGCAACGCACTCGTAAACTCCTCTGTTGTTGCTAGTGTCTGATTGCTTACCATCAGGTAAACCGTCTGCTTGTTTGCCATTCTATTACATTAAAATACTAAAAAACTATTTTCACCAAAAGTAATCATCATTGCGAGTGTTGTTTCTCACTGTTTGCGAGTTAAGCGCAACGAGCCACCGCGGCTTCGGCCCAGAGCGGGCGAAGGAACGGGGGTTTTTAGTCAGTAAGAGTCTGACACTCTCTCTCGCCTTACCCTGGGTGGAAGTAGCCATTTGATGATTTTCCCCTGACAAAAAAAGCCTGTACACACAACTCAGGAAACACTGAAAACTGCTCACACTTGAGAAAACTTTAGTATTAATCACCACATTTACGCTGGAGTACTATTAGGATTTCTATTCGGATTATTAAGAAAAGTCATTTGCTAGGTTTCGAAAAAGCATCGACATGTATGAGAAGCGGGCGCCTAACCTACGGCCCATCACGATAACACCAAAAGGGCTGCTTGGCACGAAAGACCAGCTCGAACCAGCACGAGTATAAGATACGAAGTTATGCTTAACAAGTTTGGTTCATAACTTATCTTAACAAAAGTTCATTTCGGATTCCAAATAGTAACGATCATAGTACATAAGTAGTCTTATTTACATAGTTTCGCAAAAGTACCAGGAAAGCCATTTATTTGTTTAAACTGACTGAAACGAAGTAAGTTTTCGTGTCACAAAGAAGCAAGACTCATATTTTTCTTGTTTTTTTTTTTACTTTATTTACTTTCGTTACAATTTGTAGTAGACCGAAAGTTTACGACTCATTTTGCTAGCGGTAAAAACACGTGATTTAGTTTCTCAAGTAAAGTTTTGCGTTCAATTATCTGGTCGGATCAACTGTTCTTTTTTTGAGGATGAATTGTGGGAGGGCTCTCCCACACTTCATCCTCAAAAAAACCACGACCGTCGGCTCGACCGGAGTGATACCACGGCCTCACAGAAAACTGGCGTGAAACAACCACGGCGTTGTGTTTCGCTGTGTGAGTGAGGTTACCGGAGGCCCAATCCTTCCCCTCCCCCAATCTCTCCTCAATCCCTAATCCCTAAAAGGTCGGCAACGCACTCGTAACTCCTCCGTTGCGGGTGTCCATGGGCGGCGCTGATTGCTTACCATCAGGTAATCCGTCTGCTCGTTTGCCGATCTATTACATAAAAAAAAACTTCTAAACCTTTCACCGTCCCTGGGTGTGAAGAGAAGGAGTGTGACTCACACAGACCAAGAACTACCCCTTTCCGTCACTTGCTTGGAATCACGGATCATCATTGCATCCATAACCCCGGCTGGACATCAGCCTTAGTGGGCCTCATCGGTTCTGGTCTTATTGCTCTTTGTAGCGCGTGCCAAACGCGATGTGCTGTACAGTTTCATTTGGTTCTGCACGGGCTATTCTTGCTCGTCATTCACATGCTGGTCGAAAAAAGCGTTATTGGTTTATTAGACCTTTGTAATGCGTCAATCAGTCTTATTTGGCCTGTTTTAAAATGTATTTAATACAATTACAAATATACATTACAAAAATCAAAGTTGAATTATTACCCTGAGAATAAGTAATTATATTTCTATACCATTCTTTATTCCATTTTATAAACAACTGCGCATGTAAATTCTTTAATTAGAAAGGAAAGCCTTTGTGAACTCTTAAAGCAAAAGCTTGGAAATATAATGTTAGTATTAATGATGACATTATTAGTTTCTTCATTTCTCAGTCTTTGATAATACTGATCTGCAAGAGCTCTTGTAGTTCCCGGGGCATTATCTTTCTCACAAAGGATGGAACTTGGAAAATTATTTAAAGAAAAAAATGATGTGAGTATTGTGTACCAAGAAACCTAGATTTAGAGGCACCTCTTCGTCAAAACTAATTTCAAATGGCAATGTGACTTTTTCTGAATTTCCAAATTGTCCTTTCTAAGAGTTTTACATAATTATGCGCCACATAAACACCATTGACTGATTCATATGTTAAACGAAAACACTGTGAAAAATCTCGACTTATAATTTACAGGGCTCGTAAATTTTTTATGATAATGATGATGTTTAAATCTTAATAAGGAATGTCAATTTTGCAGTACTTATGTATAAAAAGAATATTGAAAGTAAAAATGCACTCACTCAATATTTTATTGCAGATAAGCAATTTAGAAATTAGAAAACAGATAATACAATTTATCTCTTTGTCAATAGAGACTACACTCAAAACCCATGTACGAACATTTAACAAAGCAAAAAAATAAATTTGTACATTATTACACGAATTTGCGGCCCTATCAAGACACGCCGCGGGTCTACAATTCTATTAGTAGTCTCAATGAGACACACGCCACTACAAAACTCGAAACGAAGTCAATTAAACATCACAAAACTGCATTTGTCAGAAGTATTGTGAATTCCCCGCCCCCTTTGAAGAAGTCTGTATAGAAAAAATAGACCCCTCGAAAACCATTTTCACACAAGACGTCAACAATTCACGCGCACTAATCTGCCCTTATAAAAGAATCTCGAAGGGTCTTTACCCTAAAATCCCTTTTATTTTATTAACGAGAAAATAGGGATGTAGGGACACTATAGTTATTTGATTTAGATACCCTAAGAATAGACAGACTATTTTTTCTTTAATAGTTTTAGCAAGTTGTATTTGTAATGTGAAATATAGTATAACTAGTTTTCGCCCGAGTGGTATATTGATAAAAAGCTGCCTATGAGTTAATCCATTGTATCACCTATGTACATATCAAATATCAATGAAACTTGTCCAGTGGTTTTTGCGTGAAATAATTACAAACAAACATTCTTAAATTCTCAAAAACTTTTAGATTTATAATATTATAATATTATAGTAGGATAGTAAGTTTCAAAATAAATATTTCCCTACTACTATCCCATTCACCCAAACTCCAATCCTACAATCCTAAAATATCTAAAAGGGCGAGAAATAAATATTCTTTGGTATTATCGGCATCTAAGAGGCCGGTAACGCACTTGTAGTGACTCCTTTGGTATCGCGAGTGTCTATGGGCGGCGCTGATTGTTTACCACCAAGTAATGCGTTTGATCTTTTGCCACAAACTCCACAAGGTTGATAGGCCTGGTTAATATAGGTATATGATGATCTACTTGATAGATGCAGGTCGCTTCATATCTATATTCAGCCGTTCAGCATGTATGTAGTATATTTTAAATTTATAAAATACGACGCAGAACACAGAAATTGAACTATACCTATCATAAAATAGAACAATGTAGTTCATAGTATTTTTGACACACTTATTAGCATTAACAGTCTAGAAAAAGTAATCGAATGTTAAAAAAAAATATATTCTTGTAACAGAAATGGTCTTAATAATTCGACCAATCACAGCAAACCAGTCAATCAAACCAGCCTATCACAGACCATTACTTGAACAGAACGAACAAACATTCATCAGTTCCACCGGATTTTATCAATGAGTGCAAAGCGTTTGTGGAGTTTGTTTTAGTGAGGTCAACGCAATTAGCGCCCGTGGACATTGTTAAGCAAATTTATTTGTTCACTATAAATACTATGGGAGATAGGGAAATTCTGTTTGTAATTTTGATTTAAATAAAATACGCTAATTCGGATTATTCTTTTATTTCTTTTTTTTTTGGTAAACCCTTGATTATGTTACCGTTTATTTCTTACTTTTTATTAAGAAAATAATGATTTTCTGTTTTTCAACTTATATTGCTCAACTAACATCTACAAAAGAAAGATTGGCTATGAGAATAATTTGTCCAAAATAAGACTATGTCATAGATGATGCATGAGGTGAAATAAATGGAAGTCTCGGGGTTGCAGTTCAAGTGCAATAATCTACCGTGGCCCTGGCCTGGCGCAAGAGAAGAAACGGGGTCTATGGGCGGCGCCGATTGCCTACCATCAACTAATCCTCGTTTGCCGACTTATACCATAAAAAAATAGACGATGAGAACTCTTATATAGTAACCACGTGTATGTATACACATTTTTAAATAAAATAAGGTGTAAAATATATTATGTCTTTGTACACAAAAAAATATACATTTACAAAAAGGGTTGATCGATCAACCTCGCTTGTTACTAAAACCACGAGCCCAAAACATTTGCCTTCATCCTCATCATGCAAGTGACACTTGACTTTTATGTTTTCCTGTTCGACGTAATCAAAGTACTTATTACACCTGGTGTACGCAGAGTTGTAATGTTCACAAGCCAACGATTTTTTTTTGATAATGTCATGTTCATGTTTTATTACAATGTATGTTTGCGATTCAATTTGAACCGAATTTTGGTTAATAAATATTTTCTTATGTTTCGTGAAAAGGATTTGATTTAAAGCGTTTTGATATTTTGATTCTGTTTTTCGTATTTGGTATTGGTTTTAGGTACGTTTTTTTATATTTGTTATGAAGAATTTAATATTTTATTGTTAGGACTTTTCGTTCAGTTACTGGTTTAATATTAAATTAACTAAAAATCGCGGGTTACTCACGTGTATATGTTGAGAAAAGCTCTAATAGTAGTAGTCTAGGAGTAGGCTGCGCGCACGCTGCTCATGAGGAAGAACCCCTTTGTGGTTCGAAACTAGTAGAGCTTTTCTCAATATATACACGTGAGTAACCCGCGATTTTTAGTTAATTTAGTATGTCTCACGATAGTTATTATAAAAACATGGATTTATATTCAAATGGGTTTTGCTTATTGTTTACTTTATTTTAGGCTCTTAAAATATTAATGCAAAGCATTAAAAAAGTATAAATAAATATCATCATTAAAATGCCTCCCAAGGTTTAGTTAAATGTTGACTTACTAAAGTTTCTTGTAGCACTACATAATATAATTAAAAGATTACAAAATTAACGTATAACTTGTTTACTTTTCATTCCTCATGTTCTCTCTCTCTCACTCATTAATCAATGTAAACAACGATCACAGCAAACAGAATAAGTTAAACACTAAATCTAAAACAGAGACAAAAGAAAATTCATTTAACTTCAAACATAGAATTTAAAAACGAAATTAGTGCAACGTCGAAATTTTCCTTGTTTCCATAATTACAAAAACAACGGGGACGTGACAAAATGCATCACAAACAGGGGTGCATTAAAAACACTCACTTAACATTTTTTTTAAATACTCCAAAAATTTTACCGCAACATGAAGACAGTTGCACGTTAAGCTACTCTTAAAAAACATATATCTGTACACGACTTTCAACCTTTTTACTTTAGTATAGAGTTGAAAGTCAATTAAAATGTTTTTGACGATTTTGTGTAGCTTAATACGCGGTTGTGTACACTCAAAGCGAAAACTAATTTACGTGATAAATTTAATTCTGTCACCCCTATTTTGAAGACGAGAATTTATCAACTGATAAAAAAGTGAAATTAAAAACGATAAATCTCTTTGTTGAAGTCCCATCTTGTCTTGGAGCAAACAAGTTTGGTTTGCATGTCACTCAAATTTAAGACTTTTGGCTCTTAAAGTACATTTTACTTTTGATTGAATTAAGATGTGCTTTTAGACGTTTTAAGATTATTTGAAGATGTTTCCTTATTTTTTATGTGGGATAAAAAAAATACTTATAGAGTCATGGACGTACTTAAGTATTTTATTAGGCATGAGATTCTTAGGTTTCGTAAAAATAAAATTGGGATATGACTGTGTCTTTAGCCAAGTATGCTTGTTTCATCTGGTTTCCTGAATCGACGTATAATGTCGAGCTTATTATTTTGAAAGGATCTTTTTTCAAATTCCTATCTTTTCAAATTGTAGTAACATTCGCATAGTTAATGAAAGAAAGAAAGAAAGAAAAGAAATGTTCATCGGGAATAGTGTAACTTTTCAACAGTGAACGTATTTTTTTTATTTAGTCAAGTAGTTTCGGATCCTATTCAATCTAAACAAACAAACAATCAAATCTTTCCCCTTTATATTACTTAATGTGCCACGTTAGAGACTACCGTGAGATATACTTTTATTGAATATACTTATTTTCCCTAATTAACTAAAATAAGCTCTATCACTTTCAATACTCAATATGGCGCTTATTCAATCATAATATTATATATTATACTCGTACTATGTTAGAATAGATGAAGAAAAGAAAACCCTTCTTATAAATTATTAAACTGTGGCTCCCATTATATTAATTTTGTTAACAATATCTCGAATATAAAGCAATAAAACCCATCAAATATGTACATATGAAACTGATTTGTGATGTTAACAGAAGTTATTTGTAATATAAACAGTATGCAAATAGACAATAAATACAAATTAATAACTTCACATTCATCAAACTATGTTTTGCTGACAGCTGCGACCGTATCTCCGGTATTAACAAGTTAATTATATTAATTAATTAAATATCGCAATACATTATTAACGCTGATATTTTCAATGTAAATATTAAGTTTTGTTTATTTAATTGGCTTCCGTTTCATAGTTAATTGTTATAGGATTTAAACATCAGATTCATTGTCAAACAAGAGGCCAAAATCATTCGAATAAACAATGGAAACTCAAGTACATATTTGAACAGACACCATCATTCAAATCTGATTACTTTCCCTTTTGAATGGGAAAACAAGGTGAATTCTCGAATGGGGAAAAATTCAAATTAAACAATCGAACAAATACAGCCAATCACAAACGCAATACGTTTTCAACTTAACCCGTCCGCCGCGACCGCAAAAACATTTTCGGCGTCGAACTCCTTTCAAATTCCGAACGGGTCAGAAACAAAAGAGCTAATTTGTCCATCCGAACAAAAAAGTGAAGGCTGACGAGGGGAAAAAAACAACAGAAATCTTTTCCATTCTTCATTCGAGGAAGTGACAAATGCTCTGAGACGGGGAATGGTAAATGGCGAGAAATTAAAACCTAATTTTTTAAAGTCGTAAAAAATGTGTTTTTTTTTATTCCCCAAAGTGTGAATCACGTTGATCTTAATTAGGCCACTCGACTTGCTAATTCATCGTTTATGCTAATCTCGAACGTTTAGCCATAAGGATGGGGTGTAAAATTGTGACCTTAAGTTTTGTATTATGACCGCTATTAAAGTTTATGGGCGTCAAAGAAGACGTTACGTAAGTGCGTTGTAAAATCACGTGTGATATCGACAGTTATTTTGATGATGCGGCCTATTTTTAGTGACTTTTTACGACTAGTCCTGGTGATAAGAATAGCTGTTTATTGCAATACTAATTTTAGGTATTTCTATTCTGGGACACATTCTTTTTATTCCTGTTTTACCTTAACTACAACTTGTTTTTACTTTTGAAGGAATGTAAATAAACTGCTTGTGACAAAACATTTATAATAAAATCACTCGTGAAATTAAAATTGTTCCGTCAATTTTGATTCAGGATGCGGAATTTATTTTCCGGCCTCGAAGAATATTATATAGGTCGGACATTACTCATAAGTCGATTAATCTTAGCTGCTAATCTTAAGGTCGCGAAGAAACCTCACCACAATAATTCATTGATGGTAGATTTTAACTTACGACTTCTGTCGTCACAGTCGTTAATCAACGTCTTTACTTCGGGATATTGTCGCTAAACTTTGAATAGTTTTACTCTGGTGTGATAACGCTTAATATTACACTATTTTACTTATGTCCATAATTAAATAAAAATGATTTATAATTTTTAAAACGTTTGATGAATTAGCAATTAGCAAGTCGAGTGGCCTAATTAAGATCAACATGATTCACACTTTGGGGAATAAAAAAAAAACTCATTTTTACGACTTAAGTATTTACTATTTTTTCATAATGATGATTATTTTTTATTCAAATCATAAAATATGATTTGGTTTGTTAAAAAAAAATCATTTTTGTATTTCAATACTTACGTACATTTCTTATCAATTTAGCAAAAACGGTAATGTTTACAGAGGCCCAATCCTTCCCCTCTCTCAATTCCTACCCAATCTCAAAATCTCCAAATCTCTCATCCCCTAAAAGGTGGGCAACGCACTTGTGACTCCTCCGTTGTTGCGTCCACGGGTGGCGGCTGAGGGCGGGGGCTGCGGGCGGCGCTGATTGCTTACCATTAGATAATGCCGTCCTACTCGTATCAAATAAAAAATCTGTCTTTTTTTATTGACTTAAATAGGTCTATTTGAAAAGAAATGCGGATTCATAGCCCAAGGTCAAGCAAATAAGATCGTTTGTAGTCAACAATAATAGCCACGTAATGGGCAAAGTTGCATTCTTGGAAAAATTGTATTACGCGTCGGCATTTAAAGGGTTAGAATGCCGCATTTTGTGGCGGCTTTATTGTCGGCTGTTAATTCTAATTTTGCCTTGTTTTAGGTGTAAAATTGTTTGAATTTTTCATCTGTTTTATTTAAGGATGGGTCCGAATTACACGCTAATTTCTGTACCTAATGAGAGATTTTAAGTACACAACCATTAAAAATATGTTTTTATTTAAATTGTGTGGTTGTAATAATAATTGCTTGTGTTATTAGCTTACTAAAATGTTGATGTTGTTTCAAAAAAATTTGAGTGTTGAATAAAAATACACACAATGGCCAATTTTACACTTTTACATTTAATAATTATTTAAAACGATTCCTTAGTAACGATTTTGTTCAGAAAACAATTGCTAAGCATTGAGCTAAATTAACCAATAAAATAAATGTCTCTGAGTGCTGAACGAACGTTAAAAGCACTTCAGTTAAAATCAAAGTCTAGTTTTTGAATGAAGTCACAGCGTTAGGGCACTTGGTCTTTAAAAATCTAAATTCTTTGTAAAAGTTTTTAGGTCTAAACTATTTATAATTTTTGAAACATTTGCTACGACATGGTCCTAATAAAGTTTATCTTGAAAAAAAGATAGATACCATGTGTGCTACATGAACTTCTGTGGGGCAATTTCGGTTATATCTTCGGGGAATAGCAGGCTTGACAATGTTTTGTGTGAGGTATGTGTGTACTACAGTAACACGAGTTCTGAGAACAAAGAAAACAGACACGAAATTGGTCCAAAAATTGTATACAAATAACTAATATTTATACCTGAACCAGTTTGTTGACTAGTTGAGTCATTGTTTGCATTCTGCTAAAAATAAAAATTGATTTTTTTCGCTTGGATAACTTCAATTTAGATTGATGTTTGGGCGCCTGAATATAAATTCAATTAAATAAACTATTAATTGATTAACACTGGCTGTTAACTCTTTTTTCATTTATTTTCTATTCACATTGTTAGGTTATTTTTGATATTCATAAAATGTTTCGTTATGAGGTTTTAATTTTATTGTTGTTGTTTTTGGTCATATTTCCCATTAGCTGATGAATGCCGAATATTTTGGGATTTTCAGTTTGGTAAAGAACGGGGTTGTTTTTAGTCGGAGTTTGGCACTTCCCCTCGCTTTAGGCAGGGCGGGGAGTGTCAGTAGATGACCAAACTCCGTAAGCCAAAACCTTGGTTCTTGGAGTCTTGATGGCTACTAACAACCATCTAGAAAACAATAATACCTTATTAATGTTTTAATTTAACACGTAATTCCAACAAAGCCATCATGGTATATTTTCCATTAATTCAGATCTCGGTGATAAATCATCGCTTCCAGCTCTAATTTCTTTTTTTTTCTATTTAACTTTCTTGAGGACTTGCTCCGAGATAATTAATATTTAGTGCTTCACCGGCTTCTTGAGCTATCTTGATGGTAAAAATTTTATGGAAATCCGATGTAGTTTTTACTTGAACATATTTCTCGTTTAAAAGTCTATCTAAGTACATTTACAGCTAAAATTATATACGTACTAGCTTTTGCCCGCGAATTTGTTCGCATGGAATAGTGACTTCCTACAGATTTCTGGTTTAAAAACTATCCTATATCCTTTGTCAAGTTCTCGAGTCAAAAGTCGTCATCATTTATTTCAATAGGTACTTTTAAAACGTCAAAATAGAATCATCGTGAAACGTCAAGTACCTATTGTTTGTATACGCATCTACGAAATAGGAGAAAATCCTAGTGTGGGAAAAAGCAACAAATTTGAAGCATTGAAGCAACTATGTCAATGAAACAGTCACTATAACGAGTGGAATACTGCAGTACCCGCTTAACTTAATCGCTTAGATTAGGTAATCACTCCACAGCAACAACCACTTACCTCATTTAAGTAATTTGCAAAGTAAACACCTATACTTTGATTGCCTCGTTAATTTAGTGCCACTGAGCAGGTTCAGGATTTAAACTACAACTTGGAATAGTAAAATAAGACTTTTTGGTTTCCATATTGTAAGATATTAGAATGGTATTATGTAGAAGTAAATATGTATTATCTGTGAGGTATTCGAGGTAAGAAAATCATCAAATGACTTGTCCCACCCTGTCTGCCTGGGTGAGGCGATGCTGCAATTGGAGAAGCCTATGTCCATTAGTGGTCGGAATTAGGCTGATGACGATTAATGAAATTGTTCAAAATATGCAAATTTATTGAATTGTGTTATAATTTTAGTTTTTAAAATTTTATATTGAGCTATACTAGAGAAACTTAGAATGAATATAATCAGTCATTAAGGCACAGACTTTTATGTTACTTTATATAGATACAAGAATAAATTATGGTAACAAAAAAGGCCAAATTATAGTATAAAATATAATGATTTATTTCTCAACCCCTTCCTTCTACTTTATGAAACAAAAACCGAACTATCTTCAGCGTCCAAGTCATCCTCAGATTTATAACACAAAAGGTTATTTTTTTAACAAGCACCGACTTAAAGCGTTCTTACTTTTTTTTTCTGAGCTCTTTTCCGCTGCGGTGACTTAGACTAGACTACACTAGATTTTGATTAAAACAGATTTTTAATTAAAACAACCTCTCAAGTCAGTATCGGTTGAATTAAAGTTCTAAGTGAAAAAGTTTTAGAGAAAGATACCTCAAAGTCATGTCCGGCAGTTTAAGAGGATTTGATGAGGTACGGTTTTTTTTGGAAACTATTATTTATTGATTGGTTTGTGTAAGGTACTGTTTTACTAAATTATTTCATGGTTTAAATGAGGATTTTTCATGTAGGTACTTAGTTGAATTTGTCAAACATGTTATAACAGGTTATGTATTATAAGTTCGAAGGTTGTAAAGCAGCCTTTTAAAGGCCAGCCTGGCTTACTTAAAAAAAAGAGGACTTATTTGTTTAATCTAATAATCATTTATTAAATAGCACAAACGTATTCATTCCAATTCGATCCCTAAATAGCAATGTCACCGTTTCGATTCTATATTATTTAATTTCAAAGAAGTTTTGAATATCATCAAGTATTAAACTATGCGGAGGTCCAATAGTACGGTCAAGGGTGAATAACAGAGGCTATCAAATCTAAAATTATACGGGTCTCTGGGACCTCTATAAAACCGGACTATACGTATGATTTTGGCATACGTGTAGACTTTGAAATGCTTGAGATGGAACTGCAGTCATACACATAAGTAGCAATAATACGAACTTATTTAGGACTGTTCTTGATTTAGTTTTATTACTTCTTAAAAAGTTTGTTAACTATAATTTAATTTCAATTTTTTATTAACTCCCTCCACTATGAAATTTACTTTACATATGTAAAGTAAATGTCACCATGTAATCAGCACGCTTGCTCAAGAAAAACTTGAAATTATAAGTAAAGGTTTCCTCACGACTTTTTTCCCTCACTGTGTGTCAATGGTGTATAAACAATCATAGCACATGTAACTTAAATTCACATTGGTCCTTGCCTAGTTTCAAACCCTCTCATGCATAAGAAGCAGGCCTCCACTATGACATTTACTTTACATATGTAAAGTATACTTATAATTTCAAGTTTTTCTTGAGCAAGCATGCTGATTAATGCTGAAGCCTTTTCTGTGTGAGAAGATGCCTTTGCATAGTAGTGTGCAGTTATAGGCTGATGACGATGATGTTGAAGATGTGCGTTTCCAACTATTGTTCGTTCAATATTTAACCTTTCGTATGTCTTAAACGTGGATCCACGCGAGACACAATGTATTTTCTATTGTGTCTTATAAACCGACATTCAACGGGTTAATCTGTTAAATGCTCATAAGTAAAAAATAAAAATACTTCGACGAAAAATAATACTGTTTATTTTTTTATTTAAAAAGTTTGCGTTGTATATGTTGAAATCAACATAAAAAATTTACTGATAGTAATGCACATCGAATTTTCACATCCAAATAAATCTCTTACATAAAAGTTCAGAGTCCATCACCCAAATTAAACAATTCAGCAATGATGGTATTTCTATCTCTCTCTCACTTCTTCTTTCTGATCATAAAATTCTTCATTTTGGGGTCAGGGGAAAATGATTAAATTTCACGTTTCATCTAACCTCTAAATTACACGTTCAAACTTGGAAAAAGTGTCTAAATACCCCAAAAGTTTGTTCCAAAACCCGGGCTTTATGAGTGTTTCAAAACTCTTATTTACGTTGTTAATTTATTTAGGGAAGTGAATATATTAAAAGTCTAAAAGATATTAATGGTTGAGCTCTAAGATAATGGTGTTATTGTTGTTGTAGCAATTTTAGGCCTTTAGCTTTTTGTTTTGAATTGTTTTTCGTCTTCGCTGTTGGAGATTGGAGTTGGACTCTTCGGAGAATTGTGATACAATATTGAAATTTGAATACTTTTGAATACTTTGTATTTACTTTTTTTTTTGTAAAAAAACTTTGCCCCACTTTAGGATTTTCTCCTGTGTGGTGCGTTTACAAACATACAATGTCACATAAACATGACACCCAGACCCAAAACAACAATTTGTGGATCACACAAAGTGTTGTTCCGTGCGGGAATCGAACCCGCGACACGTTGCACGGCAGCCAGTTGCCCAGCCACCGAATCCAACCGTGTAGTCTTTGGAAATCTTTCGCTTTAACGTACCTATGCATTCTAACATAACTATTATTGTTGAAAAGATACATTAAGCAATCCAGTGGGAATTAAAAAGATTTGAGATGCAGTGTTATTGTTTTTTTAACGTGTTTGTTCTACACCTTGAATTTCTCCTGTGTCGTGTTTACGTTTACTAATATATGTACAACTTGACATACACAAGATATCCAGACCCGGGCCAACAATTTGTGTATCACACGTAGAGAGTTGGTCCATGCGAGAGTCGATTTCGCGAGGAGTTGCGAGGGCGCTGGTTGTCAGCCACGACGGTAAACCAAAATATGATTTAATCCAGTTAACGAAGTCCTTTATCTGTTTCTTGTAAATAACGCAATAAGCATTACAAACTGTTAGGTACTGGGGTAAAAACCACAAGTTTTAAGATCAACCATTATAATTTAACGAGTTAAATATCGTAAAAGGGCTCGCCAGGTGTTTCACTCATTTTCCGACTGAAGCATTTTCTTTGAATGGTCGCTTATTTACAAAATATTCCAAGTATTTTTTCTAAGTTTGCAATTTATGGCTCCGGTAATCACATCCCTATTAATTTTTGTAATCGGTCCGAAATGTTTTTATGCAATCACTGAGCTTTTTTCTATTTAATAACTGTTATCCAGCTTGGTTGAGATAGACAGATGAGATATAAAATAGTGTATAGGTATCGCTCTCCAGAATTTATAAAATTATAAGTACCTCTATATAAAAATAATCTGTATTAAAATATAAGAAAGTATTGTTGGTACCAAGTGTGGGAGAGCCATACTTCGGCACGAATGGGTCGTCTTGACCGGAGTGATACCACGGCCTCACAGAAAACCGGCGTGAAATAATCACAGCGTTGTGTTTCGCCGTGTGAGTGAGTTTACCGGAGGCCCAATCCTTCCCCTCCCCCAATCTCTCCTCAATCCCTAAATCTCCAAATCCCTAATCCCTAACAGGTCGGCAACGCACTCGTAACTCTTGCTTTGCGAGTGTCCATGGGCGGCGCTGATTGATTACCATCAGGTAATCCGTCTGCTCGTTTGATGTATATAACTTAAAAATATAAAAAAAATATTAAGACATACTAGTACAAAACAAACACCATTAACTATTTACCACATCCTTAAAGATGACTATTAAAACTATAATTCAACTAAATGATACTACATAAATATCTTAGATACTTCCCTACCTTATACTACGCATAATACTCCCAACTTTACCCGCCTTGACCCGATCTTAAGATCTCACATTCAACGCCACAATATCATTAGCTCGGACCCTTGAGCCCATCAAATTCACTTCCCTTGTTATCTGAAGCAAGTAAAGTTCTCGTTGACCACATGGGAACTGCGGCTATTGAGCCATTACCTTCGTTGATGGATAGGAATTATTAATGCCACCACAAACCGATGATGGGCGGTTAGAACCGGTGAATGAGTGTTCGTGTTGGAATGGAGTTCAGTTCGATTTGCTAATGTTGTAATCGATAGTGTTAGTGTTACTTGACACATTTTCGAAAAACATAGATTTTTTTTACTTTGGTATGTAAACTGTTTAAAGACATTTAACAATACCATATATATATGGGTATTTCCACCCTCGGTGAAGTGAGAGTGTCAGACTTTTACTGACTAAAAACCAGCATGTTTCTTCTTCTGCTTCGGGTCTGGGCCACGACTCTGTCTCATCGTTTTACTTTCAAACGCAACCACAGGTTACAGTATACAGTGATAGTAAGTTTTCAAATAATACGTCTTCAACATCGTAATTAATGATTAAGGACTTTGATTTCTTTTTTCAATATTAGAATGTTGTTTAAAATTGGACTTAAGATGATATATTTTACTCCAATAAGATCAGAAAACACAATTACTATTTAAAACACTTTAATATTCCTTGAACGGAAATAACCCTACGCGTCTCATAATACATTTTTATATAACATTAATTAACTTTAGCATTTCTACAATAAACTTAATAATTAGACGTTGGAAGACAAACTCCATACATCATAGCCTAAACAGAATAAATACAGAACTTCTTGTAACTTCTAACATAAATTCAGGCGAACGAAATGGTGGTGGTCTTTAATTAATTTAATGGTTACTGTCCCACTGTCGCGTGCTGTCGTGATAATATCAATTTAAGGGGCCATACTGACTTGGACTTAAGCTGCTCTAAATGTGTCAGATGCGGTTTTGGAGTAATACTCCAGGCGTGATATAAGGCCATGGGCAGACAATGGAGGGTGCTAGCCTTAATAGGTTCAGTTTAAGATGGGGGATTTGGAATATAAGAGGCGTGCGTTGCTTTGAATTGCTTACTTTATTGCTATCTTTGTGAATATTTAGTTGTCATAAAATAAATAATCACACGTTGCCGTGGTTTGTTTGTTATTCAGTGCTCGCTGCAAGAAAAGGCATCTTCCCGAACTGTTTTAGCTTGAAACTCCATGCTTACTCAAGGATCAGATTTGCCAATCACAAATAAGGTATCATCATCATCATCATCAGCCCATAAGTGCCCACTGCTGAGCAAGAGCCTCATCTCACACTGAGAAGGTTTGAGCATTAATCACCACGCTTGCTCAATGCGGGTTAGCGATTTCAAACTTATAAAAGTCCAGGTTTCCTCACGATGTTTACCTTCACCGTTTGTCAGTGGTGTCTAAATAATCATAGAAAGTACATATAACTCGGAAAATGTCACATTGGTACTTGCCAGGTTTCGAACCCTCATGCATGAGAAGCGGGCTACTTAACCTCTGGGCCACCACGACGTAACTAAGGTATAATTAGACATAATAAGTTCAGATAAACTCACGATTTTTTCCTTCACACCGTTTGTTAATGGTATCTAAGTAATCTGTAAAGTTCATAGTATAGTTCGGATAAAACATATAAGTAGGATAGCTTTTAAAGAACCCTAAAAATTCAAGTTTATTTTACCTTCGTCATCTTAAAACCATTTTATGTTACCATTGAAAAATGTTTTTCATTCCTGCCTTTTATGACCTTATCCCGCGTATTGAGCGTACTTCATAATTAATAAATGAAAGGGCTCTAATTAATTAGCGATTGCAATCCCACTAAGTTGTTTCAATGAAATATTACCCTATTAGTCTAATGACTTATTTTGTATAAGTCGGCTGAATCAAGTTGAAATTTTAATTTAATTATACCTTATTTAATTGTGGTGTGTTTTTAATTTAACCGCGTTATTCACAGTAACTTTTATCGCGGTTTCAGTTGAATGGAGACGAGTTATCGTTTTGTGAGATCATTATTTATTAAAGTCTTAATTGAAAACGTTTCATTGAGATACAACCACAGACCTACACAACTTTGAATAAAGACACCAGAATTCTTTATTTCTTCATATAATCAAGATATAATGTTTTGTAAACAAGGTCGCATAACTTTATTAAGAATTTATTTAAAGCGAATGTCTCCAATTCCCTGACTCAATTCGCTAAGAGTTTCAATAAAAAATACTCAACTGGCTGGGTGGTACGTAAACTTCTGTACGTAGTCGACAACGGTACTAAATCAACGTACCAATAAAAATGTCTGTCTAAAAAAGAACAGTACAAGTACCGTGTTACATACGAAAAATCAATACAATTCCACTCCACCCACCTTGGTCTTGGAATTCCAAATAAATCACTTAATACGACACTCCAAAAATCTCACCTCACATTATTATTCGTAGAGCAAATACAAATTCGATCCTCTCCCATCTCTTTAGTCTGTCTCGACATTCTATTAAACGTACTCCAAACACATTTGCCTTTTTCGTCGAGGAAATTGGTTCCTCGGCTTATCTTGAAGAAAAACCTATTTTGTATGGCACTCTTGGTTTATGTGTGTAAGTAATTTAATGTAACTTTTAGAAGGGGATTCGTCACACTCTGAATTTTTTAAGTCGTCTTCGAATTGTAAATTGGTATGCTATTTCCGAAGTTCCAATTTCAAGTGTCGTTTTTTTTTTTTTCAATTATTTTTATTTTTATTTCAGTTTAAAAGTTTTGTGAGTGACTGTACTTTTTTATGTTACGATTTATTTATTTCTCACATTTTATAGTCTCGTTAAATTTGACAGATTTTTGTGTAATAATATATTATTTACCTTTGCGTGCTTGGATATTTTATATTAGAAATTGTGTAATTTAAAATTTGAAATTATAGCAGAATATAATAATATAATACCTAATTTAAAAAGAGAGCAACGCCTTCTTGGTACAATTTTACAAACAAGTGTTTGAAGTTCGAAATTCAAATTATTGGGTATACTATTTATTTATTTACTTTATTAATTGTCATAATGTCATTGGAATCAGTCGTGCTTTCACGAGTTGATTTCACACTAAACTTTATTAAAATTTTTTTGCGGTAGAAGTATGCTTTTTGACGAAAACACTATGGTGTCATTTGTTACGATTGTCATGGAAAAGCATTGAATTTCATTACTAAGAAACTACCGTATTGTCTAATTATATAATGGCGAAAAGTTAATCATTCTGTATTCTTTATAATTTCAAGTGGATACGTTCTTATGCTAACGAGTTCGAATAACAAATAGGAACAACCCTAAGAAACAAAACATCAAGTTGTGTTCGAGTCTGACAAAAATATGTTCAGAATCTTCACTCCACGTCAAATACTCATAAACATTCATACGTAAATATATTTTGTGCCTTATTAATAAACATTTTGTTATATCACATTTCAATATCGTACTTTTACTTGGCAAGCACTAAGAAACTCGTCACTTTTACTTAAGTATTACTTTGACGAAAGATGAAAAAGGAATACTCATAAATTGTAACATAAAAACATTTTTGCCTTTACGGGATAAACATACTGACTTTTTGTCATAAAAACAAATGTGTGATTACGTATTTTGAGCTCTCAATTGTATGTGATAGGGTCGTAATTGCTTTATGCTATCATCGATTAATTTTCCTTAATAGATTTTTATGTATTTACCTGTTAAATGGTAATGGGTATTGTCGTAGACTGCAAAGATTTGTTGTTATGCATTAGTATGAGTACTGCACTCAAGGATATCTCACCACAAAATATGAAATTGGTTTAGTGTTTAGTTGGTAAAATCCTTTTCTAGGCGCACTTAAAGCCTGTGCGGACTATTTCATGGAGGTTTAGAGTCCAATATCAGCCTATAAGTCCCAACTGCTGAGCAAAGGGTTTTCCCACATGAAGAAGGTTTGAGCATTAATTACCACGCTATCTAGTGCATATTGTGCTTCATAATATTTGATCTTGCGAGAGAGGTTATTGGTGGAAATACTTCTTCTATCCTCAAATTCGTAACCACAAAGAAGTTTACAAGACATTTTTATTTTCTTGTATTTTGCGAGTGTCTATGAGTGGCGCTGATTGCCTTTTACCATCAGGTGATCAGTGTACGAGTTTACTGCCTTATCCGAAAATGACGCCAATGCTATGACAATTTAAAACTTACGCCACTGGTCAAACAAACAAACTTCAATCTTTTACAAATAAATATCCTTCCTAAAACCGAAGAACTTTGAATGTAACTTTTGAAATAAAGTGCATATATATCGTCTTTATTGCCATTAAATTCAGACGGAATTATATATTTTTATTGCAACTTGAGACAAAAGCTGGATAACCTACTCTTATGTCTGTCAAATTCCTGTACGAGACTTTCAACTGTAAGGTTTTGGAAACAAAGACGAAAATACAATAAAATCATTAGCAAATAGATAGGTAGGTCGATAAGCTGGTGAATGTACATAACGTCTCTTTGAAAATTCTGTTTGTGTTTGAACTTTGTAGGTACATATATGTATGAAGAGCCTACACACCTAAGAACACCTACAGTGTTCACGTACGTTAGTACTAGGTAACTTATGACCTAAGTTAGTCAGTTTGATGTTTAAATACCGTACCTATAGGAATATCAAGTATGTGTATTATGGGATAAAGAGAAATGAAGCTTAAAAGCATGTTTATAGAGGTGAACTTGCAATGAATAATGTCATAAGTACTTTACAATTGTTTGTATTATTGCCTTTATTAGATAAGAAGATGGTTCTTTCAAGTATGTTCATTTATCAGCTGAACTGTATTTCGAGTAAAACATAACAGTTTGTTTAATGTACTTATATTTAGCCAGTTATGCTGAGTTTTTCATATTATAATATAGACAAGTTCATTAACATGCATACTTAAATGTAGTGTTAGCCAGAATCATAAAAAAAATAATGTTAAGTGTAGGAGAACAGTGGTTTGGTACTAATGGGCTGGTTTGACCGGAGTGATACCACGGCCTCACAGAATACTAGCGTGAAACAACGCTCAGGTTGTGTTTCGCCATGTGAGTGAGGTTACCGAAGGCGCAATGCTTCCCACCCCATCCTCAATCCCCAGAGAAAAGATTAAAGATTAAAACATTTCCTTAAATCTTTTAACACAAGAGGCAAGCAACGCCTCTAGTGTTGCGAGAGTCCACGGGTGGCGCCAATTGCTTACCATCAGGTAATCCGCCACCTCGTTTGCCGACATGCCAAAGAACATAGAAACGTAACAATGTTTATCTTAAACACATTATATCCATACATATAGATCCAGGCAATATTACGTTACTTGTGTACCGTCAAAACAACCGAGTGAAATGTTCAGTTTTAAATTATGAACAAAACTAGTTGTAAACCGTTTGCATCTAGTCCCATTGAGACAGCCTCACTCACAACTATTCAAACTGTAAGTAATTGAGGGTTTAATATCCGAGTTGTTGTTGTTTGTTTCCATTTAAAAATTGAATACTGACTGCTGAATTAGAATGGATATATGTACTGCTTGCTTTTCTTTCTGCAGTTGATTTTAGAAGAATGAGTTTTGAAGTCATAACGCTCATAGCTCATAGTGAATTTGATTGTTTTATTTTTTGCGTTGCCGGCTTTTTAGGGATTAGGTATTTGGAAATTTAGGGATTGGAGAGGGATTGGGGGAGGGGAAGGATTGGGCCTCCGGTAAAGTCACTCACACATCACACGGCATAATAATAATATATTATCAAATGGGTATTTTATATTAACTCAAAAGGATTTGAGTATTAAGGATTTGCAGATTGGGAATGGATAGAGAAGGATTGTGTCCCCGGTAATCTCACGCACACGGCGAAACAAAACGCAACGCAAGCGTTATTTTACTACAGTTTTCTGTGAGGCTGTCATATTAGTCTAGTCATGTTGAGACATGTCTCTTTCATACTTCAATTAATAAATTTTACTTTCCTAGTAAATTAATATCATAAAACAACGGCATCCAGAGTACGACAACAGGTTTCTCTAAGATTTCAAGAATGATCCTCCAAACTCTAAAGTGATACCTTTAAATAATAAAAACTATGTTTTTCAAACTCGTATATTCAATCCTTATTCTAGTTTCTTAATTTACGATCTGTCGTCTCTGCTGAATGTTAGGAATGACTACTGAATCCCGATGTCACTATTTTACGACGTGCAAATGTCATAAAATTCTTTCATAAAGATAATAACTTATTCTGTTTTCTTTATTGATGCTTGTAGAAATGTTTTATTGGTCAAGCACGACTGGTTGAGCTATATAGGACGTGACTTCATTCATAGATTTTATTATTGCACTTTATATTTTATAATATGGCTGCATCTATATTTAGTTTGCAAAGAAGTGATGCTAGCTAAAAAAAAAATTTTACAAAATAAAAAAACCGCCTTCAAAAAAAGTCAAGCAATAAAAGTTCCTACACTAAAAAGTAAAAAATAACAATTTGAATTACTGTAAAAAAACTTAATTTATAGGTAAACTTATTTGACATTAATATTTTGCAAATATTCAAAATTTATTACTTATTTTTGGAGTCGGTGCCAGCATTTTGATGTTGAAACTTAATGTTAGTTAGGTTTTTAATATCCGGTGCCATTTTTCGTACATAATGCTTAAACATTTTCAATGTACTTAAAATGTTTTTGTAAGTACATATTTTTTATTTAAAAAAATGTGCAAATCGGACATTTTTTGTAGAGAAGTCTAATCTGTATTTATGTCTTAATTAATATACCTATATTTGAGTATGCAAATAGGTATTAAGTAGTTTTATAATTAAGTAAGAGGTAGTTTTTCAAGGGATTGTTGCCCATTTGTATTTCCTTGCATGGGCTGGCACCGACTCCAAAAATAAGTAATAAATTTTGAATATTTGCAAAATATTAATGTCAAATAAGTTTACCTATAAATTAAGTTTTTTTACAGTAATTCAAATTGTTATTTTTTACTTTTTAGTGTAGGAACTTTTATTGCTTGACTTTTTTTGAAGGCGGTTTTTTTATTTTGTAAAATTTTTTTTTATTTGTAGCCGTTTAGTGTTTTTTTTTTTTATTATAATGTGTTATGGCAAAGAAGTCAATATCGTTCCTACATTTCTTTTGAAAAAGTTACCAATGTCATACTTATACGTAGAAATAGATATCATAGTACATTGTTACTGTGTAATCGTTTTGATCTCGAGGAGAGATGATATGATGCATGAGATACTTATGACTTATAGTTAAAATAAAATAATAATCTTATCATAAATTCATATTAGTTCTCGCCAAATAACAAAAAACTAGATATTTTCATCAACAGACAGATAAAGTTCAAAGATACCAAATGCAATCTAATTTAGTATCTATGATTAAATACATTCGTACATAGAAAAAAGACCAATGCAATTATTGTTTTGTATCAATTGTAACCCATTAAATGAAGAATACTATTTTGTTATTACTAAGAACATTCATATATAGACAAGTTGGTAAAAATATAAAAGACCATCGCTATTGTAAATATACATTTATGACTCATTCAATGTATGAACCTTTTTTAAGTAAGTATTATCTACATATGTGCACACAAAAGAAACACAATTATTGTTTTGTACGACGCAATTATTGTTTTGTAACCCATTTAAAACGACTGTTTTGTTAAAAATGCCAATTAATTCTCTTAGCCTATTACCAGGAAAACGATAAGAACACAATGACGCATTTCACCACTAATGTGTAAACGCAGTCCACGTGGACTAATGCAAAATAGCCAATACTAGGCCAAACTCCGCCCCCAAAGGTGTGCGGTCCCGCTCTAGAACCTTTCGGCCCCATCGGCCATCTGTTCTACGAGCAATGTGCCGTGCCCACTGTCACTTAAGTTTGGCATTTCTTCGGGCTATGTCGGTGACGCTGGTTCTTCTGCGGATTTCTTCATTTCTGATTCGAACATGCACGGAAACTATGAGCATAGCTCTTTCCATTGCTCTTGACAGCTCTAATAAGCTTACACAATACTAGGCCCCATGCCAACCTTCCAGCTTCATCATCACATCAGTTCAATAGTACCTTACAGCCAAAGTGCATCTTATAACAATTCTAACAAGCCCAAACACGGCTAGGATATATTAATTAGGTACGCAGTTCCAGTGCCTACCTTCCAGCTCCATAATCATCATTAAATCAGTTCGATGATAACATTTCCAACATAATTATTTAAGATCATTGGTTTACAGTGCATTTTCATAGTTGCTGAACTACCTTGATTGTGATATCTATGCGAGTGTCAAGTTTCATCATCCATTTCTGATCTTCTTCACCAGTTCCACCTCATCAAACATTACTTTTTGACTGTAAATGCTTGAGTGCTCTATGAAAATATTAAAATTACTATATAGTTGCCTATAATATTTGAGGAGTTCCCTCGATTTCTCATGGATCCCATCATCAAAACTTGATTTTGAAAAGAATGGGACCAATCTGGAAGCATATCCTTTCAATCATAAAAAAAATTTTGCAAATCCGTCCATAAACGACGGAGTTCTGAGGTAACAAACATAAAAAAAAAAAATAAAAAAAAAAAAAAAAAAAAAATACAATCGAATTGAGAACCTCCTCCTTTTTTTGAAGTCGGTTAAAAAGGAGGCGGAGCCGGTGAAGAAGCTATCTTCCTTATATCCCAGCCGTCACAGTAGGATACATTACATTACAAGTGTCTAGGATCTCCGATCCCCGTAAGCAGACGCCGCCAGATCATAACCTGAAAATTATGTTCGCTATAGGCATTTTGCCATACCTATTACTGCAAGAAAGCCAATAGCACATTCAGCCGGGGTTGCAGGGTAAGCGCAATGAGGCACCGCGACCTCGGCCCAGAGCAGGAGAAGGAACAGGGGGGTTTTTAGTCAGTAACACTCTCTCCCGCCCGACCCTGGGCAGGAGAAGTTATTTGATGATTTTCCCCCCACAAAAAAAATAGCACATACATATGTAAGACGCACTTAAGTTTTAGTCAAATTTCTGCGGTGCTTGGCAACTGAGCTATTCTGAGTTGTACAGTCTCTTTGTCTCTTAAACACTTAAGACATTCTGTCTCACCAAGGAAAGTGAAAACGATTCCGGTTGTCTTTTCCTCAAATAATTCATTTAAGTTTATTTAATTCATTGTGGAAGCTAGATAGTCAGTCTTGTCTCTGCTAAGTGGTGGAATTCAGTATTTTGATGTTTTAGTGGTGGTATCTTCTCTAGATTATGGCTGATAAGAGTTTTTTTATGTGATAGGTCGGCTATTGAGCAAACGGATTACCTGATGGTAAGCAATCAGCGTCGCCCATGGACACCTGCAACAACCGAGGAGTTAGTTACGAGTGCGTTGTCGGCCTTTTGGGGATTAGGGATGTGAAGATTTTGGGAAAGGGAAAGGATTGGGGTAGGGGAAGGATTAGGCCTTTGGTAACCTCACTCACATGGCGAAACACAACTCTTTGGTTACTTTATGCCGGTTTTCTGTGAGGCCGTGGTATCACTCCGGTCGAGCCGACCCCTTCGTGCCGAAGCATGGCTCTCCCACACTTAGTTGCTGTGATTTTGGGATTACATAATGTGTGTTTGTGCACTTGTTTAACTTTTGCTAGTCTCACTCATTTTCAAACGTGAGCACAACAGAGAAGATATTTTATCGTTTTAAGTACAAAAGATTATTGTACTACACAAAGTCAAGTTGATTGCCATTTCATACAAAAAAATAGATGTCGCCTACATAATGGTGGCACGTACTCTGGAAAACATCGAAAATAACAAACATAAATATAATAATATTTACGTACGCACGCACGTATAGAATATAATGTAGTTGATCTCGTATAGCGTTTGCTGTAGATGTTTTTATTTTTATTCGAAAATAAACTTTGAACATTTTTCATCACTGCGAAATGGTCGTGAATGTTAACACGGTGCGAATAAGCAGAAATTTCTATTTTTTTTTTGTTAGTTGACAATATATGTGTTTGTGATGAAAAAATATTAGAAACACGTTCGGTAAACAAATGTAAATTTTAAAACAGTACACTTTACATTTTTATACTAAGACTTTGGATTCTTTGATCATTGCGTTTCATTATCATATTAGTATTATCACCCTTAAAGTGCTTACTGTTCTCGGACACAGGCCTTTTTTATACGGAAAAAACATGACCAATGATCACAAAGTTTGCTCAAAGGATAGTCTTGGAGAATCCAAACCTTTAGTTTTAATGCTAGTCCAGATTTCTTTAGATCCTCAGATTTTCCATCTTCAAATGTTAGCAGTCTCTAAATAATCCAAGATAGTAAATATACATGACAGAATATATCTCATTATTATTTGCATGGTTTGGATCCCTCAACCTGGGTGACTTGTTACGAAGGGAAAATTTTAAATAAAAATGTTTCAAACACATGTTTCAAAGTATTACTATATTTTATCGTGATAAGTCTTCTATCTATGTAAATCTTCGTGATTGTTGCATTAAAATATGACTAATGTAGGTAAAATTCAATTAAAAATAAGAAAAAGCCAGGCGAACCAGCACGAATAGACTGGCTGGACCAAAGTGATACCACAGGCTTCGGGGAACTAGTATAAAACGGTACTTACATTTTGAAAATGAAAATGCCAGCATATAAATTGTAAGTCTTCTAGTTCCGCAAACGTCCAAGGCTGATCGTTTACCATCCCGCGATTGATATCCTCGTTTGTCCTTGAACTCACATTGTTCCACGTACTATTATTATTATATCACAAAATCTGGTATTAATACCAATAAAGTGTAAAGGCAGCGATGGAACCTCTCCTAAAATAATAAAACACGAATGTATTCAAAGTTACACCGAAACAACTTAACCGATGCGAAAATCAAAGCATCGCTCCGATTGCTCAATCATTCGCTACAGTAGAATCCTTAAGCGGTGAACTAAATACACAGCATACATAAGATTGCTCGAATAGGTCTCAAGCGTGCAACCACCCAGCCACATGTAGGCACCCGAGCTTACGAGACATAGAAGTAAGCTCTCCCAAGAGCAACTAAGTCACGCCCCAAAATAGTGTGGAAACTAACAAATCACATTTCCACAATATATTAAATAAAACAGGGAGAAACGTGGCCAAGGAACCAGCGATTATACTTTATTATGATTGGACTCCAGAGGAACCGACGCTTTTTCGCTGTATCACAAAATAAATGTACCTACATTTCTGTAATGAAAATTCTTGGAAAACTACAAAGGTTTTAACTTAATACACTGTTATGCGTCGTTTACAACACAGGGCACCTGTACACGTAAATCTTATATTGCTATGGCCGTAATAAATTACTATTATACGAGAATCTCGTCAACATAAATTATATTTTTATTTCCTACCATCATGCTGGAGTACATTACCGAAAAGCACCGTAAAAATATTCATTGGAGTAGTAATAAAAACATGACTAGAACCTTTCAAGCGGCTAATAACTGAGAAAAAAATGACTGATTACATTCCTGTGCTAGCATTCATGAATATTACAATCGCATTTCACTCTATCACTTCCCGCTCGTTTCCCGGCCTTAACGCAAAACTAGCAAGCGCCGTAACTTGTGTTATATATTGACAACTATAGCTGTGAAATCGTGCTTACTACGTACACGCTCCTGATTGGAACTAAAATAAGCGTGCGAATGTGCGCACGGGGGATTGTGGGAACCTTCATATTTGTATTGTCAGCAAACGAAGCAGAACTTTATTGTTTGTATCTCTTGTTGATTAGCACTACAATAAGACTTGCTTTTTTGAGGTGTAGTTAGTGTTTATTGAAACTATGTATGTAATTGAATCAGTGGTGCTAATATTGTTTCTTTCTTAGTAATTTCGATTGAGAATTAAAACTAGATTTATAAAACTGCAAGAGCCATGATTCGGTACGAGTCGAGCCAGTTCATTGCTGGCTCGACTGGAGTGATACCATGGCCTCTCAGAAAATGCCGTGAAAAGACCACATTGTTGTGTTTCGGCATATAAGTGAGGTTAACGGAAGCCCAACCTCCCACCTACCCCCATCTCCATCAGGTGAACCAATGGCTCCATTGCCGCCTTAATAATATAAGAAAAAAACTACATCACCATGAATGAGCAAAATCTTTCAAACTCACTTTAGCAACGAAATAAAATGAAAGATTTTCTAGATTTTATCGGCTGTTCATTTTCCGCGCAGGTTGTAAGAATCGCGAGCTAAATGGATTGCTACTACGTTTACAGACGAGAAGGTAGCTAGCTGTCACAATATCTCTATCGGGCAATAACTTACACATGGCTCCAAAACGTTTTAAAAGATTTCGAACATCAAGATCTTGGCCTTGCCGGAATAGAAAAACGGTAACCGTTTGATCCCAAAAATACATCGAGAAATTGCTAGCAATTTATTTTTTTATTTAATTTTTGTGTTGAATTTTTGTTTATTGGATTTTAGATTGGGAGGTGAATTTGAAGGGGTAAGTAGAGCCACCTCTCAAGAGTGTTTAGGCTTAAGCACAAACACCAGTCAAATTTGCATGTGTATTTGAAATAGGTACGAAATTACTAAAACCTTACAAGTAACAAATTGATCATTTTCGAATTCATATCCACTATGGATATGAATTCTATTAGAATTAGAATTATCAATGAATGATTTTTTTATGTGATAGGCTAACAAGCAAACGGATTACTTGATGGTAAGCTATCAGCGCCGCCCATCGATACCCGCAAAGACGGAGGACTAACGAGTGCGTTGCCAACCCTACGGGGATTTGGATTTTGGAGATTTTGGGAAAGGGAACGGATTGGGGTAGGGGAAAGATTGGGCCTCCGGTGACCTCACACACACGGCAAAACACAAGGCTGTAGTTGTTTCACGCTGGCTTTCTTTGAGCATATTTGCAAACTTATGCGTGGTAGTCTCTAAGAGACAAAGGCCATTAAATTAATAAAAACAGATACTAACAATTAAAAAAGTTCATCAATTTTATTAATTTACACCTCATAGTATTACATTAAAGTGGATCATGTAGTTGACATTAATCTATACCTATATTGAAAGCTATTAGGGTTATAAATACTAGTAGATTGATAGTCCAGACGTTTAATTGAAATCCGTTGAATAGTTGTGGTGAGCCCATTCCTAGTGGCCATAATTAGGTCATTTAGAGGTCAAACTGTGCAAATATTTAATAATATACTTGCTTCTGTAATCGACTTTGCCTACGTAACCCGGATGAAAAGTAGTATCGAATATATCTCTGTGCCAATTTTCATCAAAGTAATACAGTAGTTTTGTTAAAAGTAAGAAACATCTATCCATCTATAAAATACTTAGGTACAAACTTTCGGGTTTACCATATCAGCAGGTTAGTTTAACTTTAAATTATTCTTAAAATATAAAATCCGCGACAAATATTTATAATTTGTCTCGGAATAAAATTTAAATATTTTTCATGACATTTAATGTCATGGATTTCCGCAAAGTAACGCCTGATTCCAGAAATTAATATTAAACTTCATACATTAAGATCGAGCTTCTGTTGTGTGATTTAGAATTTAATACCAAAGCCTATATTTTCTTTCAATTTTGTATATATCTTTTTGTTTAATCTCCTTAGATACATAAAAAAAATGTTACAAATCTTCCTCCGTGGCTGTAAATAACTAACGATAATATAAGTTAATACGTAATGGTACTCATAATATTCAAAAAAACTATTTTTTAAAGAGAGATTATACTACTATTTAACCCGCTACTCAAGCGAAGCCGCTGACAGAAATAAGCATTAGGTGCATTACCTTCTCTTACATCTCTGAATATGAGACAGGTGTACGCAGAGATTCTGACCAAGAATCAAAGCACAAGAACTCCCAACAAACAAATAAAACCATTTTTTAAACGCAAAAACGTCTTCAACGCCTTAAAATGTAGGAAAGTACAAAATTAAAGTTAGAAAAGCACGACTCCGTTTCGTTATTGTTCCTTTCTTACTCCGAGAGAATGTGTCGAACTATGTTTGTTTGTTCGTCTGTTTGTCTCTTACTATTAGTATTGAAAGTTCTGTATTAACAACTTGTTGGCTTCTGAAACTCTTTGATTTTTAAACTAGCTTTCTTTTGTTCAGTTGCTAGTTGGTGATTTTTATTGACTTGCCTGCCTGTAAACTTTTTGACGATGTGAAGTTATTTTTTGTATTTCCTTAAAATGAAATCAGTTTTCGTTTTACTCAAAATTTTGAATAGAACTTTCGAGTCTCGACGAGTCGAGTCTGCGGACGGCTAGTTAGGGTAGCTCGCCGCCCAACCAGAACCAGACCCGAGCGTATCATTAGATGATTTTCCTCTGACAAAATAAAGGCATACTTGATAAAACTAATGACTTTTTCACGTGAAAAAACTGAGAATAGCTCAACTAGTTTTGCATCCAACTCATCTGCTGCTCTTGAATAAGAGTTCCGTTGTAAATTGAAATTAGTAGAACTTTTCTCAGTATACTCTTAAGTTGTAAGGACGGGTGTCAGATTGATTGAAACATCACAAAGTATAATGCAGAACTGACTTTATTTCTGGTAATACACGGGTTATATATTGGTTACATACACTTAATGATAAGTACTTACATACTACGCCACACCTCCCAAGGCAATTAAAAAATAAAAAAAAAATTCTATTACAATTTTTTTTTTTTTTTTTTATAATGCATGTGACTGTGTCTCATATAATAATATATTTGGTTAAATATAAAGATTAACCTAAAACGAATAATCTAAATCTAAAATAACAAGACATACAAAATGTGCTTTTGAAATTATTCATGTCATTTCAAATATTTATTATACTGATAAATAACATAGTAATATTATTCTTACATCTAAGATTACAGCAGATGTTCCATTAATAATTAATATTATAAACAATAAGTACATTTAGTAGTTGGTATAATCTATCCGTGCAGCTATAGAATTCATATCATCTTACAAGCCACACACAGACGATGACATAATCGGTAAGCTTTGGTATTGTTACTATGCATAATTATGAGAAATACAACTTCGTTCTATTTTTATGAATTACATCACTTTTACCATTTATGTTTACCTCTACATTAGGTGATAAATCTCTTATAACAGTATATGGGCCAGTATAAAGGTTTGAGAGTTTATTACCAGTTTCATTTTTAATCAAAATTTTGTCATTTTTCTTATATTTTATAGGTTTAACATATTGATCATATTTGTTTTTTCTTATTAATTTCGAATTAATCAAGTTTTTCCGTGCTTCTGTCTGTGAAACCTGTAATCGATATTTAAGTTCCAAGGGATAACTGTCATAATTGTAGAGTGGTTCTACTGTTCTTACGATATTACTTGGTAAGTTACATTTCTTTCCGTAAACGAGTTCGAACGGGGTGAATTTCGTCGATGAATGTACAGTGGTATTGTATGCAAAGGCCCAAAATGGTAACCATGAGCTCCAAGTGTTTGGTCTATCGTTGACGTGTATTCTCAAAAAGGCCCCTAGCGATTTGTGGGAATTCTCTAAAGCGCCAATGCTTTGATGGTGGTAAGCTGTCGAGTTCAATTTAGCAATATTAAGAATGCTACATACCTTTTTAAACGTTTCTGATATAAACTCCGTACCTCTGTCAGTAGCGATTTCCCGAGGTACTCCATGTTGGAGAATGAAGTTATTTACGAATACACGAGCTACTTCAGCCGACGTTTTATTCACTAGTGGGAAGGCACATACATATTTTGACAGTTCACACTGGAGTGTTAAAATATATGTGTAATTATCGTTGTCTCTATCAAGTGGCCCTACTATGTCTAAAAAGATTTTTTCAAATGCCGACTGGGCAGTTGTGGTAATAACCATGGGCTCTTTTGTCATAATAGTATATTTTTGTTTTTGACAAATAGTGCATTTTTTAACGAAGTTATTAACGTCTCTTTCCAGACCCGGCCAAAAATAATATTTTTTAATGTTATTGACCATTCTTCTTATGCCCGCGTGGCCACTTGTCGGCAGTATGTGAAAGTCATTCAAAATTACTCTTCTATCATCTACGTTATCTACTCTTTCTATATCACTTAAAATACATAATCGCGGGCCTTCCCATTTAGTATATTCTTTAATTTCGTTAGTAATTTTTTTTATAAATATGCTATTGCATTTATTTTTCACAAAATATATTTCATTAATATTATTAACATTGCAAAAATCACGCATCGCTCTCACAAATGCGGCTGGCGTCAGATGTGATCGAGCAGATGGATTTATATACAGTACCATTTTTTCATTATCATAAGAAAATATATTATCTTCCTTGGATATCCTATTTATTTCGCGTAACCTGTTTAGGTACGCTTGGTCAATAAATTGCAGCTCCACTGCATTATTAGGTTTATTAATTATTTCTGCAATTCTCGGTTGACCCGAGATAGAGGTTTCTTCGGTAACCTCGGGAACTTGAGAAGTCACTCCTAACTGTTTTCTTTGTGCTCGTGTCATTACAAATATACATTCGTGCATGTTCTTTAAATCCTTCGAAGATAATGAAATGCGAGATAAGGCATCGGCGGCTGCATTTTGGTGACCTTTGACATATTCAATTATATAGTCGTACTCTTCTAAACATAATCTAAATTTGAGTAATCTACTTGACGGCTCCTTTAAACTAAATAAATATATTAATGGTTTGTGGTCGGTACGTATTTTGAAGGTACGGCCGTACAAATAGGGTCTAAAATGTTTCACGGCCCATACTATAGCTAGGAGTTCCTTTTCTATAGTCGGGTAATTCCGTTCAGCTTTGTTTAAACTCCTACTGGCGTAAGCTACTGGTCGACCATCGGTATTAGATAAAACTGCCCCTATTGCGTAGCCTGATGCGTCGGTTTGTACAATAAACTGATTTTTATCTGATAAATCTGGGTATTGTAGAACTGGAGGTTCAGACATACATTTCTTAAGCATTTCAAATGATTTTTGTGCGTCACTATTCCAAATGAATTGAACATTTTTTCTACACAGAATATTTAAACTATTAGCAATTGCAGCAAAATTAGGGATAAATTTGCGATAATAATTTGCTAAGGCTACGAAACGCTTTACTTCTTCGGTATTTTTAGGAATTGGATATTGTTGTATAGCGCTAATCTTTTCAGGATCGGGTAGTACACCGTTGTCTGTCACGACGTGTCCTAAATATAGCATTTCCTTCTTAAGAAACTCGCATTTCATCGGATTTAATTTTAAATTGACACTGCGTAATCTGTCTAAAACTTCTATCAAGTTTTTGTTGTGGTCTACTAAGTTCCTACCCATTACAATTAAATCGTCTTGATAACATAAACATTTTTCGTAATTAAGGCCCGCCATTGCCATGGTCATCATTCGAGCAAATGAGTTAGGACTTGTCTTAAGACCCATTGGCATTCTTGTCATTTGAAATTGGCCTGAATGAAAAGCTGTATATTTTCTACTGTCGGGTTCGAGCTCCACATTGTAAAACCCTTGACTTAAATCTAAGTGTGAAAAATAAATGCAACCGGAAAGTGAGTCTAATATTTCATGAATATTTGGCAAAGGGAATTTATCATTTTGTATACAGTTATTTAGCTTTCGATAATCAATGACTAGACGCCATTTTTTCTCTCCATTTGATTTCTTTGGTACTAAAAGAACGGGACTAGACCATTCGCTATTACAAGGTTCAATTATACCTTGTTCGAGCATGTGGTCAATTTGTTTCTGTATTTCCCCTTTTTGGGAATGCGGGAGCCTATAAGGTTTGCTGTATATGGGTCGAGTACCGGGTTGTATAGTTATCGAATGCTTGTACGTATTTGTCGTGGTGAGTTGATCTCCTTCAAGATAAAAAGTGTCATTATATTTTGCACAAATGTTTATAATACTACTCTTTTCTTCCTTATTTAAATGATCTAAATTTAATAAACGTAGAAGTTTTTTGACTCGTTCGGACCTAGTGACATGCTTGTCAAAACTGCAGATATTGTATTCACTTGCTAGATGTATTTTAGGATTAATATCTTGTAAATAAAAATCATTCTCAGTGGTATTCAAGATTCTAATTGGGAGTTTTCCATTTACGGGAGTTCCTAATGTACTTGCTAAAAATATACCATTTCCTATTTCCGCCGCGCAGACTACACAATCCTCCACAAAAGAAGTAGTAATGTAATGTATACTTTCTGACCTAGCCGGTATAGTCAGTGTATCGTTATGTAAACTAATCGGCAGATTAATTTCTTTATTATTATTATATATTTTTAAGGAATTATTTCTAAAGTTAATAATTGAATAATATTTGCTCAAAAAATCTTGGCCTAAAATACCACTGGCCTTACAGGGTAATGATTCAAATACGTAGAATTTATGATTTAGAATTTGATCACCGGCTCTTAATTCAAGATAAACAAAACCGATCGCTTCAATTTTTCCACCGATACCGCTGACAACGAGATTTCTTTTTTGGATTGGAACATTCAACTCGCAAACATGTTTATGTTTTATAGCCGATAAGGAGGCACCCGTGTCGACGAGCCATGTATAAGAAAGATGTTTAGAGTTTAATGAAATATGATATATGCTATTACATGACATCATAACATTTTTATTCACGAAAAAACTGTTCTATATTGTCATTATTATTTTCTGATTGATTTTCTGGTGATTTTGTGTCTGTCAAAATATACATATGCTGTTGTTCCTGATTATTAGCTTGGTTAAAGAAAATCCTACCTCTAGCTCCACGGTTCGATGAACCGCGGCCGCGGGATCGCCATCCACCGCGAGTTGTTGGCCATGATCGATCACCCCTCTGGTCCGCCGGTGGAGGCGTTTGTCCTCGTCCTCGTGACACCCAGTGACCTCTGTAATTCCTATATTGTTGGGAGCTGTTATTACGACGCATATATAATATATCACCTGAAGTAGTCACTGTAGAAACATCCTCGTCGATGGCTGATTGTATAGCTTCACTTAAAGATGTAAATTGTCGTGCTGTTATAATAGTGCTTAGTCGACAATTTCTCAATCCGTCGGCAAAACTTTTTATGGCTAATTTCTCGTTGATAGGTTTCAATATACCGAAGTTACTTTCATTGCCTTCGGATTGGGAAATCGTCAAGTCAACAAATAAATCAGTTATCTGCTTACCATAGTCATCAATAGAAAGATCATTTTGTTTTAAATTAAACAATCTCTGTTGTAGGGCTGTTGCTGATTTTTTGGGCAACAAGTTTGTTTTCATAGCCTTGATTAACTCATTAACGCTGTCATATTTTGTATTAAGTTTAAGTTTCGCAGATTGCGACAGTCTGCTTTTTAAAACAAAATTGACTAATTTAGTTTGCCCTTCTGAATCTAGTTCAGTTTGATAGTATTCTATTCCGTCAATAAGTTGTTTTGTATTAGTACCCTCGTCGTTTAAAACGGGTAATAAACTCAAGGCGATTTTTAACTCAAATTTTGCCATTTTCAACTCTAATATCGACTCTTTAGTCGATGAGGAATTACTACATAAATCTAAAATATTGTCATACAAGCTAAGAAAATCTTTGTTTAATTTATCAAACTTATGAAACTCCTCGTTTTCAAATCCAGTTTTTAACAATCTTAACCGTTCAAAGTTCTCATTAAAAATAAACAGTAAATTATCGGCCTCTTTTAATTTTTTCAAAACAATATCACCTTTTCGTCTAATTGGCCCTATTTTTATTAAATATGTTCTTATCTTACCAAGATCGTTGTATAGTTGTAGTAACTCCTCATACATTACTGTTCATTATTACCTATATATAGTTCACATATCTAATACACGAAGGTCACGCGCACACTGTCCGAATTAGGATACAATTGCCGCACTTTCACACACTTATTATTATTCACAAAGCTAGTCGAATCGCCGAATTTGTCGTACCTCTGCGTGTTGTTAGGAACCCTTGTTGGAAGTATGGACCCGACATTCCTCGCTTGCAGACAAGCTACAAGCAGCGCCGCGGTACCTTCTGGATCGCTCCGAAGATCGCCTCAAGATATGTCTCGTAATCTGCTGTCGCATCCAAGACTCATGACATTTCTTATAGATTCTGAACATGAAGTAGAGGGTGCCGAGCAACAAAATTGTGCAAATGATTATTGTTGCAATATTGATCGCCGACAAATGAAATTTGAATTCCTCCACCGTCGCGGTATTTTTGGCAGCACTAACTTGGTTGATAAATATCTCTTCATTATTTACTTTTGAGTTGCACATGATGAAAAGTCACTTGTAATAAAGTTCAGTAAACAGCCCCCGCGCGGAGCGAATTCTAGAGTGATCGTGCACATGATACAAGCCCTGTTTAGTGGCAGGGTCGCCATGTAAGGACGGGTGTCAGATTGATTGAAACATCACAAAGTATAATGCAGAACTGACTTTATTTCTGGTAATACACGGGTTATATATTGGTTACATACACTTAATGATAAGTACTTACATACTACGCCACAAAGTTGTAAGTGTCTTGTAAATTCCAATTCAAATAATTCTGAAAGCCAATGTTATTTTGTCACTCCTGTGACCGAAAAAATCTGAATATACCCATACCAAAAACTAAATCTATAATATAAAAATGAATAGCGAAATATGTTGGTAAGCGCATTACTCATTAACACCTGGACCAATTTTGCTAATTCGTTTTTGAAATGTTCGCTATTGTTAGGAGAAGGTTCTTACGAAAGAAAACTTTAGAAAAGTATAGGGGAATACCGGGAATTAACAATCTTTCGGTGCCGTGGCCGTTCACTTGCAAAACAAATGACTGACCCGTGCGGAGCAGGGGCGGTCTGCTAGTAAATAAATAAATTTGACAATAACATGATGATTTTTAATAGTAACCAAATACAAAAATACAACACCAAGATATTGCCTAAACAGGATCAATAAAACAATACCACTATTTTGAAACTAAAAATAAAATTCAAACAAGAGAACATTAAAGTAAACCTATGAGGAACAATAAAGGTACTTTTATAGGATACAGAAAATTTAAGCAGAAATGCACTCCCAATGCAGTAAGTGGCGAAATACAGAATACATTTTAGAACAAAAGGAAAAGAGAAAAGTAGGCGAGGCAAGCCTACTAGAAGCTTTTACAACAACGAACTTAAGAAACAATTTAGCTACTTTTTTCATACCAAACTTTGGGATACAACTTGGACTCCAAACACTTTGGCAATACATTCACGAAAGAGGTCAGCATAAGTTGGTCGACTAAAATGAGTTAGTGGTATTAAGTTTGGAATTTTATTGGCATTTTTATTAGGGTTTACAGTTTTACTTTGGCCCTCGTATTTTATTGTGATTTTGTTTTTTTTTGTTCCTATTGAGAGTTTTAAGGGAAAATAGATTCAAAATTAATAAATTTAAAGTGTGTTTTTAATTATCTGCTAAATAGTCTTTTTAGTTTTGTTTTATCCATTATAATTATATGTTTCCTAGAACCAATATAGGTCGAAACATAAAAGAACGTGCACGGAAAAGATCCAATTTACAACTCAGAGTTAAATAAAAGGAAAACTCGACCCCAATAGGATTATCGAGTGCAAGTGATTAATCCAATTACATCACGAAGAAAGAGCTCCGAAACTTCATTTTGTTTCGTTAGAATCGAATCAAATCAACATTTTCGCAATCCGACCGACTCGGGTCCGATTCTGACGTCGCAGCAAATGTACGAATTTTGCTTACTTACCTGAATTGTTCGTACGCAAAATTCGGAAACACTTCGGTGACTTTACTAAAAGAAAAGCTTGTAATAGAAATTGGTGCTATCTTTTTGTAGAGAACTCCTGTGTTATTCAATTTGGGTCACTTTATGTGATACACTAGTAAACCAACAGCGGATTACTTGGTGGTAAGCAGTCGGTGCCGCCCGTGCCGCATGGACACCCGAAACACCAGAGGAATTGCAAGTGCATTGCCAGGGTAATGGGGATTCAAGAATTGGGGAGGAATCGAGTGTAAGGATTGGATCTCCGGTAAGCTCACTCACACGGCGAAACATAATAATATCGCTGCGTTTTGAATTTTTTGCTCTTCATCTTTTTGTCTATATATAGTAGTTATTACTATAGTTGATTAACTAGTTCGTATTAATTTTTAATAATGTTGGTTCTCTTAGGCAGTTGTTTGTACTACACTACCTTATACTATAACATGTTGGCGATGGGACACTTTATTAAATAACTTCCTAATCATATTTTGACTGCACAGTTTTCTGTCAACAAACGTTCGTTATCCCCACGGAACAATTCTATGTGATCAACAAAGTGTTGTTTATGAAATTGTATTTATGTTTGTTAAAAAACACGACTAAGGTAAGTTCTAGCAAGATTAATATTAACATAAGAATTTTTATTTATAAGATGATACATAAGTAGATCTAGATAATTATTATTTTACAAAATACATCTCCGACTAAACGCAAGTGTACATTTGTGTGCCAACTTACGTACGAAGTCTCTATACGAATCAGAAAAATCCTTTCCGCCCGAACGGGCGTTGTTTTCCCCTCGATTTCCATTCACTCTTACAATCCGGAACGTGAGATCCGGATTTGTGCGCAGTCGTACAAATGATTTTTATAGAATTTAAACTTATCTCACTTCTCCTTGTTGGAACTAGAATTCTGAATGCTGGAAAAGTTTTTCTTTTTTTTTCAAACGTTCCATTTTTGGAGTACTGCGAATGTTTAGTTTTTCTGTGCCTGGGAATGGGTCAAACAATTTGAACTCACTTGTATCGAATAGAATTCAGTATTCAGTTGAAACTTTATCTGAAGGTGGTTCCAAACAACGACGTTTACGTCATAGAAGGCTAACACTTACCTTTGACATTACTTAAAGTTTAAGTGATGCCTATTGATTGTATTTATGATAAATCAGAGACATATCGAAATCTCAGACGGCCATTTTTCCAATCTATCATCTTTAATACTTGATACAAGACCAAAAACAAATTTTGCTTAACTTGGTACAAAACTCATAACCTTAGTAAAGTAATTTCGACTTAATATTGATACTTAACAGTAATTTGAGTAGTCAAAGGGTAGCGAATAGAATTTCACTTAACATAAAACAAAAAGAGCCTAAAGCCATGAATAATACAGCAATAAATACGCAATTAAGTTTTTGCTGCTTTCACCCATAATTGATTGGACATGAAGATAACGAGATTCAACGTTCCATTTTCTTGTTAACCAGAATCAAAAGATTTTCCTCGTCCAAAGAAGTGTTCTTAAGAATAAAAAAATGCTTCATCTACATATTTTATTATGAGTTTCAAGTTGAAAGGGAAATGTATAAAGTGTATCAAATGTTTCCAGATCTGGAAGATTTTATTTATCAGTGTCTTTTTCCACTTAATCCTCACCCACAAAAACCTAAGGAATACTTTTAATAACAGTTCCTACAGTTTTTTTACCAAACGTACTGTCTCTACTAGTTTACAAATTTCCAATATATAAATAGTAAAGCGATGAAACAATAACGTCTGATTCGTTCAAGGGATAGGAAAAATGTTCGATCCCGCAATAAAATCTATCAAAACTATCGTTGTAGGAAGTTGAAAAGAGACACATAATTCCTAGTTGGCCCATAGAATAAGAATATTAAATTTGTTACTGGACATAAAAATAAATGAAAGATAATAATATATACTTTGTTTTACTATTCTCGGTTATTGTTTGGAGAAACGAACGAACTCACTACACCTTTTTTTCTTGACGTGCGAAGATCATCCAATCTCTTCTTTGCCTTGAGTTGAGGTAAAAAGAGTGCCACCTTTTACTGTCTAAAAACCACCGGTTTCTTCCTTTGGTCCTGGCTGAAGCCGCAGTATACTATTATTGCACGTGACCTACAATCCCGGCTGGAGATCAGCCTTATTGGACCTCATTCATGAAGAGTTCTACATACTTTTAAATTTAAGTATATAGATGGAAGCTTTGCTCGACCACGTTGGCACAGTTATTCATCAGTATGCAAGTCAGAGAATAAGGATTGACTCGGTACAGAAATAATAGACGAAAGCCAGTTGTAAGTAAGACTAGGTTTTTTTATATGAATGTAGCCTACACTAAATTATATTCATGAAATTATATCTTCTGCTGCTGAAAGTGAAGTAAACCAATCTTTGCTATTCTAGCTGCATACCAAATATTTGTGCAAACTGTATGTTTATCCATTATGCTTAATTTTTCTAATGATTGCCTCCAGTCATTTCAAACATGTGATGAATACCCCAAACATATATCTAAGAAGCACATAAACATCTAAAATTAAAACTCAAAAGAAAGTCTAAAGATATCTAAAACTACCATAAAACTTCATCCAATACGTCTCACGATACACAGAAGCAACGTATTTTTCCTCACTTCGCGCCAATAGACTGTGTATAAGGCGCATACAACTTTAAATTTACTTCATACGTAGTGCAGAAACTTTCGTCTTCCACTGCATACGTACCTTGTCTGTTGTACAAAAAACTTAGTTCCCTGTTCGTGGGTTTTGCTCTTGTTTTCGAACAAATATTTGTTTAGTAATAGGCATTGGAAAGAAATAGGTTTTAGTTGGGTTTCTTCGCAGTTTTAACTTTGTTACAAAGTTTCGCTGCGGTGCTTTTATCGAAAGGGTTCTGGTTTATTTTTGAAGTATTTTCCGTTGCTCATTTCATAGTTTTATGTTACTTTTTTTACCTAATTCATGTTGTACACGAATAGTTTTTAGATTCAGGTTATTTTAAAGGGATAAACATAATGAATAAGCATCACAAGAGACTGATACGTAATCATTAACCGTAGTAATGGGATCATTTGCTAATATACTAATCCAACCTATTAATCGTAGGTTTAACCATACCAGACCGCACTAAACTTTAGATAACTCACTACCTAAGTAATTTACACTACTTAGGATTACAGAAACCTTAACCATTACGACCGTCTTCGAACCCAAATTTATCAAGAGCCTTCCGTCTCTAAATCCCCGAAATGATGTTCGACATTTCCCTCAAAATGTAGACCCTAAACTGAAATTGGATTCAGTTTTCATACATCACGAACGATCCCCGAAATTTAATTTCTCCCTGAAATACGCCTAACAAAAATTATAACATAATAAATTCCATTCACAAAAAGGCGAGGGTGCGAGGAGAACCTAAAATCCCTTCCCTGGATCAGTTGTAACAATACGGGTGTTTCCTGAACGAAACGGAAGGTGGGGCCGACGTTCCTTCGAATATCTTTGTCGGAACAATATTCGTGCAACGTCTATTGTTTTCCCATTTCAAAGCGTCAGCTTTTGGACAGTTTGATGTTCAAGTTATTCTAAAATATTAAGCTAATGTACCCTAATATTTATACCGTGAATCGTCTTGATCGACACCATTTTGTCTAAGGAGTTTTTAACAACAACTGAATGTATTGTGAAATCAAAGTGGTTAGTTTTTGAAATTATATTTGTTGTTTTTTATTAAAATTAATGTATCTATAGACAAATATTATCATATTAAACACCAATGACAAAAATGAACAGTTAATACTATATTTCAGTTAAACTTTACCTAGTATCATTAAAATTATTAAAACAAACAAACAAAAAAATGATTGATGTAATTTCATCCAATCCATTCCCTATAAAAGCGGAGCTATTTTTTACCATAATAAAAAAACAAGGATGAAGCTGCAAATTAAACATGATAAAAGAGCCTCAATATTCCTATAAACCAGCCGATTCTTTACGGGAGCTGTTTGAAATTCTCTCTATATGCTAATAAATAAATTAACCTCGGCAAGAATTGATTCGACGTCTGGGTAATGTCGCGACGAACAAAAAGCCGATGGAGAATGGAAAAGCAATTATCGGTTGAGACTTTCCTCACAGCTTTTCAATAAGCGCGTTGATTTTCGTAAATAAACCTAACTGTTTAGATTTTTTTGTCATCACTTCGAAAATTCGCTGGTGTCCATTTTGTATAGAGTTCGTCATTGTTTCTTCAGAATCACGTGGAAGTTTTATACCTTTGTTATCGATTTTAACTTCTAAATTAGATCTCATTGAGTTAGTTGTAATACGCTGTTTGTTGTCTGTTCTGGATTTATTGTGATCATTCCAAGTATTTCTTGATTTAAATTCTCGCAACTTTCGTATAATGGACCGGAATTTTATTTGTTGTTGGCAGAGTTAATGGAAACTTTATGTTCTATGACTGGAGTTGTTGAAGCAAATGTTATATTATTAAGAGAGGATGACTCCTTATAAAAAATATTTGTATATTTATTTCTTATCTGTTTCGTGTAACTATAGATAGTATATTAGTCTACCGAGTTTAGTCCTCTGACTTCTTTATTGGCCGTTAGCTTAGTTGAACGCGTGCTCCCATATATCCTCATCCCGATTGGCGATCAAGCTTAACTATCGGGTGATAAAAAGCGGGCAACACGCTTCAGCTATTAAACTAAACGGTACTATCTAGGATATTTAAAAAGACTTCCTTTTATTTTGTAAGAAAAATAGCAAATATACTAGTAGGCACTGTTAACATTTTGTCGTTTTATACAAGTTCATTAAGTGCTTTGAAGATCTCATAATCGTTCAAAGACAAGAACAAAACGTATCTTCAGTGAGAAGGAAAAAAATATTTGACCTTCAATTAAAACTTTCACGCTTCAAGCTAGCGCTTAATTAAGGAGCAAAGAAAAGGCTCGAAAAGCAAATACTCCTAACCTTTAAACAGAGCCGTGGGGATCGTTTCAAAGTATAAAAGGCGTTTAAAAGAGAGTCATTAATCAGAACAGTGGAGAAAATGTGCCCAAAGTCCCGAATTGAGGCCTTCTTGTGATTTCTGTCTCCTGTTTTAATCTTAAGAGGGATTTGCTGAATGGACGCTCAGTGTGAATCATCGGACTCGAAATTTTCAACTTTCTTTTTGGCACCGTGCTCTAGTGAATTCCTCTAAAGAATTTTCTGAGCTCTCTGAGAGTTCAGTGGAAACTGATTAAAATAAAAATGTGCGCTTTAAAATTCTACTATTTTCTTTTGGACGGTGAGAACACAAATGTTTGTATTCCGAGTATCACACCTCCGTGGTTTTAAAAACGTTTTTGGCTATATGCTCGAACAACTCAACAGCTATTATGTAGGCGGCCTCTGATGTTAATGTTATACTCACAGCACAAGATTTAAGAGAATAGCTCACAATACGCGACTAAACCGGCAAATCCTTGCAAAAACGTCTAAAGATTCTTCACGAGAACTTTCATTCAATGAGAGTTCCCGTAGAAATTTTGTTGAAAGAAAAAATATATATCTTAAGATGAGTAGGACCGTTTGTGTTAAGTCTTTATTTGCGAAGAGATGGAAAACACTTTTTGTAATTCATCCTTCTTGGAACAGATTTAAGTTGTTTTCTAAAATGATCCTTTAGTTTTGAGACGACATGCTTGGATAAATTTTGAAATGATATCTCGCGAGTGCTATCGATGAAGTCAGCAATTATATCTGAAGTCCTTCTGGATTTTATATTAGTTTTTATACAAAAAACACAAAATAATAAAGACAATTTATTATGAACGTTGACAAATGTGATATTGACTTGGTTCTTGTTAAATGTAAAATGAATTGTATAGATATAATCGGCAGTAGACGGATCACATTGAATCTTATATACCAATATCGGTCTCTCGTTATGTAAAAAAAACCTTTGCGTAAACAAAGTATCAGCATATTTTACATTGCCATTGAAAAAAAAAAAAAAAATACAAGCAAAAATTATCTCCATACGGTTGGCCACGCAGTTACCGATTCCATTGGTTCCATTATGCACTCCCAAAATATATTAGCAAGGAAAAATTTCCCATTATGAAACTGGAATTAAATTGGCAACCGACGTGTTTTATGCACCCGCCTGAATTAATAGAGTTGCTCCGAAAAGTTTTAACGCCTATAGTTACTTTTTAATGGAAAAATTTACATGGATATTGATAATGATTTATAACAATTTTCTTTAAATGTCTTTTTTTATGAGATGGGACGCGTGAGTGATTGTTCGGTTCCAGCAGATGGATTACCTAATGGTAAGCAATCAGTGCCGCCCACGGACACCCACAGCAATGGAGGACTTGCTAGTACGTTGAGGATTAGGGGTTTGGAGATATCACGCCAGTTTTCTGTGAGGCCGTGGTGTCAATCTGGTGGAACTGACCAATTCGTGCCGAAGCATGGATCTCCCACACTTAAATGTTTATTTTAATTTTTATTTGTTTTAATAATTCTCTTCTTCTCTTTGTCTAAACTTTTTTATTATAAACGTACACGTAATATGATTTATGTAGGTCTGTCTACTTAACAGAACATTTATCCTTCAAAACTAAAGCACTAAATCTCACCTAGGACAAACTTAACCACTTAAAACTTATATAAACTAACTTCCTTAGTACAATATAATATGACATATTACAATTAAATTATAATGTTCCTAATGTTCGTTTAATTAAGTGAAATGTAATTTGGCGTTCGTGCTTCCGACAATAGGCTCACGATCATATTAACTCAATTTGTTGGGGATCGTTTACACTTTGCGTCAACATTCCGAATTTTGGGCTCCATAATTGAAAGGTTCTGTATACGAAATTTAATCTTTACGCGTAATGAACAGCAGAGTAAACAAAATTGTTGGATTTAGATTTGTATTGACCTTAATACGTGGCTTTAAGGGTAAGATTTCGAACACCCTTGAAGCCAAAATAAATTGTAGGTAGAGGTAAATTTAATAATACAATTTGAAAGGAATACAAATAATTGCATGCAGTGTTTTGGTGAGTTTTGTGTCTCGGGTTCCAATTCTACATGAAAATACATAGGTATGCTATGCATAGCTTAGTAGTCTTTCGGCCAACGTAGGTGTGTGTGTGTGTGAACTTATCAATTTTATTTATGAATCAATTTATTAAAATTTTAAAATATGAGCTTAAGTGTACTCTACATATGTATCTTATTCATAAATATGCATAATTTAAAGTTAAAAATTAAATATCTTTTTCAAACTAAAATCTTAAATTATTTATTACTAGCAACCTGCCCCGGATTTGCACGGGTGCAATGCAGGCATAAAAGTTCTCCACTATACTGGGTATTATTTTACTTATATATTCCTCTTCAATCCTTTTATCTATCAAACAAAACGCATCAAAATCCGTTGCGCAGTTTTAAAGATTAAGCATACAGATTCACAAAGATTTCAGGATATAGGGACAGAGAAAGCGACTTAGTTTTATATTATGTAGTGATAGTTATATTTATTAATTATGAAATAATTCAATTATTATACATAGTTATATGTAATTCAATCACTAATGCAAATTATGTAATACCAATACTGATTATCATTCTTGAGATTTAATTAGAGGAAATAGCAACGCAACGCCACTGCTATTGATTAAGATAGTCGGAAATATGTAGAGCGCGGGTAGTTAGGAGATATATAATTAAAATACTAACTGTTTCAAGCGACATGTACTTAATCACGTTACTAAGAGAAACAGAGATAGATTGAGTCACTATAGTGTCCTATTTTTATTTATTATAACAGTTGACCAACACCGTATTAGCTATGGTATTGCGTCAGATACTTTATCACAAGTGATTTGTACTTAGTTTACTCATCTATTTTCATTAACAGATTTTATGTCATGGGAAATCATCAAAATAATGACTTCTCCCGCCCAGGGTGAGGCCAGAGGAGTCTCAGACTCTTACCAACTAAAAATGCTCCCGTTCCTTCTCCTGTTTTAGGGCGCAGCCGTGGAGCCTCATTGTGCTTCCTCGAAAACCCCGACTAAACATCAAGGGCCCCGTCTGTGGTGGTCTATCGGCTCTTTGAAGCGCGCGTGTAACGGTACGCGGCGTACGCTCGAGTATTAGCAGATTATAAGAAAGTATTTTTTCTATATGTTCCTTATTTTTAAAAGACACACTTTCCAATACCTGACAAATGTTATTCTCTCTAATCGAGCTCACGTACAAATAAAAAACAGAGTCAAAGTTATTTAAAGCAATTTAATCTGTAACCCTGTGTGATATAATCGAAAATCAATCGTAGTTATTAAACAATTTTGGGTACTTTGTTGTACTCGTGTCTAATGACGAGTATCGGTTCTGAGAATCAATAGATCTTGTATAACACCATTCCCCGCGAAAATAGCTGTATAATTATATACTAGGGATTATCAACCATGAGATAGCTTCCGGGGCCTTTCTCAGTATTTTAATTGATGGTAATGTATAGACTGGTAGTGAAGGCTTCGTGTTGATTATTTGCCTGGTAATTATCTATTTCATTTGGCCTATAATTTTGTTAATACTGTTGTACACGACTAAGAAGTGAAGCCAATATGTACTTTGTATAGGTTGTTATAAAGTCAAATTTTGAAATGGGAAAGTTGTTGAATGCTCTTAGATTTGATATTGGTGCCTTTCTTCACAAAATTTACTGAAAGAAAGTTAAAAAAAAATTAAACTTAACAATATCCACGAGTATTTTGGTAAAATTAATTACGTGTCTCTTAAGTTCTTCACCGAATGTAGAGTACTAAAAAAAATGGATGGGAGTATGTTTACCTTCAGATAAATTGAATCAGTTTTATGTTGGTCGGCTTACTTACGTACTGGAAGTTTTTTATCGGATTAGCGACGATCGCTCTGTCGTGTAACGCTGTTCATGAATGTGAGACCCGGGCGTGGCTTGAAACAAGTGCAGTTATCACGTCAAGCTTTATCGTGAGAAACACACAATTAATTATTTGTAAGTGTGGGATAGCTCTATTTCTACACGAATGGGTCGGCTCAACCGAAGTAATACCACGGCCTCACAGAAAACCGGCGTGAAACAACCACAGCGTTGTGTTTCGCCGTGTGAGTTTACCGTTACCGGAGGCCCTCCCCCAATCCCTCCCCAATCCATAAATCTCCAAATATCTAATCCCTAAAAGGTCGAAAACGCATTTGTAACTCCTCTGTTGTTGCGCCGCCCATGGGCACCAATGGGCGGCGCTGATTACTTACCATCAGGTAATCCGTCTGCTCGTTAGCCGGTCTATCAGATAAAAAAAATATATATTTGTAAATAACAAGACCTAGAGAATATACGCTCTCGTTAGCGTTTCTAAATTCAGTAATTTATAGCTTAGTTATTATGTATTATATATATATAATATAACTAACTAAATACATAAACACGTTGTTCAACCGAACCCACTGGTTAATTGCTATACTTGAGTTAACTAATTTCGATTCAAGTTTGTGTCTTAGTTAAGATTATCAACTACGATAATAGTAGGTTTAAGTACGTTGTTTGTAATATAGGAGTACGCAGCTTTGTATAGGGGAAATACTAAGGAATATGAGCAAGGGTGTTATAAGTATATTGAATGTTACATATAGCCGTATAGTGTGGGATAGGTCGTCTTGCCCGGAGTAATACCACGGCCTCACAGAAAACCGGCGTGAAACAACCACAGCGGCGTGGGTCGCCGTGTGAGTGAGGTTACCAAAAGGCCCAATCCTTACCCTCCTCCAATCCTTAAATCTCCAAATCTCTATTCCATAAAAGATCGGCAACGCAATCGTAACTCCTCTGTTGTTGCGGTTTTCCATAGGCGGCGCTGATTGCTAACCATCATGTAATCCGTCTGTTCGTTTGCCGATCTATCATATAAACAAAAAGATAGAATGTAAGTCAGTAGCTAAACATGTCTGACAGAATGGCTGATGATAATGAAGAAGACAAAAGAAGTAGTGGTGGCCCAGAGGTGGGAGTGGTGGGAGGGAGAAGTGGAGCCCGCTTCTCATGCATGAGGGTGTGAATTTGAAACCTAGCAAGCACCAATGTGACTTTTTCCGAGGTACATGTACTTTCTATGATTATTTAGACACCACTGATTTAAAAGTGAAGGTAAACATCGTGAGGAAATTTTCATCCAAATTCTCGAAGTTGAAAAATGTGGTAATTATGATGAATTGTAGATCAAATGTTAAAACTGCGATTGTACTGTTAATCCAATAGATTAAAGATATTTTCAAAGAATTTGATCAAAATACAAAAATCCTTATTAGATTTAAATTAATTTTGAATTTCTCTTCCACCAGTACCTAACGAAAAGTCGGTATAAAATACCAACACGAGTATTTAATGTAGAGACCATGTACAAAGGGTTTTGAACCCTAATACAAAATAATACGATTACTTATGTCATGTTCACACAACATTGTAAACAGGGACCAAGTTTGAAAATGTCAACGTACAACGTTTGATCTTTAGAATTTAATAAAATGTACTTAAATGCTTTAAAACGTATAAACAAGGGACCACACGACACGACAGTTCTTCGAATGGCAAAAATCTGTCTTACTGCTCATAAAATAAAGCTGACAACTGAATTTTAACTCTTTGATTTCTGGTTCAGTGAATTACTTACAAGTTGATATTTACATGTTACATTATGTAGGTACTGTGTAATACAGAGAAGAGATATCTTTTTCTAAGAATGAGATTTAAATTCATTAAAATTTAGGATTCATTAAGTTCAACAGCTCATAAAGTTTTTTAACAGGACTTGCCATATTTTCTAAGCATGGTACGAGTAAGTGGATGGGATTTGGCTATTTTGAACAAAGAAAATCCTCCTTCGTCTAAAAAAATTCTTGTTGCCTATGGCTGACAGTCACTAACTAGCCCAAGTTAAGTTAGTCGTGTATGGGCAACTCATAGGCAACTGTTATAGCACTACAGCTTGGTCTCTGCCAGACGTCAACATGCTGATATTTTAATCAAACTAGTGATTTTTAAATCATTAGATTGTGTTTATGTTTCTTTAAAGTTTTTTATGTTAGTCTGAAAAAAAAAACATTTTACCTATGGGACTTTAAATCTAGTTATCGGTTTAAAATTAAAACCAAATTTAATCATGAACTAAATCTATATATAGACCTTCTTTTCATTTTACTTTCTTACTCTTCTAATACAGTAAAATAAGGTTTCAAATTTAGAATGAAATTGTTCTTTCTGGAGCATTAGCGAATACAAACCGTTTAATAAAATACTCGCCGCAGCGCAACCATTAACAGCGATGCAGGCGCCAACGCTAACCAGTAGGCTGCGCGACGTCGCCGCGTCCGCGCACGCTGCTCATGAGGAAGAACCTCTCTGTGGTTCGAAACTAGTAGAGCTTTTCTCAATATTTACACGTGAGTAACCCGCGATTTTTAGTTAATTTAGTATGTCTCACTATAGTTATTATAAAAACGTTAATAAAATAGCTAAATATTTCAACTTAATTATGTCAGTAGCTATAAATACACCTATCTATCTATGTATGTATCTATATATCTCAGCCTAATTCTATTTACGTAATTCATGATACACGTAAACATGTTTTGGCAACATAAAGTTAATAAATTACTCAGTTCTGTGACGTACCCCCGTCCATATAGTTTCGTTTCGAAATTGTATGGTTCATTTATGAAGAGGACAAATACTTTTGTGGCCTTCTGTATTGTTAAAAATACGTTCCTCTAGGATTTTCATATTGTTTGATTTTCCTTCAAATCTTTAGTTAGCTTTGAAGGAGAAGACAATGTGTATTTCCGTATTTTCTTTTGAGTATTGATGGTTTTCTTCGGATTCTATTTTGGAAGTAACGTAGGTAATAGATTGGGAGTATTTTGTAAAGAATTTATTTTGAATTAAGATTATATTAAATAGAGTTAAACGGTGTTTTTTTATCGTATTCTTTAAAAAATCTAGTCTGCGAGTGCAAACGCAATAATCTCTTTGCGGCCTCGGCCGGGATTGGAATAAGGGGCAGTTTTTAAATATAATAGTAAGAATCTGACACTTCTTTTCAAATTGCCCAAAGCAGGCGATGCCTTCAAAATAAAGGCAAACCATATTAATTAGGCCATAAATTCGTGTTTTTAATTGCAACTGCTGAGCTATAAAGACTAAGTACTGGGGTTCAAAGTGTCGCTTAAGTTTTTACATCTTACGTGAATGTTCAAGTGTGAGAAAGCCATGATTCGGCAAGACAGCCTTTGGCCTTACAGAAAACCGGTGCGAAATAACTCGTGCGTTGTATTTCGCCGTGTGAGTGCCTAATCCTTTCCCAGTTATCTCTAATCCTTAAATCCCTAAACTCACAAGGCTCCTTAATAACAGGGGCCCAAGGGTGGCGCCGATAAGTTATGCATACAAAAGAAGTATTTTTTGTCGGTTTTAAGAAAATTTTGAATAACAAACGGAACTTGGGTTCTTAAAAGTGACTCATAACACCATTTATTAAAAATGTATGTTACTTAAATTCTCCACATGATCTCAGAAACTGAACAGAAAACCTCCCTAACACGAAACGACAAACAAAAAACTTTACGTGCACCATGTGACAGTAATAAGAACGAAAAACGAGATGTATTCACAGCCAGGTGTTCTGACAAAGTTTAATTAAATAAACATAGCGTTCAAATTAATTTTGTATATTATTATATTAAAGCAGCAATGTCACGACGACAACTTTTAAAATTAAAACGCGGTTCGTGTGTTTGAAGCTCTTTATAGCTATGGGCTCCTGGTACACGCGGTTGTGATTAAGGAGTATTATATTATTACAAATTGCAGTTAACCAAGATATTTCAAACTGTCAAAATAGTTTCATAGATATTTTACGATTTCACAATAATAATATGTTGAAAACTATCCTAGTATATGGGTATCGATATTATCCTACTTCCTATTAGTATTATAATTGTGAAAGTTTGTGAGAATATAGTATATGTATGAATGTATTTTTGTTCTCTCACGCAAAAAACGGCTGGACTGATTGGTTTACATTGGATACAATTTGGTTGAATTTTTGTACGTAGATAGGTTGAATCAATTATATTATAAATTAAAAGGTGTAGATAGGTCGTAAGCGCTCAGCAAGTGATACATTAAAATGTGGCTAACTAGCCACATTCTTTTCATATTTGTTTCATTTTCACTCGCGTTTATTTAATCATGCTCTTTAACGTGTATCATACGATTTATTCATGTGTGCATAAGTGTGCAGTTTTTTAAAATCGAATGTTGTTTATGTAACCTGTCTACACCATTTTACTTATAATATCATTGGGTTGAATACCTGAATTAACTTATAGGATTTTTTATCAACATACCACGGGGATGAAGTCACGGTAGGAAGCTAGTATAGAAACAATAAAACAGCCCGACTACACGCTTGGTGCGGTGGCTGGGCAACTGGCTGTCGTGCAACAAAGTCAAAGTCAAAGTCAAAATTATTTATTTCAATTAGACCCATACAGGCACTTTTGAACGTCAACACAACTTTAAAGATACAAAGTGTCAGTCTGTCGGTCAGTCCTCTTAGTGAAGCTATTCGCTCGTTCCAAAGTGTAGATTCCGATGGAGAAGAACGAGCAAGAAACTCCATGGTTACTCTTTTAAAATCAGTGTCACATAAACATTCTTTGATACATTATTTAGTTAGTTTGAATATGTGAGAACAGTGTAACGCGTGTATACAGAGAAACATAAAAAGAAAATAACCTTAAGGACAATAGACAGTCCGGAGCTGACCAGTCCCAATTGACGGCGCCCGTTCACGAGCATGACACGTACACCAGCATCGCCCAACTCAACCATAATATAGGGAATCGAGCGATCCAGTGACCGTGCCACCGCCAATGTGACCTTTGAGTGAGCATGACAACTCCAAGCTGACATATGGACCGACATTCTGCTAGTCTAACTAATTTTAATAGGTTACAGGGCACTCACATTTACAAATTTATCAAGTTTAACAATAAAAATAGCATGGTTACAAAATTACAAAATCTAAGAACTTCCGTTCAAGCAAAGATCCACTGGAACATTATTTATATTCGTGTAGGTATATTATCCTGTGGAGCAGGACCAGCCCGTCTCCAAGCATCCTTATCCTCAATATAATCACTCAGTTTGTAATATGCTTTTTTACACAAAGTTTTCTTTACACATAATTTAAAATTTCTTTCATTTAATTGTTGTATTTCGCCTGGGATTTTGTTATAACACTTAACGCTGAATCCCATGAACGACTTGTGTACCTTTGCCAATCTAAATAATGGCTGACACAATCTATCTCTATGTCTAGTTTGGTAATTATGTCTGTCTGATACCTTATCAAATAATATTAAGTGTTTCCTAACATACATTATATTTTCATAAATAAACTGACCGGGCACAGTCATAATATTGATCTCTTTAAATTTATCTCTAAGAGATTCGCGAAGCCTTAGGTTGTAAATTGCTCTGATTGCACGCTTTTGCAAGACAAATATAGACTCAATGTCAGCAGCCTGTCCCCACAACAAGATGCCATACGACATAATGCTATGAAAGTAGCTGAAGTACACCAGTCTTGCAGTGTCCACATCTGTTAGCTGTCGGATCTTCCAGACAGCAAATGCTGCAGAACTCAACCGTCCTGCCAGAGATGTGATATGGGGCCCCCATTGTAGTTTTTCATCTATGGTTATACCCAGAAAAGTAGTCTGTTTTACAAATTCCAATTTCTTGCCGTTTAACGTGTCGCAGGTTCGATTCCCGCACGGAACAACTCTTTGTGTGATCCACAAATTGTTGTTCCGGGTCTGGGTCTCATATGTATATGAAATGGTATATTTGTAACCGCACTCACGACACAGGAGAAAATCCTAGTGTAAGGCAACGTTTATATTAAAAATAACAATTATTGTTTACAACAACAACTCAACAAAGCTCTGTTATTGCTATGGGCCCCTGGTACCGCTAATTGCGTTAAAGGAGTTTTAATTGCACAAATGACAGCAAGTCAACATCATTATTATTCTAAACTGTCCAAATAATCTTTAAATTATATATTTTATTCTCTCCTTAAACATGGCTGGCTTTATCTGTATCGTTTATTAGTTTTTAAGGTCGAACCAGAATGTCAACTTCGATAAAACAAAGTGCTATAACAATTAAACAAAACTAATAAGTTTTGTAGTATTGTTCCAAACATGATTACCTAATTTTAATCTAAATACCTAATGGTATTCAGATTTATCTACTAATATTGGGTTAGATTCTCTAGGGAATACCTCAATGGATGATAATATAATGGATGGAATGGATCAATACAGATATAAATATCTAATAATACATACGTGGAATTTTCCTATAATATCAAATGTCAGAGATATTGGAAAAGGATAGATAATTGTTCGAAGACTAAATCGTGCCTTCGTTTAATTATACTTAGATTTTAAAATGTAGGGTGCAATATAGTTAAATGGAGTAAAGACAACCCCAAGATAACTGGTGGTGGTTACATGCTTTAGCAGATACAGTTCCTGGCTAAAATTAGTTGCATTACAATATCCTATTATTATTGTTTTTAAATCCATTCCCGGGACCATAAAGGTCTCCGGTCCACCTAAATTTTAGCAGGGCTAAGCAGGATGGGTCAAAGCTAACACTCGTAAGCCCGTTATTTTTTTTATACAAATGAAATGGGACATCATTATTATTATGTAAATATACTTTAAATTTTTCTATATTTGTCATCATCATTTATTATTTCATTTTAAATGATAAAATTAATATTTCCAAAAATAGATTCAAAATTATCCACCACAGCACTATTTTTATACACGGTTTTCCTCAAATGCTTCTGCGGTGAAACGGTATTTACCTGCCAAATATGAATGAAAATCCATCCAACACGATAGCTACCTTCAGCATAAAAGATTCAATCTAATCCTGTCACGAGTATCAAAAAACGAACCCTTCTCATATATTTCCAAAAAGCATTGTCGAAATTATTCACCTACGGAACTTGGTGAAAGTAATAATCTTCTATCACTATTGAACTGGGATGCTTCTCATGTATAATTTATGTTCTGTGCTGTTCACATAGTATACTGCATTGTACTTGATTTTGCTCGTGGCTTTGGTTGAACAAAAATATCTAGTTTATTCCTTTTCTATAACAAAATTCGTTAGTTCCATAGTTATGTTGTTACATCAAGATTTGTTTGAATCCCAAGAATCATTTTAGGTTTTTTTTCAAAAATAATTTGAGGACAAGATTACATTGCATTATCCGCTTATAAGTGACCTCTGCTAAGCAGCAAAAGCGTCTTCTCAAAGACTCCACGACAATTATATCAGCAGTAAATTTCATAAATAATTGCCTGAAAGGAAAAATAGCCGGAGGCCCAATCCTTCCCCTCCCTCATTCCCTCCTAAATCTCCAAATACCTAATCCCTAAAAGGTCGGCAACGCACTCGTAACTCCTCCGTTGCGAGTGTCCATGGGCGGCGCTGATTGCTTACCATCAGGTAATCCGTCTGCTCGTTTGCCGACCTATTAAATGAAAAAACAAAAAAATAGCAATATAGCACTTAAACTCATTTCCAACAAACGTGGTTGCATTTAATAAATATTTTATCATGTACGTTGGAAGTTTCCGTACTAAAAATACCTGTGCAAATATAAATATACATACGTATGCGTACAATCTCTCGATGCTAGCCCCATTCTATCCAGGCATCGCTTTGAACGGAGTGCGGGCAACACAAACATAGTTACACGCCTGCCCAGTACCTTTAGAATAAACATAAGGTCTCCATTCTCTCAGTTAGCAATATTGTAATTAATGTCTATGAATATGCATTCATTATTTTTTTTATAATATCATGTGCTTAATGTGAACTAATAGATGGCTGGTTTTGGGATCTTTAATTGATTAACAATTATTTGATAAAAATCTTACTTATGTTTTACTCATTTAAAAGGCCAGATTTCATTCTACATTTTTTTTACTAAGTTGTTATTTAAGGAATATTTCGTACATTCAATTCCTTTTGTACTGAAGTAAATTATACAACAATAAGATAAGTACATTAATAGCAAAAGAAGTTTAGATGAATGTGTTGACCGAGGTTGCAGAAACAGCGTAATGATATACCTACTGCTATAAGGCTCAGTGAAGGGGTAAGATCATGTCGGGTCTTAAACAGTAAGTCTTTTTGTGGAGGTAAAATCATCAAATGAATTCTCTTACCCAGTGATTGGCGAGAAAGAGTGTTAGACAGTAAGTCTAAAAATGCCCCGTTCCTTCTTCAGCTCCAGGCCCCAGAATAAAAAAAAAATGGGAATGTAATGCGTATATGAATGATTGAATGTCGTTAGTAAAAATTAACACAAGATTCCCACTACTGTCTAAAGTAAACCTACAATTTTCCACCCAGTACATAACTGTGGGTACAGAATGGATCAACATAGCACTACAATCGCTTTGAGCGCTGTTTACTTTGAGTTTCACCTGTGCATACCTAGTGCTTCAAAAAGCAGATGCGGTCGAAAAATTCAGGTCATACAGAATGCATGGACGAAAGAATTGTCTTGTGAATTGTTGGTTTTGAATACGAGAGGGGGCTGTTTTATTTACACAGGACTTTTGAGGTATTAAAATAATTTTGAATTGTGAATATTGAAAATTTATTTTTATGTGAAAAATATTTTATAAACGCCAGCCCTAAAAATAAAATTTGTGTTACTCCTAAAATGGTCATAAGGACGACTAGATTATGTCACAGTAGTACTGTGTAAGTAGTACTGTGTACAAAGTACACACAAAGTTGAATAAATTACTCTCATCTGCAAAATGTATTCTATAAACATAAGTAAAGCACCCACTATCTCATAAACTAAAAAAAAAATAAACAGTCTTCCTCATTATAACAAGAAGATTTCAAAGGTTTTCTTCTAGAAAATCTTATCCACACAAGGCCATGTCAAGCAAACACATCGTGTTGTTTTGGCAAGCAACACATATTTGGGGACGCTACAATCCTTACGGTTCATGTAATCCTTTGCTTGGTTTCTTAGCACAGGTAGAGAACTAATCTTTATACGGAGTAAGCCAAGACAAAGGTGCCTTAAAGATTATATTGTTAAACTATAAATAGAATAATATCCGTTATTAAGCGCCCGGTACGTCGCATTTTTTGTTGGGAAAGCCAAAAGTCAAAAATCATTTATTTCAGTCAGTCTGTCGGTCAGTCCTCTTAGTGAAGCTATTTGCTCGTTCCAAAGAGGAGAAGAACGAGCAAGAAACTCCATGGTTACTCTTTTTTAATCAGTCTCACATACAGATTCGTTATTCAAACAGTTCGTGAAAACAGTGCAACACTAATATTTATTTAGAGAAATCTTAAAAGAAAAGAACTTTAAGGACAATAGACTGCTGTGATGTGTCAATATATATTTATGTTCATTTCCAGAAAGTTACTATTGTATTAAGTTGGTTTACTGTTTCTACATGCAGAGTTATCGTTATCGCCAGCCTATAAGTACTAACTGCTGAGCTTGATCTTCACTGACACGGAGAAGGTTTGAGCATTAATCACCACGCTTGCCCTAGGCTAATTGGCGATTTCCAACTTATTACTAAAAATTATAAGTCCAAGTTTCAAAACGTTGTTTTACTTCACTGAATGCCAGTGGTGTCTAAATAATAATAGAAAGTACATATGACTCCGAAAAATTCACAGGTTCCGTACTTCATGCATTCGAAGTCTGCCTTAAAGCAAAGCAACTCATAACATCGACATAATAAATCAATGCAACCACTCGAGCTCTAAACGGGAGCTGAAACCGATTGAGAATTTGAAAACTATTCACATATTATTACTAATTCTGCTCACACACAGCCTGTCGTTTATTTAAATGTACTCCCTGCTAGCAAGTCAGACGTGTGACTTAATTCCAGAATTCTGCAAAGCGTTTTACACTGTCGAGAAAATAGTTGCAACAAAAATATACAAGCCAGTGTATTGAAAAGCAGCTTTGGAAAAGGATTTTTTTTTATTTAAGTTAAAGGCTTGTTTCAAAATATTTGGATTGCCTTTTTGAAGCAGATTTATTTAAATATAGAATAATAAGTAAACTATGAGCCACATGAGTTTATTGCACCAAGTAAAGCGTTCTGTGTCCTCGAAGGGAATATATGAAAATTTTACTGATAAACTACATATCTACTAGTTTCAAGTCACAACGGGAATCTTATTTAGTTATTTAGGGGCAGCGTGTGCGTCACAGTGACGTCATGCAGCTGAATGAAAGAATAAAATTCCAGTAAAAGATTAAATTAAAATCCAAAATTTCAAATTGCTTTAAAATATTTTAGACATGTTACCAGAATTAAGTTTTCATTTATTGATTAAAAAATACAAGCTTGATAAAAATATAACATACGTAGAAAATCATTTAACAAAAATGAACTGCAAAGTAACAACATTTTAAGACCAGCTTTGAGTTGGTAAATCGAAATTCACACAATACAAAACATTGAGCCACAACTTTCGCTATCCAATACAGTTTTCTCAGCGCAATCTTCACATAAATCGAATATAAAAAACGTAATGGAGCGTTAAGTATAAATAAGACACGTTTTATCCACAAATGTATCGGAATATGGGAAAATATTATATCGTGTTTGGAACTTTGAGCAACCTTATGATACAAATGGGATGGAACGTCTGTATTAAAGTATTTAGTTTTTGATGCAAAAGTTCATAATATACCTACTTAAAAATCAACTTAAAACGATTTTATAACGTTTATTTTCGTAGTTTTTTATAAATGGATAAAAGTTACCTTGGTATATTTTCTTTTACACAATGATTAATTGATCTAGCCAATCCCTAGGTGTGAATTACACAGCTAAAATGTGTGTTATATTCAATTATGGAGATTATACGGAAAATATCAAAAGGCTTCATTAAAAAAATATAAACAGAACATTTAAAATTCATATAAAAAGATAAAAACCAACCAAATCATGTCACACGCTAAAACTTCCTTTATACAAAAATACATTTGATCCACAAAAAACCGACTCACTAAAATGCTTTTAAAACATAATCTCCAGTTTCCCCCGTAACAAAGAGGATTCGCGGCTTAGTGAAACAGCTCTGACCGTGTGCGACTGCCGTTTCGGGACAAAAGCTGGTTTCCTTTCATAATTATATATTTTAATGTACCCGATGTTTCTGGTACTTTCCCTTCGATGACCATTTTGCTATCAAAAGAATGAAAAGGATAATGGTTCATGCCGATTTGCTCGTGGACATGGGTAATCGTGATGCTTACATGATCAAAGAAATACACAAAAAGGATCAAAATGTTTTTTTGGCATTTTAAATTTGGATCATTCCTTTTGAAGTGAGTGTGACAATGAAATTTGAATTAAATTGCAACACGTTAAAGTTTATATTTTATCTATAGTATCTATTTAAACTAGTGACGTATATTTGTGCATGTGTGTTATGTCTTCAGACTAAAAATGATGTGTATAATAACTGTTAAACTATATTTCATTCCTGTTGACGAGTTGGTCTAACACCACAAATTGTTTTTGTAGGAGTAGTAATTTAGACAGACCTAAGCATACGATGCTCAAAAAGCTATCAGACTTACACTGATGACTCCCACTAGTGCCGATGCCCAGCCAAGGTTACATTTGGAAATGCATTAATGTACTCGCAGCCCGTCTCGGAGCAGAAGGAAGGTTTTTAGTCAGCAAGAGTCTGACAATCCTTTTTGCTCCAACAGAGTCATTTGACATTTTATTTTTACGAAATGAGTAAGAAACATACTTACTAACTTTTAAACTTTCGCGTTGAAGTTGAAGAAGAAGTCAACAGGGAAAGAAAAATTTTATTGTGTCTATAAAATATTTTAGAATCTGCAGTTACCAAACAAATAAGAGTCATAGGTACATTTAAATTTAAAAACAGTATTCGAAATAGGTTAGATTAAATTGCAATCATAATATATTCAAAACATCGTATTGCTCTTAGCAAGTTAACTGATTTTAGAACAAATCATCGGTTATTTTGAGACTTAATATTGTATCGAATGTTCGAGAGTGCTTGCGAAGCCGCTGGAATATTCCAGAATCAGAGTTTAATTGACTGTCGAAATCAAGTTTCGGTAAAACAAATAAAAGTGCCTATCTGCCACTGGTTCTTCGTTCAACCTACTTTAACAGTCAAAGGAGGTAGATTAGAACTGGTACCTGAGTTTAATATTATCAATTATATTTAAGTATAGTACTAAATATTTTTTATAGAATAAAAATAATTACAATGGAAGAATTATATAGGTATGTATATTGAACAAAGTAATACTTAAGAAAAATAAGAAAATAACCATAAGGAATTCAACGATTAATACTAGTAAAAATGAGTATACACGATATTTTTTCTTAGTTGCATATTGTCATACAGACCTACCTTGTAAAAAGACTGTGTATACATATAGATGTAACAATTGCACAAATTACGGAACCAAATAAAAAAGAATTCCATAAAAACGGACAATGCTTCTAAAATATCTGTCGAATTCAAATTCAAATTTATACTCACCTGACCAACGCTAAGCCATTAATCCCAATTCCTATCACGTAATGACAAAGACCTAACCTTGGGATCTAGGAATCCGAGAAACGTGGGCATCTCGAACATTTGCCTCATTAACGCCGACCCTTTCTCCATACAGACAGATATTGCCTGCTTTAGTACTAGATAGATAGGTAGATTGTAATTTTAGAGAACTTTTGTTCTTAAGTTCAATTTGAAATTTTAGGTCTTCGGGAAATTGTGTTTTTTTAAGCAAATCATGTTTTTAAAGCTGACAATTTTAGTTTTACGAAATGTGATTTGGATTTGGATTATTTGATACATTTACGCGTAATGCATAGATGTGTATGTGATGTGATGTGATGATGTGTTTTGTAATACTTTTATCTACGATTTCTCTTGTGATCTCATTTCGACCGGAATTGCGATTTTGCCAAACATTTAGCTGAAACTCCAACCGTATACACAAAAATACTATTATATTTGTTACAATTTTGCATCCCTTGAAAAAAACTTGATTCTTTTCCTCACTGCAATGTCCAACGTGTACGCTATCGGCTCTTTTGAATTCTTTGAATTCAGCAAAGCAAAATAGCTCGAAGATTTTATCCACAAGAGACTGTAACCTTTAACTGGGTCAACAGATATATCGGAGGGTATCTTAAAGTATTTTCAGCTTAAAATTTATAATACTCTCATGTTGAAATGGAAACTGTCCAATGAATAGTTCAACCATTCTCTTTACTCTTTTTGCTAATATTTCTTTCTGAAGTATGCTTGAGTAAGTCAATGGGTGTTTTATTGGGGTAAGGTCGTATGTGTGATCATCAAACTCAATATTTCGCCTTAGGTAATTGTGGGAGAGACATGCTTCGGCACGAATGGGTTGGCTCAACCGGAGTGATACCACGGCCTCACAGAAAACCAGCGAGAAACAACCACAGCTTTGTGTTTCACCGTGTGAGTTACCGGAGCGCTCTACCTCCCAATACTTCCCTTCCTCTAATCCCTAAATCTAAAGCTCGGCAATGCACTCGTAACTACTCTGTTCTTGCGGGTGTCCATGGGCGACGCTGATTGCTTACCATCAGGTAATACGTCAGTTCGTTTGCCGACCTATCACAGAAAAAATGGTCAAGGAAATAACTTCTAAATTTTAATTTTGGAATTGTTTATTTCGTTATATCCGTTTTAATCTTAAATAAAAAATAAAAGGATAGTCTGTCTAAATAAACCTTATTAATATAATACAAATATAAAAAAAATATAATAATATACTTATTTTCTCATCAAGAAGTATTTTTATTTTAAATTCCTAGTAAATTTTGAACCTAATGTAACACGAAATACAGTATAAGTTAATACTTTTTCTACATTTTCGTTTATTGGTTATATAATATATTACATAACAAATATAATAAATGGGACAAAATATTCCATTTTATCATTTTTTTACATATTTAAATGATTTCATAAAAAAATGTAGAAAATTATTATTGGTTGGTAACTCATTTCGTAGCGTTTTGCAAGAAATCTGTAAGCTGATAAAAGTATCCGGCAGGTTAGTATTTTATTAGGAAATTATAAAAGAAGTGTTACTAGGAAAATATTATTTCACTTAATCCTAATATCGCGGATCTACCTATAAAAAGGTTTTAAGAACGAAATCTTTCTGAGAATGTCTGGGGTTGAGCCTACTTTTTCTTCTGCTAGGTAATATAACTAAGTAATTTGTTGACTGTAGTCGAATGTTTTCTAGAAGGTATATAGAGAAGTACTGTAATTTTCTCAGAATATTGAAAATGTCTAAGTGTGGAACAAACTTCTATTAAACAGTCTGTTATAGGTAGGTTTAAGTCTTATATTCCTGTATTTTGGGTGCGTTAGTTAACTAAAAACAACAATTTATTTCAAATACATATAACACCTAGACAGGGAACACTTATTTGTGGATCAGTGGATCAGTGGATCAGACCAAGTCATTTTCTGTATAGGGATCCAATCAATGATACGTTGGATGGTCGCCGATTGTCCAACCACATCGACTGCGCTTATTGAGAAATTAATATGACAAAAGGGTCATACCAGCAGGCAAATTGCCTCCTGCTTAGCGATAAATTGGGCTGCAAACTCCCATTTAGAAGTGGTATTTTTAATCCACTTTCTCCCAAACTGTTGGACTGTTGATCCATTTTGTCCATATTTCAGTGTAACCTTACGTAAAGCCAAAATTACCCCGAAAAATGGCACACCCAAACTTCTTACAAACATTCAAATTAACTCTTTTACGCACCAAATTTAGCAAATAAAGGAACTACAAAATACTGTCAATCCTATATCAAATATATTAGGTACACTTTTGTGAAAGTTTTTAAGTGTTGAAAAGAAAAGAAGCTGGGAACGGTGCAAACTTTGACAGTTTAAGTACCCGATCGGCCTAAGATAAGGTTACTGGATGTGGCCAGAGCTTTAGATAGTGCCTGAGTTATGAAGGGTCAAGACCGACATAGATGCACGAAGAACTTAATATGGCTGCCACAGATTGCAAAGAAATTTTCTAATACCGTAATTTTTTTGTTTTCTTTTAAATTTTTAACTTATTTTTGTATAGAAATACGTTTTTAAATTAGTTTTGCAATTAAATTTGAAGCAGATATTTTAAATTGATTGCGCTGAAAATTATACACCTTAAAGCATGACCTAAGCTGCTGTATGACTAAGGTTAAAATCTGGACAAATTTTATTTAAAGCGTTAATGGTCCTAGGACTAATTGACCTACATTATGAACGCTGGTTTTCAAAACTTATTTCAAATGCTTTTATTAGTATGAGATTTAAATAAACTGTACAGATAAACACACTACAAAATACGAACGTGCCTTAGCATTACAGTAAAGTATTCAAATCTAACAAAACATCCAACGTTCAAACAACATTATGAGATTAGAACTTTACCTTGTCGCTTCTAGAGACTTCTTACATCATTGGTAACGCCCACTTAATTATGTACAAACCTAACTTTACTTTTATCGTGAGATAAAACCCGGTTTGTCCCACTGCGTGACTTATTTAAAAGGGTTCCCGATGAAATTTTGCACTGTGACACCCCTAAAACGATTTTTTTCCATCAGACTAAAGTTTTTCTCGAGGGAATAAAATGTTTTATTAAATTATGTTGTTTAAGTTGTTTTGATTTTGACGGCCTGTGGCCGGGTAATTGGGTGTCAGATTATTTTTGTAGCGGTGTTTTATGCGGTTATGTGGTATTCATTTATTATTAGATTTCATTTTAAACCGTGCCTATATAGTATCAATCAGTTGAGGTATTTATTTATTTCGTAATGGGCAGGCATCATAAGCATCGGTTACCACCAGGCGTGATAGCGTTGGCCGCGATGATGCGACCTACGATGAAGCACGCCTCCCCATAAGCAACCTATTCATTTGGGCCTTGAAGACACCCAGGTTATCCGCTTCGGGAACACATGAGCTAGTTAGTTGTGTACACGGATGGGTCTGCTCGACGTGATTGATAATGGGCCATGGAAAAACCCGCCTGAAAAAACCGCAGACTTGTGTTTCGCCGTGTGAATGAAGTTACTGAAGGCCCAATCATTCTTCTCCTCCTCGAATACCTAAATCTTCGAAACGCTAATCCTCTAAAAGCCGGCAATGCACACTGCCGTCGTCGCCGTTTTCTTACAATCAAAAAATCATTAGGCTCGGTTGCCGTAACACTTACACACTTACACACAAAAAACATTTACGTATAACGAACCAGTTACCATTTAGATATTTTTTTTTTTCATTTTATAATAAATTTCCAAACAAACAATTTAAAATGTAATGTTTTGTATGCAAAACAACACATTATTAAATAGAAAAACGATTGGCTTATTATCCTTCAACCACAAATAGCTTCACGCGAGCCTATACTTACATTATAGCAGAAAAAACTAAAAATTGCTTTAATAAAAGCCGCCATAAATCAATTTTTATATGGAAAAGCTTGGCATTTTTTAAATTACAAGCCTTGCTTTGTAATGACGTAATTGGTGGCCCCCGACAATTTGATTTGAAGTTGATTAGAAGTGCTTTTAAATTATTTGTTAATATTTTGCGTATTTTACTTAGCCCAGGTGGATTCTCTCACGTAGACATTAAAATATAATTTATTTTCTGGTGTTTTCTGTTGTTGTTGGGTAGGGTAAACTTTGTTATTTACGCCAAATTAGTCATTAGTTCCAGCTCCTTTTTTGAGGAGAGAAAGTCATCAAATGTCTTCTCTCGCCTAGTGTATATCGAGAGTGAGTGTCAGACTCTTACTGACTAGAAAACTGCTCCTGCTCCAGGCCAAGGCCGCGGTATCTTATTGTGCTAGCATGTTGGGTCCCGTCTGTGGTGCTCCATTGGGCTTAGTTCCTGCAACTAAAAAGCTATTTTTTTACTTGAAACTTGTAGTTTTTATGATTACATTTCATTGCTAGGAGTTTTCGTTTTCGGGTGAGAGGGTGCTGAGGGTCTCGGGGTCCCAAGCTTTTAGTAATACTGGACAGTTTTGTGTTTCGACATAAAGATAAGTTTTCCCAAAAATATGTTTTACTTAATTAATTTCATTAAATTATATTTTAAAATTATCCCTATCTCTCATGACAAGTATAATGCATAAGTTAAATTAAATATTAATATAATAAGAACGTACGAATTAAAACACAATCGTTCACAAGTTACTCCATTTAGTAAGTAAATAATTCATGCGTTGCGCTCAGTAATGTATTTCTCACGAAATTTTGAAACCAAAATTCGAATTCAATTGTTAAATTTTAGAAATTAATTCTCTAAATTCTATACTATTGTATCTAATTCTGTACTTAATTGGAAATCCTTTTAGTTTTAGACTTCTTTAATTTATTGATGCAATCATTCTGTTTATAATGTGGTTGACATTGTAAGACTCAGTAGCAAACAGATATTAGTTTTAAAAGCATGGAGTGTTTTAACTTGTAATTTAAGGTGTATGTTAATATTACTAATGATTAATTTTCAATAGTTCTTCTTTGACATTCAATATCTGAAAACGACGTCGTCGTCCGGTGTGATACCACGGCCTCCCAGAAAACTGGTGTCAGAAAATGGTTGATTTGCATATATTTTTTCCCCGTCCTCAAAAATGTTACTATTACAATGAATCTTTACGAAAAATAGTTAACAAGTTAAACGCCATGGGGGTCACCGGTGATCTCCATTAGCGGAGGATTTGCCTTCGTCACTTTTCTGTCGGCAGTCAACGGCTTAAAAAAATAAACTGGAAATTAAACGAATAGGTATAATTTTTTCACCCAATAATCCCATACTTAAAATTCTTATTGACAAAAATATTGTCTAAAAGTATTGTTATAATTTTCCAATTATGAATCTATTTGGCTTTATAGTTTTATATTTTTTGTCTCAGGGAAACCGTGTTTTAAGTAATAAGTTGACGGATCTCACGCTACAAAATGTCGTTGTTATTAGTCTAGTCATCATTTGAAACAGTTTACATAAAATCTTCTCTCTTGCAACTCTCTACAGAGTATAAAAAGACACTTAACGAAGCCGTTAACTACGCATACTGCAGTTCTAACTAAGTAGCTTTACGCTAAAATTATCACTGGGAAACGACTTTTATTTTAAGATATCAAAAAATAATAATAATTTTATTGCGCGATGTAAAGCAAACGGGCTTCGTGTCATTGTGTGCGTAGGTTCACAGCTTAGCATTAAAACGCTGTGATAAGTACGTAGGTCGACGTTTTACTTCGCAACAACAAAACAATTCTGTAAAATAAAAATCCTACTGAGATGCACGATGTTTTTTGTGCGGGTCTTCATTTATTTATTACGTACATTACTGTTCGTAACTTCAAATGCGTAATTTATTTAGAAAAATCGAAAATTCAGGTAATGTTTGTTTGGAAAAAAGTTTTGTAATAATACTTAGAACTTAAAAAAAATTAATATGCATCTTTGACCTTCAATATCTCGAGAACCCGAGGAGGAGAAAAAAATGATCCAAATAATGGGTAGAATACGTGGCTTTCGGCTTCGTTAAATGTCTTTTTACACCCTGTATATCTTACACATTCTAGAAAAGATGAAACATAATATTTTGTGTAAATAAACATGATTCATTCAGAAAATGAATTTGTTTGATGTAACTTTACTATAAAAATATTTTAAATGAGAAAATACCTTTTTTATGTCATATATTTTTTATTATTTTATAATTTAGGTGTATATCAAGAGTGTTTAATTTAGTTTGACACTTTTTAAATTAAGTTATTTTTGTTGTGTATCTAATGTTAAGTTAAATTACTATTTGCTGGCTGAAATTAAATCAATGTTAGAAATATTGTTTAGTTTCGATAGTAAATCTCCTTTCCATAGCATTTACATATAAAAAAATCAAAATCATTCTAAAACTATATACTCACACTACCCTAATAATCGATTTTCAAAACTCTTAACTTTCAAGTCGTATATATACGACCCTTTTCACCAATTGGAAATAGACAACGGGACCCTACATTATGAATCTGACCTTCTTGATTATATTTGGGTCCAATTTCATGCACTATTTGATATACGTGTCCGGATCAACTGTATATTCTAGACGTTCAATCTATTTGCAATATCAACGGGAACCCTCAAAAGATTTGTTGATTTCACCCTGTTGTGTGGGTCAAAGTAAATATGATTTATTTTTGTTGTTTCGAATGTTTTTGCTCTGAACGTTTGATTATAGAATTTTCTGAGAAATGTTTTATTGAATTTCTATAAATGGGTCGTTCGATAGGTTTGTTTCTATTTTATTTTAAATTGACTGGTTGTGTAATTTATTTTATGTTTATGTAAATTTTGTAAATGTTTATAGATGCTTCTTTTCTTGGTTGTGAAGTCTTTTAGAATCAAAATGTGTGTTCAATATTACCAATTTAATGTTGGATATTATAACATCGTATTACTTTATCGGTTTCTAATTAATATTCTTTATTCTAACTTTGCAATTGTCTGGTCTTAATCAAATAAAGTTATCGCTTTAATACAATTTTAATACATTTTATGAATTCACTACCAACCGTACGACCACCAAGATATCTTGAAGTTAAAAAATAATATTCAACATTCATTCACATTTTTCATTTCCATTGTCTAAGTAAACGCTAGCCGTACTAGACAAGTAATATGAGACTACAATTTAATCAACTCCATTTCTTGACAATTTATAACTTCACGGCAATCTGGTCTGCTAGAATCGCTTCACTGCCTTAGGGAATACTTGAGCGGAAAGAGCGAATTTAATCACAACCATGGCAAGATCTTCTGTTTTTTAATAGGCCACCGTCTCATGATTCGACTAGGCAAAGGTATTTTGAACTGACTTGGAAATCAATTTTTCAGTTAGTACACTTTTTTATGTGATAGAACTGCAAACGAGCAGACGGATTACCTGATGATAAGCAATCAACGGGGTCCATAGACACCCACAACAGCGGAATAGTTACGAGTGCGTTGCCGAGCTTTTTGGGGATTCGGTTTTTGTGGATTTAGGGATTGAAGAGGAATTGGAGAAGGGGAAGGTTTAGGCTTTTGGTAACCTCACTCACACAGCGAAACAACGCGTTGTTTTACGCTGTTTTACAGCTGTGAAGCCGTGGTCTCTAGCTCTACGATCGAGCTGCTTCATTCGTATTTAATGGAACTGACTTGATTATCAATTGTGTTGACTCGTAATCAGTTGCTTTAAATACTTTAGTCTTAAATGCTTCCGTAAAATCTGTTTGGCATAGGATTTTATGAGAAATAAAGTCTTTTGAGAGTAAATTTATTTGTCCAGTAAAGTTGAGTGTTATTGTTCTCCGCAATGGACTGTTGGACTTGACCGATTTTAATTGATGTGTTTTATATTGTTTAAGAGTTGAATGTGGACATAAATATGTTCTGTATATTTCAACTTTATACATCACTGGTGTTCACTGCTGAGCAAAGGCCTCTTCTCGCCCGAAGAAGATTAGAACACGCTTTCTACTGACTTTAAAGACATTTAATGATAATTAAAAAATACTTCCTAGCAATGACAGTTTATTAGTCATCAAATGGCTCTGAGTATGGTGGTTTATACAACAATCAACTATAACATATTATTATTAGATTAAAGATACAGTACAAAAAGGTATAGTCAGTTTCAAATAAAGAAAATTATGATAATGGTGAATAACCTTACAGCATAACTTAATTAATCAAGACTGCTATTCAAACTAATATTTTAAATGTGAAAGTAACTCTGTGTGTCTATATGTCTGTCTTTTCTTCACGCCTAAACTACAGAACCGCTTTCTGTGAAATTTGGTAAAGACATAGTTTAGAACTCGAGAAAGGAAATAGAATAGTTTTTATACCAAAAATCTGCAGGAAGCCACTATTCCATACGAACGGAATCACGGGCAGAAGCTAGTACTAAATATAATAATATGTATAATAGAAGAACCGCGTGCTCAAGTCCCGTAAAGAATAATTTTGTGTGTGATTTACAAAAATATTTGTTGCTTGACAGCGTTTGAAGTTTATGTGAAATTGTTAGTTTTCTTAAACTTTTCCCGACATAGGGGATCATCCTAGTGTGGAATTAAGTTTCAAACTTAAAGTTTCACATCTAACACTTATAGTTATAACACAAAAACATGGCTACCTATATCACAAATAAACGAAACTTGCTTCAACTGAACAATCATACAAATGCATTAAACTTTATTTTATTCCCCTCGAGTCACAAACTTGGCTTTTCTCGTTAACTTAACTTGCATATGCATTCCATCATACTCTCCTGCAATAAAAGCACTACTGCAGTTATTATTGAAGAAGTTTATAGGTTAAAATAGATATAAAATTCAAAATTGTTCCTGAAAGAGTTTCATGTTCTTCATAAAACACGTGTTCCACGATTCAGATGGATGTTTTCGGTATTAAAATTCGTTTTAAAACTAGGCTTTTATGGATTTTACTTGTGTTTTATTTCAAACGTTTATTTATTTATTGTTGTGTATTGAATATGTGTACTGCTGAACGTGAGCTTAGACTTGCTTTATTCCTTCAAAGGTAGATATTTGCAAAATATTAATGAGTACGTTTTGGCTTTTACCTTTCAATTTTAAAAGTAAACAGTATGATCTGCAGTTCATAATTCAATTAGCAATTTAAAAAAAACATACAAAATGTTATTGGTTTAAATTGTCAATTTTAGAGTAACAATAAATAATTATTGGTTTACAGAATAAACTTGTTTTATAGTAACAGGAAAGTACTAGATTTGTTCGTGCTTCCGATATTGCTTGATTCGATAACTAACCACTGCATGAAAATTAAAAAATATTAAGAGCGTACTTCATTGGTCTGCTGAAACTGGGAGCTTTATTAAAAACTATACTACTCTTTGCACATAATTTTGGTGTAATAAATTACATAGGTAACATCACAATTAGTGATATTTATAATTATATTAATAAACTTAATCATAATAATATTAACCTCACACTCATAACATGTCATGCTTCGGCACCAAGAGTGCAGCTCGACTACAGTGATACTGTGGTTTCACTGAAAATCACCTTTGTCGTCTGAGCGAGGTTCCCAGAAGCACAAAAACCCTTAAAAAGCATTTGTACATCTAATGTTGCTGATGTAGTATGCTCGGCTTTCGTGATATGCTTTAAAAAAAGAAACATCAGAAAAATCAAATATTTAATTCAAAATAATAATTATTGGCCAACAACCCGATAAGTGCTATTAAACACAGAACTCATATGACACGAAATTAAATATTCCATTTGCACATTAAAAGAAATATAAAACCTCTCTACAGTATCCATTAAAACTATTAAAACCAGGCCGGCACATCACCGCAACATTTGAGATACATTATAATTATTTGTACCACGGCTAAGTATAAAGTGGAAATTCAATTCGCATATTGTGAGCTCCGTACATATAAACGAACAGTTTCCACAGCTAGGGGAGTTTTAGTCAGTAAAAGTCTGATATTCCCTCTAGTCTCACCTTGGGTAAGAAAATGATTTTATTATTTTCCCCTCACATAAAAGCTACACGAGAAATCTACGATTGTGCAAAGTTTCATCTTAACTGGTTGAGTAGTTTTAGAGTGAAAGAGTTACAAACATACACACATCCTCACTAACTTTTACATTGATAATATAATTATATTAAGATACTTAAAAATACATTTTTTATTTTTTATTTTTTTATGTAATAGCTCGGCAAACGAGCAGACGGATTACCTGATGGTAAGCAATCAGCGCCGCCCATGGACACTCGCAACGGAGGAGTTACGAGTGCGTTGCCGACCTTTTAGGGATTAGGGATTTGGAGATTTAGGGATTGAGGAGGGATTGGGGAAGGGGAAGGATTGGGCCTCCGGTAACCTCACTCACACGGCGTAACACAACGCAGCGGTTATTTCACGCCGGTTTTCTGTGAGGCCGTGGTATCACTCCGGTCGATTTTTTATGTTTGTAATGAGAACTTTAATTGTTAAAGCTTTATGAATATTTTGGATCGGATTTTATAGTAAAAATATTACAGTAAAATATTAATCAAAGACTAAAAAAGATCAGTAGGATACATCAACGAATTCTTGAGTATCATTTACTGATGTTCAAAAAAGTAACTACATAATATTATTTTCTTTTTGTACTAGTAAGCCACGGTACCATAAAAATGCTAGCAGAAATATTAATACGCGCTCATAACGTTGGCATTTAATGGTTTTAATGTGAACTTTATATTTTAAAACGTAGGTGCTTGTACTGTGAAAAGGTCGGTATGGCACTACTTCGTGCTAAGGTTCCGTACCATAAAATGTATAAAGGTATTTCGTTTAGGAGTTACGTGAGATCCAACTTTGCCATTTTGATACTTTAAAAAGATGTTAGCGAATCGTGGTCTTGTTCTTCGGTATATTCTATTGAAAGAAGAGATGGTTGAGATTTCGGGAGAGCTTAGTTTATATTTTGGTTTGCAATTTGCATGAAATCGCATAATATTTATACCCTCTAAAGCAATTTCCATAAGATTCAATATTGGGTTACACGCTAAGGGCGGAAAACGAATTTTATTTATGTTATAGGACGGTAAACTGTCAGACGGATTACCTAATCGTAAGCAATCTGCGTCGCCCATAGACACCCGCAACAACGGAGGAGTTACTAGTACCTTACCTATACCTTTTGAGGATTAGGGATTGGGGGAGGAAGAATTTACTCACACGGCGAAACACAAAGCCTTGGTTGATTCACGCCGGTTTTCTATGAAGCATTCGTTGCAAAACACGGCACTTTAAAACATTCGAGCAATCTCGAAAAAAAACCGGCAAAAGGTATCATAAAGTATTACTATGATCACATTGCCAAATTGGTACGGTACACAGTAACAAAACACCACCCAATGGATAAAAAAAATCAAAATAATCAACCCAAAAATATGAACACAAAACTCGCCCGCTCTAGGTACCTCGCGATTAAACGTGAAATGTTACTGTTCTCCCAAAAAATACGGTAATTATGTGCACTCGACTCAACGAGCGAATGCAACGTTTTTTTTTTGTAACAAAAAGACGCATTTTTTTTTGTTGCTCTCAGTGCCTGCAATGTGGGTTACGATCTGCATACATTCAGGAAGATCGTACATACATGTTAAGCTTTTAAGATTTTCTTGCGAAAAGATAAGCTTTTGTTCAGCATTCACTGGTGTGAAGTTAAGAATATTCGTTTTCTGATATTGCGTAACGTAGAAGGGTTTTTGGCATCGATATTAATGTTTATTATTAGTTACTAGCTGACCCAACGAACTTTGTACCACCTCAAAGTTAACTGTTATTTAAATTTTGATGATATTTTGTTAATTACAGGAACTGTTTCTTGTCAATTATCTAATGACACCTAAAGTAACGATTTATATGGGAAACAAAACGTATGTTTTTACTTGCTTTATTGCAATTTAAAAAACTTATACTTTTATCATCAAAATTCTTCCTATCATTTTTACAGAAAAGATCAATTTTTACAATAAAACAAACATAATACCATACTTACACCACATAATACCACATAACTTATATTTTTGGGTTATAATATTATTAAGTTTTACTCTTAGTTTGATGAATTAAGGAACAACTAAACTCACTGCCTATTTGATTAAAAAACTGCAAATGCGTTAAATTCTTAGTTAACAAAAACCATTTGACCGTTTCACCCAATTCCAAACAATAGTAAATTATCCTATCTTATTAAAGGAACGTATAATTTCATTAAGAACGAATTAAATCCTTTGACTAAGGATAAGGCATTGGTACAGATATTCACATTCGAGATTCGTCTTCCAGGAACAATCAATCTTAAAGGTTATATAATGTAGCAATGCCGATAACACCAAAGAGACTCCTATACTATCCTAGTATACAAACGATGTCATTACTCCCTGTCTACAGATTACCAACAACAAACCTGTCAGTTACTCGAACTATCTTGATACAAAGGCTCCCAAAGCTTAGCGATGTACCAACGAAGTTGCTGTTGACATCGTCAGTAGTTCTACTTACTGAACTAAGCCTACATCCAACTCAAACTAAAATTGTGCAATTAAAATGTTCTTATATCTTTTATGCTGATGCCGTGAAACTGGGTAGATTTAATTAGAATGCTTAAAATAAATGCCTGCGGTCGTGGCAGCAATTGAGATCAGAGTAAGAAAATGTATTTAGGGATTTAAATTGCATAACGTCAGAGTGTTAGTACCAAAATGTAAGTATGAAATTTATTTCAAAAAAGGTTTATTTAAAACAGATTATTTTTTATGTAGCTGGGTTGCTCACTTCATTTTAAAAAAATATTATTATTTACAATAAATATATTTGTTTTTAATTGTTTTAACGTCACGTTTGGCGAGTTGTCAAGGTTTTGGCTGCTGTGCATTTGGCGGTATTGTCGTGGGTTCCAGCACGGAACAACTATGGGTGATCTTTAAACACGGAAATCGCAGACAGTGTGATATACCTATGTACGTAACATTGCATATTTTCTAATGCATTCACGACACAGGAGGTCATCATAGTATGGGGCAACGTTCAAAATAAATTTTCGAATATTAAGATTGTAAATTTCATTTCAAGAAATCGTTATTATCGAATTTCATCCGGAATTAAGGACAAAGACAAATAAAAGAGTGATAAACTATAACATACGGATGTCAGCGGTTTGTCTGCATTTGACTCAAAAATCCAGACCAGAATTTTTCATACCACATAAAGTCATATCCACGATGGCTTATAAAATGTATACAATAGTCTTTGACAGTTTTAATACAAAAATTCAGAACATATACTGAAATAAGAGCAAGAAAAGAGAAGTTCATTTTATTGGCATCATATTCATAAAATATTCTATGGACTAACAATCTGACTCAAGCAAAAGTGGACCACTTTTGAATTTATTAATACCTACGCAGATTTTAGTGGTACTAACGTTTTATTAACGTATTATGCTTCTGATGTTATAAGAAAATCTCTTGTTGGTTTAGATTTGACCTTTGTCTGTTCCGTCGTCAAGGAGCGTAAAAGTTTCGGAAATTGTCGAGTTCGAATGATATTATTATTCTGTTTTTTTGTACGTATGTTTTTTTTTTAATTGAGATTTGGGAACTAGTGGGAAATAATGCCCATAAATATAAGTAATAATGATCTTATTATGTTTCGTACCTCTGTTATTCTCCTTATACATTAAAGCAACAAATGTGTTATTGGAGAGCCACGATTAAGTTTTTTAAAAACATTACTTAACTTAATTTTTTTTTTCGGCAGAATTATCTACTTTATGCTGTGGGAAATGACATCGTAAAATTTAAACATTTAAATTTGTGTTTTCGTAATAAAACAAAAGAAAAAGTTTCGTTTAAAAAATATATCATTTTATAAATGAGAGAGAAAAAAGTTTCTTACATATTATATTCTTTCCTTTTCATACTCACTGTCATGATTAGATACTGTTCCAGGAACGTGAGAGGTTGTCGTCTTGTTCAAGTTTTTTTTTTATTTCTACGGAACATGAAAGTTGTTTTAGTGTAAAGGTATGGTGACCTAATTATTTATACGTACCTAAGTATCTTGTTAAACTATGATGGCGTTAGCAGAAGAGTTTTCTGAAAGTATTAAAAATCATTTATAATTACCTTATATAATTGATCAATGAAAATTGCTGACTGCACGGTTGGTGCGGTGGCTGGGAACGGGCTGTCGTCGGCACGTGGCAACGTGTCGGGGGTTCGATTCCCGTCGGAACAACTCTTTGTGTGATCCACAAATTATTGTTCCGGGTATGGGTGTGATGTGTATGTTAAATTGTATGTTTGTAATCGCACCCACGACACAGGAGAAAGTTTTAATGTGGGGTAACGTCTTTTTAAAGAACAAAAAAAAAAATGGAACTGTCTATAAATGATAAAAATTTGCTTATAATTCGCTAGTTTTTAAGTAAATCAACGTTTTTTAGTTGTTGTTTTTTCTGTCATGTTGACGTTGTCAGCTGTCAATGCAACAAATAAAAACTTTTTCTGTTCTATTAGAAACGTAACGTTTCGTTGTTGTTGTTGGCATCAATACGAACTACAAACATTTAAAAATCTGTTTTCGAAATTTGTGATTGTTCACAAATTTGTATATTGGGTTATTTTGAGTTTTAACATAAAAGAACTTATAATTTATTCAAGTAAGTGCGACATTTTTGGAGTGTTTGTAAATAGTCATCATAAAATTCAGAGGTCATTTTACGGTAGCTATTACATTATAACTACAATATTACGTATATATATTTAAGTATGGGTGAGCCATGCTTCTGCACGAATGAGTCGGCTCGACCGGAGTGATACCACGGCCTCACAGAAGACAGCATGAGACAACCACAGCGTTGTGTTTCGCTGTGTGAGTGAGGTTACCGGAGGCCTAGTCCTTCCCCGCTCCCAATCCCTCCTCAATCCCTAAATCTCCAAATCCCTAATCCCTAAAGGTCGGCAACGCGATCGTAACTCGGTGTCCATGGGCGGCGCTGATCGCTTACCATCAGGTAATCCGTCTGCTCGTTTGCCGACCAATTACATAAAGAAAAATACGATGGTCTTTGAAATACTGCACCGAATACACCGGAGAATTCCGTCTACATAACAGAAACCAGGTTATGAATATAAAGAAGACATTTCTTTAGAACAATCCAATTTGAATCTAGATCCCGATACAAGCATCGCGCTACCATTAGTTTTTACAGCGTATACGCCCAAAGGTGTTCTTTACAATTCCATATTCAACTGATACTAGGACATTACCATACTCCTATTGTCCTGTTACCCACTTACCTACCATCATCGAATTTACATTCCTATCTTCCAGGTGTAAGATTCAAATTCCATCAGCGGTAAAATTCTAAGGTGTTACTCCAGTTTGGAGTACAGAACATGAAAACGATCAAAAAAAGAATCTTCGTCCGTATTTGAATTTAGAAGCGATGTCTGGTTTTATTTTTAGTATTGCTTTTATTTTATTCGACACGAACAGTCAATTTTCCGTCCATCGTACATAATATTTCTTATTTTTGATCTACGATTGAATATTTGAATATTTAGATATTGCTCGAGAAAGAATAGAAATTGGTATTCGCATCGCCGTCTAAGGCTTTAGTCTTTTTGCCTATTGGAAGCGGATTGAAATGGTAACTATTAAAGTATTTAGCAAGCAATATTTTTTACGGTAATAAAAATAGTACCTTCAGTCCTTTTTTATTAAAATCTTCAAATGAACTTTCTTTTCTTAGGTGAGGCGGGATGGAAGTGTTGAAGTTTTAGACTATTACTGATTAAAAACTACGACATTCATAGACTTCACCAGCTCTGGGCAGAGGCCGCAGTACATTAATGGCAAGCTCATTTTTGTTCTGTTTTGAAATCATTTTAATGTTAAGAAAATTAAAAAAGAAACCCGAGAAAAAATCTAATATTAATTTAAAAAGTAATAATTAAAAGAAAACGTGGCGTTGGGGGACCGATCCAAACATTTTATTATCAACTACATATTTCTATTTTGTCGGGGGTCTAATTTATTTTTTATTTTATACTTTTTGTAGGTATTTTATATCATTTTCTTCCGATTAAGTCATCAACATTCCCTTTCAGTGCGCTTTCATTTGACACCCCACTCGAGTATATTTGCAGACCTTCGGTTACCCTTTCCCACTTATCCCCCCATAACTCCTAAACGGCTAAACCGATTTTCGTCAAACATGTCTAAGAACACTCGCACGCAAGTCATCTTTAATACAAAAAAATTGAAATCGCTTCACCCGTTCAGGCTCCAGAAGCTCCACAGACAGACAGAAAGACACGTCAAACTTATAACACCCCGTTTTTTCGTCGGGGGTTCAAAATAACGATATCAGCCATTTTTGTATACCTATATATTAAATTAGTAGAAATACATATATCATAAGAGGGTTTATACTAATTGACAGTAATAGATTCAAATTCGGTGAAAATATCAATGCTTAATACACAAAGTAATCATAACATTAATAATGAAATCCATAGGCTTAATTTAAATACATGTTACACAATATAACAGCTAATCATTGATTTGTACATCGATTGAATTTAATTATGAAACCACTAATACGTAATCAGTTATGGTCTAATTGCAATTGAATGGAAATAAATAACTTTAAAAGGATTTTTATCTAGTATCAAAATTAAATTAATAAATTATTTGACAAGACTTTTTTTATTCAAAGAAATGCATAAAATATAATGTCACCCTTTTTAATTCATTCGTTTTTTTGGTACATAATATAATTATTTAAAACAGTTGCTTGACACTACGGGTTTCTTGTGTGCTGTGGGTGCCTTTTCCAACATACAATTTACACCCAGAATCCAAACAAAAATTTGTGGTTTTGAACAAAGACTTGTTTCGTGTGGGAATTGAATTCGCGACACGTTTCAAGGCAGTGAGTTGCAATTCCGCAATATACTGACCTTAAAATAGTTAACTATTTCGAACATCCATATTTTTAGAAGATTGCTATGCTACTGATAAATTCTAGAAAGTAAGGACTTTGGTGTTGCTAATTTCCTCCGGTAACTTCGCTCATGCCTTAAAACAATGCAACCGCGGTTTCACGTCAGTTTTCTGAGAGTCCGTGGTATCACTGCGGTTAAGCCAGCCCATGCATGCTAAATAATCACTCTCTCCCACCTAATATAACAATAAGTATTCCAATAGTCGACTCTGGCGATATCTGCAAAAAGAATAATGGTGGTGGAAATTGTGTTCCGAATCACTACACGGGAACAGAATAGATAGCTTAAAATAACCATTAGTTCTCACGAAGCATACTGGAATACCGTCGACAAGGTGTATGTAACACAAAGGTGGGAATTCGTGGGTGCATGGTGAAGGAATGTTACCGGTCACGTGGCTATCTTACCCACAAGTATCCTCTACATTCTAAGTGACATGTCAAGCTTAAACTGCAATGGGATTCTTTGAATTCGTTGCCTTGTTGGTTTGTTGTTCTGGTTCAAGGAATTAATTCACATAATGAATAGACTATATCGTTTGATTGTAAGTTTTCATAGTTTATTAAATTAAAAAAAAATCATTTTCATTATTTTAATAATTGAAAAATTAACACTCGTAATTTCATCTGATGTTTAAATTATAAATAATTTAAACGTAATAAAAAAAATGATTGCGGTTATTTTGATATTTCCATCGTAAAGCATTCGTTTTAGAGTCAAAATTAATAAAATAGTTCAGCTTCACACGATAGCTTTAATGACCGCAGCGGTCAAATTGCGGGCAATAGGTATGTCACATATAATGTATACAATACTCATGAAATGATTGCATATTATTATATTGAGTTATAATAAAAAATATAAATAGCAGATATTGTTTTTTTAAAAGTAAACAATTTTATCATTAGCAGGAAAGTATTACTGTCATTAATCGCCTTTTTTGTGTCTGCCTGTCTCTAATGCACTCACTCACTGTCCTGAATGCCCAGTCATTTGATGATTTTCCCCTACAAAAAAGGGTAAGCCTAGTCAGACTCTTGCTGTCTTAAAACCACCTCTTTCATTCTCAAAACCCTGCCGTCATCAATAGTCCGAAAACATCTATTGCTAAAGAAAATTAGACCTAACAATAAATTAATACGTTTTATTTCACCGAACTATCCTCAAACTAACTAAAACACTACATGTTAACATTAGGCAGGTCTCAAGTTGCAAACATCTTGTTTTGCAAATAATGTTACCAAAACTGAGTTGTTTCAAGGAAAATCGATACTGTACCAAAAGTTTTGCGGCCAACAAGCTAGACCAATTCCTAGCCTCCAGAGTTTTCTAATCAAAATTATTAGCACGTTTTTGGCACAGTTTTGGGTCAAGTGGTATTGTTGAAGGTCTGAATACATTTTCTGAACACGGATCCAGTTTACGAGTTGAACGTAATATGTTTTGGCACATATCAAATTCGCTTCAAGTGTGTGGGTGGGTTCAAAGCATGGATTAGTCGCGTATAACATCAAAGGAAATAGTGAACTAGTTATTAGAGAGTACATTACTCATAAATACTAATGAGATAGGAATAGAATTGCGTTTTGTATCTACATATTTGTTGAAGTTTATGGTAGTAATTAAATTAGTAAAAGAGATAATTCTGACTGTAAGTAATGACATTATATGAATTGATATTTTATTATTATTAATGCGAGTGCTCCACAGTTTTATACTTTAATATGTATATTGTCGCACTCAATGTACTGTGACAATCTCTAGACCTCGCTCTTAAATCCAGTTACATTTTATAGAAAGTAAATGCATACGAAAAGCAAAGTTAAAACGAAAATTGTCATATTATTTTACATCAAATTCTAAGTTGAAATAAATTTTCTTACTAACAGCACCCAGAGCTGCAAAATAAAATCACCTTCAAAATATTCCACGTCAGCTTAAAACAGGCACTGGGACACCAAAATTGGACTGGTGAATACGACACATTGAAAATACTAGTCTTTTTAAGCCGATATAGGACTGAAAGAAAATACTGTCGTGGAATTGAGTGAAGAGGGTTAAGCTTGCTGCTGACGTCTTTTTAATGGAGTGCCGCCTTAAAACTCAAAATGTTTGAAGGGACGGCTCAGAAACGTCTCAGTTGAAAACTGCAGATAAAGTGTAATAGAATTGATTTAAATAAATATTCTTTAAAAAAACACCACTGTCACAGGAGATTTCTTAAAAGGGCTTATCTAAGCCTAACAGCTATTATTTAGGTTCAGGTACTGTTTTATGATATCAAACGCATACCAACGCAGGACCATAGAGTTACAAAAATACGATGCTGAGCAGTTTTTTTCTCTAAGTTATACGTGTTTGGTGTTAAGTACTCGTGTTATAACAAATTTTATTTTGTGAAAATCCGCACAGAACAATAACCATAACAAAATCCAGGGAAACTAAAACAGCATTACACTCTCGCTACGATAATTTTCCTTTCAAATTCTTCCCAACTATTTCGTTCTTGCTCAGGCGTTCTATCAAATTTATTCCGACTATTACTAGTGAACTCGAGTTTCTTTTAGAAGTTCTTCTTTATTTTTTTCCATCAACCGTATTCTTCGTGAATACAATGAGCTAATGTATAGTTTCTGGAGTTTCAACTGTATATAAGTTTGAGAAACGCGAGTTTGGCTTGCCTGGACAATTGTTTTCTTTGTGATAGATGTGACCCAATTTTCTTTTGTTATTTTTAAAGGTTCTTTAGATGTTTCATCTCTTCATGATTCATTTATAAGGAGGACTATCCGTGCGGATCAACGTTTTACTTCGATATTTTTATATAGCGTTGCTTTTATGGATTGTTGTATGTTATCCTCATGAACAAAACCTCATTTTGTTGATACCGTAGCTTTTCTATATTTTTCGTTTACTTTCTGCGGTTACATTTACTCTGATTAAAAGTTAGTAAAAATACAAACAAGATTGTATTATACACTATCTTAAAAATCACATTCTTACAAAGCAAGCATATCTATAGGTATATAAACAACTGAATGCCAGGAATTATACGTACGCTATTTCTTAACCTGGTACTGAGGTGGAAACTGCTGAAAAAATATGTAAAAATGTGAAGCTACAATTCAAAATAAAATAGAGCAATCAACAAATATGAAAATAAAATCAGTAAAATCGTAGTAATTTGACTTTTTGAACAATGAAAGAACAGCTGATTCCTTTTGTTTTAATTTTACAAACTTCATCAAAATTAACGAAATAAAGCGAAATATTTATTCGAATCGACTGAAATTATCTTAAACAAAAATGGAATAGTAACCGAATTTCTATTAGTTGAGTAAATACGCTGAACAACTTAAGTATAAAAGATATCTTTTGAAATCAAACGTCCCTGAACTTTACTCATTTCAATGAACAGTCGAAATGTAGGGTCCTTGAAGATGGATACAATAATTTACTTACAAGTACAATGTATGTAGTAGTTTTTCAAATTAAAAAGTTATTGCTTTAAAGAGAGAGCGAGATAGAGAGAAAAGGTGAGAGAGATAGTAACAGAAAAAGAGAGAGAGAGAGAGAGAGATACTTATATTCTCTTTTACTTTATTTGTTGCATAATTCATGTATTACATATATTTAATCTCAATCATCAATTAATCTCTTGTAACTGTTGTAAAGATTATTATTTTTAATCTTCAATTTTTTTTTTTAATGGAACCTTTTTAAATTCGCAGCAATAGAACTAGAGAGTCAATACGAATAGGTTCAGTGTAAGGACAAAGGATTGATATATGTAGCCAGTGATATAAGTCTCTGGTAGTCCTTTTATAATACGTATCTATACGTATACCTCTATGGAAACATCATTAAAATAGAGAAACACTGTAAGGCTGTGGTAATACTCTGAATCGGATCATTAGGGCCAAGGCTTACTCTCCACTTGTTCGTACTTGTTCGGGACAACAGACATGTAATTTTATAATTTATTCTTTTCTAAATCAACATTTTAATAAAAATACAATACATCATATTTTGTAAGTTTTAATTAAACTCGAGAAAATAATGTGAATTTCTTTATCTTTCCAGGTATGTGCCAGCACAAGATGTTTTAATGTACGAGAAGTTTTGTCGTTTCAACGAAATTATATTGTACGCCGAGTTTACGTAAGTTTGGTATAATTTCAGAACCCACATGTTCTAATGTTAGCAAAGGCTTTCGTATTTATTTAATTTAATTATTTTATTTTCGGCTACCTACTGCTTTGGATGAGGATTTTGTTGAGCTACTATATTATCTTATTAACTACATCTTATAAATTGTAAATGGTGGCAGGGCAGATACGACACCCGCTCCCATGAATGCATGTTCAAAACCTGGCAAGTAACAATGTGATTTTTTCTCAGTTTTACGTTTTATTGATCACACACAAAGTGTTGTTCCGTGCGGGGATCGAACCTACGACACGTTACACGGCAGCCAGTTGCGCAGCCACCGCACCAACCGTGCTGTCATTTCTAAGTGTATTCAGACAGCATTGACATACAGAGAAGGAAAACCCTCTAAGGAAACCTTAGCTATAACTTCTAACTCTTAGTTTTAAATAGCCAGTTTATTCTGCGCAAGCAGCCTAGTGATTAATACTCAAACCTTCTCCGTGTGAAAAGATGCCTTTATACACCAGTGGGCACTGAAAGTCAGTCACGTAGTTTTTAAACTTGCACATTGTCATGTGAATAAAATTATCCGTCTTTATTTAGCAGATTTATTATTATCATTATATCATATATATCAATATCATTATCCTGGATATGACCTACTTTGAAAAATATTTATAAAATTTAATTATCATTCATCATCCACATAATTCCCACTTCTGAACTCAAGTTTATCCAAATTAGTTTATTAGCAGCAGATTCAAACACCAATCAAGAAAGATTTATAGTAATTTCATTCGAACGACCAAACGACAATAACATTTAGCTACAAGAACATAGCCCATTTAGTTCAGGATTGCGGTTCGGAGTGACAAGATCTGCTTTAACACCTGGAGAGCCAATAGCTGTCTGGTTTGTAGACAAACGGGCAGAACACCTCGAAAACTGGGAGAAACAGATACCGCCAACGTGGATGAATACTAAAATGTTTAAACTTGACTATTTAGATTTCCAATATAACTTAATACTACCCAGTTTGGTTTTTTTGAAATTTTTGTTGATGTTTTGTGGTCAATGACTCGTACTAAAAAATGATATTCTCCATAAGTGTATATATAAATTAAACAAATGGCAGTCAGCAACAGCAACAGTCAGCCGATGAGGAATATTCAGTTAAGGATTTTTTTTTGTTAGGGGAAAATCATCAAATGATTCGCCTATGGTAAGGTGAGAGAGAGTGTCAGACTGTTACTGACTAAAATGCCCCGTTCCTTCTCCTGCTTTGGGCCTTGGGTCGAGTTCTCTGGTCGGGCAAGAATGATATATATATATTATTATATATATTCAATTATTAAGGGAAATTTTTTTTGTCACATAACACATCATAAGCCGACAGCAGAATAAAGGCTTCTTCCCAATCTGATAACGTTTGATCATTAATTACCACGCTTGCTCAAGGCGGAGTAGTGATTTAAAACTTATATTTAGAAATTATAAATCCAGGTTTCCTTGCGATGATTTCCTTCGGCCTTATGTCAATGGTGTCGAAATAATCATAGAAAGTACATATAATTCGGTAAAAATCATATTGGTACTTACCAGGTTTACTCACGCATTCAAACCCCCGTCTATAACGACGAAAATGAAGACGCTTTTTGCTAAAATGGAAATGGTTGGTGAGACGTTGTGAACCTGCCGGTTTTTCAACCATAGAGCTGAAGTAAAGTACGTAACATAAAAAACCCAAACAGTGTTTTAGTAGCTGATTATTGATATTTGAGATAATTTGTTTGAAAAAACGCGATGTGTACCGTCATTCATTTTAACATAGGCATTGCTCAAGTTAATCCATTTTTTTTTTTTCAATAAGTAAACTATCATAAGACATACTAAATTTGTTAAAAATAACGACTTACTCAAGTGAAATAACTGAGAAGAGCTCTACTAGTTTCAAGTCACAACGGGACTCTTAGTCATGAGCAACGTGCGTCGCGGCGACGTCGCGCAGCCAACTCAGGTGGCTTCAATAAATTTAATCAATTCTATCAATATGATATACCTTTCAAGGTCATAAGCCATTAGATACTAAATTAATAATTGATCAGCTTCACGCCTACATTATCTTATCCAAAGAAGTCGGTTATAACTAAATCCACTCTGAAAGATCTTTGCGATTCTTAGAATTGGATATACTTTTACAAAATTCGTTGTACGACGTAATTTCTTTGGACAATTAGCTATGCTTCATGAACAAATTGCGAATGCTGAGGGAATATTCCTCTTTATATACCTTGTAGTAATTTTAATGTATACCTATTGTTTTTTTCTTTGGTGTTTTATTTGTTAGTGTTTTTACATGAATCATGGTCACAGACCACTCCAGATAATATTTGAATATGAAAAAATTACAGTCATCATTATCAGCCTGTTAGTGACCACGCTGGGAAGAAGCCTCTTTATACTAGGGTATAGGAAAATGTGTAGAAAAGACTTAATCACCACGTTTGTTTAAAACGAATTGGTGATTTAAAATGTACTTGCAGCTATGATTCTTTCATATTTTTGTCTGTATTTTCTTCCCTTTCAAGTGACTTTTACTTTAGTAATTTTTTTTTTATTCTTGATGATCACTGGCAAACGGTAAAGTAAAACGCGTGATGAAACGTAGCCTTCAAGTTTGTAATCATACCTTATTCAATTGATACAAGAGTGGTGACTTATGCTTATTTCTTCTTCGTATGAGAAGAGATTCGGAGGACGATGATGATGATGATACCGGCAAAAAGAAATGCTAAGCTAGAAACTTATGTATTTTTTCATATTCTATTTAATTTAAAAAAAATAACTAACTTAAAATATTAGAAAACAACTGCCACTATTAATGATGTTATTATTTACAAAATTTAATTTGAACACATACGCATGGTCCTCTCTAGAGTTCCCAAATGGTATTGATTTGATATTTGCACTTGTGAATGTTTGTGAATTCAACACAAAATCTTTGAAAGGTCATTCAAAATTGATACTTGATTCCAACCCATCATTAGTATTGTACCAAATATTGAATTCAATAGTTTCTATAACAAATATTCAATAGTCAATCCTCATTAGAACTTCAAGTTATTTCCAATCATTATGTTATACCAGGAAATGTTGGCATTAACTGGTTCGTCATTTATAATTTAGATTTCTACCAGGGATGTTTGGAGCTCCGTAATTATAACCGTAACTATCCGATAACCGAAACAAAAACTTTACTGGAACCGTCTCCATATTTGCATCTGGTTCAAATCAGGTGGAAAAACGGGGTGGTTTTTAGTCAGTAAAATTCTCACAATCCCTCTTGCCTCACCCTGAGAGGAAAAACCAATAAATAGAGAGCCATGCTTTAAGTGTGGGAGAGCCATGTTTCGGCACGAATGGGTCGGCTCGACCGGAGTGATACCACGGTCTCACAGAAAACCGGCGTGAAATAACCACAGCGTTGTGTTTCGCCGTGTGAGTGACGTTACCGGAGGCCCAATCCCTCCCCACCCCCTATCCCTCCCCGATCCCTAAATCTCCAAATCCCTAATCCCTAAAAGTCTAGCAACTCCTCTGTTGCGGGTGTCCATGGGCGGCGCTGATTACTTACCATCAGGTAATCCGTCTGCTCGTTTGCCAACCTATTACATAAAAGAAAAACATATATCATTCATCATCAGCTTATGAGTGCCCACTGATGAGCAAAGACCTCTTCACTCTTCAAAATCATAATGATCAAAGTACAAGTGTAAATAATCTTAAGGATGCATCAAATTAATGAACATATATCTTCTAAGGTTAACGATAAAAAAATCACCCAACGTTACACAAAAACAAATCACCTCAGAACCATCCTTCCTAATTTATTAATCTCAATATAGAATGACAGATCATCCAATTAGTTATATACGTATCAATAAGCAAATAAGAAAATACATTAGTAAAATCTTCTATATATATAAAAGAAAGTCGTGTTAGTTACACCACTTATAACTCAAGAACGGCTGAACCGATTTAGCTGAAAATTGGCAGGGAGGTAGTTTAGAGTCAGGAGAAGGACATAGGATAGGATAGAGTAGGTAGAGGAGGTTAGGTAGAGTGGGGTAGGTAGAGTAGGGTAGGTAGAGTAGGGTAGGTAGAGTGGGGTAGGATAGGTAGAGTAGTGTAGGTAGAGTAGTGTATGTAGAGTAGGGTAGGTAGAGTAGTGTATGTAGAGTAGGGTAGGTAGAGTAGGGTAGGTAGAGTAGGGTAGGTAGAGTAGGGTAGGTAGTCTAGGGTAGGTAGAGTAGGGTAGGTAGAGTAGGGTAGGAAGAGTAGGGTAGGTAGAGTAGGGTAGGAAGAGTAGGGTAGGTATAGTAGGGCAGGTAAAGTAGGGTAGGTAAAGTAGGGTAAGTAGAGTAGGGTAGGTAGGGTAGGCAGAGTAGAGTAGGTAGTCAAATGACGGGAGCGACGCCGCGGGTAAGAGCTAGTATTCTATAAATGAGAAATTATTTCTTGCTAATCTATACCTTGTTCTAATGTTCCATTAGATTAATGTTCAGTTTGGTAGAGGGTTATTATTCGGAACTGAGAGTACATAAATTGTTTGTCTTACTTTGAGTCGGTTTAGCAGTGATGTATTTGAACATTAATTAGAAATTACATGTTCTTGTTAGCAAAATGCGTTAGCAATCTGACTGAAGTGAATTCGTATCAGGGAAAGGTGATGTGACCTAGCAAATACATTTTTTATCAGGATCTGGGTTGGGTTTTAGTAACCTGTCTTTTTTATGGTATAGGTCGGCAAACTAGCAGATGGATTACCCGATGGTAAGCATCCGCAATACCAAAGGAGCCACGAGTGCGTTGCCTGCTTTTTAGGGATAAGGGTTACGGATATTTAAGGATTGGGTAGGGATGAGGGAAGGTGGAGGGATTGAACATCCGGTAACCTCACTCACATGGCAAAACACAACGCGGTTGTTTCACGTTCGTTTTCTGTGAGGCCGTGGTATCACTCCGGTCAAGTCGACTCTGTTTTTAACTAGAATTCATATTTTACTAATGAAACTGATAACTAAAAAAGTAAACTGAGCTTTTTAGGCAGAATGCCGGTCAGGTATTTGTTAAATTACATTTTACATAATAATGAGTGTCTTTGTGAAAAAAAATATTATTTATATTTTTTCGATTTTCTTTTTGAACACCATTATAAATGCAAATTCTTGGATGTGTGGATTAACAGATGGGCTTAGCGGATATATTTTTTTCATGGTATTTTTTTCATGGACGGATCACCTGGTAGTTAGCAATCGGCGCCGGACATATAGACTCGAAACACCAGACAGTGGAGTAATTAGGGTTACCCCCATTGGGGATAAGGGAACAGCGGAAAGGAAGCCTGTTAACGTCATGTATAAGCGCTATTTTTACATTGGTTTCCTGTGCGGCCGTAGTGTCACTCCAGTCGAGCTGGTCTATTCCTGCACATATTTGCACAACATTTTTTGAAAAGAGATTCTTGACTTTTGTCCGAATCAAAACAAAAAATCCGTGAACCCTTTCCTAACTTGAATTACTAAACCATTCAATCCTTTTAAATAGGGTCTTTTCTAGTCAAAAAAGGGTCTTAAAAATAAACCTTACCGTAGATAATTGTTCACCTGTGTCCTTTAAGCGATACTTTGCCGATTTCGCTTCCCGCTTGCGCCAAAGACATTACGCCCGGCCCAACAAATTGCGTTATAGCTAAATTAGATTCTCTCTGAGCCCCTGGGGTCGCCGTAATCCGTGTAAAACCATGCTCTAACAGACCATGAGTGGATGCCAGTTTGCAAATTTGTTGGTTTCCTTGTTAAGTTTTTAGTTTTAAGTCCATATTAATACCTTTACTATTTTTGTTGTTCGGTTTACCATTACCACTTATAAATAATGCAGAATCCATTGAATGTCTATAATATATGTCGGAAAACATGTCACCTGAGGGTAAGCAATCGGCGCCATCCATGGACATAAGTAACAGCAAAAGAGTTACAAGTTCTTTCCCGACAATTTTTAGGTTGTTTCGTGCCGGTATTCTGACCGGCTGTGGTATGGCTCCAGTCGAACCAGTAGTGCAAAAGCAGGGCTTAATTGATTGAAGAAAGTTAGGCATAATAATGACTTTTGACGATTGCAATGGGTTTGGCGATAATTTTGTCAAATCACTGTAACGTCCAACGGTGTACGCACACTAGCTCTATAGCTGTGAGTTGTCTACAGTGGCGCCGCGTGGTGAGCAAACAACTCTGATCGCTATTGAGACATAAATTGTCAGTTTTACAATAAAATCCATAAACTGATATCCCAAAATAAACCTTTTTGACATAGCCAGAATTATTCACGAACAGAACTATTAATATGCATTCATTTACCCCACAATGGTACTGAAATTAAACAATTTAATATTCAGTGGATAAATTGAAATAGGGAATTGGTTTTATCGAAATTCCTGAGTAAGTAATAATGTACTATATAACAATGTGGTTATGGTCGAATTTTAGGACAATATTGCATATGACAGATATAATTATGTGGCTACTACATGGACAATAATCTGAGTTATTTTATCGACTGTTTAATATTTTTGGAATATCTCCCATGTAGAGAAATTCTATTTAAAGTAGGTTAACATTATAGTAGTATTAATTGACCGTATTTTATTTGTTTGAGGTTAAAGTATAGTTAGCCTAAAGGATTAGGGAACAGAAGAGTCAATAGGACACGTGAAGTGCGACCAGCCTGTTCACAAGAAAGGACAGTGTCGTTTTCAATCGATAAAGTCAGTCGAAGATAACTGCAAATGGGCTGTCATGAGATACGTAGAGCTGAAGACCAAGCCCAGTTACGTACCATTGGACAATGCTACATGCAGCAGTAAACGTAAGCCGGCTGTTAATGATAATTTTTAAAAACACTTCAAGAAGTCATCGTTTTCGGAAAACACTGAATCCGAAAAAATATTACGCAATCTAATTCTTTAGGCATCTCGAATTCTCATACCAGATTATAAGTAAAACATCAAGTCTTATTTGTATTAGTTTTATTATTACCTAGATCCATTATTGTCTTTAGTATCTTAGAAAAAGTTTTTGTTCATATATCAAACTTTTCAATGTTAGGAACCTAGACAAGTGGTATTCTTTCGAGGTATATACCACGAAAGAATACCACTTGTCTAGGTTCTCAGACCAGTAAGTAATATAATTTCTATTTGCTTTATTTCTCAAGTTTTTATTGTCTTCTACTAGATTATTCTAGTACTTCCATACGTTTATTAAATAAAAATATCAATAAAATAAAAATGTTCTTTTAATGTTATAGATCTGTAAAAACCAGTCTCAAGGACACATTTAGTTAATACGATGAATACTGATTATTTTAAGCATAGGGCTTTCAATGGCTTGTCACATGTTTTACCAAATTTGTGTCATATGGTATATGAGTATAGAAAGGCATTCAAATTTCTGAAGAACGAAAGTTTCCCTATGAGGCTTTTAATTAATAATCCACACAAAACTTTAATACAAATAACTGTACTTAGTTCAAAAAGACACGTACAATTCGCAATAAAATCCAGAAACTTGTTCACTTACGTACGTATACGTTATATCAACTAACTCATACTTAAACGAAATAATACACCAAAAGCAATTTGCGAAATTTCAACCACTGACGTAACTGTACACATAAATTTTGTTGTTGCGTCTAAACAAGGCAATTCTACGTCCTGACATTAATTTAAACGCATTCATAACCATTTTAGTCAGACCTCTCGAATTTGGCCAAGATGTAATTAATTCTCTATCTGATGGTGCATTCAAACTGATACTGATGCGATGTTTTTGTTGAGAATTTTGGGTTATTATTTATTATTTATGCACATCACACATACAGTAAATAAAGAACTATTTGTTCTTTATTTCATTATGTCAGAGTCAGAGGTACATAGGTACTGCATATTCCTATATGGAATCTCTTCCTGCAGTCCTTCGAAAGGAAAAATGTAAGAGACATAAGACACTGTGTGATAAACTAAAACAACAGGAAAAAGAGAAATTGGAAATAACAAACAAAACAATAATTTAACCTAAGACTAAAACTAGAGCTACAGAAATAAAATAAAACCTATAAGTATACATACATATACATAAATAATATACATATAATAAAGTATAACATATAATATATAAATATGAACATAACTACTCTGCACTGCAAGAAGAAAGGTAGTGTTCCTTAACAAGGTTGCGGTTATTGTGCATATCAAGGGAAACTTAGTCGATGAACATAAAGAAAATTTTGAGAAAAGGGCTCAACAAATAAATGATTATTTAATTTTATTTTGTCACTTTAAATTATTAAAATTTTGTATACGAGTGTCAGTAAAATGATAAAAATATCTTTCGGAAGCAAAGAAAGAAAAACAATAGAATGCCTGTCAAATATGTGCTAGGACATGATTGTGTATTTTAAAGGTCTCTTAATGTTTTGGTATGAATACCCTTTGAAGCATGGAAGAAAATAAATGTAAAAATAAAAAATGTAGGCAGTTTTGGTACATTTTTGTACTTTAAACGAATCTTATTTTAGTTGTCTATGACAATTATCATTTACTAAATTAATTGTCTTTATTGATACTAGAACCTGATCTGTCAGCTGTATATCAGAAGCCAATGATTCAATTGCTGATCTCCAATTTTATATTATCTCCTATTAAAAATTATGTACACATCGGTCAACGAACTTTACTTTTATTGCCTTTGCAGAATTTTCTCCTAGTGTTGGAAGTGTTTAAATATGTTCTAAGCGCCTCTGTTTCTTTATTGAGTGTGTTTGTCGTACTGAAAGCTATCACAGTGCAAATGTTTACTTTTCTTATGTACTAAACTTATCAACTTGTTTGCGGATAAAATTTCATTTTACTTATTCAATGTGGAGTGTGTGAAAATTCAAACACACGAGTAGCTCTTAAAATATATGTTCCACAAAGTCTGATTTGTTTAAGCTTGGATTTTGAAGCGGTTTGAATTTTAAATACCATCAAGGAATCAAGTCTGGTAAACCATATACAGTACGGCCGACGTATCTTGGCGAGTCTGAAGTTAGCCGTTTGTCTGCGCAATGAATCTTTTAGGAACAAAATTGTGTACTGCGCAGCTACTCGGCTAACTTCAGACTCGCCAAGATACAACGGCCGTATAGTAATATAATCCTACTTCCAAATATCCTCAGTCCACCTAGATGGACTGACTGTATCTGCAGTGTGGTTGGCAGCAGTTGGATAAGGAGAGCTGTACATCGAACTCAGTGGCGTGGAATTGGGTCGTCCAGCAGTGGACGACATCAGGCTAATGATGATGATGATTATGATAGTGACGTTGAATCACTCAAGGGTCAACTGTAAGACAATGCCATAATAAAAGATTATTCAACAGCCCGCCTGTACATTTTGAATAATAGTTTTAAATAAATGAATATAAACAGAAAGCTATTCTACTACCTTACTTAACAGTTGCTAATTACTTACACAATACAGAATAAACAATAATCCAAGATCTATGTACATAATCTAAGAAAAAATCGTAGATTTCTAAATCACGGACCTGTTTATTCAGAAACCCTTCTACTCAAAGTTATTAGAATAAATGGATTCTATTCCAGAATAAACATTTGCCAATTATCTTCGCAAACTAGACGGCAACGTGACATTATTTTGACGTTTCAAACGTAGCTGGAGTAATACAAAATCCGTGTCTCTGAGCAAAGCTAAATAAATATGGTCTTATATTCCAACTTGAGTTTAGAAGTCTCAATGATAATTGTAATTCGCATTTCTCCTGAGATGTTGGTTTGCGGTTTTATCTTCTATATCTGCGTTGATTAGTGTGAAATTGCTTTGTCTCGTCTTGAATTTGAAAGTTTATTAATGCGGTTTTTAAGTTTTGCTGTGTTCTTACATTCTAGAAATTTATTTCGAGTAGCATAGAAGAGTGTTCGTCTGTTCGTATTGTAATATTTTATCCACATCACATCACATTTTTGTAATATGATTAAAAGACTTGGATCTTGGATACTTGACTTTAATTGCACAGGCAGCTCACTGCACCAGAGTTACATTGTCAATGGCTGACACTCTCTCGGCCACCTTTTTTATAGTGATATGATAGTATTATACATAAATAGCCTATAAGTGTCCACTTCTGTGCAAAGGTTTCTACTCATACGGATAAGGTTTGAGCATTAATCACAAGACTTGCTAAAGGTGGATTTGCAATTTGAATCTTATAATTAGAAATTATAAGTCCAGGTTTCCTAACGATGTTTCCATTCACCGTATGCCAATGGTTTCACAATAATCTTGGAAAGTACATATAACTCGGAAAACCACATGTTGGTATGTGCCACGTTTCGAACCCAGGTTTCCGCATGAGATACACCCGCGTCCCTCGCCTTAACCTTCGCGCCACAAACGTTAATATTTTAGTATTGGTAAGGATTTACGGCTTTATGTATAATCTTATCTTTATTTTACCAACTATAAGTCTTGCTCTACTTCTTGACCCTAATGTCTCTGTGTCAAAATATACTGGTAACCTCATGAAGGTTGAAAGTCAACCAACCCAGCTTTTCACATTACCAAGCTTCAATTCCTTCCAAAGCACACTACTGTTTTCCCTCCCTAATTTCCAAGTAAGATTAATAAATACATTTGGAAAACTCACGAATGTTCTTGGAACTTCTATTTCAGTAATAACCTCTCTTCAAATGAGACTGACTGACAGTATCGACATGGTGACGAGGAAAATGTGGGTGTTTTGTACGCCTACTGTAGAAGACAAACAACTCCAGCTTTTAAAATTAAAAATAAAATATAAACGTATTGCCGTAATTAATTAGTCGTAAAAAGATTTTGTAAATATTAAATAAATTGGTTCTGGTTTTTTTATTATTTAATATTCTGGCCGTATTTAATGTTTTAAAGAAATGACAATAAAAAGATTTTCCTACATAGTAAACTCAAGTGTGAGAGAATAAAGCTTCGGAACGAATAGGTCGGCTCAACTGGAGTGAAACAATGGACTCTCAGAAAACCGGCGTGAAATAAGCATAACGTGATGTTGCGGGTGTCCATAGATGGCGCCGATTGTTTCCCTCAGTAATCTATATGTTCGTTTACCAAACTATCCCATTAAAAATACTAGACCTAGTACAATAGTACAACAAGTTATCGGATTAAAGATCAGTCAGAAAAACACCATTATTATGGCGTTCTTATTTCGTTTTTTTTTTTCATAAAGCCTTCAAAGAACTTCAGGCAGTTCCTTCGCTTCTCCTAGGCAAAATCTGACAGACTTTTACTAACTAAAAACTACCCTGATGCAGGGTACTTAGTTGCGGATAAAATAATTCACCACAACCTTTCTCATGTTTAAAGTACTGAAACTAAATAAACATTTCATCTTGAACAGAAATACACGCAAATTGTCTGATATGAATCGCTAAACACTTCCAAAATTAAAGCTCGACGTCGAAATCATGAAATTCATGTTTGTGTCAAACGCTTCACGGTTGGTGCTCTCAGTTCAACGTTAATCTCCAGTCAGCTGTAATATTCGCTGTAGTCAGAATATCAAGATATTAGAATGTTTAAGGTCTAATGTTTTCATTGTATGGTGTATTTTTCAATTTTAAACTTGACTGTAAAAATATTATATGCCTATTGTGACTGTTGTAAAATAGGGCTGAATTTAATGCCGTTCAATGGGCTACATTCTGGCCTTTTAAACACTTTAGAATTTTATTTTATTTAATTATTTACTGACTGCTTGGTTGGCGCGGTGGCTGGGCACCTGGCTGCCGTGAAAACGTGTCGCGGGTCTGATTCCTGCACGGAATAACTCTTTATGTGGCAAAAAAATTGTTTTTCCGAGTCTGGGAGTAATAAAAGGATCAAAAGAAGATTAGAAAATTAGAACATTCGAAATTTTCTTTCATTCTACTTTGAGTAAGTAATACATGTTTGGTAATAAAGTTGTGTTCTTTACGTTTTTAAATGCACTCTTTTCAAATACCAGGAAACGATATCCAGTATACATTCTGACTTATAACCGTTTTATAAGAAACCCAAATAGCATATTTATAAACTGACAATACGATTGATCACTTGTCGGCTTTTGTCCCCTTTAGTGATAGATAACAGAATTAGGCACTTCTGGGAATAACAGTTTTAACTAGGAGCTTTTAACCTTAATTTGGATGTCTGTCTATTGGTTGAGCTGTTTGAGTCAGTTAATCTATTCATTAGCCGTGTATTGGGGGTAGACCAGAATATATTTCTTATCGGGAATGTACAATAAATTAGAGGTGCATGAGCCACTAATGGTTCGCGGTATATAGTGATACGGTGATACAACAGCTTCGCAGAAAACCTGCGTAAAACATTTTTTTTCTATAAAGTTGCACCACACTTGCCTCTCTCCTGTATCGTTGGTGAGGCTACGAACATATAATATTATACATTCACATACACAAACTACCCAGACCCGAAACAACAATTTGTGTATCAAACATAATGAATAGAACCCGCGACATGTTGGCTCAGCCATGGCTCAGCCACTACGCCAACGGTGCAGTCAAATTACAGTGGTGTTTGCATTAGGAACGGAATGGTGTTTCGTCAAGAGTCTGACGGATTATCTTGCCCCCTTCCCTATAAAAAAGGTTGTGGCGGGAGAATGAATGTACCGGAGGCTCATACATTTTTATTCTATCGTCTTCATTACACCAATATCGTTTGCCTAGTCTACTACTTTTTGAAGTTAGAAATACTCGTGCCATCCTGCATAACCCAGAGTATACCTTCAACGTCAACAAAGTTTATAACTATGACCATAATAGTCCAAGAGACTTCTTGGACTGCATCCAACTCCATAATTGTCATCCCCACCTTTATAAACATTATATGTTGGTACTAAGCCGTTTGAGAAGACATTTACGACTGTACCAGCTGATACCTAGACTGCGATGTGAGCTGGAAACTAACTGGTGTAGTAAGATAATTCATACCTTAAGTATCACTATAAGTCCTAAAGATACTGTTTGCTGCAGGTAATTATTAAAGCGAATAAATAGCGATAAGATGAGTTTTAATTGTTAATCGTGGTTATTTTCTCGTTTCCACATGCACAAAAAGGATTAGGTAAATTACCTGATCGTAAGCTATCAGCACTGCCTATTTGACGTTTGTTTGACGTTCAAAACTGCCTATAGTGGTCTGTTTGAAATAAATTATTTGAGTTTGACTATTACCACCGCCAGCGCGGATAGGTCGCGGTAGGTCGCTGCCCAATTAAAAACAAGTCACAAACTTAAGACATGTAGCGTTCCGCGCTCCTCATAACATAACTGATGGGACTCAATAAAGTTGATGTTGAGCCAGGTTTGTGGGTCAAATGCAATAATGGAGCACGGCCCCGGCCTGGTGCAGGAGAAGGAACGGGATGGACTGGAACTCCAGTCACTCGCTATAAATCGACGTAATCGTTGTTCTACGTATTTTGGGTCTCTTTGTGTTACAAGTTGCAATCAAAAGGAAATAAGTATTAAAACAATATTTTTTCTTGCGTTGCAACAACAACTAAAATGGGGCAGTTTGTTGTTTTATTTAATAAACTAATATAATTAAGTTAAAATCTAAATTTCATTTCTAAACTATTACCCAATGAGAATAAAATGTATGCCAATTTTGTTTTTGTAAATTATATACAATGGCTTACCTAACAACTAAAAATGTTTTATGCTTTGTGTAGCTCAACACGTGTTAAAAGCATTTTTGTTGTTTTCAATTCGGCTTCATCGACTGAGCATATCAGATGAAAAAATATTTTTAGTAAATTGTTTTTCATTTACAAAAAACAATATTTTATGGAATTTGAAACTGAACTCGTTTCCATTTGAATCATATAAAAGCGAATTTCAAATATTTCCTTTGGAAATATTATACCAAACTAAAAAAAATATATATAAAAAATCCATAATACATTCGATATTTGGAAGTTATTTCACTTGACATAGGTACTAACACTAAAGAGTATGTATTGTTAGAATAAAAATATTAGCATAAACCCCAGCAACATAATTAGTGAAACTTTAACGATGTTGGCAATGGACTTGGCTGTAAAAAGTAAAAAAAAAAACATTTGAATTGGTCTACGCAAATGCTCTTAGAATTCACCTCCATTTTATACCCGTTGGTTATAGTTTGAATTTAAACTTTATATTCTTCTGGCTAGAGTTGGGTTTGAATTTAAAACTGTTAAGGAGGTGGCTCAGTAGTGTTTGCATAAATTCCGCGATTAGGGTTGTTGAGTAATAGTTATCCTGGTTAAGATGGGCGACAGTTTACGCCGCACTGTATTGTTACTTAAGATTAACGAGGCAACCATGAGATTTAGACTGATACCTTATCTTAGACTTACTTCTACATACTCCTGGTCTTTTCTTAACTAGGTTCAATTTTTTAAGAATCTTCTTTCGTCCAATTATCACCAACCGCAAAATGAGAATTAACGCGCCTTGACCGAGAACGGTGATCGTTCCTCTTTCGTGTAGAAATTTTGCTGAACAGTGTGGCGATTATAGACTGGTGATGATGATAAAAAAGTAACCCAAAACAATTTTTATTGGGGATTCTCTGGTGGTCTATTCACTCCTTAAGACGGCGCGGAGAGGTTCTGGAAATCACGACCTGACAACTAAATTCTTCAGCCCTAATGTACTAGGGATGACTCTATCAAAACCAAGAAATTGAGGGTGCAAAACAAACTCATCAAGAGTTTTAAATCATTGCGACATTTCCTGCCTTGCGTCGAGCGAGAGGGAGTATCAGATCCTTACTGAATAAACAGTCCATTATTACACGTGTGCACGTATCCCCAGCTTAACACCTATTAGACCTCGTCTATAGTGGCTGTGGCGTTAGGAGAATATTTACTCATGCGCTCCTCCTTCTTCGTGAGCATGACTGTTTTGCAGACGTAGAAGACGGCTTTCCAGCTCCTTTGACTCTTCGGCTAATTTCGGGAAATATTCTAAGGCTGCACAGTACTGTATAATCAAGTTTCAGTGTTCGTTCAAAAAGGCAAAAGGCCGAGCTTAGCAGAGACAGGAGACTGCTTCCCAGTTCCTTTCACCGTGGCCTCGACTGAGGTAAGGAAATACTGCCCTACTCAAGCCTGTAGTACTACGAGTATCTAACTTTCCTTCAGAATCCGATTAAAAAGCCTAACATCTTGTAGGGTCTTCTACGTTGCCGAGGTCTAAGTTTAGCTATTAAGGTATCAGTTTTGTTCAAGTACCTTAGAGATAATGTATTGTGTTGGACAAGTTGAACGAAGGTATTAACAATAGCCTCGTTTTCAACGATGATAGAACAAGATGGATTGGAAACGCTCTGAGTAATTTGCTTTCGCTAATTATCTTTCAAGCAAACGCTTTACGTGAAACATGTACATTGTTTTTCATACTAATTATGAAACTGCTGTTAATGCTTCGTTGATTTATTGGTAGTTTTACATTATTTGCCGTACATTTCTTATTTGGATTGTTTGTTATGGTATTCTCGTTAATTGATGCAATTGGACTTGGAATTTTCTTCCAGGTGCAAAGAAATTACAGAATTAACTTAAAAAACAGATGTTTTTTTTTGTGATAAAGGTCTGCAAATGAACTGACGCATGACCAGTTGGTAAACAATAAAAATGATTCGGCTAGATATAAATACATACATTAACACAAGTTTTTTTATACAAACCAGCTAATTCCAGTACACAACCAAAAACATTAAGTAAGCCTTTTAAAAATTCACCCCCCAATAACATGTTCAAAGAAAAAAAACAATGTTCCCTCAAGCGTAAAACTCCGTACCATACCAGTTCAAAGCGGTTGTATCCAGTAAATTCCAGATCATTCTAGAACTCTGGCCCATATTTCGTGCGCAGTGTGCCGACATAGCTTGGCAGAAGCGAAATTTAATTCCCAACCTTCTTGCACTAAGTTTAATGCGAATGTAGCATTGTAGTCGTAAGAAGTATTATGTTCGGACTTAGAGGAAATAGGTCAGTTGTTATACTGTTCTTGGACACAACATACATTTTGTCCTGCAATATCACATCTAATAAGTACGGAATGCCAAGATTTTTTATATCGTTTGTTGTTTAAAAAAAGAAACAATTCAATAACTCGAATTTATTAATCAAAATAAATAATAAACATTTATTTATTCAATATAGTGATGTTGAAATTGGTTTGGTGAATGCTATCAAAAGTATAACAATAACAGAGCTGAATTTTTAAAACATATCACTTGTATTTAATTGAACTTACTATTTTAGATTATTCAAGATCCAGACCATGTCATCCACTGCAGGACGCAAGCCTCTTCAATGGCACGCCACTGAGCTCGAGTGGTATTTATTATTAGCTATTTTATAAAACACTTATATTTAATGGGATTTGCTAAAATTTAAGACTATTATTCATGCACATTACCATCAGCCTGTTGCCATTCACTGTAGGGTGTAAGCTTCTGCAATGGCGCACCATTGAATGCGAAAGGTCTTTTAAACTATTAATAATTCTGTTTAATAGTATAAAGGCGTAAGTTTGTAAGTATAGGAGTACAGAATAGATTGGATGAAAATTTACAGACATGCATAAATTATCGTCTAGAATAACGCAAAGGCAAATTTTAGGGTAATGCAGGTGAATCTAGCAATTAAATCCTATTATAATAACATTTTAAACATATTTTAAGAACATAAACCACTGTATGTACCTGTCATATTAATAATACCAAAAGGTTCCTTTCAAATAATAACGAGACGAGACGATATTTGTCTCCAATATCGGTGTCTAGGTATTTAATAATTTGGTTCACAAATTATTCACATTATTGAGACCCTCGAATTAGTAACCACAGCTATTAATATACGTTAAATATAGTAGACCAACAAGTGTATTCTTGAATAAATGGAGCAACAGAATGTACAAATCTTGCCACCATAAGTAGATTGCATGCAAGAATTGTTCGTGCAGAGTAGTACGAGTACTACTACTAGTATCAGACCCGAGCGTACGGCAAGTCGCCTTGAGAGCGCGTCTCTAAGAAGTTTAGACCACCACAGATGAGGTCGCGAGGTCCATGTCCAGATTGGTTGAAGGTGCCAGCGCAAAATTGAAATCTTAACCTACCAATTCCGCAATGCTTTAGTTAGGCATTAATACTAAATCTACTTATAAACTTGAAATAAAAAGAAAGACAAAAAAGATGCTTAAAATTTTAACTTACTAAGTTACTTAACTGCCCGTGGCTTCGCCCACGTGGTTTATTGACACCACGTGGGCAAAACGGGCGAAAAACAGTATAAAAAACAGCCTATGTATCCAGGGTATTACTTATCTACATAACAAACTAGCTACTCTCACGCGGTTTCACCCGCTGCTCGGTTCCATTTAATTGTAGCGTGATGGTTTATAGCCTATAGCAATCGGGAACATTGTAGCTATCGATCAGTGAAATAATTTTGGCAATCCGACCAGCGGTTCCAAAGATTACCCTCTACATACAAACTTACAAATTTTACCTCATTATAATATTTGTAACATTTCAAACAAATCGGTCGGTCGATCGGCTGTTTTTGCGAGAAATAATAACAAATATACCTACATCCATTCTCACAAAGTTTCAAATTTATAATATTATCAGAATTACTTATTTACTAACTTAACATAATTATTACAAAATTCATCATTTAATAAATTACCAAGTGAACACTTTATGCTTATTACAATCTCCTTAATCAATGTCTGACATCCTTTATATCAATGGGACGTCGTTTGAGATCACTATGATCACACTAATGGCGCCGGACAATCACTTGATGAATTTACAGATAATTACGTAATGGATCGCTTATGAGACATTTGCGCTTATGCCTCCTATTAAAGGAGATACTCCATTAGCTTGTAATTTATTTCAAAGTCTAGAATTATTAAAGAGCTTTACAATGAGACGTTAATTAAAAATAAAGATTAAAATATCTGTAAGTATCAGCCTTTTGTAGGGTGGCTATTATTTCCATTGTAATAAAAACTCTGAGATATTTTTACGTGAATTTAAATTGTATAAAATTGTTTCAACTAGGCTAAGCATATAGGAGTATTTTACTCAACCTAAAACATTTTTTAAATATTTATTTATAAAGAGGTAAAATTTGTAATTTGTAAGTTTGTATGTAGGGGTTTAATCTTTGGAAGCGCTAGTCTGTTTTCCGAAATTGTTGCACTAGATAGCTACAAATTACCCGAGTACCCGAGTTATAAAACATCACACTACAGTTAAATGGAGCCGAGCAGTGGGTAGGAAATCGCGCGAGAATATCGAGTTAGGTAAATTATTTATTCTATATAGGTTTTTAAATATGTCGTATTTATTTTTGTATTAATTATTTATTAAAATGAACCTTTTTTACCTTTACTTTCATCTCTGCATTACCTAAAGGTCGACTGGGAGAGAACGCTTAAGGCATTAAAATTGCTTATACAAATTTGTTTGTTTTATTTTAATGATTAAATAAATATTTTGTATTTCGGTCCAAAAATACTTGTATTTTTTTTTAGTTAGGCGAGTGTTCCGTAGTACATAGAAAACAACACTTATAAAGACCATTTTACACGTTTGAACTACCGGATCGTTGGACGATGATAAAATGTATCAAAGCTTTTACACGGAGCCGACAGAATTCACTCGGTGTACCCACGAAATGTTGGAAATCCACTCGTTACCTTGTGCCAGTTATTCCGAACTGTCAATATAGCGTAAGTGGTTGAATTCTTTAAAAAAACTACCGACATGTTACTAAAATTGAAACTAGAAATGGCTGACTGATTGTTTTTTGGCAGTGTGAAGGGCAAAAGGTGGTTTTATGTCAATTGTTGTAAACTTTTTCAACTTATACCATTTAAAGGATTAGTGAAAATTTCTTTTTCTTTGTAGCCCAGGGTGGGGCGGGAGGGAGTTTCAGACTCTTAGTGACTAACCTTCTCCGGCAGTGACTTCTTTGGTAGAGTAGATACTAATCCAACGGAGGCTGCAGCCGACCGAACACAGTTACCCCTGTCTTCGACAGTGTTTTGCCTCGAGCGCTGCGGCTGGACGTTGGTTTAGCAGGGGCGTAGGAGCCTACCCTCCAGCACGTCCAACCGCTGCTGGAAGAAGGCCATATCACACCGCATTAGACCAAGCAGCTCAGCCTTTGTTAGCTGTACGGCTTAAGGTTGACTTCCGCGGGCAGCACCGAGGTCTACTTTGACACTGACGGACAACAAAAGTGCCTGTATGTACATGGTTTAGTTGGCATATCATAATTTAAAATGGACTAATAAGACAAATGTCAACCTCAAATAAATTTATAAAGGAAAAGAATCAATTATTTATTATTAAATTACAAATATATTTGTTCCATGATACTCTGACATATAAAAGGTAATTTCACAATATAAATGTACCTAAATTAAATTCAACTTCCTACCTAATCTGAACACCCACAGATATTATTTTAGCCTACTCCAATAAATAATCATAGGGTCCACCCACAGTAAACGTTTCACGAGCCAACGACACTGTAATTAAAATAAAAAAACCATTAATAAAAATTAAAGTGACCAAAAAACCACGTAACTGATATCCGAAGCCACGAATGTACAAGCTACATTTTGTTCAGGAAAACGTATGGATCCCCTGGGCATACAAAAAGGTCATTTTGAAGCCCCACGAGGGAATTCTGCGTACTAAAATACAAGGACCAACAAACCTGGCGAAGAGTGTTTGAAGAATACTAAATTGTTTTTCAACTTCCAACTAAGTTAATTAGCGGAAAAACGGCGAGATGAAAACGAATAAATGGACCTTAATATTCATGAAATAAAGTATGAAACGGATTAATAAAAAGTTTTCGTTCAGGAATTTCGTTCTGAAATTGTGACTGGTTTGTTTGGTATTGTAACTGGTGGATGCTGTTGAATCAATTAGCAAAAGGTGTGTGACTTTATCTTTTGTTTTTTAACAAAAACAAATATTATGTAGAACACTCTCAGAAGAAGATTAAATGTTTATCGAAACATACAAGGGCTAAATTACATATATTAATCACTGAACATTTATAAGAATGCGCACAACAAAACTGTGAATTTTTAAATCAAAAAAGTTTACATTACTCAAAAATCAGTCACTTCGTGAATCTCTTTCGCCTAACGAAGGTATTTTGATGAAACTAGTCCGAATTAGCTGTAACTAGTTGCTCCGTAGAAATAGATTTTATCACCAACTGTAGCAACTGAAAACTATTGATGAACACCGAAACTCGAACTGAAGTTGCTCCGTCTGAACAGTTCGAAAATATATGAGCAATCCTGTCTACAACTGTCTTAAAGTGATCAATTTTCAGACTTGTTTTAAGTGAAAACAGACTATGAAACAATTTAATAAAGTATATAATCGAAAAACGTAATTTTCTATCCAGACGACTTTTTTTGGCATTTTGGGATCTTTATTATGATACGTAATAGAGCTGAAAGGCAATATGTTTTACAAGGTTATGTAGGTACAGGTAATCCCTTAGGCTTTGCTCTAGTCTAGGCCGTAACTTAATCTGGCAGGTCATTGGCCGTTTTTTCAATATATATTAAAATGAAACTAAGGCTTGTTTAATAAAGATTTAGTAAGGTTGTCTCTAAGTTGGGAGCTTTTGCTTCGTCTCAGGGTCGTCTATTGAAACTTCGAAATGATAATGGTCATTTTGCATGTAACAAAATATTGTATTGTGATTACGATTGTGAAAATGGACGCTAGTGAATACTCAATTTTGAGTTCAATCTGTAAATATAAAAGTTATTAATTATGATTTACTTCATTATTTAAAAAATATTTAGATACGATACCACTTTACTATCTAAGTAACAATATTTAAATTCTGGAAAAAAATTACGAGGTGCGTGGTAATTTTTTAACACTTTAAAATCATAAAAACGTCGTAGTGGTCTAGGTTGGTGGCTTCTCATGTGTGAGGCTATGGGTTCTAGACCTGGCAAGTAATTATGTGACTTTTTCCAAGTTTAATGTACACTTGTTAAGCATTAATCACCATTTACTTTAAGCAGTAAATGGTAATAATGGTAAAGTAATGGACAATAGATCTTTGCTCAGCATTAGGCACTTGTAGGCTGATGATGTGATACAATTAAAACTAAGATTTAAAACAAATAGTTGTATTACTGATGCTTTTTAAAGAATAATTTACACGCACATGGTGTAAACTAGCAAAAAAGCAATTCAAGGCAATTCTGTAGTTTCATCGCCCGTGATTATGCCCATTCAGCTTTTGTATTACATTGTTACAAAATACATCAGTGTTTTATCCAAAAAATTGAGCGCTTTCAGTCCTCACACCTGTGTCCACGGCACCCATCTCTTTCCATTTTACTGAAAACGACAAAGAGAAAATATTTATGTCATTACTATAGCAAGAGAAATTTTAAACGAAAAGGGACTTTTCTTTGTTTCATTCATTATAGCAGAGTAATAAAAAATAATACGGTCTGCATTTTAAGGTCCATTACGATTTTGTAATGAAAGAAAAACATTAAAAATATTATACAGGTTATTACAATGTTGGAGTGGAATGGAATCATAGAATGGGTAGCTTTGGCTCTTGGACAGAATGGGGGGACATTAGTTGTTTGTAATTATAGTTACAGCTGACCTTAGTTTTTAGGACCTCTACCCTTTTTTTGGAATGTAAAAATATTTTGGTCGAGTTACAACTAGAATGGATGTTTTTTTTTTTATTTTTGCAATTCTGATGTTAGTTGTAACGCAATTAAATTTTTATGACAGAATATTTTTGCAATTATATAGTCTAGCAAATTAATTTAGTAGTGGTAAAGTTAGTAAAAACTTAACAGATATAGTTGGCATTGAGAGGCGAGTCTATCACCAAAGATATCAGGCCAGTTTCAGACTTCGCAGATACTATTGTCAATAAATAAAAAAAATATCCATAATAGTATGTACTGAGCCTTAAATCAAACCCCTTTTTCTTGCTCATCAGAGACAATTGTGTCTAATCAAGCGATTAACGACTCTATTAACAAGAAGTTAAGTTAGAAGATAATTTTATTTCACCATGGTATATTGTACAGACGTACCTGCAACCACATTGTCTTGTACTCTACGAGTAGTGTGACGTGCCTCACATGCATTATTGCGGTTGTCTCCAGAGACAAAGTTGAATTGTCTTATGAACGAGTAATTTCTAGAACAGATAATAGTCTGCAGTGGCTTGACAAATTACAATGGTAATATTGTTGAGTATAAGATTTTAAGTAGCAATAGATTTTGTTTGTGAAGCTTTAATTTAACTTTGAAATGAATTTTAAATTGGTTTTATCATTTATATTTCTGAGTCAAAACAAAATAATAATAAATAGATGAATATTACTGCTTCGTCATCCCTATGTTCGCTTAAATCTTTAAAACTACGCAACGGAATTTGATGCAGTGTTTAATAGATAAAGTGATTAAAGAGGAAGGTTAATATCGGCATTGCACACGTGCTAAGCCGGGTGGAACGCTAATACGATATATTAGAATATTGCTGATTTCAATGCGATAGCTACCTAAGGCAAATAAAAAAACGACTTAAAATAATAGTAAGAAATGTACAAAAAACAGGATTTCATAAAATAAAGCAAAGACCAAAATAAAAACAAAGACCTAGATTATTCCCACAATCATTGTGACCGTTCAATTACTCCATTTAGTTATTTCAGTACTACAAAAGCAAATCCGACATGCTATTTCACTTGCATTCGAAGAAGCAGCGTAATGTCCATTGTCTTATCTTCCTTTATATTAAAAGAAAAGTCTCAATTCTGAATAAAAAGCCTTCCTCTTTTAATAACGGCACAATATTCTTATCTCTTTTACACTCCCGTGTAATACGAAACCCGAGGCTTATTCTTTAAGAAATTCCCGCTCAGGGACAGCCTAGAACGGCGCAGTTTAAGGCTAAATTCAAAAAATACAACCAATAAGAACAAAACTTGGAGCATTCATAAAAATTTTCTGTTGGCATTTGTGCACTTTTAAAAAGGACTTGAAATAAATGCGATTTTCATCGTTCCGTATTGTAAAGACTGTTTTTCGCTCGGAAAGTTATAGGAGCATATCTCTCCTTGCTTCGCATTCCTCATTGCTGAGGGTCGTGACCTCCCTTCGGTATCACCTTCTCCCGTACGATCTTCCTCCATCCAATTCTGTCTCTGGCGGTGTGAAGGGCGCCGTGGATGGTAGAGTCCAAAGTGGTGCGGATCTGATCGGACCAACGTATCGGGCTGCGACCACGAGGCCTTTTCCCCTCCATTTTTCCGGTCACAATGAGTCTCTCCAGGTTGTTTCCCTCTTTTCTTGCAATGTGACCGAAGTATTCAAGGACTCTACGAAGGCACACGGATGACAGTCGTGAGGAGATCTTGAGTTCACGCAGAATTGAGACGTTGGTTCGAAATGCCGTCCAGGGAATACGGAGCATCCTCCTCCAACACCACATCTCAAAGGCGTCAATTCGTTTGCGGTCCGCTGCCCTAAGAGACCATGTCTCCGCGCCGTAACAGAAGACCGAAAAGACCAGGGTCCGCACCAGCCTGGTTTTGGTCCTAGTGGAGATGTTTCGATCGTGCCATATTTTCCCAAGCTGGGTCATGGCACCCTTAGCCATTCCGATTCTCCTGCGCACTTCTCTCTCGCATGAACCGTTATTGCTAATGTTGGAACCCAGGTAGATAAAGTTGTCCACCACTTCTAAATCCAAAGCGCCGGTGAGTTCCAATCTTCCGGATCTATCCACCACCATTAGCTTTGTTTTGGACCTGTTTATGCAAAGTCCCATCTCTTCGCTTATCTGCTCCATTCGGCCCAGGAGTGCAACCATTTCCGACTCGTTTGCTGCGAGTAGGGTGGTGTCATCGGCGTACCGCAGGTTTGTGAGTTTTACGCCGCCAACTGCGATGCCACCCTCCCAGTTATATATATATAGGAGCATATAGGAGTTTTAAATTTCCACCTTACTCTTTCTTTTGTATAGGTTCGTCCTTTTTCATCTTACGCAGATGATGCAATTTATTTTACTTTGTAGTTTTTGTTACTCAAAACTTTCAGCCTGGCCTGTAAATATTTAATGAATTACGCTGCGATCCGTCTACATTGTTCTGAAATTTTAATTTTGTATCAAATAAAACCGTTCCAATATTCGAATTCAAATTTAGAATGTACGAGTATGCGTCATATATTATTATGTATATTACACGATGAATCTTTTTATTTCTTTTTAAATTGATTCAATGAATATTCACAAAAATATAATTTATATTAAATTTCAAAGAAATTCAATAGATAGCAGTACTTATTCCTGTAGACAAATAAAAAACAGAAGCTTTGAATCTGTTCAAAACTACTCCCAATTCTAAAATATAAAATTGAATGACGTTAGTAAGTCAAAATACCATTCTCATACATAAACTAAGCCAGGTTAAATGATCAAATGTAAATTCCTTCCTACTATAAGCCAAGAGAATTTAATAAATGTCAAATATATTTGCGGGTTGCGCTAATCTTCAAATTTCACCTAGGACTTCTAACTCATATAAGCCCCGGAACCCTTCGAGTTCCAATTTGTAGGTACGTGCCGTCAAACTAATTTTCTAAGAGATATTTGTCTCCCTTCCTACGTCTTGCAGAGTGGAACGAAACTTTGGGTTTGTACAATATGCGGTGTGTCAGCTGCGTATAAAGTGTTTTCTCTCTCGTTGCCTTTCTTTGGTGTTTTCTTCCTTTCACTTTTCAACTTTATTGCTGATATTACTTGTGTGTTATCGGATTTTGTCGAGTTATGTAAGTACGAGTTTAAAAAAATCCAGTCTTACAATTAAGATATGCTCATACTTTATGAGATGGTATTGTGGCAGTCAACAGATCTGAAGGTATCTGCATCAATGAGTCAAATAAAAACATTTAACAAAAAAAAATACAAATTTAGCCCTAAAGATAAATGGTTCAAGTTCAAGAATATTCAAGGACAAATCGTGGATCAAAAGTTGATCCTTACGACATCCGTTTAAGAAATATCATGTGGGACCTCTCACGTTCTCTGACCTTTTAAAAAGTTTGAAGACATGTGTCATACATTAATCTGTTCTGGGCCATCATCGCCCATGAGGCCCATATCCTTCCAAACTAAACTTGGATTGATAGCTGAGGAGACTGACATTACAGATTTGTTCACCATTGGTGCTATAAAAATGTTAAGCCCTAACATTATTTTTGAAACCGAGCCTATGTATCGCACTAGCTTAACAACCAAAACGTTAAATCATTCCAACAGAACCGTTGAGCCGAGTAATCCTTGGTATATGAGAGCTTGAGAATCTCCGCTGTCACAGTAATTTCGCTTTTATGCCTATATAAATAAGAGCTCCCCTTGCATACGTCAGATTCGTGGTTATGAAATGCCTTGTGCTATTTTGCTTCGGTGAGAGGTTACGGATTAAATTTCATGTTGGCCCAAGTTTTGGGAGGCTTTGGTTTGGTGTACCGCTACAGGCGTTTACTAGACGAAGCATTTCCTTTTGGTGTTCTTGAGAAAACTTCACTGACCTAATTTCTTCCTTGAACCGCAGATCTGTTTACAAACAAAAGTTAACATAGGTAGGTAGGTAGGAAAGGAATGAATTTTATTAACAATTTTATTTTTATTTATTTATTCCAAAAAACAACAGTACAGAGTTTTTTCCAAAATTGACAGTCATATGACTTTCCTTAAGAGAGACTATTACTGGCAGTGTTTGGGAATGGGCTAATTAAATTATGATTATGATATTGATAATAATACCTCTACTTTATTGTTCGATAGTTTTGACAAAATTGACTATGGATGAAATGGTTTTGTGTGTGTCCATGAGCCCTACCGATTGCATACCATCAAGCAGGTTCGTTTGCTTACCTATCGTATAAAAAGAGAAAATATAAACATGTATTTCGTTTCACTACCACCTTTAGATTAAAAAATATTTATAAAACAAAGTTGACGAAATGGTACAAATTGTAATTTTACGTATAAAAATGGAAAATATTTATTTTCGTATCAGCTTTTTATAAAAACAATATGTAGCCAGATATCAAAATGGGTGTGTAAATGAAAAATTGGTAGCAGTAATACAACAAAAACAGTTTCAACTTCGTTGCCAAGTCGTAGTTTAGTAATACTTGGCCAAGAATCGGACATTCGACCTTCTTTTGTTGTTCAGTGGGTCAATGTTTTTATTCGACGATATAACTATATAAATAATATTGGTATAGCCGTTGGTATTATAATAGAAAATGGTATTGTTAAACTTAACTTACTGAGTTTAAGGCACTCAATAAGTCAGTGACTAATTAGGTGTAGGAAAAAATATAAAAAGAGAAAAAAGTGAAAACATATTAAAAGAAGTCGGTAATTATTGAGTGCTTTTTAATAGTGATGTGAATCAGGAACTCTTATAAATAAATTTAAAATTTGTCAATAAGTACTCACTTATTTTGTAATTTTAATACAGATAAATAGAGTACCGATCTTGATATAGAGAAATGGATTCGAACAATCCGATTTGTGGAGTTTAATTTCTTTTTATTTCAATTCAAAATTCTGCTTCTTTATATTTTGAATTGTTTAAAAAATCGTTTTTAATACTTGCCATTGTTTTATTTGTTTGTTTAAATTTTTAGTCGATGTTTTTGAAGTTTAATTCTAATGTGCTTGACAAATAATCAATTAAACACGAAATAATCAGAACAAAAATTCGGTCCCAATTTTTTTCTTAACCGCTTACCTCGTTTGACTTGGGCAATACGAGATGAGTTGCCGTGGCAAAGCTGTGCTGTTTCGCAGATTACCGCCGTTCAGAACAATCGTAATGTCTGTATCCCGAGCCGCGGTATTTTTTATTAATCAAAATACGGTCCGTATTAAATTGAGTGCATTCGGGGCCGGTCTGGTTGGGAATTTTAACTTTATTTCTTTATTTTTATTAAGCCAGGATTTACTGGTTTTTTTATAAAGAGTATTTTTTCCATGAGTGATTTATTTTGTGACGTGCCGTACATGGAATACAAATAGGTGTACGTTTAAATAATATATGTAGGCGTGTTTTTCTGTAATAAATTAAAAAAACATACTTTCATTTCTTTGTAAAGTATTGGTTCGGATAACTGTAGAATAGTGTGCGTATTTGTAATTCTCTTTATAATAATATTGGAATGACAAAAGCAATAACTATATATCTTATTTAATATTCTTTTTATTAACAAAGTACGTTGAGAAAAAAAAATATTTTTGAATAGGTACTTATGTTCAGTTTTTTTTTCAAATCCTTGTGCCATTATGACGTCATATTAGCATGTCTACAAAGGAGGTTTTGAATAAAAAAATAACACGTAACATAATTCAAAAGCTGGTATAAAAACATCAACGAAACGCTTGTTATATGATTAACATAATCCCGTGGCGGTGACTCACAAACTCTTAGATACATCCTGTATACGAGTAAGAGAAAATGATATATCGTAAAAGTTTCACAAAACACATCACGCTGTATAATGTTCTTGTTTATTTTGTGTTTTTGCATTTTCGTCCCAACTTTTAATATGTTATGTTCGTTCTTCGTGCGAGACGTTACGTTGGATTTCTTTAGTGGCATTGTCTGTTTTGTTTGGGGATTCAGTTTGGGGTCGTATTTTTCCCTCGTGGAGAGGAAGATTTGGGAAAATTTGTATGACAGTGTGGCTCTATGTAAACGTGGCAAACTTTAATTAAAATGAATCTCTCATTTTCTATAACTGAACATAGACTCGAATAGTTTGTATGTTTGTTCCTTTATTTATCTCAATTTCTAGCACTAACTCTAACAAATCCTTGATTTTTAAGGTTGGCAAACATGCAGGACAAGGATCACCTGATGCAACAACGAGGATTTAAAAAATAATTCCGTGGACTTGAGTCTCTATCGTCTGGACGCTCAGCCTGAGCGTGAACCAGCGTGTGCTGTAGTGACTAAATAATTTTTAACACAGTAATATACAGCACAAATAAGCAAATATGTATATGTACTTTCTTTTTGTATAATGCTAGGCCAGCCTTTTGGGACTGTTTGAGGAAGTATTTGGGGATTAAGGAAGAAAAAGAGGTTTGGGATTTTTGATCTTTTGAGCAAAACACAAAACGAGCGTTATTTAACGCCGTTCTCTATGAAACCATAGTATCACTCTCACATTTTCAAATATACTTTTAGTATTCTTTTTGTTATTAAATAGTAATAAACACATAATATGCTATGCACTATCTGACGAAATATATCAGGCTATTCATACAATTTGTCATATTAATCTAAGACATAACATATTATGGTTATTATAGATACATTAATCAGGTACAGTTACTGGTCTTCCTGGAATATTAATCGTAGTATTAATATAGAGAATATTAACAAAATAGATAGGTTAACGTTTAGATTCTGATCTCCTTTTAAACCTCAGGTCAAGTGAAATTGTTTTTACATACATGCTTTGAATATATGAAAGCACATTTTTTTAATAACTTTTTGTATTACATTTTTTAGAAAGATATTGATTTTCTCTTTCAATAACCCTGTAAAGAAGAGTCAGTTCCAGTATAACCATTTTCATGTAAGTACCCAATCAACTTCTGTGACCGATAGAATTCATAAAAATTACATTATAATTTGTAAACAGAGAATGGTTGTTAACGACTTGAAAAACACTCTAAAATTAAAATCATCTGATTCAGTGTACTGGATCCTTGAGGTACTGTATGTTCAAAAAGTAATAATAAAGGAATTATGAATTGAAATGAATTCGTTTTCACATGTTTAAAATAAAGATGATAATGCTCGTAAGATTCCTAGACTGAATTTCCTTAGTACTGTTAGTCTACTTGGTATAATATTTGGCAGAAGATATAAATGAATGGCAGCAAATTTTGTCTTTTGGGTTTTATCATACATTTCCATTCTGCGTTAATGAAGGCCAGGCTTTTGATTACCCTAAGTTAAACCTTTCTTGTCTAGTCTGACCGTCATTTTGGGTTAGAATTACATAGTATTATTAAGTTTAGACACCAGATATTATTATAATCTAAGGATGGGTATTCTCTTAATTTAGTTAAAATGTTTTTGCTGGATACTTCTATAGACGATTGGGAGTAATCTCAAGCATTTGGACTTTATCATTGGAATGGTCTGAGCATCACATACTTTAAAAGAGAATTAGTACGCTAGGTTTGTAAGACATCCCGAGCGTTCGCGTAGCGTTCCATGCGCGCTCAAAAGAGCCAGTAGACCCCCACATACAGGACCCAACAGACCGGATGTTTGGGCGGGATGGCAGGTAAAGTGCAATAGGGTATCGCAGCTTTGGCCTGAAACAAGAGAAAGAACAGGGTGGTTTTTAGTCAGTAGGAGTCTGACAGTACCTCTCTCCTCTCCCTGGGTGAGACAAGTCATTGAGACATAACTTTCCCACCTCAAAAACGGTCTGTAAGAAAACTCATCTTGTACATAAATCTGATGCTTTGATTTCATAAGTCCAGAATGATTATCAAATGTTTAAAAGTCAAGATCCACATAACTCTTTCAGTTTGGAATTGGAAGAACCACATTCCCTTAAGTAAATGAATTGTATGTTCGATATGATAAAGAGTTTTTAGATAAGAAACCAGCAAATGTTATGTCTAGGTCTATTACTATGCGCATACCACGACGTACAATGTTTAATGCATGCTGTCCAAACGATGCGAGGAACGCAGAATTCTTTATCGAGCAACAAAAATATTATGTATAAACTTAAAATGTTAAATATTATACAATGGAGTTATTTTAAATACACAAGCAGTTACAAAAAAATAAAAATATTAATAATAGTTCTTTTTTACTAATAATTTAATAGTCACTGCGATTATACACTTAGTTTTTTATAGAAATGGGAAATTGTTTTCAAGTTTATTATGAAGAGCTAGTGACGAAATAGGGTAGATATTGGTAAGAGCCATTTTATGACGAAGTATAGACATGTAATGACTTCTGGAAGGGAGAAGGAAATGTAAAACTAAGCAAACAATTCACAAACTCTTATTGACTAAAAATACCCCGTTCCATCTCTTGCTGGGCTATTACCACGCAACCACGACTAGAGGCAATTATATACTTTGTAACGCTACTAATAAATTCAGCTCAAAGTTATTTTAAAAGTAACTTTTTTCAAATTGAGTTCCAAGCTGACAGGGTCAATCACGACTATTGGCCCTAGTGACACGTATGATGGTCTGATAGTTAGACGCGTACAGAATGTGGCTGGTTCTAATTATACCACTGCTTAACTCTTCATATGACTCAAGAAACGGCCTAAATTTCAGTCTACTAGGTCTATCAATCTACTAGTCTATATAGGTATTTTTTCTAATAGAAAATAACACCAATAATGGAACAAAACCTTCAACGCTTATTATCAAACTCGGCGAGTATAAGTCACAGAATCACTCGTACGAATATTTATATAAATCTTCATAAACATAACTTACAATTTCGAAATCACCCAACCACCTAATTAGATCAAAAATCCTAAAACTGTATAAAAAGGTTTTGGGTATAACACATTCTTTGTTCCCTTCAATTACAATGTGGGCTAGCTGCGCAAAAACCGTTTCATTTCTCCGCCACTTACGAACCTACTTTTAACGCTTTCACAATTTTATTTTCTTGGAAAAACTTTCTACTTTACATGTTATATTATTTTTCAATATCCAATGTATTGACTGAGTATATTTCTTCTGTTGTATTTGAATTTCTTATACTTTGTTTCCTCATAAATGAATTGGCTTAGGGCTATTGGTTCTCTTTGTGGGATTTTATTTGCTTAGTGTATGTTGAATAATAAAATATAGGGTTGTCATAATATTTTTAATCGTACTTCAAATGGAACAATAACAGTGACAGGTAAATGGGCCTGAAAACTATGTCACATAATATTTACCATATGTGTAAGAAGCACATAAAATACTTAGTCTTATATTATAATGATAAAGTTAGGGAGATTGGTTGTTTGTTTGAGCGTGTCACAAAATTACTAAGTACTCTCGGTTCGAATAAAAAAAATGTTTTGTACTGCATTGTCCACTTTTCAAGCAAGGTTGGTAGCGTAAAATGAAACCGCTGATAAAAGAGAAACAGAAAAGGTTAATATATAATAGTTAGCCATATTTCTTTTGCGCGTGTTTCTAGGTAAAAGATCCGTTTTAATCTTGATCCAGTTCCAGATGATCGCAAAGAGATCTAGATCTAGATCTACTATATATACAGTCACAAAAATTAGGAATTTAACGTTTTGTAGCAATAAACCATTTTGTATTTTGCATTTTTAATATAGTATGCCACTTCAAAGGATCACTAATGATCACAACGATTGTTCAAACTGGATTAAAGGTTTCAGTCTTATAATTAGGAAAAGACCAGGTTTCCTCACAAGTTCTTCCTTGAATTTGTCAGTACTTAGCGTCTAAACTTAGAAAGTACATATAACTCAGTAAAAATTAGCACTGGTCACATTTTGAACCGCACCTTAATAAAGTGCGTTGAGTCTGCGGACGGCGAGTAAGGGTAGCTCGCCGCCCGACCAGAACCAAACCCGAGCGTACGGTGCGTATCGTTCCACGCTCGCCTCAAAGAGCCAGTAAACCACCACAGACCCTATAAGGCTTAATTTTTTTGTCAGCATTGCGGGGCAAGCGCAATGAGACACCGCGGCCTTGGCCTAGAGCAGGAGAAGGAACGGGGGTTTTTAGTCAGTTAGAGTCTGACACTTCCTCTCACCTCACCCTGGGCGGGAGAAGTCATTTGATGATTTCCTCCTGGCAAAAAAACCTTAATAAAGTGTCTGTAGGTATCTACCTGAATACAGCCACAAACGAAGCTGTAAGGCAACCGTGCACTTTATATCTATCTTTATTTAACTTCAGTCATCACAATTTAGTTTTAACACTCGACATCCGAGCTCGCACTATTCAAGTTTTTCTAAGAAACTTTTAGAAATAAATCTTGGAGTAAAACTTAAGTCTAAGATTACACTTTGGGATAAGGTTTATAAAGCATAGAGTATAATGTGGGAAACACGTGAGACTGTAGAACACTTAGCTAGTGTGTTTACGACTTTACTTTGAATTTTACATCTTGAAATTTTATGCTGCTTCCAGGAAATGTGAGCTTAAAATTTTCTATGTTAATTTAATCCGATGTAAGTTTTTAAAATTTTAATTTATAAAAGCGGATTTAAAATTTCTACGTTTTATTGAGGTTATGAAATTATTTCGCTTGTGAACTTCGAAGTTGTATGTTCATTATTTTGCGAATCACTAAGTGCCTTCCAAATTATAATAAAGGGAAAGTTGTCTGTCAAATAACTGCTATTTTAATATTTGGAATGGGCGTAGTTTGGTTATATCACGTCTGAATATATTAATGAAGCATGCGTTCCAATAAGCAATATATTCAACAAATAAGAGAGAAGTAGCTAGAAATAAGGTATAAGTATATAATTATTCATAACTGCCTCCATGACACACAACCACTAAATAACCAATAATAAATTCATTTAGTTTCTCATATAAAATTAAATTTATTTTGAAAACTCGCATTTAAATCAAAATAATTTCATCCATGCGAATTAAATCAGTTTGTAAACTATTCAAATATTTGTTGACAACCTATGCAAATGGTTTCCTATTGCATTTTCACAGTATACTCGTATATTTTTATCAATTCACGAACAAACATAATTTATGGGATCACTGGAATTTATTATAATGATATATTCAAACTGTTTATTGTTAACACATTGTTATCTCACATGAATAGAATTTTACTAAAAGCACTGAGTTTTACGTACCTTATGCATTTGCAAATATGATTGAATATTATTTCATCATTGGAAAATTTTTCTGTACCAAAATTGCAAGCTACTGACAAACCGGCAACATTCAAATTTTGGTTAAGCATAGTAATGTTTCGAGATTTTGCACACCTTTGAATGATTTGCCACCTATTTACTATGAAAGTAACCAAAACCAGGCTACCAAATGCCTAATTCTACCTCCATCACCATTATTTAAATCCCTGACAACCCACAAAAGGGCAACAATTGATTTGATTGAGATGTTGCGGGGGTCTTCGTTGCTATGGCTTGCTGTGTCCCCTGTTTTCAATCTCCATATCCTCAAGAAAGACTAGCAAAACACGGCTGGACATTGGCACAATGGCTAGGTTTCTAACCTGTGCCGGCTAGGATTCCCACACTGAACAACCCTTTGATTATTCCACAATTTTTTGTATGTTGCATGTTTATCTCATCGCAGCCAAGACCAAGGAAAAAAGTTAAGCGTGTGCCTAATATCTATAATCCTCTCTTGCCCAATTCGGAGGGAATTCAATCCCCAAATCCCCAAAAGGTCGGCATCGCACTCGTAACTCCTCCGTTTTTGCGAGTGTCTCGTTAGATAGTAGATCATTTGCCACCCAGTCATATACAAAAGAATTTGTTTATCAATACCCATTAGTGCTTATACAAAAATAAAATATATACCAATTGATAGTTAATCACATTACCTATAATTAAATTAGAATGACTCGAATATTTACATTTGACTTTGCTAACAAATACTGTTGATGTGGTTTGGCCATTTTTAAAACGAATTTGTACATTGATTTTAATCGAATCCCCGATAATATTTAGTTGATGATTGAAAATGTTTTAGTATTTTATTATCAAAATCCTACTGATATGGGGCTTCAAAAATCTTTCACAGAAATTCTGAAAATATAAATTCGTTATTTTTCTCTCAAATCCTTGATTCTTACCTACATTTAATATTTCAATGTTCCTTTTCAGACATTGAAGGAATCAGATCACTTTCTTTTGAATTTCTTCCTATTCTAATAATGATTGTAATTGAGTTATAAGTGTAGGAGAGCTATGGTACGGCACGAATAGGTCGCGTCGACTACAGTGATACCATGGCTTCATAGAAAACCGACGTGACACCAGCGATGTGTTTCGCCTTGCTAGTGAGGTTACCAAAGACCCAATTCCTCTGCCCCGATTCCTCGCCAATCCTTAGATCTCCAAAACTCTTACCCCCAAAAGTGTCCATGATTGGCGCCGATTGCTATCCATCAGTACGCTAGTTGGCCGCTTAAAAAAAATATAACTTGACCACCAAAGAATTACGATTTATCAAAATCGTCAGAAACTGATTTACAAACAGAAATCAACGTTATCTTCACTGAGTAAGACACACAATTGCTAAAGGAGTTCTTACGTAATGTCCATTAGATGAAAACGTACAAATGAGAAGGCTGAATAGATACAAATAAAATATCGTCAGGAAAATGTCAGATAAGATAACGAAATACGGATTCATTTATTAATATGATGTCATCGACAAATTAATTACGCTGTACTGGAAATAGAATAGAACTATGAATCATTCTTATAATGATTAGAATAATAATATAAGGTATTTTTTTACCTTTGCCGTTGTTCGTAAAATTTGCTGTTCTGTTATATCATTCAATTCTTCAAATCACTCGCCCAGGGTGAGACGAGGGCGAGGTTCAGGCTCACTGACTAAAATCCCTCTCCTTTTCTGCTTTGCTGAGGCCACGGTATCTTGTTGCGCTTGCCCCGGCTGAATATCGGCCATGTAGGGCCCCGTCTGAGGTTGTTTATTGGCTCTTTGAGGCGCGTCCGGAAAGCTACGTGCCTTACACTCAGGTCTTGTGCTGGTCGGACGGCGGGCAAGGTTAGCTCGCAATCTGCGCTGAAGGGGCCGGAAATCATCACTCAATCCCCGACACCCAGAGTGTTGCCAACATTGCGGTTTAGTCCCGGCCATATTAGTATATTTTGAGACGACTATCGCGACATCTACGAAAAAAATAGTCTCCTTTTTTTTTTTTGGAGAAATAAGAAACAGTACATGACAGCCCGCACTATGCGCCACATATCCTTAAATGAGGCGTAAGGTGTAATGCCAAATTAAACGGCACATAGTTACAAAACTTTACTTTTCGTGGTATGTAGCACAGCTATCAAATTGTCGTTATCTAATAACATTTACCCTTACCTAGCAAGAGGTTACCGTAGGTAAGTAGAAAATCTATCTTCGATATCCGATATATTTGACCTTCGACTCATGGAAGACAACATCCATATCTGAAAAATATCGATTTTGATAATGAAATCTTTGCCTGTCTAGTTACTTATGAAGGATAAACGAATAAAATAAAATGCAAAAATCATCAAATACAGTCTGGCTTCCTTGCTATTGTTGATCTAGAACTGTCAATACGCTTAGCACGAACTTGTCGATTGGGATCATAAGAGTCGTAATAGCAGTAAATTATGTCAGGTTTATCTAAAATTTTATGCTATGCAGTCTCCCTTCCTACCATCTTTCATAAAAATTGTATAGTAACTAGCGTAAGGCATACTAAATTAATTGAAAATTACTACTTGCTTACGTGAATTAATATTATTAATAAAATAAATTTAATATTATAATAATATAATGTAAATAACAAATTATAATAATTTTAAATCACATCGGGACTGTTCTCAGTGAATCCTCGTGAGTTAGTCTATATAATTTTTTCAGAAATGTTTGAAATAGGTCCATGAATGCTCTTGCATCAAAGTTTAAGCAAATAATGGCACAATGACAATTAAATGGGTGCACTTGGCATCAGAAATCTATATTGCGGCCACAGTTTATGTGTGCCACGTAGCTTGCCAAGCGGCTACTTATCACTGTTCATATGTTGTATTGATATTTATGCTCTACGGGCCAGCTGCTCTTTATTGCTCTTTTAAGACATCGCTTATTCAGTTTGTTCTAGTTTTAACCATTTATAGACAGAAAATCACCTATAAACGACATTTAATGGTAATCTTCTTTCTGTGCTGAAGTTTTAAGTTTTTACGATAGTTTAAGTCAACCTCTACTAAAGGTATTTCTATTAAATTATTTAAACATTTATATATCGTCTAAGACGATGCAATGCCAACGTGCAGACGATGCTGTAGTTAAAGTAAATTATATGATCATGATAGACCCCTCTGACAGACTGTTCGGGGACTAGACCACTGATAACTTGATTAACTCAACAAAAGTATCGTTTCATCAGTATTATGTGAGGCCATGGTATCAATCACGGCAATAGCAATTTAAACAAATAAATGAATTGCAGTGCAATGAAAAGGACATAAGAGAAACAAACTTACAGAAACCAAAGCATGAAAAGAAAAACTGCAACACTAAGTAAAAAATGACATAGATGAGAGTGATTTAGAGAAGAAATTGAGTATATAGGTAGAGCCAATTCAAATCTTCTGAAGATATCTGCAGAAGTCTGTACAGAACCATTGGAGTTGGGAAAGCGAGAAATTCATAACTCTACTTGACGTTACACTAACAAACGCAATTTTTCATTCCTCGTATTATTTTCCTCGTATTCTTTTCAACGTATAATATAGAAACTGGATGTGACACGAACATAGGTTTCCTTGAGGTTTTCAGAACTTAAATTAAATTGCATGGAATGAAAGTGCTTGGTTCAGCGTTTTGCTTTTTAGTGGCGTCCTGCGTTTTCTCGTTGTTATTTTGATTTTATGACACATTTTTACAAAAAAAGTTTTTATTTATTTGGTTGCTCTTTTTACTCAATATGGAGAATGCCTCCTTCTCCTTTTATAAAAATCTTCGGTTAGAAGAATTTTAGCTACCTAGCTACACAAGTATGAAGTCGTTCTGTGCCTAAATCTTATGTTAATGCTACAAAATAAATTAATTAATAACTGACTGTTTATAAAGTGAAAATGATTAGTCATTCTTAGATCTGGCCGATCAAATCTCAAAAATGTCTTCTTACTTTCGTGTCAAAAAGTCTTTAAAGAAGAAAATAATATAATTAAATTTGCTACCATGTTATCCTCAATCTGAAAGAATACAATAATCAATTCCTCTTTACCTACTCCCTCAGACCACATCCAGCCAATTTGCTAGCTGATCCATTATTAATACCCAATCTGTTCCGCAAGGTGGCGCTTTGCTCATTAACATAAATCATGTTGAGACTTGATACCGCGCCTTCAAGCCAGTTTATGAAGTGTATTGCGCAGTGTTTGTTAGGTGTAAATTAACTAGGCTTTGCATAGGTATTACAGGGATTTTATTTTAAGACCCCTTGGATTTGTGAGATAAAAATCCTCTCAACGCTGTAGATTACTTAATGGATCCACAGTGTTTGGAACCAAAGTTTGCTAAAATATTGGAGTTGCTTACATTAAATTGTAGTACGTTCAAACATTGTTATTGTTTTGTTTTTAATAATTTTATTAGTGTCACGGGGTAAATGTTTGACTAAATTCCGATTACAATTGATAAGCAATTTCAGTCTTTATTTTCATGTGGCATAGAAGGGTTATAAAATCTGTTGTCAGAAATGCTGACTCATTGTGAAGTACCTACGCAATAAATAAGGTTATTGAACTTTCACGTCGCAGTGTTGTTTCCTATTTTCTCAATGACCTTGTACGCTAATAATAACATTTATTTATTATTTATTTACACACCATTAGAATAAACTGGACAATATTAAAAATTATGTGAACAATGGGCGCTCTTATCGCTAAATGCGATGTCTTACAAACAAACAATCTAAGATTTTTTCTGGCCAAAAAGAAAAAAACAAGTACCTATAATTATGTATTAAATACCATTTTTATTTGTTTATGGCATACGTACGTAACGTGTTTTTGTGACGTGGCGTTGTTTCACGCCGGCATTCGGTGATGAAGTGGTAAATACTCCAGTCTAAGCGTCCATTATCAATATCACATCTACAAATTGGCTTAATAACGAAAGTAAATCTAAGTTATCAATCGGAGGTTCTTATATTAAGTACATACGTAAAGGAAATAAGAAAAGTGATTTTCCGTAGAAATTCTTAAGATCGAGTGTTATGAGCTAAGCTTGTGGAATACTGAGAAGTGTTCAGGGATCTAAATGAAAACCTTAATCAAAAGCCTATAGAGTGCTGTTAGTAGGCTGGTATCTTGATCTTGCTTGTTTATTTTAAAATATAGTGTGTTTTGATATCAATAGAAATGTTTAATGGTATTTTTGTCTAAGTTTAGTCAGGGCATTGCTTTACCTGATATGATATAGGAACCAATTTAAGGAAATTTGGGAAAAAAAATTGTATGTTTTATTAAAAACAATCTGATATGGGAGAAACACGAAAAAAAAAATTTCCACTATTCTTTTCCGGCAAGTAATCGAAGTTGTAGCTAAGAGCTAGCTATGAATAAAATAAGTAATAAAACAGACAGCAAATAAAAGTTACATAACATGTAATGAAACGAAAAATTAAAAAACATGTTTAATGAATAATGAATATTGCTTACTAACATTTTTTTATGAAAAACTCGATTTATTTTGGCCGAGTCGTCTATCACTTCAAACAACTCGATATGAAACTAGTTGAGATCCTCGACAAACAGTTACGTAAGTAAGTGCTTAAATAATAAAAAATAAAAGAGATACCTAAGTAAAACTATATGATAAATGACAATATAATATACAAATTTAATTTCAATTAGGTACAGAATAATAATTATTTTGTGGAAATTTCCTGGAAGATCCATGTAGAGCAGTTATAATGATGAAGTAGAAAATTAATCGGAGTTTCATGATCAAATACTAATCTTACATGCGCAAACAGACCTGAAACAATAATTGTTTGGCGACTAAATGATGAAGTAATTATTATTACAGGGATCGTTCCATTAATCCAACGTTACATAGAAATATAATTGGTATTTTATCTAATGATTGAGTTACAATTACTCAATACTCAATATCTTTATTGCTTTTCCATAAGTACACTTAAAGGTGGTAACAATTGGTGTGAGATCAATTATGGACCCTGTAGGGCACAGCAAAATAAGGCAAACAGGAGAGAGGAAGCTCTGTTTCAAAATCTTAAAATACCTAGCTTAATTCTATTTAAAATAACTTAATTCTATTTAAAGTAACTTAATTCAATAAAATAGCTTAATTCTATTTAAAATAACTTAATTCTATTTAAAGTAACTTAATTCAATAAAATAACTTAATTCTATTTAAAATATGTTAATTATTATATTTAAAATAAAAATTCAAAAATATGTAAAATATATTATGGAGATCATTAATATCACTTTTCTTGAGCTACAATTTATGTATTGTTTATTCTAAGGTTGCTTAATTTACTTGGTTTTCTTATTTATATATCATGTACATTTGTAGTTATAGTTATACAGGGTGTAAGGGACAGCCTTCCGCAAACTGATAGGGTGGATTCAGTATATCGTCTTAAGTTGACCGGTACATGAAATTATTTCAGGAACGTTATGGGAATCCAATTAAACCGATTTGTTTCATTACCGTACACGCAATGTATCGCTACCACCGCAAACGCACGCAGCGAACGGCAGCGCTTTTAGTATTATTACTTTACACTATGGGCAGCGCCGCGACCTTACGTTCAGACAAACGGTCGCGCTCGCGCCACGTTTTAATAACAATAAATTATTATTTAAAAGATAGCCGCATTACTTACAAAAGACAATGTAATAATCGCGCTCGCGCCACGTTTTAATAACAATAAATTATTATTTAAAAGATAGCTGCATTACTTACAAAAAAAAATCTAACAATCATAACATGGTAACTGATAAATGATAAAAAAAGAAAAATGCGTAGGTACCTTAGAATCGCTCCGGTTTCCGGCTCTGGAAAGCATTTGTGATGCGATCTCGCATTTCGTACTCACTTGCACACGCACTCACAAACACTTTCTTTTACGTAACCCCACGAAAAGGGGTCCAAATGGTTTAGGTCTGGGAATCGTGCTGGCCACGGTTGCGGTCCAAACCTACCTAAACTACGTTTAAATAGGAAAGCACTGGTAAGTGGTAGCGTCTCGTTACGTTAGCGAACCAATTCCAAAATCCACGTAGGTATTGGTCTTCCGGCGCCTTTTTGTCTGGGAACAATGGGCTGGTTTTCTAGCAAGCGTTGATAGTCACCAGTAATTATCCTGGAGTCTGATGGATGGCGACGGTCAGGATACCTACACTACTACAACACATTATCATCTCCCCATAATCACGCGCGCTAAACGTACCTAGGTAGTAATTTCGCACAATTTCTACAACAAAACTTCACTACACTTCACACACTACATAACTAATAAAACTTAACAACACTACTTATAACAAAACTTTTAAGCCGAATGCGCGAGCGATCCGTGCCGACACACGCTCGCGGTACACAAACAATAACATCGCAGCAAGGCACAATGGCGACTGCATGTGATGAGACACACACAAACATAAATCTGTTGTTGCCAATTACACGAAAATTACAAAATTTCGGGGTAAAAAATAAAAAATTATGCATGGTCGTAATTTATCATTCTGTTATTTTTTGTAGAGAAATGAATTGATTAAATCAATTTAATTCTAATTTCATTGTTTAGTTAATTTAGAATAATAAAAGTGCAGTGTGATAGAAAGCTGTGCTTCCATTCCAGGGAGATTGTGTTTAATTTCTGGCTCGACTATCAATTCATGGCTATTGTGAAGCCATGTAAAAATCTGTAAGTAGTTTAAAAACTAGCCAGTAATCGCTTAAAAAAAACAATCAATTAATAAATTAGGTAGTATTTGTAAATGCTTTAAAATTAAAACTAGACTAATCTTTATTTATTTCTTATTCAATTTATGTGCGCGACAAGATTTTCATTAATTGATTAATGAAAATCTCATCAACGTAATTATGAATGCAAAGGAGTTCTCAAGTTTTAGATAAATTTCGCTAGTTCTAACATTTTCGTTTACTACCTGAGGTAACAAAAGTTAAAAATTGGCAACACTGGTTCAATCGGGGAAAACATTGTGCAAAGAATCGGGGAGACGGGGAGACGCGGAGGCGGGGCGATAGAACGGGACGCAGCTATTCTGTACGTTGGACGGGATCGTAGGTATTATACCTACGGCGCGCGGCGCGGCGATCGGCGCGGTGGGGCGCCGAGTCGCTGCGCCGTGACCGCGGTGCGGTGAGTTCAAACGACTCGCGCTAGGTAGAAATTGAACAGCTGATTTCATGCGTAGTTCTTTAGAGAATTCACACAACCATTGCGTATTTTTTTGTTTTAGCTGTGTTATTTACATTAATGTTATTCTTCATACATAGAATGTAATTATACATTGAAATAGAGGTGTAGGAACTGAAAAAACGAAAAAAAAATTGAAAATTTTCCTGAAAGAATTTTCACTGGAATATGATTCAGAATAAGGAGCTGAATGCACCCTGTTAATTTGTGGAGGGCTGTCCCTTACACCCTGTATATATGGGTATTTATAAATATTTTTATTATATTCAATTTAATTATTTGTTTTATCTGAAAGATATTCATTTATAGTATAGTAACATTTGTTTATAAGATATTTTTTTAATTTATTTACGAATATGTTTAACTTTTTTTCTTCTTTTATTGAGTCGGGTAGTTTGTTGTAAATTTTAATTGACATTACGTAGGGACTTGTAGAATGTAGTTTGAGTTTGGATGTTGGTATATTTAATCTGGATGGGTGTCTGAGTGTGTAGCGTGTTTGGATATCTTCGCGCTTTGTGTAGAATTGTTGATGCTTACGGACAAACTTACAAGTTTCTAGAATGTAAATATTTGGGAGGGTTAAAATATTATGTTTTATGAAATACGGTTTAAATTATTTTGATGAATGAGAAACATATAGCTTTTTAAAACTCGGATGGTTCTTTATTACTATTAAAGAACTTTTATGTGTCTTTAGTTTTTATGTGATAGAACAGCAAAGGAGCAGACGTAAGGCCTGATGGTAAGCTATCAGCGCCGCCCATGGAAAGACGCAACCACGGAGGACTTACGAGTACGTTGCCGACCTTTTGAGGATTAGTTCTGGAGATTTAGGGATAGGAAGAATGGGCCCCCGGTTATGTGGGTTTTGGTTCGTGTGAGCAACATGGCGAAACAAAACACTGTGGTTGTTACACGTCGGTTTTCTGTAAGGCCGTATCATCACTTCGGTCTGGCCGATCCATTCTTACTGCGCTTGATACACGTGTCATATTATGAAGTAAAAAGTACTTTTTCTGCTTCAATTCCCAGTTAGGCTGGGTTTGGTGCTTAGTTTTAATAAACTTTAATTAAATATAATATAATTGAATACTATAAAAGTACTGAAAAGTTCATTTATTTGCTTGTTCGCGCTATTCTATTTGTATTATATCCTAACCTACTAGTTTGAATTGAACTATTCTTTTTGTATTGGATATATTTATCTACGATATAAATGTCACGCTTTAACCAATAGGAACCGACCAGTGACTGGAACCGCTCTCAAGTAGCTAGCTACTCATAACTTTAAGGCAGACATCTGTGGCTTGGTAAAAATGCGATCAATTTTTTTGTTTGACTTTGACACTTTGGCACGGTAAGGTGAAGCACACAAAATGCTATATGTGAACAAAACACAAATTATCTGCAATAAAAAATGTGTCACAATACAATACTAAATTTATTTATGCTACTAGGGAAATAAATAACAACAGATGCTTTAGTGCATATGAACACGCATGTGTGTGTTTCAAAAATTACCTGTATAGAATTGTTGTTGAATGTGTTTTTGTTTATGTTGCCCAATTCCATGCAAACTCGACTTTTTTGCCGATTGAAGTAATGTATGATTAAGTTATAGTGTTATATTTTGAAACTTTAAATACTTATAGTAAGATATTTTTTACCTTTTGTGTGAGGCCTAGTACCAAATTTCTATTACTTAAAAACATAAAACTAAATTTGACTATAAGTCAGATTTTTTACATTTTTTATTATATTTTGCACATATTTTCCAAGAAATATTTATATTTATTATTAAAATGTACAAAACATAGTTTTATATATCATAAAATCTGGATATTAAGGTTTCATAAATTCACGGAAACAAATCAAAAATAAAACGATCTCTCGGTATAACTATCCCCAAAATAGAAAACCGCAAACCGAGTCCTGAAACGGTTATTAATATTCAAGTACCAATACTGTGACTAACGTAAATATTAAAATACTAACCTCTGCCAGCGGCTTTGCCTCCAGTGTCAAAATAAAGAGCAGCTTATACATTATTTTTTTTCAGATTATGTTCAAACTTTGTGCTACATTCGTTCAGATCCATTTACCAGGGGCCCGAGTCTACTATTTTCAAAGTGTTGTCATTCCTACACGATTCCATTGTCATTTTGCTAAAAGTTCGTAATCTGTTAATTCAAAATGGCTGATCATTGGCGTTCGGCGATGTCGTAATAGAATTATAGTACGAGATGTTTGGTAACGAATTATAAACAATAACTGCACATTAATATTCTAAACGTAAATCATTGAATAAAGAAACTGACATTTTTTTATTAATTTACCGCATTATGTCAAACATTCATTTGTCATTATGTACGAGATTACCGTTCTAAAGAATTATTTCAATGAAGTGGCATTGGAAAGTCATAATGACGCTATCGTGTTAGTAGATTACCAAAACTTATCAAAATCAACAATTTTGAAACCAATGATCTGCTATTCTGATACTATTGTAATAGCAGACTCGAGGCCCAGTTAGTATGTGAAAACATTTCACACTAGAATATTGTCCTATATCGTGAGTGCGTTTCACACCAAACCTCTGAAACGTTGTTTCGTGGAGTAATCAAAATTGTGATTATATTGCGGAGCAGCCATTTGTTTTACTTAACCTTTACCTAATGGCAAACCTAATTGATCTTAATGAATACTAGTTTTTGCGCGTGGCTTCGCTCAGGATACCAAATGAAAAGTGACAGAGTTTTCCAGACTATAATCGATCGCTAGGGTTGCGGTTGTATAAGCACCAGAACCAGACCCGAGTGTACGGCGCGTATCGTTCCGCGCGCGCCTCAAAGAGCCAATAGACTACGACAGAGGGGGCCCTATAGGGCTGATGTTCAGCCGGGATTGTGGTTTAAGCGCAATGAGTCACTGCGGCCTCGGCCCAGAGCAGGAGAAGGAACGGGGGGGTTTTTAGTCAGTAAGAGTCTGACACTCTCTCTCGCCTAACGCTGGGTGGGAGAATTCATTCGATGATTTTCCACAGACAAAAAAAAAGTTGCTGTTGTAAGTCCAATAATGTATCGCGCTCTCGGCCGGAGCAGGAGACAGAACGGGGTCATTTTTAGTCAATAAGTGTTTAACTCCTTTTCTTGCCCCACCTGTGGCGAGAGATATCATTTGACGAAATACCCCCATGAAATAAAAGAATAACCAAAATCCATCCATAGTTACAGATTTCACTTTTATAATATTAGTGGGAAATAGTTGCGATAAAGATAGAGATAGCAGGGATTTTACCAAAATATATATCTTACATTTTGCTGTTCATTGTTCAATCATGCGATTCCATAATCGGTTCACGATAGACGAAGACATCTTTCGACTGGAAGGCTTTCTATTTATAAACACTTAGGTAAGAATAGATATAGTATCGAATTTTCTGATCCGATTTAACATTGTTTTCATGTCTGTTATGAGAAGAGACAGGTGACAACATTATATTCTGTAGTTGTAGTTTTAGTACTCTTAATAATGAATTAAGATTTATAGAAAATTTACGAGAGAACTAAAAATAGACACTATTTAGTAGTAAAATAAAATAACCTAGTAGATATAAATTACTTCATTTTTCCACCACTTTTTCTTCTTCACTTCAGTTTCTTCGGTTTAAGTGTGGGAGAGCCATGATTCGGCACGAATGGAGTGATACCACGGCCTCACAGAAAACCGGCGTGAAACAACCACAGCGTTGTGTTTCGCCGTGTGAGTGAGGTTACCGGAGGCCCCATCCTTCCCCTGCCCGTACCTTTCCCCAATCCCTAAATCTCCAAATCCCTAATCCCTAAAAGGTCGGCAACGCACTCGTAACTCCTCCGTTGCGGGTGTCCATGAGCGGCGCTGATTGCTTACCATTAGGTAATCCATCTGCTCGTTTGCCGACTTATTATATTAAAAAAACTCCCATAATTTTTTATCACTGAGAACTAAATATCAGATCTAGCCTTTTTCATGGAACATAGAACGTGTTCAAGAGGTATGCTTTCTGCTTCAAGAGCAATGAGTACTTCAAAATGCGGTTTGGGAGTTATGTAAGAATTTTCTAGGTAGAAATTAAGAAATCAAGGAAACTTTTCCAAGTTATTAATAAGAAATAATATGTTAGACAGTTTCTTAAAGCCGTACTCGGAAATATTTAATGATTACTTTACTTTACTTACTTTGAACAGAGTTAGTTCTCTTAGTGCATATTCGTAACTATCTATATTATTTATATGACGTGCAGTTAGGAATATCTGTCTGAAATGAGTGATGGCACTTGATAAATTCGTATTTTTAATAACTTATAAAAAATGGAAAATAGCGTTTTTCATAGAAATAAAAATCTTGATTTCCATACATACAAGTTTGAGGAGAATATTTTTCATTCTAATGACATAATATTCACTCATGGCTCACTCGCATAGAATTTGTGGAACGACAGGCCTATTCACTGCTCGCAACGACACGACCCATATGATTATGGCGATAAAGCCTTGCTATAATCATAAAGGTTTCCTTCGGGTTCTGTACCGTTCAGCTATTCCCTTTCCCAAAATACTCCTTCTTGACATATTGGTATTGCAACTACAAATCCTATTTCTCCTGTCGCCAACACAACATTTGTAAACGTCAGTATATTAAAAGTAACAACCGTTTCGATATTATTTTCTCGAAAAACGTCAGACATTTTTGTGTAAACCCCCATTTAAGACCCTGCTTTCGTTCAAAAATCATAGCTATCGTGCAAAATGCTTGTAAACTGAAGAAAAATTTCAGAAAGCGTAGAAATACATGTAAAATTCTCTTGGAGCCTTTTACACGTCATGGTACTTCAGAGCTTAATATATGAGTCAGTATTTAAGTTTATTTTACAAGTAAAAACGCTAAGTATTGGTGTGCGAAAATTACTTTGAGACTGAATGCCTTGATTTTGTGTTTCGAAATGTGTTGGTACGTTAAAACGTTTTTCATTTACAGCTGAAAATTAGTTTTTACGTAAAGTGATTTAGGCAGATAAATGAATTGGATAATAAATGAACTAGAAAAATTGCATTTGCTAAACTTTATTCTTTAGTTCAAATTAAATGTATCACATTAGCGTCATATTTTTTCTTTGTCATCAATAAGTTTATTAATTTGTTTGTTGGCATGACTTCGAGTCGTAAATTAAAGACTTCATTGCCTGAGGTGGGCTGAAACTTAATAATACATTCATTTGTTTTATTTTTCTTTATAAACTACAAGTAACTAATAAAAGATATTAAGGTAGGCAAAGCTACGCTATGACGTTAGTATTACAATTATTAGATCCTTCAATAAAATTTGAAAGGTTTATTTTTCTTTTACGTTCTCTATATTATTTAAATCCTAGTCCCTTTTTTTTTTTTTTTTTTTTTGTGAGGGGAAAATCATCAAATGACTTCTCCCGCCCAGGGCCGGGCAGGAGGGAGTGTCAGACTCTTACTGACTAAAAACCCCCCTGTTCCTTCTCCTGTTCTGTGCCGAGGTCGCGGTGCCTCATTGCGCTTACCCCGCAACCCCGGCTGAACATCAGCCCTTTAGGGCCCCATCTGTGGTGGTCTAATGGCTCTTTGAGGCGCGGCGGAACGCTACGCGCCGTACGCTCGGGCCTAGTCCCTTAGGAAATTAATAAAAATTACCTTTGTAATAAAGTTTGAAAATCGTTTTTATTAAATGTAACAATTTAAGTATTGAAAGTTAGTTTCCATTAGCTTAAGACGTTGATTCTGTTGGAGTTTAAATAATTTATGAAGTGGAGATAAATGTTATAAAAATGCCATTGTCATCATCAGCGTGTAACCCCACTGCCTAGCAAAGGCCTTTTTTCACTGAGAAGGTTTAAGTATTAATCACCACGGTTACTCAAGACGAATTGGCGAATTCGGAGTCCAGGTTCCTTCACAATGTTTTCCTTCACCGTTTGTCAGCGGTGTCTAAATAATCATAGAAAGAACATGATCTAACTCGGAAAAAGTCACATTGGTATTTGCCAGGTTTTGAACTCTGCATGAGAAGCGGCCCTCAACCTTCGGGCCACGAATTATACAAATGTATGATACTGATTATGTTGTATACTGAATTTTTCGACTGCGTTGTAGTGAATAACATGTCATAGTTTCTCAGTAATAAGTAGGCTTTAGTAAAAATTAAATTTCCAGAGTCCAGGATTTCTACGCTAGTTTTGATAAATAAGGGAGAATAAATTTGATGGCTGCATAAGAATAAATATAAATAGTTAGACAGAATAAAATCCAAATGTTTTTTGTACAATATCTTGCGACAAACTTCTGCTTACCTTAAAATATATATTTTAGACGGGACGAAATATTTGTTAAATTATACATAACGATTTTCTTCCCAGTTTATATTTATTCGGAGTTAACGAACCAAGCCGAGAAAATGTAAATTTCTCTTCAAAGGTTAGAATTATGTTAAATAGCCTTTTAATGCTAGCTTCATGCAATTTTAATTTAGGCACAATAATGGTCTGTATATTATAATTGGAATTTTGAAATTCAAAACATTTAGAAAATATCTAAGAACAAAAAAAAAAAACAATTCATGATTGGTATCTCTAGGCTGACAAAGAGGTCATCAGTTAGTAGTAGGATTTTATGATCAAATCTTCGATATATGTCGAGATCTTATCTTTTACAAATAAACAAATGTAAACTGAAACTAGAAATTGTCACGTACGCCATGTATTCTGCCAATCAAAGGACAACACAGACGAGGTTTTCAGACGACACTAAGTCAGCTCTAACGAACCAAACAGTATGGAAATTTGGACTGCCTTTGAGGCCATTCTCAAAACGAAACGAGTTTCAATTCGTATTACTCCATTTTCCTTGAGATTTCGGCTTTAATTTTCACATTTTTTGTTGAATCATCGTTTTTTGTTTTGATTTTATTGCACCAGTTTTGATGCCAAATAGTTTTTTTTTGTGAATTAGTTTTCTGGGATACTTCTTGGTAAGCCAAGCTTATATATTTTCAGATTTAGTTACAACTATGAATTGTGTCTCAATTTTATACGATATTGTTAAAACTTGTGAATAATTTAAATATCAGGATTGATTTATTTAATCACATAAGAAAATGATATCGAAGAACTAAGTTGTAAAAAAAACACCCTTAATCCAAAATAGCTATTGTGATTTCTCAGGAACCTCCGAACAAAAAGGTTCCGCTAACACAAAATAATATTTTCCCAGACACAACTACTTACATGCGACAGCAATAAATTACTTCATGTTACACACCAGTGGACCTTACCATCGGTCTGAAGTCGAGACAAATTATACAAAACGAGACGATAATAGGAGTTCAAGGTCACCAGAGATGAAAGGCCAAGAGACAATTGCAAGAAAAATGAGGATCTTTTTTTTGTAATAATTATTTTCGCCAGAATGATTTCTGTTCGAACAAAGGGAATTTGTTGAATTTATTGGAGGAGGTTTTAGGCGCTTAGAAAATCTGTCTGGACACTTTGAAGTTGGGAATTGGCTTGAGTGCTGTGCTATCCTTTTTCGTCTCTCGTCTTATCTTTAACTGTTATCTCAGATAAGTTCAAGGATTTTATCTTTGTTATTTTGATGTATTGTTTTGTGGTTTGGTAAAAATATCCTATATTTTGGTGTGATTCAAGGTAAAACTTAACTAATAGTAAGTGTATTGACAAAGCATGCACGTAAAGTAGGTATTGATCGTCGTCTAGTAAAGCATTGACAGTTGTTAAATTTTCTGTACTAATAGTGAATATCGAATCATGTCTGCCGTATTGCGCATATTCTCAACCGTTATAAAAACTTCCTTTAAATAGAAAAACAATTTTATTGTTCAACGAATAAATTCATACTGTTTACGTACAAACAGAACAATATAATTTCAGCAAACACTTTTTTTTAACGTATTCATTTTCTAGAATATTTATTTTCGCACAATATTAAGTTTAATCTTTCGAAAAATTCAAAAGTCTGCATTTAAATAAAGAATGTGTTTATCACCAGTGTATAAAAGAGTATTTGTTATTCGTGGGATATTTTAAGAAAATAATTTAAATTTAGAAGCATGAAAGCAGCCGCAGAATATAAATTTTTAACGTGTTAAGAACTGTGATAAATAGCAGCACTTGGCACCTGGCACAAGGCATAAACTATCTGCGCCACGTGGATGCTACGAGTTTCTACCATTTACCACAATTACCTACATACTATAGCTACCTAAACAGCTTTAGGTAAATTTAATAAAGCTAGTTCTATTACTGTTCTAAGCGTAGTTGATTTGATAGTATTGTATAAAGCATAGGTAATGTAGAATTTATACTTATATTATAAATGCGAAAGTAACTCTGTCTGTCTTTTCTTCACGCCTAAACTACTGAACCGATTTCTGTGAAATTTGGTACAGACATAGTTTGGAAGTCGAGAAAGGACACAGGATAGTTTTTATACCAAAAACCTGCAGCAAGTCTCTATTCCGAGTCGCGGGCAAAAGCTAGTATTTAAAATATTTTTATATTTAAATATTGTTTCTTTTTTATTTAAATGTATGTAACTTTTCTGTTTATTTTATTTCAAACATGCAAATTATTATACATACATATCAAACCCGAACTCCGAACTGATTTTCTTTATCTGATTATTGAAAAATTAGCCCTTAATCGAATTTATTGGTCTTGCCTCTTCCTCTCTTTTAAGTTTGCATATTTATTTCTTACTTTTGTTCCAGGGATGTCACGTTTGTTAAACACACGGAATGCAATAAATGACTGAGTATCTTTATCTATAAATTTATAATAATGAATCGCAAAATGTGTTGGTAAGTAAGCGCATAACTCAAAACTGCCTGGATCAATTTTTGCTAATTCTTTTTTTAAATGTGCTTAGGGGCTTAGAACATTAGAGGAAAACTTGAGAAAATTAGACATTTTCATCGTGAAGAAAATTTTGACACCCAAACAAATCAGGGACAGGCTGATTGTGGAGCATAAATTTTCTCTTACCAGTTCTATAATATCTATCCACATCCTTAAAATACCTTTGTCTCCCATGAGAACTCAAATATTGTTATTCCATTTTTCCTGCATTCTATTCCCATCGTAATTTATTTGAGGGTCCTCGTTATATGATATTTTCTTCGGCAGATATCTATCATCTGTCATCTCAATGTTCATATCCTTCCTGGCTATATCGTACATCCATCTTTGTTCTCCCGTAATTATGTTAAGAACAATTCTATCTTCTTATTTAGTAATACTGTTGTTATGTACATTTTGTCATTAAATGGATATAAAATGATAGGTTTGTTTATATTGAAATGTTTTCTATATTTATTCACATTGAAGTGTGTGATATTTATAGAAAATTAGCCAGTCCAGCGAACTACGTACTCCCTTAAAACATTGTCAGACCTTTTAAAGCTGCCCTGGACTTCTACAAATATTTCAAGACCAAACTTAGCCAAATCGGTCCAGCCGTTCTCGAGTTTCAACGAGACTCACTTGAATTACTTAAACGAGAACCTCTTATGTTTAAGCCACATGAACACGTAATTAAATCGTTATTTTCAATCAATCTAGTAGGTCTTACAACAAAGTTACTATTCAAACATTAAACTATGTTATTTAAATCTATTGTAGTTCTCTAAAAGTTATAAAGTACTAGCAACAGCACATCAAACATTAAACTATGTTATTTAAATCTATTGTAGTTCTCTAAAAGTTATAAAGTACTAGCTTTTGCCGCGTGGAATAATGACTTCCTGTAGATTTTTGGTTTAAAAACTATCCGCTCTCTTTCTCGAGTTCCAAACTATGTCTGTACCAAATTTTACACAAGTGGGTTCAGTAGTTTAGGCGTGAAGAAAAGACAGACAGACAGACAGAGTTACTTTCACATTTATAATATTAGTTTGGATTAAACTTTGCCTTTTTTCATGTTTGCTTATTTGGTGTCTTATCAAAACAACTCCTCTTCAATGTTAGTTAAATTGATAAACTTGAAATCCGGATGACAAAAGTTAAATTGTAAAAGCATTGCACAAAACGAATTTACCCTTTGTGTTATTTCTTGTTTTTTTTTTATTATTATCAGACCCTTTATTTCAGCTATTTTTTTCTGTAATTTAACAAATAATAAAATAATTTTCTATTTGAAAGAGAGTCGTGGAAGATCTACCTTTAGAATATATTACTATATTATTTAATGGATGTTATTATAAATTATCTTTGGGATTGGGCCTCCGTCCGCATTGGATATACCAAATTAAATATATTCGCATTTGAAACGTAGGATAGTCTAGTTGAATTTTCTCATCGTTTGTACTGCTCTGTGGTTTCATATTCCTCTCTGATGCAATAACCGCGACTGAGTGAACGCCACAGAAATGCAGATGCAAGTGCCAATCCCAGTCAAGGGTAACTGACAGTCGATTAATTTCCGTCTCTGACAAGAAATCCGCACCAGGTACGTTTACGGACGTCCGGTTCCAATATCCGATGACGTATCGATTACCTTAATATTGTTACCGCTTTAAGATAAAGCAACTTAAAGCTGGTTCACGAAATCTGGATTATCAAATTCTTTGTAAAGTTATACTAACCTACTAACCACTTAATAGTTAACCACCCAAAAAGGCTAACGCACTTGAAACTCTTTTGGTGTTGCAGGTGTTTATTAGTGTCATCCAGGGCTTTGCAAGTAATCTGTATGTTCGTTTACCTTCCTGATCAATAAAAAAAATAGTAGGTGAATGTTTAAACTGGCGAACTAACACCCGGTTTCTGAAAGGCTTGTCAACGCTAAAATTAACTAATCTCCTGTTAAATCTCTTGTCAAGTCATCTGATTGGTTGTTGATAATTCAGTCAACCAATCAGATGACTTGACAACAGATTAAATTGATTTTAACATTGATCGGCCTTTCGGAAACCGGGTGTTAGACTTTAAAATTGGAAGTTTGGTAGTAAGAACATATTAAAATTATTATAATTGTATAGAAGCTAACCTAGCTTAGTTCATAAAAAGTAACTTAAAAATGAATCATAAATACAAGAGAAAGTAAGTACAATATCCCTTACTCATGTCTGACGTCTGAAAACAAACTGTCACTCCCAGATTTTATTGCCAAAAAACGAACAGACAAACAAACAAGGTAGTGTGTTGACAACGCTCGATAAATTGGAACGAGACTCCACTGACGTAAACATTGACACTCTTTGCCTTAAAGAAGTGGATCCCAGTCACGAAACTTTACATAAAGGATTTTCGAGTCGGATTAGCCGGAGACTTCTTCCGTTCAGAAATATGTTACTTAAACTTTAAGATTGATTTTGTCTCTGTTCATACGAGAAGGAATATTATGTCTTTAATGTCATATCTTCAGGGTTTTTAACATATTATAATAGTTTCTGATAGTAGTTTATGTTTTATTACAGACTAAAATCTAAACAATTTACAATTCATTCAGAACTATTCAGTAGTTTTTACGTGAAAGAGTTACAAATATGCTAGACAAGAATAATATGATAAAAATCGCTCATAGTAAAAATTTGATATGCTTTATAAAGTGTACATCCTTGACAAAGGCAATGTCTTTAATATAATGTTGTAAAGCAATGAAGTTCCTTGTTGAGAAATGAATATAATTTTTATTCTACACTCACGTGCAACGTCAGTAACGTCAGCATGACACCATGTAATGCAGAAAAACCTTGCCTTTGGTGAATGGGTTGATCCTATCAAAAAAAAAAACAACTTGAAACAACGACAGGTGTGTACGTGTTTCACCCATTTCCCAAATTCTCAAACCTCTAACACCACTACACTTGCAACTTCTTTGTTGTTGTAGGTGGTAATGGGCGGTGTCAATTGCTTCCCACCAGTAATTCGTTTGCTTGTATTTATGACATTAATTATATCATCAACTTATAAACGCTCACTGCTGATCAAAGAACCTTCTCACGTGGGGAAAGTTTAAAGATTAATCAGTACTGGCCATGCCTAAAAAGGGTCTTTACTACCTGGGCCTCAGCCTAGAGCAGGAGAAGGAACAGGAGGTTTTTAGTCAGTCAGAGTCTGACAATCTCTCTCGCCCCACCCTGTACAAAATAAGTCATAATAATATGATTATTTTACCCTCACAAAAAATAAAACATTTTGCCTAACCACTTATTTAACACGGAACCATTAGTTCTTCCATAATCCAGTGTATTTAAACTCAATCGTTTAAATCCACAATACCACTGAATACTTCATCAGTTGAATACTCAATATGTATAATTAATTACCTCCTGGGTGGTGCCGGCAATCTGTTAGGATTAGTTTGCCAACAGTTTGTCAATGTCAGTTGCAAGTTACCAACTAACTTGAACTAGTATCGCGGTGATTGTTGATGTCAAATGTTCTGCTCGTCATCGTTTGAATGGGGGACACTTGCACTGTTCATATTTCGCAGTAATTGCTTCGATCCGTTTTGGTGTTGTTTCAAGGTTACGTGTGTGTGTTTGTGTGTTTTGTTGCACATTTTGTCGAATGTCGAAGGATGACTATATAATTTAGGAGTATGTATATACACATTTCTGGGTGGTTAATTTATAACTAAATACTAGAATTGGTTTTAATAACTTTATTGATATTTTATACTTTACCACTTTAAGTGTCCAATTGAAAAAAAAAAACTTTTTTTTAAAATGTAGAGATAACATTTATATTCCTAAAGAAAGTTAAGCCTGTTATTCATTTCATCTTCTCAAAGTGACACAATCATCCTGGCTGTGCTCAAGGCCCAGTTTCTCGTTTTTATTTAAAAACATTTTCTTTAGCTTCTTCGTCAGAATTTAATTAAATTATAATAACTTATTTACGGTTAGCTAAGTTCACTTAAATATGGCTGAAACTGAAATTACTAAGTCACACAATGTCTGTTTTAGTTTAAAACTCATTTCGAACGTTTTCATATAAAAGCGACTTTTTCGGGGTCTAATAAAAGAGTTAATAAAAGAGAAAAAAATAATCGGCCCTTTCTGTTGTACTTTGCGTAGACTTTTAATGAAAAATTTCTGTCAGTCTTTAATATTTAATAAATTTCTATAACGGTTTGTACACAAAAGTATTATTTGCCACAATTGAATACTTCAATTGCCTTGTGTATTCTTTACATACCTAATATCTTTCTATAATTAAAATTTTGAATTTTATCCATTCAGAAATCAAAATACTCAAAATGAAACAAAACAGTAATTATATCTTCTTACACAATACATTTACTCTTTTCTTCAAAATAATACAATAACGCTGATGCCAGAAGCGCAATGAGTATCAAAAGTATCGGAAATTTCTCAAAGCCCTTTATTTTAATAACACCTATTTAGGGGATCGTTCGACCCAAAAGGATTTTGTTTATAGCCCATTAATGAATTTCGTTCAAGAATCATTGCGAACAGACCTTTCATACCTTAATTTGTAAAGGTATTCGATATTAAGCGGTGATCGTCTTTTGTATGCCGGGCCCGCATTGTTTGTGGTAAGCGAATCCCTAGCTAAGTTTTGCTTAAGCAAACGACTTTTCGGATCATACGTATTACGTGGAAATGGGTTTTGAATTTTTATAGCTTTATCGCTTCATTTGTTTAGAGTATCGGGATACAGGAAAATGCCGGAGTAAGTGGTTAAGGAAATCTTTATTGAGGTCTTCGTAGACATTTTTCAAGTAATTGTTGCTGCTATGATAGTAAGAAACTTTCATAAAATTGAATTTGCGGAAAAAATTATTAGCGGGTGGTATGCGAAATATGCTAGATCCAAGCGCAGAAATAATCTCAAACAACGTTTGTGAATAAGAAGCCTAAGGCCCAGAAGAGGCCCAAATCTTCATTTAACATAATACTGCCAATTTTTCTTAGACAGTTCCGATCGATTTTGATTTCGATCGTAAGCAATCGAATCTGGACGTGATCACCCGCAAATCCATCCTATGGGGGTTCTTAGTGATTTGGATGGATACTTTTGAGTAAAACGGAAGCATTGTTTCAGGCCGGTATGCTGCAAGGCCATGTTATCATTTTGGTCAAGACGACCCATTCGTTCCGAAGCACGACTCTGGTAAACTTAAAACTTTGCAAAACAGAAACTGAATATTTATCGTTCAATACGTTTTTTTCCTATGCACGCGTTATAGACTTACGTATTCTATTCACCAAGATAATCTGTTGAAAGCCACTAACCTGATCGGATCCCAAAAAATCCTATATCAAATCCTTGAATCTAATGGAATATGATGCAGTGATTCCGAAGTTTCCCTTCGCGTCAAAACCACGCCATGATGGATGATCCGTCCATTCATAATGTTATTAGTTCAATTGTAACGTGAGGGTCGATGAATTAATTTGTGGAGTTCCTCCTATATCGATGATGTAGTCGTTTTTCGTATAATATTTCATTCTAGTTTTACTTGTGTGGGTTAAATTGGGTTAGTTTCAAACAAGATATAGTTTTTACAAGTTTACGAGTAGCTTAGATAGGGTCAGTCAATTTAGGCAGTTTTTGGTCCTGAATGAGATTCTTGATCTTGAGTTAGACATGCTTTAGTGACTGACAAATGTAACTTGACTAGAATAAGACTGTATTTGTAAGGATTATTCCATCGCCTTTTATTGGTTACTTTTTGATCGACGCAAATCATCAAATGTCTTATTGCGCCCTGATCGATGCGAGAGGGAGTGTCAGACTGTTACAAACTAAAAACCAATCCGTTCTTCTCCTGCTCCGGATCGGGGCCACAGTACATTATTGCGTTTGCATCCGCAAACCCAGCTGAATGGTTGCTTAACTTTCCTAAAGTCCTAAGCTTTTATAACAAAATCATGACTAATGGTTATTTAAGTAAAACGTCTCTGAGTTTGGCAGTACATCAATAAGATCTCATTTAATCTACCTGGTCATCTTATCTAATTCACAAGGTATCGCAAAATTTATCGATACTGCTGGCCTAAATTTAAACAAAATAATGTCAAATTAAAACTCCAGAGTAATCCACCCTATTATAATGAAAACAATTTGACTTTAATAGAGTCACTCAAAGGCTGACAAGTCCCGATGTACTTAAACTGTACTTAGCAGCAATTTTGTCTGTCCATTAAGAAGTTTTGGATTGTAAATGATTCTCCATTTACACTGTTAGCAAAATCACTCTTTGAGTATTGTTGTCTTAAGTTTGAAGGTCATTGGTTTATTTTTTGTTACAGGTACGGAATTTCGTGTTGGTCCTCAGTGCGACCATTCTAAGGAGCGAAGGTCAATTCTGGAGGTAAAGTATTGCTTAGTCTTTTTGTTTCTATACATTCTTTGGAGTTTCATGCTCATTCTTTGCCATTGGGATCTATATTTTGGAACAAGAGATCTATAGAACTGACCGATAGATTGACATTTTTTATCTTGAAATCGTTGTTTAACGTTTAAAAGAGCTAACAATGTCCCAATTGAAATTATACGCTTTTATACGTAGCTTGAAGAGTTGTGTTTTGCCGTGTGAGTGAGGTTACCGGAGGTCCGATCTTTCCCCTACCCCAATCCGTTCCCTTTCCCAAAATCTCCAAATTCCTAATCCCTAAAAGGTCGACAACGCACTCGGCACGCTCGCACGCACGGGCGACGCTGATTGCTTACCATCATGTAATCCCTTTGCTCGTTTGCCGACCTATCACATAAAAAAGCTAGTGTATTTTACCGTGTAATTGATATTTTAATTACTTTAAATAAAATTATTTTCTTTATTGATAATAATATTTTAATGGAATTTTATAATTTCTTTGACAAATATCAATGGAAATTTTAATTATTACTGTATTAATAGCATTTCACAATTTAAAACTACTAAGTGGTTTTAATTACATAAATTCATTATTACAAGTAATGTATATTCAAAATTCCTGTTTATAGTTTAACCAGCTTAACAGTTTGGTTTATTTTATTTTATTCAACACAAACACTTAAACCCAAAAACCATTAATTATAATTAATCGGTTTTGTGTTAATTACATATAAAAAGAAAACCAACACGAAATAATCATATTGAAATCAGTGTGGGAGAGCCATGCTTCGACACGAATGAGTCGGCTCGACCGGAGTGATACCACGGCCTCACAAGTGGGTTTATATAACGTATAATTTTTTTGATAGCACTAATGAAGGATTTAATTATAAAAAAATGAGGTTACCGGAGGCCCAATCCTCCCTCTCCCCAAATCCCTCCCCAATCCCTAAATCTCCCAAATCCCCAATCCCTAAATCCCCGAAAGGTCGGCTACGCACTCGTAACTTCTCTCTTGTTGCGGGTGTCCATGAGCGGCGCTGATTGCTTACCATCAGGTAATACGTCTGCTCGTTTGCCGACCTATCATAAAAATGTGAGTATGGTAAAAAAAATATAAAATTTCCATTAGCTGGTCTAATACAAAAAAACTAGACACACATAGATATTTTTCTTAAATTTGTGTGAAAAAAAGTTTCCTTGAAAAAGTTTATTTTTTTTACTTAAAATTTATTCATGAAACAAATAAAAAAATCTGGAACAAAACATTACTCTAAAAAAATTACGTTTGTAATAAAATACCTTATTTGAAAGAAATAAAATAGAAGCGATAAAATCTCTCGCATTTCCATTAAATGAAAAGAAAAAGAGATCAGCTTGCCTGCATGTAATAAAGTCCAAGTATTCCTTGTACACTATTACCCTCTCACTTGAATGCGAGCGTTATTAAAACATCTTGAAAAACAAGCCTTAGCTTGGAGAATGATATTACTCTACAAATATTAAGTGAAGAGACAGAGAAATTATTTGTAAGGGAAATTAAATGCATTCACATTTACATTGTTTTGTTAACTTGAAAGTAAATGGTCCAACGTATTATTGTTGAATAAAAGGTTCTTAGTACGATTCTAAGAACCAATGTAATATGATAGAAGCCAGGTAACATGTAAGGGTATTATTAGTAGTATTTGGGTAGATCGCCGACCGCCCGACCAAAACCAGACCCGAGCGTACGGCGTGTAGGTTGGTCCCTTGAAGAAGAATCAGGGTGATATTTAGTCAGTAAAAGTCTAACACGACCTCTAATCCCACCCAGAGCCAAAGAAATCATTTGGTGATTTATTCACATTAAGAAAACAGCTGTAACCGTGCTGGCTTGACAAGCCAAATTAACCTCCAATTACATGAACCAAGAATAACAAACTTCTGAGTGCCATCTTCATCACGACAATTTAATTAGGAAGACATAAAGATTAAAGTGCCATAGCGGCATACATTTAAAAACGATTCAGGACAAACTATGAGTCAAGTCCAATCATCTGACCGTTAACTTTGCTTTTATGCTAATATAATGAAACGGAGTCAGGCTGACTGCGGAACTTTCTTAATATAATCCAAAAGTCAAACAGTAGAGCGTACCCCGTTTATAATTTTAGGCAACGATAGCTCTGCCCTTTCTAGTAATTCGATAACTTCTGTATCAATTTAATATTTGGTTTTCTAAGTCAAAAATTCTGGAACGCGGATCATTTACGAACGCTTCCATTTAAATAATGCTACGTAGCATGATGACCTCGAATCAACTTCATTAAAATTTGTAGAATTTTTATGTCACTGAGCAGACGCAAATGGTAATCTAAAGCTGGTGAAAATCTTAGGAAAATCTCTAAAAATGTTGTTGATTTTGATGAATTACGAGAAGAATTCTGATATGATGTGATTACAAATAAATCATTTTAATTTTAATTTGAATAAATATACTTTGCTTACCTCATTGGGCGACAAAAAGAGTGACGTAACATTTATTGAAAATTTTATTTTATTTACCTCTCGCGTCGTGTTTACCGTCAGCCAATACAACGTATTTAATCTCATCGCGAAGGTTCTTTAAAGCGTTTTCATTGAATATTGCAGACACTTCAATCAATTGTATACAATTCACTGATTTAAATAAAACAAAGAGCGGTATAATTAACGGATCTATTAAGTACTGCCTTAATTAACTTTTGCTGTGTACACAGTTATTGTACTATAAATCCTGGTGAGTGGTTGAAATTAATAAGTACTTTCGAAACAGCCTGTGTTCAAGTACCCTTCAATTAATTTGTACCTTTTTGATGATCAACTTCAAGACTGCTAGGTTACTCATTACTAAGCGTCTGGATGTTTTGTAAAGGTAAACCTAATTTAGGTGAAACTTTTAACAATTAGGAAAGGCCTTAGTCGTTTGAATTAAGTGTAAAACTTTTTACTTATCTTCATTTTGACGAAAGTATTGTTGTAAAATGTGATGAGCAATTCGTTTTTTTATTTTATTTTTCAGTGTATATAATGTCTTACGATTACAGTTCAGGATTTGTGTAGGCTACAAATTTGACGGATATGGAAGTTAGAGTTCGGGGATACATATATTGGTCGATTGAAGCAATTTAAAACTATTTAGATGGCGTGAGAACAATGAGATCATTGCCAGAAATAAGATAGATGAAAGAGTATTTCTGAATATCCTTTATAAAAATAGCCATAGCTATCGAACCACAGATTCCCCCTTATCTATCGTTTTGAACAAAACAAATTACATTTACATAAACCCGATGGTAGCATTCAGTCAGTACCGTAGCCAACCTCATCGATAACATGGGAGCCCTCAAAACCCATTATAATTTTATAACCTTTGTTTATAACGTTGAACAAACAAGGTCAGGGAATGTCGCTGCTAATAAATCAGGAAAAGGAAGGGGGATCTGATGAATGTTATTGCAACATTTTCAACTTTCAATTTCTTTAACAACTTGTTTACTTTAGCGGTTTTGTGAACTGTTGTGGTGTTTACCGTGAATGGGAGAGTCGTAGTAATTGTTTTCATTTTGTTATTTGTCGGATTTTAAGTGTATTGGAATGGTTTTTGGGAAAAAGTCTGTGAGGGAAGCGTTCAGATTTTTGCATAATGAAGCTTTTAAATTTGATTAACGTTTATTATTAAACTAGCTTTTGCCCACGACTCCGTTCGCGTACAATAGTGATTTCCTGCAGATTATTGGTATAAAAACTGACCTATTCTCGAGTTCCAAACTATGTCTGTACCAAATTTTACAGAAATCGGTTCAGTAGTTTAGGCGTGAAGAAAAGACAGACAGACAGACGGACAGAGTTACTTTTGCATTTCTCAATATTAAGTTTGGAAGACAAAAAAATCAACGCCTAATTAATTTTTAACCAATTCAAAATTAAATGGAATCTATTGTTTTAATAACAATGCAATCTAAGAAAAAAGGTTCCTTCTATGCAAAAACGTCTAATCTTCCCGCTATCTTTTGTAGATAGAACCACGAATCTAATTTGTTGTAAGGATCTTCGTAAGATCAATCAATCACGGTGACAAAGCGCGGACTCTGTCGTCGGTGGCGAAGTTTTGTCGATTTTACTCGATTAGCCAGTTTTGGAGAAGCGAATTGTTAAACGGCGTCTCTTGACAGATTGTTTCTGGCGAAGCTTGGCTGCTAACAGATTTTTACTTGTACATTTTCAACATCACTGTGTCGTGTAGAATTATTTGTTGTGATAGTTAATTACAATGATATGAATGAAATTATTCATAGAAAATTAATATAAATAGCTCCCCTTGTTCCATGCCATATCCTTTTGCCCTACAACGTTTTAGTTTCGTACATTTTCTAATTTATAACGCCGATGGACACTCGTGTAGTCAGGATTAGGATTAGTTAAATTTAGGTCTTGGAAAGGAATGGGGTAAGGAGAGGACTGCCTATTCTTCCACTCGCATGGCGAACAACGTCGTGGTTGTTTCAAGGCGGATTTCTGTGAGGCTATGGTAGCACTCCAGTCAAGCCGATCCATTAATGCTGAAACTTGGCTCTCTCACTCCTCATTCCCTTTTACTCTATACTGGTTTCTACACTAAATAGAGGTATATATAAACTGTTTTATGAACACTGCACTCAAAGCCATGCAATAGCATCAGCACAAAGTTGAAGTTCCAACAATCTATTAGTTCGCACAATCACAACTACCCCGGACCATTTCATTGTCTAGGTTAACTGTATTGTCTCGTCTACGGCTGCTAAAACTTTTAATTTATCGGTAGCGTCTAACGTCTATAAATAACAACAAAAGTTAACCATTCGAAAACTATCTCTGTTCTCGTCAACACAAAAACTTATTTTGCTAAAACCAGAAACTCATTTAGGTATTCTAGTTTTACATGAACTAATTACGTGATTTGTAACTTGATATAGGTTGATTGAATTATTGGTCTAATGGTAACGATCCATAGACTTGAAATGTTGGAAGTAGTTTCTAGGAAGGGCAGATGTTTTGTTTCTACATAAAATTCTAAACCCACAAAAATGGAATGAAACCCATGAAAATGGTCCAAAACATTGTTGTTAAATGGACAATTCCATACTTTTGTATCGCGTTTAAAATAAATGAAGGAGCAATTAGTTTAAGACACATTCCAAAGTACATTCATTACAGTAAAGTCCTCTAAAGTTCTAAATCCAAACAGTCTACCTCCACGACCTTAGCAATCTACAGTATAATAAATCACTCGAAAATGCTGATGGAATTGACAAACGATCTATTTTAAATGCAAACAAATCAACTGTAGACCGAATCGATATTAATGACAATTTTATTGAAATAGATAACGAAATAAAAAATAGTATAGATGAACAGAAAGTTCTAGAACGATCAATTTGTTCGCACAATCATGTGCAATCGAGAAGCATCGGCGTAGAAACTCGACGGCGGTATTGTTCACCCGACGATTGTTTGAAGTTGTCCCTGTGTGAGCAAAGGAAAGTTTTAGTTAGTCCATATAGTTCTAATGTCTTATCTATACGCTGTGTTGTGTTCAGGTGAGCTGTGAATTGATGTATTTGTTCACAGGAATATTTTTACTACTCTACTCTTTTCATTAGTCCTATTAGAGGTGTGTAATATGGACTATAAATAGACTCATAAATAATACTTTTATAACAAATCAAATCTAGAAAAATAATTGATTTGGAATAGTAAAAAATATGTTTTATTCTCCATATAAGTACTAAAAATATGATATTATATAATTTACGTGATAGTTTTGTGAGGTAAAGAAAACAATTACGTTTACGCTAAAAACTTTCTCCAAAACGCAAACTTATCAAATTCTTCACTTAAAGATGACGACCAAGTGCGAAACACATTAGAACTTATAATTAAATAGAACTCATTACAATTCATTCTTCATGAAATTCCGCACAAAACTCCAAACATAATTGAAATACTCAGTACACAAAGCGTAATGAAAACAAAAATTCAAAGTTCGTTAAATTACTCAACGTTAGACTAGGCTTATACAGATGTCGAGAGCTTTACCCTTCCTGTTGACGAATTGAGCAAGTTAAGATTAAGACAACTGCCTCTTCATGCTAAGCAGCGGGACAAATTAGCACCAACTAAAATATCCTTGGCTGTAATTAAACTGGATCTCAAAATGTATGACATTAAATTTGAATAGGTAATTCTGTTGCTGACTTACTAGCCTCCTTCGGTGTAAATATCAAGGCCTGGGTTCCTTGTGTTTTCATTGCCCCGAAATCATCTGTGGGCTTTTTCATCTGTACAATTTATTAGGGTTCCAGTGAAACACGGCTGGCATAGAAAGTGAGTATTTATTGTAAGGTCGTCTTTTCTGATCATTATTTTGTTTCTTAGTTTTTTTATTTATACAAGACAATTTAGGGCTTTCTTTGCTTTCATTAACTTGGGGAATGTAAAGCATTCCCTTCCCTTCCCTTGTATGCTGAGGAGCCAGTTCTTTCGGGCACTTCATTTCTTGTCTAAGAATTCAATAATATAATTTTTAACAAAAAAAAAAACAGACTTCAAAAGTAAACTAAAAAGCAAAAAATAAATTTACTTTGTTCAAAGTAATACACACTTTCATTTAGTTAAATAGAAAACAATATTTAATAACTATTTTATAATCTTAAAGTCGGTGCCAAGTAAAACTACAACCGTGTAAAGATATTACTTACATACCTCTTGCTAATTTGATGATTAGTAGGTACCGATCAATATATTTTTCATATAGTGTTGTTGTTTGGTATATAGCATTTACTTGGCACCGACTTCAAAATTATAAAATAGTTATTAAATATTGTTTTCTATTTAACTAAATGAAAGTGTGTATTACTTTGAACAAAGTAAATTTATTTTTTGCTTTTTAGTTTATTTTTGAAGTCGGTTTTTTTTTGTTAAAAATTATTTTATTTCACCATTTTAAGTGTTAGGCAGAGAAAGCTAGGATGCTTCTTAAAAGAGCAGACGACGGCTACTTGAGACCGAAAATCACAGTAATGGCAGTCCTGAGTTAGTCAGCTTTCAGTGCCGTAAATCGTTGAGGAATTCCCGCGAATGTCAATGACCTCCATTATCAGGTATACTGCAGACCTTCATTATACATAATCCATATAGGTGCAAAGTTCTCATCAATATAAATGAATTAAGTCCAAACACGAGGTAGTTACTGTAAACCGGTCAGGATTTCCCTGAGCTGTCCATCGTTCTCAACATCAGACCCTTAATGACAGTCACGACCAATCTTGGTGCAAAGTGCTCACCAATACGAATCATTCATCCTAAATCAAATCAAATCAAATCAAATCAAATCAAATTCTTTATTTCAAATAGACCAAAAAAGGCACTTTTGAACGTCAAGCAAAAAAGATATCATAAGGTTTAACTTTATGTGTCAGTCTGTCCGTCTGTCCTCTAGTGAAGCTATTTGCTCGTTCCAAAGTGTAGATTCCTATGGAGAAGAACGAGCAAGAAACTCCATGGTTACTCTTTTTCAATCACTTTTTACAATACATTGTTACATAATTTAGATAGCTCCATTATGTGAGAACAGTGTAACACTAGGTGTTTAACCAAAGTATCCGAAAAAGAAATAACCCTCAGGGACAGCAACTTTAGACAGTCTCGAGTTGACCAGTCCCAATAGGCGGCGTCCGTTCACGAACATGACACGTACACCAGCACCGCCCAACTCAACCATATTATAGGGAACCGAGCGGTCCAGTGCCCGTGCCACCGCCAATGAGACTCCTGAGTGAGCATGACAACTCCCAACTGACACAAGTACCAATATACTAGAAGTCTATAAGTCTAACTCAATTATAATAAGTTACAGGGCTCTCACATTTACAAAAATCCAGTTTATCAACAATCAACAACATGGTGAATAATTTAATAATTGAGATCAAAATTCCTCTTAACCTTAACAATTTTTATCCTGTGCAGTCAAACCAGCCACCCTCCAAGCATTTTTATCTTCTATATAATCATTTAGTTTGTAGTATGCTTTCCTACATAATACTTTCTTTATACATAATTTAAATTTACTTTCATTAAGATTTTGTATTTCAGTTGGGATTTTATTATAACATTTAACACATAATCCCATGAACGACTTATGCACTTTTGCTAATCTAAATAAAGGCTGACTTAATCTATTTCTATGTCTAGTAAGATAGTCATGCTTGTCAGATACTTTTACAAATAGCTGTAGGTTTTTCCTAACATACATAATGTTTTCATAAATATATTGACATGGTACGGTCATAATGTTGATCTCCTTAAACTTTTCTCTGAGAGATTCGCGACGACCTAAGTTATAGATAGCTCTGACTGCACGCTTTTGTAAGATAAAGATAGACTCAACGTCGGATGCCTGTCCCCACAACAGAATTCCATACGACATGATGCTGTGAAAGTAGCTAAAGTACACTAGTCGTGCCGTGCCTACGTCGGTTAGCTGACGGATCTTCCAGACAGCATAAGCTGCCGAGCTCAACCGCCCTGCTAAAGATCTAATGTGGGGCCCCCATTGCAGCTTGTCGTCTACAGTAATCCCCAAGAATGTGGTCTCCTTTACAAATTCCAGTTTCTGACCATTTAATAATATATCATCGCATACGTTACTTTTAACATTTGGCAAAATAAATCTAATACATTTCGTCTTTTTATCATTAAGTACTAAGTTGTTTTTTATGAACCAATTATGAACTTTCGTTAAGGCATTATTCACTTCGTCATAGTTATTTGATCGTCTATTTAATTTAAAAATCAAGGATGTGTCATCAGCGAATAATACCATATGCGGTTCACTTTGGAATAAATGGGGCAGGTCATTGACATAAACCAAAAATAGGAATGGACCCAATATTGAGCCCTGCGGTACGCCCATAGATACGCTAGCACCCTGGGAGTTTACTCTGTTTACTTGTACTGTAAGAAGTCTTTCTAGAAGGTATGATTTTAATAAATTTAGGGATACCCCCCGAATGCCGTAGTGTTGCAGCTTCAGTAATAGCGTTTCGTGCTCAACACAGTCAAAAGCCTTCGAAAGATCGCAAAATATTCCGATGGCATCCTGTGCTTTTTCCCACGATTTGAAAACTTGTTTTATAAGCGATACTCCTGCGTCCGTAGTGCAACGTCCCTTAGTGAACCCGTATTGTTGGTCATGGAAAATAGAATTCGCGTTAAAGTGACGCAGTGTTTGAGTAAGTATCAACTTTTCAAACACTTTACTGAGCACTGGCAAAATAGAGACCGGCCTATAGTTATTGCGTTCTGTGCTATCACCTGATTTAAGTAATGGAACTACTTTACTATGTTTCATTAAATCCGGGAAAACCCCTTGATCTACACTTTTATTAAAAATTAAAGTTAAGTAAGGCGCTATAGTCTCTAAACACAAGGCAACTACTCCAAATAATCAAGGAGATCCCTCGACTGCCTCCCGGCTCCATCAATCAAATCAAATCAAATCAAAATCATTTATTCCAAATAAACCATAAATAGGTACTTTTGAAACGTCAAAATAGAATAGTAGTCTGTCAGTCTGTTCGTCAGTGAAGCTAGGTGCTCGTTCCAAATTGTAGTTTCGAATGGAGAAGAACGAGCAAGAAACTCCATCGTTACTCTTTTAAAAAAAAAAATTGTTTTACAATTCATAAATAATACATTTTTTATACATTACTGTACCCCTATGTGAGAACAATGCAGAGACAAGTTGTTAATAAAAAGGAACAAATGATGGTCTATCTAATCTATCATTAAAATTTTAATCCTTTGTTGTCTCGAACATGGCGCTCACATATGCGTACTCACAATCCAAAAGAATGCTTCTATATAAACTCATTCAAGGTTTCATTAATTTTGAGAATTTCAATAACTACTGACTACATTATTTGAGTATTGTCCAGTGGAGCCGAACCAACATGATGCCAGGCATTCTTGTCCTCAATATAATCTGAAAGTTTGTAGTATGCCTGTCTACATAATTCGCGTTTAATATAAGTTTTAAATTTTCGTTCATTAAGATTTAATACACTTCTTGGAATTTTATTGTAACAATTTACACAGAACCCCATAAAGGATTTCTGTACTTTGGACAAACGGAATCGTGGCACAGCCAGCCTATCTTTGCCTCTTGTATTAAAATTATGTCTATCGCTTCTTTTTTCAAATAATTGCAAATTTTTCCTTACGTACATAATGTTTTCATATATAAACTGACAAGGTACCGTTAGGATATTTATCGTTTTAAATAGTTCTCTCAGAGATTCACGAGGGGGCAAGTTATATATCGCTCGGATAGCCCGCTTTTGCAAAATAAATATTGAATCTACTTCCGCAGCTCGACCCCACAGCAAAATTCCGTACGACATAATGCTGTGAAAATAGCTAAAATAAACAAGCCTTGCTGTGTTCACGTCTGTGAGCTGTCTAATCTGTCTAACTGCAAAAACAGCTGAGCTCAGTCTTCCCGAAAGCGTCTTTATGTGGGAACCCCATTGAAGTTTATTGTCTAGCGTAATACCTAGGAACATAGTCTCGTTAACAAATTCTAACTTTTGCCCATTTAAAATTATGTCACAATCATTACTGTGTACGTTGGGCAAGCTAAATTTAATACATTTTGTTTTTTTATCGTTAAGTGCTAAATTATTGACTGTAAACCAATTATGAACTTGATGAATGGATCTGTTTACTTCGTCAAAATTATTAACACGTCGACCTATTCTAAAAATTAATGATGTATGATCTGCAAACAGCACCATTCTTGGCTCACTTTTAAATAAAAATGACAAGTCATTAACATACACCAAGAAGAGAAACGGACCCAAAATTGAACCTTGCGGTACGCCAATTCTTATCTCAGAGCCCCGTGAGTTAGAACCACCTACATGAACTCTCAGCTGCCTATCCTCTAAATATGACTTTAGTAGACGGAGTGCAGTATGTCTAATCCCGTAATGATCTAATTTCAGCAAGAGTGTTTCATGATCAACGCAATCGAACGCCTTTGAGAGGTCGCAAAAGACACCAACAGCATCCTGTGCTTCCTCCCAAGCACCGAATACCTCCTTTATCAAAGTGACACCGGCGTCAGTTGTACAACGACCTTTAGTGAAACCGTATTGTTGGTGATGGAAGATGGCATGTTTTTCAAAGTGATGAAGCATCCGAGATAGCATTAACTTTTCAAACACTTTGCTAAGAACCGGCAGAACAGACACAGGCCTATAGTTGTTTGGTTCCTTAGTGTCACCATTTTTGAATAATGGAATAACTTTACTGTATTTCATTAGTTCGGGAAGACACCGTCATCTATACTTTTATTGAAAATCAAAGCCAGATACGGCGCTAAAGTTCGGATAAGTGATCCGCATACTTTCACCGATAGTCCCCAAAGGTCCTCAGTTGATTTGATCTTGATTTCTTTAAAAACCTTTATTATCTCTAAAGGATTGGTATAAGGAAAACTAAAATCGTCTTTGCATGATTTGACATTTTCTCTAAGCAGAGTTACCGATAGTCTGGCTGATGATTCTAAATGAGCAGTTGTTGTGACAGGTATCATCACAATTTACTGCTTAACTTCATTGTAATCCATAGAGGTGCAAAGTTTTCATTGATATAAAGGAATGAAGTCCAAACATGAGGTAGTTACTGTAAACCGTTCAGGAGTTCCCTGAGCTGTACATCGTTCTCATCATCAGACCCTTAATGACAGTCACGATCAATCTTGGTGCAAAGTACTCACCAATACGAATCATTCAAGCCCAAACACAAGGCAACTACTCCAAATAGTCAAGGAGATCCCTCGACTGTCTTCCGGCTCCATCATTAGGTCGGGTTCGAACATCAGCAAGTTGTAAATTTGTCAAAAGCCTACTAAAACCATATGCAAAAGCACCACTCGCCCCTACAATTTTTGAAAGTTCCTCTCGATTTCTCTGGTCTTCCATCATCAGATCCTGATTTCCTTATCATGGGACCATTCTGGGACTATCTCCTTTCCAATAAAAAAAGAATTATCAAAATCGGTTCATAAATAACGGAGATATTGGCGAACAAACATAAAAAAAGCATATATACGGTCGAATTGAGAACCTCCTCCTTTTTTGGAAGTCGGTTAACAACCAGTGGCAGATTAATTGGTGTTACCGCGAAAAAAAATGAAATCTTGGTAGGTTTGAAAAAAGGGTCAAATTAAAAGCAGCCACAATCGATGCATGAAGAGATTTAAGAATATAGAAGGAGGAAAATTAAGTATTTCAGAATTGTGTGATATTGCTACGTCAACGGGTGACGAGCGTGACGAAATGTATGAGTATATATTTATGTGAAAATAGTTATGTAGAAAGTCTATTGATGTTTTTCATCGGAAAAAAATATGTTAAAGGATACGTGACTAGGTATACTGTAAAAATAGTTTCCATTTTCAAAATTTGGAAAAAACAATAATGAACACATTTTCAGTTTTACTGTCTAATTTAAAGACAAAATTGTGTTTTGTACATAATTACAACTGCGTTAAATATTAAATAAACAAAAGTATTCAACACAAAATTTCGAACAAAGACTACAAGAAAACAAGAGCTTACCTTGAACGAAGAGCAGGGAGTCAAGAGTCAAACATTCTTAACAGGTTATTCACGAGTGTAGTTAACGCGCTAACGCGACTTGAATGCCTGTCTGTTACTCAACAACTCCGCTACAATTTACACAGGATGTAGACAAAATAAGCGAAATTAATGTAAATGGTTACAACGATGAAACACGTACTTGTATTTTAAGTTGCAAATGCTGGAGAGGTTTTTAAAAGCATCGTGAGGGTACTGGAGTGTTGGAGTATTTTGATGTCCACGTAGCGTGTGAAGTTGTCCGTTTGGAGTTTTCGCTTTTAATTTGAGTGGTGTGAAATTATTAGGTTGCAGTTTGTTAGTATGTAATGGACATATTAATAAAATTGTTATGAGAATAGTTGGTGGCTTACTGATAGTAAAAACTTTGATTTTCATTTTATGGAGATATAAAAACTAACAACAATTTAATGTAGACGCAAAGGATAGTTACTGCAGAACATAGTTACCCATCTAAGCAAAAACTGAAACTAATCAAAACAACAAAAAATCTAAATAGAAACTAATTAAAACAGTTAAAATTCACTACCTCAACTAAAACTTTAGAAATCACAGAAATTTCTCACTTGAATACGCGAACTCAAAATTTGTACATCGAAATGCAAAATTCCGAACAGATTTATACAACATTCGGATTCAGATACAAATACATTCGTGCTACAGTAGCCATTTATCTCTGCTATTAGCTAACTAGTTCCAGAGTTAGGAGGGAACGTACATACAGACGAATTGCGAACGTACAAAGTTGGTCTGCCATTCTCCAATATCGTTAATTGAGTTGCCTTAGTATCAGTAAGAGAATACTGAGTGGCAAAAAGGTTCGGTTTATTAAATGTTCTAGGATATGTCTGAAAAGTTAATCGGGATGTTTATTTATGAGGGTGATTATTTAGGTGTTGGCATGATGTATGTTTTGGTTTGGGTTGGAGTAAGTAATGAGTCTAGTACAACTGTACTAGATTAGTTGTAGGAATGAATGATGATACTCGTTAGTATACAACATCGCTGGAACTATATGCAAGTGCGAAAGTTGGAAGACGAAAGATGGGAGATGTTGATGAGGATTACTACTTACTCAAGTAATTTACTGAGTAAAACTTTACTAGTTTGAAATCATAACGGGATTCTTATTCATGAGCAGCGTGCGCGTCATCGACTACTTTCTCTCTCTCTTCTTGCGGGCCCTCCACGTTTTCCTGGTGGCAAGCGCGGGCGCTTGCCAAGGGCGACGAGTGCGGCAGCATCGGCAACGATATTGACACGCTAGCCTGGGTCTGCCGGTCAGTTGATTCACGCGAGTAAGTCGTTATTTTTTATAAATTTTGTAGGTATGTCTCATTGATACACACAGCATCGATAGTTACTATAAAAAAGGGTTGGTGGGCAAAAACTCAAAAGTTGCCGCAACCGTGCAATAACGGTTGCTGGGCAAGTGGCTGCCGCGCAACGCGTCGCGGGTTCGATTTCCGCACGGAACATCTCTTTATGTTTAACACAAAATGTTTTTCCAGGTCTGGGTGTGATGTGTATGTGAAGTTGTATATTTCATCCGTGCATTCGTCTATTCATATGTGCATCCACAATACTTGAGAAAATCCTAATCTCGGGAAACATTAGTTTTTAAGTTTTTTGAGATCATTAACTGAAAAACGAATTCATTAAATTTATAATACTGGTAAGTACCCATCTACTTTTGTCCCTGCGTATTCAAATAAAGTCCTGCAATAGTTTGTACTTAATTCATTGCTACCGTTCAATTCAAAGTGGAGTTTAAATACAGTATCTTACCGTCTTCCTCTTACAGAATGGTGTGCAAATAAAAGCTAAACAGTGCTCTTTATTCTTTATGTTTCTCTGCCTTTGCTTACGATTCAACTACCTTAATTTTGAACCTAATTAGTTGTTGTCCCTAAGGAAATTTCCAAAGGAAAAGTCTGTTTGTCGTGAACATTCAACTTTGTTTACAGTTACCAGCGATACTATGAATGTCTGACGAAATTGTGTGTGAGATTTTCTGGCAGATTTTGGAAGTAATCTTTGATATAAGCAGTAGCATAATGATGTTATCTCACGATATTTTCCTTCACCGTATGTTTAAATAATTTAAGAATGTACATTCATGTCCAAACTCAAACTTTGCTCAGCAGTGGGCAATCATGGACTGATGGTGATGATACCAAATTATAATCATACATTTTTTCCTGAGGTTATTTCAAAAAGTACAACATGCTCATCTGTTTTCTAAAATTTCAATTAATAATATTTTTTTTATGTAATAGGTCGGCAAACGACAATAAGCAATCAGAGCCGCTAGGCACTCGCAACGGAGGAGTTACGAGTGCGTTGCAGACCCTTTAGGGATTAGAGTTTTGGAGATTTAGAGATTGGGGAGGGATCGGGGATGAGGATACTTACTAAAATCCTACTCAAATGTTAAAAATCTGATCGAAACACTTATAAAATGCATTTACAAATATTTTTGTATGTTTAACTATACAAGAAAAATATGTTACCCTATAATCCAAGGTTTTCAGGAATTTTTCGTTTTGTTCAAAGCGGTTTTCACATTTTTACATACATTTATTCTTGTGTAAGCAAGCAGGTTTCTTAGTCGCTTCAGAAGCTTTGTTCAGCAAAATCGTTTGAGGTTTAGAAAGTTGACTTAAAATTGACGTGTTTGTGTAAAAGTACATACACAGAGCATTTTGGTTCTTTGGTTTTGAAGTTTTACTTCTAAGTCGAGTACAAAATCTTGTTTTAGCTTCGTTATGTTTTGGTTTTATCTATTCAATTATTTTTAGAGATTCATATCCAAAGAATAAAAATGGGAACCTTATTAGTAAGGCTGCACTGTCCGTCCGTCGATCTGACTCTCTGTCTGTCTTAATGTCTGTCTCTGTGTTAATGTATTTTGTTATAGTTGTTAGGTTTATGTGTGTTCTGTGCATAAATATTTTTTCTTTCTTTCTTTCTCTAAACCAAAAATTTATTTATGTTGCTGTTACAACAACTAAGACTAGTATTTAAGACCCCTTACATGTATTTCTGCCGGATACCTTCGTTCACGACTCTGACTTACAATTGGCCGGTTTATTTACAAATTGTGTACCTAGTTTGTGAAAGGATAATAATGATGATGACCTTGCTGCTCTCATGAGTAATTTGTAACAGACACTCTAAAGTGCTTTGTTCGTAAAAATAAACCCATCAAAAGACATTTCCATAACGAATGCAATTGAATCAGATTACTTATACTCCTCGAATCTAATTGCCTACTAAACAAGTCACTCTACCCTTGTAATCTCACAAACGAGTTCAGAGACCGTACCTAATTGGAAATTGTCTTCATAAAACAGGAACAAAATGACATTGAAAAAAATTATGAAACAATTTACCCCACTTTACTGTCGGCATCAAAAGAAAGTCAAAACTTCAAAATTTTATTAACATAATTGGACTGCAGATTACTTCGTCAGACAGGGAAGGAGGAAATCAGATGGAGTGAGTGTTTGGTCGAGAGAAGAATAAAATCTTACGTTTTGCTTTGAGAAACTCTGAACACCAAAGGAGTTAGGAGTGCATTGCCGGCCTTTTAAAGATAAGGGTTTCGGATATTTAAGGATTGGGAAGGTATCGGGAGAGACCTTTCTGTGAGGTCTTTTACACATTGACATATTCGTGCCAAAACTTTGCTCTCGTACTCTTCAAATATTTTTATTTTTTAATTATCATGTTTAATTTCTCATTAATTCTATTTATATTCGACTTTTACAGCTAATATTCACGCACAACCCTACATCTTGACACAAATATCTTGCCGCTTGAACCTTCAATAAATTCTCTTCCCTTTCACGCAACAAGGCGACTTTTATTATCTTTATAGTTCTCGTAAATACACCTTCATAAAAGTCCAAAGTCAGGTCAACAGCGGTACCTACAAAAAGTAACTCGGTATTTTGAATATTCTTTTGCAACATAAATCATATTTTTGCTTCGAAACATCCATAAAACGGTTGGAAAAACAAAGCTAGCAACAGATTTATAGGAATTTGTTTTGGATAGAATGTTGTGCGTCGATATAATGGCCTTGTTTACTTTATCACTGCGAATGTTAGTACAAATCGAGTTATAGGCTGTAATAAGTTTACGAGAAAAAAAATATTCGTCATCCAAAATACATAGCATCGTAAATATGGGAGCATACTTTGTTTACTAAGCCCTGAACTCCCGACGTAAATTGTTGAATAGAAGTTATCTCTGAGTTTGAAACTTGTGAAGTGTCTTGAACATGTTTAGTTATAATGATAATGTTGTTGCTAACACGTACGTTTTGAAGATTTCAAACATTAATTTTGTTGCAAAGTTATCATTTTCCTTAACAACAAAATGTTGTTCTACAATTTGGTTCTTATAGCTAGCGCCACTTGTTGTAATGATGACGTTCTTGAAACAGAAGCATTGTGTGTTTAACGTAAGCTTTTGTTATATCAGAGAAGGCGAGCTATCTATCGTTTAACGAGTAGGGTTGAGGTACTATATACATTATCCAGCTGATGATGATTAGACCAATCGATAATCTTCCTTCTAAAATCCCGAGATCACATTAAACAAGTCCCTTGGTTTCTCACAAAATTAAACTTAAACTCTAAAGTAAGAATTCTAAGACCCACTTTACATTACAAGAAAATAAAAGAAATAATGAGCTGTATATTCTAACAAAGAATCGATATCAAACGCGGAAAGAATCCGAAGACCGTTGCAATATTCAAAAGGATTATGTAAAAATTATTACGTACTCTGCAGTAGTAGTAGTAGTAGTAGTTGTAGATGGTTAGACGCCGACGGTTCGATCTATACCGTTCTGTCGAATCCTTTATTATATTTTGAACTTTATTGTTTTGGTACAAAGTAATAAATCGAATAAAAAAATTGGTGAATGTCGGTACCTAGTTGAAAGTAGGTTGAGTTGCTGGAGCTATGTACAGCCGATTCTAGAAAATATAGGGAGTAATATTGCTAGTAGTCTTCGATATTATTCAGTCGTGTGCCCTGAAGGCTTACTAGACCTTTTTAGCCGACGTTTAAGGAAGAGATATCGGTTTTAAGTAATAGTATTTTTGTGTGTATATGTTATGTTGTGTTTGTGGTAAGCGTGTGTTTTCTTGATGACATTGTAAATAGTGTTTTTTATGATAAAAAGTTTAAAATAATTTTTATTTGTAGTTTTTTATATTTTAAGGTGGCAAACGAAAAGAAGGATTACCTGATGGTAAGCATACTTGTGGGATTTTTGATTGTTCCACGCTGGTAATCTGTGAGGGTAATCTGTAAGGATATCACTAAGGAATACCTCAATGAAGCCAATACATGGCTCTCCTACACTAAAAAAAGAGTTACGATTTAGTAAAGATGCTTTATTACCAAGAATTGTTGTTCTCGAATTGAATTTGTAAGACTAGTCCATTAGAATGTCAACATTATTAGCTACCGTCAAAGTTTAATTTCCATAAGTAAGAATAAGAGCAATGACCCGAAAAACAAACGAAAACACAATAAATCATAAGCTAGCGGTGAAACAACACCGATGCGATCAATGTTTTCTCGTGTTACTAGGGGATTTGGCGTGCATAAGAACGATTATCGGCCGACATTTTTACTATTATCATCTTCCCAACACTTCTCGCCCATTTCTTACACCTAGGGGAGTCTTCATAACCTTGACCACGGCAATTTGTTCCTTATAAGTTATTGCTTTTGTGTAACTAAGTTATAAAATACGAGCTTTGCTAGAAGGTCGTTAGTAAAAAGAAGATTTGTGTTACCACTTTTTTGTTTGCCTAAACCTAGGTAAAGTAAGGATTTTATTAATTTATAGTCGTATGATTTAATATTCTGTATGTTTTTGACAATAAAACATCTGCCTTAGTATTTTACAATTATGTCTATGTGTTTCTTAATAAACGTTCAAAGTTTGTTATTTATAAAGTTCAAATCACCTTGACATTACTTTGTATAACTTGAAAATATCAACAAAGTCAAATATTTTTAGATTTTAATAACATTAGTTGACGACGACGTCTGGTACCAAATCAAAATTAAAATAATGTTTAAGATATTCTTAATTGTTCGGATTTTTTTTTGTATTTTTCGGCCCCATAGTGGCCGGAATAGTGGATGGGTAAAGGCCTCAAAAACGCAGCTCGATCAAGCACACAGCCTGATTAGATCTGCACCATTTTTAATTTGACTGACTAAATTGCTCCCACTGGTAGTGATATAATTAGATGGAAGAAAGTCTCACACAATAGTGTTGAAGATGACCTTCAGCAAAAAAGAATACGACCCAACGAGAGGAAACAATATAATACGTATTTGGAACTCTAATGCTTTTGGTATTGTAAATATACTTAGGCTTTTTTTCTACCAACGTAAATAACCAAATGACTTCTCCTCCAGGCATGACGAGAAGGAGCTCTTACTGACTAAAAACCTCCTGTTTCTTTCCCCCTGTTCTGGAGTTCTTGCTCTTCTCTTGCGGTACCTTATCACCCGCAACCCTGACTGAACATCGGCCCGGACGACATCAAAATGGCAGTTCGTTAACCGATAAAAAAAGTATTCGATATTAGGAAAAAAGTTACAATAAAAAACTAAAACAAATGATTCTCAAATAACTCTTACGAAGCAAGACTCCACTGACAATAAACAGTTACACAGAAATATACAACTTTCAATAACTTAGTAATTACTTGGATACAATAAAATCGGGGTTTCACGTCACGCACCAATAAATAGACTTTTGTAAAAGTTCGAGAACATTCTGTGCCAAAATCGTTTATCCGTGTTTAGGAGTACTAAACGATGTTATATTCGGTTTTCTTGGAATAATGTTTATCTGGTCGGTTTATTAGTTTAGATACCTATTATTTGATTATATGTAGGATTTAGAACTTTTCTGTATAGCTTTGTACTGTTTGTATTTCTATGGTATTTCTAGAAGAATTACATGAAGATATGTAAGGAAATAAGATTTATACACATTTTTTTCTGGTTTTCTGTTCTATGATGAACATGTGTATGGTAATACAACCAACCAGGGGGCCGAGTCTACTATTTTCAAAGTGTTGTCATTCCTACACGATTCCATTGTCATTTGGCTACAAGTTCGTAGTCTGTTAATTCAAAATGGCTGATCATTGGCGTTCGGTGATGTCGTAATAGAATTATAGTACGAGATTTCTTGTAACGAATTATAAACAATAACTGCACATTAATATTCTAAACGTAAATCATTGAATAAAGGAACTGACATTTTTTTATTAATTTACCGCATTATGTCAAATATTCATTTGTCATTATGTACGAGATTACCGTTCTAAAGAATTATTTCAATGAAGTGGCATTGGAAAGTCATAATGACGCTATCGTGTTAGTAGATTACCAAACTTGTCAAAATCAACAATTTTGAAACCAATGATCTACTATTATGGTACTATTGTAATAGCAGACTCGAGGCCCAGATCGTGGTCTATCCTGTACTACGCACTTTACAAGGGGTATTGAATCAAATACCTTATTCTATACCTCACTATCATTGAAGTCTTATATCCAAAGACGTAGCAACGATGAATTCGTTGCTAGCTTACATATGTTTACTCCTCTAACAATGCTATAAGGATTTTTTTATTTGTAAAATATTTTTAAATATCTTCATAAATCAAGTACATTGATTTGTTTTTTGCTATATATAATATTGGATTACGAAAGCTATTTTGATTTCAGTATTTATATTGGTTTTTATTAAAGAAATAAATGCAGTGACCTTATAACCTGTTAAGACAATAAATCAAGCGTGTTTGTGGCGTGGGATGTTTGAATGTTAAGAAGGCTTGATGAGTAATGTTTAGTAATAAGATTTTTTTCATTACGACAACGGCTTGAGCCCGAGATTCGAGTTAGCAGTGAAAAGAAATTCTTTTGCAGAAAATAATAAAAAAAATTTTTTAGGCACTACTCTTGTGGTAACTACGTTTGGACCTTTTAGGTATATTTGATCCCGAAAGAAGATGGACTTCCTCCTTTGTGCGAAAGTTCAAAGTTGAGACCTTGAGCTAGAGAAGAACTGGGGTGGTTTTTAGTTAGTAAGAGTCTGCTAGTTCCTCTCGCCGTACCATAGGTCAATTGATGATTTTCCCAAATCAAAAAACATAAATGAAAAAAAAAAAAAAAATTTTTTGGATCCGAAGTTATACTCGTAAGTTGCACTTATAAGCGAAGACAGCACGCCATCAATGCATTATTGAAGAAGAGTTTTATAAAATGAAATCTAGAAAATCCAACAAAGAACGCCTTTCAAAAACCATCACCTATAAGCACTTAATTTTAAATGCAAAGCATCTCAATATTAGACATTCTGTCGCGAGGACGCTTCAGCCCTAAATATTTTTCCGAAAACAACAACGTGATTGAATTCAGGCTTTATTTAAAGGTGCTCAAGGTTCAATTTGAAAATTGACAATAATGGGTTGAGGAGAACGGGTGATTATGTAAATAATGCTGTAATGACGTCATCATGGGTCATGTCGTTTGCCTTGATGTGAGGAGGCGATATAATAAAATCTGAAATGTGTTGGTTCAGGAATTTCGGGTGATAGCCATTAATATTGTACAATATTGTCGAACCTAGTGGCTTGATAAGAATATAGTTCAGACAAATTGTCTGACTATCTGCAGGATCGATATTGATCGACCATTACAGTGTTTAGACTGTCCTTACGATGTCTCTGAATGTAGTTTACGAAATCTGGTAAAGCTGTGATACTTTTTTTACATTTATCCATTTCATAACCAATATTTTGTTTCTTTTTTTCAAAGTCAAAAGTCAAAAATCATTTATTTCAATTAGACCACAGTAGGCACTTTTGAACGTCAAGCAAGCAAAAAAGGAAAAAAGTATATAACAAGAGCTTTAAAATTAAGCGTGTCAGTCTGTCCGTCTGTCCTCTAGTGAAGCTATTTGCTCGTTCCAAAGTGTAGATTCCTATGGAGAAGAACGAGCAAGAAACTCCATGGTTACTCCTTTTCAATCAGTTTTACAATACATTTCTTTGTTACATCATTTAGTCGGTTCTGATATCTGAGAACAATGTAACACTAATGTTCAGACAAAAAGTACGAAAAAGAAGTGAACCTCAAGGACAACATATTTAGACAGCCTGGAGATGAGCAGTCCCAATAGGCGGCGCCCGTTCACGAACATGACACGTACACCAGCACCGCCCAACTCAACCATATTATAGGGGATTGGGCGATCCAGTGCCCGTGCCACCGCCAATGAGACCTCTGAGTGAGCATGACAGCTCCCAGCCGACACAAGTACCTATATTCTACAAGTCTTACTTAATTATAATAGGTTACAGGGCATAACGGCTTATGACTAGATATAGAACTTAAAACATCTCAGTTGCGGTACAAATGTTCAGGTCAGTTAGATATATTTAGTTGTAATTAAAAATCAGAATCCAACGTAAATTTTCCTGTCTTGAATAGCTTTTATCACTCGTGGCATCATAACAACATGAACTGGAGGATAGAAGCCTCTTTCCTTTCTTTCATAGTTACAAATTCAAGATACAAAATTTCATGTAAAATACACAAGCTTGCGGTGTATCTGACGTCCGTTTCCAATACAATCTTATGTTGACACGCTTTGAAAATTTTATTATGTAATATAAAATATAAATATATAAATCTTCTTATATATAAAAATGAATTGCTGTTCGTTAGTCTCGCTAAAACTCGAGAAGAGCTGGACCGACGTGGCTCATTGCGGTCTTGAAATATTCCCGGATATACAGGGAAGGTTAGAAAAATGACAAGGTTAATTAAAAAAAAGTGTCATATTCTTACTGAATAAAAATCTCCTCGTTTCAGCGCCTGTTCGAAGGCAAGGCTTGAACATTCAAACAATGGTTGTATTTTTGTAATTTTTGTAATTTAAGCCACAAAAAGCAGCTTCTACTCGTCAAAATTGTATGTAAAAAACTACATTTGTTATGAAGCCTTATAACGCAAGCCATGTTTCACGTCGGTTTTATGTGCATATAAAAGTTGTGACTATTATAAGGTTTTAATGCATTAATAATAATATAATTAACGACTAAAACTACGATGTTGAGAGATGTAAACAGAAATTTTGAATACTTCCCCGAATCTATCAATCATTAGTGATGTTTGAAGCCAGAGAAATAATATTGTTTAGCTACAATTACTGTTCAAAATTGATGTGTTTTCCCGGTATATTGACGAATATCTACGTACTTTGCTCGTTGAAATACCTACTATAGATATTTGTATGAAAACCATAAATTACGCTTCGAACGAGCAGCTTACAGATGCTGGAGATATTGTTTTACGAGGTTACAAATCCAGGATCAATATTTTTATTAAACCACAAATGTTAGGCGGAAAATTTACCACTGTAACTGACAATTTGCGATCTTCACGCTGCTTAGAATTTCTAAGTAGATACAATAAAATTTGTCCTTAACTTAAGACTCATAATGCCTTGCTTGAGAAAAAAATCGATTAACACAACAACGACTCAAAAGAAAATGTCTGCATTTTAATTAAAAACTACAACAATCTATAATTAATCGATGAAAATCCTCACATCCTCCAGTCTTCCTCATTCAATTTTGCTCGAACCGTTACAAGAATAATTAAAAAATCATCATTCATCGTTGATGTTTTATTAATTCGATATAATGGTAACGTTGAGTCAACAGTAGCCATACAATGAATCATCAAAAGCTATGATTGATGTATCCTATAAATAAATTATCTTTCAACGCCGTTATGTTTAGGCTTGTTATTATGAACGATATATTTTTCATATTTAAATATCATTAGGATTTATTTGTTATTTAATATCCAATTAAAATTGATACACTGTATTGGTTGATATTCTTTGACGATGGGAACAAAAAATTTCCATTAATTTCTCGAGTGAAATCGGCTTACGATCTCGCATTACTACGTATTTATTATTACTACATTACGTTACACATTGTTGCACGTGCAACATCAGTAATATAGCTGTTTTCTTTGCGTTGTATTTATAAAATATTGTAGCATGTGGTGATCGAAGTAAGAAAATTGATGTGAAAATGTATTTTGAAATATTTTTTTGCTTATGACCAAAAAACATCAATGTAAGTACCCATGCTTCGGCATGAATGGTTCGGCTCAACAAGAGTGATACTAAGGCCTAACAAAAAATTGGAGCAACCACCAGTGTTGTGTTTCGCCTTGTAAGTAAGGATACCGGATCACATAAAAAACAATGTAAATATTATACCTATACATGACTTATAAGAAATGCAATTATATGTATACGATTTTTTACAAACTGTAGCTAATAGAAATTTAGTCAATTATTCATTAATTTCCACATGATTGGTTTCAAACTTCAAACATTCATAAATAAATACATTATTTGTATTTAAATTAGAAAAAACTTTTTAATAACAAGCCAACATATTGGTTCTGAAATGGTCACAAAGGAAAACACAAAACGTTTACACATACATGCATCATGGTCCTTTGACGTTTTAAAACGCGGAATGCACACATAGCGCCAATTTTCTACAAAACGAGTACAGTTATCGGTCCGCGGGGAATAAGCCACCACTTGTTACGAATAAAACCACCATCAAGATCCGAACAGCTGACATAAAGGGCTGAACAATGAAAATTTTGTGAGTTGTTAAAAATATGGCCAGCAAGTATGGATAAGCCGCAAAATTACAATATTTTTCCCTAAACGGGAACTCGTAAAATGAGTGACGAGTTAAAATGAGTACGGAATGACATAAAAGAGTTTGTGGTAAAATACCTACTTTGTATTTGTTGTTTTTGTCCTGACGAAGAAGGAAGTTGTTTACTTTTGAGGTTAAATCATACTTGCTAATATTTCTTGGGATATTTAATAGTCTTTGTCACCACCCTTATTTTTAAGTACTCAATTGGATGTGTCAGATAGGTCATGCCAATTACATTCTATAACATGTGAGTGAAGTTATCGCAGGGCCGTACCTTCCCTCCTAACCCGATTTCTCAAATTCTGACATTGCAACCCTGAAATGCTTCCCTTCTCTAGTGTTCGTATATCTTGCTTGTCCCCTTGTTCCATAGGAAAAGCCTATTCAAATATATTTCTTAGAAAGTGGTTTTCCAGTTATTGTGCAACAGTCCAGTTAATATTAAACTCAGAGACAAATATTCAGATGACGTTTAAATAACACAAGTCTACTTCACATGATCAACGTCAAACCACCTACTTATTGTGCGTGTTTTTAGAAAAAAATCTAAATGTATGGTTTATTCCTTCGAGCTCTTGTTTTCTATTTTTCTATATTTATACTAAACAAAATAACTTTCACATAAGAACTGTTTTATGATAAACATCTAGCTAGAATAAGAACGAACCCATTTCTTTTTTAATTCTTGATACAACGTCTGAATTCTATGAATAAAATAATCCATAATACAAGAACATATAAATTACCAATGTTTTTTTTTAATATTGATAAACACTTGGCCAGCTTTCATCTCGTTAAAAATAAGCCAGGCCTTTCCAACTCCATCATTGTTCTATTTTTACCCGGTAAGTACCTAATTCATAATCGATTTGCTACAGAAGCAAATTAATCTTTGTTACTTGACCTTTTTCATATTAGGAAATTAGCTGAAGGGATTTCGATTACATTTTACCCCGAATTTCAATGAACGGTTATCCGACCTCTTGTTTTTATTTTTATTCAACACGTGTAAATAGCAGCATTTTCGGAATGTTTAATTTTATTTCTCAAAGTACTCATATTTTTGTAATTTGGATCATTTTTTGTATTGAAAATATAGGTATAAAAAAAGAAAATAAACCCGAATTCATAGCTACGGTAATACCCGGGTGTCATGTTTTCAGGCAATTCGATTTTCATTCTCTATTTGCGAGCAATTTAATACATGAAAAAATACGAACTGCTATGAGCTCCGCCTCAAGGGTTTTATATATTCAACTTTTTTTACTAGCCTAGTATGTCCCACTGCTAGGCATCTCGCTTCCGCACCTCCCGATCTTACACATTCAGTGCCCCCGACGCGTATGTGCGTGCGAGGAAACGCACATACGCGTCGGGGGCACTGAATGTGTTAACTATGTCCAGCTGTCTCGACGATAGTCATCGAGATCATCACACCAACTATTCCGGGGCGTAACCTGCCTGCGGCGTCCATCCTGAGGTGTCCACTGGGTGACAATAGTGGTCCATCTCTCCAAAAGCATTTGGCTGACGTGTCCGGCCCATACCCATTTTAATTTTACCACTTTTTAGCCACATCAGCGACTCCTGTTCTGGACTGAATGTATCATTACGTATGCAATTGGTCCGTTTTATGCTTAATATATTCAACTTAAGTATTTTAATACAACTATCCAGATGATATTTAGAGAAATCAAATTATTATTGGCAGATTAATCGTTTTAAAAATCTTGTTTTTACCCTTCAAACGTCATTAAAAGGTAAAGGTACCTTTAACAATACTCATTTGAAAACAAACCTTTAAAAAGAAGAATATAAAATAAATCTTCTATAATATTTATCATTCCAGGCCAATAAGAATAAGGTTGAAGTAACATCTATCGACTTTACTAGTAAAGTAGGCAATGGACTGTGAAACCTGTCAATCCATCACATTTATTATCTTAAATGAGGTGAACAAAGCAGCCATTATGATAGCAGAATATATTTTGTAAGACCAAGTCTGGTGAAGTTATTAAGGTCGTGAGTAATATTGTTACTATTTTTGGATTTTCAATAATTATTAAAATAAATTTGTGCTTGGAAATTGGCTATAATATGAGGATACTACTAAATTGACTTTTAAGGTTGTATTCAGCATTTTTGTCAAACATAGAAATAGGTGTAGACTGAGATGTATTTTAGAGTTAATTTATTAGTGCCATAGTTATACATCACCCGTAATGTAGTGTAACATCCAAGGCACGTTACGTCAAGTGTGGGAGAGCCATGTTTTGGCATGAATGGGTTGGCTCGACTGATGTGATAGTACGGCCTCACAGAAAACCGCCGTGAAACCACTACAGCGTAGTGTATCGCCATGTGAGTGAGGTTAGCGGATGCCCAATCCCTAAATCCCCAAAACCCTTATCCCCAAAAGATCGGCAATGCACTCGTAACACCTCAGTTGGTGGTATTCCGTATCTGCTCGTTTACCATCTTATCACAAAGAAAGGAGTTGAAACTTATCTTTAGGAAATGCGCTGAACTCTAGTATCAGTACATTAGCTTTTAATCCACATCTTTTTTTTCTTTTTTTTTAAACGTTGCCCCACACTGGCATTTTCTCCTGTGTTTTGGGTGCGTTTACAAACATACTACATAATTCCACATGCACATCACACCCAGACCCCGAACAACAATCTGTGGATCGCACAAAGAGTTGTTCCGAGCGGGAATCGAACCCGCGACAAGTTGCGCGGCAGCCAGTTACCCAGCCACCACGCCAACCGGGCAGTCAACATCATACTAGTATAGTTCATATTTTTGCTTTTACCAAATCAGTCGTACACTTTATGAACCACAATATTAATCAAAGGACGCGCCCAACCCATTTTGCTTACTCATTCAGAAATTCTGTGAACGGATTAAACAAGCCAGTACCTACTAGTCATTTTACAAAAAGTAAAATAAAAATCTCATACTCTGTGTGTTACTCACACACATTTAAAAAGTTTTCTCTTAACAAATTATATTGGTATTGCATTTGTATTACTTGTTCAACTGTAAATTGAAAATTGGCTTGGTCGTGTTTTTTACTCTCCGTATTTTTCCCTTTTTCCTACACAAACGTCGAACAATCAAACGGAAACTCTTTCTTTAAATCTAATTTAAAGTGGAATCGTAACAACAGGAAAACTCTGAGAACTTTAGACAGTTAACGTTCCATTACTTTTTCTCTCTCTGTAATTACTTAGCCCATCCGAACAAACTTGACAATGTATTCAAAATTATACGTTGTAGCTGGAACGCTGTTACACGCAGACAATGGTGTACAAAACAAAGTCGCAATGCCTCTCTGTTAAGTAGGTGCCTTCCCGAGTAATTTTCTCACTGAAGATAAACTTAGTGTTGTCATCGCTTCTTTTCATTGTATCTGAACCCTTTGTAAAGGGTGTGACAGTAAGTCTATTGTTACCTTTGTGTAAGGTTTATGATGTGCAACTTCTGTCGGCTGACGCTTCTCTGTATTGCTTTGTATTGTCCAAATTAAATTTCGGTTTGCGCCAAAGGATTTCATTCTCTCAGATCTGCTATTATTAAGGAAAAAATAGAAGAGAATCTCCTATTGTGTTTGCGGAAATTTTCTGAAAATCCCCCAAATATACTACTCCTTACAAAACGAAATAGATTTAAAATTGATAGCAAATTCCATTTCGCTTCTAAATGAACTGAAAACTGAATCCTTCGTCCGATTTTCATAACAATCAACGAATAGAATTTCCATTTTAAAAGTTACAGAAGGTTTTTAGCAATAAATCCAGATTTTGGGAGTTGTTAAAGCTTTGGAAAGTCTATTATAAATTTATGAGCGAGAGCGCCGAATTTTTTACACAAATCAAATTATTTTTATGACTATCTTTTTGAGTCGGTGTAATCTTTGAAAGTGTTTCAATTTATCGTATAAAAGACACAATTTAAAGTTTATACTTTCAATTCATTTGAGTGACAAAACTAAAATTGACCGAAAAAGTTAAGATTTATATTTCTTTTATCTTGAGACGACTTTCCATATTTAAAATTTGACTTTTAAAATACTAATGACAAATTTAAATAAAAACTAAGACTCTAAAATTATTTATTGCGTCTTTATTTATTTATATGTACTTATTGACGTAATAAACAAAGTGAATGATGTACTCAATGCCTTAAACCAATCTCTAGCAGTCAACCATAGAAAGCGGTTGGTGCGAATTAAGGACACAGTTACCTTAAAAAAGAGAAAAAAATGAAATAAACACAACGATCATGTAATGTAGTGTATACATACATATTAAAACACACACAATACATAACAGGTTTTTAGACCACTATGCCTAAACCGAGTATTTGTCATATGGTATCTAAAATATATATACGTACCTAACACCATCGACAATTTTGCTGATTTCCAATCCTTGATATTACACAGATAAATCTTTATTCAAAATACGAGTTAAGATTTCGAATTCAATTCTATTGGCCGATCGCTTTGTATTCAGTTCCTGTGCAAGTATTTTAGCACGGTCACTGAGGTTCCCAGGTATGTTAGTTAAGCCCTAAAGCATACCACTCGATTTTGTTCTCCGTTTGAAATGTTTCTAGTTTTATTTTTCTGTTCCAAGTACGACCGCATTGATATCAATTTTGAAAACACTAAGCTCATTGATTTTTTTTCACCCAATATAACGTGTCTTTTTGAAATTGTTTATTCCTAAGTTTTTTTTTTACACACGTATTATATCATCAGCTTATAATTTCCCTTTGCTAGGCAAGGGCCTATTAATTACAACGCTTACTCAAGGCCTTTTTCGAAATTAGGAATTACAAGTATGTCAATGGTGTCTAAATAATTATAGAAAGTACATTATGTTATAACCCAACCCTCAGACATGAGAAGAGGGAGCCTTAGCCTCCAGGCCACCAAACAATTTCAAAAATATGTTCTATATGATAAATTGAGGTTTGTGACTTTTTTAGTTTGTCTTGTTTTAATTCCTTGTTCGTTAGTTTGATTACTTTGTTTTAGAAGGAAACATCAAGTATAAGCATTTCAGCGAAGGGAATTACGCCGCGAACAATTTCATACTTAAAGCTTTTTGGAATTAGATATGGAATGTAAATGGTCGTCATATCAGAAGTATAAAACAACTAGCTTTTGCCCGCGACTCCGTTCATATGGAATAGTGACTTCCTGCAGATTTTTGGTATAAGAACTACCCTATGCCCTTTCTCTAGTTCCAAACTATGCCTGTACCAAATTTTACAGAAATCGGTTCAGTAGTTTAGGCGCCAAGAAAAGACAGTTACTTTCGCATTTATAATATAATATCGTTTGGAAAGTTTCGATAAATTCTTTGAAAAAAAATAAACCAATAATACGATTTTTGTTTGGAAAATTTGGATTTCATTATAATATTAAAATTCTATGTTTAAGTAATAATTATCTAATAAATAATTAAATATTAAATTACACAAAACATTTTTTAACCTCAATTATAACACACAGTAACAATCGTAATTTAATTCATCTGACCTTCTAGATTTATTTATAAATTTTATGAGGTGAAGCAATTTCCCCAAATTAATCGCCATGACATTAGATGGATTGCCTAAGGCTCGGGTTTGTTTGAAAACTAAACTACAGTTGACAAAGGGTTTGGTTCAGTTGTTGATTACAATCTGTCTGGTCAAGTTGTATCTGTTGAAATCGATGGCTCATTTGCTTCCAATCAAGGCTAGTAAAATCCTATAGCAATACTGTTTCTGTGAAGTCCATGCCTTGTATATACATTTGAGTTTCTTTAAAAAGACGTTGCTCTACACTAGGATTTTTCTCATGTGTCGTATACAATTTCACACACACATCACACTTAGACCCGGAACAACAATTTAGGGATCACAAAAAGGGTTGTTCCGTGCGGGAATCGAACCCACGATACGTTGCGCGGCAGCCAGTTGCCCAGCCGTGCAGTAAAAAATATGTCACTTGATTTCTTCTAAATATTGCTTAACGAATTCAAAGGCTGGTTATTTCAAATTTATTTATTTTTGGACTTGTGCCTTTAATATAAATAAGATGGAATAAATTAAAGTTCAAAATTACTCCGATTACAAATCTTCAATTATCACCTACGTACAGATTTTCTTTAGTAGCCTTTCTTTAACTAGTAGTTTCGCCTTTGTCGTGGGTGTTTAATGGTTGTATAATGGTGGGTTTTTAATTAAAAAACGAAACAATACGATACCTTTGTTTCACGGTTTCCATAAGTTTATAACTAAGATAAAACTCCGAGTGCAAAGTAAAAAAAACTCCGGTAAAGCAAGGAATTCTAATGTGAAATACTAATAACCTAAACGCTCACGAACTAAACGTTGTTTTCTACCTGAAATGTAACATTTTACAGTTTTATAATTAATAATTTTATTTGCATATTTCACATTACCAAAGATATAGCCCTCATAAATACATTACAACTTAATTCGAAAATTCATAACCTCCAACATAAATGTGTTCATACATTGAAGTAGCGTGTAAAATTAAGGTGAGGACTCACTGGGAATAACCACTTGTAATGTTACATTTTTATTACATGATTTTGAGATTTTCATCGATCCTGAACAAAGCATTTGAATGTCGTAGTAAAATTACTTACAATTGTTCATTTGCTTTGTTTAAATAAGGTTTTTTGTAATAAAAATCACAAAACTAACTTTAAAAACAAAAAAAATATAGACAGTAAGTATCTTGATAGTTTTGATAGTAGTAATTTTATTTACAATAATATTTTTAGAAGAAACTCTCGAAAAGTTGCCATTGGCAATTTACTACTGAAAATGTATCGGAAATAAGTGACAACGTTTAAAAATATCACATTAGCGAATGTAATCGCGGCTTCATTACCCAGGAGACAGTTGCTTTGAGGGAAATGTAGAAGTATTAACTAGCTTATTAAAGCTATGTTCTCTAGTATAGTACATTTGTTCACTAATGATATGAAAACATCAATTTTAATTCCCGAAAAAGTATAGGTGTATATACGCAACGTAAAATTTTTTTTCAATGTTTATGAAAGACTAGCAGCTAGGGTAAGTTAATCAGCAAATATTATTAATATAGTGGGCTTTATTATGTACCTACATATTTATGTATCCAAAACATTTTAGACATTTGAAATAAATAATAAAAATTATACATTTTAACTTTAATTTTCATTACAGATTTTGACAGTTGTGTTTGCCCTTCCAACCTAAGCATCGATATTGAAGCCCTACTAGCTGTTAGATTTTCGAAGCGGACTATTATAGCACCGGTACAAGTGACAACATAAACACGCGCAAAAAAGATTTTCCGTAGCAACATTCGTAAAGTGAATGTTAGAATACAACATTACACACGAATGCATTCAATGAATACCCACCTTAACGGAACATAACGATACAAGAAGGGAAGATCGTTGATACTGTAATGCGTCCCCCATTAAGCTAAATGGCGTCCCTACGGAAACAAAAGGGAACTTTCAAATGTACGAATAAAGTTCTGGCCGAAGCTACTGAATAGAATAAAGTACATAAGGTGAAATGTTACAAGTCACTTCTTACGTTTAATCTTGAGATACTTATTTATTTATTCAAGTTCGAAAGTTATTTAAGACTTTACGTCTTATTTCGTCTCTTATTTATTAATTCAATTAAACACGATGAATATTATGTTCAAGTATACATATATTGTAAAGTTTAGTCTATGAAAGATAATGTTTTTAATGTAGATTCTCTGGGTCTCATGAGACTTACTATGCTTTGAGACTCCAAAATCGTCAAAAGCCTTGTCTCGCCCTGGATGAAGCGAGAAAGAGTGAAAACTATCTCGATCCTGTCTCTGTACCGTGCCGGTTCATCAATTATACCCCGGCTTATGATTGGTGTAATATGTTAGAATTTTGTATTTCACAATTTTTATTGGTATTTTCATAGCTTTACGTTTCTCATGTAGTACGTCTATTGGTCGCTCGTTTAATCAGTTTCCGTCTTTACACACTTTAAGGGGTAACCTTAGTTGATTTCCTGTAAGTGTAAACACCGTTTTCCTTAACTGAACGAGTAGAAAAACAGTTTCACTCTATCCGGCTACACGGTTTTCCTCATAGGAAACTGTAAAAACAAAAATATATACGAAATGTATCAGTTGTTTCCTTTCGTAGAACTTATAAAAGTTACAAGAGAAAATACTTCTAAGGCAACGACCACAGCTTTTCTCCTGGGGAGAAAAAAAATAAAACCAGATCTTATTTTCATTATTTGTTGAAAGCAACATTTCAAGAATGGAATTAGATATTTATGTGCGGAAAATCGATGAAAATGGTTTCAGTTAGTTTTTCGTGTATATTTTATTTTGAGCTATGAATATTAAAAATATAATATACTAAATTAAAAATTAATTGTAAAAGTTAATTTCTAAAAATTTCTATCATTAGTATAACATTTCAGTCGTTAATGTTCCTTTTTTTTCTAGTAAGAAATTAATAGATCAGAATAAGTATTTAATTTAACAAAAATGATGAGCTAATTTATTTTGTATCTATGACTTACATGTTTGTTTAAAACACGGAACATTCTTATTGAATTTATTTAAAATAGTAACTTAATCACGTATTGTGTAATGTCAACGTTGCGTCGCACAGTTAGGTTAGACACCCATCCTGCTCATAAATATGAGTTCTGTTGTGACTTGAAACTGTTAGAGCTTTTCTCAGATTATTCATGTGGTAGTTCGTTATGTTTCATAAAGTTAAGATGTCTTACAATATAGTTACTATACCGAAAAGTCATCATCATCTTCCTGCCCTTGTCCCGTTTTATTTGGGGTCGGCGCAATATGTTTTTTTCTTCCATTCTGTCCTGTCACCCGTCACGCTATCACTAACTCCTCTGTCTTCCATATCACTTCTCACACAATACATCCATATTTTCTTTGGTCTCCCTCTCCCTCTCCATCCACCCACATTTATACTCATGGTTTTTTTTGTAACATGCGTTTCATCCCTCCGTTTCACATGGCCACCAAGACAGATACTATACCGAAAAAACAACAGTCATATTAATCCATTATAATATTTAGACTTTAAGCGCTTTGAATGCCATGTTACATAATAATGGCGGATGCTAGCGGAGGATTAGCCACAGTTTGTATCGGCAGTAGGTACATGATTGATAAAAAAATCGAAAATGTTTCTTCTTTTTCACAAATAAAATGCCATTTCTCATTTTCATATCATTGATTATGGTTTTTATTTTCAATTCATACGAACATCAATTCAAGGAACAAAACAACGTCCGTACTCAGGGTATAGGATAGAACGTCCAATCAGTGAAATTCTCGAACATTTCCCAGTAAAAACTGAAATACCGGGAACATTTTGAAACTGAATACAAGCCAGTTTCTGTTTGTTCGCTCTAGTGAAGGCTCTAGAAAACCTATTGTTATTAGGATTTTTCAAATTTTCAGATTTATGAAAATTCTTTTGAAACTCAGCAGGCTATTAAATTTATCAATACTTGAATATGGGTCTTTTCAAGTGTCTGCCACGACATTGATTAATATTTATTTTAGATTTCGTTTGATTGCCATACTGATGTACTTTTCAAAATTTATTTATTTATATTTAGCCTAGCAATTCAACGACATTCAGTTAAGTAATGGAATTTTATTGTTTTTTGTAAACTTTTTTAATGTTACTGATATTTTTTGTAGAAAAACCGGTTATGAAAATATTTTAGTAAAGAATTTATACGTTTCATTAATAGAAATTTAATTTTTATGTACCAGTAACAGGTTAAAAGATTATAGTAACTCTTCAATTAAATAATCATCGAATAATTACATTAAGAAAAAAAATCTTCATGTATTGGCTAAATTATCACAAAGACAATATTTTGTCTGGCTTAAAAGATTACATTCAAGATAAAAACAGAAATATAGTATAACAACACAAATTCTCTAAATCTCAGCCTCTTAAGATATTTGTTCGAGTCTTACTAAGATTCGTATCGGGAAGGCAAAATCCCGACTGAGATATGAATCGGTCGTGCTTAGTGGACTGTTTACTTATAAGTACCAACAAAAGTTTTATCGCTAGGTAAGGCAACAGAATGTATTCTTATTCAGTATACGAGTATCAAAAAAACTATTATGACTATTCTTTTGGAATTCTTAATATAATCACCTTACTCTTCAAAATATTTACAAATAAGATTATCACATCGTTGTTTTGTTGTGACATCTTAATCCGATCATTTTATTTTTATTTTGAAGTTGTTTTTATTTGGAATTTCAAAACCACGAACCTGCACTCGCCTGTTGTTATGGATGTCCAATGTCCATGGTTGTCGCCAATTGCTTCTTCATAAACCATCCTTAAAACATTATAAAAATTGAAAGACTCAACTTTTTGTAAACTATTAAAAATGATCGTGATTCATTTGCTTGTAAATCAAGATCATTCTCGATCTATCTAGTTCTCGCATAATTGAGTTTATCTAACACTGATATGTTATTTTGAAAATGATTTTATTTATTGTCCTTATTATGTTTCAAACATTAAACTTTATTTGTATGAAAAATATGGAATCTTTTTTCCACACACTCGTAAACAGAATCTATTGTAAAGTTCAAAGGATAATGCAATAATGAAATTGTATTTAGTAATAAACAATGCAATATTTCATAGCCATATTTATTATTGTATCTATAAATGATGAATCAAATATTCCATTTCCATTATACTCGTCTATCGCACATCATAAATTATATTCTAAAAACATCACTCTAATGGAGTTATTGTATTATTTAATCCGGATTTAAATGCAATATACCAAATGTTTTAAACAAAACATCGTACCTAGTGCTGTTAAAGGATTATGCAATAATTTGTACAATTAACACATTAATTATAGAAGCTAGTTTCGTAGGTAGGTAAAAACGTATATTCATTTTGAATTTTGTAGAATCAAGCTCAGTGAATACTAGTGAATGGTTTCTGACCAATTCGAAGTCAGTGTTTTTAGGCTGCTCAGTCTGAATACAGTACTCAGTAATCAGTCTGACAAATTCGAAGTCAGTCTTTTAGGCTGCTCAGTCTAACTACAAGGGCGGTGAATAAATAAAAATAACATTATTAAAAACAGATTTGGCGTGTCTCGTCTCTCTAATTAACACAAATCTTATTGTATAAGTAAGTACTGTTTACATATTATTATATTTGCTTATGAATAACTTTTTGTATATTTTTTTTCTTTCATTTTGTTTAAAGGGTATAGTTGTATTGGCCATATATCACTGTATATGTATACACTTTGTACTTCTATTATTACTATATCTGTTAGGTATCTAACTTTTAAATTACATTGACTGTACCCAGTACTATCAGTGTCCACAAAGCCGAATAAAAGAAGGACAAGTAAATAGGCAATAGCATTTTACTTTCTTTACTCTCTAGGAGACGATACTGAAACCAAATTATCACTTAAAATATTCATTTTTCTTCAAAAGAAATAAGTGTCTCAAGAGAATCAGCTGCATCTTTTCCCACGCTACACTTAAGAATAAACTGCAAAGCGTTCAATGGTACTCGAAGTGCAATCTATACGACATTTTGGAATTATTCAAGAGTATTGCGAGGGTTGAATTGCTTTCCACTTATGATTGCCTTGTAGCTTGATTCTATGATGCTAAGTATATTCAATAAAGCGTTCTTATTTTTGAATAACATTTTGTTATTTTTTTTGAGATTTTACAAATTTAACCAATATATTAATATGCCTAGTAGGCCTACTAATGTATAAGTGTCAACGACAATTCTGTTTAGTAAAGAAATATTATTGTTTTTTTTATTACTACGTTTTATTGGAAAACCTGTTATAAAAATATTTTAATAAAGTTATCCAATATTGTTCTTTAATATAAAGTCTTTTCAAGCTACTAGTAAAAGGTTCAAATATCATTCAACCACTTTCATATTAAATATACACAGAATAATTATTTTATTTACATAATTAAAAAAAATCGCTGCATTAGTAAAACTGTCGACAAGTACGTCTCAAACGCAATTTGTGTTTAATAGGAAGTAGTCAAGAACGCCAAGTAACGTTTTCTTAAGATTAATTAAGATCAGGTGGCAAGCGATATTTTTTGCTGACCCCACAGAAAATTGGCGTAGCGTGATAAAGTGGGTCAAATTTCATGTTTTAGGGAGCTCGTGTATAATAGATACTTCGTCTTCGTATCTTATTTTGAAGTTTACCGCCCTCCTATAAATTTTCTTTAAACTGTATTTTTGATGAGTTCTGAGATTTTAAATGTTTACATGTTTCCTTTTTTTTCGAAGTAAAGAAAAAAATTTTTGAAAAATATATTAAATCTGAGCCTTCAATAAGACAGTATAAACGCACACTTCGTGACCTTGACTATAAATATCTTACTTTACTAAAAATACCGTAAAATCGTTCCCTCTATTAAAAAGCGCTTAGCATCACAAAATCAAACATTCTACTCAGAATCACACAACAAGGCAATGGCTGTACACTCCTACAATTAATCACCAAAAATTTCTGCTCGCAACAAAAGACCGAGTTTCTAGTAATAACACAGCTGAAGACATTCGACGACAGCGGCTGATTAAGTCCTGTACAGTCGCTGGCAGCAGTGATTAATGAAACGGGACGTATCTTAGTGAAGGACAGATGTGTTAATTAGATTAACACATCCAGACGTTGTCAGTTCGAGATTTCTGTGTGACTGTACTGAGCCGGGATAATATATGTTGTATTAATTCTTAGGTGGAATCAAGAATGAATGGTCCTTTTCGCTCGGACTAAATTAAGTAATCAGAAATGTTGTATATGAACGTGATGAATTGATGTTGTGAAGAAAACTGGCCGTCGATTTCGTATTGAGATAACAAAATTAATTAAACGTAAAAAGAACGCAATAATCTCGAATTAATGTTTTCTGGATTTTCAATTTTATATAATTATCCATACTGAAATCCCAAATGAAGTTAAAAAACGTTTCATGGCAAATTTCAGCTTGTTAGTGAAGTTACAGTATCGTAACCAGTTAAAATTGCGCTAGCTACACCGCGTCGTAGCACTCGTAGCTACATGCTACGCCGTAGTTTTACCGTAGCCTAAACATTTATTATTTCAGTAAAACGCTATTTAACAATTTCTACCGCAATGAACGATTTGAAAGGAAATATATTAACATAAATTATGCTTGAAATACCAGCCAACAATATAGCGACCATTAAAAACAAACAAATTAATTATGGAACCAACACGAGTGTTTCAAAGCCGATATTGATGACGTTAATCTTCAACACTAAAGGAGATATACGATCTTCATAAAATAACAAACGCCTATTTTATTACACCGCCAATACAAAGAGTGGCAGTTAAGTCTTTCTAATAGCCTGTAATTCGTTTAACTGCTGACTTGGAGTTGGCTAAATAGGGATGGCGTTGAAAGGCGAATTTGCTGCGGTTGCAATATTATTGTCGGTGCGTGCTGATCTAGCCATTCAAACAGGTAGAATTTATAGCCCAAGTCATGGTTATATATTTAGTTATATATTATATCTACACGATGAAGCTTTTAGTATTAAGCTACATAATAACTGACCAAAAAATTATATATTTCCTGCTTTCAAAGATTTACTGATTTGCTCTATATTGTTTATTATTTATGTAGTCGATTCAACTAACTTTCATTTTTATGTTGATAAGGGGGTCGGCGTTAGGCGTATAAGGCCTAGTTACTAGGCCAAGCGAGAGGCCTACTGTAGGCCTCTCGCCTGGTTATAAACGATCTGCGATGGAAATCACCTTAGCTCCGACCTTTAAATCACCTAAGGAAGTTCTTGGTTGAAAAAATTAAGATGAATCGCTTTGTATGTAAAATAGCATAGGACATTTTTGTAAAAATGTACGGCCACATTATATTTTATAAGATTTATTAATATCAAAATGTTTAATGGTTATCTTAACTGCTTTAATTAAATTGCCAGTTAAAAGTATGACTGCCGAATCCATTCCTATAATATCACTTAGTATCAAAGCTCGATCAATTACCACGCCAATGAGCTGGATACCTAATACTACAGATTAATTATTACTAGCATCCTGTCTATTGTCTAAGCCTGGTGTCAAATCATTATCTAGACGTAGGTTATAGAAGTTGTATGTCCTAAGTCAAAATGCTTCTAAGGATTAATTTGATAATATCTATTGGTTTCTCCCTCAAGATGATGTAGAATTCCTAATGGCTTTGTTTTAACGATATTAATGTTATCTTAATTGATATAAAATGAGTCTGTTATTTATTAAAATTATGTTTTAATTTCGTCAAATATCCTGAGACATACTAAAAAGGTTTGGTATTGGAAATAACGAATTACTCACCTGAATCAATTGAAATAAGACTGAAAAGTACTGACCCGTTTAATGCCCGACGTCTCCATGATGTGCACGCTTCTCATGAATATGAATCCTGTTGTAACTCGAAACTAGGACAACTTTTCTCTTTTCTTATTTTCAAATTCGGAATATCATATTGTATTTGTATTTTTTATTGTATTTGTATTTGTAAAATATGATATTCCGAATTTGAATAGATCCTTAATGTCGTAAGTGGTTGTAATGGATTTATTTTTAATAATCAGTCAGTCTGTCATGATATTGAAATCGATCGTTTATAAAAGGCTCAAAAGTTTTAGCGATATTTTGCACGGGTAGATTTAATAAGCGTTGATAAAATATTTTTTTATATATTTATGTGAGATACTTTTCAGACTTGTGATTTAGTGAAATATCATCGAATAAGAAAAAATACTTTTCGAAAACGAAAGGCTTTTGTTCTTTAAATTAAATAGGGTGTTGATTGAAAATTAACGTTATAAAAGCTTATTTTACTTTTGATTTAATGAACTTAAGATTTATAGAAGCCTTGTGTTAAAATAATTGGGTACGCTAACTAACTTTGGATTAAAATTAATCATTGAAATTATCTAAATGATTTCAAAAATTTTAATAAGGCCATTCATTGGCAGTTTTAACTTTTTTGAATAAAAATAATTTTAAGAATAATTTCTATTCAAAAAAAATTCGTACGGTATCTAACGTGGGCTTGCTGAGCACTATATGTAGTCAAGCTGTCAAGCTTATTATGATGATGATGCTATTGACTTTTTACTTTAAATAATACTATTAAAAGTATCAAAACTTTTCTTCATCTAATTTCCACATAAAAAGACATTGGCAATTATTACAATTTCTACGTGTCATTACATTATTTCGGCAGGTCCCGTAGTTCTTCCATAGATTTAATTATTCTTTATGTCCCTGGGATCTCTTGTTTCCATTATCTGCGATAGCTTAAGTAAAAGAGACTGTGTTTGGTTGCATTTCATAGTGCATACAGGCTAACATCGCTGGTTTATGTTCTATTTAATTTAGATTATAGTTGTCAAAAGGTCCTCTGCGTTGGCTATGGCCCCTCGTTCACTTCCCAAATGATCGACCTCTTTTAAGACATTTTCGTCGTCAATAATTCCACACTAAGACAATATACCTAAGTAGTATCCATATTTTGAAAACCAAATCGTAAATTCACAATGTAATATTCTAATCGATTTTGACAGTTTTGATTGACATTTTCAATTCATTCGCAGGATAATGTTTATTAATAATTAATTTACTTCTCGGATTCTAGATAGGATAGACGTGGATAGGAAAATTGAGATTTTGATACAAAATTAATTGTGAGAATTCTATGAAAGGGTAACGTTAAGGGTTCATTGACTGACGTTTGTTTAATTTTTTTTTAATTTTATATATGTATTAATTTTTTCTTTTTCTATTTTCAGATTGATCACACCTTGTAGGTATGTATTTTTGATTAAATATTAAATTATTTGTTCGTTACATAATTTCCTATTCTTATAACCGCCATACTTAGAGTCATAATGTGTAATGAGGCACTTGACATTTTTCTTGCAACACAACACAGATACATAAATGAAAACAAAAATAATGTTAAATTATTTCCTTATTTACTCGGCGATTTATGTTAATTAATTCTTAGAAGGCTACGCTCGACTCTGTCTTAACTTTCAAAAATATATACATCCACGTGTATTCGAGATACACGTGGCATATCAAAATAAGGATTATGTGACTTATTTATGAACAAAATAAATGTATTTAATTATTTTGGTCTGAAGAAATTAGTACAAGATTTTTTACCAATGGTTTCTTTTAATGATATTTAATTCGAGTAAACATCCGTAGATCCGTAGACGGTGAAGATTATCGGACGAAGTCAAGTCCTCATTTTTTGACTTACAAGAATAGTTATTTATTGAACATTTCGCTGTCTGTGGAATAAACGAAAGAGATTTTTTATACATATAACAATAGTATAATAGGTATCACATATTACAATAACTAACGTTTGCCCGTGGCTTTCGTCGACGGTCAACGGTAAAAGACGCAGACCAAATTATAGTGTGGTACAATCATAATCATAACTAATATTATAAATGCCAGATTAACTCTGTCTGTCTGTCTGTCTGTGTTTTCTTCACGCCTAAACTACTGAACTGATTTCTTTGAAATCTGATACAGATATAGTTTATAACTCGAGATAGAACATAAAATTTTATACGTATATAGTTTTTATACCAAAATCTACAGGAAGTAACTATTCCTCGCGAACGGACGAGGACAAAATCTAATAATTTATATACATACATATCTTTAAATAAGAAATGGAATTTATGAAAGATTCAAGGCATTTTTGGGGCTGCAGGTAAGATTTAAGAAAAAAAGTTTATCAAGTTTTATTTTAGTCTTCCAGACTGAAACATGTGCCCGTTAGTTATCTTTTCATTTATAATTTATACAGTATAAATAACATAAAGATGGTGAGCCCTAATCACGCTAATTGAAGGGACTCGACCCAAATTAATTTATTTAAGGTATCCTTACATTTCTTATCTTCATGTCAATCTATGAATCTCCATTCAATAATTTATTCAACTTATCTCTCATTTGATTTCGTTGCTCGAAAATGGAATTGAACAGTCAATTCAAATGAAAGCTCAGTAATCAAGTTAGATCAGGTATTCTTTTAACCTAGATACATGTTTGAAAAGAAAGAAGACTCCTTCGTTTATAATCCTGACCTTTTTTCTAAATTGGTTTGCACTTCACTTTTGCTAGTATTAGATTAAAGTTAGTCCATAGCATTGAGAGACTGATAACATCTGCTGACCTACTAAAGAAAAAGTAATATGTTAGAAAGGTGTAGTTTATATAGAAAAAAAAAACTTTTTTATGGAATAAGTCGGCAAAAGAGCAGACGGATTACTTGATAGTAAGCAATTGGCGCTGTCCATGGACACCCGCAACACGAAAAGAGCTACGAGTGCGTTGCCAGCCTTTTGGGAATAAAGCTTGCGGATATACCTAAGGATTGGAAAGGATATTTTTTTATTAAAAAAATATAATGTCCTTTATATATAATTTTTTATTAAAAATATAATGTCCTTTTTTACTGAGACTAAAATTCATAGGAATTTAAACCCAAAACCTTCGTTTTAGTGCACAAAATACTGTACTCATATAGGAGGAAACCAACGCGTTTACTTGTCAAAAACACGGACGTCGTCATACATCGGAAGTCAACAAAAATGTTTTGACATATTCTCGAAACCAATGTACATACATAATTTATTCTGCAATTTAAAATTCATACTTCGTAAAACCTTATTTTCACGAACAAAATATACTTATGTATGTATGTATATTAAAATAAATGATATCAATTATATCACTACATGGTATAAGACAAAGTCGCTTTCTCTGTCCCTTTATCCATGTATGTGCATGCTTAAATCTGTAAAACTACGCAACGGATTTTAATGCAGTTTTTTAAAAGATAGAGTGATTGTTAAGGAAGTTTTAAATATACAATAACATCAATTTCATAGAGAGCCGATCGAGTATCAGCATTGCGGATTAGGGCTGGTCGCTAGAAATGCTAATAAAATATTTCTCATTGCATTTCATTTTATGAAAATTTTTAAGTCAAATACCACTTAAAAATACAATTCATTTTAAATCTGGAATATAAGCAACAAAAAAATACACATATTAAACTATGACTTCGTTCAAAGAAAAACCTATATGTCTTCATTGTCAAAACTAATAATAATCGTACACTCAAGAAAATTGTTATTCCTTTACCAAATATATTGTCATAGAAATAAACTTGCATATTATAGTCTTCGCGAAATTGTGAAAGACAAAATTGTGTACAGACGAAATTGTACTCTATGTGGTTTATATCAAAGATGAAAATTTTGTAAGAATACGTGTGTCAATTTGTAACATGAGCTCTTTATAATCTGGTTAAGGTTTCTAGGGCGAAATTAAATGAGGCAAAGATTTTGTACACACAATATAATGATAAGCGCTTTATAAGATGTTAGGCAAGGCAGTCTTCGTAATATACGTATATCTTGTTTATACATAATATTCCACATTTTATCTGAATATTTAGGCAAAAGTGTTTATTACCCACAAAACTTACACAATACATTATGTAATATCATATAAAAGGGACCATAGAAATATGTCAATAAAAAAATTACTTGAATTTAAGCCTTTAACTGCAGAGAGAAACCTATTTAAGGCAGACCCTCCGTTACCGTTGGTCACCAGTGACCTACGTGGCGGTTAACGTGTTAAGAAACGCTCAAATGCTTCGGTTGCATTTCTTTTTTTCCAAGTTCTCGCCTTCATAGCTCGTATTCAAATATCCTATTACCGCAAAAATCTCACAAAGCTTTATCATGTATCAGAGGTTTTTTGCGTGTGTCATTTGTTTTCTAAGTTCGTAAATACAGAATAAGACCTCTAAAAATATCACAAAATAAAGTCGTATGAAAAATTTCAGCAACACACACATTTTTAAGACATGAAATCTTCCATATATGAAATAAGCTCGACATTGTCAATTTAATAACTAATAGAACAAAACTGAAACCTCGATCAAATATTAAATGGAACGCTAACGTTCATAGCCCCATCCAATATGTGAACGAAATTACGCCGAGAGCTGAAACGGAGCGAATTGAGACAGATTTCAAGAAGTAAAATCATTTAAGGCAGGCGTCGGGAACGGAAATCCGTCATACACTGAAGAACTCACAAAAGTATATAATTAGATTTTTAGGAGGTTGACATTGCGACAATTTTTCCCAACTTTATATTCGTATTCGTACATTCACTTCTCGTGAATATGAGAGTCGGTTATGAGAACTTATTTGCGTATTTTTATTATGAAGTCTTTGTGTGAATAGAATGAATATTTTGTTCTTTGTACATGATTTGTTTTCAATTCTGTTCTTTGAAATTTAAAGACGTTTTTTTATTTATTTAGATGTTTTTGTATGTACAAGTTTAAATTACATATTTTTGTTCGTGGCGATCCAGATTTTGCTTCTTTTCTATGGGGTACTATAGACGGTCAAAAAGCTAACGGTACACCTGATGTTGCGCAGTTGGCGCTGGAATTGCAAGTGATTTGTCGACCTTTTAGAGGTTAGAAATTTGAGGGTTGGGGATAAAAGGAGGTAACGTTATCCTCTCTTCCTTGCCAGACTCTGATAACCTTACTTACAAGGCAAAACACAAAAGAAGCGCTGTTCCTCACTAGTATTCTATGATGTCGGGGTACCGTTCTGGTCGAGTTGTACTATTTGTTCCAAAACATGATCCTCCTACACTTAAAATCATTATCGATAGAATCAGCAAGAAGTGAATATTTGCACTAAGTACAAAAGATTTGGGATGTTACAGTACCGTTTTCACTTCCTACATGACAAGAAAAAGAGGTTCACTTGATGTTAACTATTTAAAAACAAATATTATTTTAGCACGAATTACTTTTTGCCCCCATTTTCATTTTCCGAGAAACTCTTTTATTATTTTCTTCAATAATTTTGAATTTGTGGATTGTTGATTTTTGTCAATAATGTAGTTAAATTTATTTAGGATTTCTTTGAATTTAGTTCAAGAAGTCTTTAGGCTGGTTTAAATCTATTCCAACAACTATTATTGTAATTATGATATTATTCGTTAACATTGAATTATTAATCAACCGAGACAATAAACAAGACAGGAATATTCTAGATAATATTAAGATTAAATCTCAATACAAAGGCCAGATTACATAATAAAAAGAGACAGAAAATATACTGATTTCATTAATTGTCCCGTGTAGTCCACTAATGGGCAACCGTCTGGTTTTGTGGGACTCTGATGTAATGTTTGGAGTTCATCCAAATCTTTCTACTAGCACTGTTTTAGGCGATATCTGTGTTGCAATGAATCAAGTTTATTTGATGTTATGGCTATAAAAATAATAATTTTACATATAGAATGGGAGTAATTGAATGTAGAATTTGGAAGGAAGATTTGTATGAATGACATCTTTTGTATGTATAAAATATATTTTTTTATATTTGAAACTGGTGACCTAGAGACTGCTGATAAATCCTTGATGACGATTAATCCTTAAAGGTTTATAATCTATAATTTATAGAAATCAATAGCGTTGTAATGGTATCCGGCCATTCTCCAATATATATTTTTGTTGTTTTAATTTCAGGCTTGTAACGAATCGAGGGCCTTTTGCTTTTTTTTCTAATTGACAATATAAAAAAATAGGTTATTTGATTGCCACGTCTGTCAAGTTTTATAACGTGTAGTGCTAAGCAAGGGATTGGGAAATTGATATATGGCTGAACCTAGAATGGTGTTATATGGAAATAGTAAAAGAGACTCATTATATAACAATACATGTAAACTGTGTGACGTTGAGTTTAGGTAAATTTAATATCAATATATACTCCAAAACAACAAAAAAATATTTTCAAACCAACTCTCTCTATTGCCCCATCGATGCCACCTACAAACAACTTGAGACAAGAGCCAACACGTTCGCATCTCCTATAAAATCTCAACAATTCTTCCCGCCTAATTTCCTTCAAGTGTTAGAACGAAAGGGCACTTATAAAGAGAGAAAAAGATATTGCTAAGGAAAATGGCAGGTCATAAATAAGAGCAAGTGGCACACTTTGCGCTTCAAATGCTAACGGTACTTACTAGGGGCTAAAGTTGAGTGTATGATTGCGGATATGAAAAATGGAAGATTTGGATTTTTTCGTATTAGTCCGCGTTTGGCGCCAACTGTGTGAAGAAGCCGAGGAGCAGCTTCCTTGCTTGATAAGACTCTTCATTAAATAAACTTTGTTTCAATTTTTTTTTTTTACTTTTTGTGTAATTATTTTCATTTCATTCATCATCCTTGCTGGTTAGTTTAGGATTTGCCATTAGCTTGGCAAAAATAACATGTAAATTTTGCTTATTTTAAAAACGTTGCCCCACTTTAGGATTTTCTCCTGTGTTGTGGTTGCGTTTACAAACATACAATGTCACATACACATGACACCCAGACCAGAAACAACAATTTGTGGATCTCACAAAGTGTTGTTCCGTGCGGGAATCGAACGCGCGACACGTTGCACGGCTGCCAGTTGCCCAGCCACCGCACCAACCGTGCTGTCGAAAATAAAAGTTATGTTCGATAAAACATGTGTTGTTTAAAAATCTTTTAGTATCAATATTAATATATCATATGTTATCTAGCTGTGAAGGATGCCCGCAAAATGTTATCAAAGAGATTCAACAAATTCTTTACCTGTATACCGTTCCTTGGTATTCCTGTTTCCGTGACAATTTCCTTATTTTATTTTGTGATCTTGTCACAAAAAATCCTTTTCGGAAAATGTATTTTGATCCCAAATTCACTTACAAAACAACAAATGTACCTATTACATTCTGTAACAATAAAAAATTTTTTGTTGTCACAAGCGACCGATGAAAGCTATCCATTCAACCATAAAATAATAAATACAGGAACAATAAAAGAAATATAGGCGTTGAAACAAAGCTAAAAACTAACATAGTCAAATCATAGAAAATAAAAAAAGAATTATGGTATAAATATGACGTCACAAACGCCACAAAAACATTTTGCTAAACAAACTAACTTGTGATACTTGTATGGCACTTAGTTATAACAACACTATTGAAGAAGACAAGGCTAAGTATCATCATTTTTATTTTCGTTCGCCCTCCAAATGGCACATTGTTTCGAAGGAAATTTCGCTGACGACAAAAAGTAGGACACAATATCGTGATAACATCTCAAGACAGATTTGTATCCTGTGGCACATTGTAGAAACACCAGCTCAACAAGCTCTTCTAATGTATCAAATTTTTCAATAGATTGTCAACTTTATTACTAAAGTAACAACGTTTGCAATTGTTTTGGGAATTTGATTGTTCTGGGGCCTCGATTCTGCTATTACAATAGTGTCAGAATAGTAGATCATTGGTTTCAAAATTGTTGATCTTGACAAGTTTGGTAATCTACTAACACGATAGCGTCATTATGACTTTCCAATGCCACTTCATTGAAATAATTCTTTGGAACGGTAATCTCGTAACATAATAACAAATTATTGACATAATGCGGTAAATTAATAAAAAAATGTCAGTTCCTTTATTCAATTATTTACGTTTAGAATATTGATGTACAGTTATTGTTTATAATTTGTTACAAGACATCTCGTACTATAATTCTATTACGACATCGCCGAACGCCAATGATCAGCCATTTTGAATTAACAAATTACGAACTTTTAGCAAAATGACAATGGAATCGTGTAGGAATGACAACACTTTGAAAATAGTAGACTCGAGCCCCAGGATATTAATACAGATTGAACTAACTAATCAGAAAACGGTATCATAGATTACAGATTATTATAATAATTTAATCATACTGTTTCCAAAATGTTTTTTTTTAATTTTATGGTAAAGGTCGGCAAACGAGCAGTCGAATCACCTAATAGTATGAAAAGTAAAAACTATATAAGTTTACTTTCCAACAACACTCTGGGCCTAGTTACTCAAAAAATTGTCCCATCATCAAAACAAAGAGAAAATACAATAAACAGTGATATAAATATCTTCAAGCATCTCTCGACGTTTGAGCAAAATAATATTTCTTCCTTAGCGACCTAACAGATAAAAACAACTTCAAATTTCCTCAAGAATTATTCAGCATTAACAGCTCCATAACTTGATTTGGAAAAGAAATATAAAAATACAGTCTGAACATATTGGAGATCTTTTAAGATTTTATGTTGTTGTCGATAGTTCTTTGTACGAAAGTATTATTCAAAAAAAGAAACATGTTTATATAATAATATTCTATAAACATGAGGTGGGGTAACCAGAGGTGGGTAATGATATTTATATGTATAATGATAGTTTGTGTTGGTTGTAGAAAAAAACGTAGTAACCTTTAATTAGTTTTTCCTATATTGTATCGTGGGGACACGTTTAAAAACATAAAATTTCGCATACACATCAGAGTCGGAAAAACAATTTGTAGTTCGCACAAAGTGTTGTTAGGTGCGGGAATAGAACGCGAGACACGTTCCGCGGGTGCCAGTTGCCCAGTCACCGCGCCAAAGAACTGTGCAAACATAATGGAATACGTTTTTTTTAAACCCAGAGCATTTTCGACTTACGATTCGAATGCCAGTTTTTTTGAAACAGGTTTCATTTTCCGTTTCATTCCTTCTACAAAAAAAATAAATAAATAGTGAGATTCACAATCGAAATAGTTCTTTGTGTAATCTACAAGTGTGTTGCTCTGGGTTCTCCTTGTAAACAATGACACAACTCGGAAAAAATTAAATCTTCTTTGAGCAAAGTTTAATAAAAAACAAACTACATTATTATTACTGATTAATTATTATGTTTTTGGCTTGCCATGCTAGAGGCCCATATTCATGAGCAGCATTCCATGAACATGGGCCTCTAGCATGGCTTGAAACTAGTCGAGTATCTCGTAAAATTATTACGTGAGTAAGCCGAAAACATAATAATTAATTTAGAATGTCTAACTAAAGTTATAATAAAAATTACTAATTGATCATTACAAAGTTGAACAGTGAACTGTTTTAATTTAGTCAACATAGAATTTGTCAATTGTTGAAATGGATAAAGCTATTTGTGAATGATCTATCTTGAGGGACAATGTCTAAAGCAATCGTGTGCAGCATCCATCATCCTAGATTTACGACACACGGATGTAACTGACGGAATTATTGGTATATTGATAAAATCCTCTATGTGATTTGATATGAATATATAACATTATAAGTTCACAGAATAATTTAGAAATTCATAAAAAAGTGGCCATGACCTTGACCAAAACTCATAAAATAAATTACTACTTGGCTTATAATTTTCTTTTGTATGTGATAAGACGGCGCAGACGGATTACCTGATGGTAAGCAATCAGTACCGTTCATGGACACCCGTAAAACCGGAGAAGTTACGAGTGAGTTGCCAATCTTTTTGGGGTTAGGGTTTGGGGAATTTATGGATTGTGGGAGGGGTCTCCCCCTCCCACAATCCATTATTTTCAGAATTTGGTCTCCGGTAACCTTACTCTCACGCGAAATACATTGCATTGATTATTTCAGGCCGGTTTTCTGTGAGGTATCAGTCAGGTCGAGGCGACACATTCGTGCCAACTGAATAAAAAGAATGGCTCACACACGCTAAAAAATTTCTTAATATGTCAAAAAAGGCTTCTGAGGTGTGTCTCATTTTTTATGGGATTGTTCGCAATGAATACCCGCTACACCAGAGGAGTCATGTGTACGTTGCCGGCCTTTTGTGGTTTATTAGGATTGTGGTCTGGGAAAGGGATCTCGTAAACACGCACATGGCAAAACACAATGTAAGTGTTGTTTAACGCCTATATTTTGTGAGGCCGTAATATCATTCCGGTATAATCAGTAGTAACTATTTTACCAAGTCAGCAGATACTCGAATATCGGCACTCTACGATGTTCAAAATGTATTTGATTCTTCGCTTAAGGTTTTATTTTATCACAACGAAGCTGTTGTGTTGTGTGACCTAAATAAAGTGTAGTTTAAAATAGATACTATAAGCGAACGCTTTGTACGCTATTTGTATCAATAAGCAGCATGTATTATGTAACACATTACGTCATAACGTTACTACAAGAACAAGTTGATTTTCTTATATTTATAGCAAACTTTTCTTACATGATTTTATTTTACGCAGTAGTTGGTTGTTTTTTTTTTTCATATCAAAAAATCTAATTACTTTTTCCGCACAATGTGAGACGAGAGGGAGTGTCAGACTCTTGCTGACTAAAATCCCCCTATTCCTTCTTCTGCTGTAGGCCGAGGTCGCGGTGCCTAATTGCGCTTACCCCGCAACCTCGGCTGAAAATCAGCCCTATAGGGGCCCGACTGTGGTGATCTATTGGCTATGTGAGACGAGCGCAGAACGCAACTAGCCGTACTCTTGGGAATAGTTAGGTAGCTGAAAGGGCAATTTTATAACATGCCTTAAGATTCTTAGAAAAATGTTCATTATTTAAACAATGCTGCATATAAGTTTCATTGAAATTAGTTAGGAATAATCCATAATTTTTGACGTGGAACTTTGTATGAGAGAGAACTTGTGTGTGTAGCTGTATTGTGTGACATACCTCACCCTACAATTAAAGTTATTAGTAAGAACAACACGTTTCTCATCGACTTCCAAACGCTTCATATTGGACCGCGTAGACGCTCTTAAATTCTTTTACATTCTTCACATATCAACAATTTAATATCGACATAAGATTCAGTAGGCTGTGCGACGTCGCCGCGTCCGCGCACGCTGCTCATGAAGGAGAACTCCTCTGTGGTTCGAAACTAGTACAGCTTTTCTCAATTACACACGTGAGTAACCTGCGATTTTTAGTTAATTTAGTATGTCTCACGATAGTTATTATAAAAACAATCGACATAAGATTCTAAACTTACTTCTAATTCCGCGAACGTAAAAGAAAATCACTCAGTTGCTCCGAAAAAGGCGTAACGCCAACAAAAACAGGGGTTGTTGAACCCAACTTGCTGCATGCATATTCCAGTTCAATTCTGGACGAACAACAAAGGGCCTAGAGCAAACTTCTACACGAGAATTGCAATCGACACCGCCCGTGTCGGAATAGTTGAAAATCGATTCTGCCGTTGACACTTTTTAATTTGAATTTCCTCTTTTTTACTTTGGGAAAAATTTCAGCGGCGTTTTGTTTCGTCGAAACACCGTGAAAGGAACAAATCCTTTTTGATTTGTCGTATATTGCAGGCTACTGTTTGTCACTTTTGTTGAAATGTTTCTTTTTAAATTCAGTTGTTCGATTTGTCGTCATCCAAAAAAGTAAATTAGGATTGTAACTATCCCATTGCTAAAAAAAGGTATTGCTATTAATCAGGTTCCTATCTAAAGGCAACTCCAAAGTTATAATCCGAAATAATAAATCTATGTAGGAAACCTGGACTATTCAGAGATGGGACCAACAGGGCTGATGTTCTGCCGGAATTGTGGGTCAAGGACAATAATGTACCATAACCCCAGCCTGGACCAGGTGAAGGGAGGGTTTATAATCAGTAAGAGTTTGACATTTGTAAATTAGAATAATGGTATGTGCGATAATGATTTTAAAATACTAAATGTGCACCAAATAATTGTCAGTCCATATATTGGAATTGACAGTGGAAATAGAAGGGCGTTCATTTTGTCAATAAAATTGTGACAGTGAGGATACTTTTTCATTTCTATGGCTTGACTTTTTTCTTCCGTTATCAGTCTTGTTTATATTTAATTATAAATGATAGTCAACTAACAAAAACAAACCTTAGTACTTACAAGTAACACTTTTTTGACTTCAAACCGAATTCAAGGTCAATAGACCGCAGAAAAAAAGATGGAATGTTCGTTTTCTTTTCACGTATTATTAAAATATAGATTTACAACATAATCCTTAGTTTCCTTCTTGAATTCTTTACGCTTTGTTTCCTTTAGGAGGTCGTTAGCTGGGTATCGCGCAATTTTTTCTCGTGATTAAATTTTTCTGAGCCTCAACAGCTCAATTTTGTGCGAAATTATTACCCAAGGTTCATTTTCCGGGTTCATTATTCGGTCTTACTGTCAAAGTTTTATGATAAAGAGTGAAGTATTTCAATGAACATAAGAATAAGGACTTGTTTTAGCAGAATACTGGTATTAAATCATTACGTTTTGCACTAAAATAGGCGTGAAACAATCACATCGTTGTGTTACGCCGTATGAGTGAGGTTACCGGACGCCCTATCCTTCCCCTTCCCCAATCAATGGATCTCCAAATTCCTCATCCTCAAAAGGTCGGCAACGCACTCGTAACTCCTCTGTTGTTGCGAGTGTCCGTGCCGATTGCTTACCATCAGGTTATCCGTCTGCTTGTTTGCCAACTTAATGCATAAAAAAAACTATTCATATCATATTTTTTATCGAAAAAACTATTCATATCATATTTTTTCATCCTATGTCTTCTCCCGCCGTAGATAAAGCGAGAGCGAGAGTCAGACTCTTACTGAATAAAACCACCCCGTTCATTCTCCTGCTCATAGCCGTGCTGCAGTACATCATTGTGTTTGCACCCGGTTTATGATTGGTATGTGTTATATTGCATAGTTTACAATTTCTTCTACAACTACTTCATATATTGTATTGTATCAATCAATCAAGAACCCAGAAGAGGGCGGTAACGTACTTAAGCAACTCCTTTGGTTTTACGAGTGTCCATGGGCGGCCATGATTGCTTATCATCAAGTTATAGGTCTGCTCATTTACCGACCTATGTCATATAAATTTTAATAACACTTCATAACAAAAGGAAGGCTCAAAGACTTTCTACCTATATTTTTTTTTTTTTACTTTCAATAAACCTGTGCTTGACTGCGATCCCTCCTGATGTTAAGCAGTGATGCAATCGTTGATGGTAAGGCGCACTAGTTTATTAAGAGCCTATTCACTCTAGCCTTGAAGACACCTATATTCTAAATTCTTCTAAAATACTGTTCTACATCCGACTTCCTAAATATAACTTGACTTAATATTACAAGACTCGAGATTACTGGAGAGTTGAAACTCTACTGTAACTGCTAAGCCTTTGAACACACGAACTACCGCAACCAGAATCAATCCTTTTCTCGGAGAAAGGATTCTTAGAATCGACAATTAGAGAGAACAAACACACCCTGTAAATAGGACAGATTCGAAACACGAGGCAATGTTGACAAAAGATGTTATTAGTTTTCCTTTTCTTTTAAAAACAAAAAGTAGAAAATGCTTTTATTAAATAAATTTTCGCTAAGGGCTGATTTTTTAATGGTTCGATTAAAGTTATCTGGGGCATAATTATGATGCTGTCGCGTCAGAATGTTTGTATAAGACAGAGACAGCAATAATTTTTTTCCTCAGATAACAATTATCTGACTATTGAAAAATCAGGCCTAAATGTAATAATGAAACAAACGTAGGTAATACTTTTTATTATCCTTAGCTGTCCTATTTTAAGAATTATTTTGTAGGTAAATAAATAAATAAGTAATTGATTGAGTAAATAAATAAGTAATTGAATTGTATTTCTGAATGGTTGTTAAAAATAATACTTATAATCGTTTGTAAATTGTGTTTTATTCCATTATGAAGTTAGTGATACTTTTAATCTATAATATTAATATTATGAAGCTGAAGAGTTTGTTTGTTTGAACGCGCTAATCTCCGGAACTACTGGTTCGAATTGAACAATTCTTTTTTGTTTGTCCATTTATCGAGGAAGGCCATAAAAGATCACTCTAAGATCTGTAGGTGCAGATCATCGGGTGAACCGCGCGAGAGTAGCTAGTAAGATATTATGGATTTCTTTCCAGCCCATCCTTTAAGGAATATAATTATACTTATTTATTATAGACAACTAAGCTTTTTGTTAAACATAAAAAATATATTAAGTGCGGTCTTGTTTGTCATCCAATTTTTACACTTCGACACATTAGACTCACAGTTTGCAAATGGTTTTCAAAGTCTTGATCCAACCACCAACATTAACCACTATAATATGAAACCCATTTTATTTTATTAGAACATTGGAACGCAATATTTCCATCCTAATATTTTATGATTATTTTTTGATATAACTTTTTCATATAAAATGTTATTGCTCTTGTAATCACATAGAAATGATTGAGGGCTATTTGTAACTGCCGAGTGACGTAAGGAGATTAACAGCAAAAGTTTTACTATTAATAATTTTACGACATTCATTAATGCTTTTCGCTTATAGCAGTATTTTTGCTTTAACTTTAACGGGGTAATAGATAATAGATTTATTAGTGACGATGAAAAATAACCTTATTTATGAGTGTGTAAGACATAAAATATATTGTCTCGTAGAAATGGATAGGAATAGTTTATATATGAGAATCATATTTTGATTACAAACTTTACCTGTGTATAGTTTAGGTCAGCTGGTATGAGTAAAAGAATTAGAATAATATGTTGTTTTATTTGTTAGACAAGTATGGAGTTATTATCTGCGTAGGAATCAATGGTTTATATAATACCTTCTTACTATGTATATGTTTGCTTTTGAAATACGATTTTCGTAAATACTATATTGTGTTTGACAAGGATAAAAAATTATGATAATAATACGAATTCTTGTCTCAATTGAAATAACATCAACAACTTATTTTGAACGTTACTACATAAATAAACAAGCACGATATTCCTTTGAATAATGTAAACAATTTGTATCAACTTAATAGTCAAGAGGCCTATGTCACGCTTAAAAGTGACTCGATAAACGCGCAAAATACGAGGCTCTCTCTACGCTTTGAGCGACCGATCATTAATATTGATGAAGGCAAGTAACGCTCCCGTCTCCGTACCGCTAAACATTTCCGCAGGTTATGGAACATTTTTGGGACAACATTTTGTTATTTAAAATAAATAAAGAAAATTATAATCACCTGATGGTCGTCGCCGCATATGGACACTACAACAGGAGAGTTAGTTTCAAGTGTGTATCAGGGTTTTTAATTTAAGAGATTTGATTACAGATGGACAGTAGATTGAAGGTTTAAAACAAAATATGTGCATTTTTATATTTTTATTTATGTAATAGATCGGCAAACGAGCATATTACCTGTTGGTAAGCAATCAGCGCTGCCCATGGACATCTGCAACGAAGGAGTTACGAGTGCGTTGCCGACCTTTTAGGGACTAGAGATTTGGAGATTTAGGGATTGACGAGGGATTGGGGAGGGGAAGGATTTGGCTTCCGGTAACCTCACTCACACGGCGAAACACAACGCTGTGGTCGTTTCACGTTGGTTTTTCTGTAAGGCCGAGGTATCACTTCGGTCGAGCCGACCCATTCGTGCCGAAGCATGGCTCTCCTACACTTTCTGGGTTCTTTTGTGAGGTCGTGTTACCACTCCGGTCCATTCGTGTGAAAGGTTTACACTTTCACACTTGTGTTTGTAAGAGCCAAAAGCCAGGGGTAAAAGTAAGGGGTATAATTAAATCAAAATATAACACTCTGCCACAGCCAAATAAAAAATAGTTTAGGTGCCTATTAAAATATATGTTTTGTTTGACAAGTATACAAGTTTAGTATTCAAATAAATATATAATATTTTTTCCTTTTGATATGTCGGTAAACGAAAGTATAACTATTATAAGGCACGTAAATAAGTATACTGGGATCTTTAGTAATTTAATATACAATATATAATAAAATTATATTCCATATTACGATATATATAATTAAATTTATTCTGAAGGTATATACTTTTGATACGATTAATGATCAGTTGATAGGTCAGGAGAATAATTTCAATTATAAATGTAACCAACTCACTGAAATAAATAATTCAATGCAAGTAATTTTAATTAATTAAGAATGAACAACGATTTATTTATTGATGGATATAATAACAAACAAATTACAGCGTGGTTACGCTCATTGATTCCAATAATCGTTGTGTCCTATAAAATAGAAGGTTACTTACTTCATTAATTAGTTTTGTCATTGGTAATTGATGCCAAAACCATCACATGATTAGCCTATAAGTAACAACTGCTAAGCCCTATGAGCATTAAACACTACTCTTGCTCAAGGCGTGTTGTCGCTTTTAAACTTATAGTTAATAGTAAAAGTACGTTTTGATAAGTAAATTTAATAGGTTTAAGTAGATTATAATGTGCTATGGGACTGACATATGTATACAAGGTATAAAAGTCTCTAAACATAATAAAGAGAAAAAAAAAATATAGTAAGAAATTATAAGTCCTAGTCCGAGTTTCCTCACTATGTTTTCTTTTACCTTGTGTTAGTGGCGTCTAAATACTTTGAGAACATATATTATACAACTCGTAGAAAGTCACATGGTCGAGCCCACCCGTTCGTCCTGAAGCATGGCTCCCCACATCTCTAATAAGTTAATGAATTTTTGTAAGCAAATCCTCCGCAACTTGAACGCTCTCCCATTGCGTTCAACGTATTCACAGACGGGGCCCTATAGGGCTGATGTTCAGCCGGGGTTGCAGGGTAAGCGCAATGAGGCACCGCGACCTCGGGCTAGAGCAGGAGAAGGAAAATGGGGTTTTAGTCAGTAAGAGTCTGACACTCCCTCCCGCCCGGCCTCTGGGCGGGAGAAGTCATTTGATGTTTTCCCCTCACAAAAAAACCAAAAAAAAGTATTGAAAATGCATATACATATGTACAAGTCCATGGTTCATAAAGCAATATTTAAAAAAACGGCCTGCACTTTCAGAAAAATGAACATAAATAAAAATTATGTTCGGAATCCTTTAACAAAACGCAGGTGGCAACATTTTTTGTGCACAACAATTTGTTACCTGTACGTAAACTGTGTGTCACGGGCAACCGTTGCGTCGCCCCGTCATGATTGATTGAATGACGTTGACGTAATTCAGCTTTGAAGTTTTTGTATAGACGACTTGTGTCATGGTGGAGAATGGTTATGTTTTGGATGTTTGCAATTTTTTTTGTATGTTAGCGGTTTTAGCTATCTGGAAAACCTGTCACCGTTTTTGGTGTCAAATCTTTACCTATGAATAACAAAATGTTAACATGTAGTTGATTCGTTCTTGGTGGACCATATTTTTGTTCAGGGTATGTGTTTTTGTCAGTGGTTTTGGCTGTGTGGAAAAGCTGTAACCAGCATCGGTGTCAAAATAGTATTGTTAAATAGATGGAAAGTGTTCATAGGTGAGACCTTATAGTCTTACTCTTTTAAAAAAAATGTTTTATACCATTATTCTAAAAGAAAATAAATTCGTACATCTATTAGTATCTATTAGTATTCTATCATATATTAGCGACCCACCTCGGCATCATATGAGTGCAATGATGATCCCAAATTTCTCTCCTTTTTAATGGATGCTACTTTATTAATAATTATGTTACTCACGTAATTATTTGACGAGGAACTCGACTAGTATCAAGCCATGCCTGAGGCATATTCATAAGCAGCATTTCACGACACGCGAAGCGGCGACTATCGCAATACTACTTTACGTATAAACATATCTTTTCAATAACTCAATCTATAAAAGAAGTTGAGAGTTGAGAAAGCGGCTTTGTTTCAATACTATGTAGTGAAGACATTAATTGTGTTAGCAATACAGTCAGTGTATATTACTATGGTTCCAATTATTCTATTAATATCTACAAATAATGGTACATCTAGCATCTCACTAGACATTAATTGTCGAATTGTCTATACCCCTTAGCTATACTCACATAGAAACAATTTTACTTATAATATAAAAGTAACAATACTTTATAAATTTATCACGAAAAAAGTATCAATGACATCTGACTACAACAGTAGAATAAGCCGTCAACGTGAATGCAGCAGCACCTATTATTACGGAAAACAAAATAAACTGCGAGGACGAACAAAAAAAAAACGTGAAACGGTGACTCATGAATGTGAACGAATGGAATGGAGTAGTAAAATTTTACAGAGAGCAAAATTTTTCACGCGACCAACCGCATGGGATGTGAAGAGTGCATAGTCGTTACTTGTTTTCGTGGGTGTACGTGTGTAATGCCTTTGTACTGCTTAATTGTATTCTCTTACATATTGTAGTTTCTTAGTAGACTCCAATAATGTTGATAATGTAATTATTGGAATAAGATTAGAAGAAAGAAGACCATTACAGTATCTATGTTTGAACTGTCACACATAATACTGTGGGAGCCGTCTCTTTCTTCTGCGAAACAGTCATGTTCACCAAGGAGGACGCGGAGAGCGAGGAAACTATTCCTAAGAGACACTTCGGGTGCAGCGGATCGCGCGGCATCTCAGGCCCTCGTATGTGCGGGTCTGGACGAGGTAGGATAGTTTCCACCCGACCAGAATAAGACCTGAGCTTACGACGTTGGATTGCATGACCACTACAGATAGAGCCCCATAATGTACCATGGCCCCAGCCTGGAGCATGGAAAGGGATGGGGTGGTTTTTAGTCAGTAAGAGTCTGTCTACGTCTCGCTAACCCAGGTCGGGAGAAGTCATTTGATGATGACTCCCTTCAAAAAAGGAATTAGTGATCACTATTAAAAATGGTGAGATAACATTCAGCCGTATCCACACAATTGTTAATAATAATCACGATAACAATAACAAGCAACAATCCACGCACGTGCTTTGCGGTTAAAATCTAGTTTGTATTATTGGCTGAACGAGATTAGGATTTGAACAGACACGCTTATTTTATCTGTGATCGATGAGGGGTCACCATTGATACTGTTCCATTTTAGAGATTGTTATGGAATACTTACAATTAATAAAAAAAGGACTAGTGTTAAATGAAGATTACACACAATTTAATAGAAAACAAAAGACGGAGAGGTAAAGTAAAAACATGGTATATCTTGCTTCATCCCATAACCTGAAAACCCGTTGGTAGTAATCCCTGATGTAAAAGTGTTACCCACGATCCATAACTCCGTTATATGGATATACCACGCAAAATAATTCGATTGTCCCGTCGACACGGGTGAATGTAACGGTAAACCTGGATATCTTTGTAACCTACACACGAATATTTCAAGTTATTCAATATTCATTGCTGGTTTTGTTGGCATGTTTGTTACGGTATCAAATGTGTGGAGTGTTATGTATGTTGTGGATTTGTCTTTTTACGATGCTGTTTTATTTTAAGTTGTGCAAAAAAGGTACGATTTACCTCCTGTAGGATCGTTCAAATATATCTTTATTCGACTTGGAAGGTGAACAGGCTACCTGGTCCTTGAGAAGTGATTTCTAGTCTTCTCCAATAACATGAGCTAGTTAACCTATAACTTCATCATCATTTACTTAACTCAAAATTGAATCGTTACCTCAGCTAACTTTGTTTGCTTAAATATCTTGTTGCAACTATATTATCAACTTTCAAGTACCAGAACTCTCAGTTCGTACTTAAAAGTAAAACTTCATCGACTTTTGAAGTTTCTTTACTTAACTTTGCTAAAAAGGCTGACTTTCTTCATAAGGAGTTATAAAAACTCAAGAGCTTAAATAAGGACCAGACGAATGACCTTGAAAAACTATATGCATGATGCGTAGCGTTAAAAAATTGAGAATATGTAGTATTTGGCGGATGCTAGAAATTCATTCTCATAGATATTTAAGAACAGAAGGAAACCAAAGAATATTTTTCTTCTTTTAGTGTAAAATTGTGTTTAAGCATAAAATCTCATAACTTGTATGTTAAGGTAAAAAAAAAGTCAATCGCACTTAAGTATATATTGAAGCTCATTAATTCTCTGTGTGAAAAAAACTTTTTGCACACAAGCGATATATTTTACACGTTGTTCATGAAAATATTTGTGATAGGACGACGGAGTTTCGAGGGCATTGCTGGCTTTTTGGGGGATAAGGTTTCACAAGATTTAGAGATTGGGGAGGGATTGAGAGTGAGGAAGATTGAGCCTCAGTTTTCACGGCGGTTTCCTGTGAGGTCGTGGTATTCTTCCGGATACAAATAATAAAATTAGCTTTTCGAACTTGACTGGATTGTACATCCATTAGCTTTAAAAGACTATCTTTAAAACAAAGTATCAATATAAAAGTAATTTTCCATGTACACCGCTCGTAAATCACTGAACTACGTTTAATGGGAGTTTTGAAATTGCAATTCTTTCTGCTTAGTGACCAGGGAAGATACTCTGACGTGACTTTCTTCCCTAGGTTGGTTAGGAAATGAGTTTTAGTTTATACTTGAAGTTTGATAGTTGAATGATAAGAAAACAGAATACGTAAGTTTTTCGTTTCGTAAAATGGTTTTTAATTAAATCATACTAGAGATCTTATCTGATTGATAATATAATTATCGGTTTAAGCTTCATCATCATCAGCCTATAAGTGCCCACAAGTGGCAAAGACTTCTTCTCACAAGGAGAATAGTTGATCATTAATCACCACGCTTGCTCAAGGCGGATTGGCGATTTCAAACTTATAAATAGATATTATAAGTCCAGGGTTCCTCACGATGTTTTTCCTTCGCCGTATGTCAGTGTTGTCCAATCAATCTTAGAAAGTACATACAACTCGGAAAATGTCACATTGGTACTTGCCAGGTTTCGAACCCACGACCTCATGCATGAGAAGCGGGCTCCTTAACCGTCGGGCCACCACGACCAATGGTTTAAGCTTAGTATTATTTTAATATTGCTCAATCCTTTTATTTTTAGGATTTGATATGTTTATATGTTTGAAAGCAAAAAAAAATACGTTGAAACAATTAATGAATTTAAATCCAATCCACTATTTACAAAAACATTTTTATATCAAAAATAAAAGTTATCTGACTAAGCTTGCCTCTACTATATCCCCTATATTCAGTAACGGCGACTTAACTAACTCGCTGACACACTGACATACTGATTGACAGACACCACACAGCCTCACTGGGAAAATGTAAATACTGTTAGCTGAAAAACGGATATGCGTTGTTAGAAATAAACATTTAAAAATTGATTGTAACTGAAAAGTTATTTCAAGAAATTTGCTGACAATGTGCATTTTTGTTTTAGTTTAATGTAGTTTTAAGATATATTAAATATTAAGTATCGTATTGTATTTGTATTTTTTCTCAATCTAGTCAAGTAATCCCAACTAGCTTACCCAACAACACAGAACAGATTATCCTGGCACAGAAGGATAAGGAGGCCACATCATACTTGAAGTGGGAAGAGGCAAAGAGGAAGAAGTTTAATATTATAGGGAGCCAAGTGTAATTAACTATGCTTCGGGACGAATGTGTCGGCTCGACCGGAGTGATATCATGGCCTTACAGAAAACAGGCGTGAAACAACCACAGCGTTGTGTTTCGCCGTATGGGTGAGGTTACCGGAGGCTCAACCCATTCCCTCCCCAATCTCTAAATCTCCAAATCCTATAAAGGTCGTCCACCAAGCTTAATTCCTCCATTGTTGCTTGCGTTGTTTTTAAAATAACCTTCATTTCTCATGTTTACTAATCAATTTCCAGCTAGTCAAATTCAAACCTATTATTGAAATGCCACTAACGATACTTTTCTAAGAGTTTTGAACAAGATTGCGATTATGTCATAATATCGTCAGATAGCGCAGCGTGGCTTGAAAAAGTTATATTGTCAAATAAATGAATTAAAGTATCATACCAATTTATGTTTTAAAATAATAATAACAAAATTATAATTCTTCTCGTCATTCGAATAAAATTTCAATCAACATTTTTAATCTTACAATCAATATTTTTCCGTTACATTCCAATGGGAAAGGTATTCTAAGGTGGTTCATAAATAAAAAGGAGTAGTCAAGTAACACGCCGAGCCATCCATCTTGTATATGAGACAAAACCAATAAACTAGAGTACGTATTCTATCAACGGATGAAAATGTACTAAAGAAATGTTTTCTGATGTCTTTATGTATTTGCTATTTATGTACATATGATTAGGTGACCTGATAGTAGCTATTTTTATTTGCTGTGACGCCAGTGTTTAAATATTAATTTGAGGTGTAAAAATTTAATGACAATAGTTACTCATGGCTACGATGGGACCTGAAATTCTATTTATTATTTTTTCACTGTTCCCTTTTTTGAGGTGCGAAAATCATCGAATTCTTTAAAAAAGGCCACAGTACAAAAACGGAGTTACACCCTAAACCCCATGTTAATTCACTGTACTCTGTGAATGAAATGAATTAATTTCTAAAATTGAAACACGTTGACCAGACTTCGAACTTACCGAAAAAAATAACTGTAAAAGTTTATATTGTAAAATCGGGAATCCGCGACTTTCCGCTGAAAAGCGGATATTTGACGGCACCACCATTTTAGGCAAACGTTGTACCCAGGCAATATCCGTTTTGTTGTTTTGTATACAGGGTGAGTTTCATACAACAATCTCTATGGGAACTATGCCAATCGATTGCAATAGGATGTTAATAAAACTAAATGCTTTTGTACTATCTAACTTTAAAATATTACCTTTTTCCTGCCATACATTGGCTTGTGATGTAATAAAATTGTTGCAATTTCAGCTTGCAACATCGAATATAAATCATGATAAAGAAAACCATTCTTGGCTTGACATTAACACAACTAAACCACATTAATGATTTCATTTGTGTGAGGGGAAAATCAAATGAATTCTCCTGCTCTAGGCCAAGGCCGCGATACTTTATTGTGCTTATCCTGCAACCTTTGCTGAACATCAGCTCTATAGGGCCCATAGTCTGTGGTAAATAAATAATACTTTATTATTACGAACCAATGACGAAATGCGTCCTAGTATTGGTAACAAAAAATTCGAAATTTTTATGTTTCAATAAATGCTTACAATGCGTGTAATCCCATCAGTGCGCCTCTTTTTCGATGTTCAGTACAGTGGATTATATTTTCGAATGCCTTCATGTAAGTCCTATCGTGCAAATTTATGATATTTGTTGAAAGGAACTTTTTGAAAAATTCATTCGTAGATTTTGAACATAATTCCCAGTAAATAATTCAAAGCATATGTTATCCTATTGAGCTTATCAACTCGAATGATGCATATTGAATAAACTTTTGACCAACTCTAAGTTCGGATAATAATATGCATAAAGCTTTTATATGAATATTATGGAATTATAAAAATGGCGTTGTAGGTTAACTTAGCACATAAACAAATCCTTTTATGTCTCGCATTTTAGATCTTCTTTATGGGCATTATTGTTTAAAACTATGAGTATTATGAGAGAGTAGGTATACATCTACAAAACTTACATAACAACGATAATTGAAACAGCTGAAACTAAAACCAAAAAAAAAACATTTACAAACAAAAAACTACGCAATAAAATTACAACGAGATTCCCCTCATAAAATTCCAAAAAGCCAGACATACACAAATAAAACCAATTCAAATAAAATTAAAAACGTACCAACAACGTAAATCGGGTAATGGTTCAATATAAACTTTAAAAACTCGTATAAAACTCCAGTTAAAAACGCAGTAAATTGACTGTTTGCTATAAAAATGTGAAATAACTATATATTTGGTGAACAGGTAATGGGTGATGGTAATACTGCAATTCGACCATCAAAGTCTCACAATAGGCCGGCAATTACACCGTTTGAACGTTAGTCTGATCGCTTCTGTTCGTGCTGCGTTTAGCGTTCCTAACTGCTTCGATAGGTACCATCAAGTCTCCATGAAAGTAAGTGCGTAGTTTAAAGTTTATTCAAAGACCCTGAAATCATTAGTTTCCGTATTCTTCATTTAAACATAGTTTAGTAAAATGGATAGCTTTTTTGTGTGTCTTAGATTAAGAATTTTTAGAAACTCGTTTTTTAGATCTAGAAAGTAAATTTCGAGTTGTATTTAATTTTACTGAAGACTGACTTGTACTTTATAGGATTATCGAGAATTCAATTGAGAAAACATTCCACGTGACCTTTGAACAGCATTGTATGCAACACAAAGGAGCCTCAACGACTAAACACAGCTTGAACCGAACATGCGAAATCAAATTGCTCGGCTACTATCCAATCTAAACGGGCCTGCTCCAGTGGTTAGAGGTAGGTGAACGGATTGATTCGCACTCAGCAATTTTCCCACAATTCCCTCTTAGTGACTTTGTCATTTTCACGTCTAGTGGCCTCTGTTGTCCGGTGAAACTAATTTTTGAAGGCAGTCTCGCCAATTGTGTGGTACATAGTATTTGACCAGATTAAGGACTTCATTTGTTCGATTATCTAGTAGTGCTAGAATTCAGATACAAAGCTAGTAATGAGTACCACATTTCTCAGCGGTAAAACGTTAAGTGTGGGAGAGTTAAGCTTTGACGGGAATGTGTCGGCAGGAGTGATATGACGTCTTTATATTAAACCGGCGTGAGACAACGCTTACGTGTGTTGTTTCGCTGTACGAGTTACTGTTACTGGTTCTCAACATCAATGCTCATGTTCTTTTTTAAAGAAAGAAGAAGAATCTATAGAATCCTTAACGGGTCGCCAACGCATTTCTATCAGTTGATCTATCAAAAATTGTCATTGAACCTCATCGCTTGGCTAGCTGTTAATTTAAGTGATTTAATATTTAAGAAGCTAGCTTCGTATTACACCTAGTCAACAGACAAGACATTTAATTTATTAACTAATAAGCCAAACGGCAGCAACATAAGCATTATTTACAAATAAAATCTGCAAAAAAGATATGCTACGACTTTTAATCAACTACAAAATACATTGATTTATTCAGAAATCATACATAGCCAAGTAATATTCTCGATTTGATTATGGTAGCCCATCAATTTTGTTGCATTTTGTTTTAAAGCTACATTTTATGATGTACATATTTATATGTATGTTAAAATCTGCAATAAATAACGAATAAAATGAATAAATAGTTTCTGTAATTAAAAATTCAACGAACCCTTATTAGGCTTACTTACATATTTTCATTTTAATTAACGTTGAAATGCTATTGATATTCTGAGAAAAAAAATGATGAAAACCTTTTGATAGGCAAGCTTTTTGCCTAGGCAAGGTAATTTCTTTATTTCTTAGAAGTCGATAGGTCGGTTACAGTTTATACCATGTGCTACATAAATATTGGAGTTAAGAAGTGCAATAGAAGAACCAATAAAGATTTGCTTGTATGGTATGTACATTGTGCAAGCTTCCCTGACATGGTAACTTGTCTCTGAAAAGTAGATTTTATGATTTTAGTGATAAGTTTCAATGTGACTTGCACATATTTGTACGTCAAACAAAGCATGGCATGGGTTGATTCTCTTCAAGTAATTAGACATAGGCGTCTGAGTTCTGCATACACGACAGAGAGGTTGGCGTAGTGGCTGGGCCACAGGCTGTCCCGCAACTCTTTGTGTAGTCCACAAATTATTGTTGCGGGTGTAGGTGTGAATTTGTGTGTTTATGAACGTATTGGAGAATGCTGTCTCATTCTTCTTAGAGTGAGTGATAAAACACTCTGTTATATCAATCTGTACATTAGGACAGTAGGACGTATACTGTCTAAATAACTTATTAGATCTTTGTAACTATTTCATTTAAAATTTAAATTGGCTTCCGTAACTAAAAACTAATTGCATCAGGTGGAAGGTAAGGATACTGTTTCGTCTGCCTAGCCACTCCTCAAAGAGTCTTACTGCTGTTATGTCAGAGGGTCCCCAATTTTCAAACTTACGATTTTATCTATATGTATATGGTCGGTCGCAATTGCAGTAATGTTACCTGCAATAATATATACTGAAATTATGTACCGCCTCCCACTCGGACAAGAAGAAAGGACATAGTGGATTTTAGTCAGTAAGAATTTGCCACTATTCCCGCCCCACACAGATAGGACAACTCATTGGATGATTTTTCTCTCTCAAAATATCTCTCGTAGTAGTCTGACAATGGAACTTGACTTCTAAACTAAACTAACAATGTAACTACATTACCTAAACAAAAATTACTTTCATGACCAAAGAATTCAAAAATTTTGGTTCGTTTATGTCTTAAAACGTGGTCTTCATTAGTATTCTGGTGCAGTTCGTCGCCTAAGCTGTCTGTGCTTTTGCTGCGGGCGTGAGCACCTGAATCGATTTAAGCTACGAGCAAAGACTACCTTAGGATCTCAAACTCCTTGGATTTGCACATTTGAGCCAAAAGGATGATATAGAAGAGAACGGAAACTTGACAAGCTTACTTCACGTATGTTGGCATAGTAACAAAAAATGATTTAAGGTTTTGAAATAAAGGTAGAGGTAAAAAGGGATGATGATACAAAGATATTATAAATGAAATACATTTTCTTCAGGTATTTTAAATTATTATCCAAAGAAAAAATCACCCCTTGTGATAAAACTTCATTTTACGCCCCATAACTGTAAGCTCGTTCATAGAATTGTGATAATGTGTGCAATAAATTATACATACATAAGTAAAAACATTTAATTAAATACTTTGTGGGAAGTAAAACAAAGAAATTTTTAGTGTAAACTTTATTAATATTAATAAATCTGTTATAACAGAAGCGTAAAACGTTTACGACCAAACAATTAAAGTCATTTTCACACTTATAATGCTAAGTCAAAGTCTTGATCATACATGAGTATTTTTAGTGAAGTCCATCATTTCCGAAGTTTTTCTCTTCAGCAGTATAATATATTTAACATTTTTATTTTAAGTAACATCCTAATGGATTTTCATGAACTTAATGTGGCTTACGAGAATGTTTTCTAATTTTCTGTGCCAAGTCAAAGTTTTATGATGAAAATTAAAATTTTATTTTAGGGAAGTGTCCTTTTCGTTAATGGTCACCTTTTCGACGGGCTTTGCAAATTAGGTAAATTAGCTACATATTACAGCTTCAATATTTTATTTGTCTACTACATAGTATGAAAGTCGCTATGTATGCTTAAATCTGTAAAACTACCAACAGATTTTGATTCGTGATTTTAAAATATAGAGTGTTTTAAAAGGAAGCTTTGCATATACATATAATAACACCTATGAAACAGTAGAGAAAAATCGTATTAGCTTTGCTTCCGAGCAAAGCTGGGGCGGGTCGCTAGTTTTTTTATGAAACGCTTTCTATACACACATTGCATTGTAAAACTGTATTATAGTAATTAAAAAACAAACAAAATAAAAAAGCCTATTACAAATTGGATAAAATCCACGTCAAACAGCAACTTTGCAAAACAACGTGTAAAATTTATTCATGAGCAACCACCGTTGGAAGTTGCACTCAAAGTACTGAATCTGAATGTCGCGGAAGGTAATACGTGATGGTTCCGTTTCACTGTTTCGCACATCCTGTACCTGTACTACGAGTTTCAAACTATAATATTTGTTTTTATACTCGTTTGTTTGTAGGCACAATTTAGTTCTATCAATGACCGCTAGGGGCACTGCTAAATTTGCCCCCTTATTCTTTCTTTTTTTTTCTAGTCCCCCCTATTTTTCGTATATAAGTGCTAACCACCACAAATGATCTTCTCCTATTGAACTGCCACACATTGAACCGACTTCATCCATTTTTCATTTTTAGTCTAGTTTCACAAAAATTAGGGCGGCAACCAGTCGGTAACCCTTTAAAATTAAAGTTCGTAAATACATATAATATATGTTAGATAAACTGACAAAATCAACACGATAATGTTGGAATGTAGTCCTCTTATAATGCTTTATCTTATAATATTGTATTTAATTATTATGTTTCAGGATTATTTATAAAGTAAAGCTTTAAATAAATAAATAATTTTGATATACATGACGTCATTACTTTGTGACGTTATGTATGTCAAAACAAATCGAGTATAACAAATACTATTGTATTAAACTCATAGCAGACTTACTATTGTTTTGCTTGTCGTAAGGTGAGAATTGAGGTGATATTGATTCGAGAAACTTTATACCCAAGTTTGGTAACGGTAACGATTCAAAGTTGTGTGATAGGAAAAAGTTTGTAATTTAATTAGTGATTTTTAGCAAGTTTATTAGTGTAAATGCAAGTAGAAATTGATAGTACGAGTTGAATATAATATGTAGACTAATAAAATGTACAATTTTACGATTTCATTTCTTTTAGGATACAACAGTACATGTGTTATTGTGAAAGAATAATCAAAGCTTCCGATTTTGTATTTTCCAAAATATTATTGGATAGCGGCCATTATAAATTTCAGTATGGCACTGTCTAAGTAAGACACAATGTATTTAAAATTTACAGTAAATACAACACGAAATATTTTACAGTTTTTATTTGATTTACGTTTACGAATAAAAAAACAAATGAAAACCCTTTTTAAAATTTATTATCAAAATAAATCAATTTAATCAGTATAATAAAACGATTTAAGTAATTATTTTGAACAAATATTAACTCGTATAAAAACATACAAAATTGTTCGTCCACATTATGTTGGAATGCCTACATTTATTCTAAAATACTTTTGGGTAATATTTGTGTTGCTTTTAAACTCGCTTGCGTGATAATTAGGAACATTTTGGGTGAATTACGGTAATGGAAATTTATGGTCAGCATGTAATTTGTACATGACAATGTTAATTATGAGAAGTGATATATGAGCTGCCCCTAATATACTGTTACGTGCCTGCCGTCACGTTCCTGACTATGCGGGCTTGGGTTACGGGATTGGATGAAATGAAACACTAATACCGGTTTTCAGACTTTCTATTGCACTTAAGTTACAGCGTCCACGGAGTTAGGTTATCGGCGTTCCTCTCCAGCAGAGTCCGGCCGACTGACACAACTTTGCCGTTCACGCTGACTTAACTCACTTAACTGACTGTACTTCACTATTTCACTGCACTTCACTATTTCACTCACTTTTCTTCTTTCTCACTTCTTCCTTTTCTTCCGAATCGCTTTAGACTTAGAACTCAACTGCCAGCGGTGAGCCGCAGTTCCGCTTATATACCCCCGGTCAGGTTCTAGAACATTCAATTTCGTTATTCTTTTTGATCGTCATGCCTCCAGAACCTTCCAATAATTTCGTTATTCATTTTTATTTATTCTCCTTCTCGCTCCTTAATTTTTCATCACTTTCACTCAAATATTCCAGAAAGTTCGACAAAACTTCCATCAACTAAAAAACTTCATGTTTACGGCGGGACTCGAACTCGGGGTCTCTGTGGTGTAATCCACACGCCTTACCGATTACACCAACTCGTGTTGACAATTCACGACGAAATTTACAATCTCTAGGCAACGTTTGACAACCATCCATTGACGTCATGATGTCAAAGAGTTTTCTGTCACACTGCCCCCCTCTTAGATTCGCTCGTCCCGAGCATCGTTGCTGCCGTAATACCTCGCCAACCTGTCTATATGGACAACTTTCAAAGGGCTCCTTGAAGACTTCCGAATTCTGTAAGTAATGTCATTGATCTTCGTGACTATCTCGTAAGGACCTTCCCAACTCGGTTGCAGCTTTGGAGATTTTCCCTTCCTTCTGACTGGATTATGAAGCCAGACCAATGACCCCTCTTCAAACCCAACAGAATTGGCTCGTCGATCATAGCGCGTCTTTGCGCGATCACTAGCTTGAAGACCGGCCTCCCTGATCTGCTCATAAATGTCCAACATTTTTGCCCTTAACTCGCTTATGTAATCGCTAAACTCGGTGCGAGAATCACCAGGTGGACAGCCCGATACAAGATCTGCCGGTAATCTCAATTCCCTTCCAAAATTTGCCAATGCAGGCGTCTTTGCGGTACTTTCATGTACAGCAGTCCGATAGGCAAGCAAGAAGAGAGGTATGTAAGTGTCCCAATCTCTCTGATGGCTGTCAACCACCTTTGCTAAGTGTCGCTCCAATGTTTGGTTGAAGCGTTCGACCATTCCATCTGACTGTGGATGATAAGGGGTCGTTCGAGTCTTATGGATTCCCAAAAGTTTACAAGTTTCCTGGAAAACTTGGGATTCAAAGTTCCGTCCTTGATCACTGTGCATCTCCAAGGGCACTCCGAATCGGGTGAATACCTCGTTTACCAACTTCGTCGCTACAGTTACTGCCTCTTGATTCGGTATAGCAAAGACCTCCGGCCATTTTGTAAAATAATCCATAACCACTAAAACGTAGCGATTGCCCGAATCAGTGATTGGAAATGGTCCAGCGATGTCTAAGGCTATTCTCTCCCAAGGCATACCAACATTGTAGATTTTCATCGCCCCCCTGCTCCTTGTTTGTGGACCCTTGACAGCTGCACAACTAGTGCATTTCCGGCACCAATCTTCGACGTCATATTTGCAATGCAACCAATAAAACCTCTCCTTGATCTTCACCAAAGTCCTCCTAATCCCCAAATGTCCTCCAGAAGATCCATCATGGAACGCTTTTAATACATCCCTTATTTTTGAACGAGGTACCACCAATTGCAAATGCTCGTCCTTGCCGTTTGTTGATTCCCATTTTCTGCACAGAAGTCCATTATGCAGCGTAAGGCTTTTCCACTGTGCCCATAAACCTTTCGTTACTGCGCTATATTGGGCGACGTCACTCCAACTTGGCTTGTTACCACTTCGTAGCCACTCCAGTATTGGTTTGATATCTGCATCTCTTTCCTGTTCTAATTTCATTGCATCATCTCCCCATGCCTCGTCAACAGTATCAGTCCTTATCACCTTAAGAAAAGCAATTTCCTTCTTGGCACAATGCTTGCAATCCTCCACGCATGGGCGTCTCGATAATGCATCTGCGTTGCCATGAATTCTTCCGCCGCGATGTTCGATTTCAAAGTCAAATTCCTGAAGTTGTTCCAACCATCTGGCTACTTGGCCTTCGGGATCCTTAAACTGAAGCAGCCATTTCAAAGCAGCGTGATCAGTTCTGATCAAAAATTTCCGTCCCAGTAAATACTTCTTGAAATGGTGCAGGGTTTTGACTACGGCCAGTAATTCCCTCCTGGTCACGCAATAATTCCTCTCCGGCTTTGATAGTGACTTGCTGAAGTAAGCAATAACCTTCTCCTGCTCACCATCGCGTTGTGAAAGGACACCTCCTATTCCAATATTGCTGGCATCCGTATCAACTACGAATATTCCTTTCGCGCTGGGGTATCCGAGAATTGGTGTGTTACAAAGCCGTTCTTTTAGGTCTCGAAAGGCTTGCTCACAATCCTCGTCCCAGATAAAGGCACGTTTCTCCTCTGTCAATCGATGCAAAGGCTTGGCAATGTCCGAGAATCCTTTCACAAACCGCCGATAATACGAGCACAATCCAAGAAATGCCCGAACTTGCGTTTTGTCTTTAGGTGTTGGCCATTCCTTAACAGCGACAGTCTTGGCTGGATCAGTCTCAATTCCTCTCTCAGAAATAACATGTCCTAGATAATTCACTTCGCGCTTGAAGAAAGAGCATTTCTTTGGACTCAACTTTAAATTTGCTCCACGCAGCTTGTCGAGTACCTTTTCCAATTTCCTTAGATGATCGTCAAAATCCCGTCCAACAATGATGATGTCATCGAGGTAAACTAGGCAGGTTTCGCCCAGCAGTCCCACCAGCACCTGTTCCATCAAACGCTCAAAGGTTGCCGGTGCATTGCATAATCCAAATGGCATCACCTTAAATTGCCAGAGTCCCTTCCCAGTTGAGAATGCGGTCTTTTCCTTGTCCTTGGGATCCAAATCCACCTGCCAATAGCCGCTTTTCAGATCGAGCGTTGAAAACCATTTCATGCCACTCAGTGTGTCAAGTGTGTCATCGATTCTTGGTAACGGGTAGCTATCCTTCTTGGTTACATCATTCAATCGTCGATAGTCTACACAAAACCTCGTTGAACCATCTTTCTTCTTGACAAGCACGACAGGTGAACACCAAGGGCTAGAAGAGGGCTCTATCACGTCATTTTTCCTCATATCGTCAATCATTTCTTCAACCTCTTTCTCACGAGCGAATGGTATACGTCTGGGCCTTTGACGAATTGGCATTGTATCACCTGTGTTTATTTTATGCTTCACCAAACCAGTTCGGCCAATATCACCATCGCTTCTTGAAAACACATCAGAGAATCGAAGAAGTAAATTTCTAGCTTTCATAGTCTCCACTTTTGTCAGACTTTTGTTTTCGTCTAAGATTTTCGTTACAAAGTCTATTCCCGTACTGTCCTTCTTCACAACATTTTCCGAGCATTTTCTTATCCAGGCCACTTCTTCCAATACGCCCACAGGCTCTCCTTCTTCAATCGTAATTTCTGAATCACTGAAGTTGAATACCGGAATGCGGTTAACATCAGATGACCCCACGACAGTTCTTGCCGGTAGCCATGAGTTTACGTGTTCCGATTTATCAATCACAGCGCACCTTCGAGGTAAACTTCCTTCCCTCCTCCTAGGTAATGCAATTGGTACGAGAGTCTGTGATTTTGGTGCAAGAACAGTTCTTCTTAAACAGCAAACTTTTCCCAGGGTTCCACCCTTCATCGGAATTTCCTCAGTTCCACATAGTAATACTCCAGATTTTAAGTCGATGTTACACTGGTGCCCTTGCAGGAAGTCAAGTCCCAGGATGCAGTCATCCAGAATTTTGGCCACAATAACCTCATGTCGATAAACACGTTCCCCAATTTTGATTGTTACATGCAGTTTTCCACTTATCGGTATGCACTGGCCGGTAGCTGATTTCATTTGTAGGCCAACAATTGGTTTAAGGTGTTTCCTGATGTTGTGCTCGAGCAGCCGAACATTTATCACCGTCCTTGAAGCTCCAGTATCTAATGTTAGCTGACTGTTTTTCCCATTTACTTGACCGTCTATCACCAGAGTATTTCCATCGTTGGTTTGCTTGATGTAGATTGTTGGGGTTGTTCCACTACCAGCCGGCGCCCACCCCGCAGCCCTGGCTGGGTTTAAGTTTCCCTGCTGGTCAGAAGTTGAGACCGCCGCGTCCTTGCGGTTCATCTTCTTCGGGCAGTCGCTCTGTATGTGCCCAAGCTCTCCACATCCATAGCACATGAAGTTCCGACGGCGTGGAGGTACCTGCTCCGTTGTCGTCATTTCCCGCAGACGTAAGGTACGGGAGTTGCTACGCACGGCTTCCACTTCCAATGCATGGGCCAGAGCTTCTTTCATGATCTTGTGATGGCCCAGATGAACAGCAGCTCGTACTTCTGGGTCCCGAATACCGTCAATGAACGCTTGGAGAAGCGTGCCTTCAATCATTGACGGAGTCGACCGGAAAGCTCGACGTACAAGTTTCTCGATTTCCACGGACCATTGCTGTAGGCTCTCATTAGCACGCTGAGTACGCTCTTTTAATTGCGCTCTATACACGTGCTCGAGGTGGCTGTCTCCAAAACGTGCTTCAAGTGCGTCGAGGAGGGCACTAAAGCTGAGATCCCCACTTGCGCCGATAGCTTCCAGCACTGAGAGCGCTTGATCACGGAGGGCCAGGGTAAGGGCTGACTGTGCTTCCTTCTGAGTCCAACCATAAGCCTCCATAAGTGTCTCAAACTGTAGCTTGAACGCAGTCCAGGATGTTGTTCCGTCGTAATGGGGAATCTTGAGCCCTTTCGTTGCGCTTAAGGCCGCATTTGGGGCGTCAAAAACGGCTGCAAGACGGCTTCGGCTCTTCAAAGGGCTTGAAGTTGTCACTTCCTGCTTGATTTTGGAGATCTCTTCTTTCACTCTCTCCTCTATCGCCATGACGCGATGTTCCAACTTGCCTAACCCTTCCTCCACTTCTTGTACCCGTTCGAGAGCCTTTTGCAGTCCCTTCGTGAAATCCTTATGCATCTCTTCCAAGCGACGCGCTTGCTCCTCTTGGCGGCGAGCTTGATCCTCTTGGCGACGAGCTTGATCTTCTTTCAGCTCCCGTAGCTGTTCCGCCTGACAGCGTGCTTGCTCTTCTTGGCGGCGCGCTTGCTCTTCTTGGCGGCGCGCTTGCTCTTCTTGGCGGCGCGCTTGCTCTTCTTTCAGCTCCCGCAGCTGTTCTGCCTGACAGCGCGCTTGCTCTTCTTGGCGGCGCGCTTGCTCTTCTTGGCGGCGCGCTTGCTCTTCTTGGCGGCGCGCTTGCTCTGCCATCATGTGCTGCAGCTGTAGCAGAAGATCCACCTGCACAGGCTTGGCTTCTGCATCGCTGGTTTGAGCTGCAGCACCCTCTTCCCTCACACGCTGCGCTTCTGACATTGAACGGGTACTCACTCCTCTTACGTCCTGCGGCACTAGCGGCATTTTTCTCCAATCCCACTTCTGACACCAAATGTTACGTGCCTGCCGTCACGTTCCTGACTATGCGGGCTTGGGTTACGGGATTGGATGAAATGAAACACTAATACCGGTTTTCAGACTTTCTATTGCACTTAAGTTACAGCGTCCACGGAGTTAGGTTATCGGCGTTCCTCTCCAGCAGAGTCCGGCCGACTGACACAACTTTGCCGTTCACGCTGACTTAACTCACTTAACTGACTGTACTTCACTATTTCACTGCACTTCACTATTTCACTCACTTTTCTTCTTTCTCACTTCTTCCTTTTCTTCCGAATCGCTTTAGACTTAGAACTCAACTGCCAGCGGTGAGCCGCAGTTCCGCTTATATACCCCCGGTCAGGTTCTAGAACATTCAATTTCGTTATTCTTTTTGATCGTCATGCCTCCAGAACCTTCCAATAATTTCGTTATTCATTTTTATTTATTCTCCTTCTCGCTCCTTAATTTTTCATCACTTTCACTCAAATATTCCAGAAAGTTCGACAAAACTTCCATCAACTAAAAAACTTCATGTTTACGGCGGGACTCGAACTCGGGGTCTCTGTGGTGTAATCCACACGCCTTACCGATTACACCAACTCGTGTTGACAATTCACGACGAAATTTACAATCTCTAGGCAACGTTTGACAACCATCCATTGACGTCATGATGTCAAAGAGTTTTCTGTCACAATACGTATCAGGTAGCCTTGTTATTGTACCTGAAATATGCAGAGTAACTAAATATTTTGGCTAATAGGTATTTTTTGAACATATCTCTTAGGTCAAAGTGAAAGTTAAAACATGTATCAGTAAGGAACGTCGAAGTTGAATTGATTTTGGTCCACCAGTGAACGGTGCTTGCTTCAGAATGAAGATTCTATGGAGAAGAATGAGGAAGAAACTTTATTGTTATCTTAGATTCATATTAATAAGAAGTAATGAGGTACGGTTCCATCAAATATACAGATTGAATGATGTGATCATTAACTATGAATACCAGCTACATATGTATACATACTAGATTAGATATAAGTCCGTCGACGACAAGGTTATCATAAAAATTATACGATTATAAATGTACTAAACTGTTGGGTGAATTTTGTAATCCAGGTTTTAAGTACACTAGCCAGGTTTGGTTTTGGGGGAGTGTAAAATCATCAAATGATTTTTCTTGTCCAGGGTAAAGGCGAGAAAGAGTGTCAGGCCCTTACTGTCTAACTTCCCTCCCCGTGTTTCTTCTCCTGTTTCAGGCCGAGGCCGCGGTACCTTATTACAATTGCCTCGCAACACCGAATCCAGGTTTTAAATCGACTAGCCCGAGTTGCGGGTGTAAAATTGTACCGCAACCCTGAAGGAACAGAGTTTAGTCAATAACGGCCTTATTACAAAACAAGGTTTTACTTTAGTCTAGGACTAAACCATTGAGCCAGTTTTCGTATTTCGAATTGAAGGTAGATGACAATAAGATTCAAAATTCAAAACCCGACTCAATGGTTTAAACCTAGACTAAAGATAAATCTTGTTTTGTAATAAGGGGGCAAGAGTTTGACACGGCCTCTCACATCTCCTAGAGCTAGTGAAGACATAGAAAGGTTTTCCTCTCCCAAAAAATAGTAACTAAAAGGTTTTAATTAAGTCCACGAGCAAGCGTGGTGAGGTTAGCAACGTTTAAACCAAGTACATAATAATATGACACTAGGCTTTTTCTCAGCAGTGAGCACTTAAATACTGGTGATGATGACTAGGCATGTACTGTAACAAATCGAATAACAGGAATGTATGGGTGTGTGTGTAAGCTAAAAGTACACGTAGTTTTTGAAAGTAGAATTAATAGCTTGAAAATTGGATTTATTGCTAGTGTATGCTAATAGCCTCCACCCATATTATGTGAAGCTAATAGCATTACTGGTACAAATTGGGTGCACTATGCGGTGTATTATGTCACTTTACCTACATTTAGCCAAATTCCAAAGTGTAATACTGTACGCTACTCGTACTAGACTACAGATTAAATAAAGTTAGTCTTTTAATTAAACGTGTTTTATACAAGTAGGTAAATACTTACAATTTGATACTTGCATAGTTTAACAGGTCTGTTGGAAAACTTTATTAAGGTATAAACAGTACTTTTGAAATTAATATTTTATATTTTCTTTTTTGAAAATCTTCAAGTTTATTTTTTCGCCCTGAGATGAGAGAGTATCGAACTCTTACTAACTAAAAACCATAGAAATATAATTTATTATATCTATAAACGTCCCGTTTCTTCTCCTGTTTCATTCCGGTCCCGAGGTGCATTATACATATGTAGCTTTTAGCCGACAATCGAATATTTATCAAAATTTATGATGATGATGATTTAACATGATTAAAGGAATATAGTTATTATTATTATTATTAATATTTTCAAAATATTTCAAATTAATATATTTCAAATTTGTTAAATAAAATTAATAAGCAAAATTGTTACAATGACAGATAAAGCTTATTCATCAAAACGAATATATAATAGAATATATAATTGATTGAGTATATAATGACGAATATATAATAGAATATATAACTGATTCGTACCAATCAAATATATAAAAGGTGCACCTTAAATTCGACAGACAAACCTCACTATTCCCTACGGTAATTCCAGCAATGAGTGTTACTTGAATTAGACACTCTACTTTCCCTCCATATTTCCACCATTTTTCTCGCCCCTCCTTTCCTGTAGGACCTCCCAGTTCACTTCTGAAACTTTGCAGAATTAAACCGTTTTTCAGACGACGACGTTTTTCAGAATACTTCTAAGTGCAATGTCGAGAGCAAACGGTAAAGTACATCCGGGCTTACTATAATTACTCGGCGTAATATTTCTTTTTTTTTTCTTGCTCTGGATAAGGTGTGGTTTTGGTAGATAATGCTAATATGAAAGATTTTAATACTGTCACTGTTTTATTGAACGTTTTGATATGAGATCCAGTTTTGATTTCTCTTCGTAAGCCCATACCAAAAATTGCAAAAGAGTACCTATCTGTTGTAACAACGTGTATAAGAATGTAGAACTGTTTTTGTCATTATTTTTTAATCTTGCCCCCACTAGGCTTTTCTCCTGTGTCGTGAGTGAGTTTACAGATATACAATTTTACATAAACAAAACACCCTGACCCGGAACCACCACTTGTCTTGTGGATCACATAAAGAGTTGTTAAGTGCGGGAATCGATCCCGCGACACGTTGCGCGGCAGCTAGTTGCCCAGCCACCGCGTAAGCAGTGCAGTCCAAATATATATGTATATTAAATCTACAATAGATAGTGATAATGTGAGAATTAAAACTAACAGAGACTTACAATACAGACAGCCATACAAATAAAAGTAAATGTATTTATACATATAGATTTCATGAAATAGTCTATAACTGTATAACTATATGTACATTGAATTCCAAAACTAAAACGATAAATAAACAATAACTTTTTACTGTCTAAACGGCTATATATAAATCGCTCCCCCGGTGAATTACGACTCATATCAGACGTAGACAAATTGAAAATTTATTTTGTTGTATATCGTATTGCATCCTATATGTTCCAACACACTCGTGTACTATCAAAGTGGATCGTGATATTCTGAGCGCGAAATAACTTGCAAGCGATTATGAGAAACGTTTCTAATGTTGTACCTATAAAGAGACAGGAAGTACCTATTACTATTATAAGTATATTATTATTTAGATTTATTATAATAATATGTTGCTGTATGCTGTTTTTTGTGGGAGAGAAAAATATATTAATCGCAACAAGTGTTATTTAAAATACGATTATATCTCATAATATTAATTTTCATTTATTTAATTAAGTACCAATTTTTTCAATAGTCAGATAAATGTTATCTGAGGAATGAAATTGTTGCTGTCACTGTCTTATACAAACATTCGACGCGAAAGCATTATAATTATTCCCCAGATCTTGGTAGAAATGTGCATTTTTTTTATAAAAAAAACACTTTATGTATTTTAGTTTAAAAAAAATCACATCATGATGATTGATGATTTATTTTATAGTATAAGACAAAGTTGCTTTCTCTGACCCTATAAATCTTTGTCGCTTAAATTTTCAGAACTACGCAACGGCTTTTGACGCAGTCTTTTAATAGATATAGTGATTGAAGAGGAACATTTATGTTTAATAATCAACATATATTTACATTAAATGGTGAATAAAAGTTAACATCAACATTGCACTCGTTCGAAGCCGAGGTGGGGCGCTAGCTTATTTCATAAATATCATCCAACATTTACAAAAAGAACAACAGGATAATATAAAATATAAAGCAAATAATTTATTATAACAAATCAATTCCAATCACAAACGCGAATTGAACGTTTCATAAAATCAATCACGAGACGTAACATTGATTTTGAAATAACAAATTTATTTTTGTTTTAAATGTTTTAAACTTAATGAAATCAATAGAATACAGGATTCGGTACGAAAACTTTGTTATGAACATTGAATTTTCTCTCGTACTCAAACAAACAAACAAACACAGATATTCAAAGTACAATTTGAAAATTAATAAAAGCAATTGTTTAGTAAATTGTCGTTTAAAACAATTCGCTAATAAATTCTTGTTTTGATTTATATATTTGTTGTCTTAAAAACTTCTAATTAGGTTAGATATTGAAACTAAATATTTTGGCGAGATGCAGATTTATAAATTTCATGATGATAAATATAAAACACAACTAAATAGAAATGCAACATTCTCTATTGGCCAGTTTTACAAACCAAATTAAATAATATATTATAGACATAGTATAAGCGTAGTGGGGCGCGCTTCAGCTCGGTGGACGGACGATATCCATAGAGTGGCTGGCAGTAGTTGGAAGAGAAGAGTTGAATATCGAACGCAGTGCTATACAATTGGGGACGCCTAATATATATGACTATAAAGACATGGTTTTAACTTGAATTCTTTCGATAACGCTTTCACTTCTTTAAATACATAGGTACCAATATTTCTACGTGCTCAATCCAAAAATAGCTTTTAAAAATATAACAGGAACCCCCATAGGAAAAGTTACCTAAGTAACATTGGACAAAACTGTAAAAACAGGAAGCTAGGTAATAATAATCGCGATATATTATCTTAATCTGTTTCAAAGAAAAATAAAGCGGTGTTTCCCCTTAAGACAATAATTTCACTACTCCGCAGTCCGTAACGAAAGTCGTTTGTTCAAGACACCGCCTACGGTGACGTCACAGTAATGGCCGCCGTAAATTTAACGCCGAACCTGTGTCACTATGGCTCCTAAGTCATAAGTGCCAAACCGTTGCCAACTTACAGCGGTTTACAATTTAAAAGATTTATTTATTGCATTTTGAGTACATGGGACTGGTTCTATACAGAGACTTTTGTATTTTTTTGCAAACCGTTACAAATGTAGGTATACAATTTTGAACCTTATATTCATATAGTTAATATTATTTTCTTGGTGCTGAAATGATTGTTTGTTATAGGAAGCCTTTCTAATTAGTTGTTAAGGATTTTTAACAATTTGAATCTTGTTTTAAATAGTCAACAATTTGCATAATTCGAAAATGCACCGTAAGTTATTCAATCAATTTATCAGACGATTATCCAAAGTCTAATCTTATAAGAAATGTTTTGTGAGATGAAAACTAAAATCTGTAACACTCTCGTTCATGAATAAACTCGAAACTTCCAGACAGAATATGTCTAGACATATTATTCGACGAAATCAAATATATATAGTTCTTTATGAAAAAACTTTGACGAATTCTCAAGATGAATTTCTAGAACTTTATTCTTTCAACACGTTTCTATTATTATAAGCTGTGTAATAAATATTATATTAGTCTTTTTTTTAACAATATAAATAGCCATAAAACAGCCCTTTTACGCGTCAAAATTATATATAAAAAAACTAAATGAAGTCGGATTAACTCCCCCTCTTTTCCCCTATCTACAATCTCCGAATTCCCTATCTTCGATTCCCTAATAACCCACAAAATACTAGAAACGTACTAGTATCCATGGGCGGCGCTGATCGCTTACTATCAGGTAATCCGTCAGAATCAAATTTTTTCAATGGTTAGATAAAAGTTAGCAAGCAATAATTATCATGCTGTCGCATCAGAATGTTTGTACAAGACAGTGACAGCAACAATTTTATTCCTCAGATAACATTTATCTGACAATTGAAAAATCAGCCCTATATAAACGCATCTGTTAATAACTTGAGTCATACGCAACACAAGAAGTTAGTTGTTGACATACTCCTAATACCTACCTGTTTTATGTTAGTTACTACAGCACTAAAGGATTTAAGACACAAGTTTCAAATTTGATAAAGGAGTTTTGAAATTGGTACTTAGTTTAGTTTGAAGTTGAAATTTATAAACGGATGATGTGTGTCCAAAGATTTGGTATTGGTATAACAGTTTACATGGCTTTTTTTATAGTGATTTTTTAACTGAAATCAATTTTATATCCTAATAGTTACTACCGTGAGACATTTCTACTTGTAATTTATGATTGACGTGAATTAAGTGAGAAATATTAGTCTAAACGATGATGTCACAGCCGACGGTGGCTCAACGTCGCTTTGACACACAAACGCTTTATCAATAAGGGTCCCGATGTGACTTGAAACTAGTAGAGCTCTTCACAATTCACGTTAATTAGTCGTTTGTTTCAATAAACGACGTATTTAAACGTTCTCCAATCGTAGTTCTTTCTTAGTAAACCCCTTATGGTTTTCTAACAAATTTTGTATTCATAAAATATGAGCAATATAATAAAGATAAATATCCTCAAACATTCACCCTAAAAATCTAAAAAATAATGCATGTTGACTTAACAAAAAAATATGATCACCTCGTGCTCATAAACAACTCAACATCACACCATAAATCGTAAAAAACACAGCAAAGAATAAACACGACATAAATAATAAAACATAAATATATTTTTAAATACAATTTATTTTCGTGACCGCACGCGTCAAATTTCCGGGGTCCTAAAACGGGGTGTCCTTTAACCCGCTGACAGATATCTTCATTTCGGGCGGACGGCGCGACCCCTCTGCGGTCTTTTAAACCGACACCTACGATCATCTCGTATAAATGACCTCTATGTTAGGATGTGTTATTTGTTACATCTTGACCCCCGTTAGCTGTTTTTGGAAAGGTATTTTTGGTTACACGTTTTATTTTATAACTTAGACGGATATTGAGTTGTTTTTTTTATGTTTTATATGACTACGGAGTTTAATTTTGTCCTTTTTTAGTTTTCAGCAGCATGGTCAGCCTTTCAGTGTTAACTGCTGAACAAATGTCTATTCTCATAATACAAAGAAGATTAAGTATTGATCACAACGCTTACTCAAGGCGAATTGATGATTTTGGTCTTGTAATTTAGATATTATAAGTTCATGTGTCTTTTTGACGGTATTTCAGTGGTGTTTAAATTTACTTAGAAAGTATATTATTATGTAACCCGGAAAACGTCACATTTGCTTCCTTGCCAAGTATTACCCGGCCCACTCATGAATGACAAGGGACCGCTTTTACCTTTCGTCCGCGCGGTCGTACCGGTCAAACTGAGAACCTATCTAGATAGATCAGCAAAAAATTCTGAACTAGGACTATGCCTCATTTAGAGACATGTTCCAGTCTTAAAACTGGCACCAAATCAACAAGAATTCGAAAATATGATATGGTTACAATTATTAAATAAAGGATTCTTGTGAGTAAGACGAATCTGTATTTGAAGATTATCTACGTATCCTCTATTGAAGCCTACTCAAATATTCTACGAGGAAAACTTCTGAGAAACTATAAATAAATTAACTACGTTTCATATAAGTATCTACATAAACATTTGTTTTTGGGAATTGGTATTTGTTTACGTGCGATACCGGCTAGCGTAAATGTCACGTCGTAGATTAAATAGAAGGCGTATAGAATAATGTAAAATAGCAAATCTATTCTTTAAGGAGCTTTATCCGATTTTGTTACCATCGATAAATTAGGTAACGTACTATGGGTAAGTAGGTAAATGATATCAAGTTAAAATATAAACCCGAAAATCGATATCTTGTACGTCAGTATAAGCTATACTATATTATATACTATATTAGCTTTCAGGGTTACTACATTTTTCATCATCTTTAGAACGCAATATTACCCCCCCCACATTATAGTTCGTCACTTAGATCGAAATGTATGCCTTCTTGTCGTATCTTACTACTTAACAACAATGCCCAGTCGGAGTTGCGGCTCAAGCATAATGATACACAGCGAGTGACCCGACTCGGAGCAGGAAGTGGAACGAGGTAGTTTTTAGTCAATAAGAGACTGACACACCTTCCATCACCTTACCCAGGGTGCTGGGAGTTTCTAGAGGAATTAGTCCTTTCAAAAGAAATAATAATAATCAAGAAGATAATTGTTCTACACCTAACATTCCTGTTTTGTTTGGTGGGTGCGTCAACAAATATAGAAATTCACATACACAAACTGCTCAGACCTAAAAAATAATTCGTTGATCACAAAAAGCATTACAGTAAACCTATAAATAGTAAGTAATAGTTCTACTTAACTTGTCTTTTGTTCAAATACTTACGTAATACATTTATGTAAGGCAGCATTAACTACATATAACAACTTTGTAGTCGACTTAGACAAAATTCTTCTAAAACAATTTCGCTCAGTCATTATACCGAAAAAGGTAATAAAATATGTTCAGAATAAGTATGTAATGGTTTCATAATGCGAATTTTAGTGTATTTCACAGCGTGGGACATCCATTACTCGTAATATATGGTTCACAATTGAATAATCGTGGAGTTTTCTCTTCGAATTTCATCTTTACAACTTTGAAATAAATATCATATTTGTCTAGCTTTATAGAACAAATAGAACTTGTATGAAACTGACTAATAAACTTAAAATTATTTATCTTATTTTTTTCTATTTAAACATTTTATAAAGAAGTGAGTCTGATGGACAAGTATTCAATCAAATGTCTTCAAAAATTAAATTGTTGGATATACATACTTACACAATGTAATGTCGAGTGTTCACTAAATGAAACAATGAAGCCCAAGTAAAAAAAATGGAATTGCACAATTTATTTTCAACAAATCGAAAATAAATCAAAGAAATTTAAACTCAATAAAACATCGAAACGAACATTAAAAAAAATGTTCATACCAAAAAAAAAAGAATAAAAAATCTATTTCTCGATATTCGTTTTACACAAAATAGCATAAATACTTGGTCTGGCTTTATTCCGGTGACGCACCATACAATTTATTGGGCAATTTGTTCACACAGTAAGTCAGCTGCGAATGATAACGCCTCTACTAAAGATTGATTGTAAAATAAATACAAATTGTTTCCACCCGACAGGAGAGTCGAGTGAAATGTTTAAAAAATCGTTGCATTTCCTTACAGGAGGCTTGCAATTTTTCCTCAGATAAGCTTGTGACCCAGTTCCCAGAGCTGGATGAGAACCTATTTTTCCCAACTTGTATAAAGTGGGGTAAATATGCCGCGACCTATGGTTTTGTGACATTCAATTTGGTAGTCAATGAAGTCTGACGCTGTTTTGTTTTTCTATTGGATGGCTACGGAGATGGCCTACCTGAGCCCCAATTTTCTTACCTTCAAAGACTTTAATGAAGTGTAGATTTTGTGCCGGTTGGAAAAAAATATTTTCATCGTTTGCTAGTTTCTTTCTACAAAACGATGTCTTGCAATGTCTTGTCCAATAAGAATGTATAATGCTAACTAGCAACTAATTAAGATAAATCTACAGTCATATTCACACTTGAAATCTAAAATTAGGGTCTTATTTTGCACTCAGATATAAATACAGATGTGTTTAATTTACTCCATTTTCTCAGCACTCATACGCTTAAACAACAAAGGGTCCAAAAATAACATCAGCACCCATTATTTCCATACACTAGCATCTTTCCAAACTACTATTTTATACTTACGTGAACAACAGAATGTAGTCTTTTATCATCCAGAATTACACAGCTTTTCGTCGCTAATTTTGCAGGGAACGCGTAACTAGAACACATGTTCAGAGACTTTCCACATTACCCCAAACACAGTGCACATTTAACTGGTCCAACTATAATCAGTATGTTCAATGCTAGGCTATGGACGTTTAAATGTACGAGCATTAGTTTTACTGTCCCACAAAGGTGTTGCTACCACGTTTAGTTAGAATTCTTGAACATTATTTATATGCTTGCGGGAATTCAGCGTTTAAAGCGCTTTGCGTTTCGTTGGGATATTTTTATTCTTGCTTCTTTGCATGCTGTTTTTTCAGCCTTTCTTGCAGCTGTAACGTGAATACACCTGCTTTCAAAATAATACCTTAATTAAAATGTACTAATTGAAGCTGGTTACTTACATAAAACTCGAGTTTCATAGACATTCTAGTAAATGAATTTTTCGACTGTTTGGTATTGTAGTATTTATTGCATATTGTTCAAAATTATCTTACTAATATTAAGTAACGATGTTTGGATGTTTGTTACGCCAAAACAACTGGACGTATCTGGACGAAATTTGGCACAGGCATAGGAGACACTCCGAAATGGGACATAGGCTGTTTTTTATTACCATACCACGTGGGTGACGCCGTAAGTGGAAGCTAGTATAATATAAAAATATTAAAAGTCACTTAAAAATAAAATAAATACTCTAATCAACTAGAAAACATTTTCAAAAAGTCACGATACACTGATCGTTTGACCTTGAACCTTTATCTTGACACTGATATATTGAGAGCAAAAACTTTCGAATGCCTTGAAAAGAACAAAAGTATAAACTCTATCGATGATCGTGTTTCGAACAATACCATTTACTTATACAAACTTTGTGTTTCATATTACAAACAATATAAAAGTGAAAATCAGATATCGAAAGGAACTGTTAAAAGATGCGTCAATATTTAAAAAAAGTATTGTTGGACCCAAAGAACATTACGTAGACTTAAGACAGATATACTAATTCCACATATCTGGAATTAGTAAGTATGCTATGGCTCGCTTCCGAGCTATACCGTGGTCTCACAGAAAACCGGCATAAAACTACACTCTCATTCCCAAATCTCTTCCATCCTCGAAAAGCCCAGCAACACACTTATAACTTTCTTATGTTACAGGTATCATGTTGATCAGGTAGTCAGACGCCTCGTTTGAGAACTTATGATATAAAAAAATTACATGAAGGAAGATTAATTATTCATGACAAAATTTCATTAGAACGAGCCGCTTAGTTTGTATATCCAGATCCTTAAAAATCGTCGTAGAAATCGGTATTTATTACTGAGCAATTTTTAATGGCTTCTTTTCCACCATGTGATTAACGACAGCTAAGTATTCTACACATTTGATGAAATAAAGTTTCTGTAAACAAACTTTATTTCGGCTAAATATAAACTTCTGGTACCTACATCCCAAAACAAAACAATAGTTCATTCAGTACATGAAGTTGATAAAACAACTTAAAATATTCCCTTTAGCAAAACTGTGGGCGCGTTCACACGCCGTGAAAATGCGGACATGTCGGTGGAAATAATAAAATAAAAAAAAATTTTTAGCAAAACAATTCTGAAGTGAAATTGGACATTTTCCCTTTTGTCCCCGTGTGTTCCGGTAACCGCGTTTGCAACGAAACAAAGATTTAAAATAATATTGAATTTTTACTGGAACAGCTTGCTATAATGTCTGTAACTAAGTTTCGTAGTCGTTTGGGGTTTAGCCGGTCGTCGAATACTTTTATAAAAGCTTTTATAACGGGGCTTAAAACTCTTTACATGAGATGTTTTTGCTATAGTGCCCTGTGCAGTTTATAAAGAGTATCGTGTTTGGGATACCGATATCAAAACCTTGGTAATGTTTATGTATATAGGTATATTGTTCAAAGAAGTTTCGAAACTTAAAATCTACTATATCGATGTCGTTTTGTTAATGTTTTATTTTCTTTTATTCATGTGCTAGTACAAGTTTTTTTTTTATTTCATAAATAATTAATACCTATGCCATTATTCAAGCCACTTCGATGACGTTTACATCACGGAATGTAAAAGCGAATCTCGTAAAAACGTGTTCAACAGCCTGAAATATTAAACGCACGCGGTTAATTGACTGAAACTTTACTGACGATGTTCAGGTATGAGCATTTATTGTAGACACAATCTGACAAGCGTTTTTTTTAAAAGCCAATTAAAAAAAAATACTTATTTTTTCACATATTCAGTGCAAAGTTGTTGCAGTAGGTGCGCAACCGGCTGTTGGGCAATGTGTCGAGGGATTAATTGTAGCACGAAAAAAAATACATTGGATTACACATAATTATGAAATCCATAATTACTGTACTGGGTTTGGGTGGACTGTGTAGGTATCTGTTTTAATATGTTTGTGAACGCACCCACAATACGAGAGGGTATCCTTAATATACATAACTAATTACCTACCTATGCTAGAAGTATGGTATTAGGCACATCATTTTGCGTCTACCAACCCAGTTGAGGGGCTTGGTAACCCGTGTTTTGACTATTGCAATTACTTAATTTGTTGAAGCTAGGCTGTTGAGATTTTAAACTGTATATTTTAGTTATTTTTTATGATTTTTTTAATTTTTCCCTAACAATAAGATTTTCTCCCAGGTCGTTGGGTGCGTTTACAAACATAAAATTTCACCTACACATCACAGAAGGAATTGTTCCGTGTGGGAATCGAGCCCGCAACATGTTGCGCGGCAGCCTAGCCACCGAACAACCGTGCAGTAATTATTTTTAGACTGTATAAAATATGCATCTCATATAGAGCCGTGTGTGTACATGTATTTTAGACCTTATGCTAAGCGCTAGCGTTAATAAAACAAGTTTAACATAAACCTGGACTATATTAATGTTTGAAAACAATATTTTGATACATTAACTTACTGGTACCGTTGACTAGCAGTGGCTTGTACCAAAACATAAATCATGCAAGAACTACGGTAGCCAGAATTTTACTCGAACATATAATAATACAAGCATTTACCCGCAGTTCCGCTCGCGTGACCGCTATTCTAATAGAATTGTTCATGCTTCGCTTTACCAAGTTTATATTTTATTGTCATACTTAAATTATTGTTTATAGTTTTTTGTAATAAAACAGATTTACTGCAGTTATTCGAAATGTAACTTTTGGTATTAATTTTAAAAGTGTGTCAGTATGAAATATGAGAGTCAAGTTACAATAGATTGTGTTTACTTTTTTAAATAATTTATGACTGTGTTCTATTTTTTTTATATATGTTTATGTAGTATCAAAGTAGCACAATACTCGGCATCACCATCATCATATAAGTGTAGTGTATATAGTGTATAAGTGCCCACTGCTAAGCAAAGGCCTCTTCTTACACGGAGAAGGTTTGAGCATTAATCACCACGCTTCTTCAAGGCGGATTAGTCATTTTAAACTTACCTAGTCTAGCCATAAATACTGTAACAAATAAAAAAATAGTTTTTCTATTGCAAATAACATTTAATACATTTACAGTATGTAAGTTTAATACATAAATACATATAAAACATAAAAAGCTTATTCAAAGTGGTCTCCATTGGCTGCCCACTGCTAACCAAAGGCCTCTTCTTACACGGAGAAGGTTTGAGCATTAATCACCACGCATCTTCAAGGCGGATTAGTCATTTTAAACTTATAGTATAGTTAGAAATGATAAGTCCAAGTTTTCTCAGGATGTTTTTCTTTACCGTATGTCAGTGGTGTCTAATCAATCATAGAAAGTAGATCTATATAACTTGGAAAAAGTCACACTGTGGTGTTGCAAGGGTCCATGGGCTGCGTCGATTGCTTACCATCAGGTCCTGAAATGTACAAAAACACGACACAGTCGCAAATTTTAGTGTAGGGCAACGTTTTGTTTTCCTTTAGGTAAGCTTACAATATCAAAAACCGCCCTAAAATATATTGGTTTGCAATAAGATCACATCCAGTATCAAATATGATAAAATCACAAAGAAGTAGTGTTATGATAGATGCGCACCAGTTGGTACATATTGGTATTCCATTCACGTTGTTCACGCACTACGCCAAATGTCAGCCATCCTCGTTTATACTATACATCGCGGTTTACTACAATGACGGCATATCGCGAGGATATTGTTGACAAAAAATTGGGTTTATTTTTTACTCGGTGCCTGACTTGCATACGGAGTAATAGGTGGATATTTGAATGTATCTTTTCAGTTATTGTGGCTTGTGTTATTAAAATAATAGTTCATCATCATCATCAGCCTATAAGCGCCCACTGCTGAGCAAAGGCCTCTTCTCACACGGAGAAGGTTAGAGCATTAATCACCACGCTTGCTCAATGCGGGTTGGCGATTTCAAACTTATAATTAGAAATTATAAGTTCAGGTTTCCTCACGATGTTTACCTTCACCGTATGTCAGTAGTGTCTAAATAATCATAGAAAGTACATATAACTCGGAAAAAGTCACATTGGTACTTGCCAGGTTTCGAACCCGCACCCTCATGCATGAGAAGCGGGCGCCTTAACCTCCGGGCCACCACGACATACATAAAAAAATAATAATAGTTAAGTTAGAAAATAAAATAAAAGTTCTTGTAAATTAAAGCAATATTTAAAATTATTTACCTTTTAATTAGTTTAAAATCTACACATTATTTTTTTTTTTCTTATTTAACAAATGAATTACTTTTGTTTGAAAAATATATTAAAAAACTAAGACATTTACAAACTACTTAAAAAATAAATAAATTAAATAAACAACAACCATTAAAGATTATCAATAAGCTCTTCATATTTTTTTTCGAAAGAAGAATATTAGGAGTATGTTTTAAATTATTAATTGAAAGTCATGGAGGCGTGACATAATGTAGTTCATACGACCATGTTTTATTTTTCTATCTATATTTATATCTTTTACGACCACCAATTTTAAATTCCGATTATTCCCAAGAATTTCACACCACCTAAAAAAAGCTGCTGCTATCTTGCTTTTAATGGAATATTTTTTCCATGTCAAAATAATACAAACTGTGTCAGCAATAAAATTTTCTACTTTTGAATTCCTCACAGACCCTTACACACCCAAGCACCAACCCTGCCACCATCACCGATATATCCCGGGTCGATTTAAATATTCTGCGCGTTGACGCCTCATTGGGCGGACTGACATGAATGCGCTCGGAGTACGCATTGTGGATCGTACCATATTGTAATTGAGAAGTTAATCGGCAATCTGGAAGGATTTAATCGTGTGTTGCCGCAATTTTTGTCATGTGTTATGGTGGTACTACATTCCCACTATTCCGTGTTGGAATGACATTGTGTATGTCAACGGATATGAAATTTTTGTTTGGGAGTGACTTTCTGTTGGTTTCGTGTAGGTAATTGGTAATAATATTAACAGCGTTTATTGATTCGTTATCCTGTGGGTTCTAGTCAAGTTTATTTACGCGTACGTTTGTGCGTGCTTATGTGCTTCTAAATATTACTGATATTAATGCTAATGATGTTAATGTAGGATAGGATATTTTACTCAGTGGGTTCGAGGTAGATTATAGACACGTTCTTAACGTTATTTATACCATATAAATAAAACGTATGTATCTGCTAAAACATTGTGGGATGGATTGTATTAAAAATATTTTGCAAATTATGGTCAAATCTAGCGCTTTACGTAACCAGTCCTAGTTACAACCCTGTGGTCAAAGGTTACAAAAATGTTGACTCAAATAGATATATCGACCCTGGGTCAATATTGAACACTGCCATGTAAACCACGTATTGTGCCTGCACTCCGCACCACAATAATATACCGCAGCCCTGGCTGCGAAAATGTGAAATGTTGTTTTTTAGTCAGTAAGAGTCTGACACTCCTTTCGCCTCCGAATGGAAGCAATCGGCGCTACCCATGGACGCCTGCAGCACAGGTGAAGTGACGAGTGCGTTCCCGGCCTTCGGCGGTTTCGGAGATTTTATGATTGGAGGTGGATTTTCGAATAACAACGCTGTGTGTGTGTTGTTTCACACCGGTTTTTTGTGAGGCCGTGGTATCAGTACGGTCGAACGAAACTTTCGTGCTGAAGCTTGCCTCTCCTTCACTTAAATTTTTTGAAAAATAAACAGTTCCTTCCTAGTCCCTGTTTCCTTTTTTCTGGATTAGACTATACATTGTTCAGACACACTCTACATTACTAGTGTGCTAAGTTTGTTAGTCTATCTAAGATTAAGTTTGATTCCTTAGAGAACTATAAAGTTGAATTTCTAAGATTTTTTTATCTTTAAACTTTTCTACCGTGCGAACTAAAGTTAAGACATTGGTGTTCTTGCACTTTCAGTAAAAAGTGTAAAAGTACTATTTTCCCAGCAAAGCGCAGTGTACAAAGTATTTTTTATTTCTATTTATTTATGTTAACTGTACTTTTTAAATGCGAATATTTTTCGCAAACATAGTTTTCAAAGAAAGTTCTTTAAAGCTGTATGTTCCTTCCACAAATAAAACAAGACGTGTCCTTTGTGTATTTTTACATAGAAATTCTGGTATTTGCTCTACGTATGAATAAGATATAGGTTGCATTATGCCTACCTATTCTATACCGTTGCATTCAGAGGAACGTTTTTGTAAAACTGACTATGACTTTGGTATAATTCTAAATATTATGCTTATCCTAATTTAATTACGTCGCATTCAGTAAAATTTTTTCATCCTTGTCATATGTTAAAACTTGCGATTGGAGTAAGGTCGTTATATTCTACTCTTCAATGTAGATTTTAATATCAATCTTTAGGTATCTGTTAACAGTAAATTGGTTAAAATTACGCGCAATGCTATAGTTTGAAGATTATGACAAAACAAAACAGAAAGTAACAAATAAATACCAGTGATTGATTAATAAAACAAACTAAAAACCATTAACTATGCATACATAAAAAATATCAAAAACTTTCTTATAAAATATGAGATATAGCAAATCTTAAATACAACACAAAATAGTCTACATTTTTTGTCGTCATGTCTTTGGCTAAGGATGTGCCTAAGATAGCGAGTAAAATGGATACAGCATTTTTCTTTATCTCATAATACAGAGCAGCTGCGCGCATTAATCGTCTTTGTATCTATTGTGCCTAGGCTCAATTTGCTGCAGCTGATCCTTGAATGAATTTTGTGATACAGTTTGCGCAGTGTCAGCAGCTGTGTTACGTGTCACGAGCCTGCTCCTTGTTAAGGACAAACATTTGTTGAAGCTACAGGTAGTTGTGCTGAGTCTTGGGTGGTTGTATTAAGTTTTTTTGTCTACCTCTTTCGTAATAACAATATTAGTATCGTAATTTAGAGCGAAGAGGAACAAAGTAAAGGGCAGTTTGGTTAAAATTGTGAATTCGGTTCAAATTGCGATAGTACCTTGCCTTTTTGAAGTTTAAAAATATACATACATAAAAGAAAGTCGCGTTAGTTACACTATTTATAACTCAAGAACGGCTGAACTGATTTAGCTGAAATTTGGTAGGAAGGTAGCTTAGAACTGGGAGTTTAGAGTTGTAGGGTGAGAGTGGAGTAGGTAGGGTAGGTAGAGTAGGGTAATTCGAGCAGGGAAGGTGGTGTAAGATAGGTAGATTAGGGTAAATAGAATAGGGTAAGTAGAGTAGGGTAGGTAGAGTAAGGTGGGTAGAGTAGGGTAAATAATGTAGGGTAGTTAGTGTAGGGTAGTTAGTGTAGGGTAGGGTAGAGTAGGGTAGCTAGAGTAGAATGAGAAGTGTAGGTAAGTAACTAGGTTGGGTAGTGTAGAGTATGACGGGAGCAAAGCCTAAGGTAGGTCCCAGTAAGAGCTAGTTATAATATCATTAATTGTGATTTTTGTGACTTGAAGACCTCTTACTCGGCAGAAACACTAAACCGAAGCTTTGAAATAAACTGTATCGTGATCTGGTTCAAAACTATGTATAATCTAAAGATTTACAATCCGAAAATGACCTTGGAAAAACTTAGCATCGGAGAAAGTATATATAGGTATGTAATATTTCGGTAAAACTGCGAAACAGAGAAACGAAAAACTTTTTGTTCCGCCCATACGCAATTACGCGCAAGAAACTTAATGTATTTTTTACGGAGAACATGTTTATCACGGGAAAACACCACTTAATCCGCCATTACGACAGATGACGAGGGTTAAGTGCGCAGGGCCGGACTCTGACGCCTTGATTGAAAGGATTAAAATGTATCGACGTGATTTATCAAATGTAAACGCTTTCGTAGTTATGCGATTGACAATGCTCACTTTGGTAGGACTTTTTGAGTCTCGCTACGAATTTTCTATGCCGTAGGTGTTTTAATGATACATTTTTATAACTCGTCACATCAAGAATTAGAACCACAGTTTCTAGATTCCGTATAGGAATGAAGCTCACGTCACGTTACACGACAGCCCGCGTCGAAGTACCGTTAAATGTTTCTTAGAAACTTAAGATCGTATGGATTTAATGTGTCTCTTACTGAATGCAATATATTTTTACATTTAAGTATTTTTACACCATTATATACTTTGAAAAAGTCTTATTTTTATGCAATAGATTGGCAAACGAGCAAACGGATTACCTGATGGTAAGCAATCAGCGCCGCCTATGGACACCCGCAACAGAGGAGTTGCGAGTGCGTTGCCGACCTTTCGGGCATGCGAGATTTGGAGATGAAGGGATTGGGTGTGGGGAGGCTTGGGCTCTTACACGGCGAAACACAACACTGTGTGAAGCCGTGGTATCACTCCAGTCGAGCCGACCCTTTCGTGCCGAAGCATGGCTCTCTCACACTTAATACAGTGAAAACACAGAAGTATAAATTCGAACCATATTAATGTTTATAAAAAACTATTTATCCTCGACTGATTGCAAACCTTTTAATCAACCAAAAAGTTTCCAGTACTAAGCACAAGTTTCTTCTGTTACAGGGTTCCAGTTTTCACCAGTCCAACGGCTGTGCCAATAAGCAGTAAGTTTCAAATTCTCTTCAATAGAACATGCAGTTTATCCGTGAATTTATTTTTATTTCCTTATCAAAGTAAACCACTCAACTATTATTTATTATGTTTTCGGCTTACTCACGTAATAATTTGACGAGATACTCGAATGAAAAATGAATATGGGCCTCTAGCATGGCTTGAAACTAGTCGAGTATCTCGTCAAATTATTACGTGAGTAAGCCGAAAACACAATAAATAATTTAGAATGTCTCACGAAAGTTATAATAAAAACACTCAACTATTGTTCGTGTTTTTTTGACCAACAACTTATTAATTCTCGAGATGAAACACTTTATTTTTTGTTTTATAAATCCAAACTAAATATTACAAATACGAAAGTAACTCGGTCTGTCTGTCTATCTGTCTGTCTTTTCTTCACGCCTAAACTATTGAACCGATTTCTGTGAAATTTGGCACAGACATAGTTATAGACTCGACAAAGGACATAGGATACCTAAAATCTGTAAATTCGCATTCCATGCGAACGAAGTCGCTGGCAAAAGCTAGTTACAAATAAAGTCATACAACTTTTATGGCCATGGAAAATAATAATATGAGGTATCTGCTTAAAAATTGTTGCAAGATTTCACTTCACACACTTCACATACATAAATACATACGTACAATGCAAGTTAAATACAAGCTTGTTACAAGATTAATTCGTATACAGAAAACCGGAACATTTCATTCCAAGACTAACGCATTCTTGGCAAGCTCGATAACTCTGAGATTAAGAGCTTATCTCGTCTACTGAGGTGTTTGTAGGTATTGTGCCTGACACAGGTAAGGATAAGCCAATTATTGCACTGCACAGTCCAATTTCCTGCTTCTGGGTTGGGTAACTGAGTAAATTATCTTACAAAACAAAGCTAAGTTGACTTAAATGCAGGTTTTTGCATGTGAGATTCTTTTGTAAATGTTGGTACGTATGTTACCGTAAAATTGTTAAGTATTTTTCTCTTATAAAGCTTGAACGTTGTATTTAAACAGAGATTTTTAACGATAAACAAAATGACATAGCTAGAAGATAATCAGATTTATTTTCATATGATTCATAATAATTTATTGATGGATTAGTCCCATGGCAATAATCTGTTTATTCTACGAATTTTAAGATAATTTAGAAGAATCGGGTGATGCGAATATAAAGTAGAAAATGGGTCAAATAAAAATAAAATACAATGGAATCGCCCTCGTAATACTTACTGTAGTATTGGAGACTGCTTTTTACTATAATATTGATTGTAATTCGGAAGATTAAACGGTCTCGAGTCCAAGTACGGCCCTGTCCAGCTGTGCATTTAGTTCGCAAGTGTATAAAAGCAAACATACATCAAGCAGCTAACTGAGCCTGACAAGCTCGAGGTGACTTGCTACAACTTGTATATTTTCCTTCTATTTACTTGTCGACATGTTCAGACATGATCGGTTATAGACTTTTTTTTATTCTTTCCTAATAGGGCTCGTTTTAGGTAGTCTACGTAAAGATAGTTACATGAGCTCAATATATATCATATGTGTGCTCATACTACAGTGATGAAAATTCAAAGACTCGGTTAGACAAGCTGGAATAATACACCTCTAGTGTATTATTCACTTTTAGTGAATCAAATCAAGTTGCACTTTTACTAGCGTCACACCTTTTACATGTCCTAGAGATTTGGGTACATATTTTTTATGTCCCATATAGAGGTACTGGATCTCATAACATAGGTTAAAATTAATTTTACTGACATAGATCTTAAGCCTTTGACTGCCAATAGAAAACTATTGAAGGCAAATTCTCCGCTGTCGGTGGTCCTAGGCGGCTAACGTGTTAAGTATTACTAACAAACTGTGGACAAAATAAGTATGAAATAAGAAATTGAATTAATTTGATTTATGTAATGTCTGTTTTGTACTAGTTATGTTCATAGGATTTTTTATAAATACAGTGGAGCATACCGTGGCGATGTACTTGGGCTAAGCACCGCTGTGACCCTAGCGAAAAGCTGGCGATATCTCGCGCCCGGCATTAGTCCAAGCCCATGATTCAGAGCGAGAGGAACAGGGAAGCCATCTCCTTCTATCGCAAAGCAGGATTCAGAGCATGTAAGGCAACTATATACATTTTGTATTTTTCAGCTGCCACAAGAGAAGAAAAGTCAGTTGTTCATATGTAGCCACATCACCGGGCGCTATTTAATTTGAACTGGAATTAGAATAGTTTCTAACCACTAATCTGCATATAAATTAAAAATAATTCGTCATTACGGGTTCACTAGTTCAGAGGTTAAAGAGGATGGAACTACCACCAATCCGAAAATCTAAGCGCCTGATCAAAGTTACACAGAAGCCCTTTACACACAAGTCGTTTTGTTGTACCCTTGTGTACACAGCCCTACCCATGTCAATTCAAGTATGCGACGGGGAGTGTGAAAATTTTGAATGTAAGATTTACGATGTAGTTTTCCGCTACGTGTGGACCGATGCCAATAGTGATGTCGCTGTGTTTGTGGTTCTACGTAGGTGGAGAAGAAGAAACCCGAATAAAAAATGGGCGTAGTTTTCTAGAAGAATAGTGTGTTCTTATGGACGAAGTTATTTTTTATTTTATCATTTACAGTTTAAATTCCCATGCGTAACATCGCATAAGCAGCTTATAAGTACCCACTACTGAGCAAAGGCATCTTTTCACACAGAGGTTTGAAAATTAATCATCATGCTTGATCACTGGTTTAGTGATTACCAACTTCTAATTAAAAAGTCAGGTTTCCTCGCGATGTTTTCCTTTACCGTTTGCCTGTAGCGTCTAAAGAATTTTAGAACGCACATACTATAACTCAGAAAAAATATTGGCAATACTTATGCTATATTTTGCATGAGAAGCGGGACCTAAAACCTCTAGGCGATCACGACGCCTAATAACTCCTCGCATAACTATTTGAAATTTAGTTTAATACGTAGCGTATTGTGTTCCGATACCGAGCGACTATTTTATAATATGTAGCGAAATCGTGCTTACGACTAAACCAACAAAATAACTAGGCAATACGAAAAGCCCAAAATGCAGGCAGCATGAACGTTAGATGACACTGTTTACCCTTGAACGAGCAACTACATTGATACATGTGTGGTTACGTCAAATATTTCACTATAACCCCTTTGAACGAGCACAGCTTTGAGCTGTGGAAATTGACGTGTTAATAAATTATGGCTGCCTCTTTTTGGCTGTCGTGTGATCACCAGACTCGCTTTAGATTTGGTTTGATAGTGCTCAGCTATTACTTAGATCTTAAAGTAATTCTGTGTTTTTGTTAAAGTACAATTTTGTACATATAACCATTCTGTAAGTACCTACCCTTGTTAATTATATTTACATGTCATAGATATATCTTAGTATTATACAACTTCCAAAGAGGATGCTGTTTAAAATATACTATATATTACAATTGTGTATTTCTTGTTATAATAACTTAAGACTTTAGATGAATTTGAATAAAATATGCTGGAAGGTAAAATAATAGTAAGTTTGCAATAAATAAAAGACAATTATCATCATATCCTATCACACATAGATCAATGAAAATAAACACTCGATGTCTTACAATTTCCCCAGAACATTTAAGTTACATTTTAGTAAAGCAGAAATCTTTGATTCTAATCTAAAGTTATTAATATCGCCCCAAGCTCATTTCCTTAATGGGTTATTATGGCGGTTGTTGCGATTATATCTTGCAAAGTTAATTACAACTGCATTGTTTAACGGTCATTTTAATAGTGCCAATTTTATTTCATGATGTGATCAATTTTGTGATAGGAAATTTAAAGGCGCCATTTTGGGGTTAAATATATAACGGTGGATATCTCGGAAAGGGTTACTAGATTTTTGTATGTATGTGTATGTGTGTGTGTGTGTTGCGGATAATACATGTTATTAGGAATGTTTTGTTTTTAAATGTCTCTAGAAGCAACACGATCCTTGGTATTTTTAATTAGTTACACAAAAGTCCAACCAAAAATATTGTATTTACTCTTAAACCACCTTTATTTTCTTTAAGTATAATGGTTTTAATTACAATATGTTCTCAAATAAAACTAAAAGTTACAAAAAGGCTAGGTTAGAGCGACTCATTTATTCGACCCAAACAGACGCAGTTAGTTGAAATTCATTGCGAATGTAAACCTATCACTGCTGACAGTCGCATTCAAGTGACGGTAAAGGCGCGGGCTCTGTGATAGCGGTGGCGATTCATCGCTCTTCTTTTTAATGGTCAAATAGCTGTGAATATTACAACAGAATAAATAGGAAGTGTTTTGCAAAGCCTTTCTAAAGTAATCATAGCACTTATATTAAAATCTGGCTTAATACTGCGACGTGATACGTGTAAAATAAATAATCAACTATTTAATTCGAATGCTCGAATATAGGTAGGTATAAAGAGTTTGTTTTAGTGGAAAACAAAACAACATTTTTTTTTAATATGCAGTGCATACACGTAGTATGCGTGTGTGAGATTTGGTATATAAAAGATCAATTTAATTTATTATTAAATTATTGAAATCTCATGAATAAGTAAAGATATAAACATAAAGTGAATAAATAATAAAATATACATTTTCTATTATTTTAATCATATTCAACAGCAATATAAAAAAGAACAATTACATAAAAAGAGAGAATTCACATAACTTAGCTCAACGCCAACCCGCCAAAAAGTGTCATACTTCATTTTACAACATTATTCGGAACAGTCATACTTTCCCGCCAAAATTGACCAAACAGAGACAAGCAAACTTTCTAGACAAATAACTAAATTCACAATTAAAATCAACAAATTTAAACAAAACAAATCTTATTTAAAACTTATAGCGATAATTTTAATATTTATTTTAATCATTAATCATGTAAGCTTTTAACAGGTAAACAGGGAACAGGTGAAGCTACAGACTTCAACTATAATTCGTTTCACATAATTAGAAACAAAGATACGATAAGAAATCAACATATCGCTATACAAAACAATTTAAGTGTTAGTAGGCTGCGCGACGTCGCCGCGTCCGCGCACGCTGCTCATGAGGAAGAACCCCTCTGTGGTTCGAAACTAGTAGAGTAGTAGTTAGTTAATTTAGTATGTCTCACGATAGTTATTATAAAAACAAAACAATTTAAGCTTAAAATGATATTATGGATAATATCAAATAAGCTAATAAAATGTACCTCCTAACTACGTGTTAATATTTTAATTCACATTATAAAATGTAAGTTGAAAATGTAAATTAAAATCAACATATTTATTATTCTTAACTTTGAAAATAGAACTGTTGATAAATTTGTAACCGTCGCTTGCATAGAGTCCGAACGCAAGGAGAACTTTAAATATCTTCCAGAGCAATTGGAAACTAGGTCAGTAGTTTTGATAATTACCTACCTAACGTTCCGTCCATACGAATGTATTAGTTTTACATTAACATGCATAATTACATGACCTCAGTATGCTATTCATTTCGAGTTAAAATTACAAGGTTTCTCAACATTTCTGTGTGTTATCTTTAATATGGAAATGGTTCATTTTAGCTTTTGTACCCTCGAGATACAGTTTCGAGTTTTGTAATTGAATTCTTATGTACTGAATCAAAAATATAATCAATTTAATTGACTTCAAACCGAACAAGTGCGAGGCTGAGCGTACCCTATCGAAACCATATCTTTTATGGGAGTTTAGTATTTTTTTTTAATTTGTAATAAGTTTTTGTTTTTATGAAGGCAAAACAAACACATTACCCGTCCAAATTTCAAGTGTCTAGTTATTACGGTTCATAAAATAGAACCTGATGAAAGATAGACAGACAGACGGACAGCGATGGATGGAAAATCACCAAGTCTTGTCTTTCGCCCAGGGAAAAGCGAGAGGGGGTGTCAGACTCTTAGTAACAAAAAACTACCCCACTCCTTCAGGATGGATCGGGGCCGCGATACTTTATTGCACTTGCCCCGGAACCCCAACTGGACATTAACCCTGTTGAGTCCCATCTGTGGTAAGCTATTGGCTTTTCAAGGTCACGCCAAAACGCTACACGCCGTACGCTCAGGTTTGGTTCTGGTCGGAAGGCGAACTACCCTTGCACGTCGTCCGCAGATCCGCGCTTACAGTGGCTCCGTTTTACCCTGTAGGTACAGAAGCCTAATATTAAAGAAAGTTATTTAAAGAATCCATTCTTCACTTTACGTCATCATCATCGGCCTGATGTCGTCCACTGCTGGACATAGGCCTCCCCAATTGCACGTCACTGAGCTAGATTGAGATCTTCTCATCCAAACTGTTCGTGATCGGGGTCATTAGTTTATACGAAGTATTGTCGTTTTTATTGTACCAACCTACCTATCTCCGATGTAAACGAACCACATTGATCCAGCAGTTTCAGTCTACTCTTTTAAACTTTTTGACTGATTACTGACCTTGTATATTATGTCTAATGTGTACTAATAAATAATAAATTTTCACACATAAAAGTATAAAGTAGGTACATATGTGACTATGGAAATTATTAGAAGGCTTAATGATATACTGGTGGCTTCACATATCGTACATCACTCAGCATCGATAGAAATTCCCAACGTATAGTTAGAGGCATTAAAGTAATAAGCTTAATGTATTTTCTTCAGTTAGAATTTGGAATTCGCTAACATTACATGCCAATGAAATAAAAAGCGCTGCGGTGATAATTAATTTAGTAGAATTTACTGACGTTATAAATTAAATTACAAACCTTCTTAATATTCAAAACATTTGATTTCTAAGCTAACGATATTAAAATATTAGCAAAGGAATGAAGATAAACAACTCAACAAGCTCTGTAATTACAGAAAACGTAAAAGCAATATAAATAAGAGAAAAACATGCGCGTCACTACCTGAGTATTTGTGTTAGGTTGGTGATATAGTGAGTGAAAAATAATATATATTTATCCACCTCCGCTAGTAACCAATTTCACAAAAGGAGGAGGCTAAGAGGCTAATAATGCTATACTTTAATATTTTTTGCAGTTTAGAAAATATTTTTAAAAGTATTTTTTTTTATTAAATTACAATATTCAAATGTCGCACTCTACGTACAAATTTGAAACGAATGACATTTACGTCTGTAGTCGTATCTAGTGAGTCATCATGGGGCTGTCCTACCCACCATAAAACACCATCACGATCCTTTTTAGCTTGATACTACCTTCATTACGTCACCAGCGTATAAGTGCTTACTGCTAAGCAAAAGCCTCCTTTCACGGAGAAGGTGATCACCATGTTTGTTCAAGGCAGATTGGTGATTCCAAACTTAAAACTAGAAATTATACGGTACGGTATATCTTCCTTCACTGTGTCAATTTCTAAATAATCATAGAACGTACTTATAGCTCGGAAAAAGTCACATTGATACTTGCTAGATTTTGAACCTTGCTTGTTCCACATACATTAGAAGCGGGTTTTAACCTCCAGGTCACTATGATCATCTACTACCTTACATGTGGTGTAATGATTATTTAGACCGAAAACAATGCCTCATGAACGGTTGTAAGGCCCCTTTAGTTCTGAAACTATCTACGGAATATAGTTTATTGGCAGAAGCAGTTTGATTCAGACACTGAAATAATAAGCTATGCATTGATAGACATTAAGTAAAAGAAACAAAATCGAAGTTGAAGAAAGTTTTCCTGTACAATTGTCTGCATTTTCTTTAGGGGGGTATAAGAGAAAAAAAAACTAACAAAGTCATCCTTTAAATTACTAAGTTTGCAAAGTTTAGTTTATTGGAAGAAGTTTTTTTCAACTTAGTGAATAAAGAGGAAGGAAATCCTTTCTAGTTAATATTGTTGCTGCACTATCGAGGGAAGTTTGTTCACCAAGATGTTGATAAAGCGTAGAAAAAGTCTTGTTTAATTTGCCTTTTTCATAATGTAAGTTTATATTTTAGATTTTATGTGGAGAGTTTGCAACGGAGAAACAGTATTGTGAAACTAAATAAATTAAACGTTGCTCTTAGCAGTCGAAACAAATGTTTCAGGTTTTTATTTAACTGCTTAAAAACGACTAAGCACTAGTACTAGTATTGTTGTCATTAGTTGAAATTAAAACGAGTTTTTGTGATTTCCTATGATATTATAGCTTCACAGCGTTGTCTTTTGCAGTGTGATTGATGCAACCGGAGGCCCAATTCCCGCATCCTCCCAATCCCTAGATTTTTTAGAGAGTTTTTCCGAAACCCTAGTCAAAGGCAACGCACTCCTAACACTTCTTGTGTTGCGAGTGTTTGTGGGCAGCGCCGATTGCTTACATCAGGTAATCCATCTGCTCGTAGCCGACTTATTCAGTTTTACACCTGTGTATTTTTCTGAAAAAGACTGTCCGACCAAAAGGCATGTTCACGTGATATTTTCTATATGAAAGCCAAAAGTGTGACGTCCATATATCCTCCCCATTTGTCGTTGCACCTGACCAAAAAAAAAACATTATTCAACGTTTCAACGTCCTTTGTTTCCGCACCGAACAAATGCAAAGCCACATGTAAATTTAGCCGTGCATCTAAAGCAACGAATGCTCTCAGTGTGAGCCAACCCGAATCTGTGTTTCTGCAAACTCATCGTGGCAACAAATGGGAGACCTTTAGACGCCGCGGAGAGACACACTCGTTGCAAATGAGTCTTCTTTCATACCTTTGTTGGGAAGCTTATTTACTTAACGTGTCTCGCTGTTGTGGAGTCATTTTGTGGATTAACTACCTACGACTCCTTGGAACTTGCTTGGTTTGTGTATTTGAGTTAGTTTAGTAGTGAGACACGTCTTTGTGTAAAGGCGGTGGCCTAGTTTAAGATATTTTTTTTTTTGCTAGAACTGATGTCCCTTTTATGAAAATGAGGTAATTAAATCAAAGCAAGGTCTGAGTATATTTTGCTTGCTCTTCTTAAAAAAATTATAATAAACTTACCTTCTTGTTAAAGTCCTTGTTGTTACAATCGAGAAGTAATTTAATGCCTCAAAAAATAAAATAAAAACATATTCACTAAACAAAACAACGCCAGTAATATAAAACAAATTATTATAAAAAGACTAAAGAATTTTCCTCCCAATTTTCCACGACAAACTCTTCGTACTCCAATGAAAGAAAATTAGCCAGAAATTATTATTATCGCCAATAATAATTTCAGACAACGTGATGATTACGTCTTTGCTCCTCTATGATCATTAATTATTATTTATTACATTATGGAAGGTTTACGTAAGCCGGAAAATTCGTCGAACTACGCATTTTCCGCGTGACACAGTTTTGTGAACGAAAAGAGAAATTATATTCAGTATATAAAAGTAATTAGTGGACATAATTTGGTTTCTTGTATTATCTAGATATCTTTTCGCTGACCTTTTCATAAATAGGTATGGATCAGCTTGTGTGGTAAATTAATTCGATTTTTGTGAAACTATTGTTATCTAATCTGTATATCTGAAGTTCTTGGTCTAGCAAGTTTGGTAAGCTCAGTAAACTAAACTTGAAGATCAGGTAACTTGTTAATAGGAGTATTAAATAGAATTTGCCAAACTCAGCATAAAGTACAGTAACGGATTATAAAGTGTTATACAAAATACCTGAAATTTATGATACTTCATGCTACGGGTGAATGGTCGCGGTAACGTATTCTGGGTGGCCTAAACGTAAAAGCTTTTTTTTGCCAAATCCACTTCAGTTTTTACAATGATATGGGCTCTAAACCTAGCCAACATTAACTTACTACCATCTACAAACTTACCGATGTGAATTTTACCTTTTAAGATTATTTAGACATCTCTGACACACGGTGATGGAAAACGCAAGCGTACTGATTAATATTCTTCCTGAGAAAAGAGGGTTTAACTCAGTAAGTTCTAGTGGGCACATAAGCTGATGAAGTGTGATATGCGAACTTGAAACTAGATACGAAAATTTATTTTAAAATCGTTTATTCTATTTCTATGCAACAAGAAGCTAAAAAGAGTAAAATGTATTGTCGAAACCTATTAAAAATGATTATTATTTATTATTATCAGTCTGTAGCGGATAACAAAATAATCTACAATTTTAGTTGACCCTCATCCTATATGATCACAAGATACCTTACAACTATACAACTAAATTCATATATGAATCTCAGTGTACAAGGTAATTACTGAAACCATTTTCTGTCTTCATCTTCCGTTCGCCATAACTCCCAGTAACAAATTTCGTCGACCCTAATTTCTTCTAATAGTATATGCCACAGAACTTGTGGACTTCACCCAGAAAGTGGAACGCGACATTAATCCTGCACTTACACCATAAAAACGAGGAAAACAGGATGGAATAATATGTTGTTTTATGAGTCCCCTATTTTTCTGTACGTTAAAAATGTTTATATGAAAGATGTATGGAAATGAATTTGGTTGGCGGAAGATAAAAATACACCACAATTGTTCATTTAAATATTCTTGTTTGTTTTATGTAGCAAAGCAGTTACGTGTTCGTAGTGTAGTATGCTAATTTTTCATATTTTAAATGTATGAACTGGAATACAAATCATTCATCTGTCATAGAAAATCCCGAAATCAGATATCGCAAACAATTACATAAATCTAACCTCTTCTAACTTCATAGAACACAACGAGGCTATTCAAAGCATGACGTTTCAACGTAAATTTATTCCCTCGCAATTTCCGTGACGTCACCAACTGAAACTGAAACACGTCGGACCAACACTGAGTTGTGCGTCTCGTTACCGTATCGAGTATCGAATTCTGCACTATTCGATTCCTGGAATCGAATCGAAACGATGAATCGTTTTGAGTGAGCTGTAAATGTGGCTATTTGGGAAGTGTGAAATGATTTATAGTATTTGCTATGGATCTTGAGGTCGCCGTTGCCTTAGAGGTTCGAAGTGATATTAATATTCTATTCAAAGACAAGACGTTTTGTGGCTAGCTATGAGAATTTCTCAAAATTATTTGCGGAGGTTAGTGTTGAATGTTAAAACTGATGGGCTTTTCAAGAGCAAAAGTATTATGTTATACTATACCATGAAAGACTATATAAACATAATAATATTTTTATGAAAAGCGTCATTGCTTTTTTTTCTTGTGTGTAACCCATTCATTGTGCTGTTCAACATTAGTGTGGCTTGTAAAGAAATTAACAATAATCGTTATCACAATTCAATTTCGAGATAAAAGTAAAAACCAAATTAAAAGTCGCGAGTAGACACATCGTCAACGTGCTTGAGAGAGGCGTTTATTTCATTTCAATTAAATTTATCAAATAATTTACCTACGTAAGCTGGTAATTGAATGCACTTTTAATTAAAAACTTATCTGACACATCGCCACATCGCCCATTCAATTAGTGCAATGGTTCCGACATTTATTGTGCTACTCGTTATTTTATGATTACTAATTATGAATAAGTTCCTTACCTGACCTAGTCATCCGAAAATAATAAAACCTTCCTGATGAAATGACAAAAACGATTACTTTTTGCTAAAAAACTCACATTTGTGTAAAAATACTGCAGATTATCATAAAAATCAATCTACATTTCTTTGTGTGGGATTATATTGAATTATGTGAATTTATCTTTGAAAATAGAGGAACAGTGTCAAAACAAAAACATAAAGTATGCTTAGGATTCAGAAGCTCAAGGTCAATTCATTCATTTCCAGGGAATTATTTATCTTTTTAATCTATAGAAAGAGCTTTTGTTTTTATGGGTATCAGCTACTGTTTCTTGAATAGTCTTTGAGTTTATTACTCTATTTTTTCTTATAAACTACAAGTTTGGTTGAAAAATAATCATCTCATTACCAAACGTAATCTCTCACTGAATTATCATTACTTAGTATAAAACAAAGTCGCTATTAATATTTGTCCCTATATCCTTAATACACTTCAATCTTTTAAACTATGCATGGACATGCGGGTTTGTTAATTTTTAGACTAATTGAAGAGAAAGTTTTATAATGTATAATAACATCAATATGTATAATCACAACATTCGGTCATAGTATCCAATGTATTGCTACTTGGTGTATGTGTGCAATAAAGTATAAATAAATAAATCAATAAATAAAATCATTAAATAGTAAAGAAATTTAAATGCGAAGCCGGGGCGGGTCGTTAATTGTAATATAAACGTCAATCTGTCATTCAGAATCAGGTCTTAGTTCAAAGGTAACACAGCAAAAGCATCAAGGTCATCAAGTACAAAGCATCCCGGTACAAATTATGTCATAGTTGCTCGGTTGTGCAATCAGGGCTGTTGCCTGCTTTAGTGGCGCTTCTGTGGGTAGGGATGCCACGTGCTTGAGTTTACGGGATAGTCCGATTTCTGTTTGTGAACTTGTATAATTTTTTCGAGTATGTTGCGAATGTTGATGTTTCTAGTATATTCCTAATGTTAATTGTTTACCATTGGAAATTGGAGAGAATAAAAAATTTATTATATTTGTCGTTTTCCAATTTTCACTAATTGTGGGTCACAATAACATATAATGTGCCAATATTGGTAAATGTTTTTTCTTTTATATTTTAAAAACATTTATTTCTTTCATAACTCTGATCTGAATAAAATTATAAAACCAATGTTCGGTTAACTATGAAAAACGAAACTTCATAGTTAACCGAACATTGGTTTTATAATTTTACCCTGAATAAAATTAAATAATGGTTTTAAATGGGTATTTTTCTGCCAAAAACTGAAGAATTGTCTCTTGTCTCAAAATTACATAGTCACAGTTGTATCGGCATGGCGCTCAAATCACGTTTAAGCCTGATATTCAGATCAGAGTTAAACCTTCCAATAGATATAGTATTATAATTAAGGTATTGGTTAGTACCATAAAGCTGGAACCACAACTATTATTTTCAACCTATACAATACATGTAGTTAGATATTCCCTACTTACCGGGACGGAATTTCTAATTTATTCGCCTGGTCTGCAGGAGATACTTAACAATATTATTTGTATGTATAAAAATACAAATCACTTAATATTATCGTCACCTGTCTCTAATTGAAGTTAGCAAAGACATAGTAATACGCAAATCGCATAATTTGCACTTTCAAAGCAAACCTTTTTATAACAAAATCTTCTTCAATCACTTTAGCATTTTAGCAAACGACTAGACAATTTAGGAAGCTAGTTTAGCCAAAGTTTGCACATTTCCGAAGCAATAACACGGTAACATGGAAGGTAAGCGTCCGTGCAATGTGCATGTAACGTCAGGTGTGCTAGTGACGTGTTAATCAGATGTTATATCAGTTCTAGAGTCCTCTATACATGGCCATTCTGACTACACCAAAATAGGGAGGTGATGCATACAAAGTCGATAAAAACTTTAAGCTTAGGTTACACACACACACAATATTTGGTCTGTAAAAACATTATGTTTTACGTCCACCTTTAATTTAAAAAAAGAGAAATATATAAAGTGTTTTGACTCTTTACCGGAACTTTATGTTGTTGTACTAACCATTTTTAGCACTGTTTTTTTTGGTGGGTATAATCATCAAATATTTCCTTTCACTCTGGGGACGGCAAAAGTGTTTATCAGACTCTTATTAACCAAAAACAACTATGTTTCTTCTTCTGCTCCAGGCCGAGGCCCCGAAACATTATTGAGCTTAACCAGCGGGCGTCAACAGTGAATTGGATTTAATCTACTCTTGTAAGTTTTGAACGACAAAGCAGCAAATCTTCTGTATAATTCAGAAACCGAAAATATGTTTAGGATCACCATGTATTCAACTATTTTACAAGCTATATACTGTTTATATATTGCAAAGTCTTCATTGAATTCATCGCTTTTACCATCCGGATTCACTCTAAAACCTAAAATGTCGATAAACTGTGACCTCAATATCGGTTAGCTTCCTCGTAAGCTAGATAATCCGTCGCCTGGATCGTGTAACTGGTCGGAGAATTTGATAGTCGACACAATGTTCATAGAAAGTCAATTGTTTCATATAAAAAAATAAATATTCAATAGATGTTTAATATTTTACGATAATAATTTTAATTCAAAAGTTTTTGAATGGGGCTCATTAAAGTTTTGATTCAACTATTTTTTATTGAATAGGGGGCAAACGAGCAGGTGTGAACATACCGATTCTTGATAAAAATAAGTTATAATAATTGATTATAACTGATATTGTCGTATGGATAAACTGATGATTAGTGATCAACGTTTCTAAAACAATAGCGATTATCGATACCAATCGGGTCTATGAGGGCAGGCAGCGTCACTTACAGACACTTACAACACGAAAGGAGCTAAAAATTGAAATGCCCAGATCCCACAATGTTTTCCTCCACTGCGTGTCAGTGATCTCTAAATAATCGTATAAAGTACATATAATTTGGAAAGAGTCACGTTGGTATCAGTGGCTAACAATACAATACAGCTGAAAAATATTACATTTAATATTACTTGAGGAACATATGTCCGTATTTTTTTGCAATTTCATCCGCCAATTAGGAATGCAAAACCCATTTCGCAATTATAAAGAAAATAAAATAAAACAATCCAGTACAATTTTAATCTAGCGCAATTCAATCAGACGCGATATACTAGGATCGCAGCAAGTACTAAAAGCATCCTCTTCGTCTAAAATCGGGGGACGGTGGCGACGAACCAATATTGCCAGCTTTGTTGTCGGGAAGGTAATCCCGACGTACATTGTACGAGACAATTAGGTAATTGGAAACTCAGGGCGTAATCATTCGCTGTGAACATACCTCCGTATAGAGTTTTTTGATGAGATTCGAAGACTCTTAGTTGGTAGGTTTTATATAGGATGGCAAACAAGCAGATTAAACTATGGACATCTGCACTACCAGAGGAGTTACGAGTGCGTTGCTGGCCTTCTGGGGATTAGCTACCTAGCTTCACTGACGAACAGACTGACAGACTACTTCTCTATTTTGACGTTTCAAAATAGATAAGTAGGCTGTCGGTCTGTTCCCGACTATTAATGGTTTAGTTGGAATAAATGATTTTGACTTTGACTTAAGGGTTTTGGAGATTAAGGGATTCGGGGTTAGGAAGGATAAGGCTCCCGGTCATCTCACTCATAGGACGAAGTACAACGCTTTGGTAGTTTCATGGTGGTTTTCTGTGAGGCTATTTTATTACTCCGGTGGAACTGGCCCGCTCGTGCTGAACCTTGACTCTCCCACGCTTAAAGGATTTTCAAAAGAAGAAACATTAATCTATTTAAGGCCCTAAACATGGTTGATATAGTTTCGTTTGTGAGGAAATAAGTTTATAAAGGAACAAAGGCTACAGCGTTCAGTTAAGTCACTTTACGTAAATTGATTCTGAAAATTACTTCCGTAATTAATTATTAAAGGTCGTCAATTCTAAAAGTATGTTGTTTTAGGCAGACAGTACAGTTGTCACCTATTTATTGTCTTAAGTTGGTTCGGGTTTTATATGATATAATGTAAAGTTCTTATAATTTAATGTGTGGGGGAGCCATGCTATACCACGAATGGGTTGGCTCTGCCGGAGTAATACCAAGGTCTTACAAAACACCGGCGTGAAAAAATCAAAGCGTTCTGTGAGGTTTCCGGGGGCCCAATCCCTCAACCGTTCTCAATAGTAATCCCTATAAGGCCAGCAACGCATTCGTGTCTCCTCTGGTATTTCGGGTATACTATGTTATCCGTCATCCATCAGATAATCCGTTTGTACGTTTGAAAAGCTATAACATAAAAAAATAAAGAAGTAAATGTGTACCGTTCGTATATTTCATATTATGTGTTATTTACATAGAGGCAAACAGACCGAGTTATTTCTTCCTTTGATTCTCTGAAATACTATGATACAATATTTTATTTGATTGGTTGTAAATTTATAATATGAAAAGGAAGATGGCTTTTATAATACGGTTTCTTTGTGGTTTCCAACCCACTGTAATTATTTCCGACTGCGAAATTACGCTTAAAATTGCTCAAATTTTTATCAATTCAGATATCAGCGAAATTGACGTTTGGAGCTAACCAATATGGCGTCGCGGCGCTTAGTAATTACTTATTGTAAGGATGAATACAATGCGCTGTTGTATCGCCTTGTAGATTGGATGGGAAATTACAATCTATAGCCATCTCTAGTTTGTGTTAATAGCTTTGTTCAGTATAATAGGCTCTGGAACCATTATAGAATAGTGTTCATTGTACAGATTCTGTTCTTTTGTTGTGTTTCACATTTTAATTGGGTCTCAAAGGTTTATAATTATAATATAACAATTAAAATACAAAATGTGGAAACTCGTCAAAAAATCAGAATAATCGACAAAGCTAGTAAAAATTCAAGCTGAATTGGCAATAGGTAGGCCATATGAAGCACTAATTTATTTATTTATTTATTGAAAAAAAAGGTAGGCTCACAGCTTATGTATACAAAGTTCTTAAATGTATTAGATAATAGGTAGTAGATCTTATACATTAGCCAATTACGAGCTAACCAACATTCTTAAAATTAAGCGTTTACACAAAAAAGCAGAAAAAATAAATATTGTAGAATTATAACTAAAACTAATCAAATCAAATTAACAAATTAAGTCTTATACATTAGCCAGTGTCGAGAAAACGAACATTCTTAAAATTACGAGTTTACACAAAAATATGATAGAATATAATTAAAACTAGTCAGATTAACAAAGGGCAAAGTTGGTTGTTAGAATAAATTACATATTAAAGGATAAGTATATAACGATTCAGATTATTGTTCAATGGACTCCAATATTTTAGATCTAATTACATTGATGGTGTCGTGGAACATATTGATCTCTGGTATACTTTGTAATTGATTACGTATCGTAAGAAGGCCTACCGCTAAGTGCACCGACAACATCGTCAGGGATTTACTAGGAGCGATGTCCATCCAAGGTTGCGCGAATTACCTACAATGGTGTACTGCGGCCCGAACTCCAGAGTAGGAGAAGGAAGGTTCTTTTAGTCAGTAAAAGTCTGACACCAGCTCGCCTACTCAGGGTGGAAGAATTAATTTGATGATATGAATCCGTAAAAACTCGTCAAGAAGCCAATGGTTAGTGGTTGTTTTAGTTATTGAGTATATGTGTACGTGAATCAATCTCTTTCAAAAAAATATAATATTTTTTTTTTAAGTTTAGGCTATAACTTGACCTCTAATTAAAAAAATATATTTAAATACATTGCTTTTTTTTAAACACAATCTGACTACACGGTTGGTGCGGTAGCTGGGCAACTGGCTGCCGTGCAACGTGTTCCAGGTTCGATTCCCGCACGGAACACACATTGTGTGATCCACAAAAAAAAATCTTCCGACTACAGCGACGTTTGCAAAATAAAATACAAAACTAAACAAACACATCCCTGCACAAATCAAAACTCAAAACTCAAAAATTATACCCGTGACACAAACTGTCACTGTCCAATACTGAAACATGAATAACAAAAGCCACGTCTAACGCGTCAAAGCATCTACACATACACCACTTCCTTCCTAGTGAGTTCAAAAAGGCAGGTAGCAAAAAGGTTAGCATGAAAATGCACTTCGAACGAGCTCCATTCAAAGGTAGATAATAACAGCCAATATTATATGTCGTCGGTCCCATAATATTGCGCTGCTAGCGTTGACCTACTGTCTGTGTACAGAGAAGCTGTAAAGCCGTTCTATGTACCGGTATAGGGAACTATTTTCACCGATATTGTTGTTTTTGCAACTAATATTTAGTCATAATTTAGAATTAATTAAACGATGACCATATTGCTAATTTACAAACTAAAATTGACAGCGTTACTCTACCCTATTTTCAATTAAATTCAAATTCAATTAAATCGAATGTTTTTGACATATCATTATTATTTTGGTACATTTAGTATTTATTTAGTGTTAAATATAACTTTTGTAAAATTACAGCCCCGTTTCCCGAATCACTAGCCCCAGCCAAAGGTTATCTATAAGAATTCTCATTTACCGATCAGACAACTCATTGATTTTGAGGTGTACGATTAATTGTAAATAAATAATAAATATATTCAAATAACTTAACACTACTCGGCAAAGTAAAATATATGACAATAAAAAAATCTAAACTTTTCCGCACCTAAGAATCGAGAAAGCAAGCGTTAATTAAAGTACCAATACATCACTACTCTTTCTCTTTACTTTCAACAAAAGAATCGATACAATCGACGGAGAAAAAAAAACAATTTAACAACGTCCAACAAACAGCAATGAATATTGCCGCGATAATTCAAAGTGCCGTAATTTCCGTGCCGTCAGTTTCATGCGACTAGATCTAGGTCCAAACGTATACCAGTCAACCCTACCGAACGGATTGGAAACGAGGGAGACAGCTTGCCCGCTCTAACAATGTAGCTTTAGAAAGGGATGGACGTATTTTTGTTGTTGCGTTTGAACGGTAGTAGGTTGACATCGACTAGCCATTGAGCCCCGGACAAGACTGGATTTGACGGTTTGTGGTTTCAATCGAACGGGCCGGGATGTTTTAATGAGCAAGAGGTGCGTTGGTTTTTTTAAGTACGGTCTTTAGTTTCTTTTTTCATACTTTTTAGCTTGGAAACTTTTTATTTACCTATGTAATAGTGGTAAAATTAAATGGTGACAAATAAAATTAGAAGACTTAATTTAATTCCACTTAAGTCAGGTTATGTAATTATATACCTACATTATAGGATTTGCAATATTTAAAACAACACCAATTAATGAATCTGAATTCTCCCTTTTAAGCATAAATATTTTAATAGTAATATCTTTAGATATTACTATTATTTACCTAGCGTATATTTTTTATTTCTGACAATAAAATGTTTTATAAAATTAATAGTACTAAGTATTTGAACGGATTCTTAGACTCGCTATGGCGCCGGCAGGACGGCTGTAGTCCAACAACCTCGCTCTTCATTAAGCGGATTAATACCATCAATATCATTATCAGTGTCTGCATATATTCCTCTTATTTCACCATTGAAAACTGATCTGTAGCATGCTGTGCTAAGATTGATTTTTGTACTGCACTTCCGCCTGATTTTAAGCTACGATAAGTATCACAAACGAAGAAAAACTTCAGTAATAAGGACATTTTCCGTATAATGTCCAAGTCCATAGAAACATAAAAATAAAAAGGGGAAAGTGGGTTCCTACCGTTACGTTTATTAGGGCCTGAGATTTAAGGACCCGTTAGGGCGCTTGTTATACGAGACCTCTTTCATGATCCTGATTTGAGCTTGCCCTTGACTGAAATGTGATTGAGCCTGAGAGGAAGAGTGCTCTTGGACTAATTTTGACGCATAATACATTTCAATTTTATTACTTTCGAAATTAATTTGAGTTTGCCTTTTTTGTTAGCATATAAAAATATTTGGTTTTCTACAAATCTTAATGGATTGTTAAACTGTACCTTTCTTACAATGATCAATTAATATATCTAAGGACACAACTTGTACTATCATGTAGAAACTTATATAAACTCACCGATTCTTGGTATTCGGCCAATACTCAAAGTTATCAAGTACCTAATTAGTTGATAATCTCCAGAAATATACTTAAAAAAAAACTGTTTTTCATAATTTTTTTCTTTTTTTCAATACTAAACTTTGCGCCACTTTAGGATTTTCTCCTGTGTTGTGGGTGCGTTTACAAATATACAATTTCACATGCACATCACACCCAGACCCGAAACCACATAATCTGTGGATCACACAAAGAGTCGTTCCGTGCGAGAATCGAACCCGCGACACTTTGCGCGGCAGCTAGTTGCCCAGCCACCGCGCCAACCGTGCAGTCAAAAAATTGATTTGCAGGAAAACTATTGGCTGGAGTATTTTTATATTTTAATTTGATTAAAGTGTAAGATTGTGGGAGATGAATATGCTAATAAAGAACAGAACTTTTAAAATAAGAAACCTAAGGATAGTTATCTCCGATAGGTACCAGGAGTTCATATCCAACAAGGCGTTCTTCACACTTATCATTCCAAAGAATCTTAAGCAATTCTCTGTTCCTAAAAAATCCTTTACAAAACCATTTACAAACAGTTTTAGTTGTAACAAAATAACTAAATTGGATACCTACTAAAAAGTTTTACAAACTTTCCGATGTATAGGAGTTGGTTGAAAGCTATTTGTTCGAAACACTTCTAAAAGCCTTTGTTTTCTGCAATGGTGAACTAGTGTTTACTTAATTTTGTTGTTGATAATTGGTTTCAATAGATGTAGATTACATGAAGGGATCGATTCATGCATTGACTGCTTACTTTCTACTAGTAAATAGGTTGCTGATTGGTAGAAGTGTTCCATAGTTGACTGCGTCATTTCTTACCAGTTGACACTCTTCATCATCATTGGGTCGGCTCGTCCGGAACGATATCACGGCCTCGCAGAAAAGTGACGTAAAACAACTACTTTAGCTGTGTGAGCTAGTTTAATGGAGGTCCAATTATACTGGCATCCGTTCATAATCCCTAAATCTTCGAAATTCTGTACTACTATGGATGCGATGTACCTACTCGATGTACTAGTAACTACTCTGACCTTGCAAGTGTGCATATGAGGCAACCGGTTGCTTTCATCAGGTAATCTAGCTGCTTATTTTCTTCGTTTACTTAATTACATACTATTCCTGCTTTTTAGTATGTTACGTAGAGACTAAAATGAACGGACGAAAAGTGAATATAGGTAAATTGGGAATATTAACTAGGGTAATATGGCTGTTCTGTTGCATATAAAACAATGTTATAGTAATGTTAATGCATACATAATTCACTGTCATATCGTGTGTCAGTGGCAGTAAGATTATGTATAGTCGTACAAAGCACAGCTGGCCTACACTTGGCCAGGAGCCACACGGCAAAGGAACCATTAATACAAATGCAGGCAGGTTAGATCCCTCCAACCGCATTAAGAAAAACCGAGAACGATACAACTGTTGTACATCATTCTTAAGTACGTCATAAAATATATATTCGGGCCACTTCGTTGTAGGTAAGTGGGCAAAAATTTTAACCAAACGTATCCAACGTGGAGGCCGGGAAATGTTCTTATGTTAGTAGCTATTTCTTTTAAGTGCTTGCCTAGTGTTATCTCTGGGGTGGTGTAGCTAAAACTAGTGTGGTAGGGTCGTAGGTGAATGCATGCAGCCGTGTAAAGTCTGATGGGTTAAAATGCAGCGGAGAAGCAAATGGCTATGCTTTTAGGGACTGCTGTTCGTGCTTGCTTTATAGCACGATTTGCTTCTGTTTTCCTGTCTTGTTTGTTCAGGCTTTTATCATGATGAATGTCATCACCATCATACTATCTAGTTGTTCGTGTGAACATAACTATTGCAACTTTATGTTATGTTTTAAAGAGTAAGTAGTAGAACATATCTATTTAAATATCTCCATTGAACGTATTTCATTGCTATATTTTAGCTACAACAACAACAAAAGGGTAAACTATCCATGTATCTATCTATAGTATCAATCGCAAACCATTAACCCCAATTCGAAATAAAAACCAGATCTCCGTCCGTCTTTTGTCTGGTCACTCGCTTTTGTTTTATATTTACGAGTAAACCGCTCTTCAACGCCAAAAACAACCAATAAAGTACGCAGACAGCAGAATTTTCCTCATACGACGTTATGTCAAAAGTTTTTGCCTATGTTTTTGCCGGGAGCACCGAACCAAGCGAGATATATGCCAGTTTTATCATTCCCCCTACCTGAAGATGACCACGGAGGACGCAGAAAAAAAAACCTTATTTTGGTCGGAATTAAGTTACCAAAGTTGGAAAGAAACTTTGTCGTACCTTATTAAGACGCAGAACGTATGGCGCACATATTTATTCAATGTTATTTAATAACTTTGAAACTTTCTAATATTACATATTTGCTGAGAAAATATGTTTTCTAAGGGAATATATTTTTTCCTCTACAAAGTCTTGTAACATGTAGGTACTAGAATTAGATTACGTTATGAAGGATCACTGAGTGCTTTCAGGAATTTCTTTGATGAATTTGTTTACTACTTTTATGATAAAATTGTTAGATAATCTTGTACTTTACTTAATCATATTCTTTATTAGGCAATATAATCATTAAAATTTTCGTTTTCATAGAACAAATTGATCAATATGTTTTCAGAAGCCTTTCCTAAATATTTAATTTTATTGAATTACAATACACACAGTTTATCTCATAATTAATGCCCACAAATGGGCTGGCGCAATTGAAGCGCTACCACAGCTTTACAAAATACAAGATTGAAATTATTTGCGATCATGTGGAAGAGGTTGGTGTAGGCACATTCCTATAAAAGTAGCGACGCGCTATTAACTCCTTGGTACTACAGGCGTCTATGGGCGAGTCCAATTGCTAATAATCGAGTGATATGTCTGTTTTTTTGCGCATCTAAAAACTCACTCAACTAACACATTAGCAAGCGTCGATCTTCTTTTTCTTATAAAGTTATCACCTTAAATTCTAAAAGTATCCCGTGACACAGATTTTTAAGTATCACCGGCCTAAAATAAGCTTTGATTTCGTATAATATTAAAAAACTTTTAGATTATTTTTATTGGAAGATCTTCGTAAGTGGAAAGTATTGAGAGGGCCAGATTTTATCATCTCCTCTAAGCGGAGGAGCCGTGATAGCCGTGATATAAGTTTAGTACTAAAAAAATGTTATGAAGCTTAGATGTTGACCTGATTCTCTCTTTAGTCAAATCTTTACAAAAATCAAGGTTTGTTTTGTTTCCAGAACCTTCTCTAAGGCTACGTGGAAGTCGTTTAAGAGGCTACGAATTTGTCACCAATCGTTTGAAAGCGCTGTCTGATAATTCTGAGCCTTTTAATTCACAATTGCTTGATACAAACATATTCCCCTTAATCACCCACAAAGGCCAATAAACACCAGACCTTCCCTCTATACACAATCAACCCTAAAATTGCTGAACTCTTCAACAACAAACCGAACTTCCTTATAATCACTCTTTTCCACTTTCATGCCTTTAGAATTCCCATCTGATATATAGCCGTTCTAATTCGGACTGTTGGCAACACTCCAGACCGCTATACCTACGTTTAACGTACCACCACAAACTTTAATATTTGTCACTAGGAAGATATATTGAAGTTTATGCCCGGATATATTAAGCTCGCGGAGTTTGGATGCGAAGATTTTTGTTTTTGTATTGTTGGACTGCGAGCTCTGGGATAGTTAGTTTCTGTTTTCTTAGTGCATTGACGTCATAGGTAGAGGAAAAATATCAGTTTGTGCAGATATTATGTAGCACACTGATATCCTATTTATAAATTCTCGGTAACCGGCTGCTGTGCAACGTGTCGCGGTTTTGGTTCCCGCACGGAAAACTTTGTGTGATCCATAAACTGTTTTTTCGATACTGGGTGGCTTGTGTATGTGAATTTGTATGTTCGTAAACGCACCCACGATATAAGTGAAAATCCAATGGAGGGCAAAGTTTTCTAAAAAAGAAAGAAAAACACGTCAAAATAGCATTCTCTATTGTAACTTTCCTAAATTCTTTAACTTTATGATTTTTTTTTGTAAAGGTTGAAGTTTATTATCTATTCTTAATATAAATAGGGTTCTTGTTTATCAGTAACTGAAAGAACTCAATTTTATAACCAAACACACAAGTAATAAAGATCATAGATCTTTGGCACAGGCCAAAAGAACATCCTAAAAAAAATGAAGATCGACGCAAGACCTTATTTATCCGTGTTAGACATATTTTATGACAATGTTTAGGTCCCAAGAGCTATTGTTGACCCCGTGACAAATTGCCAGTGTTATTTCATTTGTACCATCCACCGAGACAAAAAAAACTAAGACGTATTTGACACCATTCATAAGAGTGTCAGAGAAATCTGGCGACCGCCAAGCATTACGTAACCAAATCTCAGCGATACAAGTAGTCCTAAGGAATAATATGGGAAGATATTCTTTTATTTTTTGTTTTTATTCATTTATTTTGGGTTTAACCGAATTTTAGTTGCCCGACTGTCGTACAAGGTGTTGTGGGGGATATGATTAAAGCACGGAACAATTCTTTTACTGATCCACAATCGTTGGTCAATGTATGAATCTGATTTATTGTGTATATGAATGCACTTAAGACACAATCGAAAAAAATCGGGGAAAAGTATATTAAAAAGGTATTGCTTCTTAACTAAAACGAATTTATTTAAATTTAAAATACATACTTAGAATCCTATGAAAAAAAAACCAGCCGATTGTACGATTTCAGGCTCTATCCTACTTTATCTACTAATACTACTAATAATCGTTCACAAACTAATTAAGTCCATATCTCTTTTAAGTCGAACAGAGAAAAAAAACTTCATTTATATTTGCAAGCACTGAATTAATGAACCTTCTTTTAACATACAAGTAATCTACTTCGCTGCGAATTCCAATCAACAAAATGTTACACGTAAAAAAAGTTAAATCTAAAAGCCCTTACTCGTATTTTAAGAGCCACAGATCTCGTAAGAAGATTTCATGCTTCGCCAGCCAACTTTGGGGAGAGCTAAGAGTATTAAAGAAAGGAATATTCTATGCGTGATTCCGTCAGTAAGTCGGCTTGAGATATTTTTTTACTAATGCTGATGTAGGTTTAAAAAATGTTTCTATTGAATATTAAGAATCAGAACTCGATTTTGCTATCCGCTTCTATCGAAGCAGTTTATTGACACATAGTACCTTATATATAATGTTATTTATAACACATGGTTATAATTTTTTCTGTGCAATATTTTATGAAATTATAGCAATTTTCCTAGTATCACATTTACATAATTAAAAAGCATTTGTCATTTTATTGACTTTAATGTTATTAACAACATCAATAAGTCGTAAATTAACTAAAATTCGCGGGTTACTCACGTGTAAATGTTGACGCTATGTATATATATGTATATATATTAATGTATATATGTATATATATTATAATGTTGCGCGACGTCGCCGCGTCCGCGCACGCTGCTCATGAGGAAGAACCCCTCTGTGGTTCGAAACTAGTAGAGCTTTTCTCAACATTTACACGTGAGTAACCCGCGAATTTTACTTAATTTAGTATGTCTCACGATAGTTATTATAAAAACATCAATAAGTCGTCTTTAAATAATTGATAAATTTAATTTATTTTATTTGTCTATTCAATATGGTAATTTATACTGCGTAGTCAAATAAAATAGTATAACAATAAATATGTACATATTTTTAAACTCTTTTTGTAAACCAAAAAGAGTTAAATTAGGTAATTAAATCCAAGTTTTTTTTTTAAATATCGAATCGATCAAAGTCAAACTCCTAATCAACTTACAGGCTTTTTAGAACGTTAAACAAAACTTAAAGAAAAACAATGACAGTCTGTTGGTCAGTTCTCGCAGTGAAGCTATTTGATTGTTCTAAAATACAGATTCCGATGGATAAGAACAAGCAAGTAACTCCATGGTTACTCCTTTTCAATCAGTTTCACATACACTATCTATTGTATTAAGTCAAATTCCAAAGTGGGTCAGTAGAAAAGACCTCAAAATATAAAGATAATAACATTCTTCAGTCAAATTATTCGTATTAATATCACAGAATAATAAACCTTAGAAATGGCTTCGTCGAAATTGAAAGCTAATAATATCATTACAGAACGTTGTACTAAATTAATTTTCAGTTTTACTTTGCCGAAATATTATATTGATAAGCGTCTCTCTTTGGATATCAAAACGTAATTAATGTTTTGATATTTTAGTTAGGAGATTGGATTCGTACTTACATTTACTCTGTAGATATTGAGCCTATCTATTATCTTAAGGTTTAATTGTTTATTCTGTAAGCAAAATTAGGTTTTTGGAATAACACTGTTCTTACATCCAAATGTATATATTATGCTTTAAAACGTATTTTTAAATTCAACATAGGTGGGTGGTCAAAAACGAAAAAAACAAATGTTTTTATCAAAAAGTATGATAAGATCCGTAAATTCATTAAAACTATTAGGAAAGACACGTTATAAGATGGCTCAACCGGAGTGATAAATACTCACAAAAACCCGGCGTAAGACTAAGTACTGCGACGTAAGATCACAGCGTTGTGTTTACGTTACGAACGAGTGAGGCGGAATCCTTCTCCTTTACTTCCTACTTCCTAAAATACAAATCCCCAAGATGCTGACATACGTTGTCATGTTCGTTATTCCTCTGGTGTTACGGGTGTATATGGACGGCACCTGATAGTAGTACAGTTTGTGGTTAGTTAGTTTTTAGTTAAAATTCAATCGTTGGATAGCTTAAAAGATATAGTTTGGTTTATCACCATCGTTATCTGATGATTTCAGGCCCTCGTCCTATGACCAAATAAAAGATGAAATGAATAGTGACATAATTGCGTCGTTTTTTATTTCAATCAGACTGATTAACACTTTTTTTTTCAGCAGGGGAAAGACGGGGTTGGTTTTAAGCTCAGAATACAGAACAAACCAGAAGCCGCGTTCACTCATAATTACATGTCGTCAAATGTGTCCAAAAACAATACGTCAATCCCCCGCCAGCCGCACTTCCCACCCGCGTAGTGTTGCCGACAGTGTAACAATTCCCTTGGTTTGGGGTAATTTTACAACAGGAGGGTAAGATACGAGTAAACCCAACAAAATAGGTAAACTTACGATAAATGCAACAGACTAGTTGTTCACACATTTCATAGAGGTATCATAAAAGTTGACGATTTCTAGATTTGTTTATTTTAGTTACACCTACTATACACAACAAATAAAATAAAGCTTCAATAAGTACAAAGGTTTTATTGCGTTCCCTTTTGCTGGTTTAGTTTTTTATATGTATTGTCTTTAGACTCGGAACTAAAGATTAGAAGTCTACTTACTTTACTTAGTTCCTGAGATTAGCGCATTCTAGCAAACAAACAAACAAACTCTTCAGCATTATAATTAGTATAGATATATCTTAGTAGGATATGCTGTTTTCAAACCACCTTTGTCATAAATATATCTCTTCAAAGTGAATTGAGCAAATTATGCTCTGGCTAGATGGTTTCCAAAATTAATCTAACCGTGCCCTTTGTATGATTTGTATTTATTTTTTTGTCAGGGAAACTAATATGACATAGGCTCCATAATGGACAAAAATATAACCCACAACAAATAAATAAGTGGGTAAAATTTTCACCAAAAATGACAACACTCACAAAATGGCCGCATCATTTTCATAGAAAAATAAATCGATAAAAAAAAAATCAATAATTAATTAAATATACTATTGCAGTCGATGCTTGCAGATGAAATGTAATCTTATCCACTTTTTTCGTAATTCCAGCCGCATTTTTACTCGTAGTAATAACACAAGACGGCATAATGAAATTAAAATTGATACTCGTAAATACGTCTCGACATGCCACGTGCCAAAATTGACTAATCGTAGAAATTTCATACTATTCTAGTTGAGAATGGTTTTAGTTGCTTTAGTTTGAAGCGCGATGACGCCTTCTGGTTTGTTCTGTATTCTGAGGTTTTAAGTCAGTAAGAGTCTAACACTCCGTCTCGCCATATGCCATACTAGCTACTCTTGCGCGGTTTCACCCGCTGCTCGGCTCCATTTGATTGTAGCGTGATGTTTCATAGCCTATAGCACTCAGGAATATTGTAGCTATTTATGAGTGAAAGAGCGGTTTCAAAGATTACCCCCTATATACAAACTTACAAATTTTACCTCTTTATACTATTAGTATAGACGATAAAAGTTATTTCATGATTTTCCCTTTACAAAAATGTAAACTAAAATTTGCTTTACACCAAAAAAAACGTGATGCAAAAGCACTGAACCTAAATAAATTTCACGAAACATAAACACAAAAATGTTTATTACGCGAAAAGCTCACATGACAAGTAAAACGCTGTAGTGTGGCGTGAACTCGAGTCACTTGTCACTGTCATGTCCCAAGCCCTCTCACACAAAGGGTAACTGAGCGCGCTTCTTGTAGCACTTCAGTTGAGAAGATTCTTCTACTTGTTAATTTGTTGTTGTTTTGTCGGGTTTTTAATTGTTTTTGTTTTTGTGTACGTTTCTATATTACCTTTTGCTGTATTGTTTTTGTTTATGGAATATATGTTGAGGTGTTCTCAAGTAATGAGAGTGCATATCTGTCTTATGTGTTTGCGTATTACGATCCCTGTATTCAATGGTAGGCAAAAACGGATTATAACACTGATAAAATAAGTTTTATGGCATAATATGGCGTCCAAGGAGACCAATCACTGATGGAAAGTAATTACCGTTGCCAATTACTCACTTTTTTGAAAATAGGGGCATAAAAAATCCACAACACAATAAGGGCTCACGACTAAAACCTCAATCATTCGGTTATTCACGTCGCCAGAGTTGTATCACGCCGATTTTCTGGCAGGACTTGGCATTAATCCGGTGAACCGGCTTATTTGTGGCCAAGCATAACTCTCCTGTACATAAACAATTGTACACTTTACTGTATCTCGCACAACTGCCATGTCTGTTGAAGCATATGCTGCCAATGACTACCCCAGGAAAGGTCCCAAGAGTGACTTAAAATTAGACATAAAGTTAAATACTTTGTGAACATAGCCTAATAATTACGGCTCTCGATAGTTGAATACAAAAAGATATGAAAATTAGTTACTCTTGCTGATTCTTATCCTAGTTACATTAGCAACTATGTATAAAGGTAATCTTGGAGTATATCAAAAACATGCACAACAGTTCAACTACTTAAACAAGCCCTCGAGTAGCTTCTTTGAGATTCATTAAGTGAATGGTTAAAACACACGAAGAACATGTCAAAAGTGTCTGATGCAAGCGAATTCAGTTTGCATTAACGTCGCTCGAGTTTCCCTTTAGGCTGAAAATCCATTGACGCGCTACTGAAGCGGAATTCTGTGAAGTGTTTTTATATTTAATTTGTCGTTTTTCTTTCCTTTGATCTTTTACAGGAAAAGGTTTAAAGGATATTATAGTGGGTTGTTTATCTGATTCTTTGATATTGCTTTTTTCTTTGCTCTTTAACGTGGAAAGTTTTCAGGTTGCATATTTAGGGCATATTTTGTATGTCTTACTTACTTTTAAGTCTTTTTGCAATAAATGGTTGTCTTAATTTACTATCCGAAACCCTTATTCCTAAAAAGCCGGCATCGCACTTGTAACTCTTTGGATTTGTGAGTGTCCATGGTCGGTGCTGATTGCTTACCACCAGGTGGTCCATCTACTCATTTTTAGACCCATACAATAAAAAATAGTTTGCTTTCTTAATTAACTTAGACTAAGTGACCCGTAGCTATTTACGGTACTTAAAACTCCTAGGTTTTTCAGGATTAAAACTTACTTGTGCATGCACTATAAGAAGGAAAATATTTGTGACATTGATTTCGTTTTACAAATATACATATACAGCAAAACAAAAAAAATGCCTCAGTACAGACACATAAAAAATTGATTTTTAGTAAAACCGTTTTGTGTTTTACAATCGAATCAAAACCAAATACATGTTCCTGTATTTGTATTAAATCGATCTATATTTATACATGTCTATACCAAATAAATGTGCGGTTTGTGCCTCAGCAACAAACAAATATAATATTTATTTAATAACTCAACTTTTATTTAGGTGTACCTATCGTAATCCACTCTAGTAATTAATATAAAAATAATACAAGAATAGAAAAGCAAATATTAGTAAAATTATCTCTTCAAATAATTTTCAATGTAATCAATGAAAATGAACTAACGTCCGTTCTTTGCTAATACGTACAAATACACACATATAGATATACACCTGAACAATAAATTTTATTCAAATTTATTGCGTAATGAGAAGGTTGAGAATCGATTAAAAGTGATTAAACATTTTGGTGTTTTTTAAATTTCGGTGTACCTACATCAAGGTTTACTGGTAAATATTTACACAGTCGACTTGTTTTCTTACTAATACCTCTAACGAAGGGGATTAGTAACGGTTGTTTGGTCAGTACGCGTATGTTAGGAAGGATGGAAGAAGAACAGATTGCTAGGGGACATATGATTCCCCAGCGAATTACTTCTGTTTTAACGTAACAAGTTTTCTTGTCATACCTACTTGAGTATTAAATGATCTGAGTTGTTACCGTTATATCATCACGTTTTATATTTCCGTAATAAATTTGATCACTTTTTAGTAGCTATGCTAAGAGTATTGAGTAACAGTGGGTATTGCCATGTTGAATTGGGAGTGAAGACTGCGTTACGTAATTATTAGCTACTGGGGGTAGCTTCACCTGCGATACTTGGATGATAAATAGCCTAATGTGTTATTATAACAGTTTACTAGCTGTATTCCGCAGTTTCACCTACATAATTTCCATAATATTGTTGATCTCAACGCAGCCAAAAAAAAAAACGTTTTGGGCATTTTGTTCACCAAGGGTAGTGTTGCGTCGTCATAGTGCAGTAACCTTGCAAAGCGGTGAATTAGTATGTAGGAGAGCGGTGCTCAATGTGGGAGACACGGCACATGTCGGCACGAATGGGTCGGCTTGACCGGAGTGATACTACAGCCTACAGAAAATCGGTGTGAAACAACCACACTTTTGTGTTTCGCCGTGTGAGTGTACTTATCGTAGGACCAATCCTTACCCTTCCCCCATCCCTCCCCAATCACAAAATCACCAAAAGCCCTATTCCCCAAAAGGTCCGCAACGTACTCCTCCGTTGTTGCTAGTGTCCAAGGGCGGCGCTCATTGCTAACAATCAGGTAACATATGCTCGTTGGCCACTCTATCTCAGAAAAAATATCTTAGGAAAGAAATCTGAGCCGATTAATGGGTACAGAGATACGATTTCAATCAAAATATTGTAATTTAGTGTAAAGCTGTCTCTAACAGTACTTAGACAATCTTTATTTCCTTACCTGCTTACCTAACTGCAGACTGATGATAGCATCCACAGCTAGAACACACTTTGACAATATTTTTTTATCAAACCCTAAATAATAATAATAAACCAAAAATAGTTGCACAATAGAGAGTATGGCAGGGTATGAAAATAAAATCATAATATTAGTCTGTCAGAATATAGGATACGCATTTACAGAATCAATAAGAACACAATAATTATAATAATTAAAGAATTGATTGCGTGGCCTAGAATCTGAACCAAATCTTGTGCTTCGTAGACACGTTTGGTACTTCCAAATCAAAGACATAGTTACAAGTCTGAGTAATTAAATTGCCTGAAGTAGCAACTCCTTTGTTATGCAAATTATGTGCCAGTAAATGAAGCACTTTATTGATATTGTTGCTTGTTTCTTCTCTGGATGTTTCCAGTTTTAACTTAATCGAAATAAACAACATGATAAAGATAGTCCACATATTTTAAAACCATAATTGTTTTATCAGCCTACTGCTGAATAACGGCCTCTTTTCACACGGAAAAGGATTTAATATTATCATCATGCTCAAGGCGGAATGATGTCTTCTTATTTCTTTTTCTTTTATAAAATAAAACGTTGCCCCACACTAGGATTTTCTTATGTATTTTGGATACCTTTACAACATTCTATTTTACTTAAACAAGATACTCAGACCCGGAACAACAATTTGTGGATTGTACAAAATATTGTTAAGTGAGGTAATCGCACCCGCGACTCGTTGCCAGGGAGCCACTGCGCCAACCGTGTACTCATTTCAAACTTATAAATTATTAGTTATAGAGTTTGATTCCGCATCCCTCACACGTGGAAAACAGCTACACTTTATTATGGCTAAGTTTGTCACTCCAGTATTAAATAAACTGCCCCAAAATCCTTTTATAAAATGTCACTACTGTAGACCGGTAGGCTGTACCTTCCATTTCTTTTCTAAAAACAAATCTTAGCCACATTTCCTTTTGCTTGAATCAATCTTCTGTTACGTATAAGCCGTATCTTTCTTATGCTAATCTTGGAAAAGGTTTCCGTCCACAGAAAAGAAAATTGTATACTCGAGCATAAAATTGCTTTACTATTTTTTTTACAATTTACAAACTCACTAACTTAAGGCTTAAAGAATGGTAAATATGTTTATGTATTCTTCATATAATATATGTTTATAAATACCATGTCTGATCTTAATAATTGTTTACATAATATTCTTATTTAATGATGAGTCAATACGTTATTCCACAAAAATAAGTATTCGATTGATGCCGATTTTCTTTTTTTATGATAGGGTACCTAGCAAATGAGCAGAGGTATAACCTGATGATAAACAACTGGTACCGCACATTGGCATCGGCTGCACCAGAAGCATTAAAAGAGCGTTGCCGCCTATTTTAGGCTTAAAGAACCGAAGAATAAGTATTTATTGATTAATGAGGACATCATGCAGTTAGGTTTTCAATGCAGTCCTAAACTTTTGCCAAGTTTTAAACATGATTTATTAAAACTATATTTTGTTTTAAATTATATTTTATTGTAATTTTATTGCACAACAATATGCCTACTTCTTCAAACTCAATTCTATGAAATTGGTGAAAAATATGTCTTATATAACAATATTATTCTTGTGTATACCAAACTTAACGTTAACAGTAATAAAGTGAGAATTACGAACGTTAACAGTATGAGTCTGTCAAGTTAATGATAGCTTGGATAGTGGAGGTTTTATGTCCAAACAGCGGAATTATGTTAAGCATCTTATATGTAGGACATAGGATTGTTTCATCTGTGAAAGAAAAAAGGTTAGGTTGTCTAGTTTTTAAAGTTTTGTATGCACGATGCTATCTTTGATGCACAAAACATGATCCTTCCCGAACATACAGCGTGTTACATTCCGCGCGCGCCCCAAAGAGCCAATAGACCACTACAGACGGGGCCCTATTTAAGCTGACGTTCAGCCAGGTTGCAGGGCAAGCGCAATAAGGCACCGTGGCAAATTGACTTTGACTTTAACTTTGTGGCTTCAGCATAGAGCAGGAGCAGGAACGGGGGGGTTTGTCAGTAAAAGTCTGACACACCCTCTTGCCTCACCCGAGGCGTGAGAAGTCATTTGATGATTTTCCCCACACCAATAAAAACACATGATCCTTTACATGTTCAAAAACTTTGCTTGTAAACGAGCAAAATGACGCACGCCTTTTTGTTTATTTGGCTGCAAAGTTTCTAGATTGACAAATCAGATTATCACCAGCTGACCTGGTCATTGCGAAGCAAAGGCCTCGTCTCAAAGAACGCGAAGCAGTCATCAGCCCGCTTGGTCATGGCGGATTGGCAATTCCGAACTTATAAATAGCAACTATTATTCCAGGTTTCTTCATGATGCTTTCCTTTGCCATATGTCAGCGATGCCTCAAATATTCTTGGAAGGTTCTTAATACCTACTCGAAAAAACATAGGTCAACGTGCTGTCTTATTACCTGATGGAAAGTAATCGGCGCCGCACATGGACATCGTAACACCAAAGGAGTAGCAAGTACATACTCGACCTTTTTGGGTTAGGTATTATAGAATAGAGGATTGAGGTGGGTCTCTGGTAACCTCAACCATTCAAGTGTTTTTAGAGGCCGACTTTCTTCTTCTACCGAGCAGGCAATTGCGTGCGGTGAAGCACAGCTTTCTGAGGTTGATAAAATGAAAGGTAGACAGAAAACGTTGTTAATGTTTTTCTTTGACATTCAACATGTTGAGTCACATTGTGTCAAACTGTACACACGACAAATATGTTGGCTAGTGTTTACGAGGCAGAAGCCTTTAAATTACATTTTATAAACCATCCTGTGGTTTATATTTAATATGGTACATGCTCTTTACATTTTTATGATACCAATTTTGAAGCTTTTGCGCATGTTATGAATTTGTTTATTAAAACATGGCGCTAGTTATTGTGAATACAAAACCTAGTGCTATATTACATAGCTGGAGTTGCGGGTGTAAGCGCAAAAGGAAAGAACGGGATGGCTGTATTGAGTTAGTAAGCGGGACACTATCGCTCATCAAACGCAGAGCAACAAATTGCAGTTTTCCTTGCTCAAAAAAAAAAAAATACGCTTTTTTATGGTATAGGTCGGCAAACGAGCAAAACGGACTACCTGATGGTAAGCAATCAGCGACGCCTATGGACAACCGCAACACCAAAGAGCTACGAGTGCTTTGCCGACCTTTTAGGGAAAAGGGTTTTGAATATTTAAGGTTTGGGACGGGGGAGGGATTGGGCCTCCGGTAACCTTACTCACACGGCGAAACACAGCGCTGGTTGTTTCACGCCGATTTTATGTGAGGCCGTGGTATCAATCCAGTTGAGCCGACACTTAGCCATGTTTTATTTAAAAGTACATAAAATTTGCAATAAAAGGAGTAAGATGGGTAGGTAGGTGCATAAACCAAACATTCAGCATGATGTTACGTGACAATTTTGTTTGCTAACGCACATATTCAAATTCAGCCATTTTTTTATTCTCAAATTCTATTCTGTGTTTGTCTTTAAGTGTCTTGATATTAAGGTGCGTCTCATTCATGAGCCACAACAAATGAGACTTTTCCTAGTTTCCTAGATTATTAAGACTTCACTGACATACGTTAAAAGCAAACATCGTGAAGAAACCTGGAATTTATTATTTCTAATTGTTGTTACAAGTTTGAAATCAACCATGCCTCTTAAACAAGCAAATCTACTCAGTGTGAAAACTTTTCTCAGCAGTTTGCTCTTATAGGCTGATGATGTGATTTCTTAAATATTTTACGATTAGACTCTCCAAAGCATGTCAAGATCAAATCTTTTATCAAAATAAACTTTAAAGTATTTAGTTCAAAATACAGAATTAAGAAACGAATTTAATTATACTAGATATGTAAAAAAACAAAATATATATTTTAGGATCGCTTTTCACTCATGTTTAAAATCACATTATTTTATTTCATTTACAATTAGAAATAATTATTGTTGAATACGAACGAACAAACAGGATGTTTGTTTTGGGATTTCACTGATGGAATATTTTTTTTTTATTTATTTATCATTTTTACAAATATTACAGCATTATTTATGTTAAATAGCCACCAAAAAACCACTAAACTTGTGCTATCATGAATCTTCTCAAATCGAAACAAATTTAATAATTATACAGTTTTATAATTAACTTTAATTATAAAACTGTATAATTATTAAATTTGTTTGATTAAATTATTTTTTATTATTTTTATTAATTTTAATTAAATTAAATTTAAATTAATTTATTGTAACTTGACTTAAGTGCTTGAGGTTGATCTTTGTAATGCATGGTATTTTTTGATATCATATACTCGAGGTTAGCTTTGAATAATATTGGGATTGATATTTAAAGACCTCTTTGTTGCCTTAGAGCTTTGTTATGTTACGTCATTTTATTTTAAATATAAATTCAATCCGTGTTTATTTTTGAACTAATGAATACAATCAGTGTCTATTTTTGAACTGTTTACTTTTTACCAGTCCTAATCAATCATTAAATTTATTTTTAACACAGAAAAGTACCTAACACACTTTCTAAATACACAAAAAACTGTTTTGGCTTAAAAATTTCCATTAATAAAAGACGTCTATAAATACCACCAACAAAAATCTCAGAAAACATTGTCTTAGGATAAACAGGTTCAGAAAATCTCTTATCCTAATAAAAAAATTGATCCTGTTTTTAAGAATCTTAGGTATTTTTATATTCTTCGCTTATTTATTTGTTGTGATAAGTCAGCAAAACCAGATTAATCACTTTACGGGAAGCATTCAGCTCCGAATATGGACACCCACAACACCAGAGTAAGAGATTGATTTGGAAATCTGTGATAGGGGGAATATTTCAGTATCGGCACTCACAAGACATGGTGAAACACAACATACGTCTTGTTTCAAAGTTGGTTTTGTGTGGGGCCGTGGTATTACACCTTCTTCCTCCCCAACGCTTAATCACAATATCTGTCTTCCTATATATCGCATGTTTAGTAGAAAACAGATCTAACTTCTTGTGATGGGCATTTCAAAATTGAACCTTATTGATAAAATATAAATTTTAATATCAAAATACCTTCTTTTTTAGTTAGGTTGTTTTTCTATTAAGCCTACGATATGTCTTATTCCATATTGTAAGCTACCAACATTTTGCTAAACCCTTTCAATATTGTAGAGGGTCCGAAGGTTTGAGGTTTTTTTAGTCCTTTGTAACCTTGATTTTTTTTGAGGTCTCGGAACCTGTCATATCGTGTTGTGTCTTGTTCCGAACGCAAATATTATAAAAAAATTGTGTCTACTCGAAATATTTAAAAATGTTTAAATACTCATTATCTAGCATGTAATAATGTCACTTTTTCCAAGATCTTTACTTTCTCTTATGAAGATTAGACACTACTTATATAAGGTGAACGAGAGTTATAAATTCCAATCGTAAGTTTAAATAGCAAATCCACGTCGAACAAGTGAGATGATTAACTGTCATTACATTTACAACTGCTTCTTTCCGTTACGTTCTAAAAAAAACATAAATAATAACTAATAGGGCAAGGTAAGAGTATTGTTAAAAACAATTATTGCTATACAGGATTGGAAAACAAGACAGGGTATAATACCATGTAGGTCCACGTGTCACATTTGACTGTGGAACCCAAAACGCAGGGGTAAATATGACACGAGGGGATAATAAACTGTCTTGTATCATTCGCGCTCCGATGATTTCTATAAAAAACCCGCATAAGCCCTCGACAGGGCGTTGAAAGAAACCGACACGAAGGCCTTTGAATAAAAAATTAGGCGAATCTTTAGAATATTGCTTAAACATTATTTATAAATAAACAGATAATTAAATATTTAAAATAACGTTGTAAAAGTACATTATTTTTTACCTTCTTTTGTGAGAACATTTTGGCAGCATTAAAGCTTGTAACAACAAATTTAACAATAAACTTGGTGTGACCATGGAAAAAGCATACAGAAAATATAAACACACCTTAACCTACTTTTTATTTAATGAAAATCAAAGACATTTTCATATTAACGTACATGGTTAATAATCTTAATATAACTTACAAGTTATTTAAAAAAATCCAGAAAAAAAAACTATGTCCGAATAAATCACTCAGGGACGTTTCTAGAACATTAATCATAGCGTGGCAATCTCTAACAGCTGCGAAGTCGAAAAAAGTAACACTACGGTATCAAAACGCTTGACCATGGACTAAAGTATCGGTAACTATCTGTTCCGCAGTCCGCACCATTTTCCCTTAAGCCTTAGCGTTCTCGGTAAAAAATATCGCTTGTGAGATACGTGATACCAAGGATCTGTGTTCTCGCTTGCTAGGCAATGTTTATCGTCGTGTTTTTTACTATACAATTTATTTTGGAGCGGGAAATTTTATTTGGATTGTTAAGCTTATTTGTAAACAGTTTTTGAAGTGATTATTATTACATTTTACCAATATATTACGGTTCTGAAAAAGCAAAAGTCGTACTGGAAAATGTATTTAATATGAACATACTGCGATATAACACATATTCTTTGAAAAAATATTAATTACAATTAAATACAGCCTCTTAAAAATCAAAACTTTTTTAAAATAAATCTTATTGGTAGATCCTCGTCAATGCATCCTTCAGCCTATTGGCTTAAAATAAATGATCATGCTTCATGCATCAGCTTCAGCAGCTCCATATAATTAAAACATGTTGCATGTCAACCATTTAATTGTTGACGGCGCGCATCCGGCCAGCAATCAGCAAGAGGGCAGTTGATTGAAGCTTTAAGTCTGAAATAATTAGTCAGTAACATTATTGTGATATTTAAATACATTGCTATTTTAAAACAATCCATTTATTTCATTTTTTTTTGAGAAGAAAGAAAACTTATCGCATTTGTTTTTCAGAAATAAAATTCAATCGTTTATTTCTAAATACAGAATGTTGTTAGAATAATATACCTATAAATATTATTTTATTCTACCTTCGATTTCGCAGAATAAATATTAAATAATACGTTTTATGAGAGCAGTATGTTACGGAGTGCATATTAACTGTTTGATATTAGCTATTTACTAAAATAGTGTTTAAAAATTAATGATTTATTGTTAAAAATATATTTTTATGTTATAAAATATTCTTGTAGTAAAAATGTTAAGACAGATTTGGAACCGTATTCGAATAATAATTTAAGTATCAATAACAATTTTAGCAATGTCTAACACATTTTTGTCGCTATATCTATAGCATTGTAAATGCCAGAAGCATAAGCTTGGATAGGGATAAGAAAGGGAGAAATGTAAATGGTTTCTATTAAACTGGAATGTAATCTGGATGACCAAAACCAATTTAAGTAGATTTAAAAAACATTTAATTATTACAGGTGAAGTGTTTTGTGGCACAAAAGACTTAATAATATTGCGAAACTAAATTCACTTAATAGTTGAAACTACTTAAGTTTCAATTTATTGTCTGAACTTACTGATAAGATCAGATTGGTGTAATCTTTGCATCTTCTCTCCGATTGATTCAGTTGATCTGAGAAATAATCTTAAGTCGTCTGAATTTGAATGATTGAAAGTTATTTTATCAATTCCATTTACTATTGTATTATATTCGAAATGTTTTCACATCGAAGAACAATTTCTCAATGTTTGGTAACGTCAATAAAACAATAATTTACCATTGAAGCTTGATCTCCCGTCTGCGTTAAAACAAGCGAAGAATGTAATATTAACATCAGAAGATGAATTTTATTTCAGAGATCTCTTATGTGTCTTTACAAAAGTACGTCAATAAAAACCCATTGATTCAATTCAAACGAATGTTATTTCCCCATCGCAATTCCGGAGAACCAAGTATTACATATTACCATTCAACCGAAAAATATAAATCACAAAACGCATACAAACGAAAATAGACCATAATTTTACACGTGCTCAATATATTTACAGATCAATTTTCTATTACCCTTTGATGCCCGATCAACATCAAACGATTTGATACTCACACAATATCTGTGAGCTCGTGGTTCTTCCATGATCAGATAAACCGATTTCACGCATTTGAGTTCCGTACTAGTCGGCCTAAATGTAGGTGGTAAGGATGAGGTCACATTTGTGAAATTTATAGTTTGAGCTTATCGTATATTTACTATATAGCAATATAATTATGTAAACGTCGTGTAGCACGAAGTTTTTCATGAATATGAGCCCCTGTCGTGCCTTGAAAGTAGTCGAATTCCTTGTTTGGTATTAAGATTAAGGGATAAAACTGTAAAAGCTTGTAATTCTGTCTATGATTTCAACTTAAACAGTACAACGAAGGCGAGTTAATGTTTTAAATAATTTAAGCGTTAGCATACGCACACTTTTTGCATTGGAATCTAAATTGGAAAAAAAATCAATAATAAGTATCCGGTGGTTGGCTTTCACACAATATTGCTATGCTTAATACGATTACGAAGTTGAATAACAATTTTTATCACGATTTTAATACATTAAGAATACCCTGCTATCTCCCTCATAATCTCATTCACACCGAACGAATTTATAGAGGGGGAGCCCTTTTCAAAACCATTCTATAGAACTTGCAATCTTATAATACTAAGTAGATAATAGTTTACGGCATTCTAACGTCACCCTTACGTAGGGTCTTTGGGGATTATCTTACTGGAGCTAAGATTTCTTTGAAGTTTGTGAGCTCTCTTACGCGGTACCAATGATGTAAGAAAGATAAGAGGCGTGGTAGCTTAAGACTATTCATGGAATCAAATAAAAATGGGAGTAAGAGGATTTGTTTGTAGTATTATTTTAACTGCAAACTACTTCGTTTGTCGAGCTTAATAGACAGATTCGTAAGGATAGTTCATCAGATAAATGTTGGATTTCAATTATAATTTTATACACTACCAGTACCCTGCCCTGGCTTCGTACGCATACAATGCTGATCCAAAATATCTCCACTATTTAATTGATGTTATTATACATACAAAGCTTCGTCTTCAATCACTCTATCTATTAACAAAACAAATTAAAATCCATTGAGTATTTTTTAAAGATTTTAACATACATAGGGACAGATAAAAGGGTTTTCTTTTTTAAACGTTTTTATTTATATCATGTAGTGATAACAATGGGAAAAAATTAGACAGCTATTAAAAAAAAAGTACACAGCTCAAGCTCAAGCTGAAGCTCTGCCACTGACGAGGCCATACTTTAATAGTTTGAATTATAATAAAATTCACGTCAAAACTAAAAACTCAATACCAAAATTCAAATTGCCATCAATTAATCAATTTTAATTTCAAACACAAACACTTAAGGTTTAATATCACTTGCACGTCCTACTACGTCTAATCGTCCGAAGTTTCTCGAACAACCGTCTTCACAAATATGCCTAATACAGTGTTGGGTAAGTACATAACAGCGTAATGCGGTCCCAACGGTTCACACTTGGCTAGCCGATACACCTTTGAAACTTAGTTATTTAACTGTATGTAAACACCTCTATGCTTACCTAGTATAGCTATGTATATAGTTGTGTGTGCCAGAGCGAGAATAATATTATTATTTTTATATTTGTTTATACATCTGATCCTTGTAACGTTTGTCTTTACGTTGTTAAGCAATTTTAATTGGCTATATAATGTAACTTTATTGTTTACTAGCTACTCTCGCGTGGTTTCAACCAGCATGATGAATTCCTTAATTTCATATTTTTTAAAAGGCTATTTAGATCAATAAGTATTTAGTATACTATTGTTATAAAGAGGTAAAATTTGTGAGTTTGTATGTAGGGAGTAATCTTTGGAACCGCTGGTCAGATTAACAAAATTCTTTCAGTTATTGATAGCTACAATATTCCTGAGTGCTATAGGCTATAAAACATCATGCTACGATCAAATGGAGCTGAGCAGCGGATGAAACCACGCTAGGGTAGCAAGTAAACAACATTTAAAATGATATATTAAATAACGTAGTAATCAAATTTACGGAAACATTATAAATACAAGTAGTAATGTTGAACATATTAAATAAAAAGATTTATCACTTTATTTTCCTTAAGGCAGTAACTTAGAGCCTTGTATGGAACTCCTTCAAAAGTTTTGAAGAGGGGACTGAGAAATAAGCAGGGAAGAAAACGAATAGTGTGATATTCGTAGTAGCGTAATTCCGTCCGTTCATCCGTTTAAGTATTAAAGGGGATCTATTTTGAGATAAATGTGTTTTATTATAAATGTCTAATAACATTACCATCTGGTACATGAAAAAAAAACTTTAGAGTACACTTATTACATGTTTTTATAGATTTCTTTTTTTTAAACGTTACCCCAAACTATGATTTTCTCTTGAGTCGTGGGTGCTTTTACAAACGCTCAATTTCACATACACAAGACACCCAGACCCGAAACAACTGGATGTGGATCATACAAACTGTCGTTCCGTGCAAGAATCGAACCCGCGACACGTTGCACGGCAGCAAGTTGCCCAGCCACCACACCAACCGTGCAGTCAAAATATATCGATATAACGATACTTAAAATTAGAAATTTAGGATCCAGCTTTCCTCATTTGGTTTTCCTTCTAAACAATTACTGTTGAGGTAACTCGCCACTTGACCAGAACTTTCCAATGTGCCTGTTGTGGTCTATTTCAAATAAATTATTTGACTTTGACTCGGACACTCCACCCAAAGAGAAGTCAATGGAAGATTTACTACGACAAAAAAAAATTGATTCTGGGATATCGTGGTTGAAAAGTGGACCATCACGATGTAAATACATTTATTACGTGCATAGGTACTTTTCGGTGATAGTAAGCTTGTACTTAATTCTTGTGTCGACAAAGTAAGGATGCTTGTTTTGAAACGATTTGTTTGTAAGTTGGGTAGTTGGGCGAATGAGATTGAAAGGTTAGGTGTGAGATCAAGCATAATTAATTAGAAAGAAAGAAAGAAAAGAAAAAAGCAGAAAGAAAATAAAATTTATTTCACACGCTAAAACATGCGACACATAAGATTCTGTATAAACAGTTTATGGACCACCTACATACTAGTGTCCCAAGTCTGCGGTGAAATGGGACCAGTTCAGCATGTGCAAGACAGGGCCTTGCGCTGGTATTCTACTGGCTGGTAATAACAGGATCAAATCATTACGTTCTAGTAATCCTTTTCGTGGATTAGTGGAGACATTTGCTATCTGCATGGTGTGGTGTTACCGCGTCTGAAAGAGTAGAGTCAGAGAGAGTAAGATATTATGATATTATTATATTAGATATTATTATAATTATATATTATATTAGATATTATATTAGATATTATGATATTGAGTAAGATATTATATATGAGAGTATGATATTCCCTCCCGCCTCACTCTTGGCAGGAGAAGTCATTTTGGTGATTTCCTCACAAAAAAAGGTATCATCTTTCTACATACCAAATATCAACCAAATCAGTCCAGCCGTTTTTGCATAAAAGAATAACAAACAATACATCTATATTCTATACACTCTGACACATAGAAAGAAGGATGAAATACATGGAAAAACAAAGTAATAAATAATAAATGCGTTTCAATAAAACAAGGACAAGTTATTGTTCTGTAGAGGCTCCCATAAAGTAAATATTTGTTCAAAATACACTTTAGATATACAGAAGGTAACATTTAGTACATTCTCGTAAGTGTACCGTCAAACGCTGGTATAAAAAAGTTTTTATATGTCGGTATTGTATGTAGGTGTTGGTACCACTGCGAGCGAATAAGCATAGCGGGATAGCAAATAAATTTAATCTTATAATCTAAAAATAATTTTATGTTGTTTCCTGAATGCCTGATATAAGTACAAGAAAATGTATAAAATATAGTTTATTAAAAAGGAATTTATGTATGTACGTCTCAAAATAACAATATAACTTTTTATTAAAATAAAATAAAACACTAAATCATTCGAATTATGCAGCAAATCACAGCATATTATTATGTAAACCTTAAGAATGAATAAAACAAAATTACATTTTTTATTTCAAACGTTACACTTATTTTAGACTTCAATTAATAAGTTTGAGCGTAACTCTAATTAAATATAATAACAAAATTTGTTCTACAAAGTATTCTAGAAAGTAATCACAGTAAAACGATGGAAAATTCATTTAAAAACCGCCGTAACACTTCATCACTGAAGCATCTAAACTGAGGTAAGAAAGTTTCAAACTTACAAAGAAACTGTCGCTTTCATCTTTATACCTCAATAACTTCTTCTAGTTCAAACCGCCTCTGAGGACCAAATTCGCCAAGGGAAACACATAATTTATTCATATTTACTTAAACTTTACAGTGGCTAGAAAACGCAAACAGCCTGCTTAGCAAATACAACTCCTACCACAATAAACGTAGTGTTGTCTTCAAGCAAACAAAACACGCAACAATTCAGCGTACAGACGCAAACCAAGATATACTTCACCAATATATCATGACCTTTCTTAGTGTGCCATGTCTCTTTACGGCGGGATCATGCAACAATGGAAATTTGTCAGGTATACCCTTCCTACAATTGTTTTATGTAAATAATAGGAATGTGAGTACGTTTACATTTTAGTTTCTAACGAAGAATAGTGAGCCAATCCAATTCCAGGAGAAGGATGTGTAGCTGAGAAATTGTTTGTGTAGACGGTAAAGAAAACAAATAGAATACAATATTATACATATTCAAATCTTGTGTTTATACCAAAACAATATGAAAAGTACTACGTCTTAAAGATTACTTGTTCTGTCTTAGTCAGAGATATTTAGTTATTTCTTTAACTATTCCTTAGTAACTTGACCCCAGTTCATGAATTATAGTCGTGTAAAGAGTACCTAACACATCAAGTAAACATTACATTACGTACGGCGATTAGCATCAAAATTGTATCTAAAAATCTCGATTTTCACTGAATTACACTGGTTTTCAGTATTTTCTGTAAGATATTTATCATATTAAAATACGAATTTTTTACTTATATCGTTTATTATTTTTAGTATAGGGCTATCTCATTCGTGCTAAAACATGGCTTTTCGGCACGAGTGTAGTTTAAGCTCAACCGGAGTTATACCACGGCCTCACAGAAAAAGGATGGGAACCAACGCTTGTTGGAATTGGAAGGTTAATAATGAGCTGCGTATCCTTTCGGTGCATAAATAGTGTGATAATATTTACTATTACAAATATTGATATGTTGTTAACTGGAAATAGTGAACAGAAATATTTTCTACCACGACGAGTCTTCGCTTCATAACAAATGTTTCTCTCTATTTTTCAAGGCGTTCTTACTTCATCAATATTCTTGCGTGATATCTTCTTTTGTTCCGTTACGCCATCCGCTCTCGGTCCGACCAAATTTCCATGCAATAAAAATCCCATTCTTATCCAAGAAAGAAATATTTTTTCTCAATAATAAAACGAAGTTATAGTAAAAAAGAAATTCCAGTATCATAAACTAAACAGTGGGGGTTACCTATCTGTTTACAAGTCCATTTTAAGAAGACACGTGTAGCAATCCAGATCTTTGTTTACAAGAAAAGATTGTGAAGGTCAAGTTACGTTGGATTTAGTTTCTAGTTTCTCTGTAAGAAACCACATATTTTACTGCTGTAATTACTATATACTTACTGATAAAAGGCAAGACGTTCAACCAGGATAAATGAAATTAGAAAAAAAAATATAGGTCATAATTAACGAGGAAATTCATGAAAATGTTAGGGTTTCTAATAACAACCTCATCGTATTACATTACGAGGAAGAAGAGCAAGTAATGTTGATATAAATATCAACTGTACGTTTTATTTTAGAACATTACAATATTTGTATATACGTACATATATGTTATATATACATAACAGTATTAAGGGCAAGTTTATATTTTCATTCAGACTATTACATTTTTTTATACTGCATCTTACTTAGCAGTCAAACTCAAGACAGTAAGCAGCAGTTCCTGAAAGCAACGAGACAGTAAGGACAGCATTTACTACAATCCTCTTCGAGCAACAATGTAACTATTCCAGTTAATACGAAAACATTACGGTTATCCAGTCAAAATGTAATTAATCCTACCTACCTTGTTTTATAGTGGCATCAAAATTTAATTCACCAAATGGCCTCTCCACGTGACACATTGTAAGGTACTCGTAAATGTTTGCATTAGGCGAATGTCTGCGGGGACTTGACAATGTTAGCGGACTAGATTTAGGTTTCTAGTTTGTTAAGGGTCCAGCAGAAACCCCATTTAGCTCAAGAATAGTGTAATAGGGTACCTAAATTACTTTTTGAAGAGATTATTCCAGGTAGATTTATTGAGAAAGCCGTATTCAGTGTACAATGTTGTGTAAGACCAGGGCCTCGAGTCTGCTGTAGTGTCAGAATAGTAGATCATTGGTTTTAAAATTGTTGATTTTGACAAGTTTTTTAATCTACTAACACGATTGCGTCATCATGACTTTCCAATGATCAACCAATACCACTTCATTGAAATAATTCTTTACAACGGTAATCTCGTACGTAATGACAAATTAATATTTGACATAATGCGGTATATTAATAAAAAAATGTCAGTTCCTTTATTCAATGATTTACGTTTAGAATATTAATGTGCAGTTATTGTTTATGATTCGTTACAAGATAACTCGTACTATAATTCTATTACGACATCGCCGAACGCCAATGATCAGCCATTTTGAATTAACAGATTAGGAACTTTTAGCAAAACGACAATGGAATCGTGTAGGAATGACAACACTTTGAAAATAGTAGACTCGGGCCCCAGTATGCTTGCAACAATTTCGTTTATTTCATTTAATTTGTTAAAACTTGAGAATACTCAAAGGTTACTAAATAGTAAGCAATCGGCGCCACCCATGGACACTCGTAACATCAAAAAAGTTACTACAAGGATGAAGAAGGGGAGGATTGGGTGTCTTCGTAACCTCACTCACAAGGCGAAATACAACGTAAGCGTTTCTTCACGCCAGTTTTCTGACAGGCCGTACTAAAACAAATTCATCCATTTGTATATTAGATATCTACATATATATCTACATATCTGTATGTGAACACACCTGCTCATTTAGATACCAATGGCAGCAACAATAAGTGGTCTATTAAGAATTTCCTTCATTATACATATATAATTTAGATAACAAAAAAAATAACAGCTTAGGAAATCTTTGCTATTTCCAATCATTTGGTTGACTCCCATGAAATCCCGGATTCAGCAGGGATGGGTACAACGTATTTTGCGTCATAATTGCGTTAGTTTAATAGTGGTCGGTTTCTGGGTTAAGAAATAACATGTTTTAGTAAAGCTGTACCCGCCCTACGGCAGTAGTCGTGCGGAACATGTAACTAAAATAACATTACTAGTGAAAATTGGATCTTCTGCCTAAACCTACAACCTCGGATGAAAAAGAACGTGATTTCATGTAATGCTTTGAAGCCATTTCTGATTCGGATCCAAAGTTAGGTATAAGTTTATTTTAATTTCTTTCTAGTTAGAGTTTTTTTTGTGAAACGCATAGCATAATATTCGTAATTGGCATCTCTCATAAATACCAAAACCCCAGAATAATTATTTTGCATAAGAGCATTGCCAGCATTTTGCTGTTATTTGAAAATTTAATGAAAGAAATAAAATAACGTTGTTTTTATTTAGCACAGCACAAAGTACGCAAAAAATACCAAATTAACATTCTTATGTGTTTTAATACAATTTCTTAACAATGAACAGCGAAAGAAATGAAAAAGAAATTCAAATACAGTGTGCCCCAAAACTGCGCCAATAGGTCCAGTTAAACAATAAAGTCAGGCTAATAAATTCTAAATAAAAGGACGTAAGAGCGAATTTTATATTATTGATGAGAAGTAGAAAGTTTTACATTTCAAAACGTCAGTCATGGTAGGCACCTGGCTATACAACATTACGATATATCTGAACGAAAATAAAACGAATGTTTCACTTGAACCAACCAAACAATTATAAGCATGATCAGATAAACTTACAAATAAACAAGGTATGTTTATCTTTTTACCAAACTGCTTATATCAGCGTTCAGACTTGGCGAGTACTACACAATCTTTTGGCACACCGAGCCACGTTTAAAACCAGGACCAACAGACCGACCAAAAAACCGTTTTTATTTTCGGTTTAAATGTAGTGAAACTAATAGAAAGTAGAACCTGTATAAGAACATTTGTATGCTGATTGGGTACTTCGACTAAAAAGTAGGGTATCAGTTGCTTTGCTACTAAATGGTACTTTTTAGTACAATGGTATACTACTTAACTGTCGTTTATACTATTATTGAGCTCATTTGTTCGTTTGAACTCTTTTAAAGGAATTTAGCAAACGATTTTGGTACGTGACTCGTGTTGTTTCATTTGCATAGTCAGTGCTGTATTTTCAAAAGATACCTTAAAGTAGTTTTAAGGCCTAAATCTTAAAGTAGAGTTTCTTAATTTTGTTAGATTAGGTATTTAAGCATATTCAGCATAGCAATAATATACAAACTTGTTTTAGCAGTTTTATTCGCTTATCCCTGGCCTACTGAAAACCCTGATTACCGTATTTCAATCTTATATTTTATTTGAGAACAAAAGATAAAAATAAGATAAAGATTACTGTACTGTACATGTGCTGGTATTTGAAGGAGAAGACTACCAGCTTAAATAAATGTGTGTTTAATAATTATATTATTATTTTAGTTAAAATATCATATCGTTCCCTTCAATAAAGACTTTCCATTATAAAAATATGGTACAGGTCTATTTTTGTAGTCGCATCATATTATAATCAACTATAAATTGGAAGCAACAAAATTCTAATCGCGATGGCTTATAATAGTAAAAGGTAAATCCAAAAACAGCGGCGCGAGCAAACATATTATAATCTGCTACAGACGCGTAGCCCTCGTAGCATCTAGAGCTACGCCGTAGCCACAGCGTAGACCGATTTGATACAACACATTAATTTCTATTTCGATATCGGATTTGAAATCATGGAACCATGAGCAATGGAAACAGGTATTTCATTTGAGAAATACATTATTATATGTGAAGTTAGAAACATAGTCATACTATGTTATTTACAAAACATTAATCGGGTCGAAAAAATAAATACGTAGTAATTTATAATTACTATTTTAAAAAAAGTATAATAGCCGTGGTGAAATATTACGACACGCATACTGAATTATAATTAAGTTTCATAATCTGTACGATATCCAGTATTATAATTATATTTAAATAAAATTCATGATAGTAATAATAATCCGTCTGCTTAATTAAATTGTATAAAATTTACTAGTGTTTCTCGATTAAGGTTTAATCGGATTTATATCGGCTGTCGATGACAATATTAGCTTATTCGGGCTCAATACTACATTATACACGAGCACTTTGCTTACATTATCGGTATATTAAACATCCCACAAAATATACCGAGTATGGTTTAAAAAATTCAGATACTTTTATTATTATTTGAAAATTTGTTTTGAGAGGTTGAATTACATACTTCACTAAAAATAACTATTGACTAAATAATCAATTTATTTATTTATTTATTATAGGCTAGCCAATAAGTTTATACTAAGAAGAACATTATAGATATAAACGAGAAATACATTTGCGAGTGTAACAATCACTTAAAGGCTAACACCGCATGCACAATAAACAGCTTGAATGTAACGTAAAATTATGACAAATATTTAGGTTAGTATAGGTCTTAAGAATGAGTTAATTATATAACACTGGAATAAAATTTCTTAAATTACTACAATGTAAAATTAAATCAATATAAAACACCATAGAATCGTGTTTCATCAACAATAATTTTGTATATCATTGATGTAACTGAATGGTAAATAGGGTCAATCAAACATTATAAACTAATAAATAATAATTATTATGAAATATCAATAACATAATTAATTCCCATTCATAACCCAAATGTTAGTAGCATAATATAAACTAATTTGTACATAAACCTCCCCACATCACATTCAGAGGTTTCATAACATCAAATATCCAATTTTAGCAACATTATAATGTGGTTTCCTTTAAATTCTGAGCATCAAAACCCATGCAAGCTATTATACTATTTATACAAATGAAGACAAGGGCTAGAGTCGTTCAATGAAGCGTGTGTCGAAATATTTCTAATAGGCACAGTGGCTTTTCAGCCGAAACCGTTATGGTCTAAATATGTGCTTAATAAATCATATTTATGAGAGCATTTTGCGTTTAAGTGTTTTAGAGTAATAATGAAGTGTAAATGTATGAGTCGAGTTATTAGTTAACTTGTGTCTGCTATCGCACTGGGATTAGATTGTAAGTTATGTGATTGATGTAGAACTAACTTCAGCTCATGTAAGGGATGTTGGTAGTTTGTAGTATTAAGGAAGTAATGTATTCTAGCTGGTGATGTAACTGGATTATTTGTGTAGATGTTACGCGAGTTTTATCGGTATTCTTTTGAATTTTGATTAAAATTAGGGCGCGTTACACACCCCGGAATATAATTGTAAATAACAATCCTAGTGAGCATTAGGGAAATCGATAGTTCAGTAATGGCGGTCTTGAGATTAATATATATTTATGATTTTGATGGTAGCATGGGATTCGCTAGAAGTTATTATTGGACTAATTTTATAATATTCTAAAAAAGGTTGACATTGCAACGTAAGCATAATTACTACATAGACAATAGCGGTATCGTGTCGTTTATCCACAAGTAAAACTTAATTGGATTGTATTATTTTTTTTTCTCTCATTTACTACGCACAATTTGGCACGTACGTATACCACATAAAATCACTTTGACCTACCAAACAACACTGAACAGATGAATCGTAAAAGTAATCAGCAAAAATTTTCTGCTCTCAGTCATTTTCAATATGGAGAATATGGGGATGCAATTTTTACGATGCGCATCAAGATTTCACCCCAAATCATCCCCTGTTGGGAATCTGACAGGGCTGTAAAACATTTTCTTTATTATCAGGGCTAAAGTACAGGGTGAGTGAAGCTAAGTGGGAAAAGTAAGGGAGAAGTTTTTTTTGTAAATTATTATAAAATTTTAAAATTTTCTTTAAGCAGCTGGCACGTTTTACCTTGTTTTTTAAGTCTGTAGGGAATATAAATGTTCTACTTAAGGTCGTACCTTGTGTTTTAAAATATTATTAAGTAAGTGCTTAAACAGCCGCACTACTTTATTTGTAGCATAATTTTCAATTTTATATAGTTAAAAATATTTGGGAAGCTTAATACATTGTTATTACATTCACCTCCATCATTCGCCACCTCCACCTACACATATCCACCACATTCAACTTTGCTGACTATCTCAATAATTTAGAGTAATGGTGACAACTAAATATTTGAAATTGTTTAGAATCATGTACGTTGACAGCGATGTCTTATTTGTTCGTTAGCAAGAGAAGATCAAACACGAAGTATATAATTTTTTTTTTTTTGTTTTTTTTTTTTTATGTAATTGATTAGCAAACGAGCAGACGGATTACAAGAAAATTAATAAAGAACAATGTAAAGTGCATTTTAATTTAGATTATAAATCAATTACAAATATTTGAGGCCGACACAAAATTGTCCTGATTACAACTATCTCCGTATGCAATCCGTCATAAACATTCGTAGTTAAGACATTTCATTGATCTATACTTCTAAGTAGACACATCTAGTGATTCCGACATCCATGCATATTTTCTCCCTTAGAACATGCTCAGTAATCTCAAGGGATGTTTTAGGTTCCCCTTAAAACAACGATGGGTTATTGCAAATCACAATAAGGCATAGCCGAGTGAAAAATTTATTAGCGCTTTTAGCAATCATGTTTTTTTTTTGTTCTTTGAAAAACAACCCTACCAAGTTCTTTTGAGGTTTATGTTGATTTGTTAAAGGTATTTTATGAGGAAAAGTTGTTTATGAGGAGAGGCGTTTTAGTAGAAAATTGGCAATTTTGCTCGAGTGATTATGTATTTGTGCTTGAAGAGATTCTTTGAAGTGAATGTGGAACATGTTTTGCAGTTAATTCTGCGTAAATACGATGAAGTCTGTTTTGTTATGTTACAAACAATTTTCTCTTTTAATGTATCCTAAGAATCAATATCTTTATTTTAGATTAACAAATATTTTCATTATATTCGTGTAAAACAAAGCACTAAAGTATTAAGAAATGCTTTAGCAAAATTGCTATTTACCTTTTGTGACCATATTTAAGAAAAACTTATAACCAAAAATATTTATTTAATTTTTTTCTTTTGCAGGTTCTAGACCTTGAGCAGCGTTTTAAATAAAGGTAAGCTATTTATAAATCTCTAATAGCACACATATACATTACAGTATAATAAAAAACACACATTATTATATCATGAACACAGTAACAAACATAAATTAAAAACGAGGAAACTTGTTTTATATTCATAAAATAGCCAATGTTACATAAAACCCGAAGTCCAAAGCAACAATAAATTTAAAGAAATCGAGCCAAAAATTGTGAAATAATCGAGTCACATACTAACATTAAACAATTACATAGTTACCGGTTTGGGGAACCACGTTCAACGTATTATCCAACACTGTAATACCAGTTTCTAATATAAAATTGATTTCGGCTGAGCGAGCATCGTTCCGATCTTCCTGATTTTGGACGTCATCCAACATTAATACTGCATGCGTCTACTTTTTTCGTCCGTGACACACATTTTTATGACGACTGACTTGACATCGCGGAATTTTCTCGAATACTCTTTTTTATAGTTCCGTTTCTATAGAACATTTTGTTGTAATAATGTTTTTAGTTTTTGAACTATTTTTTGGTAAAAACCCTAATCTGCAAAAGGCTAGAAACTTTGATAGGTATATCCTTTGGTGTTGAACATATCCATCGGCACCAATTACTTATTATCAGGTATCCGTCCGATCGTTAACCTAAAAATGCTTTTAACTAAAAAAACATTTCTTGATATCTACAGATAGCAGAATTTCATTATGTTCATCAAAAACACAAGATTAATTCCTTCCTACGTTATTTCTTATATGTAAAATTCTATTCCTTATTACTCTTAAACAAGATTCGTATCATCAGAACCAAATAAAATAAATACATAATATTATTATTTACGTACGTAAGTACGAAAAACTTTCACATATTTTACACAGTCCAAGAATTCCCATATTGAATAGAGACAACTTTTTATGGAACCGATTTACTTAACTCCAGGCAAGTAAACTTAGCTTCATATATCATTGACTGGCTTGATATATATGTAACGACATTACCAACCTTCATGTTTATTTATTAGGGTTGAGCCTACCAACTATTTGTACACAGATACAGGGTGTTACAAATATACAAATAATTATATTGGACTACACACCTTTAGATCAAAATAAATAATTTAAAAAAGGTTTATAAATTATTCGTAGATACATATCTAGTACTGTATAATTACAACTTTTGTAATTTTATTTGTATTTTTATATGATAGTTGTATTCTTAATATAACACAAGCAAAGTAAGCAATAAATTAATAACATAACTTGCTCTTCCCGTTGTGCTAATGATATATTATTATTATATATTATGACATATATTTTATATTGTTAATATCTATAAAAATATGTATACACTAAGTTCGCAATAAAGATTTTGAATTTGAATTTGAATGAACTATCAAGTAGTCTGTGTGTATTCGAAAAATAATTTTCTGAATCTAAACATTTTTATTTAGTGTAGTCAATATTTTGCTAATATAACACTTCCGCACACGGCTTCCTCCGCATGGTTTGTTGACTAAAAATAATAATCCACGTATGTATCAATCCAAATTTCAACAAAATTGTTTCATCTGTTTTGTATTTGAAAAACAACAAACACACATCCATGCATTCTTTTCACATTTCAAATATTATATTCAGTAGGATTAACAGTTTTACTGTTTTAGCTTTGAGGGCAGCTAAAAGAGAGTTACAGTAACATCCTATATATATTGATTTCCATAGGTTGACATAAATTTATTAAATGGTTTGTTCGGTTCTTCGAATCGAATATTGGTTTGTAAACATTCATATGTTATACGATTGAAATTCAATTACATTTTTATGGGCAGTTCATGTTAATTTCGTACAAACAAGCCGGTACAAATGTAGAAGATGGTCGTTTGCGGTGTGATTTTATATAAAAACAGATTTTAGTGTCGTAATTTCGAATCTATATTAATGTTCTTATGGTTCGTTTTAGTTCTTTTGAATTTAATTTTTATCAGAAAATGTTGAATTTATATTTAATATTAACACTTTTCGCAAAGCAATCTTTTATGTTATAATTATAACAAATTATGATTATATTTTTTCACCAAAATTAAGGCCTTTTCAACTTAATGCCTATAAAAGTTATCATTTTACGCAATAAATATCTGAAACAGAAAATTTGAAACCATTTAAAATGACATTCAACTTTAAGCGTAACAGCTATTATCTCGTAAAATGAATTCATCGGAATTGAAATTCAGAACTTTTTTTTGTGTAATAGATCGGCAAACGAGCAGACGGATTACCTGATGGTTTGACATCCGCAACGGAGGAGTTACGAGTGCGTTGCCGACCTTTTAGGGAATAGGGATAGGGGGTGGGGAAGGATTGGGCCTCCGGTAACCTCACTCACACGGCGAAACACAACGCTGTGGTTGTTTCACGCCTGTTTTCTGAGGTGGTATCACTCTAGTCGAGCCGACGCATTTACACTTTCTTTCTCAATTACACTAACAAATTTATTTTTGAGGTTAAATAAAATAAGACATTGATATCTTTTGATTATATTACTTCACCTTTACCTTGAACATTTTAAAAAATAAAGCAAAAGTAATATACCAACGTAATTGAGAAAAAAATTAAAAGACAAAAATGCAAAGACATTGTGAAGTGTATGAGGGCTGTTCAAACAGCATTGTAAGTTTCAATGGATATCATTTCCCGCGGCAAACATCGCCTTTATTGCTTTGATATTCACATGACTTGGAGGTAGAATTTGCTGGGAGCGTAGATACGGCATAATGTTTTAATCGTCTGTGCTATTTTATGAACAGCTTTTATTTGGTTTTAAAGTATAATTAAAAAGAGTAGTCAAATAACTGAAGACATTATAATCATAACAAACAAAAATAAAAAACAGAAGTTAGAAAAAAAAAATAAGTTTTACATGTTTTATGCTCGATTTTAAACATTAAAATACATAAGCAATAAAATACATTCAAAGTAACTAATTTTTTTTGGAATTTCTAATCAATACTTTACCCTAACAGAGGCGCGACCTCTCGCGCCCGGCCTTAGTCGAGGCCATGGTGCGGAGTGAGAGGAACTGGGACGCCGTCTCCTCCTTTTGTGAAGCAGTCATGCTCGCAAAGAGAGAGGCGGCCCGCGTGAGGGAGCAATCCTCCTCCTCACGCCCCAGCAGCCGCAACTGGCGACACTACGGGCGTCGGGGATCGAGGGACGATCTCCGGCCACCGTAAGTACGGGCCTGCGGTCGGCGAGTAAGGGCAGCTCGCCGCCCGACCAGAACCAGGCCCGAGCGTACGGCGCGTAGCGTTCCGCGCGCGCCTCAAAGAGCCAATAGACCACCACAGACGGGGCCCTAAAGGGCTGATGTTCAGCCGGGGTTGCGGGGTAAGCGCAATAAGGTACCGCGACCTCGGCACAGAGCAGGAGAAGGAACAGGGGGGTTTTTAGTCAGTAAGAGTCTGACACTCCCTCCTGCCCGGCCCTGGGCGGGAGAAGTCATTTGATGATTTTCCCCTCACAAAAAAAAAAAAAAAAAAAACCCTAACAGAGGCGGTTACACGGTGTCAGGTTCGATCCCAGGGATAGTCGGACATAAAATATGTAATACCATAACAACTGTTATTCCCAGAAGGCTTGCTACTACTTATTAATCCCATAAATTGCGGCAAATACCTCAACAAGACAGTTTTAATACCCATTTCATGCATATTATTTGTGTTCGCTTCCAAAAGAGCCATGATTTGCTTTGGCACAAATGGGACGATTTGACCAAAGTGATACGATGGCGCCACAAACAACAAAAACTACGCTTCATACTATGAAATGATATTCCTTTTTCCATCCCTATATAAGTCTTATGTATGCTTAAATCTTTAAAACTACGCAACGGATTCTATATTCAATTTGTTTAATAGATAAGGTGATTAAAAAGGAAGGTTTACATATGTGTATTATTGTAACATCCGTTAAATAGTGGAGAAAAGCATCAGCATTCCATCCAGCGAAGCCGGGGCGGATTGCTAGTTTTGTACAAAATGCAATATCCAAATTGAAACTCGGTATTACTCACGAACGTTTCTTATTCAACTGAGATGAGTCGAATCGGGAAATTGAAAACTAATATCAAATGAAAGTTTTCATCCTATTTCGTGTGTAAGCGGTGAAAACAATACTCAATGAATACAAATTGGCTCTGTCGTATATTTTAGTATCTGAAACGAGTATTTTTGTGGACTGCATACATTTCTACCATGTTTCCCGTAGTGTGAACAAAAATAGAAAAACAGTTGATTGCTTTTATGCAAGTTGTAAATGTTGTATTTATTTATGAATGGAAAAACTATTTGGTGATCTTTGGTGAGAGCCTGAAATTGTCAGTTTTTTTTTTGTTTTGAAGCATAATACTAGAATAAATAGTTGCATTTTTTCTCTTTTACAGTATTGGTCTATGTGATTTGCAAAACAAAATACATGTTACAGTCACCTATCAATTACCAAATATTTGAAAATAAGACCGCTGTTTAATTAAATTCACAGAGTATTATAACGTTGCCTTATTCGGTGCCATATTGAGGACAATTTACGAACGTTGCCTTAAAACGGAGCAAGGTTTTGAAATAAGATATTATTTGCAATAATAACGCGCTTTATATTCTCAGGCGACACACCCTTAATTTAAACAGAACTTTCAGCGGAAAATTATTAACACACGCTTGGAGTTAATTGCCTCTTTACAACCGATTTTAAACACAAAGCCGGGTATTTTTTCTGACAAAAAAAAACATTTTAAAATGCAGCCAGCAACTACCTTTACTAGAATTAACAACGTTCTTGCATGTCGATAGTTTTAACGCAACGGTTTTATTTAAAAATTCTTGCAGTTTTTTCGCTTTCGTGTGCCTGACGCTTTCACTTACCTAATTACGTTTTTAAAGTTAATATTCTTTGATAAAAATTCAGTTTTGTTGTTCACGCTATGGGTTGTGAGCAATTTGTTTCGTTTTGCATACTCACTGTTCGAATGTACTGTACTTCTGGTTAATTGGCATGCTGACACATAATTTTAAATCTCCATTGGCCACTCTTTTCGTTAGTAGGTATATTTTTGATTTATGATTTTAATAATTAGGTGAACATTGTTTCAATACTTAGACAGTAGGAGAAATTCATAACTATTGAATAGTTAAGCACACTTATTATTATAATCCAAAAACTTTCAAAGTCCGGCGGCGTCTTAGCAAATCAACTGAATGATAGTTTCTTTTACTGTGTATAAACATACACAACTCAATTATAAACATGACTAGCTACTCTCGCGTGGTTTCGCTGCTGTTCTGCTCCATTTGATCGAAGCGTGATGTTTTATAGCCTATAGCACTCAGGAACATTATAGCGACCTATCAATGAAAGAATTTTGGCAATCCAACCAACGGTTCCAAAGATTACCCCCTACCTACAAACATACAAACTTACAAATTTTACCTCTTTATAATATTAGTATAGATTTATTCCATTCATAAAATTACAAGTTGAAAAACATAAAAGGAGTTTTATCAGCCTTCTTTGGGCTTATGCCGTTTTCGTGTTCATGACTCATGTAACTATTTAATTACAACTAGTTCTAGTAAAATGCAGGAAAAAATATTTTAAATTTATATTGCCCAACTGAACATTACAACAATGCACATTCACATAAAATTGAATACACTAAAACAAATGCCGATACATATATACGTATGACATTTGACTAAAGTTTCCTAGCAAATGTGCAGCAAATGGGTCCGCAATAATCCCCGAAAAGCACTCCCCAGGCGGTAGCATTCGAAGCACTAAACGTTTATCTATCTATACATATAGAGGTTGTCCGTCTATTTGATATAATCCCTAAGTGCATTACGAGGGGGCGAAATGGGGTCGAATTTGTTTTAGGGTTGTTTTATAAATTTACTGCATTATGCTATTTTTATTTTCCTGTATTTTTTATCTTCGCTGCAATAGTATAGGATATGCTTCATCTACAACAGTATAAGGTTGCGGTCGGCGAACTAAGGTAATTCGCCACCCAACTAGTGCCAGAGCGTACAGAGTGTAGTGTTCTGCGCGCGCCCCAAAGAGCCAATATACCACCATACACGGGACCAACAGGGCCGATGTTTAACCGGGGTTGCGGATAAAAGCAATAAGGTGCCGCGACCCCGGCTTGAAACAGGGGGTTTTTCTTCAATAAGAGTCTGACACTCCTTCTCGCCATATAAAAACAAAATTGGTGAATATTGCACTAAATATGACTGCACAATTGAGTCGGTGGGTAACCGGCGGCGGCTGTCGTGCAACACATCACGGTTTCGATTCGAACTAGTATTGTTGTGATCCACAAATTGTTCGCCCGGACCTGTGTGATGTGTAACGCACACACGATACTTAAAAAAGAGCAAGTGAGGGCAATATTTACAAAATAAATAACGAAGGTGGTAAACGAATGTGTTCATGAAATAAAAACATATAATATTTACAGAACAGAGAGTAAAGTTCCCAAAGCTAGGTACAGGGACGATCCTCCAACGCTGAGGTGAAAATGTATGGCAGGATAATACCCAACAGTTGTTAGTTGATATTAACAAACATAGATAATGTTTATGCGGTGTAGCAATTTGTGACGTAATCAGTTGAGTCGATCTTCTGTATCTAATGTTGTTGTGACCGATTTTGTATTACTGCACAAAATGTTAATAAAGCCGAGACTTTTTAAACTGTGTCTGAAGTCAGTACGTTGTACGCCATGGCGGACACCATGTCAGCCATGCTAGCGGAGGATTTGCCCTCAAAAGTAAAGTTTATTGTTGGAAGTCAATAACTTATTAAGAATTTTGAATTACTTATTTCGAATTTTATTTTCCAGATGTATAAGTGAACCAGAAGCTAATTATGCAGCTATCAAACATGTAATTCGTACAATCAACACTGATGACGTGTGACTTTGAAAATTTTCAAAAGTTAACGCCATTTTGTGTTAATACCAAGATATAATATTCTAAAATATTTCCTTTTTATAAAAATATTTCCAACAAAAGTAATAAGGGCTATTGAAACTTCAAGTACTTGAGGATTTAATTAATTGCTTGAGAGGTGCCATCGCCTCAAAGTTTAATCTTCTAGTTTTTGCTGAGTTTTATTATTAATTCAATTTCTATATTTTTCTTAGACGAAGAATATTGGATTTATAATATCAAGGATAATTTTAGCCGACGAGAAGTGAGTACTAAGTATATAATAAAATTATTATGAGAAACGTTTCTGATCCATTATTTTTCTTTGGAGCTAAAATAGAGTTCGTATTTTAAGCGCCCATGACCTTTCTAACCAGAGAACAGCTTATCTTATCATATAATTAGACACGAGATTCGCGTTTTTGGGAAATATCAAAGTCGAAGCATTCAATAAAATAATGTAAATAACATTTTTTCTTCATTTTTATTTAAAAATGTAGGTTTACACTGGGGTTTTCCCCTGTGTCGTAAGTGCGTTTACAAACATGTAATTTCACATACACAATACACCCACACTCTTGTGACAACAAATTCTGAAGCAAAAAAGTTGTTGGACAGCAGCCAGTTGTGCTTATTATATCACGTATTATCTTCTAGCGTTAAAGGTATCCTTAAGTTTTTTTTTATGTGATAAGTCGGAAAACGAGCAATTTGATTACCTGAGAGTAAGCAATTGCCGCCGTCCATAGATACTTGAAACAAAGGAGGAGTTACGAGTGCATTGCCGGTCTCTGGTTTACGGTTTTGGAGATTTAGGGATTGGGAGGGGAGATGGATTGGAGAATTGAGCCTCACTCATACGCCGAAACAAAACGCTGTAGTTGTCTCACGCCGGGTTTCTGTGAGACTGTCGTCATACAGGGTGACCGATACATTCGTCCCGAAGCATGGCTATCCTATACTGGGCAATGGCTGTCCCTCATCGAAAGTGGGGCTTATCATCCGGTGACCAATCTGCTCATTTTCTCCTATCTAATAAAAATATAACAATTACATTTTGGTAGTTGGCCTCGTCCTTCATACTTTATCTGTTGGACATAATCTGACATATTATATTAATATGACCTTGAAATATCGCACGTGCAATGAAAAGCGAACAACTTTCTCTGTTATACGAAAATGTATTTTATCTCTCATTTTTCCGCTTGAATAAGGATCGAGTGTTGTCTAGATAAGTATTTATTCTAATAATAATGATGATTAAGCTGTTCCACAAGTAATTATTCGTCTGGTTGGTCCAAACAAAATTATCTTCTAAAATGTCAGAGTTCTAATTAGTAAGCTTAAAACTCTATTAAATCTAGATTCGAAGAAGCACTTATTTTGTTGAAGTAGTCTAGAAATACTTAATCTTTGCTAGTGGATAGCAAATATTTAAACTTGAGATGTGATGTAAAAGTAATTTATTTTTAGGTTTAGTTGTACACTTATATAGCTGTGATAGACAAACATATATATAAAAGAAACTAAAAACTTGACTAACGGTTGCACAATTGATATTGTGGCTGGATAACGTGTCGTGGGTTCGGTTCACACACGGAAAAATTCTTTGTGTGATCCACATATTGTTGTTTCGGATCTGTGTGTGATGTGTATATGGGAAAACGTATGTCTAAAAAACCCAGGCACGACACAAGAGAAAATTCTTACTTTCATTCATGTGGCAACGTTTTTACTAAAAAATAATAGAGAATTCTAGTCACTTATCTAATTATAAACTACATCAACACTAATACCAAAAAACACATGATTTTTTATGAACCCTAAACTACACTAAAAATCTCGAACCAAAACCCATAAATTTTCCACTTACCTACAGAATTATTCAACCACTAAACCATTCAAAGGTACCAGGGTGGCATAAAACTAAGGAGAGCGACGTCGACGTGAATCCACTGAGGACCTTCGTAACCTGACCGAGCTAAACGAAACTATTTTCCTGTGTTACTTAAAGGACGTCGTAAAGTCGAACTATGGCTCCCTTGAGAACTTCCACAGTTCCCTGAACTGAAGAATTTTGATCCGAGTTTTCTTAGCCCAATACGGAAGCGAAAAACGGATGGAATCTTGAATATTTTGTAAAAGATGGATCGTCGTCGATTTTTACGTATGGTAGTTTAAATAGTCCATATATTATTTATATTGTCTTTTATACTAAAATTAGCAATTGCCTAGCTATTGAATAGGGTTCTTGATAAACTGGGTCTGGCATATCCTACTAAAATTATACTTATGAAAAACTGTGGGCTGTGTTTCAGATTACAACCAAATGAAACACTAAAAATATAATATTTAGATTAAATTTATATTTATACAGCAATAGATTGTAGATTAAAATAACACATGGCATACTTTTTTCTGATAACTGGAGTGAGGCTAACAGTAACATAAGGTAGTAATATTAAATACTCTCTCCGGGCCATACACATTATAGGAAGATAAACAATTATTTCTCACTGTCGTGTATACCTAAAATTATGATTATTTAACTGTCCCTTAAAGAAATTATTAATATTGATACATATTGTACTATTAACACGCCTATACTACGCCTATACTTTCACTTGTTTACTGGTTGAAATTATTCTAAACTGCTTTTAGAAAATATGGTAGCATTGCAATAAATATTTATACATTTGATTCAAAACTAACTTTCGTTGTTTTGATCGAAAACAAGATTTCAATTACAAAACTATGATTAAAAATTTATTTAGATAGTATCTTAACTAAAATAACTATTTTCTGAAACAAATAGAACTAATTTGTGTTTGCATATAAAGATAGATATAGTTTACAATTACTATGCTTAAGAAAAAGTTTTTGAAACATTTAAATTGTTTGCCAATTTACTTTTCGTAATTGATTCCATTAATTTTAATTATTCACTTAGATGAGATCTTATTTAGATGACAGTTTAATTTCGAAATTCGAAATCAGTATTTTTATTTAAACAGAGTAATGGTTAGTGCTGATAAAGTTAATATTTTATCTAATGTAATATTTCTGTAACTCAAATACATAAAAAGTAAGTTTTAAACGATATATTTCTGTAATCCACGATATAGGAATATAATGTTTCCTACATTACATTCATATGTATGCAGGGTTTCTTCAACAGTATTATTTTTTATAGTATACCTTCAACAGTAGTGAGTTAGGTGTACTATCCGCAGTACTCATCAACGAACCCACATATCTACACATATATTTACTCAACAGGTTAATTCTATCACCAAAAAATTTCGTTATAATGTTTACATTTTTCTCTGATTACTCTGATGATTTGCAAGTGCAATGTCGCCAAGATTACAAATATGCTCTAGTTTATCTTTCATTACCCCAATAATACGAGTATAATAAAGGGCAGGTACTAGTCCATTAGTCACCCATACTTTATCATTATAATGCAGCCAGCTCATGTGCCATCACATTATTTGGAATAAAATTGTTCAACGGGCTGCAGAGAGTTGGCTTCGCCCCTCGTACGCCTTCCAAAGAGCCAAGCTTCAGAATGAATAGGTGTTTCGCCGTGTGAGTGAGGTTAGCGGATGCCCAACCTTTCCATCCCCAATCCTTATGTATCCGAAATCCCAATCTCCAAAAGGCTGGCAATACACTCGTAACTACTTGGTGTTGCGGGTGTCTATCGGGGGCAAAACAAATATACCATGAAACATTATCTCTCAGAGCATTTCACAAGACGGCATCAATCCAATCTGACAAAACCTTTCATTAAACAAGAACAATTCGAAAATTTATGCTTATTCTCATTTTGAATTATATCGAATTATTCTCGAAGCAATTCTGGCAAAATTCACCCATGAATAAATGATGCAGGGACTTCGAATTGTATTTTGATTTTCTCTAATTGCTTTGCCGTTATTGCTTTTGCTTTCGATTACTTATTAATTAGAAACCTAAATGCTCTGGTATTGACATGATGATGTTCTAAATGAGTATTTTTCAATTACTTAAAGGTTTCTGCAATTATTGGTTTGAAGATTATTGAATAGTAGTTTTCAAAAGTTCATGTTGGTACTGTACACACGTACATATGAGCATGGATTTGGACGATAATAATGGCTTGCACTTGGCTGCGGGCAAACAGCAAGTTGAAACCACATTCTGGTTAGCATGTGTGTGCAGTGGACTAGTTAAATGTTTTTAACCATATATTTATATTTTCATTTCAATTATTTAATTCAAAAAACGCCCTAAACATGCATACTTACATTGTAAAATTTTAGACGCACTAATCTCTATAAAAACAGTCTCTATTTTTATATCCCTAACATAAAAATTGTTTAGTAACAACACAAAAATAGCAAGAATAAACTAAAATTGAGGTAAAATAATAATCGTAAATCCAAACCCAAAACAGCCACAACACACGAGATATTAAATAGCAACGTCGATCCACACCTCGGGAGCTTGATTGAATTTCTGTTTCGCATGATTTATCGGACATAAATACGGCTCCACTGATTCTCGTACGCCTGATCATGCAGTTCTGTAGCTGCCATTTTGTTTATTGAATGCGGCTTAGTGTACTTGTTTTGTATTTGAATTATATATATATATAATAAAAAAACTTTAGCTTAGCTCAGTTAATTCACGTAAGTCGTTATTTATAATTGAGTATATCTCACGATAAACTAAATTAATTGATAAAAAATAAGGACTTACTTTAAACCAAAACTATTGCCTAAAAAGGACAGACATCAGTATCATTTTTATTCAATGAATGAAGGCAAGTGCACTTCGCTTCATACAATTCAATTCATACATATAAACCAAGAGTTGAACATTGAAATACTTTGAGCAATAAGACAGTCATAATAGAATAAATATCTAAAACGAAAAGCCACTTGACAATCTGCCACACACTTGGACACTGCCGCTACCAACAAGTTAATGCAGTAAAAACTGCGTCTCAAGTACTGAACTCCGTAATAACTTTTTGATGGACATCCAAATATCACACAGCCCAACTGTCCTCTTTGGCAGCGTCCAGAACATGCGTTGCCAAAAAGGTTTTTAGTAGTATAATCCAGCCATGATTTATATGCTGTGAAACGTGGAGAGATATTTCTCGAGACCATTGGAGACCATTTTGAATTTTTTCGTCTGCAGGTTTCGAATGTGTGGTGATTTCTTTCTGGGTCAGTTGTTTTATGTAATCTTTTTACAAAATGAAATTTTGTTTTACCATGGTCAAATATAATTTTATTAAATGTTTAGTTATTATTCCTTTTCTGATTACATATTAAAAATTATATATTGATTGTTATACCAATTTCAAAATAAAAGTATTGTTCGGTGTTTGAAGTTAGATCTAGTTTTATATGTATAGTCTGTACACAACAGGGACTCCTTTAGATTTTTTCCTGAAATTCCATTCTTAGCAAAACGTTATTGCTTGCATTACAGTTTATTGATGCTATGCGACAAAAATATCTTAAAATTCTTAACATAAGTACCTACCTACTAACTTAACAACCCTGAAACAATATCAATAAACTACCACTAAACCGGCTCCATAATAACATTGAACCAATAAAACTCCCATCAGCACGTAATCATCTCTGATACATTTATATCGCTGAGGCTTGATATTTCCAACACGTGACACCATTGGGCCCACACTACATGAAATTGGCAAGGCGGGTCACGTCGCCTGCCAAACACTAGTTAGGAAGCGCGATGACGATGCACAATCAATCGGATAAATACTAGTGCGTCGTTATATGATTTCGAGATAGGTGTGATTATTTGATTAATGAACGACATAGAACATTTTATTTTTCCATATGGATCATATTTTCTTTTGAATATTGTGACGACTGTTATTACATTAATGAACGATTTTAAACTTTTTTTTTAATGATTCTTTTGGATATTGATATTCTTCTTTTATTGTTGTGACGATTTTATCTCCGTGTTGTGGGTAAATGTGAACAAAATAGTACCTTACTATTATAATAATAGGACATAAAAAATATACAACCACTTCTTACCAGTTTCGTTATAAGTCTCATATTTGATAGGTGAGTCTATTGCCTTATACCTTACTAGGCACAATATCTAACCCCTTGCTACTACTATGACATTGCTGACAACCCAAAAAAATCACAATGCTAAATTGCCCGACGTGGGAATTGTACAAGTTAAAGCGGCATTCGCACTACCACTCGACTAACGAGGCAGTGACGAATTACAAAATCGCAAATAAACTTCTTATCGTATAGAAAATGTAACCGTTCAGATAGCTACATAGCTATCTGCTAATGTTCATGCTACCTCTTATTTCTGTTGTTTTTGTACAGAAGCTCAATACTTAATAGACTGTTCAAATAAATATGTCATGTAAAAAATTCGCAGTTCTAGTGATTAATATCACATACTAGCTTTCGCCCGCAGCTTCGCACGCGTAGAAAATAATGTACTAACCAGACTGGAGCGATGTAACTTACCTAGTAGTGTAAGAATTTATACACATGTGTCCCCTACATAAAAACTTACAATTTTTACCTCTTTATAATATTACCATAGATTTGAACACTCGTATATAATATCAGAGTAAGCTCTCTTTATATAAATTTATCTACATTTTACAGAATAACAAAACAAAAAAGGAGATATTATTAAACAGGTCATGTTTGCATAAAACCTTTCATAACAGAAAATACGACCCCAATTTCAAAAGCCACCTTTAAATATTAGAGCAGCTTACTATTGTTTACCAAAACAACTAATTATGGCAACAATTCACGTTCTAAAATTTAACACGAGTACCTATGTAATTAAACATTGATTACTGGTATTACGGGCTGCGCTGACCGCTAAATTCTAGTCTCCGTTGGATATTACTGTCAGCATTCATACATCATCAGAATTATTGCTATGGAGCTAATGTTTGGGGCTAATTAGTTTCTATGGTATGAATCGGAACTATTTTGATAGACATGAGAGTATGTTGCCATTTCGTTGTTAGCGGATTACTCGTGTGTTATGTTATTAGGAGTATGCTTCGGAAATTTGAATCGTGTTTTGGTGAAAATGGGTATTTGAATTCTATCTCCCGATATTTGAAAGCAAGAAGTAATGGGTACAAAGTGGTAGGAATGAATAGGTACTTCTGAAAAGTCAAAATAGAATAGATCTATCAGTCTTTTCGTCAGTACAGCTAGATGCTTGTTCCAATGTGTGCTGCTGCTCTAATATTTTTCATCAATTTTAATGGAGAAGAAAGAGGAAGAAACTCCGTCGTTACTTTTTTTAAAAAAAAATACTTATACGTATCAGGAGTTCCCAATACATTGTTTAACACACATTATGATATCCATATTTGAGAACAATGCAGAGAATAAGATTTTTTTACGTTTTATTCACATGCGGATAAAAAGTCACACAATAAGCAAAAATGCTATCAGTAACTACTACCAAGTTATTATCCAATCCAGGCATAGAACGGTCATATTTTTCACACTTCACCACAGAATGTAACAAGTTGAAACCACTTCTATCAAAACGGTGTGAGATTTAATGAGTCGGTTGGCTATTCGCAGTTGCCTAGTTGGTGCTCAGCCAAATAAGTTTTTGGAACCAAACCTGATATTTGATTACGCTCTTACTATGATTGCTCATTCGAACGATGAGGTTACGAAATTTTTCATCAATTTTATAATAAACGATGGGAACGCCAGCGCGTGGTATTAAAAGAAAACTCTTGGTCGTTTTTCGGGAGAATCGTTTCCAACTAGTCAAATTCAATAGTTTTTTCGCAATGCCAAAAAACAATAAGTTTTTGTGATCTTTGTATGGGATTGCTTTTTTCGTGTTTTCTGCGTCAGATTAATATTTTTCATATCACACAGGCACAAATGAAGACTTTCCTTAAAACGAAACCTATTAATGAGATTGCCATCGTGCCATTCATTTATTAGCGGAAACAATGTAGTTGATTTGATTGAGAAAACCACTCAATTTTGTTTTGCGTGTTCACGTACTCTAACCATTTTTGGTATTGGTCGACCCAAATGAGAGATTTTATTCAATTAACCGAGCGAAAATCTAGTCCCTCAGCTAATTTTAAAAATTGAATAATTTTGAACTTCTTTGCCGTTTTGTGCTTAGTTGTGAAACTAGCAGTAATTGTAACTATAAATATTATAATAATATTAGATATTGAGATATTTAATATGATGTGGTTTAAAATTTTTTCCTTAATTTAAGCATTGTCATTCGCATTGGGAAATCTATAACATAACATCATTATAATAAAAACTTGGCCACACAGGAATTTTCTAAAACCAATTTGTAAATAAAAAAAAGAGAGTAAAAAGAGTTGTGCCGTGCGAGAGTGGATCCCACCACACGTTGCGCGGCAACTAGTTTCCCAACTACAGCGCCAACCGCATAATCAACATGTTTAATCACAATTACTTTACCACTTAAACATAATTTTTCATACCTTTAATGAATAACTCAATAAAAATTACACAATTTAATATTTCTTACGGAGCGACGATTAATTTTTAATCACACTTTAACTAAGATTCAAGATGGCCAGGAAACTTTGCAACTTCCACAATGTTAACGCAATCAATCATCAGTTTCGTCATTAATGTCAATTTAATTATCGTGCGATAATCCCCAGCGGGCCAGTTCGGATGAGAAGAGATTACAACACAATGGCTAGCGATGTATTATGTTGTCGATATAGGATATTTTTGTGATTACATTGTGATTATCTACGACATATGTTAGATGGTCCCTCTATTAGTTTGTTTGTAACAATAGATAATTATCAAGAATATCGTTGATAATTATATTTTACACGTGGCAGAGTCGTGATTCGGTACGAAAGTTTCTGTAGGTGGGACCGAGGAAAAAAACTCTTTTTTGCACCACGATGTAGTAAGATTCAGTTATGTGAGTAATATTATGTATTTTTATTAAAAAAAAACGACTAAAGAATATTAAAATTAATTTAATGATGTTCTTCGGTGTGGTTCAGGTCGTATGGCAATCTACCCTTACTCGACCACAATTAAAATAAAACATGTATTTACAAACGTGTTCCAACTATGAAACATTTTTTGGAATTATCTTCAATTTTACAAGTCATTCGACCATTAACAACAAAAAGGGATCCATATGAAAGCCAAACCCATAAAAACCCAATCCCATATCAGTCAAGGTTATAATCAAAAGAAGTCGTGTCCCTTAATTACTCGTTTAATTCGGTAAAGTTGTCATCAATCACATCAGGTGACCCAAGATAGGCGCCTTCAAAGGTGAGCCCCTAAATGTACCCTAATTACTTTTGGCAATATCACGTGGGAAGCTATAGAAATTATGAATGTATTTTTGGGTTTCATAAGTTAATTATTGCGAAGCTTTCCTTCTTTATTAGGTTTTTCGTGATGTTAGGCTCTTTTTTTCTGTAACCGGGTTTTTTTGGTGTGTGTATTAATGTGGGTTTTGTTAGAAAGGACAGAAACAGGTTAGAGGTCCGTACACAGTTATTTGGTCATAAGATTTTATTTCAAAAAGTTTAATAATGCCTGTTTATTACTCGTCTAATATACATGTTCACGTACAGCAGTTTATAAGGGAAATAAAATGGATCATTTTAAGATTTTTTCTTAACGTTTAACATAACCTTCCAAAAGGCTAGCTTTCACAAATATTTCAAGATCAAAATTGAATAATTTGGGTTAGGCGTTTCAGAATTTTAGCAAAATTTATATGTAATTTTTATTTTAAATTTGCAATGGCTAAAATAACGCGAATAAAAAAGGAGCTTGATATTTTTCAAAGAACTTATTTGCAGAACTTTATAGGATTTTGGATATGGAGTAATTTAAACTGCGAACGACTGCAAGACGCAATGGATGGGCAACCGGCTGTTGTCGAATGTATCGTAGGCTCGGTTCTCGCTCGGTTCAATTTATTGTATTATTCACAAATTATTGTATCGCAAACCAGATTGGTTTATGTAAAATAAGTTTGTAAACAAATCCACAATAGAGGAGAATATAAAAAATCGTATCTGTCACATTTTAAGCAACCAGAAATACAAAAAGACTTTAAGAAGTTAATATCTACTCGCATATTCCTTTATACATCAATCCACTCTTCCTACGTATTACAATTTACTTTCTTACCTTTCAAGGAATAATACTCATAAAAGCATAAGCGACAAATCGGGATTAAGTTTGACAGATCCCTAATCTATTTCGGAAGTACCCCTCAGTCGGCTGTTTCCTTGAGATAACTCCAACAACACCGAATAGCAATCCATTTGATGAGTTTTCGTCGTACTTTTATTTATTTTCATTACTGTTTCTGAAATTAATTAATGATTAGGTACCTAATCTTGTCTGTAAGTCTTCAAACACAAACCTTTTAATCCATGAAACGGCTCCTGGATGTCCCGATTTATATTATGAGTCGTTTGTATAAAATTTAAAGATTATAATTATCTCAGAGGTTTTCATGGTTTGAACTATTTGACTTTTGATGTCTACCCCAATAGCAGATAGAGAAACACATTCGCATATTCAAATTGCATGTCAAAAAACTACAATCATTTTACAGGTACCAAAGCTATCTCTCAAACTCATAAATTATGTCACCAATTCATAACAAAAGTCATTCTGCACGGACTGCATAAAACATACTTCCACTGATAACCCTACCTCATTCAACTCATATATTCAAACAATGCCACAAGTGGTTCATTTCGTCCCATTTTTACCCTCAAAAATTGCAGAATCAACGTGTAATGGTTACTACCTAAATGCACCCAGGAGACGGATGGGACAAAGACACCCCTTTCTCGTTCAAAGTATCTTGATAAAAACAAACGCCAAGGTTCCACTTGATAGAAGAGATTTATTACTTAAATCTCGCGAGAGGAACAGATATATTCTTTTGAGCATACAAATTTAAGTCTGGATTATCTCACACCGACCGTGATGTGACGTGGAACGAGCGAGTGTGGTTGATATCGTAATTTAAATAAATTTTATTCCGAGTCATAATTTTTGGTTAGAGTTAGATAAAGTACTCGATTTATGTAAAGTATGTCGGTAACTATTGTTTTCGATGTTGAAAGCCGGTTTTCATGGGTAAAACGTTAAACCGATTTGAATGAAAATGCTTTATACCATTCCGGTTTGAAGTTTTCGCAGTTTTTACTTTAGTAAGTGTACAAGTAAAGTGGCGTTCAGATGTCTTTACCTTTTAAACTCCAAATCAGTTTGGTGACCAACAATATTGTTTCAGTATTTCTTGTTTACAAATTGCAAAGATTCCCATAAGACTAAAGAAAAGGCCAGGATTTATTTCTTGCTACAATCTAGTGCACATAAATATTTTAATTACTTTATACCAGACTACTTCGGATTCTGGAATCCATATTTACTACGCATTGCTTTGTATCGAATCCTCCCTAAGGGTATTGGACCATAAACCATAGCCAGTAACTAACCCACACAATGTTCCTATTTCCTACTGTTCCCTAGCCTTTACCTAGCTTTTATCTCTCTGCAACATTTGTAAGTCAACTAAGGAAATTGATGGCTGCCTAGGTCTTAAGGTGAAAGCAGTTGGGGTAATAAAGTAACTTCTAGGACTATTTACGCTCAACCTTCTTTGGAAAGAAATAGACGTCTCAACAGTATTTTCATAGACACTTGAAATGATCTGACGAATTGTGACTGCTCTGATATATCGTTGTTACATTATTGTAATGGATTAATAAACCACAACAGTGAGTTATAATTAGATGCCTAATTAATGGAAACAGTTTAATTATCAGTTGTAATCATGACTACTAATGAATGTGGTGCAAACTTTAATGAACGTTTGGAATGAGTCTTAGGGCCTCCATTTTGGCGAGGGGAAATCATCTAATTACTTCTCCCCGCCAAGATCGAGTAAGTGTTGGACTATTACTGGCTAAAAACTATTCAGTTCCTTCACCGTCAAAATAAAATAATCAATTCCGTAATATGTATCGTAACTTTTGCTTGTAACACAAGCAGAAGTTACGATACATATTACGGAATTGCACCCACAACCCCGGGTTCTTAGACCTAACATTATAAAGTGATGAAGATAATTGTGGAGATGATTGTTTTTATTTCTACCTATGTGTAAATGAATATAGGGAGGGCTCGAAAAATGAAACAAAGCAATAAATCTTATTCCGAATAGAACGAATACACTTCGGTGTAACAGAATCTACGATAGAAAAAAAAGAGTTCACTCGAACTGCCGTTTGTACAACGAACGGCGACGTTCGCTTTGAAATTCAAATTTTCAAACGCATGTTTCATAAAACGTGCTTATCTGTATTCTCTTTGCATAACTCCATTGTCCAACTAGAAATATTCCTTTTAACAATATTACTTTTGCACTGTTGAAACAATTACTCCGATACAGAAAGTTTTCATTTATTTCCAAAGGATTTTTAACCGTTGCTATTTTACCAATTTTATTATTTTTGCTGGCGTTGTGAAGTGTTCGGTTTTGTTATTTTTAATAGTGGTATTATTTTTAGCTTCATTCAAAAGTTACCTAGTTGTATTGGACTTAACTGAGTCGATATTTTATTAAATGCTTTTTAAATTTTCGCTGTAGCGTAATGAATAAAAGTCTCTCATCTGCTTCGTGTAGTAGCCCAAGTAGTAGTAAAGTAGCGCTTTATTTCTGACGTTTACCAGTCCACTTTTTTTAGTTTGGCATTATCATAGGCCAGGTGGAAAAGTTGTTCGAGAAATTAAATATTTAGGTATAACATAATGTACTTTAAAGTTTATTACCACGTAGGTCACCAATGCAGTAGCGTAGGATTCGGCCTTAATGAGTTTGTTGTCAGGCAAAGGCTAATATACTATAACTACTTCAAGAGAAAGCCTGGTCTATAATGCCTGCCATTGCCATAAATAACATAAAAAAACTCAAACAAAACATTTTATTGCGGACACGTAAACTTAGTCTAAAAATAGTAATTTCAATACAAATAACAATATTATTTCTTATGATTGTGGTATAAATAGATACAAATTCAATAATAAATTGATTGAACCACTGTTCCTATAATATTACCAATCGCGCTATGAAAGTGAATTACCCCAAAAATGATATAGCGGTATTACAGCTGATTACGTGACATAAATACAAAATAACCACTTTACTGTTAATATTAAGAATAAAGAGTATTCTGTAAGCCTTAATTATAGTAAATAAATATTTTGTTGGATTCGTAAAAGTCGAGCGTTAAATTAATGTAAGTTTTTTTTTAATACAAAAGTCAGGAATATAGAAGGTCATTTTGATTAATGATATTTAAGGACAACTTTTACATTTTATTTTTTGCACCCTAGGATAAAATATTCTCCTACCTTATACAAGGTTCTCTTAGACTATTTTTAGACTACTAGGAGACACTAAAGATACATCTCTGTAACCAATGTGTTACCTTTTATCTCTTAATAAGTACTCCAACGAGAATAACCAACTACAAAAGTGTCGAACTAGATCAACGATAATATAATATTTACGTGGCAAAAATATCCAATATCCATTTTATTAGTAGTGGCTATCCAAAAACGCTACATTCACATTTACACCCTCTTCCAATCGTTTGGATTCAGTGAACGGAATCGCTGTAAATTTCCGAGTTATTAGAATTATATTGGTCCCTATATAAAGGATTATTAAGTGGCCTTTTTGCTGTTCGTTTAATAGAATACCGATGTTCCAATGTACTGATTAGAAGATTTCGGACGGTATTTTTGGGATTTTCGTCCCCTTGTTTCCGTTTTTGCGCAGTTAATTGCTTTTATTTTTATTTTTGCCATTCGAAGAATATCTATTGTTTCTTAGTCAAGTGCTGCAAATCTCAAGGGATCGATTTCGAAAGAGGTTATTCTTTAAAGCTTTTCGATGAGAGATTTCCACATTTTATTCTAGTGTTGACGAATAATCGGGATGAGAACAGCGGTTTTAAAAGTAAAAATTCAACGTGTTATTTTTTGTCGTAGAATAGAACAATTAAACACTATACAATACTACGAATAGATTTTTGGACTGGAATGTCACTATGTCACCTGTCGGTACAATGTATCAAGGGCTGATTTTTCAATGGTTAGGTAAAAAATATCTGGGGAATAATTATAATGCGGTCGCGTCATATTGTTTGCATAAGACAGTGACGGCAAGAATTTTATTCCTCAGTTATCATTTATCTGACTATTGAAAAATCAGCCCTGAATATTTATTATTTATTAAACTTAACATTAGAACACCTTTCATAAGAATAATAAATGTATGAATAAAATCGGTTTTTAAGGGATATAAACTCTCTTTATCATTACGACTATAAATGTATTGATCATCTACAAACATGTATATCCTTCAATCAAAACACACCCACCTAATAACTGTTTAGTTGTACATTTCAACGTTGTCACACACTATCACCAATTAATAATTTGAAACTCATTTAGATTATGTACGTTTCATGAATTAAATTACATTTCGAAAGCGGTTGTAAGCTCTCTGAGGGATTACTGTGGCTTGTGTTTAGAAACTACTTATTTGTAAAGTTGGTCTTGATTGGAATTCCTTTCCAAGAAAATTTTTAGTTGGACGACGATATTTTTCTTTTCCTAGGATTTGCTTTTACATAACTTTCCGATTAAAATACAAAATCGTTGTCGTTATCCCACTAAGTCTAGAATTGATATTTTTTTGTATTCAAAGCAAAACAAGTTGAATTTACAATACAAACACATCAACAGATAAAGAGTAAGGAAAACATATAAATTGCCCTCCATCAAATTAGTTACGAAGCTAAGGCATTATTAAAAAGAATCAAATGTCAAAATAAAAGAATTAAGCTTTAAAGTGGGGATTACAATGTGCTCTTAATGAACTGGCGTTTTAAATTGCTATTAATAAAATACTTATTCATCATGATTTAAAAACAGCCCTGTTGATCTTTGCGAAAATAAAAGTGGGTCACGGAAAGGGTGACGTTGTTACTCGCCGATAATTCTTTTATTATTTTGTAAATATAGCTAGTACTGGATTATAGGACCAAAATATGTGTGCTACAACAAAGTAAATTAAAAATATTACTAAGTTGGTACAAGTGTAGTTCATAATACAGACTTTCAAAAAATATTATTTTCAAACAGAATCTCTATAACTTACTTAGACCATACAATACTAACACGCTTTTGAACAGAGTAAATAAAACCAATCCAATGATACTATTATCTATTTATAATCAAAACACGTCAAATCTGATCAGAACAAACATGTCCTGACGTAATCTCTCTCGCTTGTTACAGATCACAATGGGGAGACGAATCGCCGGTGTAATCTACATATTGATCACTTTCGCTCTTGTTAATGAAATGTCAATAAACGTATACGCCAGGGACAACAACAAAAGGCGCACCAAAGAGAAGAGCGGAGGCTTCCAAAAGAATATTTGCGATATCACAGACCGAGATTCAAAAGTTCACTGCTACTGCGAAAATACTAGGGAACCAAGGAATGCGACCAAAGCGGAATGTTGGGTGTTCAACGGCGGAATACCGCGCGACGACCTCATCTGGCAGAGTTTTGCGTCCCAACCAATTTTGCAAACTTTGTCTTTTAACGTCCGAGTCGATGGCGCTCTTGGCTATATACCTACAAAGGCACTACTCTATTTACAACGCCTGAGGTCAATCAATATAAAGTACGGCAACATCGTCGATGTAACACCTTTCGCATTTGCCAACTTAACTAATTTAAAAGAAGCAAGCTTATCGCAGAATCAAATCGAAAATTTACAACAATACGCTTTTGCTCATCTGCCGAACATAACAACTCTGAATTTAGAAGAAAATATGATTATAGATATTGATACGGAGGCATTCTATGATCTGCCCAAGTTGCAAAAATTGGTGTTTACCAAGAATAATATTTCGACAATCAGAAATGGTACTTTCCAGCACACGTTCAATTTGCTAGAACTGGATTTGAATAAAAACAACATTTACCATCTGAACCGTCGGACATTCGACGGATTGGCAAATCTGAGGAAATTGGATCTGAGAAAGAACCGAATACAAAATTTGACGGAATTTACGTTTGCTGAGCTGTGGAATCTACAAGAATTACTATTGGGGAAGAATGATTTGCGGTATATATCGGAGCGGGCGTTTGACGGACTGTCTCAACTACGAAAGTTGTCCCTCGATGACAATAAACTGGCGTCGCTTCCGTCGGGTCTGTTCGAAGGGGTGAGGGGACTTAGCTCTGTGGACTTGCGCTCCAACGAACTGCACGCGTTAACTTTTGACAATATCAAGCCGATATTGGACAACTTGAAACCACAGAACAGCAATCTACTACTCGAAGGTAATAATGAATACATAATACTTCCTCATGTTGAGTTTCATGAACTTAAAACACCCGATGAATATTAAACGTGCGGAAACTGAGACGTTATTATTAACTTTAATACACTTGAAAAGTTTGTTCATTTATAATACCTACGGGTGTTCTTAGTCGGGTTAGAATGGGCCACATAGAAGTGGAAAATGTTGTATAACCCCTTAAAATACTAAATTAATTTTAAATTAGTATGAAGTATCTGACTCTAGGCTGTTAACTAAAAGTTTTTCGTTGCCTAAAAGTTTTCCATTTAATGTCCATTGTCTAGTAAATTTTCGTTTATTAAAATAGAATGTAACTTTGTTTTGCTAACTGAACTTTATTTGTTTCTTTTTCAGAGAACAACTTCGTATGCGACTGCAGATTAAAATGGATGCATTCTCTACGAAACGAAACAAAAAGTCAAAACACAAAAGAGTCCCTAGACAGCGTAACGTGCAAAATGGATCCACCTATCGTGAGCTCTGCTTACAACAAAATGCCTGACGCTATGGACGACAAACTGGATTACAATCAAGACATCCTCCACGCTGGCTTGACCATTGAAACACTAAACGACAAAATGAACGTAACGGAAAAGAAGATATTACCCGGCGACCTATCTAAAGATGACACTAATGAAATATCTAAAAAGGGTGTTAAAAGGACTGTTTTGAAAATCCCAGCTGAAACCCTTCCGTGCCCAAGGGAAGCTATAAAAACAACAGAGATACCACCTTATATTGTAGATCCTGTAATACCAATACAGAATGAAATGAAAACTTTTAGATTTCACGATACTAATTCCGCTTATATGAAGTTGAGGCCTAGGTTTGGTTTTGTAGTTTTATGGAGTATTTCTTTTAGATTTTTCTTTACTTAAATAAGAAACGTATCTAGTCGTTAAAGTAAGTGAGATACAGACTATTAAGCCGGCGATTGATGGCTGCGCACGGGTATAATGACTAACACTTTGCTAAGTCCTGTATGAGATAAACAAGGAGATTTATGAGTATGGAAAGAAACGTAATGTATTAAGATGCTTAAGAGCGGGAAAACAAAGGTGACGCAAGATGTAAATGAGTGATGTTCGAAAAACAGGGTCATTTTCTTTGGAATATGTGTGGAATTAAAAAATCGTAGTGGATTAATAATGGGATGTAAATATTTGTAATCTCGAAATTTAAATCGAAATAATTTTTAATCTACATAGGAATAATTTGCACCTTTGAAATACGTGATTGTCGTCTTCTACGATTCAAAATTTGAAAATGGTAAAATTAAAATATTAGGGATCGAATAATGAATGAACTTTAATTGTATATTATTAGAAATTGGATATTGAGAAGAAAGTAAAAATTATAAATTGTTCTGATAATAATAATACTGCATTTTTTAACGCAGCTGAAAAAGTCAAAAATAAGGTAGAAATTGCAAATTAGTGTGATCTATCCGTACGCAGCTATCAAAACTATATCACGACACGTTTTAACATAGGCCAACTTTTATTACAGGCATTTAATTTCTATGAGCACACAGTATTTAATGCAAACAATAAAGTGTTTATTCACAGTATGAATGTTGTAATATAACGATAATGTTAAGTAGATGTAATGTATAAAGCTCTGTTTTAACGTACTCGAATTTTCAATCATTAAACATTGTTTTATGGGAAGAGATGTGAGTATAATCAGCAAAAATCCTTTGGATCAGTCGTATTGACCGAAAGTAAGCACAAACAGCACAAAGCCAAAGTGCCAAGGTGACTTTCACAGGTTATATGGTACTTCCTTAATTTATTTACACACACGTGAAGGAAAATCTACACTTATAAGTTTTGCGGCAATCCGCCTTGAGCAAGCGTGGAGATTAATGCTCAAACCTGCTCCGTGTAAGAAGAGGTCGTTGTTTAGCAGTGGACACTTATAGGCCAATAATGATGATGATCAATTAGGTTTATCATAATTATGATAGGTAAATACGTATGTCAATTTATATCTAGCACTATCTTCCAAACTTGAATTAGGCTAATCGGTTTCTGATTTTTCCTTTCATTAACAAAGTGCCAAGTGATTTAGGGCACACCAATTTCAGGCAGCAGATTTAAATGTTTTGTGTATATTCTTGAGACAGCGGATAAGAATATTTACAGTAATTTTAAAAATAATCTGTAGGTAGTATCTATCGAACATTCCTAACACCGCTTGAGGATAATACTTTGTTAAATAATGCAAAAAATATTAAATTATCACCAAACAAAATAACAAAAACCTTATAAACATGAAGTCTAATTTAAAAGTATCTGATCTACTTGCATTTCATTTTTTTTTATTTTTTTTTTATAAAACGTTGTCCCACATTAGGCTTTTGTGCGGTTACAAACATACCATTTCACGTGCACATGACACCCAGACCTGGAACAACAATTTGTGGATCGCACAAAGAGTTGTTGCGTGCAGGAATCGAACTCGTGATACGTTGCATGGCAGCCAGTTGCCCAGCCACCGCACCAACCTTGCAGTCGAATATGGATCCATTCATTAATTAAGACACTAACAATTTGATTTTTGTCTTTTAAATAAAAAAGGTTGTATGTAAATGTCGAGATACTTACGTGATAATAATCTTAATGATATTATCGTCTTGTTGATAACGTCCGAAGCTTATTATTGATAGAATTAGTGGCTACGAACGTAACTTAATAATTAATTCCATTATCGCGTTCGATGCTAAGCTGCAGCTAACATAACATTGTTAAGGAATTATCGGAGGAGCAAATAATTATATATTAAACTGTTAATCAAATTATTTGGTGTACAGTTGAGAAAATAAAGATTGATTCAGTGCAAAAACAGCATCTATTCTTACACTAACAAGTATCACTTTTGTTCAGTAATGTTTTTTTTTGTTATGGCCAGTATGTCTTCTCAAGCGATGATGCAGCCTACCTTAAGGTAGAATACTTCTGCCTACGAGCAACCTAGTCGACCAGGCAGGTTACAAAGACACTTAAGTCAATCCTCCAAGAAATTCAGACGGCGAAGAATCAACAACTCTCCTTACATTGTTATTTAGTTATAAATCGGCTCAATCATAAGAGTGATGTCAGTGCTGGCCCAGAGATTGAGGCGCTGCCCTTGCATCGGAAGTGTTTGAAATCTGCCAAATACCACACACTCTTTCCGAGTTACATATACATTTTTAGCTTATTATAACACATCTGACATGAAAGGATAACTATCGTGAGAAAACGTGGGCTTTAATTTTGTCATTATAAGTTTGAACACAAACCGCATTGAGCAAGCGTTTTAGAATGCTCAAAACTTCTCCGTGTGAGAAGAGGCCTTTGCTGAGTAGTGGGCACTTATAGGCTTATAATGTGTGATTTGAAAACGGCTTAATAGTCGACCGTCGCTGTACTGAATCATATTTTATTTTCTTACCCATTCTATCAAGTATGACAGTCTAACTTTAGCAACATCACATCACCGTAATTACTGGACCATTTAATAAATTAAATACGCCCTAAATATTATGAAATATAGAATCTACAATCGCTTGACATTAATAATCAGTATTATCTATTACTAACTATTAATCAGCAAGCCTGATTGAGGTGATGCGTTGATTAACGTATGTAATCAACAATTAGGTTTTGCTACATTGAACGATTATGAATAGATTATTATTATTAGACTAAATTTGTGGTTTTAATGGAAAACTAGAAATTTATAAAATTATACATAAATGATAATTAAAATCTCTATCTAATTCAGTGATATTATAATATTAATTCTGCTTCTCTATAATTTTAAAATCAGTATTTTTTAAGTCATTACACTCTGTGGTCATTCACAGATCATTACCAGACTAGAAGCGCTACCGTTCTCAATTCACATTTTGCATAGATCTCTGTTATCTTTGGCACATTGAACATTTCGCGTCGTGGCACAATCGGATGCAGTCGCTTTGTAATACGTTTAGATCTGTGTATCCAGCAGTTACAAACGGTGGAATAAAATTTATTTTTGGTTGCTTTTAAATTATGTATTCTTTTGTTAGTATGTTAAGAAATATTTTACTGACGGAAATTATAATCAATAAAGGCCGAGCAAACCGATTTTGTTTTAAGAACAACGTTCCTTTGTGTAGTCGAGAAAAATAATAAGAAATAAATATTCCACACCAAAATGAGGGGCTAAGATAATGAGAAAACATGATGGCTTTATAATCCTAATCTAAATTAAGGTTTTAAGTAACTGTTATTTTACTATAATGGACTATCTCTAAATGCCTTCAGGGGGTGAGACGACGGAAAGGGACAGCAATATGACATTGCAGATGGACCATATAGATAGAAAGAGACATAAAATCAAATGCACGAAAGCAAATTGGTTTTATGTCGCAAATAAAACAAAGTACTATTAGTAGTGATTAAATTTGAGTGCTGGCTTTAGGTTCCTTTTTATTGGATTAGTGTTTGGGGAAAAAGAAAGGGAATTGTAATCATAGGGAATGTGCGGGCGTCGAGGAACAAATAAGTTTTGTTGCCAAAAAATTAAAATACAAATGCTAATTTTATTATAACTTGTGACTAATGTGTCGAAGTTTTGGGAAAATATAGATTTTTTCTGTTATTCAAATTAATAAGAGATATTCTTTTTATTTTTCGTGCCGATAATTTCGACAGTTTAATAGGAACGCCATTTTGATTTCTGACGTCACAACTCGGTACATTTAACACTAAGTGGTGACGAAACAACATTCCAATTTTAAAGTTTGATTCGTAAAAAAAGGTGCATTTTTATTTCCTTAATGACGGCCAAAAATTTTCAGTTCCACACAATGTATGTACTGTCATGATCCCTATTAAATAACTGTATATAAAACGAACAATTCGAGGATTTAATTTCGCTTCTATCCTAGACTTGGTCACTATAATTATTTATTTGATTAGTTCTCAAGTTATTTTCCAACTCTTGTGCCTATAACCCTGGTCTTGCATGGCGACGATACGTAAAAGATAATCCATTTTGACCACAATTCCCTTACGCAGAAGAGGCAACGCGAAGTTGTAGAATTTATACACAAATTCTAAATAAAAAAGTCTCTAATTTAGCGTAAACCTATGAATATTGAAGACCTGCTTATTATGCTCACATCTCTTATCTCGATTCTCATGTAATTTCATCTATTGTGTATAACGTTGTATAAAGTATTTTGACAAGGCATTTTTTGTATGAATAAAAATAATGGTGTAAATTTTTTTTAAAACCAATTTCGTTTTATTTCAACCCTTGTGTTTATGAAAATGTCTAAGCCTGGTTCTGATGGAGGTTGGAGATTGCGGTAAGGAATATGCTATTCGAAGTCAAGGTCGTGGATTCGATTTCCGTGGCAGAACATAAAAAAGGCGTAAATACGTTCATTCATACCGTTTTGAAATATAAATCGGGGATAAAGTTTGGTATGTGGATGAGAAAAAGTTGTATATATTTGGTTCGGAATATTTTTGTTAGCATTATGTACTATTATCAGGATAAACCTGTTAAAATATCAGTTAATAATAAATAACAGCTTACTAATTTCTGAAATGACTAAGAAGCGGTGGCTAGGCAACCGGCTGCCGTTTAACGTGTGGCGGGTTCGATTCCCATACGGAAAAACAGTTTGTGTGAACTTAACATTTTTGTTACGGGTACGTGTATGTATGTAAAATTGTAATATGTGTGGGGTTGTTGTTCCAAATCTGAAAATGTAATTATAAAATCTAAATTATATTTTATTTATGTGATACTTCAGTAACTGTAAACGAGCATTCGGATTACCTAATGGTAAGCAATCAGCGCCACCCATAGATATCCGCAACAGCATAGGAGTTACGAGTGCATTGCCGACATTTTGTAGATTAGATTTAAAGATTGGGGGAGGGGAAGGATTGGGCCTCGGGTAATCTCACTAACAAGTACGCCTAACCAATTTATAAAAGCCTTCCAAATAAATATCAATAAGAATACTATAATCTTTTCATGTTTTTTCGAGTAATAACTAACTTGTGTTAAATTAAATTAATTGAAAATACGTAAATTTACCGATCAAAGCTCTACTAGTTTCAAAAGAGTTATTTATTTATTTTTTCCTCATGAGGTTTTCATAGTATGGAATTTGGATATAGCAAGGGTAATAAAAAATGAGACACAGTCTGCAATACCGCGGGCAAAAAGCTAACATATGCGAAAGGAAGACGAACAAATAATTGAAACTATCAAAGTCTGGAAAGCTAGTTATTAATATACTTGCGAAGAGTTAAGTCAACTTAAAATGTTTGTGTTGAAGAGTCAGTTCGCCACCGCAGTTTGACAAACTTTGATTTGAATTCGATCTCTAAACTATCAGCTTAAGGTTCTGTTTGCGACGACATTCAATTTTATTATTGTTTGCTTGATAACTTGAGTAGGAAGTGATATCTATCAAAATTTTAATGATTATTACTAAGAACTGAAATGGCAGTGGGCCGACTTTTTTACTTTATTGTTGGCGTAACGAGTTAAGAATCTAGTAATTTTATTTTCCCAGTCAAAATGAAAGAACTATCTTGACCAATGATGTTATAATGATAATAATACTGAATCCAAATTAGTTGAAAAAAAACATAAACATACATTATTCACAAAATGAAAAGCCGTATCTAAGTTACAATAAGCCGCAGAGCAGACGCAGCTCAACGTGTCGCAGATTCGATTCCCGCACGGGACAACTCTTATCCACAAATTTTAATATAGGTTGGTATGTTATGAATTTGCAGCACATCTACGACACAGGAAAAACTGCCGATGTAAGACAAAGTTGTTCAAAAGCAGAAAAAAAATCCCAGAATGGATATATCTAACCTACAAAAAATGTAGCCCCTACATTGACAAAATACCACACAATACACCCTCCATAACATTTCACCAAACCCAGAACCATGTCGCAGTCAGGCAAATCACGTTTTAAAGCACAAAATTAAGCCAGGCCCATAAATTTCATTCGAGACCCGAGAAGATTTCAAGGGATTTGTGAATTAACTTCGTATAAGGGTCCGGATAGTGGTATTATTCGGAATAAATGAGCTGTGAGTGTACGCGTCGGTAAATGCATTTGAAGTGAAGTCTGCCAACACAGGGATCGTAGAACACTGGTCGTCGATACGATACGACTCAAAGGAATTCGTCAGGTTACTTATAAAGAGGATTGCCTTTGTTTCATGTTGAATGATGTGGATAATGGGGTCTTCCTTAATATCAATAGATGTCTCTTAAATCCAATAACTTTGGGTTTTGCAGAATTGAAACGTGGAAGGAGATGCAAGAAAGAAATGGTTTATGACTCAATTTAATATTAACTTACCTAAGCGTATTGACACGTAGTTTCTCAACCCAAAGAGACAACAGTAGGTACTTAGAAATGAAACAAAATATCTTTTAGTTATGTTTATCTCTTTTTTAATCATGTCAAAAGATTGTGGTAATGCTTTACTTCAACTAGTGGTGCAAAAATTGATAAACACGTTACATAACCTTTTGTTCATTAACAGTAGCATAAGAATGAGAACAACTTCCTCAAATACAAATATTCTACTCACGCTAAACACTAACTAAACAGAAATAAAATCCAAAAATTGAATTTCAACATTGAAGAAAGAACCCTACGAAAATCAGACGACTAACCTAATTTATCCAGCTCAAACAAAAGATTTAGTCAGTGTACACGGGACGAGCGTTGCGGTCGACAACAAGCAGAGTTGCAAACTGCGCTCAACGCCGCACTGTCAAGGAGACGTGTTTATGGGACCGCAAATTTGGTGCCTCCACCTTGGACTCGTAATGTAATTCCAATATTTGTGGGCGAAAACTTTCTTGAATTATTCTCTAATGGCATTGCTGTTTGGATTAGTTTTCATGTGATAGATGAGAGTTTTGTAGGAAATAACGAAGTGTAGTTTCTTGAACAGAGACGAATCGTACATACTATATGCTTTCGGTGCTTAGGAAAATAGCTTGCGCATTATTATCATTCAAACATATTACTTCATTCAGCACCAATAAAAAGTAATGAACTAATTATCCAACAATTGGTGAAATACTGTTTAATACCGTATTAAATTTTTATGAAGATTTTCTAACACGTTGTAAAAAACCTAGTAATATTTTGATTGACTCCACTATAAACCCTTTAGATTCTGACGTCATTCGGTGATTGTCTAGTTACAAAAAATCTGTAACGCGCAGAGTCTTGTTAATATTTCTATTACTAATATTTATATTAATATTCTAGACACAGAACTTACTAATGAAAATATTCTACGGTTAAATTTGCTATGAATCTTACAATACATATACCTGCATGATACCTACAAATTAATTAAAATTCATCACATGACTGTACGTTTACATTCAGTCAAAAGAACAAGATCTTAGCCGAAATAAGTAATTAATTTAAAAAAATACAACCCTAAACTTCACTGATTTAATACTTTGCCAACCTTATAAAAGTCACAATTAAAAAATATCGCTAAATAGAATCTCGAAGCCCTCGATCTTGAACGGAACCCTTAATTTAAACACTATCAGTATTATCTAAACAATGTAATGAGACTATTTGTAATCCAGACGGTGGGACCCCTAAAATAAAATTTATTAGCTCGGCTTAATGAGATTTAGAGTGTGGAGACCCTTCGTTGCGTACTTAAGGAAGAGACCACGATAAGCTGTTTTGAAGATTTTGTATTCAATTATAGGTGAAGAAGGGGTTCGTAGAGTGATGGATGAAGTCACTGTTTATTAAGGATGTAATATATTTTAATTACTTACCTGGAAGAGGGTTAAAGGGGAAGATATGGTACAAATTGGTCGAACCACCCGTATCATAGTTGTGCTATTATTTTGATGGTGGCAATGATTAATGTGCATATAAATAACCTGCATTGTACCTACTGTATGAATATCCAACAGTTATTAAAAAGAGCAAAATAAAATGCTACGAAATAATATACATATCTATCAATTCAGTTCAACGACAGATTGTACAGGACTCCTGCGAAAATTTTTATTTGAAGCATTGTTTGAAGATTCCTGTAAATTTTACTTTAAAAAACTAGAGAATATAATTCAATATGATACAAAATACGAATAATATTGTCTGCCTCAAACGTAGTTGAAAAAATCCCATTTGAACAGTGAACCCCAGCGACAAAGTTTCCAACACTCACCATGCTTTCTCTTAAAAGTTCAACGGTTCGCTACGAGATGGCGCTAACAGTACAAAGAGAAAAGTAAAAGAAATTATTCAAGCAAACGACTGACAAATGATGTTTAATTTGTAAACAGATGTCTCCAGTATTTTCACGGGCCAATGGGTCTGACTAAATGGTTGGGCAAGATTTATTGGTGTGAACATTTGTTGAGTTTCGAATGCTTTGAGAATTATTTTTGTAAGTAAATCTTAAGATGCTAATTGGTATTAAAGCGTAATATTGCATCGAATGTCAATTATTATTGTCTTTTAACTCACATATATTACAACTACGTCTAATTATTCATCATGAAACTTGGCTATACTCGTACAATAATGTAGATCAGATGACCACACAATATTATGGTACCATCGAGATGAATGAAAAAAAATGAGAAATTATCGGATTGGAAGGTGACTGATAGAACCTTGAACTGCCTAATATTAAACTTATCGAAATTTCAATATTTTTTTGTGTTATTTATTTTTTTATTAAGTTATAATATTATAAAAGTTACCTAAATTAAACTTTTTTAAAGATATGTACAGTATAGGTGATGAGAAAAGTTTCAAAGCAGTATCAAAGCTATACTTTGCATCGATTGTGTGACTGTGTTTTACGTGTATATTTTTACAAAAACAAAAAAGATCGCATACACACAACAATACATCCAGACGCAGAACAACTCACGAACTAATTTGTCAAATCACGAATAGCCGTTCTGTGTGGCTATCAAGTCTGCTACACTTTGAACAATAGGTTCTGTCTCCCAGTCTCTATGTTGTGTGTTGTAAACATACAAGAAACTAGTTATTGCAGAATCTAATAAAAACAAACAGTGCAGATCAAATCAAAATTAACGGAACACAAAATGTATAGCTGAGTGTTTGAGCGCACAATCAAGATATGCGGGAAACTGGATGCGAACACAGTTGAGCGGTTCGCTTTTAGTGATGGGGTAACTATTAGCTATCGATGTCGATAACAATATCAAAAGCCCACGATAGTTGATTGCTGTATAATAAATGTCTTTTTCGTATTTGGTGTTTATTACTTCAAATAAATAGTGCTTTACTATTGTTAGATGTGTTTTTATTAGGTATCTATTTTAAAAATTACTATCAGAGAAAACCAAATAGGCATTGATTAATATAAAATATACTATTATTTTAAAGGTATTCCGTATCAATAAAATTGTTGATTAAGCTTAAAGACTCTATACAGCCTACTACAAATGCGTTTTTCAATTTTAATAGATAATTAAATAATATTCACAAAAATGTATCCTTAAAGAATATTAGGGACATGGTTAACGTAGTATAAATATTCACGTTTGGACCTACTTGATTTGAATATGTAGTTAACACTTGACATCTTCACTGGCTAATCAAATGATTACAGGATTCCACATGTCAACAGCGTAAAGCGTAAATAATCAAATTGATACTTGATTAATAATCGACAATCCAGAGGTGCAGCACTAATCAGGGAATCTACGCCAAACGCCTCTGCGGAGACCTACCACATTAAACTTGCATTCTAACTCAACCTTAATACTGAGTAGTGAAGGGTGAGTTCTGAATGTTTTCTTTATTGTTAACTTTGGAAAATCAGTCGTATAGAGGAGACAAGTGAAGTAGATTTGGGTTGGCGAGCGTTTTGGTGACTTCAGATCTGTATATAAAATCATAAAATAGGTACCTAAGATTAACGTGGCTTTTTAAGTACATTTTCAATTTAATGCTACACATTGATTTTCTTAGCATTTTAGAATAATTTATTGATAGATAATCGAGTGAATACCTGGGACTTATTTCATATACAGGAATGAATATAAAGATTTATTCAAAACAAATATTGTAACTAGGCGATCAGTATATAAATAGCTTAATTAAAAATCATATCATTAAGTATACATAACAGTACATATAGTGAATCCCTTTGGATAGCATCAAAAATAAATGGGCAGATTGTACATAGACTATAATGTCTGATAATGAACAACTCATACCAGATTAACTAAAAATCGCGGGTTACTCACGTGTAAATATTGAGAAACTACTAGTTTCGAACCACAGAGGCTGCGCGACGTCGCCGCGTCCGCGCACGCTGCTCATGAGGAAGAACCCCTCTATGGTTCGAAACTAGTCGAGCTTTTCTCAATATTTACACGTGAGTAACCCGCGATTTTCAGTTAATTTAGTATGTCTCACGATAGTTATTATAAAAACAACTCATACCAGCTTATCTCCTCAAAAAAAAAAATAGCAACAATAAGTAAAAAGTGTGATAAAATACTTTCAAAGAAGTTGCTGTATAGCTAGCTATATTATGTAATAGTTACAAAATCCACACTAATTTACTAACAAAAACATAACATTCAGTGTGTTTCGGTAATAGCATCAATTTGTGCGATGCTCTTCCCAACCGTTTATTGCTCGCCTTTATTTTGATAAGCCTGCCTCCGGGGGAAGTTGATACTTATTGCTATATACACATGTATAAGTATTGCGTGAAGATGGTTTTGTGTCTGTGTTATATATATATATATTATATTTGGATTTGGATAGAAGAATTGTTTTGAATAGAAAAAAATGACAACCCTACCTTAGCTTAGGTTCTTTTAGAAGTGTATAGTGACCGTTGTGGTCTTTATGGACGAGAAAATCTTTCGAATAATATTTTTATGAAGGACAAATTTTATTCGCCGTGATTTAGCTAAAATATACAGTTCAACTTAATAATGATGAAACAATGAAGCAATGATACAATGAATTTATTTTTATTTTTGATGAGTGCGCGTAGCAACTTGCTACGCCTGCTACGTGTTCGTAGCGCAATACAAAGACAATAAGAAGATGTTTGTAAATACTATTTACGTTTCAATTCGCCCAACCAAATAGTGAATTATTTCAAAGATTTCTGTTTCTATTTTTTTCAGTTCTGAATCTCCAGCATAGAATTACCAACCTAATTAGTATGAAGCAAAGTTACTTAAAGAAGCTTCCTCATTTACAGGAGAACACATCATGGATACATAATCATCTAAAACACAATTTAGAATCTTTAGATACACAACAAAAATAAGTTAAAGCAAACAAAATTAAATCGTCAAGATACAATTTAAATTAGTCGGGCTCAAAAGAAATGCTTGAGCTTAGAAATACTGTTAGAAAAGATACAAGTATACAATCATCTCCCGAAGAACTGGAACCAATATTGTATTTGTAGGTCATCCTAGCAATTGGTGCATATTTTGCTAAATTGATGCGGCAGCGAGTAACATTTATAATATCTTGGGGTATTATTTTGTAGTTTTTTCTTTATGATAAATATTTTAAATGAACATAACGAACAATTTTATTTTCAAAGTCACAATACACTGTCACATCGAGTAACTGTGTTTGCAAATCATTTAAATATTTGTTCCGTACAGCTTACACGGTTTCCACGAAACGTATTGTGGAATACAGATCCCTGCTGGGTTCCATCTTCCATTTATTTACGTTTGTACAAAGTTTCTTCAATAGGAAATTTTTGTTCAGTACTCTCGGTGATCGAGTGTTTAAGTGGCCCGGAGGTTAAGACGCCCACTTCTCATGCAAGATGAGATAGGTTCCTAACCTGGCAAGTACTTAAGTTTCTAAGTTCATTAAGACACCACAGAAATACGGTGAAGGAAACCATCGTCAAACTTGAACTTATGATTTCTTATGAAATCGCCAATCTGCCTTGACCCAGCGTGATGATTACATCACGCTTCGCATTCAAACCTTCATCGTGTGAGAAGAGGCCTTTTGCTCAGCAATGGGCACTTATAAGCTGACGTCCCTCTACCGATGCCTTATGGAAATCGAATTGAACAAAGAGTCACGTTAACATCCAACTATTACCAACATATTAGTCGTGTTGAAATTCTAGAAATTTCCATAAACTAAATTGTCAGAGGCCAGGCTATAAAGAGCCTACCTAAGTCTCTTTGACCCAAAGGCATTAAAAAGGGATGTTATTCGACCGATAAAAGAGAATCAAAATTATGCTAACACAATAGGCTTTGTCTGAGGTCTGTCTGTTTGTTTGAATATAACTGAGAAGGAAAAACGTGAAAAGTGGAAAATGTATGCGTATATCGTTTTTCTAAATGTTTGTGTATATCATCCCTTATAGGTAACTAATAAAATGTATAGTGTCATATTTTTAATATTTAGCTATTTGTCAAGTGTGAGAGAGCCATGAATAAGTACATATGTGCTGGCTTAATCAGTCAGAGTGATACAACAGGTTTACAGAAAAATGGCATTAAACACCTTTTGGGATTTCTTTTGCCGTGTTAATGAGGTTAACGGATCCAGACTCATTGTACTACCAGGTGTTGTAGCTTACTACCAAATGAACAGTACAGGTGATCAATCCTATTTCATAAAAATTAAACAATAAATGTAGCCATCTTAAAACCGAACTTTATATATAAACTAGACAAAAAGACACTTCGAAACTAGTAAAGACAATTCAAACGATCAACGAGGGCAAAAATATTTTGCTAACACAATCCTCCACTAGATAACGACCGCATCAAAATATAAACACCAAAAAGGTCTCCTCGCACTCTTTTCAGTCTGCAGTTACAAATTCGGTTTACCTCGAGCCAACCCGAGCGCAAAGACTAAACATGATAGTCGGCCACTTGTGCACAGGCCGACCCAAACGACCAATATCAATGTTAGGGTACTGAATACAGAACGAGCCATTATTCCCACAAAATGCTCGAATGTTTAGACAATTTGCCTGTTTACTTTTATGTCTCGATTGTGTGCTCGTATTATTTAATCGTTGTGCTGAACGAATATAGGGTTGGGTGAGTTGGGTTAGTGGGTTACTAAATTTAAATGTGTGTTTAAGTAACTTCGTGTTTTTGTTCAGAAAATATTATTATGATTGTTTAATTTTCTTTATGGATTTTAATATGACAGTCTTTAGCCTTTTGTAATACTCACCTTATTGCAGTATTTATAATAAATATGGTCAAAAATTATCCATTGTTTAAGTATATACAGTAATAAGTACTATATAATCCCGGGCGCACGGCGCGCAGTATTCCGCGCGTACTTCAAAACCTGTAGAACACCACAGATATGGCCCAATAGAGCCAATATTCTTCCGAAGTTGTGGGACAATCACAGTTGCGTAGCAGGAGGAAGAACAGGAACAAATCGGCCAAGAGCGTGTTTGGCTCACGGACGTAAAGGTACTAAAGTAAATCCGTTTACTGTATGGAATTCTTAAACACTTATTAAATGTTGTTATATTGGCAACCGAAATATATCTTTTATCTAAATTTTGAAGTCTATTTAAAAACAAGTACAATCTGCTGACATGAAAATAGCTATCTATTGTATTTGATATGGACGGATAATAGTTCAGTTTAAATATTTGTTCCCGTTTTTACTATTTAGTATCTCCAAAACCTCCTTATCACCCCCATATACATATATATTATTGTAACCGGCAACACTCTTGCAAATCCTCTAGTGTTACGGTTGTCTATGGGCGGTACCGAGTGCTTGCCACTAGGTATCAGTAGTAGGCGTATCACATAAAAAAAGTTTCAAATAACTCCTTGTATTCGTTAGCGAAAAACTTTATATTCCCGGGCACCCTCGTAAAATACTGGACTCCAATAATCTCTATTTATTAAAGTTACCAGGGGAGCACAGTTGACCATAAGTTTGAAGATAACTGACTAACGAGATAACTTTCTTACGATGTGATGTCTGATATACATTCAGTCAACAAAGTATCGGGAATGAATGTTTTTTTTTGGTTCCAAATACGAATTTTAATTTTTTTTGTTGTTGTTAGATTGGCATAACTGTTTTCCATTTTGGCGCGGAATTTGAGTTGCATCTGTTATTTATATTAAAAACAGTGCTGTTTTTAGTTTTATAATATCTAGTGTGTATTGCGAATTTCATAATGGACAAAAACATCGAACAAAGAGTTTGTCTTAAATTTTGCATCGCCAATGAAATTTCGTGTTCGGAGGCACTCAAAATGTTACAGAAGGCTTACGGTGAATCGACTTTATCAAAAACACGTGCTTATGAGTGGTACAAAGCGTTCAAAAGCGGTCGAGATGTGATGGAAGATTTGCCTCGTTCTGGTAGGCCATCAACGTCTGCAACTGACAACATCGCAAAAGTGAAGGAAATAGTGACTGAAAATCCTCATTCAAGTTTGAGAGAGATGGCCGCCGAACTTTCTGTATCTCACGAGTCGATCCGTACCATTTTAACAAATAATTTGGGTATGAAACGTGTTGACGCTCGGCTAGTCCCAAAAGACCTGAATTTTCTTCAAAAACTAAATCGCATGAAAGTCGCTCAGGACATGCTAGAACGAGTCAATACCGACCCAACATTCATGAAACGCATTGTTACTGGTGACGAGACGTGGGTTTACGAGTTTGACATGCAAACTAGTCAACAAGCTTCGGAATGGCGCCTTCCAACTGAACTAAAACCGAAAAAACCACGTCAAAGTCGATCAAAAGTCAAAGTCATGTTGACTGTTTTCTTTAACTATCGCGGTGTTGTGCACTCAGAATTCTTGCCCGAAGGTCAAACGGTAAATAAAGAATATTATTTGAGCGTTATGCGGCGTTTAAGAGAACAAATTCGACGAAAAAGGCCAGAAATGTGGAAAGAAAAATCTTGGATTTTGCATCACGATAATGCGCCTTCGCACAAGGCCATCATTGTAAACGATTTTTTGTCCAAACACTCAACAAACACCATCGAGCAGCCACCATATTCACCAGATATGGCTCCAGCCGACTTCTTTCTTTTTCCCACACTCAAATTACCCCTTCGTGGCACCCGTTTTCAATCGTTAGAAGACATAAAGGAGAATTAGCGGCGAGCACTGAACTCAATTCCGGAAACAGCGTTTAAAAAAAGTTTCGATGATTGGATTATTCGTTGGCGTAAGTGTATCGTTTCTGAAGGAGCATACTTTGAAGGTGATAAAATAAATTTAGATGAATAACAAACATTTTGTGTATTATTGACTTTTTCCCGGTACTTTCTTGACAGAGTAGTACACTAATCTGTAGGGCGAGGTACTGATGTCGAAAAGAAACTGGAGACGGAAAATTGCTGTGTTCCAAGATTTCCAGGTATCAAGCCGCAACGATATTATTAACTCCCTTGTATTCTACAAATTCATTGATGTTGATAGTTAACCATCGGGTCATGCATACTATGCTTGTTTGCCAGACTTTCCTGTAAAAAGATACAGAATAAAATAAATGTTTTCTTAAAAACTACAATACCTATTTTCTCTTACAAAACTAATAAATACTCGACATGAAAACGGGTGATAAATAAATATTACAGTGATACGCATTTTGTTTTATACATTTGTATTGTATGTTTACTCTTACACAAAATGATGAGTTATTTAACATTATAAATTTCACATACACACACTATTGAACGCTTAATTTCTCGTTACACACGACCATTATGTCGAATTAGAAAATATCTATGAATATAATTTAGACTGTCATTTGGTTGGCATTTTCGCCTTTGAGCGGATAAATACCACATCCATATTTGTCCACATTAATGTCGAATCAAACAAGTTGAACGAAACATCGTCCCGGATACAGAGTTAATTAGGAAATAAATGGAATACGTGAGACTTTTGGGATGTGTAAGTTTCTATCTAGTTTATATAGTTCTGGTTATTAGCAGTTACTTTGATGAGGTGACAACATGATATTTTTCGTTACAACACGTGTTTGGAAATTACGGACGCATTATGTGAAAATAATTTCCATAGATTTTTGATGTATCATGTTATTGTAAATGTACTGATCTGGATGTTACTACAGGCTTATATTTAGCAATAGGCGTGTGGCTTACAATTATGAAGATGATTTCATTGACAAAGAGGTACATATAAAAATTCACTAACTATGTGGCGACTAACGCAGAAGATACACCAAGAAAAAATGGTTATGATGTCACAAGTTTTACATTACACAACGTCAAACAACTTTCACATCGATTAAAATGGATAATATCAATAAAAATAGGTCTTTACCTATGAAGTTGCCGTTCTGCAGTGCTGGCCATTTCAAATCAAAATAGTTTTTGTTAGGCTAAGGCTAATTAATTTTGTTTTAAAAACATGGGATTTATTTTCCAAAAGTAGTCATTTGTTTATTGATTAGTGTTACATTTTCATCGCATTTCACATCAAAAAAATCGTTTAAATTTTTTAATGCAAAACGGCAATTTCATAGGTGATCATCATCACCTATTATGATCAACGTCCAACTGTGAGCCAGTAGCCCGCCAGACTTTAAAACCTGGCAAGGTCAGAGGATCCTCTCCTTTCTTAACTTAGGCAACTTTACTATAACTTTAGTTTGTTAAAATACTTATGTTTACGTAGGAATCCTCCCTCAAACTGTGAGGTAAAAATAAGTATTACAATATATATGTACATCATGCTGAATACAGTAAAACAAATCATTCAGACAGAAGTATATAAAAGAAAACAATAATGCACTCTAGACATTCAGGAACTTAATTTGCACAACAGTTTCTGAGAAGAAACTTCCTTTATAGTAATATGAAGTTTATACCCAACGATACGATTGCCACACTACTTTGTTTTAAAATTAGAATACTTTATAAATAACAAATTCTTAATTTTGAAACATTTGCTACAATTTTAAATTAATCACAAAATAATATTTTAGTTAATTCTAACATACAGTATCGTAAACGCTATTTACATACGTGTGTAAATAGATACACACCTAAAAGGGATTTATTTTATTTGAAAATGGAATCATAATTTGAAAAAGATTATTTGTTGGTAATCCATTCGTGGAAAACAATATTTTGTATATTTATTTTTCATTCTATTAAATACATATTTAGTATTTTTATATTTTCAATAGAATATTAGTAATAGAATTCAGATCCGTATCTAAATTGACTATCTAAAATTTAACGCTCGAGAAAAGAAAAAATCGTTGAAGAATTAATCGTGCCTTATCAATGACAGAAAGTGATATCCATATTTGATAATGATTGTGTTTCGTCATGAAGTTACCGGAGGCCCAATCTTCTCCCCCATTACCGATTCCCAATCCCAAAACCACGATACCAAAATCCAAATCCCCAAAAATTACTTACTTATAATTTCTATAGATTTGTAAGTGTTCATTAGTGGCGCTGATTATTTAGTCAGTAGGAGAACTGTCAGGTTGTTTGCCGACCTATTAAAAAACAATTGACTGAGGCTTTATTCAAGCCAAGTTCTAATAGGATGGAGTTTAACGATTTGTCGTGGAGTATAAAATGCCTTGAAGACGCAGCTGCGGTTAGAACGGTGTAATAGTGCGAGATGCCAACAAAAGAGAAATACAAAAACACACCTATAGGTATGCCGTTCAATACCTGTGTCTTTCTTTGAAAAAAAAAAAGGGTGTTGTAATTTCTGCTGTTAAAGATAAAGCAATTTAAAATTAATAAAAATTAGTGTTAAAATTCTAATAAAGCAATACCGGTACTATTTGTAAAATAACTACATATTATATCATTCAGATACTTGATATGAATAATTTATAATGAATTATTTGCTATGTATTCTTAGTACCTATAATTGGAGTGCAATCAGGGAGGCCTATGTCCAACAGTGGACGATATCAGGCTGATGATGATATTTTTTACTATGGAAACATTTTCAGGACAGATAAAAATAATAATGAGCAGTTTTAATAAGTCATAAGTGCAAAACAATACATATCTAGAATGCAAGCTGTCAATAAGCAAAACGAAATCTTATAATCTTTAAGTTAAAGACAGATTTTCATTAGCAAAACAAAGTTCATTAAATATGCATAGTCCTCATCCGTTCTGTGAAATACGCGTAAGATTTAATCATCGCTTATTAACTTTTCTCGTGTTAATTACAAATCCAAAGGGCGACTACTGCAGTCGTAGTTAAACTGTATAGTCAAGTTAACTGGAAGTTATACCGGGAGTATGGTGCAAGGTGTTGGAGGTAGCGATACATTGAAATAATCTATACTAATATATATGAATGCTAACATAAATAGGTACAATTTGTAAGTTTGTATGTAGGGGATAGTCGTTGGAACCGCTGGTCGGATTGCCAAAATTCTTTCACTGATAGATAGCCACAATGTTCCTGAGTGCTATAAAACATCACGCTAAGATCAAATGGAGCTGAGCAGCGGGTGAAACCGCGCGAGAGTAGCTAGTATATTATATAAATCATACTAAGATTTTGATCATTAAAACTTATTTTACCTTATTTTACCTATTGTAACATTATGGAATGCAATAAACATTTGAATTTGAATTTAAACTTACTTTAGGCAATGGTATACTCGACTGATATTGTAGGTACATGCTCAACAATGTACCACATATAATCTCGGAAGTGTTAAAGCGTCAATCTTCCGGACGAGAAAGAGGGATGGAGCTATACACCTTTTATAGCTCCATCCCTCTTTTTCGTAGCAGGCCGTTTCTCGTAAACCGTAGGCTCTCTGGACGGTTTTAGTTAGTAACGGCCTTATTAAAAAACAAGGTTTTACTTTAGTCTAGGACTAAACCATTGAGCCAGTCTTTGTATTGCGAATTGAAGGTAGATGACAATTAGATTCAAAATTCAAAACCCGACTCAATGGTTTAAACCTGGACTAAAGATAAACCTTGTTTTGTAATAAGGGAGTAAAAGTCTGATCGCCTCACCTAGGACGCGACAAGAGGTGGGATGATTCTCGTCCCTTCAAAAAATGCGAACTATGTACTTTAAACCACTTACTTTTAAAATCATATCTCTTGAACAATGAGATAAGATTGTTTTGGTTAATATGCAACGTACACCTACTAGATGGCGTTATGATAAAATTTTTTGTACGTTGAATCCGAAACGATACCACTATGGAGCGGCCTGACAATAGTCGTGTTGACCGCCAAAAAACTCGTTCATGTTCTATTAAGACACTTCTCAATCTGTATCTAAATACAATAACCTGTGACCGTGCATTAACTGTGTTATTGAGTTTCTTGTTTAACCGAGTTCTCTTTTTTCTGTGGTGTTAGGCGGCAAACAAAAAACTTACTAAATGAAAAGCATTCGGCGCCGTCTATAAACATTAGCAACAACAAAGGAATTACAAGTACGTTGTAGCCTTTTAACGGATATTTAGAAATTTAAATTTGTTGAAATTGGGGATCGGGAAAGGTGATGGTGGACTTTTGATCCGTCGGTTACCTCACACAAAAGAGGAAATACCACAACGCAAGCATTGTCTTGCACCACTTTTTTAAGGCACTGGTTGAGACTGTCCATTCGGGCCGAAAAACGGCTTTGTCACATTTAAATAAAACAAAATAATATCATTTCAAATTCAAGAGAAAAAGAATAGCACGTCTTACGCCCAATCAAATGCTGATAGAGTAATCCAATGCACGTTCGTTTCTTGAATATTTTATCTTTTATCGCAGTTTTCTATCACTTATGCGGCCTGCAAAACCGTTGGGTGAGAGCAGCCATTAACTCTGTTATGGGATGGGTAAACGAATTTTTTTTCTTGTTCCTGTACTAGCCACTAAGCGGGTGCTGGTGGTCGTTTTTTCAAAACAGTTAATAGCCTTCTGGATAGTAAAGGTTTTTTTAAAGCTATCATGCTAAATTTTTATGCCGTTAAATGTTACGTGTTTGCAAATATTTTTAGCTTTTTCAATTGCTTCTGATGTAATGACGTTTGAATAATAACAAAATATAAAGGACATGGCCAAAAAAGTACATTCTACGTACACGAACAAAATTAATACACTGTAAAATACAAATATAAATATGAATTATTACGTAGTTTTTAGCCTCTCCAGACCTGACAATTATTATTAAAACAATGTAAAAGTAATGCAACAAAATCAAGTTCGTTTGTCAAGTTTCGCCATAATAGTCCATAGAGAGAGATAAATAAAAAGACGTTCCAATTCCAAACCACGTGTCTTAAACTACACTCGTAGAAAACGTGTGATATGATCGACAAATGCATTACACTAGGAACATTTTATTCATACGAAACTGTATTCATTGGTTTTAGTTGCATTTTAAAATATACTCATATTATAATAATGTTATGTTTTATTATTATCCAATTCACCAAAAAAAAAAACTTAAACGAAACGGAACGTGTTTGGCACTTTTGACAGCGTGTTTTTGTTAACCTTGCTAATAATACTGGGGTAACTGTTTTGCGTTTTGGATTTGTTTTGTGGATTACGATGAGGTGCATCAACTGCGGAATAGGCGTACAAAGGCTGCAGAGGCGCCTTATATCCTCGCTTTCTGCACACCATCAAACAAAACTTTCACGTTGGTTAACCAGCTCAAACCCAGGTATGAAGTCGGAATATATAATACTTAGTCTGTTTTTTTTATGTTTTATCATGGTATGCGATTTTAAATAGTGCATCTTTTTTTTAGTTGCCTCTGGGGACATTCATTTGTCAACCACGCTTCTTATTATTGAATACTGAGGCTGGTGAACATGAGAACTACTGGGGCATAACATGGCTTGCCTTGGTTGTGGAAAATCGGTTCGAAAAATAAGACACCATAATGTCAGTATGGACTCTCTATTGCTAGCTGACCTAATATCGCAAAATACTATTAATGTGGTAAGCATTTTGTTTTTTATTCATTGTTTTATATATGTACTTGTATTTATCTATATTAATCTATAAAAAAAAGTACTCATAGTAGGTATGTGTGATTAAAATATCTATCTTTATGTATTTTCCATATTTGCACTTCTTTAAAATAGGTAACATAATACTTCTCACTGTACAATAACATAAAACTTGAAAACATGTGTTTATTCTAACTGGGGTTTATTTTCAGACCTCAAGAAGCAACTATATTTGTTATGTGTGCTGTATGCGGGCAAATAGACAGACAGTGCAGGACTTATCACGAAACTTGCAGGAATTGGGTTCGGACAACAATGCAGTAGCCCCTTATATTCAATTGGTTAGCCCACCAGAGCCACCACCATTACCACCTGTTTTAAGCAGGCCGCTTCAAATGGAAAGTACTACCATATTATTACCCAATTATACAGAACATATATTAAAGAAACGTACATTCCATACACAAACATAATAAAATACACTTTATAATAAATAATAAAAGTGAATTAGGTATTACGTAGTTTTATTTTATTTATTCTCCTTAATAAATAAATCATTATTCTTTATACATATTATTTTGTTTTATTTTATAAATAAATAAATAAATAATTAAAACGCCATGGTTTTTAAAAGCAAAATCTTATTTCGTGCACTTATGGCCAGTAATCTGACTAAAGGTTTAGTGAAACTATTTTCGTCTTGTTTGTTATAATTACGAGTTCTTCATGTGTTTTATTTTTTGCAATTTAATTTAATAATATTCACGAATGTAAACACCAAAAATCATTGATGTACATTGAATTCAATAACTATGCAAACGCCCATACAAAAGTTGGCCATGTCCTTTATGATTTGAATGAGTACCTTATCAAAGTTGCAATGTTTAGGCAACATCGATTCAATAATTAAAATGGTATTTTCCATTTATTTATATAGTTCTTTTGTCAAAAACTATGGTACTTACTATACATAATACGATAGGCATTTTACTTTTAATCTCTATAAGACTCACTAAGTGTCCTAATTTTTTTAGGCAGGTCCAAGCACAAATAATTCAAAGGTCAACGAAATTATTATTATTAGCAAACTCAAACTTAATTTGCCCCAGAAATGTAAGAAGCACGATTTTTCTGTATTCGGTTTTCTTGTACAACCTCAACGAGATAGTTTCTCGGAGCAAGTTGTAACGTTGACGAGGTTATCAACGAACAAACTGGTAACTGTTGCCTGCATGTTTCGTGAACGTTCGTTGAGAGATTGTTAAAAGTTTTCCTTCACTGTAGTGTATGGTGGTTGTGACGTACAGTTGTTGAAGATTTGTAAGGAAATTGTTGTTTTTTTCTTCTTGTAACTCATAATTAATAATGAGTTGGTAAACATTCTTAAGTTCTAAATGTTATATTACTTTTTTAAAGGTCCCAATGAAAAGAAAAACTGTTTGTGGCTTTGTAATTATGAAACAGCCAATGACGAAATAGTTTTACCAATACTAATTTATCAATAGTTTTTGGTGTTTATTACAACACTGGAAATTAAATCTTAGTGGATGTTTTTTTAGAACATAAATATTTGAAACCATAAGTCGGGACGCCACAGATTGCAGAAAAAAAGTCTATAATACACAAAAATACGGTCTAGAATTAAGGCGAACAATTATGCTTTGGAAAAGTTTTATGTTATATTTTTATTTTGAGTATCGACAAGTACTATTGCGGCATTAACTTGTTTAGATCACCCAGTGAAATTATAAAAGATTATTATTTTAATTACGGCATATACAGCGCTTTTTTACATTATATCTATACTATCTATATTACTATACTAATATTATAAATGCGAAAGTAACTCTGTTTGTCTGTCTGTCATTTCTTCACGTTTAAACTACTGAACCAATTTCTGTGAAATTTGGTACAGACATAGTTTGGAACTCCAAAAAGGACAGTTGATTTTTGGTATGGAGTTTTTATACCAAAAATCTGCAGGAAGTCACTATTACACGTGAACGGAGTCGAGGGTAAAAGATAGTGTATGTATAAATTTCCTATCTGACGACACTACACTCTACCCTTTTTTACTATGCTATTCTATATTTCTTTTATTTAATGGTTGTTCATTTGATACGCCAATATGTCACACCCCTGAAGCACTGTGATAAAATCTCTGCGGAACGGTCAGCCGGAAATACGTAAATCCTGCCACTGTTCTTTCAGTCGAGCCGAGAGAAGTTAAAACTGTCTTCGTTCTGCGAGTTCTGTTAATGACGGTGTTTCCTGCTTGACAGATTTAACGGTTGAATTTATAATAACAATCTGTTGTCTTTATTTTGTTGCGTTGTAAAATATTATGAGTTTCAGAATTAATTACGAATGCATCAATTTAGTTTAATAATTGGTGAGAATGGGTTTAGAATGTTGAGAAAATCATGATCATCAACGTGTGATAAAGGTGATTTCTCTAAGACTTGTGTTTAAAGGTTACTCTTCACATGATTAATACTGACAACACAGTTGACGCAGTGGTTGTACAATCGGCTGCCTTGCAACGTCTTAATTTGAACTAAGAAGTATTCGTGTGAGCGAGAGAGAGAGAGAGAGAGTGAGTAAGAGAGAACGAGAGCATCCAAGAGTGGGGCAGCGTTTTAATAACTTTCTAGTGGAACTACAGATATTTGTAATTATATGTCTCTATGTGGATAACGTTGTGCACTATAACATTAGTATGTTTTGATGCCCTTTATATTATAATATAGTCAAAGTCAAATCATTTATTTAAAATACACCACATTAGGCACTTTTGAACGTCAAACAGAAAATAAATATCAAAAGTTAAATGTGTGTCTGTCGGTCTGTCCTATACTGAAACAATTTGCACGTTCCAAAGTGTAGATTCCAATGAAGAAAAACGAGCAAGAAACTTTTTTCAATCAATTTCACAATTCATTTTTGTTACATCATCTACTCTATACATATATTTTCTATTATTAATAACAACTTTTCAAAGCTACTCAGCAAAGGTAAACTTAAACTGTCCACATTTTACTCTAAGGTAAAATAAAGCTGAAAAGTTTAGTGTGCATTAAATAGACGCTTTAAACTCTTTATAACGTGTAACTGGAGACCCCAATAGCATTTTATGGTTGAAAATAGACCCTGTGTGGTCCCACAAGTGTCATAGCATCTTATACGGTGATGTTTCAAGTGCACTCAGAGACTTTAGTGTAATGTTAGGCAAGTTTTAATTAAATAAAACTTTTATAGGAACTCAGAATAGAAACAAGGTACTTATCAGAAATATACTTTATTGATTACTAACAAAATAACAGGTAACTTCAGTTTACATTAGCAGTTTATACAATTTTAAAAGAAGAAGGCTAGGCATTGTAACAGTTGGCTCAGAACGAGTTAATTAGTGACAAAATTCTAAATTAAATTGAATAATACGGAGAGCCTATGGTATCGAAATTATTGACCATTAATAATCAGCGAGAATATACGCGGAAGCTTTCTCACCAATCATCGTAACTGCAGCGTTTATGTTACCACTAACTTCAGTAGGCATAACACTAGCATCAGCAACTCGCAGGCCACTCACGCCCTTAACTTTAAGTGTGCTGTCCACAACTGATCCCATAGCACAAGTACCTGCATAATGCCACATAGTAGAAGACATTCCCAAAGCGTAACATTTCCAGAACTCAGTACCTGTTTTACCAGTGCATAGTCCAGTATCGACGAGCGCTGCATCAACGCTTTTAAAGTATGTTGTATTTAATACTCCTGCAAAATCTTCCAAGCATTCAACCATCAAGTCCAAATCACTACTGTCACTGTACATACCAGTGTATACTAATGGATCTACTGAGATATCAGTACTTGCAAGGCTCACATTACCACGTGAGTTTGGCATCATCAAATTATGTACTACGAATAGTACAGATCTACCGACATTACCTTCGTAGAATTTGTTACATATATCGTTGGAGTATTTAAAAACGTTAGTGCAAAGTTGCATCATAGCGCCTGAGTCGTGAGGGAAAACAAGGTTGATAGTCTGGTAATCTGGGTAAGTCTGAGATGAATCTACAGCCGCATAGAACGTGGTAGTTGGTACGGGGAATACGTATGGGTTGGCTGCTGGAGTAGCTTCAGTGCTAGCTTCCATCTGAATTAAGAGTACAGCTGATGGATGGTCCATTAGGTTTTGACCAACAGGTAAATCAGCTACAACTGGAATGTCAAGTGATTCTAGATGTGATTTAGGTCCAATACCAGATAACATCAACAACTGAGGAGAGTGTATCGCACCAGCAGATACAATCACTTCATTGTTTGCATACAATACGAGAGATTCACCACTAGACGTATTGACTTGAACACCAGTAGCAGTGGTACCATCGAACAAAATTTTGTGTACTTTAGTAGATAGTGCAACACATAGATTGTCAAAAGATTTAGCTCGTGCCAAGTAAGAAAGCGCGTTACTTTGACGTAAATTGTCAGCAATAGTGTACAAAGGGTCGGTAGCACCAATTGATGACGTACGAGATGTTGTATCATCAACAGTTGGGACTCCAAGTTCTGCAAATGCTTCTAAGTATTTAGCAGTTGTAGATGAAGGTTCTCTTGCAATTTTAATCATACCATCAGTACCATGGAGGTCAGCGAAGGATGATGCAAGCAAATCGACGTCAGTCAAATTTTCTAATTTCTGGAAGAATGGTAGAACATTTTCGTAGTTCCAGGAATCATCTCCTAGAATGGAAGCCCACTGGTTGTAATCATGAGGATCTCCTTGTACGTGTATCATATGGTTGAGGTTACTGCTACCACCAAGCATTTTCCCCTGGGTTAGACTAATAATTTGGTCTTGCAGATTCTGGGTAGTATACCCATCATTTACAGATGATGTATCATAGTCAACCGAAGTTTTTGGTATCGGCGTGAACAGTAACGGTAACTGTAAAAATAGAAATATAAATTAGTAAGTATACCATCTTAATATACATAATTATGTTAGAACCTGAATGGTGAACAAACTTACTTCAGTTTCGAAAGGTGGATACGAGCCTTCTTCGATTAACAGGACTTTGTGTTTGGTGTTAGCTGAGAGACGGTAAGCGAGTACTGATCCAGCGCTGCCACCGCCAACAACAATGAAGTCGTATGAAGAAGCATCTGTGGATGGATAAAATATTACTCTCTATCATCCAAAGGTGTCGAAAAAACAGGTATGCTTGTTGGGAACCCCTTTTATACGAGTAAATTTACTATTAAACCAAAATTCCCAATAATACGATACTTGAGAAAAAAATAATAGACTTGAAGTAAGCGAATATTTAATTGATCAATAAAGCTAGTCACATCATGTCATCAGTCATCATCAGCCTATAATAAGTACCCACTGCTGAGCAAAAGCTTCTCCCACGGAGAAGGTTTGAGCATTAATCACGACTCTTGCTGGCGATTTCAAACTCATAATTAAAAATTATAAGTCCAGGTTTTTTCAGTTTGTATCAGTGGTGTCTAAAATATCATAGAAAAAACATAATTGTAACTCAGGAAAAGTCTCACTGGCCGTGCCATTGTCTTGAACCAGCACCCTCATGTATGAGAAACATGAAGCCTTAACCTCCGAGTCACCACGACTTAATAAAGCTAGTATAGCCATTTTCTAAATAAAATCCCACTATAATTTTCTTCTTATGCAAAGACAATTGAAGGAATTTGTAGTTACGTACTTGTTAAGGAACAATCCGACGGGTAGCGGAAGGCCGTCAACTGTAATGCAGATAGTACAGTCAGCGCTGATTGCACTGCTGATATGGTACCTAAAGTGGTAGCTGCAGCGTCGCTCATGACTGAAACAAAGAAATTTTAACCAATCAGAAACAGCATCGGAATAGAGAATATTAAGTAATGACCACCTGGAAGAAGGCTTTAATATTAGATACATACAGAATCAAATACTTTTGACGATATTATATTATTATTCAGATTTACACGTTATGCGATGTTGTCATGATTAAGTATGTTTTGTACTAAACGGTGACTGAATCTAGTTCTAAAACCTTTGTTCATTTTATATTTATATTGTTCTTAATTAAGTGTACTTGAAGTACTGTAGTAAAGTACTGAAGTCCCATCTCTATTGAGACATACCTTCGTTACCGATATCCAAACACAGGGCTCAATTCAAGTTCACTACTTTTACTAAGAAATTTATAAACGAAAATCAAAACAAATTGCCCTACTCCAGGTTTCAATACGTATAGTACAACTCTCTTGGGGGGTGAACTTAATAAAAAATGCAATAAGAACTTTATGTTTAAATTAGGAAAGTACTTTCTATATTGACTAGGGGATTACGTTAGTAGAAACATTTTAAAAAGTACAAAAGAGTTCTAAACCCTTTTATTAAACCTACTGGGTTAATAGCTGACTCCATATATTTTCCTTTACATTGTTCACTATATATATATGTAAATGAGAATATTCAAATTTGAATTTAGAATTTCTAAGGTTTAAAACCTTGACATTTAAATCCAAAGGCAGATCAAAGAGAGAAGTAGAAATTAAAAAGTATTTTATATTAAAAAGTTTGGTAACTTACTTGTGATGTCCTCTCACAACTCGAACTGAAGATGTCGACTACCACCATGCTGCAGTTTTTATACCAAAATTGTACCAAACAATACATCTTAATAAATATTTGAACAAGTGCTTATTGCAAATTCCTCGTTCCCCAATTATGCTATGCTAATTATAATAGACATTATTAGTAATAAGTTAAATTAATTCACTAATATTTACACAGCAATGGTTCTTGATGTTACATCGATAAAAAATTCAAAATAAGAATTCTATTAGCTTTTGTATCTGTTGTCGATTTTGTTTGAAAAAGTATACGTATTGTGTGGAAGAGCCATGTTTCGGCTCGAATGACCCAACTCGACTGGAGTGACCAACTGCCTTAAAGAAAACCGAAAATCCACAAATGACTTCCCACCCTGGATGGGAAGAGATAGTGTAAGACTCTCACTGACAAAAACCACTTAGTTCCTTCTCCTGTCAGTCGGATGTTTTCTAAATTGTCAAAATAAAGCTATTTACGAATTGTGCTTCAATACAAATTTTTCTTTTCATTACATGTTGTTTACATTCAATATAAATTTTATACGGCATCGCTTATTTTTAGAATTAAATAGATATCATAGTAATATCTCTCAAAATAACTCAAAACAAGTAACGTAATAGTGCTTACAGGGATAATTGCCGGCTGATGTCCAATCACATTTAGATTAAAACTGTTCAACGGGCCTCTGCGAGATGGCTTCGGCTCTTCGTATGCCTTCCAACGGTCCGGGACCCTGTGGTCCCGTGAAAGGAAAGAACTAACAAATACTTATCATTATGTCCACCAGCCCATAGCATCCCATACCTATAACCCTATAATTTTTTGCCACATTTCACAATAGTCCTGCATCAACTGGTTATTGTCATTGGGTGCACCTTCATAGTGGATACAAGGATAATGACCCATTTCACTATATTAAAGTTATTGAAAGGGCCTCTGCGAGTTGGCCTCGACCACTTGACGCCTTCCAATAGTCCATCAATCCCGTGAATGGAATCATACTTATGATTTTAATCAATGATTGAGAGTTAATTTTGAAAAAAAAATTTTTTTGTTAAAATATATCTATCTAAGCCATCATCTTTGTGTTTATAAATTGATTGTAATAGGTATAGTTAACAAAATTAAATAATACTTATATCGGATATTCACGCTTTATTAATTTGTGCGCAATCAAAGGACGGTATCGGATTTTACTCTTAAATATCTAACTCCATATTATCTAGTTTTCAAAAAACACATGTAACTATCATTCAACCATCCCGAGCCTGCGGCGCTTAGCGTTCCGAGCGCACCTCAAGGACCACCATGGATACGGTCAATTATTATTAAGGCCGATGTTCAGCAAGGTTTGCGAATACAAGTGCAATGTTACGAAGGCCCTGAACTGAAGCAGAAGAAGGAACGGGGAAGTTTGCAGTCAGTAAAAGTGTGACACTCCTTGCCCCACCCGGGGAACAACCATTTGATGATGTTCCCATTTGAAAAAAAAAACATTAAACATAAAGTTCTGTTGGTTCAGACCTTGTCAAGGTTACTTTAAAATATATTTGATATTAAATGTTTTCGTTATTGACATAATATATTATAATTAAATAATTAACATTACACAAAAGTATGTATATCAAATATTAAATACATATGTATCTCCAGGCGACATTAAATATCCAATTTATTTACCTTAATTTGCATTATTAATAAGAATATTAATTATAATTGTCTTGTTAATGAATGTAATTAGTTACACACGTTTTCGTATTTAATAAGTTTTACCATTTGTAGAGTTTTAAGTATTTTAAAATTTTTCATCACGCGCTTAAAGATTTTGACGTAATTAGTTTTACTTATTTATGTATAGTATATTACTATTCTCAATTGTTTTGAATTTTGATTAAACATTATCAAATTCATTGCGATTTAATTTAATTCAATATAATGAGATAGAATTTGATTAATATCATAGTGTTGGGAGGATCCACACAAATTGATTCTTCCCAGTCCTTTCCATTATCGTACATTTTATTTACCGAACATATTTAAATCCCTTATTCTTAACTTACTCCATCTTAAGTTTACTTGATATTATACATATATGTATGAGCCCTAACTTCCCTATATATTCACCCCGAGCGAGCTCTAAGTGTAACTTTGAGGTCAACCAAGCGTGGCCCGCAAATGGTCCAGCTAATTTATTTATTTATAGCCCCGAAACGGGGCAAGCTTTTGTCCGGTATATGCTTTAATTACTGTGTTAATGTTTTCCATAATTAAAATAAGATTAACAAAGTTGATGTAAAGATATAATTAAAGTATATAAAAAAGTAGAAGAACGAGTAATAACTTGTGAATTTTTGAAACTATGAAGTTGAAATACCGTCCAGGAATACTTGTGACCGTAGGGATTTGTTTTACAATATCTTAGGAGTTTCTACGTAATAACATAAGTTCGAATGTAATTTAAATGACCAAAGTGTATATAAAAGTCGGGAAACATTTGGTAACTCTAGCCTTTTTAGCAGAAAAACCACGATATCAATTTTAAGTAATTAACCTATAAAAAAACATCCTATTTTTTGTATATTTACCATACATTTAGTTCACTACTATAATAATCAATTTTGAAAATAATATATTTCTGACAAATAGAAATGTTCTTGGACCAAGAATTTGTATTGGAAAACCCTCAATAATATCTTAAAGCAACGTCGCGTCTTAACAAAATTACAATTGCTCTCAAATCCCAAAAGCCTCATAAATTACTTGAATCTTTCCAAAGACATTCCCAGGACAAACGTTTTAGAGTTCTAGAAATTTTAATTCAAAATTCTAAGCGTTTGGCAAGCAACACCATCAATATTTCTACTGACAATTGTTTTTGTGTTTTTGTGCTTTGGCACCGGGACTCGAAGTGGCTCTTGATTTATATGTGGGTTTTCCAATTAGCCTTGGTTAGTAGTTTTATTTATCGGGGCTCTTTCCATTTTCCGCACTTTTGGGTTGGTTGTGATTGAGTTTTAAAGGATACGATACGATTTTTGATAAAAAGGAAAAAGAACACAAGAAAATTCAGGCTGCGAGCATTTTTCGGAAATCAAAAATCCTAAGAATATTTAACGCATGCCAGGTGTATTGATAGAAATTTGAAACCCTTTTCGGAAACATTACAAACAACTTTTTCATAATAAAACATTGGTTTTAATAAAAAAGTTTAGGTATACATTAATTCGATATTTTATCAGATAAATCTGTTTTGGTATTTAAGGAATTTTCAATCCGACATAAGAATCGGTTAGTTTAAACCACCTTATTTTCGTATCTCGGATGTGGTCACACGTTTTAGTCTTATAGTAACGTATGTGAGTTTTGATTCACAACGAAAATGCACCAAACTTTTCTGTTTTTCTAACACGAGGTATCTTGTAAACACGGGTTTAGTTTGAAAAATGTGGGACATCGAGTTTATCTAATGGTTTGACGTAAAATCAAGTCCTTTGTGTAATCTAAAGAGATTTTACGAGTTTCCTAAAACTTCATTTTACGCAAAACAATAAAACATTTGAAGTAACAACTACGACATTATTGTTGTAGGTCAATTAAGACCACGGCCCAACTGGGATAAGGAGAAGGAACGGGGTGACTTTTAGTGGCCTGACCATCTGTATTGCGGAGGCGTATTTTCATACACATTTGGTCTAGAGCTGAGAAATCGATTGCGCTTCAGCTGATCGTCCACCTATTGAACCAATTGTATCAATAAATCATTAGCAATCAAAGGTAAAACTTTTAAATGTAACTGTATAAGTGTGGGAGAACCAAGCTTCGGCACGAACGGGTCGGCTCGAGCGGATTCCGAGTCTGGAGCGAATACCACTACCTCACAGGAAACTGGCATGGAATAACCACAGCATTGTGTTACGCCGTGTGAGTGAGGTTAACGAAGGCCCAATCCCTCCTACCTCCACCCATCCTTTCCCAATCCTTAAATATCCGAAAACTTCATCCCTAAAAGGCCGGCAACGCACTCGTTACTCTTTTGGTGTCGCGGATGGGCGGCGCTGATTGTTTATCATCAGGCAATCAGCTTGTTTGCCGAACCATAATATGATAATACCAATTGTACACGTAAGCCTTTTTTGTTTTGAATAGGAAAATCATCAAATGACTTCTCCCACCCTGAGTGAGGCGAGAGAGTACCAGACTCTAACTGACCAAAAACCGCCACGTTCCTTCTCTTTCTTCAGGCCTGGGCCGGGTCCATTATTGCGATTGAACCGAAACTGAGCATATAAAACAGCCAGAGTACATTTCTAACAGCTTATGCGCGTAATAGCCGGACATGTAACATTTCCATCAAGGTATTGAGATATTTTATGTCTAGCGTGCAACAGAAGTTGACTTTTAATGTTGTGACAAGGACAAATGCTAGTTTATATCGATAAAAGAAAAATGTTCAACTATACAGTTGACGCGATGGCTGGGCAACTGGCTGCCATGCAACGTGTAGAGGGGATCTCGCAAGGAAATCTATTTGTGATCCATGTCTAGGTGTCATAAGGACTGTGAAATTGTATATTTGTACCCACGACACAGGACAATATTCTAGTATGTGGCAATTGTTATCTTCTTTAATATTATATTATTATTATTTTTTGTCAAACATCTATATATGTATATTACGACCTCTCATGGAATAAAAGTCACTAGAAAATAAGTGGCTATAACGATGTTGAAAAAGGCTAACACATGAATGGCAGACACTTTATAGGAAGAACAAAAAAGACTAATAACAACTAGCTACATGTTCTACAGTCCTAATGCTGAAAGGAATAAATAATATAACGTAATCGTACGAAATTTAATTTTACCATCAACACAAGACATACTTGTTTTTTAAAAAGTGACGACCCTGGTACAGTCACCAACCTACACCTATCTCCACATTTATTTTCGTTGAATTTTCGGCTCTATACCAAAACAATACAGTTGCAAATCTAATCAATAAATTTGTTAGAAAAGAGTATTTTGACCTGCAGGCTAGCGTCTTTACAAAGGAACCCCGGGTTGAAAATTAAAACTAAAACAATAAATGGCTTGTTGGTTGAATAATGAGATCCGTTTAATTGGCCACCTGCTGTTTTATTGCCTCGGGGTATTATTTTCAGATTTTTGTAAGAAAACAATATCAGTAAAGAATTATTTACAAAAAAATTAGGTAGTCAAGCTTGAGTTAACTTAGCTACTTTATAATTTATAATTAATTACTTTTTACAAACAACGTAGGCTAAATTATTAAAGTATTACCTTTTCATAATTTGGAGGTTATTCTAGGAATAACACATTTTTTTCGTTTTTACTTCTCTGTTTAATATTATGGTCTATGTTTATATACGATTTTAAAATATTTTAATCACTATATGCAACATTATTATTAACAAACGCACAAAAAATATGACTTATTAATAGAAACTTATCAACAAAAATTTTTTTTTTTTTTTTTTTTTTTTTTTATTTATTTATTTATCATCCTTAACACTAACATTACAGACTAATCCAATGCGTTAGTGAGGCATTTAACTAAATAAAACATTATAAAAATACAATTAAAAACATAAAAACATAAACAGACACACACCCTTCTTGGTTAATTAAAAAGACATACAAAAACAAACAATACAAAAACAACAAAATAAAACACATAAACAATAAATTACGGCCTAATCTATCTTATAACATAATATAAATAAAGTCATCCTTGCGAGTTCACTGAACTGACACGAAAAAATATCTATGTTGTTGTGGATTTCATTTATAATACGAATTGCTCGCGTGAGAGGCGTTTTGGCCAGGAGGTTGGTCCTGGCGGTTGGCACTGACAGCAGTGGCGGGCGTCGTCGTCTCTCCACGTATCTATCCGGCACACAGAGGCTCAAACACCGTAGAACTCCGGGATTGTGCTCCTTGCCACCGAGTAATTTAATTAAATATACAACAAGTGCAAACTCTCGCCGCACCTTTAACTGGTTGTACCCGACCATACCCAGCACAAACAATGTGGGGTACATTAGGGGGTACAGAGGATACACCCCATACAGCCTCCAGTACAAGTGGCGCGTGAATTTGTTCTGTACGCGCTCCAGCATGACAGAGTACTTGGCTTCGTATGGAGCCCATATGACAGCACCACACTCCAAGTGACTTCTAACTAATGCGTCGTATAATACCCTCACTGTTGTTATATTCGTAAAGCCCTGCGACTGCCTAAGTACAAAGCCTAGGTTTCTGTACGCCTTCTTACATATATTAATAATATGCTCGCGAAACGTGAGCTCTGGGGTGAGTTGAATCCCCAGATCACGCACCTGTGTCACTCGCGTCATGGGTGTTGCCTCTGCTTTGTACTCATAGCAGACAGGGCTTCGCGAACGTGTAAAGGATATTACCGAGCATTTGGATACATTGAAGTATAGTTTATTGTCATGACTCCACTTCACCACTCTGTCAATGTCATCCTGGAGTCGTGCACAGTCCGACTCGTCCCTTACCTCGAGCAGCAACTTGAGGTCATCTGCGAACAATAAACATGTAGCATGTCTGACTACTTCAGGCAAGCTGTTTATCATGATGATAAATTCAAGAGGTCCCAAGTTGCTGCCTTGGCTTACTCCAGACCTTGTGTAGTACGGCTCCGATACGACGCCATTGTAGTCAACATACTGCTGACGGTCTTTCATGTAGCTGACAAAGAACTGCAACAGTTGTGGTGTACAGCCAACATCAGCCAGCTTCCTCAATAAGACATCATTGTCCACGGTGTCAAAAGCCTTTTTGAAGTCAAAATAAGCCGCATCCACCTGCACCCCCGCGTCGACTGCCGGTATAACCTGCGCCATGAAGTTAAGCAGGTTGGTGGCAGTGCTGCGCCCCGGTCGGAAACCATGCTGTGCATCCGAAAGTAGTGCTCGGACCTGCCCCTGTATAGAAGTTTGAATGGCTGACTCAAAAACTTTAGCTGGTGTCGACAGCACAGCCACTGGTCTGTAACCGCTGACATCTGGACCTGACTTACCTTTAGGTACGGGAACGACGCGTGTGATTTTCCATCGTGTGGGGAATGTGGACTTTTGCAAACAGATGTTAAATATGTGATGCAGCGGACCTGCTAGAACCCTGGCGCAGTCCCGGAAAAGAAACGGTGGTATACCGTCCGGGCCAGATGAGCGTTTTGGCTTCAGATTTTGCAGCGCCATCTGTACATCGCCAAGAGATAAAGTGTTTAAATGCACCCGTGCACTGCTGACACTGGCTTCCGCCGCCGCCGCCTGTGCATCTAGTGTCGGCGGTACCTGGCTATATACGGACTTAAAAAAGTCAGCAAATTCTTTAGCGCACTGATCATCCGTCAAGTCTCGACCATTTTTTATTATATTTTGGCGATTAACTCTACTTCGTTTGGACCTAACATATTGCCAGAATGCTTTGGGATCCTTCGCGAATTGGTTTTGAATTTTATATTTGTGATCTCTGTATGCTATTTCTATAGATTCTTTAATTTGAGCCCTAATCTTAGCGTATTTGTTATAATCGCAATCAAGCTTTGTCTGTTTAAACTTTTTGTGTAGATCTGCTTTACTTTTAATATCGCGAATTATTTCCCCTGTGTACCATTCGGGATAAACGTAACGCGAGTTTCCCCGGGCAAAGGCCTTCCTGGGTACACATAGATCTAAAATGTGACTAAGCTGGTCATAAAAGACATCCAAAATATCATCTAAATCGTGTGTCTCGTACAGTGTACTCCAGTCAGCAGAAGTTAACATTGTATATAACAATTGATAATCGGCTTTATAAAAATTCCACTGTGGCCTAATGTTGTGCGCAGCGGCATAGGCGGCGGCGGGCGAGGACGAGGGAGACGCGGGGTGCGCGGGCGCGGGGCACACGCTCACCGCGAGCGGCGGGTGGTGCGGGTCGACCGGCACGAGCGCGTCGTCCGTGGCCGCCACCGACACCTCCCCGCTAAAACCCGTACTAAAAACCAAATCCAACTGACGACCCAACACATTTGGAACCTTATTACTTTGTGTGAACTCGCAATATGACATAAAATATTCAAAATAATTACTAATGCTAACAGGACACGAATATAAATTAAAATCTCCTATAACTATAACTTGCTTATATCTATCACACATATTTTCAATTAACCTAAACAAAATCATATAATCATTTTCAGAACTCCCAGGTGGTATATAAACTACACAACACAAAAACAAAAATCTACTATTTAAATGAACCGTTGCACAAACAATTTCAAATACGCAGGTGTCTATCGGCGCGTCCGCGACATGTACTTGTCGCAGCTCGAAACGGTGCGTGGCCACGAGAAGCGCGCCGCCCTGCTTGCGTCCGTCGACTCTGTCGCATCGTAGTATTTTATACCCTTGCGGGACAATTTCAGCATCTTGTATGGATTCATTGCAGCCTGATTCGGTAATTGCATATAGGTCCGAGTTAAATAATATTAGGTTATTTCGGAATGTGTCTAGTTTTGTACGAAGCCCTCTTACATTTTGATAAAATATTTCTATTTTATTGCTATTTATTGAATGGATTTTCGGATTGTTTACGAAACCAAACCCATTCGTTGAATTCTGCGTTAACTGGCCATACTTCAGCTTTATTCAGATCATCATACATGCGTTCGGGTACACCTATTACGAAAGACGCATAGTCTCTCTCTGTTTTGTGTTTAATTTTTTGAACTTTCAAAATTATATCCTGTCCACAAATACTTTTAATATGGTTGGTCATAGCTTCTTCGGTCGTTTCAGGATGGAGGCGCCAAACATGCAGGTGCTTCTTGCGTTCTGTGGCTTGTATTGCCTTTAATTCAGTATTTTTACCAATACCTATATTCTTAGATGCGCGATGAACTCTCTTATTTTGTACGGTAGTCCACCCCCCTTGGGTTGTGTCTTCATCTTTCCCTTGTTCCGATAATATATATGTAGTAGGCACTGATTCGCCGACAACATTCTCCTGAGCCGACGATGCCGTAGATTTCGTGGCCACACTTTTATTAATATTTTGCTTTTTAGCGGTCTTTTGGCTACTCGCGATCTTTTTGTGTTGAGTGGGGTTAGCATTCAAGGTCACAGCTTCAGCAAATGTAGCGGGCGAACTCGAAGGTGCCTCTTCTGGTATTCTCTGGGGGGATTGATGGGCCCGAGACCGAGTCACTCTGCTTTCTACGACCGCTATTATTTTGACCAGGTTATTAAGATCATTTTTTGCTAGTGAAAATTGGTACTGCAGTTGTTTAATTGCATTTGCCTGGCTATCTAAGCGGGCAATAATATCTGAACGAAACTGCTTGAGTTCAACTAGTAATGTGGCATCGACATCGCTATCCATCATAACAGGAGAAAACTGAGCTTGGCTGCCGCGTTGTGTGTTTACATTATTTTGCGGTGTGGTGGTAATAGCAAGGTCATTTAAATCTTTTCTCAGCGGCGTTTCCATATTTCCACATTTTGGCTTAAGGCAAATGCAATCTGGACATACCCATTTCCTTTTATAAGCTAGGGTATAAGCATTAAAAGCATTAGGTATGATATTAAGACACTTTAAGTCGTATCTTTTAACGCATTTATCATTAGAGCATTCCATAAAAAAGCTGTCTAATATAGGTGAACAACAAGCGCTGCACTCAGTAGCCATAGTTTTAATTTAACAATTGAACGTTATTTTTGTAGAATTACTAGAATTATATCGATGTGTGCGTGTACTTGCCGAGAGCTTGACGTTTCGCTGTTGTGCGACAAGGACGAATTATTTGCCGCGCGCAGCCCCTCTCTTTTACCCGAGGTGAGGAAGAGCTTACCTCGGCACACTCAGTACTCGCGATATTGCACTCGCGAATTAAATGTCAAAAACAGTTCACAGCACTTTAAGCACTCAGTTAAAACTTTTGTTTACACATTATGAGTCAATATTGCATAATTATATATTCCATTTTTTGGAAAAAAACAAAAAAGGCGTCCGCACTCGACAGCGTAACGACGAACTAGAACGAAATAAAAATATTATTTACGAAAACTGATCACCAATTACCAGAAAAACATAAACTGAATTCAACATTTGACTCCAAACGCTTCAAAATGGCTGTATTTCGAATTCAACAGAAATAACTACTTCAAATTTTTGGATTTAAAATTGGTTAACATTATTTCGCCTTGGTTGGTTAATTTTGGTTAAAGTTGTTGACGCGCTCATTCGTGATACGCACCTGGGTCCCCAGTCCCAAACAGATGTTCTTAAATTGTTTTATATCTTGCGCAAAATCTTATTTGGAATATTTCCTTCGTTCTCTCGCATATCTATTTATTATACGCCGTATATATATATATATATATATATATATACGGCGTGAAACAACCACAGTGTTGTTTCGCCGTGTGAGTGAGGTTACCGGAGGCCCAATCCTTCCCCTTCCCAATCCCTCCCCAGTTCCTAAATCTCCAAATCCCTAATCCCCAAAAGGTCAGCAACGCACTCGTAACTCCTCCGTTGCCATTGCCGTTGTAATCCGTCTGCTCGTTTGCCGACCTATTACATAAAAAAAAATATCTCGGAATTATTTTGAAGATAAACGCAACGATCTATGTATGAATCTTACTAAAAATATTTTACACTAGCTACTCCCGCGCGGTTTCATCCGCTGCTCGGCTCCATTTAATCGTAGCGTGATGTTTTATAGCCTATAGCGCTCAGGAACATTATAACTATCTATCAGTGAATTTTGGAAAGTCGACCAGCGGTTCCAAAGATTACCCCCTACATACAAACTTACGAAGTTTACCTCTTTATAATATTAGTATAATATACAGTACATAAATGATGGAAACAAGGTAATAATGACTTTAGATGATTTTTTATTTATTACTGAGTTATGCCACGTTTATATCCCAGAAATGGTACACAAACCTGTAGATACTTCGCCTAACTATTAAAAAATATTCTTCAAGAAATTCGTTTGTTAAATTGTATCACAATAATAATCACGTAGAATATGTGACGTACATAAATCATATATTTATCTAACATCGATGTTTATAAGGTATTATCATTTCACATCACTATTCAGCTTAAAACTCCCATGTGCAGCTTATATTCAGATAGAAGTTGGACACAAAATAACAGGTCCCTGGTGAGTTTATTTGACTTATGTAAGACCTGTTATAATTAGGGTATAATGTATCATTACAAGTCCTTTGAGAACATCTGAACTTAGATATGTCTATATAAAATAAATTTGTAAGATATTGTTTTTTAATTCACGTCTTGTCGTCTCTGGGCTAGAGAAACTAAATTAATTTAAATTTGTGAATAATTTTAATATTTTCTGGTTAAAGTTGTTATATTTTGTTAAGGGTTAGGGCATTGGTTTAATCGCGTGTTTTGAGAGTCATTATATTGTTCATCGTTCATAAAGGGTGGCATACAAATCATTCATAATATTTATGATTATAAATGTTCTTAAGACCATTTACTTGGCTCGAATATACTTTTAAACCAAGGATCATGAAAACTACTGGACCTATTTAAATTTATACCAACCGTACATCATTAAAATTGTTTTTTCAGGTATCTATAAGAAATGAAAATACAATGCACAAAGAAAATAAAGAATTAACGTAAAAAAATGATAAAAATAAACAATGCCACTTGAAAAACTGATAATACTATATACATATTAATCCCGGTGTAGATATCTGAACCACAAAAACCTTTGAAAATACGACCGTGACAGTTTTTAACATTCATATAAATTTACAAATTGTAATTTCAGATGTTTATTAACACTAGATTTTACCTTCTAGTCTGTGTCTTCCTTTGTAATGCAACTGCAATGCGCAAGCAAATTTTTAAGAGGAATCTTAACCTTCTTTGACATGTTTGTAAAGAGATAACAGGAAAATTTACTTTTGTAAATTTATATTTGATTGTAAAAGTCTAAACTCAAATAATATTTAGATACACTATTTAAATATCATTTGAAACACAACTAAAATAGATAACTAAACTGAACTAACACTCTATAAACCAAAAATCTCTAATGACATCACTTAATTGCAGCAAAGCCGGTTGTTATTAAGTGTGAACGTGACATAAACGGCCTTCGTTAGAATCCCCACATTTTCCGATCATTAGGAAAATGTCACCGACGATGGCGAAGCGAAAATAAATGAAAAAACTTCTGCACTGAACCAAAGTGTGGATAGAAGTAAAGTGTAAAAGATATTCTATGGAAACTTGATAAAGTTTTGATTGAGTACAAGATATGGTAGAGATTTTCTTTTGCGAAGGTGGTTTTCGAGAGATTCGGGTATGAAGTAAAGTATGATGTATCGAGGCTTAAGGAAAGTTTGTGTTAAAACTTTTCAGTCTAACAAATGAAGTCAATTGTATTACATATATTAAATTAGCATGCGTGTTAAATGTTTCTTGGAAAGATTAGGACGGATATTCCGAGAATATAAATTGATTTTTGATATTAAACCCTTGGTACGCTGGCACGTTTATATATGTATTTAGGTGAAACACATTTTTTCTATTGTGTCTCATATACCGGCTGAATTGAGGTTAATGCTAGTAGAAAAAATATTTGTACATCTTTTTTTAAGTGTGTGTAAATAATAATTCCTCGTCGAGACTCTTTAAAGAAAGAGCAGTTCAAAATACAACCTTATTATGCACAAGAAAAGACATTAATTCCATGTGATGCACGTGATACCGCGGTATCACGTGGCGATAAGAACTCAGACTGGCAGTATCTCGTTGCCTCGTGTTTCTATATGAATTGACCCACAGAGTACTCCAAAACGCCAAAGATCGTCCGAGCTATCTAAAAGAGCCGGAGTTGCGGTTAAGCCTTATTAATCTGGTAATGAAGCTTATCTAGAGTCCAATTCATCAAAGATATTTGCATACCCAGAGAAATGTTTAAATGTAATGGTTTTCTAGAAGCCACAGTTCAGAGCATTAGCAATTTATTTTAGAAATTAATATTCGTTATCAGTGTGGTCAAGGAGTTGGAGATAATTGCGGATTATTTATGTGTGTAAAGCTCTTACGTTAATTACTTGGTTTGGGGTTTGGTTAGATAGAATTTATTGGATTTTAGAATGAATATACCTATATATTTATTGAATAAATATTGAATGCCATAGAATGTAGGTATGTAACCACTAGAGCGAGAGGTATCCCATAAAATGAAAAGAGCTGAAAATTTCGTTACGGAAGCCTGAAAAAATAATTTTATTTATTTTACAAAATCAAAACATCAGTTTACGTTTAGAATAAAAATCATTCAATTGAAAAATAATCTAAACCAATAATATATCGTAACCGAAATATTTTATTATACGGCTACATTTGCCTAAACAAAAACGACCGAAAAAAAGAAAAAAAAAACAAGTAACACGGCAATTTTATCCACGTTTCCCACAGGCAATTAACCGCAAGCCGACGAAAAAATTTTCCAAAAACGAATCCTTTTGTTTTATATATACGAAAAATAACGTGGATTAGTCCCTGGGTGAATTAATTAATAAAGGCAAAACAATGAATGGTATCGCCGTCGTTTTGTAAGACCGTATATTAAAACGGTCTATTGTTGAAGCACTGCCATGAAATAATGCAGCTCCACACACCACCTTTGTTTGTTTGTTTATTTTTTCTCTTTCATTTTAGTTCGTTGAATGCATCGGAAATTGATGTCTTGGGGTATGACAGTTGCATTGTTGGAGGGAAAATTATGTTAAGCAAAAACTGGGCTTCGTGGCCTTTGTTGGGACTAATGGTTTTGGTGGTACGTGTGGAGTGCTGAAACTTGAATTAAACGTTTTCTGGTTTCAACAGTTTTGAATGGAATTTAAGTTTTTGTAACTTTTGTTAAGAACTTAGAAACTATGAAGAGTACTAAAAGTGTACTAAAAGGATTCTTGTATTATTACTATAATTAACAGAGACGAAGAAAAAATGTTGGTAAAGTCACTTTTTCTGTTGATTGATAATCTTTAGCCATTTATATTAAGTAAAGTATAAAAATCTATAAATGTTTAAATCAAATTGGATATATTTTACGGTCCGGTTGACAGAATCCTGCTAAGCTAGGTCCTGCGCAACGTCTTGCAAGTTTTCATTCCGGCACGAAACAATTTTTCGACCTCTAATTGTTAGTCCAGATCTGGCTATTTTAAATGCAATAATAGTGCAAGGCAACACATTCAAACAAACTACTTAAATTCAAAATAATTTTCCTCATTTAACGAAAAACTGGGAACAAACACCAAGCTGAGGTTTTCAAAAGTTTCGACATGCTAACGCAAGCATTTTCCACGATATTAACCGGAATATTTCACCATTATCTAACCTATCCTATCCCGAGACAGGGGAAGGAATAATTCGGAGCCGCGTCGCCCATAAAACATAATTAGAAAGAGGTCGTTTTAAAGGAAAACTTTTCAAAGTGACTTAATTTTCTTTAACTAACTAATCCTACTTTTTGTTTCCGAATACTCCATTTTTATTGAAGTATTTTAGGGTTTCATTTTGTTGAATTAATTATTTTATTCGGCTAAGTTATACAGAAGGATTGTGACGTTGATTGATTAATAGCTTTTTACATTTCTCATTTCTTCTAGCTGTGGGCTTATTTCAATTTTCTAGTCTTTGAAGAAATATGTTTTTATAATAACTATCGTAAGACGTACTAAATGAACTAAAAATCGCGGGTTACTCACGTGTATAAATTGAGAAAAGCTCTACTAGTTTCGAACCACAGAGGGGTTCTTCCGTACGTGCGAGCGTGTTTGAAGAAATACAATATATTAATTGCTTAAAATCTTAAAGAAATTAGCTTCGAAAATTTGAATGGTAATATAACTCTTGACTTATCACATCTCCTTTGTACCGTTCCTTCTTCCTATGACACCTATACGAAAAAAAAAACTGGCAATCAACATTAAATGTACATATACCTTCTATACTTCTTAACAATATAATATTATACACCGAAGTTATCATACATATTCAACCGTCGTACACATCTGCCAATCCCCAAATGTTGCACGTAACTGATATTTTATTCAAGACTATGCGTGTTTAACGTGATATATACGAGCCGTTGCGTACTTTGTATGTATTTACATATTCTACATTTGGGAACAAAGACGGTATACAACAATTTGGGTACAAATCGTGTGGGGAACGGCGATACAATGATATAGTACTGTTTGTGCTTGACAGGGAGACGTTGTAGCCTTTATTGCGAACTGTCTGCGCTCCGCCCCAGTTCATAAGTAGTAGGGATAAGATTACGTCTTTTGTATCAAAGGTTTTGTAGATGTCAACTATGCAGAGCGAATTTTTATAAGTTCTTTTTTTAAACCAGATATGAATTATATAGTCCATCTTTTTTGAATCTGAAACCTCGAATTGGATAAGTGGGATTGCGAGTATAGTGCAATGAGGTACCGGCTCGAAGAAAACATGTGTTGGTTTTTACTCAGTGACATTTCTTACATTCATTCTTCGCTACCCGGCTCACAGGCAATGAAATAGGAGATTTATTCGCTCTCAAAAAACTGTTGTTGATAACAATTAATGAATTCTGAACCTCATTGCTTCATAATACTTAGTTAACTGATTAAATATAATGTTTAAGGTTGTTATAATGTTTATGTATTTGGAAGTTGGTGTTCATAGAAATAAGCAGAGAGTTCTGAACAAAAGACCAACGAAATCCTACTAAAATTCAGAACTACAACGAGTTTCTAAGTAATGAATATTTGGCTGTGGTAGAGCGAACTCAGAGCATTTTAACTCCATCTATAGTTCTATATACACCCAATAGATAACACTACCCGCGTCTATTTAGTTAAAATGACTGGTTCATAGATGGCGCTACTAGTTACTTTATTAAATTATTCTAATACTGTGTACCTACGGGATTTTACATGTTATGTTTTGCTTAAGGATAGAATGAAAAAGAAAAATTCTGTTTCTATAGGTTTTCGAAAATTTGTATTATTATGAAAGATACATATCTACTACATATATACATACTTCAACTTGAAAAGAGCCTTTGAATTTGTTTCGGCATTTCTTCTCAGAGTAGTCAGATAGGAAATGCCGGCTTCGTCTAGTTTTTTTACATATAATTTTGACGTATAAAAGTGCTGTTTTATGGCCTATTAACAAAAATAAATTTATTATTTCATTGTTTTGTTTCATTGACCATTTGTTTTTTTTTTTCATCACTATTAAACACTAGTTACCTACTAAGTACATAATATATAACGTGGAAAAAGTTTTAAGCTTATTAAGCTTTCTGAGTACATTTAGACAACACTGACATGCGGTTACGGAAAACATCGTGAGGAAACCTGGACTTGAGAGTGCAGTAAGCACTTATAAGTATACCGGTGATGATGATAATGATGAGATTACTCTACCCTACCCTACCTGACTGTTTTATCTTACATACTACCCATTTTTTTCAAGATCTTTCTCCTGAATATATCAACACAATCAAAAGAGACTTACCTAAATTTTTTAAGGTGGTCTACAGGATTGCTTAATGTAATGTCTTAAATAAAATCTGTGAGAAATGTGTGAGAGCCAGGCTTCCAGACCGAGGTCATACCATGGCCTCACAGAAAACCGGCTTGAAAAACAACCGCGTTGTATTTCGGCGTCTGAGTGATTTTACCGGTGGGTCAATCCCTCCCCCTCCTCCATCCCTTACCTACCCTCCAATATTTATAACCCTTATTCCCAAAAGGCCGGCAACGTACTCGTAACTCCTTTCATGTTGCGAGTGTCCATGGGCGGTCCCAATCCACCATCAGTTAAGCCGTCTGCTTGTTTGCTAACTAATTCCATAAAAAAGGCAATTTTATCCTCGAACAAAATACACATACATCTAACCTTCTGGTTAACAAATACTCCATACGGAAGCAGAACATTGTAAGCACGAAACAAGCTTTAAACACAATACGAAACAGTCTGTAATAAAATTATTACCCACTATAAAGTCAGCTATTAAGATGCAATGGTTTAACTCTTGTTAAGCCGAAGCCCGAACGACCGTTCTATAACTTCCAATTTTGCTTGTAAACCGTTTGAGCTAGGGCTGGGTACACGGTGCAACGTTTTGGTAGAATTTACTAGCACAAAGTACAAAGTAAATACAATATCATGGTTGTTATTTTATGGTTTTCGTTTATTAAGTTTTGATATTAAATTTTAGAGGTGTATGCATATTATTTGATGTACCATGGTTAAGTTATATACATTTATATATGTATATTCCCCTTTTAAATGTTTTGAAAAGAGGATTAGAGCTATTTATACACCTTGTTAAACTAATAATATGCAGCCTTTTCTTCAATGCATTCTTGCATGTACTTAGTTTTGTTTATTTACATTAATGTACTGTGGCTCTGGACTGGAGCAGGTGATAGAACGGGGTGGTTTTTAGTCAAAAGAGTCTGGCACTCCCCCCTCAGTAAGAGCCTCATCCGAGGGCGAGATAATTTTGAAAATTCTCCCCCCCTCAAAATAGACAAGAAAATTTACTAGGACTAATTAGGAGTACCATTCAAAAATGATAATGTATATATACAACAATGTATTATTCATATGACCTAGTATTTAAACGGACAGTATTAGATTCTGGTCTAAGATATTTCAATTCAGAAAGCTATTAGTTTAATCTACGAAAAATTCTAAACTGTTCCCACTGTATTGCATCAACAAATATTCCCAATAACCCACATGTTGTGATATTTTAATACTAAATTACCAAAAAACATTTTTAGTAATTTGCAAAGTACACCGTGAATTGTTACCTTATCCTCTCCATACGTAAATATTAAACCAAACGTACTTACAGCATAGTGCAGCGATAAATATGGCTGCCGTTTATTGCGAATACGACTAATAGTGCAACTGTCCCCATAAAAATATACCAACCATAGCTTTACGAGTACTGTGGCAGTTTTTGAAAATCAACTACGAATAATATTTGGTTTTGATTGGAAATGAAATTAAGTGACTGCTGTTATTTGAACGCGGGACAACTTGTTTGAAATCTCCAACCCACATTGATGGGAGCAAGAGATAGGCACTGCCGATGCTTAACACCCATCTTAATTTAGACCAAGGCATAAAGCAATAAGACCTACGCAGCTGTCGAAAAGAATCTTCTCAAGCTTCAGTAGCCGCAATCAACGCTCCGGTCAACAAATCACGCGACTATCTCCGGCGTGTGTGGATGTGTGTGTGGTGTTCAGGAAGGCCATTTAGGGAAGCTCCAATCGGAACCAGACCCGAGCATAGGTCTTGAAGCACCTACAGACAACTACAGAAGAGGCTTACCGGTCCAATATCAGCTGACGTCACGGACGGACGGAACAAGCAATAGAAGGAACTGGGTAGTATTTATAATTAAATAATACAGGGCGTGTCAAACTCATACTACATATTAATATATGTAGTATGAGTTTGACACGCCCTGTCGCCCAACCCAGGGCGAGAGATGTCATTGAATGTCAATGAATTTTCCAAGGTAACTAATTGTAGTTAGATACAAAAGCTGAAGGTGGCATACTATTAAAAAGGAAAGCCCTGTGTAGCAGTGGAAGAAAACAGGAAATACAGGCTATGACTCTGATGATATTATCTGATCCTATATCGACATAAATGGGAAATTCAATGGTATTTCTAAAGGCCACCAGATGTAAAAGTGACCATGCTTTTAACCATTTTTAGCATGCTTGTGAAGTTTGTCTTCTTGTGTGGATAAGCAATTTCATTTATAAATTTTAATAATAGTCACTACAGACTAACATTATTTATTTTTTCTTTTAAACCTTGCCCAACACTGTAACTTTCTCCTATGCCGTGGGTGCGGTTACAAACATAGAATTTCACATATACAGGGTGTCCGGTAAAGAATGGATAACCTTGAAATGCCTTTTAGTATATCCTTTGGCCATTCAGAAAAAACAACGAAAAGGAAAGTATCATAGGTAGTACCTAAATTATTATGTCTTGAAGTAAAAAAACTGGGGCTAGAGGTAATACAATATGATCCTTTAACATTTACGTTCATTACATTATTGCATAACCACGATGATTAAACATTGCTTTAAAAATAAATTTTGCAAGATTTGTCTATAATAAATTAATTTGCAAGTTTTTTATAAAATATTTTATTTCGTATTTTCTTTTTTTGTATGTTTTCTAAAAATCGAACCCGCTACAGGTTGCACGGCAGTCAATTGCCCAGCCACCGCAACAACGGTGCAGTTAAATTAGTATTATACAAAAAACATTAGATTTTGACAAGATAATATCTGATTGAAGCTTCACTTAACTAAGACTAATAATTACAACGACGTTGACACAAACACGAATTTATCGTCGTAAATCGCTAAATCACGAGGTTCAACAATCTAATGGCGACTACTTCTAATCACTTACAATTTGTACTGTGACTAACGATTTAAATAAATGTATATTTTAATTGGACAAACTGATTGTTAGCATTTTGTTTGTTTTTTTTTAAACTAATCTTTATATGTATTTCTAAAAGTCAAACTTTCTGTCACAAATCAATTTTGAAAAATGGCTTCGATGATATCTTTCAATTACTTTTTCAGCTTGAAGACGGCCAGTCTTCTCTATTTCAATAAATATAACTTGGAATATGTGTGCATTATCTATTCAATGCAGAAAGGTATAAAATAGAAGGTAAGAAACACAAATCATATAATCTACCTTTTTTTTGTCAGGGGAATATCATCCAATGACTTCTCCCACCCAGCGCTGGGCGGGACAACGACGACGACGTTAACACTGTTCAGAAGGTGGCCGAGGTCAAGGCAGAATTTGGATCTTTTGACCCCACTCAGACCCACTCAGCGATTTTTTAATTACCCACCGTCATAAAAAAATATCTCTATTTCATACGTGGTATGTGCACGTCACGTTCTCGAATTTGAGCCTTAAGTGTAATATAAACTTTAACAATTTTATTAATGAGGCTTAATTAGCAAGCCATTAAAACTCTCTAGTTTTTCTGTCATTATAATACATTAGTTTTAATGGCCATTTTCTAGATTAATTGCTTAACGATTAAAGTGGACCAACAAACGAGTCTCCGGGGTGCTTTGATAGTTTCATTATTTTTCTTTTACCGTCGAAAGCTTATGCTATTTGCTATTTCAATATAATTTCCTTTTATTGCGGCTTTTGACCGTGTAATTCGTTTAGTGGTACCTGGTAGTTATCGTTCAGTAGATTATTTACCCTTTAACCGGCTAACACCCGGTTTCCGAAAGGCCGATCAATGTTAAAATCAATTTTATCTCTTGTCAAGTCATCTGATTGGTTGACTGAATTATCAACAACCAATCTTGATATATAAATCTTGACAAAAGATTTGACACATAGTTAGTTGATTTTAACATTGATCGGGCTTTCGGAAACCGGGCTTTAGACGTTTAACCTTTCTTTATTGTCACGGTTTTGTTACGTACTTTCTAAGCTTTGACATGTAACTAGTTGTCAAACTTATTTGACTTATACCAAAAAGATAAAAATAAAAACTGCAATTTTCTCTATGCTCAAATTTTAAAACTGAAAATATAAATTCTTACTATTGGAAGAATTTTCTCTCTGTCATTAAAGAAGTTAAATAATAATTCGTTGTCGTTATATTTTATTTTTAAAATGAAGCTTCTCTTATTCCATATTCTAAAATAAATAATACTTGCTCTCTCTGTCTCTATGAACTGTACGATATTCTAAAACGAACGTTTCTATTTGCAATATCCTCTATGCAGTTAATAAACAGCTGACAAATAATCCACAGAAGACGCTCTAATGAGAACGAGGACTTCTTTAATAAATATCCATCCTCAAAGGAGCACTTGCATATATTGAGTTTTATGTTATTTTTTATTTATTTATAAATGGAAATACATTTTTATTTTTGTTTTATTTTTTCTTTGTATTTAAATGATGAAGCAATATATGACATTTGCTAGGCAGGTGAACGAAATTGGTGTAATTGGAATTGTGCTATTTTTCGTTTGTAACATATAATTATATACATAAAATACACATTTCAATTAGAAATTATTACCTATATTTATAAATTTAAAATAAACACCTTTTAAAAAAACCAAGCTTTGAGTATGTTTATTATTAAGTCCCCGAAATAAATACTTGATTAACATTTCAACGCATTGAAAGTGAAGTCTTACAGTTTAACATTTATAGTCAAGCAACTTTTTTTTATTGTAATAGATCGGCAAACGCGCAGACGGATTACCTGATGGTAAGCAATCAGCGCCGCCCACGGACACCCGCAACGGAGGAGTTACGAGTGCGTTGCCGACCTCTTAGGGATTAGGCTTTTGGAGATTAAGGGATTGGGGGAGGGGAAGGATTGGGCCTCCGGTAACCTCACTCACACGGCGAAACACAACGCTGTGGTTGTTTCACGCCGGTTTTCTGTGAGGCCGTGGTATCACTCCGGTCGAGCCGACCCATTCGTGCCGAAGCATGGCTCTCCCACACTTAAACTAAACGATTATGCAAATTTTCAGCTGAATCCTTAAATATGATTTTTGTCAAACATGATTTCCCTTCTTTGAGGGGAACAGCATCAAATGACTTCTCGCACGGGGTGCGGTGTGAGGTAGTGCCAGACTCTTAGCGACTTAAAACTACCTCTTTCCTTCTCATGCTCCAGGCCGAGGCGAGGCCTTGGTACCTTATTGCGGTTGCACCGCAACCCCAGCACGTGTTTACCTTACTCCTAATATACTTTAAAATTCTGTTTTACTCACTAAAGAAATGTTGAAACATAAATACCTAATTTAACTTATAACAATATAAGTTGTAATGTTTCATTTGATTCTCGTTTTCAACCTTCATGTCATGTAACCCAAAGATATTCCCCGAACAGCACCAATTTCTTCTTTTATGAACATTAGCTATGTACAAAGGTTTGAAATACAGGATTCGAAAGGAACTGCGCAATGTACAATAGTACTGGTAAAGGAAACGGCTTGATTCGCTATTGTGATTCAAAAAGAATTCTAGAGTTAGAATTTTGAACTAAGTGCATGAAGTCTGTTGTATAATGTGATGCATCACGGTGAAAAGTCTAAGAGCTTGTACTCGATGCAAAAAGAATTTCAATGAACAGGAATTTGTTAGTCGAATAAATACTGTTACATTTGATACATCATTATCTTCATGTAAGTAGCTAACAAGACTGAAAACATCATAATATTCTAAGTTATTTGAATATTTTCCAATAATCAAATGACTTTTCCCACCTTAAGTGAAAAGAGTGGGAGTGTGACTCTTATTAAAAAAAAAGACACTCCGTTCCTTCTCCGGACCTGCAACTTGAAGCTGATCCGAAACTTGGAAAATTATCAATTTAAGAAACTACTTAGTTGATACTCTTTTTTTTCATTCTTTACATACAATTGTAATGTGGACTTCAAACAATAATTTCGTCTGTCAATCAGACAACCTAATAAAGTTATGAAATACTCTTCTTAATAATGTGACACATTATATATACACCATACTTAACAAAAAATGCATAGATTCGGATATCGCTTTAAATTTTCATAATTATACAAATGTCTAAACTAATCCAAGAAACACAATAAAATAAACCTAAATAATAAAACAATATTATCAAATAGAATTTATTTATAAACGACAAGAATGACTTTCCACGTGGACATTAAACAAATAACACAACAAACTAACCATTGAGTTAAAAAACTTACTTCTTTTTTGACGTTGGTAAAAACGAACAGAAACGAACTAACCGCACATACATTGTTGTGCAACAAATCGCAACCAAACTGTTGTTATTGTCGTACATATTTGTAGGAACGAGCATTCCGTCTAATCCCGTAGTGCAGGGCAACTTAAAAGTAATAAATTGCTCTTCACTGTACCGCGAGTCTGCACTCCGGTGGTTTCTAGACACTAGATTATAGAAACTAAGCTATGAGTTCAGATGTGGTATTAAAATATTGATTTGTACAAAAAAAAATGTTTCCTGTGACTTTTATATGTTTCGTTTCTTTTTGTCAAGCAATACCATCAACTGACTTTTCACGCCCAGGGAGGGGCGGGAAAAAACCCTTACTGACTAAAAATCCCCCGTTTCTTCTCCTGCATTAGGCGGTGACCGCGGTACCTTATTGCGCTAGCCACACAACCCTGGTTGAACATTGTCCCTGTAGGGCTGTCGGCGCGGGTCAGGATCTGGTCAGGTGGCCAGCTACCCTTGCTCGCCGACCGCAGACCCGCGCTTACGGTGGTCGCTCGATCCCCGTCGTCCGAAGTGTCACCTGCTGTAACGCCTAGGATGTGAAGACTATAGTTCCCTCGTAGTAAAAATACTGGCCTAGACTTTCTTTGAATTTATATTTGAAGTATTATTTAATACAACTGAAACAAAAAATTTAAATCATCATTTTCGTTTCCATGTCATATCCACTGAAATATACTTTACAAAATCTTTGTACACTACAATGAGTTCCAACAAAGTTCCCTGCTAGCCCACTATCCAGTGGCAGTTAGACCGCTTAATTGTTTTCAACTAACAACGAATTTTTGCTACTAGCAAATTGGCGGCGCGAATACTTTTCATAACTTATACTGTTGCTTGGTTTGGTCTGGATTTATTGTAGTTCCAGAAACAACTATTTGGCTTTTCCGACACTGAATAATTTCAATGAGTTTTAGTGAAGTGGGAGTTTGTATAATATTTTACTTTGATCATTTATTTGTATTTTTTAACAAAATGAAGGTGAATTGAACTATTAATTGATGAAGTATTGTCGTCAACTCTGTTTTACGGATGTATAGAGGCGCAAGTATACAGCTGTAGCATAGATTTTTTCCAAAAAGTTACTTTAGACCCAAAAAGAATTTCTAAGCGCATTTTGTTTTTAGGCTCTTTGACGTTTTTTTGTAAATTGATTTTAACTTTTAATGATTCTAGCTGTTACACGCAAGATGACCCGACGGATTTAAGGAACGTTTACGGGCAAATCAATAAATCAAGCTGATGTCTGCATTCTATACGAAAAACACTTTCACAATTTCAATTAGTCCATACAGCTTAAATCGCTACACTTCGCTGCAGCCGCTGCGAACGCTAATTGTTTTCATTTCGCAACTAACTAAAACTTTTTGTTTTCGACTAAGCAGAAAGTGGAATATTTTAGCGGGCGCCAAATTAGGACAATATGGATGGTATGTTTGTTCAAATGTACGAGTTTGTTGGCGTTCATAAATTTATGACGCTGCGGTAGCTGTATTTTAAAATAAAATAAAATTCGGTACATAGGTTAGTGAAAATTATTGTCTAAAATATTACACTCTCCATCTCTACATAAGAGTTCATGCTTCAACACTTTTGTGGGTCTACCGGAGTGATCGATACCACAATGATAAACAGGCGTGACAAAAAATTGTGTTTCATTTCGTCGTATGAGTAAGATTACCGGAGGTTCAAAATGGGTCCACTTAAATTGGTGTGATTCTTTCCTCAAAATACCACACTGAACTGTACGATTCTTCACACATTTCATATTTATTCGTTCGGTTTCACCCGCTGCTCTGCTTCTATAGATCGTACCGTGATATTTTATCCACCTTAATCGATAAATCGACTAAAAAAAAAAGAATTGTTCAATTCAAACCAGTAGTTTCGGAGGTTAACGCGTGCAAACAAAGTCTTCAGCTTTATAATATTAGTACAGATTTTATACATTTTCTGGACTTTAAAAGAGACTGACCAGTATGTTTCGAACTTTCTTCTCAGAGTAGCAGAGTAGTCAGATCTAGTTTGCAAGTAGCCTAATTGCAAAAATTGGTACATTTTTTTCAACCTTAACCCTTGTCGTGAGGTTTCATCGTCGATTCCGCCAATCCTAGAATCCCAATAAACCCGAAAGATTTCTGTCCAGTTTTTTTTTTATTTTTGCAAACTCGACATCACACATCACAAGACATCCATTTCCGAGAGACTGCCTTCAATAATGACTTCAATCGACTTATTTCGTATGTCACCGAAAGTATTTAAATTTAATAAGAAAAGAAAACGCACTTGTGTAATGTTTGAAGTGTGTCTATCATAAGGAAAATGAACATCGATATCCATTTATATTAATTGACTCAGAAAAATATACTCAAATGTATTGTTTAATGTATAGTCTCCATGTTTGTTGTTTTGACCATTAGTCACCCGTTATTCAGTTGTGAAATGAATTTATTCATTCAAATTGTTTTTAGTGAACTATTGTACCGTAGCGAGCACGGTTTCGGCACCTCGTTAGCTCTGGCCAAATGCTGTATAGGTATGCTTTTAACAAAATGGTTTCTGTTTTTTATGACTGTTATGTTCTATTTTATATGCATTTAGGTTAGCGAGTGATAAAATAATCGGAAACTATTTCGTTTTGGCTTTTCCTCAAATAATATCTTCTGATTGATTTTGATTCTGATTTTCTTTGCGGAATCCAAGACAGTCATTTATCTGTCCCTGGGACGAGCCGGATTTCAGGGTTTAGATATTTTCATGGTTGATCCTGGCTTACAGAAGTTGCAAAAGTTCTCGGAATCCATCCTCTAGCCCCAAACATGGTGGAAGATAGCATGTTATATTTTTGGCCTCCTAAAAAGGCCTAAATCCAATTTCGTGTACCTGTGAAAAAGTCTAAACCAGTGAAATGAATGAATGTAATTACAAACGGTTGGTATCAGTCGCTAACTAACACGGTGTTGATCGCACAAAGCTCTGCGGTCACAAACCACGGCTATAGCGCTGTAACCAGCCTTCAGTGTGATTACTGCAGCGGTGATAAGTACTTGATTGAAGAGTGATTAAAACTGGATGTTAATGTTGAAGTAATAGTTCTGCACGATAGTACCTACGTTTATACTGCTATAGTTGGTATAATGTCTATCGTGAGACATATTCCATTTATGGAAGACAACGACTTACTCAAGTAAATGAATTGAGAAAAGTTCTTATTCATGAGAGTCGCTGCAGTGACGTCACGCAGCCAACTGACAGCTATAGTTGGCAGCGCGATACCGTTTTGACTTGAAATTATTAGAGCTATTCTCAGTTAATTCACTTAAGTATTCGTAATTTTTAATAAAAGAAAGGTTTTCAACTCTTCTCACCAATGATTATTATTTTCGACCGTGTCGTGTTAGTCCATTCCTTGTCAATTAAAGATTTGTCATAGACTTATCTTAATATCTTTGCGGTATGGTTAAAATGTTCAATTTTATCAGATCGCTGCTACTCGATTTAACTTAAATGTCCTTTAGCCGATTTCTATGAAATTATTGCTATGAAATTTCTTTTTCTTGTAAAAAATAACATAATAGACAATGAAGGAAAATTTCGGAAGATTATAGTCTGGAATAAAACACTGGCTACTTTTCATCCTACCTCCTACCTCCCTACCTGGCAGCAGGTGGTTTTAAACAACACTGTGTTTATTCTTCCATGACAGCTTATAAGTAAACCGGCCAAGGCATTATTACTGAGCCACTATACTGGGCTTACGATTGATAAAAAGCTAGATATAGATGTTATTACATCTGGATTATTCGTCCCGTGTAACAGTATATTAGTTATTATAAAAGTGTCAATATGCTTTGTTCCGAAAAACAAAACAATGCACACACAAAATAACAAAAACACCATAATAACCAAACAAAAGATTACCACGAACAAAATACCTATCAAAATAATTTATCAATACAAATTTAACAATGGCATTCACATTCACACAAATTACTGAATCTAATCCGGTATCGCATAAATTGAGTTATCAGCACGCAAAAGATAAAAATGTCACCCAATTTAACGTATAATAGCAGGTGTCATTTGATAATAGAATGTATAGGTAGCCAGTAACAAAAGGTTATAAATCTTCAACCCTTTTCATAGGAGATGGAAGTCGGGGGAAGTACGTGCATGACATACCGTGGTTAGTCTTAGAGTATGAATTTGACTGTGCAACGTAAAGACATGTATCGTCACGAATGGATCGACTTAGGTGCTACTGCGGTGTCACAGAAAACTGGCGTGTAACAGCGTGATTTTTGCATAGCAGTTTAGGTGATCAAAAATCGTTGTACTTAAGTTTCTAGGGGATTGGAGATGCCCATCCTAAAAGACATTAATGCACATTAAATTTAGGTGTTCGTGGACGGCGCCAGTTGCTTACATCAGGCTCATTTGCTTCTTAGTTGACCTGTTCCACATAAAAAGAGATTATTTTAAGTCCCATCTAGATTAATTTCTCCACCAAATGCCAAATGCTTAAGTCAATTTATTATATCCTTTTACAATCATATCTAATATAATGTAATTTTATGTATTTATTTATATTTTATACTTGGTCATGTTAATACTTTGAGTCGTAGTCAGATGATACCCTACGAACGGATATATCTACTAAAGATAATATCAAGTTATTTGACGCCGCCTTTAGGATTTTATAGATTTTTGGGCTTAAAATTCTGTTCAGGGCATTTTGCTTTGTTCTTAAGATACTAATACATATACATTCAGTCAACAAAGTATCGGGAATGAATGTTTTTTTTTATGGAAATTCGAATTTTAATTTTTTTTTGTTGTTGTTAGATTGGCATAACTGTTTTCCATTTTGGCGCGGAATTTGAGTTGCATCATTGTTATTTATATTAAAAACAGTGCTGTTTTTAGTTTGATAATATCTAGTGTGTATTGCGAATTTCATAATGGACAAAAATATCGAACAACGAGTTTGTCTTAAATTTTGCATCGCCAATGAAATTTCGTGTTCGGAGGCACTCAAAATGTTACAGAAGGCTTACGGTGAATCGACTATATCAAAAACACGTGCTTATGAGTGGTACAAAGCGTTCAAAAGCGGTCGAGATGTGATGGAAGATTTGCCTCGTTCTGGTAGGCCGTCAACGTCTGCAACTGAAGTTAACATCGCAAAAGTGAAGGAAATAGTGACTGAAAATCCTCATTCAAGTTTGAGAGAGATGGCCGCCGAACTTTCTGTATCTCACGAGTCGATCCGTACCATTTTAACAAATAATTTGGGTATGAAACGTGTTGCCGCTTGGCTAGTCCCAAAAGACCTGAATTTTCTTCAACAACTAAATCGCATGAAAGTCGCTGAGGACATGCTAGAACGAGTCAATACCGACCCAACATTCATGAAACGCCTTGTTTCTGGTGCCGAGACGTGGGTTTACGAGTTTGACATGCAAACTAGTCAACAAGCTTCGGAATGGCGCCTTCCAACTGAACCAAAACCGAAAAAACCACGTCAAAGTCGATCAAAAGTCAAAGTCATGTTGACTGTTTTCTTTGACTATCGCGGTGTTGTGCACTCAGAATTCTTGCCCGAAGGTCAAACGGTAAATAAAGAATATTATTTGAGCGTTATGCGGCGTTTAAGAGAACAAATTCGACGAAAAAGGCCAGAAATGTGGAAAGAAAATTCTTGGATTTTGCATCACGATAATGCGCCTTCGCACAAGGCCATCATTGTAAACGATTTTTTGTCCAAACACTCAACAAACACCATCGAGCAGCCACCATGTTCACCAGATATGGCTCCAGTCGACTTCTTTCTTTTTCCCACACTCAAATTACCCCTTCGTGGCACCCGTTTTCAATCGTTAGAAGACATAAAGGAGAATTCGCGGCGAGCACTGAACTCAATTCCGGAAACAGCGTTTAAAAAAAGTTTCGATGATTGGATTATTCGTTGGCGTAAGTGTATCGTTTCTGAAGGAGCATACTTTGAAGGTGATAAAATAAATTTAGATGAATAACAAACATTTTGTGTATTATTGACTTTTTCCCGGTACTTTCTTGACAGAGTAGTATATGTAGAAACAATCATACTGTTAATTATAAGCAGATAATTACAAATGTAATTTTACTTTTTTCATATGTTACTGTCCATGCGTTGGTATGCTGATATACGGCTCAAGACTGAGAGAGACAGCAAAAAATAATGAAGAAGAAGAAGACTATAATTTTCAACTTTGTTTGATATTATTGAGAAGTATAAAAATATGGCCTCAAAATATATTAAACCATTAAATTCTTGTTGAAACTTTTCTAATGAGAAAAAAGCGTATATCAGTATTTTATACTATATGACTATACCTTGGAATAAAACATAAAATCGTATACATTCTAATTACGCTTATGATTTCTCTAACAACAAATGAACAACATTAAACTCAAATTTTACTCAGTAGCAGCTTCAATCCCCTAGCCTATTCAAGCTTCAAGCACAATTTCAGATCCTGTTTGACGTCCCGATGCTCGCCTATATTGAATGTCCACAAGCAGACTGCAATGGGCCGAGATGATTGACTGACACCAATTACGGAATTGTAAGGTATAGGGATGTAGTTACATATGTATGAAACAATAAGGCTGAAAATTCAGTTTTATTCTTCTCTAAAGCGTCCCAAAATGTCGTTTAAAATCAATAAACATTAACGAGCGAAACTGTTCAAACTAACTTGATTACACATTATGAGACGGCCACTGAAAATTCTAGCTAGCTCGACAATAAATTAAAGGTACCCCTATTGGCTGTTAAGGCTTCTTTGTGGAAACCTATTAGGTGGATGATAAGGCTTAGTTCGCCGCTCCGCTCGGGGAGACAAAATAAATTTCCCGAAGGCTTTAAGTACTTTCAAATCGAGATCCTCTGGACAGACGCGATAGTACTTTTAAGTTTCGCTACTGCGAATTTTAGTGGCTCCATTATTTAATTCAAATATATTTCAATGGTAAGCTAAATTTATTTCTAAAGACGTTGCTAACTGATGCCATCTTTGAAACGTTGGCTAAAGGATTTTGCTTAGTTATTTCACGATGATACTTGTGATAAATAATTGACATTAAAACGCTAATTGAAAGATTGTATTCATCGTTATTGATAGTGACTTTATCAAAAGATCACTTAGAATCAAAATATGATAGCTTTTGACAGAAAATATCATGAAGATTTGACTTTCAGATTATTCTATAGAGTCTATAAATTTGAACATAATCTTATTAAAATTAATATTATTATTGAACAAGAAACTGTTAAGTATGCTCTCGCTCTAAGAGAAGTCAGATATTCAAATGAAATTCTTATACATTTTTATAATGTTGAAAATAAAAATAATTTCCCCACGTCAAAGGTGATTTCAATTATGATTTCCGCTCTAATTGTTTCTGAGCTTACTGTAATGATGTACTATGTTACTGGGATATCAAAACGATAGAAATTGGTTTCGTCAATGTTTGTGAAGCGGTGAAGCGCTTTAAACCTTTAGAGAGATCAGCTCGGTTGAATGCTAACGCAATTGGTAGCTACATAAACATTATTTAGACACATGAGTGAAATATGCTTAGGCCGGGCCTATATCAGAAACTGTAATTTGGTGGTTCTCTCATTAAGAGCTGTCATTGTAAACAGTATCATTAGAGATGTGGGTATGTTCTAGATGAATTTGGGAGTATTGTGATATCATTATTAGCGTTAAAATGTATTCTTTGATGAAAACCAATTAATCTTTTTTTGGAACCCCCATATACCATGGATGTCTCATAGGGACAGATAGATCATTTGATGAAAAACAATCGGCGTCAACCATCGACACCCAAAACACCAGAAGAGTTGCAATGCTGGCCTTTTGAAGATAAGAGATTTCAGGATCAGTCAAAGGATTCTTTGTCAAAATAGGAAATCTAATCCCTTTCTCGGCTTTTGCTTGAACCATAAAACTACAGGCACTTGACCGATGTGGTACTTTTTGGTAACAAAAACTAAATGTAAAGTCACTTGTCCAGAGTACAGTCACCGAAAAAACTCCTTACACGATAAAACTTGACTTGTGCAATACAAAAGAGACTTTGTGTCGTGTTTCGGATTAACATGGAAATTGAATCAGGTTCCACGGCGAACTTGGCCGGGACAAAGCTTTGTGACTCCAGACTTATATCCGAGTTTTTTTTTATTTCGTTGTACACTACTGTTTTACGCGATTGTACTTTGTACTAGTGTCGTGTAATAGAAAATGTTACTTCAGATTTTAATAATATTAGCGACGTGCGATGGTTCGTTTTAAACACGTTTGCACTTAAAAATTGTACCAGTCGCGTTTCTGGAGAGATATTATAATAAACATAAAAAGTGGCATTAACTTGAGATAACATGTAAGTGTGAGAGAGCCATGCTTCGGCTCGACCGGAATGATACCACGGCCTTGCAGAAAACTGGCGTGATACAACCTAGCGTTGTATTTTGCAGTATGAGTGAGTTTGCCGGAGGCCCAATCCTTGCCCTCGTCCTCGTCAAAATCCCCAAAAGGTCGACAACGCACTCGTAACTCCTCCATTGTTGCGGTTGTCCATGGGCGGCGCTGATTGCTTACCACCAGGTGATCCGTTTGTTCGTTCGACCTATCATTTAAAAACATATTTATATAAGTTTACCATCATCAAAACTTAGTGCCAGTGTTCGCAATGGAACATGCTCAGGTTAAGTCTTCTTGAGAATAGTTTCTGTATGTAAGTAAATCTGAAAGACAATCTTAACCAATCGAATTGTAAAAGTAGCTGGTCTCTTTCATCATACAGAGTCTCATGGCAATCTTCAAACTCCTCTTTAACTAGATTTTTTTAGTCTGATTTATTGAGTGTTAAAATGTTTGCTACTACTTCTACTACTATAGAAACTTATTTACCTACACTCTTAATAACAGAATTAACAACATTATACAACTACAAGTTTTTAAACCTAAATTTCTGAACTGAAGTTTAACGTCTGGTGTAAAATTGACCTGTCAACAAAGATAGAGGCAAGGGTTAGTCGAGTCCCTGACTATGCTAATGACGCGATTTAATTAGCAACCGTTACAATCGTAGGGCGTGACCTACGTTCGGTTAGAAACCAGTAAGAACCGGTATAGGATGTGATTAATTTAGTGACAATCCGGTGCAGGATTTTTAAAGATATCATGAAGCAGATATAAATATAAGACAGAAAAAAACACACGTCTTACGTCTTACTAGTGTTTGTAATATTACCCAAATGAAAATCGAGTTATTAATTTCGTAACATTACAATTTTTAGGGGTAGGTTTATATAAGCAGATGGATTGCTTACCAAAAGAGTAACACTAAAAGAATTACGAGTACGTTACAGGAAGTTTTTTCTAGGGAAGGAGAAGGGATGGAGAGAGGGATATCTCACTCACACGACGAAACAAAATGCTACGGTCGTTGCAAGTTTTCTGTTGGCACACTTAAAATTAATAAATTTAAAATTCATCTACCATTGAAGAGAGCACACATAAATATATAACTTGCTCTACCTCACACTCAAAAATAAACAAACCACAAACGAAAAACCACTAGGACAGTTCTGCCGTCAATAGCATAGTTGCAGTAAGTACGCTCTAGACACTTTTGAGAAAAACGCGGTTAAAGTTTTGGCTCGAAAATCTTCCATAAATCCTTTGTTTGTAATCAGATCATGATGGTTGAGATCTTAAATGAAAGAGGAGCTCAGCCTCTATCTATTACTTATTTAGACACGATTACTGAGTTATTGAAAGACCAAATAAATTAATCATTGTTGTTATACTAAGTATTTCTTAGAGGCTCTCTGATAAGGAACACTTAGCATAAACACAGTAAGTGTGTTATTTACTGTATTTATGCTAAGTAACCATACGAATTTATGTATAAATATAATATGGTTCAAAAGTTTTATTATATCAGGCTGGTGATAATAAAACAATTAGTGAAAAAATTTATTTAAAAATAATCAACTAGCGGTAGGCCTGCTCACACTACTTTTCCGGTCCTTGGTCGCCACTCTAGGACTTTTCGGGCCCATCAACCGTCCGTCTTTCGAGCGACGTGGCCTGCCCATTTGATTGCCACTTTAGCCTGCAGATTTTGCGAGCTATGTCCGTGACTTTGGTTCTTTGGCGAATTTCCACATTTCGGATTTTGTCGCGCAAAGAGATCCCGAGCATAGCCCGCTCCATCGCGCGCTGAGCGACGCTGAGTTTTGCAAGAAGGCCAGAAGTTAAGGACCACGTCTCAGTACTATACGTCATCACCGGCAACACACACTGGTTAAACATCCTGGTCTTCAGGCACTGTGGGATTTTCGATGAGAAGACATCGTGTAACTTCCCGAACGCCGCCCATTCGAGTTGGATTCTTCGGGCGACCTCTTTCTCGAAGTTGACCTACCTAGCTGAATGATCTGACCAAGGTATGTGTAATGGTCAACAACTTCAAGGATGTCGTTCCCAACGATGACCGGTACAGGTGCAACATGGACATTAGACATGATTTTCGTCTTGTCCATGTTCATTTTCAGACCCACCTGTAGGGAAACGACATCAAGGTCGATGAGCATGGTGTTCAGGTCCTCCAACGACTCTGCCAAAACGACTATATCATCGGCGAAGCGCAGGTGAGTTATGTATTCGCCATTAATATTGATGCCAAAGCCACTCCAGTTCAAGAGCTTGAAAACGTCCTCCAATGCGTTCGTGAACAGTTTCGGAAAAATCACGTCTCCCTGCTTCACGCCTTTCTGCAATTGGATTGGTTTTGTTCAGTCGTCCTGGAGCCGAATGAGCATGGTGGCGTTTCTGTACAAACACCTAAGCACGTCGACGTATCTACAGTCGACATGGCATCGCTGGAGAGACTGCAGCACTGCCCAGGTTTCGATAGAATCGAAGGCTTTCTCATAGTCCACAAACGCTAGACACAATGGCTGATTATACTCTTCCGTCTTTTGTACTATCTGGCGAAGCGTGTGTATGTGGTCTATGGTGCTAAAGCCTTTCCGGAACCCGGCTTTTCCGGGAGGCTAGAAGTCATCGAGCCTGCGTTCGAGACGGTTCGTGATGACCCTCGAGAACAGCTTGTACACATGACTCAGAAGTGAAATAGGTCCGTAGTTTTTCAACAAAGTGCTATCTCCCTTTTTGAAGAACAGAACTACAACACTTCTTTGCCATGATTCGGGCGTACTACCTTCGAGTATGACGGAATTAAATAACTTTTGGAGGACTAAAAGTATCGGTTTCCCACCCGCTCGCAGAAGTTCTGTTGTGATTCCGTCATCGCCCGGTGCCTTGTTTTTTTAAGCTGCTTGTGAGCCATCCTAATCTCGTACAGGCTGATGTCTGGGATATCCTCAGTATAGTGTCGTGTCAGCTTAGCTCTTGGGTCCCGAGCTGCACCGACAATGGATTGCCGTGTTGAGGTATACAACTGTCCGTAGAACCTCTCGAGTTCTCTCAGAATCTCCGATTTCGATGAAATGATCCTACCATTACCGGTCTTCAGCCTCGTTATTTGGCTTTTCCCAATAGACGATGTTTTTGCGAAGACTTTTGTGCCCTGGTTTCTCTCGATGGCCTCCTTAATTCGAGCAGTATTATATGCACACAAATCGCGTCGCATAGCTTTTGAAATTCGCCTATTGAGGTTACCGTACTCTGACATATCGGCTGAAGACTGTAGTCTCATTTCGTTTCGGTGCTTCAGGAGCTTTAATGTTCCGTTCGCGAGCTTCTTAGAGAATTCCGACCCCACTGCTCGGACAGTTTCCACCAACCCATTATTAATTGCGTGAACGGTTTCCCAATCGGTAAGGCACTGGAAGCGATTATGAAGTTGGAGTTGAAAGGCTTCGGGGTTCCGAATCTGAGCGCGGCAAGGACGGAGTGTCGACTTCACCAGACGTGACCTTTCCAGCTTGACATTAATATTCAGTATGCCCTTGACAATTCGGTGGTCGCTACCAGTTTTCACTTTAGCAATTACAGAGACATTACTGAATATACGCTTGTCGGTCGCCATAATGCAGTCGATCTCATTTTTGGTTGTCCCATCAGGGCTTATCCAGGTCCACCTCCTGGCCGGTCGCTTTTTGAAGAAGGAGTTCATCAGATAGAGACTCTCCTTCTCCATAAAGTCTACCAGGCGCTGTCCCCGATGATTTCGCTGCCCACATCCAAATGGCCCCACGTTCAACTCATCGCCATTCCGTATACCTTTGCGTTGAAGTCTCCCATCACAACCCCGCACACTCCCGTGCACCCTCGCGCACTCGCAAATCGTCTTCATAGTAATCGAAAAGTTTACGTAGGTATTCAAGGAATACATAAATTATACTTTCAATTGTTCCTTACTGCTTGTGTTATAAGGTAAATTGCGTGACGTTTGATTACAACGACGAATTATGTTCACAGTAAAGCAACTTTACTTGCACAGTATTTATGACGTGGTACTATATCGCAGCTACTTAAACGTGCAGTAAAAACTACTTATAATTTTTATAATTAGTCGTTAGGTCATATTATATGTATGTACTTACTAAGCATGGATACAATATAGATAATTTACAGCTTCCATGATAAGTACACCTGACTCTTACGCTATAACTGCTGCCTAAACATTATCACAGGATGGCTACATGCTAGTCTGTAAATAATGATTAACCTCATGTTAGATCTGATTACGTTACTAAACATAAATTCAATATCGCATCGAACTGTCTTTGTAGTAAGTAATCTGAAACCTACGCTTAGGATCAATACTAAGCATACATGCAGTATCGCGGCATATTGTTTTTAAGACTAGACCACTCATTTAGAAAATATTGGGAAACTGCTTGGGATCAAAACAGTATATCTTCTTAATGTTTATTTGCTAGGCCCAAATTAAATTTTAATAAAGTAAATGACTTAACATATTAGTAGTATAGTAGTCATACTGTACTTATGCTGAGAGACTCAGAACAAGATTTTTTACCGTAAGTGTGCCCACTGTAATAATGCCTTGTGATGTAAAAAAAATGCTCAACTTACTGCAAATTTTTAATTGCTAAATATGAATTAAAAAACGATAGAAATAAATGAGTAAGATGTACACGTAGATCTCGTTCTCGTGATCACGTCTGTATATCTAACTCAATTTTGACAAAAACCCGACTTACTGCAACTATGCTATTGACGGCAGAGTTTTCAATTTACATTTTCCGCGATACAAGTGCAGTCAGACAAAAGAGAAAAAGTATTAGAAAAATTTACGTGATCGCCGTTGAGATAATTGTTTGAAACTCGACTAGGAAGTTCGGTCAGTTATCTGTGACAAGGGTGAACCGGGATTTATTTCGTTGACTGTACCAAGAATGTTTGTACAATTCAATTTTTGCGACAGCTACTATCTTATTCTGTAAACTGTTCATGTTATTCTTTTGTAAAATGTACTTTGTGATATCAAAATGGTTTTATTTTTCGCAGTCTACAAATCTTAAGAGCTACATCCCATTTGAGATTGCTTCCTGTTTTCCTTTTGAAATAAATTTAAAAGATTGTATCTGCTACAAAGAAATTGTATATGAAGGAAAACCTTACACTGAAATATTTATGAATACTATTCATCAACTTTTTTCTTAATTAACGAGTTAACTTTCATAATATAATCTAAACACGTTAAATACTTCTCAGAAATAATTCATTTAAAGGTTAACATCAATCCATTACCAAGTTGCAGTAAGTAATAATATACGATGACATTTTCCATCGACATTTTCCACAAAAATAATTCGACAGCCTCAAAACCCACCCTAAAAACCGGGTCACCATAAATAAACGAATCTCTCGATACGAAACTGATACAGGTCTACATAATTAAAAGCTATCGAAATATTCAAGCGGGTCGGTGGCTACACTTGGTGCATAATTAAAATCGCTGCAATCACCTACATGTGGGGTTTTAATACACCAGCGAATGTGTGCCGTCCATTGTTGATTCGAACCAAAAGAGATTGCTATTTTTATGGGCTCATTGGTACAAAACATGACATCGGATTTTTTTATACTGAGAAACTGACTGACTGAAAAATATTATCTGATATAAAGTCATTATACAATATTCAACGATTGCTTCCTCTAATTGGACTCTTGATTTTATTAAAGGGTATCGTTATTAAGTCCTGCTAATAAAGCACCTTACTTGCGCTTAAGACAGTTCGCATAAAAACTACTTCTACACACCTCCGAAAATCCAAAGTCTTAATAAATATCTTACCTGCTACATAGCGAAGTATGAAGGAATTAATTAAATGCTGAGAGCATTACTCTGTTCTAACTTACGTTGCATCCCCCACACTGAAATAATAACTTGTAATTTAAATGCTTTACCCACTACAGAAGAATGCGAGATGCTAAATACTTAGCACAGACTAAATTAAAGTCTATCTAGGAAAATATTTTGCTCAGGAATCATGCAGTGTGTTATTCTAAAAAGGTAGGAATGACGATCACTATTTACATAAGGTTCAAAATGTTTTATTAAAATAACTTAATGAAAAAGGGATATTAGAAATATTTTATTTTAAAAAACTTTCGGTGCTGAATGTAAGACTTAGGTTTCACATTTAAAAAATGAACGTTTAAAACGTGAGTTTTGAATTAGACGGTGGAGGAAATATACAGATTAATTTCTAAATAAAGGCATCAAATCGCAAACCCTAATTAAGAAAGCGTGGTTATGCTCATATCTTAACCGTTTGAGAAGAGGCCTTTTCATTGTTATTTTAAAACTAAGTTTAAGCGATTATATTTTTCAATTACCATAAGAAAGCATCGCTTTTTCTATAGTATTTTGATATAAAAGTTCCTTTTTACGGTACTAGAATGACCTTGGATAGTTACGGATGAGATTACACATTTTATACGACCTGACTCTCGATACAAAAACAGAGCATCAATCAATCCATTGAAGAAAATTAACAAGCCAGATGAATAGAAAACTCGGAATGGACTGCCCTAGGCAACATGTTATGAAACAGGGTCCAAAGGAGATAAAAAATTGCAATACCCCAATACACTCAACCCTGTTTGTCCTCCAGGTTTTTCTAGCAAAATTCTTTGGCGATTGGAAAAAAACGAGTCCTTTTTTTACTAAACTGTACCATCGCAGTTTGAGTGAAGCCAAAAATTGAAAACGTTCTTTGTAGAGGATATTGGTACCTATTGAAAAGTATGAATTGATCCTTTACTATCTTCTCGTATGGCATTTAGGGATTAGATGTTCCTTTTATATTGTTTGACTCTTTAATGTATGTTTTAAATATTATTTTGTTTTATTGTTTTCCATTCGTGACCTTGACAAGTGTTAATCATACTGTTGAACATTTTTCTAACAACAAAATATAACTTAGCATGTAATGAATATTTTATTCTTTCGTATAATATTACCTTATTTGGCAAAAATGTGCATGATTATAACATTACGTCTCCGTAAGCCAGCCTTTGTCCACCAGGTAAATCGTAGCCCAACTAATAAAATCCCAGAAAATCACATAACCCTCAATCAATACGTGACTTTGGGCGAACGCAACCGAATTACGTGCTGAACTTGGCGCATTAATCTAACAAATAAGTGAGAAAACTTACACAGGGCTCCCTCCTTAACATTGTTAATTACTTACTGTTTGAGTACCGCCCCGTATTAAGAGGGAATTACGACTATTATTTCTATTCTCCTGTCTAACTATGAAAGTTTGTACGGGAGGCAATGGATTTTATTTGGTCTTGGATTATGATGAAGAAATAATAATCAGTGAAGTAAATCAAATACTAAGTTTACGTTTCCGGACTCGATATGAAAACGACGATGATGATGACGATGTTTGGTTTTTGGATTAAGGAATGAAAATTATCAGCCGCAAAATGGCCATTATTGGAACTCTGACTGATAAACGACGATAATAAAGAAAGAGCAAACACACAGGGTTCAAAATTGCATACTATCATATCTTTCAACAGTTGCAATTATGTGCCAAAAGTAGTGTAACTCACTAATTATTACAGAAAAAACTTAACTATAGGTAGAATAGAGTTGAAAATAAAAAGTAACGTTTGGGTTTTCCCAAAATATACAAACCTATTATAGAAGACTAAAAACGTAAACGCAAACTGGCTGGACATTAATAAGACAAGTAAGAAGTAAAATATTCCAGTGGAAATTGTTCACAATGCCACACAACGAAGCTTGGGCATGATATTTGTAATAAAATGAAAATATTTTTGATTGACGTTTATTAATTTTGTAACCCGACTCACCGCTTAGAATGTTCTAATTTTAAAGCATTTCACCTTTAAAGCTGTGTATATTATTAGGTATGCGGAGACCAAAAGCAAGGCTTTTGGTTGGCGGATTGGAAGTATACCGTTGGTTCAAAGTCAAATATTTTGTTAATGACAGGATTTTAAAACTTGAGTGAATGTTGAGTCATAACAGAAAACAATTTTTGATTGACGATGACACAACTTCCCGGGTATAAAAATGAAATATATTTAATAGCTGTACTAACCACATTTATTTCATTAAAAATGCTGTGTCTGACGATTCATAGGTTTGTTGTTTAATATTTAGGTAACAACGAAGAGCTACGTATATTTTATGTATACTTTGTACCTTGGTATTAATAAAGAAATTTTAATGTAATATTTTCGAAAAGCCTTAATATTAATTATGATAAAATCACATAAACGGCAACTTTCTTCTCTGGGTAGTCATTTGGCAAACATTAATTACGATTATGATAATTATACAGCACATCCTATTTATAGAACGTCTGGTTTCATAAACAAAACATTTATAATTTCATTAAGCAAATATTAAAATTGGTCAATATTATACGATCATTCATGAAAACAAAACTTTCATTATTCAAACAGACATTTGTACAAATAAATTGAAGAATGTTCAAATATTATCGTTAGGTATATGTACTTACTTTCGAAAGAATTTCACTCGTGTAATTCAATTTTTAATTTTATCACGTTTTCTGTAATGCATATGGTGGTTTATTAAACAAAACGTGATCTGTCGTAACATGTGTATTATTTACTAAATGAACAATATTAAACATGTTCTTTTTAAAATAAACGTCTGTGTTATGTGCCTTAAGAAAACCTGTGTAAATACAGTACAATGAGTCTTATAGAAAAATTAAAAATTATTCAGGCACTCAATATTTGTTTTTGAGAATACGATACTTAATAAATAAGTTTTATGTTCAGAAAAAACACGTGATGAAAAAGTAAACGAAAATAAAATTTCAAATTCTGAAGTAATTTTTTTTTCGTTTTCATTTTTTTTTATGTAATTTGTCGGCAAACGAGCAGACGGATTACCTGATGGTAAGCAATCAGCGCCGCCCATGGACACCCGCAACGGAGGAGTTACGAGTGTGTTGCCGACCTTTCAGGGATTAGGGATTTGGAGATTTAGGGATTGAAGAGGGATTGGGGGCGGGGAATGATTGGACCTCTGGTAACCTCACTCACACAGCGAAACACAACGCTGTGGTTGTTTCACGCCGGTTTTCTGTGAGGCCGTGGTATCACTCCGGTCGAGCCGACCCATTCGTGCCGAAGCATGGCTCAAATCTCTCTAATCATGAATAATGTTTTTTTACAATATATGTGATAAAGAGAACTGTCGTAGTTTTTAACTGAATCTAAAGAACTACAACGCATTTTTAACTCTACTGGTGTTACAGGTGACCATGGTTGGCAATATCGCTTACCATCAGCTGAATTAGACAAATCAGCTACTGCTCGTCTGCCCACTAATCCATTAAAAATGTTCTATAAGTTTACTTACGGAGTGCAATACTTACGACAGTATTTTTTTGACATATAGGTAGTATAGAACCACGATTTTAATACACCTCACGTGTCACTAATACACAGACTGACGGAATATTCTAATTTTTAAAGTATTCTAATCAATTCATAGTTTCTATATTATGTATTAGTTGAATAAATTTTTTATTGACTTTTGACACTTGTCTATTGTTTTCATTATTTGCGACAAAACATAAATTAATGTGTTTAATATTATGTTTAATTAATTTATTGTAAAACTAATTAATTGGACTTTTTATTTTTGCGAATTGTCGTCATTCCTAAATTAAGTACATAATATTTGAATTTGTTTTACCAAAGGTTTCACGGATGTTTATAATATCTTATGGGTAAAGATTTCTTAATTTAATTCAAGATAGTAAAAAGACTTCAACATTAAAAATGTGTATTTAGCACTTCATAGTAAGAAAGATTTTTTAAAGGATCTATCGTGATACACACTTGGGTTTGCTCACATGAATTAACAGATAAAAGCCTTATTAGTTTTGAACTACAATAGGAATCATTTTCATGAGCTGCGTGCGCCTCGCACAGACTCATCTGTTGTGTTTTGATACTAGTATATATCGCACGATTAATAGAAAAAAGAACTAAGTCATAAAAATCATCAAAATTGAACCTTATTATAATTTTGAATTAAATTAATTTTGTCGTGGTGGCCCGGAGGTTAAGAAGCCCGCTTCTCATTCATGAGGGTGTAGGTTCGAAACCTGGCAAGTACCGATGTGACTTTTTCCGAGTTATATGTACTTTCTAAGATTATTTAGACAAGACTGACAAACGGCGAAGTTAAACATCGTGAGGAAACCTCGACTTATAATTTTCTAATTATAAGTTTGAAATCGCCAACCCGCATTGAGCAAGCCTGGTGATTAATGCTCTAACCTTCTCTGTATGAGAAGAGGCATTTGCTCAGTAGTGGGCACTTATAGGCTGATGATGATGATGATATTAATTTTGAAACAATATTGTTAAGATTCAAATACCTTATTTTTGAGTTATGCCTCTTTACGATTAAGGATACGATATGTTGTGTAAGTTTAGCTAGAAATTATATTTCTTTAATGTAATACATCGGCAAACGAGGGGACAGATGACCTGGTGGTAAGCAATCGGCACCGCCCATGTCCACTGGTAACTCCAGAGGACTTACGAGTGCGTTGCTGGCGTTTTAGGGATTAGGATTTTGAAGATTTAAGAATTAGAGAGGATGGATGGAGGGATGGATTACGCCTGGCAGTTACTTTACTAATTCGGCGAAATACAGTGATGTGATTATTTCACGACGGTTTTCTATCAGGTCGTGGTATCACTCTATAACCGACTAATTCGTTCCGAAGCATGACTCTAAACTAAACTAAACATTACCTATCATTTTGTTACATTACACCATCATATTTCAACGTCTACCTCTCAGGGCACAGAAAACAAACACAGTGCCATTATTTTGTGAACAATGCAAAAGATAAATGAATATCTCTCATTTTCCCATGCAATGCATATGACAATATTAAACAGACTTACAATGATACGAGATAATGATGCCTGTAAAGTAAATGACTGCATTTTCGTTCATTATTCTGTTCTTAATGGTTTCCTTACATGAGCTTAAACAGTAACTAAAAACACAGTTGGTGTGGTGGATCAGCATGGAAGAAACATGACGTCATCGTCTCGCCCCGTTGTTATCGGTCAAAATCAAAAGCCAGTGTCCTCTCTCACTCATTTTATTATAGATCATAATTCTGATACTTCGAGATTAATTTGAAAAAAAATATGAATTATTTGACAAAATGGGTCGATCTAGTGCATATAACAAAAATAGTCTTACAACTATAAAGGAAATGACAGTACTGTTTTGAAAAGTCGAAAATCCTAACCCCTTTACTCCACTAGAAACTACTACTACTAGAAAAACCTATCAAAATGTATCACCCAGCCAATAACGCATTCTAACCTATTTCAGCTACACAGTGCGCAGAGGCGACTAAAGTCTAGAAAAATCTTACTGACGGTACTCCCAATCACCAAATACCAAATCTAGGTGATAGACGAGTGGTTTTTCATCAACCAAATGTATAGTTCAAGTTCAAGTGATACAGGGATAGTCTAATTCTACGCAGAATTGTTACCACAAAGAGATTACCCTATCAGCTCTAACTGTTAGCCTAATCCTTACCATTTATAGTGTGAAAAGGAAACTTCAGCACGAACGGACCGACTCGACCTGAATGATACGGCCTCATAGAATACCAGCTTAAAGCAACACTTACGTTGTGTTTCGCCATGTGAGTAAAGTTGCCAGAGGTCCAATCATTCCACCCCATCCTCAAACCGCAAACCTCCTTTCTTTAAATCCCTATTTACCTACAATAGGCCGGCAACCCACTTGTAGTAACTTCTTTGGTATTAAGAGTTTCCATGATCGGGGCCGATTATTTGCCATCAGGTAAAACGTCCACTCGAATTCTGACCTAAGACATTTCAGATATAAAATGAGTGACTGATTAGGGAAACAGAGAGACAATGGTACCTATTTTTTTTATAATCAGTAGTCGCCCTTTCCTTTACTACGATTCAACTAGCCAAGAATACATAAATATTAACGTAAACACGTTTATAAAAAACAAACTGACTAGACAGTCAACATTCGCCACTCATTTTAATTGCAAACTCGTTACATTAACAGCAAAATGTGTTGATACAAGGAAGTTACAAAGTCTAAACAAATGATATTCCGCTAACATAATGTTAAATGCAAATAAACATATCTAACTATATTATGTACAGTTACATATCTAATACGCTGAAGTGAATTCAAATATTCTTCAGCACAAATTGTATGAACATACATCTAACGAGAAATGCTAACACAAATTTCGTTTATTTGAGTTCAACTCTAGTTGCGGGTAGTAAATTAATTAATACGTTACGCAAGTACTGCGTTTCTGGGTCTCATATCTAAAGGTAGGCGCACACTATTTTATGTATGGTCAATAATTTTACATATACGTTTTTTCACTCTTTTCATTTCTGTCATGCTTAGCATAAATATTATAATACATCCTTCCAAGTAGGTATCGTTCAAATTCCTTCTGTAGTTTTTAAGTGAATGTGTTATAAATTTGGTACATATATAAACCTTTTTTTTACTTGTAACTAGCGATCCGACTCGGCTTTGATAAAATGCTAATTACTAATTCTTTTCCACTTTTTAATGCATGTTGATGCATATAAACCTTCCTTAGTAAATCACTTTATAAATTAAAAAACTGCATCAAAATCTGTTGCTTAGTTTTAAAGATTTAAGCGAAGAGATATAGGCACAGGAAAAACGACTTTGTTTTATACTATGTAGTGATTTAATGCCTTCAGTCGATTTTACATGAAAGCGTAATAAACATTCATTTGTAGATAGTTTTTTTTATGGATCGGCATTTGTCCTTTATCTCACCTAGTACCAATCACTCATAAGTTAATTTTGGCTTTTATAAAATTAATAGGACTAAAAGCAGTCTGTCATAGGCCTTATAATGTTTGTGTATGTGTTCATGTTTATTTTGAGTACACAGAAGCTAGATACCGGTAATTGCTCGTCTATTGTGCATGCTAGATCTTGATCGAGCTTGGATGATGTGAAGTGATAGTGTCCACTGTCTTGAGTAAATAGATCAAATTTGGTTGAACATAATTCGTTCTTAGAAAAGGCATAATAATGGGGTTTGAAAGAGAAAAATCATGTTTCCTCTATTATTAAGGTGATGCAAAAATCGTATTAAAGGAAACAATATCTAGAAAAACGAATTTAAGTTAACAATTGAGTGATTACCTTTTAGAGGTATGTGGAACAGGGTGGTAACTTCCTCATCCTCCATTGAAAAGGGAGGATCCTCCGACCAGGCGAGGTGTTCGTGCCTGGCGGGCTACTGCCCGACGGTTGTTGTCGGGATATCTGTATGGGTGCTAATTGTGTGGAAAACTCTTATAGCGCGATGTAGGCACTTGCAAGTGATTGGTGCTGTTGTTTATGTAGTCCGCTAGATGTCGCTACATCACTCCCCCCCGAGACCGGAGGTCGTTAGCTGGTTGAGACGTCTGTGAGATGCTTGTCGAGCCAGTTGATGGTTTCAGTGCGTCGAATCTGTCTACGAAGATGCCCCAGTGAGTCGGGTGGTGCAGTGCTGAAGAGTGGCTAGCTGCTGCGTCGACCAGGAGAGGGAGTACGTCTCTGCTTGCTGACCGGCCGGTGCAGTATGCTGTGCCGAAGATTCTGATGAGGCTGTAGGTGCTGAAGAGTGGCTAGCTGCTGCGTCGACCAGGAGAGGGAGTACGTCTCTGCTTGATGACCGGCCGGTGCAGTATGCTGTGCCGAAGTTGCTGATGAGGCTGTAGGTGCTGACCAGGAATGCGCATTGGCTGCATGCTGGTGGTCAGGGAACCCGTTGTAGCCGTGGAAGCTGCTGACTGTAGGATTCGCTGCTTGAAAGCTCCAGGAAGTGATGACGTCATGGCTATGAAGTAGTTGCACGAAGGCTGCTTGATGTTCATGTTCGGGGTCACCAGTTTAGAGGTATGAGGAACAGGGTGGTAACTTCCTCATCCTCCATTGAAAAGGGAGGATCCTCCGACCAGGCGAGGTGTTCGTGCCTGGCGGGCTACTTGCCCGACGGTTGTTGTCGGGATATCTGTATGGGTGCTAATTGTGTGGAAAACTCTTATAGCGCGATGTAGGCACTTGCAAGTGATTGGTGCTGTTGTTTATGTAGTGCGCTAGATGTCGGTACAACCTCATTGCTCAGCATAAATCATTCGTGATGCCGCAAGTTAAAATTGCGTGACTTTCGAATTCATATAAGGAACAAACTATAGTTAATTTAAAATTAGTCATCATATTAGATTGCAGCTGTCATAAGATATCTATCTTATGACAGCTGCAATGAATAATCATAAAATTAAGTCTGGTCTCTCTATTATTTTCTTGAGAAGAAAGACCCAAAGAACAGCTGGTGACTGTCACGCTCAGTTGGACAACCAAAAAAGTAATCATAATATTGATGTTAATCGATATTTGATTAAAAACTGTAATTCTCAAACAATCTGTCTCAAAACGATAATTGAGAGAAGACACGTTAATATTAATGTTAAAACCAAATATCGATCATCTCGTGTTAAGAAATTGGCATCGCTCATATACACACACACCACCAAAAAAGTAGGTATGTGTCGCTATGGCTTTGTGTGAAAGGGATTTAAGTATTGGAGATTTGGAGTTGGGCCGCCGGTAACCTCAAACTTTCGTTCTTTGTGGCAAACACAACGCAAACATAATTTTACGCAAGTTTTGATAGCGTATGTAAACGAACTGTTACCTACCTAAAATAATCCATGTCTGATCAAAATGTAAATAATATTAATCTTTGTTTTGCAATTAACAAATTATAAAATACAAAATATACATAATATATTATATTATACATCAATTTTACATTATATTACAAATTATTAAATTAAAAGACAATATACAAAACAAACAAAAGCCTGTCTCTTCTTTCTTCAAACAGCTCATCTATCATCCCAAGCATTTATTTATCTAATAATAAACAGTAACCTGTCCACTCTATTTACATGCTAATTAATAGTGTAACAGTACCTAACACAACACGCCCTTATTTCAAGGTAATAAATAATATATTTGCATAACAATAACTACGACTAATCTTCTCCTGTAGACACCTATTTACTGTGATATTACTGTTCTAAGCTAGCCCCCGGGGATTTCAGACAGGAGCCTAGATTTTAATAAATTAAGAGTTGTGAGCTTCATGCCTATAATTATTTTTACTCTGGGAGAATTTTATTAATTAGATTTATCAAAGTTTGATTCAGAATCTACCATGAGTAACTAATAATTAATGATATAGGAAGAAAGTCGTGGTGGCCCTGAGGGTTTAAAACCTGGCAAGTACCAATGTGACTTTTTCGAGTTATATGTACTTTCTAAGATTATTTTTAGACACCACTGACATACGTCAATGAAGAACGTCGTGGAGAAACCTGGGTTTTTAATTTATAATAATAAGTTTGAAATCGCTAACCCGCATTGAGCAATCATGGTGATTAATGTTCTAACCTTCTCCGTATGTGAAGAGGCCTTTGTTCAGCAGTGGGCACTTATAGGCTGATGATGATAATGATGAGAGTTTGATTCAGAATCTACCATGGGTAATTAATAATCAATGATATATGATAAAAGTCGTAGTGGCCTGAGGTTGAGGCGCCCGCTTCTCATGCATGAGGGTTGTGGGTTGTTGGTTCAAAACCAGCCAAGAACTTTTTCGAGTTATATGTACTTTCTACGATTATTTTTAGACACCATTGACATACGTCAAAGAAAAAAAAAGTGGGGAAACCTGGGTTTTTAATTTACAATTATAAGTTTGAAATCGCCAATCCTACCCACCGTCTCCATGTGAGAAGAGGCCTTTGTTCAAAAGTGGGCACTTGTAGGCTGATCATGATATATGTGATGTGATTGATATAAAAAAAGTATTTTATGGCATATCACTATAGAAAAAACTTTTATAGAATGTGATAAAAAGTTTAAACGTCACTATTTTCTCTTATAATACATAGTCATTGACAGGTTGTTCTTTAGTTAAGCAAGGTGCTCGGTCCAAAGTGAAGATTCGAATGGAGAGGAACAAACAAGACTTTTATAACACTCGAGGATTCATAACTTTTTGCTTTTAATATGTACAACAACCTTAACTTTCAAAACAGTGTCGTTTCTTTTAAATTGACAATTACTCTATGAGAATATTATGTGACCACTTGCAGTGCCGGATCTACCTAATTAAGTGCCTGCAGTTAATGTCTCCGGGATTTATAGAGCCGCTAGGAGGCTGAACAACGACCTTTATCGTTGGAAGTATGTGTATTTATGTTTGTTGTAAATTAGGGACATTGTTTGCCCAATTCAAGATGGTTGCGTAATTAATTCAAGGAAGGAGTCTGTTCGGATTTTTCCTTTGTTAAAAGAAATGTTATCAAAGTACATAGTGATTCTCTTGTGGGTTCAAAAATACAAAACCACTTTCAATTACAGGCATTGTGAACGTCCATTTGATTGCTAACTAGCTGTGACCCCTGTTTCAGGTTGTAATTTAATGCTTATATTCAGTGAAAAGAGCAGCTTCACAGGGATAAAAGATTGTTTGAAATCCATAAAAAAAAACAAATCTTTGCTTGTCACGATGTTAGCGCAGATGTAGTACAAACGAATACTTATATATCAAAATAATGTAGACACAAATTATTAATTTAAGAAGATTTTATTAAAGTAATTTTAACGGAAGTTCCGCATTATAAAATTTATGTAACAGCCTAAATGACGTATGTCAACCAGTTTTAGAAAAATCTATTTTTTTTTAAACGAAACATTTTTTTAGTGACGATAAATTTACAGTATTCGGTAGCCAATAAATAAAGCTTTATTTTAAGTAAAAAAAAACAGATACACAGATACTATAAATTTTGCCATAAGAGACGTACAAGTTAACGATAGGTAAATTTGAGTTGTTTTTCGGCTCTCCTGAGAAGTTGTCATTTTGCCCTTACGCTACTCTAGTTCTTAACCCACGAAATGATTTAATACTTGTAATATTTATATAAATATTCGTTGTAAGTTGAAATCTGAAGCTAAAGTTCCTTTGGAGAACCTAATGTGTATGATATTTAAGAAAAATCTAAATGAAAGTTGATTTTCATAATCTGAATAGAATCTATAGTAGAAAAATTACAAAACTCGCTTTTCGACCATCTTGTCGTGACACTTTATTGTTAGAATGAGAAAAAAATAGTATTTGTTAAAAAAAATAGGCATCTACGAAACAAAAGAAAACAGAATCGATTTTTTTTTCTTTAAATATATACATTTGACCCTTAATACTAAGGCCGTCATATATGTATACATAAAATACGTACATACGAAGTCAATGACTTTTCAGTGTTAGATATAAAATACCTTAGTGATTAATTGTTTACAAACTATTTAAATGTTAATGACTTCTCGCCATTCAAGTTTCAATACACTACAATGTTATTGACTGATAATAAGGTTGATTTTGCAATTTAAATAAGTAACTAGGTAGACATGTAATTTGCGTGATTCTCTCAAAAAAACGTTTATGGTCATAGACGTTTTCTTCGTACATTCTAGTGTTAATCAATTCTAATTTAATGAAAAAACAAGAATGAGTTTCGTGAAAAAAGTATGTACCTATTTTTTTATGTGAGTGACCTGTTGTACGTGTTTGAAGTTTTTGAATGTTGTACGCTCAGAATACAGAACAAACCAGAAGGCGTCATCGCGCTTCAAACTGACGCAAATAAAACCATTCTCAACTAGAATAGTATGAAATTTCTACGATTAGTCAATTTTGGCACGTGGCATGTCGTGACGTATTTACGAGTATCAATTTTAATTTCATTATGCCGTCTTGTGTTATTACTACGAGTAAAAATGCGACTGGAATTACGAAAAAAGTGGATAAGATTACATTTCATCTGCAAGCATCGACTGCAATAGTGTATTTAATTAATTATTGAATTTTTTTTATCGATTTATTTTTCTATGAAAATGATGCGGCCATTTTGTGAGTGTTGTCATTTTTGGTGAAAATTTTACCCACTTGTTTATTTGTTGTGGGTTATATTTTAGTCCATTATGGAGCCTATGTCATATTAATTCCCCTGACAAAAAAATAAATACAAATAAAAACAAAGGGCACGGTTAGATTAATTTTGGAAACCATCTAGCCAGAGCATAGTTTGCTCAATTCACTTTGAAGAGATATATTTATGACAAAGGTGGTTTGAAAACAGCATATCCTACTAAGATTGTTTGTTTGTTTGTTTGTACTCAGGAACTAAGTAAAGTAAGTAGACTTCTAATCTTTAGTTCCTAGTCTAAAGACAATACATATAAAAAACTAAACCAGCAAAAGGGAACGCAATAAAACCTTTGTACTAATTGAAGCTTTATTTTATTTGTTGTGTATAGTAGGTGTAACTAAAATTAACAAATCCAGAAATCGTCAACTTTTATGCTACCTCTATGAAATGTGTGAACAACTAGTCTGTTGCATTTATCGTAAGTTTACCTATTTTGTTGGGTTTACTCGTATCTTACCCTCCTGTTGTAAAATTACCCCAAACTAAGGGAATTGTTCCACTGTCGGCAACACTACGCGGGTGGGAAGTGCGGCTGGCGGGGGGATTGACGTATTGTTTTTGGACACATTTGACGACATGTAATTATGAGTGAACGCGGCTTCTGGTTTGTTCTGTATTCTGAGGTTGTACGTCAACACAATAGGCAGTTCAAATCATACTACCTAATGCTATAACGAAAGTTTTTAAGTAAGGATGATTTGATGTATGTTTGTTATTTATTGGACAAATCTAGATGACATTTAACATAAACATAGATTATTACAAAAGAATAACATTCCCGCCCAGGGGGCTGACCATGACGTTCAAAGTAAGATTGTTTTAATCTTACTTCAGTGTGGGTAAGAGAAAGAGCTATACAAGTTTTCTAGCTCTCTTTTACCCCAGGTGAAGAAAGGCGACAGGTGAGAAGTGTCAGGCAGGTGTCATAGAGATCGTATAGCAATAAAAAATAATTATGATGTTTTTTTTTTTAATCCTAGATAGAAAATCTTAACGTAGAACTGGCCAATAGATCGCTAGGCATAGTCACCTCGCCTGTTTGAAGGATTTTGATTAAATTACTTCTCTCGGATATGGTACGGCGAGAGAGAATGTCAGACTCTTATTGACAAAACCCCGCGAGGAGGATACTATCTTCTACCTCACGCGCTCCGCACAAAAAATGGAACTGTGATATCATTTATCAAGGTCGTTTATTAAAACTAGATTACTGCAACAGACACATAAATTAAGATTTAAATTAATTAAGACAAATAAACGTAAAGCTCTTCCCTGCGATCGCATTAAAACAGCACACACACAAGATGATCTTACATTCCTTTTTCTGTATAATTATGTAAATACAGTTTGCAAGCACAAAGTTACCAACACGGAGCCCATTAACATCTCAAATTAAAAACACAATAGTGTCATCTATATGTTCTACCTTTGAAACGTTCTGAGCATTTGAATAAATAGAGGGTATGTTAATGAGTATGAATTATATGAAGAGCGCGTTATCTATTTCTTAACTCTGAAATTAAAGTTTGTGAGAATTTAAAGAAGTATGTTTGTTGTTGTTATACGTTCAAGAAAAATTTTTGGACCGATTTGGTAACTAGATTGGTACCTTGGATTAATACATGGACTGCTTTTTATCAATATACTACGCAAGCGTAGTCGTGGGCGGAAGCTAGTACTTAATAATTGCTGACTTGATAGTCAGAAATATATTTATACAGCAATATTTTATTGCCAACCAATCCAATCAAAATATCTATGCTGATTCCAGTCATTATATTTTAAATTCCATTTGGAATGACACATAATTTCAGTCATGAAATAATAATACCCTGAACATGACTCGAAACTTTGAATAAATTAAGATCTTTACAGTAATCCCATCAGATTGTTATAAAAATTCAATAAATGAAAATTTTGCAATTAAAATATCCTTCCTTTTGACATAATCATTGTTTTACAAGTTTTGCCTTAGACCCAAACAAAGTCAAGACTTGTACATATGATATGCCTTCTAGTAAGTAAATATGTATCAAAATATAAACATCGTTTGTTTAATACTCAGAGCTCTGCCACTTAATAACATGCTCCTACAGTCACGTGTAGAGACGGCAGTAAAACGCCAGTAAAAGAGCATTGGATACGACTCTACGGTAGAGATCGGATCTCTGCCTAATGCAACCTCTTTGTCTCTATTTCTATTTCCTTTACGAATAACATTAAAATTGTTTAGAAGGAATTTTAAATAATACTTTTGTGGTATGTCCAGAGGCGAGCAGGTTGACCTAAAAACCATTCCAATGGATTTTCAACTAGATATCAAAAACGATAAAGTTGAAAGTTCATAAAAAAAATATACAGACAAAAATCATGATCTGATAAGTTATTTATTAATATAATATTTATTAATTACTAAGTTACTTGTTAGAACTAGCATTGTTCAGTTACCAACATAACATAGATAATAGACGCATAGTAATACAGAGATGAATTTAATTTTTATACAATATTTTACCCAGCTTTCATTAGTTATGATATTTTTTTATATAAATACTAGCACATATTACGTGCTAGATTTCTGACTCCTTTGCATTAATAAAGAATTCGCGGAAAAACAGAAAAGCAAATGCATTCTCACCAAACTTGAGTATCTATATCTAATCTGTGATCTTACACGGCGCGCTTTCACGGATACGCGATCTAAGAGGTTTCTTTACTTTCCCAATATATATACAAAAGTACTATTATGTTGTATATCTGTATCTCAGAAATATCTAATTATATTCATACAGTTTTCACTACACAGAAAAAGTCTTCACATTATATCACAACACAACACAATGACTACTTTTTGATGACTAAGGACTTTAAAAAAAATACTCCTATTTAATATACACACGTAAATTCATTTGTTTCCCAATAATCACCATCATCCCCCACGAAAATCAAGATAAGATTCAGGGCCCCGTTTGTAACAACATTGTTGTGAACAGCGACATCTATACGACAACCAACGAACCGCGGATGATGGACTAAAGAAAACATGAGTTATTTTATGGAAACTAGCCACTGATTCTGTCGGGAGGGCGTGACGGACTGCTAGATGAAACAAATGACTTTGACTTGCATGGACGTTTCCTGACTTATTAGGGTGAGATTGATTGTTTGATGAGAGTCTAGGTTTTTCAGAAATCAAAATGTTAGCCATTAAGTTGAAAATTAAGACGAGTTAAAATTATAAAGATATTAATAACATAGATAACAGTGACATTTTCGAAGGGGTCAATTGTGTAATTATTAGCGTAAAAATCTGAGCTCAGGCCCTTATCATCATACTACGTATATATGGGATAAGTTATTTTTTATATAAATACGTCACGTTTTAACAGACACGCTGTTTTGTACTATTAATAATTTTGACTAAAAATTTCATTGACTTGTGTTTAGCGGCTAATGACGGAACACCAAACTCATCTAGCAGCATAAATCGATAGCTCTATAGAAGTGATACGAAGGCCTTACAGAAAACCGGCACGAAACAACGTTTGCGTTGTTTGTAAGGTTACTGGAGGTTACTGGTTTGGGGTTAGTATTCGGGCATAGGGAGCAATATCCCTAACCCTAAAAGACCGACAACGCACTTGACAATAATTCCTCGGTTTTGTGACTTAAACACTTTAAATGATCCGCGTCGTTATTGCTAGACTACACCATAAAAAAAAAAACTAAAAAACACGTTGAGTCTTAGAAATCTTTTTTATCAAAACTCGGCTCAGGCTGAAGTTTGAAATAAAACTAATGTTATTTTTAATTCAGTCGGTCGGTCAGTCACATTGTGTGCATGTATTTATTTAAATAACATACAAAATTCGGTTTCGTATTGAATAAATCATTTATAACCGAAAAAAAATGTCTTCCTATTTTATAGGGATCCGTAAAATGGTAAAATTTTTTCCTTAAAAAATAAATACTATTTTTTTCATAAAACCTGGCGTCCTGATTATGATTGTGATTCATACAATTATTGGCATCATAATTAATAATGATGATAGAAAGTCGTTTTAACATTTAAGCAGATATTTTGTGAGCATCTCTTGAAGAAATTGGCTAAATCTTGTGCTTCTATGTGCCTATAATTTTATATATTATTGTTGTATATATTTCAATCGCTTAAATCATCACTTATTAAGTTCTTTTTTATTTAGTATAAACTTTTGCTTGCTGCTTGCACCAAGCATAGTCTTGCTCATCTCTGCATCACCCAAAGGTAAGACTGGTAGGTAATGACAATGGCATAAGTCTACCTATGTATGAAATGTTAACAATTTGGCTACTTACTAACTTGAAACTAGGTGCTCGTTTCACAGTGTCGATCCGAATGGAGAAGAACGAGCAAGAAATCGTTTTTCCCGATTATCCATCTTTACTTTAAAAAAAACACAATATCTACACATTGCACGACATAATTTTTGGTAACAAAAAACAAACACTTCTTTACACTTTTCACTTCATTCATAATTATACAGAACCAAATATTTAACATATTCGATGCTACGAATGCTTGTTCTATTTTAAATCTAATTTAAAAACAACAACTAGTATAAATAGATACTGTAAGGGAATTTATCAGTTAATCTGCCACAGGGTATCTTGCTGTTCAGTCACCAGTCCCAAAGAACCTTCAGTATCACCATGGCTCCCTCACCCCAAGAAACTATGGTGGAACAGCAGCCTAAGACTATCCCTCGGGGATTAACTGGTGAAGAGTTAGTGATTAGTGGCATGTCAGGATTGTTCCCCATGTCTGACAGTGTTTTGGAGTTTAAAGAAAATCTGTATAACAAGGTAATTGCGATTGTGATCTACCTAGTTTTCAATTGTCTAATTCTTTTTTTTTTGTGTTACTTGTTTTTTACCTTTTTATTTAATAAATATAGTTTGAAATAAGCAATTAAATACGAATGTCACTTTTTAGTAGTTTTTTAAATATTTTATATAAATAAGATTGAAAGGACGTTTGAGATCAGAATTTTTGTGGCAGTATTGTGCTGCATCGTCAAATAAAATGTTTTATTTTTATTTAGGTGGACATGGTGACCAATGAGAACATTAGATGGGACATCGACCACCCTGAAATTCCCAAACATTTCGGCATGATAACCGGAGTAGATCGTTTCGATGCTCAGTTCTTCAAGGTCCACTACAAACAAGCGCTCATTATGGACCCTATGAGCAGGAAACTCTTAGAACACGCGTACCAGGCCATTTTTGATGCAGGTTAGTATAAAAAAAACCGAGAACTCTCCCATAAATATATGGCAAATAGTTCATACGAATAACATTCTATGGTAAAAGGTAGTTATATAGATATTATTAAGTGAAATAGGCACGAAGTCTAGAAAAAAGTAAACTGTAACAAATCTCATAATGTGAAAAAGTTGTCAATTAATTTATTTCATAAATACAGTCAAATAGGGGTGAAATTTAATCATTATCTTAGATGTAAAATTTTGTAAAACGTTAAACGTGTCAATAACATGCTTAACTTAAAAATCGATATCTTTTGCTTAGCAGTCAAATTTAAATAAATTATAAATCTCAACTCTGAAGAACGTTGACCAACTTACATATCCGAATGAAATGCTAAAAATCTCCTTCATTTTGACAGGTATCAACCCATTGGAGCTTCGAGGTAGGAAAATTGGTGTTTTCATCGGAGCTGCCTTCTCTGAGTCCGAGAAAATTGTCATTTACGAGTCTATTCAGCGCAATGGATTCGGTATTACTGGGTGAGTTTCATTCCTTATTCTTGAAAGGCCCAATATAGTTAGCCATTATTTGAAACTATTGTGTTCAACTGCCCTAAGCGATGCTGTCTAAATATATGATTTATATAAAGATAGGCGTATTTATCGTTATAATTGAATCAGATATAACTTATATAGAAAGTATAACGGTATCAAATTAAAAAGACTCATCACAAAATAAATTATTATGCTAAAATAGAAGGAAAGAAGATACTTAAATTTTTATTTAGTTCCAAATATAACTTTATAGTCGTCAGTGGAAATATTCATGAAACCTATTCCAAAAGATGTTGAAAGTGCTACTGAATTTAAACCCTTATTACAAAACTGGTAAGATTTATTTAAATAAAATTAGCCTATCGTACTTCGGAAATATTATCCTTTCTTCATAGAAACCCTACACTGATTTAGAAGCGCACCAATTTATTTTCGTTTTCGATAGCAGTAAATTAAGTGAAACGAAGCATCGTCGACTGCGGAACTAGGTGTAATTCTATTACAAGTTAAATTCAATTTAGTAAATTATTTTCTGAACGAATTTTGGTCGTGTTTAGCTGCTGTTAACTGCATTAGTGTGGCGTGGATGGACTTAACCAGTTAATATGGCGGGGTGAAGCATAATTTTAATACGTTAGTGCTTTTAAGCTCGCAATTTGACCATTACTGTTTCGGGATTTTACTTTCAAAATACACTCCAAATGTTATACAAACTCTTTTTTGGACTAATACAAAAGTTAAACTGTTAAGTAGCATACATTTAAAAAAAGGTCCAATAACATTAATGCCAGCAATACTAATTGATTGTCAAAAAAAATATTCATCAGATGATCCCAGAATTATACTTTTTTGATCCAAACTTCCAAACTATAATATTATAAATGCGAAAATAACTCTGTCTGTCTTTTCTTCACACCAAAATTTGGTGCAGACATATTTTGGAACTCGAGAAAAGACATGGGACAGTCTTTATACCAAAAATCTGCAGAAAGTCACTATTCCACGCTAACGGACTCGCGGGCAAAAGCTAGTCTTTAATAAAACACTGAATAAATAATACAAAAGTGCTTGATAAAAAAAAAAATTCGCGAAGAAGTGTCTACGTAAAACACTCTCTCCAAGTGTTGCATATTTCTTAATTAACCTGTCCTGCCTTCTTGTGTCAAGGCCAAAGGCTACTTCGACCCTATAATTTATACGTAGATGTGGGTAAAAAGATTTACGAGGCCTCAGACCTATGTGTACTCTTTATCACTAGACTATTGTGGGGTATAAATATCCCTTTATCTACTTCTAAGGTTAGTTGGCTACATGTATATTTGCTAAATGGAAATAAGTATTTTGGTTTCTCAGGTACTGCTTGGCAAAAATGAAAATTGAAATTACAAAATACATTATGCAACTTATATAATAAACAACATATAACATATATATTATTATAATCATATAACATACATACGTATACAAAAAAAAATTAAAACACCAGTCTGTTTTACTACAGTATTAAAATCGGATCCCGTTTTTGTATGTGATAGGACGGCAAACGACGAACTATTACCTGATGGTAAGCAATTGGCTCCGCCTATGGCAACACTAGAGGAAATACGAGTTTTTTTTTTTTTTTTGTGAGGGGAAAATCATCAAATGACTTCTCCCGCCCAGAGCCGGGCGGGAGGGAGTGTCAGACTCTTAGTGACTAAAAACCTTCTCCTGCTCAATGCCGAGGTCGCGGTGCCTCATTGCGCTCACCCCGCAACCCCGGCTGAACATCAGCCCTTTAGGGCCCCGTCTGTGGTGGTCTATTGGCTCTTTGAGGCGCGAGAGGAAATACGAGTGCAGTGCGAGTGTCGACTCTCGAGTGTAAACAGTTTTATTCATATTATTTTTTTCGAGAAACTGGCTCGTCTCGATGTTGTTTAGGAATATCTATTTTCAAAATGGCCGAACATAAGACGTCAAATTAAGAAAAAAGTATTTATTTTGTTATTTCCCTTTCTTATTTTTACCCTATATTGTAATACAGCCCATGATTTATTATTTTACAGGCACAGATCATAATAGAATTAAAATGTAATACTAAACGCCTCGTTGGTCTGGATTTAATGTAACTTAAGCGCTAAAAGAGGGTTCGGCTTAGCTCGAAGCATATTTTGATGACCCTCTAAATCATATTCCCTATCAGTAAATTCAGTTAGGAGTAATTTTATACTGAATTATGAAGCTGGTGTTACTGCTGGCTGGCCTCCCAGTTGAGATAATTAAATCGTGATAGATTAGGCTGTGGAAGAAAGGTACTACGCAGCAACAAAGAAATATTTGTATTTTTTTCCAATATTTTCGTATCAATCGTATCGGTATTCCCGAACGATACGGCTTCCAAGCCTTCAAGAAACAAACGTAATCTTTCTAAAAAGGCCGTCAACGTGCATGTGACTCCTCTGGTGTTGCCTACAACCGGCGCTGATCAGTTACCATCAAGTAATCCGGCTGCACGTTTGCCTTCTATTCCAAAAAAAGATATCCATTACGTGTAAAGGCGAAATTAGTGACATACGGATAGCAAAGCCATTTTTTTTTGAGTAATGTAGACCATTGCGTTCTTCTTCAATACTTCGCCCATCCTAGGTGGAGCGAACGAATAGTAAAACAGATTATGCAACAAACTATCTCTAACTACCATAATCAGAGACATTTAATGATTAAGATTGTTAGGTTAAGATTTGTGTACAGCGACGGTAGTACACCATTAGTCTATATCTATTAAAAACTAGCTGCTCGCCCCTGCTTCGCACGGGTCTCATCATCTCGCTTACGATGAAAAGGTCCCTATTACCCAACTTTCCCCTCTACTTTTCTAAAATTTTCTTTCATAAGAACCTTCTACTGACAATAACACACATAACAAAAAAAGAATCAGTAGAATTGGTCCAGGCGTTATTGAGTTATGCGCTTACCAACATATTTTGCGATTCATTTTTATATATATAGATAGATATACATAAGTAATCTGATTAGGACCAAAATATTGAAATTGAACCAGACATGTCAATTACCTATCAATTACAAGGATACTTTTCAATTGCAGTTGTGTGTGTAATGTAAACATCCTTGTATTGTTCTAACGAGCAATACAAATTCAAATTACGCGATATTTCAAAGGGTATTATGGTACTCAAACCCTGGTATTAAGCAGGTATTTGAATCTGTTTACAAAACCGCACCCTTTTGCACTCCAAATTTTAATCTCGTATAAATCTCTACCTGAAAAGGTTATTTTTAAATGCTCCCTCATTTTATTAGTTCTAAATGGTTTTATGAAAATAAAACAAATGCGTTACTCAAATCATTCTATTTTTGAGTTTGAAAAAGAAACATAATTTCAAATTTAGAATTTATTTCTAAAATAAATTTGTAACTTTATTAATTTTTTTTTTATTTCTTAAACGTTCTGCTCACTCTACCAAGGCTTATGAAACTTATAAGTAGTCTTTATGGAATATGAAAATTAATTACATGCTCTTTTCTGTGTCCACCACAGAATGAGCACTCATGTTGACATCTGTTTACACTAATACTACCTTTTTGGAATACTCCAGAAAAACTCAAGACGTAATAATGGCTGTTTTCTTATTAAAACGCCTTAGTGTTATCGGCCTGCACAGTTACAAGACTGCTAGAACTTAATATTATTTTTCGTACATACTTTTGTTATTATATTAAATAGGCGTTGGCGAAAATTGCCACATTTTTTTCTTAGGCTTTCGTAACAATATAAAAATAAAAGTAAGGGAGTGTAATTGCGGAAAAATAGGGTGGGTTCCGCAATAGTTGCTATCAAAGAACGTATAAGTCAAAATCGATTTAAACAGAAAAAGTTGTATAGAGTTTATTTGATTGCCAAATTCTTTTAAAACTTTTGTAACTTTTGTAAACCAGTCCGCTGACTTTTAGGTATATGCATGGTGTTGGATCCCACAATCAAATAAATCAGAAGATATTACCAGAGAAGACCAAGACAAAAAAATGGTTTGGATTTTTTCTCGTTAGCTCATCGCCTCATCTTTCTTTCCTATAGTATGTTTTAGTTCGTACATCTTTCATGGTCACCCATTATAACGCTAGAGAATCCTAAAACGGATCTCAATTTAACCATAGTACGCAGGTGGCGTTCCCGACTTGGCTAATAAGAAAATAATTATGAATAAAGGTCGGACCACTTGGCAATTTCGGTCGTTTATTAAAATGGTAATGAGCTGTCTTGAAGTTCATAATGTGAGTTAGAATGTAGTGTTTGGAGGGCCAGTGCCGTACAAGGACTCGTTTTGGACCGATCATATGTAATCATGGTTTGATTGACTTGTAAATATCCAACGAGCAATATCGGTATGAGGCCAGAAAAGGCACGTCTCAATTGGTAGACCTCAATTGATATACAATCAAATTTGAGTAGAGTGATTAACATTATTAGAAATGCCTAATGCTATATGCATAACGAAAGCAATATGTGTAAAAATTGTTGTAGATAATAAGTAATCTGTAGTCTTTACCTTCCCTATTCCAAACAAAAGCATATGGCAATATAATATTATGTTTGTATGCTACTCGAAGACTGTCAAGATGCCACTTGATCTACATATCGAAGAAAGATGGCGATGGAATGTCAACAGTTGCTGTCGCACTTCGCACTGTTTATGTAGGAGTACATTTAAAGAATTATGGGATTTAGAAACATGGATTTTGTTAAACTCATACTTATGTAATTATAAAACGTGGAAAATTTACTTTTATATGAATAGGTAATTTCGTTCACCGTCGGGTTTCCAACCAAAGCACTATATAATTTACTTAGATCGATATTTTGTTATAGAAAACAAATCTTGAAGATTTCGAAGTGTAAACATCCTCACTCAACCATTTTCATGGCCACCCACAAGCATGTTTCAGAGTACTCCCTCTAATAATCGCTGAACCGAAAACGACCTTCGAAAACAAATCATCAGCAGTATAAGGAAAAAACAAGCGAAACTGAAGTGTCAAAGCACTGATAATATAACAAACGACACCACGTTCCCTAAAGAGCGATTGAGTCGTCCAACTGATTCTAACGCACGTCCTTCCCTTCATTATACTTAGTATCGTATCCTTAACCTTCCGAGTGGTCGTAACTTTGACGAATACCATCATTTGTACAGCCCCCTTTACCGATGTGGTGTAAAAATAGAAGCTTCATTCTGATTGGCCCCTGAATCATTCCAAGATGGCCGACAATATTTCAAATGTACCTTACCGTCTTTTTCTAAAATCTTGTATCAATAATTTTGATGCAGTGAGTTGTATCACAAAATATATTTTGTTTCAGTTTTCATTTAAAATATTAAATAATATGATCAGTTTATCAATAATAATAACTAAAGCTAAATCAGTATGTATACCTTAAAGATAGTTTAAGGACCGAAACACCCAAACAAAAAAAAAAACACATGTTGATCTTCTGTTCAATTTTCTCGTTGGTGCTTCCTAGAGAGACTTAGCGCAGTAACTTTTTATTTTTGATGTAAAACAATAAATCTCTGATATGATCCGTTCGCCTCCTATTCCAGATAGTTTCGTTTACGATACTATACCTTCGCCTTCTCTCCACTTATATTTATTTCATTTTTCTTATGACGTCTTTGAGAAATTGGGATCAAGATGAAAATGGAAAATGGAATGTTTTTTTTTGAGATTCATTAAAAGCGATATTTTTTTTGTGATCATATTTTTAAAGCATCTTTGGATTAAAAACAAAAAATGCGTTCGCGATATGAGTTTGTATACATTTGAGGAAGTTATTGTAATTGATTAGATACCGATGAAAATGAAATTCTCCTGCAAACAAAAACTATACTATAATTTTAATTTCATATGTAAAAAATATAAATTAACAATAAAGGTTATTATAATTAACATTCTTATACAAAATAGTAAAATATTCCTAAATTACAATTCAAAATAAATGCATTCAATTGATTAGCATTTAATTTACAATTCATTGAACCACACAATCGAAAACAACATGCTCAAAATAATTTTTTCTTTGTGTTCATGTCTACTAGGTACACATAAACACAGAAGGTTAAAGACATTCACTCATCCATATTTAAATAAAAAACTGAAGTTTTTTGTTAAAATTGTTTAATTACGAACGGCATAAATATGTATGGACATTGTAAAGTAAAAAAGTGTTTGAATTTTTGGACATGTACCTACTGTCAGAGGTCAGCTACCAGGTCAGGAAATGTATTTATAGGTAAAAAAATACTTCGAATAAAAAAAAAACACATTATTTTAAAATTTACTTTTAATTTTAACTTGACAAACCGATGACGTTAGTTAACGCGGCGGCGACGGCTAGACAACAGGCTGCCATGCAGTGTTGCGGTTCAATTCCCGCACGTATTTGTTCGTTGTAGTTAAAAGAACAACGAACAAATGCATGCATAAAGTTAAAAGAAAATTGTAATCGTAATAGTTTCATAAAAGATTGGTTTTTTCAGGGGAAATTAATTAAATGATTTCTCTCGGCCAGGGGGATTACAAAACATCCGCGTTCCTTCTCGTACACAATGTAACCTTATTACTTGCTTGGCTTGCATCTCAAGCCCGGCTGAGCTCGGCCTTGTAGAGCCCTGTTTGTGGTTGTGTATTGGCTCGATACTGCGCGTGCCGAACGCTACGCGCCTTATGCTCGCTCTAGACCTAGGCGGTTCTGGTCGGGCGGCGAGCTACCCTTGCTCGCCGTCTGCAGATTCACGTTTACAATGGCTGCGGATTATCGCTCGAGAGCGAGGAGGATAGCTTCATCTGGCTCCACTCGGGGCGGAAGATGTCATTCGATGATTTTCCTCCATGAAAAACAAAAATAAACTACTCAGAAAAAAAAGATAAAATGTGTATTTTCGAAAAGCAATAATAATTGAAACGAAATTTATCAAAAAATTCAATTAATATAAACAAGTCTAAACACAGAATAATTCATTTTAAAACAAAACAAAGTTCATACATAATAAAAAATAGTTTGTAACGAAACATATTTATATTCATGACGGACGCGATTGACTCTCCGACGAACAAAAGGCTATAAAACATTTACGGCGACATGCATTAACGAAAGTTCCGAATGCACTGGTAAATATTTATACGTTTCGGAAAGCGTATTTACAATTGCTCTTGTTGACTTGTTTATCAGTTATTTTAGCACCGTGTTATCGTGATGTATGTTTTACAAGAATGTTTTTAAAAGGAATGTCGTCTTTTTATTATTTCAAACATTCTTTTTATGGGACTAACAATATGCCTATGGCCTGATAGCAAGTAATCGACGGACCTATAGTCACTTTGATTGATTTGAGGATTGGAGGTCATCAAAATCCCAATCTTCTTCGTCCTATCCCCAATCCCAAATCCTCATATTTATAATAGTCCAAATTGATGGTAAAGCACTTGTAACCTCTATTGTAATTCTTAAAACCAATCAACCTAGTTATTAGCAAAATTATAGAAAAAAACTATTAGAACTTCTCTTAATACTCACTAAATGCATAGGACATGAAATCGAAAGTAGCTAGTACACATTAGAACACGTTCCAGGATGATCTTTTCAAATTCTACCAAAACATTAAAAACTAGATTTAGCAAACGCGCGTTTCAGTTAATTTGCTTCACTGAAAACTTATTTGTTGAAATTGGCAAATATTTTTTTTTAGACAAATTGACACAAGCCTTGTTGCTTTTAAACATCTCAGTAGAAGATCTAGAACTAAAACTTCAACCACTCGTATTTATCACATCGCAATGTTTTTTTTAAATTTAAAAAAAAAAAATAAAAATATTTGTACTCTCTAGTTTGAAGGGGCTCAGAGCCTTGTCTCAGTTCCTTCAAATTGTAGAGACAAATGAAAATAAATGATGAGAGAGAGAGAGATGAATGAAAACAAATGAAATAAATGAAAACAAATAAAAATGAAATAGAGACAAATGTACCATAATGTTAATGTTCAATGTTATAATAGGACCATTTTTATTGTTTCAGATGCAACAAGGCTATGTATGCCAACCGTATCTCCTACTGGCTGGACAGCAAAGGTCCCTCCTATGCTCTCGACGTGGCTTGCTCCAGCTCCATGTCCTGCCTGGAGCATGCTTACACGAGCATCAGCAGTGGTGTGTGTGAGGCTGCCATTGTCGGTGGATGCAACTTGTGCATGCATCCTAATGTGGCGTTAAATATGAGGAAGTGAGTTATAATGCGGACATTTTTTTATTCTTCTTTAGAGCTGATGAAAATTATTGTTGTCCAATGAGACATCTATTACACGAGTTTTGGCCAAGAATTTAATGAAATTCTTGACCAAAACTCATTAAATTCTTGACCAAAACTCGTGTCAAAGATTGGAAGAGCTATTAGTGAGTTCAAGTATTTCATTTGCATTTTCCCTGTATTTTTGGGTTTGTTTATAGTATTATTATTGACATAAGAAGGAATTATTTTTTGACTCCTGAGTGAAGAAGGAGAAAAATCTAAAATTACTTTCTACTTCTTTCTTTGTTTTTAACAGGTATGGATTCTTATGTTTGGATGGAAAAACTAAATGCTTTGACAAGCACGGAGACGGCAGCGTCAGATCTGACGCTATCAGCATTCTCTTCTTGCAGAAGGCTAAGGACGCAAAGAGGTAATTTTCATTTTACAAATTTACGAATAATTTAAGAGCCATCACTTCGGTTACTTTAAACATCATTAATCAATCAATACATTTAAATAAATTGTGACAATGGACTTCGAAATGTACAGCCATTATCGGAAGTGAAACTCATTACATATTAATGAATTGATTTTAAATGATTCATTACTATGACGTTTTACATTCTGTCGGGATAATGGAGGAATAAATTTAAAATTATCTTTAGATAATGAGTGTTGAAATTTCATTTTATGTGCGTAGGTCCGTTGCTGAAAATCAAACTTTAATTTTAATACCCACATTTAATATAACTTGGCTAACTGTACGGACTATTCTTCTCAGCAATTTCGTCTTATTTTAAGCATATGTTCAAGATCTAACATAAACAAGTATATAGCATTAGTAAAGCATTCGACTATAGTTGCGTATAGTTTCATTTATGAATACCATGTTCATCTAAACAGTTTATATCAAATATATATTTGAGTATGTCTCATAGTCAATTCCCATTCTATGAAGGTAGCACAGGTATACAGCTTAACCTGTTTCTTACCTATAATAGATTAACCTCAAATCGTGTTAATTTTGTAAATCAAAATAAATTCTTGCATTTCACCAGTTGGGTTATGAAATCTGAAGGAAAAATCAATCGTCGAGAAAAAAGTTTTATTTGATCTTATTTCCTCTCGCTAGCTATTGCTACAACTAAGCTCTTTCTACAATGGCACGATAATGCAGCAGCGACATACGCCATTCCTTACTCCTTGAGCAAGTGTTAACGTCTACTTTCTCAATGTCAACCTTTATTTTCTAAAGTAAATTTTATTTTCAGTTCTAAATTAACGTATAGTTTCTGTACTCGCATCCATCTAAAAGTCGGTGGGCACTTGTTATTTATTACCCCACCGTTAACTCTAGAAGTTGGAAAGTATACGGTTAAATCTCTTTTTGTGGTTAGTAATAATTCATGTTCCAGTCTAAAGGTGGTTATCTATTGCCTTTTTCTGGCTACCTAGAACTATTGGTAATATTTCTGTTAGTTTTTCTTCAAATGAAAGTATATTTTTATCTCAACGTTATTGAAGATATTCGAAAACGGATATTATCAATGTGTTTTAAAAATTCATTGAGCAATTTTCTTTGACTGCCAGTTGGTTTAGTTTAGCCTTCCTAAAATTTATAAAAATACAAAAGATTGTAACCTTTTTTTATATGCGCGGGTTCTTTATCCAACCTGGAGCTCTTTGTTTCTTGTTTTTTTTTTTAATTACAATTCAGTCGTAAAGTTTCAAAAACCAGCTTTTGAACCGTTTTGTTCCAAATATATTAAATCTTAAATAACTTATGTGCCGCATGCATACTGCAAGTCAAATTGCAAGTTCCATTAAAACGGAGTTTATTTTTTACCCCGTTTGTCGGAACTGTTGAAATTGTACCGTGACATGACAACCACGACAGTCGGCCCTGTGACTGAATTAATGTATTTGCAGTGCAGCTTTTTCCACGGGTCAGCTTTTCCAACGTATTTTGATATTTTGTCGGGAAATTGAATTGTAGGAGAAAATAGAATAGGGATAAAATGTTCCGTAGAAATATAGAAGTGTAACAAAATACAGCCATTTAGCTACTATGCAAAGTTTTTGTACCTATATCGCACTATTGAGTTTAATGCATCTGATATTCATTCGTTGTTTGATAACTTCTAAATGAAAAGGTAACAATGCAACATTATTCAAACGAGATAAAAATATGTAGTGTAGATTTTTATTCAATAAAACTATTTTTACACAGAATTTACTCAGAAGTTTACTACGCCAAATCCTGCTACTCAAACATAGTCCAAGAACAGTTCTTGCCTACTCGTAAACCAGAGGAGATCCAAGAATTTTTGGAGACGTTCTATAAAGAGGCTGGAGTGTCTCCTCGTGATGTGGAGTACATTGAAGCCAATGCTACAGGTAAGCCAAGTTTCTTTCAAGGACACACAAATATTGTATTTTGTAAAGGATAAGTCATAATCAAAACAGTTGCTGTTAAGTAAAACACGTCGATAAGTTGCTTTCTAAACACATATTCAAAACTGTATCTGTTTTATATAGCAATTGCCGAAGCAGACGCCAATGAATTGGAAGCGATTGGCAAAGTGTTTGCAAAAGACAAAACTGTGCAAGTTGGATGCGTCAAATCTAATATGGGTCACGCTGAACCTGCTTCTGGAGTGTGTTCACTAACAAAGGTACGATAATTATTGTAAAACGTATGTTAAAGTAGTCGCCTTGGTAAAGTACAGTAAAAATGGCAAAAATAACTTGAAGTTAACCCAAAGATAATCAAAAGTCATAATTTATTCAAAATTATATATTGATTAAGTAAAGGACCTAAGTTCGAACCTTGTGAAAACCTTAATATATGATATTTGTTTATTAGCAAATGTATCTCGACTTACTTAATGTGTGTTTTAAAATTTATTCAGAAAGCAACGAACTATGCGTAAATGTTTTGTTAAGACGGAAAACCTCTTTACATTATTAATGTAAAGGTCTTACTCAAAGTTCTTGTGGTAATATTTTATAAACATTTATTTGATACTTAACCTTCTTTATGGAGGCTTTTTCAGATTACAAAAAATGTATTCCTTTAAGACCCTTATTTTTTGATGTTAGTTCAGTTTATGCGTAATAAGTATATGAACGAACTAAATAACGAAAAACAGCCAATCTTAGTAAAATCATGAATAGCAGTTTTGAAAATCAAAGAACAAAAATCTATAAGTTTAACATTGTCGATACATCATTTTCTTACGCTCTGTAGATCGTGGTCAAACTTTTTGTTCGAGTTTTTGGTGTTTTTTGTTATTTTTTTTCTATTGTTAATATTTTTTAAATATTTAATATTTTTAGGTGTGTCTGGCATACCAAACTGGCCAAATACCCGCGAACTTGCACTACTACGAGCCACAGGATGAGATTGATGCGATACGCGATGGAAGAATCCAAATTGTAACTGACAACATACCGTTTGGACGAGGATTCACTGCTTTGAACTCATTCTCGTACAGTGGAACTAATGTTCATGTGCTGATGAAAGGACATTATAAACCAAAGGTAAAATACTAAATAGGTGAAAGTCAATAGTTTGCTTATAGGAAGACGTGTTCTATCGTAGGTTATATCATCGTTCGACACTAAGTAAAAACAGTCGCCAAACGCTGGCATATTGTTAACAAAAACAGAAATTGAGATATGTTTTTTACGCACTTCCAAAGAGTATGAAAGTATTTTTTTTTGTATAATATCTGCATCATATGAGTTGTGTATTGAATTGTATAACTAATAATTTTTGACGTACATAATTATATGGCTACACATCAAGCTAATAAATATCAAAATACCAGTATAAGTTGACCGTTGAATATGCAGATAGATCATAAAAAGCGAAACTGTGATAAACTGGTTACACAATGATGTTTATATAGCCAGGCGTACTTCTGAGAAACCTTATTTGAACCAGTAATAATATTATTTTTAATAATATATAATCACACAATTCTGAATTTCGAATATTATTAAAGTAATACATATTGACGATATATTAAACGGTTGAATTTTATAATAATTAACAATTTTCGTTTTAGGATCTTGAACGTTACCGCAGCAGCATTCCACATCTAGTCCTCACATCGGGCAGACAAGATCAATGTGTGAAGAGTATGATCGAGAAACTTGTCAAGCACCCAATGGATCCCGAACAAATCGCTCTTCTTCATGAGATTCATAACAAGCCCATGGCTGGACATACCTGCCGCGGATACACCATTCTTGGTAAGCTGAAACTAGTTACTAAAAGCTACAAAAGTTTTAGCCACTTAATATACCCATTAGAAAGGAAATATTATGTCGCGACGATGAAATTTATGTATATTGTTTCAATTCATTTTCTTTCTCATCATCATCCATATCAAGCTCTGTATTGATGTTCGGCTCTACGAATCCAACTACTGCCAATTAAAATACCGGAACTTTAACAAAAACACGCTTTAATTTCGTATTTATTTCTACAGACACGAACGAGAAAAAAGAAACGGTGTGTGTTGCTAAGGAAGTAGAATACACAGATGGTGTAACGCGTCCAGTGTGGTTCGTTTACAGTGGTATGGGATCCCAATGGGCCACCATGGGTGCTGAGTTGATGCGTATCCCGATATTTGCTGCAGCTATTGAGAAGTAAGTTTCTTTCACATGAATAAAAAACTATGATTTGTGAACCGTGCCAACCTTTTTAATATTTGCTAAAAATTGCATTGCTAAAAAAACTATATGCCCTTGAGTTGGAGCCCAAGTAGAGAGCTTTGGGTTAATTCTATTAATCTAAACTCTTATAAGTCAATCTTATAGATTACAATATCGAGGTGTCTTTATTGAGGAAGTTACCTTAAGGACTATGTTCGACTTGGGAATTTAGAATAAGAACTTTGGTCAGCTATAATACAAATAGACAAAGTATTACAACCAATCTTTTTTTCTTCAGATGCCAAAAAGCACTAGAACCCAAGGGAATAGACATTGTGAATATTCTGACGAATCCGGACAAAACTATCTATGACAACATCTTACATTCCTTCGTCGGTATTGCTGCAGTACAAATTGGTCTGACTGATATACTGAGAGAGTTGGGAATAGTTCCTGATAATATCATTGGTAAGTTGAAAGAGATCTTATTGAGGGAGAAATTGCTTGTAATATTTTGAGTCTTATATGATGGGAGCTGTCTCCGTGACTACCGTTTTGGAGCCATTTTAAACACATATTCCTTGTCTTTCAAAATTTCTGTAGACAGGTACAAAAACCAATCTATTATTTTTTCTAACTTCTATATTATATTAAACTTTTTATTCTCCACAGGACACAGTGTTGGTGAACTAGGATGTGCCTACGCTGACGGATGCTTCACGGCTGAAGAAATGATCCTCTCTGCTTATAGCCGTGGGCTTGTGTCTTTACAGACTCCATTCATCCGTGGTTCCATGGCTGCTGTTGGATTGGGTTACAAAGCGGTAAGTACTACAAAGAGAATATTGATGCCAGAAAAATGATCATCATGAACTAATAACACGTCAAAAGATACGTTAACACGTCAAATTACAAAAGATACATTAACAGTGTTTCTCCTATTAGTATTTCCTATACGATCTCCACATACAATTAATATCCATTCTCAAAATAACAGTCACTTAAAGTATTCTTTATTTGTTCTAGATCAAGGCCCTTTGTCCTCCAGAAATTGAAGTGGCTTGCCACAACAGTTCTGACTCCTCTACCATATCAGGACCAGCTGATATTATGAAGACCTTCGTCGCAGAGCTGACATCTCGTGGTATCTTTGCCAAGGAAGTTCCTTGCTCCAACATTGCTTACCATTCGAGATATATTCAGGATGCTGGTAAGACATTAAAATAATACAATTTCATTTTAAAGCTTCTTTTCTTGATAGAAAACTTTTATCTGTAGTGCTCCAAAAATTAACTGAGATTAAGAAATTTATATGAATATACTTTCTAACCAACACCAGGTTCATAATAAAATAACTTATCATTTAACTAGGTCCTGGTCTACTCAAATATTTGAAGGAAGTAATCAAGAACCCAAAAGAACGCAGTAAAAAGTGGATGTCTACATCAGTACCTCAAAACCAGTGGAATGAACCTGCTGCCATGTACTCTTCTGCTGAATACCACACCAATAATTTATTGGTAAGATAGTTTACTTTGAGCAAAATTAAACTTTATCACTACAGAGTTAAAAAGGTATTTCAGAAGTGCTTTGTAATATCTAGGCTGATAAAATCGTAGCCATCAATTAGTAACTACAAACTACTTAGTATTCAGGAACATCGAAACTAGAATTTAATAAAGTTTATAGAGAAATAACAAATTATAGTTTAGTAGATTTTGGGCCTCAGGTTATTTGTGATATTAGTGCCTGAATAACTAAACTTAAGCCCCGTATTAAGGTCTACTTCTAAGTATAAAATAGTTCTTAATTTTTATGTTAATAACGTTTGTAACTTCTTTAAATGTCACTTTATAAACTTTCTCCAAAATATGTAATCATTAGTATATTTTAAGCGCTGCATTTCCAGTGTGGGTCTACAATATGATATGATGAGTGTAATATGATTTCCACAATGTCGGATACAATTAAAAACTTAACCTATATATTTTGCAAAATTACTCGAACATGCACTTGAAAGAAATGTCCCAACAATTTTAAATTCTCCAACAGAACGCAGTGCTCTTTGAAGAGACATCCAAGTTGATACCAGCGAATGCCATTGTGATTGAAGTAGCGCCTCACGGGCTATTACAAGCCATCCTCAAGCGTTCACTAGCAGAATGTACTCATATACCACTTACGAGACGCGGCCACGCCGATCCAGTTAAGTTCTTGCTGGAAGCCTTCGGAAAGTAAGTATCAGAGTAAAAGATAAATATGTTTTACAATGAAACTGTACAGTTTGTCCAGGCAAGCTTGTTGCAAAATGATGTATTTTTGCACTAATAAATCGTACATCACAAAATTAGGTTAAAAAAATAAGCTAAACTGTTATTTGTCTACTGTCGTACATTACAGTTCTAAAGATGACAATATGATACTAATTTCTTTTTATCAGTTTTGACGCTATAAATTGTACATTTCTTTCCCATTTAAGTTCAACTGTAAATACAATTCTTTTCGCATAATATACTAGCAATGAATTATATAACAATAGACTAAATTGTACTACATTTACGAGAATGCGTTTTAGCCATAAAACTCAGCTCGATTAGTTGCAACTGCTGGTGTCCAAATTGAGAAAACTGTTATTGAGTTTTATTAACCCAAATAATATAGAGTGGCAGATTATATTATTTTACATAAACAGTAAATTACTGATACCGCCCTATGCAGCGCGACAGTTTTTGCCTTACTGACTAAAAACGTAACTAGAACGTAATTTTTATGAAGTATGTGATACATAAGGTGGTCAAGTACTTGTGTAAAGGCGAAACAGAGCAAGAGCAAAGACTAACACTTGATTCTTTTGTTTCAGATTATACTTGGCAGGTCTTACGCCAAAAGTTAAGGCGCTCTACCCAAGAGTAGAATTCCCGGTTTCTACAGAAACTCCAATGTTATCGCATTTAGTTGAATGGGAACACAGTGAAAAATGGTAAGATTTTATCACATTTGCCGTCTCAAAACCTTCTAAGCTAGTACGAACTACAAAAGACACACATATCTGTGTTTGATTGGCAAATTGAGTTTAGAACTAGTTAGTTCGTGAACTATTATTATTATAACATCATAAGTTTGATCTATGATCAATGTTTGTATGATAATTGTGAATGAGTAAATTTCTTCAGAAAGTCATAACTCATAATATAATTTACTACTAAATTAACATGTGTTAATTTGTGAAACACCTAAAATTGTATTTTTTCAAATACCACCAGTATTTTCCTTCCATTCAATTTTCATTACGCACAAAATCAGTAGCCCATAACTTTATTTTAAAACCTTTATTATTTTAGGCCCCAAGCAAAATACAACGCGAAGGATAGAATCACAACATCGATCAGAAACTTCGTTTTCTCCATACACGACGATGACTATAAATACTTTGAAAATTATAAGAGAAATGGTAAGTAAATAAAATGGGTAAAATTCTAGTGTATTCTCAAACAACGAATCAAAAAGTACCAAAAGACTTTAACGTTTTTATTTTATTTGGTACTCCAAATTTGAAAGAATATTTTTTTCAGGAGTCTACGTATTCCCTGAAGCTGCCATACTAACTGTTGTATGGGAAACTCTCGCTATGTTCAAAGGTATCGATTACAGAACTATGCCTATTGAATTCCGTAACGTACATTTCAACGAGGAAATTCATTTCAAGGCCGATGACCCTCTGAAGCTTGATATCATGATTCATAAAGGAAACTTGTATTTCGAGGTACGCAAAGAAATAACTAACATTTTTATCTACAGCTTTATACTAAAACGCTTCAAATTATATGTATAAAACTAAAGGTGAAATTAGAAACTATGGTTTATCTTGAACACGTGGATGATAAAATCTTTCATGAACCAAATACTTAAATAATATCTGATTCAATTCCACATATTAAAATTTCATTATCACTTCGCAGGTCAACCACGACGAGACAGTTGTAGCCACTGGCTATTTAACTGATTTAACTGAGTCACAAAAAAAGGATAACTGCAATCGGGTACTGGAAAAGTCTCATGATGCAAAGAATGTAACTCTAAACATGCGAGATGTTTACCAAATTTTGCGCATGAGAGGATATTCTTATGAGTAAGTATAGTTTAGAAAAAAAAATTCTTAATAAATAACAAGATAGTGTTTAAAATAATGGCCATTTTATGAAAAACATTTCTTTTTACAGGGGTAAATTCCAATCGATCCACTCAGTCACATCTGACTGCACGACAGCAAACATTAAATACACCAATGAATGGATCCCACTACTTGAGTCTCTTTTGCAATTCATCGTATTTAAGAGAGATCATTCTGGTTTATCAACATTGACTCATATTAACAAATTGAGTATCAATACTGAGGAACATTTGAATACTGTGCCGAAAGATGTAGACGGTGTTCCATGTCTTACTGCTGAGTACTTTGACGTGCATAACATTGCTAGGTGAGACCGCATTTTTTGTGAATGTATTTTGATTAGGTTTAGATATTTTTAACAGACTGATAGGACTGAAATTGTGTAGACGGATAGATGAAAAGCAATCGGCACTGCCCATGAATACCCGCAACGCTAGAGGTAAGTGCGTTTCCGCTATTTTAGGAGTAAAAAGATTTGGCTTCCGGTATCCTCAATCACAGGGCGAAACACAAAGCAGTAATTTATTATTCCACGCCGGTTTTCTATGAAGCCGTGGTATAACTCCTTTTTGTTTGTTCCGTAATTACCGTAATTGATATTTATGTTAAATTGAACACAGCAGTACGGAAAAAGGGTTATAATAATATGAATTTAAGAATGAATAATTGCTCATTGAAATAATATTTTTGTAAATGACGTGATGTAATTTCGTTACAGATGTGGTGGTATCGAAATCGAAACTGCGTTGTTCACCGATAACCAGGTTACTGAGACTGACCCTGATCTTATACTTTCTCGCTGCTTCGTGCCTCACTTCCTTATAGGCAAAATTGATGTAAGTATATTTTCTTATATAATTCATTATTAGTAGTCCAGCAAAATAGAAGAAATTTATATTAAAATAATTATTTTTATATACAGCTAAAAGCAGCGATGCACGTGAACATGCAAATTGTAGCTGATAATATTCCAAGCCGCCAAATCAAAGTGATTGAACTGTACTCGACAGAATATTCAGAAATTTCGAAGATTTTGAGGGAAGTGACTGACGAAATTACTAATAAAGACTTTGTAATGAGTGGATTCAATAAAAACAAGATTGATGTATCGTCTGTTATTGTGGTGGATAATTTGTTAGAAGATGAACATGTAAGTGTAAACTATTATAATAAATTAAATTGTACTTTAAAACTTCGCCATTAGATTCAGTTTAGAATAACTTTTAAACATTTTTCATTACAGAAAATGGAAACCCTAGCAAGAGTGCTGCCAAAACCAACATTCATTTTGGCTATCGAAAAAGATACTGCTAAAATCTACTCCAAATATAAATCTTTCAATGTTGTATCGTCTTTTAACGTTAAAAACCAGATACTTGTGTTAGTGAACACTATTGATTCAAGCAACAATGAGAATATCACATACATGCCTATAACTAACGATAATAAGTTTACTTGGGTACCACGAGTGCGACATGAGCTGGAAAAGACCAGAAAACTTGTACTGGTTTCTGAAAGACAACCATACTCTGGACTTATCGGTAAGGATAACTTCTAATTTAAATATTTTATGACAATAAATTAATAAATGAGTATCATAGTTTTAGTTTTGAAGACAACATTAAAATGCGTGGGTAATAGAATCTAACTGAAATTTCGCAATAAATAAATTCACTAACAACAAATACTGTCTTAACTTTTAGGTATGGTCAAGAAATTGAGAGAAGAACATGGAAACAAGATTGCTCTTATCATAGTTGATGATTACCACGTCGAAAATTTCAACACCGAGGCAGCCATATTCAAAGATCAGATTGAAAAGAAACTGTCAATCAACATATTCAAAAAGGTACACAATAAAACACAATAGTTTTTTCATCAAATAACGTCACAAAAAGCCAGACAAGATATTGCTTTTTTTCTTCAAGTATCATAATAAAAATTACTTCAATATGAACGACGTCTTTCCTTCAAAATGTAATTGAAATATGTTTTCAGGGACATTGGGGAGGCTATTATAATATTCCAAGTCCCAAGGAGACAAATATTAGAAGTGTCGCCTTAACAAGTACGTCGGCTGGCGATCTCGATGCCTTAAAATGGGTGGAAGTACCTCAGTTGCCTGCCTGTAATACAATGGTTCAGGTAAAAATAATAATATTTGACTGATAATAATGTGATTGATACATGTTTTCTTCGTTGTATTTACAAATCATAACTTTTTATTATCCAGGTGAGTTATGTTGGACTTTCAAATGAAGATGCTCAAAATGCTGTTGGTACGTCCTTAGCACCAGCCAATGGCTTTGGAAAAGAGTTCAGTGGTATCAATATAAAGTAAGTATTTTTATTATAATTATTTAATTTTAATGAAATCGACATAGGATCGTTTAACAGAAGGGCAAATGTAAAATTAATATGATTCATTAATTCTAGTGGTGAACGAGTCATGGGATTGCTCCCCGAAGGTGCTTTAAGAAGTGTTGTGGAAGCTGACCCATCTCTATTGTGGCCAGTGCCAGAACATTGGAACTTGGAAGATGCTGCTACAGTACCTCTGGCTTATGTTAACGCATTTTATTGCCTTGTAAGTACAATTACATACTAGTTTTTGAAACGTTACTATCATGAGACATACAAAATTGCTTGCAAATGACTTACATGAATTAAATGAAAGAAAAACTGTACTACTTTCGAGTCACCGAGGGGCTTTTATTCTTAAGCCGTCGCTGCAAAGTGACGTAACTTGATACTAGTCGAGCTTTTCTCAGTTAATTCAAGTGAGTAAGTCGTTATTTTCGTATTTTTTTGTGAGATTGCAACCTTTGTTCTTATTTTTGTTAAGGATACCTCATTTACACTTCGCTTAAATATTTAATATTTAAAACAAAAATGCATAAATTGTCAACACAGCATATCATTTTCATAATTTTTCAACAGGAGTACGTTTTCAAAGTTACTAGCGTGGACGACAAATCTATATTTGTTAATGGTGCAGCGGAACCTTTCGGACAGGCAATCATATCTGTGGCTTCATTCTTTGGGTACAAAATCTATGCTAATGTTGAAGACAAACAGAAAAAAGAATTGTTGCTCAAACTATTCCCACAGTTAGAAGGTAATTTTATTTTTATACAATTGTTATTTAGGTTTAATTTTTATATTCATTTTTATTAATATCTCTTTTTTTGTAGAGGAAAACATCGTGTGTTCCCGTGTAGATGCCCACAGCACAGTCATTATGAATTCTAACGCAATTTGTTGTCCTATTGTCATTAATTGCGCCAGCGGTCCGCTTCGTCATGTAAGTTTCTTTTTTAATTAAAAATCCATTCGTATTCTCTCCAGGGAATAATGGTTGCTGCAAAATGTTTGAGAAATTTTATTTTTAAATATTTGATTTCAGTCTGCAATGAAATGTGTGTCTAAAATGGGTTTCATTCTGGATGCTTGTGATGAAGACATGAAGAATAACAAAGATTTTGGTCTCTTCTTTTTGTGCGGAGAAAGGAATTATAAGGGTATCAGAGTATCCAGCATATTCAAACCAGAATTTGCCGCAGAAAAGAAGGTATACAATTTATTGCGATTCTCTATCATTGAAGCAATTTTAGTCTAAAATATGTTCTATGTATACTACTGTTAAGCTCAAAGTAATTTTGCATAACAGAGCTAATTTAAAATTGTTTACTTATGCGATTCCTATTACAGTATCTTTTAAACTGAATTCATATTTCTTGTAGAAAATTCAATTGTTGATGGCTGATGGAATTCTGAAGGGTATAGTTAGACCTTTGAATCGCATCGTGTACTCTCCCTCGGAGGTCTCTCGAGCTTTCAGACTGATATCACTAAAGAGGTTCTGTGGCAATGTCCTCATAAGAATGAAAGACCCGAACATTACCAGCGAAGATTTATGCGTCACTCCAAGGTATGTCTGTGATGGTTATAGATTTACCTAAATCATGTACTTGTGTTGAAATGTACCTATTTAGAAAATTATTATTATGATTATGGTAGTTCTAGTGTCACTCAGAAAATACATTATAACTAGTAAAATTAGGTACTAATTAGTGATAATGTTTGTATTTTTTTCGGTACTTCGTTCGACTCAAATACAAAAAAGTTTATTCTGAAATTTAACCAAGTACTTAGCAAATTCATCGCAATGCGATTTTCTTGAGGCTTTTGTGTTAAAATCTGCTTTTTGTTCACAGACAAAGCTACTCTTCTGAAGGATCCTACATCGTAGTGTGTGATGAATCTGAGCTTGGTTTCGAAGTCGCTGATAGATTGGTCCGCCGTGGTGCTAGAAACCTGCTCTTAAATCTAAAGCCCAACTCTTCGGCTGGATATTGCTATACTAAATTAGCGTAAGTATCTTGTTACAAAGATTTTTTAAATTATTTAAAAAAAGAATCAGAATTTAAAATGTATACTCATCACCTACCGATAGGTGTTACAAGTTTTGAAACGGGTCGTAATGTTTTCCTTTTGTTTTATAGGTCTTGGAAAAAATTGGATGTGAATGTCAAGATGTCATCAGAAAACTTATCAACAGACAAGGAATGTGTAAATCTAATAAAAGAGGGAGCAAAAATGGCGCCTGTTTTCGGAATTTTCGTTATTCAAAATTACAAGACAGATGCTAAACAGGATGATTTGGAGACTGACACCATGGTGCAGAAGTTCAACAACACTGTTCGTGTTGTTGCAAACCTTGATGTTTCTTCTAGAAATCTCTGCAACAATTTGAAGTAAGTAAAACATAAGCCAAAATTTATATAGGAAAAATAGCCCCAAGTTTACATCTAGTTTATAAATTTTGTGGCTAGTACATAGTAGCAGGAATTACACGGAAACGAGCCTAAATTAATCGTATCACAAGTATACCTTATAATAAAGCTACAGGACTTGTACTTACCAACAAAAATATTTTCTCAGCATTCTATCCATCCCAGCACGTTTCAATATTTATACGTACATTTTTTTATAGTAACTAAAATACTTTCAAAGTTTCCTTACATCTAAATTGAATTTCTTAGAAGCAAAACACTACAAGCAAGGCTATTACCATTAAGTAAACTTATTCATATGTTATGAGCACTTAGAAAGCTAGACATTCAATTTAGAAAAGTAATGTAGGGACAAGTAACAAAACAACAACTCCTAATGTTGATGGACAGTTCATAAAATGTATAGTAAAGTTTAAATAGTTAAATTTTCAATATGGCTACCCGAATGTTGACCTTATGGACCTTGATGATTAGATGTATTTTGATGATATTACAAAGTATTGTTAGATAGAAAAATATTCCATCTGACAATAATTAGAACACAATAATGACAGAAGATAGAAGACAGAAACTGAAGATTATAGAGGCATAGATGCAAAATAAACCAAACTATTTTTTCCTGCAGGCATTTCGTGGTCTTAAACTATTCTTCAAAGAGTGCCAGTGACGAATACGCCGTTTCTGTGATTGAGAAAATATGCGAGGCGCGCAATGAAGCGTGCTTGCCCGCCCTCGCCTTCCGCATCGACTCGATCAATGAGGTATTCCTGTTCAAGTTATTTCAATATTTGCATTTCATTTGACGTAGTGTGAGAACCGTATCGGTGAAGGAAATTGGCATGGTGTGAATATTCCAATCTTATTGTGAATATGTTCGTTTTTTGGTGAAGACTATAATTGTCAATTAGATCGGCGCGTTGGTTCAGAATTGAATAATATAATATTGATCAAATGATGAAACTTGTGTCAGAGAAATTCAATTTCCCAGAAAACTTTAATGGTAGATAATTTCGATCCTAAAATGTTCCTACTAAATATAACCTCATTCTTTCAGTTTGATACCATTGGAGAAAATGGTACAAAAACACGATCGCAGAAACTGTCAACAGTTATGAACGCTCTGGAAACAAGTTTGAAACTAAATTACACGGATGTCGTGTCATTTGATTTGAAGAAAAGAAACAATTACGATTTCTTAGCCAAAGTCGCTAAAATTATTGGTGAGTTACATTTTTCATTTGGTTTTTTGCCAAAAAATTTGGTCATAGAAAACAAGACTACGTTTTGGATTACCCTTCCCTTTTTGATAATAGATTTTAATGATATTTTATACAATAAATCATTTTTATTTAAATCACCTTTAATACGATTGACATAAAATGTTTGTAGGTAATAATTAATATGGGGTCCAATGACCATTATTTGTTCTTGCAACACTCAGTGCAGCTGCTTCACTAACCTAATACAAAATATTTTAGTTCACAAGATTACTATTAAATTCAACTCTCTGCCCTTATAAACAGAAAAATCAATATATTGGAACGTTTATATCAATCAATCAATCAATTTATAATTTTACCTTGTCTCATTCTATCTACTCTGAAATTGGGTACAAGAAAATATATTTTTAATAAAGCTGTTTTTTTAGTAAACCGTCTTATCTAATAGTGCAGCTGTAGACAGTCGTGGGCTGATGATGATTATGATGATGATGATGATAATGATCACATCACATCATCAGCCTATAAGAGCACAATGCATGCACTGCTGAACAAAGACCTTTTCTTACACCGAGAAGGAATAAGTATTAATCACCACGCTTGTTGAAGGCAGAATGACGATTTAAAACTTTTAATTATATATTAGATTAAGTCGAAATTTCCTTACGATGTTTTCCTGCACCGTCTAAATAATCTTAGAAAGTTCACACAATGAAAAATGACAAATTCGCACTTGCCATGTTTTGAACATCTGGGGCACCCTACAACGATAATGGTAATGAAAATTATTCCTTTCGTGCAGGAGTGCAACACGTGGATGATATTGGAGACAAGCTGACTTTGGAACAGTTAAGCTTGAATGAAACCAACTTGCAAGAAATCAAGTTACTTATCAAGAACGTGTATGATATCGATTATTGTACTGAAACTTTGTCTAAACTAGATGTTGCAAGGTAAGATATTCATATTGTATTTTATACATACTTATTTTACTAGAAATCTCATAACTATAAAAGAAAATTGGTGGAAGTTTACAATAAAATGCAGTCTGCATTAAATGAAGATTGGCGAAAGTTGAAATAATGTCAAAGCCAAAAACAGTATTTAAACTATTTTATGTTTAAGGGTAGCAAACGAGCAGGTAGATTATCTAATAGTAAGCAATAAGTTAGTCATGTTATGTCATCCATGGACCGTGCACTCGCAAGACCAAAAGAGAACTTTTACATATTGGGCGAGGGAAAGCATTGTCTGCGATAACCGAAGAAGATAAACTTATTTTTAATTAATACAATTTGATTTATTTTGCAGTCTAAAGAGTTTTGGAAGTATTGAAAAGAGGCAGAACACTAAATTCGATGCTGGTTTAGGAGCATTCTATACTTACACTGATGATGATGAGTGTATGGCTACCGAGCCTATGATTCAAATGCCGACTAAGCTTAGCAGTGGTACCGAGGTTTGTACTATGGAATTTAATACACAAAAAATATTATAGTTTGAGATTTCCATATAGATCTGCTTACAGTAATACTTCGTACAAACAAAAATCCAACTACGCAGTTTTTAAAATTATGTGACTTAGGAGTTCTTGACTTGTTTGTTCATAGAAGCATCAAGTAAAGTCCTATTGATATCATTAATAAAACAAATTATACATAATTATTGAACACTACGTTTAGGTAAAAAATTCTATAAAATTTTTACATGTATGCGTGTTATAATTGAATTTTATTCCTATAGGAAGAGCAAGAACTTGATCCAAAGGAGACCTACTTGATCCTTATACCAGGATTTGAAGGTCACCACCAAATGTTCTACCGTGTCACTGAGAGGTTGAAGGTTAGAGCCATGACCTTCCAACTTGGACCTGATATGACTCAGGATAGCATTAAAAAAATGGCCGTCGATATACTAACGGTGAGTTTTAAACATATAGTATATAGGATAGATTTTACCCCTTTAACAAGACTTCTGTTGTTCCCCAAAATTTTGCATAGGCATTAGTGCGACTTTGCTTACGAAGACAATAACTAGTTGCACTTTACTAACAATTAAGATCTCTTTTTTCCGTGCAGTATCTTGTATGTTGAAAATTTTTAATAAAAATTGGTGGGTTCTTTCCCCTAAGCTCGACTATTGTTCTTGTAAACACTTGTACGTAAAGCAATCAGAATTCAAATCAGTTCATTCTGACTTTTATCTTTGCTATCCAAGCCGTAATACTAACAGTAGCACTTCAATTTAAAAGTTCAATTTATATTATTACAGACGCAATTAAAGAAATCGTTAACATAAGACAAAAGCGAACGGAAATTACAACTTCTATCACTACAATGTTACTTCTCCGATATCTATCGACGATTCCAATAAAAATAACAAACAATCCTTTCATTCTTGGAATCGTGCACGAAAATATTGCATTTACCCTCGTATAATATTTCCTAAAGAAAATCCAACGTCTCGATTTATCTACAATTTCCCGTACACTTATTAAGTATTGAACGTTTGTGACCTAGTATTGAGAGTCGTTCGTGCTTGCGCTACCACTACCATCGTTCCCTAAGAGTTGTCGTTCTCTTTTATTATAAAAGATTGAATTAATTCGATTGATATTTCCCAAGAAACAGTGATGTAGGAACTCGGTGGACTTACGGACACTGATTGGTGAATAAATTGTGGTTGATTTTGTTTTCTTTGTTCGCTCAGGGACCCCAATTTGTTAAGTTATTCATCAATTCGATAAATGTCCATTCGAATACTCTTAAAAAAAATCGACTTTACCCCGTAGCGTTTGTGAAAGAAAAACAGTTGGATTAATTGGTAGGTTTCGAAATATTGAATTGTTTATAAAGCCTTTTGCTTTAAGGTATTAATGGTATTGTTACTGTTGATTTGTTAATCAACATTACCTTTCTAGTGGTTCATTTAAATTGTAAAGTATAGCTTACGTTATTTATAGATAGTACAAGTGATATTTCTATATCTGATAGCGATGGAACTCATGATATCTAAGAAGACTACTCGTAAGAGCCTGCTTCAAACTAAATAGCTAGGTACTATCTGCCAGATAAATTTTAATATAGAATACAATCTCAAAAGCTTCATCTAGTTTTCTACATATAATTTTCACGTGTTAAAGTGCTTTCTTCTGGCCTGTTTACAAAAAGAAACTCACTTTGTCATTGAAATATGTTTGAATTTTGTTCCACACCGTGTTCCACACACATTTATTGGTAAACTATATGAAGGCAGAGAAATAGGCGTATATAATTCATATTGACACTTCGCTTTATTTTGTTTCTTACGTGGCCACGTGTCCATGCAGTTTTTATTCGCTTGATTTATATTTCAAGCATTTTCAATTACACCTATTCCAAAATCATAGTAAAACGTTTTAAAAGCTAATATGTGTTTTTGTTGGTGATTTTCAGTTCATGAAGAAGCGGTTCGAGCTTAAATCCAATTTCTATCTGATGGGATATTCCTTTGGTGTAAACGTCGCCCTGGAATTGGCAGCATTGTTTGAAAAAGAAGGTATGTATTCATAATTTTTATTTTATCAAGATCACGTTAGGTTTCTCTCTTAATAAGAGAATAGAGCGTCTAACTGACTACGTGACTAAATAGAAATTCCTTCCACCAATCTCAATCTACTTTTGCCGTTTCCTTAGAAAATTATATTAAAATTATTAAGACAACATTTAAGAAAAGGGACTCTTACAGATTGAATCCCTGGCGTCACATTATTTCAAAGTTTGACTTTTATGGAGCACATTTTAATTTCAAAAAAGATTCTTACTTATCTATAAAAACTCTAACTTCTTTTATCCAGAAACTTTTGGGTTTGCATCGTAATCTAATGTACATAGAGTTAAATATAGCTTGGCAGGTGTGTGAACTTTAAGAATAAAAATTTGATCTTTTTTTTCAGGTCGCGTGGGTACTGTGTATTGCTTGGACAGCAGCCCAGATGCATTAAGGGTTCAGCTGGATGCCTATGTTGGCAATTTAACTGATACAGAGTTACAGAACAAAATCGTCGAGCACATGTACCGGCTCATGACTGGAAGAGACAGCGAGGAACTGAAGAACGACTTGGAACGATCAGAAAACTGGTCGGAGAAGGTGGAAGCCTGCGTCAGTAGACTTCGGGAATTGGCTAGTTATTCCAATCAGTACAAGAGATCTATCCTAGAAACGGCGTACCGAAGAATCATGCTAGCGAGGCAGTACGAGCCAGAATTCAAACTGGAATCCCAATTGGTCCTTATGAGAGGCATTCCTCATCCAAAAGCAGGACCTCTGCCAGAAGACTACAACTTATCCAAGTACACAACGAAACCAGTAAAGGTGTTCAACATAGAGTCAGATCATGCCTCAGCACCCCTCGATTGCAGAGTATCAAATATCGTTAACAAGTTCCTCGATCCTGAATTGCTATCGAAATTCGAGAAGGAGGTTCTTTGCGAAACGTACTTGGTTGAATCATTCAAAATGTTGTAGACACATTTTTGAATGTTCATTGAAGTATAAATGCGTATCGGCAGTTACTAAGTTAGTTTAAGTACGGTCATCAATAATTATTATTAGTTACCTAATAAATTATATTACTTTTAACAAGCGTTTTTATTAATCCCTTTGGAACACCTTTTAGAAATTCTGAACATAAATCAGCCATGGATTGACATTGAATTAAAACTTTGGATTTTTAATGATTTATAAATTAAGGCTTGCGTACCTTAATGACTGTGTTATCGATTATGGATGAAAACAAAGCGATTATAAATTCAATTTTGTTCCTGAGAATCGATACTCATTTTAATTGGACGAGGAGTTAAGTATATAATTAGTTTAAGCCAAGTATTGCCAAAATAGATACACAATCCCTTTACTTGATGCTTTAAATTCCCGTCCAATTGTGTAAATTATCGTTTCCAGTTACAGTGTAAATACAAAACAATTGAAATTAAACATCTATTTGGAGCTTTTGGATTTCAATTTGAAAAGGAAACTAGATCAATATTTAATCTCCGTTTCCATATAACATGACGGAATCAATTATAATTATTAAAAGTATGATCAGATTTAAAAGGCTGTTTTCGAAATAAATGTTTACTTATACTAGGAAGTTACTAATTAGTAATGATTTTGTTCAGAAAAAATGCTAACCGTTAAAAGATTCTGACGTACGCATGTTCAAATAGATTTTAAGCACGTCATGTTAAAACCATTGCAATTTGATTTCTTTCACACTTAAAATGTCATTGATGCAATTTTTAGACGTATCCCTCCAAAATAAAAAAGAGCGTCATCGGCCCATGAAATAAAAAGTAATACAAAAAGATAAAATCTTACTTGATATTTCAAGAACCACTGAAGACCAATTTCTTGTCTCGAGAGGCATCTACGTTGCATTTTATTAAAAATCTCAATTTTCCTTGTAACGAAATGAATTTTTAAATGACCACGAAACCGCTGAAGCCACTTTGGGGAGTATTACCTTCATTTTAAGAAGAGAAATTTTGATGAAGAAGAAAAATATTGCAGTTACTCCCGTAATTTTTAAGATTAAACATGATTGATCTTATAATATGCAGTTTATATTTAATAAACTTAAAAACATTTTTGTTGATGTATTTATATTTTGTCACACATCATAAGCGTTAAAACATCTGGTTGAATATTATACTTTTTTTTTACAAATTTAGTCAAGAAGATATCGTAACCGAACGTAACTGAAACCAGGTCAGTTGGCAAGTATATTAATATTTTTGAAAACTTTCGAATTTCTAAGCCACGAGCTGTGATCTTAGCACAGATAATATCATAAAACTGAGGAACTTAAACAACTTTGCAGACTTATCTGTACGATTTAAGGGCACCCGCCAGATTTATTTACAACGAGAACCATTTTGCGTAGAAACTTCTACCGTATTTTCTTTTATTTACTTTTTTTTATTTGGATATTTTAGGATACGTTTTGGGTGTGTGAAATATGGAGTTGGTGTTTTATTCTTTGCAATATGGGCAGAAGTTTATACCATTTGAATTAAGGTTCATTTTTCTTTGGCAAACTTTTGATAGCAACGTGCTGGGGTCGTCAAAGATTGACGTCTATAATATTGAAATTTGCAGTAGCTAATCTCCAAACTGGTATCTAAATTAGACCTTTTTTAAAATAATATATTGTTCTTATGGCATAATACACAAAGAAAATACGCCAGTTTGTCTGTAATTTAGACCGGTAGTAACTAAGGCCGCGTTTAGAGACACGTGTGCGTCACATTTCGCGTTACTGCGCAACGCGTTTTGTCGTAGTTAGCAATCGTAGACACACATCTATGTACTTTATAAGTAGAGTATAGCAAAATTAATTTTCTATAAAAAGCAATATTAAAATAATCGAGAGAATAATAAAAACATATTTAAACATTAGTAAGTAATAAACATAATATTATTATTGTATAGCCACAAAAATAAATACGTATGTCTTGGATCGATGGATAGGTAAGGACCTTCCTGAAACACCACAAGAGTTACAAATCTGTTTTCGAAGTTTTTTGTGTTTTTTTTGTGTAATAGGTCGGCAAACGAGCAGACGGATTACCTGATGGTAAGCTATCAGCGCCGCCCATGGACACCCGCAATGGAGGAGTTACGAGTGCATTGCTGACCTTTTAGGGATTAGGATTTGGAGATTTAGGGATTGAGGAGGGATTGGGGGAGGGGAAGGATTGGGCCTCCGGTAACCTCACTCACGCGGCGAAACACAACGCTGTGGTTGTTTCACATCGGTTTTCTGTGAGGCCGTGGTATCACTTCGGTCGAGCCGACCCATTCGTGCCGAAGCATGGCTCTCCCACACTTAGTAAGTCGTTTAAACTCGGCCTCATCTTAAGGCAAACAGTATCACTTTGGTCAAGCCTGCCCATTCGTGCCAAAGCATGTTTTTTTTTCATGAGTCTTATGGTAGGACTAAAAAAAGTCATGCATATGCCTTAGCACAAAAAGTCTCAAAATTTAATTAAGAAAAATTAAGCATAGATGTTCTTCAACATATTTTTATTTGTAATTAAAAGATGTTTTACAGTTACAAGAGGGTTTAAAGTATGAGTAACTTCGGTTTATTAAATATGAAATAAACAACTTTATTTGAATATAAACAAGGTTTAAAGCTTAAATAATTGATGCGAAACAATTTATTATTTAGATTTCGTTTCAAGAGCTATCCATGTTGCAGCTGTAGCATGATAAAGAGTCGGTGTTTTTCATATTTTGTTTTTGAAAATGCTTTAGCATTGTGATTGTTATTGACTATCTGAAAATTGACTTTTGAACGTAATTAAATAATACAACCTATTGTATATTTTATAGCTTATTTATTTGTTAGAAATGTGTATTTAATAAGAAAACAATTTGTTATCTATACTAGTATTATAAAGAGGTAAAATTTGTAAGTTTGTATGTAGGGAATAATCTTTAGAACCGCTGGTCGGATTGCCAAAATTCTTTCACTGTTATATAGCTACAATGTTCCTGAGTGCTATAAGCTAAAAAACATCATGCTACGATTAAATGGAGCCGAGCAGCGGGTGAAACCGCGTGAGAGTAGCTAGTTATATATATTTATAGTAAAGTGATTGTAGAGTCAATCGAACGTGATTTAAACAAATGGAATTATACTTGTAAATCGTTTAAAAAACAAGCATGTACGTCAACATTACAAAAAAAAAAACCGATGCGATGGCCATAATACTGATTCCATTTACAAAAAAAAAACACATACTTTGTTTATAAAATAATATAGTATTTTGACAGTTTTATAAAAAATGGAATATTTAATATTGATATTTTTAATGCATATTATGTTTACAGTCAACTAAAGTAAATAACGTTGTAACAAAACATATAATATTTATGTATGCAAACAGCTTTTTAGTGTGCGTATCTAAAATAAACATTATGTTGTGCGTTCCGCGAAATTGTAAAAATTATCAAAATATTGCATTTTCCTCGTTATTTATTTTAAATAGACCAATGCAGACTATTTATAATTGTTATGTTTTCGGCTTACTCAAAACGCAATAATTTGACAAGACACTCGACTGGTTTCAAGTCATGCTAGAGGCCCATATTCATGAGCAGCATTCCGCGACACGCGACGCGGTGACTGTCGCGCTGCTACTGATACTTTATTCATTGAAAATGTTTTAAAACCAAAAAATATATAAACATTGAGTAAAACGCATTGGAAAAACAAGGGATTTTGAAAATTAATACTGAAAAATAAAACATTACGAGGGATCTCAAGTCGAAAAAAGCATGGCTGAGCACTTTAGAGACAGTAAAACAGTTCCAATCAACATAAAAAAAAATTACCCATATTATTTTTGTTCTCAGACTGAATATAATGTACGTGCTTTTTGAACAAACATCTCTTTGTTATAATATTTTCGTCAGAACATCTATAGAGGATTTGAATTTGAATTTTTAATTTTTATTTAGTTTATTTGGTACCTAAAAGAAAAAATCACATATTCATTAATGTTTAGGTAAAATAGAGGATAGATAATCTAAATATGTAACCCACACTATTATTTAGAGATCAACAAGTCAAAGTATTGTATATACCTACAAAATTATATTTTAAAAAAGAGTTAGAATAGAGAGAGAATAGTCAGCAAACTGATATTACAAATATGAAAACGATGAAATGTATTTTTTATTTATTTTAATATAATTATAGTATCTATCATTAGGATTATAGTATCCCACATACGTACACGAAGCGGTTTGCCTCCAGTTATATAATCCGAACCGCTAAGGGGTGGAATTCTTTGCTGAAGTCTGTTTTCCCCGAAGGGTATAGGGTATAGGGTATATATATATATATATATATATAGGTATATATATATATTGTCCGCTCTACGGCAAATGTTGATCAGGCCGAAATATGCATTAAATGTTGATCCACCTTTAGAAGCTTGTAGCTTAGATAATTTTGATAATATCGTGCCAAACTACGAATATAAGTATTCCCCTCATAGCAACCCAGTGCCTAACTACGCCGCAAACACTCTAGCTCGTCACCAACTCACACGGCAATTGTTGATTTTGTAACCGCCACTTATTTTACACTTTGTGTGACATTGTTGATCAATATAAACGTTGGGAGATCAACAAATGCCGCGGAAAGTACACCGATGCTGCGGAGCGGCAACATCGCAAACGAAACAAAAGATAGACGCTAGATGAGATTCCAATCCCAATCCCTAATTTGCGGATCGAGATTGATATTTGAATCCATTTCCTACTTTTAGTATTTCAATAACCGATCAATGAATCGCAATCCTGATCTTTTTTTTCAATCCATCTTTGGGAGGGCGGATTGGATTTTTAGTTTAGTATTTGTATGAAAGTGACAGTTTTGCGTATTCTATATCCAAACTCTAATTTTGACAAATCGATTTTTGAACATTATTGATCGTAATTTTCGATCCTCAACTTTTGACCGATTGCATGCGTAAACTTGTTATAAGACGTGAAAATGGAATTATTTTCAAGTGATAGTGATAGTTATCTTGAAGTATTAGCTCAGCTATCGGATTGGGATAGTACCGACAGCGAACAAGAGAGTGCCGTGTCCTCAAAAACTTTTCGACGAATTAACTTCATGGCAAGTTTAACTGACGCAGAGTTCACATTCAGATTCAGAATGAATAAATCTTCAGTTGAATCTGTTTTAAACGAAATAATGCCCTATATCAAAGTGAAATCAAGACGGTAAGTTGTTTGCTAACATTACTTCAATATATAAACATAACCTAAATTAGAAACGGATACCTAACTAACTATAGTACTTATTTATCATTTTCAGAAATAATGGTATACCACCATTGCATCAACTTTTATTGGCACTTCGATTTTATGCATTGGGGACAATGCTTAATTCAGTGGCCGACTTTGCTGGAGTGTCCTTATCGTCAGCTTGTAGGATAGTGGCAGACATATCTGCTGCTATCGCTAGATTGTATAACAAATACATTTGTTTACATTCTAGAACTACAGATAAATTTTATAATATAGCTCAATTCCCAAGAGTATGTGGTGCTATTGACTGTACACATGTACACATTCAGTCTCCATGTAAGTATCCAACTCTAGATTTGTTATTAATTAAGAATTGGCAATTTGCTTAAGTAGGTTTTTAATTATTTAGAAAGTTCTCATACATTTGCAACATAAATGAAATGAGTATGTTGTATTTCAGGTTCAACAATAGGAGAGGAATTTAGAAATAGGAAAGGATACTTTTCTATAAATGTCCAAGCCGTTTGTGATGCAGACCTTAAGTTATTGAATGTTGTTGCTCGGTGGCCTGGTTCAGCTCATGATGCTACTATTTTTAATAATTCAGTATTAAGAGGTAATATTGGGTTTATTGTCTCTTCTAATATCATAAAAATAATATGGTGTTCTAATGTATTTAACTATTATTACAGCCCAGTGTGAAGATGGTATTTTAGGAAATCGTTGGTTACTTGGGGACAGTGCCTATCCAAACGAGCCTTACTTGCTCACACCTTTGCTAAATCCATCAACTAGCCAGGAAATAAGATACAATGAGGCACACATAAAATCTAGAAACACAATTGAAAGGTAAAATCACCATTAAAGCTTTCACTATAGGTACTACAATATAAGATTAAGTACTAATTCATGAGACCATTTATTTATTTTTATTTTATTAACCAAATCCATTAAAAAGTGTACTTGTTTGTTCAGGACATTTGGAGTCTGGAAACGTCGCTTCCCAGTCATATCATTGACCATGCGGTTGTCATTACACAACATACAAACCGTTATAATAGCTACAGCTGTTCTTTACAACATCTGCAGAAATTATAATATTGAAGAAGTACCCCCAGAAGTAGAAATGCCAGAAGAAAGTGAAATTACTGTGACATCAGAAAATTCGGACAGTATTCATAATGATATCAGACATAGACAAGGATTAATTTTAAATTATTTTTAATACTTATTACCAATTTATTTTGCAAACTTTTTTTTTTGTCTGTCTTGAGATAATTTGTACATTGCTTTAATTAGATTTCTATTATTACCACTCCATCTTTATTCTTAAGTATACTTACTATTAGTTTCAAATGAATAAACAATGATAATTTCAGGAAATAAAATATTCCATATTTAACATTTCAAAATTGTTTAATTAGTGATTTATTATAAAATATAGGACATTACAAACTTATTGACAAATTAATACTAATTTTACATACAAAAATATTACTCTAGAAATCCTCTTCCTTCAGCTTCCTTATCTCTAATCTTAATTTTTCATTTTCTAACTTAACATTTTCAAACTTACTCTCTAACAATTTTTTCTTAACACTATAATATTCAGCTAATGCAATACTTCGAGCTTGAGACCCATTATCTGGCTTCAGGAGTTTCCGTTTAATACAACCTGTAAAACAAAAAAAAAAGCTATTAAAGTTTTATTGAGTAACAAACATAAAGTTTCACATATTATGTACTAGCTGCCCCCTGCGGTTTCCACCACTTCTCTGCTCCCGTAGGACATAGCGTGATGTTATGTAGCATATGTGTTATTCTGATGTACATATAAGCCTATATTAATATAAAGTTGCATCAAAATCCATTCAGTAGTTTTAGCGTGAAAGAATAACAAACATCCACACATACAATTTTTTTTTAACAAATTAGTAGGATATTACCACTAGCTCTAAAATTCCTTTTTTCCTTTGGTACCACTGGAGTACTAATATTGTTCTGCACCGTCACCAACTCATCTCCAAGGCTATTAACTGGCACTTCACTGCCCATGGACACTGCTGTATAAGAATTGTTGATAGGCAATGGACTATCAATCAATAGCATTGAAGACATGCTATTATCAACCGGCACAATAAAGGTCTCTACACTCCCGTCACCGTCACCATCACCAATCATTTGGGGCTCAGCATCACCACCAAACCTCTCTGTGAGACCCTCTCCAGTGCTGCCCAGTAATGCTGCCACCCTATCCAGTACGTCATCAGGAGGAAAGTACCCTGGTGGCCCACCTCCAGTCTGGAACATAATATGACATAATTCAACACGTTAATTATGAATACAACATAAACATACAATCATGTCAATTTTAAACTTAATTATTTACCTTGATCCGTTCCATTCGTATTAAAGTACTGCGTTTTCGTGAGTTCTTCTTTAAGTTTTCCCATTTAAGACGCAGTTGTTGTGGTGTACGGCGACAGGTACCAATGTTTGCGTTGAAAACACCGGCAATCCGTGTCCATTCTTCGACCTTTATTTTATTGCTTGTGGCGTTTGTTTTTTTATTATTTATAATCTTGCTCCCCTCAATTAAGGAGAGCAGTCCTTTCGTCTCTTCCTTCGAAAGAGGTTTGGTTTTATTCTACAAACAAATAAATTAAAGCTTAGTAACTTTTGTACAAAGTGGCGCGAAATACCGCGTCCCCACGCATTTATCTTTTACAGCAAAAATAATACATTTGTGGACGTGAATGTTTACTACTCGATAAATTAAATCATAATTATACTATTTACTTACAGTTTCTGGCTCCATTTTTCACTTTCTTCTTTCCAAGAAACAAACTACAATCAACAACTTGAGGTTTTATGTTATGTATAATTTATAACATAAACTAATGGTTAGGTTAGGTTTCTTACCGATTTTCTAAACGCCATTAAAAATATATCAAATTTCTGGAAACGACCGGACATAGGGTCCACTTTCACTTTCGACAGACCGGACATAGGACGGGCACTCTCTTGTTTTCATCATCGCGTATAGATTGCAAAGCGAAGTGGCAACAGTTCATAACAAAACCAACCAATCGTGGCAAAGGTGACCTCTGATTGGTCCATTTGAATCAGATCAACAATTGATGAAGCGGATTTGTATAAAAAATGCAATGAATAGTTCTTATTTGTGCCGCTAGAGAGTTAGCAATTGTTGATCATAGTGGAGCCACATTTGTATGCCGAATCATACATTAGATCAACAAAAACTGTTTTGATCAACAATTGCTAACTGATCAACAATTAACTGATGCTACAACCCGTCTGATCAACATTTGCCGAATGGATACATCTATATAGGTATATATATATAGGGTATATATATATATATATATATAAGGGTACCTGTGTGTCTTCAAGGCCCAAGTGAATAGGTTGCTTATGGGTAGGCGTGCTCCATTGTAGGTCGTATTATAGTTTGCTAATAGGCGTGATGGCGGTTAAATGTCTTCCCACTCTGCAATAAAAAAACAAAGTACACCAAAAAAGTCATATTATTTGTACGTGATATAGATAATTCAAGTAGTATTTAATAAGTGTAGGAGAGCCATGTTTCGGCACGAATAGGTCAGCTCAACCGGAGTGATACCACTGCCTCATCGAAAACTGGAGTGAAACAACCATATCGTTGTGTTTCGCTGCGTGAGTGAGGTTACCTGAGGCCCAATCCACAGACTTATATTAGACTTATATTAAGTCTGTGGCCCAATCCTTCCCCTCTCCAAATCCCACCCCAATCCCAAAATCACCAAATCCCCTTAAGGTTGGCAAAGCGCTCATAACTCCTCCGTGGTTGCGGGTCTCCATGGGCGGAGCTGACTGTATTTCATCAGGTAATACGTTTGCTTTTTGCCGTCATATCACATAAAAAAGGAGTGAAAAATTTATTTCTTTCTTATACCAATTTTTCAAATAAACTAATTTATAATTACTTTTAATTTATTTATAATATTATTAACTGCATATTGTAATATGTGTCGGAAAAAAAACTGTGAAAAGAAATATAATATAAAGGGTTAAACACCACAAAAATATTTTACAAATAAAATACCTAAGTATGTAATTTTTTCAAATACCGAACGCACGAAAACTAAAATAATACCCTTTTTTATAAACATTGAAAGAACACAAACTTTATTTTTGTTTATAAAACGTACGTTCTGATACTGAATACTGCATATAAATAAATGTAAATAAAAATAATTGAATGTAACACATTAAAACATGGTACTGAAGTGTAAATTATCATTATTGAAACATTTATCAGTTGATAATTGCGTTGTGAGATCGTAAATTGCGAACAAAAGTATACTTTATTGTTAAATGAATATTCATTTCAACATGCTTTTCGCATTGTAATAATATATAAGTATATCGAATTATTCTTGGAAGTAATTTTATATGTAGTCAATATGATGTATGAACAATACAAAATACAAGAAGAAATGAAATTACCAATATTTCAAGGAATGATAAATAGTGAAATAATGACTAACGTTGTTCATCATTTCACTCTTTCAAGTTCATAAAGAATTATTCAAATTAAGAACTTATTTGCCTACTTTAAAAAAAAGGTACAGTATTATATACGTGTTACGGGCCAAATAAAAAAAGTATTTAAAAACAAAGGCTACTTAAAAAAGTATTTATTTTAAGTACCGTACAATGAAGCAACGTTTCAATCCTATTTTTAAAGGTTATTTTCGTAAGAAATACGTAGTCAGGTTCACACTAGAACTTTTTGCTAAACGTAAGTCAATTAAAAATCTACATCACTAAAAAATATAGTGAAACGAATCGAAACACACACTGCTCCTGAATAAGAGTCTTAAAGTACAAAATCTTTTATTTCTTTTACAGGTCCTCTTTCCCCGTTTATATAAAGCGTGTTGTTAAATAAAAATGTCTTATTTATTGGAACTTAATTTACTAGGCTCTTCAACTTCTTAATAATATTATTATAAATACACAATACTAATGCTTACTGTAGGTTTACTTATTTGCTAACTAACACTTAACAATTTGACAGTTTTTTACAGAGAAATTCGAATCAGAAAACCTATTTACACTTTCCCTACCTAAATATCAACCAAACACAAATACAGATTATCCACGAATTTTTGTTTCAAACGAATATAGTTCAAATTTGAATTTTTCTAACAATATTTTTGGTACTGAAGTGCTATTTAAAACTAAGCGGGTTCGAGTAACGTGAAAAATTCAGTCGTACTTCAGTGGATTAAGTAAATGGTTCGAGAGATGCACGGCTATGTGGAAAACCTCTGTAGTAGCTACTGTTCTAGCAAATTCACGTGTGCAATATGCAAACGAATATATTTGGAGTGTGTTTTTGAATGTTCATGACGATATGTGGTTGAGGATTATAATAGGTATAGTGTTTTTTGTGTGACTTTAGGATGAAAAAAGTATGTAATATACTGAATTAGTTCTTTTTTTCCAAGCTTTCAAACCGACAGATTATCTGACAGTTAGCAAGCGGCTCGACTGTTGGTGTTCATATTCCAGGGTAATTAATAGAGGCCAGAGTAGTGCGTGCGTTTTGGGGATTAAGCGTTTGGAGATCTAGAGATCTCCAGTTCTCACCCTCTCTACATTTAGATTTTTTAAATACCTAACAACCATCAAAACATCGGCAATATACTTTTTCTCCTTAGACGTTGCGGTTTGGACACCCGCGTGTGGCACAGATAGCTTAGGTAAGCACGTTTGTCTATCTATTCATTATTTCATTCAAATCTATAATACTTATATCTCATCTCAATAATCTTTTAATCCCCGGTACATTTTAAGCCAACCAATACACGGAACACCTATCAATAAAATTTAGTGTAAAATGTTTTTAAAGTAAAAAAAAACGTTTTTGTCCGTAATCTAAATTTGGGAATGACACAATACGATGTATAAATCTGTGGTTCGTAAACCTGACCACAATGAGGATTGCCGCACATTACACTTCATTCCATTCGCTTCTACAATGTTGTAAAAAAATGCTTTTACATTCAAATACTCTCTTTACTGGTGTTTGTATAACATCTATGTATGTATCCAATAAATTTGTATAATTATCATAACGTGGTGGTCCAGAGGTGGCGAAGGCGCCCGTTTTTCATACTTAGGGAGTTGGATTGCGTTGAGTGTGAGTTCAAAACCTGTACCATTGTGACTTTTTTCAAGTTATACGCACTTTACGATTTTTAATCATACATTTTAAATCGCCAATCCCCCTTGAGCAAGCGTGGCAATAGATTCTCAAGCCTTGTCCGTATGAGAGTCTTTAGTAGAGAGTCTTTGGTCATTTTAAAGCAATAAGCACTTTTTTAAGATTGATATTAAACTTACAGTACATATAACTTAAGCCTGATCTTGGAGTTTAGCAATTACTATTACACCTAAAACCTAAACCTAATCTTCAAAAAAATATTAGTTAGCTCCTAATTATGTGTACGTTTTTGAAAGAGCACAAGTACGTTCCTCAAGTCCTCTTTGTGAACATTATATAGTAATTTTATTTGCTCTAAAACTTATTGGAGTATACTTTAGTTATTTATAAAGGGCATTCCAGTAGAAGACTTCCGACACGGGTCACTTAGTAAATACACTTTTTTCTACCACTCATGGGTGCTACTGACTTCGGGTTCATTGCCAAAAACATTATATTATAACTAAAGCTAACTTAAAATTTGAACTGATACACATCATTATAAAATATCTAATACCTAATTTAAAATTCATTTTCCATTTGATACCAGTTAATGGGAGTGGATAACTATAGGTATCTTAATTTTAATCGAAACACTTATTTCATCTTGCTTAGACTAAGATTAGACTGAGAAAAATATATTTGGATTACTTTAATAATAACTTTCGATTTTTGAAAATTTGTTTTTAATTTCAGGTAATGACATTTTAAAAGTAACAAAGTGAAATATTACTATAGATCGACAATATTTATTCTGTAATATTAATGAATCTGAAATAAAAACCATATTTATTTATTTATTTGGACAACTAGTAGTTGTTACATTTAAACTTACATCTAAAAACTCAAGTAATAATAAAATCAAATGCACAACATTTTAAAGTGTCACAACATGGTCTCATATTATATATATGTACTTACATATTATTATATACATTACGTTACATAAATTCTATTTTTACATCGAAATAAAGTGTTGAAATTGGTAAATCGACGGTAAAATATCAATTTTTGACTGCACGTTTGGTGCGGTGGCTGGGCAACTGGCTGCCGTGCAACGTGTCGCGGGTTCGATTCCCGCACGGAACAGCTCTTTGTGTGATCCACAAATTGTTGTTCCGGGTCTGGGTGTCATGTGTATGTGAAATTGTATGTTTGTAACCGCACCCACGACACAGGAACAATACCTCCTAATAGAGCCGTTCTTTTTATAATTTTATAAATAATACCATAAAACATGTTCTTGGTGTTAGTTAATACTTCACAAGAATGCTACTTCAATTAAAAATACACCAAGTCGATTTTCTAAACCATGAAAATCACTTCTTTAAAATAAAAAAGGATAAAAATTATGTCTAGCTTGGAACATGACAGCACATTACTTCAAAGAAGATGAAAAATTCTACTAATTACGTAATTGGTTAAAATCATTTACGTCATCTTTATTCTTTATCATGGTCAAGATAGGACTACGTCTAGTATAGTCCCATATATTATACAACCAAAGAGGCGGGCAATAGCAGAAACTCCAGGAAAAAATCAATTTCATTAAAGAAAATCAGAATTCCTTTTCTTTTGCAATATCGAACTAATATCTCTAGTATGAATTCCTGAGTAATGCTTCTAAGAATGTCTTAGCTTCAACTTTCAATATTCTAAGAAGCAACGCTCTGGCTTATTGTTTGAGCCACATCTTCGTTTCTTTTGTTCCTGTTTCCTTACTGCAATATAGCCATGACATCCAGTGTAACTTAACCCCCCTGATTGCCACTACACACTGGCGACATGAAGCAAAAGTTATTTATTTCCTCCTTTAATGAGGTACCAAGATTGGCTGGTCATGTTATTCAAATTGTTACATGTCTCGATTGCGAATGTTTTCACCATTCATATTTATGAACGCAAGCTTTATTGTTTTCTGTCATAAAAGATATTTTAAGCGTATTGTGTTGTATTTTTAGCATAATTCGCTTTTGTATTTATTGGGGAGCTGTGGTTGAGGTTTTAAAACATTGCTCTAATCCATTTCCTTTTTATTCCTGAGTAGAGAGCACGTTTGCAAAACGAAAAAGGCACCACTCTCATGGTATTTATTGAGGAAAGTAAATTGATATGCACAGTTGTACTTATAGGTAAGTTTTTCTTATGAAGCAACTAGTACTTGGAATTATTTATAGCCATGTATTGTGATGTGACCAAAATGAGCGGTTCGTTGTTAAGTGTATAATGTAATTTACTTTAGACTCAACCATATCTATTTTTTAAACTTACACTCTCTCTATACTCTTTTCGATATGAACAACCTAGGTAACTTACTTACACAAGCCTATTTTATCTAATTTACTAGTAAACAGTTTGTTCCCAGTCAAAAAAACCTATATTTATCACGTATAAAAAAAAATGTATATAACAAATAAACTGCCATTTTATTTTGTCAATTGACCAGCCCTTCCCAGTAACACTGATTTAATATAATGAAGACGGACATCATAAATTATTAATGACCTTGTCTATCATAATATATTTGAAAAAATGTCAAAACAAAAACATAAAATCACGAATGGTTGTTTAAATATTTAGATAATAATATCTGAGACCTTCTATTACGGTCAATTTTGATCTCGTTAAAAATTCACAAAAGTCAGTTTTGTATTATTTTCTTTGGCTGTATTATAGAGCACGTTTACCCTGTGATCTACGTTGTACAGGGTGTATTTTTTGAGTGATACGATATTTATGATAAGTACATTGAAAATACTACTGTTATTTATGAGTGGAAGGTGGATTTGTATGTCTGTGGTGTCGACTGACAGTCAGAGTAGTCCATGAAAGGCATCAAAACGGAATCTTTAAAATATAATAATGAAATATTACTAACATTTTGTACCCTAAAATCAAAGCTTTTAAACATAAATTATTTTTGTTTATCCAGATACTTCGACTCGAAAGTAAAATGTAAATAATTGTCTAAAAACAAAAAAAAAAACAAAATTACACGTACCAAAATTATATAACAATTTAGTGAAAAAAATTTTGTAAAATAAATATTAAAATTGCAAGCAACACCTGGTAAAAATATTAGTCGAGACGTGAATAGAAATTACAGGTGACAAACTATGAAAAAAAAATGATATCTTAGTTCAGTATTAGACATACTGCACTGGTACTCAATATATCAAAAGACATCATTCTTACGGGGTTACTTCGTTATTTATATATAAAAGAATGTGACTTCTTTCATAAAACCATAATACAAAATTAATACAACAATAAACTTATGGTAATATTTTCCTGCAATTAAAAATAAAAGTAAAATGGAAGAGCTGCCTGAAATTTCAGAAGAATTCCTGGAACCGATATTACCATGCTTGGGCTTATTGAGAAATGCTCACATTTTGATTTACGTAAATAGAAAACCTTTTTGGAATGACAAATGTCATTTGATTTTGAACGTAGTTTCTGTTGTTACGTATTTACTTTCTTTGACCATGTACATGGGGAAAGTTTTCAGAGGAGAGCTATTACTTGACGAGTTGGCTTATGTTGTCAGTGTTTATGTGGTTACTGTGCAATGTAAGTATATTCTTTTATAAGTCTTAAAAAATTCAACAGTATACAAAATGTTTTTTTTTTTCTTTTAAAAAAACGTTGTCCCACTTAAGGATTTTCTCCTGTGTTGTGGGTGCGTTTACAAACATACAATGTTACATACACATGACACCCAGACCCGAAACAACAAATTGTGGATCACACAAAGTGTTGTTCCGTGCGGGAATCGAACCCGCGACACGTTGCACGGCAGCCAGTTGCCCAGCCACCGCACCAACCGTGCAGTCATGTATAGTTCGACGTTTCCCTTGATTTAATTCCATTTTGCAAAGTCAATATGACTTGGCAATATTATTGTAACTCTATCCTTTCTCTGCATTACTATTCAAACATCACGTCGACCTCGTTCTCACGTCAAATTCTCAAATACACAAGAGCTTATCAACTTCCCTTACATTTTTCCTGCATCTAATATTTTCTCTAAATTCAAAGAACAAAAGACGTTTTCGCCAACGTTTTATATCAACACCTTGCATACGAAAACATGCTGTATACTTTTAACTGTACTCCAAATTTCTCAGCTATTCTCAAAGCTTCAGTTGTCGTCTTTTATAAGAAGGAAATAAGAACTATAATCCTGCAGCTGGGCCGCTTATGGAGGACGGAACATCTAACTGAAGTACAGATTAACAAGAAGAATACGTTACTGAAGAGACTAAAGTTTTGTTATGCAGGTGGGGACTCGCATTTTAATATACGACTTTTGTAAACTAAAGTTTTGTAGTAATTCTGACCAAGGGAGCTCTTACTAACGTTGGGTAAACAGCTAATTGAGATTTGTACTTAAAACTTCTTCAGGCAGGTGGTTCTACTTGAAATTAATTAGGTCGAAAAGGATTACGCTGAGTGGCGTTCAAGAGGTACCTTGCTCTAGTTATTTGTAAATTCCATTAAAAATAAGATACAAAATTCTAAACTGTATAATTAGTTTATCGACTATTAAAATACAAATTGGCAATAGCTGTCGGTTCAAATTAAGTTACATTTTTAATTTAAAAACCAAATATTTTTCAACAGTTTTGAAAAGAAAACTCAACTGTCTGAATTTATTTCAATAAATATTATGAGAAGGTGAAAATATTAAATTATGTATTGTCTGTTGAAATCAATTCGAACTTACCAAGAATACTTGGATACTGAATTGATGGTATTGAAATATTTATTTTCCAACATATAGCAACACAAAGGTCAATAAAAGCGTAATGAATTTCGAGAATTTTATTTAAAAGTAATTATTAAAAATAACAATGACAATGAATCTGAAAAATGTTTAAATAATTCACGATTCTCGACATCGATTTATTTCCTAGGAAGTCATTGACTTCATCAACATTTACCTAATCTCCTTAAGCTCTGACTTCATTTTCTTTCTCGAATGTTCCATGTTGTACAACAAGAGCGACAATGGTCGGGTAATAGATATCACAATCATCTAACATCATAACTTCTTTTGTCAATGTTATCTTTCCCGTAAAAGTGGTTTCTTTACTACTTGTATTGTTTAGTACAATACAGTTCTTCTTGTTTGCTTTGTGTTTGTGCTACGATAAAAGTTTGAGAGGTGCTTTGGGAAATAGTTATTGCGTAGTGATTATTTTTCGGTCGATAAAAATTAAAATACATTCATTTGTTTGACAGGACAGGTGAAACTAAATTACAGTTTGAAAAAACAGAAACCTGATCAACGAAAAATTCCTAGCTTCAATTTTTTTACCAGGAGCACGTTTGCTGTAATTTTAAAAATGGGTATAGAAATATATCACAAATCTAAATTCCAATGGTCCACGAACCTACTTTGGGACTCTAAAAATGATCTAATATAAATTCAATTTCGTATCATTATATAATTGTGATATTCTTTTCATTCTGAAAAGGTTTCTCGTGGTATGAGTACGTACACTAACTAACATTAAATATAATACGCCATGAACTCCAGTGTTTCATACTAAAAGTTAATTTAAAAACTGCAAGCTCGCACTCTAATTAGTCTACACGAATAATTACATCACAAACAACCTCCGAGACTTGGCTACAAGAATCCACAACTTTGCAACCAGCTGCCACTTTATTGCACGTTACTGCAATTAAGTTATTTCCGTTCCTTGCAGTTTTCTACTGGATTAATATTATGATTGGATCTTGGCAATACATACTGGCTCCTTTATTGGAAACGGTTACCCGCAAATTTATTTTACTACAGGAATGTGGGCTGTTACTTCCATTTTCTTGCAGCTTTCCTTTTGATCCTACTGGGAACTGGGGAAGATATATCGGAGTATATATTTTTGAGACTTACAGCAGTAAGTGGGGCTTTATTGTTGTTAGAGAACTATTGTCCTTTAGGGACGCTTCTTGATTTATCATTTCGTTGCTTTTTCTTAGTAGGCTAGTTGCTGAATGTAAGATGTTGAAGCACCGCTTGTAGATATACAAAACGTGTACTGCGTCACTTATGAGTATTTGTAGGTATAGCTAAACATAAAATATTAGACCATCAAGTTCCAGAGAAATATATATTTTGAAATCCTAGTTCATCAGCTATCGCCAAGTAAGTATGACAGCAAAATCCTAGTAAGTATACAAAAACTATAACTGGACACCTTATATATAGGTAATAAACATCTGTCGTTTACTCTCTCTCTCTCTTTTCTTTCTCTCTCTTTCTTTATCTTGTCCTTTTTAATTTTAATGCGAATTTCAATTCTTTCGTGGTGAAAGTACTGACCAAATTTTAATGATGGATGAAGGAATCATTCTTGCCGAAAGGGATAGTGTGTCGGTTGATGTCAGTGTCAAATAACAGATACTGAGTGAAATAATATATGACTCCCTCACTTCGTTAAAAATCGACGATAACCTACTTAGTTTAATATTATGTAGGTATATATAGTATTTTAACCAATGAGCCCTGATTCCTCGGATTGACCTATATAAATTAATAAACATTTTTTTTTTAAACAGCACATAACTCTCATTTGTAATATGTATTTATAACTAAAATAATATAATCTTTTCAATATTATATACCGAGTCTTGTTTATTTTTCATTATTCTATTGGTCTAAAATATTCACATTGATATTTGTTTAACAAGCTCAAAAACTATTTGATAGGTTTGCTATTGACGCCGTTAATAGTGAATTAAACATTTTAAACTTGAATAAAAAACAGGTTTTATTTAAAAAATATATATAAAGTTTTATATGTAATAGGTCGGCAAACGAGCAGACGGATTACCTGATGGTAAGCAATCAGCGCCGCCCATGGACACTCGCAACGCAGGTGTTACGAGTGCGTTGCCGACCTTTAAGAGATTAGGGATTTGGAGATTTAGGGATTGAGGAGGGAATGGGGAAGGGGAAGGATTGGGCCTCCGGTAACCTCACTCACACGGCAAAACACAACGCAGTGGTTATTTCACGCCAGTTTTCTGTGAGGCCGGGGTATCACTCCGGTCGAGCCGACCCATTCGTGCCGAAGCATGGCTCTCCCACACTTAATCTAAAAAAATGAAAGATAGATGTTTCACAAAACCTTTTATAGCACTTTGAGTTGTAATAACATCTGTTCAAGTGTTTGTTTGTGTATCAAAGTACTAACTAAATTAATTCTAGACCAGTTTTGCTTCATAATATTACGTGGGTGAAAACCATTCTGAGAATTACAAAGTGATATAAGTGCTTTTTTCATTGCAAGAGAACTGAAACTGCAGTATCTGAACTTAGAACATGATTATGGCCTTGATCTCCATTGAACACAGTAGAGGTATTAGTTTCTATTTTTGACTGGAAGAAAATGAAAAACTTAACGGATAAATTATATATCTACAAATCTCTTATTTATAACAATTTCATACCTACAGTAAATTGTAGTCAGTTTATATTTCATGTTTACAAATTTCCTTGAGCTTTAGCACCACATTCTGTTAGCCTTAACATCCGCAAATTCCTCTAACAATTTAACCGAAATAATATTTTAAAATTACCTGCAAACAATTTTTTGCTGAAGTATGTTGAAAAATCTTATTAAAATTTCAAACATACAGTCTTAATTTGGTCCCAACGCCGGAACCCTTTTGAACTATTTTGAGAGAGGTGAAATTTCAAAAATTCCTTTCTTCCTTCATCTCTCGTGTAATGAGTGAAGTGCGCCTTAAATTTTCAAGAGTTAACGGTTCTCGGAAAGCTTGATTAATCGCAAAGGACCTTTTGTGAAATTCGCACTAGTATTTGACTTTGCTTTAAATATGTGGATTATATGTGACCCGAATTTGTTGTCAGCGAAAACGTTACCTCGCCCCTTTTTAGTCTAAAAAATGAATTTCGGAAGTGTTATTATAAAAATGAATGCATTTCGGAAAAGTTATTTGGGCAGTGCAATTTTTGGCATGGAACAGTTTAATTTTCTACCAAAAAAATCAATGCAAGCTTTTGATCCTTTTTTGTAATTTAGATACATTCGATCACTTAATGTTTCACACTGTCTCGTATTGTGAGATTGTCCAACATATAGTGAGTTTTTTTTTAAAGTGATGATGGTTTTTTATTTTTCGTTTTCCTCCATTTGAATCTACAATTTGGGACAAGCACATAGTTTTGCTGATAAACAGACTATTTATTCAGCTTTCATGTTTCAAAAATAAGTCATCAAAGCACGATCTAGGTACCGGAGGTTACTATAAGTACTTTTTAGCTCGCCCGGCTTCACAAGGATCATCATCATCATCATCAGCCTATAGGTGCCCACTGCTGAGCAAAGGCCTCTTCACGCACGGAGAAGGTTTGAGCATAAATCACCACGCTTGCTCAATGCGGGTTGGCGATTTCAAACTTATGATTAGAAATTATAAGTCCAGGTTTCCTCACGATGTTTACCTTCACCGTATGTCAGTGGTGTCTAAATAATCATTGAAAGTACATATAACTCGGAAAATGTCATATTGGTACTTGCCAGGTTTCGAACTCGCTATAAATAACACTATTAAATGGATGTTCCCAACCCTTAAACCATAAAGTCTATTTAAAAAAAATCGCAACAAAATTTGTAGCGTAATTTTGAAGATTTAACTAATACATAGAGACAGAGACAGAGAAAGCGACTTTATGTAGTGATTTACATTTACTCTACTAATTCTCTTTCCAGTGTTTAGAATCGTATACGTCTACTTAGGAACTGAATTTCTCATGATAACATTATGTTCTCACTTGTCAACTGCGTTCATGCTACTGCAAGAAGATTTACTAAATAATGAACCAGGAAACTTTGAGGATTTGAAGACTGTCATTGTTTACCACCAGCAATTGATAAGGTAACATTTAGTATTTTACTTTCAAAATAATATATTGAATTGCACCCAATTAGATAACGAAACGAATTATATCAAATAATAAGAATTCAAATACTATTACGAAACGAATTTTAACAAATAATAAGAATTGAAATAAAAAAAATTTAAATTCACAACACCAAATGTTAAACAGATAAAAACCAGTGTGCTTGTCAAGGGCGAGGAGTTGAGTCCTGTAGATACAACTGTCTTTTTAGGTATAACCCTGGACGCTAAGCTCCAGTGGGGCCCACATATAGATGGCTTGTCGAAGAAGCTCAGTTCTGCAGCATATGCCGTTAAAAAAATTAGAAATTTAACAGATATTGATACAGCGCGGTTAGTTTATTTTGGTTATTTCCACAGCATCATGTCATACGGTATTTTGTTGTGGGGGAATGCTGCTGACATCCAGTCTATTTTTGTTCTGCAGAAAAGGGCTATTCGATCAATCTATAATCTTAGTCCGAGGCATTCGCTCAGAGAATTATTTAAGGAATCTAAAATAATGACAGTTGCCTCTCAATATATTTATGAAAATGTAATTCACGCTCATAAAAACAAAAGCTTATTTAAGAAATATAGTGATATACATAATATCAACACGAGGGGGAAAAACAAATATGTTGTGCCTTCCTCCAGGCTTCAGAAAATAAGTAGTTCGTTTAGGTGTCAATGTATACGCTTTTACAATAAAATTCCTAGCGATATTCAAAATTTGAGCCTCAATAAATTTAAAAGTGTAATAAAGGCTAAACTTTGCTGTAAAGCATTTTATAAAATAAAAGACTACTTAGAGGATAGTCAGGCTTGGGAATGAGCCGCTGTAATGTCTGCACAGGTCATGTTGACATGTTTGTAACATAAGTTACACTTTTATATACAATTTGACATTACGTTTATTTTTTTTATACAATGACATGATCACCTATTGTGACATTTTTATTTTTTATTTGACATTTTTTTTTTATTTATTTGTTGACATTTTTATTATTTTATATTATTGTTAGTGTAAGGACCGTGTGAGACTTGTCGTGCTTTTTATCACCAGTCATCTGCGTTCTGACAGTTTGAGTACTTGCGCGACCCACCCAAATGTTCTTTTGATCGGTATTGTTCGTCGGACAACTCAACAGCACTAGCTATATGGTTGCAAACTGACACTTGCGTGCCTGTCTTCAGAACGGGTCCACTTAAACTGGTGTGGTTCTTTCCTCAAAAGACCACTACAGAATGAACTTGCACGGTTCTCTCACATTATGTTATTTTATATTGTCTGGACTTGAAAAGAGACTGACCTCTGAGTTTGTTTCGGCATTTCTTCTCAGAGTAGTCAGATAGGAAATGCCGGCTTCATCTAGTTTTTCACATATAATTTGACGTGTAAAAGTGCCGTTTTAAGGCCTATTTGCAAAAATAAATTCATTGTTTCATTGTTTCATTGTTTCAATACTAGGAATAGACGCATGGTTAGATTCCTGTGTGAAATAACTTTTTGTCTTAATAACAAATTATTGTTCTGGATCATTTTATGTGATAGGGCAATAAACTAATAGACGCATTACCAGATGGTAAGCAATCGGTTCCGCCCATGGACATTCACAATATCATGGGGGGTTGGTTGGAAACCGTTGGATTAGGTCGTTTGCAACTGCGTTCTGCGAGATCAGATATGTAAGTTATTGTGGGAGGATGATGATGATTATATTTGGTTAAAATTTGATAATATTTTATTTGTCTTTTAATCTTTTTATAATGTTTAATAAAGAACAAAATATACGAAACTAAACTTCATGAAACATTTAAAATAAAATGTTATTGGTCACACTTTCGTTACGTTTATTATTATTTGTTTTTTTACAGTATTTCAAAACAATTGGATGATGTTTTTGACAAAGTTATATTCATCAATTTGTCGTCGGCCAGCATATCAATATGTTTCTTCGGATTCTGCGCTAAGGTAACGTAAATCGATTACAAAATTACGATATTTTCATTTGGTAGATAAGTTAGAATAATAAATACGTATTTTTCGATTCTTAAGGAATTAAATACTTTATACTTTAAAAAAGTATCGTGTGTTTTTTCAATAAGTTACTGGCGAACTTAATATTTTTTTGGTTTTCTATTATCATTTCAAGAGAGTGATAATAATTTTATTTATGATTAATGCCTTTTGATGCCTCTTAATGTAATTGTGATTATTTGAAACGTATTTATTAAAATAAATATTATGTGCAATACACATGCAGCCACTTCAGAAGTGCACTCCCTTTTTATTAGTGTATCTTTAGCACGACGAAGATTTGTCCTTTGGAATGCTGAAATATAGTTCTAAGTAAGGCCATTTTCTATCATATCTCACTTACACACAGACGAAAGATTTAATTGAAAAATGGTTACATCTAGAAAATGCTAGCATGTTTTTCTTTGCTCTATAATCATTTTTAACAAGTACCACCTGAACCACATAACAAAACTCAAGATTACTCTGATAAAAATAGCCAAAGAAAATTAAGTTCGTTCATATAGTTATATCAGCAAACTTGAAAGCTGACGAATCTAAATCTAACTTTTTTAGGTCGCTCATCGAGCTATTGACATGGTTAACAATTTCGTCGCAGTTGTCACTTTGACTTTGCCGTTATTTAACTTATGTGATTATGGCGAACGTTTGCGAGAAGCTGTGAGTATAATTCTCTTTTAATTATTGTTTTTAGAAGAATTTTTTTTTGGTTTAAAATAAAACTTCACTCACTATATTTTTCTTATTCATATGTTCGTGGATGCATTTACAAACTCACAAGTCACACAGACCTTAATTGTGTAGTAATATAAGTAATAGTAGTAATATAGATAATAGAAGTACAAAGTGTCCCGGTCAATGCGTCAACTGTGCTATCCAAGTCAAGGCAGTTTTTTTTCCAAGAGATCAGGCCACTCATTCGCCTTATGGTAAGCAATTGATTCTGCCCTTTGTCACCCGAAACGTCAAAAGAGTTTTGTAACTCCTCAAGTACGTTATATGCCTTTTGTAGAAAAAGTTTAACCTACGAGAACCTTACTTCTAGCGAACGAAAACGCAAGAACTGTTTCAGTCAGTTATTCTGTAATTGTAGTTTGTAGTGTGTATCCGTGGTAGGTGATGCTCCGGTCGAGCCGGCGTTGAAATAACCACAGCTTTGTTTTGATGTGTGAGTGAGGTTACAGGAGGCCCAATCCTTGCCCTCTCCAATCCCTTAATCCCCAAAAACTTTAAGGTCAGCAACTCATTCGTAACTTTTCCGTTGTAGCGGATGTCCATGCGCGGTGTGATTGCAAATAAAATAAAAATAGTTAAATATACATATTATTAACAAAGTCAACTTCTTTCAGAGTGCAGGAATGGCAGATTCAGTTTATCATAACCTATGGTATCGAGGCGATATACAGTATCAAAAGCTGCTATGGTTCATTATGAGAAGGTATTACAAAATTTTGGGCAAATCTTCGTTTATTACTCGTATCAAATTAAGCAGTATAATCACTTGATTTTCCTTCAATTGCAGATCGCAGAAACCGTGCTGTATGACCTCTTTAAAATATAGTCCAATTGGGCTAAACACATTTGCAGCGGTAAGTTTTGTTTAACATTTTGTGTCAATGTAAAGACTAGACACGTTAAGGTTTGTACATTTATTATTTTCGTGCTAAAGATTAATAGACCTATTTTATTATTCTGATGAAAACGCAAATAAAGATATAGATTTTTAAGTGTGGGAGAGCCATGCTTCGGCATGAATGGCTCGGTTCCACCGCAGTGATACCACGGCCTCACAGAAAACCGGCGTGAAATAACCAAAGAGTTGTGTTTCGCCATGTGAGTGAAGTTACCGGAGGCCCAATCCTTCCCCTACCCCAATCCGTTCCCTTTCCCAAAATCTCCAAATCCCTAATCCCCAAAAGGTCAACGCACTCGTAACTCCTCCGTCGTTATGTGTGTCCATGGGCGACGCTCATTGCTTACCATCAGGTAATCTGGTAGCTAGTTTGCCAACAAACAAAAATATCGTACGATTTCCCGTGATAGCGATCAATTTAGAACAGTGTGCACTTCAGCTCACGATCAAACGCACCAACGTAAGAATCACTTAGTATTATACTGTACTTTTAACAATAAACCTTTCGGGACTCTTAAACTTAACTAACGACTTCTAAAGAGTGAATCATAAATAATTAGTGTACAGTCCACTACACTGTAAAGACATATTCGCTTAGTTATCGCATACATCGATATTTGGGAAATGGATGATGAATTTCATTTTGTTACCATTCCTTGCAATGTCTCCTCTATGCAAACCATATACTTACATAGTCGGGTTTCTGGTCTTCACCGCAGTCCCAGTTCAAAGCAGAAGAAACAACAATGTGATTTTTAGTCAATACCTAGTCAGTAAGTCTGACACTTGCGCCCCCCCAAGACGTTAAAGGTGTTTGGATAACATTCCCACAAAATAATCTGAATATTCGCGGGTGAAAGTGCAAAACTGTACTTCGATCCCAGTTCTGATCAAGCGAAACAACGGGGAGATTTTTATTCGGTACTAGTGACCCACCCCAGCTACTTACGGGTGCAATGATGATGCATAATTTCGTCACTTCATAATGGATGTACCAATACATATAAACATTAATCATCAATGGACACACTATCTTCAAAAAAAATCCGCATCAAAATAGGTTTTACTTTTTGTATAATACTAGCTACTCTCGCACGGTTTTACAAGCTGCTCAGCTCCATTTTATCGTAACGTGATGTTTTATATAGTTTTATAGCACTCAGGAAAATTGTAGCTATCTCCCAGTGAAATAATTTTGGCAATCCGATCAGCGGTTCCAAGGATTACCCCCTACATACAAACTTACAAACATACAAACTTACAAATTTTACCTCTTTATGATATTAGTATAGAAGTATAGATGTAGTAAAAGAGTCATACTTAAGCCCCACCCAGAGCGTTACAAATCTTTGGACAATATTCCCCCCACTACCCTACAAATATAATCTAGTATACTAATAATATTAATCATATTATTGAAAACTCATCTAAAATTAGTTCTTTAAATCCATACTAATATGTTGGAAAACACACAGAGAGTGGGTAAACGTTCTGTTCATACGCAAACACGACATGTGATTCCATTTCCTAAGTGTACGTGTCCTATTCAAATAATATTGAAAATCTAATATCTTGCTCGAAGAGAGTTTAGTACGAGAATAGTTGGTGCTACGTGATATTGTGGGTTACTCGGACATAATATCGTTTTATTATAGGCGTTTATATAAAAGCTGTTTATAAGACACCAGTATGAGTCCTAGTTCTAGATTAAAATGGAGACTTATTTTGATGTAGGGGTACGAAATGGAATTCTTAGCTTGAAGTTAGGAGGGTATTAGTTTTATTTTATAAGTCTGTAGGCGGTGTATTTTTATTTTATTTTAAAAATGTTGCTCTTGATTAATTTATTGATTTTCTTCTGAATTTCACATACACAATAGACACACAGACACGCAGGCTCGGAAGAACAATTTATGGATCACACAGAAAAATATTTCTTGTAGGAATCGAACCAGCCGCCACGCAGCGGCCGGTAGCTCGGTACCTGTATCAACTGCAGTCAAGAACATTATAGCTTCATATTAATTATATGAAAAAAGCATAAAACTAATATTTAAGGATAACTGCCAACCACATAACGCAGAGCTGTTTAAAAAAGAATAAAAAAATATATATAAGCCTACAAACTGAGCAGATAGGTTACCTGGTGGTAAGTAATCGAAGCCGCCCATGGAAATCCGCAACACCAGAGGAGGTACCAGTGCGTTTCCGGCCTTATGGGCATTAGGGTTTCGGAGATTCGGATTCGGGGATCTAATAGATAGGGGGAGGGAGAGGATTGGGCCTCCGGCAACTTCACTCACATGACGAAACACAACGCTGTGATTGTTTTACGCCTATTTTCTGTGTGCTCGTAGTATCACTCCGGTCGAGTCACCCATTCTTGCCCTAAGCTTGACTCTCCCACACTTAGAACAATTGCACCTATATACCAATTCTAAAAGTCCGAATACCAACATAATCCTAATACCTATTTAATTTCAGGTACTGAGCACAACTTGGTCGTACTTCTCTCTGGCTTCGAGTCTATACGAAAGTGAAACTTGAAGACTTTTAATTATTTAATTTATTAGTAGCAAAGTTTCATCGTAAGTAGTAGCACGAAGTAGAATTAGGTTCATGTTAATAGAGTTGAAGTTTCAATAAAGTTTTTCTTTCGATATAATGGGTTTAAAATTTTTATATGTGACAAAGGTTTTAGTAATATATAACCATTTTATTTTAAACTTTTTTAAACCAGCGTTTACAGAATTAAAAATATATATTATCTAGATTTGGACCTAAGTAATTTGGTAATTTGATTTTTGACTACACTGATGTATATTTTTTAATATATATATATTTTTAAACCAGATCAGTTTTTAAATTATCATATTTGTTCTGTTAAACTATAATATGGACAAAAATGCACATCCACACTTTGATTACAATTTTTGACACTTTTGCTTCTAATTCAGTTCATAATATTATTTACGACTAGCTTATTTTATTACCAAACATAGAAAACACTTCCAGACCACTCAGCCCTTACGTGGCGTACGCGGCGCGTTGTGCGTTCGTTGTACATTACAGCAGTAATTCGCTCTATCGTCCAGGCAAACAAACATTAAGAGCAATGTATGATAAACGCACGACGCACTTATTGATAAAAAGTCAGTACTTATAGAAAACAAATATTATTCAATTCAGGATTTTTTGAATGGCGATAGTCTATAGTAATGATATATTTTTCATGTAACTTAATTAATACCCTAAAATACCTATAAGGTGGTTTGTATGTAATAAAACCTTTTTATTTTTCTTTTGCATACCATAAGGTAGAATGTGTTAACTCTGGAACTCTGGAACTGGAACTCCTAAGAATAATTTTAACATCTTATTTTATACTATGCAAAATAAACAATTTGATATGATTTGAAACCCATGTGTTTATAAACGACGTCTTTATACACATTATTAATTACAAATACATTTTCTCAGCACCTCATTCGCTGTTCATTGTCATTCAAAATTCGCATTTACAATTCCTTTTACCTACCAAAGCAGTAGCAGTCCAAAGAATGTCCATCGTGCTAAAGTCAATAAGAGTAAAATCAACTTAAATATTATTTTAACAAGCTACGTCTGCCATACTTAATACAAGCCACGGTTACTCGTATTCCCATCACAAAGGACGATTGTTCTGTTAACACTAGCGCCACATAATACAATTACGGGTACAGCACTAACTATTTGCTCTCCTCATTCCTTTTAATTAGAAGCTTTTTATTGTCAGCGTGAGGCCAATAAATTCAATTATTCAACTCGAGGCGGCGGCCAGTTCTTTTCCAAGTTTTTTTCCTCGCAATTGGATTTCATTTGAGCTCATTGGTTTTGTAATAAGAATTGGTGCAAATTATCTGTTGTTTGTAATTGGAAAAATATATTTGCGGTTTTCTTTTCAGTTTGAAAGGCGAATTAGAATTGGAATTTGTGATGATTTGGTTTTGGCATCGTACCTCGTTAATTAGGTATACGCGGGAGCGCTTACGTGACTTGGTGATGTCTCTAACGTCGTACTCATCACTATAAATTTTTCATATTGGGCCTTATTGAATTTTTGTTTATACCGTGTCTTATTGTTTCTAGTGGAAACTTCTTCAAGGAATGTCAAGTTCTAAAAATATGCTAATGTAAAAGTTATACGTACATAAGTTGTTTTAAAAAAAGTAAAAGTTGATATTTTATTAAATTATCCACTTCAATTAAAAACTCAAATAAGTATTCTGCTACTTTTTAATGAAATGACTGGCATGAAGTGTTAAATATTTTATTAAAATAATATAAATTAGTCATACCCAACTAGCGAAACCTTGCCTCGAGCTTCCTTTTTCACGGAAATTCGGAGAAAAAATGTGATAATATTTCATGCATATTTTCTTTCATTTTGTTCAAGCTATAAAAAGATAAATATGGTGTTCCAAGCTCGTGCCATTTTTATATTACGTACTTATCTTGGAAGGAAAGCTCAGCTTTCACTTGAAGCGGGGCGCGCGTCATTTTGGTCACGCTCTGGTAACCATGCAAGGGTTGTGCTTATCTACATAATACATGTCACAAAACATGATGAAAAAAAAGTGTATTGTCTAGAAAGTCGATACTTTAGTTTGCCCAGAATTTACCATCAAATACTTGCACTCGGTTACAATGAACATTGCCCAATGAAGTTAACGGTATGTCGGTATAGCTAAACAGATTTTTTTAACCCCACATCAGGATTTTATACTCTGTCGTGGGTACGTTTAAAAACATACAATTTGACATACATATCGCACCCAGAGCTTGAAAAACAATTTGTGGATCACACAAATATATGTTCCTCGCAGGAACCGACCCCGAAACACGTTGCGCTGCAGCACTGAATTAAAATAAATTTAACAATAAAATTTCATTTAATTTTATATTGCTGGACTCCTAATGTTTTTTTTTAAACCATTTCATCGCCATTGTTAACAATTTACAACCAACAACTAGATCAAAGAGGCAATCAGTTCAATAATAATATCAACTAATGCAAGAAACTCGAGATTGAGAGAACTTCGTAAAGATTTGAAGGTAGCTCAACAAATTGCCGATTCCCAAAAGTATCCGAAAACTTCCTTCTATCAACATTTCAATACAACTTTCCATATTATCTTCTATTCGACGAAATACTGACTTTGTGGAAAATTTCACTTCGACTTTTCTCATTAAAATATAATAAGTTTAATGGGAAATCAAGATGTATGAATAAATAAAATGGTTGTGTGGTATCTCTCGTTTATATACTTTGGTGTGTAGACCATTTATAAATGTAAACCTGAAATCAATTCTATATATTATTCTATTTAATATTTTCATGTGAGTATTTATGTCCAGCGATTACTCGAAGACGACCTGACGACACCTTTTATTGCGTCGTTTATAAAACGGATTTATCAAATCTTTTTTTAAGTTTGAGAGAGCCATGCTTTGGCACGAGTGGGTCCGTTCGATCAGAGTAATACAAATGACCTTACAGAAAACTCATCCGGAAGCAATCAAAGCATTGTGTCACACCGTGTGACCAAGATTACCGGAGGCCCAAATCTCGCAAACCCTAATCCCTGAAAGGCCTCTGGTGTTGTGGGTGTCCATAGGCGGCGCCATTGCTTACCATTAGGTGATGTTGTATTATAATTATATTATACTAGCTTTTGCCCGCGCCTTCGTTTGCGTAGAATAGTGGCTTCCTGAAGATTTTAGGTATAAAAACTATCCTATATCCTTTCTCGAGTTTCCGACTATGTCTGTTCAGTCGTTTGGGCGTGAAGAAAAACAGACAGATAGACAGACGGACAGAGTTACTTTCGAATTTATAATATTAAAGTTTGGATAAAATGCTTGTTTACCTACCTACCTACCCACTTTTAATATCAGTCAAAAAATGAATTCTTGATATAAGAAAACTGGATGGGGTGTTCAAAACCACCGTTTCATTTTTGTGATTAAGTAACATGAGCTAGTATGTAGCTATGTAATTTAGAACACTGTAAGATCTATTAGTGTACGTGACCAGAAGCATCCAGAGTTCCAGAAGCTACAAGTACACAAAAGCAATGGGTACTGATATAATTTGATTTAGTATGACTAGAGTGAATGCGAGTGTTATTACAGTTCCTGAATAGAGGTTTCTTTGTAAAATTAATAGACCTTGTACTATAGTACCCATATATAAATGGGGTGTATATAAAAGGTAATATACATGTAGGTGTCATTATCCCCAGAAGGTCAGCGTAGCACTTGTAATTCTTCCATAGTTCCTGTTGTATGTGAGCGGTGCAGATTGCATTACATCAGGTAATCCATATGCTCGTTTGCCGTCCTAACTAATAAAAAAATATAATTATAATAACTTTCACATTTGCTAGTTGTATTATGAACCCTATGATATGTTACTAAGAGTGGCCCGACTACGTTACAACTGATACACCATTTTGAAAAATTGAGAAAATTTTTAGTTTTCATCAGCCTATAAGTGCCCATTGCTGAGCAAAGGCCTCTTCTCACACGGAGAAGGTTAGAGCATTAATCACCACGCTTGTTCAATGCGGGTTGGCGATTTCAAGCTTATAATTAGAAATTATAAGCCCAGGTTTCCTCACGATGTTTGCCTTCACCGTGTCAGTGATGTCTAAATAATCATAGAAAGTACTTATAACTCGGAAGAAATCACATTGGTACTTGCCAGGTTTCGAACCCATATCCTCATGCATGAGAAGCGGGCTGCTTAACCTTCGGGCCACCACGACAGTTAGTTACTTTACTTACCCGAAAATAGCTATTTTGATTCTGAAAATATTTGATAAATTATATTCTCTACCTATTTATTTCCTGGGTCTATGGTGTGATATCAGAATTATTGTATTTATCGTCTCAGTCTCAAGGTCAACATTTCACCTCTATTTTCAGCTTATGCTAAAATTTGTACGAACTTATAAACTTTAGCAATTCGAAAAGTAAATGTCATTGGGTCTTTTCTTTTGGGTATTAAAGTTCTGATGTTAATTTGACATTTATTACGATGATAGGACTTAGCTGACATTGATATTTCAGTATAAGCGTTTAATAAAAGTCTTAAAATAAATTCGATAAAAATCGAATTTGGAACGATTAGGAATTCTTTTAATATTGATATTTTATTTATATATTCTCTAAAACAGTCTTTCGATCCATCGTCTTTGTCTATTTATAGACGGGTGTTTTATACTAATAGCATAGTGACTTAGTTTGTTAAAAGAATTACAGGACGAAAACTTACTTTTATTGTTTTCCAGCAAAACCGGCGTAGATAATATAATCATATTTGCTTAAATTTTATCAAAAACAACACGACAACCAGAAAGAGGACAAGACCCAAGCGTTTAATCAAAGCAATTACTTTCTAACCACATGTGGTTTGTGAAAGCTAAATTTTCACCGCCACCTACACTTGAGCGTCCATTTAGAAGTCGATACATGGACCCTGGTACATTGTTTAGCAGCTGTGGTTATGAAAAATTACCGACGTAAGCGCTCACTGTACTAACACTGGGACGATGTCCAAGAGGCAACGCGACGTGACCAGAAAATTATTAAGATTAATATACTTATATTGTGTTTGGAGAGTGAAATCTGAGGCGGATAAATGTTGCTTGTATCAATACGACTGCTAATTTTTGCTCTAACACGTATTGTTATTTTTTTTTTCATTTGGGCTCATTGCAACTCTTAGGGTAAAGCTAGCATTACATTATTTTGTTGAACGCGTTAAATGGTTGAGTTTTTAACTCAACCATTATTATTATTATTATTGTTTTCTGCCTAAAGCAGAAAACAATAGGACAGTAGGACAGGGGCATGTATCGTCCGGAAATGTCTTTAAATATGGCTTTGGTCACCAGTAGATTCGGTCTGTCCCGTTACAAGTAGTATTTTTTTAAGAAAATACTATAATTAATACTGGTTATGTTCGAAGGTTTTTTTTCAATAGGTACTTTATGCGTCTGTTATAAATGTATGATAATATATTGAAGAAGACAAAAGTTAAAAACAATTTTGAGACCACCGTTAACTTTGTCACTGTTCGTCCCTTAACTCTGTACCTAAAAATTTTGTTATCGTGTCTATTCTGCTCATGAATATGACCCATAGCATGGCTTGAAACTAGTCGATCTCCTTCTCAAACAGATACGTAAGTAAGCCGTTAAACATGATAATTAATTTATGGGAATAATATCATTACGTATATGCGCGGCATCTAAAACTTTGATACACAAATAAAGACTCCCGAAATGAATTTTAACATAATGACAAATTGCTTAAGAGTAAACTTTTGAAATATAATTTTGCGACATAACGCTACTTGCTTTCAAACAAATAGACCAAGTTGAGAGCAACGTGGCCAAACCGAAGAACTTTGATTTCAGCTCAAACCTCTTCTTTGCGAACTGAAAGAGTGAAAATTAATTGCAAATAAAGAAAGTTTTGATCCGAGCGCTCTCAAGTTGTTTCTCTTTACAAAAGTGAAAACAATCAGATGCCTAAATGTTAAAACTTAGGTTATTGGGAATTGGTACTGACACGCTCGTTTCCATTTGCTGTGTGGTCTGAAGGTGCTTCATAATTCAATTCTCACGAGGTTTCAGTTTTGTAAAGAAATATTATTTGAGTGAAGAGATCTCTCTGTACCTAAAATTAATATCTTCCGAGGCAGCTAAAATGAGGGTAAAACTTAGAACATACTGATATAATGAAAGTTCAAGAGAAATAAAGTCTTTTCCAATACCATTGCGTGTAAAAAAGCGTTTCGCTCATACCAGATTTTTAGTATTTACGACTACTATTGAAACGAGCCATAAAATGTAACGACGTATTTTGACATGACTTCAACAGTCCTGTATTGGGTGTCAACATTTTATGGCAAATAAAGTTACAACGCCATCTAGTAATAGTTACTGGAACCGCACGGTTTGTTGCGTTGCAAACACGACTAGTTTAATGTATGACGCGGATACATTTTAGTTTGAATACAAACAAAAAACAATAAGAAAGGTTTTATGTTATAAATTCGAATGTTTTGATTCTAGAATATGTTGGTTATATTGGGAATACGAGAAGTGTACATAATTAAAGTGCTGTGAATAATGTTTCATATATAATCTCCTAGCTTAGATTTTCAGTTTTCACAATTTACATTATATTTGCATGGGTTAATGAAATGGTAGTCATAAAAGTAGCTTAATTAGGCGAATCAACATAACATTAAAATGGCTGAATTTATAATTTTTTCAATGGTAGGCTTGGTTAAGTCGAAACCAATTGTACTACGATACCAACTAATGTATTATCTTTTAAATTATATGTATATACTTATGTCCTATTATACCGGGATAAACCTGATATTTTAATAATATTGGACTTGACAGTTCAAGTTTAGAAACGTAGTCTTGAATTTTACATAAACCTGATCAACGTTCAAGTTCCGAATTCACTCCCGTGTTCTTCAATTGATGAGAATAAATAACCGCTACACCGAGTAAATATTGGCGACTCCAAATTCAGCGTTTGTTGTTAACTTTCAAATGAAATACTTAAAACAAGGCTTGTTTATGTTATTAGGGCATAAAGTTTAAGTGTGAGACAGCTATGCTTTAGCGCGAGGGCTGGCACTACTGGAGCGATATCACGGCCCCACAGAATACCATAGTGAAACAACACTTATGTTAAATTTCTGCGTTTAGATGAGGTAACCTTATCTCCTTAAATCTCATATCCTTAAAATCCCTAACAATCCACAAAACGCCGCATTCGTAGTTGTAACTCCTTTGATGTTATGAGCGTCCATGGGTGGCATCGATAGCTTACCTTCAGGTGATTCGTCAGCACGTTGCCAACTTATCCAAAACAGGTTACACGAAATATAATACAAAATCTTCGACTTAATAGACCAGCTCTAAAAATGCACGTTAGCCGACACGGAAGTCACCGGTGACCTATGGTAGGGGAGGATTTGCCTTAAACAGTTTTCTGTCGGCAGTCAAAGGCTTAATGTAGGGATAAGTATGTTAACAAAGTTTGGTGTTAATAAAATATATATGATAGGTACATGCTAATGGTCTATAAATTAGATTACATGTAATAATGGCGTTGTATGTCAACGCCTACAGACAACTACAAAATTACGTGGTTATCTTAAAAACCAGGACTCATTGTATAAGGTGCGAGAACGATTTTTTTGCTAAGCAAAGAACAAATCCTAGTCTGCTGTGCATTGCCTAATACGACAAACACAATACTCCAAAGGATCGGGTGATCATAGAAACTCAGGTCTTTTTTAAAGTTTTTTAATGGCCGTATCTTAATACTAAACTAATTTACTTAGGCTGAATAACATATTTATCACAAAGATTCTTCTTTTTAAACTCCTCAAGTAAATTGTCATCCAGCAAGTTATTGACAATGTTCGTTACTCTAGTATCGTATGGTGCAGATGGATGGTCAGATTCTATATGATAGATTTTTACCGGGTTCTTGGTATATTTAGACAGATTGTAATCAGCTGACAATTTTTCTGATTGCAAATGAGGTTTTCCTTTTATCAAAACAATATCAGAATTTAATTTCACTTTCGGTTCGTAATTTTTAGCAAAGGAAATGTTTCGGTACGCAGAGTCTAATAAAGACCCTTTATATTGCTTCGAGTAGTTTCTTATTCCTCGCAACGTGTACAAACAGGCGTCGACTTTCGTTGGCCAATCATTTATTTGCTCCAAATATTGGCCCAACTCTTCGGGCACCTTTCCAGCTATAAGTTGCGATATGTGTTCCAAAATCGCGTTCTGCAGCTCAGAATCCGAAATCTCTCCTAAATATGAATTAAGCTGTATCCTTAATGCATCTGGGCTGCTGTCCAAACAATATACGACTCCAGTATGTCCTGTAATTTTCAAGCAGTGTAAACATGAGATTTGAATGGTAACCAACCATTTGTAGGGGAACGCTTTGGAGAATAATTTATGAATGGAATTCATAATACTGTTTCAACGTTGGAGCGTGAAACTGAGTACACTTATGGTAAACAAGTCGAGCAGATGGTAATCAAAGAGTTTTCGAATCACGAACCAACATTGCATTAATATGCATTAGAAATGTTTTAGAAATACACGTTTATATAACTCGAATACAAAGTAATCAGTGAATCGAAACTAACTTTACACTTTGAGATATTGAAACGTATTATTGTTGATGTTGCAGACGGAGTTAATGAAATTATTAAGTCGTCATTGGTCTGAAGGAGAAATTATTGACAAAGATTTCTTGGGAATGAATTAGTTCTTTTAATTTTTCGTGGAATACTGTATATATAATTTTATTCGTGAATACATAGATGAACGTGTTAATTTGGTGAGGGGTCGTAGGTAGGTACATCTTAATTAATAATCGCGGGTATCGCACGATCTCCGGGGAGGCGGCGAACCTCCTTGCCGGATCACCGCCGTGGGATCTAGAAGCGAAGGCGCTCGCGCACGTCTACAGTTTGCGCGCAGACGCGCGTCGCCGGGGCGAAGATCCTCTGCCGCGCCAAATAAGTGCGTGGCGGAATGAGCTCCGGCGAGATCTCATGGCAGAGTGGAGACAACGACTGTCGCAACCGAGGGCCGGGCACGCTACCATAGCAGCGTTAAGACCCCTCTTTGAGGAGTGGCTTGAGAGACGCCACGGCATCCTCACCTTCCGTCTGACGCAGGTGCTTACCGGGCACGGCAGCTTCGGTAGGTTCCTGTTTCGGATTCAGCGGGAGGAAACGCCCGAGTGTCGTCATTGTGAGGACCACCTAGAGGATACGGTGGAGCATACGGTAGCGGTATGCCCTGCCTGGGCTGAGCACCGCCGTATCCTCAGGGAAGTGATCGGCGGCGGCGACCTCTCGCGCCCGGCCTTAGTCGAGGCCATGGTGCGGAGTGAGAGGAACTGGGACGCCGTCTCCTCCTTTTGTGAAGCAGTCATGCTCGCAAAGAGAGAGGCGGCCTGCGTGAGGGAGCAATCCTCCTCCTCACGCCCCAGCAGCCGCAACTGGCGACACTACGGGCGTCGGGGATCGAGGGACGATCTCCGGCCACCGTAAGTACGGGCCTGCGGTCGGCGAGTAAGGGCAGCTCGCCGCCCGACCAGAACCAGGCCCGAGCGTACCGCGCGTAGCGTTCCGCGCGCGCCTCAAAGAGCCAATAGACCACCACAGACGGGGCCCTAAAGGGCTGATGTTCAGCCGGGGTTGCGGGGTAAGTGCAATAAGGTACCGCGACCTCGGCACAGAGCAGGAGAAGGAACAGGGGGGTTTTTAGTCAGTAAGAGTCTGACACTCCCTCCTGCCCGGCCCTGGGCGGGAGAAGTCATTTGATGATTTTCCCCTCACAAAAAAAAAAAAAAAAATCTTAATTAATAATAAAATATTGCAAATAATTATTATAAAATAAAGATGGGAAAGGTAAAAACATTTTACATTTAAAAAACTCTGTTCTGATGTAAGTTATTTGTAACAAGCCTTTAAGGAAATAGCACCATTAACCTTGACACAATTACTGTCTCAAATGGGACAACGAATTTTTCCTATTGATAAAATATGTTAATATTTACCTTCTTTCTCCAATATGGCAGCCACTTCCAAAGCAATATTCACTCCAAACGAATACCCCAAAAGATAAAATTTGGATTTGCTCTCAAATTTCGTCTTCATGAACTGAAACAATATATATTTTAACGTTTCATTTCTTTAAGAAATTTGATATAATAAATAGCCTACCATTATTATAATAGCAAAGCTCTCGGAGGTATTTTAAAAATAAAATATTAGTGAAATTAGGTTTGCGTCGCGCGCCAAAATGGGAAAAATAAATGGTGATCTTTTTCTTAAAATATGTTACTTTTATGGTTTAAGGCTTATTGAAGTAATTGAGGTTTATTTGTTTTTTTTAATAACAATAAAATTGGTTTACCTCATTGGTGTATGTATCAAATAAAGTGTTGTTGATGGAATATAAAACAAAGCGTGGCATACAATAAAATAGTAAGCAAAATATATTTCTTATAAATTAAAACATGTAATAATAAAAAAAACTAATAGTTACTGAAAATTTAAGGTAATGATAAACATAAAAAAATATTTTACACACAACACAATTATTATTGAAAATCAAATTACCTTACGAACAGTAGCAGCCATTTCTTCAATATTATTTCCTTCAATATCAGCAGCCAATTGAACGGCTACTGCCTGCACCTTTAGTCTCTCTGCCAGACCACTAAATATCTGGTAACGACCTTCAAAACCTGGTATAAGGGTCAAGTAAGTTTCTTGAGGATCCAAATCAGTCTAAAAAGAAAATAATTTTCTTAATCTCTTTTAATTTTTGAATAACCTCAAATCTTCTCTAATTCAATTTAATTTTTAATTTTCTTTTTTGGAAATTTTCTATCTTATTTCTTAATCTAAGTTATTGTAATTATTTATGTAGACATTACTTTAGGTTGCGTAATCTTGATTTTGGAAGAAAATTCACGGTTTTGTTTGCTGAATTCATAATTTTGTTCGTACGTTGTCTTTGGGCGTTTTATTTCTAATGGGAATAAAATATTTTTGCTAGCTTCTTCTTAAAATTATGGTATTATATAAAATTGTAATATCTCCAACTTTATTACTGTCACCACTAATATTGATGTAGATGTTTGTATATATTACGAAGACTATTGTGAAGGGAAGGGAAAATTTTCTAATTAATTCTCTGATGCCAATGAGTGACCGTCTCTTACTGATTTAAATTTACCCGTTCCTTTTCGTGCTCCAAACTGTGCCGCCTTATTTCATAGTTTTTTGGCAGGAACCTCAGCCAGACACGTATATGATATAATTATACGATTTAAATAGACCTAAGAGACAAGCGCAATAAGGTACCGTGGCTTCTGTCAGGAGCAGGAGAAGAAACGGGTTTTAATCAGTAAGAGTCTCACACTTCATCTTGCTAAATTCTGGACGAAAGAAGTCTTTTGGTGATTGCTGTGAGAAGGTTATTTTGTTTTACATTAAGTTCTGTTACGCTTTTAGTTCTTAATATCTTACCTCAGTTCCATTATTCAGAAGTGTCACCATAGGTACAATGGGGTGTGATGTTAATAAATGGTCTTCTTCTTCATCGATACAAGTGTAAAATGCACCCAAACCTTCATTATTCCTGGGTTTTTCAGTAGACTGACTTCCTATATTCTTCAAGCTAAAACAGTCGAGCATGATTTTAATGTATGTTAATACTCTAGAACTTTTTTCTGAATGTATAGGTAAACAACAGATGATGTTTTGGCTTCTTCTATGGCAATTGAGTAATAAAAACTGATGTTGTGATAATTGCTTGGTACAAAACTTTTTGTAACCTACATGCAGAAAACTAAAAAAAAACATTCACGAAACATACGAGCAAATGTACAAATAAGTACATACATATGTATGTGTAGTTCGGAAAGTTTACGCTACGAGTATATACCTAATCTTACAAGTTTATAGTAATTTAGCTTACCTTCTCACTGTCATGTTTACAATTTTCTCTATAGGATAATCAACATTATGTATATTTCTTATAACAGTCTGTAATTCTACTAAATTATCTTCAGTTAGTAGCAAATCATTAACAGTGAAATCTTCTGGAAGGGCTTCAATTTTTGGTACACCTGGAATTTTTACATCAGCATTATAAAGAACTTTTATATAGACAGTTTTTTTAATATCGTTCTTAAGCGTTCTAAAGAGAGAACTATTTTTAAAGTCTCTTTGAAGTATCTAATCCTTGACGAGGTGATTTGACAGATAGGTTTGATGCAAACGCCTCAAGATTGAGCTCGATGTATTATTTAAGAGGCGTATAGGCAGATAGAAATTAAATTATGATGATGATTACATTATCTTGAACATAAATGTGGGAGAGCCATAATTCGGCATCTATAAGCCTGTCCGATTGTAGTGATACCACAGCCTTACAGAAAACCAGCTTAAAACAACCACAAGTTTGTGTTTCGCCGTGTGACTGAGGTTACCAGAAGCCTAATCCCCCATGCCTTGCCAATCCCTATCCCGAAACCCCCTTATCTCCAAAAAGCTTTTTAACGTCCTTGTCACTCCTGTAATGTTTGAGATATCCATGGGCGTCGCCATTTATTTACCATCAGGAATGAATGCTCGTTTGCGTTTATGTATCACATAAAAAATCAACTTATCATAGTTACTTAGTATTCGATTTTCAGACAATATACAACTAAATTCAGTATCAAATTTCCTGTTACACATATCATACATATTACACAGTATTTAACTTCCACAAATATCACCAGCACGTACCATTGAACTTTGTCGGTAACTTGCTGAATACGTGTTCAATGCTCCTATTGGTCAGTAAAAGCGCTCATTGCACCTCACTTTCCAAAACCAGATGCATTAATTCCCTTTGAATTCTCGTACGGCAAACTCATTAGCTTCTAATGTTATGGCACTTTAGAATTGGGAGCGTATTTCCATGGCAACGTAAGCAACATTGAATAGGCTGTTTGTCGATTTTGATTTATTAATCCGGAATTGATCAAAAGCTTATTTGGGTTCTGTAGTGAATAGAATTTCAGAAACTCGAGAAATTATATCCCTAACCAATGCCAGTAGATTGGGCTTACAACAGATTTCCATATCATTACTTTGGAAACTCTCGAATAATATGAAATTATTTGCCTTTTAAATATTGTACGAATCACCTGATCCGATCAGGCTATCGGTGCCATCCATGGACACTATACAAGTTACTAGAGGGTTGCCGTCCTTTTAAGTTTAGTTAAGAATTTGATGATTAGGGAATTGGTAATGGGGTAAGAGGAGGGCAAAGACTGGGCCTCCAGAAATCTCATTTACTAGACGAAACACGCTCTTGTAGTGGTCCGGAGGTTTAGCGCCCAGTTCTCAAGTACGAGGGGTCGGGCTCAAAACCTGGCAAGTACCTATGTAGTTTTTCTGAGTTGTATGTACTTTCTATGATTATTAAGACACCACTGACATACGGTGAAGGTAAACATCGTGAGGAAACCTGGACTAATAATTTCTAATCATAAGTTTGAAATCGCCAATCCGCTTTGAGCAAGCGTTGTGCTTATTGCTTTAACCTTCTCCGCGTAAGAAGGTTTAAGCAGCAGCTACTTATAGGTTGATGAGACAAAACAACGCAAGCGCTGTTTCACAATTGCCGATGAGACCGTGATATCACTCCAGTCCATTTATATAGTCAAATTCATGGCTCACTCTCAATTAAAATTGAATACGAGTGATGATAAATTGTATCAATAGAAGATTTATACAATTTAATTTTAAAATTAAAAATGTGTCTAGCAATGGACGTAAAATTAAATATTAAATAACTCACCAAATATTTTCGCTAGTTTCATCTCATAGTCCAAAACGTTTTCTTCATTCGAATTAAAGGTCAGAACATTGTTGTATTTTAATTTCAAACTGTTTTCCATTCCATTGAAAAATGCCGCCAATTTTTGAGGCTGCCAAATTGTCTTGGTATCTCCCTATAAGAATAAAGAAGATTAATAAGTATTTCATTATCTTGAAGAGATATACCTACATAATATATAACTGGTTCCTATTGTTATTCATTGCATTATAAGTCCATATATTGACCAAAATATTATTATATTACAATATCTATCACTGATTTTACGAAAATCCGACTTCAAGATATCTCAGTCATAGATTAATGACCTCTTATAAGGCTTATATTAAAGAAGATTGAACCAACGATCTCAAATTCATCAGCCAAATTCAGTAGCCTCCCTCTTATATTTCTGAAATATGACTGAAGTCAAATAAATAATAAAGTTACTGACTGTCTACTCTATTATTTTCTTTTCAGTGTCTATACAGTTTCGGTATTAACAGGATTAACAAGAAAAGGGTTTTTCAAAACAATAAAAGAAAGTCACTTCTTCTCGTCTTACGAAATTTAGTTAGTACTGCATTTTGAACTTTAACGTCATTAAAGAGAAAACATATTTCTTTATTTTTTGTAATAAAAAATACTTACTTCTGCCAAATGATCCATTCGCATGATCAGGGCTGGTAAACCATTTTCACTTCTCATTTGGCATACTCTCTCGAGTAATGAGTAGGAATACTCATTGCTTGTGCTACGGGAAGGTGGTAATAGAACTACAAAGTAGCTGCAAATAAAAAAGTAAATTAGATTTAAGCTTAGTAACACAGTACCTGATCTTTATAAGATCTTGCATGCTCAACTGTTGTTTGAAAACACGTGTTTTTTGACAAATAAACGTATCTACCTATCGATCTATCTTTTACGCAATCGAGACATTTCAGAGCATTTTTAGGAACTTATGAGAAATTCAAATTACATTTTGTGTTCGCAAAGATTATGATTTGAATAATTTATGTTTGGATGCTTGTTGCAGCACGAATTGCTACTGGCTTGTCTATGCAACTACAAAAGGCTTATAACAGTAGAAAATTCTTAAAGCATTAAGTCCGCCCTAGTATGAGATGCTGAATTTTATAAATAAATATTATTTCTATACCTTTACATTACAGAGATTTTCTATAAAAAATTGAAGAAAATTTATGAGACTTTTACAATTTCGCTTTAATTTCATTATGAATAAATTCGATTTACTCGAACAATTTTCTTACTAACGTCTTTTCTCTAAAATGCTAGCGGTATAAGTAATAATTTATCCTTAAGAATAAAGCTTTGAATTCTACCTTAACTCATTACAATAGTTTTTAGACGTCAAGTCGAGATTTATGACGGCAAAGGCGGTCTTATTGAACGTTTGGACAAAATCTAGTGCCCTCTCATCGTTCTCATCTTCAATATCGGGAACTATGAAAATTCCTCTAATAGAACCAATTCTGGAAGCTTCTTTCAACATTCTGGTGCAGCCTTGCTGTGTCTCAAGATTCTCGGACGATATTTTTACGGTCACATTTTGTTTTTCCCAGGATCTGTTGGAATAAAAAATATTTGTACATCTACTTGTAGGTATATAAAAATGAATTGCTGTTTCTTAGTCTCTCTAAAACTCGAAAACGGCTGCTCCGTTTTGGATAATTTTGAATATTTGTTAAAGTCCAAAGACAGTTTGAAGGCTCAGAACAGTTTTATTTGAGGTACGAATTTCGCCGGGCCAACTAGTACTGAATAAAATTGTGTTTTTGTCATTTATTATTTATTTCCCTATTTTAATGGTTTCGTTTCTGTCATAACCATAATTAGACATTTCGTATCAAATCAAATCAAATCAAAATCATTTATTCCAACTAAACCATAAATAGGTACTTTTGAAACGTCAAAATAGAAGTAAATAATCATAATCGTATCATAATCGTATTCGTAATAAACATATTTCCCGTAGCAATTTTTGCAGATTTTCCACTTGACCCAAAGGTTGACTGGTAGATAATGCCATATGGCATTAAGTCCGCCTTTTTGTACCAACTTCGTTTCATTGCGTACAATAAGGCATAAATATATAAATAATTACCACTGATCAGCTGTGATGTCTAATTTGCTAGAAGAATGCTATGGTTATATCTACTAACACTTAACAATTACAAAAATAATGTATCTACATATACTTACGCTAATTTAGAATGCCAGTATCCACTGATATTAGTTCTTGAATGTAGCACAATCTTTCTAGCTCCTCTTTTGACCATTCTATCAGCTAGCTTGATACCAATGCCACTCTTATCGCAAACCACTATATAGACACTGCTCGAATTGTAGATCATACTAAAATTAGAAATGGGGAATAAATATAAATGGATTGTTTTTATGTTTTCGCCTGATATTATAAAGCAAAATATGAAAGAAGAAAAATATGTAGGACCCGTCTAAAGAAGGACAGATACATACAGGTAGGCTGTATATTGTATAATTACTAAGTAACAAAACAAGGAACCGAATACATGTAGTCGCTCTTGCAGTTTTGTTGTGTGTCACATGTGGCGTATATTTACAATTTACTTTTCTGAATCACCTCAACTTAAGTGCCTACTACTGAACAAAGGCCTCTTCTTACACCGATAAGGCTTAAGCAATAATCACCTCGTTTGAAGTTGGTATATGTTGAGGTTTCTTAACGACGTTTTCTTTCACCGTATTTCAATGATGTTTAAACTGTTTTAAGTACACATAACTCGGAAAAGGTTACATTGGTAATAAAAATTACCAATGTTTCGAATAAGAAATGGAGGCCCTAACCTCTATTATCGAGTATTTAAAAATATTCTAATAGATAATGTATTCAAAAAATAATTTATAGGATTGAACAAAAAGAAATAGTACATGAAAACCATTGTATGAATAAATTAATCGTTTAAAAACTAAACTACACCTATCAATCATGCCAATATTAAAATTGAAGTTACAAATAAAATAATAAATATTCTATTTAAACATAGCAATGAATATAAGAGTATTAATAATCGTAAAGAAATATTTGCTCTCAATATTAAAGAAGGAGCTACAATAGAAAATTTGTATTGACGCATACAAATAAAAATATTTGTTCAGACATCAAAATAAAGTGCAAATGAAAGTCGATGAAATATTGAACTGCGTAAAGTAATTACGTTAATAGCTTACTAATGTTTTGATTCACTTTATTAAGTGTGAAAGCAATAACTTGATAGATTAATTGATACGATATTAGTCTGTAAGTGAAAGTGTCACTAAACGAGAACTAAATTCTCAAATTGTTTATTAGTATATCTACGTAAATTAGCTGACGCATCCAGCTACACGACGATGCCACAACGCGCACGCTCGTAATGAATAAAAATCCCATTGTGACTTGAAACTAGTAGAGCATTTCTCAATTTAGTCACACGAGTAAGTAGTTATTTTCAAGAAATTTTATTTGTCGTACGATGGTAACTATGTATATGTATGTTACATTTTGTATCTTAAATTGATTGGCCTGGATGTATGAAAAAGTCTACAGCACCGATTTATAGCTCTAGGCGGGACTTAAACTAGTCATTAGAAACGATAACTTTTCTAACATAATTGCTAGGAACTGAGTGTAATAATTACTAAATGTGTTAATGGTGAACAAAACAAAATTTGTCAACTATTTTTTTACCTATTAACTTATAATCAAAAAATCTCACTGATCAGTTTCGAAAAATGCACCGACCGGCCGGGAAAAACAATTTTTTATTATCTAACTAAAAACCACGATTCCCACATGAGTACACTCGACCGACTAAATAATCAAAAAATTATATGACAACTTACCTTGGTATCACATCAAAGCCTTTCACGAGCTCTGGACTGCTCATTTTGATTAAAACTTTGCCAATATGCTTACTTGATGAGATAAGTCTAAACGCTCTCGAGATTTGTGTTGGTGTATATTCTATACGGCTTATTGGCCTTACGGTACCGTTTGCAATACCTTCTGCTAACATGTGTTGTAACATCTGTAATTAATCAAAACCTTATAATATTGAACTACTTTAAAACCTACGGTAGATAATGTTATTAAGTTGAAGAAACCACTGGTTCGATTTGAATAATTCTTTTTATGATTGATGACTATTCAAGGACTTCTATTGATTAAAAAAATATCACGCTACGGCCGATAAGAAAACGCTAGTAGTACTTTAATAACATTGTATGAAAAACTACTAAATTTGAAAAAAAAATCGACTTATTATATGTTTTCGTCAAATTTTGAGGATAACAAGTACAATAAATTATATAAAAAAAAATGCATATGAAATCTATGAAGCGGAAACTTGTTTCAAAACTACCTAATAAAATAGTTTAAATGATTTAAAAATAGAATAAAATTCATGTTTCAGATTTATACGAATTAGCTAAATGAACTGAAAGAACATCTGTGTGAATCAATTTCACCGAACATTTAGGTAACTCTAAAACAAAAATTATATTCGTGTATTATAATTTCGAATATAAACGATTCGACAGTTTGTATATTTTATTTTTTTAAATAATAACTATCGAATAGTATTTAATTTGTCTGACGACAAGTTCGATTACCAAGATTTAAAATATTGAATATATATAATATCTACCTAGAGATAAAGATAGGATTTTATAAAGCTTCAATATTTATGCGTAGGCTTCATTTTATAGTCGACGAATTATTTCTTTTTCATACGAAGCATGTATTCTATTTATTCAATATCAGAACCAAAACAAATTTTCTATGCCCATACTACAAAGAAAAAACCAACATTATTTTTACTTTTATTTAATTTATATTTTAAATAAATTTATTCCTAAGACGCAATGAATAAAAAGTTTAAATGTTGTTGCATTTTAAAATAAGAACATAGGCGGTTTCAAAGGACGACTAGTCAACATTATACCTACATACATTACATAAAAATGTCCCTTAGTGCATTTAATGTTGAGATCTGAGTGCGATGTCAGCACTAAAAGCGCTGAAAGCCGCTTACATCATGTTTATAAATTCTACATACATATTTACAGTTCTAGGAATTTTATGGTTTAAAGAAACTTGATTTCAACTTTATTGCTACGCGAAGAAGGAATATTTTATATTGTTAAGTGTGGCTTTATAAGGTTTCCGTACATAACGCGAGTTTTTTTTAAGCACATGGCATGGCAATGCAGAATGCATACTTCAGTTAGACATTTATAACTTTAACTTTTAGTGTCAACAACAATAAAGAAAATGCTCATTACGACATTACCCAGTCAATAATTACAGCGAAAATATATTTTAATTTAAAAATATATTTTATTATTTTACAAAATTAAAATAAAAACACACACCTTTTTCTCTGCGGCATTTTCCAATCTAAATAAACTAAAGAAATTCACAGCTTTGTATGATCTATCCTTTTCTAAGTAAGACATTCCTATATCTTTGTTTTCAGTCATGTCGTAAGCACTCAGGTCTAAGAAGAAGCCCATTATCCCAACACACTTCATTGCAGTCTAAAACAAAAGAACATCATAAGTTATGGTGTTATTTATTGTGAGAGAGCCATGCTTCGGCACGAATGGGCCGGCTCGACCTGAATAAAACCACGGCCTCACAAAAAAACTGGCGTAAAGCAACACTTAATGTGAGTGAGGTTACCGGAGACACAATACTCCTCTGCATTCTCAATCCTCAAATCCCGTTTCCTTAAATTGCTAATCCTTAAAGAGGCCGGCAACGCACTTGTAATTCTTTTGGGTGACTATCACTCTCAATACCAAGCGCGACGCTGATTGCTTATCACCTGGTAATCCGTCTCATTTGCAGACCTATGACATACAAAAAAAAACACACTTTTTTATGTAATAAGTCGGCAGAAGTGCAGACGGATAACCTGATGGTAAGCAATCCGCGCCTCCCATGGACACCCGCAACGGGGGAGTTACGAGTGCGTTGCCGACCTTTTAGTGATTAGGGATTTGAAGATTGAGGGATTGGGAGAGGGGAAGGATTGGGCCTACGGTAACCTCACTCACACGGCGAAACACAACGCTGTGGTTGTTTCACGCCGGTTTTCTGTGAGGCCGTGGTATCAAACCGTTTGAACCGACCCATTCGTTCCAAAGTATTAAACACTGCTGGTATTACTGTTTTTTTCCATCAATTTTCTTTATCTAAAGAGGTTTGTTATTTATTAGGCATGAAAAAGCGTACTCACTTCTCGTATGAACCCACTGGCACAGTTGATGACAATATCACATCCTTTATTATGTGCATACATCTTAATCATACTCAGGAATGAATCATCACGAGAATAGCCGATATTTTTCTCTGAAAAAAAAAAACTGGTGATAATGCTCTAATGCTAATAATATCATTACGATTTTGTTCAAAGAAAGTAATTTTTATAATTTTTCGCATAGATATCACAACTATCCCTGATAGTAAAATAACCATTCATTCAAATGTCGTTTTGCTCCAAGTAAAGCTTCCTCATACGTAACTTAGGCTCATATAGTCATGACATTCTTTGCTGTGTGTGTGGTGGCCCGGAGATTTACACATAATTTCATAATAGTCATAATTTCCTGTAGTAAATCCTCAATCCGCCTTTACCAAGCGTGGTGAAACGTTCTCAGTGTGAAAAGCCTTATATGGTAATAAAATTCGACTAAGGCATAACAGATTACTATAATTAAGTAACTCGTCAATATAAACTGATAAAATGTACCATCAAGTCCCGGGAACACTTGTAGCAATATATTCTTCTTTCTCATACAATTGACTGTCGTAAATACAGTACAATCTAAAGACAGGCATACGGCTATCACAGCTTGTCCAAGAGCTCCCGCACCGCCTGTCACGAATACGCTCTGCCCTTTCAAGAGCCGACTCTTTATAGTCTGCAAAAGAAAAAGATTTATGTGCTTATTTCAAACGAAGCAAGTTTTTGTAAAATAAGAGGTTTTACACTAATTGCTTGTAATTTAGGAGCTAAACTACTATTACTAATTCAAGTATAGTAAATGTTTTACTAATGTATTTTCAGCTCGACGCGCAATAAAGCTAGCGAAAAATAACACTAACGGTAACCTCTGAGAAAAAAGCGTTACTTTACAACATACTTTACTATCATCTTTAGCCAAATTTCACCATTTAAAGGACAAATTTGAATTTTAATAAACATAGTATGAGAGTCTAAAATACAACACAATATTCAAATAGAATGTGATATACTAAGTCAGATTAAGTTGTTCCGACACAACACAATCCTAGATAAAGTCCAGGTGGCTATATTGAGGGAATAAATTAAACGCCAGTCCGGTACTGAGGATAATACCCCCTAAGGCTGACAATCTCCCATCTTCAGTTTACGCATTCAGTTACGATCCTTGCAAGTTGATATTTAGCTCCACACATGATATCTAGATAGAGAAATGAACCCATTTAAATGAATATTTTATCAAACAGAATTCTAAGAATATTTCCAGTTTCCTTGATTCACTTTCTTCAAAGGTTATTTGTCTTGATACATGTTATTTTTGGTCTTTATAAAATCCGAATGATGCCTTTTTATACGTATGCTGTTTCCATCCTTTTGAAGATTTGAAGTAATAAAATCATGTTCCGATGTTTGGTTCGGTCGAAAAGTTGTCTTTTGTAAGAAAATAATACTTTACGATGATGTTGAAATGGTATAACTTTACCATTTTTAAGCTGAACTGCTTTCGAACGACGAATAGGGCAGAACACCCACTTAAGCTATTGTTTGACTTTTTGTTGCTTTGAGATTTAAAAGATTTTTCAATTTGGATTTTTGACACTGAAATATGAAGGTACGATCACAGTTACAATTATAAGACTTTATATACAAAATTATTCTTACCAAGCAGTAATAAGCTAGAGCGTAAGGCAGTGGTACAGTTGCAGCGTCTTGAAGACTCCAATGTTCTGGTACTGGCCACAGTAAATCTGAATCTGCTTCTACTGTGGTACTTAATGAACCACCGGCCACCAGTCCCATAACTCTATTACCACTGAAAAAAGTACAACCATAAAAATTCGCTTTTTAATTTGATTATTGAAACAAATACTTTGTTTTTTTATGTTATAGGTCGGCAAACGAGCAGATGGATTATCTGATGATAAGCAATCAGCGCCGCTCATGGACGGAGTTAAGAGTGCGTTGCTGCCTTTTTGGGGATTAGGATTAGAATTTGGAGATTTAGGGATTGGGAGAGGGAAATGATTGGGCCTCCGGTAACCGGCGAAACAAAACGCTGTGGTTGTTTCACGCAGGATTTCTGTGAGGCCGTGGTATCACTCCGGTCGAGCCGACCCATTCGTGCCGAAGCATGGTGGCACTCCCACACTTTGTGCTCTTAGTAATTACCGTTGTAGGTATGTTATATTGATTTGGTCAAAATCTTATTAGGTTTATGATATAAAATATTATTATTCTAAAAAACACTGTAAAGAGGTTTGCAACGCGGTTGCTTCTGGTACTTCAAATAAAATATTGTTTTATTCGTTATCTATGGTTATAAGTTTGGTGTTATTAAAGTTTTCTGTGTAGAATGGTTACTTACTCAGCATTTGTACCGCTAAAGTCCATGCCAAGAGGGGTCAAATCGTCCCTGGTATTACTAACTGCTTTTTGAACATCTTTAGACGATATCCCAGCATACGATACCTAATAAATACAAAAAATAAGTATGATAATTAAATACAATACGCTTTATAGCATTGTTGATGGTAGCTAAGCAAATCTGCCCTAGAAGTATTACTGGTTTGGTGTGATAGGAATTAATACATGGTGCCTGACCCGACATCTCTAAAATGCCAGCAATGCATTCACAATTCCTCTGGAACCTCAATGGGCGGTGCTGATTGCTTCACATCACATATACTTAGGTTTAGTTAGTATAGGCCTTTTCTCACACGGAGAAGGTTTGAGCGATAATCACCACATTCGCTCAAGGTACATTGGCAATTTCAAACTTATAATTCTCAATTATAAATCCATTTTATGTTTATCATTAATATTTATATTAGAATATTTAGACTTACCTTAATCAAATTATGTTTATGAGCTGTATCAGGAGCTTCAACCCACGTAAGGTTATCCAAATCTCCATTTGGACTGACCAAAGTAACATTATGAAGTTTAGTTGACTTCGCCGCTGAAGTGTAGTAATAACCTCCCCATTGTCCCTGTTATAAAAAACAATATGTCATAAAAATAATATATAATCATTATCTTCTTATGTTTAATTATTTGAGAAAAAATAAATAAATGAATTAATTTTTTTCGTCTAGTCTTTGTCTCAAGATCTTCATAAAAAATCTACAACTGAATATTTGTGATCCTCATTCGACATTTAATTTTTTTCAAAATTGGAAGCAATGGTTTGTTTTACACACTCTGATTAGGTTTTTATTTGGAAGTAAGACTCAGCACCTTATTTTGAAAATTTCGTTGGCGTACCATTTATTATTACCCAGTTCATAGATAAAAACATATAAACAAGTAGCTAGTAAAATATATTTCTTTTCTTAAATCGTTACTCGACACTTTTTGCCTGTAACTTGGTTGCATTATTTACAATCAAACAATTTGACATACAGAGTACAAACAGATCCTATAACTATTTATGAATCACACAAACAGTTGTTCCGTGGTATGGCAGTCGGCTGCCCAGTTATCGCATAAACTGCGTAGTAAAAAAAAATGTTAAAGCGACGTCGTTATAGGTACTGGAAGTTTTCAAACTTATTTCCTTGACGAAAGTAAATTGTATCAACATCGCAACTCGGAGCCCCATGTAGCGAAGTGTTAAAAGGCCAAGATTGTGCAGAGGACATATTGACAGATCGTTAGCTTGTCGCCTACAAGCGTCAAGGAAAAGCATTTCGAAACTCGTGAGGAATTATAAAACATCTTTCTGTTTCTTTATAAGGAAGGCAACGAAAAATATTTTGGGAAAACCAAGGGAACGCAGTTTTTTTTTATGTAATTGGTCGGCAAACGAGCAGACGGATTACCTGATGGTAAGCAATCAGCGCCGCCCATTGACACCCGCAACGGAGGATTTACGAGTGCGTTGCCGACCTTTTAGGGATTAGGGATGTGGAGATTTAGGGATTGAGGAGGGATTGGGGGCGGGGAAGGATTGGGCCTCCAGTAACCTCACTCACACGGCGAAACACAACGCTGTGGTTGTTTCACGCCGGTCTTCTGTGAGGCCGTGGTATCACTCCGGTCAAGCCGACCCATTCGTGCCGAAGCATGGCTCTCCCACACTTAAAGTTAGTTAGCAGTTAATGTAGTGTTTAGCAGGGCTTTCTCAATTTGTTTAATAAAATAGTACTAATTATAATACACGTGTTGTGTTCAAACGTGCATATTACTGTAAGTATCTTTTTATTGGTTAATAATGTTTCTAATTTATAATTTAAAAGTGACTCGTGTGCATTTCTAAACATTTATAAAATACTAGCTTTTGCCCTCGACTTCGTTTGTGGAATAGTGATTTCCTGCCTATGTCCTTTCTCGAGTTCCAAACGATGTCTGTTCAAAATTTCACAGAAATCAGTACAGTAGTTTAGGCGTGAAGACAAGACAGACAGAGTTGCTTTCGCATTTATAATATTAGTTTATAATAAAGTGCTATTCCACGTGTTAATCGAATCCACCACCTTGTACCGCAGTTGATTTTATGTAGAAATTTTGATACATTACCTTTCTAAAGATATTGACGGTCAGATTTTTATTCAGTTGATGCTTGTAAATACCGATGTCTGGATCAAAGGTCGGTGCATGGCAATCATCAATTGCTATCAATCCTATTTTGTCTTCTCCATCACTTTTCAATTTGTTAACGAAACCTGAAAGAATAATAATAATATTCTATAATGAGGTTTTTTTTGAAGTAAGTCGGTAATACCTATTTTTACTACTACTATATTACTACTATATTTTTTTTCTATTCTATCTGTAGATTTACATAATGCTAACTAGCTTCTGCCAGTGATAACGCCCGTATTAACTGGATAAAAACCCGTGTTTTATTGTAGATTTTATCACACCTATGGCGAATTTCCAAACACTCAACCATCTATATCTACAAACTTTCAGGTTTTAAATTTTAATAATCCTAGGAACAAAAGATACAAAATTATATAAGTTGTCCCAAAAATACGTAAATAATTTATTAAATTTTACCATTTCAAAACCCCGCTCACACATTGTATTAACAGTATTTTTTTATAGTGTAGATAAATAAATTATAAGAATTTAGTAACCCGAATTACATAAAGATAAGTTATTTTCTATGGAAAATTATTAATAAACATAAGTAGAAGCCAATATAAAATATAATACCTAAAGCTCCACAATATGGCTGCCGCTCAGATACTAGCATTACTCGCTTCGTTTTATTAAGTTCAACATGTACGCGCGACACCCAATCCAATTTATTATCACAATTTACAGGCACATAAGTAACATCCCTGGGATTCCGTCGCTTCAATAATATTAATATTTGCTTTCCATCAGACATGGAACTTATGACAGTGAAGTTCTCGTTCAATGATCCTTGTAAAGCTGGCACTCCGCACTCTAAGGCTATTATAAAACTGTCCTTTGATATGTTCTTTAGCGAGTCCAGTTTCTGCAAAAAGAAAACTTAATAGAATATGGCATCAACACAGGATTACATTAGGAACATTATTCAACATTGTTTATATCGTCACGATAGTTATTCGACAAAATAATATACAGGTCATATAGTACCTTTGTCTTCCCCTACACTGTATATATATTTTATGGAATACGTCGGCAAACGAGCGACGGTTTACCTGATTTAAGCAAAATCGGGGCCGTCTATGGGCACCCGCAACACCAAAGGAGTTAGAGAGTACGTTAGAGGCCAAATTGGGTAGGTAGGGATGGGGGTGGAAAGCATTGGGCCTCCGGTTACCTATCTTGCACGGCGAAACACAAAGTAAGGATTGTTCCACGCGGGTATTCTATGAGGTCGTGGTTTTACTCCAATCTAACCGGGTCCATTTGCTCCTAAACATGGCTCAATTCCACTCTCAAATAATTACACATAATGATATGTTTACGGTTGACATACTATGTAACCGTGCATGAGCCCTTTATCGGAGCTATACGCCGAACATAAAATCAGAGTTCTCCCAAATACATACTGCATTTTTTTTTCAAAAATGGAAAAGCTTTAATTTAACATTGCTTGATCCGAAATTTAATCTTGCTCGTTAGCCAACCTTGTAAATGAATGTACCGCGGCACATTTTAAGTCAATAAGAGTCTGACACTCCCTTCTTCAAACAACTGAAACTAAAGATGCATTCGAAACATCTTTCTCAGCTATAGTAGGTACTTAGCAGTAATAAAATTAAAACTTTGTAAAATATCCTATTATCTAGTTGTAATCTAGGTTTTTGGTTCAGACATCGGCTAATTAAATCATGTTTCGAGTATAAACTAAAATATAATGAATAAAGTTAATCCTTTTGTTTGTGGAGACCACTTGTGTTAATAAAATCTGAATATTAAAATTACTGACCCCTTTACTCTGTTTTCATAACCTAAATTATAGGAATCTATCCATGATTTGTGACCTGCTTTTATACTTATAATTTAATACATTTAATTGTTCAAGTATTACAGGATCACATAGGAACCGGGTGGTTTCTAGTCAGTAAGAGTCTGACAATCCACTCGCCTCATCGCATGCGGGAAAAGCTATTTAAAATATGTACCCACTAAAGAATATCTATAAAAAAGGCGTAGACATTTCTATTGAAGTTTAAAATAAAGAAAAAACATCTTAACAGAAAAGTGGGAGTGCCAACCCCTGAGTTTATACAATAATTAAATCAGTGTTCACATTCGATGGTTGCTACTCATGCATAACGGTGGGAGGTTTAAAAACCTGTTGAATACCGTGTGACTTTTAAAAGTGTACTTTTCACATCAATTAGACATAACATAATAATATGATCACAGAAAACTTACACACCTTAGGCATGGATGGGTTATGGATTGGACTCGGCCAGAGTAATATGCCACGGCCTCAAAGAAAAGCAGGGTGTGTTATTTGCCGTGCGAGTAAGGTCACCGGAGGCTTAATCCTTTTTCCCCTCGATCCCTAAATCTACGAAACCTTAATCCTTTAATGTCCGGCAATGTAGTTACTTGTAACTTCTTCGTTGCGGCATGTTCATGGGCGGCGCTGATTGCTTACCATCGAGCAATTCGTCAGAAGTACGGCAATACTTCCTTTTACATAAAAAAGAAATGTAACGTTACAAGTTTTAAGACGATTTTTTTCCTTGAGCAAGCGTTATTATCAATACTCATTTCTATGTGTGAGAAGATGCCTTTGCTCAGTAGTAGGCGCTTAAAGGCTGATGACGTTGGATGTTGAACTACTTTCAAATCTTATGACAACGATCAATTACGATCGTCATCTGAATAAATAATATTATGAACAAAATCTCTCTTACCTTTTTGTTTCCAAACAGATCCTCAATAATAAAAACATTTGCTTTATCTACGTCGGAATTCTGAACTAACAAAGTATCAAAATCAATATTGACATTTATAATTGAAGCAACGTCGATCGTAACATTTGGAATTAAGGTCGATATCCCTTTGATTATACAAATTATATTTGTATTCGAAGTTACAATTTGAGTGGTCTTTATCCTTTTCAATGTGGTGTTTTCAGCAACGATTTGGAGCATTATTTGAAGGGCTGTTTTCATCTAAAATCAAAAAGAGTTATAGGCGTGGGCATTCAAATCAATTTTTTCGAGACATTTTCCAGTGTTGATGGACATGTCAGTACATTTTAGTCAATTTCTGTCTCAAGTGACGTTGGAATACCTATAATAATTATGTCTTAAATGTGTGATTTACTATTATCATTATCCATATTATTAGTTCTTTCAAAAATCTCTCCTATTATAAAAATTTTACGTCTTCTGTATCACTTATAAATTACTTTAGGAGCCATATCACGATAATAAGCTATATAAATTTTGCTTGCTTTCATCCTAGATGCAAGTCTGCAGATTAAATTCAGTGCCAAGAACGCTCCAAAGTGATTGACATTCAATTAAGAATCTGCTTATCCTATGAGAAAATGTGAGAAAAGGCTGCCGTTAAGTTTATGTCTTTAGCCGTGCTTTCAAATATTAGATAATAATAAAATTTTGCATTAAATAATAAAATTAAGCTTAAATTGGATTATGACGATAAGAATATCACACAAAAGAAAATTATTAATTGCGTGTGTTAACAAACATACAATTTCACATACACATGACACCCAGACCTGAAACGACAATTTGTAGATCATACAAAAATTTGTCCCATACAGGATTAAAACTCGCGACACATTGTGCAGCAGCCAGTTGCTCTGCCACAGCGCCAACCGAGCAGTCATATTATACATATTAGACATATATTATATCCAATTTATGATGAACAGTCAGGGGTCAAAAATGCAATTACACTCTACCAATTTTAAAATGACTAAAATTTCTTTGTAGTAAAAGTTCAGTGGTTAACAGCCAGTTTATTCAATAATTCAGATTTTATGCTATAAATTTAAGCAGTCCTCAACCATTGACTCTATTCTACAAAGATATTTTGGTCATTTTAAAATTGGTAGAGTGCAATTGCATTTTTGCGCCCTGGATGTATATTCAAAATATAGGATTCACAAAAGTTTAGTTGAACTTTGTTTAATATTAGTGTCTGTTACTTTTCTAAACACTACTTCAACTACTGTTGAAACGCCATTTTCCTATGCTGAAATGATCACTTCATGTTGACTGATACTTACATCAACTTGATCCATATTGTAGTGCGGGAAGAAAGATTTGGTCAATAATACTTCAGGCTGTTGGTCTATGACTGGTTTATCCACAAACGTAACGTTATCTAATTCAACGCCAGCGCACCTAAGGAAAAAAACATAGTTTTTTATTGAATATTTGAATTCGTCGTGGGATATAGCAAATCACATTTTCTTTGTAAGTCTGTTTTCAATTGTTATTGTGAACACCATAAAGTACTACTTATATAAATAGTAGTAATAAAAAATAACTATAAGTCTATTGTATGGTTTAACAGGTTTTAAGAGGAATATACTAATAAAATTACTCTAGTCTATTCTATTTTTGTTTTTCATGGCCAACAACGCCATATCTATACTAATATTACAAAGAGGTAAAATTTGGTAAGTTTGTAGGTTTGTATGTAGGGGGTATCTAATATTTGGAACCGCTGGTCGGATTGCCAAAATTCTTTCACTAATAGATAGCTACAATGTTCCTGAGTGCTATATAGGTTATAAAACATCACGCTACGCTAAGTGGAGCCGAGCAGCGGGTGAAACCACGCGAGAGTAGCTAGTACTGTATAATTTTGGTGATTGGAGATAGTTAGACCTTAGGTCACAAGTAAGAATTTGCATATAGTAAAAATTTTTCTCATAAGAACTTGTTCACACACCCTCCCTTTATATAGATCTACACTAGCATAATAAATATGCATATTGCGTAGACAAAACAATCTTCATTCAATATATATTTCATGTTAAAATAAGTCTTCGTGCACATAATAATAAAGTAACTTTTTTGAATTTGAGTAAACATCAAAGGACTTCAACTGAATGACATACGAATATGTATCAAGATCAAAAATATTCGAGACAATATTTTATGTCATTATCTTGTCCTTTTTGAAAGATATTATCTATCACGTTACTTAAATAAACACCTACAATATTATCTAAGAATATTTGGGTTTCAAGAAATAGATCTACAATGGTAATCCCGTGCTTCAAAATGTAAAGACATCTGTGAGATTATCTAAATTGAATTCTTTCATCTTTTTTGTTTCTGTGTAAAAAAAGCTTTCATCAACTAAAAAAAGGCTAAAAACATTATAATCAAAGTAGGTTCAAAGCATGTACCAAATATTCTTTTGACTCTGCCTTTGACAGTGGGTATTTTATGTATGTCAAAGTAAACACCCACGGCGAAGTTTTTTTTTTCAATAATCAAATTTTAATATAATTAAATTCAAAGTCAAAATTTATTGTAACTAAACCATATACAGATACTTTTGGAACGTCAAAAAATAATATAGTAAAGTGTAGATTCAAATGGAGAAGAACGAGCAAGAAACTCCATCGTTACTCTTTTATTAACATGTCAAACCCACTGTTAGTCCTCGTTTATGGATAAGCGGGTTGGTTGACGGCGCGTCGTGCGTTCATTGTACATTGCAAAACCTGGCTTCGTCATCATTCGCGCAAAGACAGTGTGCAACGACGTGACATGTACAACGGGGTATATACTCGTACAACGCGCTGTGTATCAAGCTGCATTGCCGTGAATAAAGTTTAAGTTTAGATAAATTACATAAATCATATTACATTTTTAATGTTCATTTTGTCCGCCTTTAGTATAAAGTTAATCTTTTTAGTTAAGCCAATTATTTAAATATAAAATTAGATTAATTCACTGTAGAGACAGTAGCTAATTTTATACTTTTTCATTGAAACCACAATATATATTGTCAGTTTCGGTCAGTTAAGTTGCCAACGGCTTTATGGGAGGAGAAAATCATTATGACTTCTTTCTCTCAGCGTGAGGCGAGTGGGAGTATCAGACTCTTACTGGCTAAGCCCCACTGTTCCTTCTCCTGCTCTAAGTCGAGGCTACGGTGCCTAATTTGTGCTTACCACGCGACCCTAGCAGGTCTTTGCATTGAAAAATTATTGTTGCTTACCTGCAAACTATATAAAATAAATAATCTTTTAATAGCTTACTATTTGATAATCTGCTTACCTTACAACGCCTTGAACATCGTCATACTGAGCAGGGAAACATTTAGCTCCATTGATCTCCACACTATTCGAAATCTGCTGTTCTAAAATACTGATCCTTATTTTCCTGATGAATTTAGGAGTTGATATCCCATCGTGGTTTCTTGATAGTGTCTTGAGTTGTATCAATGAGTCTAGGAATGTTACCCATACACCATTCCATTGGACAAAAGCCTTCTTATGGTCCAGAGCTGAAGATTGAATCGACTGGAATTGGTCTCTAAAATGATAAATATTGACTTTGTTATTGAATGCCTGTTGTGGTGGCACTTACTCGTATTGTCTCTTTATGACGAAAATGGCTATGTTTTATTGTTTTTTGAACAAGGCAATGTATTTTGGTCTTAGTTTATTGGTGGTACTCTTACGTTCAAATAATTTTAAAATCATTTTTGAACAAAAAAATACTATAATAAATATTCACTACCAGTGAAACCAGTAGAAGTTGCAATAAACTAAATTAATAAGAAGTATAAATTAACATGCAATCTCGTGCCGAAGGAAGATGCACTTAATGTTAAAAACATTTAAACGAGAAAATAAATGAACCAGCTAAGGAAACTTTTTGAAGAGTTCATTGGATAAGAATTATATTGTTTACCTTATTTTCTTAAATTTTATGATGCAAGTTTAACGTAGAGTAAAACGAACGACAGAATAATGGTTCAGACGTAAATTGGCTACTATTTTATGTTGATGTCGGGATTAAGGCGGAATGAAGTTGGAAGATTACCTGATAAAGAGAACAACAGGAGGGCAAACTAAGTTTGTGTTTGTTGAAGAGAATATTTTTTGGTTGAATATAAATTGAATTTGACTTCTCTAAGACCATTTTCAACAATATTTTCGACCGGAGTGTCTGTGTTAAGTACTAGAATCTCCATGACCTTGATATATCCAGTCCAAACAACGCTATTATATACGTACTTGTATGAATATCCTCTTGATTTAAATATATTGTACACGTCATCAGAATTTAATATGATTTCCTCTTCCTCATTGTCCATGCTTTCTGGGTCTTGGTTATATTTGACAACTTTGACACCACTTACAATACCGCTGGCTATGCGAATATCGTTTTGACTAACCTGAAATAAAAGAAAAATGTAAAATTATTTTTCTACCAATTATTTATTTTCAACTCGAGGACTATCTCGGCTGAAGGCGCTTTATACCTATATATGATACATATATAATATTATAAATCTTTCATGAACAAACATGTGTGTTACATACGAGTACAAGGCCTTTTCGTATATTAATGTAGAATTTAATAACATTAGTTCCAATTTGTAATAAAAACTGTATATTCTAGTTAGTTTGGAGTAGATATGTGTAGATTTTATTCAACATTATATTATCTTCTAAATCCACGTAGAATATAGACTCTTTTAACCTGGGATGGGTATAGGTAGGTCGGCGGTAGGTATAGGTCGGCAAACGAGCAGACGGATTACCTGATGGTAAGCAATCAGCGCCACCCATGGACACTCGCAACGGAGGAGTTACGAGTGCGTTGCCGACCTTTTACGGATTTAGGGATTTAGGAGGGATTGGGGGAGTGGAAGGATGGGGCCTCCGGTAACCTCACTCACACGGCGAAACACAACGCTGTGGTTATTTCACGCCGGTTTTCTGTGAGGCCGTGGTATCACTCCGGTCGAGCCGACCCATTCGTGCCGAAGCATGGCTCTCCCACACTTATTATATAATTTTTTTTTATATAATAAGGTGGTATTTGTTATAGAAATATTCATTCAAATCAGTCAAACAGTTTTGTGACTGTTCAATTCAAATACATAAACAAAGAATCGAATCACTCCTCTTTATAAAATGAGAACTCTCTATAGAAAAAAGAATTGCTGCATGCATTGCTATGCGATATTCAAGAGCACAGCTATCCTATCTCTTAGTATGATTTTTCCCTCAGGACAAAATTTTATGAAAGAAAACTTTAGAATAGTTGAGGAGAAAGTCGGAAAATTTCAACCTTTCTGTTGCTAACAAAACAAATCAATGACATTTTGGCAGTTGGACGGCTATGGAAAGCAAAAAAATATTTTTCTTTCGAATTATATTATTCTTTCGAATTTCAAGTTTCGTTAAAAATTGCAGATGGAAAATTTTACTTTCTAATTAAACTATCACAGATGGCTGATAAATAAATTAATATCAAGGCATAATTACTCACCTAAAAGGTCAAATTAATTTTCGACGTTTCTGATACAGATATTAGTGGCTATATTGCTTTGAAGTTACTGAAATTAATTAAAATTTTACCGCAATGAAGGTAACAGGCAACGCTGTTTTGATTTTATTTCAGGTTTCATTAAAGATATTTTATTACCTAAATATTGTTCGCTTGATTCTTTTCTGATTGACTTATGTTTTGTGTACCTATTAAGTCTACCGAACTAAAAGTTTATTTGTTTGTTTATATTATTGCCCACATACATAAAAACACGTTCGATAGTATATGACGACGCGTCGATTATTTGAATTGAATTTTGAAGGTTTTATCACAATTCACAACGTCAAACAGACAGTTTTGCGTGCACATTATGGTTGAGGGTGAGCGCTGTGACTGTCATCTGAGACGGACCGCCGACGTCCGTTATTCAGTCTGATTATAAAATCCTACGCCCTGCGATGGACTGTGAAGACGATGATCGGGATGTTGATGTTTGTACCAACACCCCTTGCCCTTAATATAAAATACCGTTCTGATTACAAAGGGTGGTGTTATCTCACAAGACGATTTCTTCCAGACAACCTTTGGATGGAAATGTATAAAATAAACTTGGGCAAGTTTCGAGTCAGAAAATGCAATTTGGGCTATTTACCGTGGGGTTTTGGGTTTAAGCAAAGTTTTGATAGTAACAGTAGCTTGTTAGTCTTGAAAATTCAATGAAATAAAAAGAAATATTTTGTTAGTTTTCTTACAGAATCAAATACTTTTGACGACCAATTTTAAATACCGTGTGACGTCATAATTTAATTAAATTGTGATACTGAGCAATGACCGACAAAACAAAAACATATAGAAACTAGTTAGGTTTTTATTAATTTCCATATCATATGCTCACCTAAATTAACATGTCCATTCCATTCCATTAGGTGTCAATGATTCACAGCATAACTGGCTGATAGTGGATTAGTATAACAGTTACCACTTTCAACCACTCTAAAGAATGAAAAACAGTGCGGCACTGTAAATAGTTCTTACCTCAAATTTATTACTGCCTCTATTAATAGCTATGGTGAGGCGTAAAGGCGTCTCCGGTTTTATGATTATTTCGCTATGGAAGTGTATATCACGGAATACAACCGGCTGGTCTCTGTAGCTTACACCAATATGCATAGCCAGTGTTTCCCATACGAGAACTAGGACTGCTGATTCAGGCAACACGTTGGCACCTATAAAATAAAATGCAATTTAAACTGGCGTGCAATTCCCGTAGAATGTAAAAGTGTTCCGTTTTACTCTTTTCTAGAAACCGCCTATTGACTGCATTGCGGTGGACTTTTTTTTTTTTTTTTTTTTTTTTGTCAGGGGAAAATCATCCAATTACTTCTCCCGCCCAGGGTAAGGCGAGAGAGAGTGTCAGACTCTTACTGACTAAAAACCCCCCCGTTCCTTCTCCTGCTCTGGGCCGAGGTCGCGGTGCCTCATTGCGCTTACCCCGCAGCCCCGGCTAAACATCAGCCCTTTAGGGCCCCGACTGTGGTGGTCTATTGGCTCTTTGAGGCGCGCGCGGAACGCTACGCGCCGTACGCTCGGGTCCGGTTCTGGTCGGGCGGCGAGCTACCCTTACTCGCCGTCCGCAGACCCGCGCTTACGGTGGCCCGAGATCATCTCTCGATCCCCGACGTCCGGAATGTCGCCTTCTGCGGCAGCTGGGGCGCGAGGAGGATAGTTCCCTCACGCGCTCCGCCTCCTCCTTTGCGAGCATAACTGCTTCGCAGAAGGAGGAGATAGCTTCCCAGTTCCTCTCACGCTGCACCATGCCCTCGATTAAGGCCGGGCGCGAGAGGTCGCCGCCGCCGATCACTTCCCTGAGAACACGGCGGTGCTCAGCCCAAGCAGGGCACTCCGCCACCGTATGCTCCACCGTGTCCTCCAGGTGATCCGCACAATGACGACACTCGGGCGTTTCCTCCCGCTGGATCCGAAACAGGAACCTACCAAAGCTGCTGTGCCCGGTAAGCACCTGCGTCAGGCGGAAGGTGAGGACGCCGTGGCGTCTCTCAAGCCACTCCTCAAAGAGGGGTCTTACCGCTGCTATAGTAGCGTGCATGCGGTAATCATTTTGTTGTTGAGGCGATGATAAAGTAAATAACTTAATTTAGGCGTTTCTGTAGTTATTGATGCAATGGCTGGGCGATCAACCCATAGCTATTTTTTTTGCAGTTGCATAATCGTCCCTTGACGTCTCCCACCCTGGATTGAGCGAGTGTTAGACTCATACTTAACACCATCCCGTTCCTTCTCCTGTTCCGAGCAGTGTCGTGATACATTATTGCGTTTACACATGTTGCTAGTATGATTCGCGTACGGAAAAATATTTCTTGTGATTCACAAATCGTCGTGGCAAGTCGGAGTATAGAGCGGTGATAATTATGTTTTAATCACGTGAAATAATGGTATTTATTTCTTACCATTTCTCAAATGCCCTTCTAAGAATTTAAAGTCGTCATCATGTGTGGATAAGACCACATTACGCTCCATTGCCGTTCGTACTTCATCCTTCTCTAAGAACGACAGCTGTGGCCTGTGAATAGAAAAAAAATATTTTTTTCTCTTTATTCATTTTAATTAAATGAGACATCATCTGTTCGTTTCCTCTGTGCAAAAGAGGATGAATTGTTCATTTGTGATTTATAAGTGTGAAAGAATCATGCTTCGGCGTGAATAAACTGGCTGGATCGGACTGATACCATGTTATCACAGCCTACCGGCGTAAAACAACACTTACATTGTACTTCGCTGTGTAAGTGAGGTCACCGGAGACCTATTTGGCTTTTCAAAAGAACTTATTTCTGGTTTAGTCCGAATAAATAACTTTGACTTTGAATTTGACTTTCACCCTCCTCTCTTCAGTCCCCAAATACCCAAACCTTAAATCCCTAAACATCCACAAAAGGCTGGCAACGCACTTGTAATAACCCTTCTGGAGTTACGAGTGTACATGAGCGGAGCCGATTGGTTGCGGTAATCCTTCCTTATGATAAAAGCACGCAACTGATATCATTAATATCCATTGTAATGTACACCACTATTCTTAATACCATTTCATTATAACATATAAAACGTCCTTGTGTTACAAACGAAGCGTGTAAGCGAATACTTAGCATGGAGAATTAGGGACGTACGCGACAGAATGTCAAGAGGATGACATGACATCATGATAATTAAACCATAAACCGTTTATGAGCGTGTAAAGCAAAGCTCAGGTTACACGGAAATTCATACTCGACGGAATTTAATATTAATTGTGGAAGAAGTGTAATGAGGCAGCGAATGGCGTAAGAAGTATTTAATTATGTAAGTAATAATGTTTGATTGCGAGTTACTTTCGTTGGAGATTGGTATTGTTGGTTTATTCCGTGCTTTGCTTAATAGTCGATTGGTTTTTTTTTATACTTTAGAAATTTAAATTTTTTGAAGGAAGGATCGGGCCTTCGGTAATTTAACTCTTTTTTTATTGATTATATGTTCGCGCTTGACCGCTATCTCACCTGATGGAAAGCGATGATGCGGTCGACGATGGAGCGCGCTTACCTAAAAGTAACCTATTCACTCTTGACTTAAAGATACACTCACACGGCGACAGTTTGTACCATGCTGATTTCGGAAAATGTTTCAATATTTAATTTATTTCTGTTTTCACATTTTTGACCTTCCCATCCAACGATTGCCAAAATTAATGAGCGAATTTCAACCTTAACACAGAAGCAACTCAAAATTATATCTTACCAATCTTCACTATGTTCCCATTCCACAAAGTGGGACAAAAGAGGCGTTTCTGTAGAAACTGGGAATTCTATCTTAGGATACAAAACATCCACCCTGGGATTAACACCGGCTTCGTACAATCTGAAATTAAATAGCAATATTACGAACAAGGTTGTTCCAAAAGTCTAAAGGACGTTTATTCTAGAATTTAGTAACAATCGAGATACTTATATGCCTACAGAAGAATATTGTTGCCATTGAAATACAATCTGTTTCTAGGAATTTTCCTTACACAATTATTGAGCAATGTTTTGGAATATTGAAAGTAAGGCTTACGATAATAGATTTAGTTTGACTGCCTACGTTATGTTTACGAAAAATATTCTTTCAGCTGAGAAATTGCAGCTTAATCTGGAAACAATTTGCCAAATGCTTATATTATTGTTGGCACTTATATCTGATTTGAACTTTCGATGGTTTAAGTGACATTTTTAGGCTTCCAAACAACATACCTTACTTACGTTTGAAAAAATAGTGTATAATAAAAAAAAAAAAACACACACACACACACGCACAACGTCTTCCTTTAACAAGCTTGAATTAGCTTACATTATATTTATGTATGTATGTAAATATGTATGAATGTATGTATGTATGTATGTATATAATGTCTTTAATGTGTTGAATTTCGGAACTATGACCCAACTGATTTCCAAATATATTATAATTTTTATTTTATTTATCTAAATATAATACTTACTTTCCAATGGCTTCCAGTAAAAACTTTACACCATTAGCATTGCCCCGTCTAGTAAGAGGTATGTGCGTGCATTCTTTATGCGATCTCTTTAGAATGGCTTGGAGTAGACCGTGGGGTGCTATTTCTACGACTATAGCGTTATCCGGTATCATCTTTGAGCTTTCTTCGAACAGTACTGGTTTCTGTTGAAATAATAAAGTTGGTATGATGTTCTTCTGGTTATAATACATAATAAGATAATAATATGTAGTAAGATAATAAAAAAAATACTCAAAACAGCCAGGTTCGGGGCAAGTGCCTCGGCTTGGAGTTGAGTAGAAACGGGGAGGTTTTTGTTGAAAAAGTCTAATACTTCCTTTTGTTTTAATAGGGGCAACAGAAGTCATTTGATGATTAGCCTCCACAAAAAAGCTAGTATTGTGCTAAATTATAGGGTTTTTAATGACGCCGAATAACAAGTGTGGAAGAGACAAGCTTCAACACGAATAGTTCGGCTCGACCGGAGTGATACTACGGCCTCACAGACAACCGGCGCGAAACAACGACAGCGTTGTGCTTCGCCGTTAGAGTGAGGTTACTGGAGGCTCAGTCGGTCTCTTCCCCCAATCCCTCCCCAATCCTTAAATATCCGAGACCCTAATCCACAAAAGGCAGGCAACACACTCGTAACTCCGTTGCAGGTGTCCATGGGCGGCACCGATTGCTTACCATCAGGTAATTCGTCTGCTCGTTAACCGACGTATTTTATAAAAAAGCCATGTCTTCTGTAAGCTATGGTCGGTTCAGCAAATAAGCGATGGTTATTGCCTCCAACTGAATATATATATATTATTATATAAATTAAATAATAATATTTAAACAGTCTGTATAACCTAGCTAGTTTGACATAAATTATCGTGTAACCAATGGGAGAAGGCGCTGATTCCTGACATACAGGTTATTTCCTAGTTTGGGTTTCAGAGGCTTCATATGTTTTTGTAACCTCATATTATGTCAATAAAGAATTTATTTATTTATTTATTTATATAAACTTTGTAGTGTATACGCCCATGTATGCATGTGTAGAAATGTATAAATTTTAGGCTAGTTAAATATTAATTGATAGTTTATAACTTAATTGACCAATTCGTATTAATTGCTAATGAAAATTGTAACAATAACTAGGTTGAATTTAGTTATAAAATAAATACAACCTCGTTGTTGTTAGCTTTATCTTATTGGCCTAATTTTAAAATATCGCTTGGTTAGTCGCCATTTTTGAGTTTTCACTGTTTAGTGGCTCAGTGAATTCTAACAGAAGAATACAAATACATACTTTTTTATTTGTATTTAACCTATCTATAAGTGATACGAGGTCTCTTCTCATACGGAGAAGGTTTAATCAACACGTTTGTTCAAGGTGGATAAGTGATCTCAAACATATTTACTAGTTTTTCCGTCACTGTTTGTGTGTGGTGTCTTAAAAAGTCATAAGGTACAAGTTTGTAGTAATATTTATTTATTTATTAAAACTTCATGCACAATGGGTACATAGGCGGACTTAATGCCTTAGGCATTTTCTACCAGTCGAGCCTTGGGTGATGCAGAGATGAGCCAATGGTCGGTGCAAGAAGCAAGCAAACAGACTTAAATTTAAATGAGTGAAGACGAGATAGATACATATATATGTGCAAATATTTACATACAAGTTACAATACAATAGATATATAAACTAAGTACTCAAGTTACATAATATATTTATAAATAACATATACATATATAATATATACTTATACTTATTATAATATACTATATATATGGTGGTCACGATTCAGCCAAACCTTTTAGCAAGAGCTCACGAACCTTTTGTTTGAAAGTCAAACGACTAGACACCATCCTGATATCAGGGGGGAGCGCATTCCACAGCAAGACAGACTGAACGAAAAAGGAGGAGTGGAGAAAATCAGTACGATGAGTGGGACATTGAAGAAGACGGTTATGGGAAGAACGAAGGTTCTTGCTGTGGTTTGCGCACATGTATTGAAAGTAAGACGATAGATAGCTAGGCGAAAAAGGTGAGGTAAGGAAAGAGAACAGAGTGGTTAGCGCCCTTTGCTCCCTGCGCTGGCGTATGGGCAACCACTTTAATTGCAACCGATGTGCAGAAACATGATCATATTTACGCAGGTTGAAAACGAATCGAATGCAGTTGTTAAGAAGTCGGTCAAGTTTATTGAGTAGATCAGCATTCAGGTCGTAGTAACAAACATCAGCATAATCAATAATAGGAAAAACCAAGGCCTGCACCAGCATCGCTTTCGTAGAACACGGAAGCAAATTCTTTAGTCGATACAGTGTCCGTAAGGATCCAGTGACCCTCTTACATACGCTCGCAACTTGTGCATGCCACTTCAAGGTACAGTCAATATACAGGCCCAGATCCTTTACCTCATTGCTTAGCGGGATAGTGGCACTATCAAAGAGAATGTTTGGTAAATTTTCTCGGTTCATTCCGCTTAGCGTACGAGAGCTACCTATAATGATTGCTTGGCATTTTAAAGGATTCACCGCTATGCCAAACCGTTCAGACCAGTTCTTAATAGCAGTCAAGTCGCTATTGATCGTCATAATTGCTTCAGAGAGCCCATCAATATTAGCTGGACAGTACAACTGCAAGTCATCGGCATACAGATGGTACGCACACTGAAGTTCAGAAGTTATTAAATTAATGAAGATGGAAAATAAAAGAGGAGATAATATACCGCCTTGAGGAACGCCAGTTTTCAATTTGCACCAATTAGATGATAACTCATCAAGCTTAACACTAGAAAGACCAGTGTGGTCAAATGACCCCAATGAAATTGTTGATCAATCATATTATCAAAACCATAGCACTGAACTCATTGTCGTTTTATGACTTTTAATATTTTGTCATTGTTTACATTATTCTGATATGGGTATACCGATAGCAAGATAAATACTAATTAAAAAAATATCACCTACCTAGAGAGACCGCAGTGGTCATTTGACACCACAGCGTGCTTGCTAGTTACATTTCGTGGAATGTAACTGTGTTATGGGTAGTTGAAATAAAATATTTTTTTCTTGTTTTATTCTTGTCAAAACAGAGACATATCATGGCTCGCCATAATAATATGATGCCTCATTATCACTCTTTGCCCTTCAAAAATACTGGAAGTGTCGCAAAATTTACCGGACGATCAATCAGACTGTGAATTGACTGAAGAAGTGAGGCACATTTTGCATTTAGATTCAGAAAGTCAAGCAAGTGTTTACAATATTACACAAAATAGTGATTCTTTTAGGGATGGTGATCCCACTCATATTCCGATTCTGATAGTAAGTGTATATTATTTTCTATATTGATATAAATAAAATAATATTTTTTTACATTGAGAGAAAAGGAAACATTTTATTAACGTTTACTCCACTGTTTCAGATTCAGTAACTCTCGACTTTACGTAGTGTAAAACCTAAGAAGAGGTCGAGGTCGAGGTCGAGGTCCCATATGTTTAGAAAGAAATGAAAGCCGTCGACAAAATCAAAGTTCAGGCGAGTGGGTCGTATTGCGACCAATGGACCCACTGGTCGAAATGTAACTACTGATATTTTTTTCACCAGTGTAAATATGGCAAAAAACCTAATTGTAACACAGGACAAGTGTCTTATAATAATATTTTGAATTTGACAGCAAATGATTCCTGGATTTTGTACAAAAAACTATCAAGAAAAAAATCAGTAGAAAAAAGTTCATTTTTGACTTGGCCAGGGAGTTAGTCGGCCAAGATTCCCACTCCCTGATGACACCATCTACTTCACAGCCTGATAATAGCATACCCGCTTGCAAAAATGCAGAAATAAAACTAATAAATCGTAAAAATCGTATAAATTCGTTGTAAAAAGCTTTTGTGTGGCTCTTGTAATGTAAACAATTAAATGTCAAAAATGTGCCTAATATTTTTATGTTTTTATTACGTAATTTATGTTTAATTACTATTAAGTTCTTTTATTTACTTTAAGATGTTAATTAATAAAACTTAAAACCATAATACATGAATAAAACATTATAACCCATGAATGGGTCATTTGACCCCACCTGGTCTTTATAGGTAGTTCAAAATTTCGGTCTTCCTAGTGTTAATCGACTGCTGACGGTCCTGAAGATAGGAAGAGAACCATTCCAACGATTTGCCAGAGATCGCAAGATGGGATAAGATTGCTAAAAGGATTTCGTGACTGACCATATTGAAGGCATTCGAAAAATCAACCAAAACCAGAATGGTGGCCTTGGTATCCTCAAGAGCCGCTCTAATATCGCCAGTCACTTTGAGGAGGGCGGAAACCGTGCTGTGCCCAGGTCTAAATCCAGATTGTAGAGGGCTGATAAGTCCATTCGTGTAATCATCATCTTGAAAGCTGTTTATGAACACAGGCTTCGAGGACTTTGGATAGGAACGGGAGTATAGATATAGGCCGAAAATGAGAGGGAATAGTAGGAACAGTGACTTTCGGAAGAGGACGGACATAGGCATTACGCCACAGGGATGGGAAGGTTCCGGAAAAGAGGGAATAATTTATGATATGGGTTAAAGCTGGCAGGAGGTGATCCAAGATATTAATGATCATATGACGAGAAATGTTATCACAACCTACAGCTTTGGACTTGATGGATAGGATTATCTTACGGACCTCCGACAATTCAACTGGTACGAAGAGAAAAGGATGAGAGATGTTGGGGCGCATCAGATCAGAAATAAAGTCCACGGTGCGTTTTTTGACTAGACGATCCATAAGAGGGACTGTGAAGAAATGATTGTTTAGATCATCTAAGTCAATTGAATTGGGAAGACCTGAATATTGCGCTTTGCCGACACCTAGAGTTCGAAGGAATTTCCAGATATCAGCAGAAGAGGAATTAGAGATATTTTCGAGAACATGGCGGCGCTTAGCGTTACGCACCATCTGGTTACACCTATTTCTTGCAATCTTATAGGCTGTCCAATTTTCTTCTGTACGGTCCCTTCGATGAACGCGAAAAGCACGGTCTCGGCGCCGCATTGCCATCCTAATGCCTCGCGTCATCCATGGAGCAGGCGGCCGTTTTATTTTCACTTGCCTGAAGGGAGCGTGATGGTCATACAGATTAGTCACAGCTGTATTAAAAACTGCAACTTTGTCGTCGATTCCAGTAGCCTCCATTAGAGGCTCCCAGTCTATCAATGACGCATCTTTTTGCAATTTTGCTTCATCCACCCGCGCAAAACAACGCCTATACAAAACCTTAGGTTTCACCCTGGGCGGTTTTAGGATGTAGGATAGGAAGATCAGGTCATGGTGAGAAAATCCTGGAGCGTCACGTTGACCATGACAAGATACAAAGGCAGGATTCGAGGTAAGGATTAAATCTAGCCAAGAATCATCGCCCACGGTGTTGTGGTGAGTGGGATTAAGAGCCAATACATGGAAGTTAGCAGATTCAACAATTTGAAGGAGTTTACGGGACCGATAGGATTCATGGGATAGGAGATTGGTGTTAAAATCGCCCATGATTACGTGATGTGTGTACTCAGAACCCAGAGATTCAAGAACCGATTCGAAGTCGGTGAAATAATCTACAGTAGGAGGGCAGTAAACAACTCCCAATACAATTTTACCCCCTTGGCCAGAGACTTCGAGGAAAAGGTACTCCGCAGGGCAGCCAGAAGCTGAAGTGAAGAGCACCTTATACATAAACTCGCTGCGCAGATATATACCCACACCACCCCCCCTCCTAACAGTCCGGTCATTCCTTATAAGGACGTAACCTGGGAGGGCATACGTTGTGGACGGCAGTGCTGGTTTTAGCCAAGTTTCGGATATCAGGATGGCATGGACATTACTGTCTTTGAAGGTATCAAATAGTTCGCTGTGATGGCTCGGAATGCTTTGTGCATTTATATGGCAGACGTTCAACAAACGTTTATTTTTATTGATAAAAGTGTTGTGAATAAAGTCAGTCAAAGATTCACTAATCGAGCAAAAGCTGTCGTTTTCTAAAGATGAATTGGCTGTTAAAAAGGAATCATTATCAGACATGGACAAACAATAAAAAAAATATATAGATACGGTATGTATAATAAATACAAATAGTTATTTTATACTAAGGATGCCTAAATAATTATGTGTTATGGAAAATTGTTTGCTTGACAAAAAATTGTTAGTACAACCCTGCACCACCCACCAGCCGACATCAACAAAGAGAAAAAAAAAACAAAACATTACATGACGATATTAAAAGTCAAAATAAATCAAAAAAAAACAAAACAAATGAAAAATATCAATCAACATAAACACACTAAAAGTATGCCTCGGTTGCATCAAAACCTACTCCTTTATTACTTTACTCTTTGATCAAAACGCACAAAACAACTAATAAAACACCAAACAAAAATAAAGTAAACTGCAATCGGCACTGACTAGCAAGAGACATTATTCTGACAACAATCATTTAAATAACAGTAAAATTTGCATACAAAACACAATAATTATTAATAACACAAAACTTAAAAAAAAAAGTAAAAAAAATAAAAATCAATAAATTCAAATTTCAACAGACTTAACAAAACGCAAAAAAATGTAATAGAAAACCGGCTGTTTTGTTATAAACAAACGTCAAGTGTCAATCTGTCATCAATAGCAAAAATTAAACGTGACAGTTAAATTAATTAGATCAGTAAAAATAAAATAATAAGTTGTAAATGACGGTTAATGAACGATTTAAATAACTTACAAAAAGTAAAAACAAAGAGAAGTTGTGAGATATCAAAATATAAACAGGAGGTAAAACAAAATAAGTGAACTTTAAAAGATACAACTACCCGAGACAAGAGAAACAAATTGATAAATTATGGACAAAGACAAAGGTTACAAACATATTTTAATGGAAATATTTAAAATTAATGCCAAGTGATGGGACAAACAGACTGGTAAGTACATAAGACAAATATTGAGTGGTGTTTGTATTTGTAGTGCGTCTAATACTGCTAGATGGAAGGTACTTATCTGCGTGTACTTTTCAGGTTCCCGACAGTCTCCTCTGCACTCCGTTTGGCACTGGACGAAGACGCACCTTGCATCCTCGGGTACTTGGTCAGAATAGGATTCAGCTCTACCGTTGAAGTCACTTTGTACCTGCTTCCATCAGGTGCTTTTATGTGTATGATGCCATCCTGAGTCCAGCAAGACCGCAAACCGAAATGCTGACGCGCTTTCAAGAAAGCATTCTGCCTTTCCTTTGTTAAAAACTCCCTGATGGCAATCTTGGTACCCTTCAATTTGGTTTTGGCCCGCCAAACTGACAATTTATTGTCCACGCTTGCGAACCTGATAAGAAGGGGCCGGTGATGGTCAGCACTTGTCTGTCCCAATCTGTGACAGGCTTTTATGGAAGTTGTGGTGAAATTAAGGCCCAGTTTAGTGTTGATAACATCTAACACAAGTCCCGTACAATCCTCACCCTCTTTTTCAGGTATACCCTGCATGATCAGTGCTTTACGTCGACTCCTTGTCTCCATGTCATCTATCTGCCGGGAGCACTCGGTGATCTGACGACGCAGAAGCCCCAGCAAGCTGAACATTAGTTCCCTGAATGTTCGGAACTCCTCAGCCACTTTAGCGATGGTATCCTTGGCGGGACCGGCTGCCTGGATCTGAGCCTGAACTGCTTCCATCTTCTGCATGAACATCGCCTCCAAGGGTGTGAACCTCTCTTCCAAGGATTTCTGGTTGGAGAGGACTTCAGCAATTTGTGTCATAGTGAAGTGTGTGTGCAGAATGACTTTTAACTTTTAAATAAAATATGTTGATGTGCTGGCAGGTGGTGTGCCAAGTTGGTTTTATTTATTCAGGGTTGTGACAAACACTATTACTCTGTGACTAGGTATTTGTGAAGAACTTTTAAAATTAAAAACGTTATGAATTTAAATATTCGAAAGTCAACAAAAAATACGTGCTCTCTCTTGCAAATCCAACCCGCGAATCTAATAATATTGTGTGTAGGAAGCGGGCGTTTTAATCTCTCGTCAATCACAACATTTCATTACGATATTATTTTTGACTACTATAATAATAAATAATAATATAATAATAATAAATAATTTATTTCAGAATTGCTTCCATAATTTGTTAGTAACAATGTTCTTAGCCTAAGTTAGTACCAGTATAATAAAAATGAAAACAAAGCAGAACAAAATCAATGAAAATATTTTAGGCACTTGCTTTCGCGTGTAAGCCTATACAGTGCGCTATTAGTACGGAATCCCACCGGCCTCCGCACGCGGCCAGGATGGCGCTGGGGCTGCCGCGCACCCGGGACAATAACGATGCACTTCGCTTGCGTATGACGGCGTAAAAGCCGTCCACGCGCGCCTCTGCGAACATACCACTGGCACTACAATACCGCGGCAGCCCCATCAGCACCCTGAACGCATTGTTGTATTGCACACGCAGAGCGTCGTATGTCCTCTGCGTGTATTTGGTCCACAAACTGCATGTGTAAAAGGTCTGACAGAAAGCTCTAAACAGTGTGACCTTCACTTGTTCAGTACACCGTGCGAATCTGCGAGCCAACATGTTACAGCGAACAGACAACGCCCTGCGTTCCCTCTCCACATCCATATCATCTTTCAGATCCTCAGTAACCCAGTGGCCCAGATACTTGAAGTGAGTGACTTGGTTCAATGGTGTACCATAGAGTAAGACGGGAGATACCTCTGTGACCTCTTTTTTAGGTGCTTTAAAAACCATAATCTCACTCTTTTTTACATTGTATCTGAGCCCATGGGCCTCCGCATACTCCTCACATATACTCAGCAGCCTGCGCAACGCGCCGATTGAGGGGCTGAGCAGCACCATATCATCCGCATAGCTTATATTATTTACGCAAATCCCATCTATGTGACACCCGATGCCGGTGCCGCTCAGCTCACCAATCAGGCGGTCTATGTATAGGTTAAATAACTTCGGTGAGGTCAACCCTCCCTGCCGCACCCCACACTCTAACCTATATTCCTCCGACCTACTAGCCGCCCACCTAACAGCATTATTCTGATTATTGTACCAATACTTAAATAATGATACAACTTCAGGGGGTAGACTAGTATCGTGATACAATTTAGTCCACAGGAGGTCGTACGAGACCAAGTCGAATGCCCTGGACAGGTCCAGGAAACATGCGTATACTGGCGTTTTACGAGCGGTGTAGTATTGCACAGTCTGCTTGAGGCACAAAATCGCACTTTCAGTGGATAGACCAGTTCGAAAACCAAACTGGCCATCGTGCAGTTTTATATGTTTCGTTAAATGGCCGTCAAGCAAACTGTCCAATACCTTCGCTATAACCGTGGCTAAGGAGATTGGCCTGTAGTTAGACCTGTCCGAGACATTTCCGGTTTTGTTTTTTACAATTGGGACAACAATGGTATACATGAGACTATCAGGCAGGTAGGAGTGGCTAATGCACAGATTAAACAACAGAGCCAGAACCCTAGGCAAGTGTACCCCAGCATATCGCAGGTGCTCTATGCTGAGGCCATCATGACCTGGAGATTTTCCTCTTTTCATATATTTGATAACTGTATCAATGTCCTTTGCAGTGAACTTTACATTCATATCTCCAGGTATGGCCCCAGCATCGGGCACCGACATCATCTCAGACCGCGCACGGTTCACAAACGGCTCAACTCTGAAATGCTGCCGAAATAATCCCGCGATGGCATCCGGCTCGCTTTCACCCTCAACGCTCACGGGCCGGCTAGGCTTTATATTCAATTTGTTGGTTGATTTCCAAAATTTTGAAAAGTTATATTTGGAATGGTGTCGTGCAATTATATCCATCTTAATTTGTTGTTGGTTATTTTGACACCCTTTCAATTTCATCTTAAAGAGACGCCTAGACTCAGTCATTTCATTATAAAGCCAACCCGAACTAGGTCTCCCATACAACAGCCAGTTCTTATAACATTGCCGAGCATTATCGTGAGCCTCCCTCACATGCTTATTCCAGCCTATAATGTACTTCCCCCGACCGGGGTTTGAAGTCGCACAACAGGAAGATTTCGCGCCTTCTGTCAATACACGTACTACATTTCTATACATATCCCTAATTAAAGCTTTATGCATATCACAGTTACACATTTTATCAGCACAAGTAGCAAATTCTGGTGGAAAATCGATAAGCCGCAAATTGGCGTGACAATAATTATGGTACATTTCAATTTGAGTAGGCTGAATAAAAGAAACTATGACAAAAGAAACTTTTTTAAGTACAGTTGAACAAAACTAAACTATCTATGGCATACATTGGATTCTCAAAAAAATCCTTTCATTAGTCAGATCTGAGATGCTTTGCTTAATAATTTTGACACTACTAACAACTTAATATTTATTTTCTACTGGCTACTCTCGCACGGTTTCACTGGTTTGTTGGCTCTATTTAATTGTAGCGTGATGTTTAGTAACATTTTAGCTATCTACTACTGAAGAATTTTAGCACTGATCAAAAGATTGTCTCCTTCATACAAACATTCAAATTTCAAAACTTCTTTTGTGTATTAGTATAGATTAGCTAAAAAAATCTTACCAGCAAATTGTTCGTGTGGTATTCAGCAGAGGAATATACAGCTTCAGGCTGATCCCATTTATCTTGAGGGACGGATGTGGATATCCATTTGCTGCTTCGCTTCTTCGGATTTTTGATAACTTCTCGTAAACGTTTGAGTAACTCAGGACCTTTGGTAGATCAGATTTTTAGTAACTACATAATTCGAAATCAATCATATTTTAAGCGACTTACTATACAGGGTGTAAAAAGACACTTCACGAAGCCGTTAACTACGCAGACTGCAGTTCTAACTAAGTAGCTTTACGCTAAAATGATCACTGGGAAACAACTTTTATTTTTAGGTATCAAAAAAAAAATATTGCGCGCAATGTCAAGCAAACGGGCTTCGTGTCTTTGTGTGCGTAGGTTCACAGCTTAGCATTAAAACGCTGTCGTAGGTCGATGTTTTACTTCGCAACAACAAAACAATTCTGTAAAATAAAAATCCTACTGAGATGCACGATGTTTTTTTGTCCGGGTCTGCATTTATTTATTACGTACATTACTGTTCGTAGCTTCAAATGCGTAATTTATTTAGAAAAATCGAAAATTCAGGTAATGTTTGTTTGGAAAAAAGTTTTGTAATAATACTTAGAATTCGATTGCGCAAAAAAAAAGAAAATTAAAAATGCATCTTTAACCTTCAATATCTCGAGAACCCGTGGAGTCCCAGCTATGGTCTTAAAGAAAAAAATGATCCAAATAATGGGTAGAATACGTGGCTTTCGGCTTCGTTAAGTGTCTTTTTACACCCTGTATGTTCTTTCAAATAAAGATTTCTAGGGCAAAGAACTTGGCACATAGATTTGATCTTGTGCTGAACGAAGACTTGTAAAAAGTTCGCAAACTTTATCCACATTGAACGTTATTATTTTAAGTGTCTTTCGTAGATTGCTCTTTGTATAGCATATTTGGTAATCTATCGTCAGATATTGATAAGCTAAATCTGTTTAATGAGTTACTTAATATAATACCTAATTTCAAGTTACAACGGGAGTCCAATTTGCTCTTAGTGCTCGCGTTGCGTAATACTAGTACAGATTTTCTCATTAAATTTACACGAGTAAGTCATAATTTTCAATAAATTCCTCTTAAAGTTCCAGTACTAGTTGATTTTATAAAATATTTAATGTTTTTATGTTTTATACAATTGGGAGATTTATTGTCTTACCACATTGCGCGATGTATCTTGAATGATAAGCTATGTTAGCACAGGGAACTTCTTTGGCAAAGATACCGCGTTTGGTCAGTTCTCCTACGAACTCTGTCATTTTTTCAGCTGGACCCGATATCGTTGTAGATTCGTGGCTATTGTGACAGGCTATGTCTATTTCTGGTGGGCATTGATTCACAATCTGTAGAAGAAGTATATCGTTACTACGGAGGTATGAAGGGCACAATACTTATAATATATTATTTTATGCACATTTTTTTCTTTATAAGTTCCCTGAAAACATGGTCGTCGCTTCAAATACAGTTCCAAAGCTACAATCATTTTAAATTGAAGATAGAATTTTGTTTATTCAAAAGTGGACTTTAAAATTAAAATAACTCACAGCTTGATATCCAACACCAACAGCAGCCATTGATCCCTTTATAAGATCAGTTTCTAAACAAACTTTCCCTCGGCAGTACGTAGCTAGAATCAATTCTTCAGCCGTGAATGTATCGTCATGATATGCACACGCCATTTCACCCAAACTGTGACCTAAGGATAAAAATTATTATTCCCGTATTATTTTCACATTATCATGTTTAAAAATATTTTGCTTTTTGCTAAAACTTGTGCTATAGGATTCTAATAATTATGACCTTACTCATAAAGACACAAACCTAATATTTTTGAAGATATTTCACTTTATCAACTGGCACTAATTCCCACCATAAACTCGTTTTACAATAAAATTAAAGATTATTTAATTTTATAGACAGATTATAATAGTCTATCTCAATTCGTATTTAAATATTTCAAATTATTTTTCATTTAAAATAAGAAAATTCAATTATTTATAATAATTTGCAAAAATAATGTTCAAATTTTAAAGCTCAAATAATAAGTTCCCTACCTTCAAACTGTCATTTAAAAACTGTATTTTTGTATGAACCAATTAAATATAAAAATAAAAATAAGAAACATTGTATGGCAAAAGATTATTTATACAAACTTTAAGTATTTTTAAATTTAAATATTCTTTGGAACACCGTTATGCAGTGTTGCCTGTGCAAAAATAACGTATTGTATTTTAAGTTCGGCAGTGATATACGATCAGTAAATTGATTTTGATGGATCGTTATGGACTACCAGAATTCTGAAAATTTCGATTTTATTCAGCTACATAAATCAAACTTGTTGGCTTAAACAAATTATTCAATATTTTCTTTTTGACTGATGGCCAACTTTAACTTCGACGATGAAAAGTGTAGCTTTAAGAACGTGCTCTAATTTCTTATTTAATACCTGTCAATTTGACTAGTACATAGTATTTTAGTTTTTTCTTTGCTTTAATTACTACCTACCGGTTTAGGTCGTTAAATAAAGGTTCTTGTGTCTTTTTATATTTAAGAGATCGTATAAAATATATAAAAAGGTAAAACAATCTAGCTTAGAAGCTTATTTTTGTGAATTTAATTTTAACGTATTAAGAGTACATCTATCAATTTTATCCAATACCGTTTTGATAAAACCAGATATTAAGCCAGTGCCTTTAATAATCTGCATTCATATGCAAGCACTTCACAAACTAGACCTTTCAAAATACGAATCTTTTACTTAAATATTGCATTCATTTTCTTCCATTTAAAGCATTGCCCCATATCAGGATATTTCATATTTCATGATTGTGCTCTAAACAGCTACTATGTTGCAATATAGTATACAGTTTCATATTGTATTTATATGACACCAAAACCCAATCCAGAAGAACTAATTTTATATCACACAAAAAGTTATTTCGTATGAAAATGAAACCCCATAGCAAGTCAACGTATACGTTGAGTTGCTGCCCAACCAACGCGTCAACAGTACCACTACATAATATATTATAGAAAAAGAAAGCCGCTTTCTCTGTCCATATATCTCTATGTATGCATAAATCTTTAAAACTACAAAACGGATATTTAATAGATAGAATGATTGCAGAGGATTGTTATATGTATAATACTATCTTTTAAATAGTGGAGAATTTTAGTATCAGCATTACACCCGTGCAAAGCCGGAGTGGGTCGCTAGTACTTGATAATGAAACTCCCTCCTAATTCAAAATCATTAATGAACTCCTCTGAAATCAAGCCGTATCACTTAGCTATAATTAATTTTGACTCACCAATAATATAATCAGGAACAATCCCCATGGCTTTAATGACATCAGTCAGGCCAATTTGTATCGCACCGATGCCAACGAACGCGTTCAGAATATTGTCGAATATTCTATTGTCTGGTTCAGTCACAATCCGTATAAGATTCAGGCCCAATGGTTCCAAAACTTTATGACACCTGTGATTGTTAAAAATATTTTAATTGGTGTCAGTTGTAAAAAAAAAAAAGTTTGTATAAAAACGAGTGTGTATATAAGATTATTGCAATTGAAAAATGTGTTGCCAATATTGATAGTATTTATTATCGAATTCCAATTTCTAATCACAGATTTTGTGATGTATGTGGCCCGGAGGTCAAGGGATTCACTTCTCATGTATGATGTTGAGGGTTCGAAACGTAATTGAAATAACAATAAACGTAAATGTATTGTACCAATGTGACTTTTTCCGAGCTATGTGTACTTTCTATCATTATTTAGACACCTCTAACATACAGTAAAGGAAACCTGGACCTATAATATCTAACTACAAATTAAAAATTGCAAATCCGCTTTGAGCAACCGTGGTGATGATTAATGCTCAAACCTTCTCCGTGTGAAGAGAGGCCTTTGCTCTGCACTGGCCATTTACAGGCTGATGATCTAATTATGATGTATAGATATCTACGAACATTTAGCAACCATAAAACAATAAAAACTTTGTTAGAGACTTGACCTATACGATACATAAAGTTTATTAGGGAAAATCATTGAACAAATTTTCTCGAAGCAACATTGATTTATTCCACCAATTTTGGTGTAACAACGGCTATACAAAGATAAAGGCTGACACATCTTGTAATTTCCTTTCGTCCCAAGCTCACGGAAATTATTAAATATTACAAGTCTAAAATCTTTTGAAGAAGCAGTCAAGTATTTGACCTTAATCGTTGTTCAGAGGGCAACAAAACATTAACAACGCCAATCTATCATAATAAGTTGAAAGGGGCCCCTTAACTCCTAAAAATAGATGTTGTATCCAGAATTTGAGGCTTTATTTGTTTTTTGTATACATTTTGATAACAATAAAGGTATAAGTGATACTTGTCGTGTTCGGTTAATGACTTGGAGTGTTGAGAATATGTATGATTCGTTGTGACGATTTATGAAACAAACATAATGTCGAAATAATATTAATACTTTTTATGTACAATCTAAAAATATATAAAAACTTAAAAAGGATATTCATAAGAGGTAACGAAGGCTTGAAATAAATCTGATTACGGAAACTCAAGGACGTTTAACAATGACTTAATCTCATGATGACCTCTTCTTACACGGAGAAAGTTGGCATTAGCATTTATCACCACGCTTCCTCAAGTCGGATTGGTGATTTTAATCTTACAATTAAAAATTAGAAGTCAAGGTTTCCTCACGGTGTTTTCCTTCAACATATTGACATATGTTGGCGTCTCAATAATCATAGAAAGGATATATATATACGAGTAACTCGATTTTCTTGCAACCTCATCTATGAGAAGCCTTCTTAACTTCATAACTTATCTTCTTCTTAACTACCGGGTCACCACAACAGTATATTACTTAAACCATTCCAATTAATTTGGTTTTGTTTCGAAAACAAAAGAGAAAACTGACAAGTAAGGATAAAGTTTTTCGGATATGATTTCAACATAAAACACACAAAACATTTGTTAAACAATGTACTTCTATGATTATACAAAAATTTAGAAGCGCCTTTAAAACAAGAATCTCGTGAAAAAAAAACAAGCTTAGCCTAAAACGAAAAAATGGCTGCCAAGTATTTGTTTCTCTTTAATTCTTGTTAGTTTTTCATTAGGTGTGTTCAAAGCTTTTTTGCTCAAGAATTTCAGGATTGTTCTAAAAATGTGTAAAGTATTATTTGTTATTACTAAGTTTTATTTTTAAGTGTTCATGGTGTGTTTCGAGAGTATTGATAATTCTGTTTTTTTTTAATATGTTGCATTTAATTGATTTACTATAATTATTGGCGGATGAGGTTTACTTTAACTCTCTTTATTGATTTTTTATCCCCGAAAGAGTAAGTAGAGTTGAAAAAAATGGTATGCCACCTTGTAAATCCATATCTCAGTTATGTTATGAGAACCACGTATTAGTGGTTGAACTTATGTCTATTATTGTAAGTATGTGATATTACTGAGATATTTACAAAAAATCGATAAAATCTCGACTCGTCCATCGAGCTCGAACTCTTTAACAAAGTTTATACTGTGAACTATATTATAACCTTTTTTCTTTTTGAGTTACGGCTTAGAGTTTTGGCTTTATGGGGATGAATGTGTTGGTGATTTAGGGATTCAGAGGGATGGGAGAAAGGAAACGATTGAGCCTCCGGCAACGTCAATCACACGGCAAAGCACAACGCTGTGGTTGTTTCACGTCGTTTTCCTTAGCTCTCCCACACTTAATCAGCAGTAATAATAGGTAATATAGGTGGACTAAGCCATAGACTAGAAAGAACCTTAAGAAACTTTAGTTCTACTACATATAACATAAATAAAGTTTTATAATATTCAACTTTTAATACTTACTTATGAATAGCCTTGGCAAATATGGGTATTCTCATCAGATCAGCCCCCATTCCAGCCCATTGAGAACCCATGCCGCTGTACACAAACCATAGAGGGCGTTTCAAGCCTGGGTAGTAATCAGCACTTTCCGCTACGCTCACAGTTTCTTTATTCTCATTAGTATCTACAAAAAAGTATAATTAGTCTATTTATTGTAGAAAGTAAAAGTAGAAATAGTAATTATGTTGATTAATTTATCCTGATATATTTTTAAGATTTCCACGATATTTGAAAATAGTTTGCGTAAGTACAAAACACTTTGTGAATGTGTAGATCAAACGTGAATGAGGAACAATGTTTATTCATGATTGTTTAAAAAAATGAATTACCAAGACATTGCGTAATATTATATTGTATTAGAAATATTTATTAATTTTTACAAAATCAATCATAACTATTCTTATAGCAAAAGGACCGAGACCGGGATAGAATAGTTATGAAGATAGAAAATAGTAATTATGGCAGGGTATGAACATTAAGAATTATTTTAGACCATTAGTTAAATAATGGCAAAATATTAAATACACGTTTATTTTTTTATAATTCAGCCGTAACAATGCTTAAAAAAATTAATTAGTTATCTCACCACTCAGTATAAAATGTACTAAGTCACGTTATACGTTACACAATATCACTTCAAATGAATGTACCATTGAAGGTATTTGACTGATTACCATAAAAAAGATAAGATGTGTTCAATGGTTACATACAAACGGACATGATTCTCATAAAATAGACATCGTCCTTATTAGAAATGCAAGAATCAAAACACTCAATTCGCAATCAAATTCATAAAAGACATTTGAACGTTGCACAGAATAACTAATCATCTCAAAGTCATATTTGGCAGGCTTAGGTAATAGCAAACTCAGCCAGGCACACGCTTTGTGAAATTTGATTTCTCACCACGGCCTAATAAAAGTTAATTAAACGATCTTCAAGAAACCGACTCGTCCTCGAACTTAAATTTGTTCGTTGACATCTTATCAACACGTTTGGTACGTGTGAGTAAAGTCTTAGTTCTTACACGAAGTGAGAATGATTTTGCAAATCAAATACATAGTGATTTTACATGTTTAGAGACGATCTTTAAAATATTTATTAATGATTTGTTATTTTTTGATAGTTGAGCCAATATGTTTTTCGGCAAACGAGCAGGTTGATGGTAAGCAATCGGCGCCGCCCGTGGGCACTTACAATACCAGAGGAGTTACGAGTGCGTTATTGGTCTTTTGGGGATTAGGGTTTCAGATATTTAGGAATAAAGGAGGGACAGGAGGGTATCGATACTCACATGGTATCCCTACAAACACAACATTCTGGTTGTTTTACGCTGGTTTTCTGTATGGCAGTGGTATCACTCAGGTTTTGCCGATACATTCTAATTGCCGAAGCTTGGCTAAGCTCAATATGGTTATGGCTCAACATAGCCCGAATCAAGCAAATTTATGTTAAAAACAATACATTTTTTGAAAATCAAAATCTATTAACATAACAATCAATGCCACTTTTTATTGTAATTTTATAAACCATGAATGGGTTCACCCATTCAAACCAGATATTTAGGCTTTGTGTAGACTATTTATTAAATACTTTATGTGAAGTTTGCACAAAATTGGTGCAGTGGTTTTTTTATTTATTACATAGCGAAGCACGCATAAATGAACGAAAGCTAGTATGTTTTAAAAAATGCATTTTACATAATGCTGAGTATATAATACTTTTTCTTGTTTTTTTTGGCCTAAAACCTTTCTTTTTCAGTAATTATACCACGATATGATACCACGGCCTCACAGAAGACCGGCGTGAAACAACCCCAGCGTTGTGTTTCGCCGTATGAGTGAGGTTACCGGAGGCCCAATCTTTCCCCGCCCTCAATCCCCCCTCAATCCCTAAATCTCCAAATCCCTAATCCCTAAAAGGTCGGAACGCACTCGTAACTCCTCCGTTGCGGGTGTCCATGGGCGGCGCTGACTGCTTACCATCAGGTAATTCGTCTGCTCGTTTGTCGACCAATTACATAAAAAAAAAAATACCAATGGACTAAAAAAATACAGATTTTTATGGAGTTCCTAACGAGCGAAAATTTTGTAAATGCTACTTACCGAGTACAGTGTATCCACGTCCAGTATGCCCAGGTATATCATATTCAAATATTTTATGGAGAAGGCCAATTTCTTCAGCATCTATTGGCTGACTCTTCAAAATGTCCAATATTTTTTGCACACACGTCTCCTCTCTACCAGATGCAAGAACAAGGCGAGGAATTCCACATTCATATCTCTGTAGATTCTGTTGACGAGATGGTACATATTATTATATTAAAGTTTTTATTTACATTGACGAGTGCACCTTCTAAGGGGAAGGCTTTTGGTTAACCTAATTAAAATATACACGACTAGCTACTCTCGCGCGATTTTACCCGCTGCTTAGCTCCATTAGATCGTAGCGTGATGTTTTATAGCCTATAGCATTCAGGAACAGTGCAGCTATCTATCAGTGAAAGAATTTTGGCAATCCAACCAGCGGTTCCAAAGATTACCCCCTACATACAAACTTACTAATTTTTCCTCTTTATAATTTTAGTATAGAAGTATAGATGTACACAGCAAAATCTTGGTAGTGAGAAACCCAGATGAACATTATATAGAAAATTTTTATGATTATTTATTTTTGATGTATCAAAATTACATTCTAACGTTCCCATAAACCAAATACTAACTCTTACCTTTTCTTTATACTGTCCCTTCAAAAGTACATGGAAATTAGCACCAGAGAAAGAAAAATTATTCATAGCAGTGAATCCTCTGTCAAAATTAACATTATCAGTCACAACTTGGATTCTTCCATCTTTTATTGCAGGAATATTGTCTTGAGGCTCGTTGTAAAGGAGGTTGGCTGGTAGCTTGCCTTGATGGTAGGCTAGACAGAGCTGAAAAATTCAAATAATCATTAACTAATGGAGTGCCAAATATCGAAAAACAATATTAAAGAAAAGAAAGTGACTATTGCTGGGGTTTCATTTTGTTATAACACTAAGAAGCAATATTGTGTAATTCAGTATCGGCCTTATAACAAAACATGGTTTTTATTCTGTCTAGTTTAAAATCACTGAGTCAGTTTTTACATTTTGAATTGAAGGTAGGTAAGAGTAATATTCAAAATTCAAAACCCGACTCAATGGTATAAACTTAGCCTAAAGATAATATAAAAATAGATTTGTTTTAACATAATAGCCACATAACACATAGCCACGACCTCTTAGTTATAATGTACAGGCATTTATTTTTGTAAACAAAAAGATTTAATCGTGCCCTTGTTTGGATTTAGTAGGCTCTGAAACAATTTGAAAAACATATTTTTATTTTCAAATTTATTAATGGGAGAAGTTTTTCTTGTGTGGGAAAATCCTCAAATGACTTCTGACGCTCATAAAGACGCGAGTGGGAGTGTCAGACTCTTACTGACTGAAAACCCGCCTTTCCTGCTCCTGTTCTATGTCGAGGCCGCACTGCCTCGTGCTTAAGACGCAACCCCGGGTGTGTCAATGAGCGAGGTGTATTACTCTTGCTGGCTTTAATCGACCCATCTCTTCTCCTGCTCCAGGATGTGTCAGCGTTACATTATTGTACTTAAACCGCAACCCCAGCTAAAGGTTGGAAGTACCTTAAGGTGTTTATTTAGCACCAGCAAGCGTGAAACCAAAAATAAACGATATGCAAAAGAGTAAAATCCAACCTTTCATAAAATTATTTTAACGCATACATGCATTGATTATGATAACGAATTTTCCTTTACCACATAATATTACTGCTCGCATGAATGCATAATAAAATATGAATTTTAAATGGTGTAGGTGTAAAATGTGTTTTTATAGAAAATGTTAATTCGTAGAATAATAGAACAGAACGTTGTGATTGTAATTATAAAGCTGAAGTATTGAATTAATTATTGATACATTTTAATAACACATGTAATAGTCTTGGTTGTGAACGATCAGACATTGAACTGTAATAATGAGGTATTATAAATAACTATTCCATATTTTGAATACATTTATTTATTTCGGAGAGAAACACATTTCTGAATGAATGATTAAAGAATAATATAATCTTTATAGGATACTTTAAAGATTTTTCAAGTTATAGATGATATAAAATACGAGGTTTTTTTTCTTTTAAATATGATTATAATGTAATACCACTATTTTTGTGCCGGCAATACGGGCGCTTGATTTTGCTTGAGTTAATCTCATACAATCCTATATCTACTCATAATTTGAAAAAGTTTGAAATACCAATGCTTTAATAATAGATTAGTCTTTATATAGGATAGTCTTTACCTTAGTAAGAGCGCATATTCCAGAAGCTGACTCACTATTTCCCATATTCGATTTCACACTTCCAACTTTTACCGGATTGTCTTTCGCAAAAATATTTCCAATAGCCCTCAGTTCATTTTCATCTGCTTTTGCTATAGCTGTAACAAAACTATCAATAATGAAATATCATTGCTGAACGCTTAATTCTAAAAGTTAAAAGTAAACTTAACTGAGACTACGAATAAGTGTACTTTTATCAATCATAGAAGTTAAAATATTTTGGCTATCGTCATTCATCCTACTAATACATATAATACATGTGAAAGTTTTAAAGTATGGGAGGTTGGATTTTGATTTCTCTTTCTCATTTAAATAAATTTGGTACAGTGGAATTATAGTCATAGTAGAAAATTTAGGCTACTTTAAACGTCGATAAAAAGTCAACAGTAAATGCCTAAATTAAACATAATTTTCAAAAACCCCATTCTACCATAGACTGCTAAAATGTACCACACATACGTGATAATAATTTTGCTTCCATTCATAACATACCTGTGGCATGAGCTTCAACATATTCAACGCTCTGAGGGTCCACATTAGTCTCTTTATAGAATTCATTAAGGAATTTCTCAATATCTTCAGTTTCTCGGTACGGTAAGAACTGTGCGTCCGGTCTCATTTTGTAGATGCCTTTTGCATGATATACTTGTGTGTAAATCCTATGTAAGGTAAAATGTAAATTATCAGATCATTTTCTAATTTATGTGACTACTGAAGCATTATTTATAATATAATATACCTATATATTGAGACTTCATGCAACGTACTATCTATTAAAGATAAATCTCCTAAATTATTATAGTATAGAAACTAAAACGTGTCAAAAGATTTTTATTGATGATAGAAAACAAAAAATTAAAATTAGTTAGTGTGAAAGAGAAACGCAATTACAAAATCGGAAAATTGCTCGTTTTTCGATATTTTTTTGTTCACATGCTCTTTTTCATACATTCCTACCTGTGTGCATCTTGGGCTTTTTGTAAAAAGATGACATTAATAGCATCCGCCCTTACGTAGCCATCCCCGTTCTTATCAAAGCATTTTGTCTTTCCATCTAAGCATAATAAGCCAGCTCTGCAACAAAAGAAAAAACATTTCATAATGGGTACCACAAGTACCTATATTGGGGCCAATTTTTTTATGAACTTAAAAATGTTAATTATATCATACATCTTACTTTCTTAAATTTGCGGCTAATGAAGGATGTAACCCAAAATTACATCCACCAATAATTGCAGCATCACACTCTCCAGATTTTATAGACTTGTAAGCTATTTCTAAACAGGCAGTAGAACCTGAACAGGCATAATCTAAACCATAAGATGGACCTTTACTGTCAATCCAGTAAGAGATGCGATTGGCCAACATTGCTTTGCTACATCTGAAATGAACAAAATTAAATGATAAGGGCCAAGTTATGAATTAATTAATGTTAGGAAACATTCGATAGCAGGGATTATTTTATGAAGATTTTTTAAATTAGACGATATGTTCTCGTATCTATTACTACAGTGATTAAATCTGAAGAAATAATGCAATCAAAACAGGATTAAGTATTTATAAAGCTTACAACCAATTAGCTTTGAGCAAACTCTTAAAACCTAGCGATGAGTTTATACTTACCCATTTATAATGAAGTCACTGCGCTTGTTTACATTGTACATTGATAGTGTACTATTGTCAGTAAAATTTACTCCTACAAATACTCCTACTCTTTTTCCTCTCAACGATTGTGGATTCGTACCTGCAAATATTTCAGTAAAGGGATGATCTCGAGAATAGAGAAGTCCTATTTGGTTTATACTTATTTCTTTTTATATCCTAAAATTGCATTACTTAACAAATAGGATGGTTGCTTCATACATTAGTTTTGATTGTAAAAAAAAATACAATAAAATTATTGTTATATTAGAAAACAAGCAAAAACCTGAATCGAAAATTGCTCCATATGCATGCTCCAGTAGTTTTCTTGCCATAGGTTCTAAAGCGCATGCTAAATGATAGCTGACACCAAAAAACTGAGCATCAAACTTGTCGGTGCCTGTAATCTTTCCCACGTGTTTGGGTACATCTGGATCATTTACATTCCATTTCGGTTCTTCTGTTACCATATCCACCTGTTCAATTATTTTACTAAAATCATTTTCTATACACTATTTGTGCATAATTCCCGCATTCATTTAAATTCCTGTATTTTATTCTTAATCTTTTTTGGTATAGGTGTATATCATAGATATAATAAAAGTAGTTCTACATTATTTATTTGTATGTAAAATAGCATTAACCTTGATTTTTTTAAGGTTATTGTTATTTTAAATATGACAATGTATCGGTGCTTTACGTCTTCAAAAAGTGATTATGTTTTTTCACACAATTTCAGTAAAATGTTGGTTAACCTCAATGCATATTACGTATACAATAGCAAAACATATATGTAAATTAATTAATTAACATCATATTTATTAAGAATGATCATATTCTTTGTAAGGAATAATAACAGGAATGAGTGTTTGACTTTTATTAAAACATTGTCAGGAATCAGAAGATTTAATATATGTACATTTGTAAGGAGGTGGATTTAAAAAGATAATTCAATATTATACTACTATAAAATCACAAAAGATTTAAACAAGGTATTTTAACTAAAATACCTCCAATAAAATGTTAGTCTCTTATAAATCGGCACTATATACCAAGCCTTAGAAAATTGATCACATTACTTGCCTTCGTTACATCAAAGCAAACACAATTAGACGCTTTAATTACTTTAACACTTCTAGAACTGAATTAATTCATTTGATCACTGACCTTGTTGTAAAGATTATTCATGAAATCCAAAACACTATCTGAATTTGGGAACACTCCAGATATACCACTGATGACAACTTCATCGCCAGATAATGATGCTGGAACATCTTTAATAGTTTGATCTCCAACACCTTCAGCTGGAGCCATTTTTTCTGTTGATCACTTTTGTACTAACTCTATGAGTTTTGGCGGAAAACGAAATAATATATTCCTTTTGATTGGCTTTTTATATGCAAGGTCTTCAGTGATTTACATATTTAGGGATCAGTTATCGAATGAGTTGCTTGTATACAGGTAATGTGTAAATAAACTATGTAATATAGTATTTTTATTAACACGTTTGTTTTGAAATAAGTTAATGACATTTTGTTTTTTAATTTTCAAACTCAGCATTATCAATTTGTGATCTCTTATTGAAAACTCTAATACTCGTGGTTTATTGCTAAGTTTCATCATAGAATTGTAAAAATAATATCTTAAATAGTTGTGATGGTTTCAATAGAAAAATGTACTGATAGTTATAATTCATAAATCAATCTCAGAATACAGACAGAAAATGAAAAAATATTTTTATTACTTTCGCTTTAAAATCCGCATGCTAAGTGTATAAGACATTGAACTTTTTGAACCTGATCGTCGCAGTGTTGCTGCCTCTACGCATAACTAAAGGGTTTCTTTATTTTTCGAAAATACGCATAGAAATGTAAACATACTCACATCACATTCACTGTTTCTTAAATACTATCGGTGGGTTATAATGGCAACAACCCCGCTAATTTCAATCAATTGATATAGATTACTGTGTCACACTAGTCTGTTTAAAATCCTAAAACTAAAAGAATTGTTCTTATGCATTGACATAACGAAATAATAACGAAGTGAAAATTTTGTTACAAACATTATAATTAAATGGAATGGTCAGTTAAATGTCAAATTTGTAATAGACTCAGAATGAGTCATAACTAAAGTTTTTGGTAACTCTAATTTGTACATAATTAACCTTTCTCTGGGTCGTAGTAATGTTGGTTTGGTATATGATAATCAGATTCTGTAAAGATACTTTTATGATATTGGCAAAAAATATAAAAGTAGTACAGGATGCTTGGAAGGTCCAATCCTTCTCTCTTCTTCCTGTCATCACTTTCCAAATCTTTTTCAAATTCTTATAAAATCAAATGAAATTTTAAAAATATTATATTTTTCAGGCAATTTTAAACCCAGCTTAATACATAATTATAACTTATAAATATGAAATTCTAAAAAACAAGCAACAATGTAAGTATTTATAATAAAAAAAAAATTTCTATCTTGATATTCGCGGTGCGGTTTCGAAAGCTAACAAGTACGAATGTCACTTTTAACGATAATTTCATTGTAATGTAGGTACTCAAAAATGCTAAAACACAACTGACATACGGTGAACCTTTATTACCTTATTCTTATCCGTCTGGGGCAAGGGAAATGATGAATGTTATTCTTTCAAATTAAAATTATAATCAATTAGATATCGCTTATCTGCCTTGGAGCAAAAATTATGAGTGCTCAATACTGCTCGGTGTCAAAAAAGCCTTTGCTTAGAACTGCAGTAGTTTGGCTGGTGATCTTATTATTTTGATACAAGTTTTTCTTGCATAGCAATTGATTAAATTTACATGCGGAACACAATAGTTTAATAGTCTAACACCCGGTTTCCGAAAGGCCGATCAATGTAAAAATCAATTTAATCTCTTGATCATCTAATTAAAATAATTAAATGATCAAGAGATAAGATAAGAGAAGAGAAGAGAAAGATATTAATTAAAATAATATTTAAAGAGAAAAAAAAATTGATTGACTGAATTATCAACAACCAATCAGATGGCTTGACAAGAGATTTGACACCTAGTTAGTTGATTTTAACATTGATTGGGCTTTCGGAAACCGGGCATTAAAGTATCTATGTAGATAATTTTGGTAAAATTTTATACGTTCGTGTTGATACCAATATGTAACAACAAGAATGACTTCATTTATTACTACTGATCAGTTTTAAATTGGTGTGGATAATCGTTAAAGAAACAATTCATTACCCGGTCAACGCATGTTGCATTGTGCATATATTTAAAAAACAATAATAAATTAACTATCGACCTTTACAAATCGATAAACAGTCTTTTTAAAGTCATTCAACTGGTTACAAAGTAGAAACCGTGTTTCAATATTATCGCAAAAGATAATGACAGTTCACAAAATATTGGACATTTATAAAATTAAATGGAATTCAAATTGAAGGCCAATTAATATTGAAATTTCGTTTAATATTAATAAAGTAGGCATAATCCTGGAGTAATACAATAATGTGTGGTTATTCTGGTGAAGGATTACATATCAATAAAACGAATTGAATATTTTTGTTTACATTCATCGAAATCTTGTTAATTTTATTTTTTACGTTTATGGCAGACTTAACGCAGTCTGCACGCCCATTGACATCCGCAACACCAAAAGAGTTACAGCTGCGTTAGTGGGGGATGGAGGAGGAGTGGACCTCTTTCTTTTATATTTTTTTTTATTAGTCTGTAATGCCCCACTGCTGGGCAAAGGCCTCCCCATCTCGCTTCCACAGCTCCGGATCTTTCGACTGTGTCTACCAGTCTCGACGATAGGCATCTAGATTGTCACGCAATCCTTTTCGGGGCCTATCCCACCTGCGGCCTCCATCCTGGGTATATGGAATAGAGGTACTTATTTCCAGCAGTATGATCACCTGATAGTAAACAAGCAAACCGTTTATCACCCGTATCACTGGCGAAATCACAAGTTTTCGCTGGCCTTGACTTATGCACACTATTGTAAAAACCATACTTTTCATATAATAAGGTAGATACTAATGGTTTTAAATTGATCTGAATTATATTTTATATAGGTATATTTCTCAAACATTTTATTGTGAAAAACATCTATTTTTATTGTCTTTTTAACGTTGACTTTTCCATCCACTTCCTGACTTGAGATTTTAGAACTAGTTACCAATTCAGCGACCAGGCAGGCTTAGTCTTAAGAAGGGTTGGTCCGTCCGGCTGTAACTTAGCCAAGAGCTCTTAAGAAAGAATATTATTTATGCATTGTAATACCTAGCTATCTTTGAAACATTTTAAGCGTCTTACTAACAAAATGTAACCACAAATACGTACCTAATTAGGTAGATGCTTTTAGTATTACAACCGAATTACCATATTGTTACATTGAAATGACTTAATGTACCTATAATATACATTTTGTGGAATTGTATACATGGGTTCTGTGCCGATTCTATTGTGTGATTATTTATTTTATTTTTTGATAGATCGAATTGTAGGTCTTGTTAATAGGATGTTTTATATGTATAATACTTGGCACAAGTAAAGGTTTAATCTTATTTCATTATCTTTATTTAACATATAAATTACATCGTTAAATAATCCTAAAAATAAAAAAGTAATAAAAAACATTTAAAAATATAAAAAAATTGTGTCCCACCGGTATCGGGAGCAGGGTCCTAGCGACCGGCGGTCAGGGCTCCAGAGAAAGGAACCTCCTGATAATACGAGCTGTGTCCAGGAGTACCACTTTCTGAATCAAGCCCTTGATCCAGCCACCTAACGAGATCCTCCTAAGGTGTTCATTGAGGTTCTTAGCTTTTAATTAAGCCATTGGCTGATAGTCTATCGGTACAATGATAGCGGAATCCACTTCCAACATGTCGACAACCTCGCGTGCTAAGTCGATATACTTGATAAGTTTATCTTTCTCATCTTTCACGAGGTTCTCGTCATGTAGGACGGCTATGTCAACAATCATTGCACGCCTCTCGTTTTGATCCACCACCACTATAATTATCAGGCTTATTGGCCACAATAGTCCTGTCAGTGATGATATATAGACGATCCCAGTAGGTACAAGGTGACATGACTATTATCAAGAAGGCCCATACCTGTAGTACGGCGCTTCCGATTCCACAAGAGAGTACTTCAGAGTAAGCTGCTGATGGATGATTCTAGCTACAAGGTTGTGCCTATGCAAGTACTCGCCGTTAGCTAGACGAGAACAACCAGAGATTATGTGACGAATTGATTCTCCCGGACGGTGACCGTGCCGTCCTTAATATACATATATATACTTTCTTGTCTGGAGGATCACGCTTCTCGTGGATAAAGGTGCGGATTACCACTTAGTGTATTTAAACACCACTGACAAACAGGAAGGAAAACATCGATAAGAAACATGGACTAAATAATTATAAGTTTGAAATCACTAAACCGCCCTGAGAAAGCGTGGTGATTAATAATCAAACGTTCTTCGTGGGACAAGATACCTTTGCTCAGCAGTGGGCACTTATTGGCTGATGATGATGAAAATGAATGAATGATGAAGACTTTTTTTTCAAACATACGGTCACACCAAGCAATGAAATCATTTCCTAAAGGAAATAGCCACTAAGTTCCCTACGTAAAAAAAATCAATAACATATTACCCGGAAATTAACTCAAGAACTCAGCTGTCGCAACGATTCTAATGTCGTATTGTAATGTCATCACTGTGTCAATGTCGAATGCTTATATTAACTTTCAGGTCGTACTTACATACACACATTTCAGCAAATTTCAGCTCTATTAAATTGAGGGTAGATTTGAAATTTCTTTGAAGACACAAGTTGGAGTAGGTTGATTTGACTCATACCTGTGACATACGATTAATTTGATTCCATTCAATTGTTTTATAACCTTGATTTTACATTTGAATATGTTGCAATAACCTTACTTTGTTTATTCTTTTGAAGTATTATTTGATTGTGTATTACACTAGTTCATCTTGCAGTTAACATTAAGATAATTCTTCTTTTAAATATTAACTTAAAAATGACATTAAGAATGTCGGTTGGAAGATTTACATTAATTGAACAAAGAAGACATGATTTAGCTCAACGTAATTTAAGGCCTATTTATAGGTAAATTAGATTTTTGTTTACTGGACGTATGCAGTATTAATTTTATCAAATGACTTATTTACAAACAAAGTATGAGTATCTTAAATAGGGATACGTTTGCAAGTGCAATCATGTGTGCCCTGGTTAGAGGTAGGTGAAGGAACGGGGTGGATACTAGACAGTAAGAGAGACACGGCCTTCTGCAGAAAATCGATTATTAAATTAAAGAATCAGATCAATCAGAAAATCATTAAAAGTCGTCAATGATTTGTCTAATACATTAAAAAAACTAAAAAAACTATTAATTAAATCGTGATACTTGTAAGTTCAGGTACCTGCTTCTCCTGGTTTAGGGCGAAGGGGCAGATAATACTTTACTGTGTTACGGGATTTAACGTTTTATATGCTTTTTGCTTGACGTTTCGGCAGGGTTAGATCAGAATCTGCCATAGTCACAAGGGTACTGTTGGACGATACTACTCCGTCAATGAAGGTTATTTATTTTCATCTACCCTCGATGGTAATAACTGTCCTTTATAAAGCCGCGTACACAATACACTTACTGTGTCCGGTTTTTTAGTCGACTTAAAATCGCGATGCTGAATTTTTAAATCACTGGATTCCACGTGGCCGACATTTTGAATCCTTCTATGATATCAATCTGATCTTATATCAGATTAATGCGCGTGGTGGTGAATAATGCACAAACCTTTTCCATGTAAGGAGTCTTTGCTGCAGCATTTATAGGCTAATGCTTATGATAGAGAGAGGGCCGCAACAAAAAACACAAATTCAGTAAACAAATCACTTTTTTGAAATTAAAAAGAAGCAGCACTGCTACGTTGCATAGAAATTGGGTTAATCATAATTGATCCCCGAGACCGAGGTGGGTAAATAATGCGGAAAATTAACCCTGGCTAATTACGGCCCGTTGGAAATCTGGGCGTTGACTTAAAAACTTGAGGGAGTAGGTTTTAACATCGTCACATCAAAAAATATACGGAAATATGAAAATCGAATAGTAGGTAAAGAGCGAAATAGAGCAGAACAATGTACGACTACATTGTTTTTTTTTGTCAATTTTAGTTTTATCTATTTTGTTTTTTATTGTACACCTGTGAAGAATGCATGGTCTTATTAGTAAAACTAGTGTGAAATAATCACGAAGTAAATAATCAATATAACAATAAATTTATTTTTTGCAAACAGGCAATAAGACACTAAAGAATTATATACATATATAAAAAAATACTAGATGAAGCCGGCATTTCCTATCTGACTAAGCATAGAAGAATTAATGTTGAAATAAACTCAGAAGTCAGTATCTTTTAAAATCAAAGATTTTTAAAAATAGTAAATTTGAGAAATAATAAATTTATATTTATTATGTTTTAAATGAATCGTTTCGAATACCTTGCCTTCCTTGCAGCCTATGGTGACAGCTAAGACCACTTGCCACTAAAAATATATACATTGAAAAAATTACTTCAGCTAATCTAATTATTACAAAACCGTGATTCTATACCTTATTACTGCCTTTGCTGTGTAAGCTCTTTGGCTAGGTAATTTAAAGCTACTCAAACTATGTACGTAGCAAGATATTTTGAACGACACAGGCACAAGCGTTTTCCTTTGAACAAATTTTAGCGCCGTCAAAGCCAATGCTTGTAACGTTTTCTTTATTTTTACAAGTTGAGCCTGCATGAAAGTAAGCTGTGTATGGAAAGGGATTTTAATCCGCATCTATTTTTAAACATATTTGTTGGTTTCATTATATTTAAAAATAATATTTTATTAGAAAGGTGAATTTCTCATAGTGAAATCATTTATTTGAAATTAATAGACACTTTTGAAATTCAAACAAAATAATTAAATATGAAAAGTTAAGATGTGTCAGTCTGTCGACCTGTCCTCTAGTGAAGCTATTTGTTTTTTGTAAAGTGTAGATTCCTATAGTTTAAAACGAGGGAGAAATTCCTTTGTGATATAACTATGAATTTTATTATGAAACTGATTGAAAAATGTAGTAAACATGGAGTTTCTTGCTCGTTCTTCTCCATGGGTATCTACTCTTTAAAAACTAATATTAAGTTACAGTACATTTTATAGTAAAAAGTAATAATATTTCGATATGTCCCTCTAGTATATTTTTAAAGAAACGAAATTTATTGAATATAGATACTTACTTAAGTGAAATAAATGAGAAAAGCTCTACTACTTTCAAGTCAAAACGGGACTCTTATTCATGAGCAGCGTGCGCGTTCGGCGACTTGACACAGCCAACTTAGAGTTAACTGCGTAAGTAAGTCGTCATTTTCAAAAAATCCTCTTCTATAACTTTTAGACTCTTGAGTTCGTTCCAACGTCGTGCCAACTTAACGTTGGCAAATTTCTACAAAAAAAAAATATAATTTATCACTATTATTATGATTTTATGAAGAGGCCTGAAGTTAGTGTTCACCCGTTTTGTGTCTGTGTGTATGTATCATGGGTACACAATACATAACCTTATTGGCTTACATGAGTATTTTTTTGATAAAAGAAAGCCATAACAATGACGTGAGTTACTATAATAATGTTATATTGAGAATAAAAGATACAAAAGATATATTTTAAGAAATAGGAAGCCACCAAGAATTAAAGGTAGGGTTACATGTAGGGAAATTTGTAGGTTTCCTCTTAATTAATGTTTCGTAAAATCAAATATTATTATGGCTTTTGATATACCTATAATTATTTAATGAACGTGGAAGATTTTTGCATATTGTCAAATTTACTTGGAAGTTTATTTTCGTAATAACACATGAAAGAGGATAAAACACTGCTTATATTAACATTGACTTTGTTTTCTGATACGATACATGATTAGTTAAAGAGCGTACTACATTACAGTTTTATTGATAATAATGTTTGTCATGGTATGGCAAACGAGCAGATGGATTACCTGATGGTAAGCAAGCAATGAGCGTCGCCCATGGACACCCCAAAGAAGTTACGAGTTCTTTTCCGGCTTTTAATGGGGATAAAAGGATTGGGAAGGGATGGGTGAGGGGAGGAATTGGGCCTCCGGTAACCTCACTCACACGGCGAAACACAACGCTGTGATTTTTTACGCCGGTTCTCTGTGGGGCCGTGGTATTACTCCGGTCGAGCCGACCCATTCGTGCCGAAGCTTGGCTCTCTCACACTTAGCTTGGCTCTCCCACACTTTTTATGTTATAAGGCTGCAAAAGAACTAAAGTTTTACCTAACGGTAAGCAATCCGCGCCTTCGATGGACAACCGCAACCATAGAAGAGTTACGATATACTTTACGTTACGTTGCTGGCTTTCTGGAGATGAGGGTTTCAGAGATTTAGGAATTGGAGAGAGATACTTACATAAACTCAGCGCGGTGGTTGTTCCAAGGCCATGATAACGTCCGGCTTCACGGAAAACTGGCTCTAAATAATACTAGCGTTAAGATTCACTATGTCAGTGAGATTAGCAAACGCGCTAACCCCCCTTACCTTCCGATTCATCACATTCTCAGTCTCTATGAGGCTAGAAACACACTAGTAACATGGTGTTATAGGTGTCCATGAAAGACATCAATTGCTTACTGGCAGATCCGTCTCCTCATTTACTGCTTTATAACGAAGTGGTATCCAACAAAGCAGCTTCGCACGTCGCCCGTAATTATTGAATGGTGAAAAAAAATGTCTTCTACAATTTCTACGAGTATCCAGAAAATTATCATTCATATTCATCCTACACGATCAGTGAGCAAAACAAGTGCCAAAGGCATTTGTACAAGCTAGATGTGTTTTCTTGAATTGAGGGTTATTCGGTTTGTAAAATAGGGCAGTGGTGTAATTCCTTATATTTTGTATGAATTATAAAGTATAAAAGTCGTGGTGACCCGGAGATAAGGCGCCGCTTCTCATGCATGAGGGTGCGGGTTCAAAACCTGGCAAGTACCAATGTGACTTTTTTCGAGTTAAATGTACTTTCTATGACTGTCTAGACACCAATGACATACGGTGAAGGAAAACATCGTGATAAAACCTAGACTTATAATTTTTTGTTATAAGTTTGAAATCGCCAATTCCCCTTGAGCAAGTGTGGTGATTAATGCTCAAACCTTCTCCGTGTGAGAAGAGGCCCTTGCTCAGCAGTGGGCACTTATAGGCTGATGATGATAAAGTAGATCAATCCTTGCCAAGCTACTAAGTAAATAACTTAACAGATAGAGCCACGGAGATAATCTGCGATACAAAGGAGAACGTTTTTTCTTTTAATAAACCTTGCCCCATATTAGGATTTTCTCCTGTGTCGTGGGTGCGGTTACAAACATACAATTTCACATACACAATATGACACCCAGACCCGGAACAACAATTTGTGGATAACACAAAGAGTTGTTCCGTGCGGGAATCGAACCCGCGACACGTTGCACGGCAGCCAGTTGCCCAGCCACCGCACCAACCGTGCAGTCACTAGAACTAGGTGTCATAAAAATATAGATGCATTATTATAAATTAATTAATGTTATAAAAACTTTTATAGATAAGCTTAAGACTAAGCAAATCTAATTAAAGTAAAAATGTAGGTCGTATAGGAAATAAATGGTGATTAATTAAGACGTAGTTGAGTTAGCAATAAAAACGAGAATTATAAAAATTTCTTTAGTGTTTTATTTCAAATTCTGTTTTCCTCTTTGTTCAAAGAAATACCATCGATAAAGCTGCACAATAATTCTCAATTTCATTTGTAGGTACCTACAAAAAACTTCATAGCAACTCATCCCGCTAAAACTACATGCTTAGGAAAAAATATTTTGCGAAAATAACTCGGAACAAACACGACAATAGAAATACAATACATTTCTTCCGCCGTTTTCTGGAATAAGAATTCATAAGATAGGACGTATTAGGGCATATTCGGATTCTTTGGTGTCCCGTATAAAGAATATGAGTGTTCTAAGCCATTACCCTCGTAATATGTGTCTTGTATATCCTTATACGTCTTCCGGCCTTGAGATTACTACAGATTTTAGTGTGATTTGGAATAAATTAAAAGAGAAATTGGTGTTAGGGCAAAAATTTAGTAGTGAAATAAAGTTGACTTTCCGTAAAAATGTAAAATAAAAATACCTATGGAATTGCTTCATTTTAAATCATCAATTTAATATTTTTCTGGTAAGTGACGTTCTTGGAAAAAGTTATTAAGGTTTTTTTTTTTAAATATACCCAATATTTATTCAATGTTTGGTTATGTGTATTAAACAAATAAGTTGTAAGTAATTATGAATTAGCCCTCGTGGCAGTAAAGTGACACAATCGGCATGAAACATCAACCACCTTTAGTGTTTAAAAAAACACTACTAATGAACGCACGACCTATTTGTTTAGCTCGCTTCCATTCTAGAAATTATACATAACCAGAAAAATAAACCCAGAGATCATCCGAAATCTTTGGTTGATAAGGCGTTTTTGAACAATCAATTAATTAAATCTACTTATTACTAAAGGTCGATTAAAAAATCCAAACAATCTAATAACTTTATTTCTCTTATACTAACTGTTACTGAAGGCAACGTTATCACTCAAAGTCACGAGGTAAATTTAAGTTGGTGTGTTAATTCCATTCAAAAGTTACAGGTAATAGTTTAAGTTGAAGCAAGAATTTTGATCGAAACGCAGTTAAAAAGTTTTGAATTCTGTTCAGTTGAACTGGTGCGGTAAATTAACTTCTAATGCAAGCTGTTAAACTTCGAACGAATAGTTAACGGTAGTGGTTGTTACACGTAGTACTTGTAAAAACTTCGATCGGATTTTGAGATTATTATTAACTTTGTATTTGCTTGCAATAAGAAAATGAATTAATTCTTCGAATGGGCCGGCTCGACCGGCTTGAAACTACCAAAGCATTGTGTTTCGCCGTGTGAGTGAATCCTAATGAGGCCTAATCCTTTCCTCCGCCATCTAAACAGTCGTAAACGCACTCATAACTCCTCCGTTGTTTCGGGTGTCCATCGGCGGAGCTGTTTGCTTACCATTATAATCCGTCTGTTTGTTTGCCGTCATGACATATACAAAATATCTAGATCAAGCGTTTGGCGTTTTCACTATGCCTACTCAGGCAAGAAATGCCGAAACAAAGAAGAAGTCAGTGTGTTAAAACGTATTGGTATACCTGGCTGACTACAGTTCACTCATTCGCTTAAAGCAATGCTATGATGACTGCATTTAAGTACTTTATTTATTTTTAAACTTGATTTTTACATTTTTAAATATTTTTACAAAACAAAAAAGAAACACCTAAAAACATAAAAAACCAGTATCCCACCGGTTACGGGAGGGTTCCAATCAACCGATGGTCAGGGCTCCAGAGAAAGGAATTTCCGGACAATGCGCGCCGTGTCTAGAAGTACAGCTGTACGTAAGCCTGCATAGGTGTTTATCAAGGCTTTTAGCCATGAGACCATTGGCAGATACGACTATCGGTACAATGATTGCTGAGTCTACATCCCACATGTCGACAATCTCATGAGGTAAATCAATATATTTACTTGCTTTATCTTTTTCATGTGGGATTGTTATATCAATTATCATTGTGCGACGGCTTGATCGATCTATCATCGCAATATGACTGCATTATTATTAGCTGTTATGGTTTCGAAAATTAGGAATTTCGTAGTAGTTATCAATGCTCAAACTTTCGACATGTGAGAAGAAGCTTTTGCAGTACACCCATGTACATTATTTCATTTTCATTTCCTTCAAATAATTGACGCAGCTTCATGAGTTCACGACAGTCATAACTGGGTTAGTTAAACAGCTGATATTATGACGACCTTATTCGTAAACAATTTTACGAACTCCATAATAGATGATAAACAAGTCAAGTTCTTCGTTCTTGGAGCTACATGCAAATAGGTGGAGCGCAGAACTTATGCATACTTTAGTTTAAGACGCATCCTCCTTGCCAAACATGCAGAGATCTGGTAGCACTTAGTTACATGAAAAGTTGATGTAAATTGCTTGGGAACATGCTTAGAGCTACAACACGTGGCCTTTGATTTATTCAATGTAATGATAATTGGGTGAAAATCTTTTTTTTTTAAGTGATAGATCCATGGCCTCACAGTAAACCGGCGTAAAACAATCACAGCGTTGTGTTTCACCATATGAGTGAGGTTACCGGTAATCCCTCCCCAATCCCTAAATCTCCAAATCCCTAATCTCCAAAAGGTCGGTAACGCACTCGTAACTTCTATGTTGCGCCGCAGCCAGTTGCCCAGCCAGCCAAAAAATTTAGCTCTACTTTTCATAACATACAAAGTGTACATTTGCTACCTCGTCAAGGACCAAAGGTGTAAATATAAAACATCAAAGTTTATATTCATAATTAAAGATAAATTGAATGTGATTACCGAATTCGTATTGACTTAACGTATTTTTAAGTTAATACTTATCCCAGACAATACTGTAATATTTTAAAAGGTTTGAAATTCCCTTTTTGACTAAAATGTAAGCATCCAGTTTAATACCTAAGTTGTAAAAAGGGAACTTTCTACCGCAGTCGTCTCCTAAAATATTATAAGGTTTCAGATCAAATACTTAATTCAGCGTTTTTTATAAGTAAATAAACAAAAAAAAAACAATTTATTTATAAAAGTAATACATATCATTACGAGAAGATATATTTAAATATGCTGTAAGTGAAAAATGTAGGTTACGATTTCTTTAAGCCTTTACACAATAAAAATAATTCTTTCATTCGTTTTTATACTAAGAAAATTTCTGAGAGCCGCTATAAATTCATATTTATAGATATTACAGTCGTCGCTAACTACAAAATTTATAGATGTGGGTTTCGAATAAATAAAATTATTAAATAAATATTTTATTTTATCGTCCTTTCTATTTGGTTACATTTTTATACTTACGTATAATACTAAATAAAACGTAAGCTATAATAAAAATGAATTATTTAATTATTGAACGTATAATTTCGACTGCACGATTCGTGCGTTGGCTGGGCAACTAGCTACCGTGCAACGTGTCGCGGGTTCGATTCCCGAACGGAACAACTTTTTGTGTGATCCACAATTAATTGTTGTTCCGGGTCTCGGTGTGATGTGTATGTGAAATTGTATGTTTGTAATCGCACCCACGACACCAGGAGAAAACTTTAGTGTGGGGCAGTTTTTTTTAAATTAAAATCTTCTTTATCTACCGACTGAATGAATTTGTTAGTTTCATTTACTTAAGTGGACTAAAACTAAAATTGTTCAAGACTTAGTCTATCTTATTTGCCCTCTAATTTAAGTTGTAGACTACAGTACAAGACCTCTAAACAGAATCAGTATATTTCTTGAAGAAAACAGCTATAATAAAACCTCAAACATAATGACAACAGAGACTATTCGAAGCAAAAGTTTCTTCAAAATTTTAAACTTAACACTTAACATACTAAAATATATGTAGTACGTTCATAATGTAACATAAACGACTAAAACTCACCGCTCCAAAGTTTCTTGTAAGTGCGAAATTGTCAGGCAAACTTTTTAAGGGCCGTTACCCATTTCCGCAGTCAATTTCTTGCTGTAGAGGCGATTTTATGGTATGGTTTTTGTGTATTGTGACGCGCGGTACTGAGTTACCCTAATAATGCTTCTGGCTGATTATGATGGCATATAGGCTTTTATAGTACTTATTAATAGAAATTCTGTGTTTTGATAAGGGATTATAACTTTTTAAATTTCTAACTTTTTTTTGTATAATATATCGTGAGATTTCCAAAATATACGAAATGACGGCGACATCATTTTCGACTACGACACTCATGAATAAGAGTTCCATTATGAATAAATAAAAAGCGTTTCCACATTTCTTATTAAAAAAACCGCGCGTTGAACCGCGCAAACCGTACAAAATGCCGCGTAAATGGATTGCCAGTGTCACGTACGTAAGCAACAAAATTCACGAACATGTTATGAACATGAACACAAAGAAGTGTTAGTGCAACGCGAACTTTGTTCGAAATAACGTGGCACATCACTGTCATCTTTATGTCGTGTTGTTTTAGAGTTCGACTGTACCTACCGTAAGCATTTAATTTTGAATTCTCACAATAATTATTATAAACATACTAGCTACTCTCGCGCGTTTTCACCTGTTCCTACAGATCGTAGATCGTTCCTTCCTTGATAAATGGACTAACAAAGAAAAAAATAATTGTTCGATTTGACCCAGCAGTTCCGGAGATTAGCGCGTTCAAACAAACTAACTGTTCTTATTTATAATATTAGTATAGATTTTACATATTTAATCGATAAATAAATTCAATTAGATGTACTTATATTTGTTTTGACTAAGATTTCTTTTTTTTTTTAATTTTATAGACGTCTGCAACTGGGGTTACGAGTGCAAGCGCAGTGATGTACTTGGAGCAGAAGTAGAAACAGGGTGGTTCTCTCTCTCCCTCCCTCACTCGTTTTGTATCTTTCCAGGGCGGGAAAAGGCTTTGATGATTATCCCAACACAAAAAAAAATACCAAGGTTGTGTTACACAATGTCTGAACTGACGCTTTAGACTTGGCTTATTTTGAAAATAGAATTTAATTTAAATGAACTATATACCGAATGAACTTATTGGGTAAGATGGTAATAAAACAGCAACTTGTTCTTTTTTTAATATAGAGGCGCTAAGATTTTTTCTTGTGTCGAAGGTTACGTTTATGTGCTAACCTTGAAGTCTATTTTTATTCAAACTAGCAATTCGCGATACTTTTTTAACTTTTTTATATCTAGTGTGACTGTCTTGATAATCTATTTCATACCATCATAATTATCACCAATTATTTAGAAAGCATATTTTTAGTGGTTGTAGTATAAGAGAATTTAGAGTTCCCATCAACAGTAAAAGATATTCCAGGATTTAGATTAAATTAGATTTCTTTCAAATTTTTTAAATTCAATACACTTTCCTTTTGCGTTGTTAAGCAAACTATTGATTAATATACAGAGAGTCCGGTAAAGAATGGATAACCTTAAAATGCCTTTTAGTATATCCTTTGGCCATTCAGAAAAAACAACGAAAAGGAAAGTATCATAGGTAGTACCTAAATTATTATGTCTTGAAGTAAAAGAACTGGGGCTAGAGGTAATACAAAATGATCCTTTAACATTTACGTTCATTACATTACTGGATAACCACGATGATTAAACATTGCTTTAAAAATAAATTTTGCACGATTTGTCTATAATAAATTAATTTGCAAGTTTTTTATACAATATTTTTTTTTTTCGTATTTGTTGTATATTTTTTAAATGGTTATAAGATATACTTAGAGGTATTGCAAGGTTATCCATTCTTTACCGGACATCCTGTATAACTCTAATAAAACCCCATAGATAATATAATTCTTCATCAAAATAGAACAGTGAGGTTCAAATCCAGGTTTTGCTGTAAGCTAAAGCAATAACTCATAAGCCAGTGGCTCAGACTGTATCGCCTGTATCCTGTAAAACCTCTCATATTGCAATGTACGATCGTGTGAATTGTCGTTTAATATCCCGGACGCTAGAGAACCGGGATTTTGGGAAATCCGACGACTTAGAGAGTCTCAATTCCAAATTGGAAATTTAAAAATTTTATTTATTTTCGGTTTTAGGTTTCAGTAACTTTTTTCCATTTGAAAGCAATCTTATTTTTATCATCAAACTCATACCATTTTTGAAGGGTGAAACATGAGCACACGTGTTTTTTTATTTAAGATGGCGATTGATTTTATTTCTTTGATTAAGTAGCGCATAACGCTTATTTCAACTTGGTCGGTGTTAGACATAATTAAGAAAAAAATAAGACAATATTTGAAACCTCTAAAATTATGACAGAACTTTTAATCACAGCAGTTCCGATTTACACACTTAAAATGGTTAAGATAAAGCACAAAATCCATAAATTTTAAAAATGTAACATTTCTACTCACACAATCGTGAAGCCACAACAAATTAAATCTAAAGTGCGAACAGTTGCAGTCTTGCACGCGATGCTCGTCACGTTTCGTGTGTGCCGCAAAGTTGGTAACGTTATGACGTCACGTACGTAATTGTCGACGTACGACCGTGTTGTATGATACAAGCGCGATTGTCAGGACATTCTGCTGTGATTATACAAAAGTTGGTTGAGTTTAATTCGTGTAATAAAATTGGTTGTAAATGTTTTTTGGGGTATGAATATTATTTGTGGTTTGTTGTTCAGGTCTGAATGTGTGTAATCTGCCTATTGCTGTATTTAATATAATAATAATAATAATAATGTTTATTTGTGCTAAAAAGGTAGATTACAAAAAAAAATATCTTAAAATCCAGAAAAAGTACAGTGTATAACATCAACCTGAACTAGGAACAAACCTGTGTTTCAGTTAATGTTTCGTTTTCGTTCTTCTAATTTTCTTTTTGTTTTCTTTATATCCTTAAACATAATCTATAGTAATATTATGAAGAGGTAAAATTTGTATCTAGGGGGTAATCTTTAGAACCGGTGGTCGGATTGCCAAAATTTTTTCACTGTTAGATAGCTACCATGTTCCTCAGTGCTATAGGCTATAAAACATCACGCTATTATCAAATGGAGCTGAGCAGCGGGTGAAACATATTGATGTAAATGTACGCCGTAAACTGTCCGTATTAAATTTTTCTATGGTTAAATGATTTTGCGTCAGTGTTGTGTGAGGAAGTTTGGTGAATAAGCAACATTGTTGTTGTAAATAGTACTGAGAAGATCAGGATATACACTGTTCTTGTACGTTGTAGGTAAGAAGAATTTATAACAAATTGTCAACTTTTTCATTAACCATTGAAGATTGTGATTTCGTATCCTATAATAAGTTATAGGATTAAACTTTGCATTGTTTACAATAACAAAGTGTAGGCTATGCGTTTAGAATATTTTCAATAACTGCCTATTAAAACCATCATGAGCAAAGGCCTCTTCCCACACGGAGAAGTTTTGGAATTAAAAACGCATAGCACTTAAAATTAGAAATCTTTAGTTCAGGTTTCCGTACGATGCGTTCCCTTCACCGTATGTCTCAATAATCTGAAAAAGTACATATTATAATATCAGATTCCTAATGACCAAAAAACAGACGCCTTAAGCTCCGGCTCACCAGCACTCATTCTTTAGTATTATAAGAAACAAAAAATTCACTACAATAAATAGATGTACCATACTAAAATTTGATTACAACACCTAATACTTCAAAGTGATTGTACATAACATTTTATTGTTTCTTTTCTTACTATTCGTTAAACAATTTGAAAAGCATAAACTGCAATCAACAAGCCTTAATTTAACAATTACTGACTTTAATTCTTCGAAGCTTCGCTCTATAAAATCTTGGAATTACAGTTCTACAGATAATTCTGGAGATTTGTATGCAATGAGACTTTTGATGTAAGGCGCGGCTATAATGATCGATTAGCGATCGAGTGGTTGAGTTACATTTTTAATGTAATTCGCCATGAGTTACATTTTCTATAACGATTGTTGTTTTCAAGGATCGCCATTTTTGAACACGGTTTGTAGGAAAAGAACCATTATTTTGGACTTATTGGACTTAGATACACTTAAATGTTGTATAATTCAGAAAATACAGGCACATATTTAAACGAAAGATTATGGACACTCTACTGAACCCTTTGATATGTTATTACAAGTACGAGTATGAACACCAAATTTTATTCAAAATCGGATCAGTAGAGCGTCCTTGATCTGATGACTGGTCTTAAAACTTAATCAAAAGTATTTAAGAAATACTGCTTAATTTAATAGCAGTTCCAGTCTCGCTGGTAGTTTCAATTCTTGTTGGAAAACGTATTTTATATATATTTTTAGACTATCATAAAATATATTCATTTTTTTATAAAAACATTCTAAATGAATATATTAGCAGCATGCTGACAAATACCTGATAGGGTCACCAGCAAAGCTCAATAATGCAGCCCAGAACATAGCAGTGAAAGAAGTGGTGTGGTTTCCAGTCAGTAAGAGTCGGACACTACGTCTCGCCCTCGGCAGAAGAACGGACTAAATAATTTTCCCCCTCAAAAGAAAGTAATGGTTCATGATGATTAGATTATAGATTTATTTTGTCTCCGTTGCACCTAAATTCTATGTTTCGGAGTAGGACGAAATGAATCTTGCTGTAACGGTCTCACCGACTAAAACCGCCCAAGTGCCACAGATCCGAGGCTAAACAAATCTGCTTTACCTTAGCATTCAAACTGGTTTTTTTTGTATAAATATATTCACGTATTTTTTCCAATTCTGTATCTAACCTGGATATACTAAGCAGTACGTATGTACATGTAACATACAAAATAAATACAACTCCTTTTTATCCAGAAACGAATTCCAGACGACATCGAAATACTTTTTGGAAAGTAACTGGAATAAAATTCAACAAATCAAACCTAATTTGTAGGAATGAATATCGCTTAAATAAAATTAGCTTAAAGCGAGACCAATTCTTAAGGATTCTTCGGATTTATTACTAAAACTTCGTTTCGTTTCGTATTTTATTTACTTTTAAACTTCGGTTTATCGACGCCGTAACATTTTCTTTGGAAAGTCAATTTTGCTTGCTGTAATGTTGTTTTAAGATAAATTGGAGTCTTACATACATTTGGAGTCGGCTGGATTTGAATAGATTAATATTAAGTGATGACGTCGCGGGTTTTTTTTTTCACTGTGTCGTTAATAAATAAGTAGTCGCTTTTATTTTTGAAACATTTTGAAGAACTCAATGTTTTGTAAGCTTTTCCAAAAAATAAAGTACCATCGTGACCGTCATCCTATCGTCACCTGCTGAACCTCTCCCGTTTACCGAAACCGGCTGGTTGTAAACAAGCTAGATCCAGCCAGATACCTGGAACGAATTAGTCGTTATCGTAATTATCATGTCGACTAGTCTATAGAAACCCAAATCCATAAACTTCTCAATTTTGACCACATTAGTACTGCATCAACGAGTGACTGTTCTCGGACGTACTTCCCTAGTGCATTATAATAGCCGGCTACATAACATTAAAATTTAAATTGTTCAGCAGACCCCCCCTCGTACGCTTTTCAAAAGTCCAGCATCCTGAGGTCCCGTGTAAAGAAAAGAACAAATATTATAATTATTTGACTGACCAACATAATGACCTATAGCATTATATGCACTAGAAAATTGGCTTCTGTTCTGTAGTTACATACATAAATATTATAACAACACTACTACAAATATATTTTTTATCCCAAACCCCGCAAGGTCTAAATTAGAGCACAGCAATCCATTTCGCTAACCTACACACAGATTAATTGATGACGACACAGACGGACGTAGACATCTAGAACTAGATTACGGAAGGAGGTGCGATTCAGAGACATGTACGCGTCATATTAAGGCGCCATGTGCAAATTATGTTCAATGACTTGGTTTGGCCAGGTCATGGTAAACTTGATTTACTTAGAAATGTATATATATGACGTCCGATGAATCCAATATATCAGAAAAGCTGATTTTTGTAGTATTCACTAGTACATATATCGCCTATTGTTTTGTAACGGCCGTTCCCAATATTCAATCTATCTCTGGTTTTGCCTTACTAAAGATGGAAACAGTTATCTATCTTGGAATTTTTAGTCCCTATAAATCTATCGACGATATGAAATCCTATCTCTGGAGGCTATCTATCGTTGGGAGGACGGATAGGTTACTAGGGATAGACATTTGAATAGCAATGGCATTTGCCGTAAACCATACCAGTAATTACAATGACCCACTTAACAATTTGAACCCGAACTGGTTCCAATAAGTTTAGAACTACAATTTTAGACGTAATGAGTTTACTTAACTATTTTTTTATTTTATTTTTTCATAGTTCGGCAAACGAGCAGCCGGATTACCGGACGGTAAGCAATCAGCGCCACCCATAGACACCCGCAACGGAGGAGTTACGTGTGTGTTGCCGACCTTTTAGGGATTAGGGATTTGGAGATTTAGGGATTGAGGAGGGATTGGGGAAAGGGAAGGATTGGGCCTCCGGTAACCTCACTCACACGACGAAATACAACGCTGTGGTTGTTTCACGCTGGTTTTCTGTGAGGCCGTGGTATCACTCCGGTCGAGCCGACCCATTCGTGCCGAAGCATGGCTCTCCCACACTTAAACTAACTAACTAATCTAACCTAACTCTATTATGGGTATGCAATCATTACCTTTTCTTATAAGGAATGATCAACGAAATGACTTTTCCCGCCCTGGGTAGGGTGAGAGGAAGTTTGAGCTTTGGGAGTTGAATGAATTGGAGAAATTGTGCCTTGGCTAACATGCGAGCTGGCCCATTCGTAAAACAACTACAACCTCGTTCCACAGTTTCCACATTTTACCTATTTTATTAACATTTTCAGTATCAAGTATGACGTCTTAATGTAAAACAAGCACAATACCAACAATATTAAACTCAATAAAACAATTATCAGAAAAAGGCAAACGCTCTGCTGCATGTAGTTTGAACCATATGGACCCTTATTTGAAATTGAAAATCTTATAATTGACACATGGAATACGAAGACTGACTTTGTTGGCTTTTAAAACTGTATTATTTTTTTGTCCTATATAATATTGCATTCCACAAAAGGACATTTTTTTATTGAAATTATGTTTCAATAAAAACCTTTACTTTTATCAAAGGAAGAAATCAAAAGCTTTCTACTTATTTAATGGGACAAATGTGAGAGTTTATATAGCATATTTTTAGTATTTTTAAAGTATGTATCAAAATTCTATTTAATGGAAATGTATTGAGTTTGATATACCTAGTAGAAATCAAATACATAATTCTTTGTTACCTCATAGTCGCTTTTATAAACTTGCACTAACAAAATTTATACACGCAAAAAAGTGAGTAAGTGAAAGTGTGGGAGAGCCATGGGTCGGCTTGACCGGAGTAAGACCACGGTCTCACAGAAAACCGACGCGGAACAACCACAGCGTTGTGTTTCGTTGTGTGAGTGAGGTTACCGGAGGCCTAATCCTTTCCATCCCCTATCCGTCCAAAATCCTTTAATATCAAATCCTCAAAAGGCCAGCAACGCACTTTTAACTCCTTCGGTTTTGCGAGTGTCAATGAGCGGCGCCCAAGTGCTTACCATCAAGAATTCCATCTACCGTTTGCAGCCCTATCTCACATAAAAAAACTTACAACTTCTATTTTAAGACCTTACACTTAGGGACATTTTACAAAACCCATGAAACACTCTATACGTCCTTATGTCAGTAAAATACCACTTGAAAGTGGTTATTCATTCAAATGACGCTGAATCAGATAGACGTCTGAGGAAGTAACAATAGTTTCATTCGAAACGATATAATTTGGAATTCTACCTATTATTGCTATAGCTGAACTGACAGACACACAGCTATCTGTAATAAATGTGCCGTGGAGTTACTAAAGGAATACAGAGGTAGATTTTTAGCACCTAGTTTTTGCCAAGGACTTTGTACACATAGTCAAAATCTTCTTGTTGAATGTTTCAGTATGGGAGAGCTATAGCTATAGCTAGCTTAGAGTATGAATGATTAGGCTCGACCAGAGAGATAAAATACCACAGCCTCACGAAATATCAAGACGTGAAGCAACGCTTGATTTTACCAAATGTTGTACCAAGCCTTTTTGTAATAAAAAAGAAGGTTTGATTAATTTTTACAATATTACGTTGATATAATTTGAAGTTTTAAGTGTGAATTTGAGTAACTTAACCAATTTCTCTGACCTATTTCAGAACGTAAATACGACATATTATGAAAAGCATTCTTGTTTTATTAAATTTCTTTACTACATCCTAGCCACTGTAGTCGCCAACAAAATGTACTATTCCCGGGACAAATTGACAGCGGAAGTCTCGAGCCGGGACAGCCTTCCCCGGCGGCTGATTATTGCATTTCAATATTCAATAGATGCAGTACGAACCTACAAGTTTCCAATTAGAAATTAGTTCTGGATAGTACAGTCAGTATTAGATTTAGGATGTAGACTCAATTTGTTGAGGTTTTGGGTTAAAAAATATATCATTGTATGCATCTTAAACTACACTCCAGTTGTAATAAAAACTTTAATAATGACGAGATAAGTAAATGAATTATTTATTGTTCAAAGCAAAAATATTAAATATACTTTCGAAGTTGTAAAGATTTGGTGGAATGTCAAAAAGGAAAATTTATTTATTTTTCCACACTACACTTATAATACATTTACACAATATAAATATATTAATTACCTTCAAAGAGTTGTATAAACTATTTTAGTGAATTTTTTATTTTCGAAGCAAGCTGACGCATCGCCAGATGATAACTAATCCGTGCTGCTTCTGTACACCTGCAAGACCAAAGAAATCAGGATTGCGTTCCTTTCCTTTTGGATAATAAAAGCGATAAATTGTGCAATAATTTGAGAATCAGGCAATTGGACGTTTGGGGATTTACCACACCCTTATCAACAATTATATAAACAACACACAATGAATCGTTGTTTGACGCCATTATTTGTTATGCAATTTTCCGGTCTATCCAACCCCTTAGTAACGAAGCATGGCTCCCAAGCAGCCTCCTAGCATGGTATTACGACTAATATTCTTATGTTTTGATGTGGGGGCGAGAATAGGTAAAACCCCGTTCCTTCTTCTGTTCCAGGCACGCGCAATCTAGCTGAATTTAATAACATGTTTGTGGAGTTGAGGAGTTTATTCTTATAAAAAATATTTTAAAAAGTAGAGTGGAAAATCGGGGACTAGCAACGCTTTTGACGTTATGTATGGCGGATCGCTAACAAAACAAATGACTGACACCGAAATACGGTTGAACACCCGTTCAAAGCAGGGGCGGACCGCTAGTAGCAGTTGAATATGTACCAGTATTTTAGGTGTTAATATTTTGTTCTAGAGCTTATCGGCGAATATTAGCTTTTCACTAAAATATTAGTGCTAAACTGGTATAAACTGGATTAATTATTTTCTTATTTCGATTTAAAATTACGAGTTTGATTGGGTTTTGTTCAAATAGTTAAGATAATATTTTTACCGATCTCTGTTATAGCTATGATTTAAAAAATATTTTTTTATTATTTATTTTGTGATCTTTACGAATTGTAAGTGCGTTTATAAAAAGAAAACAAAGCATTTCTTTTTCCAGGGTAAGACGAAAGGGAGTGTCTGAGTCTTACTGACTAAAAACCACCCCGTTTCATCTGCTACTCCAACTTTATTGCACCCGAAATAATATAGCTATTTCGGGTGATCATCCAGCTCCATCTGCAGTGGTCTGATGGCTTACACAGTATACGTGGAATTATAATTTATGGATCACTCGTAGAAATGTTCAGTGAAAACGAACATGATTACAGAAGTCACACAAAAGATGGTTGCTCAACAACAGCGTACAGGCGCCGCATATGGTCACAGTGAAAATCAAGCAATGACATTAAGTATGGGTAGGCGATATCTTCTATCTGGTTTTAACTTATCCTAATCAGATGAGTACAATTTTCTTTTGCATCGTTACGGAGTCGAGCGCGTTTATACACAAACAATCACCAACAATTTGTAAATCACACAAAAATTTGCCCAGCCACCGCGCCAACCGCGCAGCGCAGGAACATTCCGGGCATCGGTGATCGGACGATAATTTCCGGCCACCGTAAGCGCTGGTCCTCTGCAGACGGCGAGTAAGGGTAGCTCACTGTCCGACCAGAACCAGACCCAAGCGTACGGCGGGTAGCGCTCCGCGTGCTTTAAAGAGCAATTAGGTCACCATGCCAGACACGGTCCAGGGCAAGCGCAATACGGTACCGAAGGTTCGGCCTGGAGTAAAAGAAGGTACGGTGTGATTTTTAGTCAGTAACGGTCTGACACTCCCATTATTATGGCCGAGAAAATTATTTATGATTTTTCTCCTATAATTGTGCAATTATGTATAAAATAATATAATGACATTCAAATACAAAATAATTTTTTACCTAACCCTAAGAGAACTTGAAAATATCCTCAACAGTTGTCGATAGTTGCATGTGACGTTATTCCATACACTTTTCTTGTCACCGCTCGCCCGTCAAACACACGACTTTGTCGCTCGTAGTCCTTAAAGGCAATCCAGGGATACTTAATCGAGTATGTCATGTGCACAGTTTAGTAACAGCTATCGTATAATGTTGATAAGTTTAATAATAAACCTCGTTTTAATTAAAATGTTTACGAACCCTTATTTAGAAATTATAGTTCTGAAATAGGTCTAGATAGTTTTCAATGGATATAGAAAAAAAATCGTGTCTCACTTATATTTTTTAATGGTGAGTAAAATGTTGTGTCTGAAAAATGCAATATGTAAACAGGTTTATTTAACGTCACCTGTTTTTAAAACTAAAATTAAAAATAAATTCACCTACATCATAATATTATCAGAAACGTAAAAATGCAAACTGAGCAAAACTTCCAGCATCAACTCCGTTCTTAAAATAATAAACTGAAAAATTAAGTGAACGAATGGAATGAATACAAATGAATAAATGAATGAATGGAACTGAAAAAAAAACAATGGAAAATTTAAAGAATGCCGAGAACACACCACCTGGTTGGCGTAAATCAATCTTGATGCACTTCAAAAACAAGACTGAGGCTTTACACTTGGCTTTTAGAAACTAGAAGTGCCTATTTTAAATTTAAATATATAACTATTTTGATGAAAGGTCCGATGTTTCACAATTTTGTAAAAAGGATTTTATTGCTTAAATACGTCCCAAGCAGTGTAAAATTTATGGGATAAAAAGGAATACCTGGTTCTTTTTTTAAATTAGAAGTAATAACAATTCTTGACTTCGAGCTTGACGGAAATGATAATGACGACGACTTGCATCAACGTTGAAGGTGTTTTTCACCTTTCACCGTGTGGCTTCAGGCACAATACGCCCCTACCCTGACTTCTCGTTCCCATCACCAAATCTCGCTTGCAACCACTCAGGTGTGTTCATGGCTGGCGCTGTTTGTTCTTAATATGTTCACCAATATTTTTATATAACAGTTCTTTACCAGCAATACCTTAATTTTTTCTTAAGTTTTCCCAAATAAGTACTACCACTACAAAAGTAAAAAAAAAGAAAAAAAACCTAATTACATCTTACAAAACATCGTATAAGTCAGTAGTAAAAATAAAAGAGAAAACAGGCAACACTACATTAAAGCGCCTACCTTATAAATAACTAGATGCTATGTTTTTTTTTCGTTAGGGAAAAGTTCTTTGCCCTTGACAACATACATCTGACACGAGTAAGCACTTAAGGCCTGATGCAGCTGGGAGAGTGTTGTGTATCTTCCTACCCTTTGTTACTGGCCATTTATTTTACTGTCTTATTCGTTTTAAAAGTATTTTCTTTATACGTTGAAAGGAAGGCGGGAAGTTGTGTCTTATAAGTTATTTTTATTTTTATGAGCCTGTTTTTGGGGTTTTGTGTGAGTGTGTACGGTTTAATGCGATTAATATTATTTGGGTGTTTTATTTTTGCTGTCTCATGGTGGTACTAACAAAATGTGGTGCTTATATCAAAATTTTTGTCGTTAAGGGCGCTTTTTTTGTAATGAGATGCCAGTGTTCTCATCGGTGTCTTCTAACCTATGATTACAATGAGATGATGAAATTATATAAAAAATCCTAAATAGTTACGTGTAACACGTGTCATGAAAAACGATTAATAATAACTCCGCCATTTTTTCTTAAAGTTACTTCAAAACTACTACCAAAATTAAAAAGTAGACAATTCAAGAAAATTAAATAATCTCGCATTTTTTTCTTTCTGCGATAATCTAATAACAAAGATGAAATAGAAAAAAACGTTTTTTTATCGAAAGTTGTGTAGTTTAGAGGAACTTCCAGCAAGTTTGAATATCATTCAACCCATCTATCCAGTTGTTCGTCACAGACTGTCCAACCAGCAGATTAATGAGTGAACGGAATAGACAGACGGACTCTGAAAAATAGCTTTTGAAAACGTAAAAGCGAAAGACAGCGGAGGAAATACCTTTTAAGGTCGTAATTAAGTGGGGGATTATTTTTACGTAATTTAGATGGGGAATGAGGCTTTTTAGGTATGGTATTTTAAAAGGCATAATACGTAAGTAGGTAGTTGATTGTTTTAAACAGATCGTGAGTTTTTTACATTCAGTTATCGCGGTTTGATTGTATTGTTTTATTTGTTTATATTTTCTTCACAGAATATACATATTGAACACAGTCAACCATAGGGTGGTGCAGAAAAAAGTAAGTGGTAGGTGCAAGGCCAGGCACAGTCTCTAGAAAAAAAAACACTTGACGAATATACTTTGTCACCTAATTCATGCATAATATTACAGCAAAATATATGTACTACACCTATACATACAATACAACTACAATAAATATATGAAAAATAGTCTAAAAGAAGCATTTGCTCTACTGTGGAACATTAATAGATTGAAGATGATAATAATATTGATGTAGAATGTTCTTAGTAAAATAAACTTAGCATTGACCATTTTTAGTTTCTACAGCACCATTATATTAGTCTTGTTTATTACAATTCATCTAGAAAAGGTTACGTAAGGTGTCGTTGAACAGCGATAGAATTTAAGTGTAAAAGTGAAACATAACAGGGTGAGCGTAATACAGCAATAATTCAAAACATGAGCTCGACACGTGTGCATGACATTATGCATATTGTCGGCGCGTCTCTTGTCTGCAGGTTTCATTAAAATTCTCTTAAACAACAAAATACTGCTTATTTTAAGGTATTTGTGGTGTATATTATTTTTATCGTGAATCTACATTAAAGTTATCAAAATATAATGTTAAGATGTTGCACCTCGCGCCATTTATGAGTCTAGAAGTGAAACCTGTATATTGTCTATGTATGAACGTCTTGAAAAAATTAGTCTTATTTGAAAACTGTCAACCGAAATGTTGTTTATTAATAAGCCGTTGACACGCTTGTGGCTTCTCTGGTTTTAAAGGTCTCCATAGGCAATGGTGTTGGCTTTTCATTAGGAGCTCTGATCTATATCCTTGTTTACCTCATATTCTATACTAGCTACCGTCGCGCGGTTTCACCCGCTGCTCGACTCCTATTGGTCATAGGGTGATGTTTTACAGTTGAGTGCTATAGCACTCAAGAACATTGTAGCTATCTATTAGCGAAAGTATATTGGAAATCCGACCAGCCAAACATTACTCCCCACATACAAACTTAAAAAACTTACTTTCAATAATGTTAGTATGGATAAAAAAATCTTACACCCGATGATCAGCCTTGTCCCAAATTTCCCAACTATTGTATTTTGTCGTTTATCCGTACCGTTAATTATTGTTATGAAAATATCTAGACATTGATGGGATTTGACATTTAACAAAAATGAGACGAAAAGAGAAAGCTATGAAAATCTTCAGGAAAGAAACGTTTTGTTTTAACAAAGTTATTTGTATTGGGTGACGGATTGTTCCCACCTTCCTCAATCGCCAACTTTTCAATTCTTAAATTCATAGTGACACCTCAAACGGTTGGCAGTCCACGTCCACGGTGGCCAGTCCACGTCCGCTATTGTCGACACCGATTGTATACCGCCAGGTGATCCATTTACCCTAAAAAAGAATACAACCTAACCTACCTGGGTACAATAAAACCAATTTTTCTTCGTAGCTAATTATAATAAAAGTGTAAAACCCTCGCTTAACCTCAACTAAATAAGTTTTAATTTTGAAAGTTTGTAAGAAAATTAAACGTTCAGTCTAGGAAGAATTTACAAATTAAGTAGCTGCAAAGAATACTTAGAAACTTAGTGAAGATGACATTGAAAATGAGTTTTATGTTTAATTTACGTTAAGTGCGAACCGTGCTACAGCTTTTCAAAATGAAATAGTTTTAATGGTAATTTCTTATTTTTTCATTTAATTTTGTTGATAAGATAATTTGACTATCTTCTATATACATATGGTTAATCAAGCTTGAATGCAAGCTTCTTTATGTAAATTATATAGTTTTAAAGTTTTCGAAGATTATTTCGATACCATTAACGAAAATAATATTGATGTGGTGTTGAAAAAATATATTAAAAAACTACGGTGAAGGTAAATACTGTGACAAAATTTGGACTTATAAATTCGAATTATAAGCTTAATATAAATAGGCTATCCGCCTTGAACAAGCATGTTAATGCTTATTACTTCTTCGTATAAGATATTACGGTCCAGTAGTACTCCAAATTATTAACTTAAAAATTATATAAAAACAACAGCCACTAGCCACATAAATCTACTTGAAGTCTGGGAGAGCCAAGCTTCGGCACGAACGGGTCGGCTCGACCGGAGTGATACCACGGCCTCACAGAATACTGCAGTGAAATAACCCACAGTGTTGTGTTTCGCCGTGTGAGTGAGGTTACCAGAGGCCCAATCCCTCCCCTTCCCCTGTCCCTTCCCAATCCTTATATGTGCAACCCCTATCCCCAGAAGGCCGGCAACGCATTCGTAACTCCTTTGGTGTTGCGGGTGTCCATCGGCGGCGCCGATTGCTTACCATCAGGTAATCCGTCTATTCGTTTGCCGACTTATACCGTAAAAAAATAGGCTTAAATTTAAAATCCGAAGTCAAATTTAAAAAACCAAAATAAAAAAAAAAAACAATATATTAATACCTAAAATTTTTTTCACAAGTAAAACAATCACTTGAAAACTGTATGACGATCAGTATTATTAGAATCGTTCTCTTGTTTTCCAGCCAATAACATAAAAAATAGGCCCAACGTGTGTTTTATGAAATTGGTTTCTAACATTTTGAGTCAGCAGGTCGTAAAACTAAGGTTTATGATCCACACATTTTATCGTTGATTTATAATATAACTGTGTATAGGAATGTGTGTTTGTGTTTCAAAAGATATTATTTGTATGTATGTAAGTCACATGAGTGACACACTTTGAAACAAATAAATATTTAAAGCACACAATTGTATTTTATTAATGATACGACATAATCACGTGAATAAACTGAGAAAACGTTTGAACAGGATTTTTATTCTAGGGCAGGATCAGTTAGTATTTTTATATAAAGTTTTCTTTTTGTAATCTTTATTGTTGAAACTATATGCAAATAATTATTATCGTAGCGTATTGTTTTATAGCACTCAAAAACATTGTGTCAGTTAAATAATTTTGCCAATCTGACCAGCGGTTCCAAAGATTACCCCCTTCATACAACCTTACAAACTTACAAATTTTACCTCTTTATAATATTAGTATAGACTAGCTTTGGCAAACCTGCAGCTTTATCCGTGTCAATAGTCTGTATTATTTTCATTACCTAATTAGCACATTGTATAAGTATGTAAATTGGTAACCAAAACAAAATTTACTTTCGAATTTATATGTTGGGATAAATAAGTAAAATTTTATTTCTCCTTAAAGTTTTTCTTTTTTCAGTTTATAACATATATTTGAACCCTTTTCCTTATAAAACTATCTGAGCCTATTTTTGGGAACTTAATTTAGAGGACCCAAACTATCTACTTAATGAAATTGATTACCTATGTTAGCTGCTTTAGTGCTTAGTGTTAGATTTATCGAACTGATTTCATTCAATGGCCCATTAGGGTTTTTAACAAACTTAGCTATGTAAGTTGTGTTTTGTAAAACTATTTTTTTTATGGAATAGGTCGGCAAACGAGCAGACGGATTACCTGATGGTATGTAATCAGCGCCGCCCATGGACGCATGCAACGGAGGAGTAACGAGTGCGTTGCCGACCTTTTAGTGATTAGGGTTTTGAAGATTTAGGGATTGGGAGGGATCGGGGGAGGGGAAGGATTGGGCCTTCGGTAACCTCACTAACACGGCGAAACACAACGCTGTGGTTATTTATTATGTTTTCGGCTTACTCACGTAATAATTTGACGAGATACTCGACTAGTTTCAAGCCATGCTAGAGGCCCATATTCATGAGCAGCATTCCGCGACACGCGACTCGGCGACCGTCGCGCTGCTACTGGCTACTCGAGTCTGCGCGCCCAACGCGCCCTCTGCCGTGATTCACGCGCACTTTCTTCTAGCCGTGGTGTCGGCAGCGACGGCGCGCGCGACACTGTTGGCACGCTAGACTCGCCCGCCTGCAGCTGCGTTGGTGTTGGGTTCGAATCCCGGGTCGACGCAAAATCAGTGTTACATACCGCGCTAACTGTGTCACACTCCAGACCCGCAACAGTGCAGTCCGATGCAGATTTCAGACTCGGCTTCCAGGCAGGTGGTAATGCCCAGCCACCGTCTCTGTTGAAGTTCGGACGCCGGCTTATTTCGATGGCCTCACGTACTTTCCGCGGTACGAAGTATTTTTCCCTCGCTAGTACTGAGACCTTGTCGAAACGGAGGAAGTGAGCCGTGCCCGTACTACAAGCATGCTCAGCTACCGCCGATGTATGGGTGTCTCGGTTTTTCACACTGCGTATGTGTTCTTTTAGTCTGGTTGTGATGTTGCGGCGAGTTTCCCCGATGTAACTCGAGCCACAGTCGCACGGTATCATGTATACTCCGGGAACCGCCAGCGGATCCTTGTCCTTAGGCGAGCGCAGAAGATGTCGTAACTGACCGGGTGGGCGGAAGATCGTCCTGATGCTGTATCTCCGGCGTAACAGGTGTCCGATGGTGTCGGTTACTCCTTTCACATAGGGTAAAAATGCTGGAGTCCGTTCCGCAACTGCCGGCCGTCTTCTTTTACTTGATGAGCTCGCCATTCGAGTACACTGACGCCAGTTGTACCCACCTGTTACGCCGGAGATATAGCATCAGGACGATCTTCCGCCCACCCGGTCAGTTACGACATCTTCTGCGCTCGCCTAAGGACAAGGATCCGCTGGCGGTTCCCGGAGTATACATGATACCGTGCGACTGTGGCTCGAGTTACATCGGGGAAACTCGCCGCAACATCACAACCAGACTAAAAGAACACATACGCAGTGTGAAAAACCGAGACACCCATACATCGGCGGTAGCTGAGCATGCTTGTAGTACGGGCACGGCTCACTTCCTCCGTTTCGACAAGGTCTCAGTACTAGCGAGGGAAAAATACTTCGTACCGCGGAAAGTACGTGAGGCCATCGAAATAAGCCGGCGTCCGAACTTCAACAGAGACGGTGGCTGGGCATTACCACCTGCCTGGAAGCCGAGTCTGAAATCTGCATCGGACTGCACTGTTGCGGGTCTGGAGTGTGACACAGTTAGCGCGGTATGTAACACTGATTTTGCGTCGACCCGGGATTCGAACCCAACACCAACGCAGCTGCAGGCGGGCGAGTCTAGCGTGCCAACAGTGTGGCGCGCGCCGTCGCTGCCGACACCACGGCTAGAAGAAAGTGCGCGTGAATCACGGCAGAGGGCGCGTTGGGCGCGCAGACTCGAGTAGCCAGTAGCAGCGCGACGGTCGCCGAGTCGCGTGTCGCGGAATGCTGCTCATGAATATGGGCCTCTAGCATGGCTTGAAACTAGTCGAGTATCTCGTCAAATTATTACGTGAGTAAGCCGAAAACATAATAAATAATTTAGAATGTCTCACGAAAGTTATAATAAAAACGCTGTGGTTGTTTCACGTCGGTATTCTGTGAGGCCGTGGTATCACTCCGGTCGAGCCGACCCATTCGTGCCGAAGCTTGGCTCTCCCACACTTATTACTATATATTAAGGATCACAAGATATTTTCTTATTCTTTGAAACCTATACATAAATGAAAAAAAAGTGTGGTAGAGCTATGCTTCAACACGAATGGTCGGCTCAACCGGAGTAATACCAAGGTGTAACAGAAAACCAGCATGAAACAACCACAATATTGTGTTTCGCTGTGTGACTAAGACTACCGGAGGCCTATACCTTCCCCTCCCCCAATTGCTAACCAATTCCTAAATGTCCGAAACTTTAATCCCTTCAAAGCCGGCAACGCACTCATAACTCCTCTTGGGTTGCGGACGACCATAAGCGGCGTATTACGTACCTCAAATGAGTCACCGCTCAAACATAATAATATAAAAACATTATAACTGAAGAAAATGAAAAATATTATATTACTAAAAATATACATTACTAACGATATAAATGTTTATTAAAAAAATCACAGAATATTCTTAAACAAAAATTTGATACATAAAAACAATAGTACAATATAAAAGCTTGAATATACCATAGAAATATAAAGGTAGTATAGTATATGTTACGATTTTCAAAAACGTTTGTTTCTTTCGTGCGTACAATGTGTCGGTTAGTCCATCCTTTATTATGTGCTTTCTTAAGCCAACGCACCATGTTAAAATATATTCGGTCCAGTCTATATTCGTTACATCGAAATTAAAGATCTTTTTATCATCTTCAGAAAGCTTGTCATATAGCGATGCCGTATTTTGATCCTCAAACTTCCATCCATGTGTGAGGAAATAAGCCAAGACATCACACATTTTTATCAGTTTTTGAGCTAATTTGGCATATCTGAAATGTAATCAACATTCACATATTTATTTTAATAACTCTAAAATTACATTTTTAAATATTAATAAAAAAAAACAATAATATTATATTTAAAAATATAAAAATAGGAGCCAGCCGGTAGCGGGAGCAAGGTCCAAGCCACCAGTGGTTAGGGCTCTAGAGACAGAAATCTCCTCACAATACGTGCCGTTTCAAGGAGGACTGTCTTCTGTATGAGACCCTTGATCCATCCGCCTAACGTCAGCCTCTTACGGTGGTAATCAACATTATTATTATTATGACCAATTTCACCATAGGTCATATTCATATGAGTACATTATAAACTTATATGATACGTTCTGCATTCAGAAATCGTTATTTTTCCTGACAGAATAAATTGTAAAAAAATATTTTTCCCGCACTACATCATTCAGTCCAATCAAATCAACCAAAAATAATCTGATATTTTCTCTTATATCAGTCAAAAAAGTTTCCAATAACTTTACCTTCTTTTGTGTCCAAAAAGGGTGACAACTACATCTATAATATACGCAGGTATCAAATGCAGGAGCCAGGCGTAGAGCCGAAACAATAGACGGTTGTAGGTGCACCAAACAAATCCGTACCCTATTGCTTTTGGCGTTGCATAATATCTTGCATCAGTACTCATTACATCGTCAAGCATATCTGGAATAAAATAAATTAAAATTTATATTCAAAAACACGCTTTAATCAAAAACGAGGGTAATATCGTTTTCAAGAGAAATAAACGTATCAAATATTTTTTGTTTAGGAAGTTCCATTATTGGTACCTTCTAGATAAAAACTATTTACATCATATAATGATAGGTGCCTCCTTCAAAGCAAGCTAAGATTGTCCAAAAAGGCTTGGTCACCCTTTTGTATTAATATCAAATTGTAGACAGCCCAAGGTCCAGACACCTTCTATCAAGTATTAAAAATAAAGGTAAGTACCTACATTGTTGTACACTAATCTTTTTTTAATAGATGTTAAACTAAATAAAAGTTATCTACCACGTACTGCTCAATACTTTCTACAGCCTCACAGAAAACCTGCATGAAACAATCACTGCTTTGTGTAAGATTATCGAATGCTCAATACTTCCCCTCTGCATTCCTTTCTAATCCCTAAATATTCAGGACCTTACACCCCAAAAAGCCGGCACCGCAATCGTTACTTCTCTGGTGTTGTGGATATACACGGGCGGTGCCGATTGCTTATAATCAAGTTCTCTGGCACATAAAAGAAAAACTTTCTCACGCCAGTATAATGCGTTTCTAGAAGACGAAGTGACTGTATAAATCTTTATTTCATTTTCTTCTGGCACTGATGTTTTAGTCTTAGCTGTCTCCCATGCAGCTACAAGTATGGCGTTGTTCACATAGTCCACAGGTACCAACTCCATTATGTTATCTTCTTTAACGTATGTAGCATGCAATGCGCCTAATCCCACCGAAAGAAGAAGCTGAAAATTTGTCGACAATTTTTGTTTAAAGCATAAAAAATACCTACACATTTTCATATAAAACACCATGTATTTAATTGTTCGAAGATATTGCGACGAAACTACTACCATAATTATAAGAATTAAACCCCAAGCCATTTTAAACTAATCACTAAACTTGAAGCTTAACTTAAAATATTAGTAAAAATCAAACACTTTCTTTCAAAAATGACATCGTCTTTTTTAATTACGCAACTCTTTAAATTGGAAACTAAAAATGAATTCAAAACATGTAATTTCAGAATTACAACTTAAACATTTAACACTTACTCCGGTGGCGCCGTATATACAGGATATGTCTAACCAGCCTGGAGTTGGTTCTCTTATTGAAGTTACAACTGTAATAGAAACATAGAATTCATTCTTTTATTATAAATAAATTATTAAAATGTTATATTAATTTGAATTTTATTAATATTCTTAATTTTAAGGGTGAGATATATTTTAACAAAGTTTTGTTAAGTCGACCAGAGAACTAACACTTTCGTTGTGTTCCATCCTAAAAGGGAGGTAACCAAAAGCCCAAACCTCCCCCCAGTCGTTAAAATCCCAAACCCTGTAAAAGCTCGTTTTGGTCAGTAGGACTCTGACTTTCCCTTTTGCCTCACCCAGGGCGAGAGAATCGTTTGATGATTTTGCCATTACAAAAAGAGAGTTTCTTAGTCTCACGCCGATGACAAAAATAGTCATAATACAATAGTAGTGATGAAAATAGTAATAAGAAACTATAAAAAACACTCACCTATTGCCGGTCTAACCACACAGATAGGGAGACCTTTTCCCATAGTTTCAACCAAACTTTCAGCGACTGCTTTAGTATAAGTATAGGTATTAGGCCAATTTTTAATTAGACTGGAAAATTAAAGGTTCCTTTAAAATCATGTTTTGTTTCTTAGTTAGACAATAGTTAGTCGTAGATGGCAATAATCTAAAAGCCTAATAATGTCTACCACTACCAGATTAGTAGGCTGGAAGCAATCTGGATCCAGAGACTCTGCAAGATCTATTAGGTTACATAGAGCAGGCGATGGAACGGGGGTTATATTTATGTTATACAATGTGTTGTGTTAGGTTTAACGAGGAATATACATATCAACTGAAGGAGCCGATTTTGGTGCTCAATTACAATAACTTTTTCCATAGGACCAATATCCAAATCTCAAAAATAAAACGTCCCTATACAAATCGCAACAGCTGACTGATCATTTTGCATGGAGAAGTAATTTTTTTTTAAGATTTCTATATTGGTGGGAAACGTTGTTTTATTTGAGGACTAGAATCGGTTCCTTGAAAATTTTCCTCGTTTTCCTGATACGCTATATAACGGTTAAATGTATTTTTTGGGATATAAACTTCTCTATAGGGCATTGTCGCCCGAATATAAAAGATAAAATATAAATTAAAAGATGGACTATCTTTTAGTATGTATATCTTATAGAATGAGTGACTGATCCTCCCTCTCGCCTTACCCTGCGGGACAGAAGAGTTCTTCTTCTGATTCTGACTGCTAGAATGATTAATATGATCATCTCACCTGCTAGTTATGTTTTTTATTTTTCCTTCATCCATCGTTTCTGCTATGCCGATCATGGTTTCAGGACTTATTGGACTTGGGTAAAACTTTTCCGATATCGTTTGATCAACACGATCTGCTCTAGCATGTGTGAAAGCTGTAGATACGTAAACAAATGACCTACAAATAAATTAAACATAAAATGTATGTGAATTTCAATTAGTTTACGTGCTACAATAGGCATAATTGTAGTACTTATTTCTAGTTTAATAAAAGCCCAAGGAAAAATTTACTGATCAAATGTAAATTCGACTTTCGCCCGAAGATTTAATGGGAGGCCAATGAATGTAGTTTTTTAGTATTTATTGTTACAGGGCCAACAAAACCATCTATTAAAGAAAGACATCCATTGCTATCAGGGTTATGAGATCCATCCAGGAGACAGACAGATTAAGAGATGAACGGACAACGGGATCTTAGTGCGTACTATTCCTATTTTATCCTTTGAGGACATGGCCCTAGTAAAAAGTTGTCCAGTTGAAATGTAATATTGAGCTTAGCAGTGTACGACAATATTCTGGAGAAGTATAATACACTGCGCTGTTCAAAGTATAGCGCATAGTGGTTGCACCCAAAAACGCACTTTACTCAAAATGAAACTGCATTCATCTATAGTAATATTATATACCTCAATTTTTTACAAGCCTTGCCGATGTTAAGTAACTCTCTTGTGCCGCGAACATTGATGAAAGTAGCTGTCTTGAGAGTTTCATCGAATCTAGTCGTAGCAGCCAAATGGAGTATTATGTCCACCTGGATATGAGAATTCATTTGGTAATAAATATTTGGTCAGACATAGATTTGATAAAAAAGTGTATGATATTAGCTGGAAATCAACATAGCTAATATTATTTAGTTTAATAACAGACCTCGTCAGCAATAGTGTTCCAGTCTTTTCCACTCAAGCCAAGCTTTAGTTCCGATACGTCTCCTGACACGGCAACTATCTTATCGACAAACTCTGGCTGTTGTGCTCTAAGCGTGTCATACAACTGGAAAATAGACAACGTCCTTTTTTATATGATAGGAGCAAACGAGCAGGCGAATTATCTGATGGTAAGCTATGGAAGACGCCTACCTATGTACACCCGCAACACTAGAGGAGTTATCAGCCTGTATGTTGTCAGCCTTTTGGAGATTTAGGCATGAAGGAATGATGGGGGAGGGAAGGATTGGGCCTTCGGTAATGTCACTCACAAAGCGAAACACAGAGCTGTGATAGTTTTTCGCCGGTTTTCTATAAGACCGTGGGATTACTCCGGTCGACCAATTAGTGCCAACGCATGGTTCTCCCACAAAACAAGCACAAGCTACAGCATTAAAATTAAAATGAAAGTAATTTTATTGATTTTTATACTTACCGGGTCTTTTAACATTTCAAACAGCCTCTGATTAACAGATTTTCCCTTCTTGCATCTTAGTAAGACATAGACCTTGGAAACTTTCGTCGCCCTGAAATAAAGAAATAATATAAACTATGTATACAAAATATTATGAACTATATACAGAAGTACATAATTAAAAAAAAAAAATATTCAGTCTATTTTTGTACGATTACCAAAATAAAAACATTGTTTTTTTTATAAATTTTAATTTATGCTAATAAAACTATTGCTGTGTATGTATGTATATTGATTATATTTAAAAATAGCTAAACTGACAAAGTGCCTAATCGTGATTGCCGTCACGCCTCTACATCCCCGAGCGCTCCTCAAAGAGCCAATAGACCACCACAGATGGGCCCCATAGAGCTGATGTTCAGCCGGGGTTGCGGGGTAAGCGCAATGAGGCACCGCGACCTTGGCCCAGAGCAGGAGAAGGAACAGGGGGGTTTTTAGTCAGTAAGAGTGTGACACTCCCTCCCGCCCTGCCCTCGGTGGGAGAAGTCATTTGATGATTTTCCCCTCACAAAAAAAAGAAACGCTTATACACTTTCTTATTTTACTACCATAAAATTACATCTAAATTTCCCGGAAAAGGTGGTAACGCCCACGTTACCACCTTTTTGGGAAGTTAAATGCAGTACCTATTTTGGGGGTGGAACATTCAAGAGCTCTTATGCCTTAAGTGAGGCAAGAGAGGAAATTTCACATTATTTCTGTCTTAATTTAATTTTATCGGGAGTCGTACCACGCCAGTCCGACTTATAATCAGTCTACTCAGGAGGTATCCGAGAATTTTCATACTTTGGACTTACCTGAAAAGTTTTTCAATGAGGTGCTTGCCCAGAAATCCTGAGCCTCCAGTCACAAATACGGTAGCTCCGCAGTAAAATTGCTGGACGTTGGATGTTCCACGAGCAGTGATTTCTTGCACCGGCTTTAACCGATTAGCTATCTTCGTTATAAAAGCTTGCGCTGGATCCAATGTTTCCGTCGCCATAGCAAATCGGATTAAGCTATAAAAAATATTTAAGTGTTTTTACAATAGGTATTATTGCTTTTTTTTTCGTAAACACCGAATAAAAGTATGATGTATATTTCGGATGGTAAAAGCAGCAAACATATTTTTTATTTTATTAACCACGTTATAACACTTTTATAAATATCTTTTAGTCTGTTTCGTGAAATTAAAAATGAACCCACATATTTGATAGTTTGGTACAAAAATATAGCTTTTTCTGCGCACTGTAGGTATTATTAATGAAATATCACAGAACAATACAACGGATTCGTTCCGAGCAAGATATGCATATTATTGGTGAAAATTTATTTATTTATGTACCTGGACAATGCACTCTACGTCAAAATCAATACATATAATTACAAATGTCACTATTTTGTACCTATGATATTTCACTACAATATTTGATTTACATTTATTAGGTAATATCAGTAATCTGTTCTGCATTTTTGATTTCAGGGCAAATTTGGTCGAGAGGTCCTGTATACGATTTCATAAATCGTGCAATACTTTCAAAAACGCTACACATTATTATAAAAATCCGTGAACAATTGATTGGTACGAGTCAATTTTAACTTCTCAAATCCTTACTATACTCAAAAGGGGAGTAATGCACAAGAATCAAGAAACACTCTGGTATTGCAAGCGTTCATGAACCCGAAGCCTCAAATTCTTAAAGACTCCCACAAGGGAGGTAATACACCCTGTAATTCTGGTGTTATGGCTGTTCATGGGTGGCGCAAATAACTTACGATCATCAGGTGATTGGGTCGTTTGCTGCCTTTCATCCTCTACCTGCGAAACCCTCATGGTCGCAAAAAAGATATGGAACATGATTGACCTATTCTCCTTTTTTTAAGGGAAAATCATCAAATGAGTTTTTCCGCCCAGGTTCAGGCGAGAGGAAGTGTCAGACTCTTACTGACTCAAAACCCCCCCGTTCCTTCTCCTGCTCTAGGCCGAGACTGTGATGCCTCATTGCGCTTACCCTGCAACCGCTGTAGGAGACACAGCGGGCGTTAGGGATCTTGCTATATGACCTTGACTTCCTTAGGCTCCAGTCCACCCTTGAATTGTTATATACTGTCTAAACTATTCCTACATTAGTGGTGGAAAATAAATTTATTTTATTTTTTATTGCTATGATTTCCACCCTCCTGAATCCCGGGTCTGTGTGCATCGAGCAGAGGTGGCTTGCTAGACCTAACCGTACGGCGCTTCGCTCCATTCACTATCACAGATGAGCCTAAATACGGTCGGTATCCAAACGGGATTCACTAATGTACAGCGGCCCTGGCCCAGACTAGGAAAAGTTATTGAAAGACAAATAAATTTTAGTCTGTAAAGGTCTGACATTCCCTCTCCCCCACTCCCAGCGATAGAAGACATACGATGATTTTCTCTCCCAGAGAAACATAAACTACTACATACTTTTTGGGACAAAAACCTGTAATTTTCTGTTCGTGTCAAAAAAACTAGAAAAGTCGAAATGCAGATTGTTGTTCTAAAAGCAGGACGAAGTCGGGCGAGTTGCTAGTTAAAAGTGAAGAAGTTATTTTGACAATAATAAATATTTAATATCCGTTCAAAATAGATAACACGAGCTAATTCATGTTAATACAATTCATATTTCATTACGTAATTTATTGTTAATTTTGACTTAATCCATAAAGTATGATGTAATCACGTATGAAATAAATTGCAATTCTGCTGTTCTGGCCATTTTAAATAATACTATTTTGCTTCTTACTATTATAAAAAAAACGGGTTTCTTTTATTTCATGAAAAATAGTAATTTCAATAAATCACTACATAGTATAACATAAAGTCGTTTCCTCTGTGCCTACATATATCCCTATTAACTCTTAAATCTTCAAAATAACGCAACGGATTTTGTTTTTTTATAAAAAGATCGACTGGGGTTTTTTTATAACATGTATTTGTATGCATAATAACAGAAAATATTTATTTACAGAGAAATTTAGAATCACCATTGCATCCGTGCAAAGCCGAGGCGGGTCGCTAGTAATAATACATAATTTCTGAGTACATAATATGTCTAAAGTGCCTATCGCTAGTCAAAGGTTTTTTTTCTAACGAAAATGAAATGAGCATTATTTATATCGCGTCTTCTATCCATGTTTAATTCCAACAGTACAAATGCCTTATCTTTACAACAACGCACTTGTTACTACTCTGACGTTGCAGGTATCTTAAGACGGTGCCAATTAGGTGAAAGTTAGCCGCCCAATCCTATAAAAATACAAGTCTAGGTATTCACGATACTTTTTTCACCACATGTCGGTGATATCTAAATAATAGTTACCAAATTTCGAACCATCGCGCTCAGGAACTGGGCGGTCATTATAACATACACACACATCCTGTTTTCATCGCTTAAGGCCAATCCTATGATATACATATTGGCTTGCTCTGAATTCAATTGTAGGGTCCGATATTATCAATATGCATAAAATATATACATAATAGTACATAAAAAATATAACGAACGTAGATTAATTGTATGATAATAAGGTGCTACTTATTCTAACCATCAAAAAATGATGGTTTGTATCAGTACACCATATTATGTCACTGAATTGAAGACATATTGAATGTAGAGAAGGTACGTTAGTTCCTCAAATCGAAATTAAAAATTTTGGTTTCTTCCATTAGTAAACAGAGTGATATAAATTGGCGACCGAATTTCAACAGAGGCGATAGCTGGGCATTGTGCATGGTGATGGAAAATATATACAACACACGTCGTCGACGCTTCAGATTAGTAGAGTCAATTAATTTCTAACTTACCTACTTATGTATGTATTGTATATTTTATAGGTATATAAAGTGATAGGTACACTCTGCTGCAGAGAAAAGGATCCCCCAGGATGCAGATAGCATACATATTTGTACTTCAGGGGGAGGGGTCCATTTCTCTGCGGCTGACCGTACTATTGTGTATTATAGTACCTTAGTATAGTACATTAGTACCGTTTTATTTTATTAGAAGGAAGGCCTTCGTTGCCTGGTGCAACTAAATAAACGTAACGTAAAGGTATATCTTGATACCCTGTTAAAAAGTTAAGTCTCACGGGTATCTACGACGACCTCTTGCAGTGATTTGCTTATTATATGGATAAAAGGTCAATCATTGGCACCGAAAAACAATATGTCTTTTCGGGTAAATGTGCCTAGCAAAGAGTCTTAAAGATCCTTACGTGGTGTGTATTGATTTAACCTAACCTTACTTTCATATTGTGACTTTTAAATACATTTTTATTTCTGTGATAGGTCAGCATACAAGCAGACAGATTACCTTTTTTTTTGTCAGGGGAAAATCATCAAATGACTTCTCCCGCCAAAGGTAAGGCAAGAGAGAGTGTCAGACTCTTACTGACTAAAACCCCCGTTCCTTCTCCTGCTCTGGGCCGAGGCCGCGGTGACTCATTGCGCTTAACCCGCAACCCCGAATTACCTTTACGTGACTTTTAAATACACTTTATTTGTCTGATTCATCAGCATAGATCGATTACCTGATGGTAGCAATCTGCACGAGTTCCGAATGCATTTACAGTGTGGCCGACGTATCTTGGCGAGTCTGAAGTTAGCCGTTTGTCTGCGCAATGGATCTTTTAGGAACAAAATTGTGTACTGCGCAGCTAATCGACTAACTTCAGACTTGCCAAGATACGTCGGCCACACTGTAAGCGCGTACCTTTTGGAGATAAGGGATTTCATATATTTAGGGATTAAGGAGGTGTAACGGTTGGGCCCCTGGTAACGCCACTCACACGGCGAAACACAATGTTGTGGGTGTTGCACGCCGTTTTGCTGTAAAACCGCAATATCACTATGGTCTATCTTCTTTTTTTATAGAGTAGGAGGCAAACGAGCAGACGGATCACCTGATGGTAAGTTTTCGGCGCCGCCCATGGACACCTGCATCACCAGAGAAGATACAGGTGCGTTGCTGGCCTTTTAACAAGGAGTACGCTCGTAGCTAACCCATTCCTGTCGAAGCTTGGAACTCTTACTACTATTTTGATTTAACCCTTTTTTATTTATTATGGAAATCTTTCTAGATTGTTAAGATGTCCTTGGAAATAATTTTGTTTTTTTTTTTGTAAAAAACACATGCACATGTTTACATGATGCCTTTTCTTTTCTTCATAATTGAACTTTGTTCAATTAATACCATAGTTCATAATTAAACAAATTATTTCATGCAGGAAGAAAAGGAAAAACATAATGTATGTAAAAAAAAATCAAAATTATTTTCAAACGTGAGGACTTGAAACTAGCTGAATAGAATTTATAAATTTTGTTTTTTTAAGTCTGCGTCGGCGTACACTCTGTAGCACCTACTGTGGACTGAGTCACACACCAGGTACAAAATATTGTTCACAATACTGGTTTCGCGTCGACCGGGACCGTTGTCAGGATCTAAACTAAGTACATATTTTGTTGAGGGCGTTTTGTATGAGGGGAAAAATCATCAAACGACTTGTTCCAACCAGAGTGGAACGAGAGTCAGTGTCGTCAGACTTTTACGAACTGACCTACGCCTCCCACCCCTTCCATCTCTTACTCTAGGTCAAGGCCGTGGTGACTTATTGCGATTGCCCCGCAACCCTGGGTGAACATCAGCCCTATTGAGGGCTGAAATTACTAAATGACCTTTTGTGCTTTGGTTCAAGTTAGTACTTAAGTGCCCGTTGGTAAGCAAGTCGACCTTACCAACATGGCCACAAATAGCATCGCTACCGGTTCAGATAGAAGTGCACTTAATATTACTAGTAAATGTAGGTCCCTAGTGATAGGCCTGAAATTCGTCGAGTTATTTCGCCAAACATTGAAGAGTAAGTCGCTAAACATAATAAATTAATTCAATATATCTCACAAATTTTATAGTTTTTATTTATACTGACTATGTACCTACTATAAAGTATTGTTTTCTATATCACCATGCATAATGTTATATAGAGTTATCGTTGCTGTGTTTGTCTCGTTGGATTCTAGATCTACTGAAACGATCTCGAAAATTATTTTACCAATAGTAAAATACAGTACTGTGCAGTTTCATAAAAAATATTATGAACCGTAATTTAAAAAAAAATACTTAAATTTTAAACAAATTAATAACATTTGTAAAAAGTTCGTGCCAAGCCTATTTTCTACAGATAGCTCACGATAACTACTTTACTGGTTAAAATGTGGATAAAAATAATTAATTCTTGCCTGAAGCTCATTTAGCCTATTTATATTACGTAATTTATATCTTTATAAATATTGTTTGTTAAAATGAAATTTTATCTTAACATCTTCAAATATGGCAAAAAAAAAATCGGGGAATGGTCTCTTACGTCTATTGTCGACATATCCTCCAATTTTACGCAACGGGCGTTGACGTGCAAAATTATAATTAGAAGCAAGGTAATACACGGGCTTTCGACAAATTTATAGTTAACACTTATATAATTGTTTATTTTCTCAACAACTTCGTTTGTTTTGTTTGTTCTATCTAATTTACCTTCAATGTAGGCATTCACTACACAAAAAAAGAAAACAAAAGATACAAACAAAAAAACATCATGAGTATTTTTTATTTATTACAAACTTTCAATCTGAATGCTCAGGACAAGTCTGCGGCCACTGCAAGCATTATCAGTATTTTTCGTAAAGTTTTTGACACTAATAATGTAGGTATTATTAGACACTTAGCTACAAAACTAATACATAAACATCTTTATCATAAATAAAACATCACTGTCAGTGTTTATTTAAAGAACAACATAATAAAATATGTAATAAAATTGAAAACAAAATATGCAATCTTGAACAAACAATAGAAATATAAAGGCATTACTATGTACGTTACAACTTTCAAAATTCTTTGCTTTTTGCGTCCGTATAAAGTTCCACGTAGCCCATCTTTTACAATGTATTTTCTCAATCCAAGACACCATATTAAAATGTATTCAGACCATTGTATCTTCGTTACATCAAAATCAAAAATCTCTCGGTCGTCTTCAGAAAGACTGCTAAGAAGTGTAACCGTGTTTTGATCCTCAAACTTCCAATAATGTTTCATGAAATGTGACAATGCTACTTTCATTTTACTCAATTTTTGAGCTAATTTCCCAAATCTGAAATACAAAGGAATAAGTAAATAATTTAGATATTATTATCACTTAAATTAAATTGAGAGTATAAAAAACAATGTTATTGTCTGGCTTGATGGCTTTTAGCACGCGAAACACGATATGCTATATGTTTTATTCTGGTTCCGATCAAGTGGCAAATTACTTATGTTTGCCGTCTGCAAACCCGCTCCAAAATTGTCACAAACTCCCTGACGTCCGGACCTATGACAACTAGAACGTGAAGAGTATTGTTTTCTCACACTCCGCTCATAGTCCTTATTGATCTGGACTAGGGCCTTAACCATGCCCGGGCGTGAGAGGTCACTGGCTCACTGCAGGCTATAGCTTCTCTTAGGACGTAACAGTGCGCAACCTAAGCAGGACACACCGCCACCGTATAGCATATTCCACTATGTCCTTCAGGTGGTCCTTGCAGTGACGATACCCACGCGGTTGAGATAGGCAATTTCCGAAATTTTCATGTCCGGTTTGCACCTACTTCAGGCCAGAGGAGTGGATACCCTAGCATCTCTCTTGCCATTTGTCAAAGAGTGGACTCACCTAGTGACTCAATATTATAGAGCTCAATCTTATATATAAATACCTTCTTTTATTTCCGAATAGAACACTGATTGTGTCAATCGTGTATGCAGGTATAAGGTGAAGAAGCCAGGAGTAGATCCAAAATACCAATTGGTTAGAGGTGCACCATGCAAAAGTGTAACCCACGGCCTGTGGTGTAGGGAATTTCCTTCCTTCTTTAGCCATAATAATTTGCAAATCACCTTCGAAAAATTAAATAAAATTAATAACATTATAAATGGTCTAAAATTATTAGGTATATATATAAACATACAGATACATATTTTCACGTAATTCAATATAAAATTTTAAAACTTCGTTAAACTTTAGGCTCAAATATACAATAAAACTCACTCCAAGTAACTGGGTTTCTAGACCTTGAAGACACTACATAAATCTTGATTTCATTTTCTTCTGGCGCTGAACTTTTTAATCTAGCCGTCTCCCATGCAGCAGCGAGAATGGTGTTATTCACATAGTCCACGGGCACTAAATCAAGTTGATTTGAATGGTTACCATAAGCCACGTGAGATACCCCAAGTCCGACAGCGTACATATACTGAAAATTGGAAATTATATTACGTTGTTGTTTAAAGATGTCTCAGAGACTGGACATGGAACTGCAAAACTTACCCCGCTGGCTCCATAGATACAAGACTTGTCCACCCACCCTGGAGCCGGCTCTCTAATTGTGCACGTCACTGAAATGGAAACAAAAATAATAAACATACTAAATGTACAATATGCCATTGATGTCTCTGGCAGTAGAAGGCTCATCCATGACCTTGAGATAGGTTTAGCTAATTAATGTTGTGATGAAGGATGCTAATTTTCTTGGACCTTTCACCTATGGAAGAAAGTATTTTCCAGAGGATGGTCGAGAGACAGAATCTGTTTAATTTATAATCCAACCATCGAAGTTGATGGTATTCATATATCAAAAACAAAATTGATGATTAATTTTAAAAGTTGAAAAGGCAAGTTAAAAAGGTTGACGGAAGTAAAAAGGCAAGTATTGCACTTTTTACCACCCTAAGATATTAAATAGAAAAATAAATAACAATGTTAATATATGGATATTATTATAGCTTATTAAGACTTGGAAACGATTTTAAAAACTATTAATGCCTTCATACATGTAACAACAATAACAAAAACAACTTACCGACTGCTGGTCGGACGACACATATCGGGAGATCTTTGCCCATTGTATTAACTATATCTTCAGCAATAGCTTTTGTGAATGTATACGTATTAGGCCAACTTTTTATCAATCTAGAAAAATAGGAGACAGTGTTATCTTTAGGTTGCATTGCATTTTTGGACATGATATTATAAAGACTTATTTTAGTTTGCCCTAACGATGACTGCATATAATGTGGTGTGTATTCAAATTTATGATAATAAGTTCGATGTTGACAGTAATAAAATTAAAATGTGCCTACATAATGGAGGGAAAATTTCCGCATTAACTCACTTTGTTGTTATGTCTATTATTCTTTCTTCTTCCATAGTTTCAGCTATGCCGATCATGGTTTCGGGGCTAACTGGACTAGGAGAGAACTTTTCAAGTACTTCACCATACACATATTCATCGCGTGCATGTGAAAAAGCTGTTGATACGTAAACAAAGGACCTAAAAGAAAAAGGAAATAGACAAATTTAAATGTGGGAGAGCTATGCTTCGGCACAAACGGGTCGGCTCGACCGGAGTGATACCACGGCCTCACAGAAAAACAACGTGAAACAACCACAGCGTTGTGTTTCGCCGTGTGAGTGAGGTTACCGGAGGCCCAACCGTCCTTCCCCTCCCCCAATCCCTGCTCAATCCCTAAATGTCCAAAACCCTAATCCCTAAAAGGTCGGCAACGCACTCGTAACTCCTCCGTTGCGGGTGGCCATGGCGCTGATTGCTTACCGTTAGGTAATCCGTCTGCTCGTTTGCCGACCTTTTACATAAAAAAGCAGGTTCTAACTTATTTCATTATGTTGCCAGCAATAATTTTGAGAACATCAAAGAGCTCAAATAATCATTAAATGTTTCTGAGTACAAAAGTCAGTGTACCAACCTCAATTTTTTACACGCTTTGCCTAAAGTCACTATTTCTCTTGTACCACGAACATTGATGAAAGTAGCTGTCTTAAGAGTTTCGTCGAATCTTGTCGTAGCAGCCAAATGGAATATTAGATCAACCTGAATAAGGAAGAATTGTAATGAAAACTTGACGAAATATGTTCACAAAAAATAGATTTTGGGTCTTGTTCGTTTTCAGCCATTTGTTTTGGTAATGAACCACTAAGGGGGAAGGTTGGCATTTTCCTTTTTTATAGGAACCCTATGACTATAGCTAAAACATCATCAAAAGAATTATCTAGATCCGTCTATCCGTCAAGTGATGCTAATCACAAGGAAAATTTAATTTATTTTTATTAGATATAGATCATCTGGGGCTGGTGTTTACTTGGCTAGTAAGTTGGTTAAATACCCAATCATATACACTCTGCAGATTTAATAAGATAGAACATTATCTTATACTGTACTTTATTCTGAGTAAGGTATGCAACAAATAAATATTTTATAACTGACCTCATCGGCAATAGTGTTCCAGTCTTTTTCGCTCAAGCCAAGCTTTAGTTCCGATACGTCTCCTGATACGGCAACTACTTTGTCAACAAAATCTGGCTGCTGTTCTCTTAGCTTGTCATACAACTGGAAAATATACATTTTTTTTTATTAATTATTAATCAAATTATTATTTTTGCACCTTAAATCATAAGTAAATCCTAATCTAACATAACTATTTATTAAGACATAACTGGTGAAATGTGGATATGACCTTTGATGTTTCTTGGTTAAAATTGATTCCACAAAACAAATCTTTGGGTGAAACACGAATTGTTGTTTCACCCAGATATGAAGAAAAACTTATAGATATTACAAATAATTCCTTCAGGTCGGGGTGTGATCGGTATGTGAATTAATTAGTATATTAGAAAGTAACAGGATGGAGCAAGGTTTATTTAAAAAGCAATAAATTCAAACATCACTTATTTCAAGAGTAATTTTTTAAATTAATTAATTATAAAATATAAGAAGTAAAAAAATTTCAATTTGTTGTTTGTTCTATTATCTAGTGAAGCTATTTGCTCGTTCCAAACTGTTATAGATTCCTTTGGAAAGGAACGAACAAGAAACTCCATGTTTACACTTTTTCTCAATCACAATTTACCATAGCATCTTCGTTTAACTTACTAGGGTATCAAAAAAGAGATATTATATTATTCATTGTTAATTTACAACTTACAGGATCTTTCAACGTTTCCTCTAGTCTCTGCTGTACAGTTTTTCCTTTTTTGCATCTCAGTAAGACATATATCTTAGAAATTTTAGTGGCTCTGTAAAACAAACGAAATTCGCAATTAATAATAATACAATATAAAAAAAATACAATATGAATACAATATTAAAAAAATATGGTATTCACTTTGTTTTATACAGGGAAAACATACCGTAACAGTTTTTCAATGAGTTGTTTTCCAAGAAATCCAGATCCTCCAGTCATGAATGCAGTTGATCCATGGTAAAACTGCTGCACGCTGGATGTTCCACGAGCAGTTATCTCGTGTACCGGCTTAAACCGTTCAGTTATCTTCGCCATAAAGGCTTGCGCTGGATCCAATGATTTCATTTCCATCACGATAATGCTAAAAAATACTAGGATTTAAAAGTTTTTCACGAAACCACTTCATTTATAATCCTAAAATAAGTTTGAGCTACAGTATTAAAAAATAATCATTTATTAATTTTTTTTTCTTTAAACCCATTACATATTTTTTATTAAGTTTTTCTTTTGTTTTCATTATAAATCAAAATTAAATAATGTTCTTCTCAACCAATTATTTTAATATTTTTTATCCACACTATTTATTTCAAAAAAGCACTCACGCAAAGTAAAATGTACACAACAACGTTGTCCGTTTTAGCACTGATCAATAATGAAAAACAACAATGAAATTCGTTTCAACAAATAAATTATATAGTTTACATGTTAAAATCAATTACACATTCATGAAAAAAAATAGGTATGCAAAAATAGACGCGTGACTGGAGAAATAAATAATATATTGGTACAACAGTTTCGATTATAACACTTGTATAGTGTGAAGGAAAATACGTAGGTTCCAACACAAAAAAAGTCAGCTGTTACCTACCTAAAATTTTATAAACGTCTAGATATTTGGCTAAGAAAAACATCTTCACTAACACTAAGCAAAACGTGTATAAACTACACGAAAATTGCATTTTCTTATTGAAATATCTTTTTTTTTTTAAAAAAAACGTTGCCCCACATTATTATTTTGTCCTGTGTGGCGGGTGCGGTTACAAACATTCAATTTCACATACACATGACACCCAGACCCGGCACAACAATTTGTGGATCACACAAAGAGTTGTTCCGTGCGGGAATCGAACCCGCGACACGTTGCATGACACCCAGTTGCCCAGCCACCGCACCAACCGTGCAGTCAAATATCCAAGTGTAAGATATGTACTTCAGACTAATCGCTTAACCTATTTATCTTTACGCTATATACCTAATAATGGGAGTTTTATTTTGACTACTTAATAGTCAGAACTATATTAGATAAATATTTATCCAGTTCATTATTGAAGTGACCGATTTTTTCGACTCCGAAGTAGCAAATAGCACTAACTAGCTGTGACTATGACCTCGACTACTTACTACTAGACTTCGCCTACGCAAAAATTTGCTTTAATTTAATATAAGTATTATGTTAACGCATCTACCACTCACGACAACATCGTTGTTTGAAACACAGAGTATGTTTTTAAAATCAAAGTCAAAGTCAAAAATCATTTATTCCAACGTTCACAGGCACTTTTGAATGTCAAACAAAATTTTGAAGATATAGTGTCAGTCTGTCAGTCAGTCTTTTAGTGAAGCTATTTGCTCGTTCCAAAGTGTAGATTCCGATGGAGAAGAACGAGCAAGAAACTCCATGGTTACTCTTTTTAAATCAGTTTCACACACAAAATTTCTGTGAAGCTATTCAGGTTTTCAGGTCTATTTCCCATAAACATATAATTTCAAACAATAATCTCAAATTGTGCTTAATTTCAAAAAGTTAAGTTCGCATTTATAGCCAGTATAGTTTTATAAATTCATTAACCTAATGTCTCAGAATTTTTCGATTGGATGCACTGGTAAGTACATAAAATTAATAACTTAGTAGAAACAATATCCGAAGTAATTATACTCGCTCGATGTGGTCTACAGTTATGCCCTTTCCGAAATTCGAATGTCATTTTTAAACATTTAAAATTAATGTAATATCAAGGAGGACTCTAGCAAATATGGATAGGAATTCAGCAAAAAATGTAAATCCGTTTTTGACTCGATTTTGAAATTATTGTTTGTAAAATATTAATCAAATACCCCATTAAATATGTAAGAAAAAAAAACACATATAATTCGTAATTGATCAGATCAAAGAATCAATAAACTAGAACCATCTCTTTTTTTGGTTGGTTTTCTTGGTTGCGTTCTTATGGCTACACATGTCTTTATTAGTGATTTTGTTTGTGACAACTGAGTCGTCAAATGTTTTTTTTTTGCCATGGATGAAGCAAGAGGCTCAGTTGTTTCAATAAAGTTCATAGTTATAAATTTTATTATAATTGGACAACATATTTCTCTGCGAGTTATTTATTATAGACAAAAGCAAATTAAGTTTAAGTTAATGTACAAAGGCCTTTAGTTTTTCGAAAAATTAAATGTACTAGGAAGGTCAAAAAAACACCCACATATGTCAAGCTATTTGCATAATACGGTATTAATATGACAATCAATGCTTATATTCACAATGATGCATATTAAATTGGGGTATTTTTCTAGTGTTATACAGTACAAGCATTTTTAAGTATTACAATAATTATAATATGATGCACAACTTTATTTATTTACCCTCGTCAGATAATATTAGTGCCATGAAAGCTCGCCCTTTTGTTTTTTTAGGGGAGATACTCATCAAATCGATAAATCAGTTATGTTGTCTCCAACTATGAAAAAAGAAGATGGTCCAGACATCCTAATGTCAGAATGGCTGACCACTTTCTTTACGTGTTCTTTCGCAGTCAGTTGAGGTACTAAATATTAGAAGTTAGGTATCAAATAGTAGCAAAAAGATACTAAATTTTGGTATTTTCTAAACATCAAATATCTCTCTTGGTCCAGGGGTCCTGACAGTTACAAATAGCCTCTTTCACCCTATGTGGGCCAAGAAATAGTGTCGGATTCTCACTGACTAAAACCATCCCGTTACTTCTCCTGCTTAAGAAACAACACCAGTTTTATAAATGCAGCTGGTAATACTACATATATTGTTGTAGACATCAAACAGTAACGTCATAAAGGAAAGGCATAAAAATATTGATGCAACAATGTTCCATACTTAATGAGGTGTTTTTATATTAACTTTTTCATTATCCGCATCTTAATGCAATAAAGCACGTACTTATAATTACAAATAACTATATCCTTTTAAGGGTTACATAGCTTAATAGACATACAGGTACATTTCAAATACAATTATCATCATCAATGTCATCATCATCAGCCGGAATACGTCCACTGCTGAACAAAGACGTGTCCCCCTTAGACCTCCACGTTAAACGACAACTCGCTTCCTGCATCCATTGGCTCCACGCGACTCTGGCGATGTCGTCAGTCCACCTGGCGGAAGGCCTGTCCACGCTACGTTTTTTGCTCCGTGAGCACCATTCGAGTACTTTTCGGACCCATCGGCCGCCCGTCTTTCATGCGACGTGGCCTGCCCATTGCCACTTCAGCCTGCAGATTCTACTAGCTACATATGGTTGGTTCTTTGGCAAATTTAAATACGATGCCAACAAATACGTTTACATGTTCTATTCTTTATTTTAAATAGTCAAAAGTTTTACTGTAATTAGTATAATTAAGACTGCGTCCTGACCGTTGGCGAGCAAAGGACTGATGCTTTTGAAATTTATTTTCATACGATTGTTACACAACAATGAATTTATGTGGGAGAAAGCTTTTATTTATTAAAAGGCACTAAATACTTATTGTGTTATAATTTTTGTTACACGTATCAAATTAGTTGAATATTACAGCTAACTGAAACTAAAAGTTGTATGCGATGTGCTATACAGAGTGCATTACGCATTTTAGGTCATGGCTTAAAACTGGCTGAAAGTTGTTCTTTTTTATAGTATAGATCAGCCAACGAGGAGACGGATTACTTAATGGTAAGCAATCGGAGCCGCCTATCCACACTCGCAACACTAAAGGAGTTACGAGGATGTTGCCGCATGGGATTTGGGGATAAGAGTTTCGGATATTTAAGGATTGGAAGAAGGGAGGAATTGGGCTTCTGGTGACCTCACTCACAAGGTTAAACACAACGCTGTGGTTGTTTCACGCCGGTTTTCTGTGAGGCTGTGGTCGAGCTGACCCATTCGTGCTGAAGCTTGGCTTGCCAACACTTTATGTTTGTACAAACCACAGAATATTTATGTTGTGTTTTTTATCGATCTTTCTCGACTTTTATTATTGCATATACCTAATGAAGATTGTATCGATTTAATCACACAACTGTTTGACGTAACAAAAACATTCAGTAATTTTCAGTGTTTCACAATGAATATAGTATGCCATGTAAATATACCGTAGAAGTCTGGAGGCTAAGGCTTTTCATGCATGAGGGTGCGGGTTCGAAACTTGCTAAGTCCCAATGTGACTTTTTCAGAGTTATATGTACTTTCTATGATTATTAAGACACCACTGACATAATGGTGAAAGAAAACATCGTGAGGATATCTGGGCTAATAAGTCTGCCTTGAATTCCGCGTGGAAGCGTGGTAATTAATGCTCAAACCGTGTGAGGAGAGGCCTTTGCTCAGCAGTGGGCACTTATAGGCTGATGATGTATGATGTACATATGTAGGGGAGTATCTAAATACATTAAAAAAAAAGAAACGGTTTTTTGCCGGACTACGTTCAGCACGTGATGTTAGTTATTCTAATTCGATGTTAATTAGAAGACCAATGCGAGTACAATAACATTTTTAACATGTAAAAATAAATGAATTGTACAAATTAATTAATTTGCATTGTATTTGTAATGTTTTAATTCTAATGCTATTTATATTACTTACATTGTTTTCGTGGTGACCTTCTTCGTGTGAGAAGAGGCCTTTGCTCAGCAGTGGGCACTTATAAGCTGATGCTGATGATGATGACATTGTTTTAAAATGATTTATTGGTATTTTATTACATAATCATCGCATTAAAACACCTGTATACATCTTCTATATTAATAAAAAAAAAGTGGATCGCCAAATGTTTTGGTGTAAGCGCATAACTTAACAACGACGCAACTAGTTTGTTAGGAGAAGGTTTTACGAAAAATATGACTAGAAAAGAAGAGAGAATTATTTAGAAATTCTTTCGTCATTAACTAGGTATTTCAACACCCGTGTAAAGTAAAGATCGGCCATTAATCACACGAACTGCTGGATTTCTCTGAACCACTCTTTAGTTCGAATCAAAACTGCAGGTGCAAGGGTCATAATTTACCAGCGCCTGGACCTGAACAGGAGAAGGAATGGCTGGTTAGTCAGTAAGAGCCTGACACTCCCTCACTCTCCTTTGAGGGCAGGAAGAACGATTAGATAATTTTCAGCCTCAAGAAATAAACACATTTGCGTTTACCATATTTTTATCTAAGTAATCAACAGAAAATTTAATTGAATGAACGTGACGAACAGCGTCACGCACAACAGAAATAATATTAATTGTAAATTTAGAATGTACTAGTAGATACACAACTATCGCTAATTATAAAAGTTGTTGTTAAAATAGCCTTAGCATCATAATTCAAATTGAATTGTGTTGAAAAACAAATTTGATTAACCAAGAAAATCACCGTATAAATTATTATAATTATCTTCCTATTTATTTATTTTTTATTTAATAGACTATGAACTGGCAAAATCCTAACGTCAATTATTAATAATATTTTATTAATTTATTCGTAATGCACAAAATGTTGATTACTAAGTCATAATGTTGTTGAAGACAAAAAAAAACAGAACCATATTTATTTCAAAAACATTTTGTATAAATTTTGTTGTAACATGACATATCAGTCACTGCTACTAACAGCGCCATCTATAAAATACATTTGAAACTAGATTCGTCGCATATGCGTCGTATACGCGGGTACTAAGAAAATTATCCATTCTTGTTCAAATTCTCAACGATTCAAAATATACTTAATCATTTCGACAAACAAAAATAGACGGTAACTTTTTAACTCCTTAGGATTATTGCACCAACATTCTCGGATAAAAAGTAGAAAATATCCTGTTTTTGTTTGATTTAAATGCTTCTGTTTAACAATAACATACAAACAACTCTAACATACTTCAAGATTGTATGTATAGAACCTTCAGCCTTTCGCCATGTAAAAAAGCGTGGGTCTTTTGTTTTCATGGGAAACTCCGATTATAAGTTAGGAATTTTCCAAAAATCTAATTAGGTACTTACATATAATGAAACTGACCACCGGTTCCAGTATTTTCTATTTATTTTCGAAATCATCATAAAAGCCGACAAATCTATTCATATTGTTAACGTAATCAAATAATGTACCTATCTGAACAATGAAACAATCCTATCAAAACAACTGAAAATAGAATTGAAATCAGCACATTTCGTTGCCTCTGAAATTCACAACTAAATTTTGAATAAATATTGATTAAAGAAAATAACTAGCTTCTGTCAGTTACTTCGACCGCTTTCCCGGAACTCAAGTAAGCTATATATTATTTTAGATTACTATCTTTATAAAATTGCATTAAATTCGGGTAAGTACATTCTGAGTTACATTCCACACCTTTCTTTGTAATTTGAACAGGTCATTTTTTGCAATAAATATTTGAAAATTTTGCTAGAAAAATGTTAGTACTAAATATATCGTAAATGAAATCGAATTAATGTGTGATGATTTTTTATACCCGATAAAGAAAGTCCGATATATTTTGTAAAAAGCCTAGCACTGTTAAATACTAAGAAAACCTACTTTCTAACTATACTTTCTTAGTTATTATGCTTTAGGAAGCATTACTTACATTGTTTTTATAAAAAAAAAACTAATTTAAATATTACGATGTCATTGAATTTATTAAATTAATTATCATTGAATAACTTGAATAATGCATAAAAGTACTATTTCTATGAAGACAATCCTGAATTAATGATTACCGTTCGCCAATTTCATAAATAAATTAAATACCGAAATTGATTTTCCACAAAAAAAATCTCATGAAACGTTAGTAACACATATCGAAACAAAGAATAAATTTATTAAAATTTTATTCATCCAGAGAAATAAACATAACATTCTCGTACATTTATTTAATACATACAATTTAATGTAAATGTAAAATGTATGTCATATTCGAAACAACGCTAGGAACAGACTTTTTATATGGCACATTTAAAATTCACACGAGAGCCGATTAAGCTGTTAAAATAAAATACTTTTTGTGACACGGAGCATATTTTCGTTGGATGACACGTTTGGTGAAGACAGGGACGGAATAAGATGTAGTTTTGTTTGTTTTCAAAATTTTATTAGAAAATCACATGTCGATGATGTGGCGTAGACTAGGCAACAGATTTTTCACCAAAATGTATTATTGTAGAGATCAGTCAATGTCCCTAATATCTCTAATTTTTGGACTGTAATTTCCATTGTCAAGCGTGCTAAAACAATAAAAGCCAATATTACAGTGGACTGCCACACGCTGAGGATGGTGGTAAGGTGGTGAAAATTACATAAATAAACTGGCACTTTTAGTTTCAAATCACAATGAAACTCTTGTTCATGATGCATTCAGCGTGCATGTCGCGGCTTGTGTTTACGGTTTACTCGCTTGAGTAAATCTATATTTTATAAGTTTCACGATATTAACTCCACAAAAAGATAATGGAAATCCTTTAAAAATCTAATTAACAAAACAAGCTTATTCTTTAGTCTAGGTCAAACCATTGAGCTAGTTTTTGTTTTTCAAATTTTAAGAGAGATAAGATTCAAAATACAAAATTTAACACAATGGTATTAACACAATGGTACAATGGTATTAATCTAGTCTAGGCTAAAGGTAGATAAATCTCGTTTTATAATAAGGGGGTTAAAAATGTGTTAGTTCCAAAGTTAGTTTAGTTAGTTTCCATGGTGAAAATAACAAGGGAATATACAGGTGTTACTTATTTTTAAAGAGGGCTATATAATAAAACTACTTTTTTCATAAAACCAATATGGAAATCTCAAAAACATTTTTTATTTCTCCGTGTAAAATGATCAATCAGCTATTGCGATTTGTATAGGGAAAAAATATTTTTGTGATTACGATATTGGTCCCATGGAAAAAAATATTTTATTTGAGCACCAGAACTGGGTCCATGAATATACCCGTGCGTCGTTTAGAACAACAGTACTGTATAAGAAAGCAAATTAACAAATTCATAATTTTAATTAGCAAACAGAGAAGCTATTACGGTAATTAATGTTCCATATGCAATTAACGAGACAAACAAACAAACAAAATGACCTTCTCAGGGATTTCCGTGCTTGTGTAAACTAACCTTCATAAACTAGACACAATCCGTCCCTGTTCGCAACACGATAACCGCACATAATGCACGAAATTTGCACAATAATGGTGCTATAATTCAAATGTAACGGGTGATGCCTAAGTTATGACGATACACAGGTTGTTTTTGAGATAGAATTGTGACAGGAGTAACTGATTTTAAAGTGTACTCAAATATGTCGATTTTATAATATTTATACGGCCTCACAGAATCAACCACATCGTTGTGTTTCACCCTGTGCTAGAGGTTACCGGAGGCCCAATCTTTTCTTTCCCCAATCCCAAAATCTCCAAAAGGTCAGCGCAGTCGTAACTCCTCCGTTTTAGTGAGTGTCCATATGCAGTTCTGATTGCTTACCATCAGGTCAGCTTGTTTGCCATCCTATCACATTAAAAAATTACAGTAATAGTTGCTGGCAAATCATTACCTAATGAAGATAACCGATAGTTTGTTTTTATATTACATATACCTATATGTGTTATACGATATTAAAATATTAAGGTCTGATTTTTCACCTGGGGAATTATTATGTTGCTGTCGCGTCAGAATGTTTGTAAAAGACAGTGACAGCAACAATTTTATTCCTCAGATAGCATTAATCTGACTATTGAAAAATCAGCCTTAAGTGATATGTTTAATAGATTCGCTTTAAACATAACGACTATTAGCAATAAAGATAAAATCAGACTGCTATAGATAAAATTAGTGTCTAGTCTAAAATAAGTGTAATTAATGAAGACAAAATTCTTCGATTTCAAATTAATTTAATATGTAAAAATAAAAAGTTCTGTTAATTATTTGTAAGAAAAAAATATCATTACCTAAATTCAGTACAGCCTGTATAGTTTCCATACATTACAAGTCTACTGATAACGGTTTGTCATGTAAATTGTTAGAAATATGTGCCAAGAATTCTGTCATTATATAATAGAAGTAACCGATGAACATATTGATAAATAATAATATATACAGTTTCCAATAACCTACAAACCAAACTTAAAAATGGCAGCTTTTAATGAACACCATACTTATAGTGAGAAATTTTCATGTTACAAGCGGAATAAAGGTTTTCATTATTTACCAACAACTATAATTATGCAGTTTTTATAATCTTACTTAATTATTCTCACATAACTAATATATATGTACATTTTTTTATATTAAATCCAAACTAGTATTATAAATGCAAAAGTAACTCTGTATGTCTGTCTGTCTGTCTTTTCTTTACGCCTACACTACTGAACTCTCTAAAATTTGGTACAGACATATTTTAGAACTTGAAAGAGGTCCTGTTAATTGCAGATAGGTTTTACATCAAAAATCTGCAGGAAGTCACTTTTTCACGCGAAAAGTCGCGGGCAAAAACTAGTTGTAAAATATATTTTATTAAAAGAGGCTTTTTCTCGTTCTTATCAATTCGAAATTAATTTTGAAACGAAAACTTAGCGTCGTCAATGATTTGACTGAGTAACTAACATATAGGTACAACGAAGATTTATATATGAATTCGTAGAAGTAAGTGTAACAAGAAAATTATCCAGAAAAATAATTTTAGTTATAATTATAAGCTACTCTGAATGACGAAGTGACTTAGTTGAAATAAGCCTACAGAATATTATAGAAAGACCAGGACGAATAGAGAACCAGTAGAAACATCAAAGCTAGGAAACATCACGATTATTCAACCGAATAAACATACCACAGACAAAGTGACTTAGCTTAAAATTTCAACGGGAACGCTGTGTCAGGCCGTAAAAGGTTCCGGGTTTGGACTCCCGATCTAGATTTAAAGAGCTGACCGGTTGGGGGTTGCAAGCAAATGTTTATGTAACTTCATGTTGGAAAATGTTGGATGTGGTAGTTTCTGATAAAAGTATGCTACGGTCTAAATAAATGGAAATGTGTTCTGGTTTTTCAGTAATGTGTATTGTTTATGCTTGTCTGACCGTTCAATTGAAAATAACGTTTGCATGATGCGCGTCGTGCAAAATGATTGTAAATTGACCTCTAAGTTAGCTAGTTTTTTACATAACGGAAGATTTAAAATTTTCTCTAAATATCATTAACTTAGAATCCGGAAATTTATAGACATGAATGAAGTTCGCTCTTAAACTAATATTTCGTGGAAGAGTACACTTGAATTTGATATTAGATAAAAAAAAATATTTAGGGTTTTTGCAAAAATAGAATTATTGCAAAAGAACAAACGTTTAAAAATACTAGAATCAGAATTATCCAACAAGTCATTTCTAGTACACCGCATCCACGCTCACTTTAAATTTTCTTTGTTCTTCGTCAGGCCTACGTGGATATAACAGTTTGAGCCTTTACAAGCTCCTGTATCGAGGATCGATCTGCCGTGCACACGATCTATTTACTAGTTACGACTATGTATCCTGTTCCCCTAAAACTTTGCTATGTAAGATGATAGAGCTCCCTTGTTATTTAGGATTTTGTCCAAATTTTCCGACAACACGTAAAGCACTTCGTTTAGTTACTCGCCGAGTTTGGTTTAAAAAAAAATTGGCAAACGATATGTCGATATAATGTTTGATTTATAAAGAATGAAAAGCCCAAAATAATTTATTTATTTTATTTATTTATTTATTTATTCTTTATATACAATTGCATATCGGAGGACTTAATGCTAGAAGCATAATAATTCAGATTGTTCTTGCGTTATGTTGATTGAAATACAGACAGGTACAATTGTACACAAATTTTACGATTTATGACGTATTAAAAATCATCTTATCAAATCTCGTTCAAACCACTTTTCGGTAAAAGTTTACATATGTGGTAATACTACCTTTTGCTCACGACTTTGTTCGCATGGAATAGTGTATCCTACAGATTTTTGGTTTAAAAACTACCCTATGTCCTATCTCGAGTTCCGAACTATGTCTGTACCAAATTTCACACAAATAGGTTCCGTAGTTTAGACGTGAAGAAAAGTCAGAGTTACTTTCGCATTTATACATATAGTATTAGTTTGGATATGTCATTAAATAGTTTGTACCTTTATCTTAAGATATTACAGAGAAGGGGCACCATTTTAGGAGATTGAAAGTGTCCTCAAAAAATACAAGAGTGAAGCAATCTGCTGTCTAGCTATCATGGACCATGCGATAAAGCCTGTGACAAAAACAGTCTAAAAACTGGTGGAGAAGTAATATGAGTGAGGGAACTTAAAGGGGGGGGTAAAGGGACCCCCTTTTTGGGTTAGGAACCCTAACTCAAGAAATACAAGTAATAATAATTATGCACTGCGACATTACTTCCATTCATTCTATTTCAAACAATTGGATCTCATGACGTCAACAGCAAAACTTTTCGCTATTCAATAATATGATTAACCTAGACACCTGACCTTGGTACCTTCATACCTGATACCTATGTATTTTAATCACACGTATTTTGGTAAGAGTTAAGTACATAGTGAATAACAAGACAGACTTCAGTAAAAGTTTATAAATCATAAATCATTTATTTCTTTGCAAACATGGGTGATTGATACATTAATGTTTTCTTATAATTAGATTAGGTCCTTCCACATTCTACCGTCACATGGGCATGCAAAATTTATTATTTTCACAAATTGACGGATACTACACATAACTAGATTGATACTGTCACTGTAAATTTAAAATGTCAATCATCAAAATATTTACTCAAAATGTCAGATTAATAACAATAGTAAAATAATAGGAATAATAATGTTAAATCGTGCCAGGAAAAAAATAAAAAAGAAAAGTAAAAAAAAAAATGATGTCAAAATAAAAGAAGTTACATGTCAATTAAACGACTTGTCATTAAGGAATTCATCAATTGTATAACAACATTTCTGAATTAATATTTTTATGAGTTGTGTAAAAGACAACTCATAAAAATTACAATCATATTTTATTACAGTCATATTTTTTATTGCATCAGGTAGTTTATTATAAATCCGTGGGGCTATACCAAAAAAAACTCTTCCACATACCACATAAAAGCAGTTTTACATTTGACTTGACACACTTGATTTACTCCTAGCGGGAGTTTTCCTGACTGCTGATAGTTTTTCAAATAATTGTATATTCGTTTTTATAAATAGAGCTATTTCTAAAATGTATAAAGAAAGAAACGTTAATATATTTAGTGATTTAAAACATGGAAGACAACTATCTGTTGTTTTAAGACCACACATTGACCTTATACATCGCTTTTGCACTTTTAATACTAGTTCCTTATCAGTAGACTGCCCCCAAAAAATAATGCTATATCGCAAAACAGAGGCAACCAGTCCATGGTATGCCGATAAAAGAGCTTCAATGTTGACTGTTTTTGAAAGTTGACGGTGAGCATACGCGGTTTTACTGAGTTTTTTGCACACGATTTCATTATGAGGCTTCCAAGTGAGTTTATTGTCAATCACTATTCCCAAAAATCAAATTAAGACCATGGTTAGCAATACCGAGCTTGGGGGTTTCAATTTGTTTCAATTCGTTGATGGAAGTGCATGATATTTGTCTTACTTAAGTATATAGGTATATTACTTAAGTAAGATTTTCTCCCGTGCCATAGATGTGTTTACTAACACACATTTTCCAACACACATCTCACCCAGACTCGGAAGAATAGTTTATAATTATAATAACTTATTATATTATAATTTCAATTTTAGTTCGCCACGGACTCATGTATCGTGCCCTCTTCATAAAATTTTCATGAAACATTATATTATTATTTTTGTAAATTTGTATAAAATACTAATTTTACATACTAACAACAAGTAGGTATATAAAAACTACAAGTTACATTTACATTATACAAGCTAATTTTATATTTACATTTTTATCGGCAGCTAAACTGAATCAGCCTAACAACACGTGAGGTCAGCCGACCTGCCCCAGCTGTCAACCATTGTTCCGACCAACCATTTTGTTGGGTGCGTAACAACCCAACCCACAGCGCGAACGACTGGTAGAATATTTTTGTGCACATGACATTTCACGCTACGTCACAATACCCAAGCTATTGGCGCGTTGCGTTCCGCGCGCGCCTCAACGAGCCAATAGACCACCATAGACGAGTCCCTTTAGGGCTGATGTTCAGTCGGGGTTGCGGAGCTAAAATTAATAAGTCACCGCGGGCCTCTGCCTGGATCAGGAATAGGAACTAAAGTGTTTTTAGTCAGTAAGAGTCTGACATTCCCTCTCACCCAACTCTGGGCACATGCATGTAACAATGAGCTGACTCCAACAGAATTTCTGCGTACTAAAAGAATACTTTGTAGATCACACAAAGAGTTGGCATATGCAAGAATCACTATGACACGTTACATAGAAGCCAGTGGCCCAACTGCCGCGTCGTCGAAATTAAATGTGCAGTCAATTTAGTTCAGCAGTTTTTATTTTCGAGGTTTCAGGTAAGATATTAGTGCCTCAAAAACTATCACAGACGGCGCCCTACAGGGCTTAAGTTCAGCCGGGGTTATGGGGCAAGCGCCGCGGCTGCCTTGGCTAAGAGTAGTAACACTTCCACCACCCACGCCAAGTCATAATTATGATGATTTTCTTCTCACAAGAAAAGGTAAGATTAGAACTTAAACGCTTATAATAATATAACACGCTTTCATGAGGTTGGCCTGTAAAGAACTATGTTCTATGTTCTTAGAATTTGAATCACAGATTTTTAATTATTGTCTTTGCAAGAATCTTTTAATGCCTTTAAACACCAAAGAACATGTTGACTTTGTTAGTAGTAGTATAGTAGTGAAGTTGTTAGTGTTTTCCTCGTGTCGGATGAAGCAAAACTGTTTTTTTTTATGTGATAGGACGGACAACGCGCAGGCGGATTACCTGATGATAAACAATGACATTCGCCCATGGATACCCACATCACACCATGACAATAACGGAGGAGTTACGAATGCATTGCCGATCTTTTGGTGCTCAGCGATTTGAAGATTTGGATGGGCCTCCAGTAACCGCAATCACACGCTGAAACACAATACTGTGGTATCGATGTGGTATCAATCCGATCATGCCGACCCATTCGTGTCGATGCATGACTCTCCCATACTTCTTATAGACACCACAATTCATTATTATAGGTAAGTAGATACTTAACTAGTTGATGTTGAAGTTTATATTCTTATTTTTCCGGAATTGGGTGATTTTCAAAGATATGAAAGCCATATACATATTATTATGTAATAAAATCATGAAACTTGGCAATTATAAGTAGATACAAGATTATTATCAATTTTGGACTATCAGTTAGTAGATATACCAAATTCAGGCTAATAATTCAGCCAATTTCCTGTTTGTTTTCATATGATAGGAAGGCAAACGATTATCGCGTGGCATTCAATAGGCGCGACCCATGAAAACCCGCATCCCTAGAAGAGTTACAAGTAACTGGACTTAGGGTTTTGGAGATTTAGGAATTAGGGAGGGATGAAGTATTGGACCACCGGTTACCACTCTCACACGGCAAAACAAAACATTGCGGTTGTTTTACGCCAATTTGTTTTCTTTTTTTTTAATGTTATTGGTCGGCAAACTGGCAGACGGATTACCTGATGGTAAGCAATCAGCGCCGCCCATGGACACCCGCGCAACGGAAGAGTTACGAGTGTGTTGCCGACCTTTTAGGGATTAGGGATTTGGAGATTTAGGGATAGATTTGAGGAGGGATTGGGGGCGGGGAAGGGTTGGGCCTCCGGTAACCTCACTCACACGGCGAAACATAACGCTGTTATTCTTTCACGTCGGTCTTCTGTGAGGCCGTGGTATCACTCCGGTCGAGCCGACCCATTCGTGCCGAAGCATGGCTCTCCCACACTTAAACTTTGTGGCGAAGCACGGCTCTTATACAAGTTGACGAGGGCCACTGATTTTTGGTTTTTTAAATTATAAATTTATAGTCATTTTAGAGCATTTTACCACCACTTTATGTTTCTTTAATATCCGAGATCAAAGAGTAGTCCCTAACAATTTAGAATTTCGTTACTTATTTATATTTTCGAACAATAATATTTTGCACACAATCTTAGCTAAGCCACCTTGCTTGTAGCATTTGTGACCTTAAGTTGGACTTAATAAAATAAAATATAATAGACCAGTGACAAAGGTCTACCAATTCCTTAAGGTGATAGAAAACCTGATATCAAGAAGACGATAGTTTGACGTGACCTTGAAGTAACCGCGAATTAGTTACTTAAGTAAATTAATGAAATTTCTTGGAAATTCCATTAAAGTTAAGAACAATATTGACAAATAGAGATTTATTGAAGTAAGTCCGTTTCCAGTTCCAAGAAAGACAAAGGTTAGTTATAGAAGATACTTTGACAACAATTAGATTGGTAGGTATATGAATCTACGAAATTCTGTCATTTGTAGGTAAATAGAAAGTTTAAAATTAGTTGTGACTCAATGATAAAATAGCAACACTAAGTCGTCAGGCTTTAAATTGTTTGTTTAACTCTCATATTATTTAAAATCCCGTTGATATTATTACACAACAGTAACAGCGCGGCGGTTGGGCAACTGGCTACCGCACATCATGTCGCGGGTTGGATTCCCGCACGGAACAACACTTTGTCTCATCCACAAATTGTATAGGTGTGGTATCTTGTTTATGTTTTTAAACGTGATGAATGCGTTTTAAAAATAATAATAATCGTAGTGTGTGTTCATTTCTTAACGTCGTAGTATATGTAGGTATATCCAATAGCTGTGTGTGTTGCACCTACCACATCTATTCCCACACTACCCAAAGGTAAAAAACGCCTAAAGCATTATGTCCGCCATTGTACATTCTATAACTAATTTTTTGTCATATCCGGACCAAGGACAATTAAAACCAACAATTAGGTTGGTTTTTAATACTTCCATTTTCACACGGTGGCAAAAATCTAAATCCTTTTATAATACTTTGGTTTAACTAGAAGTTGAATTCGAAGCTCTTGCTTGGCAATGCGCAATGGTATGTACTTACGAACACTTGCTAAACAAGACAGACTACAGCATGAATAAGTTATACACATAAATTTAAATACAATGTATCATATTTCATGATAAAATTATTATTGAATGAAAATTAATTTAACATTCTTTCAAACATTGTTATTTGCTATGTGTGCATGATAATAAATGCATCTTATAAAAACTACTTAAGTAATACCTTCAAATATTTTTCTCTTTTCAAAATCTTAGATAAATCATAAATAATCTAAAACCAAATAATGAAAAATATTATTGTTTTAAGTTCTACTTAGATACTGTTTGGTGACTACACGTGTAAAGGCAGCCCAGAATAAGGCGAGTGAGCATCATAACTTGACGTAACGTTGTCACTCGTAGATGTCTGAAGAAACATTTGGATGTTTGAAAAATATTAAGTCTCAAACAGCAATCTTTAATAAACTCGAACCTTTACAACTGTGATCTCTAACTCGCCTGCTAAATTTCGTAATCTTCTTATGTAGAGAAGGGACTTGTCTTAATTTCGAAAACAAAAAAAATAAAGTACTAAATAACAACGATGTACACCATTGTGTTGTGGTGATAGAAGCCTCCTTTTAAGCAAACGAAAATAAATGATTTTATCCAATTTAACTTTCTCTTTTTTCGTCTTTAGCACTCTATGTCTCGGTATTTCTTCTTTCAGCATTGGCAGAATGCTACTAGTTTTATAATTAAGTGTGGGAGAGCATGCTTTGGCACGAATGGGTCGGCTCGACCGGAGTGATACCACGGCCTCACAGAAAACCGGCGTGAAATAACCACTGCGTTGTGTTTCGCCGTGTGAGTGAGGTTACCGGAGGCCCAATCTTTCCCCTTCCCCAATCCCTCCTCAATCCCTAAATCTCCAAATCCCTAATCCCTAAAAGGTCGGCAACGCACTCGTAACTCCTCCGTTGCGAGTGTCCATGGGCGGCGCTGATTGCTTACCATCAGGTAATCCGTCTGCTCGTATGCCGAGATATTACATAAAAAAAAAAATGCGAAACAGCGGTTTTCGCGAACAGTTCATAAAAGATGGATGTTTTCTTTTGATCTTTCACGTAAAAACTATTGAATAGATTTTGATAAATGTTGATACATAGAAATGTATTACTACTATAATATTACTTTTTATCCGTGTAACACGAGCGAAACCGCTAGCAGAAGATAGTACTAGATGAAATTACAACCTACTAATCAAGCGACAAGAAAAACAAGAAAAACCATATCTAACTTGTTACTACAAGCAATTTTTTGTAACCTCATATTTTTCATTAAAAGCAACATCAGAGGCGTGCTAATTTCGCTGGCTCGCCGGTAAGCATAAAAAACTTGCAACTACAAGCTCCGGAGTGGGGATATCGTTTGTCATACAATTACCTCAGAATCCGCAACCTTGTTAGTTGAGCTACATGGATGAAACTACAATGGAGGTGCCAAAGAAAAATAGCTCCTAATATACAACAAATGAGAGTATATAAATATATTTTAGGTCAATTAGATTACGAAATAATTATAAAGCGTAAATATTTAACATCTATAAACATTAGTGCGGATCAAAGAACTGGATATACCCTCAGTTCCATTTATTAGCTATAATTAATTTTACACAGATTGGCCTGTTGCTAAATATATGTCAAAATTGCAAATTACTTTACTCGGCCAAGGACGCTTGATGACCTTGTATTTAACTAATTTGGCGAACATTTGCTAACACAGAGTATAAAGAGAACATCCATTTTCTGCATATCTTTGAAAGTCCGGCGTGAAACTTGCCTGTTTAGTTCCACAGCACAAAAAGTGAGCGATAAAATATTTTTTCGCCCTGTAAATTAAGTTCAAAATTATTTGAATAAACTTTGCAGTTTTTGCCAATTTGATGAATGCTTATTTTTGTGCTCATTATAGTTCAGTTTTTATTTTAATTAGTCACTTAGGCACCACTGACATACTTCGTCGTTTTATATTCTTATAATTTTAAAATAGTCAAGTGAAATTGCAAGTATTTTTTGAGCCAACGTGATGAATTCTCTTACTATGGAAACAGCAATTCTTCAGCAGTAAGACAGTTTTCTAGTGATGGGTAGGCAACCGAGCAGTTCTGTAACCTGATGGTGAGTAATTGGCACCGCCCATGGACACCGGTCTTTTGGGGATTGAGGTTTCGGAGATTAAAGACTGAGAAAGGATGGGCCGAGAGGAAGGATTGGGCCTTCGATACTTTCACTCACATAACGAAATACACTATGATGTGGTTGTTACATCAAGGTTCGCTGGTGGAATACCGACACTTATTCAGTCTTTTTCTTACTTCTATATATATATCTTTTTCTTATGTTCTTTGCTGTTGTTATTTTCCTTTGTTGTTTTATAGTTTTTTTAATGTTGTCCCACAACTGAATTATAGCTTTACCTATCCAAATCATTTAAGCGTATTTAAAATCTTCTGTTTTATAACCACGAGCTGAGTGTGTAAATTTTGTTGTGCTATTTATGGGCATATGGTCTACCTAATGGTCAGCAATCGGCACCACCCACTGATACTCTCAATACAGCAGTTACCTTGGCATTTTAGAAATTATTAATTTAAAGACTTGGGCCTCCGGTGATCCGGTAATCTCAAAAGGCAAAACACAACATAAGCGTTGAGTTGCTTACGACGGTTTTCTGTGTGTTTCTTAATCACCAAAAGTTACTTATAATTAAATCTACGTGATCTGGTACATATTAGTAATCGCATCAATATCTCTTGAACATAATTTTATTAGGTTGTTATTTTTTATTTATTTAATTACGGCACTCCAACGACTTATTCACTACTACATTTTAGGGGTACAATAATAATATGAAACTTAAACTCTAGAGTTTGCCACTTAAAATGTAACACAAAAGCAGAAAAACACACCTGTCTACTCCGTTACATAAAAAATAAAATAAAAATAACTTATTTGATAATTAATAAAATAAAAAATATAAGTAATACAAGTAATGCACGTACAAATTGTGTGGATGGCTAACAATGTTTCCGAAATTGCGAAAGCTTGTTGGCGTGGATGTCAATGCTATTAGAACGGTTATGGCGCTCATTGTACGTCCTCATCAACCAGTTATTGGTGCCGAGTGTCCGAGATTAGTTCTTGTAGGGGATGGAGTGAAAACATCTAGAATTCGTTCAGATCTGGGTGTACTGGCGAGGAACATATACATTTATTTTGGCGAGAAGCTTCGGATCTTGTATATATCCGTTAATAATTTTATGTAGCAGAACCAAGTCATTGTTATATCTACGTTGTTTTAAAGTTATCATTCTGAAATAACTTAGTCTTTGTGAGTAGTCTGCGTCCGGCAGGGCAGCAATGAGTTTTGCACTGCAGATAGCGTGTAAAGCTTTTTTGAACCCGTTTTATACGATTAACGTTTATGCCATAGATGAGATTCCAAACAGTTCTAAGAACTGTTTTGGAATATGCGTCACCTATTTGGAATCTCATGAACATAGAGTATATATATAAAAAAATCATATTAAAACCTTGATAAATTTACTGGTCACACGTAACACGACTTTTTTAAAAAGCACTCACGTTTAATACCCATTGTACTACCTACCGCTTACAACTTTAATCAATTGCATTAATTGTGTCCTGCTGTTCTGTACGTGTAATTCTTGCATTCATCAAGCGCGGGTCCAGGAATGAAATCTCGACTTTACGGGGCGTTACACAAAGATCAAATCTATTTGTAAGGTTACAGTACAAAAGGCTATTTTGTTTTATCAATTGTATTGGAACAATCGGACGACGGCGCCACAGACAATGACTTGTAATTAAACCATTCTCTGTGACAAAATTTCTTTTTTATTTCGTTGGAGTTATTATGAGTTGACGGAAAATAAGATGTATTCAGGATTGGCTTTGTTTTTATTCTGTGATCTATTTTTTTCGCATAGTTCTACATATAGGCAGATTTTATACCATTTCATTAAAGAAAATAGTAATGGGTTGGGTTATATTTCTGTTCAATGAAACAAAAAAGCAAGTTATTATATTTTTTATTAAATTTAAACTAATTTCTTATTTATAATAACTGTAAAAAACTTATTTGATTAAAAGTCTGATAAATATTCATGAAGATTTTCTTGGATTTCACTTATAATATTCAATTTTATTGTAACTTAGGTTCCAAGTCAGAATATTGTTATTTCAGCTCTATCTAAAAAATTGAAAGATATAAAGTTATAGACATATATTACGATACAAAGTAGCCGTGAGTCGAGAAAAGTGCTCAGTAGTAAAGTACCTTATATGAAAATGAGGTCAATCCTTATTATATGCGACCGAAACCTGCAAAGCAACATGATGTAAAATGAATTGCTTTTTATGAAACAGATGGCAAATAAGCAGAAGGTTGACCTGGTGGCGAAGGATAAGCGCCACCCATAGACACTCGCAACGCATAAGATGTTACAAGTGCATTGCCGGTATTTTAAGAGATTCCTCAAAGTTTTGAAGGTCGGTCGATTCTGAAATACCGCCACCGAAACTTAATTTCGGCGGCGTGTCCCGCCGTGAGTTGCGCTATACGCGTCTGCCACTCCGCCATTAAGGCCTGGCGGAGTTCTGCCCTGCGTGCTTCAACCTGTCGAGGCACCAGGCGCTCGTCCCACTCGACTGCCTACGCGCGCCACCTATAGAGCGACGCGAGGAGTTTTGCGTCGAGGTCCCAGGGTGGGGTCGGGGTCCCAGGGCAGGGTGCATGGCGTATCTACGTGTACTTCTTTTACCTATTTTTACTTTTATTTCGAACATAGATTTCGATACGATGGACGCTAAATTACTTAATATAAAAAGGACACAAACCTTTGTAGAAATGCCTGGATATTCACCGCCTCCCATTTCTTATTTGATTCAATCTTTCATATATTTCATGAGTCGACACCGAATTAAACATGCTTATATCATCATAGTCCCTTGAAAGAATAAAATAATCAAAATTAGACTGAATATAATTACTGTGCCATTTGCACTGAACACGCTAGTACAAAACAAAATATTTAAATTTCCAAAGTAAGGAAGTATAAGCTAAAGCGTATAATATTCCTTAAATTTAGAAATAGAGGTTTTAGCTAATCGGCTCAAGCATTTTTTTAATAACATTATCCCACACTTGGTTTTTCCTTTTCAAACATTTCCATTTGCATTTACAAACGTAAAATTTCACATAGGTACACATCAGACCCAGACTCTGTACAACAATTTTTGGATCACACAAAAAGTGGTTCCGTGCGGGAATCGAACCCGCGACGCGTTGCGCGGCAGCCAGTTGCCCAGCCACCGCGCCAACCATCTCATGCACAAAACGAGACTTTAAAGAGTTGTTCCATGTGTTAATCCACCTCGGCACACCTGTCGCGGTCGCCTGTTGACCAGTTACCGTTCCAATCATGTAGTCCATTCAGTCTAAATATCCTTCTTTATATAAATGCTGCTGCACTGGAGCTTAAATAGAATCCTGTATCGTCGGTTTGTTGAGAAACATACTATGTCTTATTACTCGTATTTGAATAACACCCAGACAATTAAGAGTTCGTGGATCTTATTGTAACTATCTATTCTAGTTTACGTGTAAACTTTGCTTACAGAATAAAAGCTTGTTCTTATTACTATTACAATAGTTGGCACTAGGAATTTGTAACCACACAGTGATTTGAATGTTTTAAAATGTCATGCCAATTTATATACATATATATGTATACAGGAAATGCATTTAAAATACTTTTTTTATGTCGGCTGCGCGACGCGTGCTCCTTTGCGCACGCTGCCCATAAATAGCAGTCTTTTGTAACTTAAAACTAGTATACCTTATCTGTATTAATTCACGCGAATAAGGCATTATTTTAAATACTTAAACTGAAATATTTATTTCTTGTTAAACCAACTTCAATATAATGTAGTCCACATTGACAAAATCTACTTACTCTTTCTGGTGTCTTGGACGGTGTTTTGGGTACATTGTTGTCATTCTGACCTGAGGTTTTTTCTGCTCAGACTCTGGCCAGAACATTTTGCACCACCAGGCAAATGTTAGGTTGGGGACAAACGTTTCTGAATAGGTTTTCATGATGCCTTAATTCTTACTTTAAATTGGTTAACTGTCTTTGTGCTCAGAATACAGAACAAACTTTGTGATGGTTTTCTCAATGTCAGTCATAAAAATGTTGTACACTTTCTGATTACATGCGTGTCTTTGTGGATAGATGCCATTTTTGGAATTTAATTTCTTCTTTGTTTTATTGTTGAAAACGAACAGGTTTGTGGGACGACATCACTTTTATTTTGATTTTCCCTTTATTTATAAATGAAAAAAGTATTCCTTCATTTTGATCATTTTAGACAGATGGTTACCTGTCTATTGTCATAGTTTTGAATATCATTGTCTACTATCTATTGTCTATGAGTTCCACAAAGTTATTATGCGCTGATATAAAACTTTTTGGTAAGTTTTCACTCTAATAAAATGCTTTAACGAAGCCAGAATGAGAAATTATTTTGTTTGTTTTTTTTATTTGATAAATGCAGAATTTTTCTACAAAGCCTGATATTTACATTTGTTTTCGTTTAGAGTTCTCAGCTAAAAGAAATTGGTTGTTCCTTCGTACTTACGTACCTACATTTATCATGTTTAAATAACCACTATCTATCAAACGAACAACATGAAATGCAAATTTGTATGCTAGTTCGAATTAGGTACTTATTGAGAGTAGCCAATGGTCCAAAATGAGATGAAAATTGTGGATTTCATTTTCTTGCTCGCTTTACTTTTATGTCTTAGACATCTTCCAAAGCCATTGTTACGGTATATTCAAATGGAATCCGTTGCATCATGACTCTGCAATGCTTGGTCGTTCCGCGTAGAAGAATACAAAACTTTAGTTTTAAAATAATAATGTTCCTTAAGTACTTTCGTGGAGCCAAATATAATATGACTGGATTTTTTATTGCAGAGTTTTCTTATAGTGGTAGTACTTAATTTTGAATACAAGCATCGTTTGATAAATGTAAAATATAATATAACTAGCTACTCTCGCGCGGTTTCACCCGCTGCTCGGCTCCATTTAATTGTAGCGTGATGTTTTATAGCTTATAGCACTCAGGAACATTGTAGCTATCTATGAGTGTTAGAATTTTGGCAATCCGACCACCAGTTCCAAAGATTACCCCCTACATACAAACTTACAAATATACAAACTTACAAATTTTACTTCTTTGTAATATTAGTATAGATGTAAACGTATCAATTTGTTCAATTGTTTTTTAAGCAGCTTGAACATATTAGTATTTTTTTATATCATAGGTCGTCAAACGAGCAGACTGATTACCTGGTGGTAAGCAATCAGCGCCGCTCATAGACACTCGCAATACCAAAGGAATTAGTTATTACGAGTGTGTCGTCAGCCTCTTGTGGGTTTTTAGGAATATAAGGATAGCGTTCGAGTTTTGTGGATGGTGAGGGGGATGGATTGGGCCTCCGGTAACCTCACTCACACGGCGACACACAACGTCAGTGTTATTTCACGCTGGTTTTCTGTGAGTCCGTGGTATAACTCGGGTCGGGTCGGGACTCACCCACAGTAAATACTGAAATTACTTCATAAGTAATTACTTACACTACTTACTTTATACTTTTGAAGGGATAATTAATAACAGGTAACAGTTTACAACATTTACAAATGATGTTTTAGTTATTGTAACCACAATTTTAATTTGATTTTAGTTGGTTTTTAACAGTAGTCGCCTATAAAAACTGACTACTCCCGCTGCTGGGTTCCTATTTATTGTTGTAGCGAGATGTTTCATAGCTTATAATTATCGTCTATAAATGGACTTTTCGACAGAAAAATAATTGTTAATTTCGGACAATTAGATCCGAAGATTATCATGTTAATGCAAACAAAAAAAACTTCCCGGGTTTTCAATATTTTTAGTGCATATTTTGTACAAGGTCATGTGTTGTCTCAAGGCAATAATATAGATTTAAAAATTAGATTTATTATGTCGTAAAATCAATGAATGATAGTATGGTTACTTTATTTTTGTAGTACTCATTAGAGTTCAGTGTTCTAAAACAATCGCTTCTGTAATAAGAACAACCTGTCGGAAGAGAAGATGTCTACATTTCAGAACGGTTTAACTATTTTGGGAAATAATAAGACTTATTCTATTTTTATGTATGAATTTACGCGGTACACAAACTTGAACTTTTTTCCAACTATGTTAGAATTCCTATTATACTTAGAAGAACTGAATAATAGAGCTAAAAATATGAGTAATTTTTTGTACAGACTGTTTTCTGATATGACTAAAGGTAGGCGGTATCGAGGTCGTTAAGACAAGTTACGGCCCAGCTTATATTGAAATATGGCTGTGGGCAAATTATTATGTTCGATTTTTATTTTTACACGTTACATGCAAATACAGATTTGTATGTTAAGTTATTTGAATATAATTTAAATGAATTTAAGGTTCAATTTTATTTGGCAGAATTAAAATAAAACTAAAAAAGTTTAAAGATAAACAATTTATTTTCAATGTAACTTTCAATTTTCAGTTCATATGGGACACCATAGGAGTTATTTAATTCCGGTTCTGTGAACGGCCGTTCTATGAATAAATTAGACAATTCGAGCTATTAGTTTTTAGAACAAAATTGAAAAGAAGAATATTTTGTTAAAAAGTGTAAAATCAAATCTACAATAATCGTGAACTTTGAAAACCATTTACCTCTCAGAATTTTATTGAGAAAATTTAAACTTACCATTCCAATGAAAATAGATGAACTATAACTTCAAAATGTCATGGATCTATCCTGGAAATGTTGCACAATTCTTCATACAAAGTTTAACACATGAAATTTTTCGACGAATTTAAAAATATGATGTACAAGAAGAAGGTAAGTATTTTATAACTTCAGCGGGTCAATTAATAAAGAAATTTACAGTTACGAATTTAAAGAAGCGATTAAACAGAAAATTTAGAAAGCCTTCACGGCTTTCTTCAGATAGACTTTACAGCTCACTCGGTCAAGTCGTGGTGTGGTTTCGAAACCTGGCAAGTACCAATGTGAGTTTTTCCCGGTTATAATTAGTACTTTTTATGATTATTTAGACACCACTGACAAACGGTGAAGGTAAACATGGTGAGGAAACCTGGACTTATAATTTTTAATTATAAGTTTGAAATCGCCAACCCTCATTGAGCAAGCGTGGCGATTAATGCTCTAACCTTCTCCTTGTGAGAAAGGGGCCTTTGCTCAGCAGTGGACACTTATAGGCTGATGATGATGATGAACAGCTCACTCACGTATCTCTCAAAATTTTCTTAGTTCTTTATTTTTCTGATAGTAAAAACAAAACAAAAATAACTTAACGTTTATCCAGCCATTCTCAAGTTTCGTGGGCTTATTGGACGATTCGCACGAATTTAACTCGCACGAAACGTGCGAATCGACTCCTTTAAAACATATTATTTTTTCTGTAGTCGATTCGCACAAATTTAATTTATTGGCGTGCGAATCGACAGCCTCACAAATATGTAGTAGGCTATTCGCACACATATTGTTTTTTATGAAATGCAGTTAAGATAAAGTACACTTGAGCATAGAAGTAGAAAGGTCAAATATGTTTTACTCGCCAACCGTATCCGCGTATCTATTAAGATAGAAAATAAAAACACAATCTATAATCAACAATATCTGTATTAAAATTGAAACTAAGTATTCATTTCTCCATAAAGACTTTTGGAAATGAAATAACTTGAATACGCACTTTTTTCAAAATCTGTGGTGAATATACGTGCGAGAAATTGAGGAATTCGACTTTTTATAAGGTAAAAAAAAAATTCGTATGTTTTTTCTTGTTTGTCCGTTAGTAAAGCGTATATGGCTGTTGGATCTATATTATGTAACGTGTATACTTGAAAAAACGGTGGTACGCAGCTTTTGAACGTCCCATCGCAGAAAACGCTTTCTGCTGTTTCAATATATTATATAACATTTTGGTTTGCAAAAAGTGTAATTCTTGCTGTCTTATATCCATAATCAGCAAACTTGATCGTAGCATAGAGGAATAATAAGATCTGTAACTTTTTTGAATCTCAATTTTTTTTTATCTGTAGTGATATGTTTCTGTGTCGATAGAGCCTTTTCTTAATATTTTTAAAATCAGGATTTTTTTTTGTTTGAGATCAATCAGTCAATCAAATTCTTTATTTCAAGTAGATCACAATAGGCACTTTTGAATGTCAAGCAAAAAGATATCATAAGGTTTGACTTTATATGTGACAGTCTGTCCGTCTGTCCTCTAGTGAAGCTATTTGCTCATATATTTCATCATATCCAGCATTATGCAAGTCCGAAACCATTTCACCATAAATTTTTGTGAGCTCTTTCTCCGATCTTGTGTACATTCTACAGTTACAATACAAACTAAACCAAATGTAGACCCATGACCAACCCGAGTAAGCGTGAAGTCATATATATAGCTTGCTCTTTAATTTCTTCCTGTAATAGGCGAATTTTGCGGTCATGTTTATATTGTTTTGTATTAGAAAAAAATTAGTTATGCCACGTTTTAAGTAATTATTACTATCACTTATTCCATACAGATCTTTTTCAAGTAAATATCAACTTTCAAGTAAATATCTGCTGCTTAAACTTCGATTATTTTTTGTGTTTATTCCAGTGATGGCTGAATACGACTGTACTTTAATTTTTTTAAACCTTAAAATGTAATGTGTGCGAATAGTCCACTACATATTTGTGAGGGTGTCGATTCGCACGCCAATAAATGAAATTCGTGCGAATCGACTACAGAAAAAATAAAATGTTTTAAAGGAGTCGATTCGCACGTTTCGTGCGAGTTAAATTCGTGCGAATCGTCCAATAAGCCGTTTCGTGCTTAGTACAATTAATTCACATTTATTGCATGTATGTATAACATATCTAACGGGAAGTCACTCTAATACAAAATGGTTTAAGCTTTGGTCCAATAATCACACATCGGACAGTACATTAGCCTGTGATTTGGCTACAGCATGTGGAGAACGTGGTCATTTGTGAACGGACAATGTAAACGACTTTCAGAGTGCAGTGTGGATTGCATTGACAGTTGGAACGAGTGCTGATGACCCGTCGTAATGATGTTCCGAATTAGCATGCCTTTGATACTACCTAGCTTTTTGCTGCACAAACTAAGATTATAGTAAAATGCTAGTGCATTCAAAAAGGCTTTGTTAAACGCATATGGAGAGAAAAGATCAAATCCGACTGACAATCGGCCCCTTTGGGATCCGCCTGTGGTGGTCTCATGGCTCTTTGAGGCGCGCGCGTCTACACGCTTCGCTTAGTACGCTCGTATCTGGTTCTGGTCGGGCGGTGAGCTACCCTTACTTGCCGCCCGCAGACCCGCGCTTACGGTCCTCTATGTGAGCATGACTGCTTCGCAGAAAAAGCAGACGGCTTCACTGTTCCTCTCGCTCCACACCATGGCCTCGACTAAGACCGAGTGCGAGAGGTTACAGCCACCGATCAATTTCTTAAGGACACTGCAATGCTCAGATCACATCACATCATCAGCCTATTAGTGCCCACTGCTGACCAAAGGCCTCTTCTCACACGGAGAATGTTTGAGCATTATTCATTACGCCTGCCCAAGGTAGTTTGTCGACTTCAAACTTATAATTAGAAATTATAATTCCAGGTTTCATCATGATATTTTCCTTCACCGTATGTCAGTGGTGTCTAAATAATTATAGAAAAACATATAACTGGGAAATTTCACATTGGTACTTGCCAAGCTTCGAACCCGCTCCCTCATGCATGAGAAGTGGGTACCTTAACCTCTGGCCAACATGTCAGTTTAGCCTTAACTTTTATTGTCTCCTCTTCAATGTCTGCATTGCAAAAAAGTTCACCAAATAAAACCAAAAGCACCAGATTATTCATATGTTTAAGTACAGTTTTATTTTGCCAAAATAATGGAATTAAATGAGGCTTACAGTAACGATTCAATGAATTAACAGCAAACTGAATCAGCGTACAGATAATCGACGATAAAATTATTATTGTCGATTAATATTAGTATAAAATTGCTAAACAATTGTGACCTTAATAACTTGTGTGTTATAATTGTTTTAGGTGATTTTGCAAATCAGTAACTAATGAAGTACAAAACAAATTGTTGTTTTAGGTTTTAAACATATTTTTTTTATTATATTCAGAAAGAGTGTTTTCACAAAATAATAGTGATAGATAAATTGCTACTTCTATTCAACCAAAACCAAGTGTGGGAGAGCCATGCTTCGGCACGAATGGGTCGGCTCGACCGGAGTGATACCACGGCCTCACAGAAAACCGGCGTGAAACAACCACAGCGTTGTGTTTCGCCGTGTGAGTGAGGTTATTGGAGGCGCAATCCTTCCCCTTCCCGGACCCTTCCCCAATCCCTAAATCTCCAAATCCCTAATCCCTAAAAGGTCGGCAACGCACTCGTAAGTCCTCCGTTGCGGGTGTCCATGGGCGGCGTTGATTGCTTACCTTCAGCTAATCCGTCTTCTCGTTTGCCGACTTATAACATTAAAAAAAAAACTTTTTTTATTCATGTTTTTGTCGTAATAATTATGAAAAAAATGCTTAGATATTTTGTGTACTATTCTTCTGGTTTAAATAACTAGATAAGACCCAGTAAATTCTATCTGCCTATTCTTATAAGAAACGCAAAACTAAAGTTTCAGGTCTCAAAAGTAATAATAACATTTAAAGATTTTCTATAAATTAATTTTAATTCACTATTTATTTTCGACTATCTGTAGCTTTCGCCACGACCAACGAACTAACTGTATTATAACTAAAGTTAAACTAATTGCGGAACTTTTATTTACCCTAATAAAAAGAAGCGTGTAACTTAATAATATGTTATTAACGCAACGATGAGGATGTGGAGTTCATATAACTTTGTTTATTAGTAAATTATGTTTTGGTAATATGATAAGAAGTATGTATGTATATTGGTTTTACTGTATCAAATTAGGATATTCACTTTGTGAGTAATTACTGAGTTTTTACCATAATATTTTTTTTATAAATTTAGAAAATTTGCTAATGTATAGGAAATATCAATAACATACATGGTTAACCATGAAATCATAACTGCCCACTTATGGCGGAGTTTGAATCCTGGGAACTCTTTTTGTGATCCCCAAATAATGGCTCCGGGACTTGTTACGATGTATATGAGTATTGTATGTTTGTATATCAATTACACGACACACAATATTGTTTTTTCTTTTAAAATTGCATGCATGTCACACGCGGCCAGGCATGTGATCAACGACGGCGACCTCAGCGTGGTCAGCGAGCAAGGGTAGCTCGCTGCTCGACTAGAACCGGACCCGAACTTACGGTGGTATGCGCGCCTCATATGGCAAATAGACCACCACAGATGAGGGCAAAAAGGGTCGATGTTCAGCAGGGGTTGCTGATCAAGTGCAATCAGGTATCGCGACTTCGGCCTAGATCAGGAGAAGGTTCGGCAGGATAGTCAATAAGGATTTGACACTCCGTCTCGCCACACCCTAAGAGATAACACATTTTTGATGATTTCCCATGCTCAAAAGAAATAATATATATACACGCGTCTCCTAGGTAGTCTTATTTTAAATGCACTCAGTTCTCTATCAGTTATCAAAAAATCTTTTATACTCTGACTCCGACTTACTAGAATCTTTTTATAACAACTTTCGTGAGACATACTAAATTAACTAAAAATCGCGGGTTACTCACGTGTATAAATTGAGAAAAGCTCTACTAGTTTCGAACCACAGAGGGGTTCTTCTTCATGAGCAGCGTGCGCGAACGCGGCGTCATCGCGCAGCCTACTCAGTAAAAGTAAAACTAGTAGAGCTTTTCTCAATTTATACACGTGAGTAACCCGCGATTTTTAGTTAATTTACTAAAATCTGTCTTATCTACTCTGATGATATTTTAGCAAGTGGCGTGCGCATTTTCAGAATTGTAAGAAATCATAAGTACATTTGTGCTATCGGTCAAATCACTATATCATCCATACACAGTAATGACTAAATGAGTAATGACGTGCCCAATTTAGCCGTAGGTGATTCATCAGGAGATAAAAACACAACCCCATAATGACCGTTCCTTTCTTTTCCTTAACTTTTTTATACTAATCTTTGATGTAGTTAGTCGTGAAAAATCATGCTTCGACACAGATGTGCCGGCTTGACGGAGTGGTACTACGGCCTCACAGAAAATCAGCGTCAAACAACGCTTATGTTTTGCCATGTAAATGATGTTACCAAAAGGCCTAACTTACAAAAGCTGGCAAAGCACTTGAAATGCCTCTAGTGTTTTTGGTGTATCTAAACAGCACTGATTATTTTCTATCGGGTAATCTGTATGCTAGTTTGCCCATTCTCATAGAAACAATATTTATATTATAGGCATACATAGCTTTTTGTGCCTTTAACACAATGTTCCAGTACAATGAACTCCAAACTGTTTTTCTTCAAGTGTCGTAAAAGTCACTTCACTGAATGATAGTATTTTGGCGCAAATAGATTTTTGCTATCGTATGAACTTATGGTTCGATGCTCAACATATCAAATTTATTAAAGTATCACGTCACACACGTCATCAGCCGATAAGTGCCCACTGTTGAGCAAAGGCCTCTTCTCACACGGAGAAGGTTTGAGCATTAACACCACGCTTGCTCAAGGCGGACTGGCGATTTCAAACTTTTAATTAGAAATTATAAGAACCAGTTTTCTCACAATGTTTTCCTTCACCGTATATCAGTGGTGTCTACATAGTCATATAAGGTACATATGGGTACTTGCCAGGTTTCGAATCCGCACCCTCATGCATGAAAAGCAGGTGCCTTAACCTCCGGGTCACCATAATATATTATGTTATTTCAAAAATATTGGATTTTAGTAATTAGGTTCAACTTATAACTGGGATAACAATAGCTGGTATAAGACGGACTTTATTAATTCTGCCCATCTTCTTTTCCATTAAAAGAGGTGATGTCGTGTATCTAAGACAATGTCTAGTAAGATTTTTCCTTCGATACAAAAACAGAGTATTAAGTGTGAGTTACATCTAATAGCTTTTTTCTCTTCTGGCCTTATGCCAACTTCACTTAAACCACCACTGAGTATTAATCAGTTTCCACATAAGTTAGTATTAAGAGAAGCTTTCCTTGTAGCTTGGGTCATATATTTGGCGACAAATATTGAGGTATATACATAGCCACAATATACATACAATTTAAGTAATAAAAAAACGAAAAATCATTAAAGTCGTCATCATTTCGAAAAAGTGAACATATTTATGGTAAATAATCATCTAAAACAGGAAGATTTCCACTGCTCAATCAAAGTCCGATTCTTCCAACCAGAACGAAAACTGGCCACTAGAATCTAATGCGTCAACATAACCAAAAAGAAGTTGGGTCATTATAAAAAAATCCACTTTTGTACCTCATCGAACCAATGACCATTTGGATCCAAAGCGTGTTTCATCAATACTCACAATCTTATTATTCCCAAGTGGCTTTACCAACCTGTATAATCTTACCAGAAAAAAAATGGCGAGACAAGAAAATGTATAATAATATTTTACTTATTTGGCTGTCAAGGCAAACGGAATTAATAAATCACCCTCGTTTCGAGCCCCTTGGAATGAAAGTTATAAGGAAGATGAGACAAAAGGGGCTATTTCCGATGATCTATCAAAACACTCAAGCTTTGGTAGGTACAGAGGTTGACTAAAGTGCTACGAACATTGAATTATTTAAACGATTATTTATTTATGTTAATTCGTTTGACTGGCACGTCGATGTTGTGGTTGCTAGCGAGTGCCAAATATTTCTTAAATCAGACTTATTGGTTGCAAAATAGTGTGGGAGAGCCATGCTTCGGCACGAATGGGTCGGCTCGACGGCCTCACAAAAAACCGGCGTGAATAAACCACAGCGTTGTGTTTCGCCGTGTGAGTGAGGTTACCGGAGGCCCAATCCTTCCCCACCCCCAATTCCTCCTCAGTACCTAAATCTCCAAATCCCTTATCCCTAAAATTTCGGCAACGCACTCGTAACTCCTACGTTGCGGGTGTCCATGGGCGGCGGTGATTACTTACCAGCAGGTAATCCGTCTGCTCGTTTGCCGATCTATTACATAAAAAAATACACTGTACAGAAACACCCACTTATTACACGTAGCTCATTTATAAACATGTTTTTTATGGCATAGGGTAGCAAAAGAGCAGTGAAATTACCTGATGGCAATCAGTCTACTGTTACAATTAGGTTTTTCTTTGGGTCACTCAGCTTAACGCCGATTTTCTGTAGAGCCGTCGTATCACTCCGATCGAGCGAGCCCATACGAATCATGGCTGTCCCACATTTATTAATGACAAAAAGAAACTCTGAAAAAATAAAATCACCACGACATAATATAGTTCTTTAAAATAATAAAGACATTTCGAAACAAAACGATTACAATTTAATTAATTCTGGTCAACTCAATAAAAGAATTTACAGATTGTGCGGTTCGTCCAAAAATTTCTGCAATCAAATTGCTTTTGTCATTTTTAATACAATCTCCTCTTTATTCGTTGTTTTCATTGTAATGTTTACCTACGTCAATATCGCTATTAATCATTTATGTTTTGATACACGTCATAATTGTTTTTTTATATAGAAATTCAGAAGTATGGTTAATTATTTCTAATTATGTACAAAACGATATATTTCTTTTACTAATAAAATTTTGAACTATAAACACACAAAAGTGGTAGGGCTCTCGACTAAAGTTTTTACATTTTATAACTAGATGGCATTAGTAGTTATTCGCTGAGTATTCAAAGATCAAAGGTATTTTCGACAGAAATTGTGTAACGTATAGGACAATATAATTGTGAAATGAAAAACAACCAAAAAATTGATCAATTAAGAACAAAAGTGGACTGTGTTTGCACTATGTAGGTTTAGAAACGTAATGTACAAATTCTTTTAGATCTTAAGGCTAAGAACTCACGGAGCGATTTTCGCCCGCGTCCGCTGCGGTTGCGGGCCCGCAGCTTCTGTAGAATTCAAATATTTATGTAAAAAATTAAAGCACATTTCACGACGCGTTTTACGCCCGCGGTGTACGCGGTTGTATGCGGCTCCCGCTGTACCGGCGGGCAACTAGTAGAATCGCGCGGGCCGCGGTTACCCGCGGCCTCGGCGGGTGGCTCCCGCGCGCTTTGCGATCGGTTGGCGAGCGACCGCGGGGGCCGGCGGGTCTTCTGTGAAGTAAATATAACGCAACGGCTCGTTTCTAGTGTGTGTCCATGGCGGTCTGGACCTCAACTGATCGTTAACCGCCCGTCTTGCAATCTTTGCGCCACGTTTGCGGGCGATGATCGCAACCGCGGCGGCTGTGTAACCGCGCAAATAACCGGTCTCGTGAGTTTGGAAATAAAACCGCAGTTCCGCTACCGCGGCGGGCACGGTTTAAAATCGGTCCGTGAGTTCTTAGCCTAAGTGCGTCGTTGCAATTACATTCCATATCGAACACTTCAAGTAGTAGCAAAAACGCTTTCTTGTTTACTTAAAACTATATCCTCCTAATTTTTCTTTAACTCAATTACTCAACTAATTTTAGTCATTTTTAATGTTTGCTCAAAGCAACGTTCAATTGTACAAAAGTTTTGATTGGTTTTGTTGAAAATGCTAGATAAATCAGACTGTGGACGTGTTAATCAGTTACATTTAAATCCTTGCAGTGATTAGGCAAAGGACGCTTAATTGGAGAGTGAGTGGTGATCGAACTTTTGCATCTATTAAACAAACGAATCCAAAATTACCTAAATGATTAATATCCTAAATTATTCCATAAAATTAATCTAAGACGATACGGTAATTTTTCATTCTAATATGAAATACTTCAAAATTATTTATTTGCAAAATCTCACTTATCTCGTTTGAAAACTATCTCTGGCTAATTAATCTATTTGAAAATAATTACGTTACTTGATGTCACTTTCATAATGAATAAACTTGTGAGATCGAAAGAGAAAATTGAACAAAACTAAATCTTATTACTTATTCATTAAAACTAAATTAGCTTTTGCTGTTTTAGAAGGCATTATAAATATAAAATTTAATCATATAACTTGATTAGTCGAATCGAGTAGAACTAGATAATTTCTACATTTACAAAAAAAAAAAATATAAATATAATTAATAATGTATTTAGAGTTTAATTTCAGTGCAACTCTTTATCATTATCCTTATTTTTTTGAACGTTGTCTGTAAGTTGTAATTATGGGTGCGTTTAACATTTAAACATACAATTTCACCTACACCCCCAAACAATTATTTATGGATCACACAAAGAGTTCCTCCTCCTTGCGGGGATCGAACGCGCGACATTTTGTGCGGCATTCTATGCCTAGCCACCCAGCCAAACCTGCAGTCAAAAAAATTGTACTCAACGATCACCATCATCGCCATCTCACGTCCGCCACAAGACTTCCAATAACAAACAGATAACATAGGACCAATTATTTTCAGATCGGTTTGTGGATAGTTACTTGCAAACTGCAGCTTTTTGCGACTTTTATCTTATAGACAAGTGTGGGAGAGCCATGCTACGGCGCAAATAAACCGGCTCGACCTGAGTGATTCCACGGTCTCAAAGAACACCGGCGTGAAACAGCACTTACCTCGCTGAGACGGCAGTAAATGCAGCGAGGTAATCGGAGGCCCAGTCCTTTCACCATCCTCAATCCCCAAATCTCCTAACTGTAAATCCTTAATTAATAACTTACAACAGGTAGGCGACGCGTTTGTGGTAAATCCTTTGGAATTACACGTGTCCATGGGCGCCGCCGATTGCTTACCATTAGGTAAGCCGAACTATAAAAAAAAAACTTATGGGTGTGTAACTTTAATGTATTATAATAGTATATTAATTCGAACCAAAAAATACATAGGTGAAACATGGGATTCTTTTTCCAAAAGTAGTCATTTGTTTATTGATTAGTGTTACATTTTCATCGCATTTCAAATCAAAAAATTCGTTTAAAATTTTTCATGCAAAACGGCAATTTCATAGGTAAAGACCTATTATAATTACGCTAATATAGGTTCTTATAAAGTATTAATGTACAATATTTTTGATACAGTAAAATTTTATATAAGTAATTAAAATTTTCCGAAGTCTGTGGGTGTAGACTAGGTCAATTCATATTTAAATAACATGCTCAAAATATCAAGATGTGTAGGTGGGATAGTTAATATAGAAAACTTTATATGGATCGCTAAAAATGGATGAACATTTTGAAGGTACGCAGCTGCTTTGCCTAAAATCTGAGTGACGAGCGATTTAGTTGTACTAAGTTATATGAACAAACCTATTAAAAATATGTCAGTATTAATTTATTAATCTTTTTCTAACGACTTTGGTATTCGACCAGCATGACAGTGTTATAGGTAAATATGAACCGAGTGTCTACTCGGTAATAGCACTAAGATAGAGATAAGATACTGTTCTCACATAATTGAACCAACTGTTTGTAAAAGGAATCTGTATGTGAAACTGATTTAAAAAGAGTAACCATGGAGTTTCTTGCTCGTTCTTCTCCATCGGAATCTACACTTTGGAACGAGCAAATAGCTTCACTAAGAGGACTGACCGACAGACTGACACTATTTTTTATTTTAAATTTTGTTTGACGTTCAAAAGTGCCTGTAAAGGTCTAATTGGAATAAATGATTTTTGACTTTTGACTTTTTGACTTTTATAGCACTGAGATTTTTTTTTAAATATGTAGTTAGTAGCAAGTATTTTGACAATATGTTAAACCATGCAAATGCTGGATCTGCAATGGTATTAACATAAAAATGCCGTATAAAATCAAAAGAATGCAAATGATAGCAGAACATATGCTCTGTGTTCCCTAAATAGCATTTTACGATACTTACGAGACTTACGATACGACATAGTTAAACATCTTCGAAGGTTTTCAGTAGTGATAAGTTGTAAGGTTACGCTTGTTAGCAAGACCCTTTGTGAGTGTAAGTGAGAATGTCGTGTCACCTCTAAATGGACTTCAAGGACAAATCTCAGACGTCCTACAAACAATTTCAACGCAAATTAAGTATTTACTTGGCTTTTCATTGTGAGGAGAAAATCATCGAATGACCTTCCTCGCCCAGGATGGAGCGAGGCTGAGTGATAGACAGACTTTTACTTACTGAGTAACATCCCGACCTTCTCCTGCACTACCACGTTACCTAATTGTACTTACCTTGCATCCCCGGTTGAATATTGGACCCATCTGTGATGGTCTGTGGGCTCTTTGAATCATGCATGGAACACTACGTTCCATACGCTTGTATTTAGTTCTGGTCGGGCGGCGAGTTACGTTTGCCCGTCGTCCGTATACCTGTGCTTATGGTGGCTAAAGATTTATGCGCCATTCTTGACGCCCGAGGTGTCTCCTACTGCGGTGGAAGAAAATAATTCTCTCACACCCCATTTTTACTACAGAAGTATTTGGTGAAGGACTGTGATTTTTTTTAATGTGGTACGACGGCAAGTTATCTCCCAGGATACCTGATGGTAACCACCATTTTTGGCTACCCAAGGGCATCCACAACGCCTGAGAAATTCTAAGTGGATTGTCAGTCATTTGACTATAAGTTATTTGCGATGGATGAGTTTTGGGCCTCCGGTAACGTCAGCGTTGTGGTTGGCCGTGTAAGCGCTTGAAAAATTTCAAAAAGATATCCTCTGAGGCCTTAGTACCATTTGTGCCAAAGCATGGATCTTCTACACATCACGTCTTAGAACACTTGACTTGTATGTGTATTTTTGATTTTGAGTTTCTTAAGAATAGTAGGTATTGTAACATCATTTTTGTTTATTCTAGTAATTTAGGCGTATTGACAGTACTCCGACTTTTAACTATATTTAAATCATTTCTAAATTCCGGGTCCCATTCATATTATTATTATATTGCAACGTCGTGTTATTAAGATTAATTAAAGTTTCTAAACAGACAAAAAGCTATCAAATTTATTAAAATTTCAGCTCATGACTGTACCTACCTATCTATCAGTAAAGCCAAGTCAGTATTAATGGTTCTTCTATTTTTTGTGACATAATATCAATGCTAACGGCACGGACCAGTGGCGTTATTATATTAAAATTACCTGAGAAAATTACTGTGGTGCGAAGGTGTGAAGCAATTGATCTTGTGGCTCAAGGTCAAACAGAGTCAAGCGTTTGTCTTTTGAAGATCCAGTGACTGAGAATTGATTAATTCAATTAGTTATAGTATTCACATGATCATATTGGTCGTTAATTTTGAAGGTTAAGGTTAGTATTACACTCAATCTATTTCTTTAAATTTGTTGTAAGTAGGAATTACGAGTGCATTGCCGGCATTTTGAGGGTAACGTAGGGATGGGGCATGATTAAGGGGAAGGCCTTTGTCCAGCTGCTTACGGCTGACGATGTAGGGATGGGGGAGGTGCAGTATTGGGCCTCAGGTAACCTGACAACCACGACAAAAAACAGCGCTGTGATTGTTTCACGCCGGATTTTTATGACGCAGTGGTCACCCTGGTAGGGCCGTCCCATTCGTGCCGAAGCATGGCACACCCGTATTTATGTATCACTACACTTATATTATTTTTCAGCCCTACATTACATTTAATTTACATTTCGTTTTTCACTATGCTCATATTAAACCTGCGAGCGAAATATTGCGTGTGTTTTTGGGCTAGGCGCTACACAATTTCATTCATAAACCCGCACCTTTTTTGTAAATCGTTACTGACCTACTATCATCCTTACATGACATTAGGCGTCATGACATTCATTATTTATTATTAAGACCTAAAATATTAATATCATGGCTGAGATCATTATGTCTTTAACACAAAAGAGAGCATTACTTCAAATACAGTATTTCAAGTCATTAATCGCATTTTTTAAATTGCGCCTAGTATAAATCTCAGACGATACGTTGGAAAGTACAAAATACGTACGTCTAGAAACCAACTCTCAATCAGCGTAGCTAAAACTCTAGGCCGATTTACTTAATCGCAAAATGATAAAGGCTAAACGATAAATTACTTGTAAGATTGTACTCAAAATATCTCGAAAAAAAAAAGATAAAATTAAATTAAGTTTTGAAGCTAAACCCGCTATAACTAGTCTTATATTTTTATCTGAAGTCGAAATACTTCTCTCAGCTGTCACTTAAAAGGATGATAGATTAGTCACCTTAGGTCTTTTGTTAAAGCCTTGTAGGCATTTAGACAATGGCTTTCTTTCTTTCTTCATTAAGGTCATTTTTTCTGCAAAGATTACAGCAGTTCTTTTTCAAGTTGTTTTGGGTCAAATTTCTGATATGAATTCTTGTTATTTGGATTTCTTTTAGCATTCTTAATTTGTTGCAGTAATGAGACATCAAATTTATTTGAGGTAAATTTCCAGTTAAAAAGCGTTTTCAAATTTTATTTTTTGATGTCTTAGTTAATTTATGATTTAATGAGCAATTTTTAAATTTGTTTCATTTATGACATAATATTTGCAAGCCTGTTAGAAGAACAAAGAGAAATGTATATCTTAATACTATATGTATATATTGCGGTGGGTGGGCAACTAGCTACCGTGCAACGTGTCGCGGGTTCAATTCTCGCATAGAACAACTCTTTGTGTGATCCACATTTTTTTTTTCCGTGTCGGGGTGTGAATCTAGAATTGTATGTTTTTAGATACACTCATGACAAAGAAGAAATTCCTAGTGCAACGGTTTTTTACGTTGACCCAAAAACATAGTTTAACACTCTGGTGATTAGGTATTACACCTTTTTCAGGAAGACTAACTGATGATGTGATCAAAATGATCCGTTCACAACCGAACCAGCCTTAAGATCGTGTGGTCTACATGACCGTTTTCATCCACGAGTTACTTCGTGAATTTCCCAACCAGCGAATATTATGTTAATTTAGATGTTTGAAACTTTAGATTTCATTTGCATAGACTTTAAGCTTGAATATAGCTAGACACCGACACTATATTCAAGTAGTATACACACACACACACATACACACATGAACACACAAAGACACACACACACACACACATGTGCTTATACTGACAACCATTTACTTACCCATATGACACTCAAGCGTGCCGATAATCCTAAATCTTAGTTATTGTATAATATATTAATGTAGAAGGTGTTCTAATACAGATATAATTTGCTTAAAAAGAGGCTCCAATCACCAAATTAAATAAACGTGTTATTATTGTTAATAATAATTTCATCAAAAATGAAACTAAAAAACTATGAGACTATTTTAACTGCAACTCTTATTGGATAATTACACTTAGTAACGATCATAATACCAGCTTGCATGACTGAGCTTAGTTTTTTTGATTTCATGAGACTTTGCCTCGAATCGAATTTCCGTAACCTTGCTGAGTATGTCTCAGAACGTAAGCCTTGGGTTGTTAAGCTTGATATACACTGAGAAAAGCCTCATAGCACAAAATTACTTCAGTTATACTTTTGTACCATAAAGTTTATAATATACTACAAAAAATGTTTGAATTTCTTAATTCATAAACCCCATCACTTTTTCTGGACTTCCACGAATAATTCAAGACCAAAATTAGCCAAATCAGTGAAGGTTGTTGAATTATATTATTAAAAAGAAAAATGGCATTGATTTATATAATATAATGGACTGGCCCAGATCAGCAGATGTAACGAGATAATTTTTAGTCAGTAACAGTTGACAGTCCCCTTCTCTAGGCAGGCAAGGCAAGGGAGCCTTTGGGGGTGGTGCGGGAGAAGAAATTTGATAATGACATCAAAACAAAACCTTAAACTCGAATATAAATGTTACAATATCAAAAACATACATTTTGTAAAAAAAATTATTTATTTATTTATTTATTTTACAAAAAATCTTCCTACACTCTCATTACAGGTTTTTTTTTTTTTTTTTTGTGAGGGGAAAATCATCAATTGACTTCTCCCGCCCAGGGCCGGGCAGGAGGGAGTGTCAGACTCTTACTGACTAAAAACCCCCCTGTTCCTTCTCCTGCTCTGTGCCGAGGTCGCGGTACCTCATTGCGCTTACCCCGCAACCCCGGCTGAACATCAGCCCTTTAGGGCCCCGTCTGTGGTGGTCTATTGGCTCTTTGAGGCGCGCGCGGAACGCTACGCGCCGTACGCTCGGGCCTGGTTCTGGTCGGGCGGCGAGCTGCCCTTACTCGCCGACCGCAGGCCCGTACTTACGGTGGCCGGAGATCGTCCCTCGATCCCCGACGCCCGTAGTGTCGCCAGTTGCGGCTGCTGGGGCGTGAGGAGGAGGATTGCTCCCTCACGCGGGCCGCCTCTCTCTTTGCGAGCATGACTGCTTCACAAAAGGAGGAGACGGCGTCCCAGTTCCTCTCATTCCGCACCATGGCCTCGACTAAGGCCGGGCGCGAGAGGTCGCCGCCGCCGATCACTTCCCTGAGGATACGGCGGTGCTCAGCCCAGGCAGGGCATACCGCTACCGTATGCTCCACCGTATCCTCTAGGTGGTCCTCACAATACTCTCATTACAGGTTATGTTCCCTATACGACAGTGAGGCTTAACCTAAAAATGGATCTGACGTCATCATAGTGAATAAAATCAATAAAAGTATTAATGTGAAAAATCCAATACGATTAAGCGCTCAATTTACTGACCTACGGCATTCGTTTTCATAGTAGAGACCAAATATTTGGAACATCATCCAAACTACCAACATTCTAACAAATACGTAACATTGCTTTAATACTACTGGCATAGCGTTTCCATTTAATATTTGATATTGTGATTGAGGATTTTTATTAATTATTTATTTTATTGTTGATCAAGTATTTTCTTATTATAATGTTTATAGAATGTTGGTGCTAAGATCAAAAAGAACAGTGTATATTTCAAAAAAAGACGAAACCGAACGTGTGCGTTACGGTCTCGCGCACAAAGCGGTTCCTTCTAAAATGTCATTTCATATTTTATGACAAGCCAGCTAAATATTTATTTACGAGTTTAATTTTGGGATTGTTAATCCGATGAGCACAGGGATCACCTGATGGTAAGCAATTGGGGCTGCCTTTTTGACGTCCATTGGAGTTATGTGTGCGTTGCTGACTTTTTGTGGGTTGTTAAGGATTTGAGAATTGGACATAGAGCTGAGCAGAGACTGAGGAGGGGAGGGGGGGGCTCAGTCTCTGTTAAGCTGGCGTCTCAGTCTCACATCAAAACACAAAACTCGTGTGAAATCATCGATGTGCTTCTACTGCCCTGGATGGAACGACACTCTTGCTGACTAAAAACCAGCCCGTTTCTTCTCTTGCTTCAGGCCGAGACCGTGACACATTATTACAGCATTAGCCCTATTGGGCCCCCAACAAGAATTTCTACTTCTACAACTTTCATATATAACTCCATGTGTGTACAAAACCTTACCTAAACCACAGTAGCGTAACACTTGTGACACGCATCACGTCTTCTTAATAATAACGTCAGTCGTAGTCTCCTAGCGGACATATATTACACTGATTTAAGCAACAGGACGTCCCTTAGGGTAACAGAAGGGTTTACAGTCAATATCTCTATATTATTATCACTCATATGTATATGAAATGTTTTTGTAGATAGACATATTCATGATAGTTGCGAGTTTTAATGTGCAACAGATAAATAGATACATAATTTGGTTGTGTGTGACAAAAATCGAGCTGATCGTCCATAACAATAGATAATATGATTTTTTCTCATTAAGTCATAATGACTTACAAATTCCACATTAAAATTTTCCTAATAGTTATATGAAAACCATCTACTGCAACACACCTACACGTGATTACCCTTTTACCTCCAAATTTTATTATGATAAAGTTACCAGAGAAAAAGTTAATCGTAAATAAATAAAATGTGACTAAAATATGATATACTGGATGTTTGCCCCTGAACCTAACTCGGCTAAGCCCTTAAGGGTATTATTTGATATGATAAATTCATTTATCTCTGCAGAACTGGGGAACCCCCGGGGTGCTGTACAATTTTTGTGTCGGTACAAACTGTTTATGGAATGGCAAGGACACTATTCATATTAAATGATGAACTTATTGAAACGTTGCAATTTATCATGAATAGAAATAACGTATTTACTAAAATATTAATAGGTGACCTAAATATGTTCAGTGACATGCATTTGGCTATTCTGTGAAAAATAATGAAATACATTTTATATTCTTATGTAAGAGATTTTTCGCATAGGCGTGGAAAAGCCATACATCTGCACGAATAGACTGGCTCAATCAAAGTGGCACCATGACCTCATATTGCTGTGTGTGTGTGTTGACAAAAGGCTCAATCCTCATACTTCGAAAACCACTTCACCAATGCCCGAATCCCAAATTCTAAAAGGCCCGCGTTCAAATTGTGACTGTCCGGATGTCCACAGGTGATACGAATTGCTTACCACCATGCGTCTTTAGTGATTGTTTGCCGACCTATCCTATAAAACAAAACAAAACAACTAAATCAGAAATAAATAGTATCAAATGTCTGTCTTATGACTTAAAAAACAACACATATTCAGTTCTATGTTGTAGTAATTTTTTAAACCGAAGTTTATATATGTTAAAATTCTGTTCTTGCACATTGTATAATTTTTCACATTGTCTGGACTTGAAAAGAGACGGACCACTGAGTTTGTTTCAGCATTTCTTCTCAGTAGTCAGTAGTCAGATAGGAAATTCGTCGTCTTCATCTAGTTTTGTTACATATAATACTGACGTGTAAAAGTGCTGTTTATGCGTGTGTTAGTGTACCTATTTACAATAATAAATTCATTGTTTTAAAGCTTCAAAAACTTATTCGAACAATACTGATTTATAATGGTTTAAATGCAAAATAGAACAAAGATATCGTTAAAAATTTATGTAATTTATTTTCCTCTAAATTCCCTGGCATAGTAACCGAATTTTCGCAACCCTAACATAACACACGTACATATAGATCGATTTAAGTCAGGCACAGCTGAACCACACAACCACGACCCGTCTGACAGCCAACGTCAACCACAAGCGTTAGTAATAATAATGATTCGTTCTTCAATATAGGAATCGGGTATAAATGTCACGTCGCCAAATTGATTACGTCATACAAGGCTTCAGTGAAATTTCCCTCATTACGCGTTGTTTCAGCCTGGCTCAGACAATGTCGCCTTAATTAACTGATATTAGATATTACAAGTGCCTCGCTCTAAGAAGACGAATATCTATTTCCTCGGAATGTGCTTCGTGTGTAAGGGAATGTCACATTGATATGACGTAAGTTTTTGTTATTGTTCTTGTGTTTGCATTGTGTCTGGGATATTAATTTCCTGAATTTAATATTTGACTGTGTTTTTTCATCGAAATACTGGCACAACTGCAAATCAATGGAGAAACCTTTTGGTTAAGGATTTTCTTTTTCAAAATTACTCAAGAATGGCACAAAAAAGCTCAGGCATATTTGCGAAAAGTAGAGTTTCAATATTGATTATTTGATTGCAGCTCTTAAAACAAACCTAACTACCTATTTACGCCAGATAACATAGAAGTATAAATAAAGCTAAGAACTGTGCAATAAATACTTTGCCTCGCTATATCGTCTCCTAACGACTGCGTTTTGTGTCAAGTATCTAATCTTCTCAATGAAAGAGCTTTGTAAACGTTAGTCTGAGTAATTCATTGAAACATCCTCAATCGCTTAAGTACTTCTAAGTCTTCTAAGTAAGTCTGCAGAAAAACAAAGCATTCCGTAAAAGCAAGAAAAATTGAAAATAATTAGCTACAACAATTATGATCAAAATAAAAAAAAGCAGGTAATTATCACTTGAAACATAATCTAACCTAAATTCAATATAAACAAGATCAAAAATTGTTATTCTACAAGGCTACTTTATAGTACGAAAAAATGTCGAGCCCATTGGTGTAATTAAATAAACGCGTTTATCATAATTTATGAGCGTCGTAGCGCCGACGCTACGCTGTAGCGCTACGGGCTACGCGAGTCATTTGGGAGCTGGTACGGGCATGATTCGGAGACTGCGCGTCTCCCAGTGCTACGCGGGCAACTATTCCGTTCAGACGTATTCGCCGTGTGTTGTGCGTACAATTCGGCGCGCGGTATTCGAACTACAGTTACCTACAAAGTTAAACACCGTTATCTCCTTAACCTAGTTCTACGTGCTGCAAATGTGATTTATTAAAAAAACGGTGAGTGAAGTGATATTTTTTATGATAATTTTCTAGTGTAAAATGTTTTTTGAAGTGCCAATAACATATTCATATGATAAAGTATGCCCGTTATTGTTGTAAAAGGAATCGTGCATTTGCATGGAAGATAAATTATTGGAGATGATTTTACGATTCGTTTAATCGTATTCTTATGGTCGGTAAGCTTTCGATTATTGCAAGTGACATTTTTATGAGTTTTGTGGTTTGTCGGAATTTTGTTCACCGGAATATAAATAAGGTGCGAACTTAAAATTGAGGATTTTCTTCAGTTGACAAAGCACGTTTTTCTGATTAGAGGCGTTGGAGTGTCCAAAATTTCACTGACCCATGAAATCCTGTTATACATAATTAGTTATGGACCCTAAGTTATAAATATCTAACACGATAACAAGGATCTTTTTCATGGCAAAATACTTTTAGCTAAATTAAGTTTTGTGTCCTGGAATGAGATCTCGGGTCTAACATACATATTGCTTACTTAGGTAAATTGATGTTCGTGAAACATGAGACTTTTTGAGAAGGAAATTCCTCAATAAAGTCGCTTTACTTCGTCACCGAGGTACCCTGAATATATGACTCTAATTCTGGGATTTTTCGTTTGAAATATGGACAAATACTTTTATGTTTTTTAAAGATTACATTTTAACAGATTTTAAAAGCATAATTTGTTTTAAAATAAAGCAAGCGAATGCTTTTTTTACTTTACAGGCACCCTAATTATATATTTGATGTTTTTGAAAGTTGAGAATGCTTTTGAAGGTTCCTTGAATAAAATTTACTTTTTATCTAGCGGAAAATGGAAAATAAATCAGCTTGATGTCAAGTTTCACTGATGGAAGTTAAATATTCGAGTTAGTGTTTTATCAAATTAATGCAATGTGAACAATTACTCGTATTATGCGGACTTTAAGGATTTTCACAATGTAAGAATAGTTGCCATGTTCCTGATAAATTTTAACGTAAAACTGAATTTCTACACACTATGTGCTACATACGTTTATCTGTAGCTTATATGAAGGTGATATTTTTAATAACAATATACCATTATGTATCTTTACAGTTGCGTTTAAGTTATTAATCTCCATTTAAGGATGCTTGTGAAACAATACAATAAAATATTTATGGAAAAATGTATTTTCTGTTTTAAAAAAATACATATTTTGTGTTATTTGTTTGCAATACAACAAAAGAATTGGAGAAATATTTCAGCGTCTACTTTTTATCATATGTATTTTTGTATTGTATTTATTTGAGGCGTATGCTTTCATTTCAAGCTGAGCGGAAATATTATTTATACTTGCATCTCAATTACGTTTAATTTGTTGGGATTTTATAGATATAAAGATGCAAATAAACTTACAGCCCTATAAGTTTGAGATCATATCTCAACCCGTGCTCGAGGAAAGTACCACCAGATTTTGATTATTCAATTCTGGACCTAGCCATTTCTGGTCTCTTGCCTTAGTGCTCAGGAGTTTATAATTTTATAGCCTGCGTCGATACAATTAGAATTTATCTGTAAATAAAGTTAGGTACACCTCTGCCACTTGACATCGATGGCAACTTAATTACATAATTCGTTAAAAAGCCTGGGTGAACAGATAAGCATAAATACTACATCCATCACAATTACACAATTGTTACTTGAATACAAGATTTCTGGGAACTACTGAAAACCTTTTAACAGAACTAGCTTTTGTCTTGCCAAATCAAACATTCTTTGATCACTGTTACTAGAAGAATTAAAAATCTTGTGTCAATTCGCGTTTTAGTACGATCTCCTGAAGATGATACCTTGGTCTTAGATAAAACTGGTGAGATACTACGATTCTGTTTTCTTTTGTCGGTTCGGATGTCCTTGTAGGTGTAATAGAATGTGTTACGGCATGTCAATATGAATGTCCGTAGGTATTACCATAAGGTGATCAGTCTGCTTGTCCTCGTTATACTTTAAGACTTATTATCTTTTGCTTTACGAGTTAATCATGATCTGCTAATTTATTTATAACTAGCAGCCCACCCCTGCTTCGAACGTGCCTCCAATTATCTGGCTAACTATGAAAGGTTACCCATTTCCCAGACCTCCTTAAACATTCTCCTGAAAATAAAAAAAAACAACAAAAAGAATTGCTATAATTGGTCCAAGAGTTGTTGATTTATGCGCTAACCGTACATGTACCAAATGGTCTTACCTCTTAATTTACCGTACCTAAAATTAAAATTCAAAATAGCTACTTAAATTATAAAAATGTATTTCATTGAATCGGTCCGTACACACCAAATAGCAAATTATTAGCACTACAATATGCTTCCCCATTTCCAACATCACTCACCAAATTATCATTGCATTTGCAATAGTGAGTTATTTTGTTGATAACAAAGGAAATGGCATTTACAAATTCTATGCTGTGTTAATAATACACTAAAATATTTCTCTAATTATCGGTACTCTGTGTTTGCTACCATTATTAATGCGTGTCTGCCGGTGAATTTAACTGTGAAATATTTTAGACTGCGGTGCCATGTTGGGCGCCAATTTTGAGAATTGGATTGTTTGAACATAAAAATTTACATGCAATAAATCTGTATGTCTTTTGTAATATTTACTATAATATTATTATAATAAATACAATAAGAATATTATTTTTTCTAACCAAAAAGATTTCCTAAGGTTGAATAGGTATATCACAAAACTCAGAAGTATTCATTGACAAATATTTATGTAGAAACGTGAGGAAAATATACAACACAATACATTTGTAGTAAAATGAGATAGTACTTGAGTTATAAAACGCCCAAAAAATGTTCGGTACAACTTTTATATTTCGGGTTATTCGTCCGACGCGCCAGTGGTTTCGCACACAAAAATTATTGCGGCATAACCTAACCCAAAACATTCAGAAAGTTGGTGAAAACCCTAATAAAATCCACACGCATACACATTCATATCAATCTTCTTTTATCTTTATCAATCTTATAAAGATCAAGGAATTGGTAAAACCAATATCTCTAGTGATAGATAGAAAAATTGAAACAAAATTGGTTTCAAAGGAAAGAGGTTGGCACATGACCGTTTTACAAAATCTTGAATCAATTTCTTGTAAGTTTAGTATGTGTTATTAACACGACACGTGTCAACGATATTGAGTTAAATACAGACACCATCGGAAGAGTCGTTTGTCATTAATTATTGACTTACAAAAGAAAGACAATAAATAAAAATATATGAAAACAGTTAAATTGTAACAAGTCAGGATACACAGAGAAATTTTGACATTATTTTTAATCAATTGTACACTTAATAGCAAATGGTTTATGTTTAATTCTTAATGTTTAATATAACAATCTATAGAAGCCTAAGTAATAAAAAAACACATTAATTCTAATTCACTTCGTCATCTTTTACAAAAAAATCTTTGTCAACCAAATCTGTAACGCAAACACTCTTCTGGTTTCTTACGAGTGAAAACTTGGCTCTGTGTACCATTTTAATCAAATTCTGAGGAGCATGATAATGAAGTTAGTGGTCTTTGTAAGGCAGGTTTGTGCACAACGTTTATACAGTCGCTGGCTTTAACTTGGCAAATTAATTAGTTAAGATTCGTGAAGTACTTGAATGTGTTAGTAAAGCAAAATAATTGCTTCCCCCAGAAATATTTTTGGGTTTATTTTTTTAATTGACGTTTTGATTTTCTCCAAAATATTTATGCATAAATATTTAATTATAATGCGTAGGTATTTCAAACTGCTATTGGTACTCAGACACTCTACATCCAAGTTGTACTTATGTATTTGAAGTGGTACTTATGTATTACGTTGATTTTGTTATAATTAGATATATCGCAGTGACGTCATCATAAGTGTTGAGCGCACTTTAAAGCTGAGAGCCGTTTAAACAATTGAGAGTAATGAAAACTAATATTCGAAATTAAATAGCACTATTTTTTATTTCGTACTTTCTAAATTGTGTATATTATCATCAACTTTTTAAGGGTTTCTTGGTGTTTTTTGTTACTTTCTTGTTACTTATTACATTCTTGCCATCGCCTCTATCCCTCACAATGACCAATCTATGCAATTAATACAGTCTTGATAGCAGGGAGGTTAAGGTTTCTCGTGGGGTGCGATCAGTAGCAGCTAATTATTTCGACTCCACTGATATACGGTGATGGACAGCAATGTTGGAAAACCTATATGAGCTTATATTAACATATAAGTTTGAAAACAAGCAAGAAATTATTTTTGTATAAAATTTTAACATCTACAAGATATCTGAAAATTTTCCTTGTGAAATGATTCATCTGACGACTTATTTTTTCTCTGCCGCGGGTCAGGTACAGAATGCTGATGATGATTATCTTATATGGCCTCCTTCTTATATACCGCATGAAAATTTTCCTTGTGAAATGATTCATCTGACGACTTATTTTTGCTCTGCCGCGAGTCAGGGACAGAACGCTGATGATGATTAACTTATGTGGTATAGACCTTCTTTTGATTTACCACAGACGTACTTTCATGTTTTTTTTTTAAATGAACAAACATACTATGTTTTATCATACCTGGACACTGGTATTGACACTGGTACATCATAATAGTACAACCACATGAACTATTATAGTGTTACAAAGAAGCCGTTATTGTGAATTGACACTAAGTGATATCAGAAATCGAACATCGTCTTCTATTGTAGCCATACGTGGCGTGCAGAGAATAGACAAAAGCAACCATTTTCACAAATGAAATTGATTTCTTGAAATTTCTCGATACGCCTTCCAGCTAAGCATTTTTCTTCTTAATATCTTTGTTCTTTTGTTCTATTTTCATCTCACTAAAATAGTTTATTTTTATTTTTCTGTATTCTTACTGTTTTTCTCGTTTATAGTAATTAATAATTATTACTGCTGGCATTTTATAATCTACATAAGCTTTAGTTAAAACTGTGTTTTAATATTCTACTAGGTATATATTTTCCTTTTACTTGTAGTTTTTTGCCTTCTCCTGTCTTGTGAAAGGGTATAACAATATTTTGAGCTCCCTTGCTCGAAATTAAGAATTAAAAGGCATGACAGTTTTATATACCTAAGTGAACGACGCCTACTCTATGATATGACAATATCGGAATTCCAAGCAATTAGTTAGGACTTCTCATGACTGGTGGTTTTTGAAACTTTGTGAAATTCTAATACTGTTCAATGGGAAATGTCACAATGATACACATATAAATTTCCACGAAGTCATAAGTACGTTTGACGTATTATACAATATACGCCCACTTTTAGTTAGTAGTGCATGGTATTAATTCCAAGAATTTTGCGTGCGTACCATGGAATGAGTGTATATTAGTAATGTTATACATTTTCTGGTCTGAACTAAATTCGTTTGAGTAGTTGAACAGAAGACGTGCTTTTATGTTGAAATCGAACTCAATGTAATAATATGGGCAGCAGACACATTTTGGGCCTAGCCGTACTAGAGAGGAATCAATTTTGTGAAACAAGAAACTGACAACAAGCGGATACTCGGGGTTTAATTTCTTGAATGATTTTAATACAATGAAATATCATCATCATCATCATCATCATTGGTACAAAAGTGACCACTGCTGAACAAAGGCGTCTTCACATGGAAAATATTTGAGCATTTTTCTTCACGCTTTCTCAAGGTGAAATTGGTGATTTTAAAATTAACTTAACAGAAATTATAAGTCCTTATTTCCTTACGATGAGTTTTATTACGTCTGTGGAATTAAAATAATCTTAGGAAGTACATATGAGTCGGAAAATATCATGTAGGTACTTGCTAGATTCCGAAGCCGCATGAGCAGCACTTCTTAACGTGAACGACACAGTGAAATGTTATGAGGTTAAAAAGAACCACGATTTCGCCGCGAAACGCATAACGTTTTAAATAAGTTCTTGTAAAAACAAAACAAGTATTGAAAGATTTTTTATAAGACGTTGAAGTCAAAAAATAATCACTCATAAAATATCTCCAACCACAATCTTCGAACACATTTCTCAAAAAACTCACATTACTATGAAAAACTTTGACTTTTACCTCCTTTAAAAACTAATGTTTCATTACGAACCGTGGCTTTCAAGAGGCAAGGCCACCTTCCAAGTCCCCTCGGTTGAGATCGCTGCGGTAGATATTGTGATGGTGACGTCACATCGGATTATAATGACCGATGCCGTTCCATCCTTATCCCCGTAATTTATTTCGGTCAGGATTATTAGGAATCCGTATACCGGAATGCGAGAAGATTTCTAAGTATTTCTGTGTTGATATAGGTTTTGTGGTAATAAGGTGTAGTTTTTTCAGTATTGTTATCACAAATTGTGGTTAGTTTTCTTTTCCTTTCTCTGAATCTTTTTGACTCAGCTTGTCTATCTTAAGCTTCTTAGTCGATTGAATTATATGTATAGGCTGCTAAACAAATTTCATAGCCTCATTTTCTTTTTAATTAATCATCATCATCATCAGCCTATAAGTGCCCACTGCTGAGCAAAGGCCTCTTCTCACACGGAGAAGGTTTGAGCATTAATCACCACGCTTGCTCAATGCGGGTTGGCGATTTCAAACTTATAATTAGAAATTATAAGTCCAGGTTTTCTAACGATATTTACCTTTACCGTATGTCAGTGGTGTCTAAATAATTATAGAAAGTACATATAACACGGAAAAAGTCACATTGGTACTTGCCAGGTTTCGAACCCACACCCTCATGCATGAGAAGCGGGCTCCTTAACCTCCGGGCCACCACGACCTTAATTAATAGAATTTTAATTATTAGACCTATTAAATTAAGGAAAATATTGATTTTTTAACAAAAGCCAATTTTATCGTATGAATTATTTTATTACTTAACTTAAAGTGCACTTTTGTCGCCGCAACAGTTTCTCTTAACTCTCACAAACTTCCAAACTTCTTACACGACTTTTGCTCTGTCTCTTTTCGTTTGAGGTAAATGATTCAATTAAGTGAGATCCACTCTTAATGATAACTTTTGGCAAACGTGAAATTCATACTTAGCAAATGGCTTTAGTGTTAATATAATTGAATAGAACTCGACAAGGGAAAATGTCTCTTATCGTCTTTCAAAAATAACATGGTCTTCTTCGAAAAAAGTAATTCCTTCCCTCATCCTCATTCTTCAAATCTTTAAATTTCTAGTAACCCACAACGGAATTAGAGTAACTCTTTTGGTATTATAAGTGTTCATGGGCGATTTATGACATAAAAAAGGTTCATTGAAGTTTCAAGGTCACGTTCTCAACAAGATACTCTTTGTAGAAAGAAAGCAAGGAAATCTCTAGAAGAATGAGATTCTATCTATTTCTTAAGCTTTAGAGATGTCGCTCATAATTTTGTATTATTTTTTAATTCCAAATATTCACGTGATTACGAAAACAAAAAAGGAAAATATCAATATTTCATCGTACATTAGAAGGGAAAAAACATTGTAAATATCCTGTTGCGTCTCATTGAATGCAATTTGTAAGAGTGAATTGAGGAAAATGGACTACCATAGCTTTCTTGGACCATAAAATGGTTGGTCATTATTACATGTATTGTTATTTTCACAGTCAGCACCCTTGTTTAGTAAGATGGCTGACTTTTTGTATTTGTGTTTTTGCTTGATACATTAATTATAGAGTGGTTAGTCATTGTTTCCGTACCAGTTTCGTTTGTAAGTATTTGGCTCATGAAACATTTACTGGTTTAAATAATTAAGGTATTTTTATATCAAATCAAAAAACTTTATCACATTTTGAGCAGAAGACATTTAAAGACTTCTATCTGAATAAAACTAACCTAGTTATACGAATAGCAAATCGTTTATGACAATTTTCATACATCAAGGGGGATAAAATTTGAACAATGCAGTTCTATGACACACAGAAATGACGCAATACATAGGTGCATTGTCACCCTCGTTATAAAGCTGAACTATCTCACGTGTCAGGAATTACTTGGCACCGTACATACGAGAACATATTGTGGAACGACTAGTACTATACAGGTATCAAGTGACAGCAGTTTTCTCGTTGAATATTTCTCAATATTAGGTACTCCATAACAAAAGTATTCGGTTGAGTATAAATACAACTAAAGCATGCAACACCCTTAAGGGCTTGTTTCGTTACCTTTATATAATATACCTACACTATTAGCATATGTGCCAAAAAGTTCATCCAAATTATGTTCTATATTCAAACTAATCTAGTACATAGTGACTATGCTGACATTGTGAAAGAGGATCTAAATCTATGCTCGTACAGCTTAAATTTACCAGTAGGGAACTCAAAGCCCAGTTTTAATCGATTAGAGGTTCTTTCAATCCTCTAGCAATTTTGCGTCCATGGATATTTGAGGACTTGGGGGAAAATACTGAGCATGTGTTATCCTCGTGCATACAGCGGAATACTGGAATACAACGCTAGCGTTGTTACACGCCTGTTTTTTGTGAGGCACTGGAGTCACTCTGATCGAGCCGTTCCATTTTCACCTAAACATTTCTCTCCGATACTACAATAAAAGTAGTTATTGCAGTAATAATAATAATTAATTGTACCTTTCAACTTTTTTTATAAAATAACAAACATAATCATTTACAGAAAAATGATATCTCATTAAAAATAAATATCAATAAATACTCATTTCTCCTATAAAAGATTATTATTGCTCGAAAATAAATACAAGATCGAGTTTAATTTACAAAGTAACGCAAACATTGTAATTTACCCATATATTTTTCTCCTTATACATATAGGTACATATAAGAGGACTATCATCGGTTGTATCTCGGCGTATTTTTATTAAAAGGTACGCAAACAGAGTACCCCATTTATTTCGGCAGTTGACTCGACAAACATTAGTATTGCAAAAGGCCGCTGTCAAACGAGCTAAGGATTTACAGGAAAATGATCGTCTTTTTTGAGACGTGTCTCACAGTTTCTGCTTATTTTCGCTTGACTTGGGTTGGTCTTGTTTTTGTTTTATGTACGCAAGGTAAAAAAAAAATGTCAATGTTTTTTTTTATAATCATAAGATCTAAATATTACGGCAGTTTTACTTCAAAGAGATACAGGATAATTACGTATATTCTTATATTTTGTCTTTTCTAGTATGCTTACCAGGTTCAAGTTGATGAAAGCCGTCCTTTGGCATGATTAGTCCAGGTCATCAGGTCAGGCTGTGATACGTCAGCCGTCGTGGTTCTTAGTAGAAACTTGTTGAAAAAGCATGTGGATTAAAATAGGTTATCTTTTTTAATGATCGGTACAGACAGTTAGAACTCGCCTTTTTGCATGTTACTAATATACTAACCTTACTTAAAAGAATACCGACACAATATATAGTATAACCGACAGAAATTCAAAAAATTTTATCCTTGACTTGCAAATGCTATTAAACCGAAAAAAGATCTGACACTTCTGCGAAAATAAATAGACGAAAAAGAAAGAAATAATTTTCACACCATTAAAAATTTAATGTTGCTCAGACGATGTAAAAATACGTTGATACCAAGTCCCGAGCGAGCTCTGTCACTTTTTATCACGAAATAAACAAGCTGTTTGTGCGACGTACACGAGTCTACCATTATTTACGACCTGCGTAAAACAATGGTGTCTTTTACCATCACGAGGACGGAGGACATGTTATAAAATAAATTTTCTTTTTCGGCTACAATGCCTAAGTAATGTATTTTGGTTAGTTTATTTTCGTATTTGACTCCTTACTAAAAGTTATTGTTCGGAGTTATTTGTGGCTTTGCGATTTTTCTTTTGTGAAATAACGTAACTAGACACTGATTGTTGAGACTGAGAGAATTTTCTTAATTACTTTATATGATTGAGCCCTTATTTTTAATGGCTGTGTGACTGTTATAATAGACGTTATTCAAACCTTTAAGAAACATGCATACTCATTTTTAAAAGGCCGCAAACGCAAATGTGACTCCTCTGGTGTTGCAGATGTCCTTGAGTGGCGCTGATCACTAACAATCAGGTGATTGGTCTGCGCGTTTGCCTCTTATTCCAAAAAAAACAAAATCAGATAACCTGAATTTTGTTCTCTTAATGTGGCTGTATTTTCCTATATCTCAAATCAGCAATATCCAAAAATGGCACATTTTTCTCAAAGGGTTCTTATCCTATCAAATCAAGAAGACCTAGAAGGCAAGTCATTCAAAACACGTCGATTCTGATTCGAACATCTTCCTGATAATATCAAATTAATAGGAAGTTCCAGTTCATTTCACATGTTGTACATCTGTTGAACTCCGAAGCGTTAGTTGTGTTATCAATTCAGGTCACCGAAGACAGATTGTGATGACAATACCCTGTTCTGCAGTAGGTAGTGGAATAGAGGATATAATTATGTCAGTATAGAAGTAGACTTATTTATTAGGAAGTTGATTCCTAAAATACTAAAAACGTTACAATGCAAATAACTCGATCTGTTATTTTAAAAAAACTGGGTCTCTTCTAAACTTGTTTCTAACCACTGAAAATATGTACTTACGTACTCCACTTGCCATCAAAAATGGGCAGCAGGTTATCTGTGATCTAAATACAAGCCCGAACATGTCTGCTAACTTTGATATTTTCTTATACATGGAATAGGAGGCAAACGAGCCGACGGATAATCTAATGTTAAATGATCAGCGCCACCAGTGGGCACCCGCACCACTAAAGTAGTCAAGTCAAGTCATAAGTGTATTGCCGACATTCTAAATAGGAGTAAGCTGTTTTTTTAAGATTATAGCAGTTCGAAAACACCATTGTTTGGAAAATATTTCACACTTAAAAAACCTTCTATTACAAGGGTGTCTATATTTAACAATAGGCTGTTTATGTTGATGACGAAATTGAAATCACGTTCCTATGCTAATTCTACAAGGTCCAAAATACCGTGGTATTATGTACAAACAACAAAATACCAACATGGAATATTAAACAGTAACAAAACTACTTGCTAAGAATAATTTTCACGTAGAAAGCAATTGTTTTACTCGGTACAATTTAATAATGGGAGGCATACAGCTTTAAGTCCACAATAGTTGGTAGGTAAGTTGAGTTCGTGCCGTTTCACAGTCGTTATGAAGTTTCAGTGCACGTGGAGTATACAGCTACTTATAAATGTACTAGACGCAAAATAGGGGAAGCATTTTGAGAAGGATATTTATGATATTGCTTTAAGTTTGACAAGTTTGCTTTGTAGAACCTTATTGTTAGTTCTATGTTAGTTGAGCACTATTTATTGATGTTAGAAAGTAACACCATCCGCTAGGTACAGCAAAAATTAGTAAAATGTTCGGATTTCAAAATTTATATTTTTTTCTTGTATGAATTTTAATTTGCTAATGTGAGGCTATAACATAAATTAAATAGTTCTATATTAGACTTACACTTACGTCTCAAAAACAAAACATATTTAGGTAACCATTTATTCAAACATTTTTGTAGCGTTCTTTAGAAAACCTTGGGACGTGTAAAACACATCGATCTTGGTTTGGAACTTTAAGTAAAAATACTTTTTAATTTTCTTCAGTTTTCAAATTGCCTAATGTTCTGGCACATCCCTTGCCCATTTATTTCTATAATGTTGTTTTAAGTGATACAAACATTCTTTGGTTTGGCAATGTTCAAGACGCTTGCCCATATTCAATCAAGATATATTTGGGACCGCAAACTTTTTCTCTTTTATACAGTCATTAATAACAGTTGAAGTAGATTTCTACCTAAATAGATTGGTCAAATATGTATTTCTCTTACTAATAATATAATGTGTGGGAAGACATAAGCATACATCGGCACGAATAGGTCGGCTCGGTCAAACAACTACATCGTTGTGTCTCGCCGTGTGAGTGAGTTTACCAAAGGCCCAATCCTCAAAAAGTCGGCAATGCACTAGTAACTCCTATTTTTGTTGCGAGTGTCCATGGGCGGCGCTGTTTGCTTACTATCAGGTTATCAGTCTGCTCGTTTGACGTACTACCTCATAAAAAAATTACACTACAGTAAATGAGGATAATTTAATTACAATTCACATTATAAAAATTCCACTAGCATTAAAATATTTATAACTCCTAAGAAAAACTTTTATGTACCTATACTAAATACTTCGGAAATATTCGTGATACCTATTACAAGTCTGACTATCTTAGCTATAACTCAGCTAGAGCATATAAATTATTTAATCACTTTAATAATATTTAGTCATATTAGTACCAAAATATTTGCAATACGTTTTATAACTCGTATCGACTAGTATAGTAAAGTTTCTATCTGTTTAAGATCTCGTCTAGACTTCACAGTAGTCTAGACAAGTTTTAGGATGTCTGCATAATATATGATAAACTCGGTTTACGCAATACTAAGACGTATGTATCAATACTACTTAAAGTTACACTACCTACCTTCAGTACATGTAAAAATGTTTTTATGACCTTACTTTTGATAGTAACACTTATCATGAACTTAAAAGTTTTATAATTCTTTTTTGATATCATATTGTTGATAAAATATTTTTTCTTCCACTCAAAAAGTACGTTCCGATTTTTGGCGTTGTGGGATCCAAAACACTTCTGCATGACCCTAGAACGCGAAGTATTAACAGAAGTTTTAGAAGGATGTCGTTTGAAGTCATGTCAATAACAGAACAGTAACTGATTAAGTGCTGGGGTCCCACTAAAAAGTATTAATGTCCAAAACTGGTGCGATTTTTGACAATAGGCTGCCCAACATCTACATTCGCGCTTATAATAAAAAAGTTTTCTTCAAAACGTTGTTCGTTCTATGATTAAAATATAAACAAATTAACCATAGTCAGCAAGTAATCTACTAAACCATATACACAAATATCTCTTTAATTACTGGACATAAAAAAAATGATATTCCCTTGTACAAACCAAGCCATTTTAACAAGACCCTCAGATACAGAATCTAAAGGTCGTGCCTAACAAAAAAAATGTGATTACAAATAGATATTGTATCATGGTCAGTTTTTGTGTCACCTTGACAATGACTTTTAACGGTTCGGCCGTGTAGGTCACATTTGAGATTCGTTGCTTAGTAACAATTTTGGATCGATCGATCTTTACTTAAGCTAGCCCTTATCGCGGTTTGCCTATAGATGGATGACCGAAGCTTAGGTACATATTAAGATGTGCCTGATATGTTTGTTTAGCAAAAGTCTGACAGAGAATTATTGTTTCATAATTTATACTATATTATTTATATTAATATTATAAATGCGAAAGTAACTCTGTCTGTCTGTCTGTCTTTCCACCACGCCTAATCTACTGAACCGATTTCTGTGAAATTTGGCACAAACATAGTTTAAAAATCAAGAAAGGACATAGGATAGTTTTTATACTAAAAATCTTTAGGAAGTCTACTATTCCACGCGAACGGAGTCGCGAGCAAAGGCTATTTTGAATATTATTTATAATATTAGCTTTCAAAAACAAATTTGTATAACAAAAAAGATACAGATACCAAAGCATGATGCGTAGCAGTCACTTGTCCAATAAATGCGAACTCTTAACATCAATATTCTGTAGTATTCAAAATATTTAGTACAAAGTTTAGTTTTCAGTAATAACTAGAAGGAGAAATAATGTGGGCGGTGTCGAGCTTCGAGCTCACTCGCTTTCACTTTGGGAATAACTAACGGTCTTAATGGATACAAGCTCCTCAAATTCAAGAATGCTAAAATGTTTTACTGATTTGAATGAAACGAAATTTGTAATGAATCAAGCTCCTTTGAGATACTTCCAAAATTTATGCTAACCTACATATACTTCGATACTTGGATAATTGCATGAGAACACAAATGGGTCGGCTCGACCGGAATGACACCACGTTCTCATAGAAAACCGTCGTGAAACAACTAAAGCCTTATGTTTCGCCGTAGAAGTATAGTTACCAGAGGCTCAATCCTCCCCCTCCCCATCCAACCTAACCTAGTAACTTCTTTGATATTGTGGGTGTCCATCGGCTTCGCCAATCGCTTACTATCAGGTAATCCGAGAGCTTTTTTGCAGCCCTTAAGACGACATTAAGACATGACTTTTTAAGACCCAGTGTGACTTGAAATAAGTTGAACTTTGGTTTAATTGTTCACGTGAGTAAGATGTATTCATATACGCCTATTATGTCCATCTATTATAGCTAGTGGGTCGTCACGTGTTTTGTTCTTGAAGGGTTAAGCAGATGTGTGCATCATGGCACGTAATCCGGCGTATACCAGGTGTGTTATAAGTAGCGAGTAACATGGTATGAACCTACCACATATTGGGCATTATTTTAGACTTCAATGTGTTTTTTTTTTCGAATAACCGAAAAAATCCAAGTAATTCTTTTCTCCCTTCGGGAAGCAATCTTTTATTTGGCAGACTACCTTACATCGATTTAAACCCACATTGAACTCAGTTAGTTACCGCGTTAAAACATAATAATAATATTTTACTGGTAATAAATTGAAATAGCAATTTATTGTTAATCTGCATTCCGCTACGGCATTTCATTTAAACAGTGTTCAAAACCTTCAATAATTAATTTTAATTCTCCGAACGGAACACTAGCTAAAGTGGGTCACAGTGGTACTTATAATTTATACACAATTTGGTCGCCATTGTTATGTTCTATAAAATTCATTAAAACATATTCTACGTCGCGGACAATAAAAATTAACTACATTCACTTTGACATTTCACATTTGATTTTGTAACACCACTATTAAGGTGTCAATTCGTTAGTTGTAGAATTTTGTATCTAGTAGAGCCACTGTCATATCGGGCTACAATAGTATATTTTTTAAGAAAAAGTTTAGCGTACAATCTCGTTCGCCACCTGATAAGCAATTGGTGCCTTCCATTAATGATATCAAAGAGTTACAAACAAAAAAACTTGGACTTTTAAGAAGACAAACTGCATAATAATACAATTATATAAAAATTATCTAGGACTTAAAATTTTTAATTATAAGTTTACAATCACCAATGCACTTTGAGCTAGCATGGTGATTAATAATCAAAGCTTCGTCTTGTAACTAGAGTACTTTGCTCAGAAATTATCCCCTATAGGATACCTTTAGGCACAAAACCACTATGATTGTAATAAAATGCTTCGTATCCACACATTCACACACGCTGTAACATTTTAATAACATGCAAAATCACACAACAGTTATCAGTATGCAGGCTGTAAACAACAGCAGGATTCGTTGTTGAATTTTCGCTAGTTCATTCAAACGTGTTTTTCCCGAATACCTGACTACTGCTGTAATTGTCCACTGGTGAACTACGGCCTCATCTACATAAAATAATATAAAGTATACCACTCTCTCACTCAAAACTCAGTTTATAGAGGTCACTTGATGGAGAGAGTGGTTCCTACTTTATCCAAAGGTTAAGCGTCACAATTCTACGTGGAAAATCTGCCAGTCTTTTTCTTCGATGTTCTTTGATGATTTTTGTTTCATTAATTATATTTTGGTTTCTGTATACTAATAAGTATTTTATTTTAAAGTGTAAGTTTAGTACCCTGAGTAATATTATATAATTTATAAAATATTAAAGGAAGAATGTGAGAGTTCTAACTCATTGTGGAACCACACGAATTGTGATGACAGCGGTCCATCAGTGAGTATTTAAAAACATCACATATCACTTTTTTTTTTGTTTCGTCGCATAAAAATACATAAAACGAACGAATTACCTAATTAAAGTTTAGGAGTAAGAACTAGCTATGTTACCCCATAGTATAAAATATACTTAATTTTTCTATCTTATAGTTTATTGCACCGACCATTATTCTCACTGCATAGCCCAGAGGTAGGCTAGCTAGAATGCTTATTGGCATTAAACCCATCAATGTACTATGCGCCTAAACTCGGTAACTAAATAAATAAATTAAATTAGTAGTAATATACTAGTAACGTCACAGGAAAGTATGTGAAATGATTCTGAAAAAAAATAAAAAATCTTGTCAAATTATTTTAAATTATTTGAAAATACCTTTTAAAAATATCGTCTGTCTTATTTTATTGTATAATTTATAAAAGAAACAACGACAAATAAAACATCAAAAACATGTGTTCATCACACTTAATTGCCTTTGCGACGAACTTCAAAAATGTCCTCATAAAACAAACTCGACATTTATAAAGGGATGAAATATGATACAAACATTGAAATACTTATTGAATTAAAACGATTCTGAATGTCAAATTAGAAAGTTCTACTTCAGTGAAATTCAGGACGAAGACTGAATTTGTAATTGAAACGAGACGAGACGTAATCTCCAATATAATATTCATAATCGTAATATACAATTTATTTTGCGTAGCTTATGTAAAAGGAACATATGAAAATATATTACGTTGATATGTTACGCTGTCGCGGTTATCATTCAAAGAGCTAATGGTTCGTTGAAATATTACTTAAAAGTCATCTTTATTACATACATTAAAAGTCTCTGGATCATAAATCCAGATGCTTCCAGATACTACAGAAATATTAAAAGGTTTTAATGTAGTATTTTCACATATTTTTACAGTGTGGATAGTTTATTTGATTTAGTACAGAGAGAGTTTTAACTAATACTGACAAGCAGAAATTATTTTGTTAAAACATAATAATATAGTATGCTACATCGTTCTGTTCTGTTCATTACAATTTTTATTTAATAATTGCGTAGACTACACATTTGCCATTAATTTACGAACTTTATTTACCACGAACCTTTAAATTTTTTCTTTTAAATTTTAAACAAATCGAATCGAAGTTTGTATTTAATTAAATCTAATGTGATAAGTAAAGTATATTTTATTCCACTGTCACTGTGTAATAATCATTATCGTCGTCAACCATGGACACGGGCAACAAAATAGTTAAAAGTGAAAATTTAACCAGACTTATCTAGAATGTTTATCAAAAGATCCATCCATTACCAAGAAAAGTAAACAGAAGGTTCATCTGTACACAAACATTTATTTTGATTAAGAACTTATTTATAACACAAGAATAATATTGTAACTTCTGTACATTATTATAAAAAACTTATAACGTATATCAAAGGAAAATAGTCCTTAATTACATTCCTATGACAGCTTGTAACCGTATGGAGGATATTACTGGGACAAAATTAATTGTAACAACAGTCTTTTGTTATTGCCTTCGTTGTAAGATGTGTGGGTAACATAAGGAAATGTTGTGATAAAATGTTCCTTTATATTTCCAAAATATATTGATAATACCAGACTGAAGATGTTACAGCATTATTATACATTATTATGTTGTGCGGGAACGAATGAGGATAATTTGTAAGCATTTCTTCGTTTTCCTTAATGGCATTGGTAGGGGTTTGATATTCAGTATTTTGACGAGCTTAACGTTTCTCTTTGAGGAATCCTCATTTATAAATGTGGAACGAAAGGGACAGAGTTAAAAAAAGAAATAAAAAACATTCAGTAGTGCGTTTAGGAAAGGAGGCCCAAAAAAAATTTCGTGATATTCCTAAAACTTGTACCAAAAACTAGGGCCTATTACACTCATACTTATAGATAAAAAAAACCTATTTAACAGCAAACGATGAAGCGGATTACCTGATAGTAAGCAATCGCTCCCCGTGGACATCCGCAACATCAAGTTACGAGTGCGTTGCTGGCCTTTTGGGGCTAAGGGTTTAGGATATTCAGGGGTTGGAGAGGGCTTGGGGGATAGGATGAAGGATTAGGTCTCTGATAACCTCACTCACACGGCGGAACACAACGATCTGGTTGTTTCATACCTAGCTTTTTTCAAGTGTGGAGTCAGTCAGTCAGTGTGGGAGAGCCATGCTTCGGCACGAATGGGTCGGCTCGACCGGAGTGATACCACGGCCTCACAGAAGACCGGCGTGAAACAACCACAGCGTTGTGTTTCGCCGTGTGAGTGAGGTTACCGGAGGCCCAATCCTTCCCCGCCCCCAATCCCTCCTCAATCCCTAAATCTCCAAATCCCTAATTCCTAAAAGGTCGGCAACGCACTCGTAACTCCTCCGTTGCGGGTGTCCATGGGCGGCGCTGATTGCTTACCATCAGGTAATCCGTCTGCTCGTTTGCCAACCAATTACATAAAAAAAAGTATGAAAGCAATAAAGACTATATTATTGAAAACCTTTTAAACCGGTTACTTCTATCATCTCTATTATCCCTTTCATAATCCTATTAAGCAGAAGAGGTACCACAAACCAAACAAGGCAATCAACTTTCAATCACCCTATCCAATCCATGCACGAACTATTAAATAAGGGATTATCGATCCACGCAAACGCTTTAACACCGAATATTATTTAATCATTATTATAACTACTTTGCGGACAGCCAAACCCTTGTCTCAAATGTTTACCTAATCCTAAGTATAGAGTTGGGTCGCCGATATGAGAATACGATACCATCTTTCTCTTCATAACAAATATGCCATCGGACTAATGTGTGACATTAGGATGTTGACCTTTCCCTTCGAATTTATCAGGTTTTAATAGTATAGATTACAGATTACTACACAAATTGTCTTTAAAATTTTGTCAATGTTAAGTAGTGTTCTTATTTGAGACTGATTCAATCAAATCTCTTGAAGAAAATTAAGTAGAATTTTTGCATATTCAATATTAACATTTTAAAATTCAGAGTATGATTTCCTTAAAATTATTTTCATACTCACATCGAAAACGAAGTACATTGTACCGCTCAGCGGTTGTTTCGCTTTTATCAACTCTCAAGCCAAGTTTAATTGCTTACATAGTACTCATAGAAACACGTTAAAACTAGCGATTTGGCGCACTGTGTGCAATTTTCAGCGCTACAGTTGCTGGAAAGTACTAATGCGGATGCCGTTATAAAAATCTTTTCTTTTTTTCCAAAGTAAGGATGACTTTATTTTGTAGTGGATAAGGTTGGTAGTAGTTTGCAACTTGCATATACATAAATGTGTTAAAAGTTTCTAACAAGCATATTTTTCTTTTATAATTAGTGTTATTTAAGGACTGCCTTAATAAACAAGTGATTGAAGGTCTGATTCAAGGTCACACATACAATGTGGTCCTTAACCAATTCGTACAAAAGGATTTTTTCTTTTGTGTTTGTGAATAAGCTTAAGATAAGATATATTCCACGAACCAAGCCATCAAAACCTTAACTCATGTTCAAACACAGGGCTAACTAATTCCACGAAGATTCGCCCACACTTATTTAATCAGGTCATTCACATTCTAAACAATGACACCATTTAAGAAGAAAATATCGAGCAGAGTTCTTTCTATTTCGGTATATAAAGAAGCCATCTAATTCCATTCATTAATTTCATTATGTTTGAATAACTTTATTGTAAGGGTGAAGGCCTCTGTCCTACACCTCTTGGTTTTCGTTTGAAAAACTTTGCTAAATGAATTTGGTTCTAATTATAGATTAGTCAACGCTGGTTGATATTCTGAACAGCGATCTAGTCAGGAAGTAACAGGAGAAGGTTATTTTATAATAAAATTGTCTGTGTCATCGGTATATTTGACTTTCGTATTAAATTTTGTTATTGATGGATGGATAACCTACCTAATAGTATGTTATTCTTTAATATTTTAACTGAACCAGGAATTTCAACCTACGATCTCGTGTTCAAGTTAGCCTTTGTATTGTCGAAACTAGATCAACAATTCCTAACGTTGATTCTCCTTTATAATATTAACGTGTAGATCTAGTCAAAATATTTTATCCTACCAAACTCACTTCAAACACAAATTAAATAAAGATCCACTCAACCGAATCATTCTAGCTGAAAACAGAAATTGAAGTTCATTATATAAGGAATCCTATTACATATACATAGGAACTAAATTCGAACTACCGCGTAAGTTTTAGTTTCTATCTGGATTACAATATTGTGTCCAGTTCTATCCGTAGGTACGATGTTTTGGCTTCATTTTGCAGATACTAGTTTTATGAGCAAACCTGTGCCAATTTTGACATTGATATAGGGACGAGCCAAGATTTTTTGGGCATTAAGTTACCTGATTGTATAACTATTGTGTTTTATATATATAGTTATATGTTATAAAGAGGTATTTGTAAGTTTGTAAGTAGGGGGTGATCTTTGGAACTTCTGGTCGGATTGCCAAAATTCTTTCAGTGATGAGCTACAATGTTTCTGAGTGATATAGGCTATAAAACATCACGCTACCATCAAATGGAGCTGAGCAGCGGGTGAAACCGTGCGAGAGTAGCTAGTTTCTTATAATAATGTTACCAGGCAATTGAGCTGATTGATGAATTGATGTGGAACAATCGGCGGCGCCCATTGATACTCGAACATCAGAAAGTCCTCTGGTGCAAGTGCGTTTTGGAGATAAGGGGTTATGCGGATTTAGGGATTAAGGATAGATGGATGGGTAGGGAGGGACAATTGAACCTCCAATTACCTGGCTGTTTCACATCGGGCTTCTGTGAGAAATCTACAATCTGAAAGTGCGATTGTATGTTTTTGGAAAGTTATCGAATCAGTAAAGACGATTCATTGTGTTTTTATTTATTGTATAAATAAATATAAGATGTTTTTACGCTTACGTTTTCTTTGCATATATTATGCAACGTCGTAGAAGTAAATGAGAAAAGTATATAAGGGAAAGAGCTAAAACTGCATAATATTTAGTTTTTACGCCTCCGAAATCCTTTCATGAGTGTTAAGTCTTCGTCGTGAAAAATGTTGATAAATGCGATCAGATTTTTCAAACCTTAATCTAGTGTAAGGATTTTGAACTGCCCCATTTTTGTTGATCAGAAGGATGGCTGCTGATCGTTCTACATTTGGCATATTTGATTATTTTATGGTATAATTCATTTGGAAGAATCAGTAAATCGGATTTAGAAATATACTAGTCAATATCAACTGAAATTGAAATGAAAGAATAAGTTATTTATGTATGTAAATTGATTGATGCCTTATGCTGTTGATATGCGATGCATGATGTACATGATTACACATACGATACGATTATATAGGATCATATTTTTACGAATTATTAATACGAAAACTTTGAGGAATAACGACATGCTTTAATCAAATAACTTATCACACACACCGTTTGATATTTTATTCCAATGGAAGACACCTATGCTTCGGCGAGAATAGGTTGGCTCGACCGGAGTAATACCACGGCCTCACAGAATACTGGCGAGACACAACCCTTACGTTGCATATCGCCATGTGAGTGAGTTTACGAAAGGCCCAATCCTTCACAAGACCGAAGCTAGTATTTCATAAAGGGAAATAGAAACTTTGATTATTTCTGACATCTTCAATCTTGTGCCATGATTAATTTCGTTGCGGCTTTGAACATTTCTATCCTCTTGAGACTCGCCTCGAACTTTATTGTCTTCGTGGTTTTCTCGCTGATGAGTACCGAGAACGCTGGGCTTAAAGGAGTTACTGTGGTGGAGTAAAGTGTTGACGATCCGTGTTTGTACGTGCAAGGGCAAGAATACTCGAATTCAATTTTCTTCTTAGACTCGGAATAACTGCTCTAGTATAATCGATGGTCTTAGTGTTCAAGGTTATACTCGTAGCAATAATATATCAAATTGCTATTCAATTTGAAAAATGTTTGGTATCACATCATCAGTATATATGTACCCATTGCCGAGCAAAGGCCTTTTCCAACATGGAGAAGGAATGAACATTAGTTACCACGCTTGCTCAAGGCGGATTGACGATTTCAAACTTATAATGAGAAATTATAAGTCCAGGTTTCCTCACGATGTTTTCCTTCAGCGTTTGTCAGTGGTGTCTAATTTTTTTATCATTTATCATAGAAAGTACATATCACATACATATACAAACCCGCACCCTAATGCATGAGAAGCGGGCGCTTCAATTTCTGGGCCACCACGACAATTTGGCATAGCTCGCGACAATAGGTGATACAAATAATGGATGTCATGCTACATAATTATTTGTGGTACCTAGGTACTTAAATGTGTCGTAGCTTACTTTAATAAACAGTTTAGCCTGTTTAAGCAGAACGACTGTTGATCTCAGTAGTGATTCGACTTCTAGGTTGATTACAGTTATAACATAGCCTTTATTGATAGGGAAAAATCATCTAATGACTTTTGCCGGTCTGGGTTAGACTTACTGGCTTAAAACCAACTCGTTCTTTCTCCTGCTCCAGGCCGTTCGATTTATTGAAACATTTTGACCAATGGCTAAGTGGCTTATTAAGCTAGTTGGCTGTGATATACGTATAAATAGTTCTCACTGCGAATCCCATCAAGCAACAACGGAAACCAACAACATTATTATTCAAACCATGCCGTGAAAACACATTAACATTCGCGCCTAAAAAAATACATTCGATACTAGAAGTATTGGCATGAAACTACATCTGTGACCATACATTGTTACTTCCCTGGGGAAATCTACCGGTATAGTTGTGAAAGTTGGAAATATTATTCATGTAATTTATAATATGGATTACTGGTAACTGGTTCAGTTCTGTTACTCGTTTATAACCAGTTATGAGCGTAGTTAGTTCCACAGTTTAACTAATTATGGTCGTGAGTTTTTAGGATTTTACTACCAAAGTTTGGTTTTGCGTTCCTATTTTGGAAAAGACACATTGACAATTGTTGAAATTATTTTATTGACGTTAATTGGCGGTCATTTTAAAGTGTGTAGCTTCCTTTCTACGCTAGGGTTGTCGGATGACTATTGCTAGATACTGACCCGCGTAGTATAAGTGTAATTGGATGGGTTTGTGGACAGCGAGTAAGGGTAGGTCACCACACGACCAGACCCGAGCGTACATCGCGTAGTATTCCGCGCGCGCCTCAAAGTGCCAAAGACCGCCACAGGTGGGGCCCAATATAACCAAGGCTTAGCCGGGACCGCGGGTCAAGTCCAATAAGGTTCCGCAGGTGAAGGAAGAGGGGGTTTAGTCGAGGAAGAGTCTGACACTCCCTCTTGCCATACCCTGCGCTAGAGAAATAATTTCATTGAAGTTTTTCTTCTTATAAAAAATGTCCAGTAAAGAAGTCACGGAAAATTTTGAAGTTAAATATGAAAAATGTGTAATAAAAACTATTTCATGAAATAATACTCGGTACGGCATTTAGCTTTTACATCAAAGATTAAACACGATATCTGTATGCAACTAGAGAAATAAATAAAAAAATAATAAAAACTGGTGAAAGAATTCTATTGGATTCGGATTTTTGCCCACTTTAGACAATAGAAGATCACAAAGTCTAGTCTCGACCAGTCCTTTGAACTTCTGGAAAAATAAAATTATAAAAAATATTTGATTATTGAAATATTTTACCATTAATATATTTACTTTACTTTTCTTTAAAAGCCTTAAGAAAAAGTGTGAGTGACACAGTGAAAAGTGAGCATGCAAGCAAGAATCTATGAATAGTAAATTTCTGGTATTAAGCTGTTTCTATATTAAATTTCTAAGACCACCACAATTTATTGAATACAACGGCTTACTCACGTGAATAAACAGAAAAGCTCAACTAGTTTCAAGTCACAGCGGGACTCTTGTTTCACGAGCAGAGTGCGCGTCGCAACCAACTAAGTCTATTCGCTTGAGTAGATCTTTATTTTCAATAAATTAATATGTCTCACGATAGTTGCCAGTTCTACGGTACGTATTCAATAAGACAACACATATTCTATAATAATGACAAAGGGGACTGACATTCACTATGTAATAATTGTGGGTACAATTAAACACCGCTCTAGTTAACGAACACTAAAACGATAGCTTTTAGACAATAAACGCCTACGTATTTTCATTACACTCTATGTAACTCATTAGTTTTATTGCTAGCAATTTTGCTAGGTGCTCTTACGTCACTAACTAAGGACAAGGTTGGCTCCACTTTTTCGAGATTCAGCCGTTTTTTTGCGTATAATTTTTTAGGTTGAATACCACTTTGATTTTAGTCGAAGGTAAGCTAAAATTTTCGAGGTTTTCAACACCTTGGGGGTAATGTTTTGGTATGCCATTCGCTAGATTATGTTAAATGCGAAGCTAGAATAAAAAAACTTTAATAAATCAAAACATACAATGTATAATTCATACTCTTATTCGAGTAATTTTTATAGAAAAGCAAAGTCATAAACAAATTAAATTTCAGGTAAATTTTCAAAGCACGAGCAACAAATTGACAAAACCTTTCTTTGCTTATAAAACTGTCATACAATTATGAGCCTTAAGGCTATCTCATAAGGATTCCCGTTTTCTTCACTTTATGAATTCGAAGAAGACGACTTAGAGAAAAACATACGCGTCGCATGCCTTTTAATATGTAGGCCGAATACAAGATCACAAGAGTATTTATCTAACTTATTTACCATAGCAACTGCCAATTTTCTTTTTCACAATTATTATGCTTTCCCGTCTCAAAACATCCTTCTTTACACAAACGGAGAGTAACTCATTCATTTAAAAATATCAAAAATATTTGTGTTCCGAAGGTTTATTTGACTGGAATAAATCAAGTTACCTAGGGAAGAAAATGAGTCACAAAATTAACAATTCTAAATTATCTATGCTTGTACTTTTATAAGTAATGAGGGCAAAACGTTAATGAAGGTATCTCTCGAGCCATTTCTATTAATGACTCGATTTATTTTTACTTGTCTCCAGTTTAACAGACACTTTTGCAAAATAAATGACAAGGATTAATTAGAAATTCTTCTCAAATTTATTACCGTACTTGGTTTTATGAATTCGATATAATAAATCACATTTTAATTTATTATTGACATTAAAAAAAAAAACATATTATTCATCATACAAGAAAATAATGTTATAATTTTCTCATTGAATTATTGTTGAAAAAGTCTGAATTATACCACAATAGTCTCTAACTTATCCTATTTCCTTTAATCTGATTAATAGTTCTATTAAGTTTTGACAGAAAACGAAAATATTTTTCACCTTACTTCCATGTATGAGAAAATGCCGAAATATTTTTCATGGTACTTTGCCTCGTGAGATCTGTATCTTGACATGTTCTTTATAAATTATGAACACAACTCTCTCTTCAAGCCTACCAGGGGACTAAACTACGGATAATAATTTTCCGTCACCCTTAAAAGCGTCAGCAGGTTAAGTAAGTGCTTAAGGCAGCCAGCCAGGACAAATAAGTTACGTAAGGCATTTAAAGGCACCTTAGGGAGGTGATGGATAGTGCTGTGCACTTCGTTTTGTCGATGTTTTTGGCGATTTATATATTTTTTTCTTTTTAAAAAACATTGCCCCATATATTGAGTCGTTATAATATTAGCATTTCACCTGTACATCAAACTCAGACCTGGGACATTTGTGGATCACACAAAGAGTTGTTCTATGCTGGAATCGAATCCATGACACGTTGCAAGGTAGCCGGTCGTCTAGCCGCGTCACCTATATAGTAAAAATAAAGTGTCGAGTATTTTTCGGAAATGAAACTACAAATAAATAATAATAATAATAAAACTCTGCGCACCTTCTTACAGTCATGTATGAGGCAGTGGAGCACGGTGCTTTCCTACCCAGGATGTAAGCAAATCCAAAGGAGTGAAGAACCTGTAAGGATAGTGCGAGGAATATTCCAGGGTGATAGTCTGAGCCCACTGTGGTTCTGCTTGGCCTTGAATCCTCTCAGTACTTTACTTGAGGCTTCAGGGCTGGGCTATCGTTTACGGAGAAAAGGTCACGTTATTTCCCACTTACTTTACATGGATGACCTCAAGTTGTTTGCACCAAACAAGGAGGAGTTGGTGGAACTACTAAAAATAACAAAAAATTTTAGTAGTTCCATCAGAATGGAGTTTGGTGTTGATAAGTGTGCGGTCATGCATGTAAAGCGAGGCGGTATAGTGGAATCTGAAAGCCTAGAGCTGTCAGATTTCACAAAACTGAGATCACTCTCCGCAAATGATACCTACAAGTATTTGGGTATGTCGGAAGGATTGGGTATTAATGGGCCGCACATGAAACAATCTTTACAGGAGCGCTTCTTTGGCCGCCTGAATAAGGTACTGAAAAGTTCGTTATCAGGCGGCAACAAGGTGCGAGCCTTTAACGGTTGGGTCATGCCGGTCCTGATGTATTCTTTTGGCATACTCAAATGGACTCAGACTGAACTTGACGCCCTGGATAGACGAGTCCGGACGCTGTTGACTGCAAATCGAATGCATCACCCTCGTTCATCAGTCATGAGGTTGTACATCCCGCGGAAGCGTGGGGGTCGAGGCTTTCTAAACGCTAAGACCCTTCACAACCGTGAGGTGTGCAATCTCAGAGAACATTTCCTAAAAGTCGACGAGAAGTAGTCACAGTGGACAAGGGATTCACACCATTATCCTTGGCTAAAGAGAACTGGTGCAAACCCGTAGTACTGAGCGTCAATGACCGCAAGGCGGTATGGAGTAGCAAGGAGCTTCACGGACGCTTTTTCCGGGCTCTCCACGGGCCCGATGTAGATTTTCTAGCGTCCGTAGCTTGGCTACGATTCAGTAACCTCTTCGGAGAAACTGAAGGATTTGTATGTGCAATTATGGACGAAGTTATCCTCACGAATAACTACCGGAAATATATTATGAAGGATGGGACGGTTGACATATGTCGGGCATGTCATAGCCCCGGTGAATCCATCAGGCATATTATTTCCGGCTGTGGTCGTTTGGCTAATGGCGAATACTTGCACAGACATAATCAGGTGGCCAAGATTATTCATCAGCAACTTGCTTTGAAATACCGGCTTGTTGAGTCTGAGGTTCCGTACTACAAGTATGTGCCCGACCCAGTTCTCGAAAAAGACCATATCACATTGTACTGGGATCGGTCTATCATCACAGACAGGACTATTGTAGCCAATAAGCCTGACATAGTGTTGGTAGACCGACTAGCGCGTCGCACATGTTGCCATTCCTCATGACGAGAACCTCGTGAAAGCTGAGAAAGATAAACAATTGAAATATCTTGACTTAGCTCACGAGGTTGTTGACATGTGGAGTGTGGACTCGGCTATCGTTGTGCCGATAGTTGTGTCGGCAAATGGGTTAGTCCCCAAAAGCCTCGACAACCACCTTAAGAGGCTGACGTTAGGCGGATGGATCAAGGGCCTCATACAGAAGGCAGTCCTCCTTGAAACGGCACGTATTGTTAGGAGGTTCCTGTCTCTGGAGCCCTAACTGCCGGTGGCTTGGACCTTGCTCCCGTTGCCGGCTGGCTCCTACTTTTATATTTTTAAATATTATTTTATTTTATTTTATAGTAATATTTAAAAATGTAATTTTAGAGTAATTTTAATAAATATATGTCATAATAATAAATAGTGCAAAAGTTTGCACTATTATCACTATTTGCAAAAGTTGTTATCAAAAAGCTAGCGAAGTTACGTTTATGAAGTAAAAATGTAAATTAGTTGATGACGTAATATCAGTTGTATATGAAATACGATTTCAACGTTTCGAAAGTTTTTTGTTACATTTGCAGAATAAACAAAATACTTTTAGCATGAAAATATAAAATACATTTTATATTAAAATTCACGTACTAAAAATTGAACGCTGTAAAAATAATTTAAAAAACAGATTGTTTGTTTAATTTCGTATGATGTTATTTATTAAAATAATATTTTACATAAAAACATTATTTTACCATCATGTTTTTTTGCGTTGAAATAATCGATAATCAGCTACTCCCACCACTAAAAAACTCCCAATTTATTGATCCATTATGTTGAAGGAAAAGGCTAGTTAAATAGCTTCATTTCAAATTCAAGTATCTTGCGAGAAATCAGGCAATACCTACATTGACACGAAAACAGTAGTAATAAGTTACAATTACAAAATTTTACCTAGAAAATGAAATGATATCTCATAACTCATCACTAGTTGGAGCCTACACGGCACAAAGAATATAAAAAAGTTTTTTTTTTTTCATATTATCATTAAAAAGTTTTTAAGTGTATTAAATTGACTCCCCTCTACACCACACAAAAGTTCAACAGAGAATCTGTGGCATTAAGTCTACCTTACACACAAATGTTTGTGCAAAGGCTAAATAAAAAAAAAAATGTAAAAGGAAATTTTAATTCATCTGCTTAACAGCCTAAACTGGAACAAATGCAAAACAAGCAGATAGCGCACTTAATAGCAAGCGATCAGCGTCGCCCAGAGGTACTCGCAACGCCATTCGAGTTACAAGTGCATTGATGGCTTTTTGTATGCAGCAATTTAAAACTATTCGCACGACTGCACACGTTTTACACTCAATGAGAAGCTGTCAATAAAACTCCAAAAATAAATAAAATAAATAGGAGTTCTAAAGTCTCATCTAATATTGGGTAAAAGTAACTTTATTTTATCCAAAACCCTCAGAATTCAATATCCCTAGTCTCATAACACGAGCTCCACAGAAACTAGTTTCAAAAATGCCTACCTTTTTATATTGCATAACGAGCCTGCTTAAACTCCTGGCAGACTCGACGAAAAAGAGCACAGACCCATGTAAACATTTCAGGATAAAAGCCTGAATCATGCAGAGAATATGCTCGCCCCACATTCGAGGAATCTACTCGAAAACTAAAAGTAATAAAAGTACTGTCATGCACAGCTTGCTCGTTCTCTCAGAAAACACATAAGTTAAATTTTATATGAATAAAACTGAAATATTATGCAGGTGATATTTCACGAGGTTTCACTTCAGGAACGTTTGACTAAGTATTTTAGACGACAGCTTTTATTTTCGTGTAACCGCCGTAAAAAATATTCTTTCCCTTGGTCTTATTTCCACTGGTTTTTCTCAGTCGGATCTGTAGTACATTTATTCATTAGTAATTATTTTACGAGAAAAAGGCTAACTCTCTTTACGCTCTACTAAAAATACAGCAATAATGTTTATGGCATTTGAGACAGTCATAAAGATTGAAGAATATTTTTTTATAAAGTTTATTCTTTTTTTTATGGTTTTCCTGAGCCTACTTCTCAGAAAATAATAGTGCAGAAACTTTAAGAGTACCAATGTAACTTCTTGTTATCGAGTCCTATGTTCTTTCGGAAATTATTAAGATTAGACACCTCTGCTATACGCTAAAGGAAATATCATTGGGAAACCTAAACTTGTAATTTGTAATTTTAAGTTCATAAATCTGCTTTGAAAAGGAGTGGGGATTAATGCGCAAACCTTCTGCGTGTGAGAAAAGGCTTTCGCTTAGCAGTAAGCACTGGTATAATAGTAATGATGAGCAGTTCTTATTTGTTTGTCTTGTGTTTTTTATGCTTTGATCTTCCAGTATATTTTTATCTGAAAATGTAATTTTAAAATGTCAACCAAATCAGTATAGGGCATTATTTGCAAGTACAAAGCTTCTAGATTATAAAAAAATAAAATAGCTTTGCTGCATAAAATGAAATCAGTATTGATATTGGATGCTTTTAACGTAACTAAATCAAGGAGTGATACTAGCTCTTGGTATAGTAGAATACTTGTTTAATAGTTCTTTATAAAAGCAATCAAATAGTTCGACTTTTGTTCAGAATGCATTTCTTAATCAAATGTAAAACAAAAAATATTGGCAATATTCTGTGTTGTCTGGAGAAAAACAGATAATTGTGGCAGTTCATCAGAAATTAAATAGTACATTATTCATTTGAAAAGTGAAAACATTCATTATTATGTATGTGTATAATATGTATTTTCTACGTCTAATAGTCTTGATACTATGTAAGTATCTAGGCCACGCGATAGCTATGACATTACCGCTAATCCTCTCGGTTTTCGCTACTCGCTAATTCACGCAATATTCGCGATGACGTAGCTGATCTTCATATTGCATAGTGCATCGTCAAGTGCAAGAAGACGAAGAAAAGATATCGATCCTTTTTTTTATCCTCGACTTACACAAGGTCGCAGTAGAATATCAGCGCAACCCTGTGTTATAAGCTGAACCGGTATGCATTTTGGACATACTATTATATCCATTTACTGCATGCATGCATGAAAAAACAGCTTTGTTTCACTGTTTAGGTGAGGTTGTTCAATCCTTAATCCTTACTCTCGATCTATGTGCCCTTCCTTAGTAAACCTCTTTAGTAAAACTCCTAAATCTCGGAATTTCTAATTCCCAAAGAACGGCAACGCACTCATAACTCCTCTTGTGTTGGTGATGGTCATGGACGGCGTCAATAGCTTACCATCAGGGGATTTATATGCTCGTTTTCCACCTTATCCTATAAAAAACATAATCTGTTCGCAACCGTAACCCGCAAGTGCAACAAACTTGCTCTAACACGTTTAATAGCCAGCATTAGGATAATAGCTGAACTCAAAGTCTATCGGTCTACACACCTACGTTTCTAGCAAAAACTTTCCACTTCAAATGGACCATTTCTTCAATTCCTAAGCTACCTTGAAAAGCAATGCCAGCAAAACCTAACACGTACTCTAGATGACTTGAAATTTAACTCCTTAATGGTTTAAATCGAGTGCAATCATTATCGATAAGATCTGAGACCGTTCGTAATGTACGAGGCTATACGACCAATACTAAAGAGGTTTCATTCGATTCTAGCGTAGCTGGAATTCTAGGTACGTTCCAACATTTTTATTCTTTATATATTGATCTTGTATTAATAAAATGTATATTATTAAATTTTTATTTGAAAAGGAAATTCAAAAAATGATTTTGTGTTGAAAAAATATTTTACCATTTCATAAAATGTTATTTTCTTTTTGTATTTTAATATTTTGTAAAACTCGTATGACATAATTAATTTTTATAACCGCTGTCTAAGAGGATCTGGATCACATACTGACATTATGTTATAATTTGTTTTAAATTTTTTAAGGACGGCTATAAACTATAGTCTACTATAGTAATGCTATTTAAAACTAGTCATGTTTTATTAAACTTTTAACACCTCTACTTATAGCTTCCCTAGGATTAATAAAATCTTTTTTCAACACTATTCGAACATCCTTTAGTGCTTGTACTCGACAATAAAAACCATCAACAGTAATAAACACGCGCTTATTACGTCGTAGCGTAACATTCGCATTCCTAATATCAGATAATTTTCCCTCCTTATGTACTAAAGCTATCCATTTTGTGTGTAATATATACTCAATATCATCAAAATCAATCCTTATACTTCTAACAAATAAGACCCTCAAAATACAACATAAACCCCATTGGACACCCTGTATAGCTATCGTGGGACGTTGGGATATCTCATAAAGAAAATACGTCACTATGTATTTATATATATTGAACATAATAAGGTCGAGTTTTGCGTGTAACATGATGTAAGTATTACATACCTCGATCCGGGCTTTATATTTTCATTAGATTTATACCTAATGTTGTATATGAACCTTCATGCGTAAGACGTCCTTTAAAATTTGTATTATTTGAACTTTTGATCAAAATATCGAATGAACAATGTACCTATCTATACTTCGAAACTAATATAATAAAGCTGAAGAGTTTGTTTGCTTGTTTGAACGGTAGCGTGTTCTATCTTTAGAACTGTCTATCGGATTCGAAATATTTCCTTTTGGAATTTTTAGAAATGTTTTACGGTATGTAGGTAGACTTTACATACATTTCTTTAAACATAATATGTAAGGTGAAACCGAAAGGAGTCAAAATCAACAGTTAAGAATTTTCCACTGAATGGACTGTAATATGTGGCACCCGCTCTTTACGCATGAGGCAGGTTTAAAACCTAGCAAGTACAAATATGAAGGAAGACAACGTGAGAAAACCTGGACTTATAATACTTTTAGTTATAAGTTTAAAATCGGCTATCCGTCTTGAGCAAGCGTGGTGATTAATGCTCAAACCTTTTCCGTGTGAGAAAAGCCTTTGCTCAGCAGTGGGCACTTAAAGGCTGATGATAATGAATCATTGGCGGTGGCTAAAAATTACGAGTACCTATAATCAGTATAATATTATAATAATTTCATATAAACTGTGGCTGAACTTTGATTAAATTGCTAGTTCTAAAACTAGAAGTAAGTTTCTCTAATGAATATTACTGTTTTTGTGTAATACACTAAACCTCAATATTGATTACTATGCTTCTAGGTAGACCTAATATTAAGCCAAGAGTTTAATTGTCTATCGGTAAAGTTTATGCAGACAATTTTAGCAGTTGATGACGTAACTAACTTTGTTCTCAAATTTGATTATTACAACACTAATCATGATTTTATTGATTTGAAAAATTTTGTGTAGCATTATTTTTCTTCAAAATTATTACACGGATATTTTCTCGTTGCCTTAATCTTTATTAATTGCACATGCGATTCAGTATTATTTGTAGCAAAAAAATAAATAAATATTGTTATGACGAAGAAATAAACTGAAAACTTTTATTAGAAAGAAGCTAGAAAAAAAAACGGTTACTTGCAGTTCAAATGAAATTTCCAAGACTTCCTGGGTTATCAGAAAAAATAATTTTCTTCCGCGGCGAGTGTTTATGTACCTACAATTTTTCCTACATTATTTGTTTAGTCTTCCAAGAGAAGCAATTCTTGTTTGTAGTATTTGTTCTAAGCTGTTTGTAGATATGTGATTATTTTCCCTCAAAGGCCACCGTGGATGATTAAAATGAAAAATGTTTTTTTTTTTTAGGAAATACTCACTGAAAATTATCTTCATAATTTTTTTGTACTAACTTTCAACGCTTGTATTCTCCTTTTAGGTTCATTTAGTTTGAGATAGTTTATTAAGGAAAAATATATATTTCATTCATTAAAGTCGATTACTATAATATTTTAAAAACATGCAGAATAAAAATTGTAGCTAATTTAAATATCTTCCTTATTAAAAAAAATACGAATGTAAGTTCATCATCATAAACCCAAGACTAATTAAAGATAATAATAAGACAAAACATTGTCCTATGAAGCATGATTTTACGATCATTCGGTCATTCTCTATATTACTAAGTTTACATACAAGTTTACAAACCCTGCTCGTTACTAAAAAGCGCTTTTGCAACAAGACAAATAGAGTAAATAAATTTAGTAAAAACGTGCCCGTATATCAAGTATACCCTGTAACGTTAGATTGTGAAAACCAAGTTACCAAGTCAGAACAGTCGAAACCGCCTTTGAAATCGCAGCTAGTGTGAACTTAAACCAACTTTAGTTCATTTCAAACGCATTTTGTGACGCGTGCTTACCTCTCAATGGATCGTTTGCAAAGCGAATACGGAGCTGCACCAAAGAGGTAACACTCCACATTCAAACCCTTAGGCGTTAGGCACTCAAGGAGAATAGTTCAGGTTTACAAATTGCTTATAATCTCTGCTTGTGTTTCTTGTTTTCACAGCCTCTTGTTTCTCAAAGGATAGCCTTGGTTTTGTAGACTTATAGTAAATCAACTTTTCGTTGTTCTTTGTTCTATTTTGGCTGAAGTATGTTTTTGAATACCGAAGTTTTTTTCTTGTTAATGTAATATTCCAACCAAATAATACTCTTCTAGGATGTTTAAACCATTTTAGTATAAGTAACTTGTTAGAAATTTAATAATACTAGGTCTGATCGTAAGAATAATCGCATTTCAATTATCATCATTCCCCGGAAAAAGTATTTTAAGTATGGGAGAGGCATGCTTCGACTCTGGACTGGCTCGACCGGAATGATACCACGACCTCACAGGACACTGGTGTGAAATAGCATTGATGATGTGTTTTGCCGTGAGAGAGAGGTTACCGGAGGCCCAATCCCGTCCTCAATCTTCTAAACCTTAAATTCCTAATAGCCCATACAAAGCTGACAAAGCACATTTAGTAATATCACAGTTCTGCGACCAGCAAACAAGGCTAGCTCGCTGACAACGTCTAAAACCAGACCTGAGCGTTCGAGAGAGTTCCAAGAACGCTCCTTAAAGAGCCAATAGAGAGCTAATAGAGTCAATAGACCAATAGGGCCCAATGTGGCCGAAATTCGGTATGTTAGCGGGTGCAACGCTGTAATATACCGCAGTCTAGACCTAGGGCAGCAGAAGGGACGAGGTAATTTTCATTCAGTAAGAGTCTAACATCTCTCCTCACTCAGGGCGGGAGAAGTCAATTGATGATTTTCAATGGGAAAACTAGGATTGAGTCTTATAAACAAATCACATGCCATATCACCTTTTATTTTGCTTGTAATTCAGATACAAAATATCGAATACAAGCAAGCACTTAGTACTGTTTACGTGGAAATGTGAATAGAAATTCCCGACGTAAGATAAAATAGGTACCTACGTTACACTGTTCTTGCTCAATCATGCTGAATAAGTACAGGGTTCGTATTGTAGGAAATGAAGAGAAGTTTCACTATGAGCGGTGTAAAGAAAATTATATATCATTGTTAGTAGGTTTTTTTCGTATTTTTTTTATGTAATTGGTCGGCAAACGAGCAGACGGATTACCTGACGGTAAGCAATCAGCGCCGCCCATTGACACCCGCAACGGAGGATTTACGAGTGCGTTGCCGACCTTTTAGGGATTAGGGATTTGGAGATTTAGGGATTGAGGAGGGATTGGGGGCGGGGAAGGATTGGGCCTCCGGTAACCTCACTCACACGGCGAAACACAACGCTGTGGTTGTTTCACGCCGGTCTTCTGTGAGGCCGTGGTGTCACTCCGGTCGTGCCGACCCATTCGTGCCGAAGCATGACAATATAAAAGATTTATTTTTATTTTAATACAACATAAAAGATTTATTTTAATTGTGAAACGAACAATTATTTTTAATCTTATTACGTAAATATCGTTTTTCAATAGAATTATTTGTTTCTACTTCTTAAGTAAACAAAACAAATAATTTGACAAACACTGTCATACTTAGACCTTGCTTCATAGTCCCGCAGAGCAGAAAACTGCATACCATTCTTCAGCAGCCAATCACAATACACATCATGCGCGCCAACCATGCAGTCACAACTCCAAGAAAAAAAAACATTTTAAGTGTATATTCAACATGGAAATGGTAAGTAAAAACACCACAGACTATAACTGTTTATTTTTGCCTGAACATCAAACACTGAACCATTGCAATCGCTGTGTACATAACTGCTTATGTATTTGAACCCGGGTGCATCGCAGCTAAATCGATACTAAAGATGAATAAGTGCGCAATTTTCTTTGTCTACGTTCTATAATGGGTTTCTTATATCAAAGACTTTTGTTTTAAAGAAAATCTAGAGATTTTTGTCCATGTACAGTTTTTGGTTATGGATATGTAGCTGAAGATTAATAATTTGATGATTTTTCCATCATCGTGTGTGTGTAAGTGTGGGAGAGCCATGCTTAGGCACTAATGGGTCGGCTCGACCGGAGTGATACTACGGCCTCACAGAAAACCGGCGTTAAACAGCCATAGCGTTGTGTTTCGCCGTGTGGGTGAGGTTACCGGAGGCCCAATCCTTCCCCTCCCCCAATCCCTCCTCAATCCCTAAATCTCCAAATCCCTAATCCCTAAAAGGTCGGCAACGCACTCGTAACTCCTCTGTTGCGGGTGTCCATGGGCGGCGCTGATTGCTTACCATCAGATAATCCGTCTGCTCGTTAGCCGACCTATTACATAAAAAAAATCTTTGTATACAAGAAATCGTTTAAAAATATTATATTTGTCTAGGGAACAGACTAAAATATGGTAAAGTCACAACACGAAAATAGGGCACTATGACAGTTCACAAAGTGACTTCTTCTAACTACGTATAAAAACAAAAACAGGTTCTGAAAACACTGGAAAAACAATCTGCAACCTAATGCGGAAAGTTGGGCAAAACGAAAAAAAAAACGTAATTGCCCTCTTTATACTTACTTATATTTGATACAAACAAACAAAGCAAAAATCCTAGATTGAAACTTATAAGTGACAAAACCATTCCAACTGTATAAAATGCTACTTAAAATTCTGAATTAAATAAGGCGACAAAAGAATTGTGAATGAAAAAGCACCCGTTTTGTATCTCTATAACCCGTTTTTGTCAAAACTCATGAATAAGACAGAAGGGTGCTAGTTTCACAGGGAATTGAGACGAGTATATCATTTATGATAATTTTTCAGCTTCAGGATTTTCAGGAGCTGCGACTCTGAATATTTTATGAAATAACATACCTAGATGGCTTTTAATAAAACGCGACTGCGTTCTTCCTCTAGACTTAATTTAAGAAATGTAGTTGAAATTCTTCTTTTACTGCATTGCTATCATGAAAGTAGGTCATAAAATCGAATGATACCAGATGTGTTTTTGTTTTATGTTTTAAATGTCGAACGGTGCACTGTTAAATAACTATAAGGAGCTTCACTGCAGAAACTTCAAACCTTTCTCTGATAGCCATCATAAAAGTATCAGTAACGTGAGCATTCTATCATAATAGAGTTTTTTTTCAAATATTCTAGTCAAAAGAAAATTAAACATTTTATTCGTTTTTTCTTTTTTAATTTTAATTGTTTTGCTATAAATTATTTAACGCTAGAAATCAATTAGAAAAATACTGACAAAGTAGACGTAGCAGAAGAAAATGATCAAAGAACACATCTATTCTTTAAATAAATAAATTAACAACATTCCTCTTAGCGCAAAACACAAAACGGAGTCTAGAAAGCTAGTAACACTGACAGGGCTTTTAAATTTTCTGTTTCTTTAACTAATAAAATCTCGTTCTAACGAAATACAAGAAATTTTAATTCAACCGAGTGCGCATAAAGTCGGGTATTATTTTAGGACAGCGGGTAATTAGGGGCGTGGTAAAGACTTGAAGGGCCCGTTATGTTTTTGTAGGCATCCCTTGGAACCTTGAAAACATGCTTTCGCTCTCAAAGGTTGGTGGTTCAGTAAAATGGGTTGCTAATTTGCTACATATAGTTACAAAATAATATGTGACTTATATTTTAATGGGTTGTGTGAAACTAGGTCAAATTGTATAATAACTGTGTACGTCCTGTGTATTTTGAATGTTGTTTGTTGTTTATTAAAGGGGAGTTCCTACTATTCGTTTATTAAGGTCAAATACTTGGTTGCGAAAATAGTTAAATAATTTGAGACGGATTTTATTAGGTGTTGTTTATTTCAATATAATTAAATTGCATACGTTTCATAAATGGCAAAATTCGGATTCGGATAAGGAACTCGACTAGTCTATTTGCTCACCGACTTGAGGCCCAAGTGTGGCGTGAAACTAGACAAGTAATTTAATATTTTTCCAATATAAATAAATAATAGTTTTGAACCAAATAATTCAAACGACGTGGTGGCCCAGATGTGGTATGGACTTTCTATGCTTATTTAGACACCACAGACGAACGGTGAACGAAAACATTTTGAGGAAACATGGATTTACAATTACTAATCATAAGTTTTAAATCGTCAATCCGCCTTTAGCAAGTGTGGTGATTAATGCTCAAACTTCTGTGTGAGAAGAGGTCTTTGCTCTGCAGTGGGCACTTATAGGCTGATGATATGATGTGATGTATATGAAACATAATTATTTTTTTAATAAGTCAAAGTCCAAAACAAGTATGATGAAAATTATTATAAGACCGTCATGTTTCTCTCGTCCTGTCAATCGTTAGAATGTATCACAGATGTGAAGACATGACGTTTGTCTACAGGCAATTAATTCCACATCCAACCAATGATATTACGATTTGATACTCGAAACAGATTGTACATAAAATATTGATCGATTAGTTTTGTTAGCTTTTTTCGTTACCTAGGTGTGAGTTTGTGGGTTTTTATTGATATACTTAATATAAGTTTTTTTCTTACTTATTAAATCTTAATAAAAATATATGCTATTGACGCATAACAACCACAACGCATAACGTCTGAACACAACCACTAACAAATTTAACAAAATACCCGACTGCACACTAAAAAAAGAGTAAAACAAGCCCCACAATACAAATTTACTGAATATAATTTATAAATGTTGATGGAAAGCATCGCAGGCGGGGACCAACAGAGGCTTATTTATAGTCATTTCTGTTGTGCACCATTTAGCAGAATTTTCGTTGGTGGCGGTCAAGGTGGTCCCCGCCTGCGATGCTTTCCATCAACATTTATAAATTATATTCAGTAAATTTGTATTGTGGGGCTTGTTTTACTCTTTTTTTAGTGTGCAGTCGGGTATTTTGTTTTTTTAATAATAATATTTTTATTTATAACTTTTTAGCTGTTTTTATTTAACGAAAATGTTGTAGATGTAGAAGACTATGTATATGTAAGTACCATTACGACCGTCAACGACGTGTGCCCTTATGCGTGTGCCCGCATTCGGGCTGTATACTCGAGCATATCCCCCTCCGCACCGCGCCGCGCGCCGCATGCCAGGCCACGCCCTATCTTTTTGCTTGCTAACGCATGAGTTGCTTTGCGTTGACGCAGAATTAACATGTTCCCGTGGGAATTTTGAGAAAAAACGTATCCTATATTAATTACTCCCGTGATTGAAATGAATCTAATGATACCGCATACATATTTTTTTAAAGGGAAATTTAGAAAAAAATTATTATTATGTCTTTATCCCGTGGGACTTTTAGGATAAAATGTATCCAATGACACTCCCGTAATCAAGACAAATCTAACGATACCTCATACATCAAAATCCATCAAGCCGTTTAGGCTACAGGAGGTCACAAAGGAAAAGACATACATACATACTTACATACACTCGAAAAACATTACCCTCCTTCTTTGGCAGTCGGGTAATAAGGATTTATGAAATGAAACAAAATATTGATTATGACATTGTTAAGAACCAAAATGTGGCAACTTGTCGTTCGACGTGGAGAGATAAGGGGGAGGCCTTTGTCCAGCAGTGTTCGTCTTCCGGCTGATGATGATGATGATGATGAAGTACCAAATATACCCATTCATGCATACTTTTTGACCATTGAAAACGTAATGAAATCGTGATATTTTATGCTATAATTATAGAAAAAATACTTGAGAATTCTATCCTACACTAAACAAGGCTCACATTTTCTTAAATTTAGATCAACAAACACACATCTATATACACTTAAGTGGGTGTATGCTATGTAAACCACATGAATATTTACTTATACCTACATATTTTCCCCTTCACATAGCAACACACACACTTATACGTATATACTACTTATATATGGTTTATTAATAGCAAGCATAAAAGTTTTTAAAAAAGGTGGCTATTTTAGTTATGATCAATCCAAAATATACTAAGCCTAAGGTTAAAAGAAAGTTTTCAAAAAAGTCAGTAAACTATCCAAGGACTCTAGACTAGTTTCGTGCAAAAACTGAGACTTATAATTCTACCATATTACGATATACCATTATTTCTATTCAAATTGTTTAATTTCATATTCCAGTCAATCAAACCTAAAATTATTCGACTACTTATTATTTTCAATATAAATTGAGAATCACAAAAGAAATTCAAACACACGGTACGTTTTTATAAAGAAAAAAGTGTTTGATATAAAAATTAAGTTGGCGAAGTATTTTATTAATTCAAGAAAGTTCCAAACATAATTATATGGGAGGAAACTAATTTTGGGGCAATTTGAGAAGTTATTGAATAATTTTCTTTTTTTTACATTTCGCAGGTCATTGGCCGGAAGTCTTGAGTTTCCCTACAAACGTATTTGTTCTTTTGAAATTATACTATATTACAATGGACATAATGAACAAATTGTGCTGTAGATTGTGTACCATTTGATAGAAAATGTTGATAGTAGTAATTGCTATTCGTGTAAGTAAAACAAATGTTGAAAAATGTGTAGGAGAACCATGTTTCGGCAAGAATGGCACCGTTCGGCCTAAGTGATATTACGTCCTCACAGAGTACGAGTATAAAATAACGCTCGAGTTGTGTTTAGCCGTGTGTGTAATGTAACCGTAGGCCGAATTCCTCTTGCGCGGGTCTGCGGACGGCGAGTAAGGGTAGCTTGCCGCCCAACCAGAACCAGACCTGAGCGTACGGCGCGTAACGTTCCGCGCGCGCCTCAAAGAGCCAATAGACCACCATAGACGGGGCCCTATAGGGCTGATGTTCAGCCGGGGTTGCAGGGTAAGCGCAATGAGGCACCGCGTCCTCGGCCTAAAGCAGGAGAAGGAACAGGGGGTTTTTAGTCAGTAAGAGGCTGACACTCCATCCCGCTCGGCCCTGGGCGGGAGAAGTCATTTGGCGATTTTCCCCTCACAAAAAAAGGGCCGAATTCCTCTTTCTTATCTCCAATCAAATCTAAAGGACTTAGGGCATAATCCCAAAAGGGTGACGACGATTGCATACCATCAGATTATTGGTTAGCTTGATTGCCGCCCTATGTAACAAAAACAAAAACAATAAGTGCACATAAAAATATTTTATTCAGGCTTACATTTCACGGCTTAACTTTATATTATTTACTAGCTTTTGCTCGCGATTCCATGCGCGTGGAATAGTGGCTTTCTACAGATTTTTGGTATAAAAACTATTCTATACCCTTTCTCAAGTCCCAAACTATGTCTGTATCAAATTTCGCAGAAATCGGTTCGGTAGTTTAGGCGAGAAGAAAAGACAGACTGAGTTACTTTCGCATTTATAATATTAGTTTGGATGTCTTATAACTTTGAGCATATCTCTTTTTTTTAACTTTGCCCCACACTAGGATCTCCTGTGCCGTGGGTGCGGTTACAAACATACAATTTCACATGCACATGACACTCAAACCCGGGACAACAATTTGTGGTCACACAAAGAGTTGTCCCGTGCGGGAATCGAACCCACGACACGTTGCACGGCAGCCAGTTGCCTAAATGTTTGGCAACGCACTCAAATAAAAAAAGACTTTTTTAGGCTTTTTGTAAAGCTTCCTCGTGACGTGATTTCGAATTAAACATAAATTCTCCTTGCAAAGTTCGATTGGTAATTGAAAGGTTTAAAGTTAGACCGTCATGCCTGGGGAGCGAGCGTCTCAATCTCTAGGATATCATGACTGTAAATTTTTCCAATATCAAATCTGAAAACAACTCGATGTAAATAAAATATTTTTTTAATAATAAAACTTAGTTTATCAAAAACCAGTTAATTATTTCCTTCGTTCTTAACATACACGAAATAATTTATTAACGAGTGTATCAAATATTTTGTTCCTTATTTTCATTGTAAAAAGAATTATTTTGGCTTCAAAAGCAACCGTATTAAACTTGAACGTATTTATTACGTTAATTAACAAATTCTTATATATTGTAAGATGTTGCCGATAAAGGAATACGTCTAAGTAAACAGTCAATTTAGATTTTGTGGAAATAAAATATTAAATTACCTACGTATCCTCATTATATGAATAAGCAATCAGCGCCGCCCATCTCTACCTGCAACACCAAAAAAGTTCCGAGAGCATGGCCAGCTTTTTGGGGATTAAGCTTTCTGGTTTTTATCTTAGTTAAAGTTGAGTTTTATATTATTCTACGTGGAAATAAGTGTGTGTGTGAGTGGAGCCCGCTTCTCATGCATGAGGATGTGGGTTCGAAACCTGGCAATTACCAATGGGACTTTTTTAGAATTATATATACTTTCTATGATTATTTAGACACCACTGACAGAGGGTGAAGGTAAACATCGTGAGGAAACCTGAACTTATAATTTCTAATTATAAGTTTGAAATCGCCAACCCGCATTGAGCAAGCGTGGTGATTAATGCTCTAACCTTCTCCGTATGAGAAGAGGCCTTTGCTCAGCAGCGGCACTTATAGGCTGACGATAATGATAATGACGTGAAAATAATACTATTTGAATCAACAAAGCAATAGGCATAATATATCCATATAACACAAAACCTCAAAGGATTATGAAACGATATCTTGATCGAACTTCACCTTGTCTCATCGTAAGCCTTAGAGCTAAGACATTTTTGCCAAAAGAATTTCAGACCTCATCGTTATGATAATACGTTATAGATTAAGATGGCAGCTTTTAGATCGGGGTTAAGCCAGCATTTTATACAGAGGCGCAGCTAAAATCAGATGATAAAATCTATGAAGTATTAAAAGTCATATGACCTGGCTTGGGGTCTGTCATCTAACCTTTCTTTGCGTGGAAAGAATTGGGCACTTTTAGTCACAATTTGCTGAATATCAGTATTTAATGCAAATTGAATCCTATCTCTTTTATCGTGACGTACTATTTAAGTTAAAACGTGATAGTTACATCCCATTTTATCTGTAGAATCAGGCATTTGATCAACTGCAATTAAACAAACAAAACGCTTAGAAACTTTTTTCAATATTTTCATTTTTTTTTTATTTGTCTTATCTTTGAACATTCTAAGTTTATATTGCTTTGTAAAACCCCAATAACAGTGGATTAAATGGCCTTAGTGGTACAAAAAATACATTCTCCCTTTTAATTATCATTATGGTCTGCTTAGTTTCTATTTAAAACCATTAATAAAGTTTTATTTCATTCATATGCGGTCGAACATTTTTCATCAGCTGACCAGCACGCACGGTTCTTCTTATAAAAACAAACCTCCAAACAAAGACCTAAACATAAGATTATACAATCAATATTCAGAGCATCTCATCCAACTAAAACAGTTCGCACCTAAGACCGTAACCTTAATCTTTCTTCAGAAACTAATTTAAGACTACGTTCACAGACTGACCCTTAATTATACCAGGCGTATATCCCACCTGCTTATTACCGTTCAAGCATAAAAAGTACCGCATTGCGCCACCATTACGGTAACCTCATGTTATATTCAGTACACATAACACAAATTAAAGTTATCTTATGTTATATTAATAATGTAGGCACCATGTTGCTCGAATTTCTTGCTTACTTTGCGGTTTTAATTTTCTGAACATGTATGTACATATGTGAATCTTTGAGTTTGTTTATTTGAGAAATTGTTATGGATTTGTGTTACCTTCAACTTATTTATGATATTTGTAATTGATAAACGTGCTTTGGGTGATGTGATCGGGTTTATAATGACTTTGTTTTATTTTTCCGAGCTAAAGTTCATCATTAAGCTTAAAGGTAAGGTCGCTAACAATTTTAAAATTACCTACAAAACTAAATTTATATATAAAAAAATATTATTTCATTACAAGGTACTAGTTAGTTTTTTGAGGAATATCATAGGGTATGTCACCCAATGACTTCTCTCGGCCTAGGTGCAGCTCAGATCGTATTCTGGTCTGCCGGAGGTCGTGGCTGGAGATCGTCACGTGAAAACGTCAAAAAAGACTTTAAGACTTCCCTAATTAAAAAGGCAAAACATTTAAAACATGATGAACATTAAACATAATAGAAATAAAAGTCAGAAAAATGTCACTCAAAAAAAACCGTAACAACAGCGACTAGCTCTTTATTTCATCTTACTACAGACTATGAAATGGTAACAAAAGTAATTTACACAAACAACAGTCTTGTAACGTATAAAGAAAGCCACAAAAGAAATCTTGGGCTAAACCAAGACGTAATAAGTAATTATGCTACCAACCTCATTTGCTAACACTATCTCTAATCCGGGGTTTAGCACTCGACTAACTTAATACCAGAGATACTCAGTTCGCAGCTTAGCAAAAAAGTACAAAACAAGAGCCAGGGAATTTTATTTCAGCGAACATGAAGTCATTTTAAATGTAGATAATTGTAGATTTAGTACATATACTCCTTTTGTTTTATCTAGGTTTAAAATCAGTGAAAGTTTTTAAGTTTGCTTGTCCGTTTGTCTGAAATGGGAATTTGCTGTTAAACATGGCAAAGTCGAATATTACATACTTATAGTATTTTTGATATCCCTACGAGACTTTAATAACATTAAATGATATTGATAGGAAAATCCAAACACTTGAATATCCTGATATATTTATTGACCTTATATAAGTACACCAGTGATAACTAAGTGAATTTCCAAAAGTGGAATTTCTTCCCAAAATCTGTTTTCTTAAAAAGGTGGTCTAGATATCTCGAATGAATAGTTTTCTTATAGTTAGGCTTATTCTAATGACGTTCCATGTTTCCACCAGGCAAGTTACGGGCCAAAGGCATACCCATTAAGAAAAAAAAACTAGATCAAACCGATAGTTAAGAGCAACATCAAGTTAGAAGGACCACCATTAATAGGACAGCTTAACTTTACCCTTTTAACGTTTTATCTCCTGTTTTGAACCAGGTTCAAACTGGTAACAGCTTCATAATTACCTGGTTGTAACTTAACTGAAGTTTTAATCTACGATCTTAGTAACTGTAGACTTTTAAATGGGTAAATCGGTAGTTTGATGTGCCGTCAAACTATTAGGAGGTTTGGGAGATAATAGGGAACTATTAACAGTTATTGTTACGTAATGTTCTGTGCGGTTCCATGGGATTTTTGACTAAATAGGACGTATGTATGACTGATGACGAAGAAAAGGTCTGAGACTTGAAAATTAAATCTGTAATTAAGACAATATTATCTATTACAAAATCTTGATTTTTTTTGTAATAATATTCCTTATTATCAAGCTGTATAGTTTTCTTAAGTACATGTCTTTTTAATTTCACCACCTCCTCCCATTTTCTCAAGGTCATATCAATGTCTCTTATTATGTTACGACAAAGTTACAAAGTTGATCATTATACCAATATAATGGTTTCTAATGTTCGCTTCAGAAACAAAATAATCAAGCTACAGTTTACACCGCTTAACGGAACCCTTGCAAACAAGAACTTACAAGCTGACTCATGTTACACGATCCTGATTACCAAAACATGCACACATATATAGGTATATTAACAAATTCGCACACATTTTTACAGACTAATTTACTATGAATGGATTAATAAATAGGTATCATAATTAGTTTTTTTTTAGGGAAAATTATTTTAAAATCTCTAACTACTTAATAGATTAAATCCAAGCAAACGCCAAAGATTGCGAACCAATTGTTTTACTATTGTATCTCTTACTATCACGAGGTTAAATCATTACATTTTAGAAAAAAGTATAATTTTTGTTCTTAAAAAACTAAAAGACTCGAAAAATTGCTCAATAATAAGTCTACATGTATGTTTTTGAAACAGAACCATTGAAGAATTTTATTTCCATCCCAGTACGCTGTACTTACATTGTAAGGACAAACGACAGTTCTCAGCCAGTTTTGAAGGCAGTAAACAATTTGTGAAGTTTACGCAGTTGTAAGCTTTCACTGCGGGCATGCCTCAAGCGAACATAAACTTTGTTTTGAAAATGAAACCGGATGGGCCACTTACATGGAGCCTTATGACTCCCAGATCGATATTTTCTAAGTTATTTTAGTTGTGTGTTTTAAAAGGGTACAGTTGGGATGACTCCCAAATTGATGTTTAGTGACTTACTTTAGTTGGGTATTTTGAAAGGGTGCTGTTGGGAATATTTTGCATAAGTGTCGTTCGTTCAAAGTATGTAAGTAGCTTGGGAATATTATGACGTAGACATCACTGAACATTGCGTAGTTAATGCTCTTATCTATGTGTGAACGTCATTTTGTTTCGATGTAAGTTGGTAAGTATTTTTTAAGGGTTTTAGTGAGTTTTACTCTCTATGAACGTTATTTTGTTAATATCAGAATTCAAATTGTTGCTTTTTACAAGTAATTTTCGGAAATTAATAAAGTTTTACAACGATTGCTATTTCTTGATGACTTGAAGTTTAGTATTAATATATTATACTTTGATAGTATTACTAAAGTTTATTTTTTTCATTATTTAATTTTTTTGGTCTCGAGCCTACATGACCGAGCATTGAGCTGAGCTGGCTTATTACGGAAAGACGTAATTTTTTTTGCTTTATTTTTTTAGTTGTGTCCAGTTTTTTTATTATGTTTTGACTGCGTAATATATTTTGCACTGTTTTAAGGCAATTACATTTTTACTTAACTCCAACGTCATTAAATATTAAAATCCAAGACACTCACACACATGCTCAACTCAGTAGTTCATCCTCCAATACTGCACTAACATATAATTCAACAGCATACAATATACACTCCGCCCTCACGATCTGAGTCACTCTAAAATTCAAATCCACCTCTGATATTCATGGCCTACATTCAATTACAATTCAGCACATTAGGTGCTTCCACAGATTTGGTCTAGACCTCCTATTGTACTATAGAAATTCCTTTGTCTTCCTAATAAGTTTAGGTAATTCTATGAACGTCTGAATGACCTAAATAGTTTCTAGTGCTATTGAATGATTACGTTGGTTTGTGTTATATGGTGCTTTTATTCAAATTATTTTATTCTTTCGTTTTAATAAATTAAATTTGTGAGTTGTAAAATTGGGTTAGGTAATAATTAATACACTTGTTTTTAAGTATGTATACAAAATTTTAATGTTTATACAATATTGTGTAACTAATATTTATTTTTCACATTAAAATCATATATTTTAAAGGTACTGGTTGATAATCAAATATTAATATTTATAGGCGCCTTGCTTTAGTACTCAACAATTATAAAAATAAAATCTATTAAGTAGTTTTAACATGAACTTTGTCACGCTTATTTTTGCCTCGGAAAAGCAGAAAAGCATAGTACCTAATTCAAATTTAATAATTTTCGTTCCATAACTCTTGTGAGACATATGAAATTAATTATTGTGTGTAACGGCTTGCCTACGCAACTGTTTGAAGGCGAATTTGACTTGTTTCAAGACCTGCTTGGGGCATGGCATGAAACTAGTCAAGTTCCTCCTCAAACAGTTGTCTGAGCAATGGAGAATACCCGAGAATGCCTTCAAACAGATGCATTAGCAGACAATTAAACATTATGTTTACTTCATATTGCAGAATATGAACAAAGCATATAGTAAGTAAGCATGTAGTAGTAATGTTTAAGGCAGGTATATGGCAATTCAAACAATAAACCTCAATTTTGTGAACTCATTAGTCCAACATTTATAATAAGGAAAACCAATAATAGCTTGCCTACTTGGCAGTCTCTTAGAATCCCAACCACACTTCTACGAATTTATTTGAAAAGTCTTAGTGAAATACAGAAAACCTTCATAAGAACATAATAAGGGCATTTCGTACAAAGCCCAGGTCTGTCGTCCGTATTAGCCGGAACCGAGCACAAAGAGTTATGAGGCGACGCCCTTATAAATATGTAAGACCTCTGGACTCATGTCAAAAGCAGCGTATTTATTTACATAATACATTATTATCAATATTCCAGGACGTCGCCCCTAAGTATTAGATGTTCCAGATTTTTTGTTTAAGCTTTCTAGATAAGGTTGGGTTTCTGATGGATAACCATAGTAAAATGTCAAGAAAAAATATTGGTTTTTCTACTCTTTGGACAAAGACATTGCTGGATTGATCTATTAGTCAGGAAAAAAAAGAAACCTCATTGTGAAAGACAAAACTTAATCGAAAACCGTCATATTCAGAGTTATTTTACGGTTAATTATATTATTAATCAATCCTTAGTGTTTCTTTGCAAAATCGTTACTAAGGTATAGTTTTAGTAATGTTTGATGTCCCTGAGAATGGTAGAAAAATATTTACAGTATTCATACCCATACCCAGTCTATGAATATTCAGAAATTATTTATCACTGAGATATTTTTTGCTTATCTATATAGACCACAAAAATGTTTAGAAAAAAATCTCTCATTATATTAGGTACGGGTTTTACATATCATACAAAACCTATCTTCTAACATTTCGCACGGATGAAGTCAGGGATGAAAGATAGCTTGTAATAAAATTGTAACAAGGTCGTGCCTATTTCACGGCGAATATAGATAACATTTGATATGTATGTAAACGATTCCTAGACTTATTATTATGTAGGACACGTTGTGCGGAATATAATTTTGATGTATATAAGTTCATTTGGTTGTGTTTTACGATCAATATTAAAATTTGTCTACTTCGATATTAGGCTTAGTCTAGGCTCAAATTCACTTACCAAATTGGATGCTTTGTTTTATTTAATGTTATATTTTCTAAATCTAATCTGGAACATGCATGATAGAGCATTAGGGTACCAACTAGTGAACTTATGGGGCTGATCAGTTTAAGTTTTAGTAATACCAATTTCTTCTAATTACATGATAGGGAAAGCAAGAAAGAAAAAACTATTTATTCCATACGCTAAAAAGCAAAACACTCAACAAGCTCAGTAAAACACTGTAGGTGCATGTCTCAAGTCTGCACTATAATGGGCACCATTTCAGCATGCATAAAATAGGGCCTTGCGCTGGTATTCTACGGACCCCTTGAGCGAATCGCTACATGGCAAAATTATTTAAATTAAATGATTACAAAATTAAACATGCCCGAAGAATTAATAACGCTTTATAATGTCCAAAAGTTTAGGCACAGATAATGTATCATCTACTTTTGCATATTTTACTATTTATACTTTATGTAACCTATAGTCAAACATGATCTCAAAAATTTAAGAAAAACAGGAAAGTCCATTTATTCCTCATTCCTGATCAGCAGTCGACTAGTTTAATAGTTATATTAAACTATATCGCTGAAAAGAAAATAAAGACAATCATAGACTCTAGCGACCAAACCTATAAAAATATAAACGCTGATACTTCATGAACTTAGAACGACTAAGCCTTTGACGTCAACCGGCTTTAGAGTTACAATGTGGCAAAAGACTTTATATGTCTTCGTAATACGCAAAGTTGGACATTGTTGGGATCATAAATTTAGTTTACTGCCTTTATTTGCATGGCCGCTTAGCCTTTGTATGGAATTTGGGGTTATGCAAAAATTATTACCCACGTAAATAATGGGGTAGAATAAGCCTTACATAAGTCGTGGTGGCCTGGAGGTTACGGCACCCGCTTTTCATGCATGATGGTGCGGGTTCGAAACCTTGCAAGTTGTGACTTTTTCTGGTTTTTATTTTTGTGAGGGGAAAATCATCAAATGTCTTCTCCCGACCGGGGCCGGGCGGGAGGGAGTGCCAGTCTATTACTGACTAAAAACCCCCCTGTTCCTTCTCCTGCGCTAGGCCCAGGTCGCGGTGCCTCATTGCGCTTACCCCGCAACCCCGGCTGAGACTTTTTCCGGTTTTATGTACTTTCTATGATTAATAATATACCACTGACATGCGGTGAAGGAAAACGTCGTGAGGAAACCTGGACTTATAATTTCTAACTATAAATTTGAAATCGCCAATCCACCTTGAGCAAACGTGGTAATCAATGCTCAAACCTTCTCCGCAGTGGACACTTACAGGCTTGCGGTGATGATAATGATGAACCCTTACATGGTTACAATAGCAACGGTAGGACAATTTATTCAACTCAGTTTTCCTTAAGGCTTTGGCTACTCTGCGGTTGAGACATCTAAACAATTATATTGTTTACAATCTTCCGCCTGAGGCTTCGCCCGCGTGGTTTGTTGATAAAAGTGTGTAAGTGTATTCTATGCCTGTACTAAATTTCATCAAGATCCGTTCAGACGTTTCGGCGTGATTGAGTAAAATATATCGAAACATCCAAACATCGTAACTTTCGCATTTATAATATTAGTAAGATTATTTCCTATGACCTTGCAAATTTCGCGACATATCAATACTTTGCTAAATGTCTGGTTTCTCTTGAATGGAAATTCATATACTATTTCGGATTTTGTCGCGTAAAATGCCCCGGTCATATCTTGACCACGTCTCAGAGCGTTATTTGAAGCAGACGTAGCGTAGATAGGGTTCTCATTAGGAGAATCAATGATATAGTCAAAACCGAGAAAAAAACTATCGGATGTTTATAAATAAGCTAGTATGCAAAAATAAAAATAAAACAGAAAATATAATAATACTTACGTCTGGTAGGTTAAGGTAAACTTGATTTTATAACCTGAACAAGTGACCTAAATACATTTGTTGCTACTCCATTTGCTAAATTAACTTGTATTAAAGTTCTTTTTGAAGTAATTCAGTTCGTTTCTAAGTTACCAACAAGAGTTTAACGATAGCAGTTGTAGTTTTCTTATCGAACTGAAAGCTTTCGAGCCTACTATCAAAATTAATTTTGCTGAAAGAACTTTTCTTGGTTTTGCCAGGAAAACCTGTTAATGCCTTTGTTACAACTGACCTGGGATGTACTTCACGGAAGTAGGAACAATCAAATCAAATCAAATCAAAATCATTTATTCCAACTAAACCATAAATAGGTACTTTTGAAACGTCAAAATAGAATAGTAGTCTGTCAGTCTGTTCGTCACTGAAGCTAGGTGCTCGTTCCAAATTGTAGTTTCGAATGGAGAAGAACGAGCAAGAAACTCCATCGTTACTCTTTTTAAAAAAATATTTGTTTTACAATTCACCAGTAATACATTTTATACATTACTGTACGCCTATGTGAGAACAATGCAGAGACAAGTTGTTAATAAAAAGGAACAAATGATGGTCTATCTAATCTATCATTAAAATTTTAATCCTTTGTTGTCTCGAACATGGCGCTCACATATGCGTACTCACAATCCAAAAGAATGCTTCTATATAAACTCATTCAAGGTTTCATTAATTTTGAGAATTTCAATAACTACTGACTACATATTTGAGTATTGTCCAGTGGAGCCGAACCAACATGCTGCCAGGCATTCTTGTCCTCAATATAATCTGAAAGTTTGTAGTATGCCTGTCTACATAATTCGCGTTTAATATAAGTTTTAAATTTTCGTTCATTAAGATTTAATACACTTTTTGGAATTTTATTGTAACAATTTACACAGAACCCCATAAAGGATTTCTGTACTTTGGACAGACGGAATCGTGGCACAGCCAGCCTATCTTTGCCTCTTGTATTAAGATTATGTCTATCGCTTCTTTTTTCAAATAATTGCAAATTTTTCCTTACGTACATAATGTTTTCATATATAAACTGACAAGGTACCGTTAGGATATTTATCGTTTTAAATAGTTCTCTCAGAGATTCACGAGGGGGCAAGTTGTATATCGCTCGGATAGCCCGCTTTTGCAGAATAAATATTGAATCTACTTCCGAAGCTCGACCCCACAGCAAAATTCCGTACGACATAATGCTGTGAAAATAGCTAAAATAAACAAGCCTTGCTGTGTTCACGTCTGTGAGTTGTCTAATCTGTCTAACTGCAAAAACAACTGAGCTCAGTCTTCCCGAAAGCGTCTTTATGTGGGAACCCCATTGAAGTTTATTGTCTAGCGTAATACCTAGGAACATAGTCTCGTTAACAAATTCTAACTTTTGCCCATTTAAAATTATGTCACAATCATTACTGTGTACGTTGGGCAAGCTAAATTTAATACATTTTGTTTTTTTCTCGTTAAGTGCTAAATTATTGACTGTAAACCAATTATGAACTTGATGAATGGATCTGTTTACTTCGTCAAAATTATTAACACGTCGACCAATTCTAAAAATTAATGATGTATCATCTGCAAACAGCACCATTCTTGGCTCGGTTTTAAATAGACCAATGGCATAGTACCTGGATTTAGATATTTCAGATTTTATTAAACATTAAAATTTAGTTAAAAGTGTCGTACTTTGGGCTATTTTGGATATAAAAAGAAATTTGCACTAGCTGAAAGTCAGAGTTAATTTAAAAAAAAAAACATATTTTTTCACGATTTTAATTCATATTCTCTTATATTTTATACATATTTTATTCGTATGTGAAATAGCGTTTTAAAAACGTTCCTGATTTGATAGCGAAGTCATTCTGAGTCACAAAGTCTCAGATTGCACCCTGTTTGGAAATTCAGTGGAATCAGTGGTTTTCTCTGTGCACATAGAGCGGTTGGTCCTGCGTTTGACCTCTCTCCAGTCGTGTCGGGTGGCCGTCTCATCGGATTATGTGATTGAGGGAGCAGACAGCGTGTATGCAGGGCACATGCACGTGAAGAAGTATAGTCTTTGAACTAGAATTACTTTACAGTAACATTATTATCCTCTTTTCTATTCAGATGATAGGTTCCAAATGAATTGGCAAAGGCCATGCATATTTAGTACAGATCTCATTATCATTGATAAAAATGAAGTTTCATATTTTTGTTCAATCATAATTGTCTTTTTTTTCTCTTTAATTTCCCAATGCTGCTTACAATGAAGCTGTAGGCAAGTAATTGAAGAACGTCATAACCACAAATTTTAATGCAACAACCAGCTAGAGCTAGCTCGATAATTTGCAATCACTATAAATAAATAGCATATAATTTAAAGCGAGTATTTCCAACTTACGATCAAGCTGCTGTAAAAATCTAAGCGCTTGGAAAATGTTTAATATATGTAGGTACGTAAATAATCTGTAATTTATGAACTAGATTTACTACGGAAGCGATTTACAATGTAAGCACTAGTTGAGCTCGCAGCAATAATGTAAAGTTGTAGATCGTAATAATGCCGGAGTACTGAATAGTTGGTAAAGGCCAAGTCATCGTTTACGAGAAGTACTCGTAGAAGTTTCTAGATTCTTCCAACTTGGTGAAGCTGATGCATCCTTTATTTAGTTTAAAGCGTCTGTTTGTGAATTTTCTCACCAATTTGATAAATTCTTCGTGTTCATCAAAATGTACTGCGTAATATTATTTTCATTCGGAATTGTGGTTTGTTGGGTTTCAAAACCACCACTGCGTTAAGTGAAACGTAGCGAAATTATTCAAATAACATTTCAACAAATATTCGCTAAACAAATACTTGGTACTACAAAATTGTACGGTATAATAAAATAGGGATTCCAATTATCCTTCTGTTATAAAATAAATATTATACGTAAAAGTACTAAAACAATTTTCATGAAATCTATGAAATCGTATTAGAGCCTAATTAATATTTTTTGATGATTAATTAATTAATTGATGATCGATTTGGAGTGTTTTTGTAAATAAGTTTGGTATCTTAAGAGATTACCTAATTAGGTCAAGTTTAATGCAATTTGCTAACGATACGACTTAGGGCTGATTTTCAATAGTCAGTTATAGGTAACCTGATTAATAAAATTGTTGCTGTCACTGTCTTATATTAAACATTCTGACGCGACAGCTTCATCATTACTCCTCAGATAAATTTTATCTAACCATTGAAAAATCAGCTCTTAATGACTTAGCAATAAGAAACATGCGTACCTACTGATTTTTATCTGATCACTTACCATCAGGCGATACGTTCTGCTAGTTTGCCTACTATTCCATTAAAAAGTAGTTCTTATAAATTTTAAAAACATATAAAACCTACATTCTTGTTACTTATTATCCCCAGTTGCGGGTACAAAGACCTGACAGTAGGCCCGTCCCTGGAGGCTTATATTCGTTACTTCAGGCCAATATAGACAAAAAATGGCATGTTCGATTACTTACGTCTATTTATCAAGGACATCAATTGGAAAGGGATTTTCCAAAGATATGGTTTGCTCAAGGAAGTAGGAACTTTTGTCGATTATTGATTTAGGACAAAGGGTTTAAGGTTCAACAACCTAATTGGATTGAGGATATGAAGTTCAGCTTTTTACTTGTTCATAAAAGAGGTACTAAAACTCTGAAGTGCTCAATTTATTTGTTCATTATGATGGTGATATAAAAGCTTTTTTCATACATAGAAAAGGTTTGAATATTAATTATTGGCGATGTCTAATACATAAAATTAGTCATTACAAGTCCAAATTTCGCCGAGATGTTTCCTTTACCATATTTTTTATGTGATACAACGGCAGACCAGCAAAGATTTGAGTCGGGTTACCTGATGATTAACAATTATGGCCACACACGAACATCCGCAATACTCGAGGAGTTACATTATGGTACTAGCCATCAAAATTCTTGGTCTAAGAAACCGAGTATTTCCTGTATTTAGCTGCTAATAGAACACTATCAATACCCATACCTTATTATCTTCGTAAATATTGTTACTGTCTTTACAGAGGTACTTTCCCAAGAGCTCACAGAAACCCGGTGTGAAACAACCACAGCGCTATGTTTTGCCTTGTGAATGAGGTTTTAGAGGCCCAATTTTTCCCCTCCTACGATTCTTCCCCTCTCCCGAAATCCCCAGAACTCTAATCCCCAAAAGGGCATCGCACTCGTAACTCCTCCGTCGCTACTGCGTCTGCTAGTACACTTTCTTATGACATAAAAAAGAGCTTAACACTAGTAATACTGAAAATCATAAAACGGAATATAGCTTCTACGTTCATCGAATAACAAAGAAAATTAAACAAGAAATCCTTATTAAATCACTACTTATTAACCTTCCTGAAAATCACCACATAAAAAGCATTAGAAAATGGTTCTCTTAAACAACGCTTTTCTTGTTAAAAAGCTGTTGCACTACAATTTATACAAGGTTAATTTAACAGAAGCTGAGAGGTATACTGTCGTCTCTTTCCGGCGTGACGTCACCACAGGCACAGTCGAGTTCATTAAAAACAGGGTGTTGATTTAAAGCAACAAGATTAAGCGAGTAATTACAAACGTGGATATAAATACTTAAGATACACAACTGTTTAGAACCTTGTTTTGGAAACAATTTGATTTGATTATGTTAAACAGGGTCTCTGGAGACGCTCCTTTTCTTGTTCCTGTTCGCTTGGGGAATAAGAAAGGCGTGGAGTGACATTTAAAATCAGCTCGTGAATTTTTGGTTGTTCGTTTACTCCAATTAATGTTGTCGAGGCCATTTTCCTTATCGCTTTTTAATTTTATCAGAAAACCTTTCTATTTACGTCCCCGTCTTATTAAAATTGGATGAGCGTACGTCTTTTGATGTAATAAAGATTATATTGGTTCGATCATTTCAGTGAACACAATGACGTCGACGCTACGTTCCATGAATAGTTTTCGTGGAAGACATTTATTACCAGTTATGAAAAGTTTCACATTTTTGATAAAACGTTACGTTGTGGCTAAGCTCTTAGTAGCGTATTTATTTATAGTATGTACCAAAACTGGGATCATTCCTGTCAATAAAATGTTAAAAGTAAAAAAGACATTAATTATATACTGAACAAAGTGATAATCGCATAGGCTAGCCACAAAAGATATGACTTCGTGAAAATGCAAGTTTGAAAATCATATGAAAATGATAATAAACTGCGGTGAATATGTAGGTGAGCTGGTGACGTACTAAAGACGAGATGTCACACGGAAACAGTGATGGGGGTAAGGTTGTACGCGGGAATTAGAGTTGTCACCATATCCCGGACACGTTTGCATTAATGACACGCCGGTTTTCCGCCCGGACGTCCGAATAGTCACTGTTAATTATTACGAAGTGATTCGGGATCGGCTTATTAAAACCCCTAGCTCTTTGCTAACGATTATCGGTTGGTCGATAGATAAATGAACGTTGAGGCGGTGCTTCGTTGAGAACTGATTGGATCTGTAATCAAGGATGAATTAGTGGTGTGTGTTCGTGCTAGGTAAGTGTTGTTCCAAGATATTTATACGATATTTCGAGACAGCAGCTGCGGCTCGACTACATTAATGTTTATTGATGTAGTCGAGCTTTAGTACTCATGCTTTAAATTAAAAAAAAAAATAGATTTTGATGCAAAAAAATTGTTAAAAAAAATACACAATTATTTGAATTAGACAGTGATTGTTTTTTTTTTTATTGGAGTTATTCGATAATAAGTCTGTTAAATATTTTCTAATTTTATGCAAAACTTTACCAATAATTATGTAAATATATCAGTGGTTTAAATTTAAAAAATAAATCTAATAAAAAAATTAGCAGAAAAATCCGTTTGAACAAAAACAATTTAACAACTCTACCATACTCCAAAATAGGACTCGAAAAAACGAAAGACGGAAAAATTTTTACGCAGATAGAACGAGCATCAATCCAATAGTTGGATGACACTGTGACAATGACAAGGAAACAAAAGGAGGCTGACACAGTTCTGTTAAACATGCTGTACGTATAGCTGTAGCTATTGGACGGGACGACAGCTCTGGGTGATTAAACTGAAAGTGTCCTACATCGATGCAAGCACAAAATATGAATAGATTGATCCTGAATGCTTTTGTGTTTTTGAATGCTCAATGCTTAGTTGCAGAGCTCAATGCACACTGCACATTTACAGTTTTTTATACCATGAAAACACCACATATTTTTAAGAAATAAGAAAAATTGTTTGAAGATACAATTCATGTTTACTACTTTGTGTACCCGATTTTTCTCACACATTTTAGGCCTATTTAAACGTAATTTTCTAGTGTCAGCCTCAGAATAAATATCTTTGCGTCCCAAAAACCTTTAACAGTTTCCAAAAAACCTTAAATCGTTTCCCTTTATTAAGTGCTAAGACAGTGATTGAGCAGCGGCTACGGGCATCAGTCCAATGACTAAATAACATTGTCAAAGAGACAGGGACAATAGATGAGCGTGACACGGGGTCCGGAAAGGATGATATACGTACAATGTTGTACATAACCATGAGGCTTGATTAGGTTGATAAAATCTATTTGTTTGTTTAAGCGAAAAGCATCACGATCAAATATCGAGGGGTCTATTTTGAGATAAATCCCAAAATAGATCCCTCGAAGAAGTTACTTAGTAAATTTGAAACGAGTCGTTTTGTTGCAGTTTGTAGCTTATTGGCTTTCATGTCGTGTCATTTGAATGGTTAAATGTTGGCTCAGTGATAAGAAAATCGTTTCCAGATTAGCTTTGCTGTTTATTGACTTTATTTCTGTAATTATAGTCTATGTCGAATATTCACCACGTTGTAACCAAATATTTTAATTTTATAACAGGCTAGCTACACTCGCGCGGTTTCACCCGCTGCTCAGCTCGATTTGATCGTAGCGTGATGTTTTATAGCCATATGCCAATTTCGGCAATCCGACCAACGGTTCCAAAGATTATCCCCTACATACAAACTTACAAATTTTACCTCATTATAATATTAGTATAGATATGTCATCATCTTCTTAAAAATGTCACTGTGTATTCTATTTATTTACAAACTCATAGTTAAGAAGTCTCCAAGCAATCAGCTCCGGAAATATCAATTCAATTTAAATTAAAAACAAACATGACTTAGGCTTTACAATGTTTATTCGGTTGCAGAATCCGAACTGAGCCTCAAAGGATTCGGTTTGTCAATTCAACAGTAAGCTCCTTAAGCTTGCATATATTTTCAACGAAGACCCCAGCTCTGCAGTAGTTTCCACGGCATCGAATAATTAAGATTTTTAAGCCGTTGTCGGGAACTGAGCTGTGGGTACTAAAGTCAGGCTTTGCAATTTTGACCCTAAAAGTAGAGACTTCCTTTGCTTATCGTAAGGTTTTTGCATAACGAGCTTAAAAGTGAGTGCTGAAGGACTATCATTAATCCGATCTTCAGGTTAGATAATATCTTTCTTGCCTGTAAGACCTACATTTAAGTGAAAAAAAACTAAGGAGTTAATTTTATAAGAAGTTATTAAATTGTAGTTTTTATCTTAAACTTTTTTTTATTAAAATATAACCATAAAGCTGGGTAGTAAAATACGTTTTAGTCTTATGGCTTGAGTCAGAATATCTGACTAGTCAGTGTGGTGGTTGTGAAAAAGGCGGTTTTTAAGTTTTTGGAGTGGCAAAAATTTCACTGGTTAAAGTCAACTTCAATTTAAGCTGTCCACTTTTTTAATCATTACGTTGATGTGTGAGGTTGCACGTAACAGTGACATAATTGATTGATAGACAGAAAACGTTCACACTGAACTTCTGAAAATTGAAATTTTAAATTAAAAAGATAAGCTTCAATTTACATCCGTGAAGAACGCATCATTGTATAGAAATATACAAATAACATTTCCTTAAAACTTACAGGGATTTTCATTTTTCCTTTGGTCACAAGCCAATTTTGAGACAAGACATTTTGGATTAGATGTCTGTTTAGAACAAGAAAAGTTAAATCAGTACCCTTTTAGAGACAGAGAGAGATTAAAAAAACAATATAAAATATGAAAGCGGTTGCCTTTATACATATTATAATAAACATTTAAATACGCAGTGCAGTAACAATTAGCCCAAAAGAAAAAATAAGGTTAATTTTCCTCAACATTTTTACTCCTAGCTATTAAACAAACAAAGTAGTGAAACGATTAATTATTGTTATAAAGGAACGGAGTAGAACAGAGTACAGTAATAAAAGCAACTTAGTCTAAATAACTTGGTGGAAGTAACAATAGGATAAGTGGACATAGGACCGGAAAGGATAGGGAAGACGTGTACAGTGTATTTGTGTAAAATCTGACGCAATGTGAGTAGAGTTATGGTAATATTAAACAATGAAAAGGTCACTTTTACTTGACCTTCAATAATATGGCAATTCGAAATTGTTGTACATTGACGTGTAAAAGTGCCGTTTTTATATTTGCAAAAATAAATTCATTGTTTCATTGTTTTAGATGAGTGACCGAATAGGACATGGATCTGCTTTCTGCTTTAAATTATTATTGGTATAATTAATGGATGAAAACTATATATGTAGATACTTATTTTTTTTTCTTTTTCGACGAGTAAAATCATGCTGTAACTTCTTTTGCCGTAGGTGAGAGTAGAAAAACACTCTTATGGAGTAAAAATACCCTAAATTAATTAAAAATCTCTCGTTACCCACGTGTATATATTGAGAAAAGCTCTACTAGTTACGAACCACAGAGGGGTTCTTCCTCATGAGCAGCGTGCGCGAACGCGGCGACGTCGCGCAGCCTACTACAACTACCACGATAGTTATTATAAAAACATAAAACTACCTTGTTCTAAACCGGGCAGAGCGGTTCATTGTGAAATCGGTCTGCTTATGCAAACACTTCTTTTCAATATGTACGTTTAAATTTTTGGAAAGAATAGGTAACAAAAAAACTCTTAGCTAAAAAAAAATCTAAGTAAACAAGAAGTTACATATTAATCATCTTTAACCTTTATTTTTGATAAAAAAATATCATAAGAACAATCTCTACATTATTTTGATATCCTTAAAGTTCAATAGCATCTGCAGTGTATAAGGCTGCTGACATAGACGCACACAATACAAGGATATGTCAACATGAAGCAGAACGTGAGCTGAATGAACAGATTAGATTTGATTGCTACCATGTTAATTTACTAAGGAAAATAATAATATAGAACCGGACAAGTAGATACGACAATCAGTAGCCGTTGTGGCTTTTCTTCGTTTTCTTCCTCCTTTATTAAATCTTGTGAATCTAACCTGGAATTCAGTTAGTGATTTTGTATTTGTGTCTGATTCTGTCGTTACATTAGAAAACCTTAAGGTTTGTTGAGGGTTACTAAGTAGTCAAGTAACTTGATATTCAACTTTTTACAGTTATATTTATGAAGGAAAAATTGCTGCGTGATTTTATTTAATAATGGTAGACCTTATTACATTGATTTTTTTCCTTCCTGACAATATTTTGCACTAAATCCTAAATTGTCTCAGCTTTTTTTTCTTGTGGAGTGAGAAATCATCAAATGTCTTATCTAGTCAAGGGTATGGCGAGAGGAAGTGTCAGACTCTTACTGACCCAAAAAAAATCCCCCTGTTTCATATCCTGCTCCAAGTCCAGGCCAAGGCCACGATACCTTAATATAGCACTTGACTTGCGATCCCGGCTAAGCATTGGCCATGTTGTGCCCCATCTGTGGTGGTCTATTGGCTGTTTGAAGCGAGCATGAAACACTACTTGCCTTAAAAATTGAAACATTTTGACTGCTACATTACATGGCATTAATTTTACATGCGTCATCTTTGAAGGGCGCTGAACAATAAGTTTTCCATTATTACAAAATGTTGGTTGTTAGGAACTAAACATCTGCTGTGCGGCAAATCCTACCCTTTGAGAAATATGGACGTGATTATTATACTCTCACTGTTTTTGAGTGATGTGTTTACTTAATACCCCTTCATTTTCAATTTATTGATTAGATAAGTGTGCACGCTATACTCGGAATTTTAATTCCATTCCAGATTTGACAATTTCAGTGTTGCGACGTTATGACAAGCACTAAATAGTGACGTTGCGAAATGATTCGATATGGAAATCGAATATTTTCGGATCGATTCCTTTCGTTCATAATGTTACTCTCGTAAACAAAGTGTATCAGGAAATTAAATATTTCTGAACCGATAATTTAGTTTTGACGATTAATTAACGATCTGAGACTTTTCTTTTATAATTGTGTGTGAAATAAGTAAAAAAATGTGACAAATAAAACAGATTAATCTATTTTATTTTATAAGACTTATCTGTTAAAAAGTGTTTCTTCGACATTCTGCTAGTCTAAGTTCAGTTTACTTTCAAAAATCACAGACTAAAGCAAAAAACCAAAGCAATTGTTAATCGATTTTAGTGTTCATCACTACACCATTATAATGTGGTATCATTATTTCACAAAATGACAGTATTTAATGTCAAATGTGGAATCGAATTAAAATTCTGCCTATAGTAATTTGTAGCCATGAGAATCAAATGGTACCTATAGTTAACTTAAGACCTTCGCACTTGATTGAAAGTAGTTGCAAAATATTATAGTGTCATCATTTTTTAACACAAACATACAATACAATGTAACAACTACACAATTCCAACCAAAAAGTATAGCTACAATCCAATTTTTAAAATGTGTCATACGGACAAATACAGAGCAAGGCTGGTGGCACGAGGTGGGACAGGTCCCTGGTGCCATAGTATCCTGCCTGACATGTACCCCGGTACAATGCCCCCGGCTCCTCTCCTGTGACACGCTTTCATGTTGCGAACGCATATGCCGCTGAAAGCATTCCGAAAGGAAAAATAAAATCCCAAACATTAAACGGTAAAAGTGTTTTGTTTCTCAAATATGATTTGTTTTTTTCCAAATACCTAAATTTGTCAATTCAAAGAATACAAGAACGCTTTTGTTTTTTTTATACCATCCCCTATCAATAACATACAATCTTGAAAAAGAAAAATATATTTTGTAGGAACTGTTCGTATTAAGAAAACCGCTGTTCAATCTAAAAAAATCTATATTCTCAACTCGGAAACTCATTAACTGACCAACACCCGAGAACGGCAAGTGACGGTCAGCAAACAAAATCTCGTATTTAAATATAAACAGAAATACGGAATTTAATCTACCATGAAGTCGTTACAGACAAATAATCCGGGTCCTCCAAAAGATAGCATTCCGATACTAACAGGGTTTTGCGTACGGAATTTCTATTCCTAATTAAACTTATTTGGGGCGTGACTGAAATGACATCTGTGAGTGCCAGTAATGACACTTCGAGTGCCAAATGGTCACTGTTGGCGGGATAAGTCGCTATCACAGAGAGAGGATGGCACGTTTTTGCTATCGTGTTGTGCCAATACTGGTATTATGTCCCTCTGCGAACTGAGTTACTGACACGTTAGATTTTATTGTGTCCAATTTTGTAAACGAATGAGTTATGTATGGCTTGGAAAAATTCTATGAATTGTTTTGGAAAAATGTGATTCAAATTGATCGTAGTCGAAAAAAATGGTAAAATAACAAAGTTATTTTGTTGTTTGAAAGTGTACAAGCCAATTAAATTGAGTCAAACATACAAATTTTAATTCCAGTTGAGTGGAATTTGCACACACGCTGAAAAATTGTTCTATTGTTAACATGCTCTCAAAAGCAAACATGAACACTGATGTATGTGGTATAAGCTCACAACACTATAAAAATGAATCCCAAAATATGTTGGTAAGCGCATAACTGGACTATATTTTGTTGTTTTGTTTGAAATTGTCAGGAGAAAGTTCTTATGAATGAAAAGTTTAGAAAAGCTGTAAGTAAAATTAGAAAAAAAAACACCCTTTTGTTATTAGCTAGGTAGTTGGACACGCGTGAACAGCAGATGCAGGTAGCTGAGGTAGCTAGTAATATGTATTTCACTCCAAATAGAACATATCGATATCCAACCAAATTTACAAAGCATGATAAGCTTTTATATTATCAAACTCAACCAATCCCAAACATTAATTAAATTAAACAAGACTTGATATCCAAAGATCGTGATTGTTTAATTAAACAATTGTTTCTTCAGATTGCAGATTCTAAACATTTTAATCCAAAACTCGGTATTCGATTACAATATCTTCAGAGCCATAACTTACTCAAGGGATGAGGCGTCAAGAGGGAAATTTAGGAGCACTTGTGTTGAACGTAAGTTTATGAGAAACGACCATATTAATTTTGGTTTAGGCGTAATTGTATTGAAATTAACTTGTTTACTGATGCGGCCGTTGTACAAGGCACAGCTCTTGTTGAACTTCGTGTTAGTTTGCGTGATTTTGAGTTCGCAGTTTGAGGATGTGTTTCTGGGAAGTACCTTCTGTGGCGGATAATAATTAGTAGTGTTTTGAGCTAAACTGTTATAGGTAAACAATTGTTTTTGTGTAATTGGAGGGCGATTATGTTGTTCCCATTCATATTATATTATAGATTTAACATAACGTTCTTATACTTTCATACTCTTTGTCATAGTTACCAAAACAACTTAAGAATTTTGCCGATTCCTTACCCTCCCCCAATCCCTCCTAAATCCCGAAATCTCCAAATCTCTAATCCCTAAAAGGTCGGCAATGCACTCGTAACTCCTCCGTTGCGAGTGTCCATGGGCGGCGCTGATTGCTTACCATCAGGTAATCCATCTGCACGTTTGCCGACCCATCAAATAAAAAAAAAAAATGTTTTAATCAAAGATACTGAATTTGACATTATGAATCGTATCATAATTTAGGAAATTTCTATCAATGAGTTTTTTTTTATAACCAGACATCTTAATTTAATACCTAAATTAAATTATATTCAAAACATTTTAATTAAACTTCTCTATTATGATTGCTTGACAAGGAAATTTTTCAAAATTACAATTTTAATGTCCATTTTGCTTACAGTGTAAAGACCTTATTAGAGTTGAAACGCTTAAAGTTATCAATAAATGCATGTCATTTTATCCCATAATTTAACACTGGGATGAAATATTTTCTTAACAAACGAGGTTCAAGGGACCCTTGGAAAATCCCACAGTTAGTGTTTGTTTTAGAATAGCTGTGGGAAAGTTGTCGAAATAAACTTTTAATTTAACCTACTATTGTTTGCGTAAATTAGGCGCGTCCTCTGTTGAATTTTACATGTTAGTTGCGTTAATATTCTGCTCAATTTCTGGTACAAAGTTTTCTCTGTTATCGTTTTGTTTTTCAGCGACTCGACAACGTGTTTTGACAACATTTATTTCACTAGCAAGTTTGTTAAAATAATGTTTCATATTTTTTCAAAAAGTTTTTCTATGTTTATTAAATTTCACATCCAAAATTTTTTACAAAATAAAATAAAAAATAATTTAACTTGCTTTTAATAGTCACAGGAATAAATATATTAGCGAACTTATCATGTAAACACTAGTAACACAACACACATAAAACTAATCTGTTATCAAATAAAACACAATAAAAATTTGATGACATCATAAAAAGAACGAAAAACCTTCCTTAAGACTCGAACGTACAAACTCCTGCTTTGAAATCCATCACAATAGCTTGAAGGCTATCATCACGTCGTGACGGTGGCTTGAAATTTTCCACAGCTATCGGCTCATTATATCTGCTATCCCACAGTTCATCCCCTTTGTTTGTCTGCCCGAGATAATGAAGTATCCTTTGCAGATCAGATAGCGACGCAACCATTGTTGAAAACAATGGCTGACTTGTTTAAGAATTTTCAAGCTAAATATTTCGTACTAAAGTTTTTTGGTGATTAAGATAGTTCTGAACAAAAGTTCAGTTGTTTTCCAGGAAATAATTCTTAATGTATAATGTTTGGTGTTAAGTTTTATTCTGATAATTATAGTTTTGCGGCACCTTATTGTTCTAGATTTTGTAGTAGATGATGAGAGATAAGTTTCCAAAATTCTGGTAACTGGCTGTATTGTAAATGTCTGCGTAATCGGTTTGGGTGATAAGCTACTGTAATCAAAATGATACTGAATAGTGCATACAAATGGTATCGATATTTTCTCTAAAAATAGCGAAACATTGCTAACAAAACTATCTACTACTATGATTCCGATAAATTACCCATCAAAACTGTACAACACATTAAAGAACACAACGATTAACATAATTATAATATTTATACAAAATCCTATTTCATTTTGGGAGCCCAAAACGCTTTTACGTTTCTATTCTGTCTAAATTAAGTCTAGAAAAAAATCCAATTTCTATTCTAGAGTCTTTTGTGCCCTCACTTAATACTAGTATCGTGTAAATGAATTAATTTACTTGGAATTGTATCTTTCTGTTGTCTGTGAAACTACATAATTAAGCACTACAAGGCGATTGGAAAAGAAAAAAGAAGGTTCGTTTATGTCAGGAGGATTTGAAATGCCTCCAATACTTCGTTACCAAAATAGTATTTACGTTAGGGCTGTTCTAAGCTGTCTGAAGGTTTTAAGTAAATTTATATATATTATGAAGAATGTACTAACAAGTAGGTTCTTACGTGAAGCATGAATAAGAGTCCTGATGTGACTTAAAAATAGTAGAGCTGTTCTCAGTATTTTCACATGAGATGTTAATGAAAAAAAATTGTATGGTTTGCAATTTCGTTCATTCTTTTGCCTTTCACAGTACTTATGACAAGTAAGTGATGGCTATCGAGGTTATGTCAAAGTCATCTTTATGCTCGCCACATTAGGGCACTATTTCATTTGAAAAATATTATAAGTCAAACTAAGACACTTGCGATCCTAGAAATTGTTTGATTATCCCCCAATTTTGGGAACAGGCAAGAAGTTTGACTGATTATTATATGTAACAAGTTCGCAACAAACAATTTCCTCGGGTCGAGTTTCGAGACGAAACTAACCTCATTTCAGAGTTCATCTTCATTTTCAGAAAAGAAAAGTTTTTTGAACGAACGAATAAGTGCTATCGTATGTCTCCTAATTCGATTACTTCTAAGAGTTGGTTCACTTATTTTCTTTTTGGACCTATCACGCAAATAAAATTGGTTTTCAATAAAACGGCCAACGACTTTGGAAACAGACATTATAATAAAGTTGAAGTCTTTATCGAAATCACTATTGTTACTCGAGCGACCATTAAATAACACCCCTATCTAATGGCAAACAATGGCACCGATTCTTGTTTACGAACTTAATTTAATTTAACTATTGATGCCCTTTACTAGAAAGCGATACTAAGACACTTCTATCACGTTGAGTTTATTGAAGACTCACATTTCAATATCATGAAACCTTAAATCTTCATCCAAGTAAGGATAAAAACCACTGAATAAAAAAACCAAATCAATATTAACGCATCGCTGTCAACGGGAACGTGCCCAAAAAGCTGGTTTAACTATGCTCAAAAAGGCAAAGTTTTCTGGTTGTGTGTAGAATCGACCCGTTTTTTAGGCAGTTTGATATTTAAATACGACGAGCACACTGTATTTGTAAAACATTTTGTAGTTCATCTTTCGCACGTATCCGTTTTCATTGTCAAATACGTCTGCAGGTATTTTTCTTTTCTTATCGAAGCAAAAAATTAAATCTCGCGTTGTTTTTCGATTGAATATCTACTGAACATTATATAAGTGTACTCACCTAATGAACATAAAATTTCAATATGAAAACACAAAAAAACAAATTTGCTCTGTTCTGTACAATAACAATCAACAAAATATTAAGAAAAATATCAATGTACCGAACTGGCACAATATTATCTGTACCTACTCTTTCAAAAATCTATCAAATAACATTTCCAAAACTACACGGTTGGGTTCGTGGTTCGTGGTTCGTGGATTCCATTCCCGCACTAAACAAATCTTTGTGTGGTCGAGAAATGGGTTTAGTTAAAGTGTGTATGATGACAAATAAAATACAAGTCTCAAGCAATTTTTAAATAACACATAATCTGCAATCCAGTCTTAATTTGACACTTGATGTTAATGTCATTCATGTCTGATCCGACAGAAAAGTATAACTTGAGATGTATTCCTTACTGCCTAAATTTGTACAACTAACAGGCCAAATTCTAATGTATTATGTAGGGCATGCAAATACCTTGGTATAACAGTTCTCAGTAAATTGATTCTCGTCTAATGATATCGCGTGGGCTGATGCGTAATATCCGACCCTATATTACATATTAGGAATGTTAGGCGCCTAATAATGCAAGAAACGATTTACGTTGTCGTATGAGAATTTACTGTAATGGATCGGGCATTTTCTTCATGATAAATAATCATAGGTCCTAGAAGCCCGGAGGCGGTTAAGACACCTTCTTTAATGTGACTTTTTACTATTTTTTATTCATAATATACTTTTGATTATTTAGACACTAACGCGCGGTAAGCTCGGAAAAAGTCATGAGGATGAGGATTACGATGATGATGAAAATAATGATGGTAACGAATATCAAAATCGATATTTAATTATTACAAGCCTGTATACTTACCATTGAGAGGCTATTATTTTGAGAAGCTGATCGTTTCTTAGAAGTTGTAAGGTTGACAATTCAAAAACAGTTTATGTTTAAATTGATATACAATAAATCAAAAGTGTAAATTGTAACTAGAAAACATACCTTACATTTTCTTTAGTTCATATACTTTTGTTTGTAGTTTCCTTATCACTTTGGTAGTACTAATGCTTGTGTTTTCAAATAATGTAAGTAAAACTCAGATTTTTATTATAACTAGTCATTAAAAAAAAACGTTGCCCCACATTAGGATTTTCTCCTGTGTCGTGGGTGCGTTTACAAACATACAATTTCACATGCACATCACACCCTGACCCGGAACAACAATCTGTGGATCACACAAAGAGTTCTTCCGTGAGGGAATCGAACCTGCGACACTTTGCTCGGCAGCTAGTTGCCCAGCCACCGCGCCAACCGTGCAATCTTATATAGTCTAAATTACAAAAAAAAAAAAAAGAATGTGTCGTATATCGGAGGTTCCGAGGATGGCTACGCGACACCACGCAGCGTAACACGACGCCGACACTTCGTGTGCATTAGTTTTCAAGTTATCTATGTAACATATGTATTGCCTCAGATGCCTGACTTAAATAAATAAATAAATAAATAAATTACGTATGGCGTTTAAGTATGTGAGAGCCATGTACAAATGGGCCAGCTCGACCCTAGTGATATCACTGCCTCATGCCGTAGGACATAGGTTACGTCAGACCCAGTCCTCCTCCTCCCCATCTCTTTTTCTCTCTCTTATCCCCAAATGACCAGCATATCATTTCGGCATAGCACTTGCAAATCTCCTCGGGTGTTTTGGAATTCCATGGGTGGCGCGGATCATATACTAGGTACCAAGCAATCCGTTTGCTTACCATCAGGTAATGCGTTTGCTTAAGATTTTGTACTGTAAAAAATCTCATTTCATTTATACCTCAGCATAATGAGGAACTTAGGACTTCTTACTGTAAAAAAAAAAATATATAATACGTTTTTATCTGAACAAATATTTTTTATCTATAAATACATGAGCCAAAATGAACTATAAATCTAATACTAGCCATAGCAAAATATGATGGTTCTAAGATAGTCGTACGTGGGTCAAAGATCATAATATCCAACTAAAACTCTGTATCCGGTAACCCACGGTTTATTACAAGCCCTATTATAATGATGCCAATGTTCGAGATTCGTGTTTTGATGAATCATTACTTAGTAAAGTTGGTTATATGTATTTTAAAGTTCACAGCGGTTTAAGCAATGTTAATGAAGGACGTGGGAGCAAGTAAGAATCAAATTTGATTCGTCAGAAGCGTTTGATACTTAATTAATGTTAAAGATTTTAATTGTATGTTAAAGTAAAAAACATAGTCAAATATCAAAAACAGATGCTTGTATTGTAGTGATTAAATTATGTATCGATTAAAAAACCGTAAACTGTCCGAACCCGCTAGCAATGTATAAGCCATCAATGGCTTCTTTGGTATAGTAAATAAGATTTAAAATCTGTGTAACGTTCTTACTTGAAAACAAAAAATATACAAAAACCGGTCAGTGAAGCAGGTTGCTCCTTCTACTACCTAGAATCACATCGAAAAAAACGAGAACGAAACTCAAAGGTTACTCTTGTAGATGTGGGCGATTAATGGTAAGATTAGCCTACTTAGTTTTTATTGATTTTTATGACAAGATGAGTATTTAAAGCTCGCACGAAATACTTCTATTACCTTCTAGAATATTATGTACAAAGCTAAGTTAGTGTGTATCACGACCAATGTTTTGTATTTAACACAGGCCAATAAAATACTGTACATACAACGTAGAACCGAAACGAAAATAAATAAGGTTTATTTAGGCTTCGCACAACAACACATAAAAAGAACAAAACAAAATAAATCGTGTGAGGCTTAAGGACGTATCCCAGTGTTGCAGCAACGTTTAAAACTACATAATATGAGAGAAAAATCTGGTGAAATTTTGACCAAACGACCGTTAGTCAATAATTTTCTCGTTGATAGGTCCAATGAAAGACAAAAGCAATGTTGAAAAATTATAGAAACAGCAGAAATTCAAAAAGACCATTTAATTTTAAAATAACGTCAGTCTTATCTAAAATAACAATTGACTTATTATATTATATTGAATTCTCTTGAAACTGAAAACATTAGTTTAGAAGCATAATTAATACTGTATGAAAAACTGAAAATAAGGTCAGAAGTTATTAACTTATTTCCTTTCCACCACTGCTCTTAAAGCTAGCTTTCCTGCAGGGACTACAGAAAACTCAAAGAGCGGAAATGTAGTAATCTGGTTGATAATTGTATTTCCAATCCGCTAAAGGTTAAAACTCTCGAGACATAGGGTCAAGATACCCGTTTACTCTACATTGTAAAGCGGCTGGTTGAAACTAGGGTTTATTTTTTATTTATTTATTTATTTATTTAAGGCACATCAACAACACAAACACAAACATGGTTATTTTACATTTTATAGATCTTATTCTAGCGTTAAACAAAACAATGACAAAGGTTTGGTGTTGCTATTTTACGTGGCGATGCTGCTGATTTTCTTGGTCGTTTCAATGTCAACCTTAATTAAAGCAACTTTTTGAAATTGAAAGTAAGGGTAGGTAAGTAGTTTTGAACCATAACAAAACTTAACATACAATCTTAGGGCCTCGTAATCTTTAAACAATATTATTTGATCAGATGACTAAACAATTATATTAGATCTATGTTGTGGTAGCACAGCCATTGAGGCATCCGATTCTCATGCAAGTAGCGTGTAGTGCTGGCTATAACGAATATGACAATTTACTAGTTATACATATGTACTTTGTACGATTGTTTTGTCGCACCATACACGCGGCGAAGGAAAACATCATGAGAAAATTTGGACTTACAATTTCAAGTTATAAGATTGAAGTTGCCAATCAAGCGTGATGATAACTGACCAAACGATTAGCAGTCGAAACTTACAATCTAGTGATGTAATTTGACCCAAAAATTATGCAATATGAATGAATTGATATTCACAGTATCCGGAATATATTTGAAGCATTCTCACTCTGCGGTTCATATTGTATTCCACGTTTTCCTACTACAAGAATGTACTAACCCTATGCTATTAAAACTTGTCTGCCAAGACACACACTAGCATGTACCCTTCAATACATGTCCGTCTAATAAAATTTCCAAGTTTAACAATGCCTTCGTGACTTTAGGCTGCTTGTTTAACATAATACCTTGGCCGTTAATTTGGGCCAAGTCGACCTTCGTAGCATGTAAGGGTTAACACTTATGAAAATGTAACAAAAGCCTATTGTTAGTTGTTTCTTCCAAAGGGATTGTTTGACGATCTTGGTGTTGCTTTGTTGAATTATTATTTTGGAAGTTGAAAATGGGAAGTGTCTTTTGATATGGTGGTTTAATGATGTAAATGTTTGTTAAAGTATTTAATTAATGGTGTTTATTTCCTAGGTGTTTCGTTTTTGGATGGTACTGCCTAAATTAAAATGTTTGAGACTTTGACATTTGAAAACCATTTGAGAAAAATTCACAATTTTATTATAATCTTTTATTTACTTTTATACTTCATTTGCACATCTTTTATATATATATTTTCTAAAAAGCACTATCCCACTGGTAATGAAAACTATCCAAGCAACTGATGGTCAGGTCTCCAGCGAAAGGAATCCCCTGCGTTTTAACACTTTCTACATAAGGTTTTTGACCCAACCATCTAACACAAATCTGCGTAGGTGTTTGTCAAGGCTTTTAGCCATGAGGCCATTGGCAGACGACTATCGACACAATTATAGTGAGTTTACATCCTAAATGTCGACAATCTCATGAACTAAATCAAGACATTTACTTACTTATTATAAGTCATCATGATTTATTGCCCACAAAAATGTCTCCAAGTATTATTATTTATGACATTTTGAAAGCATAGATTTTTTACTGCAAGGCCCTAGCTGCCTATGCTTACGATGTATTCTACTTTTTCGTGTTTCCAACCGAGCGATGATATATAGTCCGTTGGAAACTTTTAGCATGAATTTTAAAGTAGAAAAGTTCGTGCTTGTATTTATATTTTTGTGTACCTATTTAGTGAAGCCAAGAATTTGTAGGAAACGAATTTGCATATTAGAAACATATTTTAAAGTAATGTTAGGAGACTTGACATAGTTGTCGATGAATTTTCTGGCTGTATGTCAATGGAATTTAATGTATATATGTAGGTATTATGTATAAATCATTTTTTCTTTACACAGTACAGGAGAAAGACACATCGTTTATAGATTCCAGAGGTATACACAGAAAATATAACATGTTATCGTAAAATGGTATATACATTGTCGTGGAAAAAAAGTGATGTTGAATGTGCGATAGCCTTGTAAAAGGATAACCAACAACTGAACAATTCTTAACGTGATCAACAAATTATGTTTCTTGCTCTTGGTGTGATATTTTCTAATGCACACTCTCAACTCAGAAGATATTCTAGCTATGTACAATAAAACATTGTTTTTGGTATACTAAATGGTTAGGTACACTAAAAATTCATTTACTTTTCTGTACTCTATCGTACTTTTTTTGCTATCATCGATTTCACAAAACTAATCGAATATAAAATGGATTTTAAATTTTTAAAAGTTCGTAGAAATACTGTTACATGAAATTTTAAAATACACTATATCGAAATAGAAAATTTACTATTTTCTACTCAATTATTTACAACTTTCCTAGAACCAAATAGTTCACATTAACTATTATACAGTTATATGTTTCAAATGTTTTTTTTTTTGTGAAAATGGATTATTTTCTTAAAATTTTCTCAGTATTATACTACAGAATAATGAAACCACTAAACTATTTCACATATATAAATATACAGTTTTATCGTAATTGTTGCAAAACTTAATTTTAATTCTTATTAGGACATTGTTTTATAGCTTAGCTACAATAAGCAAAATGCGTAATGGTGCTACGCCGTAGAATAATTCGTAGCAGTTTTCGTAGCAGTACAATACTGCTGCTACATACTTAAACGAGCAAATAACCAAGTTTTACAAATGCGTCTTCAAATTTGTTCAGACAAACTCGAAAAAGAGGTGAGAGTTAATTGAATGGGTTTTTTAATGGAGTCCGTGGGTGGGTCATGAAACTGTCCGTACTTAAACGCATTTAAACCCAATACATTACTGAATATGGGTCAAGTTGGCCACTGGAAACCCAATTATATCCGGATACTAAACCCTTAGAATTAAAAGATATATAAAAAGACTGGCCAAAATTTTGTTTTGAAATAAACTTAATGTGAACCAAATTCCAGGCATTAGGAATACCTACACTAGAAAATTGGACCCGGTACTAACTCTACTAAAAATATGAATTTCAGACAGGAAAAGCATGTTTTATTAAAAAAATGATAACGTGCTTAGGTCACTAAACAAAAACAAGGTCAGTCAGAGTCTCCATTAAAGGCATTACATGACCACGCCTAGCTCCTAAAACCAGGATTTTTTATTAATGTATTCCCTTTTGTTTTGTACGAAAATAGTTCGGCTTTTGTTCGTACGCAGATAACTTTGTGTAAACAAAGACGAATGGGCGTTTCACCCGTAATCTAGTACAATAAAAATGTTTGGTCGTTTGTAAAAGTGTTTCTTTCGGATTCTGCTTTTTTTGCCTATACTGTGCCTTGGCATGGAAATCGGGAAAGCGTAACGCTGTCTTTAGATCGTGTTGTTTGTTCGATTTGGCTTCGTTTATTTCTCTTGTTATATAAATATCACTGTCGGTATTTCTTCCTTTCGGAATGGAATTGTCATAACACTTCAACACCAGTTTCGTTATCACAGTAGTATTTCATAACCAAATGAAAATTGGACTCTGACAGATAAATGAGTTGCTATTTGAAAAAACCTAGTAAGGGACTTTTTATATAAAAATCTGTACATTGTACAAATTTACTATCAAGTCTTTACTAAATTAAAAAACTGTAGCGTTTCAAACTGCATATAAAAAGCAGATGATTGCAATCCCTGAAGATCACTTTAAAGCCCCATATGTCACTTGCACCATTTTCAGATATTCTATACTTGCTAGGTTTCTAAATAGCCAGTGGATCTCAACAGATTTATAAAATTTTTAAAGCGTACTTGTAACGTCAAGTCTCCCAGCTATTAATAATATTTAGGATTTATTACCACTTATACTAAATCTAGCCAAAGAACACAAACATTTAAATCAAGAACCACTTACATGTTGTTTATGCTCACTGAGAATTAAGATCACATTCAAAATACACCAAACCAAATCAACCTAATTTACTGAAAATTCTCCCAAATTTTTTTCTTAAATAAAACACATAAAGAGATTTTATCTCTCCCCAAAATAGCTTTGTAAGGAGGCTCAAATGCTCACATTGAGTAATGACTGCAGCTACAAATAAAACTAACGGCGTGTTAATGTCCTGCTATGTCTGTCTCGTTTAGCTACATATTGTTATATATTTGAAGAAAATTATCATTAAAGGTTTCGAAAAATTTAAGACTTATTCAACATTTTGGTGCTAAGGTTTTTTTTTGATAAGGTAATTTAATCGTGGCATAGGTAAAGAGCGTGAGGATAATTGATTTTCAAATGGGTAAATTAATGCCACTGAGTGTTTTTATTTGTTTTGAATAATTTCAGTAGTGGCTTGAAAATAAGTATGTATTTTATAAATATTTTGAAGTAAGGTTAAAAGTACTATACTGTTTGTATATTTATGGTTTGTAAACTGACTTATGCTAGCTAAAGTTGTACATACATAAAATTAATATGCTTAATAATACATTGGTGTTTTTTTAATCTCTTTCACGCAAACTTTTTCGTTTATAAATTCTAAAACATGAATTAACAAAAGCAATTTCGATAAGCACTATAAAGTTGAACAATATAAAATAAACGCATATTAAACATTCAGAAATGTTTTAAATTCTGAGTGCTTTATGAATATTGAAAATTTCCAAACGATGAAAGCGAGTGCGCAAAGCTGGAAAATAGCTACAAAATAGATAGTCAAATCAGCGGCGCGGAAATTCTACGCAATGTATAAAATATTCTATCCTATGGGCGTAGGATTAAACAAAGCGACAGCAACGTACCAAAGTCAATACGTATTAACTCAATTAACGTCAAGTCAAATAAATGAATGAATCCCTTTTTATGCCAAACCCCATTTTCAGTCCACAAAACAAATAGCCATTTATAAAATACAAATTCGATGTGACAATAAAACATTCAGGCCCAATTCTGGCAAACGCAAGACCACAAATTAAATCCTAGTTCACATTTTCGCTGCCCACGTTGCATTGAATCGACAGGTAACCGAAACAGTCTTTTAAAGCATTGTCCCATAAATCTGTCAACATATGCCGTTTCAATGCCCATTCAACGAATCCTTTACGGGCTTGAAAAGCTTTTAATGATTCTATACCAAACAGGTCCCTATTGCGGTAATCAATGAGTTTATTTCGCTGCGGCGACTTCTGCTGGAATGGGGTAGGGTTAGGGTTGTAGCTATTTTGGGTCAATTTTTGAAGATTATGTACCGAATATCTCCTTTTGATAAATGTGTGCATAAAAACTTGTTAAACGTTTTCAAGCAAAAAAACAATAATGGTAATGGTAAGTGTTAAAAACAGTGTAAATAAAAATGTCATTAACAATGCCATTTGCACTTCACAGATGTTAAAAGAAAAGGAAAATGTACTGTTTATCTTGCCGTGTCACTACGAAGAGACAACTAAGAGAATTGGGTCACTGTTCTCAACGGAAAAGCTTGCAACACTCAGAGTTAAAACTCGCCCTGCAAGCAATAATTGCTTCATACATACGCGCAGTCAGCTGTACTGGATTTTATACATGAATGGAGTTTTTATTACACTATTCTAAACTGAACTATTTGTACAGTGTAGTCATTGATAAAGTATCAATAAATCTGTTTTAGCTAGGTAATTCTTTTTTAAAAAGTAAGAGTTATTAAATCTGTTTAAATAGTAATTTATAAAATAAATACCTAAAAATGTAAAAATTACGTAGTCCACGTGTACGTATATATCTAAGTAAAGTTTTGTTTTTATAATTGCAATGAAAAATAACAACAATGAATTTTATAGTTACTTAAAATAAGATACTTATCTGATTCACAAATATAAGTCTTAATAAATAAATACTAAATATCAAACTATTATTACATAGCCCTATAAAAACGAACTAGTTCTAAGTCCTTTGATGCTCAAACGCTTCTCATAATGACCTTAATTGTTACATTAAGTGCCTCGTTCGCGTCTTGGATGGTGATAAAATTACAGATAATGATCTAATAAACAAGACATGAACACATTCAGCTATGCTCAATAAATTAATTTAGCTCGTATTTATGACTTTTGTCATTCTCTGATAAAATGCCCGTTAATGTAAGGTCATTAAGTGAAATAATCTGTAGTGTCACAGTTTACAATAAAAGGTCAATTGAAAAATGTGTTGTTACCATCTAAAGAGAAAAAAAACCTTTTTTTTATCCTTAATTATGTTTATTTCAAAGCGTATACAAGATAAGATATGTATGATCAAAATTTATAGATAGGGTGATATCAAAAAGCCACAGTAACTAAATAAAATTACGAAGTGAGGACTCTTAAATCATTAATCCACATAAGCGAATATTTTCACTGAACTATTGAAATCTCAAATTACACCAAGTTATAAATTATCAAGGGAATATTAACTTTATTAACGATACGTGAACACACTTTACACCTCTAACTGGTCCTTCGGGGAATCATGGAACGATCCTGTTTAAGAGCCGCGTTAATCAAAATATAAACACACGATTACTGTCTTCATATGTTCAAAGCTTTGTAGAAGCGCTGAGAAGCTACTTTTTCGAAATTGTGTTCGCTTTCCAAGTTCTAGGTAGATTTTGTATGTAAAAACTATGAAACATCATAGTGAAACTTGGACATGTCATTTAAAATCGACAATCCTACTTTGAGCAAATAATGCCATATTTGCTCATTCCTTCTCCACGCTAGAAGGAATTTCCTTTGATTATTGATTTGTCTTATTCTACAATGTGATGTTAATAATAATTAATTTCTTTTCACATGTCACAATATAAGAGTTATCTGATATGCATTTAACAAAATAAAATTGGTACAAAACAGTGTAACTATGAAGGGTGGGAGAGCCAAGCTTCGGCACGAATAGGTAGAAAACCGGCGTGAAACAACCATAGCGTTGTGTTTCGCCGTGTGAGTGAGGTTACCTGAGGCCCAATCCTTCCACTCCCCCGATACCTCCCAATTCGTAAATCTCCAAAACCCTAATCCCTAAAAGTTTGCCAACGCACTCGTAACTCTTCCGTTCCGGGTGTCCATGGGCTGCGCTGATTGCTTACCATTGGGTAATCCGTCTGCTTGTTTACCGATCTATTACATATTACATAAAAAACGTAGGTAAAGTATTCATTATACTTAATTGGGTGCTTGAAAACAAAGCCCAATATTTAGTATTTTTGCCATTAATCAGAGAGAAAAAAGTTAGCTCACTAGAAAACCACTACTAAACTACGTAATACTGTAACTACTAAATAAATTTTTATTTTCTTAGCTGCATAAAAACAAATACGTATAGTGGACTGTACCTAGAAATATTTCGTCGAACGTCGACTTCAATTAATTTTTCGAAGCTCTCGATTAACACAAACGAAAAAATAATCTATTGAGCGGTCCTAGTAAATTGGTGCGGTATAAGCTTTTTGGTGGCTTTGCTTTATTGCTTCAGGCTATTGGTTAATTGCCATTGGTTATTCCGGGTCACAAGAGTTAGAGTACGGGGTATCAAGCCAATATTTCACTTGTACGTCTAATAAGTAACTTGAAATTGGTCTATGTGGAAAACACATTCTTTTTCATTTAGGGAAGGGCAAAAACAAATGGTTGTGTGAAAATTTGTTTATAGAAACTGTACGTAGGTTATAGATAGGCTGATTGAAAAAATATTTTGTATTAAAAGAAACTAGAAGTAGCTCAATACGATTTATTTCACAACACTTATGGTTTAAGTGACGAGTACTATATACATAATATTAAGCCATAAAATATAAACGTAAACTATTAATGTAATACATATTGCAGAAGCAAACTATCCATCTTTTCCGACAAATTATTCTTCCCCTTCCTTTGAACTCGCGCGGGAATATAAGAAGCAACAATAAATTTCTCTTTATTCGAAGATCAGAATGGGAACTACGTATTAACTGGAGGTTAATCGTAAATCTTGAAGGATCTCCTCGAGTGGGAAGTTGGTTTTATTTATAAACCCTCACATGTCACGAGACCTATGCTCCAATATCGAATAAGGAAGTCGTTTGGGGATGATTTAGAAACACTGAATATATCGTACCTGGACCAAATGTTTACGTTCGTTCGTTTAAAAAAATAACGTAGCGTATTATCATCGACCAACATTTTTGTTTGGCAGCCTCATATGTGACTTCCCAAAAATCTTTTCTCGTCGCATTCTTTCTTAATATACCAGCTACAACACAACCTAGTGTACCAAATTCAACCGCTCTTGAGCACGTTTGTACGGTATCGAATGAAGTACACGCTGCAATAACGTCGGCACCATATGGAGTTTGTCCTCTACGAATGAGAAATGAGGGTGTATGTATGTATGTACACGCCCAAACTGTAAGGCATTGCGTAAGAAAATGCTATGAACTAAAGTAAGATGATATCTCACAAAAGTTGTGTTTTTCCTTCAAATAAAAAACAAGAACAGCCAAAATATTTTAGACCTAAAACTGTAGAGCCTAAAGAACATTTCAAGAAAATGCCTATCTAAATCTCGATGCTCTTTACACAGCGTCAAAAATCCTTTTACAGCGGTTAGATATCAAAATTCACAGAAAGAGTTTTTGTTTTCATAAGCCATCTCGGGTGTTAAAAAGCTCTGGTATTTTTCATTTAACCCGCCGCAGCCAGAAAATGTGGTTGAAACATTAGTAGAGTTAGATGTGACCGATCGTTATGGGGCTTCTGCGACCCGTTAAACGTTGCGCGTTCGCGGTCCCCATTTAAGCATTTGAAGGGTTGGCCCATTCAGGCTGACAGCAATGAATGTTGAAAAAAGATAATAAGTCTATACATAAATTTTAACGTCACAAAGGGCCGGACAATGAAAGTATTAAACGCCAATCATGATACACAGACTATAACTGAACATTTTCGAACACAATGAGGCTATTGATGGATAGATACATTTTTTTAAATGGATACTAAAGTTTCCATCTGGTTTTTACGCGAAATTTATACAGAGTTACAGGTGGTGTTGTTATTGATATTTTCTGTGATATTCAATATTCTGATAAAAGGTTTTATTGGAAGTTCCAAATAATTGTTGTTCATTTTCATAACTTACCGTTTCCAAGATACGTTCGTCTTGTCTTTCAAGAAGTGTTCTTTATATAATCTATTGTTCAAAAACTCATCTTTTATTTTTAAAAAGATGCACAATATCTTACTATAATAATACAAATGTGAAAATTTCTGAGACTGTATGTATATATGTATTTGTTATTCTTTGACGCAAAAATGGCTGGGTCGATTCGATTGAAATTTAGTATGTAAATTTGTGATAACACATGCTGTTTTTATCTATGTCGACACGCAAAACCGTGGGAAAAAGCTAGCTTAATATAATTTCACTGAACTGTCATAACTTATTCACGATCAGAACAAAGAACGTCACATATCCAGTTTGGTATTATGACAATTCGTATAAAGTTACTGGAAATAATTATAATGATTTCATTGGAACCTTTTACATTACATTCATTAAACATTTTCCAATAATTATTATTTGCCTTGTTTAAATTCAAGGTATAATAATATATTACCCTTATTATTCGAAGCTTAACATAAGAGTTTGTGTGTACATTACATTCATTCGCGTCAGTTTATTTTGGATAAATATTAATAAAGCATTGTTTTGCTTGGCCTCGTTTAAAACGATAAAATTTACTTACATACATAGGTATGGTTGGTCTTATTGCCTAACAGCATATTCCAACATTCAACGACAAGGTTATACAGATATGTGTAACTGTAGTTCTAAATATCACGTGACTATCATTTTTCAAATTTACTTTTATGTCGTATTTGCTTAGTATTGGAATTTATTATATTATATTTATACCGTATATACACATATAGAATATTATCATAATATGTATGTAGTAAATCACATCTAATAAAGAAAACAATAAAATAACTTTGTGACTTTTTCATAACGGATTACTTGATAGTACTAATACACTAAGCACTCATCATTTATAACGCGTACATCAAGAGATTGGAACAGTTTGCCGGCTGCAGTCTTTCCGTCCAAATATAATTTAGATGTCTTCAAGGCTAGAGTGAACAGGCTCTTAATAGATCCTTGAAGACATCTTCAGGATTTAGAGGAAGATAATTTGCGGATTGAGGATAAGGAGGGGAACGGATTGGGCCTCTGGTAACTCACACGACGAAACACAACGTAATTGTTGTTTTGCGACGGCATTCCGCGAGGCCGTGCAAAACTCCAGTCGAGCCAACCCATTCGCGTCGAAGCGTGGCTCTTCCATAACTATTTGGCACATTTAACACAAAAAATGAATTTAGGGTGTAATAAAGAACTTTTGGGGTTTGCCATGGTTCACAAACATATCCTAAAACAACGGAACACGCCAATTATTTGATATACTACTACTTAGTAATCAAATTTGAAACTTATTCATAGTATTATTAGAGTGTTTGTTTCATAATCAACTAATAAGTTTTCGATCCTTTAATGAAGCCCTACATTATAATCAGGGACTCATCACATCGTCTTATCAAATTGATAGGATATTGATTTTAGGTTTCCTCCTGATATTGCGATAGTAATTTTGTGTAAAGTGATTTGATAGATGTACGTATTATTTGTGACTTAGTGTGCAGTGTAGAGTTTGATAATAATAAACAGTGCGTTCAGATATAGTAGTTTGGTTATAACTAGATGGATACAAGCCAATAATGATAAGACTTCCGATTATCAGTAGCATAGATCGCTAATATTTGATTCGTAACATATTATTCTATTAAGCGCCGTCCAATGAAACCTGTAATATCAGATTAGTTACGAGCCTAGCAAGTTCCGGGCATTTTGGGGATTAAGATTTTGGAGTTTTTTGAATAGGCAAGAGATGCGGATGGATTGGAAAAGAGTCGGACCTTCGGTAAAACTAATACAGCAAAACATAACGTTGTGATTGTTTCACGTCGCGCGTCGGTTCTGTGAAGTCGTGATATCACTCCGTTCGAGCTGAGCCATTCTTTAAATTGCAAAAATTCAATAATATATCAAACATTTTAATAACACAAACAAAAACTGGTTTATAATTATAGAATGATAATAAATTAATTTTATTTCTGAGAAATATTCTGTCTTATTCTAATTATATCTTTGTCTTTTGTTTCAGGTGAGTACGAGCTAAACTGAGAACTTTATTAAAGCATCCCGCATACAAGTAACAAACGGAGATTGCAGTTGCTATTGACAGCAACTAAGATTAAATTTAGAGGATTCGTCAAAACAACTGAGGGATTCAGGTTGGGTCAGTCTGATATTATTTCCTAACTTTGGTGTAAATTTACAAAAACATGTTATCCGTCCAATATTGTTGATATTTAAAATAAAATGCGTTTCCACAACACGTAAGAAAAATAAATAAAACAGCTTGATTGTAACGTAAAAATTTACCATCTGTTTATATCGCACCCAATCAGATTAATGGTAAAGGCCAACTTTGTTTTATAAATTAAATTTCAATATAATTCTTGTAGCTGATACCACTGATAGCAATCTTATTTCTGTGTAGGGTGCAGTTCTAACCTACCATACCATTCTGGCAATAACTACTACGTACTAGCCTGAATGACAAATTCAGAAATACAATCAAATTGCTAGTCATTAAGAAAGTTAGTTAAATGGCTAACTTAACATTTTTTTTTTTCGACGTCTGGAAGTTATCAAATTTATTCTTAAGCCCTAGGCAGTTCAAAAGTAAGTGGAGTATCAGACTAACAGTCTGCTAAAAAACAACACGTTAATTCTTCTGCTCAGAGCCAGGACGCGCAGTAGAGGGTAGTATATACGTACGTAACGTATATACTACCCTCTACTGCTAACAATAAATGTGAATTTCTCCAAATGTTTACGTCAACAAACTAAATTACTAAACGGAATCACAAACTTCAACATCTAACTCTACGTAAGTATTACAAAAAGTCTAGCACCAACCGTGATAACTATTTGACGAAGCATTTCAAGAAATCGCTTTGGAATCGCGATTTTCAAAGTAATTCATGCCGAACGAACAACTCATTGTTCTAATAAAGAGAAGAAGCTGAAAGTTAAACAATGGTGAACAAACAGAGACTTACAATAAAGAGATTTAGTTTATAAACGAACTTTATGCGACGAGTATTAGTATGGAATGTTTTGCCTTAGTGATAAAATGAGGCTTGCGTTTAGGAGTATTTACTCGACACCGCTATGCTAGCAATTCATTGGTACTAGGCTCGCAGAATTCTAAAGGAAGCTTAAAGCGTTGGTTGGGTTGAAAATAAATCTGTTCACGTATGTATTCCAATAGTTCAAGTAGAGGTCTCGAATCGAGTAAGGTAGTTTTGTGACGTGATTTAGTTTCCATCACATATATCGGAAACGCGTGACGTATTTTGTGTTCACATTTATTTATTACTAGCTTCATATTCCTCGTAGTTTTTTTTCTAATAATCACGAAGCAAAGGTGAAATTTCTTTTAAATTGACGAATACTTACGTGACGCCGCAATTTTCCTATAGTAATAAATTTCAATGTCATGGCGTATTATCAGTGACAGCCAGAAATTGCCAATAAGCTCCTTATTACATTGGACTTTGCGTTTAAATGTGGGTATAGCTACTTGTTAAAAGAAATTATTTTTAAGTTTAGTCCGTTATTTTTGTGGTTAGTGTTATTTTGCAACTGTTTACCTATTTAGTTAGGTAGCAGTAAGGAGTGGAATATAGACAGCAAAGGGTTTTGTTTTTCCTACATATAAGGGTATCTGTTAACAAACTTGTTATTCTCAAAAAATGGGCTTCAAGAGCTATGAATTAAAAGAGTACTTTTGAAACCGCGAATAGTACTAACTTATCAAGGAAGGATTCAAACTAATTATTCCTATATTCCTAATAAAATTATTTTAAGAAGAAAAGTAAAACTGATCTATTACATTGTAGAATAACGCTTTGTCCAACCGTGTTATATAAAAGGAACAACATAGTATACTAAATGTTACAGTTCCCTTCAAGAAAACATATTCTATAAAGTCGTACAGGACGCTAGCTTTAAGCAAAACAGGTCTAACATTAACCATAACAGCGCCAGTCATAAAAATACTCGAGTAAACCTGCGTTACATCATAAAAAACAACAAATAACACACCGTACTTACCAAATGTAGGCATTTGAAGGTAAAAGTTTATATTGTTCGTGAGTTTTTTACAGCACTCGTTCTAAACTACCCGTGACGGGAAACATTGTAAATACATCAACGTGAAGAATTATTATAGACCTTTTACTTAGGAAAAAAAAGGTACAAGTTGCTGCGAAAATAAACAGGTGACTTTTTCCCTGTTCTGTTGTACACTCAAATCTGTAAAGGAATAGCTTTTTTGTTGTATTATTATCTCGAAAGTAATACTTGTAGGTTAGTTGGATTACTCTAAGAAATTCACTTCTAAGTGGTCCTTATAATAATCCTGCCTAGTTTCTAGAACAAGCCATATAGGATATATTTTTACTGATAATTTTGCACGAAATAAGTAAGATGCTAACCTAAATCGTGTTGTGGATCAGGCTTTATATAAAGGGTGTTAGATTCATGTTCAGATCAAACGTCAAACAAAACACACACTGCTGGAATCCATCTCCCAGCATTTTTAAATATGTATGAAAACCAATCATCAAAGTAAAAGTCACGTCATTTATTTCAATTACACCATGATAGGTACCTTTGAACGTCAAACAAAGATCAAAAAATGACAGTATGTCCGTCAATCCTCTATTTGCTCATTCAAAGGTGTAGATTCCTGTGGAGAAGTATATGCAAGAATGAAGTTTCTTCTGTTTCACAATCAGAATATTTGTTACATTATTAAGTTTTGTTCAACTATGTGAGCACATTTAAGAGTGATATTTAGCCTAAGAAATGGAAAAAAATAACCTTAAGAACATTATAAGTGCTAAGAAGTCCCAATTGACGTTGCCTTTTCATGAACAAACCACGTACACAAGCCCCACACAACTGAACCACATTGCCCCACTATATCTTTGCCGAGTTTGATAATTATGACTATCAGACACCTTACAAAATAATATAAATCAAAGAACAGTATAATCTACCTCTCAGGTTTTATAATCCTACTTGGTAGAAGAATCTTACGTTACCAATATTGAAGGCATCGAATCACGTATCACAAAATACGCCATTTAATCTGATACGAGCGTCAAAACACTCGACACTGCGGAGTGAAAAAAGAACTAAATTAATCATTCAAACAAAAGTGTGAAGTAGAACAAAGTTTTCTACATCATGTGGATGTTATGTTTCTTTATAAAACAGTAATATAAACTACTTTGTTATAATACATCTTATACAAGAGTACAAAGTATTTGTATTTCTCAATTAACTTTACTACTATTTAGCTAGTATGTTAAGTTAGCGTCACATTTGGCGTTCAACTGTTGGAGAGTCATACTTCGTCACGAGGTAATACTCTATACTCATATAATATTGGCGTGAAACAACGGTAGCGTTGTATTGCACCGTGTTAGTGAGGATAGTGGTAGCCCAATCGTTCACCTCTCTAATCGCAAATTTCTTGAATAAAGCAAATTCACCAATCTCTAAACTACACCAACAGTTCAGAACAAGTCATCCAAAAATCTAAGTCTATAAGTCCTCAACGAAAACGTGTTCCTTAAACTATAAATTCAAAGTAATAGGACTCCATTTCATATCACGCGCCGTGTTTCGTAAATCAAAACATGTGTCGGAAAATAGGATTCGGTAGCTTATGTTCGAATCTCAGGAGTAATCGCGTCAATATTTTGTGTTTCGACCTTGTGACGTCATAATCCTGTAAACCGTTTTGGTGTGCTCGTTGAATTAAAGGAGATATGCTCGAGGATAGACTTAAAAGGACTTATTAATTATTAAAAGGCAGATTTGAAAGTGTGTCTTTACACGATCAGAGAAAATTTTGGAAGATTTGTAGTAAAAGCTGTTGAAAGGTAAGATGTCGCAATCTGATCCAGAGGAAACTTATAGACGGTACAGATTTTATTTTGAACTAAATTACCTCTATACTCCCTCGTTTGGAAAAAAGAAGAAAATGAACAAGACTTGGACGATAGTAATATAAAATCATATTGTCACTCGCTAAATTAAACATTACATACATTTTAAAAGTTCTAGATCCGTAATAACAAAGCTAAAAGATAAAAAGTACATTTAATTTAACCGCACTCAAAGCACCAACAATCGGATTTATTTTAAAAATGGTTTTTAAATTTTAAAGCGTGAAAAATCTCAAGCAGACAATTCGACTGACTTAATTTTAGCCCGCACTGCAATGAATACAAAATGTAACCAAACGAAAATGTCGTTGTATTTTATATTAACTTTTGAAAAAGCAGTTGTAAAGTAAGTTAAAACTTTCATACAATTTAAAATTCTGAGAAATTCTGTATGTCTCATAATAAAATTATTATGAGAACTAATACTCTTATGTTTGATATGGACATCGTTACTTTTATGTTACACTAAAACTAAAAATGTGTTACTTGGAATTTATCCACAGTGGTTCCACAGCAATATGTGTTTCAAGCACACACACAAATAAAACAACAAAAGACACGCAGACGTACTAACAATATCGTACTTTACCAGTTTTATAAGATTGTTCCACACTCATTATAATAGCGGTCATATTTTTACAATACGTGTACTTGAACACTGAGATCATACACAAAAAACATGACCATACCATCAGCATTCAACGGCTGAGCAAAGGCCCCTAATCACACGAATAAGGTTAAGATGTTTGTTTTAAGGTGAATTGGCTTCGTCGAATTGAATAATAACAAATTATGACTTCAAGGATCTCACAATCTTCACAATGTTTTCCTCCACCTTTAGTAGTCAGCCGAGCTGCGGGCCTAGCGCAAGAAGGTATCGGGGCCTCGGCCTAAAGCAGTAGAGGAGGAGGAGTCAGTAGGAGTCTGACGTGACGAAGGGTCGTGGTGGCCCCGAGGTTAAGGTTTTCATGCCTGAGGGTGTAGGTTCGAAACCTGGCAAGTACCAATGTGACTTTTTCCGAGTTAAATGTACTTTCTATGATTATTTAGACACCACTGACATACGGTGAAGGTAACATCGTGAGGAAACCTGAACTTATAATTTCTAATTACAAGTTTGAAATCGCCAACCCACATTGAGCAAGCGTGGTGAGTAATGCTCAAACCTTCTCCGTGTGAAAAGAGGCCTTTGCTCAGCAGTGGGCACTTATAGGCTGATAATGATGAATGATGATGAAGAGTCTAACACTCTCTCTTGCCTTAGCCTGGGCGAGAGAAGTCATCGGATGACTTTCTTCTCAAAATGAAAAAATAGTGGCATCTAAATAAACTAAAAAGTGCAGACTGCAGACACCTTGCCACAAATTCTTATAGGCACATTTTCAATATTTTTTTTACACGCAGCCAGACTAAGTATACAATGGTTTTTAAAGTAGACACGTAGAAAAAATCCCATACATTTTCACTTCACGTGTTGATTGACCGTGCAATGATCAAACTCCAGATATTATTCACATCACGTCTATGCTAAGCTTCATAACGCTTGACGAATTTAGCGATATACGTAACTTCTGTTCCACCACAAAAAAATGAGGAAAAAAATTGCGAAAAAGCATGTTTATTTTTTCAAAGATTTTCTCCCTCTTTAAGGAGGACGATAGGAGTAATAGGCTCTTGTTTTTACGTTACGATTGTTTATTTTGAACAAGGTTTTGTATCCCGTTGAAAGGAAGGTAAAATATTAACATATGAAACGTCTAAAATGAGGCAGAATGTTACGATGTTATCATTTTCTAATTCTAAATTAATTGCTCTTATTTTAACCTAGCTTCCACCCACAGCTACGCCCGCGTGGTATGTTTATAAAAAGTAGACTTTGTGTTAATTATCACCATTAGATACCAAATTTCAACCAAAAGCATTAATCACCACGCTTTACTCAATGCGGGTTGGCGATTTCAAACTTATAATTAGAAATTATAAGTCAATGTTTCCTCACGAAGTTTACCTTTACCGTATGTCAGTAGTGTCTAAATTATCATAGAAAGTACGTTTAACTCGGAAAAACTCATATTGGTACTTGCCAGGTTTCGAACCCTCATGCTTTGAGAAGTGGGCGCCGTAACTTCGGGACCATCAAACTGTTCCTCAACTCTCCTTCCCCCCAAAAGAAGGATATTATCTTTCCTATCAATATGTTAACTTTGATTTTAGCGAATGAGGCCATTCCTAAATTAAATTGAGAGTTTATTTCACTTCTATTATTGTTAACTGTTAACTATGTTCGGTTCGATTGATAGATAAATAATATCCAGCTATTTGAAACGGAACTTCTAATGGATCGTTGTAAATTATTATCTACATATTGTTACAATTGAGAACAGTTCATTATCTAGTCACATAACTACCTATTCATGTCAATAGCTGAACAAAGACTTTTTCTTACATCGACGAGATATGAACTGGTTAGACATTTGTTTTTAAGGGGGAAAAGTGATCAAATGGTTTTTCGCGCCCTGGGTGGTGCAAGCGGTAACCACCCTTTTCTTCCGAGCGTACGGCGCGTAATGTTCCGCGCGCACCTCAAAGAGCCAATTGACCAACACAGACGGGGCCCTAAAGGGCTGATGTTCAGCCGGGGTTGCGGGGTAAGCGCAATGAGGCACCGCGACCTTGGCCTAGAGCAGGAGAAGGAACAGCGGGGTTTTTAGCCAGTAAGAGTCTGACACTCCCTCCCGCCCGACCCGGGGCGGGAGAAGACTTTTGATGATTTTCCCCTCACAAAAAAAAATCCACCCCTTTCTTTCTACTCCAGACCGAGGTTGCGATTGATCCGATACCCCTGATACGGGCGAGGTTTGAGTATGAATCATCATGTTTGCTAAAGAGGAATTTATAAGTTCGGGTTTATTTTCTGTGATTGGAGGACAAACAAACATTATTAATGACATGATGGTCACCAATCGGCGCCATTCATGGACACATACTACACCAGAGAAATAACGAGTGCGTTCACGGCCTTTTGTGGATTTAGGTTTCGGAGATTTAGGGACTGGGGGAGGGGAAGACGGATTAGGACTCTGTTAACCTCAATCACACGGCCAAACTGCTGCTGTGGTTGTTTCACGCCAGTTCTCCGTAAGGCCTTGGTATCACTCGGGCCGACCCATTCGTGCCAAAGCATGACTCTCCCACACTTTATTTCATCAACCTTAGTATAGAATTGTCTAAATAATCTTAGAAAGAACATAGAACCAAGAAATGTCACTTTGTTACTTGTTAGCTTTTGAAACCGAATCATCACGCTTGAAAACCCGTATCCTCAAAGTAAAGGTCACAACAACATTTTTGAGCTATTTATTATTTATATTCAAACCATTAAGGTATGAATAAATAAAACACTCTATAATGTATATAAAACTAATACTGTTCCCCTTGATAAATTGTACCTATCATCATTTTTTATTCATCATACGAAATATTTTTTTGATATTAATGTTGACGAAAACCATTCAAATAGAATAAAAAACTAGGAATAAAGCTTTTGATCTAGTAAACCTTTTCGGTAGGGGATTCGATTCACCCAAGTTGTATTATGAATGTGGATTTTAGGATTGTGAGCTCTGAAAGACCTGATTCCTATCTCCAAATGTGTCTACGGCGAGACGGTACATTATAGTAAAAGTGGAATTCTAGCTTACTTTTAAAAATACATAAATGTGCATAGTCCATAGTCTGCTATGGCTTTATTCCCTAAAGAAATTTTGTAAATGCAAAATACAAATTCTTACTATCAACAAAAATATTTTACAAATACACACAGTGCTGGAGTTGTGCTAATTTTACGTCGCAAGATGTTGGGGCCCAAAAGATATAATTTCTTTTATGATCGTTAGTCATCATAAACTATTATTTAACACACATTAATTTAATGGTAAATCGCCTACAAAGTACACCATATAAATAGATACTTAGTAATATTTTCCTTAAATTATTAAATATTAATTCTAAAATTAAAAAGTCGTTTCTTATTACGTACATATAAGTGTTACTCACTTCTACCGTGAAGATCAGTTTTAGGCCACTTACGCAAATGCGTCAATCATGTCATTGAACAGTTCGTCGCATTTTTTATAAAATATGTTTGTATTTATGTGGGCGAGGGCGATGATGCGGTCTGCTGTTGCAATGATGAAACCTAACCCCTCCCCCGCTCCTTCAAAAATGAGGGAAGCCATTTAATGAACTTTAACTATAAGTCTACCGTAAGCCGTACAGCAAAAAGATTTTTACCTCACACCAAGAGAATAGTTTTTATAAAAAACACATCAGCAACTAGATATACCTTTAACTTTATTTAGTTCAAACATGAAACCTCTGTTCACACCTTTGCTTATCTTTCTTAGAATATATATTTTTATATTATTTCTTCTCCACGAGTAAGTAACTGTTACAAGTAGTTCTAATCTGTCGGTGATCTAGACACCGCGTTTTCGCTGATTACACAAAAGATAAGATGAGTGCGACATTGTTTCCTTTACGTTCCGAATTTTTCTGCTTACGAAGGGATTAATCTAGGTGGAACTGTCTATCTGTGTGTGTTTGCACAGAAACTGAAACTTTTAGTGAAAAAAATGATGGAAAGTTTTTTTTTGGATTTGGAAACAAGGTCTCTCTATGCATCTTTATAATGTGTTACATTTAGGTTTTTACTTTTTTTATTAATTTATTGTAATATCAATAAAATACTTGGATCTTGGTTACTTTGTCTTGGGTTTCCAACGTGCCCAGCCACCGGGTCAACGTTTTTGTTTCTTTAAATAACCTGTTACATGAACAGCACTATTATCTTTTCTATAGAGTTATCGCATACTGTAAAATGCAAATAATCCATTTTCCACGATACCCAATATTCCAATACCAATGACTACCTAATTTTTTTGACACAGTGAACGTGGAAAATTTCATTCGACCTACTTTCTACAAACCTTTCCACAGGTAAGGAAATATTTCTGAAATAAATACCCTCAAAGCTAGCAACCCTACCTATCACAACATAACCCATTCAAGTAATTCTACCAATTTTCTAAAACGGCTTCAAACTGTTTTCCTTTCATTTTGCGATTGGCTTTACAAACATAGCGGGTACACACACCGGCGAGTTCCTCTATCAACCCTACACACATGCCCCTCATAACAGAAACCCCATATGAAATAACTTTCGGAAACAATTAAAATTTTACTTTCCTGCCTAAAATACCGAGCATTATTACAACGAATATTTGTCCTGTTACCGCCAGAAGTGTGGTCACAGTAAAATAAACTTTTCCCTTCATAATCATACTAAAAAGGAAAGTTTTGTTTTTGTTGGGGACTCGAACGAAACAGTTAATCAAATTGATAACACAGGCCCGCCCCTATCGTTAAGTGTTCAGAAACTTGCTATTGGATTTACAAGTAATGTTTGTAATTTACCAGTTGAAACCTTTTAAGTATATTTTGGGTATTAATCAAGTATTGGGTACACAAATTTGTAGAAACTGTTTATTTTTAACCCTTGTTTTATTGCTTTACAAAAACTTATTAAAAAAAAACCTATGTTGTGTCATCTTTGCATGTAAATTTTTAGTACTTATAATTCATTTTTATTCACAAATAATAAAGTAACATGTCATTTATATATTTTCAAAAAATAAAAATAAATGACGTCCAAGTTACCTCTAGTCAGGTTTACCGTAAGCAAAATAGTTTACCGTAGTCCATTTCGGTACAGCAGAAAGAGCAGGGTGATTTTTAGTCAGTATGTGTCTGGGCAATCGTCATGCCCAGGGCGGTCGAGTTCATTTAAAAAATAAGGGCTATGTCACCCATAAGTCTCACATACATGAATATAATTGAAATGCAAAATGTCTGTCCGCCAAGATGAAAAACAGGCAGCTTAGAAGCATCCCAGATCCATAGCAGTGTTTGCCCCATCAAGGCTAATAAGGCGACCTTTTTCCCTCATTTGTGGTCGCATGGTAATATGGATTACTTTTACGGGTAATTTTCCCTTAAAACTTGCGGGCAAATTGAAATAGATGGAAGGGTTTTGTAATGTGGGCTTCAAAATGGGACTGTTTGCTTGCCGTTTTCGCCATTAACGCCGTGCGGTGAAATTAAGAAATATTTCCAAGATATTTAAATGTGTTTAGGACTAAATTGCTGCTATTACAAAACATGCTTGCAAAATATATTTTGCTTAGTAGTTTACTAAGTCCTAAAAACTGTCAGGGTACTCGTGAATATACTTACTGTAAATAATTACAAAAATGTGTTTATTTCCATTAATAATACTTATTTTGCAGACAATTCTATACTTGAAAAAGATTAATTTGCTATCCAAGATAAGGGCTACTAAAACAAAATATATAAAACGTGATGAAAAATAAAATTCTTTATAATCAAAAGTAGCATCTTTGTTTGCGAAATAAGAGCAGCCTAGAAAATAAACAAGACAACAGCGAGATTTATGGAGGCGAAGATAAATCAGAATAAGGTGTGGTAAATTACAGATTAAAGTAATAAATATTTATTTTAACGTAAATACGCGATAAACAAATAAATCAGTAAGAAAAACTGGTGAAGTCATAGTAATATGTCACGTAGAAAAGGCTATATATTAATAAAATATTTTATCTGACAAACATCGAATTTATGGTGAGTGTAGCAAACACAATGTAGGGAGTACTTATGCGGAAAAATACAAACAATACTCTTTATAAAATATCCTTTTTTGAAAATAAAATAAAGCATTAATACAAGGATACTATTTACATTTTTTTTAATTTAATTACCTAATATTATTCTGATTCTCTTTTCACAGAGGCTATAAAACAAAACGCAACGGAACTTGAAACCGAAACTATTCTGCATTTACCTTTCAACATTAAAATAAAAATAAAATAACAAGGAACTAACAAAGGATACGAGCCCCAAGTAACATAATAGATTTTAAATCTCTTACACAGTAACATTATATTACCGTACACCGGGTCATATTTCTTAACAAACTACAGCTCGACAGGAAAATAATAGCAACACAAGAAGAAAAAGAAATTAATAACGACTTGTACTTGGCTCGGACTGAAAAGAAACTTCTGTTGAGATAAAAAGCCTTCCTTCGAATTGTTCAAACTGTTTTGATGGGAGACTGTGCGATATCGGATGGATCGATTCGAATTTACGAAACGTAGATGTATCTTCTTTGCGTTTAAGAAAATGTTCTTTCTTTTAAAAACAAAAAAAAACGTTACTCTACACTGAGCTTTTTCCTGTATCGTTAGGTGCGTTTACAAACATACAATTTTACATGCACATCACACCCAGACTCGAAACAGCGATCTGTGGATCACACAAAGAGTTGTTCCGTATGGGAATCGAATCCGCGACAGGTTGCGTGGCAGCCAGTTGCCAAGCCACCGCGCCAACCATGCAGACTAAAAGAGAGTTGCTTAGAACTGATTGATCACTTCATATTATTAGATTATTTATCACTTTATATAGACATATTATTTGATCACTTTATATTATTATAATAACTATTAAAAATATTTATTGGTTTCACACTTAATGTACTTTATTAGCGACCCGTCCTGGCTTCGAACGAGTGAAATGCTAGAGATTGGCTGAGAGTTACTCCACTATTTAATGGATGTTATATCAATATACAAATAGACCTTCCTCTATTATAAGATTTAAGCATACACAGAGATATAGGAACAGATCAAGCGTCTTTGTTTTATGCTATGTAGTGTAGGAAGTGCCGAATGGCATTTTCTACTAGACAACTAAGACAGCTAATCTTTAGAATCTAGATACAGAATGAATGACGTATGGTTAAAATAACAAAAGTCCGTAAGCAACATAGAATTGAATTTAGTTCACTACCAAAACAATGTACAGAGCAAAAGTTTTAAGATACAGAACAGGGTAGTTGCAGGCGAATAAGCGCTGGTCTGTAAGAGAAACCTACAGTATGAGTTCCCTTAATGGTTTATTAGGGACCCACCATGTCCTCGCAAGGGTACAATACTAATTTCTCCACTATTTAATGGATATTATAATACATATAAACCTTCATTTTCAATCATTCTATCTATTAAAACACACCACGTGACAATTTAGGGATAGTACAATTGAATCGAATTATCCATATATTTCTCTTAGACTAAGTCAAGTATTCAATAAAAAACTAAAGCGGACTTACCAAAATGAAGTTATCGCTGAATGAATGTATTATTAGCTAATACGTAATACGAAGTGAGCCTATTGTCATACATCGAGCACAATATGAAATTCCGTACCATTCTAATAACAATACTAAGCCAAACCATATCCTAATTTTGTTACGCGCAAACTATATTAGCTCTTCAATGGTTACGGGAACGTTTGTTTTAGCTAAACACCCAGAATCTGTTTATGTTTGTGTCTGTAAAGTTAATCAGAATGTCTCGGTAATTTACCAAGCGATAATTATTTCACAAACAATATGTGCCTGTGTTTATATATAAATAAACCTTGAGCTACTATGTGTAATGTGTTATATAGATGTCGATAATGTATTAAAACTTTATTATTGCTGCTGTAAGTTGAACTTCCTGTACTGCAAGCTCAATGAAAAACTTAAAGATTTTTCTAGGTAATTAACATTTTACTGCAATTTTGGTAAATTTATCGGAAGCAGATTTGGCTGGGGTGAATTTCAATGAATACATTGAAACACACACTGATAAGACGATGCCTTTGAAAACAAAAATAATGAGAATTACAATTTCAATAAGATAGTGAAAGGAAAATGATTTTATGTGGGAGAGCCATGCCTCGGCACAAATGGGCCGGCTTGACCGGAGTGATACACGGTCTCGCAAAATACCGACGTGAAGCAACATTACACTTATATGTTTTGTTTCGTCGTGTGAGTGAGAATCCTCAAATCTTCTATTATTTAATCTCGAATAACCCACACAATAAATTATTTCAAAATTGAATAATCTCACCATGCATAAACCACTAATAGAAAAAGTTATTTGGCTGCTCATAAGCTCATAGATATTTAGCTCTATACTATGGAGCTCTAGACTAATAGTACTTTTCAAAATAATACTTCTCATTAAGAAAAACCCATTCGCAGTTCTTCAACGTCGTACGAATAGCAAAACCTTTTTTCTAAATGAAAATTCAGCAACACCACTTATTTACCGCGTCGAAACGAGTGTAATTCGAACACGAAACAACATCCAAAAAAAATATCGTAAAACATAGAAATGTTGACAATTTACAACAACAGTACTCACTTGTTTTTGCTCCGATCGGCGACAAATCGATAATTTTATTGGACACTCCAACACTTGTATCATGATTTCGACATTCCGAAATCGACAACAATTTACTCTGCGAATGAAATGCAATAATTATTTTAATTACACTTGAAAAGTTCTATAAAATGTTTTTAATGTACTGTTCATATGTATTTCTTTAAATAAAATTAAGGTGTATCTGAAATGTGTGAGGTGTACATGAAAATAATCATGTTTTTGTTTGGGAAATATTTAATTATTTTCATGTACATTCAACTGCTAATACGTATAACTTTGTTCAATGTTGCTTTTAATGCAGAACAAATCAACGGGTCTAAAAGAAATCACACATCAGAATAAGTCATTATTATGCTAAAAGAAACATTTTTCTTTACATATTCAAGACGTATATTATTTAAACTTTCAACATCAATTCTGAATATGATTGATTTTACCTACTGATCGCGACAACCTATATGGAAAACGATTCTAGACTTCATCATCAGCAAATGTCAATACCAAAACTCAGTCATCAATAAACATAATTTGCCTACCATTTTTCCCTGGCGAATTGATTCCCAGCCTACATTTATTTAGATGAAAAATTATTCCCTACCTATATTTTTCTTCTTTGAGATTTACATTCATAAGGCAGCCTTATTTTTTGGCCACCTTTTTTACACCAACGTATAAGCTTACTTTGGTGTTTTATTTTTGTTCTAAGGCCGTAAACTCACGGGGCTGTACGACACCGCTTCCCAGCAGTAAAAACATTTTAATAATTTAGCAATATGAAATTCAATACTTAGTACCGCGATGGCAACTACGAACTTTTGTGTATTGTACAAAATAATTATCTACCTTACACATAATTTATTAATAAAAAACATCATCGAGTTCATCTATAGGTATTTGTCTATCAGCACTCATCTCAAAAACTACTGGACGATATTTAATGATCATCTACGACGTTCGAGTCGCAGATGGATTTGGTCAAAGAATGTATGAATGACTATATATATTATAATAAATGATGAACATACATAATGAATAAAGATTTGTGTTTCATATAACAATGAACTAGACGATTTCTTGTACATAATTAAAATTGCAGTTCTAAGAAATCGTTTATTTATGTCCGTGATCGCAGCAAGGCTTTCCCACGTCGTGTATTCGAGCTTTTACGTACCAAGTAAACATTTCAGGTTTCCTCCTTTCAGCTAAGAACTCGGCCGAGCGAAGACATTACCCTTTTCATTTGTTTTTGTTCTTTTCAATGTGAATGTTTTCGAAATTCTTCTTGTAAATACATAAATCTCAGCCTGGAGCCGACTTATTTTTGTTTTTTTTCCTCACTTTTTCGTTGCAATCGTAGTGAGTGGTATTAAAAAATACAAAAGTATGTAGGTTGGTAGGTACTATAAGCAAAACATTACTTAAATATTCGTTCCTTTGAATGTTCGTCGCTCGCTTGGACTTTTAACTTTGCACGTCGCACGCATTTAAATGTATGTTGCGATGACTTTGCAGCGACGTGCTATTTAATAGCAAAGTGAAACATTTCCCGCTTAAAGATATATTCAGTGTATTTTAGTCGTATTTGTAAGGATAAAGAATTTATGTTCAGACATTTATGACATACTTTTTATTCATCAACGATAAATTGTGTCAGTTGAAGCAAAAGTTTTATCCAAATTAATTATAAGTTAGCATTTAAAGGTATTATAAATTAATATTAAGATATCCTGCTCCGAACAGCCGTCACAGTACATTATCGCACTTTCAACCGCAACCCCGGCTAAACATCAGCCCTGGTTGTCTGCCCATCTGTGGTAGTCTAATGGCAATTTACCGCAAAGCGCTTTAGGCAAGCCGTCCAGCACTAGATGGCGTGAGGTCTTTAAGAAATACAGCCTATCTATTAAATAAAAAATTATACTTGAATGAGGTCGAAACCGATAAATCCCTTTAGCCAAAAGTTGTTGTCCAGAATGAGATGCAGAAAAAATGTTGACATTCTCACCACTAACCTGCCTCTAGAAGTTCATGAAGTTGACTACAACATTTAGGTTCAATCTGACACACTACCTGCTCTTCTGTAGCACGTACGCCACAATGACCTCTATGGTGATGTAGTATCAGCAATAGATTTAGGTACATACCTACCTAATTTGAAATGCAACGAATTTTCGTAATACAACATTATTAATTCAAGGTTGTTAGCATTACGTGCTTGCTAACAATATTAAAATTATATTAAACATGAATGTAAACAAAACATAGAAATTAAAGTTACCCAGGCAATGAAACATTATCGTATCACTGGTAAAATATGAGGCGTTACAAAAAGAGGAGTAATTAATTCCGATTATCCTACCCGATAGGTCGAACCATCACTTTTTACTGATATTAGTGAAGACGAATATCCCCACGGAAAGGATTTTATCGTAGTTGGAAAAACAAACGACCCAGTTTTTGGACATAAATCTATTTTTGTCAGTCGTATCGGTCAGTTTGGTTGCAAACCAAATGGAAAGGGAATATAATAAAATAGTAATACGTAGAGTAGGTAGTATTTTTGCGTACTAGAATGTTTTCGATAGGGATGGTGATTGATTTTTATTTGGATTGATAATTGACAAATATTTTTTTTACAATTTATCTACTTATTTGAAATATCGTGTGACGTCACCATTTAGTATACTGTACATATGGGGTGATCGCGTAGGAACTCCTATTTTTAAATAAGGAAAATTAAGAAAATGTAATATCGGACTAAATCGATTTTAATTTCAATACCCCGTCATCATTCCTAAATTAGTAGGTTTTTTGGTTAAAAATGTTTACAAGTAACGTTTTAAATGTTTATAATAAATTATATGGTATGGCAAATGACTCTTTGTTGACTTATATAGTAACTCAAATACATATGTAGGTGTCAAATTATGATTATTATATCCGACCTTGAAATAGCCTACTCATTTTTGGTACACAATATATTATTCCTATAACGTACACCACAAAATATGAAAAACGAAGGAACAATTCCTAGAAACTTTTATTACGAATAGCTACAATACTTTCCTATCATTCTAGGCTCAGAAATGTCTCGTTATACCGTAATCATAAATAGTTGGCCTAGTCCTCATAACCGCGGACATTTTCCACTCACTTTCAGCCGAAGCTAGATGGAATTTATTGATAGACGAAGAAATGGCCCGCAATTGTGTCCACGTAATTAACTTTGCTATAGTTTATTATTTATTCGCTATTCTTTCGTGCAGTTTCGGCTGTTTTCGTGAACGTTCGGTTTTTTCCTTGTTTTCGTCGGGAACGGAGCAAGGCGTGAAAAACAAAATAATTATTGGAAGGTCTATATTGATAGAGAGGCCTTCAACGTTGCCATTATTGATACTTCTCGTGATTGATATTTCGTGTTGGGATTTAAGTTTTGAAACATGATTTCTGTAACAAATAATAACGTACAATAAAATCTCATAGACTGTTACTATTTTTTTAAATTAAATCCTTAGGTTTTGTAAGATCTTTGAGATTGCGAACCATTGTCTCTTAAGATATTTGTGTACATATATAAAACATATGAAAGTCTCCAATAAAACTTCATGAAGCTTGCGTGCGTGATGCATGTGCAACTTAACTTTTCTTGGACTTTGAGATAATAATTATATCAGATTCTAATAAGTTTTGGCAAACAACGTTGACTTCTAACACATATAAGTACACTTATCATTCGCCAATGAACCAAATGAACCAATATCTGACAGAATAGGTTGGTTTTTAGTCAGTGTGAGCCTGATAATCACTGTACTCTCGCCCCACCCAAAAAAGTCAATTGGTGAATCACTCCTTCCAAAAAACCCTTATTCATAATATACAATAAAATACAACCTGAGCTTTAAAAACAAAATCTACTCTGTTGCAAAATAATAGTGTTGAGAAAACAAAAACAACAACACACCCAAAACAAGGGCGAATCAATCGAGCTTAACCTAATGTTCGCCGAGGCACGAAGGCACGCACATAATGGCTATCATCCAATTACTAGAGAGCGGCTGTTTAATCATCTTCAGCTAACTAAACTGTGATTATCGAAGCCTTTACTGTATTCATTTAGAGATAAATTATTAGGATCATTAAGCCTTTGATATATTTGAATGTAATTAGTGCTAAAACTGGAGTGCTAGAATCATCATGACTTTTGAACTAAAACTCAATATGATGTTAGTTCAACCGTTTTCATACTTACAAACTTTGAGAAAATTTGTTAGTTAAAACGTTTTTTGTATAGTTAAAATGGTAAAATAGGTAAATACTACTGTTTTTGAACAATGTCGAGTCAGTGTTTCGTGCAAGAGTGCAAGAGTGAATAGGTTACTTCTCGATAAGCGTGCTCCATCGTCGACCGGATCGTCGTTTTCCATCAGGTGAGATAGGGGTCAAGCGTGAAATTATAATCAATAAAAAAATATATATGTTGTATTAAAAACAGGGCATTTCCACTTCTTCAGGGAACTTCATCCGTCAAATAATGGTCATCAGTCGAATAACCACTAAATGTTTGCATTTTATAAAAAGTGTTTTTATATAATTACATTCCTTTATAAATAAATGTCGATTTTATAATATTTACTGACACTATAATAAATTATTATCAAGTTCAAAAGCTTCGGCTTGAATAAGCCAGCTCGACCGGATAGAAAACCGGTGTGAAATAACGGCAGCGTAGTAATTTTCCATGTAAGTGAGGCTACCAGAGGCCCAATCCTTCCCTTTCCCTAATTCCTAAGCTCCCGAATTACCTAATCTTAGTGTTGCGGCGCCTATTCCTGTATTTATTATTTATTTATTTATTTATTATTGCTTAGAAGGTACATTTTACATTATAAAAAGTATAAAATGTCCAACAAAACTGTACACACAGTTTGTCTGTTGGATCAGATTTCTAAACTATTGACTTACTATAGGTTCTATTAAGTTAAGTTTACAATAATAATAAAATTAATATATGAGTATTATATATGTATATGTGTGTAGTATAGGTAATATATTAGTATTATATATGTTATGTACTCTCAGGTAATTCGACAGATGTTTAGCGCCGTCACGTAAAAAACAAAAACACTGTAAAGAGCCTTTAGGAAATCTACTACACTAACAATTCATAACACAAGCCCGTAAAAGTATTCAAGCCACTAAACATTGAGCGTAGCGTAGTGCAAAGTGCATAGAGCTAGTAAAGTGAACTGTTTGTAAAGTAATGTTCGGGTAACCGCCGCATTTCGTAGTTGAGAAAACACTGCAACATCAGCTGTTGATGTTCTTGTATTTTCTACCCGGTTTATAGAATACTGTTTTATTATGACAGCTTCTTTAATATAAGAAATAAGAATGCTTTTTATTCCGTGCCTCAATAAGTTATATTTCCAATTAAATAAATGATGATAAATAAAGGATATATTTAACTGATTTTATATGTTTGTGCCTATATGATAAAGGTACTTATTTATTGCATATTAAAAAATAGTTTTTTTTTTGCTCTGGCCACACCATATTGTAATAACGAACGAATTGAAATATAATCAAAATGTAAACTTCAACTTACCAATCAATAATCACGACTTAATTGAAAAAGTCTTTATTTAAATTATTGCTCTAGAAAGTCGAAAGAGAGAAAACAATAAGGTTGAAAAATATAGGCACATTCTTATTAATAACACAAACGTAGCGTCGATAAAAAAAAACTGCAATTTCTCACTTGAATAGCTGAAAACGGGGAACGAGTGAAATATTTTCCCGGCACCCACTAGCACCTTATATAATATTCAAGTCATAAGCAGCATATTCCGTTCAATCATTCGACCATTAGTAAGTGAAATTCGCACTAACATAAAAATCGAATTGGGTCGAACGCGACGCACACTCGCGTGTGATGGATGTTAGCGAAAACACTTCGCCATCACCGAACAGAGTGAAGAAATATTAAAATTTATGTACAACACTTTCTCACGTTTCGAGAAACGCTTCAAAACGTACCAAGGTAGGTCATAATGTGACGGCGGGGTACAGCTAATATTGTATGTGCGCCTTTTATATATAATACCGAGAAATCTCGCGATTCAGGTTTCAATTGAAAATGAAATAAAGGCAGAACGCTTTCACAACTGATATAAAATTTATTATTTGTTTTTATACGGACGGTTAATCTTAGAATTGTCGTTGTGTTTAGCTTTTTGATCTTTTTGGAGACTTCAATAAAACTGACGGTTAAGAGCTGAATTGGTATGGCTGTTTCGCTTGGTAAATTTAATGGTATATGATATTAAATGGACTAATTAAACTTGCTACTAACTGGGGGTCATTGTGCTGGGGGTTATCGCTCGTGCAGTGTGTGAAGAACAGTAGTACTAATAATATGTTAAGGTTACAGTGACTCAGCTGACAGAACATGCCGTTTTTGAAATCAAAGAACTTTATTCCGAATTATTACCACAAAGGATAGTTTGCCATATCATACACAATTCAATTGGTTGTGTTGAAAACTACAAAATAAACGAATTTATTCTCATAAAATTATTGGTAACCGAAAACATTATGTGGCTTTATTTGCAAAACAAATCGAAGCTATTTTTAACAAAACCATTAGTATTACCCTATTAATTTCTCGTCCAAAATAGGATTAACCAAACCAAACAATACCCAAGGTAATGTCGTGACTGACTTAACAAAATTACCCTAATCTTAATCAAATGTCTGAAATGAAACATCACTACTATAAACAGGCTATTAAGTAACAAAACAGTTCATAAACCGAAATCCAGGCGCTGATTAATTCACCGTTCCTAAATCCAAGACTTAATGGCGGAGGCATTTAATCATAACAGCGAGGATAAGGAATGGTGGATAAGGAAGGTGATAAATGTTGTGAATTCGTCCGTCATGAGTACATCTGCAGCAGTTGTTATCTGAGCCATAGCTTGGACGACAAAGACTGATGTATATTTGGGATAGTTTCGTTAGAGGATCAGTGGTTATGTATTGGCGAGCTTGTAAAATCTATAATTTTGAAAGAGTTACGATTGAATTTCTTTCTCGTTCTTCTCCATTCAGCACCTAGCTTATCTGTCGAATATCCAACGTCTAACGTCGTATCAAAATCATTTCTTTTTGAAATAGTCAAACTAAGCAATTGTTTAGGATATGTACAGATCAAACGAAAATGTCATATCAAAAGTTATGCCTCCGTTATGCCTCCGTGCCTATGTTAAAGCCTCGTTTACTAAAAAAACTGAACCATATGTAATAAAATTAAAGCTTTTCAAAATAAGAATTTTTATATTTATCTAAAACATATCACAAAAAAACTTGTACCATATGAAATTCATAATTTGTTAATCTCAAGGGTGCTTAAACAAAAAAGTGACTAAATCATATTAAACATAAGTTTGAACTTTGTAAAACCACGTTAATTAACAAAGTCTGGCCTTTTAATGTCCAGTCTGGATGACATACGAACGACATTGTAATTATGAGGTTTTGAGTTTCAAGCCGATTTGGGAATTAAAAATAGTTTGTTGGAAATTTATTATTTTGCATTTATAATAGTTTTGAAATAATTTACTCCATTGTTATTTTAAAGACAATACTTGTACAGAATTATAAATAAAATAATCTAGTGTTATTAAAATTTTCAAACAAAATGGTATTGTTTATTTAACGTAGAGGTTAGGTGTAATAGAATTATAAATATTATATTTAAATTTTAATATAATATAAACACGTCATATTATTTACTGCAATTTCTCAATTCATTATTTAAACCTTTCGAAACGATGGAATAACATGACAATACGTTGGAATTTTAAAATAAAAAAATGAAACTCTGCCATTAATTTCCAGCCATTAGAAAAACGAAAAAAAAACACATCGAAAAATATATCACATCTGCGAATGAGCACAGATAGGTATTAAAAAATCCATCGAACATTATCGACGTTCCTTTTTATTAATCTAACAACAGCGATATGTGGCAAAAATATACTATATAAACGTATACATAACTGTCAACGTTTCATTTTGTCGACAACTGCGCTGTGTTTGTTGTTGCAAATTGAAGAGATAACTCATTCATAAAAATGCGTCGCCACACAGCGCGTTTATACGTGAAAATGTTTATTTGCACTATCAATATTTAGATTTTCGTTTTTGAATTGAACATGGTTATTCATGACTAGCGTTAAACGTATATAGTTTCGCCCAAATTTCTATTTTTATACACTTACGTATTCGTTTCACATCAAAGGCTTGTTATTTTATTAAAAATAAAACTTAAAAATTGTACTAGCAATCGGGCATTTAAGTTTAGTCTAGATATACCAACGAAAAATATCGAAAATTATCTTGAAAGAGTTTCATACTTTTATGGACTGAAAACTACTACGTTCCTCTTTCTGCCCTGAACAAGGGTCTTTTTGTCCCTTGGGTAAGTAAGGTAGCCCGTCCAAAAGGTAGCCTTAACATGTGTGTAAAATATAAATGCATAATGAATACTAAGATGAAGCAATGAAAAACAATAAAAATTAAGTGGCTGTGCATATACTCTAACTATTTATAAGTGAAATATAAAAAGTAAAAATCTTTTAAACATTATCCCTACTCCCGACGGAAAGATCAAATGATCAATTTCCCAATATTATGGTTGATCGTGTGAGTAATAATATGAATAAATGTAACGTAAATCCCTTCTGGCTAAGTGCACTTACATTATTATAATACTTCATCGAATGCTGTCATACTCGTTTTTCCATTTCCAACACTGATCAGTATTTTTATTAATCCTCATACGTCTACACTCAGCAATTAATTACGTTCAGCCATCGAAAAAAACAACTGACTGCGAACGTCCAATTAAAAGAATATCGAGTAATTACATTTCATTTTTTTATCTGTTCCATTTCCGGCACCAGAAATCAAGGCGGACATAATAAAAGCAAACGGTTCATATTAAAATAATTTAATTAAAATGCTTTCGAATCATTCATTATACATTTTTCTTAATCGCCTCTGTAATCCGGTATTTGTAATTGGAAACTCCGAATGTTGGTTTCTTTTTTATTTTCATAATATTGCCTCTTAAGCTGCTTACTCATTTGTAAGGTTCGCTTACAAATTTAATACTGAGATTACGTTTTAGAAGCTACTTATTTTTATTATTAGGTATTTTGTGTTATTACGTGGAAAAGACTAGTAAAACATTTTTTATGTTTCGACGGTTCTGGTATTAAAAGTATATTCTTGTTAAATTAGCATTCTTCTTGTTTCATAATGATCTTCTTGTTTCATAATGAAAATTAGGGCGAGAATGTATTTATTCCTTGAGTGTTTTTTATTTATGTAATAGGTCGGCAAACGAGCAGATGGATTACCTGATGGTAAGCAATCAGCGCCGCCCATGGACACCCGCAACGGAGGATCCGAGTTACGAGTGCGTGGCCGACCTTTTAGGAATTAGAGACATGGAGATTTAAGTATTGAGGAGGGATTAGGGGAGGAGAAGGATTGGGCCTCCGTTAACCTCATTCACACTGTGAAACATAACGCTGTGGTTGTTTTACGCCGGTTTTCTGTGAGGCCGTGGTATCACTCCGGTCTGGTGGCTCTCCCACACTTAAATTGTATTTAATTTTATGAAGCTCCTAGTATGTTTGCTAAATATTATCATTGATTACGTACGCGTTTCCTTTGTGCCACAAACGCACTATGTTAACAGATCATCGTACAAACAGACTATAAGCAAATGTCAAAAAAAAAACATTTTATTTATCAATAATCGTACGAATGTTAACACACATTAATTCTTCATATTTGAGTTTTCTGAACTCTATTGTGCAAGAATAAACTTGTCCCTCATAAATGACTTTAAGAATTGACATTTTTTAATAAAATATAATTACTTTTCTGATCTTTTATGTTACTTGTAACTTCTATTATATTATACCTAAATGTAATGCATGTAAATGCCAACGTTTGTGAATTTTTAGTCTGGAATAGTATATAGGCTTCTTTCCACTCGGATAGAACCACTGACAGACGCTAGTAAAGTAATAAATTAAAAGAAAAAATATTCTTATATCATTGTCTAATTTTTATTTAAGTTAACAACTGAATTATATTATAATTACAACAAAATCACAACATTAAAAGGATTTGCGTAAGATAAAACAAATAATAAAATCCACGAGCCCACTTTTGATGTTGAAAGCGAAATTTAATTACTTAATTCCGTTTGTCTTTGTTTCAGGTAGGAGGTATGCGGGCTCCGAAGGTACCCGCTACCTTGCTACTGTTGCTATTTGCAATAGAAGCACTTGATGCTAACAGAAGAAAAACAAAAGAAAAATTATTACCAGCGACGATAAACATATGTGACATCAGCGATCGAGACTCGAAAGTACATTGTTATTGTGAGTTCAGTCAAGAGATCAACGAAGCTGTAAAGACAGAATGCTGGGTCTTCAATGGAGGCATAGAGAGAACGGACCCACTATGGGCAAGCTTCACTTCACAGTCCAATATAGAAACCCTTGCCTTCAATGTAAGAGCAGATGGAGGTCTAGACTTTGTACCATCGAAAGTCCTAAGATACTTGAGAAAGGTTAAACACTTCAGTATCAAATACAGCTCAATTCACAAGATAGAGAGCTACACATTCGTCAACGTAACATCAGTACAAGAAATGACGTTAACTAAGAATCAAATAGTATATCTTGGCAAACATTCGTTTTATAACTTGCCAAATTTAACGATACTTACTTTAGACGAGAACAGAATAGTTGAACTAGAAACTGAAGTGTTCTACGAGCTACCGGCACTTCAGAAATTATATCTTACTAGTAATAACATTACCGTCATTCACGACGGCGCGTTCAAACATCTAGTTAACTTAATTGACTTAGAACTCGATAGAAATAATATAAGCGATCTCAAAAAGGAGTGCTTTTATGGACTTGCAAATCTAAAGCGATTAGATTTAAGAAGAAACAAATTATCCAAACTAAATTCATTTACATTTACCGAATTGTGGAATCTTCAGACATTGTTGCTAGATTATAATGAAATTTATATTTTGGCCCAGCGGACGTTTGATGGATTATCACAATTAAGGAAGTTGAGTTTAAGTCATAACAAACTTGTAACTTTGGCCAGCAGCCTATTTGAAGGGGTCAGGGGACTGGCCGCTTTAGACCTAAGACATAACAAATTAAAGAGGTTCACATTCGAGAACCTTCACCCAATCTACGACAACATGAAGAATCAAAACAGCTATATATACTTGGAAGGTACGTAAACTACACTTCATTTAATTGGTTTTTAGTTGAACGGGTCTAATTAATTCGTATCGATACAAATATTATTTTGTTATTGGATTTGATATTACCAACAATTGTATAAAAATCAATTAGTTTCAACAGACGGCACTCTCAAACATCGTCATTACTCCAATTAGGGAATTAATTAACGCGTCAATTGTTACAGGCAACGAATTCCCGTGCGACTGTCATCTCGCATGGATGCATAAGCTTCGTCACGAGGCCAAAAGCGTCAAAGTACGAACATCTCTTGAAAATTTCATTTGCAAATTCAACGTGGAGCCTTCATTAAATTCACACTTTACTTATTTCGAAAGGAGCGTTATCGGATCAAACAATTTGTACGATAGCGATGACAAAAGTCAAACAAGAGATTATTCGGATAATCCGGATGATTTTTTTCAAGACGAAACAGACGACGCTTACGTTGATGAACCGAAAGCTGTTAAGGGTGAAAATGAGAGGACATTACTCCAGATCCCAGTGGAAACGTTGCCATGCCCGCAGGACGTTAAAAGTGTGACCGACAGAACGTACACCTACCCGTCACAAAATGAGGCGAAAGATTACAGGAACTTAATCCAATCTTCTAAATCGACATCGATCGGCTCAAACGTTCCCGTCTTTCTGTCAGCGTTTATGGTATTAATATGGACCACGCAACTGTAAATACTAAATGAATCGAGACGTATACATTATGTTTATTTTGTTCTTCTTAAAAGGAATATTAAAATTCTTGTTTACTAAGCCCCATTATTTTTCATGAAACATTCATAATGTATGAGTACTAAGAATGTAAATAAAACTCAACCAGAAACTAAAATGAGCATCCTTATGTAAATACATTCGCTTCTTGAATCCCAAAGACCTTATGAAAATGTAAATATTAATATAATTCTATGTAAAAAATGTGATATAAACTATAAGTATAATTACGATAGACAATTTGTCTTGGAAAATGAAATTTTATCGTAGGATAATTTTCTAAAAGAAACTTGGATTTTTCTTATCTTGAAACTTGATTTATATTGTTGCAGATCTATTGAGAAACTTAATGTAAATATTTGAGATATTCATCATAAAATAAATCAGTTGTATATAATACAAGTTATATAAGTACATATTAAAAGGAATGTGAATTTGGATGTATTATGTAAAAAATATAATGATAAGATGTCTTTTGCCAATGTCACTATGTCACTATAAGGATTTTCACTAGACGATAATGGACGAGACAAGAGCTAGATGTAGGTGTTTGGAACTTGGAGCCTGATTGTAATAAAGAATTGTGTTTCTGTTCTTCCCAACGTTTCACATAAAACAAAGAAACCTACTAATGCTGACACGTGTTCCTTTTTTTATAAAGTTGTAACTAGTATAGGACATTTTTAAATTGTAGCCTAAGTTTGTCTTAAAAAAGATCAGCAATCAATGTGTCGTGGTCATAGTCGATTGATGAATACATTTTGGAAGGTCCTTAAGGACGCAGTACACCTGGTGTTTAAGGAGCTAATCAGTAACACTACATACAATATGTCTGCTAAATACCTGCTTAATTTTTCTGTATTCAAAAAATTAATAAAAATATATATTTTTTTAGCTGAAACTTATCTAGTGCAAGCTTTTATACACTGCGGAAAATATTTATTCATCACCAAGAAATAATGTTTACATAATTTTTTCAACAATTTATTACAGACATTAGACATTGTGGTGACTGAATGTGAAGGAATAATAAAAATGTAAATTACCATCACACTTCAATAGTTCAATTCTTTGAATGAGAACAACGCACGCATAAACAGTAATATACTTGAGAAATTTTCCTTAAACTTCACAGTCTAAAACATGAACTGGAAAATCTAAGAGTTGAAAATGTCTAGAGACGTTTTGGATAGCTTTTATGCGATTAGTAACTAGGTTCAAAATCGTTCCCAAAAATAAAGTTAAAATAAATAAAAAGTACCTCAATGGCACAAAAGCTGTACATACCCAAGTACATTTGGAGGGTAAATTGAATCAGTAATAATAGGGTCTCGTCCATTATCAAATGTACGTTTATTTCCTCAATTTAAAACTATTTTGTTTTGTAGCTCAAGTATTTTGTGGGTAAACATTCCAGCACTGACCGAAAATATAGCATTTAATTGAATGAACCTACAACTCTGAGGTTGTGTTAATATTAGATATTCTGTTTTTGCACAATTTTAAATGCTAATGTTTCAATCAGATTGGTTATGGGTAACTTAAACATGTAATGAGCTAATTTTACCACAAAAGTTTGTTCGTTTTGATATTTCCTTTGGACTACTCAAATCATAAGGTACACCTTGGTAAATAAGCTGGTTTGAGTTGCATTTTCTATATTCTGACACTTTATTGTATGTCTAGGCCAATTTGTAATTAAAAAACTTTTCATAAAGCATCAGTCTATCAAGTTAAATGTGACTTTAAAACAATACACAATAGAGTTAAAAATTAATAGAATATTTTATAGTAGTCTAAAGTTTTGTTAGCAAGGTTTGATATAAAATCGTTAAATACCATTCATCGAGACGGTAACAGTTCTTTGGACGAACGCCAATGGGATACAGATAGTATCGAGTAAGTGAAAAATAACTGCTTTTAAGAATTTTCTCGATACACTTTGTTAAATAATGTTTTATTATTCTTTGTAGTTGAAAGTGGGGTAAGCTTACAGATTTTCAAAATCGATTTTTGTTAACTGAATAAACACTCTGATATTTAGAAATTGTATTTCTAACGTCAAAAGGAATTTAAAAACAGAAATAGCACATTAATGAAGGACTAATGACAACCAAAATATGAGATTTTTGGAAATATAAGCTTTTAACCAAACTGTTTGTTATTGATATAAACTTAAGGATCAGTTTACTTTCACAGAAAGATGATATGATAAATTTGTTTGAATTTTGTGGTAAAATTTATTAAAAACAATATTTTCTAGTGAATTAAACATTTCATACAAATGTAAATCTAAATAAACTATCACATTTTCGTGTATTTTGTATGTTCACATAAATATTATAAGTTAGACTACTCAATGTAAATAGGTAATTCTTTGTAAAGTAATTTATTAATTAATCATTTATAATTTCATTAAAGGTTGATGTTGGAAATGTCTCTGTTTATTTCTTTTCAAGATTTTTTATCAAGCACTGTAACTTTGAATTCAGGAAGGAAATAATTATAATATATGATACCTACATGTTTAGAAAACTAATGTTTAAGAAGCGAAGACTCCATCATTTGCGCCACCACAGCAAGCATGGTGGCGCAAATCTAAGCAGCACCAGCTAAGCATGGTGTTGCAAATCTGGACTTAATGTGCATAATTGGCTATTTCCTGACGAACTTTAAGCAATTGTAATAAAACATACAAAACGACTCTGAAACCGCCTTCCACTTTGAACAGTAATTAAAATATGACTAAATACAGTACAAAGTTACGAAATATTTAAGTGACGTTCATTCAACATACAAACACACTAAGATATCCTTACAGTCAAACATGTTAGGAGTAAATCACTCGACCGTATACGCTTACTAGTTTAAGCTTGAGCGCTACACATTAGCTTCTAGTTAGTCAAGTTTTGAGTTGGCCTGCTTTCAGCTACAGTTTGCAGTAGCTCCTGTTAGTGAGCTCACAAATCGCATCACTACGTGCTCTCCGCAAACTAATCCTCTGTAGATGGTAAGATAAGGAGCTGGTGTGTATTTTTCTACCTATATACTAATATTATAAAGAGGTAAAATTTGTAAGTTTGTATGTATGGGGGAAATCTTTGGAACCGCTGGTCGGATTGCCAAAATTCTTTCAATGATAGGTAGCTACAATGTTCCTGAGTGATATAGGCTATAAAAGATCAGGCTGCGATCATATGGACCTGAGACAACTGCACGATGTCTGTCATGTCGTAAACTGTGCAAACCTGCTGATGAAATTAATTAAGTTCCTCGTCAATATTATACAAAAACTATTAAAAGTCGATCATTATAATAAGAATTTGTGGTCTATTGATATTAGAGTTGCGAGAAACTCTCAGTTATAACAATGTTATGTTATTATTCCCTTATGAAATTCAAACTAACTTCATATCCAAATATTACACAATATTAATTCCAAATACGTGTACATGTTATATTCGCGATTTCCCCTATCCAGTCATAAAAGGAGTATAACAACGAGATTCAGGCCAAAATATAATCAACAATCAAATTCTCATTCCATTTGACTGACATCTCATGTCTGCTTGTGATATGTATCTGGAATCACCCGACAGTTTTCACTGCGTTTCGTCCATCTAACACAGAGTGCAGTGCAGAATGTGGGATGTACACAATTTTGTTGGCAGACAGAATAATTTACCGAGTAGCTTTGAAATAGAGGCTTGTGAAATCCGAGATGGTGTAGAGAAAGGTCATATGTTATATAATAACTAAAAACTGAAAAATAATACGAATACCGTACAAAATATTTAAAGACACAAAGATAAAAAATAATACCTAGTAAACTTCAACAATCTTTTTAAAAAGCTATCTCTTACTAACTTTTGTATGAATAAGCAGTGAGGGAAAACCTGGAGACAGGTAGGATTACCAATTAACGCTATTCTAAAAAATGTTGCAGTACATAGATGGTTGCCAGCTACGTACTATCACGTATACTATATATCACTTAGACAATATCATATCTATATAGAAATACATGTTATAACATTATGGCTGAAAATCCCCAAAGGATACTAAGTAGGGGAGTACTTATTGCATACTCATATTTATTATTTACCCCTTGTGTTACTAATTCTATTGTATTATATGCTAAGTTTAATCCATTGTATAAGACAAACATCGAAATAAATAACCCTGATGAATCTCATGGATCCCCAGTTCGAAACAAAATCATAACCATCACCAAAATACTTATTTTAAAAACACAACAAAGACTTCCCTTTAAAAAAATGTTAACACCCATGATTGGAAGCAACTTTAGGGAAGGCAGTAAAGTTAAAAAAATAAGTGTGCCTGTATTTATGTGAATAGATCCCCGTAATATTTTTGAACATATTTATTCTCAAGGTCAAAACTAAAAAATTGGTTCCCTAAGAAGGAAAGCAATAACTTCTTCAAAAACAAACAATGTGACAGGTTCTAAATGACTAAGCTTGGTACTAAAGTCGACTGACAAATAAATTTCTATGTGTCCATCGTTAAGTAGCTAGAGAACACATTTTTATTTGAGAGTTAAAAGTTCTGTAGAAACTTCTAGTCTCTACAACCACTAATGCAGCAAAAAGCAGTAAGTACTTGACGTTAGTGAAAAATTTATTTCAATAATAAGATTTCAATTTGATTGTTGATTTGTGCCAAGAAACTGTTCAGAGTTCTCAGCTTCGGAATCGGAATTCGAAAAATAAGACTGCTTGAACGGAAGTACTCGTATATAAGAAGAAAGAGAAAGTGTATTCTGTTAGATATTTCTCGTTACAAGTTTTGTTTATTTTTATTACAAAGGATCTAAATTCAATTTATGTGTGTTCTTCAATATATGTAATTCAATATATTTTTTATTTGTGTTTATATTGTTTTTTTTACTTATTTATTTTTGCAGGAAAATATTTTGGAGGAGCATTTTGTAACTTCAAGTGGTTAATTTATATAATGCAAACTTAAGGCACTTTATCAAATTGTTTTTTTATGACGACTTTTTTCCGAACGCTTTTTCCTTGGTAACTATTATGTGAGTCTATTCATAATGAACGTACCATCATCATCATCATCATCACAATCATCAGCCCATTGCTAAGCAAATCCTTTTTTAAGGAATAGTACTTAGCCGAGGTTTCGGATCCCTTCTTTTTTTTTTTTTGGTGTCGGGTTGGAAAATCCGCCACCACCACCCACCACCCTCGGGGAAGGACGAAGGGTACTGTCAGACTCATACTGACTAAAAACCAACCCGGTGTTCCTCCACTTACCCATGTGTCCTATGCGACACAGGTACTTCCCGAAACACCCGTGTTCAGTAAGCACCTGAGGTTTCGGATCCCTAGATAGTAAATGATCAGCGCCGCCTATGGACTACTAGAGGAGTAACAGGCGCTGCGCATTTCCAGCCTTTTATGGAGAAAGGCATTTTGTTGTATGTAGGTATAAAAGTCGAATTATTTCGGAAATACCTCCGTCTCCGAAAGATCATTCCAAAATTATGATGTGGGAGGCAGAATGTCGATATAATAGCATATCACTATTATAAAGATTTCTTCAAGTCTTTATACATAAATATATCTACTACCAATGACTACTATAAAACCAAAAATATACAATATTCATCAAACATTTACACTATCACAAAAACATTAGTTGTATACATGTACCAGGCTGGAGTCGTTTATAATACAATAAATATTTAATTTTATGGGAGCGCTGAAAATCCAAGTGAATCACCTATTTATCAACCCACATTGTGAAATTTAAATGAGGGGATCGGATTAACATGATCTGTAACTGTCATTATTTATGTACAAGAACAGCAGATGATGCCAAAAACCTTTCGGCTCAAGACTTTTACAAATTTATATAAAACTCGACATTTCTTAGCAGTATACTTTTGTAGCTCTATTTGGAACAGCCGATTAGAAAATGACAAATAATTTAGTTTTAAAGGATTAGGTGACTATTTTCTTATGTAATCCAAAAAATATTTTATTTGAACAAGAATGTTTTCAAAACCAAAATTGAGAAAGACGACAGACATCTATTTTTTATTTATTTTATTGGCTTATCAACAATTGGTGTTAACAATTACAGGAAAATCTTGAGTATAACTTAATCTAGTGTAACAATTTGACATTGCTCCACAATATGGTTAAATGTTAACTTATTGAGTCCAGCACTCTTGTTGGAACTACGAGTACAGATTTTAGGAAAGTTCGGTTAAGTATCCGATGCCAAAATCTTCAATAATTCACCGAATCCCAGAATTATGTTTACCGTTTGTCAAAGATATCGAGTTTTACAAAAGACAATAAAGACAAATATTTACCCCACCTACACACACACAATATGGTTAATAATAGATTCAGTAGTCGTGCCCTTGAACTTAGCCAAAACAACTACAAATATAACGAAAGAATAAGGATTATAAAAATAACAGAAATATTTCATTTATTAATCGAATATAATGCCATTAATTCAGTTATACTTGTTTAGTAAACAGAAAGAGATAGGACACGCCAGTTGGAAAAGCACAAAGTTCAGGTAAACTAAATAAGCAAAAAACAGCTTAAACTTCATTGAATATCTTTTGATCAGCAGTCAAACTTGTATAGCAGACTAATGAGGCGATGAAATCTGTTCACGTAAAACATAAAAGGGTCTAAGTAAGCCAGTACCGAACCCGTTTTCAAAGCCCCCCGAAATTCCATGTGAGGACATGTTGAAAAGTTTTTACTAGCCCCAAAGGGCAAAACTTCAACACAGTTTTAATTAGTTGGGAGTCATTCTAACATAAAATGGAGGTGAATGCTCATCACTGTTGCGTGTACTTTATCTTCATAGACTCGTGTTGGGAATACCTTTTCGAAAGTTTAGTTGGAATATTTTGTGACTCAGAAGAGCTAAGTACGTATTACTAATCCGCAAATTGATAGCATAGTTTTAACAGATGGGTAGGTAACAAACGCCTGTTCAGGCTGGAGTGTTGTATTCATCATTAATGCTGGCGCTGCTGCGGTTTTACTAACAGGCGGGGAGGTTATTTACTGGATACTATTTTGAGCTTTTGGACTAAAATGCCAATTTTTTCATCCCATACTCTACATGTTGCCAAAACTCGTTTATAATTCGACTGTATAATCCATGAAATCATATACCAAAATTTAACTCTTTAGGGTCAAAAAATATAAACAATATTTATTATAGTTCGCTTAAAAAGTGTGGACAAAATATATCTAAATATTTATAGTTCTCTCAAAAACATACGTTGAGTATGCAGTAAACAGATTAGTTGCTTAAAAATAAAAATGACAAAATTTTGTCAGACTGGCAAATTAACACAAACGCTCCTAATAATATTCAAAAATTCACACAAATTTTGTATGATCTGCATGTCGCGCCTTGAATTCGTAATGAAGCTTACATGCGCAGACAAATTGACATCTACCTACATAATTATGTTGCTACATTATTTATGTTACGATCACATCCCTTTCTAGTGCTCTCGGCTTGAGTATTGCGGAATTACGCCACAAAATTGCAGAACACGTTAGGTAAATAAGGAAGGGAGGTGTAGGGTCGCCAAATGTTGGTGTTAGTTGGGTTTCTGTAGGTGAATGCTTGGAATGTAGTTGGAACGTTGTTAGCACATGTTTGTCACATAATTTGATGTATGGCGCGCCCATTTGTACTGATAAAGGTAATCTGAAATGAGGATACATTGTTTGGTTGTGTAGTGACCTAATGAGGGGCTTAGTGGTAGAGAAATCAGTAAATTAAGTCATAACAAGTCCTTGTTTAATATTTTTATGAACTCAGGTGATGTTAGTTAAAACCACCTTCAAACTATACAAGAAAAGATTATTAAACTTTAATGCACTTCATATTCGTTCCAAAACAACAGTAATATTGTGTGACTACTTTTAATAATTAACAATAATGACGATTGTTCCAAAACTCATCCCAAATGCAAAAGACTAGTATACCCTGTTGGACAAAGCCAGTCTACAAACACAGAATTCATTTAAAATTAATATCCCCAAGTCAAAGTGATTAGGCGGCAAATACTAGCCAGTAATTAATTATGATCCTTCGTGGATGAGGTCATTTGCTTTATCAAAGACAAGCGCAGGCCACTTGCATAACTTCTGACTAGAACATTTGAAATTATATAACGTCTGCACACTAACTCCCCACATGTGTTTGTAGTTTCAGATTTAATCTCTCACTGAGTTAACTTAGTTTATTACGATATTTTGAGCAATTATACTTGATGAAGTACTGTAGTACTTGGCTTCATCACTTAAGCACTTTAGTCGTTAATCTTAGTGGAGCATGTGTAGCAAATTGTATGAGTTACAACTGAGTGGAGAGACAAAGTAGCACGCGTATAGCCCGAGCTACCTATTTGGCTCCTTCCAGTGTATGGTTCACTGTGTACCGAACTACTCCTAAGGTCAAACTTTCAAAGAAAGGAAGGAACTGCTCACGCTTCGACGGGCACACTAAGCTTACAGCAAGTACGTCTTTTCTTTTTAGCAAACTTCGTTCACCCATGATATCAAGAAAGACGTTAATATCCTGCAGAGAGATCTTACATTTCTGTACTACAATTTTAACCCTACCATGTTATGTAAAAGTTCCATTATTACGTTCGGTAAATAGAATCATGAATTTCAATTCTATATTGTTTTGATGACGTTATCTTAGGCGAAGATTAAAATCGTGATACCAAATCTTCCGTAAGCCAAATATCACGTAATTTAAGCCCTTATTCCTAACACAATATATCTCGAAAACCCTTCTCAGCTCCATATTACTCTAATATTATTTACAAATTCTATAGCTTTACATTTAATACTAAAAACAAGAGCTAAATTGTGTGTAAACTTTACGGTCTGTCGCAGTACACGTGCGACGTAATATATTGCGTAAACATAGCCTCTTATGTTTCATAAAATTGTAAGAAACCCGTGACGTTATACATCATTTTATTAAACGACACACGAAGCTTGATGCTTCCCAATTTGGATATTTTTGGCCGCTTCTTTGTGCAAATAATATTCTCGTTTCGTTGATTCCTGATTGACCCAATTCTAGAAAGTGAGCGGCATAATCCGGCGTTTTGGAATGAATAGGAAAGCAATCGCGATTCAGGAATCAGTAATAGCCTGGATAAGGAAATGAGAAAAATTGTATTTCCTAAATGAAAGTTTAAGCAAATCAATATGTTTATTTAAAACACGAAGATAAAATCTTTCTTGTGAGATTAAAGGTTGTTTCTCTCGTGACAAAATTTTTGTAAACTAATAATCTTACGAGATTTTTACTAAAACTTTAGCGTCCAATTTTCTTAACGAGTAGACACTGAAGTATTTTTTTTATCTTCGTGGATACGAAAGAATTCTGGAAAACACGTGATTTCGTTAAAATAATGTTATCTGATTTTATTTGTAAACAACTATAACAATTATTGTACTCCTTGCACGAATAATATTGTTTTTAATTTAAAGTTCAAAATAAAAAAAATACGTTTGCTTAAACCTTATTTGATTAAACTTAGAAGAAGTCAAATCTAAAATATAATTCCAAACCATAATTCTTGCAACGCGATTTGATTCTAAACAATTTTTAAAGCCGGGTTTTTTCAACTGAAAACTGTGAATCCGGGAAGTGCAGTCAGTCATTCTGAGCGACGTTGCCACACGCATGCCTCGGCGTACTCGTCCATTCCCTCTTCTAAATCTATTGCTCCCTTCACCAATGTAGCTTCCAGGATTGTTTGACTTTCGTTAACGCAGTCTTGATTAGCGGTTTTGGTCGGATGCTACAAATTTTGATCGCAGAGGAAAATGTCTAAGCATTTCTAAGCCAACTCGCCCCCATTTGTTAGCTTTGATACTAATCTGTTATTAATGAGAATCTTAGGCTCAAAGTTTTCATGTCCTTTATATAAAATGTACTTGAAATGTTTTCGCGTTCCTCTAATTACTTAAGAGACGTGAACCATGACTAAGTAAACTCATTCCGGCTGTCTAATATTCTCACAAAATCATGTCAAAAGATTATTGAAAAAGTTTTGATTGATGTCTCGTCGTGTGTAAGGACAGGATGCTTACTATGAATTGCTGTTATTAATATTGATACCATTAATAAAATGTCTAGATTTGATTCAACAGTGACAGTCGCAAAGATTAATTAGTTTATTTATTTATACTTTTTTGATCTTAACTCCTTTGTTTCTATAGAATTAGCAAGCAATATTAGAATGTTTATAACAATAAACTTTGATGATAAGAATAGAATGTTTAATTTTGTTTCTAAGTTGAATTTTGGATAGAAGTTGTTGGTCGTTTAAGAATTCAATTCAAACCTCAGTTGACTTAACTTTTTATTCCCAGACGCTACATTGTCACTAACGCTAGCAAACACGAATAAGCTTTTTACTTTATAAGACTGTATATTATCATCTGCCTACAAATGCCCACAGCTGAGCCAAGGCTTTTTCTCACTTGTCGAAGGTTTGATCATTGGCGATACAAAGTTGTGATTTGGAATTATACTTTTCCCATACGTAGTTTTCTTGGCCCTATTTCAGGAGTCTCTGAATAATCTCACATTGGTTATTTATATTCTTGTGCATGTCATGGAGTGGCTACTTTAGGCCATAGTAAAACATATTATATGATGGTAAGCAATTGGCCCTGCGCATAGACACCCGCAACACCCGAGAAGTTCTAAGTGCTTTGCTTTTTGATAGGAAATTTTGGTGATTTGGGGATGGAGAGGGAATGGATTTGGAGAAGAATCGGGCCTCCAGTTACCTCGGTCACGCGACAAAACTTTACACTGTGGTTGTTTCACACCGGTTTTCAGTGAGGCCGTTATATCAATCTGGTTAAGCCGGCCCACACGGTCAGAAGAATGGCTTTCCCACAATTCATAAATTTAAGTCTAAGACTTCATTTACAGCGCGTTGTATTTTTACAAAACATCAGCAGGCTGCGCAATATCTCGTCCGAATACCAACAGAATGCGCAATCTACGACTTGACGCATGATTCACACCGCGACGCGACCTATGACTTCACCACCTTAATATAAGTTTGCGATAAACCTACGCCTTTATCGACTCACACTAGGATTTTCTCCTGTGTCGTGGGTGCGTTAACAAACATGCATCTTCAAATACACACCACACTCAGAACAGCAATTTTTAAATCACACAAAGAGTTGTTCCGTGCTGAAATCCAATCTGCGACATGTTGCGCAGCAGCCAGGCGCCCAGCCACCGCATCAACCGTGCAATACACAAAGCTAATAGATATTACGTTCTATATTCAAATAAATCTGGAATATAGCGGCTATATAAACATTGTGCAACAGATAGATTTTGATCGATTCACTCGATTGCCGACATTGGGAGTGTTGCCTACTGAGGATAGTACGACACGCGCTTCGCATCCTTCTTTGCAGATATCACTGTTTTGAAAAAGAGGAGACGGCTTCCCAGTTCCTATCAGTCCGCACCATGGCCATAACTAAGACTAGATGCGAGAAGTCGCCGCCGCTGATCACTTCGTCCTCTGGGCGGTATTTACACACACGTACACGGTTTTGGACTAAAATCCTTTTAGCAGTTAACCAGTTCGTAATACTATTTGTAAAAGGACGGTATGACTATACTTAAACTTTTTTAATAAGTTTCGTTTTGAATCCGCATTAAAATCAAGTAGAGGGACAAGTATTTTTAGTCGTAGCTCCACTCTTTATGTCTTATAGATTAAATTCAAAATGTCCACCAAAAGTTTTCTTACACTTTATTTAATTTTTTGGTAATTTGTTGTTCAATTCCAAAGTTTTGATTTTATTGTTAAACGGGATTATTTTTAATTTGCTGAAAAAAAATAGTTTAAAATACCTTGAATTATTGGTTGGTAAGAATAATTTTTTCCAAATATGAAATGCTAAATAAATAAAATATTTTTTCCTTTAGGTAGTAACCAACTTACATAATAACAAATTCACCCTTTAGAACAAGTCGAGTGAAACGTTTTCTCTTATGTTTGACCTAGAAAAGGGTTAGTGAAGTGTCTCACGCATAATACTTGAAAAGTAGGATCATTTCAGATCAACTTCACTAAAAACATTTTTATGTTTACAAAAAAGTATGGTACTAGCGTGTCCGCTTCTCAAGAATGAGGATGCGGCTTCGAAACCTGGAAGGTACCAATGCGACTTTTTCAAAGTTCTAATGTATTTTCTGATTATTCAGATACCATTGACAGGAGGACAAGCGATGAATGGGGCAAACATCGAGGGGAAACCTGGGCTTATAATTTGTAATTGTAAGTTTGTAATCGCCATTCCGCCATGAGCAAGCGAGGTGATTAAAACCTTCTTGTGAGCCTTTGCGTCTTATAGGCTGATGATGAGATGTGAAGCCACTAATCACCTTTATCTTAACTATTTGGTGATTACGAACAAAAAAGAAACAATCGTTGCAGTTATAATAGATCCTCAATATAAGGCAAGGAGGAGGAGAATCTTGGTTAGTAACTATGTCTTTTATTTAATACTACTTCTTACCAGTAGCCACGTTCATGTTTTTTGAATGAAAAGTAAGGACTATAGTGAACAGATAGAATTAGTAACTAAAATGTTTTTCAATAATAATATACATGCAGTAATTTTTAAAGGAAATAGTGACAAACATACATCTAGTAGATGTTCTGTTCTTTGATCTATGTATACATATATAACTTATACTTTATTAGAAAAAGCACAAATTAGAAATTAAACAAACCTACGCTTTATTTCTCTAACATTTTGTAACAAGTTAAGTTAGAAGGTATATTTATACTTCTACATCTAACCGGCAGATGTGTATAATATTATGTTTAAACAAAATATTTTTTTTAATAGATAAAAGAGATGTCAAAATATGAAACGGAAAAGTATACATACCAAGGAGTTTTTATTTTTTATTATATTCACATTCAAATAAACAGAGAAGCAGGTTTATTTTATTTATTATCGTTATTTATGTTAGCTCACAAAACCAAATATCATTTCGCTGTGTTGTTTGTGGTTGTGACATTTGAATTAAGGGTTTTTGTTTTACACATTTTGAACATAAACTATATACGGCCACGTGTTACTGTTGTGTGCCAGATAAAATCTATTTAGATGCATTATGTTATCAACAGTTTATTGAAATATAATTTATTAATTAATTGTTTTATTGCGTTAAGCAAAGGTAAAGCCGCATGCAATGCTATTTTATATACCACAAGTTTTAGGTAGTAGTTTAGGAAAAGACACGGGATGAATTTTAGTCAGTTGAGCAAAAGTGTGACACTCATCACACACACATATCCTATAAACAACCTATTTAATTGTAAAAGAGAGTTTTTTTACTTTTGCTTTTTTTATAAACAAACAAATTTGCTTTACAAAATAACAAAGTTATTATTGAAAAGCCCTATACAAGTACAAATTCGCATGTGTAAAAGTAAAAAGTACAAATTTTAACCTTATTACTGAAACATAATGTTAAGGATTCAAATACCTACTTTTTTGAGCTAGGCCTCTTTTTTATTTAGCATAAATTATGTAAATAGCATTATTTTGTTTACCCGAACTAAAACCAACATCGTTCACTCCAATAATTTTCGTAATTCGAACCAACCGAAAGTAATATTAGTTCGTCACAATATCCATACATCGTAAAGAGTTGGAAACAGGTGTCTTTAATATAGAAATATAAATCAACCATTTTAAAATGACCTCCCTCAGTAATCTTTGTACGGCGATTTAGGGTAATTTAAGGGTTTAGTTGTGTATGATGAGGGTTCCAATTATGTTGGATAGTGTAGAATTTACTATAAGGGACGGAAATTAAGGGGTTTCGAAGGTTGAAGAGTAGGATTAGCTGTACGGAGATTATTGGAATTGTTCGACTTTACAGCCGAAATCCGAGCTCTTTAGTTTTCGGAACATTGTTGTTAATTTAGATTTGTGCCTTTGTTTTATGTAAATTTAACGTTGATTAAGTATTGGTAGCGTATGTTAGGGATACGTTGTACTTAAGTTAATTGACTCGATATGTATAAGCCGAAAACCCTTAGTATAGTTAAATTGATTGATTTATCCTATTATCCTTGATTTAATTAATATTTCGGTATTCAATATTTTGGACTTACATCATTGTTTGCTGCGTTATTCAAAGTTAGCGTTAGATTCGTAAGAGGAGATAGTGATTAAATATATTTTTAAATTTCAATTGTAAAACAAGAGTGAGCCTACACAAGATTGTCTACAGTATACCCCTGTTCTATTGACACAAGTTAACAATTGATAAAACTTGAAAATTTTTTTTCTTTGAACTATTTGTCAATAAATTTAAAAGTTTGTGCTACAAGAAAACAATGTAATCTCGAACCACTTAAGCTAGCCATTTAGTTTTATTATATAGTAACTATTGCAAGACATGATTTATTTATTGGAAATAACGACTTATTCACATTAGTCAGTCAGCTGTACTACATGTGTCATTGCGATACGCAAGTGACTTAAAAAGCGGAAATCTATATTAACATAATGCGAAATTAATTCTGTCTGTCTATCTTTCTTTTCATCACGCCTAAACTACTGAACCGATTTCTGTGAAATTTGGTACAGACATACTTTGGAACTTGAGTAAGGATATAGGATAGTTTTTAAACCAAAAACCTGCAGGAAGTCACTATTAGGCAAAAGTTATATTTATGCTTATATTTATTCCCGCTTACCATAATTTTTCGAGTTTACGATTTTTCTTTTTCAATCAATCTATTGTGAATAATTTATGGATATTGTCAACAGTTTCTACGCATTTCATATTTTGCTATTAGGTAATAAAGATTTATTGCCTAGTCGACAGTTCTTTGCCCACTAATATTTCTGCCAACAACAGCCTTCTAGCCTTAATTGGTGAAGCCAAATTGGGCTCAAACGGAAGCAATTAATAGTAACCGCTATTAGAGATCACAGCTTTATACCTAGGCAAAACAATACGATAAATGAAGACAGTTTTGAATTATTCTTCATTTCACTTGCTATCGTTAAGATACTTTATGATAATATATAATTCAAGTGATTGTGTAAAAACATTGTGACTTTAAGTATCAGGTAACACATACACGTGTTGGCCCGGAGGTTGAGACCTCTGCTTGTCCATACCTTATGCATTTTTTGTGAGGGGATAGTCATCAAATTCCTCCTCCCGCTTTTCCTACCCAGGGTCAGGCAGGAAGGAGTGTCAGATTCATACTGACAAAAGTGGGCCGAGGTAGCGATGCCATATAATATTTTAAGTCTAGTTGGGAATAAATAATCTCAAAGTCATCACGATCCTCACTCAATAAACAATCACTAAATAACCACAAAATCATACCGAACTAACAAACAATATAAAATTCACAGCACAACTACAAAATCTAGGTTAACGGTATTGTAAGACGAATCACATGCAATAAAATCAAGTGCCCCATTTCTCATCAAATTACCGTACCTAAAGCTAATAACATAAATAATTTCTAACACAAAGGAGACACAAACGTTCGACCCTTGCCTTTTAATGTTAAGACAGTGACGTCACGCATGTACTAATGACGGCCATCAATTAAGGCTTTACCTCGCTCAACCTTGCTTCTTGCAACCAACGAACTGTGATACCAAAAGTGTATTGTGTATTCTATCAAAATATTTTAAAATAGGTTTTATTATAGCCAAGCGTTTTGAATTTGGGCTTTTCGACTGTAATGATACCGTGGCCTCACAGAAAACCGGAGTGAAACAACACTTGTGTTGTGTGTCGCCACATATTAAGTGAGGCTACAGGAGGTTTGATCCTCCACACATCTTAATGTACAAGCAAGTACTAGTATATAAAAGCCAGCAATGTACTTGAAAGTATAGTTACGAGTTTTCATTGCTGACTATTAGGTGATCATACCGTCAAATACAGTTTTCACTAATGTTGTATGGCTTTTACTTCTATAAAAGTCCTATTCATGACACTAAACTTACATTTTCAAAAAAATGGATTCTTACTAGGAATTAAGCAGCTTTTGAAAAGTTTAGGTTTTGTTTGTACAATTACCCTTTTTAAATATATGATTTGTTTTTTTTTTTGTGTTCGATCAATTTTTTATGGCAACATAAAAGAGACTCAAACGTTCAACTATTTCCTTTTGATGTCAAGGCGCTAACGCCACACATGTACTAATGATGGCTATCAATTGAAGCAGTGCCTGGTTTCTTTCGTCGTCGTCATCGTCGAGTTTCGTGGTACAATGACAACACTTTATACAAGTCAAGTGAGAGGGGTTTGTATTTTTTTTATGATGAAAAACATTTTCAAAATGCTATGAAGTTTTAGTATCTAAACTGTCGGATCTATTTCGCAATTGTAGATGATGATATCCAATCTACATGATTACCAAGTTTTCCAAATATTTTTTTTGGATTTTCATTGGAATGGACATTTATTTTTTTCCGTTATTGTCATCCTAATTTTTTTATACATATTGTCATCCTTATCCTTAAAACAAATTCAACGCAAATTCAACCTTAAAACTTCGAACAACAAGTTACTTTCCTTTGTACAAAAACATCGTTGTTTCTTCGCACAAGTACTTCATCTAGGACGAGAGGTCAAACGTCTACCTGAGACCCCCTGCATTCACTCCGGTCTCTACAGTGACTTAAGCCTCTCCTCGCGAAGTGCCATTTGGCTTGCAGTAATCCTTTTTTGTTTGGCCATGCTTTAATGCCCGTACCGAAACACTACTAAGCCATATAGTATAAAGGAAGGGACGTATCTTGTGGCGAGAGGGTTTTCAAGGAAATGTTAGTTTTTATGCTACAAGGAAGTGCTTGGTAGTCGAATATTGTTTGTACCCTAATTAACATTACCCTATTCTTTGCGTTTCTTATTTTTAGCGAATAGTATATAGGTAATGATAATATTTTTATAGTAGCTCTGCAGCCAGTTGGCCAAGCAGCGCGCCCACAGAGCCTTTTGTGATTAAAAAAATCAAGTTACTGGTATAAAGTACGTTTGGACATCCATACCAATCTACATCTAGGAAATTTTACTCCAATGACAATTTCATCAAAGACGAGCTCTTTTGATTACTGAATCTAACTGTTATCCTTTGAAATATTTCCTGGGATTCATTTACATGGAAGCTGGTACCATTAGTGGAAACTATAATATGTATGTATGTGTTTAGATCTGCGCAGCAACTTTCCCGCTAGGGACTACATAAAAGATAATATGTAGCTATATTATTTACATAAGATATGTTCGGTTGTTCCGTTGGTGGAGAATTTTGACTGTTCAGTGCACCAAATTTTAGTTTCAATTGCTTTGATTTGCTGAATTTGAAATTCTGTCCAGATTCTGAGTAGTATAATTTTATCTCTAGGTTGTAATAGACAATTTGCTTTCATTATTAGAACCTAACGTAGATTGTCTCAAAGAATACTAGTAGTTAGTTAGGAAGAGTAATAAAGCGCATTTTCGGAATGTCGAAAATTCTCGAAATCTACCTACCAAAAATGTGCGCGCCATAATGCCAATAGTGTATTGCCATACCTGTTAAAAGGTGCAAGTTATACAATATATGCACAAATCGGCCTACATCGGGATTAAAAGGCGGGCCTTTATTTATGTAAAATGAACGATAGAATGATTTCATTTTCCATAGCAAAGTCAATGGTGACATGTTATCGGTTCACAATTCCCTCGTTGTTTGTACTAGGACTACACAACGTACACACGAGTATTTCACACTCAAGTTAACTCTCGTCGTGTTTGTAAACTATTCCGACTAATGTCAATACGAAGCGTAATGGCGTTCAAACATAAAATAACTGTGTTTATTGTTACTGTATATATTTCGTGTGAGGTTTGCTTGCTCTTTCACTGGGAACTTTCCAGTTGTTTGTCAAATGGAATTGTCTAAAGACTACGGTTTATGGAACATATAAATCCAACTGCTAATAATAGGTATTGCTAAAAATGTGTCGGTAATTCAATAGAGTTGTTCCATGAGACGCGTTGCGAATGAAATGTATCTGTAGGATTTGGAAGCTTAATTAGTCAGGCATCTTCTTCTAACACTCCCCTCTCTCATCACTCTGAACCAGAGAAGTTGAAGAATTTGATGATTATCCATTCACAAAAAAGTAGCTGTAGAATAAATTATTTCTCATTTCGCTCCTTTATAGCAATCAACCGAATAATTTTATAAGCAAGTACCAAATAAAGATCGCTTCATTTGTTATAAAAGAAGTCATTGGTTATCTAATGAGCCGACCAATACCTATAAAAGATATACTTCTGAAAAATATGACTTCGTAAAAAAAAACAAACATAATTTTATTCAAATACAAAATAATACTGTCAACGGAATTTTCAGTTTGCTCCAATATATAAAGTTACGTAAACATTGGAAATCATTATAAAAACAGGACAAACGTTAAAAAAGAACAATAGACGAGAATTTTCCGGTGAAAAAGTTAAGTAGCTTACGAATATCAAATATCATTTCGTCAATATTTTTTGGGATAAGGATTTTTGTAAGTAAAAATTTTACCTTTATTTTTATTATTTGGCTCAGTGAAAAAGTGAAGATGCAACAATCAATGCGACTTGAGCACGCTTTGTAGTAATGAATCTTATACTACCTATATATTACACCACTCATTTAATATTATGATTATAAATGTGTTTTCTAATTAAGACATATCTACTTCATATCATTTTTGTAGCTAAAGTCAGTTGAAAGGTTTCAACAACTACAGCATTGTTTCGTCGTGTGTGTCGGGATACTGGAAGCCCAACCAGTTCAATTCTCCCCCCTCCCCCTCTGAAAATTTGAAAAACCCCAAATTTCTATAAGGCCATCGCACTTCTAACTCCTCTGTTGTCACGTGTGTCCGTAGGTGGTGCCAATTGTTTTGTATCAGGTAATATGAGAGATCGTTTGACGCCATATCACATAAAAAAATGTACTCGTCGACAACAAACTTTAAATTCCACAGGTAATAAATAGTAATATTGTTCTAAATGGATCGGCTGATTGTGTAGCCGATCCATTAGAGTCAGATTCAGTGGGCATGGAAATATTATTAACTAACTCTCCGTACTATTGCACCAAATAGTTGAAATCATTTATTATTATTATTTATTTATTTATCTTATATCACAAAGGTAGCCATCTTATGTGCTAAGCCCCAAATCGTTGTTATGGTTTGACTGTGGGGTCAGTGAGTATCTTTAATAACAATTAAATTTACTTGTAACTAAATACTATATATTTATTTTGTTTGTTGGTGATATTCTGCTACACTTATTTTTAACCATATAATAACAATACAATTTCTTTCTCAAATAATTACATTACGAAAAAACTGAATAAGTATTTAGAATATATATACCTATATATATATATATATCTTCAAGGACATATAATATACATACAATGATACTCGTATACAATACAACGTACTGCTATCCAATCAAATCAAAAAGGTTTCAGTACAAGATTTCCTCGCAAAAGTAAATTAAGTTGATCTCGAAGCCCCGATAAGTTTGTTTTTGTTATCTTACGTTGATACTTTTACATCACATAGTTTCTGGTTTACTTCGAACTTGCACGATGTTTATTTTTGCCTTTGTTGTGGTAAGATAAGAGTCGGTTCAAAGGCTTCATCAAGAATGCTAACGTCTTAGCGATATTCTTACTAAAACATTAACCATCGAACATTTTCTCTGATAGTTGAATAATTTTGTTCTTAGTCACCGCGCAATGTATTTTGAAGTTGCAAATTGTGAAAGATTCTCTTAGCTACTGTTGTTAAGGAAACGTAATGGTTGTTGAATTGAATTTCTTGGTTGGTAACGTTACCTATTTATTATATTATTTCGTTGAAATTTATTCCACAAAATCTTCAAAGTTTATTTATTATTATTTGAAATTCTTAGTTCCCGTCATTATTGATGATTTCTGGCAAAAACTTTACTAAAAGCAATAGATACTGAGTCAAGTATATTTTGTTTCATGAGCTTGATTCTTTGTGTTTTATAAATTCAGCTTAGCCTTTTGGAGCTATACTATTTCGTCGTTCGAAAGTACATATTTTTTATATAAAATACATTAATTATTATATTTTTCAAGTATATTACTTAATCCAATTTTTGTCAAAAAACATTGTCATAATTATTTCAAACAGGAATGTATTCTGTGGACGGCAAATACAAAGTAGAACATAATTAATGATTGTTAGGTAATTATTCAATTTTAATGAGAATTAACACTCTATTGCCTATCTGCTGACACTATCGACTATCATTAATAATGTTTTAAAACATGGACGAAATAATTGGAATCACGAAATAATCTATTCATTTCAATACGCTAATGAAACTAATGCGTTAGTACATTACATAAATTAACAAGTAATTAATATTTTTCCTAAAACTGATACATTTTGTTTGATATAATTTAAGAATTTATAATAATCAAAAATAACTATTAATGATTTTAATGTCAGGTAAAATAAAATTATGCAGAAGAATTTTATTAAAGGTGAATATTATTTTGTTAACGCTACGCTGGCTACGACCGTAGCAGCGTAGTAGTTTGGCTACGTAGGTTTAAAAAATACAAGAAATTAACGAATGTTAATTGATCATATACAATTAGAATGTTAAATTTCTTCAACTAGTCTTTTTTAAAATGAAAACGATCCAGAACTGTAGAAAACTTACCCGTGGGGCTGCAATAAATGGAAATATCGGTACATTTAAAGCAGAGACAGTATTTTATGCGAGGTGCACATGAGCTTGCATATTGTTTACATATACATTTTGTTTATAAAGCCCTCTTTACGAATTGTCTTTACTGGGAATTGCAGTCGATAAATGGAAAAATTTTGATGCTACAGCTACTAAATAGAAACTTATTTTTCATTTTTGAAAATTAAGAATATTAATTACACACTTCAGAACTAAAACTAAAAACTATATAAAATTAGAATAAGTATTCAAGCAGTTAAGGTATTAATTTGCTTGTTATTTAAATTATTAAAACATAATTAAACAATATCTTTCATTAACATAGATAACGTAATATATGTATGTAGTGAGTAGATAACATTAATCCTAAAAACAAGCGAAAAAAATACAAAACATTAAATTCTGTTTAAAAATTGAAGATATCAGGTCATAGCATCCATGTTGGTCAAGCTTCAAAGATTTCTAAAGCACCTAACATGAACACAGGGAGCAAATTGTTTTAGAGCGCCGTTTTGTTTGTGCAACACTCGAGCTATCTCGAGCTATCTACAGGCGTGCCCAGAGAGGCCACACTTGAACTCACAACGCAGATATTGCTTTATTTTCACTAGTACAAATCCCAGTGTTTTTTGTTAAACTTTTTAATATCCTGTCGTCTATGAGATTCCTTTTTAACACGCTGTAAATCGTCTTTTGTTCTGACTTTTGTTTTGAAGTACCCAGTTCAATACTCAATATTAATATACTCGATGATTTTTTGCATTCCATATAGGTGCTTTTTTGTGAGGGAAATATAATCAAATGACTTCTCCCGTCCAGGGCGGATGGGAGTGGGGTTGCGGGTTAAGCGCAATGAGTCCGGCCTCGGCTAACAGCAGGAGAAGGAACGGGGGGGTTTTTAGTCAGTAAGAGTCTGACACTCTCTCTCGCCTTATCCTGGGCGGGAAAAGACATTTGATGATGATTTTCCCTGGTCAAAAAAAAAGGGGGGGGCGGATAGGAGTGTCAGACTCTTACTGACTGAAAACTCCCCCTTTCCTTCTCCTGCTCTGGACCGAGACCGCGGTTTCCCATTGCGCCTGCCCCGCTACACCGTCTGATAGGTGGTACATTATAAATTACTAGCTATTCCCGTGCGGTTTTACCCGCTGCTCGGCTCCTTTTGGTTGTATCGTGATGTTTTATAGCCTATTGCATTCGGGAACATTGTAGCTATCAATTAGTAAAATTTTGGAAATTCGACCAGCGGAATTCGAAGCGAAATTCGAATACCCCCTACATACAAGCTTACCAACTTACAAATTTTACCTCTTTATAATCTTTATATCTTTGTCGGAGAAAATTAAGTAATCTTCCGTAGTAAATGTCAAAAAACTTAATTTTGATTGCACGATTGCGACGATGGCTGGGCAACCGGCTGACCTATGCCATAAAATTATCAATACCTAAATGTTAAATTATTTATGTATCTGAATTTGAATAACATTAAAATTTAATCAAATAATTATAAGTAAGATGACTTTATATCGTATATTCAATATATATGTACATGCATTTAATTACTGTATTGTACCTGTATAAAACAGAATATCAGTCAGCGAATTAAATAAACATTTTACTCCATTCATTACAAGACGAACTTCGTTAATTAAATTTTGTCGGTAATAAACAAGTTATTTATTACGAAAACGGAGCAATCAAAATATTCGCTACGGAGAAATAATACTTTGTTTCGACACGCTGTGATAGATAGGTAGAATAGATATTTAATTTTATTCAAATGTATTTTATCCACCGATATTTATTTAATTAAGGAATTAAATTTATTACTCACGATTGTAATTTAAATATTACTTCTAAACTAAATACGATCTTATTTTCGCATACTTTAATTTTAAACCTACATGTTACTCAATTTAAGATACCTTTTCGAAGACACTGAAGTGCTTTTACTCTTTTTAAAATTTACACTGGAAACTCTTTTTCATTTATCCTGTGACAGTATATATTTCTTTATTTAAATTCTGCACAATTGTTGCACAATGGCGCACTTAATGCGTTTATTAAAGCTGATTAAATATCACGCTTCATATTATTTTCTTTACGGCTACTTTAGAGCATTTTATTGTAAGTTTTTGAAATATAATGTACCCACAATTATGAATTAAACCTCCCGTAGCATAATAGCCAATCTCGTTCTCCTTTTTTATTGAGTTAATGGAAAACGAAGCTCTTGTTGAGGAAACTAATCTTCAACAAAAGTAGGACGGTTATTAAAAAATCTGTCCAACAAGGCAAGATTGATATGATAAAGAAATTTTCCTTTAAAAACGTTGGTGATGTTTACAAAGATTTGTTATCTTTTGATGATTAATGCGATTCTTGAGTTCGAGTGGCAAGTGAAATTGAAGGAATGAGGTTTTTATTGTTTGAAGGTTTTGGAACTTTACATAAAACGATTATGTCGAAAAATATTTTCGACCAGATAAGACAACAGTTGATATATTTTTGATGTTTTTTAACTTACGTTACATAATTTTTTTGGAATAAAGAGTATATTTATGCGGCGAAATACAGCCACGTCGTTCTCATGCATAACCTGCAACCCGCAGGTTCTAAACCTTGCAAGTAACAATGTTATATTAAATGATTTTAGACACCCTGAGGAAACCTGACCATTTAATTTTTAATTATAAGTGTGAAATCGCCAATCCACCTCGAGCAAACTTGGTGAATAATGCTCAAACCTTCTCCGTTTGAGAAGCGGCTTATGATCTGCAGTAGACACTTATAAGCTGATGATGTTATATGATGTTGTACATAATTTTATTCATTTTATCCAAACTACCTATAGTACCTATATTACAATATAATTTTTTATTTTTAAACTAGGTTCTACCAGCTGCTTCGTAAGAAATACCAATGTAAAAACTAGCCTATATCACTCCATAGGTTTATTACAGATTATTCAATATCTTTGCCAAATTTCATTCAGATCCTTTCAGTAATGTTTATATGCAAGAGTAACAAATATCAATCAAACCATTCACATAATACAAATTTTGGTGTTTATAAATATTAGTTGGATTTACAATTCTAATTAAACAATCGGCTAATTGCATCCGTCAAACAAGACCGATAATGTTCACCACATAACATGGGGTTTAATTAAATTTACTTGACCTGCGCTAATGATTAGGCTATATTGAATTGCTTATTGCGAAACTAGTCTCTGAACGGCTATTCGATAGATAACACCAATGTACTAAAAGATTTCGTTTGAATATTTTGTATAAAATACTAAAAGAACAGCAAAATATTTTGTAGCAAAGTATAGAACCAACATTCATATCGTAGTGCCCGCAGATTACACCGCTGTTGTTGGACTTGTGTCTTTCAAATATTTAGAAAAGACCTTATTTATTTAGGTATATCGTTTTAAACAATATGAATTATAATATTTTTTCTTTTTTGATTTCTACTAGAATTCTTTATAAAATAACATGTCTCGTTTTGAATAAACAGTTTTGGTTACTTAAAATATTCCATTTCATGAACTCACAATAACATAGTAATGCATTTTTATAGCACATAAAATTGCCAAAATTACCCGTTTTCCGTAATGCTCTTATTCTGTTCGCGACTAATGCCAAACAGCTAATGTCCTCTGTGCCCCATTTATAAATCAGCATACAAGCACCCTAATTCCAAAAACAAAGCTTATAATTTCCCTACCAACCATAAAATCCTTTTTTAACATAAAAGTACGGGCAATTTATTTTTAAAAAGGCAAAGAGACTGCAAGCCGTCGCGCCGTGGTTGACATTTAACTCAACGATAAATTCGCGTACCCAAGAATTAACCTAATTAAATCGGGTGACCCATTGTACCCGCAATGCACTCAACGGTTACCAATTTTTTGGATAACGGCCAAAGTCAGTTTTACTCGATCATAATAACTTTAAGAGTATCGCCAAATAAATATTTTCAATATTTACCCGCAATGTGTTTACTTAGATAAGTTATTGTTTGGACGTTAGTATTTCCGTCTTCCACTTTTATTTATCAAAAATATACTTTGCAATAATTAATATTTTCTTGCTTATTTTATGAGTGTGTTTTCGGTTTTATGGCGTGGCAGATACTATCTTTTGTAATTATATATGGATATTTTAATTAAAAAATATTTCAAAATAACCTAAAGGCTAACACATGACCCCGGTAATGTAGTTATTACTATGTGTTATTGGTGAAGCAGCTAACAAAAGCACAACCTACTAAGGTAGAATGAATTTTATTGATTAATCTTTAAACATTTCACGTATTTATAACAACAAAATAATTATCTTTATTTTCTCTGTCATTATGTAAATGAAAATGTAAGATGTAAATGGTTTATAGGTTTTTGTATCAGATAATTGCACTAGAATAATGTTTTTTAAAGTTTTTTGATCATTTTGGTTGATGTTAAGCATAAAAGGAGAACAGATTTGAAGACAAAAATAAAATAATTTATTTAAATCTAATATTAACAAAATGTAACAATTTAACCTCTTGCTTGTAACAAAAAGGTAAAAATATTTCACAGAAATTAATATATAAAATTGTAGTAAAATATCTCTCAGTACACTTACAAAATATATCATTTCAAAAGATAAAGCTCTCTTTTCTATATAATAATAGTTGAACTCATTACTGAACTCAATGGTAAAAATATTAAATAAATTAATAGTGAGAAGCATTTGCTGGTATTTTAATAATTAATACGAATAAATGCCATTACAGGAAAAAGAAATATGAAAATATGTTATAAAGATAAAATAATACAGAATAAAGTGATAATATTATTTCATGGAAGTGTGTTTTTATTCCATTTTTATTTGTCTTATAAATATTTTTTAAATTGAAATGAATATGAACTTTTTGCACGTAGCACGAAAGCTTATATTTATTTTTATAATACCAGTGCCAAGTGGTAGTACGTCATAATGTTACTAAGTGTGAATTATTTCTTGGCACCTGAACACTTTTTATAAAACGAATTTCCCACTATAATAACATTATATTTACGCGGGTATTAACGCGGAAAATTATAATTTGAATACCTTGGTAGGCTTGACGTTTCGACCCGGTTGCACAGGTCGTGGTCACAAGCAGACTGAAGACGCGATGTCACAGCTCCCTGCATTCGGGTGATGAATCTTCATCTACCCCCTTATTTTCATTTTCTACCATATTAGGCCGTCTACACACTACGCTGATTATATCCACAGATGTGTTAACTGACTTTGAAGGAAAGCGAGGTTGTGTTTTGCGAAGCACTGGATTCCACGTCGACGACAATTTAAAGCCGTCCTCCCGATTGAAATTATTTGGGCATTTCTTTATTTCAACAACTGTGTATACCGAAAGCCAACTCACACTGATCGGTACCTACATGCAAAGTCACATCACCACCCCCGACACTTACAATCCGTGATGATATCACTAAAAAACAGAGCCTATGACCTCTGTGACCCTGAACATCTGGGGCAAGAGCTAGACCATGATCAGGAGGTACTTAAAAAGAACGGATATAGTGTAGGGGATGGGCGACTATTGCGACCGCTGAAGAGAGCCAGACATCCAAACGTGAGCAGACAACCTGCCTTCATGCCTTATATCAAGGGTGTGACAGACAAGATAGGATCCGTCCTTAAAAAGTTTTCGATCCCGACGATCTACACACCTGAGGCTAAACTTCATGATAAGGTAGGCACGGCGAAGGATGTACTGCCGCTACAAAGCCCAGGTGTTTATAAGATCAACTGCAGCTGCGGTAGCTCCTACATTGGGCAAACGAAGCGGACCATTGCTGAGAGGCTCAAAGAACATATCACCGCAGTCAAAAACCGACAGAGCAACAAATCAGCGATAGCAGAACACCTGCTCCAGGCTGGTTCTAATCACTGGGTAGAATTCCACCGACCGCAAATTCTCTCCACTGATCGCCAGTACCATACAAGACTTGTGCGTGAAGCGGTTGAAATAAAGAAATGCCCAAATAATTTCAATCGGGAGGACGGCTTTAAATTGTCGTCGACGTGGAATCCAGTGCTTCGCAAAACACAACCTCGCTTTCCTTCAAAGTCGGTTAACACATCTGTGGATATAATCAGCGTAGTGTGTAGACGGCCTAATATGGTAGAAAATGAAAATAAGGGGGGAGGTGAAGATTCATCACCCGAATGCAGGGAGCTGTGACATCGCGTCTTCAGTCTGCTTGTGACCACGACCTGTGCAACCGGGTCGAAACGTCAAGCCTACCAAGGTATTCAAATTATAATTTTCCGCGTTAATACCCGCGTAAATATAATGTTCTTAAGATGAAACGCGAAAGTTTAAAAGTTAGTATTCCCACTATAATAGTTACGACAGCTATCATAACAGTAAATTGTAGAATAATAAAAAAGGGAAAATATTTCATTGTCGTTTCCTCAATTTCTTATATTTTACTCCCTCTAATGACTTTGACTTTAACCCGGCATTATGTCATAATCAGCTTGCATAAATGACATCTCTTTAAACGACATCATAAGTCTAAAAAGTAACCGATCAAGTTCATAAACCGTGCCTCCATTACCAAAGGTCATAAACCCCAATTCATACCACTCATCAAAACACTCAATATAAAACCTTATAAAAACTCAGGAAGTGTTCGATTTGACGTTTCCACTGGCTATGAAAAAAGTGGATTGGTGCTATCAATATCCATCATGTGGCAACTAAATTAAATTGCCGTTACATCCGAAGCAAAATCCCCCGGGGCCACCTCTGTCAGCCCCTGTCTCTACAACGAGCCGTTTTATTAAAACTGCAAAAACGGACAGTAGCAAACAAGGGTTAAGTACGAAATGATGGCTTTATGCGCGATGGTTCCAGTACTGTTACTCCGGATTAGGTCCTAAAGCGTCAAATATTGACTTTTACCGCCAGTTATTGGTGCCTTCAATGGGAAATAAGGTCGTAATGGACACGGATTTTAGGAGAGGCTAAATCAATTGCGGTGGGATAAAATATTTTTGTAGCTACAGATCAGTAAAAAGTTTGTTTTTGTTGTTTCCATGTTTACAAAAACAAGAAACTACATTTCGGGAAAATACACACTCCTATGTATGTAAGTCGTTCGACTGTACGTTTAGCACAGCTATTCTCTAGATACATGACAAACTAACCTGCTTCATAAATCTATGGCGTGAGCATTCACTTTTTCATGGTATGTTGTTGATCACAAAATCGGTCCCACGATGTCAGGGTAAAGGTTGTAAAAAAATACCCCATTTTCCTTAATTTCCTTTCATCACGAGGACTTCATAATAAAGATCAGTGCACGTGACACTAGTGACCTAAAAACGAATTCGATGACACGCCATTTTGTCCGGCTCGGTTCGTTGCAGATAGATTTGATAGCATTAGATTTAGTTCCACATTCACTACTGCCGCATATGGTCGGAGTTGAATTCGATTTGTTACATACAAGGGATCGACGTGATGATTTGCACTTTTGCTCTCTGATTGACCGACTTCGTGAATTACATACGCTGTATTGAATTGGTATTTTGGATTAAAATCCCTAATAATAGGTAACGTTATTTATATCGCCCTGGACTCATTAAACAAATGACAGTCATGACTTGATATAAAAATACGCACAGTAGACATTTTCGATAGACATGTTCAAAAAGAAATTCCTTCATCATCCTAAAATAAATCATAATGTGATTAGGGCTTTTCGTGGGTAAAATCAATTTAAAATACTTAACTAAAAACTCTGGTAACGCACTGTATTGGCAGAAGCGATAAGCATCGGTATGATGGAGCGAGGTAGTAGTTAAACGTGAAGTTCAAGATTGGTCATGATAGAAAGATGTCCTCCTTGAACGCGTCTGCTTCATCTCGAGGACACAGGAATTAGAGTTACTTGACTAGAATAAACTTAAAATAATTAACACATCAAAACAACTAACTCTAAGCCCATTACCGCATTTAGAGGTGGCAACACACAAGTTATAAATACACTCCCCTGAAAACCCATTAACCTCCTTTCTGTGTAATAAGTCGGGCAAAAATAAAATTTACAACCCTATTAAAGTGAGTATGCTAAGCATACTTTTGTAGTGTGCTGTTATTTTTTATATGGTTCCTTTGACGCTTTATGAAGTCGATTCCTTCTAGTGTTTATAAGCAAAACAACTTTAAATCGATGTAATAACGTTGTTTTTTGTATGACCAATATAGATGAGCGTGCATTTAGAAACGATGACGTGTTTCTGAAATTGTATGAAATTTCAGAAACACGTCATCGTTTGTCAGTCAGTGGTGTCGAAATAATCTTAGAATGTTCATAAAGCTGGCATATAGTCATAGAATTATGTTTCTGGTTTTGATCCCGTACCTACCTGCACAAGAAGCGGCCTCAAGCGACTATTAAGATGTCAATAAAAAAATACTTATTTATTTATCACTCATAGTCAAATTTTCAAAGAAGGTCCGAAATCGTCAGGTTATGTCAAACGAATGCTAATATTGATAACGTGATTAAGTCACAAATCGAACCAGGAATCAGAGCTGTCGATTGTATAGTAATAGACTATTGTATAATTAGTCTATTAATACACACACACACACACACTATCAAGACAGTTAATAGTATAGTATGATTATAGCCACTAAGTTAGGTTATAATCAGAATAACAGAAATAACTACTACGAGTATTTTTTAAACTCTAATTAAGACTGAAAATATCCAAGTCTGGATAAAATATGTATTGAATTTAAATAGCATAATAATGTTTTTATAATGACTATCGTAAGACATACTAAATTAACTAAAAATCGCGGGTTACTCACGTGTGTAATTGAGAAAAGCTCTACTAGTTTCGAACCACAGAGCGGTTCTTCCTCATGTGCTGCGTCCGAGCGCGCTGCTCATGAGGTGTATTCGAACTCTTCGCTGGAAGTTTAAGACGTGACAATTTGTAAACGGTTACCTCAGTATTCGTCACTTTTCAACATGGGACGAACCATTGCGGCTGAGCCAGGGAGTGACCGACTTCACCATTTACCTGAACAAGTTATCCGATGTAATACGCAGAGAGACTGTAAGATTGTTTTCTACTGATTGTAACACTATTGTAATCACAATCAACCAGAGAGTACGTTGGACGTCTTATTTCAATTAATTTAAAGGTTTTTAAAGGACAAATTTATTTCTTCGTTGTAAAAAAAAAAATATATAATACGTCCTAAATTGTACTATGTACACTAAATGAAATATGTTCACAAAAGCCTACTAATAAAAAAAAAATAAGTTAGCTGTTTCTGATAGCTCAATGGTTGAGCTACTCTTTATACACATTTTTCCTTTCAACAAGTGTTTAAGCGATTCTTGGAAAAAATGAATACATTTTACCCTTGAGTCGTTTTGAAAACCGATTAGGAACTTTAATAAAAGGATTAAACCGAGATTGGGGAGATTTGAGCGTTTTGAAATAAGTTAAAAGTAAAGTAAGCTACATTTAATATTGCTTGTTTTATTTACTGTATCGCTTTTTATTACTTTAGGTCGAGCAAAAGATTTGAGAAAATAAAATATAATCGATGACTATATGATAAAATCGGCTTCTGTATATTATCAAACCAGTTTTTTTACTGACTGAATCATAATTATAATAAATCTTTAATAAATCTTTATTTCATAAAGCCAACTACAATTTGTCCGTCTCAATGTAATATAAAAGTACACTATTTATTAAGTAGGTACAAAGCATTTTTGAGACAGAGTTAACGACTGTGTTACAGACACAGGCGCCCTCCTCTTACAATTAGTATAATTAAGGTATTGAAAACAATAAGAAAATAAAAAATAAAATTACAGATATGAAATAGTTTACCCTAATATTAGCAAGTATTTGTTATGTGTGTGTGTGTGTGTGTGTGTGTGTGTGTGTGTGTGTGTGTGTGTGTGTGTGTGTGTGTGTGTGTGTGTGTGTGTGTGTGTGTGTGTGTGTGTGTGTGTGTGTGTGTGTGTGTGTGTGTGTGTGTGTGTGTGTGTGTGTGTGTGTGTGTGTGTGTGTGTGTGTGTGTGTGTGTGTGTGTGTGTGTATGTGTGATTGTTTGTGATCGGATGAGTGAGAGTTGTGTGTTTCGGAATTATTATTTCTGTCACCTTGGGTGAGGAGAGAGAAGTCAGAGATGTCTGACTCTTTTTCACTAAAAAACAACTCGTTCCTTCTCCCGTTCTAGGTTGACACCCTATAATTTTACCAAGACCTTAGGAACAAAGATTTATGGGTTAAATTGCTGATGTAACTAAAATTCATATAAATTTCTGATTAATTTTACACTACCAATCTCTTAAACAAATTTACTGTCAAATCTTTGTTAATAAAACGTACCTAATTGAGCTGTGTCAACGTGCTGTGTGGAACGCCAAAAACAGAGGCTAGCCAAATTTTCTCAAAACCTTTAAATACGGGACTTTTTTAAAATTTATTCAGATGCATCTAGACGCCCACAGCTACCATAAAATTCGCATTATCTTTCAATGCTTTTAAAGTTAACTTATGTAGATAGAATATATTTTCCTAACAGAATTCTTACTGGATGCATTTGTGATACACCAGGGACCCGTATGAGCGATATGTATAGACATTGCACTAAAACAAACTTTACTACTTCTAAGAAAGTTATTTATTGGTCTTTACGACCTTTGCTCCCTAGAAGTTGGATAGGAAAAACAAAACACGCTCAATGGTGATGATCCCTGATGAATTGAGTTGTGTTTTTGCATTGTGTTTTGATGATTTTGATTTTATAACTAGTGACCCGCCCCCACTTCGCACGGGTGCCATGTTAAAACTAAGTTCATCCACTATTTAATATGATATAAACCTTTTTCTTAAATCACTCTATTTATTAAAAAACAGAATCAAAAATTGTTGCGTAGTTTTAAAGATTTAAGCGTACTTATATAGGGATATAGGGACAGAGAAAGCGACTTCGCAATGTTTTATACTATGTTTGTAGTGAAGGTATTTTTATTTAATACGACGCCGATAAGGTGTCAGATAGACATAATTATCAAACTAGACATAGAGATAGATTATGTCAGCCATTATTTAGATTGGCAAAGGTACATAAGTCGTTCATGGGATTCTGTGTTAAATGTTATAACAAAATCCCAGGCGAAAGACAACAATTAAATGAAAGAAATTTTATTATGTGTAAAGAAAACTTTATGTAGAAAAGCATACTACACACTGAATGATGACATTGTAGATAAAGATGCTTGGAGACATGCTGGTCCTGCTCCACAGGATAGCAAACCTACACCAAAATAAATAACGTTCCAGTGGATTTTGCTTGAACGGGACTTCTTCATTTTAGTGAAATTGCATTATATTGTATAACTATAACTTGATAAATTTGTAAATGTGAGTGCCCTGTAACCTATTATAATTGGTTAGACTAGCAGAATGTCGGTCCTTATAACAGCTTGGAGTTGTCATGCTCACTGAAAGGTCACGCTGGCGGTGGCATGGGCGCTAGATCGCTTAATTCCCTATAATATGGTTGAGTTGGGCGATGCTGGTGTACGTGTCATGCTCGTGACCGAGCGCCGTCAGTTGGGACTGGTCAGCTCCAGACTGTCTATTGTCCTTAAGGTTACTTTATTTTTATACTTGAATAAATATTAGTGTTACACTGTTCTCACATAATTGAACCAACTGTTTGTAAAAGGAATCTGTATGTGAAACTGATTTAAAAATAGTTACCGTGGAGTTTCTTGCTCGTTCTTCTCCATCGGAATCTACACTTTGGAAAGAGCAAATAACTTCACTAAGAGGACTGACCGACAGACGGACACTATTTTTTTTTTAATTTTGTTTGACGTTCAAAAGTGCCTGTAAAGGTCTAATTGGAATAAATGATTTTTGACTTTTGACTTTTGGCCAATAGAAGCAAGTCTCATTTAAAAAAAGGAACACAGTGTACTGATGGTAAATTGTCACCGCAGTCTGTGTAGAATAGCAGCACTAATTAGCGCGATTCCTAACTTGCGGAACATCCAGAATATTTAAGAATGCATCAAAAAAAGATTGTGTAATTTTCCTGTTTGTATATGAAATTTGCGTCTTCAACCTTTAAGCAGCTAAAGCACATGAATTGAAAATAGCTGATAAAAACCTATTACTAATTCAGCACTTTATAGCGCTTTATTTCAGCTTAACGCCCAGATCAGTATCAGCCCACCACAGGCATATTTCTGTGTTTTATACGATCATGTATTTCCATATTCTGGTCGTAGCCTTGAACTCCCTAGTTTACGACAGGGTTCACATACATACATATATGTATGACTACCTTCATACGAAGGTCTGTAGGTATTTTTATGAGGCATCGTGTTCATTCGCCTTTATGAGTTTCAGACGAGACAATATTTATTATTAAATTGTTTTTTATGTAGTTTAGTGACTCGATATTGACAGGTCTTCCATTATAATATAGATACTAATGCACTACATGTACATACTAACATATTCCAGTTTGTATGTATTGGTATTAAGCAGAAAATGTATCTATTTATTGCAATTCATAAAATGAATGTTAATTTTACTTAAAATTAACTTTTATGCTTCTATTATTTTAATCCAAAGATAAGTGATTTGATAAAGATGTGACTCTTGTTTGGTTAGAATATAAAGTAAGCACTATTATTGACCACAAATCGCTACTTTGTATATTTTTATACGGGCAGATACAGTAAAAAATCTAGCAAAAATCTAGTTTTCATTCAGCATTTCCCCAGAAAACGAATAGAACTTCATTTCAATTCCACTTCTCGAACAAATCTTACTGTCAAAATACCGACTAAATATTCGTCGCAATTTCCCCGTACTACTTTAAATATTCCTTTTCGTTTCACATACTCGCACATCATACTTTTTGTAGGCAACCATCAAAAGCAAATTTTTAAATTTCTCTCAAAGGAAGGAACGGAAAAAATAGTAATAAATTTAGCGAAGTTTCCATGCAAACGTTGAGTTCTGAGTGGTTTTATTTATACATAAAGAACCAACAAAGTGAAACAACAATAATATGGTATTTTGTTACATAACATTGTAAGTGAAGAGTGAACCAGTAATCCAAACTAATATTATAAATGCGAAAGTAACTCTGTCTGTCTGTCTGTCTGTCTTTTCTTCACGCCTAAACTACTGAACCGATTTTTATAAAATTTGGTACAGACATAGTTTGGAATTCGATAAAGGACATAGGATACTTTTTATACCAAAAATCTGCACAAAGTCACTATTCCACGCGAACGTTGTTGCGGGCAAAAGCTAGTATAATATATATTTTTTATGTGATAGTTCGGCATACGGATACGAATACGGATTACCTGATGGTAAGCTATCAGTGCCGCCCATGGAAACCTGCAACAACAGAAATTACAAGTGCATTGCCGACCTTTTGGGGATTAAGGATTTGGAGATTATTTCTATTCCACGCGAACAGAGTCGCGGACAAAAGCTAATATGTTCAGAAGAAATTATTAAGTTGGTATTATTTTCCACCAACTATAATTATTTGTATGTCTAACAATCTTAGACCTTTTTTAATTTTACTGTCACATATTATCAAGTTTCATTGTTACACTGTTTTCTTGGTTGATCTTCAAAAAATATTACTAAAACAAACTCCGGTACCTACATGATCATGCTCAATTCATATAATGTGCTTCTACCAAAAATATTGTCAATCCAAATTAAAGGGAACACCGAAAGCATAGCTCGTCGAAAATACTTTTTAATTCAAACGAACTCAAAGAGAAAATAAAAGCTTTAAATAAAATCGAATACCTATAAATTCTTAATTACACCTTCAATTCGCAAGAGAGACAACCCTTTGAGAATTAAGGTACCAAGTACATTTTAATTATGATAAACCCAATACAACTCGCACAGTTGTCACGACAACCGTATTTACAATAACTATTAATATCAATTAACGTATGTTTCATTGATTTAATACCTCCGTCTTACCGATACTATTGTTCGGTTAGAAGGTATTTCCAGGTACAAAATCTAATTGGATTTAAGATGAGAATAAGCTTCATAATTGTATGTGTACGTTAAGAGGTTTTTGATTAGTTTTAATTACTCGGATTTGAAAATTGAACAGCCTGGCAACTGAATATCTTGGAAATTGATAGAGCATTTTTATTCCCTATCACAAAAGAAATTCAGAGAAGACGAAACGTTCCAGAGCGGTTTGTGTAACGTGTGGTGTGCACTTTTTATTTCTTTTTTAAATCATCTCTAGTTGTTAGGCTAATAAAGTGCAGTTTTGCGATGCATAGAAACTAGAAAGAGTGATCGTTCTATCTTTCTTTTTCTACAGAGTAGTCAATTTTGTGGTGGTATTGTTCAGTCCATTCGATATTTCTATGGATGGATCCATTGTTCTACATGCCACGAGTGGATCTAAAATTGCTAGCTTTCTGACGTTTCTCACATAGGAAGTGTTTGAGTTCCAAAATTCAAAAATCAGATAAAGCATTTTTTTTTTGGTCTATTATTCTCAGTTTCTACCAAAGAGGATCATAATATATTTCAAAATGTGATAGAAATAGGTTTGTCTTTGAAATTTATCATTTTAAAATATAATACTATGATATTACTGACTAGTTATAACGGTGAGCACTGAGCAGCAGGCATATGTTGATTGATGAAGGAAGGCTACTAAATTATTCCAAACAACCGTACGGCAACCGCCTTGCATCCAATAATACTTGTTGCCAAGTTGTCTGTAAGTCAGACACATTTAGGTTAGTGAACAAGTATTTTGATGCAATATTATGTCTAACGCACAACTTTATAGGCATAGGTAAGTCTCATTTTTTTAATAATGTAATAATGAAAAGGACATTAAGTCCGCCTATGTACCTATAGCATGAATTTTTAATAAATAAATAAAAATAATCGTTAAGAAACTCGCTAACATGAAGAGTAACCCAGTAGTTTCACTATAAGAGTATAAAAACTTTGAGTAATATAAATAGTTAGTTCGTATTATCTAAGTTTATTAGTAATTATGACTACTCGTAGCAAAGAAATAAAGAATAATTTAATAACACTAAAGGAGTCATAGGCTCGTTGCATTTAAATATCTGTACCCAAAAACATAGAAACATTTCTTGATATTATTTCACAAATCATAAATGAAACAATACAATAAAATAACAATGAACGAATAAAATACCAAACCATTTTAAAGAATTAAGACTGACAAAGCACATTTGCGTATAACGACCCTTACACAAATAGCAAAAAGTCTTTAATTTGAACTAAAACCTCATACGAAAACGTATAGAATTATTTTCTATTTGACCTTTCCACTGCTAACACTAGTTTTATTTGACCCTTATCACAAAGGTCACCTTTAAACTTTTGAGCACATACATTTGTACTACATGGATCATTAAACATAAAGATGAATTTATATAATGAAAATCAAAGTCCCATTGAATGATCTTTGCAAAAGATGTAGTAGGTATTTATTGCCTTTCAACATCTTATGGCTGTAGTTCGGTTGCATTGTACTGAATTTATTTATTCGATTGTTGAGTTAGGTATTGTCGAAAATTAGTAAAATCAAATCAAACAAAATCATTTATTTCGACTAAACCATAAATAGGTACTTTTGAAAGGTCAAAATAGAATAGTAGTCTGTCAGTCTGTTTGTCAGTGAAGCTAGGTTACTTATAAGTATCAAATTACGAGTATATTCATGAAACAAATGTTCTTAAATTAGGAACCCCTTTATAACCATTCTAATACGGAACAAAATGAATACGAAAAGTGTACACAATTGTCAACTTCATGGTTTTACCAAGAATTTTAATTTGGAAAACCCAACTCTACTTGATTTTGGGTCCAAACTCGACAAGTTGCTATCGCCACAAATCGATCAACTAGGCGATATTTTGACGGGAAAACTTTTGATTATTCTATTTTAGGTTTCAATACCGAATGGTTCATATTTCAAAAGTCAATTCACTTAGTTGAACAGTATTTCAGCGAGCAAACTACTGTGTCTAGTCCTGCCTTTTAGTTGTTTTTGTAAAGGTGGTTGATTGATGCATTGCTTTGATTTTAGGTGCGGGTTAAATGATCAAATTAACTAGTGTTCTATACCCGGGTTCCGTGTATGAATATAAACACATTTGTTTTATGGAATAAAGTTTACTACAGGAGTTACAAGTGCATTGGCAGCCTGCAAAAAGTAGTTATGTATTTAAAATTAGAGTTAAAATCGTGCATAAGTACATCTCTACTAGCGTCTCTTTGCAACGACGAATACACTGAACCCAAAATGCCACTTTATACTCCGTTTTAAAATCCTAGACATTTTGTACTCCAAGTAAGAGTGGGCTTGGCTCAAGAATTAGCATCGCAACGAACAATAAGTGTTCTGGCGCGTAGCCATGTTTAAGTTTTTACATACTTAATTAGATCTGCGGTTTTGCCTTACGAGAAAAACAATGGTAACTAGCTTCTATGTACACAAAATTGCATTGGCAAGAGAAGCCAGTAAAGATGGACTCAAAAATATATAACTAAAAGGCTATGTTGTTTGTGTGTACTTGCAGTTTGAATCGATTTTGAAGTTAATCCATGTTACATGAGAGAATGCAGAAGTTTGCGGCAACCAAAGTAATAAAAATTCTTAAGCAAGACAGAGTTTTAATTCACACCTCATAAGGATAATCTTATCAAACAGATTTATTAATTGTGTTACAAGTTTAAATTATATATAGAGCAACTGTACGAGTATATACATATGTAGATATAGCTATAAGTAAATAACATAATCCATCAAAGTAACCCAGAATGTTAGGCCAATCTCTATCTACATCCAGTATATTTTAATCCTATCTCCGTAAAAAATTCAACTTTATTTGTTAAGACAAATCCTTTTGTTGGTAACATTTCGCATCAAAAAGCCACTATGAACGTGGCTTAAAGTAAAGCTAGGGTTTACACACTTTGTCTGCGTATGCATGGTTAGCTGGTAACCGCAGCATCAAAAGCTGTTCCGGCTTATAGTAAGAGCATTTCACAGTTATCGTGACATTTGACCAATGACCCTGCTAGCAATCATACTGTTGAATTAGTCGAAATTCGTATATGCACATCCAAACGCATTCCTGCTAGCTCGCTTTGGTATTAACCTTAGTTAAAACCTTCAAAGAAAACATAATTATGTTATTATAATGAAACTAGCTTCCGCCAGCTTTGCAAATGTAATATATCCTGGGATTTAAAAACAAAAACACTGCGTTTAACACTTTCATTACCACTAAAATTTTCACAATGATATCTCGGATGCCACCTACATTTCTCATACATTTTAGGCCACTATCCCACAGACGTTAACGCTTGCCACGCGGCGACGCGGCTGTAGCGTCGCGTCAACGCGGCGTCGATGCTGCGTAAACACAACATTGACTTCAACGCTAGTAAAACGCCTAGTGGCACAGCGGCCTTACGTTGAACTCGCCGGGCGAGTCCACGGCGGAGCTGAAATAAAATTTACGTGGCTTCTGGGCAAGTGGGTGGCACTGAATGTTCTAAAGCGACAACTCGAATAATTCAATGTCTTCTCGATTAACTCGAAATTATTAAATGTGGGAGAGCCATGCTTCGGCACGACCGGGTCGGCTCGACCGGAGTGATACCACGGCCTTACAGAAGACCGGCGTGAAACAACCACAGCGTTGTGTTTCGCCGTGTGAGTAAGGTTACCGGAGGCCTAATCCTTCCCCGCCCCCAATCCCTCCTCAATCCATAAATGTCCAAATCCCAAATCCCTAAAAGGTCGGCAACGCACTCGTAACTCCTCCATTGCGGGTGTCCATGGTTGGCGCATATATTTACAGCCTATACTGCTCAGGAGCATTGTAGCTATCATTAAACAAATTTACCCTTTTTGTAATATAAGTAAAGAAGAAAACATTTTTTGTCGAAGAACGGATAAAAGTGTGCTTAAATAATGACCTCTTTTAATTTTTTATTTGTACATCGGAAGTAACTTTTTTAATAACTCCAAAACATCTCGAAATAGGACGATGGCATGACAGAGGTTACTCTGACTGTCATGTTGTTTATGAATTAACGTCACAAACGTACGAAATCAAATTTGTTAGAAAACTTGGACACCGAAAATGGGGGCCATTTTATTTTTAGGACAATTTTGTGCTATTTCGATGACGCTCAAGTCTTTGGGGCATATAATTTCGTATTTGACATCTACGCCGTTTGAACTGTTCACTTATTGAATCACGTACATATGAGTCTCCTGAAACATGAGAGAATTGAAATGTTTGATATCGATAAGTTCAATTTTAAGAGTTCATCGAATTTTATTAGTATATGGTAGACTCACAACGGATCTGACATAAACTGACTGAACTCTGACATTTAGATACTTAACAGGTTTTAGAAAAGCTCAATAATTTAAGTAAAAATACTGCTAACCAAAAACTTGTGGAAGCAATAATACATTAATGGTGACGACTGTTAATATTATTTTATCATGAAGTGTGAAGACAATAAGTACAAAAAAACTATTTTTGTTCTATTTGGTCGTACCGCTATAATATTTAAGTTGAAATAAATGATTTTTTGATTTAACTTTGACTTTATTCCGATGCGATAAGTTGTATTTTGAGGGGACGGAAAATCATAAAATGACTTCTCTCATGAGGGAGTGTTAGACTCTTACTGACTAAAAATCACCCAGTTCCTTCTACTGCTCCAGGCCGGGCCACGCGCGGTTGACCCTCAACACCGGCTAAACATTGGTCTTGTCCGTGGTACCCATCTGTGGTGGTCTACTGGCTGTTGGAGACGCGTGCGGAGCTCTACTCGCAACGCTACTCGCTCGCTGCCCTTGTTTGCCGTCGGCAGATTCGGTTACGGTGGCCAGCGATCGTCTCTTGATTCCCGGAGCCCGGAGTGTCGTGAGCAGCATCGTTCCCTAACGCACTCCTCCTCCTCATTTCGCAAAATGAAATGAGCACTAAGTTAATATCTTATACCTTAAAATGTATCACCTAATAATGATTTAAGTTTCAAAATGTTTATTTAGTTTAACTAAAATTAATTGATGTAGGCTGCGTGACATAGCCGCGTCCGCGCACTCTGCTCATAAGAAAGAACCCCTCTGAGTTCGAAACTAGTACAGCTTTTCTCAGTATATACACGGTTTTTTTTAAGAAACCCGCGATTTTTAATTAATTTAGTATGTCTCACGATGGTTATTATAAAAACAAAATTTATTAATTTTCGTAGACTAGAATTGGTTATCGCTTTCATTCTATCATTCAGTTTGTGTTCGAAAATATCAATGGATATTAATATATGACAAATCTAACACTTTTTTATTACATGTTGTAAAATTTCAAAACTTGTTAAAAATATATTGTACAGTAACGGGGTTAATCCACCAAAATCGTGTTTCAAATTTAAGAACTCAAAGTAAGATGAGTGAAGTAATGTGTTTGTTTTTCTGCTTTATAAGCAAAACTACTCAAATCTGAACATTATCTAAAATTCATTTCAAAATTAAATTTCTAATTTATTTTTATGAAATTCTCTAAAATTAACTTAATATTTTTTTACTCGTGATCACACTCTCGATAAGAGAAACTTTATTATTATTACTATTTCATATTAAAACCTTTTTAGAGAAAAAAATAAAGTGGTGTGTTATTTTTTATTTCATCGGTGTCTTGTAGAGGATTTTGATTAAATGAGCGACTCAAGGACTGTTTGTCTAAAATTGAACTCTATTGTCAAGTAGAGTGGTTAGTAATTTGTGTAACATTACTAATAATTTATCAACATCATTTCAATCATTATCAGACAGGCAACTAATACTGATGTAGTAAACAACGGTATTCCTTTTTCATTGTCTAGAATGATAAGTAACCATCACCTGGATAGAGAATCATCTTATAGCTTGACTTACATTGGCTTTGACGATGCTATCGGTTGACCATCAAGGAGTAATTCTCAAGTATTTTTTCCAGTCTTTGGGTTAATCAAGCATTTTCCTTTATTTATTTCACCGGCTATAGTTGACACTATAATACAATAAATACATTCCTTATAATGAAATTATACTTGAGAAACAATATTTTATAGATCCATTATAAGTTCACCAGTACATACATTTTATATCGTGAAACCTGAAAGACATAAAAAAATATTAATAAGAACCAACCCAATACCAACAGTTTTATAAATAACAATTTGAAATAAACTGAATATCAGAGGGTACAAGTTAAATCGTTTCATTCACATACTCTCTGCTAAAGTATTGAGTCAATAAAGGATTCAATTTACTCATTCCCTGTTTATTTTGATTGACAATTAGATTTTTATGTTTGTGCTGGGGTTTTAATAAGTGCCTATTTGTATGCGCGGTTTCAATCTTAATCATTTTTGCTCTCGTAAGCCTTAAAGAAACAAATACGGTATCGAACCGAACCGATATGACTTTGAAAATTTCAAGAAACGCGGCTACTCCTCCTCGCAATTCCAGCATTGTTGTGGTTGTGTATTAGCGGTCAGCGCTCATCACTTACGATCAGCCGACCAGTTTGCTCGTTTGAATTCTGTTACTTGAAAAAAATTATAATAAGATAATTAAAATCGCATCCTCGCCGTATCATCATCTAAATATGAAGTATATACAGAAGCAGACTTGATGCCGAAAGATCTACAAAGTAAAGTAATAGTAAACATAAGTACAAGGTTAAGACATACAATACAATACATATGTATATGAATATATACATATATAGTATACAAACATATGCCCGTGCACCCACGACACTTTGCATGGCCGCTGGTTGCTCACTGGGCACAATTGACTCGGTGACCGTCAATTGTGCAGTCAAAATGTCTCTAATAGAGTTTGGGAAAACTCTCTGCCATCGAGCGTTGTCAACTGTCGCCGCCGCAGCAGGCGGCACTCCACGCGTCGGGATCGAGCGACGTTTTCCGCCCACTGCATGTGGGGAAGCAGAAAAGGAAACCAGGGTAGGGTCCGCTGGTTTCCTCTTCTGCTTCGCCGCGCCCAGTGAATCTGAAACTCCCTCTCGTCTTACCCTGAGCGATCGTAACGCCAAGCAACACATTTGTTACCCCTTTTGTGTATAATGGGCTCAGATAATAACTGACCATCAGATTTAGAAAATCATCATCCGTTATCATGAGGATCCACCTCGACAAAACCTCTTTACCAATCATGCAAGGATCCAAAAAGTTATAAAACTGTCTATAATCAAAGAGAAAAAAAACTGTTTTTAAATTGAAATGTTTTTGCACGGAGGCCGTTGTTTCAATAAAAAAACAACGTTGGCATATAGAGAGTGATTGGTTTTCGGCACGTATATTGGATTGCCAATTTGTATAAATAACTTGTAACAGTTGTCCGTAAAGAAAACTCACGTGTAAAAAAAATATTCAAATTATTTTTAATACAGAGATGTTTTAAATTTGATTGCACGGTTGGTGAGGTGGAAAGGATCCTACAGCGCAACGGGTTACGGGCTCGATTCAAGCACGGTATAGCTCTTTATGTAACTCACAAATTGTTTCGAGTCTGGGTGTCATGTGTAGGTGAATTTGTATGTTTTTAAATGCACCCATGGCACAGGAGAAAACGTAAGTGTTGGACAACGTTTTTAAAAAGAAAGAGAATGCTAATTGGATTACAATGTAATTGAAGAACGTGATTAATTTTTCGTCCACTTCCTTATGTGACACCCAGTCACATAAGGAAGTGAGTTGTCCCAAATGAGTTGACCGATTACCACGATAATTATACATACTGCACTGCCTATACATACCTGAAACATGAGAAGAGTTGCAGCTTTAGGGGACTAAGGATTTGATGATGAGGGCTTTCAGGATTGAGGATGGGAAAACTAACCATACATTACTACTCGCTCACTTGGCGAAAAACAACGCGAACGTTGTTTGGTCTTGTGTAAGGCCATAGTGTTACAAAGAAACCAAGAACTGTGAAGCACGGTTTTCTCACAATTAAGCGCACCTACAACTCCCCTCAAGTTTGAAATCATCATCATCATCAGCGTTTAAGTGCCCACTGCCAAATGCTGCTGAGCAAATGCCATTTCACACACACATAAGCCTATAATATAGCGTATAATAAACCTATACTAATTAGAAATTATAAGTCCAAGTTTCCTCACGATGTTTTGCTTCATATGTATGTAAGTATGATGGTGTGTCTAAAAAACAATGACATAGTTCATAATAACACCAAAAAAGTCACATTAGTACTTGAGAGGTTTCGAACCATCATGCAGGAGAAGCACAGGTTAAGGCACCCACCTTAACCTGGGGACCACCGCGACCACAAGTTTGAAATCACAATCAAAAATGTAAAAAATGCTGCTACTTCACTCTTAAATGCAGGTTTCAATATAAAATTTCATTAACCTTGGCATTAGGAAACCCAAAATGGTAGTTCTTGATTGATTCATACCACTAATCATAATTAAATAATATTGTTGAGTTGTTGTTGTGCTTGTTTTTATCTACAGATAAAAACAACAAGACACCACATATCATAATTATGTATATTAAAAATACTAAAAATAAAAGCCGATGCAACAGAAACCTAGATTCGACATTTGTAGGACGATTTATAGCAAACGTATAATTTATTTATTGATAGTAAAAATCCTTCAAAAAGTTTGAATTATCATGTAAATAATAATAATAAACCATTTATTTCGACTGCACGGTTGGTGCGGTGGCCGGGCAACTGGCTGCCGTGCAACGTGTCGCGGGTTCGATTCCCGCACGGAACAAGTCTTTGTGTGATCCACAAATTGTTGTTCCGGGTCTGGGTGTCATGTGCATGTGAAATTGTATGTTTGTAACCGCACCCACGACACAGGAGAAAATCCTACAGTGGGGCAACGTTTTTTTAAAAAAAAAAAAAAAAAAAAAAAAAAAAAAAAAAAAAAAAAAAAATTTACCTTAAAACTCCAGGGACGTGCAAATAATTACCAATTCGTGAACCCGAATTACTCAACAAATCAATAATCTGTTATTTTCACTTCGTTTGTTATAAGAAATAGCAATTCATCATCCACGAATGCGGTACTTTAGACCAACGCTTGCCTCCATTAGGAAATTCTCGGAAATTGATGGTTAAAACCGTTAATCGATAGAATTTTATGCTTTTTGATAGGATTCGTCAAACACCATAACGTGATAGCGTTATTTTGAATGTTTGATTTCGTTTTAAAATTTTAACACTAGTAGTCTATACTTCTATACTATTATAGTCTATACTAATATTATAAAGAGGTAAAATTTATAAGTTTGTATGTAGGGAGTAATCTTTGGAACCGCTGCCTGGTCGAATTGCCAAAATTCTTTCACTGATAGATAGCTACAATGTTTCTGAGTGCTATGCTATGATACATACATGATATATCACGCTATGATACATCACCATCTATGATACATCACGCTACGATCAAATGGAGCTGAGCAGCGGGTGAAACCGCGCGAGAGTAGCTAGTTGATTATAATCGTATGGATGATTGTTAGGAATTATGGTTACTACTATTTGCTTGCTGGCTTACGACTAATCTTTTCTATTATCTTCTTGCGAGGCAAGAGGGAGTAAAAGACTTTTACTAACTCAAAACTACGCAGTTCTTTCTCCTGCTCCAGGCCTTGGCCGCGGTACCTCCGTAACCCCATCTAACAATTTTGTACAACAGCCCTATTAGCTGTAGTCTAATAGCACTTTGAGGCGCACGATGCTCCGTATGCACTATGGGAACTACCCTTGCTCTCCTTCCGCAACCTAGCTATACCGTCTTCTGCAGCGACTAAGGCGTTAAACCGCCCCTCTTTTATATCTTCATATGTATATTTAGTATAGTTTTCATCTATCATTTATGCGTATATAAAACGTTTGATGGATATGTCTAGTTACGCTTCCAAGGACAATATGCGACACACTTATGAGGGATCGTAAAAATGCCAACAAATAAAAAGAAACAGATATACTCATGTACATTTATTCCTATATTATACACTCCAAATTCAATGTCTCCGTTTATTTCCTTTACATTATTATAATCTAGGTCCAAAAAAATCTCATTGTGTCTGTTATAAAATGATCATGAAATTCGCCCAATCGTGTCTTGCACGAAATTGGGTAAATCGAATCTTAGGGCCATGTGATTACGACATCTAAATGTACTGAATGCTTCAATTCAAATTTCTATTGCGAATAATTTGAGATTGAATGGAGGATTTGACGAAAAACGATTCGATGAGATTTTATTATTATTCGTAAATCGAGACTTGGTCTTATAATGAAGACGACGTACGTTGTACAATTGAATTCGAAATTTTTTTTATAAGAAACTGGATATCTTATAAACGTTTGACATTTAATTACCTTGCTTTTACTGCTACTATTGCTGAGTACAATGGGGAAATATTTCTTATTGCATTTCTTTTATTAGAAAATACTAATCTAAAGCGATCTGAAATAAAACAAAGTGTGTCAAGAAATTCTTTCGTAGACCACCAAATTAACTATCTAATCTCAAGTGTAGTATCAAAGAAATCTAACTTTAAATTAAACAAAAGACAAATAGCTCTTCTAATGACTTCATCAGAATCTTTCCAAACCAAGACAATTAGCAGAAATAGCGTCTGTTACGCGAGGATTGTCGACATTCGTGGTACAAGCGAAATTAATGTAGAACTTCAAGTAGGTATTTCGTTCCTAATATTTTACCTTGTAATTAAATCCTGTGTGGTTCCCTAGAACTCGAGAAAAGCTGTGTTGTATTACGTAATTTGACTGTACCCAGCAAATTACATACTTCTAGCTTCTAAATTGAGAGGTTTAGGATTATTTACTTATAAATCTTTACAATAGAAAGTGCGTAGGTATATAATATGTACATTACAATAGGGAGGGCCTTAGCCACGTGTAATAGTAACTTGTAATAATTGAAATACAAAGCATTGTTTATCTCTTCCAGACTTGATAGAAAATATTTTACTGTTTTACGGGATTTAGCGCGCACGCAAGTGTGGGAGTGCTATGCTTTGGTAGGAATGGGTCGGTTCGACCGGAGTAATGGTGGTTTGCCATCAGGTTATCCACCTGCTTGTTTACCGTCCTACCTTACAAAAAGTACCTATTTATTTGTTATTTGAAGATTGAAGATTAGTCTACTTCATCGACGGAGTATTATCGCCGAACAGTCTGCTTGTGACCATGGCCGGTGTAACATTGCCTAGACAATTGTTTGTTAGTTACGAAACGTTCAATAGTAGTACAACATGGTCTGGAATTTGCCTAGACAACAGAACTCACACAACGAAACCAATGGAACTAATGAAATATTCCAATACCCAAGTTCATTTAAAAATCATTGCAAAAGTGGTTTGGAATCGACAATTTGTTGGTCTTTGTATATGCGCTGCAATAAATCTTCACGCTACATGGCAGCGGGATTCACCGACTGTTGCAATACATGTTTTATTTATTCAAAAACATTCTACTCCATAAATGTTTATTTCGATTTTTCATTCGACGGGAGAGGGTTTGTAGCTAAAACTGTGCGGGTTGATCAATGTGTTGGGTTAAGCTGTACTTGCTACGGTCGGGTTACAGATAGGAGTTTTACATGACTGCCCAAAAACAGAATTAGGTGAAATGTTCATTTTTGTTTACGAATGATTTGTTTTTGTAAAGTTATCTGCGACATTGGAAATATTTTACTAATCTTTTTAGTTCGATAACTACATATTATGTACATTTTTTTATTACGTCTTTGTCGACTTTCCTAGTCGCACAAACAAAGGGGTGATCCAGCACCTTACTGGTTAATACCACGACTATAGTAGTTTAGTTTCCGGCTGCCTACCGCCCGCGGACTTTTTCTGTGAAGGTTAAAGATCAGCGGCAGCTTTTTAACTGACTTCCAAAAAGGAAGGAGATTCTCAATTCGACGTACACATGCTTTCTTTATCATGAAACATTTTTGATCAGGAAATCCTTCATCATTATGGACATGTATTTCTCTTTATTATGCCGAATAATTAAGTAATCACATGAAATAATTATTGTCACCATGTCAAATAAATGAACAATTGGACATCCGTGATTGTTTTCAAAAGGAAAATCGACCGATTTTGCCGATTTATGAATGGTGTATTGCTACTTACCGTTGTGTTAATTCGTAGAATTAAAAGATTAATGAATAATTTAATACCGTCATACGCTGTATTTGGCCGAACAAGTAGTTCATGGAAATGATGGAAATAATAATTTCAGCATAAAATTTAAAATAACCCGAAAAATTGTTTCGTATATGTCACAAATGCAGTTACTTTACTTTCACAACATAACTGATAGATTATTTGTTTTAATAGAATATGGTGGCAATAAGATATTTATATTACTTGATAGCAGACAACCGGCGCTACTCGAGAACGCAAGTTACAAGTTCCTTGCTGGCCTGGGTATTGGGTGGAGGAGGAGTAGTATTGAGACTCCGGCTACCTTAAACACGCGGTGAATAGATGATTGGCGGCTATTGTGTAAAATATCGATGTAAGTAAGTACTTACTTATTTTAAAATCACGTTAAAATGACTCAATTCTGTTTACAAATAGGGTCAGAAATATTTCTTTTAAATATTTATTATAGTATTTTACAATATTTTACAGCTTAATTACATAATTATGGCCGCTTTAAGTTTTAGGTAAGCGCAATAATCCTATACCCGAAACAGGACCAGCAGTGTTATTCTGTAAGACTTCATTCTGAACTTCGAATCTGAATCCGCTGTGATTAGTAGAACACTAGCGCTACACTTGCGAGTTGAACTTAATTGACCACAATATGTTGATATATAAAGTACGAGATGACGTTAAAAGTGGCATTCTATGATGTCATTTCCCCGTCACTTCAAACTCGAACAAGATACAAAATTCAACAAATTTTAAAGAATCGACGTGCAAGAATGGGTTGGTTTTAGTCAATAAGAGTCTTAGATTCTTTCTCGCACCATTTAGGGCGGGAGATGCCATTCAATTATTTTCCCCCTTAAAACACGTATATAAAGATCATGCATAAAAACTATAATCTCTCAGATCGCAAATGCCTCTTTAATAATAAGTCCACGATAAACATAATATCATCTTTATGAAAGTGCTAAGTTTTAATAGTCTTAAAATAAACAACTAGGTTACTTCATAAGATGAACTAGATTAAAGATTTAAAGAACTTCTATCTCGCCTTACTTACTCATAACAATATTTTAAACATAGCACGTTAATCGATGTATTTTCAAATTTTATTCTTAGCGGCTTCCATTATGTATGAGAGCGGTATTATCAAAAACACACGTAAAAAATCGATTTCTTATAGGTATACAATTTCAAACAAACATAAAAGTGCCTTTAAATATTTTGTGGAGTATGCATAATATTTATCTATTAAATGTAATATGAGCCATATGACGTAATAGGATAGGCGTTACAGCGAAAATATTTTCTATAATAATCTCCGTGGTAATATTTACTCCGTGGTAATTATTAGTAATATTGTTCGATAACTACATATAATGTCCCAATAATATTTTATGCAAACCAACAATGTAGGCTTGGTCGTGACTAGCTAGAAAAGAAGTACTATAATATACATTAACATGATATCGACATACATTGTGTCAGTGTCAGAGTGAGTGTCAGACTATTACTGACTAAAAACCCTCTAAAGCAGGAGTAGGAACAGTCTCCTGCCGGCCGAGGCCGCGGTGACCCCGGCAATATTGACAGATATATATAATTAATTTATATTTTGTAACAAAACATAAGTTCTTGCAAACCGTGCAAGCTGAGGTGAGTTCGAAAATTTCCATTAAGAATATTTCTCAGGTCAAATTTCACTCTCAAGGAACATTTACTTTTGCAAATTGATATGAACATGATAAAAATCTAGATGGATTCCGTTAATTAAATTTTCTCTTTAATCTATGATCTTTTAGACGTGTTTATGCAAAAATATGTTTTAAAGCGTGACATACAGCGCCTAGAATTGTGTTAAAAGTGTGGAAATAAAGCCTACGATAGCCTCACTCACACGGCCGTGATATCACTCTGGTCAAACAAACAGTTCATGCCGAAGCCTATCTCTTCCTCAACTAATAAGTACAGAATTCATGTTTTTTCCAATTCATCAATTTACAATATCAATACATTGGAATCATCACATCCATATAACTTTGTTCACTCAAAAACTAGATACCTACAGTCGTATATCAAAAATCTCCACTCACTCCTGATTTCAAGCAATAGGATTTACAACCCTTTGTTACTAAAAAATAAAGAACAATTTTCCTCTTATCAGTGCGGCGATACCGAGAGAATTAACGTTCCCTACGTGACTCGGGTCTCAAAGACCGAATTATACAATTTTTCCCTCAAAAACCCGGTCTTGTATTTGCGAAGCAAACTGACTGGCCATATCTGATTCGATAGGCTTTTCAATGATATGAACAAACAAGGTTTTTGGGACCGAATTTGTGGAGCGATTTTGCCCGAATATTGTCTTGTTTTGGGGTTTTAGACGACATTTTCACTTGTAGGACGAAACATTCTATTGCTTTCCGATATATTTTAAGTTTCGCGTACAAATCTGTGCTTTTATTTGAATTTGAATAAATAAATGTGATTCAGAACTATCGCTAAAGAAGTTTCAGAATACTTTGGGCAAAAAACAATATTTTCTTTTAAAGGTGTTGCATAAATGGAAAACGCTTTTGAATACCCGTTGAAAAAAAGTCAATACGTGAAATGACCTAAGGATTTAAGTTAAAATCAAGACTGAAAGTGACATCAAAATGTAATTGGTGCCAAAAACCTGTCAAACCCACCTTCAAGGGATTTTAAATAAAGAAAAAGGTTGAAGAAATGTTCACTTTAAAAAACAGACTTTTAATACAGCTCTTTTCAAGACCTGAGTGCGTAATAAGCAAAGTGATACGTCGTTGTTCTCCCTTGAAAAGGCACCTGCGCGTCACCGCTTCAATTATTCACAAAATCTTTTTCTTACATTTTGGGTAATGAAAATTTAATCATTTCTCTTTCTTAAGTCAGCACTTCTCAGACTAGGTAGGTCATATTTTTTATGTCCTCCAAAATATGAGTAGGTATTTGTATAAATTTTATGACCGAAAAATTTTACAGGATTTTTTTTCAATTCACGTATAACTGTATATTATATTTTTTTATTTCTGATGCATTATACATTTATTTATGTTAAAGATGTCAATGCAAGTAAAACCAACAAGCTCCATAACAACAACAAAGAAGACACACTTGTTTTTTTTAAGGTAATAAGTTTAGTAAATTACTCCAAGTAGGTATCACCATAAATAATTTTTTATTTGTTTTTTTAACTAGCCGTACTTTAGCAACTATAAATCCTCGTTTTCTTTATAAAATAATAGTTACACATTCGATATTTGTAAGTAGCAACTGGGCGAAGTTTGTATAACGAGAAATTCTAAGCTTCGAAATATTTGAAATAGCCAACTACTCTTGCTATGGCTACAGAGGCAGTGTTTTGGGGTTTAATTAGTCCCGCCGAAGACCTGTTGGGTTACGATAAGCAATTTTACGTTTATTTGTCAAACGGGACGGTCTGGACAAATATCCTTCGTATAATATAGCAGCCGTTTGGGTTGAATTCCCTTTGGTTGTATTGGGTCAAAATCAGACAACTTATTATGTATATTTCGCGTTTGTGTGTCACCCGCCTAGGGTTGAAATGTTGGTCCTTTGATACAAGAAATGCGGAACATGTTATTGAAAGAAATATTTTGTGTTCAGCGTATAGAATTATAAATTTTGGTATGTCAATGTCCACATAATATCTTAACTATGCAAATGAAGATTATTAATTTTCTGTTTCTGCTCTTTAGTAGAATCATTATGTACTTCTTACGCTATCATTAGAAGAATACCGGCGATCGATATAAATCGGTCGCAAGAATATCGGCGGCATCATTGGTAGAATCATTAATACTTTTTATATTAACGACACGTAACATTTAAGGCAACGATTTTTAATATAAATCCAGTAAAATATAATTATAGAGCACAGCATAAGTGTGGGAGATCCAAATTTCGACACCAATGGGTCGGCTCGACCAGAGTGAGAACAGGGTTTTGCGTTGTGTTTCGCTGTGTGAGTGACCGTTGAAGTCGTGAGACAGTGCTATTTATTCATATTTTTGTCTTTCACAATGTCTTAAAACACTTTTAGCTCAGTACCAATATGATGTAAATTCTTAAAACAAATATATTTTTAAAAATTACACCAAATCGCCAGAAATACTCTGGGTAAGCCATCGCCATCTTTAATATTATGCTAACTGAGCGAAACGATAAATAGTACCTATTTCATTAAAGCAAAGCAAACTTGCTTCAAAAGCAGTACTACAACTGTACCGAATACAGAACTGTTACAGAGTAGCTAAACAGAGAAGGATCAATAAGATTATTTTATTAATTAAGACCCAACTATTTGGCTGTGTGTTGATTACTCATGAATTCAATTACGTTTGAAGTGTATGAGCGTGCTTCGACCGGAGTGATACAACGGCCTCACACAAAACCGGCGTGAAAAAACCACAGCGTTATATTTCGCCGTGTGAGTGAGAGTGAGGTGACCGGAGCCCCAATTGCTCCTCCTCTACCATCCCTTCCTAATCTTGAAATATCCGACACCCTTATCCCTAAAAGCCAACAACGCATTCATAACTCCTTAGTTGTTGCGAGTGTCCTTGGGCGGTGCTGATTGCTTACCATCATCATTCCGACAGCTCGTTGGCCGGGCTAAAAAAATAATATATAAGGATTATAAACTTTTTAACTTTTTACCTTTTTTTTTTAACTTTTTAGTTTTTCACAATATTGTAGTAGATATTTTGTGAAGGATCGAACATTATTGTTTAGTGTGATTTGACTGAAAACGAGTTAACGGATTACCTGTAAGTAACTAGCACAGCCAATAGACAACCACAACACCTGAAGAATCGAAAGTGCTTTGCCAGTGTTTTTGGGATTAGTAGACGAAATAGAACACTGTATTTGGAGGCCGTGGTATCTGCTTAACCCTCTGATCTCTATTTAATCTGTGTCCATAGTACTTGCAATGCACATCAGATTGCAGCAGACTGTTTCGTAACGGATCATTTGGAAGGATTATCCGCGCAATAGTTCATTTATTTAAAGAGTCTGCAATATTATGAAGGTTATTTTATTCGTTTTTGGTATCAATTTTGTATTGTTTGTAGCTAAATATATGAAGATTTGTAAGATACAGTTTTTAACCTTATTGTTGTATTTTTTGTGACAGGACGGCAAATTGGCGTACGTATTACCTAATGATAAGCAATCAGTTTTCCCCATAGGCATCAGTATGGACACGTACTCGTAACACCAGAAGAGTTACAAGTGCGATTTGCCTTCCTTTTGAGGATTAGGATTTAGGGTTTGAGCAGGGCAACCAGGATAAGGCCTCTGGTACCTTAATCATACAGCGAAACACAACGCTCTAGTTACCGGTATGTATTCCGTGAGGTCGTGGTATCTCTCCGGTCGAGCCAACCCATACGTGCATGGCTATTCCACACTCAAAATATTCCCGAATAAAACATGAATTAGTACTAATTCTCATGTGACTTGGCTGATAAACAGATGGCTAAATCTTATTTTCAAAGGTCATAAGCCCGCTTTATAGGTATATATGTACACGCACTTAAAATAAAAAGTTTGTTACGACGTGAAAGGAAGCATTTGGCAAATGAATGAAAAACACAAGTTTTAGGGTCCAATTCTTTTTGTTTCAACCTTTTAACCACCTAATGCTGTTACCTGTAGCTAATGAGTTTGTATGAAACGAGGTCAGTTTTGAACTCTAAACGAATTCAAAGTCCGAACTAAGTCTTATCTTCAAAAGTTCTATTAAGATGTCTTTTCTCGGCTGAATCATTGACTATTTTGTTCATTTTCCAAGCGCAGATAAAGTTATAAAGTTACAGTTTTTATTTGCTGTAGTCAAGCTGTAGTTTTATAACAAGACCATGGAAAAATTCAAATAATTATTATCTTTAACACCACAAATTTGAAACCACATTCTATTATAGAACAGCTTCCATAACCTGAAAACTAAAAAATATTTCAAATGACCTTGAAACCGAAGTCAAGATTGTAGCTTTGTATTCAGACGCTCTGTTGAATCAAACTGAATAAAACTTAACACATTACAATAACATGCTTCTAAAACTATTTTACTAATTTAGCGAGTACTCTAGACTAATCGCTATAATGTGAGTTCCTATGATCTTCACTGTAAAATATCTACTCTGACTTTCTCAGTGGTAATACAATAAGTGTGGGAGAGCTGCTTCGGCATGAATGGGTTGGCCGGAATGGAGTGATACTAAAACTTGTTTCGCCGTGGAAAGCCTACGTCAAAATACGTGAACGCTTGCCTTGTTCTACTGATAATTTCTCCTATCATCCCCAATTCTAAAATCTCAATTTTCCAATCCTTTATTAATTAAAAAGATATTAATATTATAGAAGAAGAACAAAACTTGTTTTTTTATTCTATATTTTATACACAACCACAACAACTTCCACACATATACGCTGAAGGTATATACCTATAGGTATATATAAAAATAAAATTAAACACAACACAAAGACAGCAACAATACGTGCAGTAGTTAATTTAAACGTCACACATTAGTTAAATTAGGTAACTGCTAAAGCACTAGGAACCATTAAACTGTCCCACAAAACTAACCACCTATCAACCAACTAAGAGAGAGCAGTTTGCTAAAAACTTTAATTCACTAGCAAATAATCTAACTACGTACTTTATTATTCTGACGCCAACGGTGCTACATTTTGACTGTTCAATTCTCTTCAGATCTCATTACAACTTCGCACAGTTTGTTTAATTGGCTACCCACTACACGGAATTGAAGCACCTGGACCAATTTAAAATGATCTGCCCCTCCCCTTTCACAAACCTTTATTATACACGCATAAGGGGGATATGAGCAGAATAAAGAGATCTCAATTAAATGGTTATTTAAATGCAACAGTGTTGGTATAGCTTTTGCAAGTGTAATTGTTGTTTTCAGTGGTTTTCAGCGCATGAAATTGTTGTATGGTCTCCGTGAATAATGGCTTTACAGCTTTTGCTGTGGCTTTGAAATATATTAATATAGAAATGCACAATCACACTCAAATGTTCGTATTTGAATGTTATTTGACCATTCTGGAATTGAGTTTAAATTGCTACGGATGGGTGTCGGATTTCAAATAACATGTTTTCTGAATTACACTGTAATTGATGTGAAATTATCTGTCATAGTTGAGTTTGATGTTAAATTATACTAACAAATTAAAACCTACTGCATCATTAGCTAATGCTTACAGGCACTTTTTATTTCGCTCATAACTAAATTAGTTTAAGCGCTGAAAACGATGTATACCAACTTTCTTTTAGAAATTTCATGTTTATAAATTTTCGCTTTAAAAATCTCTTAAGGGTTGTCGGATGTAATTTCGTCCAGTAACGCCCAGTTGACGTTTGTCCTATTACCCACCGGTATTAGGATACATCTATATTAAATAATTGAACCACAGACTACAGTGATGATGGCTTGCAGATGGAGTTTATGACAGTTATGGATTAATATAAAGCTGTTATTTTTTTGTAATAAAAAGCAACCTTGAAAACTTACGTAAGTATCGTAATAAGAACTCCTCAAAGAAGGAATAATCTTACTATCGTTAGTTATTATAATTTTTTTTTCTTGAGAAGGACTCAAAAAATAAAGAATTTATGGCTCTCCTTCTCTTTCACTCACTCTCAATGCAATAATTTCCATTTTTTACCATATACGTAAGTAATATAAGGAAATACTATGTTTTGGGTTTTTTTTTTAACAATACACGTAGTTGGGAATTTAGTTTAGTTTATTGCAATTGGTACAACTGTAATTGGTTTTATCGTTATTGAATAAAGAGGTATAAATTTTGCACTTCGCAGGTGATTCTTAGACAACTTCCAAACTTTTTAAGATAAAAACAATGTCTAATGTAAAAAATATAAATAATACAAATTAAAATTGTAAAAATAACAAGTAAAAAGAAGCAAATACCACTTAGATATTCGTGCGAAAAACATCAGCTATTCACGCCCGTCTTGTACTAAAACATAATTTTCTCAAGCTTGCCTATTCAGAAAATTTATCCAAAAAATATAGATTCTATTCAGTTTGTATGTTCTTACGTAGCATGTAATTATTTTTTAACAAGTATTTTTACAATTATTTTAAGTTTGTACATTAACTTAACAATATTATCTGTTTAACTGTATATAGGTCTAATCAATAATGTTTATAAGTAATTAAATATTCAACTATTGTTTACAATTGTACCTACCTACAGTAGAGATCTTGTTCACTAGATAGGGTGGCAAACGAGCAGACGGGATTATCTGTTTAAATTTTTTTTGAGTGCGGAACATGATTCTGATTAAAAAAAAAAAAACACCTAGTTCTTCCTTCTGCAATGGGTTGAGGCCACTATACATACATAATTGCGCTTGGACCTGGCTGCATTTTGAACCTTATTATATTAATACATAGTTCAGAGTATCTTAAACAGTTAATAGTTTCATTTTAACATTGTTTTTTCTAACATCGGTATAAACATCTCTACAACAATATTCACTGATTGCCCCTACCCGGGGCGTGTCCGTAGGCGGGACACCACTCAACACATTAGGAAGCATCCCAGACTGTGATGGAAAGTATGTATTAAGCTGTAAGCAACAACATAGGTCGTTATACACATTATGTTCATTAAAATTGTATTAGCCTTTCCCTGTGACCTCGTTTCCAAAATGTCATGACTTTTCGTCCCTTAGTGAGGAGTAGTGTATATTATATATTACGCATATTAAATAGGTATAAGTTGTGATTTAATAGCGTACCTACTAGCATTTATATCAATAACAACCTTATAAGACTAATTTTTTTATGTATAATCATTACCTAATGTTAAGCAATCAGCGCCGCCCATGGACACCAGCATTATCAGAGAAGTTGCAAGTGCGCATTATTGAGCGTGGTGATTAATGCTCAAACTTTCTGCGTGTGAGAAGAGGCCTTTTCTCATAAGAGCTTTTGAGGATTCAAGGTAGCTGATAAGGTACCTCCCAATCCTTTAAGACAGGGGACGGATTGAGAATATTGAATTATTAATTTATAATTTTAATAATCTTTCAAAATACAAAATATAATAGCACTTTCGTAACAAAACAAAGTAATGCTGAGAAAATCTAAGTAGGAATCCTTGAAAAGGATGATCCCCACAATTTGTCTCGAGAAACTCTCAATAACACTTTGTATGTGTTAGTACGCTACGCTCTACATCCACTAGGGTGACCAGTCAACAAGTTATGTGGAGACACCACAAACAAACTATAGTACTCTGTAACACAAAGTTTATAACGTCTTGGTACTTACAAAGAGTAAGATTACCGCAGATGTGCAATACTATTTGAATACGAATTTGATGAAATGAGGGAGAGCAAAGCTTCGGCACGAATGGGTCAGCTCAACCGGAGTGATTCCACGGCCTCACACAAAAACGACGTGAAATAACTACAGCTTTGTGTTTCGCCGTATGAGTGAGGTTACCGGTTCCCCAACCCCTCCTAATCTTTAAATATTCTAAACCCTCATTGCCAAAACGGCAGCGCACTCTTAACTCGTTTGGTGTTGCGAATGTTCATAGGCGGCACCGATTGCTTACCACCAGGTAATGCGCCCGCTCGTTTGCCGACTTACCTTCCAAAAAAATAATTCTTTTGTTAATTTAAAAATGAATTCACGCATAACTGGATTAATTTTATGTCCATTTTAAGATTTTAGTTCAATCAAAACAGTAGGTAGATGTGAAATGTGAAGAACGTAATACATAATTATCTTTATCATTCCAGATTAAACAGACCATACCGAAACCAAGTCCAGCATGATATTTGAATTTTGACATCCGAATTCATAAAGTATACATTTTTGAGGGGGATAAATTATCGTATGACTTCTCCATCACTAGGTGAGATGAGATGGAGCGTCAGTATATGATTGCACATTTTTTTATGTGATAGGCAGACGGATTACCTGATGGTAATAAATCAGCGCCACCCATGGACAACTGCAACAACAGAGGAGTTACGAGTGACTTACCTTTTTGGAATTAGGGATTTGGAGAATGACTACACGGTTGGCGTGGTGAATGGGCAACTGGCTGCCGCGCAATGTGTCGCGGCTTCAATTCCCGCACAGAACAACTCCTTGTGTGAGCTACAGATAGTTGTTTCGGGTCTGAGTGTGACGTGCATGTGAAATTGTATATTTGTAAACGCACCCACGACACAGGAGAAAATCCAAGAGTGGGGCAACGATTTATCAAAAAAAAAAAAATAGGCTTTGGGAGCGGGGAAGAACAGGTTCTCATTCACGTGGCAAAACAAAAAACTATTTTAAACACTACCATCATAGTAAAAAATATTACCTAGATTTAATATGGAATGTCATCCAGTACAAGTACAAGCAGTTTCTCGTAAACATTTATTTTTCTTAAACACGATTGTCAACTCCAGTCTCCGTCGTCTGGCGATGAGATCAAAGGAACTGACCATCTGTATACTTACGCTGTGGTACTAGCTGAACCTGACATGCCTCACTTACGAGCCGTAGTTTAGTTGGTAACTTACAGATCGATATGGTGTTTGCCTTGATGCTGTTTATTTTGGACTAATAATGTGCAACTCCGTGTCCAACTTTACATGAACATCGAGGAGAGTATACCAATTAATTACAGTATTAATTGTGCTCAACTTTGAAAACAATATTATTTAAGTGCAATAGCCGTAAAGTGCTAATACCGTCCGCTTCTCATGAATAGAAAGTACATATAACTCGGCAAAGGTACTTGCCATGGTACGGGGTCAAAACCTGATGATATGATTATAATAGACACCACTAACACACGATGAAGGAAAACATAGTGAGGAGACCTGGACTTACAATTTCTAATTATAAGTTATCAAAAACGCTAATCCGCCTTGAGCAAGCGTGGTGATTAATACTCAAACCTTTTCCACGAGAGAAGAGGCCTTTGCTCAGCAGTGGGCACTTATTTGCTGATGACGACTTAGTGTTTTCTAGTTCCGGAACAGCTTTATATGGTTGTCGTGGAAAAAAAAACCAGCTTAATGCAAGTTGGGATATAGGAGCCTTCTTAAATATTTCTTCAATTTTGTTTTTAGTATTTTTTCAATTTTGTTTTAAAATGAACACTTTCTTTCCTCAACTATCTAGTGGTCACGGTTCAAGAGACACAGCTTGGTGGCAGACAGACGAACAGACTGCACAGAGTATTGAAACATTACTAGCTTCAAATGAGTGTTCTATAAACATAAATCCACGTTCTCCATCGAACGTAATGTTATGTTAATGTTATCAATTAGTATTTAATTAAACGTAAAACGTATTCTAGAAATGCTACGGAGAATTCTGAATTAGTCTTCAGTGAGCAACAAGAATCTCGATTCCTTGTACCTAATTAAAAAAATGCAATTGCTATGTAAGTTTTTTTTGGAATATAAGAAATGTTTTAATATCTATTTAATATTAAAATAAATATTAAATAGATATATGAAAACATCTTTTTTGAAGAAGAATAATCATCAAATGCCTTCTCTCCATTTCTCGCTCTGGGTAGGGTAAGAGGAGTGTCAGACTCTTGCTGACTAAAAACCATATCTTGAATATTATTCTACCGGCTACGGTACATTATGTATACAACCACGGCAACCCTGGCTGTATCACACTGGTCTGGTATGCTTATTTTTATCGAATTTCTCATTACCAGGAATGGCGTTGTAATATTGTTATAATCTTCTTTCTCTTCGGTTTATTATATTTAAGTGTATGTATGTAATTAATATCAATAAACACTTAAATTTTTACTATATTGTAGTGAATAGTTGCACCTCCAAGAATTTACGGAATTGCGGCCTCGGCCCAAAGCAGGAGAAGGAACGCAGGGTTTTTAGTCAGTAAGAGTCTGACACTATGGGCGAGAGAAATAAATTGATGATTTTCCCCTCACCAAATAAGAGCACGCATAAAGCAATTACGGAAGACACAATGTTAGTAATGTATGTAATATTACAAAAATGTACTCAGTATGTTTACAAGGAAGAAAAACACAAGACCATGTCCCACTACATGATATCAGGTATGTAATGCATACCGTAACAGTGCGAGACTGAAGAAAGTTAACAATGAATGCATGCATGACGTTTATTGAAAGTGGGTACCATCGTTTCCACATGCGATGATCAGCCAAGCGATGCAGAGCGAAACTGAGAAAATTTACCGATTGACCGATATAAAGTTGTACGTCCATATTTGAGATTGGTGTATAGAAAATCCAAGACAGACACAACTAATTCATAAACTTCAACGTAGAATTGTAGATTCTCAGTTTTTACCTAAAAGGCCGGCAACGCACTTGGTACTCCTTTGGTGTTGCGAGTGCTGATTGCTTACCATCAGATAATCGGTATGCTTGCTTACCGAATTATACCATAAAAAAAATCGACCGTTTTTTTTGATAAGCATGACTACTAATTTTGTCTGTCTTAATTTCAAGTTTTCCAAATTGTTGCTTACAATGTTACATTAATATGTTAATATTAAATGACAGAATTTCAAAGCGATCTTATAAGTCGAATGCATAAGAATTTTCCTTTTTATAGGAGATTCAAATCGACATAAAATGACGCCTTTAAACGATTACGGGAAATTAATAAGTACGCTCCCAAATATTTGCAGCGTCAGCTCAATGTTTTTTTTTTGTGTAGTGTATTTTCTTGTACGGCTAGCATTAGGGGTGTAAGCGCAATAATGCACTACGGCTTGAGTCGGAGAAGAAAGGAACGGGCTGGTTTTGGTCAGGGCAGGAGAAGTCATGGGATGATCACTATCCCCATCAAAAAAGGAGTATGATCTTCCTCGCTTGCCAACCTGTATTTTTGGGAGTATGTGAGTGACAAGTCACCAGAAGAAAACGTCTTGTACAAGGGGTAGCGGGTCTCAAAGAAGCGGGTAAGATATTTTTTATTAATACAGTTAAGACAAAATCCAACATAATATACATATTTATAATTACTACACATTGGCTTTATATAATAAGCTAACGGATCTGGTACAGACAAGCAGTGTATAATTATGTACTAGTAATTTATCAGGTTTCAATGTTTGATATCAAGGACTAATGGATACTGACATCTCGTTAGGTTCTAGAATATCTCGTTAGATCTATTTAGCACCTGCCACTTACATTTACTTAAAGGACCCCTGCTTGTATTAATGGAAAATGTTTTGAAATAGAAACAAGACTTGTTATTAATCTGTACTTTGTCTTATGAAGTGATAAAGAGACTTAGGAATTAAATTAGAAACTTATTGAATATGACACAGAAATTGATGCTGAGATTGTTCCATTGCGCTGTTAACACATAAAGTGTTTAAGTTGGAAACGAAGAAACGAGCATACAAAACACCTGATGAAAAGCAATCGGCATTGCTCCTGAACACCTAAAATACTGGACAAGTTGCGTGTGCATTGCCGGTTTTTTAGGGAGTATTTGAAGATTAGGGATCCGGAGATCTTACATGATCGGAGGCGGAAGATTGGGCCTTCGGTAACCTATGTTACTTGATAAATACAATGCAAACCTTATTTCTGTCGGTTTAGTTCAATTGGAGTTGAATTTAAAAAAGGGTTCGTCTTGGAAAAAAAGTTTGTCATATTTTTTATGTGAACTCGTCGTCACCGTCTTTTGTCTGTTTTAAAATCCTTCACCAAGTTTCACATCTTAAACATAAATCTGCCTCATACGCCTGTCTCTTTCACTCATCGTACTAGTTCATCATACTTCATCTCTTTCACTCAATACTCATGCTTATCATCTGTCATTCGTAATTTTACGTTTTCTTTCACTGCAAACAATTACGTTTCTACATTTCTGTGAGGCCGTGGTATCACTCTGGTCAATCTGGCCTTTTCATGTCGGAGCATAAGTCTCCCACACTTAAAACAGAGGATGCGGATCAAATTAGTCGTTTAAAAAGAATAAAAAATAAACGCCTCGTTTTACAAAGTTGTCGTTGGCTCAAATTTATTAATTGTTGTTGTTGACGAGTTTGATACATAATATAACATTCAATTATCCCATAATACGAAAATGCATTTAAAACCGCCCACGTGCCGCAATGAATAGCGGTCAAACATCGTGGTTAAAACGTTTTGAGGTAGCAATATTCAATAACACTAAAATTCATTACTGGGTAATAAAAAAAAAAACAAATTTTCGCATATAAGAAAATGAGGAAGAGTTTTTCATCAGTCGTATTGTTATATGAAATGTTTAGTGGACGTATATCTTACTAATATTATAAATGAGAAAATTTGTGAATATGCATGGATATGTATATCTGTGTTATTCCTTAACGCAAAAACGACTAGATCGATTTGGTTTAAATTTGGTATGTAGGTAGGTGATACCCTGGAAACATAGGCTTTTTTATCAGTAGTTACTAAAATTCTCAAAATTAATGAGTCCTTAATATAAATATCCATGATTCGGATAATCTATTATCAAAAAAATATATATTATATATAAAAAATGGAATCGAATATATTTAAAAAATGGAATACATACGTATTTTACTTAAGTGCAATTTTCGAGTAATAACACCTTTTTACTCGAAAACCACACTTTAAACCTCCAGATTTCGAATGAAAGACAAAATTAAGTCTACTGGCTACTAACAAATAATCACGTTATGTAATAATTAATTGCTCATTAACAAACACAACTTATAAATAAATTAAATCTTACTTAACTTGTGCTCCGATGTCATCGTCCTACTTTCCAACCGGCAAAATCCTTAACGTACCTAGCTAGAATTATAAAATATGACTAATTTTGTATGTATAATAAATTACTCTTATATCCTCATAAATTATAATTGTTTAGTGAAGTAGGCGTTGTAAAAATAATGGTAGGTCCCTACTAAGCCTTGTTGAAACATTGTACTCTTGTTATTTAGAAAGGTAATTTTAATAAAAATACTGAAAATTGAGCTGCTCTTTGAATATTGTAGAATAACCTAATAAATTGTAGGTCGGAATTTTTCGTAGCCTACTTATTTTCGTCTGAAGGTGAAAGAGGAATGTGTTGGTTTAGGTCGAACGATTTTTTATTGTTAAAAGAGCTTAGGTAGCTATATATCTCGTTGTTGGCGTAGTTGTTTTCTTCATGTTGAAGTATGAAGATTTCGTGTCCATTTTCCCGATCCCCACTACTACCTTTCGATACGAAATTCCATAAAACTAAATTGTAATGCGATTTTTTCTTCTCTGGTAATATATTAGCATCATCGTAAATATTTAGTGCAATATTTAAATATCGAAACAAACAAGCCTATTAGTCTACAAACATTAAATAAATATTTCAGCTTAACTCTTTTATTTTTGATGACAAACGTTAGTTTAAGTTACGTAAAACCGATAACAACGATTCGAGTTCTTAGCAAAATAATAAAAATTAAAAAACTTTTTAAACAGAAACTATCACTATAGGAATCACAGGAAAAGTTTAAGCGAAATATTTTCCCATTATACAATATCACAAACGCAAACGGCCCGAAGATTCCTTTTTTAGCCGCAAATTCGTTCACTTAGATATTTTCGAAATTGGTAAAAACAAATTCAATCCCCCAGTTGGATGTTGAATTCGAATCAATACCGAGTGTAGATTCAATTTGGAAGTCTTTCGTAGGCAGACGCGAACAGTTTCCACTAGTTTATGGAATTTTAAAGGTAAAAATCTGTGGTAAGATTGGAATGTCAGCTGTGAGAATTTTCAATAAGCTGCTGTACATGGAATGTTGGAAGATACACTAAATTCTTAAAGTGTGAGATCACTTTTTGAAATTGTAGTATTTAAGTTCAAAAAATTTTCATTGTTGTACTGTCTTAGTTGAAAACATAGTGGACACTGGGTATACACATTTGTTGACTCATGTTTATATATTCTTAACACAATTTTTTTTTATGTGATCAAATTGTCAAACGATTCCACGGATTTCTTGATGGTAAGCAATCAGCGCGACCTTTTGGGGATTAGGGAATTGGAGATTTTGGGAATGAGAAGGGATTATGGGGAAAGGATCGGGCCTCCAGTAACCTCACTCACACGGCGAAACACAACGCTGTGGTCGTTTCACGCCGGTTTTCTATGGTATCACTTGCCTTGGTATCACTTCGGTCAAGCCTACCCATCCGTGCTGAAGCATGGCTCTCTCACTTTTAAAACATGATACACGATTTCAAGTAGTTATCTATTACTGAGTCATTTAATATTTAATGAACCAAGTCCTTAGCAATTGTTTTCGTTAGATTTTGTCCTTTCCCCAAAATCCCTTCTCATTCCCTTAGCAATTGTTTTCTGGACAAAATCTAACGATTTATAATTGCTAAGGACCACTACTGAAAAACAAAAAGATTATGCAATATCCGACTATATAAATATACATATATTATTATAGTAAACCCATAAAATAACTGGTAGAATTTAGGAAAATAAAAGGAAGTAATAATAATATTATGTTTTGGCACACGTAAAACAAAACAAGTTTCAAACCGGAATTAAAATGGGAATAACAAAGTTAATTCATATGAACATTTATAAAGGCAAAACCATATGTGGTTCGGAGAACGCGCGCGCGTTAATGAAAACTAAAAGCTGATACAAATATGAATTTAAGTCGATCGGAAAACTCGTCTCGTTTACGAAGCGTATTGGAAAATTTTGCACTAACGTCCGATTGTACTCTATTGGAAATATTTTAATGAAAATGTTTTGGTTTGCTATTAATTACTAGTCGTGTTATATTAACAAAATGTTGTGAAAATATTTTATTTCGAACACGTTAGTAGGTACGTTAGTGTTCGTAGAAATTTCGCTTTGAAACATCAATAAATAATTAATTAATGATATTTGTGTACATGTAAAGATGGGGGAATATGTAATAAATTTTTCATACTAATGTTTTTTAGATCTTAATTAATCAGTATACATGAGTATCCATAGCTTTCGCAGTATTTTTTTCGTTTGTTTGTCGAAAATTCTTTCTTTTTTTGCTACATATTTATAAAGATCGTTGATATTTTTAATAGGTACCAAGAATAACTTGCTGTTATCTATTAATCATTCCAGATTTTAAACCCGTTGTATATATAGCTACAATAAATATTTATAGGTATATTTTGTTTCTAGATTGTTCTAGGGTAGATACCCCGTCTAGGCAAACGTGTAGGGCGCTCTCCACCTAGGTGGACTGAATATATCAGCAGTGGTTGCGTGAGAAGAGCTAAACATCGTGCAATTGGGGAGGCCTATGTCCAGCACAGTAGCCTGATGTCAAGCTGATGATCATTTTTGTTTCACAAGCTACTATGCACGAGATATAGATAATTATATTATTATTGTTCGGTGTGCGGTCAATTAGGTATTGTACCTATAGCATTCAGTCCTCACAAAGAGCTTGCTTCGATTACAAATTGTATAGATTTGTAATAATAATATTATAAAGAGACAAAATTTGTAAGTTTATATGTAGGGGGTTATGTTTGGAACCGCTGGTCAGATTGCCAAAATCCTTTCACTGATAAACAGCTACAATGTTCCTGAGTGCTATTGGCTATAAAACATCACGCTACGATCAAATGGAACCGAGCAGCGAGTGAAACCGCGCGAGATAAGCTGGTTATTTATAACAATTCACGCGAGATAAGCTGGTTATTTATCACAATCTCACCTTTATGGTGAGAACAATGAAGATAAGCAAAAAATGCAATCGAGCTATCAAAACTTTCCTGGTAACCTAAAACAATGACACTTATCATGTTCTTAAATTATATGTTTTTTACAAAAAACTAAAATATTACCTTCAAACATGAAAGAAAGTTATAAAAAATGCTACGTATATATTTATGAGAACAGCTTCATAGATCATACATACACGGCTTATAATAATGCACTGCATGCAGCAGAACTTGTCAAGTATAAACAAATTTCAACAACTTTGACGACAAGCCTCGCAACGCGACGTTGCCAAACTTCTTCGTATGCCATCATTATGAATTTTTCCGCTACTCCATATTGAGAAGTTTTAGTTTTGAAGTCAGTCTTGTTTGAGTATTAACTGAACATCTATACAGTGATTTTTATATTTAAGTGGTGTTATACTTTACTTTAATTCTTTTATTGCTCTCTTTTTATTATTATTTTAATTTTTTTATTATTCAAGATTACACAGATTTTAAACCTAATATACTAAACCACAGCAGCCATTTATGGCTTATATATGGCTAGCGAGTTCGGAAAGTTTATGTTTTTTTAATTACTACATAAGCAACCAATTAACAGCTTTATTCATAAACTTATGAGGTTAAGTAAGAATCTTTTTTGTGTGAGTGATGTTGAAATATTTTAATTTTGTAAATTTATTTAATTAAAGGATTATAAAGGTTTTCTCCAATCAAATCAAAAATATTCAGTGTACCTATTTTAATCACTGATGTCTGAGTACATCTGAGTACTCAAAATATATTCCCCACTACCACTAAAACACAAACTAAATAAACAACAAACAACGGCATTGACTTAAAGTAGTCCTCGTTTTGCGGAAAGGACCATGTTGGATTGTTGGACCTTGAAACAATATCGCCGACCCTCTCTACTAAAATGTTTACTTATTTGGTTCACAAATGATTATTATGCAATTGTCTCAACTCCCAACATCGGGCGATCCGGAAAAAGGTAGGACCTACAAAATCTTTATATCATTGCGGATATGATACAAGATTTTGGGCAGCAATCCGCAAATAAATATAGGTATCTATTATTCTAAATAGGTATCTCAAAAATTTTCGAAAATGTCTGCAGAAATCGATGAAAAAGTTCGCGACGCGGCCACTCAAACTGCGAGGATTTACATAACTCGGGATCGGAGAAAGGTCACAAATGGCTTCAGCCATTCATCATTCCAACGTCACTCAATTTTGTTAGCATTATATGTAAATAACGCTATATCCTTCAGAGAGACTAACGTTTACGTAACCTATATCAATTTGGTTACGCTTCGAATGAAATGGACATCTTTATGTAGAACCTTTTTGTGAGCCCACTAACGGAAATAGACTAGCAAGTTTACGTTCACAACTCCGTTTCTGGAATTAAATTACATTTCGACGTATTTTTTATCCCTAATCAGAATGATTTTATCTAGATCTGATATTTTTACTCGATATATTCCAATACTTAGAATCCGTCTGCTTTTTTCTTTCAATTTCGTTTCTAAGTAAATTGCATTTGACGTAATATCTTTTAGTACAATTTCTAGATGTTTCCAAGTTATTAGAACAGCTGTTTGCCTCTAGATGTTTTATAAATCCTGTATACTAGAGAATTAATTATTTACCACAATCTAACTTCAACAAAACGATACCTTATCTTAAAAATAATATTATTAAGTGTAGCTGTACCATAATAATAGTATATAGTTTATTATGTACGAATTGCCTAATAAATCCTTTATGCATACTATGAACGAAAATATTGAATTCAAACTGAACTTCTAACTCACTTGAAGTGATCACTATTTTTAAGGCAGTTTGCCAGTTCATTTAGAAAATATGAAGTGCAAAAAGCCTCCATTTAGATTAGTTAGCACTTAAGTCTATAAACCGCATCACGCATTTCCATAATGCGTTGCTTTGTACCCTGACAGAGCAATATATTCTATGACGTCATCACGTTTGAGTGACATAGTGCTCGCCTAGATAAAACGGTTTCACGCGAGAATAGAATCGCGTGTAGCACCCATATCTGGCGGTAATCCTATGCGATGCGCACTGGAATATTAAACTCGTGAACTGCAGTCTGCAGTCTATTCACGGTTAGATGTCCGCGTTATCTGATTCAGAGGATGGTGTAGTGGTTTTTGATTAGGCATAAAAATATAGTACGCGTGACATACGTAGTAAAAGGAATGTTTATCGCATGTAACCTTTTGATAGTTATGCTGTCAGTTGTAAATAATGGCTACTTTATTTCTTTATTGGACAAAACTGCAGGCAAACGAGCTGACGAATTGCCTGACGGTAGGCAGTCAGCGGAGCAGTAAGTGCATTTCCCGCTTTTCGGCCAGATCAGGGAGTAAAGGTTTAAGCCTCCAGCAACCTTGCTGACATGACAAAACAGAAAGAAAGCGGTTATTAAGCAGCTAACTGACGCTGCCCATGAACAAGATGTGTCCCATTGTGAGTTGTAACTATCGTTTTTAATAAAAATATTGTTACGTCCCTGACGTCACGTTCCTGACTATGCGGGCTTGGGTTACGGGATTGGATGAAATGAAACACTAATACCGGTTTTCAGACTTTCTATTGCGCTTAAGTTACAGCGTCCACGGAGTTAAGTTATCGGCGTTCCTCTCCAGCAGAGTCCGGCCGACTGACACAACTTTGCCGTTCACGCTAACTTCACTTAACTGACTGCACTTCACTATTTCACTCACTTTTCTTCTTTTTCACTTCTTCCTTTTCTTCCGAATCGCTTTAGACTTAGAACTCAACTGCCAGCGGTGAGCCGCAGTTCCGCTTATATACCCCCGGTCAGGTTCTAGAACATTCAATTTCGTTATTCTTTTTTGATCGTCATGCCTCCAGAACCTTCCAATAATTTCGTTATTCATTTTTATTTATTCTCCTTCTCGCTCCTTAATTTTTCATTACTTTCACTCAAATATTCCAGAAAGTTCGACAAAACTTCCATCAACTAAAAAACTTCATGTTTACGGCGGAACTCGAACTCGGGGTCTCTGTGGTGTAATCCACACGCCTTACCGATTACACCAACTCGTGTTGACAATTCACGACGAAATTTACAATCTCTAGGCAACGTTTGACAACCATCCATTGACGTCATGATGTCAAAGAGTTTTCTGTCACACTGCCCCCCTCTTAGATTCGCTCGTCCCGAGCATCGTTGCTGCCGTAATACCTCGCCAACCTGTCTATATGGACAACTTTCAAAGGGCTCCTTGAAGACTTCCGAATTCTGTAAGTAATGTCATTGATCTTCGTGACTATCTCGTAAGGACCTTCCCAACTCGGTTGCAGCTTTGGAGATTTTCCCTTCCTTCTGACTGGATTATGAAGCCAGACCAATGACCCCTCTTCAAACCCAACAGAATTGGCTCGTCGATCATAGCGCGTCTTTGCGCGATCACTAGCTTGAAGACCGGCCTCCCTGATCTGCTCATAAATGTCCAACATTTTTGCCCTTAACTCGCTTATGTAATCGCTAAACTCGGTGCGAGAGTCACCAGGTGGACAGCCCGATACAAGATCTGCCGGTAATCTCAATTCCCTTCCAAAATTTGCAAATGCAGGCGTCTTTGCGGTACTTTCATGTACAGCAGTCCGATAGGCAAGCAAGAAGAGAGGTATGTAAGTGTCCCAATCTCTCTGATGGCTGTCAACCACCTTTGCTAAGTGTCGCTCCAATGTTTGGTTGAAGCGTTCGACCATTCCATCTGACTGTGGATGATAAGGGGTCGTTCGAGTCTTATGGATTCCCAAAAGTTTACAAGTTTCCTGGAAAACTTGGGATTCAAAGTTCCGTCCTTGATCGCTGTGCATCTCCAAGGGCACTCCGAATCGGGTGAATACCTCGTTTACCAACTTCGTGGCTACAGTTACTGCCTCTTGATTCGGTATGGCAAAGACCTCCGGCCATTTTGTAAAATAATCCATAACCACTAAAACGTAGCGATTGCCCGAATCAGTGATTGGAAATGGTCCAGCGATGTCTAAGGCTATTCTCTCCCAAGGCATACCAACATTGTAGATTTTCATCGCCCCTCTGCTTCTTGTTTGTGGACCCTTGACAGCTGCACAACTAGTGCATTTCCGGCACCAATCTTCGACGTCATATTTGCAATGCAACCAATAAAACCTCTCCTTGATCTTCACCAAAGTCCTCCTAATTCCCAAATGTCCTCCAGAAGATCCATCATGGAACGCTTTTAATACATCCCTTATTTTTGAACGAGGCACCACCAATTGCAAATGCTCGTCCTTGCCGTTTGTTGATTCCCATTTCCTGCACAGAAGTCCGTTATGCAGCGTAAGGCTTTTCCACTGTGCCCATAAACCTTTCGTTACCGCGCTATATTGGACGACGTCACTCCAACTTGGCTTGTTACCACTTCGTAGCCACTCCAGTATTGGTTTGATATCTGCATCTCTTTCCTGTTCTAATTTCATCGCATCATCTCCCCATGCCTCGTCAACAGTATCAGTCCTTATCACCTTAAGAAAAGCAGTTTCCTTCTTGGCACAATGCTTGCAATCTTCCACGCATGGGCGTCTCGATAATGCATCTGCGTTGCCATGAATTCTTCCGCCGCGATGTTCGATTTCAAAGTCAAATTCCTGAAGTTGTTCCAACCATCTGGCTACTTGGCCTTCGGGATCCTTAAACTGAAGCAGCCATTTCAAAGCAGCGTGATCAGTTCTGATCAAAAATTTCCGTCCCAGTAAATACTTCTTGAAATGGTGCAGAGTTTTGACCACGGCCAGCAATTCCCTCCTGGTCACGCAATAATTCTTCTCCGGCTTGGATAGTGACTTGCTGAAGTAAGCAATAACCTTCTCCTGCTCACCATCGCGTTGTGAAAGGACACCTCCTATTCCAATATTGCTGGCATCCGTATCAACTACGAATATTCCTTTCGCGCTGGGGTATCCGAGAATTGGTGTGTTACAAAGCCGTTCTTTTAGTTCTCGAAAGGCTTGCTCACAATCCTCGTCCCAGATAAAGGCACGTTTCTCCTCTGTCAATCGATGCAAAGGCTTGGCAATGTCCGAGAATCCTTTCACAAACCGTCGATAATACGAGCACAATCCAAGAAATGCCCGAACTTGCGTTTTGTCTTTAGGTGTTGGCCATTCCTTAACAGCGGCAGTCTTGGCTGGATCAGTCTCAATTCCTCTCTCAGAAATAACATGTCCTAGATAATTCACTTCGCGCTTGAAGAAAGAGCATTTCTTTGGACTCAACTTTAAATTTGCTCCACGCAGCTTATCGAGTACCTTTTCCAATTTCTTTAGATAATCGTCAAAATCCCGTCCAACAATGATGATGTCATCGAGGTAAACTAGGCAGGTTTCGCCCAGCAGTCCCGCCAGCACCTGTTCCATCAAACGCTCAAAGGTTGCCGGTGCATTGCATAATCCAAATGGCATCACCTTAAATTGCCAGAGTCCCTTCCCAGTTGAGAATGCGGTCTTTTCCTTGTCCTTGGGATCCAAATCCACCTGCCAATAGCCGCTTTTCAGATCGAGCGTTGAAAACCATTTCATGCCACTCAGTGTGTCAAGTGTGTCATCGATTCTTGGTAACGGGTAGCTATCCTTCTTGGTTACATCATTCAATCGTCGATAGTCTACGCAAAACCTCGTTGAACCATCTTTCTTCTTGACAAGCACGACAGGTGAACACCAAGGGCTAGAAGAGGGCTCTATCACGTCATTTTTCCTCATATCGTCAATCATTTCTTCAACCTCTTTCTCACGAGCGAATGGTATGCGTCTGGGCCTTTGACGAATTGGCATTGTATCACCTGTGTTTATTTTATGCTTCACCAAACCAGTTCGGCCAATATCACCATCGCTTCTTGAAAACACATCAGAGAATCGAAGAAGTAAATTTCTAGCTTTCATAGTCTCCACTTTTGTCAGACTTTTGTTTTCGTCTAAGATTTTCGTTACAAAGTCTATTCCCGTACTGTCCTTCTTCACAAGATTCTCCGAGCATTTTCTTATCCAGGCCACTTCTTCCAATACGCCCACAGGCTCTCCTTCTTCAATCGTAATTTTTGAATCACTGAAGTTGAATACCGGAATGCGGTTGACATCAGATGACCCCACGACAGTTCTCGCCGGTAGCCATGAGTTTACGTGTTCCGATTTATCAATCACAGCGCACCTTAGAGGTAAACTTCCTTCCCTCCTCCTAGGTAATGCGATTGGTACGAGAGTCTGTGATTTTGGTTCAAGAACAGTTCTTCTTAAACAGCAAACTTTTCCCAGGGTTCCACCCTTCATCGGAATTTCCTCAGTTCCACATAGTAATACTCCAGATTTTAAGTCGATGTTACACTGGTGCCCTTGCAGGAAGTCAAGTCCCAGGATGCAGTCATCCAGAATTTTGGCCACAATAACCTCATGTCGATAAACACGTTCCCCAATTTTGATTGTTACATGCAGTTTTCCACTTATCGGTATGCACTGGCCGGTAGCTGATTTCATTCGTAGGCCAACAATTGGTTTAACGTGTTTCCTGATGTTTTGCCCGAGCAGCCGAACATTTATCACCGTCCTTGAAGCTCCAGTATCTAATGTTAGCTGACTGTTTTTCCCATTTACTTGACCGTCTATCACCAGAGTATTTCCATCGTTAGTTTGCTTGATGTAGATTGTTGGGGTTATTCCACTACCGGCCAGCGCCCACCCCGCAGCCCTGGCTGGATTTAGTTTCCCTGCTGGTCAGAAGTTGAGACCGCCGCGTCCTGGCGGTTCACCTTCCTCGGGCAGTCGCTCCGCATGTGCCCACGCTCTCCGCATCCATAGCACATGAAGTTCCGACGGCGTGGAGGTACCTGCTCCGTTGTCGTTATTTCCCGCAGACGTAAGGTACGGGAGTTACCACGCACGGCTTCCACTTCCAATGCATGGGCCAGAGCTTCTTTCATGTTCTTGTGATGGCCCAGATGAACAGCAGCTCGTACTTCGGGGTCCCGAACACCGTCAATGAATGCTTGGAGAAGCGTGCCTTCAATCATTGATGGAGTCGACCGAAAAGCTCGACGCACAAGTTTCTCGATTTCCAAGGACCATTGCTGTAGACTCTCATTAGCACGCTGAGTACGCTCTTTTAATTGCGCTCTGTACACGTGCTCGAGGTGGCTGTCTCCAAAACGTGCCTCAAGTGCGTCGAGGAGGGTACTAAAGCTGAGATCCCCACTTGCGCCGATAGCTTCCAGCACTGAGAGCGCTTGATCACGGAGGGCCAGGGTGAGGGCTGACTGTGCTTCCTTCTGAGTCCAACCATAAGCCTCCATAAGTGTCTCAAACTGTAGCTTGAACGCGGTCCAGGATGTTGTTCCGTCGTAATGGGGAATCTTCAGCCCTTTCGTTGCGCTTGAGGCCGCATTTGGGGCGTCAAAAACGGCTGCAAGACGGCTTCGGCTCTTCAAAGGGCTTGGGCTTGTCACTTCCTGCTTGATTTTGGAGATCTCTTCTTCCACTCTCTCCTCTATCGCCATGACGCGATGTTCCAACTTGCCTAAACCTTCCTCCACTTCTTGTACCCGTTCGACAGCCTTTTGCAGTCCCTTCGTGAAATCTTTATGCATGTCCTCCAAGCGACGCGCTTGCTCCTCTTGGCGACGAGCTTGATCTTCTTTCAGCTCCCGCAGCTGTTCTGACTGACAGCGTGCTTGCTCTTCTTGGCGGCGCGCTTGCTCTTCTTGGCGGCGCGCTTGCTCTTCTTGGCAGCGCGCTTGATCTTCTTTCAGCTCCCGCAGCTGTTCTGCCTGACAGCGTGCTTGCTCTTCTTGGCGGCGCGCTTGATCTTCTTTCAGCTCACGCAGCTGTTCTGCCATCATTTGCCGCAGCTGTAGCAGAAGATCCATCTGCACAGGCTTGGCTTCTGCATCGCTGGTCTGAGCTGCAGCACCCTCTTCCCTCACACGCTGCGCTTCTGACATAGCACGGGTACTCACTCCTCTTACGTCCTGCGGCACTAGCGGCATTTTTCTCCAATCCCACTTCTGACACCAAATGTTACGTGCCTGACGTCACGTTCCTGACTATGCGGGCTTGGGTTACGGGATTGGATGAAATGAAACACTAATACCGGTTTTCAGACTTTCTATTGCGCTTAAGTTACAGCGTCCACGGAGTTAAGTTATCGGCGTTCCTCTCCAGCAGAGTCCGGCCGACTGACACAACTTTGCCGTTCACGCTAACTTCACTTAACTGACTGCACTTCACTATTTCACTCACTTTTCTTCTTTTTCACTTCTTCCTTTTCTTCCGAATCGCTTTAGACTTAGAACTCAACTGCCAGCGGTGAGCCGCAGTTCCGCTTATATACCCCCGGTCAGGTTCTAGAACATTCAATTTCGTTATTCTTTTTTGATCGTCATGCCTCCAGAACCTTCCAATAATTTCGTTATTCATTTTTATTTATTCTCCTTCTCGCTCCTTAATTTTTCATTACTTTCACTCAAATATTCCAGAAAGTTCGACAAAACTTCCATCAACTAAAAAACTTCATGTTTACGGCGGAACTCGAACCCGGGGTCTCTGTGGTGTAATCCACACGCCTTACCGATTACACCAACTCAAAGAGTTTTCTGTCAAAGAGTTTTCTGTCACAATATGTCTAACGATTGATACTATTTAATAACGCAAGCCTTACTTTACGCTGGTTTTCTACAAGACTGCGGTATCTATTGAACAATACGATTGAGAATTCGTCCATTTGTGCCGAAACTTTGCTCTTCCACATTTAAATTTTGGGGAATGATTATTTAGCGTTTTCCACTTTGGTTGATATACTGGTAAATACGGTTACTGATAATACTGATAATACGGTTGGAGAAGAAGTTGGGAGAGCCAAGCTTCGGCATGAATGGGTCGGCTCGACCGGAGTGATACGGCGTCACATAATACCGACGTGAAATAACCACAGCGTTGTGTTTCGCCGTGTGAGTAAAGCTACCGGAGGCCCAATCCTTCCCTTCCTAATCCCAAAATCTCCAAAACTGTAATCCCTAAAAGGTCAGCAACGTACTCGTAACTCCTCCGTTGCGGGTGTCCATGGGCGACGCTGATTACTTACCATCAGGTAATCCGTCTGCTCGTTTGCCGACCTATTCCATAAAAAAAAGTTATACAGTTCGTCAAATAAATAAGATACCATCAGATGCTTAAATCTTTTAATTAAAATAAAGTCATACATCAAACATTCCTACGATATTTTAGCAACGTGATCTGTACGCGTTCTTATTTCGAAACCGCAGTGAGTGATCCGACCGCAATTTTCCAGTGCACTATAACATTTTCTTCTACATAATTAAGCAGTGCTGTGCAATATTGCAAAGTATTAACTTTATTGTAGCGAAAAATTAAGTAGGTATACCAGATTATTTCAGAGAGAAACAGACGTTCATGTTTTTTGTTCTGAATGTAGAGGAAAATTGCTTCATTTTTGTTCGTTGAGTTTCGGTTTGTGATGAGAGGTTTTATTTTCGATTCTGCTTTTATAATTTATTATTTTGTTATTATAATTCAATGATTGGCTAATAATCGGTGTCCCAAACACAATTAGATATCAAAATTCGTTCGTTATTGAGATTTTTTTTACTAAAATATCTTTTATTTTTTTAAAGAACAGCAGAATTCATGCCCAGATTTTAAAACTATTAACAAATCATGAAATATGGCTAGTCATTGATTTAGTGAAATTCTTCATGACCAAAAATTAATTGTTGTTGATTAGGTAGTGGGTACTTTGTTTTTGCTGATTACGATTCCTCGGAGTACACACTGTTCATCAAGGAAAAATAGGACCACGTTGTGCTGACCACCTGCGAACAAGTATTAGCAGTTTGACTAAGTATCTAAATAGAATTTGTAAAAATGGTTGAATTTGTAAAAACCATTTTATATATTCTTAATTAACGACGTATTATGCCCCGTGGTTTTACTTGCGTAATTTAGAGACTACATAATTATATTCACCAAGGATAATTTAACTTCCTAACGATGAAAGAAGTTTTCAAATCGGTCGATTAGTTTTAGGACCTCGTCAATTCAAACAAATAGACAATTAAATTTTTCGTCTTAGTAATGTTAGTACACATTTTGTTCCATCAACAGCTAAAACTTAAATAGCCGTAAAATGCACAATGGTTAGAGTCCTAATTGCGAGTTTAGTTACGAAACATTGATAGTGAATACTCACTTTAGTAAACATCTTCATAGAAACTTCAGCGTATCTAATTGAAGTCAAACAGCATGGTTTTTGAGATCTGAAACAAATATTGAGATCAAAATTTATAAGTTCCTTATTGCTAATGGTAAATGGATGTTATTTTTTAAGAATTAAATGCCAATCCAAGCGATCATTATTTTCCTAAAAAGAAAACGCTCTTTGGGGCTCTTTTTTCGTTTTAGAGGTAAAAATCGTCAAATTACTTTTCTTACCCTGGGTGTTGCACGAGGGAGTGTCAGACTTTTACTGACTAAATACAAAGGCCGGCCAAGGGATTACTTTTACTGCTGCTGGTAGTGCTGCGGTATGTTATTACGTTTGCAACTTCAACCGGCTTCTAAATTGCCGACTTGGCTGCCATTTTTATAGAATATCATATGAGGGACTGTCTGAAATTACACCCTAAGAACTCATCCATTCATTTTCCTGTTTCGAAACGACCTGCGGTACATATTTGCACTTATACTATTAACCCGAACTTTTTTTTTTACTAGGTTATGTCCCTCTGCTGGGCAAAGGCCTCCCCATCTCGCTTCCATACCTCCCGATCTGTCGACCGTGTCCACCAGTCTCGACGAAAGGCGTCTAGATGGTCACGCCGTCTTTTCCGGGGCTTATCCCGCTTGCGGTCTTAAATATATAAAATATATATACTACTTTTAATTTTTTTATTAGTACTAAACAAAAATCATAAAGAAATAATATTTCATACTTTTATATATCGCTTTCAAAAAAAACTAAAACAGACATTCACTTTTTATGATGTCCGAAGGACATCTAGCTTTATACTGTGACGATAAATCATTTTTATGATCGCCTGCACTTTAAAAGAGTTCAGAGAACTTTAGATATAAAATAAGACAATTAATTTAACGTCAATGTACTTGTAATAAGCAAAGCATAAAATATATTTTTGCTTAGCAAGTGAGGATTTGAGGGTAAGCAATCGGCGCTGACCTTCTATGATTATTTAGACACCACTGACATACGGTAAAGGTAAACATCGCGAGGAAACCTGGACTTATAATTTCTAATTATAAGTTTGAAATCGCCAACCCGCATTGAGCAAGCGTGGTGATTAATGTTTTAACCTTCTCCGTATGAGAAGAGTCCTTTGCTCAGCAGTGGGCACTTGTAGGCTTATGATGATGAATCGGAGCCACCCACGGGCATCCACAACATGGCCTTATGGGGTAAGGAATTTGTGAATTGGATGATTTAGCAATCATGAGGTAGGAATGTTCGTCCCACCTCGAATATACCTAAACAGATTAATTCTAATCAATTGGCTAAATTGCCAAATCTTGAAAATGTAACTCATTTGACTGATCAATTTAAAGTCTCAGTCTCTAAGCCATAAGGTTTAAAAAGTTTTAGGGATAAGAAGTTCTTATGTGTTTTACGTGCCCGTCTGACTGATAGGCAGTTTTGACCATCTGTTATCATACGAATCGAGATTTTGAACGAGTACCTAATTTCATTGATAGACATTGACTGATCGACAAAAAAAAAATGTTTGACTATTTTAAAGTATTATCTGGATTGATCGAAATGGAACGTGGGACATACATGCTATTATGGCATGGTTTTATATAAATAAAACTATGTTAAATACTATGTAGGTATTACCAATTATTAGTATTATCATATAATTCCTATTTTATGAAATCAATTGTGTCAATATTCTTTTAATGGGCTAGCCAATTAAATAATTATTTAAGCTGTGTATTCAAAATATTGTTACAATGCAAATAATGATATAAATAATTAGCAAAATTAAATATGTAAATACCTAATTATAATGTTGTATAAAATATTACCTGTTTTATGTGTATGATATTATTGTGTTTGTATTCAGGTACATAGGTAATGATTCTGAACTTCATTACTTATTATTCTGCGTATAATCGTTTCCTACATTAACATATGTATTTATGGCTATGACAGAAAATAATAAATCTTGCCAAAGTCGTAAGAGCGTATTGAGGGTCATGTCAAACGTATAGCAACGCGACGAACTGATAGAGGTCAGTGATTTCGCTATAAGTCGCATGCTTCTGCCGCGAGAGACACAGTATGGAATTTGTGTCTTACCGCGCAGAAAATAAAGTTGTAATTGATTAATTACAACAGCGTTCAATGATTTAATTAAAACCACGATAACCTGAACTCCTTTTCCGACGTCCATAGTCAAGCAGTGAGTTTGAAGAACCTATCGCGACCTATCTCACCTATCGGTTTGGATCAAGAGAAGGAAGGGGGTTACTAAGAGCCTGACACTGTCTCGCTTCACCCAGGGTGGGAGAAATCATTGAATGGTTATCTACCACAAAAAAGGTGAGTTTTAGAATCAATACGTTAACAAGTCGGTTTTGTCCGTCATACTTTCATGATTCAACCACTTCATCAATGTTAAGAAAGCTTCTATCTACTACGTACTAAAATAATTACATTTTAATGATAAAATATATTGCCATCTTATAGCGTCTGCTGCCTTGGTACCATAAATTTTCATAAGCTGTGTCTCCAATGCTTGAACTCTGAAAAAATAATATAATAATACATAAGTTAAGTATATAAAATAATGGAGCATCGCACATTTCTTTCCAAAAAACTAAAAGATTATGTTTAATTATTCAGAGTAATAAACTTAAATAATTTTATTATTAAAACTAATAAATACTAATTATACTACAAAATTGTTAAAAATTTACAATAAAATGCAAAATAGTATTTTTTGCACTTATGTAAAACATAAAAAGCATAATACATATTTATATATCAATACCAAACGGTGGTTGTAATGAATAATATAAACTGAAATGTCAGGATAAACAAAAATAAAAACATTAACAGATTTTTTATTTTAATAGTATTCAATGTATTTCACAAAATAGGTACCAAATTAATATAATGAAAATGTCAACGAACTCAAAAGTACCGCCAGCATACATAAAATTATCAGGAAAACAAACTTTTACTGTGCACGCTAGCAAGCAACTACTTCATAGCAATCTCGTTAATTAATGATACTTTGCTTAATAAGTATTAAAACTTTTACCGCACTTGTGAGCAGCTCGCCATAGTAACATAAATACAAAATTGTGAACATGGACGAAGCAATGCCTATATAACTGATCAACATATAACCCGGCCCTCGGGCAAACTGGAATGGACACAAAAAATACAAAAGGTTAACGAAACTGTTATGTTGAGCAAGTGTGGGCAGGCAAGCTGCGGCACGAACGGATCGGCCAGCAGCGCTGTGTTTCGCGCTGTATCTACCGGAGGCCCAATTAAGAAGGACCGTAGGCTCAGGAAGGGTAGGGTGAGAGCTACCCGTCACCCTTTCCTCCTATTCCTCAATCTCCGAAACACATATCCCCAAAAAACCGAAAGCGCACTGGTAACTCATATGGTGTTCTGTATGTGCATGCCGTATTACACCGTATTAAGCCAAGTCCAAGTTCTGGGGTTGCGAGTGCAAGCGCAACCATTTGTCGCGGTCTTGGCTCGGGGCAGGAGACGAAACAGAATGGTTTTTAGTCAGTAGGAGTCTGACACTTCCACGCCCTATTCAGGAAAAGTCGTTTGATTACTCACCTCAAAAGAAGCCCTTTTGAGTATTGCACCCTTTCAAATTGCAACCAGAGGTCAAAAAGTGATTGTAGTCACTGATACGGTAATCTATCTATGGACTAAGGCCCATTTCGCATATAATAAAAGTTAGGCATTCGTAGTTAGGCTATGCTTGGCTAAGATGTCTTACGAATACCTGCGATAATCTAACGAAAATTGATCTCGAAATCTCCAGTAGGATTCAGATAAATGCGATTAACAGGTTGAATGTCATGAGAAACAACATGTTGGCCACACAGCGGAGGATTTGCAATCAACAGCAATCCGTCGGCCGTCAATGAATTATGATATCTACCAAACCACAATACTTTTTAATGAAAATAAAATTTATTTATTGAACGTAAAAATATAATAAAAAATAAAATATAAAAACATATCATTTTTAAAATAAAGCTATATGTATAAATTGTGTTTTTTTATGCCTGGATTTAGTGTAACGTCGATTTTTTTATTATCATGCAATGTTAACTATTATATTTTTGTGTTGAGAGAAACGAGAAAAAGCAAATGTGGATGCTCAGTTCTTATTCAAATGTCGCAGAAGCAGTTTACACTCAAAGGAATTTTAATGTGTTTTTCTTTTTCAACTTCACAAGTTTCTTTTTTGCAACAAACTATTTATAATGTAACCCTCTTCGCGTGAAGCTTGGAAGTTTGAAACTGCTGTGTATTTCTGTTGTGTGACGTACTGGCAAAACACAAGCTTTTGTGGAGTTTGTTAAACATTTTTATTCGAGCTCAATTGTTTGGGAATGTTCTTTCACTGTTTTGAGAACGGTTGAGCGTAGCACAAATTGAACATGTTGTAGTACACAGAATACACAAATTTTAATAAAGTGCAGATTCTACCAGCGTCCTCATTTTTTACATAGTCAAAGTGCCACGAATTGGGTAAAACATTAAACTTTTTTGTAATTCCAACAGCTCTTTTAATAAAATGATTGTGGAAACTCAATTTACATACAAACGATTTGAATTTCGATGTCCTCTGAGGACTGTTAAACTTTTGAATATTTTTTCGTAGTTGTGTATTTTTATCGATATAGCTTCCAAAAATGAGTGAATTTCTTTTTAACTTTTTTTGATTTTATATTTTAATTCGTATTTTTTTAATAATCATGAATGTAAGAATGTTCAGGTTTCTGAATGATTTTGTTAGTTCTCTGTGTGTTATACATAGGTGCGAGAGTACAATAATATGTAAAGAATAATTTATTTCTCAAATTGTAAAACATATGTATTCATAAAAGTTTTAAAAGAGTGACTATGCAGTTCCATGCTCGTTTTTCTCCCTTCAAATCTACTATTCTACAAGTCTAAATACTATCTCAAATATATCTACAAATTCGAACTAGCACTTAACTACACCGACAAACATCTTGACGGACTATTACTTTTGACGTTTCGAAAGTACCTTTATATGGTTTAGTTTTACACAATGTTTTATTTTTACTTCAGATATGATTTAGAACAAAACAACGGCTAAACATAAATTACAAAACCAGGAACAAACTCTTTAAAACACCACGTTCTGTCTTCAATGTAATTCTGGTTTCATTGTTTTACTAAAAACTTTATACACTAAAGCATATTGACTTGATCAAACTCCAATGGTTTTGATCCAACTTTGCAACATTGGGCAACCACAAGCACGCCGTTTAACATGCAACAATAACTCACCTGTCCCATGAAACTGAAAGCACACGTCGTGATCCCAACAAACAAAAGATCTATGAATACTATCCCGTTGAAAACGTTATCCAACTGCCGGGATAACCTGTCAACAAATAAAATACATGTTTTATTTATGTCCACCCCGATGTCGGCTTTGGCGGCGTACAAGGGGGTTACACCGGAATACAGTTTAGATGCTAACAAACGGTTTTTTAAAAGAAACTTTGAATTTACTTGAAAACACTGTCTTTAGGATCTTTGCTTTGACGAATGGGTTGGCTCGACCGGAGTGATACCACCTCACACAAAACCAGCGTAAAACAACTGCAGCGTTGTGTTTCGCCGTGAAAGTGAGGTACCGGAGGCCATATCCTCATAAGGGAGGGGTCCCCCAATCCCTAAATCTCCCAATCTCTAATCCCAAGAAGGTCGGCAGCGCACTCGTTGCAGGTGTGCATGGGCGGCGCTTATTGTTCACCAGGTAACCAGCCTGCTCGTTTGCCGAACTATTACATAACAAAAATTGATATAATATTTTAGTTTCTAGTTTCAACTAAATAAAATAAAAATCATATCGCTTTAACAATTTGAAGTGATAATGACAAACAAATAAAGATATATTAGAAAGTTTGATTTTTAATAGATTAATAAAATAAGCTAATGATAAAATTCGGAAGAAAATTACGAGTGTTTGAAAGAAACAAAAAATAAGAGTAAATATTTTCGTCACATCATAAAAATAAGAAGAAGTAGCATCAATTATATTACATAGGCCATTGGTCTCGCAGGATGAAGACCTCGTTATGTAGGAAAAACTTTGGATAATGTTGGCTCAGGACCAGAAAAAGTAGCAGCCATAATAGAGATCGATTGGATGGGTTTCACCAAACTTGAAGTTGTCACAAACTAACATGTGACCAGAAACTTTTGGTTATACGGCCACTCATGTATTCAGCACAAAAAATATGATTTGTGCTGATTAAATCGTCTTGCTGTAATTAAAAGATGATATGTAAGAGAAGGATTAGTTATATATTACGTATAACCAACTTAAAGTTTGTTCTGATGCACCATTACAATTAGAGTTCACGCTTTGCTTATTAATTTTAAGCTATATCTTCCATTTACATTTTTCTGGTCATGCTTTTATATGCTACTAGTGGCCCGCCCCCGCTTCGCACGGGTCCAAGTATCTCGCTATAAAAGGGTCACTTTTTCCTAATGTTCCCCTCTACTTTTCTAATATTTTCTTATGATAAGAATCTTCTCCTGACAATAACAAATATAACAAAAAAGAATTAGCAAAATTGGTCCAGTCGTTGTTGAGTTATGCGCTTACCAACACATTTTGCGATCCATTTTTATAAAAGCAATATAAGCAAGCGTAAGACGAAAAACCAATTTCTTTACGTGTTGTCTATTTAAAACCTATAAAAAATAACATTAAAAAATAGGACTTACTCCAACAACTTTTGGTGTTTTTTCACAAATTCTTCTATAGGAAGATCTTTATTTATATTATAATTTTCATCCAATTCATCTGTATTACTTATAGTGCCGCAGCTTTCTGGCTTGACGCGAGCCAAATCATCTTTGAGCATCAAAAATTCTGCTCCTAATAGCGCACAGCACGATATCATTATCAATGCAGTTCCAGTATACAAGGAAACTAGGAGAAACACTAAAAAAAAGTTTATGTTAAAGAACACATACACATTGTTATTGAGTCGTGGTGGCCCGGAGGTTAAGGTGCCCGCTTCTCAAGCATGAGGGTGTGGGTTCGAAAACTGGCAAGTACCGATGTGACTTTTTCCGAGTTATATGTACTTTCTATGATTATTTTGACACCACTGACATACGGTGAAGATAGACATCGTGAGGAAACCTGGACTTAAAATTTCTAATTATAAGTTTGAAATCGCCAACCCGCAGTGAGCAAGCGTGGTGATTAATGCTCTAACCTTCTCCGTATAAGAAGACGTCTTTGCTCAGCAGTAAGCACTTATAGGCTGATGATGATGATGATGATGATGACGTTGCTGTTGTGAAGTTTTACATACAATAAAGTTTACATGAGCATGTACTAATTTCCAAGGTAATTCTTTTTTCAGTTGCCGAAGTTCAATACAATGGATTTGTCATACCAGTATCATGAGATACCGGTAGATTTATGTGACGTGTGCAATACGATCGAGGTACTACAATGTGAGTGATGGATATCTAGAGACAGAACTACGAGCGGCCATTAGCAGTTAATGCCAAGTGCATTGACCGATCTTCATGCTGATACCGATACTATCTTGGAACTTGGAAGTTCATTGATATAAAATATAAAGCATAACCAATAAAATTTAATTGTATAACAAATTCCTAGCAATCCTCAAAAGCCATAATAATATGCTCATGCTCATAGCCCTCACTGGAATTGATAACGTTAAATTCCAAATAGTATAAGGCTAGCATTTTGTCCACGACTTCGTCCATGCAGTTTTGTAGAATTTGAAATTCAATATTATTTAGTGAGAAGATTTTTCTATGTTTTTTTGTTTTTCTAATTATTAATAATAATGATTACCAGACATATCTTCTCATTCGGCATGCAGATCGGCATTTCTTCTCAGAGTAGTCAGATAGGAAATGCCGGCTTCATCTAGTTTTTCACATATAAATTAACGAGTAAAAGTGCCGTTTTATAGCCTAATTGCAAAAATAAATTCATTGTTTCATTGTTTCACATAACACTTCTACAGTTAAACATACTGACCTCACCCAAAACTTTCAAATTGTTTATATAATGGAATTTACAAATAAATAGGTAACAATATACTAATAATAAATCAATCGTCCCTGTCCATAATACATACAAACTTAGTACAATATTTAAAATCAATTTTTTCTCAGATATCTATAACTACAATATCGACACGGGAAGCAATAATAGCTCTTAAATTTACTGGAGGAATTTCTACTTACTGGAGTATAACTGAAAAATGTATATCAGGAGATAGTACAACCAATTGTTAGTATGATCTAATGGAAAGTCCGAAGCAAATGGTAGGAGTAGTTCACAATCCTGTTTTAATACAAATCTCCGAAACAAAGTTTCAAATAACGGCGATAGCAAGTATTGAGCTGAACCGGTCAAGCTTGCCCAATAGCTGGCTGAAATTTAGGAGCACATACATGTTCTTGGTTAACGAAAATTTATTAAGGCTACTGGTATCTTGTAAAATTGTTACAGAATGAGCGTTCCTCAATATCAGTTACAAATACATAGATTTGAAGCTTAGCTCAGGCAAATATTTATTGCCTTTTGGGTATTTTCTTCCAATTGCGAAAAAAACTCAAATAATTTCCTTAAAGTGAAACAGGACTTAATTAATTCAGTACTAAGGAAATTTTTATTTGGCTTAAACCTTATTTGTACCATGAAACTTATGTATCTGTATATTTCATAGTTTTTCTGTGAACCAAAAAAGTTTTAACTAAATCTTATTAAAATAATTCAGGTTAAATAAATTTAAATAAATCACCTCTGTTGACAAAGTCGAGCCTCCACAGTACACCGTCTTTAGCTTTGAACTGTTTTTCAGTAAACGCAACTCTCCAGAGAGAGCCAAGCTCTGATATAAACGTCGATATCTGTCTCGTCATCGGTATTAGAACTATCGATTTGAGGACGGCTGAAATAAAAAATAATTCTTTGGAGGTAAAATCGCTGCTTGTGATTAAAAAAAGATTTTTGGATAGTATTTATGAAACGTTGCATTTTACGCACGTGTTATACGATAGCATAAAAAAACAGTCAATTTTACACACAAAAATTCGTGGAATTTATCTAAATGGATAAAACCACACACACATAATTAAACATTCCGTATATTATTTATAAAATCTACGATTTCCTTATGGACAATAATGAATGGATATTTCCAGGTACAGTATTGTACTAATTTCAATCCTATTTACCGTGTATAGTAACCAGAATAGAAGGTATCAGGTATGCAAACTGTGTCATCTCATCTTCCGTCAGCAGCTCTGGCATGTGAAAGCCCAATGAGAAAACATGAATGGAGATAGTAACAAATATGTACGAGAAACGCCAGTATTTTTCGACAAATGAATGATTTTCTTCCAGATACCTGTGATCGAGAACAAATTATTATTTTAATATCACATAAAGGTTCCATATCGTGACTTATATTTTTACAGGATAGTGGAGGACAGGTGCAAATCTTCAAGAAACGTGCGCACTCCTTTTTATAAGGCCGGCAACGCGCCTGCGACTCCTCTGGTGTTTCAGGTGTTCATGGGCGGTTTGCCTCCGAGCGACTAAAGTGGTGACTGAGTTGCGGCCTATCAGGGGTTTTGAATTTAAAGATTCGGGGAATTATGGAAAGAGAGGCATATTAGCGCTTCCGCTTACGCTCTAGTAACACAACAAAAAACAAAGAAAGTTTTATTTTACGCCGGATTTATATAGAGGCGTTGTATCACTGCGGTCAAGCCGGGCGTGCCGATGCGGCTTTCCAACAATGGACATCTACGAAGTTTTATCATCCAATGCGGGATTTACTTAGTTTTTTAAAATCTACTATACTATTTTGTTGCGTAATGAGTTAATTAAAGCTAGCTGGATAGCTTGAAAGTGTGACTTTTTAGGTACTTAACAGTTATGAATCAAATTATTGATTTTATAAGTAATTGTGATATTCCAATTGAAATTCTAACCCGAGTTTAAAGTTTATCAAAGTTTAAAAAAAATTAGAAGTAAAACACTTTCACTATTGAAAAATAGGAATAGCTTAAGAGATTTACCCTTATTTTTGAAGTCGAGAAAATGTATATGTAGTTACCTCACGTTAAAATTCTTCAACAGTTCAAAACTGGTCTTTAATGCCTTGGCGAAATCTTCAGGGAAGTCTTTGAGAACATCCATTGTAACTGAGTCTGAGTGTGATCGATTGTTGAAGCTAAAATGATGTATTTTTCCCCAGGTAAATGTTTGTTTGAATCAAATTAAAAAAAGGAAATATTCAATCATTTCCTTCATTATTTTTTATAGGGTTCAACATAATTTTTGGTGTCTTTTGGTATACTAAAACATGTTAAATTGTTGTTTTTATTACCTTTAAGGTAAAACATGTTTTGGGTCAAAAAAAATGACAGAACGTTGGCGCGGAGGTTGGGCAACTGCAAGGTGTCACGGGTTCGATTCCCGCACGGAACATGTCTTTGTGTGATCCACAAATTGTTATTTCTGGTCTAGGTGTGACGTGTATGTGAAATTGTATGTAGGTGAGCAATGGAAAAATTGCGCATTGGCAGCGAAGATGCCCTTTTGGTCGCTTAGTCAACTGAGTAAGTTCTTTTCACTACACAAGTTAGGAACTCCATATCTCATACTTTTCTTGTGCTTTAAATAACAAACAAATAATTTTGTATATTCCAACTCCACGTAAAAAGAGGCCTTTTCTCAGCAATAGATGAATGACAAATAACTTTGTACTGTTGACCCTACGGAACCAATACTCCTTTACTGTTATGATAGTAGAAAAAGCTATATAATTTCACTAGTTCCCTGCGGGGTGCACATTATTTTCTATTACCTTCATGTCCTAGGCATATTATTTGTTCTAGACGTGTTATCTAAGAAATTGCCTATGAACAGTGTAATACAACATACTGTATTTTTGCACCACAGTGTAATCAAAATAAACGGTGAAACGGATTTTATTAAAACCGAATTAAAGTTTTATTATTGTTTGTTTCCTTTACTCAAATCATGTTTGCTTTAATTTGAGTATTGATGTATATTATTGCATTATGTATATTTATTGGTTTTATTTCTTATTTATACGTTTCTGTTTTGTTTATATTTTCTTTTCGTTTATTGTAAAATACAATTTCATTTGATGGTTTATTTTTCCATCACAAATAACGTCGTCAAAATATTATTCAATGTTCATTGTTTTTTGTAAATATTTGAAGATTTTGTAATGAAAAATAAAATAAGTTAATTCTGAGTATTTACACACACGACATAACTTCATGCATATTGTTTTAGTTAAATCTTCGCTTAAGAGGGATATAATTAAACTGTTCTATCCATATAATAGTCCTATAAATTATATTAGGATCAACATACTGAACTGGGGTAACGCTGATACGCTGTTAATGACATTCAAATTGCACTTCTATTGAGAATACAATACAGTACAATATACCTAATACTTCAATGGATATAACAATGACATGGCGTAGGATGAAGCTGTAGGATGTTCTAGCACAAATATGTACAGATATTTCAAATCGAGATTCGATCAGAAATGAACTTTGCCTGAGAGAAATACTGGACATACATTGTTGGAACAATAGCGACGCCTCTGTGACAAAGTCAGGAATTCTGTCGTGCCGTGTTTTCCAGGACATGTCGTATAAAAGAGATTGCATATCCTCAATTGTAGATCACTTGTTTTCAACCTGTAGGATGAACTGAACTGGGAGAAATCGAGCATCATTCTTTATAACAACAATTACCGTCATTATCTTTGCAGCTAGGAAGATTTTTCTATTGCAAAATATAAAAGCAAAATTATATTAATCTTCCCATAACCGTACTCCGATTTACAGCGTGAAAAAAGCCAGTATATTTCCAGGGATTCGAGCTTGGCACATGACAAACGGGTACAATGTATTTACGATACAAAATGTATGATTTCAGATCAGTTGTTGTTGAAATATCGCCGAGAATCCGCTATTGCCGCTGGTAAATGCTCACTTTGAGGCATTACCGAGAGTTTTATACTTATTTTCCGTTTTATTTGGCAATTCAATAGAAGATAAGTTATCATTCTAGTGGTATGTTTGTAAAGGAAAGATTTTGCCAAATGTTTATTGTATTATTTTTCATTTTTAATTATTGTCATTGGTGTATTCTTGTAGTATTTGAGATTGACGAGCACAATGTTTTAAATATTTTTGCTGGCTTAACCATAACATAGCACGATACACATACTAAAATTCTATGAGACATGATCTAAGCATGTTAATATATTATTGCAAATAATGAAAGCGAATGTTGCCTATAATATGTATGTTTTATCAGTACAAACTAATCAACCAATTAATTAATATATCTTTATCGGACTGAAAACAGATCTGGCTTTATAAGATAATAACTACATATATTATATTCAAGTAAACATAAATTTCTTAGGAAAACTACTTCACAAATCAAAGACCCGTACTAGAAAATTAATTAACACGAATAAATCATTGATTTATTAGCACAGTCCAAAAACAATTCGTCTTTGCGAACCGTACACCTATTCTTTAGGCATACGCTTCTAAAATAATTTATTGGGTACGGTGTAACGTTGCCGAAATCCATTATGAAAATAATGGGACCCCAGTACGGGGACTGAGGTAGAGGCCTCGGATGTCCGCCCCGATTAATGGAACGAACAACAAAACTAGTCATGGTTTTGAATAAATTTAACGTGAATTCTGACCTCCCAGTACAGTGTCTAGGGATGAATATTGACCATCGATTTTTGGAAAGACACTATTTTGGATGGTATTACGAACTATTCTTAAATAGTAACTATCTTAACACAACTTCATTTATTGAAAATAACGACTTACTCATGTAATTAATAAGAAAAAGAGCTAAAAGCTCTATAGTTGACTGCACTCACTAAGACTCCCGTTGTAACTTGAAACTAGTAGAGCTTTTCTCAGTTAATTTCAAATTTATATTACGAACATGACACGAATTTATACAAAACTTTTTCTTTCAATTGTTTAAGGACTTTCCTTGGCTAGTATAAACAGCTCATCATCATCCATTAGTGGAGACCTTGTTATCACTTTCTTTCCGGTCCGGTTTTTATTGCTGGTTAGTGTATTTCAGTAGTTACCCCTTGTTTATTCCATCGTCCGACTGTTTTATAAGCTTTATTTGTACTATAAGTATGTTAACGTCGTCGTGGCCTGGTGGTTAAGACGCCTGCTTCTCACGCATGAGGGAGTGGGCAAACCTGACAAATACCAATATGACCACCAAGTAATTCATCTGCTCGTTTTCAGACCAAAGAATATTATAAAAAAATATCACCTAGCTTGACAGGCGCGTTGGAGGTCGCAGTTTAAAGTTTCAGTTTTACCAAAGAGTGTAAGCCTTTGTTGCCTCTCATCCCATCCAATGGAAGTGCAGATATCATTTATATTGTTCTCTAACAAAGCTTTATATTAATCAATATTTAGTTGGGGCTTATGGACACACCTCTCAACCACTGAAGCAAAGCAAAACATAAGATTATTTAACTAATTCCTTTGTAATTAAAAGGTGGGCTTATTTGTCGAACATTGGGGTAAATACCATACCCTATTAGTCTTATATTATGATGAATGGCTGTTGCCATGCATGGGAAAACTATATTGAATTTTTTAGTTTATTTGCAATACAAAAACTTTCAAATACTTTCGGATTTTTAGGGTCAAAATCATCATGTTTCTTCACTTTTTCACACTGAGTGGAACGACAGGTAATGTCAGACTCTTATTGACTAAAAACCACCTCTATTCCTGTCTCAAACTGGGACTATGGTACGTTATTGCGCTTACACCCGTTAGAATAAATCTTTTAAGCAAACCTTTAAACACTTAAGTCCTTAAGTCCACCACCTTCTTATAAGTACCCAATAAACATGTTCATATAAATTACGTTCTATAGGTAATCAAAGTTGTCTGTCGCTATGTAAGCGACTATTCAGAGTGAAACAGGGCCTTAATTAATTCAAGATTTATTTTAGTCGGTTGTCTTTAAGTGCCTTAAATATTAATTGAAACCCCCTACAACGTAATTCTCGACGGTCCATTGTCATAAAACTCTTAAACAACTAAACTTCAAATTAAATACTTGTCATTGATAAAATTAATAGCAAATCAAAACAATTAATTGAGAACCTAAAGTTAAGAGGGAAACGGTTAACTTTTCATCAATTCAAAGAGTTTTCAAAGTTATTATTGATATTTTCTCATCACGGACAAAATTGCGCTGAGCGAAACATAACCTGGATTTTGCATCGACGGCATTTAGCTAAATGGGGCAAATTTATAAAGACTCAGCTTTATCAGCTGTTGGTTTTGATTTTTAAAACTCTTCTAATTATCGTTAGTTCGCATATCTGGTACAGTGATTGACTGCTGACTGCAATAGATCTTTGACCTTATTTTCTGCATTTCTGGTGAAAAACATTTGGTATTGCTCCAAAATTGCGGTGAGAAACCATGGCAAGAACAGCAATAAAATCACCATCATCACCAGTATAGACCAGTTTAAGAACTTTTAAAATAATCAAATTTATATTTTTAAGTATTATTTATCAAGCCAAGGCGACCCATGCCTTCTTGACTCGAGTCATAACACGGCCTCACATAATACTGACTTATGTTTCGCCGTTTTGAACGTCTTTTCCGTGTCTTCCATTTCCAATCTCTAACCACCCACAAAAGGATGGCAATGCACTTGTAACAAACACCTTTGGTATTGATAGTCACTGTCCATGGACGACGCTGATTGCCTACCATCAGGTAAACCTATCCCATAAAATATAAAAAAATATTTTTTTAGGAATAATATAACATTTTTGGAAATATGACAATAGGCACCCTTGAGAATGTCACAGCTCAGACCGATCGGTTATGGGGTTATGATGGATGATAGAAATTTGATGGATAGAAAAGAAATTAGATGGATGGTATTGTTGAATATTACCATAAAATAAGTGGATTGTTTTATAACTCTTTCTTCACTACCTACCTAAAATCTACCTGCAAATACAACTAGACAACAAAGAAACAGATACTGTGTGGTACTTACCAGGTTTCGAACCCCTTTGTGTCTAGACTGTTAATTTTGTAGGAAATTCATTGCTGACTCTTAGGCGGTTAAATAAGATGGTAGATGGAACTCCAAATAAGAAGCAGATTTTTTTTTTCTAAAACGACTTCGATTTATTACCGTCATTAATTTATACCTTTTACCCAGACGGTACTTTTCAGGTTTTAAAAGTTTATTTAAAATTGTCACATAAACTCTTAAAAAAATGTTAAATACATTAAACCTTTAATTATTATTTGCCAAAATAATATTAAAATAATTTCAAAAGCTTATGATTTCCTATAGACCTCTTTGCTTCTCAGAGAACAAACCCTTCTACACAAGGTAAATATTACAAAATAATAATAAACTTATGCAAATGCCTGCCATTTTTATAATCGTTAATGTATATGAACAAAAACTGGTACAACTGCGACAGGATTACTAGCTTAAAATAGCGTATATTTTATATTAATAGCACCACTTTAATAGGTAAAAGGCTTAAAGTTTGAATTTATTGAGGTCATTACGTATAATTTATAATGTTCAACCAATGAGTTTGAAAATTGTACGTTCGTATCAAACAAAAAAGTACTGAATAAGTTTAATAACTTTTGTAGTAAAAAGTAACCTAAACCTTTTTTTAAGAAGGGTTAGATAGATGTGGTGTTTGACACCCAGATTTCACCAGTCATATTATTCTGAGAATTATCACCATTTCAAGCACAAGAGACCAAATTGTTGATAGGCTTCCCTAAATGAGTTTCAGATAGGCTTGCAGGTTGAAAGTGACCTGTTCTGGCCATAAATGGGACTTATATTGCTTCAGCATAAATGGGCCACCTTAATCGTCATTATACCACGACCTCACAGAAGACCCATATGAAACAACAGTTGCGTTGTTTGTCCTCTCGAACCCTTACTCTGCCATTCTTATAAATCTCTAACCCCACTTGTAACAATTTTGGTATGTCGATTGTCAATGGGCGATGCCGATTGCTCACTACCAAGCACGCGTTTATTTTAAAAATGTGTGATACTAGATTTCTTGTTGAGTTTTTTTTAAACTAAAATATTCCTTTCTCTGATTAGGAAGTCATATCCAAAACCCTTCAACAAATATCGCGTTTGTGACACGCTTAGTCACCGAACAACAAAATAAGCAGAAAAATCTTAGTGAATTTTTATTTATAGCAAGATAAAAATAAAATCAACAAACACCAAACTAAATCCAACAAAAACAAACAAGCGATAAAGAGAGATTTTACCAAAAATAACCAGACAAAAAAAATATATCCATCTCATAATTTTGTTTAATACCGTCCCACTTAGACTAATCTTCAAATAATAAACAAAAACATTCTCAGTTAAACCGATCAACAAGAATTTCGGTATCTTAACCTCTAGACGAGCGTTTAACAAGATCGGGTACCTTGAAAGAACTTTGTTATCACTTTAACTTGCCAACTTTAGGGGTTCACTTAACGGGCCCTTATCTTCGGGACGCCACATCAATATACGTTACTATAGGTCCAGTGAGTTAATGTTTGGGCACAGCAGTCCAAGTAAATAAATGATAATGATTGTTGTCAATTGATCCTTATATCCTTGTAATAAGGTATCTAGTTTCGTTAGGAGAGAATGGTTTTCCAATTGGGTTGTGCGTATATAAACTGGGTTATTTGGTGAATGTGATTGGAAATAAGTATAGAGACAAGTTTTAGGCTTTGTAAGATTCAAGGGGATTATCGACGTGTGAGCATTCTCAATAACTACTCTGTGGGTACGTTAACCTATATATAGAAACATAAGTTTCGACAACAGAGAGTAAAATTCCCAATAAGCGTAAAGGAGGATCCTCAGACCAAGCGGGGTGATCATGCCAGGCAAGCTATTACCCAACGGTTATACGTTGGGATTTTCAGTCCATGTTAATTCGAATGGAAACTTTGTTTGCGTAGTGTGTGGTGTAGAATTAATTACATATATCATCATCAGGAGATTTTTTTTCTATCTTCCATGTACCTCAGAAATCTTCTTTTGTACTCTTCCCGCGAATAAACTACATATCCAGACAGGAAACAGCAGTATTTTGAGATAAACCTTGACAACTGAAGTTCTAGTTGCGATTATAGCCAACAAAACAAACCTGTAACTTATTATTTTAACCCACCCTTTTTTGAGAGGAGAAAATCATCAAATGACTTCCTTCTCCCGCCCAAGGTCGGGCGGAAAGGAGTGTCAGACTCTTACTGACTAAAAACCCCCTCTTTCTTCTCCTGCTCTGGGCCGAGATCGCGGTGCCGTATTGCGCTTACCCCGCAAACCTGGCTAAAAATCAGCCCTATAGTGCCCCGTCTGTAGTGGTCTATTGGCTCTTTGAGGTGTGTGCGAAACAGGTTCTGGTCGAGCGGGGGCTACCCTTTCTCGCCGTCCGCAGACCCGCACTTACGGTGGCCGGAGATCTTCTCTCGATTTCCGACCCTTAAACATGCTTTTTACAACGAAAATATTTGAAACGTCTAAGTTTGATTATCCTTCAGTCTCATCGACAGTGAAGTTAAGTAAAAAGTGTTATAAGTTAGTCATCATGGTTCGTTACAGAAAAATCACTCAAACGTTTAAGCGAAAATACAGCTAACTTTTTACTACAAAACATAAACTTCAGACTAAGAAAGTCATTTTCGAAATGCAAATAACAACGAAACGGTACAAATAACTATTCAATAGCTTCGTGTGATAGTGGTGGTTATCCCGATCACAAACAAAATGTATTATTCGTCTAGACGCTAGTCAATTGGGACTCCAATCCTAGTCATTATTGCTTTACTATTTCACTGGTTTTACGTGTCTAGAGTTTAACTACAGTTCAAAGTACTGGCTTATGTTAGAGATAAGTTTTATGAACCCCATATAAGCTTTAGTTAGTACTAAAATTTCATACAGTTTAGATATAAAGTTTGATTTTATTTTATCACTGTCCTGGTCCTTGAATATTGCCGCGTAGTTGAGGAACCAACTTGATTACAAAACTGTTTTGAGATCGGGCCCAGTGTCTGGGTAAAAAGTTTACTAAATGTATACAAAAATTAATATAATTATTGATAGTATGGATTTTTTTCTTATATAGACCCTTTACCCTGTCCTTAATAAAAGACACTACAACGACACAACTTATCCAATTTGGTGTGGTCACTTGACATGTAAGGGCCGTACATGCATTTTGATTGTTCATTATTACGTATTTCTTTCTTTCTTTCTTAAGAATAAAAGTTTGTCCGACCAGAGGATTTTCTTCTGTATCGCGGGTGCGTTTACAAACATACAATTTTATTTACTCATCATATCCAGGGGAGGTTTTTCTGATATGTTCCGAGATACAAAAACTTCTGGATCACACAAAAATTTGTATTTTGCGGAAATCGAATCCGCGACACGTTGCACAGCATCCAGTTGCCCAATCACCATGCCAACCGTGCAGTCTAATTTATATAGATATACTAGCAGACCCAGCAACGCTTTGCTGTGGCTAGGGTAAATAATATTGTGACTATAAATTAAGATATAAGCTATCCTATCTTTCAAGTTGGATCAAAATGCACACGGAATGCAAATAAAATTTAAAATCGGTCGGTAGTAGTTTAGGATCAAATTTTTATATATAGATTTGAAAAAAGTGAAATCTAATACAGTAGTTGTCTGTAGGATCAAGATAACTTATCTCCCACATAACATAAGAGAATAAACAAGTTCATTGTTACTTAACAATGTGAACACTATTGTCTCTCTGGATAAGGATAGAAGAAAAGGTAGTTCGGTAATAGACTTATAGCATTGACGTAAAAAACTTAAAAAAATAAGTCAAGTGAGTAATTGTCCAAGCAAGGGATCGGGGTTGAGTCTGAATGTGACATTAAATTTATCTTTTTAAGGGTCTGATTTTCAATGCCTAGTTGGAAAAGGGTTTTATTGGGAATATCTTAGTGTTCAAGTCATTATAGCTAAACTGATATTGCTTAGTGCCTAGTTCAATAGATGTGTTAAGATATTGATTGTTATGATGTGTAAGTTGCATATAGAAGTATCATTAATGGCTAAGCCTATTAATCCAAGATCGGTACCGATTGACGATATTTGAACAGAAATTGCTCTGAAAACCACGTGGGTACATAACATTTAACATAAACATTTTTAAGGTCATTGATAGACCTTGAAAATGTTTTATACAGTTGTTTATTTCTAAAGGAATAACGTTTAATGATATTGATCTTGGCTAAGAGGGCTGGTTCCGATTTCTCACAAGTTCGAAATAGTTGAAGTTTTTATACACAATATCCCAACGACAAAACTATTCCACGAACATAAAATATGCACCTTAATAGCACTGTACGTAAGCCTCTTTTTATCCCAACTCCAAATTTAAGTGCTAGTTTATTATGGACTTTCCTTCTCTTAGTAACATCGAGAAAATGATAAACAGATTTAAAATTCCAGGAACAGTCCCCGGTTTCGTCTCTAATGACATTCATACAAAAACTTCGGAGCTAAGCACAATAATATAGGAAATGTTGACGGTACAATTTTTGAGGAAAATGCTCCAACTTTGTACATATGTATGCTTATTTAATTTAACGTGACAAGCTGTCTTCAACATGATGAGGGTACTAACAACAAAACCTTTTGGTAAATATCTAAATGTCCGTTCAAAACTCGGATATTACGACACCAAATATCATTTTGTTATGTGTGAGTTTTTAATGGCGTCGCATCGCCATCTTTTTTAGGGGATATTGTTTTTGATTACAATCATTTTATATGATAATCACGGAAATAATAATGCCTTTTAACTATTAAATTAGAATACAAGCTGTAAAGAGATAGAGCCATCTTTATTGGTATCAGGATTTAAATAAATCTGTTTGAGTAATGTTTTTTTTTACTTTTAGTCATCAACATCTGGAATCCTGATACGGTCGTCAAAATAATCATTATTATCATCAGCCTTTTAATTTTCACCGCTGAGGTCTCTCCTCACATAGAGAAGGTGTGAATATTAATTACCACCCTGGTTATTATATTCTTATGAATTTTAGGAATTGTAAATTTAAGATGTCATTTACCTTCACTGAACGTCAGTAATGTCTAAGTAAGCTTTAAAAACATATATAACTCGGTAGCAGTCACATTAGTATGAAATTTTTCTAGTCACGTTTTCGAGTTTTGAAGTCACACTTTTATAACCTTTCAATCGTGGTAATACGAGACATAATAGCAGAACAATAGGTACGCAAAAGCTGGTATTCGCTTTGATGTCTTAAGAAGCTAGTGCCTTAATTTTCGAGTCACTAAACATGTCCTTGGTACGGAAGACACTGATGTGTATCCAGTGTAAAAAATCACGTTCTTTATCATTAACTAAATATATCAATACTTTATAAACATAATATATGTAGGTACACTTTAGCTTTTAAGTGTGGGAGAGCCAAGCTTCGGCACGAATGGGTCGGCTCGACCGGAGTGATACCACGGCCTCACAGAATACCGGCGTGAAATAACCCACAATGTTGTGTTTCGCCGTGTGAGTGAGGTTACCGGAGTTTCCCTATCCCTTCCCGATCCTTACATCCGCAACCCTTATCCCCAAAAGGCCGGCAACGCACTCGTAACTCCTTTGGTGTTGCGGGTGTCCATGGGCGGCGCTGATTGCTTACCATCAGGTAATCCGTCTGCTCGTTTGCCGACTTATACCATTAAAAAAGAAGCTTCTTCCTTCGCGGATTATAATTCGGTTTCGAAACAAACACAAAATGAATAAAACCGAGGCCTTGTATAAGTTGTATCACCCGCAAATCTTCCAACACAATTTATTAGTAAACGAGGTAAATCTATTACGGTGCTGCGAGCTCAGCTGTGGTAAATGGATTACTTCAGGCTTGCCAGACCATAAAGCAGTACTAAACTACTTATTACTTGATCACACGCTGTGGTTACCTAGATAAACTCTGTTATACCGGTCTATTATTCCTCTAGATAGAACCCCCCGGAACCAATGGTTGAAAACAGGATTGTTTGAGTTTGGTACTTAAATTATTTAAGTACCGTACTTAGAGGTATTTAATGATTACTTAGTAACGATATTTGTTACAGAAACAAATGCTAAAGAATGGGTTAAATACTCTGTGAAGCAGCAAAGTCAAAGGTCGTACTTTTGAAATGTCAAATAATGAAATTGAATAAATAGTCCGTCAGTCTGTCCATCACTGAAGCTAGACGCTTCTTCTAAAGTAAAGATTCTAATTCGGAAGAATGAGGTGTTGCAAGTAGCGCCAATTGCTATCAGATCAGGTGGGTACTTGATAGTAAGCTATCGGCGCTAACAAAATAAAAAAAATGGGAATCTAAATTGAAAAGTAAACGTATACGATTTTTATAACAACAACAATAGTTAATATAACATTATTTAACTTCATAAAATATGAAAGAAAAAACAAGTAACTGTAAAAATAGCAAACATTTTAAATGCTGCCTTTACAGTTCAATTTTAATTCTACTTAGGAACACGATTAAGGCAATCATTCGTTTTGGAAGTAACATTTACGATGTAAACTTAGACCTTTTACCAATTTTACTACCTACATAAAAAGTGTAAGAGATAGGCCAATCCACTGATGACTAACGTAGGTCTAGAAAAAATAAATTAACTACACAGGCATCTTGCGTACAAAATGCACTAATAAGGATAGCTTCAACATCCCACTGGACTAGTCCCAAAAATATCCATTGCACGTTTTTTAGAACAAATTGTTTCAACCTGTATTTGTCAGGGATGGCACTCAACCCAGCAACTACCTGTAGATCATGTACGCCGAGTAACTGCAAAGGGCACGTAAAGGTTAACCATAATCTGACATTGATACGAGTAGAGAAAGTATCTTATCAGAACAATAAGTATACAATTTTACCAAAGGTTTGCTGGCTTTATACGGGTATCCAAGTCGCTTTTACTCGAAAGACACTTTTTAGGGCTCCATTGTAAACTAGGAGCCTTTATAGTTTTGTCATGTCCGTCTGTCTGCCCGTCCGTCAGCGGATATCTCACTGGTCGTAAGCACTGGATAGCTGAAATTTGATAATGTTAATGTTGCCGGCAAAAATCGCTCCAGACGCTAAAAAAAACTATGCCAACGTCATATGTATTTGGCAAATGACATATTAATGTTGGCGATCTTCAATGACCATTTACTAAATAAGTTTAATATCTTTTGATAGAAGTTTATCATGAACAGGTCCATAGTAGGGGCATGTGGTTGAGGACTCTCATATGAAGGCACGTTGCTCCTTCGACGGTCAATTGACTTTGAAACTAGAATTCGATCGCTCTCCCCAACTTGGAGATGGTTCGAGAGGACTTCTCGCCCGTTATTTCTTTTGAACCACCATTTTGAAAAGATTTGTTTTACGTTTACCCCTTTTTTCGTACTTTAAGCCTACTACAAAAAAATGGTTTTGGTTGTGAGAGAATTTTCTTTTTATAATAATTAAATATTTAAAAAAGTAATTGTTTATTAATTTTAAATTCGTACACTAAACTAACTAGGAATTGAAATCAAATATTTAATTTCCTATTTGGCTTTAAATGGATAAAATAACGTGCCTACTTTTAAACCTTTCAACAAATACTGACAGTTTAACTCGAAATATTATACCTACAAAATATTATATTTTATATGAAACTATATCTAAATATTATATGCAGCTTAATCCAAACTAATATTATAAATGCGAAAGTAATACTCTGTCTGTCTATCTGTCTTTTCTTCACACCTAAACTACTGAACCGATTTCTGTGATATTTGGTACAGACATAGTTTGGAACTCCGGAAAGGACGTAGGACAGTTTTTATACCAAAAATCTGCAGGAAGTCACTACTTCTCTCCACGGAAACGAAGTCGCCGGCAAAAACTAGTACTTTATAATTCGAACGTTAAATTTGAAAAACGAAAGAACGAGTAAAAATAACGTTCATTCTATTGATTGTAAGCTTCAAACAATATAATCATTTTTACAATCTTACAATCTGGTATAAAAAAATAGCTGTAACTTCAATGTGTTATATCCTCAACCTCACGATGTCTGAAAGCACTAATGCCTTTCAGTTTTGAATGAACAATAGACTTCATTATATCGTAATAGCTTCATTGTCTCTCATGCAGATATGAATGCTTAAATCATGGCTTCGAGTAGAATAATAATGACTTTCTACTTTTTTAGAACTTTAAGAGTATATTTTGGTAAAGACTTTTGATACGTGGAAACAAATTTAGATCAATAAGTATACCTACTATAATATTACGAAGAAACATAATTCGCAATTTGCCTTAATATAAAAAAAAATTGTTATAATTCAAAGAAAAAAAAATTCCTAGAATATAGTATCTTTATATAGAAAAGTAAGCTTTTTCTTCTTTTGTTACACATACTTTCCTAGAAAACGTATGTACTTACCGCAATAAACGTACGTATCGTCAAAGAAAAATATGTGTTAATTTATCAATAGACCATACTAATAGTGCTTACGCACTATGTAGTTCATATTTTTATGGTCTTTGTTGTCTTTAACAAATAACCTATATACATAATTATGTTCTTCGTATGTTTTCCAAGGAAGAGGATAGCAAACCTCTTCCAAGAAAGATCTATATTATCTAATGACTGTGACTGTGTAAGGATGACGGTAACCACATAAATTGTTAGAATCCTTTTTGAAAATCGTATCTGGTCACTAGTCACCCTTCACATAGTACCACATAGTACAAACTAAAATCCTATTAATTCGAGCAAGATGGAAAGGCTCTCCGACACAAGATGGTATGACAGCAGTTTCCTAAACTTTGATTACAACGTGACAGGCGCGTTCAAACTTCCGATAGATTCCACCAGTGAGACGTCGCCATATCTGATTAGCTTGTGAACTTGTTACAGTTTGCCACTACTATTGGTGTTGGTTGTATGTAGTTTGTGAAGGGACGACAGTGCAAAATTTGTCGAAAACATTTTACTTGTTCTAATTTGTTAGTTCTAATTCTGTGCCAATATGTTTTATTATAATTTATCACGTTTTAGTGCGCAGTTTTTCTCAACTTTAGTTTTCAAATTAAAAAAGCGCCAAAGAACGTTTCGCCCAGTGTCTGTGAAACTGGTTGCGGCTCGGCATAACTCTTTGTGTGATCCACAATTTGTTGTTTCAGGTCTGGGTATTATATGTATGTGAATTCGAATGTTTGCACAATACAAAAGGAAATCCTAGCAGCAACGTTAAAAAAATATTGCATGGAAAAAGTCGCTCTAAAATTGAAGCTCTCGGAATACTTAGCTATCCCAAAATGTGGTTCCCTATAAGTAAAAAAAAGACATCTTGTTCCTTCTCCTGTTCCTGACCGGGGGTCCGGCACATCCATCGGTTCTTTGGCGCTCGCTAAAAACGCTACGTGCTCGGGTATGCCCGGTCTGGTTCTGGTTGTACAGCTAGCTACCATTGATCGCCGGACCAGCGCTTCGGCTAGCTGTCGATCACCGCCGTAGGGGTTCGAGGAGGATAGTTCTCTGCCCTTCTCCACTAAGTTGACTTCTGGTTTGGTGTCTGTAATGCCAATAGACCACCAGACCACCAAACTACTCTGATCAAAAGACAACCAATGGTATGATTGAACGATGGCACAATAATTTACTTTCCTATTTGACTTTTAAATGTTTTAGTGGTTACAATTACTTTGCAATTTTGCTATAGGTAATAATGTTATTTTAACGAACATGGAAACACTTTGAAGGAAATAAACACCAAGCAGTAAATCTAATCAATGCTTAAAAGCCCTTTATTACTAAACAATTTAAGGCAAACAGCCTTAATGACAATATTCATTATTCAAATAAACCACGGTAACTAAGGGTCAAGCTAACCTCAAATATTGGGCCTCGAGCTTGCAGGTCGAAGTATTTCCGGGTGAATAGTCACATTATTTACATAATCCCTGGGATTTCATACTGCCGGCCTTGCTCGAGCTCAATGCAGACCAAACGTTAAAACCCTCTTATGTTTGTAATTACATACAAATAATAGTGGGGGATATACTAAATGTTAGATGAGATCCTCTTAATTTAGCTCTTTTTTACCCCTATTTATAGATAGATTTTAAGTATTTTTGAACTCTATGCCCATAACATAAATTATTTTTCGAAAGGCGATAGATTTTGCGGTCGTAGAACAAGAGTTCTCTTGTTCTTGTGTTCTTCAAAAAAAATTTGGGACTGGTCTCTTTATCCACCTACCGGCCCATCGTGTTTCTAACAAGATGGGATAACTATTTGAGGGAATAATCTTATACTGCTTTGTGATGTGTCAGGAAGGGTGCCTGACCTAAAGGACAGACAGTCTGTCAGCGTCCGTGGAAGACGCTGTATGATGGACACCATCATGCTGCAGTATTGTGCGAGAGAGTTGACGTGTGTCAGGACATACCTACCGACCTATCTACCAACCAACTTACTTTCATAGAGCTGCACCCTGGAAGCTCTCCGGTACTACCGGGTACCTTGCCCACCTTCGTTGTGTAGTCGAGGCCTATCTGATTGACAGTTCCGTCATCTACCCCGCTTACTGGGGCTTGTGGAATCGGTGAAAGATGTAGCGCTGGGTTCATCAAAACCTCTTGATAATTCTATGAAAATCGGGTACGATATTAGTATGGTAATGCGCACCTAACTTCCTAACAGCGTTGACGCTGCTGTTCCGCTGACGATGACGCTGATAATCGGTAACGGGAAGTTGCATTAGTCAACTTGCAGGTCTGCTGACGGGGAGTAGAGGTAGCTCGCCGTCCGATCTGAACCAGACCCGATTTAGTTTTTATATTAATTTAACCCACCAACTCTACAATCTTGGCTTATCTCTATGTAAAATTCCACCATGATATGAACGACAAGTTCAAAATTCTTCCTTATTTTCTCTAACACACTTGAAAGTCGATTCTCTCTGTAAAATTCTAAACAATAAACGATAGCATGTCAAGTCACCAATTCTATAGGTCGTTCAATTTGTTTCGCTTTGATTCTTGTCCGTTGAACAAACAATATGGCCACGAAAGTTGGCCCATCGATATTCACAGCACGTATTTGTTGCGCGAGGAAAGCAAACTGATCGCCAATATCGCATTTCAAGGTTCCATATCAAATCTTTACAAGGCATGGTTTAGGAAAACTAAAAATATTGCTATCTCTCACTTTTAAGAGGTGGAAAAGAAAGGAATAGATGTATTATGGGACAAAGAAACTGGGTTTATGAACAAAACAGTGTTTCATTGGGGGAAAGGATTGCTGTGAACATTTAAGTGTCCTGCATATTCAAAATATATATTTTCTAGTTTTCCTGAAATTATTTTTGAAGCTCAAAACTTTACTTGAAAAGGGCATTTTTAAATAGAATTTTATCGTTTGAAAATCTTTGACCCAATATTTTTTGATAGTTTACTATAGCCAACAATGGGACAACAAAGCAGTCACTTTATACACAAAATAATTTTTAAATTCAGCCTGCGTGGAATCTGAGCAAAGAGGTTGTTTTTTTATTCATTTGAATTTATTCCGATACTGTGAGAAGTTTGTAAAGTTTCACAGCTCGCAGTGGAAACTCACATTTATTTTATATTATCCGTTGCACATGATATTCTTAAATCTGAAATGGTTAACCAAAGCGACCGGCATAAAGAAGTTTTATTATGACTGTGAACTTGCTTTGCTTTTAATAAGATATCCGTTTATTATCAGAATATTTTCAAAAACTTCCCTTAAAGACTGCTGTACCTAATTATTATACCGCTTAAAAGCACGCTGTCAAAGAGCTGACTTCCAAGAAAGTTAATATTCTTGATCAGACTTTTTGCCCATGAATAGCAACAGTGATTGTCATACAACCCCAAGTCCAACAAAAAAATCTAATATCACAATAGCTTATACTACTTTACTACCAGAAACTGGTTGGCAGAAAACCAAAAATACATTTTCCTAATCCGAAAAGTCAAACGAAATCCAAAAAGAAAGATGGTGTAATATATGGATTCGTGTGCAAAATTTTACTCAACGAATAACAAATTGGAGAAAAATGATTTAAAAAGCTGTGGTCGTTGGTGTACGATTTAGTATTGTAGTTTATCAGACAAATGCACTTGGTACTGTTTGACAACCGCAATATCGAGGATGGTGGCGTACCGGGAATCTTGAACGTGCTTCTCACAATTTTGACTAATATCAAGTATCATATTCAGTTACATTTTGGTTCAGCTCCAGGAAATTTGAGGGAACGATGAATTTCTTGCCAGAAGCATTGTTAGTGAAGATTGCGGGTTTCAAATTGTGAGAATTGTAAGTTTATTAAGTATGTAAAATAGTTGTGCTTTGGGACCAATTTAACTGTAAAATACGTTGTTGTTAAAAAACTGAAGATTGCTTAAGACCATTTTGTAATTATCAACATATCAGAAACAAAATCAACTACAAAACAACTATCGGTAAACATAAGCCTCACTTCACGTATTGAAAGCAAACTGCATTTGATGGTTCCCTGATCGACGTGAAAAGCCTAAGCGTTTTATTTTAGGCACACTTTTTACGTATGATCCGAATTTTTTACCTACTATTTGAATGGTGACACTTTTAAAAAAACTTTATAAGCTCGAGTACATATTCAAAACCAAATTAAACATCTAATTTTCAAAAGGACCACTTAAAATATCTAAAAGTGAGTTCCATCAGTAGCACCACCGTCCTAGGACATAAGTACGTACTTGGGGGCGTGAAATACACTTTGAAATAACATGTAAGCGAGTTCGTGGGAACAGCTGCGAATTATGCCAAGTGTTCATAATTTTGTTTGGCTGACGACGTGGATCGTAGAAACTTTAGAGATCAAATGACTGGCTTTAGTGTGCACAAAATGGGTCTAATGATAAAATTTATGCTGAAAATTATCCGCTTGTAAATTAATGTAGTATGTTAATCTTGTTAATGATTGCTACATTAAAATGTATTGCTTTGGGAATTATGATGGTGTGGGTTTAAAGAACATTTTTTTTTTGTTACAAAATGAATAGGTACTTTGAAAGGCTCGGTAATAGTTACATAGAATTTACTTTGTAAGCTCTTAATTTTGGGTTATATATATAACTAGCTGCTCTCACACGGTTTCACCAGCTGCTCAGCTCCTACAAATCATAGCATGATGTTGCCTCGTAGCATGCTGATAGCCTTTCTCGATAAATGGACTAACAAACACTAAAATAATTGTTTTATTCGAATGAGTACTTCTGGAGATTACCGCGTTGAAACAAACAAACAAACTCTGCAGCTTTATAATATTATATACAGTAAAGAACAGACAATTATGACCCAAAAATGTATTCTATATTTTCTTTTTTTACACTAAGCCATTTAAACGGCACGAATTTATTACGTTGTAATAGAAGCTCCAGTTATTCTATCTGTAATGCCTTTGAATGCACTCTACTGGCTATTGTCCGCATCATTCCTATGATGTGCATCAGATACACAATTAGTGGACATATTGCCATGAATTCAGGTAGTAAATTGATTCCCGGACGTTGATAAAGCCTTTCGTTCGTTCGATATGCAAAATAGATTCATTTGACGAGATTTATTCGAACAAGTAAGAGCTTACGCGGCTCTACGATAATTCTCTCTGACTGTTTTAGTTCCCCGAATGCATTTGGTGGATAAATAAATCCACCTAACGTTATTGTTACGTTCTGTGCGAGTACACGGACTAAGCCACAATAAGAGAAAAAATTCTCATACAATATTTAGTGCATTTTTTAGGATTCACTCTAAGGCCTAAATTTGGATAGGTTATGCTGTGCGACGAGCGCTTGTCGTACATTGCAGCAGCATGCTGTGTCATCGCTACCGAGGGTCGCTGTTAATAACAGCGACCTTCGGTAGCGATCTTAGCGGTGCTATAATATAGCACCGCTAAGATCCTTTTTTGAGAATTGGCTAGAGAGACGCGGGTCTCAGAATCCTCCTCACGCATCAGTCGCCGCAGGAGTAGACACTACGAGTATCGGGGATCGCGCGATGATTTCTGGACACCGTAGGCGTGGGTCTGTAGACGAGCAAGGATAGTACACGGACTAAGCCACAATAAGAAAAAATATTCTCGTACAATATTTAGTTATTTTTTTAGGATTCACTCTAAGGCCTAAATTTTGATAGGTTTACGCTTATCCTGTGCGACGAGCGCTTGTCGTACATTGCAGCAGCATGCTGTGACATCGCTACCGAGGGTCGCTGTTATAGCAGCGCTAAGATCCTTTTTTGAGAATTGGCTAGAGAGACGCGGGTCTCAGAATCCTCCTCACGCATCAGCCGCCGCAGGAGTAGACACTACGGGTATCGGGGATCGCGCGATGATCTCTGGACACCGTAGGCGTGGGTCTGTAGACGAGCAAGGATAGCTCAGAATAGCTAATAAAACCCCGAGCGTATGGCACGTAGCTTTCATTTCTTGGTAAGAAGATAGCTAGCTAACTAGATTTCTCAAGTCAGTAAGAGTGTGACACTCCCTTTCGGCGCACCCAGGATGACAGACGATATTTGATGTTTTTTATCATATCAAAAATTAGGAAGCGTCTCATCGCTTTTGTAAACACAAACGTTTTTCAAATATTGCCCAACTTATGCGCAACGACAGACTTTGTCTTTTCTTCTTTCTTTAAATTCTCACTGATACTATTTTAATCATCTAGTAAATGACTTAGTTAACAACAAAAAAACAAATGAATCAAATATACATAAACTAGGTAAACGTCAGGAAATTAAAAACACGTCATGTTACGTCACTGGTGGCTTCCATTCTGTCCGGAGTTCGTTTTTGAGGCCGTCAACTAAATACTGCGGTCATTTTCTGCTATGTTCGACCTACACTCTCGTCCTAACGATGTTTGGTGACGGCTGTCAGTTTTATTTATTGAAAATATTTATTCAGTCTCCAATATCCACACAGTACGGCATATAAAAGATAAAATTGTGCAGACAGTTTTTCTAAAACTAAAGAATGCATATTAAATATACAAAAAAGCTGTAGTAGGAGTGAGCCTTTTACCAAAGACTTGGCCCAATTCCAGGCTCCATTGAGACTAATACTCAGTGTTTGGAATTCGAAAAATAAAATCGACCTTTGCCTGATTCGGTTTTGAAGACTCAATGGTAGTTTCTTGTGTTGCTAAACTAAAGAATGGTGGTACTTTTTTATAGTAAGCAAAAGGATGATATACATAATACATAGAATTTCTTCGAATTAACCTTTGTAGTACTTACCCACCCGATAGTAAAAAAGCAAGCAATGTTCTCGTAAAAATAAAAGCTAATTGCTTAATTCGGGAGATAGTTGTCAGCTCTGTAATACTGATTATACGACTTTAGGCTTAAATACCTTGCAGCAATTGTAATTCTTAGTGGAGAATTACACAAGATTATTGTCCGTAGTAATCTTGTTTTACAAATACTTCGACTTTTAATGGAGGTTCCGTAACAAAGGTTAATTGCCTCTTTGCTTAGTAGTTACTTACCGTTTTATTCTATGGTAACTTTATTGGTTATCCATAGCCTTACGTTTAATTTATAATCAGAACCGCTAAGGAGTGGAATTCTTTGCAGACGTCTGTGTTTTCCAAAGTGGTGTCTTCAAGGCCCGAGTAAATAGGTTGCATATGGATAGGCGTGCTCCATAGTAGGTCACATCATCGCTTATCACCAGGTTGATGCATTCTTTTTTTAATTTATAATGGTGTAATCAGTTTGGTAATCGTCCACATTCTTTAAGAGAGTTGGATTAGTTTATATATCATACTACGGAGTTTGCCTTATCTATACTAATATTATAAAGAGGTAAAATTTGTAAGTTTGTATAAAGGGGGTAATCATTGGAACCGCTGCTGGTCGGATTGCCAAAATTCTTTCACTGATAGATAGTTAAATGTTCCTGAGTGCTGTAGGCTATAAAACATCACGCTACGATCAAATAATAATACGGAGCTGAGCAGCGGGTGAAACCGCGTAAGAGTAGCAAGTACTTAATATATTCTTTATTATTTTGTTGGATTTTATCTCTCTAAAATTAGCATATTTTTATACAAGAGAGCTATAATTCGGTTCGGCCCTATACTATCTATTGTCTGCCCGTAGAGCAGACCTAAGCCGAAAAAAAATTGAACTTAAAATTGAAGTACAATGTTTAGACTTAAAGTTAGCTAGGTGTTAGTATCTAGTATCTCAGTAGACCTAGTAAACAAACTAGAGCATTGTACTCAGTAAAAACATTCAAAACATCGAGAGACATAGAAACGAGACAACCTAAATTACATTATTCTTAATTACCTATTTGTCCCTTTTTGGTTGTTATACTCATTTGGATTTTGATCACGTATTCCTTTTCATTACTGTACATTACTGTTAGGCACTAGGTAGTCATAAATAGGGATATAAATTCGAGGAACGGTAGAAAACGTGCAGGTAGGAGATAAAAGTAAAATTTGGTGTGTACTGGAAGGACAATTTGACTAACATATTATTACACTTGTTGTAAAACCACCTCATTGAGAGTTGTCAAATGATTGTGTACCAGACTTGTCTCACTAGCTTAAACACTATACCGTTCCTTCTCCTGCTTTGAGCCTATGAGACAACCAGCTTAAGATATTGACATCATCAACAAACTTTTATGAACTAGATCATATATTTTGATAATCACCACGTCGAACAAATATTTGTAATTTAACAGTTGCAAATAAGTAGGAATATATAAAGATCACCAAAAAAACCATATGTAAAATTAGCCTCAATAATACAAATATCTATTTAAATAAGTTTTAATTACAATTTCTACAAAATGGCTTCTTACAAACTAATAATATTAAACTAAACCCTCCACTTATACCTTAACATAAATTATTAAGACCGCTTTCAAATTTGTATCTTATGATTCCTATTGATGATCGACATTCCTTCAATTAATTTTACCATTAAATATACCAAAGATGTGTTTTAAATAACTGTAATAAACTGCTGTCGCGTGTACACCGAAACATATTCGTTTTGAATTCATATGAATGTATTTGCATGACTTAATTGGATAATCAATTACAGGTCACTTGATCGAACGTCGTTACATCATCACATAACAATTTGTTATTAAGTATTAATTATCTAATTTTCACGATCTGTTAAACTTTATTTGTAATGCACCCAATTTTTCTAGTTACCTGGTGTCGATTAAAACATTCTAGGTAACAGCAATTTAGGTGTTACAAAAACTACTACGCCTCCCACTCCACCATCAAATTACTTTACAAAACACTTGGCCTTTTAACACTAACCAAAGGACTAGAACTCATAAATATATTACAATCCACCCAAAATTCAAGGAACAGTGACAGGTAAAAACATTTGAGGATCACCTAATTTTGGTTCAAAGCGAATGTTTACTTTTGTGTCACCATCGCCTACTTCTAAGAAGCTGTTCCAATCAAGCATCCAGTAAAAGCCGTTCTTCCTTGGAGGAGGTAATTCTGAGTCCCCGGGTACTGAAGGTGCTGCTCCTCCAAACGAATCTTCCAAATCAGCTATTGAAGCTCCTGAATCATCTGCAGATACCGACGAATCACTCACAGCATTTGTTTTTGGTTCTTCAGTAGTAGTGGTTGTAGTTGTTTCTGCTGAAATTGTTTCCACTTTCTCAGTAGTTGTTGTTGTTGCTTCTTCTGCTTGCCTTTTACTTTGATCATTGTTTGTATTGACTTCTTCATTGATAGGATTAATGCCCTTATTCAATGGTATTACTTTGACTGATTCATAGTCAATCGGTTCGTAGTTTGGTACATGAACAGATTTTGTCTTCCTCACTGGCATGTCGTATGGAAGGCTAACTTCTTTTGTTTCGGAAGATGATGTGTCTAATTCATATGGTAACTCAGGTCGTAGTGGTTCATATAAAAAGTTATTTGGAGACAAAGAATAAGTTCCATCGTTCTTAGTCTTTGAATCACTGCTAGGTGCTATCAAATCGTAAGTAAGTAGTATATTTTCTGGTAATTGTACTGTACCATCTACCACTTTGGGGGGTGGTAGAGGTTTGAAGCCTTCAAGAGGTAATAAGAAATGGTCTTGACCTGGTTTTCCCTCTAGACCGTGAGCATCTAGAAAGGCTTGTAATTCTTCGGGGAAGTTGTCAATCAATTTTTCAGGCAAGTTGTTATTTGGCTTTGCGGTTTTTTGCTTAATTTGTGTGGCTTTAGGTCTCGGGGTAGTACTTGGTAATGCTACAACTTCAGTTCGTGGTGGTCTTGTATACAATTCTTGTAATGAAGATCCATCACGTGGAGTATAAGGTAGAACCACCATTAATGTGGGGTCAGCCTTTTTCGTGGTCGTTTCAATAGTCGTAGTTGGGGATGGAATCTTTTCACTTCTTTTACTATCAACCTTTGGGTTTAATTTCGGCTCTAGTGAATTTATTTCGTTTTCGATTGTACTATAAGGCGTTGTCGCTGTTTCTTTCTTAACTTCTTTTGATTCTATAGATGTTGATGTTGATTTGGCATCTTCAGCCCTAATATCATTAAGTAGTTGTATTATTTCATCTCTTGTCAATCTTGGTAATAATTGATTTGACTGTAAAATATTTTGGACTTGTTTAACGGTTTTTTCTACATCCAACGCAGCTCCAGAAATGGTTACTAAAACTGCGCAAAAGCAGCACCAAAAGAGCTTCATTTTCTGTAACAAAAAGAAAACATAAATTGAAACAAAATGCTATCAAATATCGTTACGAGTCATTAAAAGGTTCAAGGTTCGGGATAAAAATTGGGAGAAACAGTTAAGAGATCAAATATCGGCATTAACTTTGACAGTCGATAGGTCATGGCTTTTGTTGTAAAAAAAAAACGATAGGACAGCTATTTTGAGTTCCAATTACGATCAAGCTCAACTGACTTATAGATTATTTTACTGTTTACGTTTTTTATGCCCAGACCAAATACAGCGTTAAGAATCGTAAAATATGTGTACAACTTTCTCGGGTTCAGCCTCGTATTTTTTTATCTTATATATATGGAGATGTAAGCTTAACAAAAGGCTTTGAAAACTAAAAAGGTTTCAATTTTTAACTTATCTGTAAAACTGATCAAACGAACTAAATATTCATAGTAAAAGTCTGTCTAATCCAAATAAAGTAAACGGGACTGTATAAGCTAAGCAGAGTTGGAGTTATCTCTGTAATTACAGTTTGAGTAACATAGCTGTACCATAATCGTAATTCCCAAAGTTGGGAAGGAGGCCAGGATATCGGGAAGTTGTTATCGTTTCAAAAGTTTCAGCTCTTGGATCACTTATAAGACGCTCCACTCACATCTGCGATGTATAAGAAAAATGTTATGATCTTTTCTAAGTAATGACCGGGTAAACTGTGCGTTAATGTATCAAATGGGCTTATGGCTCGTTCTTTGAAACTTTTATTGCTCTATTCCGTATTTATTAATTACTTCTGCCCCATTGGGAGCATTATTTAACGATGTCATTTCTTAATGGGTTGGTTTTTATCATTTCTCATTTCTTAAATCGTTGCGTTTAGCGAATATCAAATCTTTTTGTTTTTTTTTTGTCGTCAGTATAACTGAGCAATTGGTGATTAGTATAAAATAGGTATGAAGGATTTTCTTGCCTTAAAAATTATACGCTACCTGCGAAACAGTCCAAAATTATTTTATTTTCAATAAACGAACTGAGTCTCTTCTTTTTATTACAATCGTTTCTTCTTTCCATTTTTGAAGAAAACTTTTAGACAAAGTTTAGATCTACTGATACAATCCCCTTAAGTTGAAATCGCAGTCCCAAATGATATTCAGAGATTGCTCGTTGAGATATAAGATCGTCAAGAGTACGATTGTGCAAATCGGAATCTAGTCTTAATAGGCTTAAAGTATGTAAAAGTAAAGTATCATTGTTATATTCTTTGATAAGTAGATAAGTTGAATAAAATCAGATTTTCACAAAGTCCTATAGAAAGCGAGCTAAAGTAACGTTGGTATTTTTTTTTGTCAGGGGAAAATCGTACGCTACGCGCCATCCGCTCGGGTAAAGTAACGTAGGTCTAAAGTAACATTAGGTTGATTTTAATTAAAATTTTACTAATACGAATAATTTTAAGCATTGCTTTTTTATTTATTTATTGGGATACCAACAGCACGCATATTATAAACTATTTATAAATACTAGTAATAAATATACCAAAGACTACATAAGCATGCCTATTACAGGTACACACACCGTTCATACATAGACTACTTAATTATTTAGAGAAGAAATAATGTACTAATAATATGATTAACAATGTTGACAACAGTAAAAAACCAATAATAGTGATCATACAATTTACACGTCCCTGTCATCAAGGCCTTGATAAAAACAGATAAAAACATTTTACATATTAACCATTTTTATTTTAAGTCAAGAGATAAAACCTCACATATCGACAAACTTAATAAAAAAAATGTGTAGTAGTATTTATTCAAATCTTTATAGGTAAGTTAAAGACAACACCAGTACGTCTGAAAATGAAAAACTTCATCAATTTTCACTTTTCTTTAATTTCCTCGGGTGGATAGCAGGCAGAACATTTAAAAAAGTGTATTTTATTTAAAATGACGTATACTGTTTCTTCTCTCCTTAATGTCAAGAGAAAAAAATAGGTTGCTAAAGGTTTGTAGGCCAACGGCTGGGGTGCAATTAGCGACAAGTGTCATAGAGCTTGTCTAGATGAAGCGTTTTACGTGCAATTGCGCAAATAAAATGTTTTTGCGTCTGTTGTTTTCATTAAAAGGACGAAGGTTTAATAAACATCTTCTTTAAATGAATAGGACTTTATTTAGCTGTTTTTTTTTTCTAATAAGGTGACAAGAAAAATACTGTCATAAACTTCACAGTAAAAAAAAAAATCACCAATTAAAGACAAAAAATAACCACTTGACCATAAAAATAGAATTTGTGCATGAATTCACTAAGAATTTTAGTAATCAAAAAAACTTGAATTAACCTACTTTGCTATACGGAAAAAAAGAATAAACAATAATGTTGAGTTTTTTCCTTTAACAAATTACTACAGACTATAATACTCTCAATTATCTATAGCATAAAACCTCGAATTGTATATCATCTTATCATAACAAAATTTTGGTATTCACTTATCTCTAATTGTATTACTTTTTAGTAACCACATGATTAAAACCAAGTCTGTAAATTCCACTGGCCTACTAATCAATCATGACTTGACGACACGCACGCATGCCAAATGAACTCTCTAGCAGTAACTAGTCAAGTAGGTTATTATATCATACCACAAAGTCATGAATACAATCGTAATTTTGTTAACAGTGAAATTCTAATTGCGAGCCATCGTGTTCTGCTTTCAAAGAAGTATTTTGTTACATGCGTGCAATGTTTGAAGTACAATTATTTTAGCGTCCTCTGTTTAAAAATACTTATGTCTGTCTGTGAAAGATATTCGAATAAATCCCAAACAACCTGAGCCTGAGCGTGCGAAGAAACACTGACCAACTTGAACCTGAGGTTTTTAATTTATAATTTGTAATAAGATAGTTAGATAAGAAACATAGAGACAGTTCCGAAAGTAAAAATATTGTTCATGTTTTATTTTAAGGGAACTTTGCCCCACCCTGGAGGAATATCTCCTAATTCACGAAAGTTCCGACAAATATACCATTTCACAATCAGAACAGAAACAGCAATCTGTGGATTACAGAGAGTGTTCGTCTGGGCAGGAGTCGAATTCTCTACATGTTGCATGGTAGCCGGTTGCCCAGTCACCGCGGGAACCGTACAGTACAAACAGAGAGGTCTAATTTTATATATCAAGTCAACCAAACGCTAAAGGACTGGTACCGTGATCGATGGCACTGCTTATGAATCCTAATCTGAGTGTGATTAGGATGTAGTGGGGTCGTATAGCATTTGCTATACGAGTATTCTCTATTATAATTTTCCAAAAAAAATATAAATATGCACGAATTAAACAAAACAATAAAATTGCATTTACAACAAAAAGACATTCCATTCATCTTAAAATAACAGATTTCTGCAACGTAAACTGGATTTAACGACATGTGTACGAACCGTGACGATTTATCACGAAACACTTTCTATGTATTGCTTCGTTAACATTCGTGATGCAACATCTCTCACTGGATAATTACAAAGCGTAATGCTTGATAATTATTTACAAAACGTGGAGCGTATTTTAGAAGTGAGATGTAATTTGCTGGATTTCATATGTGGCTTTAAAAATGTTATTGTGTGAGTATGCATTACAATAGATTGATAGATTATTAGACGAATTTATTATGTATTGCATATTTAAACATAGGTTTAACATGTTACAATGGGTACACAAGTGTCAGACAGCCATGCTTCGGCACGAATAGGTCGGCTCGACCGGAGTGATACCACGGCCTCACAGAATACTGGCGTGAAACAACTCACAGCGATGTGTTTCGCCGTGTGAGTGAGGTTACCGGAGGCTCAATCCCTCCCCTTCCCCTACCCCTTCCCGATCCTCATATCCGCAACTCCAATCCCTAAAAGGCCGGCAACGCACTCGTAACTCCTTTGGTGTTGCCGGTGATCATAGGCGGCGCCGATTGCTTACCATCTGGTAATCCATCTGCTCGTTTGCCGACTTATACCATAAAAAAAATACTAAAAAAACGACTAAAAAATAATAATTTCAGAAATATACAACGGGCGGTCATAACGCACTGGATTATTTTTGGATGCACAAGGATAACTATGAGCAGCATGTTTGGGCAACCCCAGGTTAAATTTATGAAGACCAAGTTGACAAATAACATTATTTTTACTTGTTAATTTATAAGTTTCTATTTTTTGTTTTCTAACTTACTTTTATCACTATTACTCAGTGAGCAATGGACTATACATACTTATATAATATTCTTTTCTCCTTATTTAAAATCAGAATTATGTTGGTTTGTACTACCGCTGGCTCACTCAGTATGTGACCTATGTCAAATCCTCATAGTATAAACAACAGTTGTATTAACAGTGACTGGTTAAAGTCATGGAGCATTTTGCGCTTTCACCGTCGCTCTTTATTGTGAATCTGCGTTAGTGCCTTTTAGTGGGGCATTGATGGATGTGTTCTTCACAGTAGGCATTCGTATAATAATTTTTCTGACTAAATGAACTGTCTGGTCTGATAACATTTCTGATAAGTGAACTCCAAATATACATATTATGTCGTTCTAAAATCTACTCAAATGCAAACGAAACGCATAAATTCTTGGATTTCATTGAAATGACTGCCATCCCAGAACATGATATAGGGCACTGTTTACGACACATAGGAAATTCACAAGTGACCTAAAAATAAATTCACTTTTTTACGATAGGCGATGAACGTTTGCAGATTTGTGTTCAATGTTCCACCGTTGTATATTATTTTATTAATTGATAAGGGACAAAATTAGGAGAAAAATGTGACATTCAAGAAAACCTTCGATCAGGATTTTCACCAGGGACAGTCAGTGCCTCATGCCGACGACGTTTTAATTTTATGAAAGTAGAGTATAAGCCAAAACTGAATGACTAAACGGAGATTAGGTGATTTTGAGTTAATGGTTACTAAGAATTTGGTCCTTTGATACAACGTCAAAAGGACCAAATTTTGAAAACTAGTCAAAGTTTAGCGTATCATAATTTTACTTTGTATTAAATTATTCTGCGAAACTCATTCCAACCAATTTATGTACAAAGGTAATATAAATAACATTCTTCGAAGCACAGGTATGACAAGACCATACAAAATGTTTTAGCGCTATTTACTTTAATAATAGACGTCTCAATATTTTGTATGAAAATCCCTGTTCGTTCCTTTTAGAAGACATCACCTGAGTCAATAGCACTTATTTCCTCGACTTGTGGACTTGTGAAAGCAATTGTGTTTGTGATACAAATAAATAAAACTGAGAATCGTTATAACGCTGCCGGGGTCAGATGGGGATGTTTTATCATAGTAAATGGACGGAGGTCTTGAAACCGTATTTTATATTGTGTTATTTTTCTTTGTGTGTTGGATCATTATTATTGAAATTGTTTCATATTATTTAATTAAGATGATGTTTTGATTCAAACTGTAGGTAAACCTGTGCATTTTATTTCAAGATCACAAGTATTTAAATATTGTATTTTAAAGACATAAAAATTTATCTGCAGCTGCAGGTTCCATACGTCCGGAACTCTATTGGAACTGGCATTCCAAGCTAAAAGGTTTTGTTCTCAAAAAAACATTCTGTAGCATTCAACAGAGCTTGTGAATTTCATTCAATCTTTCCTGACGCTATTTTTTATTTACAAACTCTGATCTTTGTATCGTTAATTTACCTCGGAAAAAAATTTATTCAACGTAATTTTTAACTCCATCAACCAACATTTTAACTCCAAAATATCCTCAATAATATTTTCAAGTGGCCATGTCATATAAATTGACCAGTTCACCGACATACACACAGAAAAAGGGAATCTAATTTATTGCCAATCGTAAACATCACAAGAAAACCTTTCATCCTACTCTTTTACAATTTGCATGCTACAATAACCGACAGATTTTCCCATGAACATCAAATATAATAATATTATATTTGAAGGCAAATGAAATAAAGGACGGAGTTGGAGCTTCCGACTAGGATATATTATGTTAGAGAGAGCTTGAAACGCCCCTAGATTTACATATGGAAACAATGAGATAGAAAACAGTTTGCGCATGATTCATGAGCGATAACAATAACGTTGCTTGGGGTCGCGGAACAGCGGGTTATTGATAGTCAAGATTATATGGTAACACTTTAGATGTGTTTGATGTTATAGGGTTATACAATAGTGGGATTTTATTAACACCTTTTTTAAGTCAACTGTATTCATAAATGGGTCTCTAAGTATCCATAATTGTGTATCCAAGAGTGGGAGAGCTGCTATAATATGCTTCATTATGAATAGGTGGGCTCGATCGGAGTGATACCACCTCACAGAAAACCGGCGTGAAACAATTACAGCGTTGTGTTTCGCCTTGTGAGTGAGGTTACCGAAGGCCCAATCCTTCCCTTCCCCCAACCGAAAATCTCCAAATCCCTAATCCCCAAAAGGTCGGCAACGCGGGTAGCGCTGATTGCTGCTGACCTACCTCCTAAAAAAATGTTTAGAAACTTTTACACGTCAACATTATAAACTTGCCTACCTCGAGAAGAAATAACGAAACTAATGTAAAGACTACTGTCTGGATAATTGTGAAAATTTAATGCTTACTTGTTTTTTGTGAAAAGCTATAGCAGTTTGACTGGTTCTGTTCTGGCGGTAGGAACGCATATGTCAGTTAACAATCAGTCCAATCAACGGTTATAACAGTATTGTTCGACGAACATACGAATCAATAGAAGATTTAGGTAGGTAGCACATTTATGCACGTTATTCATAAATAATAGTAAAGCATATCACGACCCAAAGACACGCAGGGTGTTTATACAAAAAAATCTAAATGTACGTGCACTGATTTTTTATTACCAAGTCTGTGGAACTACCACTTGATCAAGAGGCCCCACATCTAGCAGCTGGGCCGATGACCACTCAAAGTAAAAACAATATTTAAGATATGTTACAAAAACAGACTAAAGACAGAAAGACAATATCCGTTGTATCGTGATGTACAATTGTTGATACTGTATGTTTGCGAAGCTGCTCTATTATGAGGAAAAATTTAACATTTCCATCGTATAAAAACATTATAAGTCGATTAAACGGTAGATGACCGGAAGGAAGTAAACAGAGCAAGAAGCTCTATTAAAAAAAGGACGTTACGCTTTGCAAGTAAGATTTTACTATAAAATTAATAAAAGTCCTGGGAAAAATTGCAACATTCAAGTTAGGGTCAACTTTTTATAGAAACCGAAAAAAATCTCATCTTATCTAATAATTGCACGCTTTTATGCAACAATTCCAAAACAACCTGGTCCTAATTTCCGCCTTTTCAGCAAAAAGCTGGTCCTTCAATCTTCGATACTTTATAACCAGTTTACCTGCCTATCTCCTGGGACTTTGAGCTGTCAGCAACTGTGTGACTAGCACGAAACTAGATTTCCAATTTTCGTGCGACGTTATTAGAACTCCATCCAGCTGATACGATCCCTTTGTTGTGCTAAGACAGTGTGACAATATTGCTACGCAGACACAAGTCACTGAGTGTCACGTTATAATGTCTGCAATTTTACTGTTCCAAATTGAACTCTTTTGACACAAAATAGCCTGGAGATAGACAGATAATAAAATACGTGGGAACCTATTACCTATGCCCGACTAAAGCTAATATATGGCAGCAGAGATAAACCCTTTCAATCTAGTCCTTCGACTATGATTCAGTGTAATTTTAGTTGGATTTCTTGGCGACATAAATGACATTTTCGACTTTCGTCGTCTTCGTCTGTAAGACGTTTTTCTTAGTACCCTTACATTTCTATTCTGTTTGAAGGAAACGTTAATTTTGACGAATGGTCCTTTGATATGGATATACTGTATTCAGCAATATCAAAGTTTATGTCGTATAGGGGTATTCTTGTGCAGAAATTTCAGCTTTATCTGGAATATGGTTAGAGTTCACTTTTGTCCGATCGTTGGTACACAACGTTGTAAGGTATGAAGCCCAATATTTTCGTTTTATTGCTTCCGTTTGTCCCTCAATTCACTTACTTAAATTATGTATATTGTGTTGTAACATCCTAATATAATTGGTTTACCCATATAGTGGCAAAATGTGCGGGATTGACGTTACACCATTTTAATACAGAATACTAGCTACTCACGCGGTTTCACCTGCGGTTTTATAGCCTATAGTACTTAGGAATAAGAGCTATCTATCTGTGAAAGAATATTGGAAATCCGAAATCGAAACCGCGTTTCCAAAGATTACCCCCTACATACTGTTTCGGATCCAGCGGGAGGAAACGCCCGAGTGTCGTCATTGTGATTACCACCTAGAGGATACGGTGGAGCATACGGGAGCGGTATGCCCTGCCAGGGCTGAGCACCGCCCTGTCCTCAGGGAAGTGATCGGTGGCGGCGACCTCTCACGCTCGGCCTTAGTCGAGGCCATGGTGCGGAGTGAGAGGAACTGGGACGCCGTCTCCTCTCTTTGTGAAGCAGTCATGCTCGCAAAGAGAGAGGCGGCCCGCGTGAGGGAGCAATCCTCATGCCCCAGCAGCCGCAACTGGCGACACTACGGGCGTCGGGGATCAAGGGACGATCTCCGGCCACCGTAAGCACGGACCTGCGGTCGGCGAGTAAGGGCAGCTCGCCGCCCGAGCAGGCCCGAGCGTACGGCGCGTAGCGTTCCGCGCGCGCCTCAAAGAGCCAATAGACCACCACAGACGGGGCCCTAAAGGGCTGATGTTCAGCCGGGGTTGCGGGGTAAGCGCACCGCGACCTCGGCCCAGAGCAGGAGAAGGGACAGGGGGGTTTTTAGTCAGTAAGAGTCTGACATTCCCTCCCGCCCGACCCTGGGCAGGAGAAGTGATTTTATGATGATCCACTTACAAAAAAAAACCCTACATACAAACTTGTAAACTTACAAATTTTACCTCTTTATAATATTAGTATAAGTATAGATACACTTTATACCATGAATTTCATCGATGATAAATGAATCATTCAGGCTTCTTTTATTGTAATTGATATTAATATACTTTTTCATACAAGAATTAAATAAATTTTAGGTCACACTTAATATGCTGTAACGTTATATTTTATAAATAAAAGTCACTTCATAAAACCACTACAACGTTGACCTCATAAGGAGACAACCAGTATTAATCATCACGAAACAAACTACTACACCATAATCGACCCTGCAAATCCCAAGAGTAAGCATACGTGTAATCTACATCCCTAATCTTACATCATAATACTACTAAAATATGATGCACTGCCAAACACGACAGACATTAGCTGGCCGCCCGTATTCGGACCACTATAAAGGAGCCTATGTTTATGACGGTCACAGCTATAAACCGGGATGATTCATCGACCAGTGCCACTAACTTTATTACACAACCGGTGACCGGATCTTGTGTAAGTGGATAATCTTCATTTCGCCGAATAATCTTGTTAGATAATAGAAGAATCCGATTGTAATGCATGCAACTGGGACAATGGTGGGACTTGTTCTAGGTCACGTTTGTTGTTGACTACGGAATTTGGTTGGTTTATACAACGGTTGCGTGTATAAAGGTGAAGGTACTTTACTTCATGATATTATCGATAATAGATAGTATTAAAAAAAAGACAGTCTATTCGAATTTCGATTTGTAACTAAACACATACTACAAACTTTCAGATTATATTGAGGATAAGAATGCCTGGCAGCGTGTTGATTCGGCTCCACTGGACAACTGTAACACTCAAATATAGTCAGCAGTTAGGTAAAATTCTCAAAAATAATGCATCCTTAATTTATATATCCAAAAAGTTTATGTAGAAGCACTCTTGAAGATTGTGAGTACGCATATGTGAGCGCATTGTTCGAGACGACGAGGGAGTAAAATTTTATGATAGGTCCCCTCATTTGTTCTTTTTCTTAACAACTTGTCTCTGCATTGTTCTCACATAAGGGTACACTAATGTATACTATAAATGTTATATTATTGAAATTGTAAAACAATTTTTTAAAAAAAAAAGAGTAACGAATGGAGTTTCTTGCTCGTTCTTCTCCATTCGAATCTACAATTTGGAATGAGCACCTAGCTTCACTGACGAACAGACTGACAGACTACTTTTCTATTTTGACGTTTCAAAAGTACCTATTGATGGTTTAGTTGGAATAAATGATTTTGACTTTGACTTTGACTTTGACTTTGACTTTGACTTTGACTTTAACTTACGCCTAAATTACAAAGCAATATTTCAAAAATAATAAAGGACGATCGTCCTTTATACTTTTTCTAAGATACTGATTACAATTATGACCCGTAAACAGTTATTGAGGAAAACTGATTCATAACAGTATCGGCCCTTGTCACGTTGTTTGTCAGGAACTAATGTCACGTGATCTTATACAACAAACAGATTCCTTTAACAAAAGGATCATCGCGCCCATATAATGTATGAAACAATATGTTAGACCAAACCAGCGGCCGTTCTATAAAGTCACGTTTTACTGAATAAGTGACCTATTACTTAGCCCTAAAGTGTAGAATAAAGACCACAATGTGTGTAGACTGCCTTTATCTGACTTTTAGGACTTGAAAACTTTTGAGACTTTTATTCGATTTGAACAACAACTTAATATAATATTGTACTAGTTGGTATTGAGATTTTGGTTATACAAACAATACAAAACAGTAGCTGTTGTTCATAGTAACATTGTGTCTACTACAAGTCTAGCCATTTCTACACTAAGCAATATAAGGGGTAGGGATTTGCGTCTCAAAAGACCGAAAGTAAAATTATTACCTGTTACAGTTTAACCAATAATGGTGGATTGGTGGAAAGATTACTACTATGGAATCGTTGACAAATGTTTAAGTATATGTATTCCAGTTCTGCTAGTGATATGTAAATTCTGGTAGTATTTTTTTAAAAGTTGCCCCTCACTAGGTTTTTCTCCTGTGTCGTGGGTGCGGTTACAAACATACAATTTCACATCATGCACATGACACCCTGACCCGGAACAACAATTTGTGGATTACACAAAGAGTTGTTCCATGAGGGAATCGAACCCATGACACGTTGCGTTGTATTGTGTCAGCTACGAAAATATTATTATTTAGAAAACAAAATAGAAATGCATATGGATTAATCAGAAAACGATTTCGAGTCAAACATCTTCTATGTATGTATTAAATAACAGCTCTAACAAGCTATAAATAAATTCTAAATTCAAATAAGATTCAAATCAGTCACGAATTAATAATATTCCAATGAAATAAATAACATTATATATATTAGCATAACGAATCTAGTTACGAACAAATAATAATAATATTCATTAAAATGAGCTGTATATGATTGGATTCTAAAATCAATTACACACTTAAATGGCTTAAGAAAATTTCAAAATCCTCACACGACACCTTGGGTGTAAAATGTTAATTTGACTTCAACTTTGAACAAATTGATTAATTAACCTCTACAAGTTTTGAAGTGGAATAAATACTAGCACATCAACCTATACTGATCCGTTAAAGTACAAGATGTAATGAACCTTATTACAATACGTTTAAGTTTTAAACCTGTTGAAGAAATTTGACGTGTTATGGTAAGGTTGACCTGCTGTCTGGTACACCGCTTCATATGTCATTTGTACTTAAAGGTGACCTTAGCGTCTTGCTTGATCACTTACTCTTTAAAATATTTGATTTAGAAATACATACAGAATAATTCGCAATAGTTCTTTGTAAAGGCCTCTTGCGATGTGTTTCTTTTCTATTAAGTAGTTTTATTAGTACACGCATATTGTGAAGTCTTATTTCAAGACTAGTGAATTTGAGACGACTTAATAATTATTGAGATTCACTGATAATTCTAAGTCTAATGTTGTGAGTATCCATAGGCGACCTTAGACATAAAAAATAAGAATAATTTGCGTTTCACCAAACTGTAGCAGGTTTATAAATTGGTAGTTAGATTTACTTAGTATTAGTTCTTTTACAGTTTTCTATTTTCTACAATTATAATTAATAAATTTGTCTCTGTATGGGTCATCACTATCTTTACCATGTTCCCATTAAAATTCAAGTGTTGGAGCGCCATGCTTCGGCACGAATGGGTCGACTCGACCGGAGTGATAAAACGGCCTCACAGAAAACCGACGTGAAACAACTACAGCGTTGCATTTCGTCGTGTAAGTGAGGTTACCGGAAGCCCGGTCCTTCATCTCCCCCAATCCCTTATTCCCAAAAGATCGGCAACGCACTCGTAACTTCTCTGTTGCTGCGGGTGTCCAAAGGCGGCGCTCATTGCTTACCAGCAGGTATTCCATGAGACCTTTTGCAGACCAATCACATAAAAAAATGTATCTATAATTGTGACTCAAGACAGCTAAATTGAAATAGCAGCATTTTAATATTTGTGTCTTGTGCATAAGGTATATTTTAAATTAAGTGCAGTCACACTGCAGATGTGAAATAAATATGCTTCCGCAGATACTCGTGGCTTTAAGTCACCGAGGTCGTTGTAGGAAAGGAACTTGACAAGTTTAGTTTATTTATATAATATTATTTATTTATCTCAGTTGTCTTAATGGCTAGTACGAAAAGATTTGTAACTGCTTTTTATTTATATATACTTTATTGCACACATACACCAAGTAGCAATACATTGGATACTATGACCGAATGTTTTGATTACAATGAGCGGTCTTATCACACAAGGTGATTTCTTCAACTTTTAGATGGAAATTTATAAAAGAAATTTGGCCATGTGTTCTCATTCGTTTTCCTGACTTCAGAGCGTAGTAATGTTTTTGGTTCAGTTTTTACTCGAAGATTCAACATGCGATGTCTAAATTATCACGCACTATTGTTGACGTACCTATTTATTTTTATATTTGATAGACTCAAATATAAGCATAAAAGATTCCAAAATCAATAAGACCTTCTGGTTCAAAAAATACAGTTCTATTTATGTTTTCTCATAACAACATTTGAAAATTATTTTTCTTTTACTAAAATTTATGAATTAATAAATGTAAATTGGGACTTTAGCTAAAATACGTATTGGAAAAATATGGTAACTAACCACTAATACTAATAAAAACCGAAAATCTTTTTAAGAAAATTGAATAAAACGCGTACTTTTCCATACGTATGAATTTAGAGGCTAAGCCATGTATTGTATCTCATCATTTTCCGATTTCACGATCATTCGCCTCTCGCGCCTCCAAACAGTTTCTGGGCCGAAGGCTTTATAAGCGGATTCAATTTATTTTTACTGGCGCGTTTCGTGAACCGTGGTGCAACGTACGTTACCAATTTTCTATTATAAGGATTTAAGGAGTTGTACAGCGCTGAAATATTGTTGATTTAATGCGCTGTATTTTATTGGGGTGTGTGGAAAGACCCAGCGTGTTTATTTGGTTTAATTCATGTGCTTTATTGTATTAATTCATGTTCAAAAATACTGTGTTTAGTTGTTTGCTGACATTGGATTAGATCTTTCAAATCGCCAATAGCTACTCTATTGGCGATTGCCCTCAAAGTTGTCTAAGTGATAACGTGTCCGACGTTGGTACATGCCTGCTTATAAGCAACTTAATTAATCGGGACTTGAAAGCATCTAAGTTGTATTGTTCAAGAAATAAAACACACAATTAAATGATTAACCTCTGACTTGATAAAACCTACAGCTGAACACGTAAGATCTTGTAATACTTCCTATCATATATTTTTACGCGTCTTAATTAAAAGTAATTTAGATTCACATTATAATGTTGGCTAGGATATAGTCCTTAATAGAAGTTCTAAGTCTTTTAATTTTCACTCGCAGAACTAGAGAATTTACAAGGTAATTAAAAGTGTTGCTGGCCTTTTTAGATGACTAGGATTTCGGAGATTTTGGGATTGAGACGAATTGTGGAGGACTGGGCGTATAGCAACCAGATTCACATGCCAGAACATAACGCTGTGGTTGCTTCACGCCATTTTTATGTAAGGCCGTAGTACGGCTCAGGTCGAAGCTGGCCCAATCGCGCTGAAGCTTAGCTCTCCCACATTCAGAAACTTTTTACCCAAAACTCGACATACCTCGTAACCAACTACCCCTACGCACAGTCGAAAGAGCCGTTAGTTCAATGTCATCGATTGACTGGCCCTCATCAATCAGCCTAGTGAACTGACAACGGTTGTCGCTTCACCGGCTGCTAACAACTGCTAGTTCTAATTAACACGATCATTTGCTGCAACGTCAGCAGAATAGTTTGTTAACGTCAATTTGTTAGCGATTGTAACCCAGTTGTCTTTTTTTTTTTTAGGGTCGAATTTGTGATTTTTTTTTTTTTGTACACGCTTTTGTGCAAAATTCAGTTGTTGTGCATCAAATTGTGTGTAAAATTGGAAGCTTTATTACAAAGAGTGATTAAAAAAATGTGATTGTGAGTTTTGATATTTGAGTTTTTGTAAAGTATTATTTTTTAATTAGTATTGTTACGAGTTTTTACTTTGTTTCTAGGATTCAGAAAATGTAGATTTTTTTACCTTTGAAAGGTAAGTTAAGTTAAAAACAGCGAAGGTTTTTGAAGAATTAAACAAACTCTTTTATCGAAAAACCACTTAACGGATCTGAATAAAGTTGTTATAATACTAAGATATTGTGGAGGAATATACAATATAGGTATTTTGGAGTAACACATAAGCTTCCTTTTTGCCTAGTACAATGAGCCAAACTGCTAGCAGAAATGAATGTCGTAAAGAATGACCTCGTCTCGATTGACTTGACTTGACTCTCTACAGTCAGTACTGGTGTTCATAGTGGCCCGGACGTTAAGGAGCCCGCTCCTCATGCATGAGGGCGTGGTTTCGAAACCTGGCAAGTACCAATGTGACTTTTTCCGAATTAATATGTACTTTCTATGATTATTTAGATACCTCTGACATACGGTGAAGGTAAACATCGTGAGGAAACTTGGACTTATAATTTCTAATTATAAGTTAAATCGCCAACCCGCCGCTTGAGCAAGCGTGGTGATTAATGCTCAAAACCTTTTCGGTGTGAGAAGAGGCCTTTGCTCAGCAGTGGGCACTTATAGGCTGATGACGTGACTCTCTACAACCTAAAGTTATGTTATATCATTTATTTTATATATAATTCGCATAATTATAATATTATATCTACTTGCCTAAAACAAGTGACTTTAATCAATAACCTCGGATTTATGGTCGTTGCGTCAAGGCTTTCAGTTCCGCACATTGACTGTGAACGTTCATTTGTTTTTGCATACTAATGATTATACTATTCTTGCATAATTTTGGAAATTTTAAAATATATTTTAAATTGTTAGTGCACTTACATTAACATTTATTTTCAAAAAAATGCTAGTTACAAAATATATATGGATGTAGACATTTTAGTGGTTAATTAATTTTTTGACTGACCCTAGAAGTTAGATAGCGAATTATAAAACACTTTGATAAATAATACAACAAAATCCATGTCTTGTTTACTTTGAATCGGTTGCGTAACATCGTAACATTAATAGCAATACAAAAAGAAGTCAGTTGACGGAGAAAATATCTTTAGTTAGACACCCCTAGTTTTACTTGCCTCATAACCACAGAAATAGAAGGAGAAAACGAAAACAAAAACACATAAATAACATTTCCATAATCATAGTAACGATTCGTTGAACTTTGGCCTCCTAACAACCATTGTCTTAAACCCTACATTACGTTGTTGACATAAAAACGAATGCGTGACAAGTAATCTCTGTATCGAAAGTGAAAGGCGTAGCCTCGACTGTATCGCGTGAGAATATTCCAACGAAAACATCAATAAACAACATCATCCAATGCTCACTTGACAAAGACTTTTTATTGCCTATTCAAAGAGACGCGTCAATGGTTCGCGTGCCTACAATTGTAGTCATTACGTGCCCCTCTCGAGGTAAGCTTCTCAATGAGTACGTGTCCATGTCACAGCATTGGCGAAGAGGATTTATATTACGTGATGTACAACTGTGCTAAATGTAGTTTATTAGCGTCTTATCACAAGGAGATAAGGTTGAGATTTGTGGGAGCTGTGAGGTAAGGAGGTTAAGATATGATGCGTCTAATGGTCATAAATATTGTAAGTAGACACTCAATCTGTGTGGTAATTTTATTTATAGGGTTTTTTTATTCAAATTCGAAATTTATGAATGATTTTTGTGAATTCACAGAAGAGTTTTTGGTTGTGTAATTTATTGCATACCTGAAATTTTTACTAAGTTAAAGATGCATTTTTTGTTGGATTCTTATTATTTTATTCTATTCACGTACTCTAACGCGGTAAATAACATCTTTTGTCATAAACTCCAGATAACAATGTGAACAAATATCAACACAGTCCCATTGTAATAAAAATATAATTGTTCAGCATTTAAAAACTGAATCAAGAGTCAAATCGCCGTCCGCTTGCTATCCGCACTCACGATTATTCGACAGAAACAAAATATTCCAAGGATACAGATAGTGTAAAACGTTTACTTTAAAACTAACTTCTAAGAGGTTAGGCAAATAATCAAAAAATTCTCAACATTTAGTTCGTGGTCACATTGCACCGAATTGCAAAACCCAATGCAATCAATGTACTTCAGTAGTAACTTCGATGATGTTTGACGTCCAAAGACGTTTCAACACTGGCTTGTTATTACGATATGTGTGCCAATCAGCAATGGTTTGCTACATAACTGATGGGCTCGCTTTCACGGTTCCGGTTGAGCAGTAGTAATAAAATGCTACGTATCCTGACTTTAACAGAAGTAGGTTTGATAAAATTGTAGTAAGGATCAGTCACAAGCTTTGATCATATATTTTATAACACCTAATATGATATTGCTAAGACAGGACAGTTAGATGTATACACATTCAGTTTCGCGTACACATTACAAGCGCAATAGGAATCCTCGACCTAATTTACAGTAAGACATAGACGGGGTGGTTTTAGGCAGAAAAAGTCTGGCACTCAAATTCAATCGATGACTTCAAAAGCTATTTTATCAAAACACTAAATTTTAACATCAAAATGTCCCATCAATTTGTAATTTACAACAAAAAAGTTCATCCAATCTCTAGATAAAAATTGAACTAGGAAACAAACACTATAACAGAAATAACTACAAGTTACTTAATAAAAAGAAATACACACAAGGACCAAGGTCATATCATGATTATTGAGGGTGACGGGTTCAACTCACGTCTGTCAAGAAGCATATTCGGGAAATACTGTTGATATTGCCGAAAACATCTACAAGAATATTCTTTTGAATAATTCATTATTATATGTGGTACTGGTTAGTACGGTCGTAATTACTATCAGAAGGAAAACGAAGGGTACAAGATAGTAAAGGAACTTTGTGACTAAAATGAAAGAACAGTTTGTTAGAGTTAATGTCTATTGATTGCTAGGATCTTAAAGTTTCGAATCATACAAGGTGTAAAAAGACACTTAACGAAGCCGAAAGCCACGTATTTTACCCATTATTTGGATAATTTTTTTTTTCTTTAAGACCATAGCTGGGACGCCACTGGTTCTCGAGATATTGAAGTTCAAAGATGCATTTTACGAACAGTAATGTACGTAATAAATAAATGCAGACCCGCACAAAAAACATCGTGCATCTCAGTAGGATTTTTATTTTACAGAATTGTTTTGTTGTTGCGAAGTAAAACGTCGACCTACGTACTTATCACAGCGTTTTCATGCTAAGCTGTGTACCTTCGCACACAATGACACGAAGCCCGTTTGCTTTACATTGCGCGCAATAAAATTATTATTATTTTTATACCTAAAAATGAAAGTCGTTTCCCAGTGATAATTTTAGCGTAAAGCTACTTAGTTTGAACTGGAGTATGCGTAGTTAACGGCTTCGTTAAGTGTCTTTTTACACCCTGTATTATGGTTGTAAGTGGTATTGCGATATTTTTCAAGTTAATTTATTTAGATATACTTAACGTAGGACAGCATCCTTCTTAGGCAAACAATAATCGATTCAAGAGAATTGAAGGATCAATCAAGCTAAGGTATGCCATGGCTTTGATATTATAGTCAGTCCATACTTTTTTATGTATTTCTTCTAATCTTTGTAATAGGCTCTCCTTTATAGAGTAAGATTAGGCTCATAGTGCTGTGATAGTTAAGAGGCTGATATCTTATCGTATTGTATTCCAAAAGACAATTTCGACATAACATAACAGTACCGCAGTTTCCCAAAGGTGGACCTCTATAACAGCCTCTATTCATCAATTAATAATCCCATTGTATTAAGGGGGGACTAGCCTATTGCCAGCGGCCATTATGTATGGAATTATAGTATGTGTGTGTCTACCCCTATCAAATAACTACAAATTATTAATAAATAATACACTTATTCTTGGTAAGGTTTTCCATAAACATCTAGCCAACGTTATACGATTTTATAAACAGGGATCGACAAAAATCGTATTCAAACCCAGCTTTCGTACTACTATCGATAATCATGTCACTGCAAAATCTAAACATCTTACTCGGACAGAGGTCAAACGAGTTTTGTACGTGCTGCGGCAAAATCCGGAGTCTCACGTCCTCATACATACGTAGGAAAAAGGATACGCGGTGGATTTTCGTCAGTGAGTTTCAAACAATTCCCTTCTCGAATTCGCCTCATGATATAAATGTAAATCCAAAAAGTTCTAAATTCAGTTTTATGTCAATGACATACGTATGTAACACTTTTTCCAATTTACTAGATGGCCATTACTAATTTAGTCACATTGTACCGTACCGTTTAAAAATCAAAAACAATTGAACAGTAAGCTTTTGTTTCCATTCAATGGATCTTACTTTAACAATCAATGGTTAGTACCTTCATACATTATTGTTTCTAATGACACGAAAAATAACCTTCTTTTTTTCTAAACAGAGGTCATAAGCGAACACCGCTTGCTCAATATGTGTAAAATTGTCTGACCTTTTATATTTTGTAAGTAAGTGGCTTTACTTTGAATTTATTTGTTTATTTCTTTGGTACTGAACCGTGTTAAGTTGTGTAGTTGTAACGCATAGTTTTGCTACACAAGTCTACCAACTATAGGCAACTGACCTACGTTAATCTGTATATAGTTCCACCATATCTAATACGACGGTTTAATCAAAAAGCATTGACTAGGTATACGTAAAAAGTAATATTTTTAACTAAATTAATAACAAAAAAAGTCATCTTCAAATCTTCTTCAATACATAAAAATCTATTGTCCCTCAAAATCAAAGCAGCACAAATTAAAGCGACCGCTCAATCAAGGGATTACTAGCAAGATATTATTGCGTAGATACAGTGTGGTATAGCAAAATTGATATCGAAAAGACTCGAATATATCTAGCTAAATTGATGAGTAATGATAGTAAGCAATCCCGAAAATCTTATAGAATTTTCGAGAAGGGTCTGTCAAATCAGACAAACCTATAATCCAGTAGCTCACTGACCGTGTATGGACGAATCCTTTGGCGTAATCCTTTTGATAAAAGGATACTGTCCAAATCATTTTAGGTCAAGGCTTTAATACTATGTATCGGTTCTCTTGCCTTTTATGTGGTTATTTATTTCTTTATACATTTCTCCTGTATCCAAGGGGAAAGTATATAAAATATAATTAAATGGAAAATCCGCAAGAATCTGTTAAAAACAATTGGTCTTACACCAATGACAATAAAGATAACAATGTAACCGATATTGTTGAATGTAAAACTAAACAAGAAAATAAATAGTATTCAAAATATAGGGATGACACAACATTCCCTGAATTCGTTACAAATAACAGAAATGTTTATTTGTACATAAATATTTCGGTATTTTGCTTAATATGCCATCCCAGAAAATTATTACGTAAAGCCATTTTATTCTCGTAGAGCACTACCACACTGCTATGTTTAGGGTACTAAACAATACTATTAACATTTTTATCATCAATTTGATTTACCTAACATTTGTTTCAACCAGTAAGTCCCAATATTCGCCCTTTAGATTCACTAGACTCATAGACAGAACCCATTACACCATTACTCATTTCACTAATACCATCATTAATTAAAATGTCATTGGGACGATTAATAAATTCGTCTCTTTAAATGAAATGTATATGTTGTGGGTTTAAATTGAATGCAATGGCTCGGCGTAATTATGCCTAGCTAATTATTTTGCGGTAAATCGGTTAACATATCGGTTTTGTTCAATGATTCAAAACTATTGGTTTATGTAGGTATACGGATGATAATGGTGACCGGCTGTGACAGATAGTACACAATATACTTAACATTTTTACTTAAAAAGAATAATAAATCTCTTAAAACAAGTATTTTTTTTTTAAATATCCATTCCAAAGCTGTCACTTTTTGGCCACTGACATATTTATAACTGCATTACTAGTTAACTAATATCTAGGTCAACACTAGAAGTTTGGCACGATAAAATTAAAAAAAAACTTAAATTTTGTGAATCCGAGTAGGTAGCCACAAAACTGTCACGATAACTCAAAACACACTTTCCATTCTTCATTTTTTAAATCGAACTGCACATCCAAATGTACACTCAACAAAAAACTAAGAAAAAAATACAACAAAATTAAATGACTCCAACCTACCGCAGTATAAAATCCAGCGTACACCATTCACTTCACAACACTAGTTCCGTCCGACGGTAGGCACTGCACTGAGGACGTTGGCTACCACCACCCAATGGTTACGACACTCGCTTCAATAGTCACAACTTGTAGTAGCAGACTGCACATTAAACGCTCATTACGATTACAAAATAACACAGCTATCAGTATCGGACCTAAAACAGGTCCTTGGGGAACACCGATAGTATTTTATATTTATTATAAACAATAAAAGGACAAGCGATTGAAATATGTGCCAAAATGGGATTACATTGCAAAAAGGTATGTTCTTTGAAAGTTTATACCAAACAAAAAGACTTTTTATTTTTTCTTTCTAAGCAAAAGGACACTAAGTAACAGGTTCATGTTTGTATAGAGCGATTTTCTTACCTTAGTATAGCCATCTACGAAAGATTTACTTCAAAACTTTATAAAATCAGTAATTATTTAAAATAAAACAATATTTTAAGTGAAGTAACATCAAATGAAATATATTTCTAATCTAAGGAAGTTAATTTTGCACCAAGAACATAGGATATACATCCTAACATGGTCAATTAATTAAACAAACGCCTTTTCCTTTGCCGCATACAGCTTGCTTGCTTAAAACATTGCAATAGTTAATACTGCGAAGGCGGCCGTTCTGTTCCGGATTATTACGTTACATCCTGCACTGCCGACTAATGAATGCATCTAGTAGTAATGCTTAGATATTGTATTACTTTTTTACTAATCTACATAATATTATGTATCTGTTACGTGGTGTGTTCCATAAAATATATGTAAGAGATCATTATTATGTAACTTTATGTTTACATTTTGTTACTTCTCTTTTAGTTCACATAAGGTGTCATACTAGTTTTATAGCTAAGTAAACTACCTACCAACCTATGATATAATTTTATTGGTACAACACAATAAAAATAGTTAAAAAATGGGTAATTAGTTGATTGAGACAAATAAAAACAAAATGAGACATGAGGAACAATATTTTGCATGTTGGCAATATCAGGACCAAGTAATGAAGGAGAAAGAAAAAAGTTAAGTTACTTCTTATAGACAGCAGAAAAACTCGAAAATTTCAGTGCATGAAAATAATTACTTATAGAAAATATGTTCATAAAAAACAAACTTGAAGAATATAATGACACCATTCAAGTTCAAATAAAATGCGTGGACCTAATAATTCTACGGCAAAGGTACATTTTGCAATAAAAATATTCTAGTTTTAGTAATGTTCATTTAAGACTTTATTATTCTAAGTTTTGTCTAAGACATTTACCTAATTGCAATTTAATAGTGTCTGCAAGTGGCAATTTTTTTGCCCATTGTTGTAATTGCTGGTCGTTATTTATTAAAATAGTTTTTGAATACTCAATTATTTGGGAATCTGTAAAATTGGTCATGAGAACCAAGATCGAAAAACAGGTCGACATGATATCTCCCCTAAATGAATATATAGATCACGTAACCCTAATGGTCTTTTCCATAAATTCTATCGTACATCGAATGCTCAAGTCTAGATATTCAATGCATCTATGGCATTTAAGTAATTGCGTCTATAATTTCTTTTCCAAAGGGGTTGCTGTCAATGTCGAGCTTAATAGGTTTTGGCTCAAGGTCAACAGCCTATGGAGAATAACCACTGACCTTCACATGCCACAAGGGACAATACACACAGAATATTGTATTATGGAATTTTGTTATTATTTATTAACTATAACTACTTCAAATAGATAAACTAATAAAGAAACATTGACAGAAAACGTGAAACAACGCTTGCGTTGTGTTTCGTATGTAAAGTCACTAACGTTTTCTTAAACCTAAACTGCAAATAAAAATATGGTATCCTGTTGAAGCTTGATATGAAAATTTCCTTAATTTTTTCCTGAATTCCTAAAGTTTCGTCCATGTTCGAAAATTAGTTTCGTTCTACATTATGAATGAACAAATCTTTAAACAATCATACCAGGAAAATGCCTTCACAGAAACCAGTTACGTCTTAAAACACGGAATAGACCATTTAGTTACAACAATGCTTCAAAAATCATTGTAACGTTTTAAACCTCTTCACATTTTGCATCCGCAACACACTATAAATAAACAAGTGAATAACCTTATATAATTAAATATGGCGGAGGCAGTGCAAGCCAGCCCAGGCGTACAATCTATATCGTACAGTCCGCAGAGAAAGTTGTTCCGTCACAATGTCAATAGCGCCGTCGTCGAGGACGGAAGCATTCGCGTAATGATTACGAAACTTGCGATTACTTGAGTACGTTGCATCGGTCAGTGTGTATAATTAGGCGTTTGTATGACTCTTGTGTTGGGTTATGTCATTTCAAGCAGGTGTTAGGTGTTTTAAACCTTAGATTTTAAATTTAGTATCTACTATTAAGTTTTATGAGATATTTTTGCGTTTTTATTTTATAGGTACTTGTGTTTATTAAATTATTTTAAAATTGGAGATATTTATAAAAGTATGATAACTATGTCATGCATTATTTCAGTGCTAGTTTATATTAGGAACGCAAAATAAATTTATATTATATTTACACTTTGACCGTCATGACGGACAATAGTGCCAGTCGCTAGCAGAGGAATAAACCCTCAATAGATTTGGTGCGCAGTCGAAGGTTTAAATTTAAAATCGTGTTTCAAAATATAAAATAAACATAATTTCGAAGAACCAGCCAAAATATTCAGGAAAACCCCTGACTAAAGAAACATTTTAAACAAATCATATCAACAGGACTATTTGTAGGACTTCTTGCTAAGTAGGAGCTAAGAAGTCAAACACAGTAGGAACATAACAGATTTATTACCTATTAGCAAGGATACGCAAAGGATGACCACAGAGAGGCGACCCGATTAACTTAATCGACCACGTCGAGTCCTCTGAGAGGGGGCACGGCTGAAGGTATTAACTCATGAAACACGACCACGTGGACCGAATAGATAATGGGGTCGTGTGAACCGACGCGAAGTCTTGGTAGGGTCAGTATGCGGTGCTGACTTCGGATAAAGGATTCCAAATTATTCAGTGGTACATGCTTGTCTTGTTGTAGCAACGGTCGCTGGGAATATGCAAGTGAAACTAATTGAGGAAGGAGAAACGATATGGAACGGTATTCTAAGAGCGACTATGAATTTATGTATAGACTATGCTTATCATGCTAGTCTATTATGAGACATTTCTTTAATAAATTAGCAACTGTATTCAGTTATGATAAGGTTGAAAATTTGAACGAAACTAAAATGTTGGTTGTAGTTTGTTGTGCTGGTACCTGTACAGTGTATACGCCAGTTTTCTCCAATACGGTTGACTAAGCGTGTCTCGTAGGTCAGTGTATATTAGAACTGGAGTTTCTACTTCATTTCACATCACATAAATTTACATACAGAACTAATGTTTTAAAAGACAAGCAGATTGACAGGCACTTTAAAAAGCACCATGGAGTATGATCCTGTATGACGTTTAAAACAAAAAACTAACTTGACCTAACCGATTTCCTGAAGATGTTTGCATGGTGATGATATACACAATTTCTTTGTTTAGTTTTATCCTTTATTTATTTCAGAAGTTACAGGCGGGTCATATTTAAACTAAACTGAAAGTGTCAAATTCAGTTTAAAAAATAAATATATTAATAATTAAATATTAATATATTTGAAATCTCATTATAGTTGTGGAAGATATCCCATAGATATGTGGATGTGAGGATATGATAAAAAAAATCGAGAGAATAAGTACGGGGAACACCCAAAATTACAATTTATTTTTGATATGAAAATCAAAATGCATGTAGCAGAATATATCTCCTTGCCTTGCTTCAACAAGAAAACATACTTTTTTATAGTGAATAAATAATTTAAATATGAATTTAGATTTGGAAAAAAGTGTCTTAGAAATATATGTTCGACCGGACAGAAAGGCATGGCAAATCTATAAAAACTAAAGGACTTTGAAATTAAATTCACATTATCTATTTAAAGTTTATCTTCAATCACTTAATTGCCTGGTAGGCAGAAACACAAAACTTAAATATGAAAAATGTAATCGTCTAATTTATTTCATGGAAAACTAAAATAATATTTCGTAATTACAAAATATTACATCCCTGAGGAAACGGCAAGCACCGCCACCATATGCAGATTTAGAATAAACTACAGAGTGTTCTATTGGCGATATATAATATTATATTCAGAAATCGATGAATAGAACAGAATAGAATCAAATTGCTATTTATTTGCGATGATGAATGTAAATACAGAAATAAGCTGTTACCTACATTTTGGAGAATCCATATTTATGTGATACGCAAATGTTGTAGGTATTTAATCATGCAGTGAATTTGTATAGTGATATAGTTAGGTAAAAGACAGTTGAATATGTAGTTTGTTTTTTTATGTGATAGGTCGGCAAACGAGCAGACGTATTACCTGATGGAAAGCAATCAATGCCGCGCATGGACACCCGCAACGGAGAAGTGATGAGTGCGTTGCCAACCTTATGGGGATTAGGGATTCGGAGATTTAGGGATCGGGGGAGGGGAAAGATTGGGCCTCCAGTAACCTCACTCATACGGCGAAACTCAACGCTGTGGTTGTTTCGGCGAAACACAACGCCGTGGTATCACCCCGGTGGAGCCGACCCATTCGTGACGAAGCATGGCTCTCCAACACTTGTTAAATTTTTATTATAACTTTCGTGAGACATTCTAAATTATTTATTATGTTTTCGGCTTACTCACGAAATAAGCCGTCGTCCGAACTTCAACAGAGACGGTGGCTGGGCATTACCACCTGCCTGGAAGCCGAGTCTGAAATCTGCATCAGACTGCACTGTTGCGGGTCTGGAGTGTGACACAGTTAGCGCGGTATGTAACACTGTTTTTGCGTCGACCCGGGATTCGAACCCAACACCAACGCAGCTGCAGGCGGGCGATTCTAGCGTGCCAACAGTGTCGCGCGCGCCGTCGCTGCCGACACCACGGCTAGAAGAAAGTGCGCGTGAATCACGGCAGAGGGCGCGTTGGGCGCGCAGACTCGAGTAGCCAGTAGCAGCGCGACGGTCGCCGAGTCGCGTGTCGCGGAATGCTGCTCATGAATATGGGCCTCTAGCATGGCTTGAAACTAGTCGAGTATCTCGTCAAATTATTACGTGAGTAAGCCGAAGACATAATAAATAACTTGTTAAATTTTATTAAAGTATACAGTTTACAGATACATATTTTCAATAAGTACTTAATGATTATGATTATTAAGACAATGGTGTTGCTATAAACATTGAACTTAAGACCTAGGTCAGCAATTATTTCGAAACACGAAACGTTATCTGCAAATAAACTAAGTTCCTACTAGAATTTAATCTTAGTAAAGTCTTGGTAGAGGCATTATATTCCAATAGCTCAAGACAATTTTCTTTTAAGTTAATTCTCAAGCATTATTTTTCATTTAATAAGGTCTTTGTGACGCATGCTCCCACGACGGCAATTTCTTCGCTACAGATAAAGAGCAATTTTAAATCTGGACGTTCTTCAACAATTTTGAAGGTGTTACCTAACATTGTCCTGGTTGTTCACATATGTTCAATACCGCACACGTATCTTGGCGAGTCTGAAATTAGCCGATTAGCTACGCAGTACACAATTTTATTCCTAAAAGATCCATTGCGCAGACAAACGGCTAACTTAAGACTCGCCAAGATACGTCAGCCGTACTATAGGTAGGGCTAAAACATTTCCCTTATCACTGTCATTTTAAATCCCTAGAACAAACAATATTGTCTGTGAGTATAAGTAAAAGCGCCTTGTCAATTTATTGTGTGAAAAGCACTTTAAAAGGTATCTCTTGCTAATATTTTTTTAAAGGCACTTCTTATTTAGCGGTTATAATTATGCAATATGATATGCTTTTTATGCTCAAAGCTGGGTTAAAAACCTGGCAAGAAGCTATATGACTTTTTTTCAAGTTTACACATGTACTTTTATGGAGACACCAACTGACATAGTGCGAAAAAACACATCGTGAGAAAACCTGGACTTGTGATTAACGCTCGAACCTTTTCCGTGTGAGAAGAGGCCTTTGCTCAGAAGTGGGCACTTATAGGCTGATGACGGTGATGATGATGATGATGAACTAAAAATCTCACCGTTCCTTCCCCTGCTCGCAACCGAAGACACAACACGGCAGAGCTGAATGTGGCAGTGGGTACTCGTAGGCTAATGCTGATGATAAATTTTTTATCATGTTATGTCTTTGATTCCAAGTCATCCATCATCAGTCCATTTTCGTTCACAGTTAAACGTATCTTCACCTTTCTTAATCACACAATAGAGTTCGATCTTCTTTGGCACAGTTACAGTCAGTTGTCACCATTTTTTGAGGGGACAATGTCAGCAGAAAGTGACCCCCTTTTTTCTCCTGCTCCGATTTCAGGCCACGGTACGCGCAATCCCGCCTGGAAGCTAGCACACCTTGCAGCTATCACTCTAGTTAGCCAGAATAAGCATTCATTTGGTGTTAAAACTCAGTTAAAAATTAGAACTAATTTGAATCTTAAAAAATTAAATTATTGATTAAAAGTGATATGCAAAACCAATCAACGTAGTATTACGAACTCTGTTATACTTTACATGCAAAATTAACAATTATAAAGATCTATTGCAAATTTTCTCACAAACACTTGAAAAACAACAACAATATTTTTATGATAAAACCATACACCAAACACAAGTTAAATTCCCCATATTTTCCATTTCACCTTCACCCTCCGGCTCCCAAACAAAGAAGAGGAAGCAAAGAAATTCCATAGAGACCCCGTCGTGTACCAAATTCCAAAAATCGGTATGCAATTGTTACATAAACAGGAAAAACTGGCGGAACTTGTGAACGCAGAGACTTATGTCCTCGGAAAGGTAAGGCAAGAAAAAAGAACTTTTCCGATAACTTTTATATTAGGTAAATTAAATTCCAAGCAATGTGTTCAACATTGAAACCGATATCTGAAACACTTTTTGGGGTTTAATTAAACTTTCCAATGTGTGTAGCATATCAACTTATCTTTTACATTCTGGACTTTGTTACAGAGCATAACAGTGGAAAATCGATTAAAAATGACAGACAAGTGTAGGTTGATTTGCGTCCCTATTTCTTCGCCCAGAATAGAGCACGTGGGTGTTTTGATTTGACCTTTTCAATTTAATGAATGACATTGATAAAATTCCTTGTCAGAGAATTTGTCAATGTCTTTGGTAAGTTTGGTCAAATTTCACTACAAGAAGAGTATTTTAAGTTTGAAATAACTTTATTCGGCGAAATTAATTTTGTTACTGTAAGCACCATTTCCTCTGAGATTGCCAAAAGTTTTGCTTTAAGTACTTATCGTTACAATAATATAATTGTGTTCCTTGTTCTGTTTGTTGCAAACATAATTGATGCAAATTGATTTAAATGTTGATAAATAGGGGAAGGAATAAGAGTCACAGAACAAAACAATTTGAAAACAATGTTTATGTTTAAGAAGTCGGTACAAGATGTATATAGTATGGTACGTTCAATAGAAGATAATAAAATATATCTGTTATATTATTTATTGTATGTACTATCGAATTAAAATAATAGGCCAGCTATTTAAGTACGTAAGTAGTAGTCATTTGAAAGTAAATACTGAAATATATTCATACATGAGAGGTTGTTTTTATTGATACAAATTACCTCAACCTAGCTCAAAAGTCGAGAAATGTCTTTCTCTTAATAATTTAACAATTTTGTTTTGAGAGGGTTATTCATCACTTAACTCCCTCACCCTGTGGACCCGTTGAGCGAGAGAGAGTATGAGACTCTTACTGGCTACAAACTACCCCGTTCCTTCTTCAGCTCCGGGCCGTGCTGCTGTATATTGGTCTTGACCCACAACCCTGAGAAATACAATAGTTATGTACTTATATGGTTAAAAAAATTATTTAGAGTCTTTACTACAAAAAATAAAAATCACATTTTCAATATTACGAAATACGTAATACTTTGACGATGATATACCATTATTTCTTTAGCAATTTTGATTTTAAGTATCGTCCTAACACTGACACCCGGTTTCTGAAAGGCCTGTCAACACTAAAATTACCTAATCTCCTGTTAAATCTCTTGTCAAGTCATCTGATTGGTTGTTGATAATTCAGTCAACCAATCAGATGACTTGACAAGAGATTAAATTGATTTTAACATTGATCGGCCTTTCGGAAACCGAACCTTAACAAAACTCATAGATAACTATCACTTATGACAATTCGAAAAGGTAATAACTTTTTTTAACTATTTATCAGGTATTCAAAATTAATAATCAAATTCCTTTCCATGAACTTTAATAAGCCGAACCTTTCAACCTCGAAGTTGCACACTACTTGTATTACGAAGCGTTAATGGTGAGGCGAGACTTCTGTATAATCGTAGGGTATCAGTACGTAACTCGGTTGAAGTTGGTAACCTAATATTCTGGCAACGGTTAACATCAATCAACCTCGACGTTCGTGTTGTTGTCCGATTTGATAAAAGGAAAATTTTGAACCTGACTAGAATTTAGTTAGTGTTGCTTAGTTTTCCGTTTATTGCAACATAACATCACGACAACAAATTACAAATCGATTAATGGCAAGGAAAGCTGATCAACAATCAACACTTGAGCTTGCTAAAGGCCATTTTGAACATATAATATTGTTTTTCCTTTTTTTTCAATGGCCACCATTTGGCCCTTTGTCGCCTGGTAGTAAATTAAGTATGATGCAAGCAACGTTGGAGCCCACATCAGCATTGCTAACTGAAAACTGATCATAGTACCAGATTGCGAGCTAAATCTATGAAAAAAAAAATCAGTAGATATCTTTGGTTTTTAAATAACCGTTTTGTGATAAGCTAATCAAGAAAATCACTGCCAATCAATAATATTATAAGTAAAATGGTGTAGATAGGTTACCTAAACAAAATTCGATTTTCAAAAACGACACATTGAAACACACATGAACAATTCGTATGTTTAAACGTCAAAGTGAGATGGCATGATTCAATAATTGCGAGTGAAAAAGAGACAAATATGAAAAAAGTGTGCTAGTTAGCCACATTTTAATGTATCACTTGCTGAGCGCTTGTAACCTATCTACACCTTTTTACTTATAATATAATTGCTGCCAATATATCAATAATCCTTTTAATAAAAGTTAGTAATTTCCACATGTGCCTTGTTACTCCCTAAATATCTACAACACCCTCGTCACCAACAGCGCGCTAATGCAGAGTAAAATTACAATATCAAATTATTGGCTATGTATCAAATTGATATGATGAGGGGTAATACCTATTCATATTCCATTTCAATTTCACCGGACACATACCCTTTGTACTCGAAGACTGATTGACTGAGTTACGATCCAGAATACTTAGTTATACCTGAAACTAATGGTGATTTACTACCTTCTGATTGTGCTCAGAAAGTTTTGAATCGAAATGGCTTCGTGTCCATTGTTTGAACTTTGAGTGAAGATGATTTAGTATGGGATTTCACAATGCATATCAATTTGAAGTCGATTTCACTTTTTGCTTTTTTGACAGGTCTTTTTATTTGATTTTGGGTTGCAGTAGTATTGATTTATTGCTATGAACTAGAGCAAAAGACGAAACATAGAAAACCTTTTTTGAATATGATTAGATTATAAACCAAACCTAATTAAATAAAAAAATATTAACGTACCAATCAACCACCAACTTTAAAACCGTGTACCCATGTGTATTACACGAGTTGTTAAATTAAAAATCGTGTTTAATGAAACTTAATACTTAAGCAATATATCTTATCAAGGCCTTAAAAACTTAACTTTTGTGTAGGTTATATTATACAAATGTATGACTATCATCTATCACACAATGTATGACTATCATGTGTGTCATTTCAAAATAAATTGTTTTTTTTTTAATGTGACAGGACGGCTAACGAGCAGACGGATTGCCTGATAGAGCAGAGAGGTAAGCAATCAGCGCCGCCCATGGACACTCGCAACAATGAAAGAGTTACGAGTGCATTGCCGGCATTTTAGGAATTAGGATTTAGGGATTGGGGAGAAATTGTCGGAGGGGAAGGATTAGGTCACCGTTACCACACGGAAGACAATATTGTAAGTATCTGTTCGAATAAGGAATATTTTTAATTTAAATGAAGTATTTATATTATTATAACATCTTGATATACATGGTAATAGTACCACATTGTGTCATTCCAGAATTAATTCAGTATTCATGAAATCGGTATGCAAAATGTCAATAATATCATTAATCTCATACATTGCTACATTAGTCCACATTTGCTGTTCTTAATGAACAATAATTGTCACGAACAGGATTGCCAAGTAGAATGGCCGGTGCGTTATGTTATTAGTTGGCGCGCAATGTCTATTATCAATCTCTTTGTTAATGTCTCAATCGACTAATTGTTGCATTTCTAGCTTAATTACTGTATAGAGCCCGTCGAACGTGCTCCATTCATCAATGGAAAATTGTTTCTTTGTAAATGTGTGTGTCTATTGTTGTTCGGACATGAACTCGGATATTTTCTTTTGTAAGGTTAGGTTCGAAGTTGAATGTCCGCTGGGTTAACAAGCCTTTGTTTTTTTTTAATACTGTGAACAAAGGACGATTTAGTTCCTTAGGCAGTTAGCTCTAAGTCAAATAATGTTGGTTTTTGTAAATTAATTATTAGCATAATTAAGGATCTTAAAAAAATAGCAATTTTTTCAAGAAACAAAAGAGTTGAACTTAAAATATTATTTTAGAAAAAGTCCCTAATGGTATTAAATTTGTAAAGAGATTTTGATCAGTTTATGTCTCTTGGAAATTTTCTTCCATTTTGTGACGCGGTCACAATGTAAAATCGAGTGAAGCCAGGAGATTTAGTAATCCTATCGTTACTGGGAACCGTATACCCGTAATGAAAAGCACACTGATGAATATAAAGCAGCTTGATTCGTGTTTAACTGGCGCTCTCTTCGAACTTCAAATTACAAAAATATAATGAGTAGATAAAAATTACAGGCGGAATTTGAAAGAGTACTGAAGAATATTTTTATGACAGGCTGCAAAAATTCTCATAAGACACGCCTTTATAATTGGAATAGTATTTTGGAAAAAGACAGATTTTTCAGCTGTGAAGGGAAAATCATCAAATAAATTCTCCCGCCCATAGTTTGGCGAGAGCGGGTGACAGACTCTTACAGACTTAAAAACCCCCATCGTACTTTCTCCTGCTCTAGGCCGAGGCAGCGGTGCCATACTGTGCTTTCTCCGCAACCTCGGCTGAACATCAGCCCTATAGAGCCCCGTCTATGGAGGTCTATTGGCTCTTTGAGGCTCGAGCGGAACGCAACACGCCGTACACTCGGTTATGTATATTATTACGGTGGCCGGAGATCATAGCTGGAACCCCGACCCCCGGAGTTTTGCCTATCACGGTGGCTGGGGCGTAATTGTACCAGATGCCTATTAAATTAATAAATGGTTATATGTGAAATAATGCTAACCGATTGTTGAATATGATAGTAGAACTGCACTCTCTATATTTGTTTTGGATTATACTGGCTTTAAAACACTTACAGATTTTTATATGTTTTACAATTTACGATTGTAGATGGAAAATATCGTCATATCGAAGAATGCACATTTAATTAACTTGACTTTATTAAAATCCAAAATGTTATTTCTAATGTCCCTCAACCGTATTTAAACTAGGAAGGCATAAAAAGCTTTTTTAAATTTTTCTTTAAGATTTAAGATCTGACTAGTTTTAATGGTTAAAATTTTAGAGTTGAGTTTAAAAGAGACATGGCTCAACCCAGCTGGGTATCCTATTAGAAGTTTGTAATGTGGCCTAACCGTAACGGTTCGTAAACCTCACTTTATATTAGTTCTTGGAACGGACCGTTTAAGGTGAGTGCACATTATGGAGAACTGCCAGTTATTTTTATAGTTGCAATGGATTGTTCGTAACAGCATCTAGAGTTCTCATGAAATTGGAAATAGATTCGGTGGATTGTGATAGGGTCTTTATTTATGTGCATATTTCGAGGTATTGACTGGATCCACTAGATAGTCAATACAACGAGGATTCGTTGATCAAGTCACAGCACAGTTTCATGAATGGAGAATTTGATACCATTCTAGATTTACAAACTATATTGTAGCAATTTCGTTATTATTTTGTAGAATAGGTAAGTGTGGCAAAGCCAAGCTTTGGCACGAATGGGTCGGCTCGACCGGAGTGATACCACGGCCTTACAGATAAGTTTCCTTCCATTCTTCTCGCATCACTACATCTCCGAATCCTAATCCCTAAATCCCTGCCGGCCCGGCAACGCACTCGTAACACCTCTGGTTTGCGGATGTCTATGAGCTGCGCTGATTGCTTACCATCAGGTAATCCGCTCTGCTCGCGCGTCTGATCGTTTGCCGAAGTGTTTACTAGGTACAAAATATAAGATTTCCATTATGTTAAACATCTCCAGTTAATTATGAAAAATAACTTGATACCAAATCAAACGAAAAGTTGGAAATTTTGGTACAGTTTGATTTACAAGATTGTCTCGAACGCGAAACTTACCATCTTCAGACTAGACTAGAACTGATTTTAGGTAAGTCCCAAAAGAATAATTCCCTATCAAGACAAAAATGCAGTACGCAAGGGAACCATTCCCTGAAAAACAAGAATGCTGAATTGCTTTTGAATGCGTAGACATTTGCTTATCGGAAACTAATAGAATTTTATCTTTCTTCCATCCACTATCAGTCGTCGTGTGGTTGCTTTTGTTTAAATAATTTCCTCGTATTAGAACTGTTTCATGTCCGGAAAATAATTTGATTGTTTTTTGAAAAATTTTGATTGATTTTTTATTATTGATACTTAACGACTGATTTATTCAATATTTTTGTCAAAATGCCAAAATCGACAACTTTGTAGCGAATTATGATGGGACGTCACATTTTTGGTTTAAAGTAGGGTACTTATGAAGTACCCTAAAATGTAAGAGATATAAGAGACTGTGTGACAATATAATACAACAGGAGAAAGAAATGTTACTAAAAGTATACTCTTAAAACTTTCTAGTAAAACATTTTTATATATGTTTTATATTGCTAAAAGCTACTTGTTATGCAATAGAAGTGAAAGAAAGTGCAAATAGATACACTGTCAATAGACATGTATGTATTACAGTAAATGGATAACTGTGCTGGTCCACTGCACTTGGACCTCAAACGTCAATCTTATTGCTTATGACAAAAAATTGATAATGGCAAAAAGTTTTGTTATGTAAGTTACACCATAAATATCACCGTAATATGCCGCGGCCTGGCCCAAAGCAGGAGTAGGAATAAGGTGGTTTTAGTCAGTAACAGTCTTACATCCCCAGTACGGGATAAGTCATTCAATAAATTTCCCAAATAAAAACAATAATACATATCATACTAGGTATACTAGGTTTGAATATTTTGTTTGATTAATGTGTTCAAAAATAGTATATAGATAATAAAGAAGTATAAGGATTTAGCAGTGCCTGAACTAAAACTATTTATTTGTTATAGGACAATCATCAAATGACTTCCCCCGCCCAGAGGGAGTGTCAGACTTCGATCTATTACTGACTAAAAACTCCCGCGTTCTTGCTTGTGCATAAGGCCAAGGCTGCGGTGCCTCATTGCGCTTTCTCAGTAACCCTGGATGAACAGCCCTATAGAGCCCCGTCTGTGGTGATAATAAGAAACTATTTTAACATAAATGTTCTTGAAATATTTCAGACTAGGAATGTCCCAAATCCTGACCTCATCCTTGACATCTAAATAACTTTATCATCTTACATCAAACTTAGTACATAATAGCTAAATTATCTTGTACTTTGATACCTAAGTGGTGCCCTATGAGACCTTTTAGTTGACAACAGACACCTAATGGCATCAACCAAGCATCTAAATTCAAACGATAAATTTTGCTCCAAATATATTCCAAACCAATGTAAGCGATTACTATCTTTATAATTAACTACTCCAAAGACTACTATCGCGTGGACATTTTAATTAGATGTAACTTTATATAAGTTCGTATCTAGATTTTATCGGATTCCAAAGTTGGTCGACCTAGAGTTTGACGTGAAAAGACGTTTCGTACGATTCTTCTTTAATTTGTTCTGCTTTTTAGTAAGAAAGGCAAAGTCCAGGAGACAGTTGCAGTTCAGTTTTTTTTAACTTTACGATAAGTATGGAAGAGCCACGCTTCGGCACGAATGGGTCGGTTCGACCGGAGTGATACCACGGACTCACAGAAAACCGGCGTGAACAAAATATTCAAAATTAAATTTATACTAGGAATGATTTGGAAGCTAGTATCACAAAATATCTAAACATTTCTTTGTTTGGTTGAAAATGAAATGACTTCTCCCTCCTTGGTTGGGACGACGAAATGTCAGACTCTTACTGACTAGAAACCATCTCGTTCTTTCCGATACTGCGGACCGAGGCGCGGTACGTTATTGCACAACCGAGTGTAGTGTACACTCGGTTGACACAACCCCACCTGCAGCACTTCGCATTATTCTACCAAATTAAGTAGATGATGAGGAATTTAGTAGATAAGCCCAAATATGGAATACCATTTTGATGATGCCTCAACATGGAATTTTCGTGTATTTTTTAAATAATACTATTGCATGTTAAGAGACTACTCCATATTTTGTGACTTTCTTCTAATCAGTATATGGGTATGAGGATACGGTCATATAGAAAAGTAAGTACTTAATATTATTGATGTTTATATATAAGTCATGAAGTCTTTTTGACATGTTGTCTAATACAAAATTAAACAAATTTCTTGCCGAAACTGTGACAGAGTCACATTCAGAAACTGGTGTACCACCACTTCCACCATATATATCCTAAAACGCTTCAACTTATGTTTAATTACAACTTATGTTAGTCGAGTCTTGACGTAAATTCTTAACGGTGTTGTGTGCTACTTGTTTTAGCGCACTGTTGAATAATGAGAAAAGTTTCCTAGCATTGTGCGACAACCGCTATGTTAACTAGCACTAACTGCACTGTAAGATGGAAACTAGGTTTTGTTTACTTCATTTTTAACATGGCGTCACGTTTTGTGTTGAAGAAATATAGAACAAGGAACCCGAAGGAAGTTTTCTTTAATTAGTTTACAGGTAATAGGACGGCAAACGTAGATTACCTGATTGCTAGCAATTGGGTAGTTTCCTAGGTCAAAAATAAATAAATTCGACGTTTAATACGATAAAATATTGAAAAATAACTATACTTTTATTCATCGATCGATCGATACACTAAGTTTTAGATATTTTTTAGCTAATTTTTTAAAAATAAGTAAGCTATTTGACGCAAAAATGCTATGACGTCATAATTCAATGTTTCATACAATTTTCATAGAAAAGTATCGTTTTTGACATTTGGATAAAAGTATTGAATTTGACTAGTTGGAAACAACCGTATTGGCGCCGGCCGTGGACAATTGACGTGACGATTTGCAGAGCCAGAGATGTCAAGAATGCGTTGTGGATTAGGGTTTTAAAAATCTAGGGCTTGGGGAAGGGAAAGGAAACTCACGATTCACAGCAAAACACAACGTTCGTTGTGGTTGATCCACGCCGATTTTACGCAGCCGAGCCAGGCCGTGGTATCACTTCGGTCGAGCGTAAGCTTGGCTCCTTTACACACACGTACATATTTATCCAAGTTGTTTAGTTTTTATTCACTTGAGTAAGTCGCCTTACCTACCTAAATACTTCTTCGCATTCTTTTCTATTTCTACTCCTTAAATCCGGTCTTAATTTATTTAAGGATTTTATTGGATTGGATTTACATTTTAAGGATTATGTTTTTCGAATTCTTTGACTAAATATAAGTTTCACAATATTTTCACTCGATCATAAAGGTTATTGTTGTTATTTAATAAAATTAGTTTCTATATAATTCTTAGGAAGCCAGCATTGAATATTATGTCTTTAAGAGACCAAATCAGACTGCTTGCTAAAAAGGCAAATATTATTTCTTAACATTATATTTCTTTAGCTAGTGGAAGTAATCTGATTGGATTCAGCCGCCTATTTAGATCAGAATACCTCTTACAATATTGTATTTGAACACCTACGTAAGAATTCTTATACCAGAAGAACTTGAATTATTTTCGTTACATTTTGCCCTTTGGATAAATCTGTATTTATTTAGTCAATACGTAAAGCTACCTTTTTCAATATTCAGAGTAGGATATCCTGGGTTTGATCCAGGTAGCTCTAGTATCCCAGAACATTGTTGAAGTGAAATAAGAATTGGATTATAGGCAAGAATTGGATTGTAAGTGTGGGAGAGTCATGCTTAAGCACGAATGGGTCGGCTCGACCGGAGTGATAATACGGCCTCACAGGAAACTGGCGTGAAACAACCACATCTTTGTGTTTCGCCATGGAGTGAGGTTACGAGAGGCCCGATCCTTTCCCTCCTCCAATCCCTAATCCCCAAAAGATCTTCAACGCACTTGTAACTCCTCTGTTCTTGCGGTTGTCCATGAGCGGCGCTGATTGCTTACCATCAGATAATCTGTACGCTCGTTTGCAGACATAAAAAAATGTAGTCTCCCTCTTGTATTTTGAATAAGAAATACAGAGAGTAATACTACATTGACTAAAAAAAATGACGACTCACTCGCGTGAATTAACTGAAACAAACCCACTACTAGTAGTGTCAGGTCGTAATAGGACTCTTATTGATGAGCAGCGTACTATTAAGAAGCGGCTGGTGTCAGTCTTTTTAAAAAAAAACACTGATACTGCTAACACTACTTTAATGAAAGAACTTGAACTTCACAAGGATTAGAGTAAAGAATTGTCTTAAACTCGTCAGGATGAGATATTGACAAAGTGACGGCACCGGTAGACTAAAGCCGCCACGCGGTTGCAAGTATTTTTATACTAATCATATAAAATCATTCATGTCAATCATATAAAAATCATTCCCATTTAAAAGGATGCATGCATTTTCAATAACCGCGGATTAATTATGAATATAACAGTACGCATCGCGACGGTCACACATTAGACCGCTGCATAAAGACCTTGCAGTCTTTTTTCAGAAACACTAAGCCTTCTTCGGAAAATAAACTATTGTGTATATTACATACATATATTATAGTACATCTTTGACTACTATCAATTTATTTAATCCTCAAAGATACAAAACATGTGAGCTAAAACGAAAGTTTACCTCCAAATATTCCTTAAAAGAAACTTTCTATTCAATTACTTGATACAATTTAAGTTGCAGAGCATTTTGAAGATACGAATAAATAAATCAATGAAAGATTAGCAATTCAATTTGGACCTAGCGATAATGATCAAGTTTTGAAATTAACGAAACGCAATTTGTAAATTACATATAACATATATTTTCTGAATTAGTTTTAGTTTTGATCTGGTGTTCCAGAGTCGAGCGATAATTTAAACAGAATTATAGCTACTTAAATTACACGAGCATTTTTAGTGAAGAAAAAATGTGATATAAGGACGACTGTTAATGAGAAATGGACGAAGGTATATCAATACTAATATTAAAAAGAGGTAAAATTTGTAAGTTTGTATGTAGGGGGTAATTTATGGAACCGCTGGTCGGATTTCCAAAATTCTTTCACTGATAGATAGCTACAATATTCCTGAGTGCTATAGGCTATAAAACATCACGCTACGATAGAGTTGCTAGTACATCATACTAAGAAACACTGACATTAATGGTACTGGATACAAGAATGATATCACGACCTTGCATAAAATTGGCGATAAAACCAGCGAGTGTCCATTGTGGGTGGTAAATACTTGCTATCAGGTGCTTGGTCTACTTATTTGTCAAATAAAATAATCCTTCTTCCACTTAAATGGGTGAAGAAAAAGACTTTAAAATAGACACAGAATATTTCTTACGAAAAATCAATTCTTACATATTTTTCACGAATCGCACTATTACCTTCACACCTTCTCATCCGTACAATATGATTAGGAATTATTTACTTCTAAATAAATTCTATTAAATAAAACGTACAAACAAGATTAACAAAATGGAGGTCTAAAATCTTGTGGCATCTTATTCAGCGCTGCTCTTTTCACATGTTCCATCGTACCAACGTATGCAGTGGAAAACTAGGCTAAGAGAAACATTTTTAAAACATTTCAGATGATTATTTTGAAAGGATTACAGCTAATGGATTTATTTAATTTTATCAACAAAGATTTATTCGAAAATATCTTTGCTATTGAGAGTAAGCTGTGAAGATGTCTAGTAACTGTAATCTCCATAGCGTGGGCTTTACATTCTTTATATTACTTGAACTAAAGAATAATACCTATAAATTCTAAAAATAAAAGATTTAGCCATTTTACTCAGTGTATGTCTAATACTTTACTTCCATAACAGCGTAAAATTGATATTGCTTTAGTTTTGTTTCACAATCATGTAAATGTATCTTTCCCCCTTTTTTTTTGTGAGGGGAAAATCATCAAATGACTTCTCCCGCCCAGGGCCGGGCGGGAGGGAGTGTCAGACTCTTACTGACTAAAAACCCCCCTGTTCCTTCTCCTGCTCTGGGCCGAGGTCGCGGTGCCTCATTGCGCTTACCCCGCAACCCCGGCTGAATCTTTCCCCCTTGACGTACTATTTCGGGCATAAAGAAATAAGTAACTAAAATTTAATCTCTTTTTAAAAGAGATCAAATGAAACTTTAATACATAGATAGGTATCTATGCATAATAGTTTCTTTAAAGGCGGAGAATACTGTCTCCAAGTCGAAACTGAAGATCTTCAAAAATGCTGTCATGAAATCGACCAACGAGGAAATCATCACCAAAACTCGAAAACACCTAATTTAAACAGAATTTAAATAGAATCCATTTTCAGACCCTACTCCATAATATTACTGTACACACAGTATCTTTATTTAGGCTCTAAAGAATGTTTATAAAGCTGAGCACCCAAAAATACGTTGGCCCTTTACAAAAGTAATTTACGAAGTAGCTATCACCGAGCATAATTTAACTGTTTACGGACTTAAGAAAAGGGAAGCAATAACAGTGGTTTAAAAGTTCATACTTTCCATAAACTTATTAAAAATGTACCGCCCGGAGTTTTAAAGCGGAAAAATATTATTTCTGTTTATTATTCTAGACTTTAATTATGATTTTGTAGCTTTATTAAGAAGGAGTTTACTGTGGATTCGGTTTTTATTTTCAAACTTTATTTGGTCGTTGGTCGTCACTGGCTCTTTATGTAATGGTATAGCTTTCAATTACTGAGACTGGGAGTCGGTTTTTAATTTCATAAGCGTAATATTCTTTCATAGTTAATAACTTTATTTTTGTTACTTCTTTGTAATACCAACTAATTATTCCTGTACGAGTCAGCGACTGTACATCATACGCACGTGCGATTCATGTCAGCAGTTCTTAGTTTATTCATTTCTTTATAATTATAGCAATCAATTTGTATTCAGTACATGTTCAACACTCAAATACATCAGTACTCATCAATCATTAGTTTAGTTGATAATATAGTCGACGAGTTAGTTAAGTGTATCAATAAATATCATCTCACCGGACTATCAAGCGACTTATTTCCACCTAGACTCCAAGTTGTGTGAGACTCACTCAATAACTCATACATCTTTATGGTCCTTCGAGCCGGATTCAACCAACGACATCCTCAGGGACAGAGTGCTTCTATCTACGATAGCGAATCGGTTTGACTGGTCTTCCACAAGCGGATCGCCCCAGTCAGATTTAGAAGGCGCACATATCGTAGTAGAAAATATATCTGATCCTGAGGTCATCATACACCGGCAACAAACACAAAAGTTCATTGAAACACAGCAGCAACATTGTTAAAAGCATATTCAGGAACTCGAAGTATTCAATACTCATCTTTCAACATGGAGGGAGCTATTGAAACTCAATATCAAATCATGCAAGCCATGAACAACGTCTTGACAAACTTCAAAAAAGACGGACCTAGCCGCAAAACACCTACAAATATTAAGAAGAAAATAGACCTTCTCGACAAGTATTGGGCTGAGTTCCAGAACAATCACGAAAAAATTAGTGAGAGGGAAAATCTTACTCATCCATACTTTGCTCAAGATTCTTATGAGCAGACTAAGGAATTCTACAATAGCACTCGTGACTACTTAGTGAAGTATTTAAACCTAGACCAGAAACCAGTGTCTCCAATGTTGAAGTCATCTGCGTGGACATATGACCCAACACCCTCCACTTCACATAAAGCAGAGTCAGAACCCATTCAAGAACAAGGTGACGATGGAAAAGAAACCACGCCGCTTACAATACAGGTGCCAGAAGTACCAGAGCCCGAGACCAACAGCAAGGTAAGCGAAATGTTACGCAAACAAAGAAGCAACATCAAAGCTTTTCAAAGAAACGCGTCTAATAGCAACTTGGACGTTCTTAAAGATAAATGGCAGTTTGAAGATGCCTTACAAGTATTAGAATTAAGATGGAAAGCAGTGGATACGCTTTATTGGGAGCTTGATAGTTTGCCCAATAATACCGACATACAATACGAGATGTCATACAATACTTGCGAAATTATTTACAACGAAATGAAGACCAAAATCAACTCAAAAATGTGGTCAGTTGCACATCGAGAAAAGTCTACACCGAAAATTGAGATTCCAACCTTTAATGGAAGTTATTTATATTGGACGGCATTTAAAGACTTATTCGTCGAAACGATTCACTCCAATCCATCCCTCTCGAATGCCCAGAGAATGCAGTTTCTGAAAAGTAAAGTTAAAGGTGAAGCTGAAAAACTTATTCATCATTTATCAATAAGCTCAGACAATTATGAAACAGCTTGGGAGATCCTCAATCACCGGTACAACAACAAGAAATTAATATTTTCCTCGCACGTCAATGCATTACTAAGTGTACCCAACACCCAGAACTTATCGGCAACATCAGTAAAACGGCTGCACGATACAACTAAAGAATGCCTGAATGCAATTAAAAACCTTGGCATTGATACATCGTCATGGGACCCATTGGTGGTCCATTTATTGACACAAAAATTGGATCCCATCACTCATAATGACTACTCAGAGTCATTAGATGACCCGCGCGAGTTACCAAAAATACAAGATTTTCTTAACTTTCTGGAAGGCAAGTTTGTATCATGGGAATCATCTCGTCGCAAACCGGAGTCATCTAGAACATCATATCAACCAGAGTCAGTACATAGCAACAAGAAATTTCACAATTCATACTTTCTAATATATACTAATTATTTCAAATCGAATGCGCATGTAAATGATAATAAGGGCAGTACAAAATGCCCACATTGCAATCAAGAACATAAATTATTTTCGTGTAAAACATTTCTCGAATTACAACCCGAAGCTAAACGGAAGGCAGTTGCGAAATATAATTTATGCATAAACTGTCTACAAGCACATCGCAACGAATGTATGTCACGTAAAAGATGCCGCGTCTGCAGGTCTGATCATAATACCCTTCTTCACGACGCATATAGTAAAGGGAACGGACAGACATCAAACCATCGACCGGCACATCAAAATTCAGTTACTGACAGCAAAAGCAAAATTACCAACAGCAGTAGCAATCATGTATCTCAAGAAGACCTATCAGAAACATTGCTTACAACAGTATTGATCAAAGTAAAGGCATATGATGGGACACTGATAGTGTTAAGAGCTCTTCTTGACCAGGGTTCACAGACATCCCTGATAACTGAAAGAGCAGCCCAGTTGCTAAAATTGCCGCGCAGCCGATGCAAGGGTGTCATATTCGGCGTCGGAGCTACTGAAAACAATTGCAAAGGTAGCATAACGATCACGTGTAGCGCCATTCACAATGACTACACGTTTGACACGAATGTATTTATCATGCGCAATTTGGTAAATAAACTGCCCAATAAATCATTCAAAAAACCAGAATCATGGACATTTCTGGAAAACATATCATTGGCAGACCCAGAATTTTATGTGAGTCGTCCGGTAGACATTCTGCTTGGAGCCGAGATATACTCGAACATAATTCAAGAGGGTATCATCAGGCAAGATAATTCGCTTCCAGTTGCACAACAAACACGCTTGGGCTGGATTTTATGCGGAAACGTGCAAACCTTTCATTGCAATGTCGTAATCAATAACACAGACGACATTCAGAAATTTTGGGTAATTGAAGACATAGCAGAAAATTCAACCATGTCCCAAGACGATTTAGACGCCGTACAATATTACAAAGAGACGACAACTCGCAACAAAGATGGTCGCTACATTGTAAAAATACCATTCCAAACAAACTTTCAAGAAAGGTTGGGAGAGTCTAAATCTATGGCATCGGCACAGTTTCGTTCTCTTGAAAAGAAGTTCAGCAAACAACCGCAGCTAGCTGAGACCTACACCAACTTTATACAAGAGTATAAAGAACTAAAACATATGATTGAGTGTACTAGTAATACAACACCGAATTGTTATTTACCTCACCATGGAGTATATCGCGCCGATTCGACAACAACTGCACTTCGAGTAGTGTTCAACGCGTCAGCAAAAACATCTACAGGCTACACGTTGAATGAACTCATGAAGCGGGGTCCAAATTTACAGCAAGATCTCATGTCGTTGATCTTACGATGGCGACAATATCAGTACGCGTATACAGCAGATATTGAAAAAATGTATCGCCAGATACTTTGCAGCCGAGATCATCAAAATTACCAAAAAATATTGTGGCGGAGCTCTCCAAACCAATCATTACGTGAATACCAACTTGCCACAGTCACTTATGGCATGAAAGCAGCTCCATTTTTAGCCATGATGACATTGAAACAGTTGGCTACGGATGAAGGCTACAAATATCCCAACAGCAAAGCAGCAAACACATTGAAAGAAGACTTCTACATGGATAATCTTGTAAGCGGAAGTTTCACACTCTCGTCGGCGAAAAAACTACAGTCAGACTTGATCCAATTGCTCAGGTCCGGAGGGTTCAACTTACGCAAGTGGTCATCCAATAATGAAGAATTATTGCAAGATGTCAGCAATGCGTGTTCAAATCAATCTTCGTTTGACTTCAAACACGCAGAATCAACAAAAACACTTGGTCTAAAATGGCATCCTAGAGAAGATACATTTTCATTTGAATTGAAATTAAACGAACCAAAACCAACAGAAAAAGACACGAAACGCTCACTCTTGTCAGATATCTCAAAGATATTTGACCCGCTTGGATGGCTATCTCCAATTACCATCAAGCTAAAACTTTTGTTTAAACGGGTATGGTTATCTAACATACAATGGGATGAACAGCTTCCAGATGAAATCATTATCGAATGGAAGAAAATCAGATCAGAACTACACGACATAGACCAGTTCAGAATTCAAAGATGGTATCATATTGGAGAACACGACACTATTCAATTACACGGCTTTTGTGATGCATCAATCAAAGCTTACGCATGTGTCGTGTATTGCAAAATTAGAAATAACATCACAGTTGTTGCAGCAAAAACAAGACTTGTGCCTGACAACAAAAAGCTTACTTTGCCTCGACTGGAACTGAGTGGAGCGCAATTACTCGCAACGCTTATAAACAAAATCCAACAAGCCCTCCCTGAACGAGAAATTCAGAATTTTTGGTTGGTCAGACTCTACTGCAGTTCTTGGATGGATTCAAGGAGGCATTAATCGATGAACACCATTTGTGGCAAACAGAGTGAAACAAATCACAAAAACAATAACTTCAGACAAATGGTACTACGTAAAATCAGCAGATAACCCAGCTGACTGTGCAAGCCGTGGCATCACAGTAGAAGGTCTTAAACAACACCAACTGTGGTGGAGCGGTCCTCAATTTCTTCATGAACTTGACGAATCATCAATAAAATCCAATCAAGTATACTTTACGAATGAAGAAGAAAAGAAAACAAAACAAACCAACGTCACGACTTTGAATGCACCTCATTGCGATGACATCATACAAAGCATACTACGTAAACACAGCAATATGATGCGCGCCACGCGAGTACTAGCATGGGTGTTACGTATCAGTCGACAACACAGCGCACGGACGGCATATTTAAATGCTGAGGAATTGAAAGTAGCAAAACATATGATTATAAAAAACACTCAAGAAATGGAGTTTGCAGATGAAATTACTAATTTAAAAATGGGAGAACAAATACATAAGAATAGCAAAATACTGAATCTTAACCCATTTTTAGATAAACATAACCTTTTAAGAGTTGGTGGCAGACTCAAACATGCAAATATTTCCGAAGACATGAAACATCCTTGCATCATACCACATAACAGCCGTGTTACGGATTTAATCATAGACCAAGCCCATAGCAACACGTTTCATGCAGGGCCTCGGATAACATTAGCGTACATCAGGCAGAGTTATTGGATACTAGGAGGAAACAGAGCTGTAAAAAAGCGCTTACATACGTGCATTACTTGCAAAAAGCAGAAAGCAACTAAACAAAAGCAAATGATGGGTGACTTACCTGAACCTCGATGTAATCCTTCTCGTCCTTTTCACCATACTGGGGTCGACTTTACGGGCTATGTTGACGTGAAACACAATAAAGGACGTACAAGCAAAACAAGTAAAGGATACATTGCAGTGTTCGTGTGCATGGTTACTAAAGCTGTGCATCTCGAACTTGTATCAGATTTAAGCTCAACATCATTCTTAGCTGCTTTGAAGCGTATGTCTGCACGTCGAGGCAAGCCACGCCACATCTACAGTGACAATGGTACCAACTTTGTTGGTGCCAACAAAGCATTACAACAGGAACTAGCAGAACTACGTAGAACTTTCAATGATGAGCTCTATTCTGAAATTAGTAATATGGATATTCAATGGCACTTTAATGCTCCATCGTGGCCGAGCGCTGGGGGTTTATGGGAAGCAGCTGTAAAAAGTCTGAAACATCATCTTCGACGCGTTGTAGGAGAGCAGAAACTCACGTTCGAGGAATACAGTACCTTGCTTGCCCAGCTCGAAGCATGTCTCAACAGTCGCCCGCTATGCGCAGTTACGGAGGATCCAGACGACTTAAACTACTTGACACCTTCTCATTTCTTAAGCAGTGGTCCTATATTAACGGTATTGGATACAGAAGATGATGACAGGACAAGATGGAACAGGACGCAAAACATTTTTAAAGATATTTGGAGTAGATGGCAAGCTGAATATCTAGCTCAACTCTCTGCGAGAAGCAAGTGGCTTGTACCTCATGAAAATGTCAAGGTTGGCGATGTTGTCATAATTCATGAACCTAACCTGCCAGCAGGAAGATGGCTTCTAGGAAGAGTAATAGAAACGCATCCTGGTTGTGACGGGTTAACTAGAGTCGTCACACTAAAAACCAAAAATGGTAACATAAAACGCCCTGTGATTAAAGTATCTGTGCTTGTATCAGAATCAAAGACCACACACTTACCCGCTCATTCAGATAAAAGGACTGACAAGCAAGACTTCGAATCGAAGAAACCTCGATCAAACCGACCTGGATTAAGATCGCATTTGATAACAACGATAACCGCTTTGTTTTTCTTCATTACGACAGCATTCAGTCAGGACCAATCAATATTACCGTATACTTTGACAAAAATAAACACAGCACTTTATTTTGATAAAATATCGAATATGCAGTTCATACGAGATGAATGGAAACTCATCGTGTACTACGATATGAATCCGTACTGGGAAGGGTCAACAACGTTCAATAAATACCTGGAACAAATAAACAACGTATGCAAAAGAGGATCCAACAACGCAATTTGTGACATCATCCTTCTCCAACTAAATCATTCATATGACGAACTACAATACTATGACGCCATGTTACTCAGTAAGCATTTTAAAGAAAGCATGCGCAAGCGACGGGGCCTCATTGACGGTGTAGGCTACGTAGCTAATAGCTTATTCGGCGTGTTAGATCAACGATTTGCGGATAAATATGAAAAGGACATTTCTCTTATTAAGGAAAACGAAAAAACCCTGGCTCGTTTATGGAAAAACCAGACAACAGTAGTGGAAGCAGAGTACAATTTACTAAAAAGATCAGAATCTGCGATTAATCGCCAACACAAAGTTATTCACCAGCACCTGAACAATCTCACAAAAGCCACAAATACGTTAAGTAAAAACTTACAAGAACAAGAGGTCCTGAATGAGTTAGCTCTATCAACCATAATAGCAACAAACATGCTCTCAAAACTAAAGTCAATACAAGACATTTTGATTGACTCCATAACAGACATTCACCATGGCATGCTCAATGCACATGTACTCTCGCCAGGACAACTGCGTGACCAACTTAGCATTATCTCGGGACAATTATCAAGAGAACTTTCTTTGCCAATAGAAAACGCACAAACTGAACTGTCGAAAGTTTTTCCTCTCCTGAGAGTCAAAGCCAGAATGACAAAGCAGTATCTTATATTTGAAATCAGAATACCACTGGTCAATAGAGAAAGATACGATCTGTATCAATTAATTCCAATCCCAGGACAACAAGACAACATAACAATTACCGTCATTCCTGTCTCAGATTACATTGCCATTGACTTACGTAAGGATACATACCTAACTATGACGAAGCAAGATATACAACAATGTATTCAGAATGGAGAATACAATCGTCTTTGCCAATCCCGAAAACCTGTCTTTCAATTTAAATCCGAAGACAGCTTATGTGTCAAAAACAAGTACACAGATAGGTGTCTTACAGACGTTGCAGCATGCCGCAACAATTGGATTGAATTAAACAAAATAAACACATACCTGTTTCACTGTTGCGGCCAGTGTACTATTCGTATCATATGTGAGCGTCAAATTACGGCAACACAAATAACAAAGGCCGGCGTTATAGCATTGAATTCCGATTGTGTAATCAAAGGTCAAGATTTTACTGTCTTTTCACATAAGATGCAGTATTCGGAAATGAATACTGCTGCTGAATCATTGCCTGAGGTAATCGCGCCGATCAACGAAATCATCAACGTTTCGGTGCCACAAGTCAATCTTACCTATATTGATGAGCAAGATTCACTACAACACATCAAGGAACAGATAGATCAAATGAAGTCCGAAAAGGCACTCCTCCCTGACATGTCCACCCATGATATTCATCAATACGCCATCATCTACATTCTATTGTTGGGCGCAGTAATTTCAGCGCTAGCCTTCACATTTCGATGGTATTGTCGTCGTGGGAAGGGCAGCACCAACTTACAGTCGGACTTCGAACGACCGCAGCCGGTGCCGATAGCAGCTATGCACCAACAGGATAACGCCTCCTGCACGCCAGCGACACGACCAAGACGGGAGCCACCACTACCACACAATCAAGAATCCGTAGAACTATCAAACTTCTCTAGAATACTAAGTAGTATGAAGCGTCATAAGATATTTCACTAAATCTAAAGCTAGTGATAGTGATTAAGTATCAATTGTAAGCATAGATTTAAGTTATGAATTATAATTGGGTGAAATTTTATAAGTTTAGCATAAGAAATTTGTTAATCATTCATCTCATCTCTCTCGTCCGGGAATATGTACGAGTCAGCGACTGTACATCATACGCACGCGCGATTCATGTCAGCAGTTCTTAGTTTATTCATTTCTTTATAATTATAGCAATCAATTTGTATTCAGTACATGTTCAACACTCAAATACATCAGTACTCATCAATCATTAGTTTAGTTGATAATATAGTCGACGAGTTAGTTAAGTGTATCAATAAATATCATCTCACCGGACTATCAAGCGACTTATTTCCACCTAGACTCCAAGTTGTGTGAGACTCACTCAATAACTCATACAATTCCATTTAAGGAAATAAAGATATAAAAGCATTTTAAAACCATTTTGCAATCATGAATAGCCAACATCATAACTTCAAAAAAAAACTATGCGTTAACGATTAACGTTCGGTTTGAGAAAAGCAGAGAACATTTTCATCTAAGTATGGGTTAATCTCATAAACTCTATTGGGCCATCATTGACTCCAAAAATGGAATAGAATTAAACATTGTATATAAACTAATCGCCTTCTATTTTTTCCAATTTCAAGCCGAAAGTAGACTTTTTTTTGTAAATACCACTCTTCGTGAAAACGTCTTCTCCAAAAGACTCCACTTCTCTCTATCCACAGCAACCTGTATTTTATTTGGTCCAACCACATGGAGTCGGAGTGCTGTCCACCAGTGCATTGCATCCACAATACCAGGGCAAAATAGATATTTAATTCACAAATATTTTATGAAGTTTTATAGATAAAATAAACGCATTGAAATAAACTCCAGTTTACGATTTCCATCTAATATATTATCTAATAAATACATGATTACAATTATTTATCGTGACGTCATCTAAATTTCATGGCCATGGAGGTTTATTGTTAACATTTTTTATCAAAACATTGGGCGGAGGTATCATTGTCTCTACAGGTTGCGTTAGGGTTGAAGGAGATTTGGACAGCGTTTTGAAAGTGTAGATGACTATAACGTCATGGCACAACACAGCTGTAAAAAATACATTTAAAAAAATATAATCAGCATAGTTTGTAGTTTATATTTAGTTTAGTTTTATGGTGATGGTGGTTTTTTTTTACTTAATCTGAGTACTTAATTATTAAATAGTTTTGCTATCAAACAACGCTATGAGATAGATTTAGAACGGAACAAATACTATTCAAATAAATAATTATAAATTCACTTACTAAATACGGAAACGGACAAAAGTGCAAACATAATAGCCATTAGGAAGTGTATTAATAGGAATCCGGTTCTTATGAAGAAAATTCCTCCGACTAGACTTAAAATAGTATTATACGCTGCTACCGTTATACACAACCATACTGCCAATTCCAAGGCCGATATCTTTTCCTGAAATGAAAAAATCAAAACATAAATCCTTGAAATTTCCTTAGAAACCCCATCGGGCATTTTTTTGCCAATGGTAGGGAGTTACTGATCTTCGGTTACCCTTTACGGATCAAGGAAAGTTACTAAGTCAAAGCTTAAAAACATATATCTTAACAAACACGAAGAGAAATCATCAAAAGGATAGTTTTGTCAACGTATTGGGGTCATCTAATATTCTTTATACAACTTGCGGTCCTAAATCCGGATAAATAAAGGCTCAAAGATATTTTAAGATAACACTGCTGTTTATATTGTATTGTTAACGAGCATATGCCGAAGGCAAATTGAAGTTTGTCAAAGAAAACTTGCGCGTATATAGTCTTTTGTACGAGCTACTGGCCCGAAGCGGAGGGATTCGAAGGTGGGTTTATGATAAAATCGGAATCCCTTAAATGTCTTTTGTTGATCTTGAGTACGATGACAGAATCGTTCGGTTTTATTGTCAAAGCCTCCTTTGGATTCTTTCGGGAAATAAAACGATGAAACGAGCAAAACATTTTTTTCGCAGTTCCAAATATCGATGTAGATTGTTCGAGGAACGAAGCTTAAGAGCGCGTATTGTTCGATTAGATACATTTTGCCGAACAATTTTTTTTTCTTCACTCGATTACCCTTTCTCACTGAATAGTGACTACGATAAGTTGTAATATTATTTTAAGGCCCATTTTATTATATCTCTGAAAATATTTTCAATATGTTTATTTATATAATATTACATTTTTTATTGAAAAAAGCAAACAGTGAATATTGAATAAAAAACTTACTTCAGTAGCTCCCCAGAACAGTAATAATCCATTTACAATTTGCATAGGTATTACTGCTAACACCATTACCTGTATGGCTGTTGACCAGGGTCCTTCACTGTATTCGTAAATCATCATAAATATACTTATGTAACATACAACAGACAACTGGAAAAGTAAAAAATAAATGTTTGTCAATACCTAGAGCCCGACCCAGTACTTGATAATGGTCATATCATCTTGTACTATAGTATCGGTCTATCATCACTGACAGGACTTATGTAGCTAATAGGCCTGACATAGTGGTGGTAGACCGTGGGGAGGCGTGCAATTATTGTTGACATAGCTGTCGCATATGTTGAGAACCTTATAAAAGCCGAGAAAGATAAAGTAATCAAGTATCTTAGCAGGCGAGGTTGTCGACCTGTGGGACGGCTTAGGAGTCTCTCGTTAGCTGGCTGGAAACCAACACCTTAAGAAACTCTCGTTTGTTGGCTGTATGAAGGGCTTAATTCAAAAAGGTACTCCTGGACAGGGCTCGTATAGTCAGGGAGTTTCTTTCTATGGAGCCCTGACCACACCGGTAGCTAGGACCTTGTTCCCCATACCAGATTGACACAATTTTAATATTTTAAAATGTAATTTATATGATTAATAAAGAATAATACCTAGTACTATTAATAAATCTTACTATTTTTATCCATCCGACACAAACAATAGCGTCTCGAAGAGCTTTCCTTTTGTGTCGTAATTCTTCTGGGGTCATAGATGATACTGAAGGAATTTCATACATTGTTTCTGGGAAATATATATTTCTAATTTTTTGTAAAAAAAAAATATTCATTTATTATTTCATTTCACTTTGAATTTACGTAAGTTTTCCACCGAGATTGTTATGACATTTTAATTTGAGTGACAGTTGACATGCATGACATCGTCGATTTATGACATAGACGGTAACAGATTAGGCAATTGAAAAAAGTATTCATTAATTTTTTGATTGTTTATGAACTATAGTCAGAATTTTAATTCGATTCCTGATTTGACGTGACCTATTGTCATTTTGTGTAATAATGATACCACATATAACAGTGTAGTGATGAACACAAAAATCGATAAACAATCAGTGAATCAGTTTCAGGAAGGCATTCAAAAAATTACGGCTACCGAATGGTCTAAATGCGTATCCCATGTTGTCAAAATAGGGGAAAAAATGAGTAAGCTAGATATGTTAATTGACAATAAAAATCACAGACACAATTTATAATAAATGTTACAGAAAGTAACAGCGATAGCGATAGCGATGACGGCGACAATAATTTATAAAATTTCTGTTTTATTTGTCATGTTCCTTCATGATCACATTTTTTATTTATTTCACACACAATTACAAAAGAAAAGTCTCAGATCGTTAATTAATTGTTAAAACTAAATTATCGGATCAGAAATATTTTATTTCCTGATAAACTTAGTTTACGAGATTAAATTTATAAACGAGAGGAATCGATTCAGAAATATTCGATTTCTACATCGAATAATTTCGCAACGTCACTATTTATTACGTGTCATAACGTTGCAACACTGAAATTGTCAAATCTGGAATGGAATTAAAAGTCCAATGCCCGTTTTCACCAACAGCCCCTAAAAAGTCACCTTAGTAAGGGCCACTTAACTTAGGGGACCGTTCAAATCATCCCTTAACTTAAATTTTGTTTCACCGTCCTAAGGGTTACCTAATTAAGAGCCCCCTAATTAGGTGACGTTTAGTGTTGAGGAACTATGCAAACAGTTATCGATAAATGAATCGATTAGACAATTCTATTGTTATTTTCGTAAATATACAACCTTAAAACAAGTAATTAACTTTTCTAACTTCAATTTATTTCGAAAAGAAGAGCCTTGAACTGGTGAATGTTAGATTAGTAACAAAAAGTTGTGTTTTTATTTTTTGGCTGTATGTTGAATGCCATAGCTTACAAAGACGCGGTGCCGGTGACATTTTGATGCCATTAACCAGTGACAGTTTCATTTCAATCATTTCGTGTATTTTCAAAAAATACCAAATTTTTATTAATTACAATGGCAGAAAAGAGGAAACGTGGTCAAAATTTTTCACTTGAAGATAAAGAATGTTGTTTATCCTGGCTAGCGTGTCACCACATCAGTTATTAATAATTTTGCAGTACATACTTATTGTTTGCATATTAATAGACATACTGCCTTTTCTATTCCGGAATAGTTCGGCATCATCTCCTCCTATAATTTATCACATGAATAAATGTAAAGAAGGTTTCTAGTTAATACAATTAAAAGACTTTTGAATATCATTATTAGAGACATCATAGAAAGACGATAGGTGTGCGAACGACGGTGTTCGCTGGAGGCTCAATAAATATGACACAAAGATCTGCCGTATCTGTATGTGTGCGTGTCTATCCATCTTGTTAAATCAAGTATTATTTCATAGGAGATTCAGTAATAAATGGTTACTCGTAAGGACCTGTGTTTCTCTAAACGCCCAACCTTATAATTGAATTTTTATGTGTGTACAGTCTATACATCCTAAAACATTTGGAAATCGAGCTATTTTGTAAAATTCTTCTTTTACTATTTGTTGTTTTTCTTCGGTGTCTGGAAATTATATGAATTCGCTTGGCCACGACCCACGATAGCGTCAGACACTCTTTTTATAATTCTACTGCAAGTAGATACACTGATGGGATTGAGATCTGCTACAGATAATAATTGATTGCCTGTTGCATAAAATCTAAGGCCACACAGTAATTGGTTAATCAGTGCCACAGATTTATTTCTTTAAATACAAGTAAGGTTGAGCAGGGGCAGGGGCATATTTTTCAAAATCTTTCGATCTTTCACGATAAATACGAGGTCGTCTATACAAATGTCGGTTACTTAACAATTCCATATCTTCAAATGCTTAAAATCTTCAAATAAATAAGTAGTGGTTATTATCAATTTTTGTTATTTTTTATCTTATTCAGTAGGATAAAATACTGTTTGGTGATTCGCAAAATAACCTAACACTATGTGTCACTTAAACGTTACGGGGTCGTCAATTCATCCCCTAAATTATAAGGAACCCCTAATGATATAGGTGACACTTAAACGTTGGTGAAAACAAAACTCGCGATAAGTGCCCCTTATATTGGCTTAAGAGACACTTAAATTTGAGGGGCTGTTGGTGAAAACGGGCACAAGTATAGTTTTTTTAGCTGCTTCGATCGCGATATCATTTTTAAAAGTAAAATAATTTGTTGAATTATTTCAGACTAAATTCTATTTCTATATATTTACTAAATACAAAGAAAAACATTCAATAATCATTTCAAAAACAGGTTTTTTTTTTCTAAAAGCTGCACAAGCTGTTGTTGTTTATCTTTGTCATATTGATAATCCGACTGTGAACTCTGGATTGTCAGGCAACTTTAGTATTTTATTTATAAAAATTACTAGTGTTAGCATTTTTTGCCTTTTGTCGACGCTGGTATCAAACCGTCGCACTGCAGCCGATCAGCATGCCACTTCATCAGCGCCAACAGTAGGTCCAACGTTTACTTGATACAACAATATGCCAAAACCGATACTTAACATTATTTCACATCAGCACATCATCAGCCTATAAGTGCCCCCTGATGAGCAAAGGGCTCTTCTCATACGGAGATGGTTTGAGCGTTAATTACCACGCTTGCTCGAGTATGATTGGTGATTTCAAACTAAGAATTAGAAATTATAAGTCTTGGTTTCCTTCGCCGTTTGACAGTGGTGTCTTAATATTCATAGGAAGTACATACACTCAGAAAAAGTAAAATCGGTACTTGCTAGGTTTCGAACCCGCGCCCTCATTCATGAAAAGCGCACGCCCTAACCTTCGGGCCACCACGACATATATTGATGATAAAAAACATTTACCTTACACAAAACTTAAGTATCTGGAAAGAAGCCAAAAGGCAACTAACTAAAATAAGCTTAAATTTTTATAATTACTGCTATAACTTTATTTTAAACTGTTAAAGCGTTTCAAAGCACTGAATGTGCTACAAAGAAATTTATAATTTAAAAGGTAAGGAAGGAAATAAATTAGTTTGTAGCTACATTTAATCGGTAGGTAGATTCAAACTGGTTTTATTATTCTTCTATTTAATATTACACTAGGAGGCTAGATCAAAGTCGTCGTCGGTAGAGAGGTTAGATCGACCATACGCTTCAAAGGGGTCCAACATTCTTAAGAAAGCCTTAGGATGGAGTCCTAAAAGAGAAGGGAGAATCATCCTCTTCCAACCTGGTGTCGCAATGTGGTGGCAGAAGTGCTGGACATTTGCATGAAGCCGCGACAGTGGTAAAGCTAAAGGATGACCCAGATAAATACGATATATTAAATTAATAATAGAACACCCTCCCCCTTCAGCGCGGGAAACCAATCACGTAGTTAAATTAATCCATAAAAATGTTAACAATAAAAATAGAACTACTGCTATAATATATTTTCATTAATCCAGATTTAATTTAAACATTTTTCACGTGAATCCCATAATCCTTCAAAACGCTTATGCATCAAAAATTCAATGCAAATGCAAAATGAAAACCGAACAAAAAATAATACACTTCAATACAGCGTAATTCAATTATACGCTCTATTTAAACTGTATTAAAGTTAAATATTTTATTTATGCAAACTAATTGGTACTAATTTCAATAACGTCAGCATTTTGCATCGCTTAAAAACTCGCCACCTGAACTACCCAACTAATTAAAGTTAAACCAAACTATACGAAAATTGTGAACTTTCAGTTTGTTCGACGCCCCGCAGTCAGCTATTATGGAAAGGTCTATCTTTTCGTTCAATTTCTTTTACGGCCGATTCTGTAGTGATAATGTTCCCTAGTCTAAGAGCTGTATAAAATCGATATTGGAAAATCTGATAATTGGCCCGATTTTATGCTTTTTCGAAATCATGGTTTAAGCGTATAATTACTAACTTTATTGGAGTAAGTTGGGAGAAAGGAGTAAGCACGGTTATGGCACAATTTTTATTCTTCAACTTAAGTCCATCAATTTCGAGATTTCGAAATTGGAATAATATAAATAAATCAAATGTTCATTGGTTTCAACCACAATTATACCCAATTTCTATTGAAATAAACGCCTAACTTATTATTTTCTGAATTCTCTATCTACATTATCAAAAAAGTTTATCTTTCATACTTACAATTGAATATAGAAAATTTACTTTTAGAATATCAAAAGTACGAAGGAATCAATTTTTCTTCAAAAAAAAAAATTAGTTTTCTCTTTCAATTATTATTTTACGAAGAACGATTCAATGTCAAAATAATGTCCCAACAAAAAAGTAATTTGATATTCGAATGACGACTTCAAGTTATAAAAAAAAAACTCTGTGAAGTTACTGCGTATCATAAATATCTTTTTATTTCGATATTAAAAAGTTGGTAGAGGGAAAAGTACCTACGTATTGCTTCTTTAATATGTTTGGGGACATTTTCTACTGTGGTCAGCGATATTTGTTGTTCTTTTTGGCCCAATTGTAAGCTAAAACTATTCTACAACATTTTGTTATGTACCTTTTTTGTCTTAAAGGCACACAAGTGGTGCTATGTTAGATTCGTACACAATGGCAAGCTACAGATGTTTATATGACGTCACAGTTTAAAAAAAATAGAACGCGACCTGATTTCAATCAGATACCTTTTTGGAATTGGGGAGAAGACGCTAAACTTTTTGGGCGACTAAAACTCTGATCACCTTAACACATGTACACAAACTTGCAGGCTGAATAGCTAAGTTAAGCTCTCCAGTACCTCACTCACACGGCGATTACACAACGCAAGTGTTGTATACCGTCTATTTTCTCGGAAGGTCAAGCAGTTTGGAGCCGCTATCGAGCAAAGCCAGTCACGCCTTATTTCTATCTTAATTTAAATTATCTGTCACTCTCTTCGTACTTAATGTTAGTTCTAACATTTTATAAAGGAATCATATTTCACTTCTAAATAAGTAAGCTATTTGACGCAAAAATGTTATGACGTCATAACTCAGTTATTCATAAAAATTACATAGAAAAGTATCGTTTTGACGTTTGGATAAAAGTATTGAATTGGACTATTTGGAAACTATCGTATTAGCGCTCTGGTCAGCCTCGCTCTGGCTCTCAAAGTTCGGTTTTGCGAAAATACCTTCCGTCAGTGACATTTCATTCTACCAGGACAGTTTAGTTGAAACTTTAAACTTCTCACTCGGTATTGAAGAACAAATTACCTAATAAATAATTTCAATTACATAAAACTCCAAAATTAAAACATCAATCATTTTTACGATTGCGATGATTAGCTTTTACTGCACATAAAGTTTAAGTATTTAATTGATATTAAAGCTCTCTGGCATCGAATGTAGTTTTCATTGCAAAGTAATTTGAGTAATTAAGCGGCCGGGTAACAAGGCTCTCGGCAGTCAATCAATTTTAAACGTCAAATGAGCGACCTAGTCCAGTAGATAGCTTACAAAAAAATATTGCTATCCTTAAATATTACCTACTCTTTATGAATGGTTTTATTATTTAGTGATCAAAAATGTATTCTATGTAAAGGGTATCTAACTAACTCTCATATATATGGGTTTATATAATTGCTTTTTCTTTTGTAAGTAAACTGAAATACAGTGTTCTCAGAAACCGTCCAAACTTTAAGCCTGATTTCAGTCTAACTTCAAATTGGATTTATTAGCATAAATTGCCTTAAGTGGGTTTCTCTAAATACATCTCCGCCCACCCTTTCTGAGAATGACAGGTATGATCTTACCTTACCATATTTATTCAAAGATGAAAAAACACACTAAATATCGCCCGCTTTCCCAAATATTCCGGGAAACGATCACGATAAATGATAATTTCTGCCTTACGAATACATAGGTACAGGATACCTTCGGAAAAACTTTCCACGAATGGATTTGAGTTGAACATCCATCTTATAAATCACTTATATCACTCAGTACGAACATATACAAAAAAAAAATGAAACCGAAAACATCGCAACATTGACGTTTGGCGTAAACATTTCAGTCACTAAGATTATTTTTATGACACACTTCGGGCTCCGGGTCTATAATATTTTTACCACAATTTCGCTTTCCGTTCGGATACTCTGAGCGTTTATGGGCCCCAATTTAATTTACGATATAGAGCTGTACAAACAGAAATAAACATGTTTTTTTTAACTAAGTATGACTTTGTCCTTTTTTGGGGTACGCAGAGGTGTGTTTAGTAGGTGTCGTTTTGGTCTCTGTGCTTATAAATATTCCTGTCTTAACTTTATTCAATGGTCGTACCCTTTTTTTAATATGGAGTATTGACAAGTAGAGAAAATACCTTTTTTTATCGTTTTATAAATGATGTGTTTTAGGCTAAGAAAATTGGAATGAAAATCGGAATAATACAAATATGGAACCGAAGAAGCACCCAAAGCGATAATAGATTATTTTATTACCTGAATTTATAATAATTATTTTTATTATTATTTCATATCTGTTTCCTTTGGTTTTGCGATCTCACATGAAAATAAAATATTGAAAATAAAATTGAGAACATGTAATTTAGAGCTCTTTTATAACAATAATACCATTGATCTTGTTGTTTCATATTTCAGCTGTCGGTATAATATTGTTGTTTGTGTAATTAAAATTGATTGCTTTACTGCGGTTTAGCAGTGACCGTTTGAATTTAATATAGGCAATATCGGCATTATTTGGTATTTTGTTAAATTTCAATGGTACTGCAAACGTTAAAGTAATTAGCTACCGTTAAAATTGGTTACAATTACTGAATTCGATACGGCTATTTTGGTTAATAGCGTATCTCATTGATCTAATCTGTGAAGTACCGGGTCAAAACCTCGATAGACGAAATAACAAACATGATATCGGATTTTCGTAAAATATGTGGTTAGGTAAGTCAAACTATTAAGACTTTTTAATGGGAAATTTCAAACGAAAAATCTAAATTATTTTGTACACGTACGCATGACTCAAGTAGAACATTCTAGTTTCATCACACATATTACCGGCCTGTAAAATGACTAACTGAGCAAAGGCCTGCTCTAACACGGAGAAAAACATGATCATTAAAGATCATGCCTCCTCAAGGCGGACCGGCGATATCAAACTTATAATTACCACGATGTTTTCTTCACTATACTTATGTCTTATCTGGAAAGTACATAGAATGGAATAAAACACACTCGTTCCTTTTTATACATGTTAGGACGACAAAAAAAACAACCAACGGATTACCTGATGGTAAGCAATTGGCGGACAACACCAGAGGAGTTGCAATTGCATTGCCAGCCTATTGGGGATTAGGATTCGGAGATTTCGGTATTGGAGGGAGGATAAGGATTTGGCCTCCCTAACATGGTTAAACACAACGCTGTGCTGAAGTCACGGCGAAACTCAACGCTGGTTTTCTGTTAGGCCGTGGCAACATTCCAGTTGAGCCGACCCAAGGTACTCCCACACTAAACCTACTTCCCAGAGTTTAAGACAGTCAAAAATAATCTCCGAGATCTAAGCATTAAGGTATACACTGCCACTACAAATGTACCATTTAAAATGAACCCATTATCAATAGTCAAAAACATAAAATAAACAGCTCATATTTACTTTGAATTGAATAACCTGGTCTCATTTCTATACGACAGTTCAGTATCTTCTAACTTGATCAAAGTTACCAAAGACTTTGCTTATGTAACTTGCAAATATGTAACATATTACATAAATGCTGAGTCATAATATTGAGTGGGCAGGTCATTCATAAATGGTTCTCAAAGCAAACTTTGTGAAACGTGAATATGAATAGATGGGATGTCAAAGCCTTGTAAGTTTTCTTTGATAATAATTCTACATTTGGTTAAGATACGTTTTAAGTTAATTAGAATAATAATAATAATCATCAAACACTAGGTTTGTCATCTTTGGAAATGTTTGCAGATGTTTGTATATTAACATTAAATTACCAATCTTTTAATAGATTACCAAAAGTTTTGAAAACCTTTCGATGCTTGTAATATGTTGAACGAAACTGGGAGCGAAACCAGAATTTCATATCCACCGAAACAGAAGAATAATAAATAAATAAAATAAAAGAATAAAGGAATGAAAAGGATATGTATCATTGCATTCCAATTTCGAAAAACATATCAGAACCCTCGATGTTTAACTTGATTTTACATTTCGGCACATGTATGCCAGCTATTTGCTTGATACAAGCAAGCAAGATTTTAGTGCACTACGAAAAAGCTACTTCGAATAACATCGACATACGGCTGGAGTTCGATGGAAAATGCGCCTTGTGACCGTTCACACGAAAACTGTAGCCCCTGACGATGTGACGTCGACAGCCACTAGAGAATTGTACATGAATTGATGTTTGATTGTGCGAATCGTAGTGATGTTTCTAGCTGGTCATTTTTTTATTGAAGGTTCGCAGACAAATGGTAACGTGTTTCGAGAAGCTGTGTAAAGTTCCTATGATTCCGATGACTAATATGAATTGTAGTAATATAGATGATGCTTATTTATATGTGACTGTTTGATTCATTGAAAACTAGCTTCCGCCCGCGGCTTCGCTCGTGTGGTATGTTGATAAAAAGAAGCCTATGTTCTACTCCTGAGTGTATACTATGCCTGTCCCAAATTTCATCCAGATCCGTCCAACCGTTTTGGCGTGATTGAGTAACAAACATCCAACATCGTAACTTTCGCATTTATAATATTTAAAGATAATAATATTATTTAATAACACTCTCTGACTAGTTTATACTACTCTGTGATAAACACGTATTTCTTTTTCCTTACGAGATCAACGATTTTCGAACATCGTGTGAATTCACAGTTCACGAAATTTATTAATCAATTTTTATTCATTAATTCTTATCATTTGTTAAAAAGGGTTTAGTAAAAATCTGACTTTTAATCCCTGATTAAAATTATGCTGAGCGTAATTAATAAGCATCATTTCAGTTTAATGTAAAATAATGATTCAAACATTTTCTGGCATTCGATTTCTCAATTATACGAAGTGCAATTTGGTTTTTGGTTACATAAATCATTTCTCTGTAATGGCACAGAAATATTACTCATGAAAATGATTTTTTATTGAGTTACTTGTATGAAATTGTTATGTACGGAACAGGAAAATGCAATATTATTTTCGCATACGGAGAAGGTTTCAGCACTAATCACCACATTTGCTCATTGCAGACTGGAGATTAACATTTACCTCCGGGCCATCACCACATTGCAATGCCTACTAATGACAAATATATTTTACTAGTCTTCTAATGTCAATCTCCAACTGGGTTGATGAGTTTGCTGCAGACAATATTCCTTTATATTCATTTTCTTAAATGACGGAGGAAGAACGTCTCACTCACCTAGAATCTTACTAGTTAGGACCAGCCCTTCCTTCTTCTGATCCGTGTCGAGGTCGCGGCACGTTATAACCGTACGGCGCGTTGCGTTCCGGACGGGCCTCAAAGAGCCAATAGACCACCATAGACGGCTATAGGGCTGAGGTTCAGCCGGAGGTACGGGGTAAGCAATGAGGCACCGCGGCCTTTGCCTAAAGTAGGAGGTGGAACGGGAGGTCTTTAGTCAGTAAGACTTTAACAATCCCTCTCGTCTCATCCTGAGCGGGAGGTCACTTGATAATTTTCCCCTGAGAAAAAAATGACAACTGTCCAACTGTACCTTTCGTCCAGCCAGAGCCGTTTAAACTTTCCTCAAACTCCTAAAAAAACTTCAAACACAAATATAATAAAGGTAAATAACATACAATCACAAGAAGCCGGGTAAAGACAAGACCTCCGCGAACAAGTAAGTATGGCTGAGCAAAGGAATGCAAAGTACCAACCTGTGGGTAGGGAACAATTAACTGAAGTTACCGAACTGCGCCGATCTGAAGCTTTAATTACCCTTTTGCTTTCTACGTGTTGCCTCCGTTCACTTCGTTACGTAATGTTAGGAAATATGCAGAAGTTTCACTACACCATACAATTCAAAACAGTCGTGGTGGGCTAGGGTTTAAGGCGCCCACTTATCGTGCATGAGAAGACCGGGTTGAAAACCTAGCAAGTATCACTGTAACTTTTCAGAGTTATATGTACTTTCAAAATTTTTGTTACACCTCTGACAAACGGTGATTGAAAACATCGTGATTAAACCTTAACTTATAAATTCTAATTATAAGTTTGGAATCGCCAAGTCATCTTGAGAACGCGTGTCATTAATGCTCAAACCTACTCCGTGTGAGAAGAGGCCTTTGCAGTGGGCACTTATAATTCTAAATGTAGTGTTGCTCCCTAGGATACATGGTAAATTAAGTACTATGTTTTTTGAGGAAGATTTTGAGTAGATTAAAGCTACAGGGCTTGGAGCTTGTACAGTGCATTCATGAGAAATATCGCGCAAAACATTAAGTATAGTTACTAAATAATAATTTAACTTGTTAGTTTTTGAGGAAAACAAAAGACAACGATACACGAGATATACAAGACGCAAGACTTATTAGTGTCCGCTATCACAAGAAGTTAAATATTCTTATCTGCTACACGTGTATGGTTGGGACCTTAAAAATGAAATAATATTGAAGTATACTATCAATTTAAAAAATAGAAATGACCAGATTTGGTTGTTGAATAGCAAATAGAAAATAAAAGAGTGATAACTGCATAGCTGATGTGGCGACTGGGCACGTGCCGTGCTCTGTGATCCACAAGTTGTTATTTCGCGTCTGGGCGTGATGTGTATGTGAAATTGTAATTTTGTAAACGCTCCCACGCTACATACTAAAATCCAAGTGAGGGGCAAAGTTTTTTTTTAAATAATAATAAAAGATCGAAAGTTGTGAAAATGAAATTCTCTTTCTACAACACTCTTTTTTTTTAAACTTTGCCCCACAGTAGGACTTTCTCCTGTGTCGTGGGTGCGGTTACGAACACAATCTCACAAGCACATGACACCCAGACTCGGAACAATAATTTGTAGATCACACAAAGAGATGTTCCGTGCGGGAATCGAACCTGCGACACGTTGCACGGCAGCCAGTTGCCCAGCCACCGCGCCAACCGTGCAGTTTCTCAAATGCACATGACACCCAGACTCGGAACACCAATTTGTGGATCACACAAAGAGATGTTCCGTGTGGGAATCGAATTTTTTACTTCTCATTTAAAGTTTAAACCAAAACGAACCTTCTATATCTCCTGTCCTACATTGTGCGAGGTAACGATAGCCGTTTATACCAATTTATGCTGCAAAGTTAGCTCTAGCAGTTCGCGGTACGTAGCGATACGCTTCGAGGAATCCTTCGAGTTCGCGAGGTTTCAGGGGAGCATCCAATTTCATATGTATTTTATAATTAAATTTTGATAAGACAGTTTAGTAGGCTTCGACGATTTTAAAATGTACCAAAATTTTTGAGGTTGTTACCTCATACTAGCCCATTTATTTCTAGGGCTGAGAAAGTTATTTTTTATTGCCTACATCTCGTGCGTTTACCTACACATAGGTTTAGATTGTTTATTTTATATAATCTGCAATAATATTTGTGTTTTGATCTGAGCAACTCTTCACAGATCACAATCTATTAACTAATACCCTATTACTCCATTCTTATATTATAAATACAATATGCACCCCGAGTTCTGTAATGTATATTTGTTTTCATCAATTTATGTACATATGTATATTAAGTATTAAGTAAATTATGAATGCACACTATGTACGGTGAAGGTAAACATCGTGAGGAAACCTGGACTTATAATTTCTAATTATAAGTTTGAAGTCGCCAACCCGCATTGAGCAAGCGTGGTGATTAATGCTCAAACCTTCTCCGTATGAGAAGAGGCCTTTGCTCAGCAGTGGGCACTTATAGGCTGATGATGATGATGATGACTATGTTCTGTTTAAGTTTTTATTATGGTTTTTTTTTATGTGATAGGTCGGCAAACGAGCACATGGATTACCTGATGGTCAGCAATCAACGCCACCCATAGAAATCGCAACGGAGGAGTAACGAGTGCGTTGCCGACCTTTTAGGGATTAAGGACTTGGAGATTTAAGGATTGAGGAGGGATTGGGGGCGGGGAAGGATTGGGCCTCCGATAACCTCACTCACACGGCGAAATACAACGCTGTGGTTGTTTCACGCCGGTTTTCTGTGTGGCGTGGTATCACTCCGGTCGAGCCGACCCATTCGTGCCGAAGCATGGCTCTCCCACACTTAATTAATGTATCGTTATTACTAAAATTTTATCTATTTATAAATAGATGGTACGCAGAAGAGTACGTTGCTAGGTAACAGCAAGGCAACCGCGTTACAGGGGAAGCACCGCTTTTTGTGGTTAATTTCCAAATGGCGAATTGTAACGCCCACGTACCTTCAAAATGAAGACTCAAGGTCAAAGTCGTGGTCGTCAAACAATTATTATTTTATGGTAACTCAATCAAGAGTGAGACACTTCTTCAAATTGATGGGAATAATAATATACAAATACCTGTAAATGCGTCGATAGATTGTACCTAATACCTAAACAAAGTTGCTTTCTCTGTCCCTATATCCCTATGTACGCTTAAATCTTTAAAACTACGCAACGGATTTTGGTAAAGTTTTAGAGTGATTGAAGAGGAAGGTTTATACAAATGTAGATATAATAACATCCATTAAATACTGTAGGGATTTAGTATCAGCTTTGCACTCGTCCGAAGCCGAGGAGGGTCGCTGTCTCTACCTGATGGTAAGCAATCAGCGTGACCCATGACACCCGTAACACAAGTTGGGATTGAATGATTGGACCTCCAGTAACCTCACTCACACGGCGAAACACAACGCTGTGGGTTTTTCACGTCGATTTTCTGTGAAGCCGTGGTATTACACCAGTCGAGCTGACCCATTCGCGCACTTGAAACCATCCGGTCCTCTGGGAACCTGACTGACACGGCTGCACAGAAAGCAAGCGTTGATCACGCGAGTTTTGTTGAAAGACAAAAAACACTTTTTTATGGTAAGTATAATATCATCAGCCTTAAAGTTTTTTTTATGGCATAAGTCTGCAAACTGGTTGACGGATTACCTGATGGTAAGCAATCACGATGTTTTTTTCATAGTTTGTCATTGTTGTCTAAATAAACTTGGGAAAGTACATATTATAACTGGGAAAGAGTCACATGAGTGCCAACCAAAACTTGAACCTGTGACCTGATAAAAAACGGTTGCGGACCACCTCGACTTCAATAGCCGCAAACTGACTTCCTAATAATAAAATTGTCTTTATTTCATTATTCTAATTGCGAAAACAAAGGTCATTTTTAATAGGTACCTGATTGCGGAAAAATATTACTTTTCGTAAAGTTTTCAAAAATTATTTTGACGTTGATAATGCTTAGGTATTATTATCCAGGTCCTAAAACAAAATCAAGCTTTCAGATATCAGATAGCAGGAATAAATACTAGTCTATTTGATAAACAGCACATTAATCCAACAAGCACTTGGGCCTATATTTGCTGAAGCGGAGTGGGAACGCTATTTGATATTCCATTTAGTTCGGGATTGACGTCCCTCAGCGCCAGGTTGACTAATAAATAATTTCTAATGACTGTGCCTCATTGGTTTGCCTGTTAGTTGAGTCTGTGACACAAGCCTTAGCGCTATCTCCGGTTCAGAATATAAAATGCTATTAAAACAATAACATATTATAAAGCCTACGGGATGAAGAGTCACTCAAGATACGACTGGTGACTCTACCTTTTCTTCTAATATTTTCTTCATTAAGATATTCTTTGGTATCTTGAGTATGTTTACAAATACGAACTTTACAATCACATGACCCAGAACCACTATTCGTTCAATCATTCAAAGTTTGTTCTGTGTGGAAATAAATTCCGCAACAGAAGACATATGTAGGTTTGGATAGCCGCTCCACCAACTGTGTCAACCGTTCTTTCACCTGTGAATAACAAGTATAAGTTACATTTGTGTGCACTAAAGAAAAAATGGTGAACAATTTTAAAAGCTATGCACCCGTTCCAGAACTACGCAAAATGAAACATAAATACAATTCTCTCGAACATAAACACACGGTATACAGGCTGATCAAAGATCCACAAACCATGTTTGCTATTGGAGCTACCCGATATCCTATTTAGCGCAGGGACGCTCTCGGGAATCGAACCCGCTAATAAATAATTCTCGGTAATGACTAGTGGGAGCCGTAGATCAATAGGCACTGAACCTGAACTAAAAATAGATATTGGATATTCTACAGGGGGTTTTATTCATGGTTATTTAGGCTTACAATTTTTGTGACCTAGTTTAATTATGAATATGTTGGAAAAAACAAATTGCTGATGTATTGGGGTTGGTCCATTTTTTATCTTGCATTTAAAATTCTGTTACGTACATTTACAGGGTATAAAGGAAATAAATTTGGTTTCAATATTAGCAGCCAGTGAATGTGAATGATGAAATAGCTGCCCGCAGTTTCGCCCGCGTCATCATCATCATCTTCCTGCCCTTGACCCGTTTTGGGGTCAGCGCAATATGTTTTTTTCTTCCATTCTGTCCTGTCATCCGTCACGCTATCGCTAACTCCTCTGTCTTCCATATCACTTCTTACACAATCCATCCATATTTTCTTTGGTCTCCCTCTCCCTCTCCATCCATCCACATTTATACTACGTTTCGCGCGCGCATCAAACAGCCAACAAATTATCATAGACGAGCCTTACAAGGCTGATATTCAGCCGGGGTTGAAGGGCTAGCGTAATAGGACACCACGGCCTTACCTATAGCAGGACAAAGAACAAGAAGGATTTTAAGTCAGTAAGAGTCTGACACTCACTCTTGCCTCATCCTGGGTGAGTGAAATCATTGAATTTCCTCGCACAAAAAGGGTTTCCACCTATCTACATATCAAATTTTAACCAAGTATTAACAAACATACATTCTCACTAAATTTCACAGAAGTATAGTAGAAACTAAGTTAATAAAAATGATAAAGAAGATAATATAACAATATATCTCAGCACTAGAGTCACTTTTCTTATCTATATCTATAGGTACTAATATACTTAATATTATAAATGCGAAAGTAACTCTGTCCGTGTCAGTCTGTCTGTCTTTTCTGCACGCCTAAACTACTGAACCGATTTCAGACATAGAATAGTTTTTATAACAAAAATCTGCAGGAAGTCACTATTCCACGCGAACGCAGCCGCGGGCAAAGGAATTTTTTTTTAATAAACTCACAAGTTTTTTGTGTATCCGCAATTTCTGATAGACCGTTTATAATCACAACTCAGTCTGCCTAAGCACAGAGGTAATTATTCCCCATAATTAGGTATTCAAAGCTAAGACGGTTGATTTGCGTTGTATTCGTAGGCACACGTCCTGCATAATGACGTTTATGTTGATAGATCAAGATAAATAAGATAATTAAATTGATTCTTAAGGTGTTTCATTACAGTCAAAAATACTTTTGAAGTCTGATATTTCTAAGGTGCACTCATAATTGAGCTACTCGACTTTGTGTGTCAATTGCAAAAGAGTGGATCAAAATGTATTTGAAAATAACGAATTACTCGTATTATTTATATATTTTATTAATATCTCACTGTATTAACTATTCAAAAAGAGAGATCCAAGGCACAAATTTATAAGCAATATATAGTATTCTGTGATCTGATATATTATACTGTACATGGAAAGCTATTCTCTGAGAAGTAAGTAAGTACGTGAATTTGAATAACGACTAATTTTTATTTAAATGTCATTCTTTTATTTAACTAGGTATATCTTAATTAAATACGTATTTTTTTCTTTTCATTTGGAATCAAATACTTTCATTTATTTGTTTATGAATTTCAAACATTGTGTGACGTCATGAATATGTATAGAACTGAGCTGACCTCCCACTCTTAAACGTTAATCGTTTTAACTAAAAAGTATAAATTGTTTACATAGACGTGAAAATAAAAAAAAGTCGTGTAGGTAAAGTTTTTCTATTATACTTACTGACGGACATTATTGTTTTTTATATTCATACCCTTTTTTTGATGGGTGGAGTCCATCAAATGACTTTAGAGTATCCGGGAGTGTCCACTTAGATACTGACTAAAATCCACCCCTATCCTTCTCCTGCTCAGCCGAGACCGCCGTACATTATTATGCTAGATCTGCTACCCCGGCTGATTTTCACGGTCTGCCATCCTTTCAATTAAACACTATCCTTATTTACTAAATTGATTGCGTTTTTTTAATCCATAAAACTACGACATTTTAACACCGAACTTTTAATGATGTATTTATGTATTATTGAAATTCATTTATTATTAAAAAATATTTATATGAAAAAGCAAAATTGTATTCCTCAAGAAAACATAATAAATGTGCATACAAGATCAATTGACTCGACTACGTCAGTTGCTTAGCTGAATACCACAGCGAAACTAATTAGTAGTCGGACCAAAGTTAAACTTCTTTGTGGAGTAGCAAGTTGAAAAAATACAAACAACTTGTACCTAGTGCAGTTTTAATAAATGTTGCTTTTAACCCCCGAGCTAAGCTAAACGTGTTCGTTTTAAGAATTAGTTCGTTCGTATAGTTGGCCGTCCTATCCCAGTTCTCGATCGCCAAAGGGCTATTGACACTCTAACTTTAAAATATCGATACTGTGTGAAATTCACCAGCTGTTACATTATTTATTTTCTTTAAGACTCCTTAAAAACCAATTACATTGGATATTGACATAATTATTGCTCTTTCTTGTAGAAAGTTTTCTGAAAAGTTTTTATAGTAAGCACACTATTATGAGTCGGTCCAGTGATTTATAATGTTTGAAAATTAATTCCATTATCGGTAAAGCATTGTTAAGTTTTTGTTATAATAAAATTCAGTTTTAGGGTTTTAATTTTCGAAATAAGCATTACTATTATATTTATTTCTTTATCACCGTAGATAATAACATAATTTGAGACAAGCAAAATTTTCTTGTATCAAACTAGTTATCAATATTTGTTGTATACCTTCAAACAAAAACAACATTTAACGCCAAACATTGAGATGTTACTTTACATTGTAAAAACCATAGATCTAACACACATTTATAAAGCAATTTTGTGATTTCGATACCTACAATATCCTGTTACATTAAAAGATTACAGAACGTATTGTTTTCTAGACAACTATTCTTAGCCCACGCTAGTGTTCCATTTAAGGAGGACAGGCCCGGATTAGGTTGAACATAAATTGGAACCGCACAAATTGATACGACAAGTCTTTTAATTTTCTATGTTATGTAAGCTTTTGTCTTAAACAACGGTAAATCATCTCTTTTCTATAGAGATTTTAGAATTACAACAAACTTTTTAAATATCACCAAACTCTTTTGTGACTTTTTCTTTGCTTATTCCGATGTCTAATGGTAATGGTGTCAATAATAATGTTCTATTATATTTCGTGTATCGTTGTTGGTGGCAGCAATGATTTTCAACGATGTTTCCAGTATATTTAGTTGTTCGGGTGTAACAAAACACCAGCATTAAAACCATTCACAACTTGGTATTTTGAAAATTCACTCTTAGTATTGAAATCTTTGATCCAATTCTTAGATATCCATGAAACATTAAGCATCTGTCTACTTTCTTGTCTTGGCTAAAACTTCTTGCTTTCGTGTAACATGGTATCTAACATGGAACAGGTAATAAGGAACTACAATTTCTAAACACAACGAATTTAGGCTCTTCAACCATAAATCTGAGTTCATATAACGTCCAATGTAGTACAATATTAAGAGGAGTTCATGCTTCGACACGAATAGGCTTGACTGGATGGATATCAGAAGCCCAATCATGATACTTTACCCATCTCCAATTCCCAAGTAACCAATCCTCAAACCCCCAAAAGGCTCACAACGGACTTATAACTGCTCTGGTGTTGCAGTTTTCCATGGGTAACGCCGAATGCTTACCACCAACGTCTGTTTGTTTAAAAAAGTACAAGTCTAATAGAATACTCTAAAAACAGTACAGATACTCAATTGGTAGAAAATGTTTTCATTTAATCTCCGCTAACGTAATATGGAACTAAAGTTTGCTGCTAGTGAAACAGTTTACATACGAAACGATTTTGTTAGACAAACTTATTGAATGTTAAACGTTTTGCAATTGGAACTTACAATTTATTCGTTGTTTCTAGTTTTTTGTTTTCTCAATTTAATTGTGTTGAATAGTTTTAAATTTAAGTGTGGGAGAGCCATGCTTTGGCACGAATGGGTTGGTTCGACCGGAGTAATACCACGGCCTCACAGAAAACCGGCATGAAACAACCACAGCGTTGTATTTCGACGTCTGAGTGAGGTTAGTAGGCCCGACCCTTCCCTTCCCCGAATCCGTTAATCTGCAAATCCCTGATCCCCAAAACGTCTGCAACGCACTCCTATCTCCTATGTTGTTGCGGCTGTCCCTGGGCGGCGCTAGTTGCTTACCATCAGGTAATCCGCCTGTTCATTTGCCGACCTATCAAATTAAAAAATTACTCTTATTAAAAATTTGTTTTATCGATCACGTTTTCTAGATATTCGCAAAAATAGGACAAGATTGAAATGTTTTTCCCGTTGTTTTCCAAAACTTTAAAAGTGTTACAGATTTATAGGAAGTGTAGTAAATGTGGAAGATGCTATCCATCGCCACTAATTGGCTGGCTTGACCAAAATAATATGAAGACCTCACAAAAAATCGGCGGGAAACAACAACGGTTACATGTTAGGTTTTATCCAAGTTAGTTAGATTTGCCGAAGCCCAATGTGGTTGTGTTGGTGTGAAGGTGACCTCACAGTGTTGAAAACGCACTTTTAATTTCTCTGATTTTGCGTATCTGTCTATGGACACCGACAAGCGCCAAAAATCTACTGTCAGAGAATCTAATTGCTAAATCCCTTTAAAAAGATGTGATAAGCGCATTCTAGAAACAGGAAAAAAACATATAATTCTATTACTGAACACTGGACAAACGAAACGGAAAAAAACGATGCAATTAATAAAAACGAAAAATCAATATAGAATCTGTATTACGCTGTATCAGCTTTTTTTTTATTTATTTATCGTCTCTAATCCCGCCCTGTCCATAGATAGGTTACACAACAAATATTAGTACAGTCGTTAACAACACGCTATCGCGTTACCTGCGCACTGAACTTGTTATAGATAATGGTACAAATTGACAAATGGTGTAAACAACTTGTATTTACGACTGTACCTCCGTGTAAGTGGATCAGCGGATAATATACATGCATGAGTACTAAGGGGATGTGTTTGTTTGTGGGCTAATTGTACATGTTTTTGTAGTGGCTACGAACTAAACGTAAGGATTAATCGAGTTACTGTTGTGCCGAATGTGATAAGGATTTTATAAATATGTATATATTTTTGGGACTCACACTTTAACCATGTTTCTACTACAAACTTTTAGAATTACAAAAAGAAATATACAGTAGGTATATACCGCCTTATCTTGGCAAAAGGAACAGGCTTTCTTCAATAGACATACTAAAATAAAAATAGAGTCTGACTGGTTCGGCCGACTAAAAAAATACAAACAAAATAGTACAGTTTATACTCAATTGTTTCTCAGCGCATGCACAATACTTAATTCAAACGGAAATTTCCCTTTGTCCGATCAAAAAATAGGAACAAAATCGAAAAATCCTGTCAAACTGTAGTTAACAAAAACGAAACCGAACACAAAGATGAAAAATTAATGAGAAAATAAACTCACAACATCTGCGTCACTGCTCCAGTGTCACGACCAATTTTGCATGACCTCTAGGAGTGAGAACATGAGCTGTGAAGCTAGAATGTTTTGTTTAGAAGGTGGGGGGAGTGGTAGGTCAACTCTCTGGTCGTCAATAGACCCATCATGAAATATTCATTCTTGAATTCGTCGGAGCGGGCCGCGATCTCTTTTATTAGCATTTAAGACAAGTTTTGTAATGTAAGTCCGGGTTTCTTTCATGTATACGTTTGGCCGTTTTGTTTCTGAATATTGAGGACCATAATTTGAATTTGTTAAGACTTTTCTGTACAGTTATTACGACAGCATTTTATTTGCATTATATCATTGTCAGCTCATTAAAGTCAAACTAAGTTTTATTTTTGGGGAGTTTTGTTATTTCACAGGGTCTACACTCTATTGAGTTACAAAGAAACGTAGATTTATATAAATGTATATTATTGAAAATAACTGAGGAGTTATTGAAAATAACTGAGGAGTTATTTTCAATAATACACCAACACCTTAAAGTGTTTTATATCTAATAAAATCCAAATACTACGGCAAAAATAGGCCAGTTAGGCCTTGTACGTTAATTAAACCTAATTACATTGTTCTTGGTAATTAATTTTGATAAAATTTCCTTCAAAAGTAGTATAACATGAATAAGAGGAAGATTTTGTGTTATTATTACACGAAATAATATATATTTATTTAAATTAAAATTAAAATACAGTTGCTTTGTTATAAATCAAAATTCTATTAAGTACTGTATTTTTGATATTTGTTTATTTTGTCACATACGGTCAGGACGTGGCTGGACAGTATATTATTATGCGCTATGATATGGCATACGGCTGGACGGATTACCTAATGGTAAGCAGAAGCAGTCAGCGCCGCTCATAGACAGCGGGGTTACAAGTGCTTTGCCAGGCTTTTAGGCACTAGAGATTCGTAGATTTAGGAATTTGGGATGGATGGGGAAAGGGGTAGGATTTCGGCCTCCCTCCAACAAACTCACTCACAGGGTGAAACACAACGCTGTGGTTGTTTTGAGGCCGTGGCCACTATTCGAGTCAACGTTTAGCTCACCTACACTTAAAATTGTTAATAAACTTGATATTTTTCTATTTCATGATCAGCAATGGAATGTTTAATACCTAATAATTTGAAGGAGGTTTAACTATTTTATAGTCAAAGTCAAAATCATTTATTTCAACTAGACCCATACAGGCACTTTTGAACGTCAAACAAATATTAAAGATTATAAAGTGTCAGTCTGTCGGTCAGTCCTCTTAGTAAAGCTATTTGCTTGTTCCAAAGTGTAGATTCCGATGGAGAAGAATGAGCAAGAAACTCCATTATATAAGCTTGCTTTTGCCCTATCATCTAAAATTTTGGAATAATGTTGATGGTTAAAGTTCAGTTTTGGGACACATACTTTCAAATTATGGCCAGTTTTTCAAAATAAATTCATTGGCTTTTTGGTACTGTAATTCCAAACCTCTTTGTTCAATCACACTTTTCCACTCGTACCGTGCCAGCCCTCTTTCATAAGGCGTATATTTCCTAAAACTGTTATCTTAGGCTTGTAAATGGTTGTACCACCTGCTCAAACTAATATAATATCTATTTTCACGGCACTAAGTATACTATTTGTGTAACAATGTTGCTGTCGAATTGTTTTCGACCTTATGTCGTTACGACTCGACTGTACTCAAACTAAGCCTATTATTGTAAGAGATGCAAATAAATTTTTCTGTCGTTGTCACTGAAATGATATTAATGTTATCGTATATTTTTGTCTTTTTTTGTAGTTTTCTTGATCAATATGCGTGCATTTAAGTACGTGTGGATAAGGTTTCATTATTTTTTTTATCTAGTAGAAACGTATAGCTTGTTTACCATTTCCTTAATTTGGATTAGTTCCATCTAAACATACAATGAAAGGATCATCATAATCGTCAGCAGCCTGTTTCCGTCCATATCTAAAAGAAAATAGAATGAAAAATCATAAAAAAATACAAAATACACTTTGAATACAAATACAAGATAAAAAATATACAAAGGACAGAAAAAACAAATAAAAAGGTACGTCACAACGCAAAAGATCAGCGCAGAGCTCAATGCTGTGGCCCGGACATACAGGCCCGGACGCAAACCTTTAGCGCTTTATAGTTACGCTACTAAGGGTTGATTTTTCAATGGTTAGATAAAAGTTATCTAAGGAATAATTATGATGCTGTCGCGTCAAAATGTTTGTGTAAGACAGTGACAGCAACCATTTTATTCCACAGATAACATTTTTCTGACTATTGAAAAATCAACCCTAGAAAGTTTTTATATAATTGATTTAGATTCACATATGAACTTCTAAATGTCCCAATACATCGTTTGTCAGTTTTAACCTGCTCAGGTATATATAGGTAGGTATAGACATACAGAATACTTTAAGTGATTTCACGTTCTGATAATACAATTTCCGTACCAATTTCGGTACGGAACATTTTAAGCTATCAAGATCTGAGTGCCACAACCCAACGCCACTTAAAACTTCGGGTCTAAGGTTACTCGTTCACAATGATATTACTAACTATTGTTATAAGTCTTGGAGACTTGAGAAGCCACACTGGACGAACTTAGGAATAGCTTAGTAATACTAAGGCGAATACTGGGAAAGATCTTAGCTAGCATGACTGTGAGGTCGGGAGCGGTAATCTGGGCTATTTGTTTTAAAACATTCTGTTTTGCTTTGGTGGTTCTCTATAGTTACACGCGTTTTAGGACAATTAAATGATTGTCATAGTTACTTTTTACTTCATCCGTTTACTCAATCCAAACTAATATTATAAATGCAAAAGTAACTCTCTCTGTCTTTGCTTCACGCCTAAACTACTGAACCGATTTCTGTGAAATTTGATACAGACACAGTTTGGAAGTCGGGGATAGTTTTATACCAAAAATCTGCAGCAAGTCACAACTCCACGCGTACGGAGCCGCGTACAAAAGCTAGTGTAATATACACTTCTTTTGTTAAAATAACTTTGAAAATCTGACCAGTCTATAAAAAATCTAGTGAAACCAAAATTCTATTTAGAACTTTTTATTCATAAATACAGCCACTAACCAACTAACAATGGCAGTCATTAAAAATACTAATAATATTTTTATTATGTAATTGAAATAAATTGCTGCGATAAAAACGAGTTCAAGTACTTTTTTCTATAAAGTAATCCATTTCAAATCTTTCCTGAAATAGATTACTGAAAGTTAAAATGAATAGAAATCTCGTTAGAGACGGTTGAGTGATTATCCAAATTAGCGAACTTATTGAGAGGGCAAAAAATCTGCTTTATTTTGGAAAATCGAGTGCCGACCTCCAAAGAATTTTAGTTGCGTAAGCCGTATTATTAATTTGAATAGATTTATTTCTCTTTTCTCTTTACGTGACCTAGCATTAAAAATGTATAGTCCAAAATATCAGATGATTTAATGGATTAAAATTAAAACTGACCAAAGTTATACTCAAAGCAAATAACGCTTGCGTTTCTTTTTTAAGAACTTTTTTAGAGTAACCGATGACCACGCAATCCTAACTGCCCCTCCCTGCCTAATCCCCCAATCCCCAATCCTTTGTTTTTGAGGAGAAAGCCTTCTCCTAATTGCGTTCGCCCCGCAACCCCGGCTCATCATCGATACGGATGGGCCATCTATGGTAGTCATGGTTGATCTTGGTTCTTTGAGGCGTGCGTGTAATGCGCAATGAGCACTCGGGAAACTTCTTAACTTCAAATCACCGCCCCTATAGCTTTCCATTGTGTCCATGGGTGGCGCCGATTGCTTACCATCAGGTAACCCATAGTTTGCCGATGCCAACGCTTTTAAGATACTTTTGGTGTTGCAAGTGTGCTTAGGACGTGACGTCCGGATAGCATTAGGCGGATCTTAAGCTATATTACTATGGAAAATAGTAAAAATAAAACACGTACAATAAGGGACTTTTGTAATATTCCTTCAAGTTGTTTATTTTCCTCTTTAACTAGGCCGAAATCCATTTTACTTCTTATTCATATTATAAATGCGAAAATTCGACATTTGGATGTTTGGATGTTTGTTACTCAATCACGCCAAAACGGCTGGATGAAATTTAGCACAGGCATAGGATACACACCGGAATACATAAGCTTTTTATTAACATACCACGCGGTTGAAGCTGCGGGTGAAAGCTAGTGTTATAATTAAACACTGAAACTATTTTACTCCAATTTTTATAAGCGCATAATTACAGCCAATGTCATTCCCCGACCTGAGTGGGACTAAAGACTAGTCATTCCTTCTCCAACTCTTGCTCGATGCATCTTTGCACTTGAAAACGCAACCTCGAAAATTTTAGATAGTCGCCAATATTATCATGTCATGTCAGGATCCAATCTAATAATAAATATCCGAAACAATTTTCAACGCTACGCAAACTTAATAAGGCTTTTTGCCTAAATAAGTTTGTTGAATATTATATAATAAAACTGAGTATGTTTCCCAAATTATTATGTTGAAGTCAAATATGCTAATATTGGTATTAACAAGGTCTCAAAGAGCGTCCTTATGTATATTATTATGTATATGTAGGGAATGTCTTAGCCTAAGCCTTCAGATTAATGAATGAGCTCAAGGCAAAACGTGACTAACTGCTTCTACTAACGTTTTGCTTACGCACTTATGTTTAATATATATACGTATGTATTAAACGAGTATATTATGTTGTCTTAGCTGTCTCTAAAATCATATAATTTTCAGTTTTAGAGTGGCGGAATGTTTGGTAAAGCAGTATAAAAAACTCAATGCTTTTTTATGTCATACACGCATAGGGTTTAGAACAGCCACAGTTAGTTTGTATTTGTGAAACAAAAATCTGTAAAACAACTTTATTAATACAATGCTTTGACAAATCTGGAAGTAACGAAAATAAAACTGAAATCATCATCATGAAATCTGAAGTCATTCGCATTGTGTATACAGCAGTAATTATTCGGTTTTTGGAATATACAACCTATTAAGAGAATAACTGGTCAAAAGATGCCTAAAGAAGAAAAATCACTTTTCTTTTTTAGAAGCGAAACCTAAGTTGAAATACGACCTTAACGCGATTGTAACTAAATTCAAATTCTCACAAAAACCTTTTTAATCAATCAAAGCCTATTTTCAATGCAATCACAGCCATTAAGTTGTCTAACTTTACCTCCCTGTTCGAACAATAGAAACAAACTTGTATCTCAATTGTTACTGATGCTGGTTCGTTAAATCCTTTTCTTTGAAACGTCTGTAACGGTTTATGCCACTTTGATCCTTGTGGTTGAGACAATTTTATGAATGTAAAAAAATCGTTTAACAAAAATGCCTATCTAATCATGATTAAAAAAGAGTTCACCAATATCCAAGCAAACGCCAGCGTTCGCGCTCCTTTTGTTCTTCTATTGCGTTAGGAATTACCACGATGTACAGGTTAATCGTTTTTTTTGTGTCGTTTTCGTAGGTATATTAAATATTTTTTCTAACGAAAACCACGTAAAAAGTATATTTTATAACAAATATCGAGGATATCTTCGATGTTTTTAATACTGAATTGTCATTACACAAATTTTCTAGAAAAAGTTTTATAAGACAACATCTTAAACAATTTTAATTAGACTGAAGATCCAACATACCCACTCACAGTCATTCGCAAATCAAATATTAAAATAATAAACCTGCTCTTATCTATTAGAAACTCCAATTAATCTACCTCTACCAAGCATAACACGATACTATCATTATAATGTAATATTACTCAATCAATATAGCAAACGCTGGTGTGTTTGTCTGCAGTCAAAGACCACTTGACATCAAAGGCTGTTTATTAATGCATCGATTGATTTCGGGACTTACTCCTGTAAACACACTTGGGCACTAATTAGAGAGAATTGACTATCCACTTTATGTATTGTTTGATTTTGAAAATCAAACTTTGAATTGAATTTCGTTTCCTTTTTTTATGTGATACAGAGACATAGGTCCGATTATAAAGATTAGCTGATGGTAAAAGCAATCGACGCCCTGAACAGTAGAAGAGTTACAAGTGCATTGCTGATCTTTTAGGGATAAGGTGTTTTGGGGATTTAGGGATTGGGAAGGGAGAAGGGTGGAGAAGATGTGGGTCTCTCGTAACCTTGCTCACTCGGCGAAAAACATTGCAGTGGATGTTCTAAGCTAGCTTCCTGGAGGACGCTGGTATCACTCCGGTCAAGCCGAACCATACAACATTTACACAGACCAACTAACTTAAATATATATTTAACTAACTTAATAATATAATTTGTTATGTTGTTTTGTTGGCTCCGCGACGTCGCTTTGTCATACGTGGATAAAACTTTCACTATGCTTGTGAACCTAGTAGCGCTTTCTTAAGTTACTTCACGTAAGTAACCCGTTAGTTTCATTAAAATTAATTAATCAAATAGCTTAAGCAAGGGCTTAGTGAATTGACAGCATGAATGATTTAATTACATAGATTTCTTATTGTACACGTTATCGCAATTACTGATAGAAGAAAAGGTTTTTTTTTTTCGTCTGAATAGTTTTTCCGGGTATTCAACGTGTGCTTTTATGTTATTAACAAACAAAAAGAGGGTTTCCTTAAGGAAAGTATGTATTCATAGTCAATCAAGGGAAATGCGTTTCCGTTCTTGGTTAAGGGGGAATTTAAGAGCTTAGTAATAGATTTGCTTTCTCTTACATGAGGGCTAAACTTTATCATGATAATATTAATAAATATAAAAGTATATTTCTGTTATACTCTCTTATTAATCGCCATACCAAGTCTTAGACGAATATAATCTTTGTATGATTAGCAGACGGCAGATCTGCTAGTTCTTATGGTATAAGGCGGCCGCCCATGGACGCACATTTGAGGATTTGGAAAGGGGAAGGAGAGGACTGGGCCTCCAATAACCTCAATGACACGACTTAACTACAAGTGTTGCTTCTCGCCCGTTTTCTGTGAGACCATTGTGTCTTTTATTTACTTTGTGTAATAGGAAGCAAATAGTGTTGCCCAAATTCAGTCTTGGTCTTGCAGTATTGGTCTTGTTTTTATCGCTTCGGAAATACCGCCACCGGAAGAGCTTTCAGTCAAGTCTGGCTTATATGTAACGTAAATTATGTAGTATGTATGTATGTTAATAAACAGTTAGAATGCAATGCTGATAATTCTATCGAGTGGTAACTTTCATATCCAAATTTTAATAGAAAGAGAAGATTAATGTCTAAAAAATGTTCTAATCTTAAATTCGAAACGTTATTCCAATGAGAATAACGTTTTAATTTCAACATAAATACTTATTGTAATTTTTTCTTCACCTATAACTTACTACACTTAAAAGCTTAGCTCCGAGAGTAGTACGTACTTACTTCTTTTAGAAATAACGCAGAGTATTTGTTAAGCACTCAACATTTTCTTGTCTTAAGTACTATTCACACAACTATAATTACTTTTTAAATGGCCACTGTAAAGCCAGTTTCACACTGCTACCAAATGATAAGGGAACGGCTGCATTTTATGTAGTTGCACAAGATCTAACTATGCATATTAGCTAGGTTTTCATGTTTCTTGCTTTGAACTTTTCTTTTATTGATAGACTTGTAAGGAAAATAATATAAAACTAAGCAATTTGACTGATAGATAGTATTCTGTCTTACTTTTTTACACTAGGATTTACTCACACACATCTCACAACAATTGATGTCACACAAAGAGTTATTTCGTGTCAGAATTGAATTCGCGACACGTTGCACATTAGCCGGTTGCCCAGTCGCCGCGGCAACCCTGCAGTCTTTCTGTTTCTTTACATAAAAAAATATATATATATATATATATATTTCTACAACGTCTCAGGCTTTCCTTGTTTGGCAACTATCAAACAAAAAATTACATTGGTAGTGTCATAGGTTTTTCCTTTTAATTGACAATGATCAGTTATACTTCTATTTGCATTGAAAAGAAACATTTTGAAGAGAACCAAAGTTGACTTTAAGTTAGCTTTTATCCAAGCCCCAAGAGGAAAAACCTTCTAAAGAGTTAACACGGGACGATTTTGTTGTCCTTTTTTTATTTAACTTTTTTTTATTAAGCCTATAAATGTTTTATTATCTCTAGTTGTTCGTAAAAAGAGACCGGTACCTCAGTTCGAAATGTAAAACTTTGACAATTGTGAATGGTAGAAGTTGCCAGTGAAAAATACGACTTGTTTTAAACTTAAATCGATGGGGTTTGCTTGAATTTGTCGCTGTAAACGTGGTATAGATTTTGTAGAACAATCACACTATTTCGTTGGGTTGATCTGTTATTTTTTCTCTATCTATGTAACATAAAAAAGGGTTAACACAATTAGTGCACAGATAGACTTTTCTTTTTAAGGTGGAACAATTATGTAAGATTTTTTCGCTTTGAGTAGGGCGACAAATTCCCGTCTATTGTGATCTGTTAGCTCTTTGAGCGCGGACTCCCATACGCTGTAAGCTTGGATCTGGTTCTGGTCGGGTGACGAGTTACCCTTGCCCGCTGTCCGTAGGCCCGCGATTACAATAGCTCGAGATCGTCGCGTGAGCCCTAGCGACCAGTGTTTCAACCTGCGATGGCCTGTGTTTGGAAATTCCCTCAAGCTCCTTGTCTTCTTCTTTTTGAGCATAATTGCTTTGCAGAAAGATGAGACGGCATTCTAGGTCCTCTCGCTCATCATCATGGCCTCGACTGAAGCTAGGCGCAATGAGGTGCCTCCACAAATCACTTCGCAAAGAACACGGCGGTGCTCAGCCCATGTAGAACACACATACACAGTCTTGTAAACCTAAAGTTATGTAATGGTAAAGTAATGGCTGTTAATTTTAATATTTTTATTATAACTTTCGTGAGACATTCTAAATTAATTATTATGTTATCAGTAGCAGCGCGACAGTCGCTGAGTCGCGTGTCGCGGAATGCTGCTCATGAATATGGGCCTCTAGCATGGCTTGAAACCAGTCGAGTATCTCGTCAAATCAGTATTTGAGTAAGCCGAAAACATAATAATTAATTTCAATATTGATATTACTTTATAATATACATACATAATAATTATTGTTAGGGACCATTATATTTAGATAAATAGGAGGCCAAAATAGTCATAAATGTAGGTACATATGTTCTGATGCAATTTTGGTTCAAAATGGATGCAGTTTACAAAACATCAGAATCTGATGTTGAAGGATGTTCGCCTTACTTCACAAAGCAAAACGACCCGGATGATGCGAACGTAGAGCCCTAGATAAATACAGAAGTTACGATCAACGTAATAAAAAAGGAAAGAATAGCTTCAAATATATTTTATTTAATACTCAAACAAACGCAAATGTATTTGCATAAGTATCTATGTATACGTACATAATATATAATGTATATAAAAAATATATGATTCTAACAGGCTATTCATATGACACAAATATACGAAACATTTCTATTCGAATTGCACAATCTTTCCAGCGACCGTTCAGTTTCGATTGTCATGTAAAAAACTGTACAATATTTAACAGTTGTTAGTTTTGGCCATTGAGAACTTAATAATTAATAACATTAATTAAAAACTGTGTGCAAAGTTTTTATGTAATAGGTCTACAAACTAGCATACGGATTACCTGATGGTAAGCAATCAGCGCCGCCCATGGACACTCGCAACGGAGGAGTTACGAGTGCGTTGCTGACCGTTTAGGGATAAGGGATTTGGAGAATTAGGGATTGGGTCTCCGGTAACCTCACTCACACGGCGAAACACAACGCTCTGGTTCTTTCACGCCGGTTTATATATAATATAATTGATTATTTAATGCGATATATATGATAATTTATTTAAAAGGATCATTTGCCAATTATTCCTCAATGTTCCAAGGGCCATGTTTGGATTTCCTTCGTATTACTAAATAGTATTAAACAAACTCGCCCTATCTGTCCCTATATCCCAATGTATGATTTAATCTTTAAAACTACGCAACGGATTTTGATTCAGCGGTTTTTGTGAAAGAAGTGATTGAGAAGAAATATATTTAAGATAACATCCATTAAATTGTGGAGAATTTTAGGATCAATATTGCACCCTTGCGTAGCCGGAGTGGGAATATAGTTAATCATAATTTAATTTATTATATTATAATATCAAATTGTAAATCTTTTAACAAAGTTAAACTTCTTGCCCTTACTACAGTATGAACGTTAGGCCTGACGTATACATACTAGTGCGATCCCTCAGTTTCACTTACATCACGTATCGATTTCACCGAACTTCATAGTCAATCACTGGAACTGCAAACTTGATGCCTACGATCTTCATTCATGTTGAGTGTACTCGAAACACGACTCCAAATTACAGGAAACAATAATATAAAATTACTTATTTCTTTTTATATTTCGTGCAACTTGTTTATTTAAAAAGAGAGTAGTAGAATGTAAATTCAAAACATTATGCTCATTTATTTTGGACTCTTTTAATCAGCTCCTTGATTCGATTATTCTGTAATATTGTGGAGTATCTATTAAGAAATGTACTTAATGTCCTGCGCTTTGTTACTTACCTAATAAACATGTTAAAAACTTAACAAAACTAAATTGTTTCGAAATTTGATGAGGGTTTAAAACGTTTTTTTATTAGAGAAGTTTGTGCAGGAAAAAAAGGAAGAAGTTTTTTTTATGTAATTGGTCCTCAAACGAGCAGATGGTAAGCAGTCAGCGCCACCCATGGATACCCGCAACGGAGGAGTTACGAGTGCTTTTAGGGATTAGGCATTTGGAGATTCAGGGATTGAGGAGGGATTGGGGGAGGGGAAGGATTGGGCCTCCGGTAATCTCACTCACACGGCGAAACACAACGCTGTGGTTGTTTCACGCCGGTATTCTGTGAGGCCGTGGTATCACTCCGGTCGAGCTGACCCATTCGTGCCGAAGCATGGCTCTCCCACACTTAATGGGTAAGAATGCCTTACTCCTGGGAAGTTAACCATGACGTTCAAAGCATGATTGTTTTAATTTTAATTCAGTGTGGATAAGAGAAAAAGCTATACAAGTGCTCTAGCTCTGGCTCTACAAGAGAAAGAGCCATACAAATTGTCTAGCTTTGTTGTTAGCCCCCTGCAATGGAATAACAACGGCTAATAACTTAGCAAAACTTTCAAAGCAAAATATACCTATAGTTCTCCAATTCTTAAAATTATTAATAAATGATTCACGTGAAATTATAATATAGTCTCCTATAGTTACGACAAAAATTACAAAAAAACGAATATGTAAAATAAACTAGCTTTTGCCCGCGACTTTGTACTCGTGGAATAGTGACTTTTGGTTTAAAAACTATCCTATGTCTTCTCTCGAGTTCCAAACTATGTCTGTACACAAATTTCACACAAATAGGTTCAGTAGTTTAGGCGTGAAGAAAATACAGACAGACACAGTTACTTTTGCATTTATAGGTAATATTAGTTTAGATAACACACACGAAATATAACAAAGGACGTATCGTCACACGAAATGCTAAATCCTTTACAATAATTCCGGCATGAATTTATGACGTCATTAAGCCAGTAATAGTCATCCAAATTATCCCATAGTAATGACTCACATTATATCAACCGTTAAATTATATCTAGGCTTTCTGTAGATTACACGTGGAAGGTATTAAACCTTTGTTATGTTTTAAATTTACTTTTACTTTAAGCAGAAGTTTTAGGTCACTATATTTATTTATAATTTAATGCTAACTATATTGACGAAAAACTAAACTAATGGAGCAAAAATCCAGTCTACTGAAACACATTTTTATTCGCCGTGTGAGTAAGGCTACCGAAGGCCCATCCACCAAATGCCACAATCTGTACTTATCCCGCCCAACCTCGGGCGAGATGGTCATTTGATGATTTTCCCTTCACAAAAAAAGCCCTAGATTCTAGTATGATAACATTTTCCTAGTTGTACCAGTCCTTTGTATACCTAAATATAGTCAGTATCGATTTGTGCATCCTAGTAAACGCAATTACATTGGCACACTGTTTTATGGATACTTACTTAAGAAAGTACATCATCATACGTAGTTCAGATAGCAAGTGCACGATAACATAAAACATATTATATATAAAATTATACATTGTTTAATTGAGAAACCTGTTTAATATGAAATTATTTTGTATGATTCATAAAATATATAGTTGGCAGGTACCTGATATATTTGAATCAAACAATTATAATGAAAGCACGTAATATTATGTACGTGTCTACTGCATAATATGTTATAATACATGGAAATATGTATTAACAATTGGGATTGATAGCATCCATTGCCGATTTAATATCAGTACCCTTCACTATCCATCAACACTCATTAAAATTTCCATAACAGAATGTTGTTTGTCATTAATATAACTCAAATCCATTAAAATGAAAACATTAAAGGTACCACATTAATCTGGATAAAGCAGCATCAATTTTAATACCGATTCTTTTTCACTGTATTGTGTGAATTATGATATTAAAATAAACAAACCCTTTTCAAAGTTTTTTTACCGTATAATTTATATATCATTACATTAATTATAAAAAGCGGGAATAATCCAGCGAGAACAAAGAAATTGCCCACAGTTAAAACACAGGAATTCATAAACAAAATTTACACCTGAGATGTCGGGCATTATAATTTAACATCTTTCCGCTTGAGGTGAAAAAATATAACTCAGCGAAACAAGGCTTTTGGGTGGTAGTGGAGTTGAGTTACAGCCAAGTCACAGCGCAAAAATCATTACTTTTCTCTCCTAATAACCGCCTGGCCCAGTTTCCTGATCTTCTTCTTTGTTTTCAATAAATATGTCAAATTTTAATTCACACTAACCTTGTCATAAAACAAAAAAGGACAACAAAAAATTGTTATCTAACTCGATCTAGTATTTTGATAATTGTATTCGATTACCTATTTACATTAAAGTAAATAATTCTCGCTGTAAAAACAATTTCGACTTAACTGTGTTCTCAACAGTGTTATGTTTTACACTAATCATGTTTTATCCAGAAACTACATAATTGTAGACAGTGAAAAAATAAGGAGACTGTAATTTTAACAAAATAAACGCATGTACTTACATACGCCAACAAATATATGTTGCTATCTTTTTGTAAACTTGGCTTACACCGTCGTGCACCCAATTCTGCTGCGTCCGAGCATTAATTAAACGAATGAGCCCAATTTCAGGTTACTCCTTTCATACTAATTGAAATAAATGCAAAGTTTTAATCAACGAATGGAAACTCGGTGAGGAAACCCGTAATAGTGATGGGATAATGTAATAGTTTGGGAAAAGATCGGACAATTTGTAAAGTAAGAAAATGTATTTCGGGAAAACTGAGAATGTTATCTGGAACTTGGCTCTCGTTGTTTTGTTTGTAAGGCTACAAGTATTCAATTACTCGACACTTTTTACGTCAAACTTTACCTTTCTGCTACACTCTAGGAACATAGACGCAATGTTGCTCAGAATTTTCGTTCAATAAACACTCTAATACTTTTAAAACGATGTATTTTTTGTTTATTTATTTTTTGAATTTAGCTAATAAGCACATCAATGCCAGTCCACTAACATAATTTATCACTGGTACAATTATTTCTCAGAACAATTCGCCCGCCTCTCAAATTTATTTCTTCTTAGAAGTAGACCCACATCAAGCTCGAAAAGAAACCATAATTTATTCAATTTATTTGAATTCGTAGAATAAGACAACCTCATTGACTGAGTGCAAGACAAGTGTCAAGTTATGGGGATTCGAGTTGTTCAAGTTTTTTTTATTACTATTTTTTCAGCGATATAGCCAAGCTTACCTGGTCCTATATAACCTCACAAAATATTTGGATAACATCTATTTAACAATTATTCCTAGAGCTGCAAGTTCTCTTCAGAGAACGTACGGTTTAGTACCTAAATACATATAGTAAACACAAGTAAACAGCTTACGGGCTAAGTATAATTAAATTCAACACTAATACAACAGGAACCTACCCGAAGGCCAAGTCTACACAATGGCATAGAATTGCACGGAATCAACAAGCCGAGCTAGACTAAGGCCTTAAGTAAACATGCTCGCTCCATCCTTGATTCGGAACGACAATATCCCAAAGCTATGGGCAGAACTTCAAACTACTTCAGTTTGAATCCTAACCAAATCAACAAACGGATGAATTTGCATTAGTACGTTGTTGGACGTCGGTTGGAACAAAGCAAGATCGGAACATACGATTGTATGGTTCCTGCACCATTGTGCTTTTCGGATTTATGTTTTATTGTTCACACGATGAAAGTTACGAGTTGGTCTAGTTGCAGGATAACTAGAATCCCGAATCAAGTTATGGGATAGTTAGTGACGTGATAAACGCACAATAAGCTGCCAAAACGCACATAAATATCTATTTTAAGATGATTTATGAATTCAGTTATAAAGAGGTGAATTTAAAAAATATTATGATATTACATGATGTTTTATTTTTTTTATTTATGTTATAGGTCGGCTAAAGAGCAGGCGGATTACCTGATAGTAAGCAATCAGCGCCGCCCATGGAATCGTTGCCGACCTTTTAGGGATTAGAGATTTGGACATTTAGAGAATGGGGGAGGGGAAGGATTGGGCCTCCGGTAACCTCACTCACACGGCGAAACACAACGCTGTGGTTGTTTCATGTCGGTTTTCTGAGAGATCCTGGTATCACTCCAGCCGGTCGAGCCGAAGCATGGCTCTCCCACACTGATACTTTGTATTCCGTATGTAAGCGAGAAAAACTCAATGCATAAAATGATTAAAATTTTATACGTGATTTTTACTTACCTAGACGAAAAACGAGGGCAAAGTTACATTTTCACCAGGTTTGTGACGCCGAAAAAAATAAAACAAAAAAGTAATATGTTTGAGAACATCTGCTTGAATTGTAAAAAGTATTTTCGAGACAGGACACAAAGGAAAACTCCATAAAGTTTGTAAACAAACTCCAGTTGTCTTAAGCCCATCCCTATAGGCCTCATCTCGCTAATTTGTCGGCTGCTTCCACCCTAATCCGGAGAGTGCGGTAATGCTCAAGAATTTTGTATAAACAGTTGAATAAACCGACCATTAGGACTTTTTGCACGATTAAATAAACAAGCCTGCATAGCGAAGCCGCGACCTCGTACTGAATGACCCACTGTTTGCGAATGCATGTTAAACATTTGGAACGAGAAGTTTTCGTAATAAAATCCGTTGTTTTTTTCCAAATGTAAATAAGGAAAGAGATTGACCAGTTTTTTAGTGTTTCTTTTTTATAGTTCTGTTTTCTTTGTTTAGACAGACAGTTTGTTTTAAATTTGTGTGTTGATGAGTATTCGAAAACAAGATGGTGATTTCAATTTGCTGATCGCTTGTCTTGATATGTATGGGTCAGTTATAGAAAAGACTTTTGAGTAGCGATAAAAAGCCATGTCGCAAACTATTTTGTAAGGGTCTAAAACAATTTTCTGCACGAGCTATTATTATGGGCTGCGTCTTACAGTAAGTGGTTTGAATATTTTTCGTTTTGCTGCCCAGTACGATAATATATCTTTTTTTTAAATTAGTTATATTCATTTCATTTATGACTTATGACCACAATATATGGATATATAACTTATCGATCTGACAGTTTTTCTGTCTCTTTTGGAAGTCGAGAAATTTTACAGAAAAAATCACAAAGTGTGGGAGAACCAAGCTTCGGGTCGGCTTGATTAGAGAGATACCATGGCCTCACAGAAAACCGGCGTAAAACATCTGCAGCGTTTTGCCGTGTGAAATGAGTGAGATTAACGGAGGTCCAATCCCTCCCCTCTCCCCATCCCTTCTCAATCCTTGAATATCCGAAATCCTTATCCTCACAAGGCGGGCAACGCACTCGTAACGCCTTTCGTCGTTAATCCGTCTGTTTGTTTGCCAACCTACCCCATAAAAAACTAAATCTAACTATTTTGATACCAAAAGTTACCTATAAATACACAAAGACTATCAGCTTGTGGCATTCTGGAGAGCTTTTCTGCTAAATTACATTATGTAAACGTCTAAGTCTATTATGAAAAGATTGGAAACTCCTTTTACTTTAAATAATACATAAAGTTTGCAAACGATCACTTATTTAATTTTATTAAGATTTCATATTCATTCCCTTCAAAGCTATAAACATCACAATTTATATCTATCTATATTCTTAAGCAATCTTATACAAAGTTGATCCCAAATCCTCTTATCGTTCATCCCAAACTCGAATACTTAATAGTTTTGCTTTTGCAAGCTAAGCTAGAATTAAATTAAATCGCATTTAAGATGCCACGTGCAGTTTTGTTAAGAACTGCTGTTATATCGAATTGCTGAAATTATAATAAAATTTCAAGCTTATACTTTGGTAGGGATACTAAATTACAAGTTTTTAGTAGCATAAAAAGGAGGCTCAATTCTCTTATAATGCCATTTTAATATAAAAATTGTGAATACTTGGAAAATGGTACAATCTATGTATAATATTATACATTAGTGTGCATTGTCACTCCCGTAATGTATTTATTAAATTAATTATAAAGCACTTTGAGGGCATAGTGACGCAACTGCATGACGAGTATCTCGTCTAGTTTCAAGCCGTGCTAGGAGCTCATATTCATGAACAGCATTGCGTGACACATGATTCGACGAATATCACGCAGCTAACCAAAACCCAGGCGTGGCTTGAGACTAGTCGAGTTTTTACTGAAATAATGAGTAAACCATTAAACATAATAATTAAATTATACGTCGATAGAATAGAACATGTCATTTATTTATTTATTTATTTATTTAAAGGTTCTTCACAGCTTACAAAATTACATTATTACAGCTAAAAACAGATACATAATTCATTACGCCAATTATGAGGAACACGTGAAAAAGTAGAATTATATCACAGACGTGTTGCTACATTAATAAAGAAAGCAGCTATCTATGTCAGTCGATGATGTTACTGTATAAATTATAGGTACAAAATGATATTCTTATTGAGTGGATGAGGTTCTGTGGTTGTGTGGTTGTGTTTCTGAGGAGTGTTATATCATGAATTAAGTAATTGGTCCCGATGAGTGACTAAAAGACTGTATGACTTTAATCTTAAATACATTGCGACTTGAATTAAAGGGATCCAAGTTCGAAAAACTGTTATTGTAGATATCAGGGACGCGAATAAACGGTGACATTTTAATATATTTTGTAGGAGCAGAAGGGGTAGCCAAAAGCGGTGTATGTCTAGTTCGTTTAGTGGGTACATTAAAACTGAACGTTTCCAAAATTGTAGGACAGTCAAATTTGTTGTTAAGTATATCGTGCAAGAGTAACATGTCGGCTAGTTGACGTCTGTCTTCTAAGGTATTAATTTTATGGTAGTTACAAGAATCTTGGTAGGTTTCATGTTGTACAATGGCTTTATAGTTTAAATGTTTGATAAATTTGTGTTGAATTCTCTCAATTTTATCTATATATGTTTTGAAGAAAGGTCTCCAAATGATGCTAGCAAATTCTAATATACTTCTTACATAACTAAAGTAAAGAACTTTAAGGCATTGTAGGTCTTTAAAGGGTTTGCTGTTTCGTATGACGAATCCCAGAGCTCTGTACGCCCTACCAACAACATGATCAATGTGTGCGGAGAAGGTAAATTCGCTATCCAATAGCACTCCTAAGTCTCGCACTAGTGTGGTTCTGGGGATTACCTCGCTACATAAAGCATATTCGAAGACAATGGGATTTTTTTTCCTGGTAAAGGTTATGACTTGACATTTTCTAGTGTTAACGCTTATTTTATTGTCGATGTAATAGGTGGTTAATCTGTCTAAATCTGACTGAAGCTTCAAGCAGTCGGAATGAGTGGTAATTTTTCTAAATATTTTTTTTGTCGTCAGCATATAAAAGATGTTGTGAGTTATGTAGACATGTAGGTAGATCGTAGAGATATATATTATACAGTAACGGTGATAAAAGGGAGCCCTGTGGGACGCCGGACGTAATATCGACGAAGTCTGACCTGAAACCACCTAAAATGACAGCCTGACGTCTATTCCTCACATAAGAGTCCAGCCAACGCAGGAGATTACCTTTAATCCCCACCGCACTTAGTTTAGAAATTAGGATGTCGTGGTTGACACGGTCAAATGCTTTTTCAAAATCTGTATATATTACATCAATTTGTGCGTCTTTCATGTTAGTAATTACGTATTTACTTAGTTCTAGAAGGTTAGTAATGACTGAACGCGATTTAACGAAGCCGTGTTGTGTAGATGGTATACAACGCTTTGAAGCAATAAGAACGTGCTCGTAAACGACAGTTTCCAACATTTTACCGAAATTATTTAGCAAAGATATCGGCCTATAATTGACTATGTCGTCCTTGGGCCCCTTCTTATGTATCGGAACTATCTGTGCGTCCTTCCATTGACTAGGGAAAACACCTATATCCACAGATTTTTGAAAGATCATTTGTAAGGGTTTAAGCAGGCCCGTTTCGCATTTTTTTACAAAAATTTGCGGAAGACCATCTGTACCCGAACCCTTTTTATAGTCTAGATTACGGAATATAGATTTTAAATTTTTTGTTGTAACTGTGATGGAGTGAGTAATGTTGGCATATGGAGATTCCGGGCATACCACACTTCCATAAGAAGGTTCAGGACGTTGGAAAACGCTGTGAAAGAAATTATTAAACGCGTCACTAATATCTTTCCCTTTGGAGAAAGTGAGTCCTTCATACTTCATATGGCATGGGTACCCAGTTCCTTTCCGCCTGGCTTTTATATAGCTCCAAAATTCTTGTGGTGAAGATTTTATTTGACTTTCGCATCTGGTAGTATAATTTATGTAGGATTTGTCCTGAAGGTCCTTAACCCTTCTTCTCAACAAGGAAAATTCTGCATAGTCCCGGGGATTTTTATATTTTTTCCAATTTTTATGAACTCTAGACTTATCATAAACACTTATATTTTTTACTATAACCATGCAAGTACTTTTACAACAACTGAACTATTTATCAGGATATTCATAAAAATCTATAAAGATTTAAAATCTAGGAATGGATGGAAGAAGGCTGAAAAAAATTAAAATAAATTGAATTGAGGCTCGTGCCTGGCAAATTTCAAACAACATTGAATACAAAACAATTAGATCGACTGACAAAATCTTCGTTTAGTTAACAATGAACTCTAAACGTTAACATGACAGGAACTTGATTGTTAATTTTGGTAATCTAGCAATTCAATCGCTTCATAATGGTTCTCCATAGAAACCATTGTGATTACAAATTGGTAATCTCATTCGTAATGACCGGCTACCAGTTGAATGGTGTTGGAATGGGCGAAACGCGAACTACGCGAAATAGCTAAAGTATTAGTATTTTAGTAGTTCATAGAAAAAGTCATCAAATCATCAGACCCGGATCGACTTAATAAGAATGCTACCAACGCAACAAGGTACTGCAGCCTTGGCCTGGAGCAGAAGAAAGAACGTGGATTTTTAGTCAGTAAGAGTTACGCACCCTCTTGCCTTACCCTGGGCAAGAGAAGTCATTTGATGACCAGGACCTCATAGGAAACAGACGAGAAAAAATACTGTATAAGAAATAAAATACGTGAGAGCCCCTCCTTTCTCCCCATGCTCCAACGACCGTACTTGTGACTTGAAAGAAAGAAAGAAAGAAAGAAAAAGTAGTTATTCGCGTCTTCTGGATGTTGCGGATATCCATTAAAGATATTTTTTGCTTACCATCAGGTAACCTGTTTGCTGATTTGCCCCATATATAATAAAAATATTATTGTGTAACTGGCACAGTATTGTGTAACTCTCAGCCTATTGCATTGTGCAAACTAAGTTTTAGGTATTTTGAGGCATATCCTATTCTAGCTTCAGAAACACGATAGGTGCGTTGTTAGACACGAAACTCAGAGGCAGAGATATCTGTTGCTATTTCTAGAATCGGAATACTTGTCCATAGTCAACCATAGCTTTAATATAAGTATAATCCTCGAACGGCTTGCAAAGTAAAACACATTACTTTCTTTTGTTTTTTTTTTATTTTTCTGTTATAAACAATCCATTTTCCAAGATGTGAAATAACCCTGCCTAGTAAAAAAAAAGATTTTATTGTAAAAATTTGGGTGTATTATGTCACCATTTCTACTTCACTAGTGGGTGTCATAGGCGATTACAACGGGCCTCCATTAAAAAATGTCCAAACATCAGACAAAATCGCTCCCTGATACTACATCAATCTGTGGACAACTGCTATACTAGGGGCGACATCTACATAAAAATTATTTTTATTATTATATATTTGTCATAACATCTCCAAGCTTCATTGGCAGGATGGAAAAGTTACGTTTTAATGTACAGATTTATCAGAGAACCATTTCTTTAGTCGTAAAAAGGTATTAAAAATGCATCCTTTTTTTTGTCAGGGGAAAATCGTCAAATATTCTCTCGCCCAGGGTTTGGCGAGAAAGAGTGTCAGACTCTTACTGACTAAAAACCCACCCGTTCCTTTCCCTGCTCTGGGCCGAGGACGCGGTGACTCATTGCGCTTAACCCGAAACCCCGGCTGAAATGCATCTTTACGTGCCTAATTTTTGATGGGAAACAATCACAAAATTACTGTCTAAATACTTCCCATTCCTAGACCAGCGGTACATTGCAATAAAATCCTACTCCGCTTTAAAAGCTATTTAATAAATAATTCTTAATTAAATTGAACAAAATAGTTTGTTACTTGCAAAACTGTAGGACAAAATGAAGCATAATTATATGAACACTTTAGTTCGTGTAACGATGCCCATGGGTGATAATTTGGAGAATACCTTTACAGGATTTACGAAATGTAATACTGTCGTGATAATTAAAACATAAAACCTTATTATTATACTCAGTTGTCCGTTAAATGCCCGACAGTTTCACTACACAGTGTGTTCCAGAGCTCGTGACAAATAGTTATATAATTAAAGTTCTACTAATGGTATCAGGTGCATTGTTGCGCCATTTTTCCGAAAGTTTTCTTCCGTCTAGAGGGAGTTGATCGTGCTGATTTAGCAATACGTTTAGCATAGACATTCTTCCAACTGGTTTCTTTTATGCTGTTTTTTGGTAATGCATGTTTAGATTGGTTGAAGTGTAAAATATAATATGGATCGGGTCGACCGGAGTGTTGCCACGGCCTGGTCGCTGTGCAACGCTGTGAGTCAAACACGCACAGCGTTGTGTTTAGTCATGCGAGTGAGGTTACGCAAGGTCCATTCCTGACATCAGTCGCTCCCTCAAGATCGGAAACGTACTAGCAACTCCTCTGTCGTGGCTGGTGTCGGTTGCTTACTATCAGGTAATAAGTATATTCGTTTGCAGCCCAATATCAAAAAACACAACCACTTGTTGGTTATTAGGGATTTAAGGATGAGGGATTTGAGGATTGAAGATGAGGGAGGAATTGGGTTTAAGATAACCTCTCTCACACAGCGAAACACAGCGTTTAGGGCTACTTTACTTTGTTTGTGAGGCCGTGTTATAACTGCGGTCGAGCCGGACAATTCGTGCCGAAGCTTGGCTCTCCAACGCTTTGCTATACTCGGTAAAAATGCTACTACATATTCCTTCTGTACCTTTCTTGAAAATTATTACAGTTAAAGTTATGTTTTCGCTAAATATTTCAATTACATACTGTATTAACATTAACTTTAAACATTTATTTTATTAGTGTTATAACAACAAAAGATACCGAATCCCATTTCTACAAAGACATTCGAATATGCATTTCATTACTGTCAAATATGTTTCGTTTTGTATGAAGGAAATAAAAACTCCTATATTTGCCTTTCTAGTATAAATTGCGTACTAAGACAGGATTCATAAATACCTATATACATATATAATAATATTATCTGAATTAATTAAAATATAATTTGTTAAATAAAAATGAGCACAAAAGTCTTTAACACAAATACATTTTTCATGTTTCGCAATTTTGTTTCTGTATTTTAATGACAAATAAAATATTAATATATGTTTACTATTAGCGATTACATTATAGCTGTATTTTAATAAATTACGTCTTGGTGCTTATTCGGTCACCCAGTTCTTATGCATGAAGATGCGAGTTCTGAACCTGGCAAGTACCAATGTGTCATTTTTCTACTTATATAAACTTTCTAAGATTATTTAGACATCGCTGATATATAATATTATGGAAAAGGAAAACATTGAGGAAACCCTGACTTGTATTTTTGTATTATTATTTGGAATCTCGAGTCTGCCTTGAGCAATTGAGAAAGGTTCTCTTCGTCAGAAAAGGCTTTTGTTTGGCAGTGGACATTCATAATAATAATGACGAGCTTAGTAAAATGAATATTTATCGTTATTTCCAATGATTTAACTAATTCTTTTTAAATTTTTAAGATTGTGCGGCTTCCTAGCGTAATTTTAAAAAGCGACATGGTTTTTCGATATTACAATAGTAGTTTTTTAACAAACCCATTTCATTTAAGAAAGACAAAAGTATATTTGGATAACACAAAACGATTTTATATTCAAAAATAGTACAAAATGCTTAATTGTCCGTACTAGAATAGACAATAATAGTTATATTAATAGAGTTTGCTTCGACATTTCTTCTCAGAGTAATCATATAGGAAATGCCGGCTAAATCTAGTTTTTTACATATAATTTGACGTGTAAAAGTGCCGTTATATGGCCTATTTGCCAAAACAAATTCATTGTTTCAATAGAATGAAAAAGAAAAGATTTATTTGCATAAAACGTAGGTACAAAAAATACAAATGCTGCTTTTCTAGTAATATTCAGGTCCTTATACATTCTACCTTAAATTAGGCAAATATTTTAATTTTAATATTTTTATTTTTATTATTTATTTGCCAAAATTTTCTTCCGTTTATATAATATTAGGTAAAAAGAAATAAATCAAAGATGTCAGAATATTATAAATAGAAAACGTAAAAGCTGAAATGATACTATTAGGTATTATAAATTTTAAGTTTGTTACAAGATATCAAAAATATGACATTAAAACCGAAAACAATGTGAACAAAAGGGTTCTTCAAACGTTGACTCACGAAACACGACGACCATGTTTAGACAAGAGCAATTTATAACATGCCTTCGTTCAAAAAATGACGTCACCTCCTTTGAGCAAGGCAACATTTTATCTTTAATAATTTCCTCGAGACTTACACGGAAAATAATCAAAAGGAGTTATGTTCTAAAAAGAAGGAAGAACGTTCAAATTAAAATGACTGAAATATTTTACTTTATTATTTCGCTCTTTTATATTAACAACGGCGGAAGTGACGTTCTAAAATAATATAATTATTATTTTAGTTCAAATGTTTGAAAGGGTTTTTTGCGTACGCATGTCTTAACACTGGATTTCTTCTTACTGAGAATATCCCTTTCTGGATCCTCCTTCAGATAATACAATAAGTTGAAATATATATGCTTTTTTTTGCTTGACGTTCAAATATGCCTATTGTGGTCTAATTAAAATAAATGACTGTGTTTGACTTTGACTTTGAAGCAACAGGGTATGTCAGACTCTTACTGACTAAAAGCTAACCCGTTCCTCTTACTGTTTCGAGCTGGATCGCAGTACATTGTTGTTAGCACCTGCAAACTCGACGTGATTAGATATTTATTACATGCATCTCCAAAAAGAACAAACATTTCGTCAGTTAAGTCTTCTTATTACTACAGCCAGACGAAATAGAATGATGAACACAATTTTTAAATTTGCAAAATTACAAAAATAGTAAAAGAATACACAATACAAACTTGATTGTATCCCAAATTATTTCTATTGTCAACCTCTTAATAATATTTGACTCATACTTATATTTCTTCTACTTCCTACACGACACTTATAAAATTTTCCGTCTATTCACACATACTTACTAACCTCAATCGTAACGAACTAGGGTACAATCACCATTCATTGTCCAAAACCCGATTGACCGTCAAAACCGTTTGCCGTGAGGACAGCTCTCCTTTATGGCACATTAGCGACAAAGAAGGACTATTATGTCCTCTGGATCCACGTAACGACTCTCATAGTTCACGCTCAATCGTTGGATTAAGCCGCAATTTGTATCAGTCGGGAACTGTCGCGTTTACCCTATTTAACAGACGCGAAACGAGATGAAAAATTCCATTGTTAACATAACATTCAATCTCCTTGTGTATCCTTTTACGTCTTGATGGCTAGAAGACGTTTTCCTTTGGTTTAAGATAATGCCGAACACGTGGCTTCTAAAGGCTAAAAAATAATGTTTGCCTCCATATAATGTATCTTTATGGAGCTTGGCATGACTATAACGAGATACAATTATAAAAACAATACTCAGGAATTCTCCGATATTTATAAAGTGAAAATATATATAAAGATTGGCGTACTTACATTAATGAAGACGTTAAATTTAGTATGTACCTGGATTGGGCAAGTATAGTACTTAATTAAGTTTATATGGCATAGGGGAGGTGGATAAACCAACAGACGTATCACCTAATACTATCAGATGCTATATGCCTAGCCGAAGTCCATCTCTCAGGCTAAATTCTCTATTCCTAGAAGCCGTAATAGTCGTAATATTTCAACGTAGTGCTGGCCTGGAGGTTAAGGCTAGCCACACCAGCTTCTCATGTATGAGTGTGCGGGCTCGAAACCTGGCAAGTACCAATGTGACTTTTTGCGAGTTTTCCGAGAGAGTACATATTACTTTTTGGGATCGTATAGACACCACTGACAAACGGTGAAAGAAAACATCGTTATGAGACCTGGACTTTTAATTTCTAATTATAAGTTTGAAATCGCTAATCCGCTTGAGCAAAACTTGGTGGTTAATGCTCAAACCTTCTCCTTGGAAGAAAAGGCCTTTGTTCAGCAGTGGGCACTTAGACTGATCGTGATGAACGTATGTATTAAAATGCGTTTGTAAACTATAAACCACCCAACCAAAGGATCCTTAGGACAAAGGCAGCGTCGTATCATAGGTACAGATTGACTTAAACAATTGAATTGCAGAAATAAAATTCCAAAAATATACATTATCTAACTAAAATCTTCTATCAAACAAAATGAAACAATGTACCTACGTTTACAAAATCTATAAAGACATGGAAACAGTCAACACAATGTGTTGTATGTGTTTGGTCTATATGTCATATAGACCAAAAAAGAACGAATCGCACAAATAATCCCCTTGTGATTGATGGGATTTGGAACGTTATTCTTATTGTTTTTAGGTTTCAAACTGAATAAACAATCGAGATGGATTCTGGATTTGCTAGGTCTTTATAAAACCTTTGTGCGTACTAGGTACAAAGATAAGAAAATTATTTAAAATAAAAGGATAATTATTGCACATTTATTTGTGACTGTCTGTGAGATATTTGTTATCATAATAATAAATTAGAGGTTTTAGGAAAATTTTGTATACTAGTGTGAGAGCCAAGCTTCGGCACGAATGGGTCGGCTCGACAGGAGTGATAACATGGACTCACAGAAAATCAACATGAAACAACCACACAGTCGTGTTTTGCTGTGTCAATGAGATTCCTGGAAGCCCAATCCTCATTCCTCCCAAATCCCTAAATCACCGAAATCCTAATTTCGGGTAAAGCAATGCACTTGTAACTCCTCTAATGATGCGGGTGTCCATGGGCAGCGCTGATTGCTTAAATCAGGTAATCTGACTGCTATACTGCAGACCTAAACGATAAAAAAGGCAAACCATATAAAAACACAGTAGAAAAAGATTAAAAAAAAAGAATTCTGCTTATGTTCGTCGTACTAGAGAAATCTATGTGAACATATTTTATACATATATTTATACTAAAAAAGTATTACCTAGGGAATTTCGAGATGATAATGTGGACTTCAGTTTAATCAACTTGTATTGTCCCAGCGTCCTTTCGTCCTCAATTGCACACAACATTCTAGCAGAAATATGGACCAAACGTAACTATGATTTTACATATTATCTAGATCCTTAACTATTTCACAAGGATAATATATATTTGAATAGTTTTCCATGTTTTGCTAGTCTCTACAATTTGAAAACCTTATCAGTTATAAGTAGTAACAGCTCGAAGTATTTGACATCTCAAACTAAGTTGATTTTTGTTCTTACATTGATTGTCCGCACGGGTTCAATGCTGATGCCAAAAATTTACACTATAAAATAGCTATTATTACACATATAAAATGAAATTACCTCTTAAACCACTCTATCTATTAAAACAATGGCATTAAAACCTATTTTGTAGTTTTAACATTTAAGCATACTTACATAGGGATATAGGGACAGAAAAAGCGACTTTGTTTTGGGATTTGGTAGATTTAGGGATTAGGAAAGGGGAGGATTGGATCTCTGGTAACCCCACTCACACGGTGCAACACAACGCTGTGGTTGTTTCACGCCGGTTTTCATTGTGGCCGTTGCACTCCAGCCGAGCCGACCCATTCGTGCCGAAGCATGGTTCTCCCACACTTAAAATTGTTATTGACTTATTGACTAAACGCCTATGTTGATCAGTTGGCTGAGACATATATAACTAAGCCAATTCCGTTAGCTTACTCCACTGGATCGATTAAACAACCTATCGCCAAAAGTTACCCTATCTACTAGCTGTCAAGAAGCATAACATATAGCCAATCAATCGTCGTTCCCCTAACACCACAAACAGATCCGAATCTAACCGAAATCCATCGAATCGATGTGTATCGCAACACGATGCTAATCGCTTAGCGTACCGTTCACCATATCATTCGATCATATCGATTAACTTCACCGGCTTTATGCCTATTAACTGAAATATTAATACAACTAAACAGTTTAAGGCCGGCAGCGCACTCGTAACTCCTTTGGTGTTGCGGGTGGTTTCTTCACCGATTGTCATCGAAGTCTTAATACAATTAGAAAGTACATATTATTTTCACTCACAATATTCACCATTGCAATTGCCAGGTTTCGAATCCTCCCCCTGGTGCATGAGAATGCAGTTTTTTACATTTTATTGCAAATTATCATTTTTTATAATATTAACATTAGACCATTAATGCTAATGAGCTATAGTGATAAATATGTAATGAAAATAATATTAATCTAATCTTAGTAATTATTTTACATAATAATCATGAGCCATAATTCTCACACATGCAAGCTTGTCTCACTTTTATTATAATCACATGGTTTGGGGATCACAGGCCACAATAGCAATACCCGATCTTTGCCAGGCAGATATCAGACTTTCGGAAACTGGTATAATTTTTTTTGAACCCTTGCCGGTTTATCTACGAATTCAACGTCACGAGACTTTTACAAAAAAGAGTCCCTCAATTTCATTCATCATTGAAACGCGACCTTATTAATCAACCGAAAAGCAATATCGAAAATAAAAAGGACAGTCCGTTCAAGACTGCATAGAGATTGAATAGGTCCATGTTTTTTGTATCGTGAAATAATATTGTCCATTTTTATGATCGTTCGCGTATAAGGGTGACTTATTTGACCCGGATCGACCAATCGATTGGGCCTGTAATGGACGCTTTGAATGACGAAATTTCACGACCCACGTCACGTACAGTTCACCAAATAAGTGTGCACTATGATTTTCATTATGCCCCTCATGGTTTTGTTGTTACATTTCGGCTTTGTATTCACATGTTTTTAGTGGGGTTTTATTGTATTTTTCATTGAAATGTTTATATATTATTATTAATATGTTATTTTTTTGTTGGTTTGTTATATCTGATGTTCGTTGTCGTCAACAAATGTCAAATATCAAGAGAAAACAAAAAAATATATAAAATATGAACATTTCCGTTTTGCAAAAGTGCAATTTTCCAAATGATTATAATATTTTCAACACTAGTCGTTATTCATTTTTAAACATACTGCTGCAGCATAAAATAAATTGCATAGGTAATTTAATAATTTAAATGATACATCGTATAATTTAATTAAGTTTCAAACGATACAAATATAGAATGACATCCTTAGTAAAATATTAATAATGTATAAAAAGGACAGTATTCTTGTACACATAAAAATACATTTAATTCCTTCATATTTAAAGTAAGGTATCCAAACTAAACTATGTCGTGGTGGCCTGGAGGTTAAGGATCCCGCTTCTCATGCATGAGCGTGTGGGTTCGAAACCTGGCAAAGTACCAATGTGACTTTTTCCGAGTTATATGTACTTTCTATAATTATTTAGACACCACTGACATACGATGAAGGTAAACATCGTGAGGAAACCTGGACTTATAATTTCTAATTATAAGTTTGAAATCGCCAACCCGCATTGAGCAAGCGTGGTGATTAATGCTCTAACCTTCTCCGTATGAGAAGAGGCCTTTGCTCAGCAGTGGGCACTTATAGGCTGATGATGATGATGATGATCCAAACTACATTTTACTAATAAAAACATTTATATCAAATATAAGTAAGTAAGTAGAAACTAAACTCTTATGGCAGTATGAATACGACTGCCTCAAAGAAAACTTGAGTGAAATGCTTGCGTTATATTTTTCCATAATTATGAGGCAGAAGACCATACAAACATACGCATAGCCGACAACGCACTCTTAACTTCTGTGGCGTTGCGGTTGTCTATTAGACACGCCGGTGACTTAACCATCGGGCTTCCTATTTTCGTAACTTGTTCGCTGACTTTTTTTTTTTTTTTTTTTGTCAGGGGAAAATCATCCAATGACTTCTCCCGCCCAGGGGAAGGCGAGAGAGAGTGTCAGACTCTTACTGACTAAAAACCCCCCCGTTCCTTCTCCTGCTCTGGGCCGAGGTCGCGGTGCCTCATTGCGCTTACCCCGCAGCCCCGGCTAAACATCAGCCCTTTAGGGCCCCGACTGTGGTGGTCTATTGGCTCTTTGAGGCGCGCGCGGAACGCTACGCGCCGTACGCTCGGGTCCAGTTCTGGTCGGGCGGCGAGCTACCCTTACTCGCCGTCCGCAGACCCGCGCTTACGGTGGCCGGAGATCATCCCTCGATCCCCGACGTCCGGAATGTCGCCTTCTGCGGCGGCTGGGGCGCGAGGAGGATAGTTCCCTCACGCGCTCCGCCTCCTCCTTTGCGAGCATAACTGCTTCGCAGAAGGAGGAGATAGCTTCCCAGTTCCTCTCACGCTGCACCATGGCCTCGATTAAGGCCGGGCGCGAGAGGTCGCCGCCGCCGATCACTTCCCTGAGAACACGGCGGTGCTCAGCCCAAGCAGGGCACTCCGCCACCGTATGCTCCACCGTGTCCTCCAGGTGATCCTCACAATGACGACACTCGGGCGTTTCCTCCCGCTGGATCCGAAACAGGAACCTACCAAAGCTGCCGTGCCCGGTAAGCACCTGCGTCAGTCGGAAGGTGAGGACGCCGTGGCGTCTCTCAAGCCACTCCTCAAAGAGGGGTCTTACCGCTGCTATAGTAGCGTGCCCGGCCCTCGGTTGCGACAGTCGCTGCTTCCACTCAGCCATGAGATCTCGCCGGAGCTCATTCCGCCACGCACTAATTTGGCGCGGCAGAGGATCCTCGCCCCGGCGACGCGCGTCTGCGCGCAAACTGTAGACGCGCGCGAGCGCCTTCGCTTCCAGATCCCATGGCGGTGATCCGGCAAGGAGGTTCGCCGCCTCCCCGGAGATCGTGCGATATCCGCGGATTATTCGGATAGCCATGACCCTCTGGGACGCGACCAGCGTACGAGCCGGCCGCCGCTTCAAATCCGGCGCCCACACAGGGGCACCGTAGAGGGCCATGGATCGCACAATCCCCATGTACAACCTCCGGCAGGAGGCGTTTGGCCCCCCGAGGTTGGGAAGGAGCCGCTTGAGCGCGGCCCCAGACCGTTCCAACTTAGGAGCCAAACGACGAAAATGCTCCGTGAAATTCCATCGGCTGTCGAGAACGAGACCCAGGTACTTCATCGCCGACTCGACGCCGATGGTAACTCCTCCTGCCATTATTTGGGACCCATCTGGAGGTGGCGCGTTCCGACGGCCATAAAAACACATGGCCTCGGATTTGTGAAGCGCCACCTCGAGTCCCAACTGCCGGATCCTTGCAACGACTGTCGCGACCGCTTGCGACATCAGGTCGGCCGCCGCCTGATGTGACCTCCCATTCGCCAGCACCAGCGTGTCGTCAGCATAACAAACAATGCTGACGCCGCTCGGGAGGTCGGTGCGTAGCACCCAATCGTACCCGATGTTCCACAGGAGAGGTCCCAGGACCGATCCCTGTGGAACACCGCGCGACACCTCTCGCCGATTCCACACGCCCCGGTGACCGGGGTAGATGACGCTTGTTCGCTGACTTATCCTTTAAAAAAAAACTAGTATTTTTTCCTGTGTCGTGGGTGCGTTTAAAAACACACCCACACCCGAAATAACGCTTTATGGATAACACAAAGAGGTGTTACGTGCGGAACCCAGCGACACGTTGCCGAGCAGCCACTGAACAACAAATACACAATATTGTACCCATTGAGTTATAGTCATATTATCAATGTGACATTATAAATCGTAGTACAAATCAATAAAGCAACATCAGCAAAAGAAATAAACCACCACATTTTCCTTTTCTACAAAAGCAAGGACCTTTTCAATAGAAACATATAGATTCCTTTGATTTCTTTGATATTCCATTTTTTTTATAATAATAATTGTCGACGAAAGATTCAATCTCTTCAATCTGAATTAAGGGAAATTCGTTTGAAAAACTTTTCAAATAAGTCAAAATTTCTATAAAGTTTCTTAAGACGTCTAATTGTTTTATTAATCTTAACTTTTTGGAGTAGGAGAGTACTTTTCAAGTTATTTTAGGCTACATATTTATAACTGTGTACGTTCAGATGTTAAACATTTGGGCGTCAGGTTGTGCTAAAGTTTGTTGGGATTTTCCTTTTGATTTAGCTCTTGTTAAAGCGAATGTTGAACACAGGGCTCCAATCAAAGCGTTTTCAGACACAGGCTTGGGACAATAAGTTGATACACAGATAATATCTGTCACAAAATGTTTATTTCTAGGAATGTTATCAAAATTTAATAACTGGAAAACACCTCAGTTCTCTTGCTCCGGCCGCGTCAATCCGGGCGGGATTGCACAATCATATAATATATATTTTATTGACTGCACGGTTGGCGCGGTGGCTGGGGGCAACTGGCTGCCGTGCGACGTGTCGTGGGTTCGATTCTTGCACAGAACAACACTTTGTGTAAACGCGCCGTGGGTGCGTTTTCAAACATACAATTTTACATAGGTACACATGACACAGTTTGAAGATTACCTACACAAAGTGTTGTTCTGTGCAAGAATCGAACCCACGACAATAGGAGAAAATCCCAGTGCGGGACAAAGGTTTTTTTTTTAAATGTATGCAAATACTGTAAATAGTCAAATAGAAACTAAGCCTTGAGTCAGAGCTGTACTATGGATCTCTTTTACATTAGATTAACTATATAATAATATAATGTCTGTGTTCGATTACTCGGTTACTTAAGAAGATTCTAGTTACTGTAATGTGAGGTAAGGATGGTGACGCAAGATGCTTACTTACTAATACAAGTTCCATTCTGCTTTCACTCAACAAGTATAATAACATAACTTTTTTTTATGTAATTGGTCGGCAAACGAGCAGCCGGATTACCTGATGGTAAGCAATCAGCGCCGCCTATGGACATCCGCAACGGAGGAGTTACGAGTGCGTTGCCGACCTTTTAGGGATTAGGGATTTGGAGATTTAGGGATTGAGGAGGGATTGGGGGAGGGGAAGGATTGGGCCTCCGGTAACCTCACCCATTCGTGCCGAAGCATGGCTCTCCCACACTTAACTTAAATAACTGGCGAAAATGAACTCGTTACTCTTCAAAGGGATAAAAACAGTAACGCGAATGTTAAAACTTTGTCCATCAAAGAGATAAATAAGTTAGCCTCTAAGTGCCTATTGCTGAGCCTTTTCTCGGACGGAGAATGTACGACGCTCTACTGTGCTCGATAAAAGAATGACATTTTAGGTACACTATTTATAACTCAAAAACGGCTGAAGAGATTTGGTTGATACTTGGTGAAGATGTAGTTTAGAACCTGAAAAATATGTTCATCTTCTAGAATTAAATTAATTATATTAGAATTTAAAACCAGAAGAATATGTACTTCTTCTAGAATTAGATTAGAATTTAGAACCAGAAGAATATGTTCTTCTTCTGGATCTAAACTACATAGGGTATATAAGGGTAGGGTGGCTCTACCCACCCTAGATAGGTAGGATAGGGTTGGTAGAGTAGGGAAGGTAGTGTATATAGGGAACTAGGTATGGTAAGTGTCGGTTAGTCATAAGACGAATGCGAAGCCGCGGGTAAAATTTAATTTATTTCAAACTAGCTTCTCTCGCGCGGTTTCACCCGCTTCTCGGCTCGTGATGCGTGTAGCGTGATGTTTTATAGCCTATAGCACTCAGGAAGATTGTAGCTATCTACCAGTGAAAGAATTTTGGAAATCCGACCAGCGGTTCCAAATATTACCCCCTACATACAAACTTACAAATTTTACTTCTTTGCAATATTAGTATAGATTCACCACGTACGTATTGGTGCCATAAGAATCTCAAATAAAACAAAAAAAGACACATCTGTAAGAACTTGTTATATTTCGTACCAGCACCCTTATGCATGGGAATTTGACTCCTAACCCTAAATAAGTACTCTATCTTGTACACTGAAATACCTAAGTGTGTAGGTATTTATTTTACATAATAAACGAATACACCTACTTCTGAGATATATGTAAATGTATGTCTTATTAAAATATTAATGAGAGCAGCGAAAACTTGGCACCACTTTTAGGCATACTACGTTGTATGAGAAGTTTTCGTATAGGTACCTAGTTAGGTAAACTTTAAATGAAGATGTCTAGAAAGCTAAAGTTTATAGTTAATTAGGTTACCTTAAATTCGTAATGTATTGAATTGCTAATAATAGTCATACGTTAATATAATTACGATCTTATTATTAATTCTAAATAATCAAGCACCAATTAAATCAAATTATTGAAAACCGACGTGAAAGAACCGGATTTGTTTTGTATTTAGAAGTTTGCTGGATGTGGCTCAAGAAGATGTTGAATAACCCGGTTCACATCTTAAGTTATTTACTTAAGGGACCAGGCGGTGCTGATCCTTGTGGTCGTCTAGAGGATCCTCCGACCAGGTTATTTTAACCTGGCGGGCTTTCGACCAATTTTTTTTATACAATTTCAATTTGACTCTGCAAACAAAAATACCATCATCGTCATCCTTAATTCTTTAAGTCCCTGACTTTCAATAGGCCAGAGATTTTACAGAGGGGAAATGACTTATTACATCCCTTGCCCTAGGTAAAGTGAGTAGGAGTATCAGAATCTTACTGGCTAAAAACACCCCTTTTATTTTCCTGCTCCTGGCCAGGTGTACATTATAGGACTTGCACTCACACCATATTTTTTTCCTTTTTTAGTTTATTTCCCATATATATTTTTATTTATCTTAATAGTATTTATGTAAGTAAGTGTATAAAATATATATTTATCAGTAATATTTCGATTTTGCTTGCTTCTTGCACCTACTGTTATCTCTGCATCGCCCAAAGGTTCGACTGGGAACGAATGCCGGCGCATGTACACAGATGTATGTGCAAGGACTAAATAAATAAATAACTCACCCTGGCTATGGTAACATTTAACATTTTCAAAAACATCCAATCAACGATCGAAGTCTGAGTCTTAAGTAACATCTCAACAATCAAGTTCTGGCTGCAATAACATAAAGTTATATACAAAAACAATAAACAGAAAGAATAAGAAATAAAATCGGTTATTTCCTTTTATATTTCACTACAGCAGCAATTCTCGGTACATTTTCCCATCTTCTTAAAACCATTGCAATCAAGCATTTTGTTTTATCTTTTACTTGTAAGACGAGATCGTTCTTACAATTTACAGCTCATATTACGTAAAACATCGTAAAGTATTTATTTCCTAGTAAAAAAGAATATCGTAACAAGTACAATACCATTATGTAGCACCCAGTGCACATTTTACAAGATACTGAGTTATAGAGTGTTTAGTGATGTCCTGCAGTTTGCTGTTTTATCGATAAAATACAAAGAAATACAATTTATTTCAAAGTTTTTAAAATGTGAAGTACATTTTTTTTGTTTGTCAATTTTATGTTATAATAATGATAGTTATATCCTACATAATTTTAAACGTAACACACAAATATGGATCCGTTTTTGGTCTGATCATAATATTAATAACCATGTTTACATTCAATTTTTATTCCTATTTTCATATTTCGTGAATAAGATAGGTACAAGCATTTGAAATTATGCATTGCGTCTAAAAACACATGTTTATTTAAATGTAGGTCAAGTGCAATAAAACACCGCGGCTTCGACCTGGAGCTGGAATGGGAACAGGGTGGTTTTTAGTCACTTATAATTTGACGCCCCTTTCACCCCGCCCTGGACGGGAGAAGCTGTTTGAGGACAAATATGTGTGGAAACCCATGCAACAGCAAAAATATGTACTTAATAAAGAAACCAAAATCTATACCTCTCATCTTTGCTTTTAACTAAATGAGTACCTACACTGTATAATTGCACTATAGTTCCGTTACCCCCAAGTTATGTGTGAAGTAAATCTTCATAATGTAAAGCATGCATGCAAATTATATGCAAATCATTGTGTCCGCCTCATCGTACGCTTGATTTCATGCATATGCAAGCATCTAATAGCGCTTTTTATCCATCTCGTACCATGTATTTATTAGAATTAAATCTTCGAAGAGTATTATGAATGAAGTATTAGTATTATAATCTTAAGATTTCTTAAATGGTCTGAATGTAACTTACAAAATAACTATCGCAATATTAATAAAAACAGATACTTTTTGTTCTCTTATGTTACGTGTTCCTATTCTTTTAGCTAATAGATCGGCGAACGAATAGACGGATTAATTGATGGTAAGCAATCAACGCCTCCCATGGACACCCACAATACTAAAGAAGTTACGAATGCTTTGTGTTTATTTAAGAATTAGGGAAGGATGGGGGGAGGGTTAGATTGAACCCCCGATAATCTCACTCACACGGCGAAATACAACACTGTGGTTCTTTCACGCTGGTATTCTGTGAGGCCGAGGTACCATTTCGATCGAGGCGACCCATTTGTGTGTAAGCTTGGCTCTCCCACATTAAGTAGGTACTGTATAGGCGCTCTCTTAATTTAAACCTAAATACTTAGCACTATCCCACTAGTGTCATAATTAGTAGAATAACAAACAGCAGTCACAGTTATAATCTAAATAGATTGAACCGTAATCCTATTGAACGGCAATAAATTATTATTTTCAAAGTACCATCGCATCATTCTTATGCATAATCCCAAAATTACATTATAAAAACCACAATTTATTGTTAGCTGTCCGCCGCTCTGAGCAATAATATTTTATCGATATTAGAAGCCCATCACTAGATTGAAGTTTAGTCGTGCATCAAATTGAATATATTCATAAAAAGTCGGTTGGTTTTATAGGAGAAGTTGGTTCATTGTTGACGATACCGATAGTGCTTCGAACTTATTTGAAAATTCAGTACCTATTATCATGAGGGCTTATAAAATATTTTATAAATTTTTTAGTTCGTCGTAAACGTATACAACAGTGTTAGTAAAGTGAAAAAGGGTATTGACTTTTCAATCGTGGGTTTGAATATATCCAGTTCAAACCCACTATTGAAAAGTTAGCTGTATATTATAATGTATGTAAACTGACATAATAGTTTCACGCAGTTTCAGTAAAACATACAACAAACCGATTTTAATTTAAATTTGATACTTATATACAATAAATTAAGGTCTAAAATTTTAATCAAGTGCGTAAAGACGTACTTTTTAATCGGGCAGCTGTTTGTATTGAAACTTAAATCGTCTCTTTCTGTCTCTCTAAACATTTTTTTAAAGTACATAATTAAGGTCTTCCATAAATACCAGGTTCAATTAAAATTATTTCAGTAATTTTCATGATTTTGGGCTTGAAAGCGCGTCTAAATGCATTTGAAACATATCCACGCATAAGCTAGAAGCAGTTATCCGCAATAGCATCGTTATTGACCGCCATAGTACATGTGTTTCTCATGTTTAACTAACTAATCAAAGAACACTACATCAAAGCATACCACTAAAGGCTCCAACAAACTTACTGGAACCCGCACCATTTAAATTGCATTCATGCAGCGAACAGCCCTAGAGCTCTAACCTAAATTCACATCACAAGTGGATGTATTACCCGCAAACATCTAATCAAGTCACAAGTACCTCCCAGCAAAACGTGCCACGCGTAAAATTGATAATCTGGCCTCAGCCATTACTGAACCCAAATTAGAGATGATATAGCTACAGATGCAAGCTTGCTCTTTCTAGTTATGGAAGTAAAGTCCTATTAATCTGGAGGTCAGAGCCAAAATTATTGTATTGAGTTGGCCGTTTGACAATTATACATCATCATTGAAAAGATGTCCATAGCTGAACGTAGTCCTAAGGTAAGTAAGTGGCTCAAGGTTACTATTTTTCTGCTAAAATTATATAATGTAGCTGTTGATTCATCATTTATTTAATAAATAAACTTTAATTTTTCACAGCGTGATGGATGTGCTGGCTGGGCAACTGGCTTCCGTGAAACGTGTCACGGATTCACGTAAGGACCAACTCTTTATGTGATCTACAAATCGTACCCCCAGTGGAAAAAAGGCATAAGACGAAAATGGTGATTTTTCAGTATGGCGAAAAAATTGAATTTATGGGCATATTTATTTTATTTTTAAACGAAGAAGAATTATTCTTGTATCAAAAAAAGGAGAAAAAAAAGTTGCACTGCGTGTTGTATTTAAGTTAGTACTAATGTTTATAGTTTATTAGGAATTGTAAAAATAAAATATTATGCTATTTTTCAAAATGTAATGAAATACAGGATTCTGAGTATCAAAATGTATGCCAGACTTTGCCAGAAAAGAAAAAATATTTCAAAAAGTATGTTGTATTAAAGCAGTAATGAACTTGTAAATACAAACATTTATGCTAGTATAAGTAAGATTACTACATTATTTCCTTTATTACAATTATGTTTGAAATGTATTAGCAATACTTACCCCATTTTTCAATTTAGGGGCTTGCTAAGGTAACTTAAATAAACAAAGATAATTACTTATTCCATTATTATGTTAAAGAAAAGTTAGCTGCATATTAACACATATTACTTAGAGTTAATATTTATGACTAAAGGGAAAAAAAGGAAATGCATTTTTTGTGTTCATTATTTTTTTATTTCAGGCAAATTATAATTATAGTTTTGGCTACAATTAAAGTTTGTACTAGCAACAATAAAATTTGACAGTAATAATTCAGCAATGTGGAGTTTCGGTGAAGATTACTACCACTAATGACTTTTTTTTAAATGATTAACTAATCAGTAGATCATTTGTTAAGATTTGTAACAATTAACGAAATAACTTCTTTCTTGGCTCCGTACAACAAAATATTATGTTCTCTCAATAAAAATCTAAGATAACAAGCAAAAATTATTAACAAATCAAGGTACTTTACACATTGCCAGTACCTTTTGTTTTAAAATAATCAACAAATAAAAATACAAAAAAAAACCTTCTTTAAGCAATAAATCAAAAAATTCTTGTTCCCTTCTACGTTATCTTCGTTCTACGAATTCCTTCATTACCAAACATTCTAGGCTATAGAATGTTTGGTAATGAAGGGATATAAATGTAACAAAATATTATTATTTTCTCAATACAAATCTATGGTAACATGACATGCATAATTTGTTAACAAAATAAGACCTTTGATACTTTCACAATACCTTTTGTTTTAAAATTATTAATAATCAATATGTTTATACATATGAATATAAAAATTCAACAAAATTCAAATTAAAATAATAATGAGATCAAAAATACGGGAACTAGTAAAGTTATTCTTCTTCAGATGAATCAAATACCTCCAAATTTGGAGATTCAGTCACTGGTAACAAATTTCTATAGAATGTTTGGTAATGTAGAGGTATAGCATTTGTATCACACAGGCTAATTAAGTCTTTAAACAACGCGTCAGAAATAGGTAACAATTGAGCATATGCAAGTGGAAGTTCATTAACATCTACAGCATTGGCATTATTTGATTTGCGTGCGCGCGTCGTCGTCGTACGATTTGTAGTGTCTAGTACCAAATATTCACTTTCGAAATCATATTTGAATAATAATTTATTTGGTGCATCGGGACTTGTTTTGATTTCTTTAATTTTTGAGAAAAATACTTTATGCCCGTTTGTGTCTTGTGACCAATTCTTGCTTGTCGTGACTTGACTTTTTAGGTTGTAAAAGTCATTTTGATTCATTTCTTTAATTACAAACTTATTTTGTACTTTTGAATTCATGATTACTTCGTACAGTTGGTCAGGCGAGTACAATGTCTTATTTTTCATATTTTTCTCGATGCAGGCATGCATTGAGTCGCCTTCGTTCTGAGTGTGGCCAGTTTGTAAAAACCTGTGTGTAACTTCTACGTTCAATACACGTGATACATAAATATACATCGCGAATATGAACCGATTTCTGTTCTGGCCCGAACAATTATCTGAATACAGTGAAATTGACTTTATACCCCTATTAACTTCAGATTTAATGAAGTGTAATAAGCAACTAGCGATTTCATTCGCACCCCTTTTTGCAATTTGTGCATGCCATAGATAACAAAACCCTTGACGGGATATTAAATTGTACACAGTGAAATTGTATGCGGGGTATTTCCTTTTATAATGGAAAATATTCACATTAGATTGCGGTAAACTAAGAACCTTTTCCAAGTCAAAAACAGCTACAGTTTTCACATTAGGATCTGCTGATTCTTTTTCAATATCCTTCATATTTCGTATGATGTTTTTATTTTTTATATGACTGTCATAATCCTCTTTCAGTTGTAATTTACCTTCTTCAGTTGAATTGTCGTATTTGCTACATAAATTGCACAAATCCTTCTTCGGCCGGAAAAAAGAAAGGTTAAAATGTGTATTAAATATTTGATTATATTGATATTCGCTTGCCACTTTAGTATTACGAAAGTTTTCATTTTCTGATATCCAATCTTTGTACAAACGATGCATTTTTGAGATATTTAAGTCTTGTGACAAATATTGACGGCTGGAATTTTGTCTAAGATAGTGAGATTCGATACAAGGAAAGGACTGAATATGTTGAATTGCACTCTGTTCTGTTTCGCTGGCTGTTCTATGAGGTCTATTGGTATGTTTTCCTCGAAGGTCTGTTATTTGGTCCCCATTAGCATATTTATCAATGGCAGTGTAAACTGTTCTTTCTTTAATACCTAGAGTATTAAGAAACATAGTTTTGCACACTTTCAAATTAGTCACAAGGCATACATCGTTTTTTGACGGCAAATAATAAACCAGTGTACGATTTCGTTCACGCTTACGCTGAATTTTCATAACTTTAGGTTCTATAATCTCAGTGTTTTTCAAAATGAATTGCCATTGAGTTTCATGGTTACCACAAGCCCAAAATTGCTTAAATATTACCAACCTCCTGTCGCTGGGTATTTTTTCAAAGCATTTAAGCTTACACTTGCAAGGCTCTTGCATTTGTTTTTGAGGCTGTTGACCTGTATTTAATTTGATTTTTTTTTGTGTTTGAGACCATTTTTCGGGATTACGCTTTCTTTTTCTAGGATTTGTATTAGCTTCAGTTACTAACACTGGACGAGAATTCGTTGCTTCAGGTTCTGTGGTGGAATTATATCCAGCTGGTAGAGTTTCAACGTGGCAGGCTATGATTGGAGGGTCTGAGTGAGGAACTATAGCTGTGGCAATTGAAGAGACCGGTGGAGTTCTATCAGGGCTTGTAGATATAGGTTCTGTTTCAGGTTCTGTGAGAGTATTATGTCCAACTGGAAGAGTTTCGTCGTTATAACATGTTATGGATGTAGGTTCTGCTTCAGGTAGTATAGCCGGGGTATTTTCAAGAGTCTGTGGAGTTTTTGCAAGACTTGTAGATGTAAGTTCTTTTTCAGGTTCTGCGGCAGTATTATGTTCAACTAACGGAAATTCGTCGCGACATGCTATGGATGCAGGCTCTGCTTTACGAAGCATGACCGTAGTACTTTCAAGAGTCAGCAGAGTTCTTGTAGGGCTAGTAAATGTAGGTTCTGTTTCAGGTTCTGCGGCAGTTATGCTCTTTTCAGGAAGTGGTGCATTATACCAGAACGTGGATACGGGTTCAAGATCGGCATCATTCGGCAAAGGATTAACTCCTTCTATGTAATTTCCTGATGATACCGCTAAATTTTCATAACTGTCTTTGTTACCCATAGAAATTGTTTTTTGAGGATTAGATATAAAAACGACAGTAGGTGACGCTATAAAAATTAAATTATTATGAGTGGTGGAAATTGGAGAAGAGAAAAGTGTAGAATTACCTAAGCAATCTCTCAAACTAAAATCGAAGTCATTCAATATTGCAGATGGTAAAGTATTGCCTAAGTCTGCTATCGGACTAGGACTCGAACTTGGTAAATATTCAGATACCGGTGGTGAAAATGGCTCTTCATTTGAAGACTCACTAATTCTGTAATTTACTGTAGATTGTCGTCTGCTACTTCGACTTGTTGACGGCGCGGTGTACATAATATCACCACGACTGACTTCATAATTTCCAGATGTTTGTTCTGCTTCTGTGTCGTCGTCTGTAAATAAATTATTTTATTATAAAATGTAATATAAATAATATCATATTAAGTTGTTACTAAAGACGTCTTGCTCACAAAAAAAGGTAATTTAAGGTAAGACATTATTATTTGTCTGACATCCTCGATGCCACAATTATTAGTGTCTATAGGACGAAAGGCTCCGGGTTCGATTCCCGGTCGGACAAACAAACAAAATTTACTAAACTGACTTGGGTCTGAGTGTACGTACCCCTTGCCAAATCCTTTACAGAATCCTTAGTTTAAGACCAGGTAATTAAAGTGATATGGCTGAGATTTTTAGATGTAAGTATATAAATATAACGCCTCGTTAGTTTAGTGGTATAAGTCCTGGGTTCAATTCCCGGGTTGAAAAAACTTTGTGTCGGTTTTTTCGGACACAGATCGATTACTTTTATATAAATATACTAGCTTCCGCCCGCGGCTCCGCCCGCGTGGTAACTACTTACGGGGATAAAAAGTAGCTTATGTTACTCGTTTATAACGTAGCTTTCGAATGGTGAAAGAACTTTTAAAATCGGTCCTGTAGTTTCGGAGCCTATTTATTACAAACAAACAAACAAAATAATATTACCTCTCTATAATATTAGTAGGTATAGATTAAACAATAATACCTAGTTAACGATTTTGAAAGTATCATGTACCTAATATAAATATTTACAAATACACATTTTGTTATAACATCTAAGGTATGTCTTTACAAATTAGAAATAAAATTACACGTTAGTAACAGAAATTAATTTTATAATAATAGACAGCGAATCATTCATATAGGTTCCCCTAGTTTGAGACCAGACGATTGCTGTAATTGTCTAGCGCACTTACATACTACTTGAACCACTAGCTGGCGGTAAGATAAAACATCGTGAGGAAACTGCACCTTCATTCATTCAGAATGTGTAACCACGATATTGTTTTGGTTCCGGTTACAAAGGTCGGACGACAGTCGCTCAATGTTATTGATTATACAGTAAACACGTCACTGTGGAATAATTTATTTTTAGCTTTTATAAGAATTAAATCTAAATGTACTTACCTATTAACTTCAAAATTCTTCTCGCCCTACTGTGCTGTGTCCGGTTATACATTTTCAGGTCACTTTACTTTAAAATAAGAAGAGAAACCACTCAATTGTTGTTGTTTTGTTTTCGCAAATGCGTAAACGCAGCTATTACCTTGACCTAGAAACGGGCACTGACTGTCAAGCGCGTGGATACGCACCGCCCCCTCCCCCCTGCATCGACGTATTCACGCTTATGTTCCCGCTGTCTACTCCCGCGCCGCTGTATCAAATCTTACGTCCCGGTGCAATGAAAATATTCTAGTGGAAGAAAGAAGTAATAATTCTTATGTTACAGCCGTGCTGCAGTTTGTAGTCTTATGTTTCGACGTAAAGGAAAGTTTTTAGTGGAAAAAAGCAGTAATTGTTATTATTGTAATTTATTTTAAGTTCATAAGAAGTAAACAGTCATACTGCTGTTTTTATTTTTTAAGTTTATCTTTTTGGTTAAGTAAGCGCATTTAAGATAATTTCCTTACCTAGTTAATATAACGAATAAAAAGATAATCGTGTATACAAGACTAGCGATGTAAAAAAAGCAAACGCATTTAAATCATAATATTTGTTACTATTTATTTTCTACATTAAATTTTAGGTATAAACATATTATTAATTAATATGTCATATTTTTTAATTTATTATTTGCGTTATATCACATAATCTACTAATCCTTAAGAAAAAAAGTGATGGAATATAAATTCTCAAAACTATTTTCTTGAATTAATTCGTCAAATTAAACAAGAAAAATATGAAAAAAATATTGCGTATGTATCTTTAAACGTACTTTTCAAATATGATAAAATCGATGATTCAATGTAAATTCACTTATGCCTATTTTCCACTGAGGGTACGAAATTGTTATGCCGGAACCCATCTGGGTTTTGATGAGCTTGTGAAATTGTATGTTTCTAGATACACCCACGATACAAGAAAAAATCCAAGTGTGGATTAAGGTTTTTTTTTAAATACAACTTTCACTATCTTGTACTTTCATAGAAAATCGATACATCAAGATTTTCTATGAACATTGCGTGCGTATTTATGAAATGTAATAGTTGGAATCATTTCCGATGATTTCAACTACAATTTTTGTATGGTAACTAACTTTCGTAGAACATATTGAATATATTAAAAATAACAACTTATTAACGTGAATGTTAATTCACGTGCAATGTGCGGCGGTGTCACGGCGACGTCACGCTAATTAAAAATAAAGTAAAGTGTTTCTCACTTAATTCACGTCATTAGGTTGTTATTTTCATGGCATGCTGTTCATGGAGTAAACACACACACAACAATGCGATTTTTACGAAACTTCCTGCCTCGCACAGCAAAATTTTGGAACGAGCTGTCGACGGCGGTTTTCCGAACCAATACGACCTTTACAGATTAAGGAAACGAACGTACTCCTTCTGAAAAAGTCGGCGCTGTTGATCACTTACCATCAGGTGATCTGCTCGTTTATCAGTTTTATACAATAACTAGCAGCTCGCCCCTGCTTCGCACGGGTCTCATCATCTCGCTTATGATGAAAGGGTATCCCTTTTACCCAACACTCCCCTCTACTTTTTAAATTTTCTACAACAAAAAAAGAATCAGTAGAATTGGTCCAGGCGTTTTTGAGTTATGCGCTTACCAACATATTTTGCATGCATACACATGTCATGTACACTCAAAATAAAAACACTGTTATATTTTAACACACTTGTCATTTTACGCGACTCAGATCATAAACGTGAAAATGTGTAACTTTATTTTATGTTTATATGCTATCAAAACGTGGTTACATAGGGCTACACAAAGTCTACGCAGCCACCAAAGGAAAATGCACCATCGTTAAAATGTCTCAAAAGAGAAGGTAAACATACATAATTACGAATATTCTGCAACATATTTAAATATGTATGTAGGTACCGTATTCATAAAGAATTATATGACATGATTGTATGCAGTCATTATATATGAATAGATACTTTTATTTTTCTTCGAAAATTACTTAATAACTAAATTTAATTTAATTATTATTTCGTTCTCTTCTTCTCCCACATTATTTTTACATTTGTCTGGACTTTTCTAAGTTTGTTACGGTATTTCTGTTCAGACTAGTCAGATAGGAAATGCCGGTTTCATCTAAATTACTTTTATAGGTACCTATAATGTTGACGTATAAAATATTAATAATATGAGATGACATTGCCAAATCCCCAATCCTCAAATTCCTAACTAACATTTAAAACAGTTGCAACGCACGTATGACTCCTCTGGTGTTGCGGATGTTAATGGGCAAAGCTGATTGCTTTCCATCCGTCTACTCATGTAGTGATCTATTCCATAAACGAGTGATCTTTGTATTTTATACCGATATTTTCCCAATAAAAGTATTTTATCGAATACCCAGAGAAAAGTCTCAAAAGAATGTCATGTTCCGGGAAACAATTCTTATAGGACCAGAAAACAGAAGGTTTTCAATGAATAAAATCTTACGATTTTGCTCTTTATCTTTACGATTGACAATAGAAGAACATGAAATATTGTTTGGACTACATAATCAATTCTTTTAACTGCATATGAAAATTTGGGACTCGCTTTACATTCTACGCTATAAAAACTGATATTATAAATCTAGCTAGGCTTGTTCCAAATGATTGATGCTAATTGAATTTCATTCGACTATCGAATATAATCGATTTGGCTTTTGATTCTAAATAACGGGTTCGCGTATTTGACCGATCTATTGTGAAATGATTCAGAAACTAATTGCAACATTCCATTTCAAAGCTAACGCTCTTGGTTAGCGTGTTAAATTCGGTGAAACTGTGTACTCGATTAGGTTCCTATTGTCAACTTGAGACTTAAGTTCGGAGTTAAATAGGGACTGATGAATGTATTTATTTGTGTGCATAGCTTCGCTGGTGTGAGACCAAACAATCAAGTCTTTTATGTAAGCCACAAACAATTTACAGCCCCGTGTATTGGCTGTTTTTAAACAATTACTCCTGCCTTTAAAGTTTCAGTCCGTCCATCTCCTGTATCAAATTCACCAAAAGAAATGGAAACTCTTTTGTTTTTTTTTATTTTCCCCTCAAGTAACATCTTCAGATTTATTTCGGTGCGGGATCAAAGACACTCATATCTCTGGGACATGAAGTGCTTAATTGTTTGGTGTTTTCATGATCAGTCTACTGAAGATCCTGGCTTAAAGGAATTGCAGCGGTTTTGTTACGCCGAAATTGACCCACACACATATAATTAGTGGGGGTGTGTATTGCTCTATACTACCCGCACTTGACTCCATGGAAAAATAATTTTCAATAAAATTAAATAAAGAAATCAAGCGAGTAATTCTATAAAACAAGGCAATTCTGATATACTTTGTAATAAGAAACAAATTTGGCCACGTAATAGAAACGTAATGACTAATTGATCGAAAGACGATCTTCGGCCACCGTAAACGCGGGTCTGCGGACGGCGAGTAAAGGTAGCTCGCTGCCCGACCACAACCAGACCCGAGTGGACGACGCGTACCGTTCCTCGCTCGCCTTAAAGAGCCAATAGACCACCACAGACGGGGCCTTATAGGGCTGATGCTCAGCCGGGGTTGCGGAATAAGCGCAATGAGTCACCACGGCCACGGCCGGCCCAGAGCAGAAGAAGGATGGGGGGTTTTTAGTCAGTAAGAGTCTGACACTCTCTCTCGCCTTACCATGGGCGGGACAAGTCATTTGATGATTTTCCCCTGACAAAAGAAAGAGCTAATTGATGCATATATTTTTCTAATCATTTTGGCTACCATTAATAACGAACATGGCTAATTCATATACGCAGACATATCACCATGGAAACACGTGCACATTTTACTGGACCGTAACAATTTCCATTATTAAAATACACTTAATCTGCTCTGACCTCAATTCCAATCGTTACGCCTTTTTTGTTCGAAAATCGGTAGGTTACCCACATAGTAACCAGCCAGTTTCAATTACAAATTATATTATAACAAGTACCTTATGTTTGGATAATTGTAACCATTAAAATAAGTGCCCTTTTTAACGAGTGTAGGTTACAAAGTACTTTAATTCTAAACGAAACGTTTAATAGGATTCCATTGATTTTATCACAGGTAGAGATGTATCAACTCGATTTGCCTAATCAATTTAGGTATCGAATTGGACGTAATTCGAGTTAAATCGAGTTAAACTGTGCTTCATCGAATTAGCGGTTTGCATATCGTCTTGCGCGAAAGCACGGAGCAATCAGCAGGTTTGCGGCACACTGCCCAATTATTGTAATTGATGTAAACCATAACGCGATTAATCAGGCATTATGACTAATCAATTATTGATATTTATCAACGTTCACTGAAAGAACAGTTTAAGATAAAAAAAATCTATTCAAAGCAATGCACATTAAATACAATTTACAATTCTTTACATCATCATAATCTTACAACAATAACATGATCTTGATCTACGTGCTTTAGCCAAAGTACGCTGATCAAGATCATGGTTGTCCTGTACCCTGTAAAATCGGATAAACAACAATAGGAATTAAATCGATTTAACTAGAGCACGTATACGATTCGATACAAAATTGAGACCACATAGCTTAGAGGCTTTTAAAAATCGATTTGAATTTATTTACAAATGAGTTGGTTAGGCCCTAATTACTTATGAGTTTTGTATGACGCACTTTATAAACGAATATAAATTTTGTTTCAATTCAATTCCGTGTTCGTTTTGAAACAATGTACTACATTGTGAATTCGGTTACAGATTCGAGAAATTTGATCCTTGTGTTATGTCTTTTGACGGTTGTTATCCATGTGAGTATTTTATCAATAGTAAAAGTAAAAAAAAAAATGTTCAAAACGTATTATATAGGTAATACTTAAGGAGTGTTAAGGTTTTTAGACGAAGCTACTAATAAAATTACAATGAAATTGTATTTAATGAAAGATTATGGTTTTTTTATGTTTTCTTAAATCTTTAAAACTATGCAACTGATTTTGATGCTGTTTTTTTAACAGATATTCATATTTAATAATATTGACGTTTTTTCAGTGCATCAAAATAATACCGGAGCGCTCCTCAGTAACTTATGTGAATGACGTGTACTTTTCTGATGTCGCGTTAACTGTCAGACGTAATGGCAAGAGAGGAGATTACATAGCCAACCTGGATTTAAATGCAAAGTATGCGGTTGGGAACAACGTGACGGTAATAGATTTAATATTAATTTTACTCGATAATATTATATGTTCAAGTAAATTCGAAACATTGTGAAGACATCTCTAACCCTTCAAAGGCCGCTAGCGCACTCGTTACTTCTTGCGTTCCAGTGTCTTGTGTTGTATTGAGTGTTTGGCGCCCTGTATTGTGAAAAAGAGGTCTATCTAAAAACTAAGACATAATCTTTTAAAAACACTGCCTTTTTGTATTCAATGCGATCTTCCGATGATTAACACACACTTTTTACTGCCCGAGGTTGCACAATAAGGCACCGTGACCTAGGCTTAGAGCAGGAGAAGAACGGGGCACGTTTTAAGTCAATCTGACACACCCTCAGGCACCCTGATGGTTTTCCTATAGCAAGACCGACAGAAATAGTAGTCTCTGTCAAGAAAAGTATTTAATAAAATGTGTATTTTTATTGTCATCTAGATAGACGTTATCTTCTACGAGTTCCTACACAATGAGTATAGGCGTTCATTCGTGGAGTTGCACTACAGGGCCTGTGACCTTATCCTCAAGGATGCTTACCTAGGCTTGATAATACGGAAAGCTGGTTTGGTTACATGTCCCATACCTGTTGTAAGTACTTCCATTTGAGTTATTATAAAGGCAAAACTTTTTCTATTTATTGTAGAAAATTTCTTCGGCAAAAATTTGTTCGTTCGTGAAACGATCATTACAATTTTTTGTGAGGTGTAATAGGCGATTCCCTCACAATTGATCTATAATTCCTCTCCCAGTGTCGTTAATTTTAGTTGACTTAAAACCTTCCTAAAGATGTTAAAGACAACGTTAGCAGGGCAGGCAGCATTGCTCACTAGTTAAGTACCATCAGGCGTTGCGTCTGTACGTTTGTCCCTGATTCCACAAATAATATTTAGAGCCTATAATATTCCTATTTGGACAATATCACTAGGCAATATACGATAACTACTTTAAAACGTAGTATAAATCCCAATCCATATCTAATAAATACTTACCTCATTTTTGTTGCAGGGCAAGTTATCTCTGAAGAATGTAACCTTCGATATCGACCTCCCTTCTGTCTGGCCTTTCGAAAAAGGTAAAGGAGAAATGATCGTGACACACACTGCCAAAAAGGAGATGATGGTTCGCGGGGAAATTGTTTTAACCTTCAAACAAAGATAAAATAATGAAAATATTTATTCATTGAAATATGGGACTTTTATTATCTTAAATAATTTATTGTCATTTTTTCCTATGCAATATTTTAGGTAAACTCGCTTACTCTGCGTAACCACAACGAAAGCGTTGTTTCACGCCTGTTTTCTGAGAGGCCATAGTATAGCTCCAGTTGGGTCAGCCTATACGTGTCAACTCGTCGGGGGGTTGCGACGAATGCTTCGGCGATACCCGCCGCTCCGACGTGGGTAATTGGAGAAACACTGGGTTGGTTTTTAGTCAGTATGAGTCTGACAGTACCCTTCGCCCTTCCCCGAGAGCGGTGGGTCTCCATGAGGATTTTCCAACCCGACACCATAAAAAAAGCCTATTCGTGTCAAAACATGTATTTCTCACATTTGAAACGTGCTATACCTTAAAGACGCTGTAACTTGCAGACGCTTAGACTATAATTTGAAGGGTTTTTCAATGTTTGTTTTTTATTTATATGAACTCACAGTAACAGACAAGGGATGGGAAGGTACTCAGACTCTTGCTGACCAAAACACAATCCTTGTACCTCCAGGACCGCGCCTAGTCATGATACGTTATTGCGCTTGAAGTCATAACCACAACGTGTTGTTTGGCCGTGTTATTGAGGTTACTGGAAGTCTTCCCCTCCGCCAATACCTTCCCAATGCCTAAATCCCCAAAAGATCGGCAATTTACTCATGGCTCCTCTGTTGTTGAGGGTGTCTTTGTGTGGCGCTGATTGCTTACTATCAGGTAACCAGATGGTCTGTTTGCCGTACTATCACATAAAAAGCCCATATATTTCTAGTAGGTATTTTCGTAGAAGGATTGGAATTGTGATTTTTGACCCTCGAAATCCACTCGAATTATAAGATAATTGAATTTTATTTACTTAAGAAGGTACCATATATAAGTCAGTTCCACTATTTAAAATAAAAACTTCCAAAACAACACAAACCATCTTTAAAAGTTTTTATTATTTAATTTTTTTAATAACATTTTCTTCTTAATTTTCCGAATCTTCTTCGTGTATGCACACGGGTTTATTTTAAAAGAGTCACAAATGTTTCTATGCATCCCAATACTTCATTGGTCGATTCCAGTTTCCATATTGTTTCAAACTTGCCCCTGTTGAAAGGCACTTGGAATGGAAAACTCCCGCTTAATGTCAAATTCGATAAAGTCGTACGACCCTGTAAATTAAAAACGTCAATAGGAAAAATACGCTTAAAACATTGCTTTTTCTGCTAATAAGGAAAATTATCAAATGGCTTCTCTCACCCTGGGTGAGAGTAGTCAGTACTTTTGGCCCGTAAAGGTAGTGCCAAACTTCTACTTGACGTTGACTGAACCCCGACTGAACATTGGCTCTGTTGGGCCCCATCTCAGTGGTGGTACAATGACTTTTAGAGGGCCAGCGAAACACTACATACCGTACGTCCTGGTCGGGCGACGAACTAACTCTTGCGCGCTGTCCGCAGACACTTCCCACTTGGCTAGCTTATGTTCTAAACAATTTACTTTATAAATTTGAGGATACACTACTTCGAGGCGCCAAAAGTTAACAAGTACAACATTTTATGAAACATGGGTAACAAACACAAACAGTTGATGAAGTTTCATTCAAAATACACCAAGATGATAATGAAGGATAGGTAAATGAACAAGCACCTATTGACAAATAGTGATAAGAAAAAAGTATGGTACGAAAGGGAAAGTGTACTTGCAATTCATGTAATACTTTATATTGTATACAAACCACTGGAGTTGGACATTTGGTGAGACCATTCCTTCGTAACAACGGACCAAACCATTGATCATGTAACACCAGTTCACACCATTTGTAGTGGAAGACCATCGGAGTGCGGACGTATTGGTTGTATTTGCTATTGTATTCATGCAAATTTATGTTCACCTAGGAAAGTCAAATTAAGTTTTAGTTCCCAAATTGAAACACACAATTTGAAGATTTCTGGAGTGAAGTCCAGGGTCAGAATTTAAACGCTGATGCGTCATTCAACTTTGTATCAAAGAACGCTTTTATTGCAACGTTATACGTGCGTTATGTGATACTAGAAATAATTTATTTAGAACAACTGATTACAAAAATGTGACAATAGATTATAACCTACGTTCGTTGTTAAGATTTTGTTAAGATTTTTTTGTACAGGTCGAACTCAAGCCAATTTACACAACACGTTATGCTTGCACATTCCCCTTGACGGGCTAAGTACCATACCCACCCATTTAAGGTATAAGGTATTAGGATGATTAAAGACCAAATACTCGTATCATAGACATCTCATCATTAGCCTATTATCCATCACTAAACTAGGGACACCCTGTATTTCAGGAAACTGATTGTATATATAGGTAATCTTCACGTTTGTTGAAAGCAGATTAGAAATAATAAGTCCAGGTTCCCTCACTATGTTTTCTTTCACTGTATGACAGTGATCTCTAAATAATCCTAGAAAGTACATACAACTCGGAAAAAGTCACATTGGTACTTGCCAGGTATCGAACCCTCATGAGTGAGAAGCGGACGCCTAAACTTCCGAGCCACTACGTTAATTAAACCAACTTTATTTTTAACTAGCTTCCACTTGCGGCTTCGCTCGCGTGGTACGTTGATAAAAAGTAGCCTATTCCGGATTGTATCCTATGCCTGTGCCAAATTTTATCCAGATCCGTCCAGCCGTTTAGGCGTGAGCGTGTAACAAATATCCAAACATTGTTACTTTCGCATTTATAATATTAGTAAGAAGCAAGATAATAAAAACATTCTTACCGTAACATTATTTCCAATAACGACTTTGTTATAAATATCGACGTTGACAACATATTCGCCTCTCTTGCTGGATCTGCGGACGGTGGCCGTCGCATACTTGATATAATTTTCATTGACATCCCTCACCAGGACGCGTTCTGGTACAACAATGAGACACTGTAAAGCATTTTGGAGAATTAATTTACTTCTTGTACTAACTTTTTCTTCTCATTTGGTAGGTATTTTTGGGCTGTTGTAAGACTAATGAAAACTTAAGGAATATTAATGTCTGTCTCTTGTCGATATAGCGTCATTATGATAGAACCACCTTAGAATTCATTTGAAATAATTACTTTTCTAGACTTATAATGCTTCTTCTTGAATAAGTTTTGAGATTAATTTTCTTAATCTAGATTTACTTACGTTGACAGAATATAAAATACACACAAGAAGAAACGGTATCAGTGGTCGCTCAAACATTTTGACTGGACACGAACTACATTATATCAGTAATCTTTATAATTACAGAAGTACGTATACAAACCTTGTTTATATGACCATCAGTCTTCATAGATCATCAAGCATAGCTATCATTAATGATGCTGCCGCTGTGATTGGCAGATGTAGTATAATCACACATGGAATGGCTTACGGAAACTACTTAATTATGTATTAACGTTTGTATGTCCATAATGATCTGCTGTTCAATGAATATAAAGATTTAATCTCAACACAAATCTGTTTTTAGGTACAAAATCATTTGAAGTTAAGAACTTAATTCTGTGAATACGATTAGAGTTACAAAGGTCTCATTTACGGAGACGGGGCGTTATGCCTTCATCGTACATTGCGCGCCGCACAAATTATAAACAATTGTATTAGTTCCTGTATTTTCATTTTTCTGATATTTCAATAACAGTAGGACATAAAAATTATTTTTAACTCTTGTTAGTCACAGAAACATTCTCACAGCAATCATACATCTTCCCATCAAAACGAATGTTTTGCCCGATCAGAACCAAACCCGAGCGTACGGTGCGTAGCGTGCCGCGCGCGCCTTAAAGAGCCAATAGACCACCACAGACGGGGTCCTATAGGGCTGATATTTAGCCGGAGTTGCGGGCTAAGCGCAATAAGGCACCGTGACCTTGGCTCAAAGCAGGAGAAGAAACGGGGGTTTTTAGTCTGTAAAAGTCGGACACTCTCTCTCACTTTACCCTGGGCGAGAGAAGTCATTTGATGATTTTCCCCTGACAAAAAAAATATGTTTATATCACAACACAACGTAATTATTGAAATCAGTCCAATCAGTCTAAAGACTATAAGAGAACTTTAGGATATACACAGAAGATAATGCTCAGTTGCCATAGATGTTACGAGCAGACTGAACACTTGATGGTGAATGTTCGGCACCAACCATGAACACCAGAGGAATTACAGGCACGTTTCCGGCCAAAAAACCCAAGCTTGCCAACTATACTTTCATAATACATACAAAATCACATTATATACTAAATTCAAAATTACGTAACATAGTTACAAAAGAAATTCAATAGAAACACTGAATGTCTTCATCAACTGTTGGGACACAATTTCATAACTTTTCTGATCAATTTACCTGAATAATGTTGATGATTTGATTGTCAGACTATTCGCACAAACGGAACGTGGATTCAGTGAACAAAAGTTTGTAATGAAGCAATTGAGGTTGCCTCTCATTCTGTTTGTCTAGTCTCCTGAAATAACTTCCTAATTACTTTGCTTTATGACCTAAATGTTCTGTAATGAGTATTTTCTAGTCAGGTTTACATCAATAAATAAGTAAGTAAATAAATCACTTATTTGCGCAAAACATGGCTATACATTGATGGTAATATTATTATTAATCATGTCGTGGTGGCCCGAAGGTTAAGGAGCCCGCTTTTCATGCATGAGGAAACCTGGCAAGTACCAATGTGACTTTTTCCGAGTTATATGTACTTTCTATGATTATTTAGACGCCAGTGATATACGGTGAAGGTAAACACCGTGAGGAAACCTGGACTTATAATCCTAACTAATATTATAAATGCGAAAGTAACTCTGTCTGTCTGTTACGCTTTCCCGCTTAAACCTCGCAACCGATTTTAATGAAATTTGGTACAGACAATCTTTAGACCCTGAGACAGAACATAGGCTACTTTTTTTTTCGAAAAACAGGGATAAAGAGGTTGAAATAGGGGTTAAAAGTTTGTATGGGATTTCTTATTTTTTAAAGATAAAACCATAAAACTTAATATTTAAGCACTTGATAAGAAAACAAGAAATATTTGTTCTAGCATTATTGAAATTTCGACCAGCTAGGGGGTGATATAAGGGTTGAAAGTTAGTATGCAATTTCGTCAAATATCACGTCATAAGAAACAAAAAATCGTTTGTACGACCATTTTGAAAATTTTATCAGTGTGATATGTAGTGAATAGGGGATGAATTGAAGATAAGACCCGGAACGGATTCGGAACGGGATCTACAAAGCCAACCTTTATGTAGATATACGAAATCTTAACTATTGAACCTAGGAACATGTAATTTAGAAGGGTTTTGGGTGTATCAAGTTACAAAATAGTTCACTTTTGAAGTATAAATTCCTTTTAATGAACACTCTGCATCGCCGTCGCTGCCGTCGGCGTCGCGCACATTCGCCGAAGTGCGGCGCGACGCTGTCGTGTGGTGGGGAAGCGCACGAATCTAACTATGTCTACCCGAACGGACAGACACGTGAGGACAGAGGTCGTTGTCGGGTGCGATAAGAGAAATTTGCGCTTTAGAGAATTACATTTTTCGATACAGTTAAATTATTTTATTGTTTCTATAACTTTTTAAGTGTTTTTTATTAATTAGATCCTGTAAATAAATTTTGCACATACTTATATTTCTTTTAGTTCATAGTTACAACGTTACAAGTAGGTAAGATAGTTTCCGTTACTTTAAATAAATACGATTTGCTTTTATTTCCTTTTTTTATTCTATTAATCTAATAGCATCCTACTTTTTTGCAATGGTTGTAAATAAGTACTTATCCAAGTAGGTGCAGGTAGGGTGAACAAAGGTTTTTTAATATAATAAAACTTAATCTGTACATCTGTTTTGTTCGATTCATTTCATTTTTGTTGTTCTACGATGCCTCGCAAACGAAAGTCCAATTTAGCTAAAAGCTCTAGCAGAGCTCGGGCTGCTAAACTTGCCAGATCACTGGAATGAGACTTCTAGCCATTGATGCCGAGCGTCACGCGGCTCAAAGAGCTGCTGCGACCTTTCAACAGTCCCAAGCTCGCCAAATCATTGATGCCGAGCGTCACGCGGCTCAAAGAGCTGCTGCGACCTCTCAACAGTCCCAAGCTCGCCAAATCATTGATGCCGAGCGTCACGCGGATCAAAGAGCTGCTGAGACTTCTCAACAGACCCAAGCTCGCCAAATCTTAGATGCTGAGCATCAAGCTTCGTACATAGCCGCAGAGACCTCCGAAGAAACACGTAGACGACGTTTAATTAATGCCGAGCGGCAAAGGAGACGTACGTTTACGATGAATACGTGGGAGGCATTTGCCGATGCTGCTTTTAACTATGATCTGTTACTTGATTACTTTAATCATCGATTAGTCCTCATAGATAGAATGGTCAATAAATGCAGACACTGTGAGGCACTCAAGTGGAAGGAAGAGACCCTAGGTATGTGCTGTTCTGGAGGCAAAGTATCAGTACCAACGCTTGGTGACCCCGAGGAGCAACGACAGAAGAAAGGACAGCAATGAATCTCGGCGATTTTTCCTGTCATCATGCCTGGATTTTCACCCATATTTACGGTATAAGGGCAAGTTCATCATAGGATCTTTGCTTTCCACAAACAATGATCAACCAAAATTTCTACAGATTTATTGAGATGAGAGGGACATTGTTTTAAACATTCAAAGAATGTTGCACCAACATAATAACCTCATTAACACCTTCAAAACAGCCTTAGAAAAAATGCCACGGGAAAATCACAAATTAGTAATACTCGCAGATCGTACGCCAAGCGGGGAACATGAAAGATGTTATAATGCACCCTTATTAAACGAAGTCGCTTCCATGGTGTGTGGTGAACAGTTCGCATCGCGCGATATTGTTTTTCAAACCCATGTTAACACACTGATCAGGGTGTCCGACACACACAAGTTTTATGACGCACTACAGTCCCCGCTTATGTTTAGCAATGAGCAAGAGGGGTACCGTTTTCAAATTCCACAAGAAGTGTGGAATTTGAAAATGGTACTCCTGGGCTGGCCCCTGTAAAAGTCTCTTAGACATAAGGGACCAGGGTTGACAAATACTAATTTGACGCGGGCGAAGCCGCGGGCGGAAGCTAGTTTCCAATTATAAGTTTGAAATCGCCAACCCGCATTAACAAGCGTGGTACTTAATGCTCTAACATTCTCCGTATGAGAAGAGGCCTTTGCTCAGCAGTGGGCACTTATAGGCTGATGATGATGATGACCATTAGTACAGTAGCTCAACATGTTTCGCTAAGATACACCATAGCATTCAAAAATGTATATTTTGATATAAAGAATTAATATCTCACATCCATAAAATCTTTTAAACTGTAAAAATAAGATTCAACAAGCAACTTGTATAATTCTGTCTTAAATTTTCTCGAAATCAATATTAAAGCTACTTCGTATTTTGTTATAAACACGTACGCACATTGCAAGGCAGTTTTAGTCTAGTACCTACGACAACGGCTTAGTCTTATGACTTGTATTGGAATGATGGTCATACTTGGCGGCTTCATTTAGTTCTTCACATATAAATTGACGTGTAAAAGTGCCGTTTTATGGCCTATTTGAAGAATAAATTTATTGTTTCATTGTTTCATAACCGATTTTCCAGCCAGGGTTGCGGGTAAAAATCGCAATGATGTACAGCTCTCACCAAACTTTGTGGCCGCCCTGAATATGGTCGCGAGTCCGAACTTGCGCATGGTACAGTCCAATGGGCAATACGTAATCAACCAATATTAGTGTATACATAATCAACGAGTAATAAAAATATTAGAAAAAGATAATTGGTTGATTACGTATTGCCCACTCGACTGTACCATGCGCAAATTGGGACTCACGACTATATTCAGGGCGGTCACAAAGTTTGGCGCGGGCTGTACCGCGAACGGCTCGAAACAGGATAAAGAACGGAGTGGCATTAAGTCAGTAAGAATCTGACACTTCGTCTCACCCCACGCTGTGTGGAAGAAGATCGATCTAATAAAGACTAGTTTTACCTCTTCTCCCACCCTCCTTACCCTAAAAGCACCAAGTTGTATTGTTATACAGATTACTGTGAGGTATTATCAATGCAAACTAGGCTATGCACAATTTTGCATGCAAGGTAAAAACCGTTATTTAAAGTGTATGAAATATGCCACCAAAATTCATAGCTACACATGGGAAATTACAGTGTGATGAGGTTATGGTGAAGCTTTTAAAAAATAACTTTTAAAATCTATGCTTCAATAATGAATTCCGTAGTCTCTGGAGTGAAGTCGGTGCTCTAATACTCTTTTTACACCTTTTTATTTTATTCGACGTCCTAGCCGAGATTTTTTTTATTTTATTTATGCAATGTAAATTACGTAACCTTTTTTCTTTTAAGGAATGTTGGATTTGTAATCATTTTTTTTTTATTCTTTATGTTATGGGACCTTTGAACACAGTTCACGTCAGTCCCATCATAAACTAATCTTTAGTTAACTAACAAAATAAACAAACTAAACAAAAACAGTGCTTTAAATATTAACTAATGAGTATATCATTTTTTCCTCACGGGATAGTGGGCGAGCCAAAAAATAATAAAATACGCCTACGTCTAACCTATTTATATTTAGTTCTCTAATAATTCTGTTTCTCTCAGATTCGTTTCTGATGCACTCCACCAAAAGATGCTGAACATCCTCTCTTTTGATTTGTAATCATGTGTAAGTAGATTTCATCCCTAAAACTTGATAATTCAGGAGTAAAGTTATTATATAAGGAACTTGAAAAAAATATGTGTTTCTTATTAACAAGCTAATGCACGATCGTCGTGGCGGTCCGGAGGTTAAGGAGCCCGCTTCTAATGCATGACGGTGTGGGTTCGATACCTGGCAAGTACCAATGTGACTCTTTCCGAGTTATATGTACTTTCTATGATTATTTAATTACTACTAACATACGGTGAAGGTTACAAGTTAAGAACTTACAAGTTCTTATTATATGTTTGAAATCGCCAACCCACATTGAGCAAGCGTGGTGATTAATGCTCAAAACTTCTTCGTATGAGAAGAGGCCTTTGCTCAGCAGTGGGCACTTATAGGCTGATGATGAACAAGCTTATTACATAACACTACAAGTAAGTTGAAAGCTAAAGAGAGTGCAACTTGTTCAGAAATCAAATTGTCATCAGTAAAATAGCTAATAAAATAATGTACTCAATCAACTGGCTAGGCAATTCATTGGATGGTTTGTATTCAGCTAGTTGCGTACGACATACATACAAACTTCTATTTAGTTATTTGAAGAACAAAAACTGGGTAGAAAATAGTTATTTTGAAAATATTGGTGTTGACCTCTTCTTTTAAGTCAAACATTTAGTTAAATCCTATTTTGTTGCAATTATATAATCAACAAAGAAACTGTAGAAATGTAGAAGAACTTGATCCCATTTAACTATAACCATTCTTAACATGTGAAGCGCCGTTTTGGACACCAGTGACCGGCAGTGAATAGATAATTTTCCTTCAACACTCAAAGATTTAGAACATAAGCATATACAAACCTATCTCCATCTAGTTGCCCAAAACATACTTATTTAGCTTCCTCTATATACACATACACAAACAATTAAACCAAGCGTATTAGTAGGCTTAGTACCGGCATAAAATACCACTATATCTAGGGGCACAGTCAAGCCAAGCATGTAATCTATTGGCTCTTAATTTTATGCAACGCCTTGGCCGCTTGCCCAGTTCTCAAGTGATATAGTGGAGGGATATTGACCAGTTTAAGTGTTCTTACGAACCGAAACACACTGATAATAATAGATCTTGCAGTTGTGAGAGGTATGTGAACTGTTAAAGGCAATGTAGATAATTATTGATTGTATAAAAGTAATTCGATAACTAATTTAATTAAGGAAACCTATCACATTTGTTATTGGATCATGTTAATGGGCCTAATATGGGTAGATTGTTTGTAGAGACTTTATATTCACATATTGTGAGAAAAATATATAAAATCCATGACCAATTTAATGCAGATGCCACACAAATCACGTGTATAAATACTACTTAAAGTTAATTATGATATAAGCAGCATTAACTTGAATTTTATGGCATATACAGCAGCCAGTTGAAGCGGTATTTTGGACGAATCGAAGCTAAATTTACAGCCTTACCTATCAGCATAGCCATCTAGAATCCAGCCAAACAAATGACGACAAAAGCCACAAAATCCCGAAGCAAGTTATAAATTCGTCATCAAATCCTTTAACAAACGGTGTCATTGTAGAGCTAGTTTATCCGTTTGCACAACAAAGCTCAGATGGCCCGTTAAGTACCCATCAAGTAAAGCCTAAAGTATTAAAGTATCTATAGCCTTATAGCCTAAACTCCTTAGCCTAGGACTAATCCATATAAATTGCCCTGTCTTTGCCTAAGATTATATTTTCACATTTCATTTAATATGTCTGAATTAATGTAACGAGCTTCGCTGTATGTTTAAACTTATGTATTCAGACTTATGTTAATGAGAGTAGAAAGCTAATTTATTTCACTAATAGTATGAATAATGAAACATAATATCACGTCTGTTATTGTATGAAGGTCTTTGTCATTTCACAGGGACCTTGCAACAGCTCTCTGGTAATCGTGAATGTTCTGAGCGGTGATCTGGTGCCCAACAGCTAAGATTGGTAATATGGCAAAACCTTTTTTGTCTTGCCTCTTTGAAGAAGGCTCATAGCCTAACGATGGAGTAACATGAACTTTTGATGATAGCATGATAATGTCATAGCATGATAATACAGGCATAATTAAGACCTTTTTATCAGTTATGTTTTTTTCCCTTTGGAAATACCATCGAAAGATCATGTCACAGTTTTGCTGTTCAAAGCAAAAATTGGTAATTAGGTACATATACTGAAAAATTCAAGAGTAAGTACTATGTTTTTAGACACTCATTCTAGACTCTAAATAGATTTTTTAAACCTACGAAATTCCTTGATCTAGAATTGTACCTTGTTTTCGATAATCTCAACACACAGATCAACGAAAATAATACAATAATTTCCAACACATTAACATTTTCAAATTGGCTACTTTTGCAACGGCCTATTAACACGTCATATTTTCCCATCAGACCCTGCACATCGCTTTAGGGGAAACAGAAATACTTAATATAAATTTATACGAAAAATATTTTTCACTGAAAAACCAACAAGGCTAGACGTTTAAAATGAAATTTATTTGATAAAGTTAATCTCCCTACGTAGCAGGCAATTTGGCGAAATTTATACAAATTCAATAATTTTGATAATGTCTCCCTATTTGGCGTCTGGTGGGGATATTTGCTTGGCAGTATTATTAGCTTTATCATTCACATTTCAATTCACATGTCTAGCCAGGAGAAACACTTTTTATACTTGGGTAAGTAATTATGAGGTATCCTATAAAATTGATAGGATTTTTTTTCTTTTCATACATCTGTTTGGCGTGGGTGAGGAGGAAGCGTGATATTCTTACCTACAATCTTATTTCAACTCCTGGCCTGCGCCGAAGCCCGATAGAGAATTGCCCTCACCAAGCACCACACTGTAAAAAATGCCACTGAAGATGCTTACATCAAGTTTTCCATAATTTATTATTATGGGACCCTATAGAACACTGTCAACACTGTGTGTTCTGCTGTCTGCCAACACTGTGTATATGATACTGTATATTTAGCGTATTTTTGTTTTTCTGTCTTTTTAACCTTTTTATTGTTTTTTGTGTTGTATTTTTGTTTTGTTCTGGCTTTCATGTCTGAAGGCGAATAAATGAATTTTCATTCTTTCTTCTTTCTTTCTTTCTATAGAATTTTCACAGCTAGTAATTTTAGGTATCGTGATATTCCCGATTTTATTATATCATCAACCAAGTGTTTGAAGCCGTAACTACTAAGGTAATAACTTTACAAATAGATAAAGCATATTTAGACACATTCTAATTACATTAATACAAGTAATTCCTAGAATGAAACTTTATCTCAAGAGAATAACTCATTGTTCAAGTTTCCATATACTTATTAATTAACTCCTTGCATATATGTACTAGTATTACGTAGATAAAGTTAATTTGATTACACTGAACATTACTTACACTATATATGTATATAGTTAGTAAAACGACTAATTAGAGCTTAATCAGCCGTTCAACTAACAGCTTCAAATCAGACTGTTGCCTCAAAGAGCCAATTGACCACATACAGATGAGGCCCAGTAGGGCCAATTTTTTTTTATTTAATAGATCGGGAAACGAACTTACGGACTACCTGATGGTAAATAATCAGCGCCGCCCATGGACACCCGCAACATACGAGTTGCGAGTGCGTTGCCGACCTTTTAGGGATTAGGGATTTGGAGATTTAGGGATTGGGTGTGGGGAAGGATTGGGCCTTCGGTAACCTCACTCACATGGCGAAACACATCGCCAATGGGTCCAGAGCAATAAACTAACGTGGCCTCGGCCTAGGGCAGGAGGAGGAATGGGCTGGTTGTTAGTTAGTAAGAGTCTGACTATGACAATCACCATACCCCAGGTGGGACTCATTTAGTTTTGTAGTGTGTGTTTTTGAAGGTCTCCATAGGTTTTCCATCTCAGAGTAAAATAATGGTAATTTGCATAAACAAACCCGACGGTTTCAGTTACAAATATCCTCCACCTAAGACAGTTAAAACAAAATACTAATACCAGATTCTTTGAATTCATTACGATACGCAATTACATATTATGTACGTCGCAGTCAACTGGATTGAAAAGCCATTAAAATGGCCTAATCTGTTTAATAATCAGCCGGGGTCGTGGATACCATCGCATTGGAGTTTCATGCTCGTTCTTCTCCATCCGAATCTAAAATTTTTAATGAGCACTTATCTTCCCTGACAAACAGTCTGACTATTCTATTTTGACGTTTTAAAAGTACCTATTTATGGTTTAGTTGAAATAAATGATTTTGACTTTGACTTTGATGAACCGCCTGCCTGGTTTGGGCCTTTCTTTCTGCTCCAGGCTGGAGTCTCAGTATGTTATTGTTCTTGCAACCGCAATCCCGGTTTGTGTATTACATGTAGTTCTAAGTAATAACACTACATATTTTAAGGTTATTAGTCAATTTGAGACTTACAAATATTACCGGCTTACTCAAGTTACAGTTTAAGTGTGGGAGAGCCATGCTTCGGCACGAATGGACCGGAGTAATACCACGGCCTCACAATGGCCGAAGTGAGGTTACCGGATGCCCAATCCTTCCCCTACCCCAATCCGTTACCTTTCCCAAAATCTCCAAATCCCTAATCCCCAAAAGGTTGACAATGCACTCGTAACTCCTCCGTCGTTGCGAGGGTCAAAAACGACGAAATACTCGTTTTTTTTTTTGCCATGTTACCGGCTCATACTCATGCAGCGACGTTCCTCGCGTCATGACACACACAGTATATTACACATCATTATAAATATATTTTCAACGTTTCTCAGAAGTTTACCTTGATTATCATTGTAAATGTGGTTTCTTCATAAGATTATTAAAAGACTACCTACCTTATTTCCTACCTGGAAAGCAACGCACTCATAACACTTATTGTAATCAGAATGTTATACTTGTTGTTACAATGAATGTTTTGCTATATGCGCGCCGTAATATCACTACTATTTATTTCATACAATTTAAAATAAAAAATATATTTTTTCGAATATATGAGATGTACTCTTAAAATGATAAACAGTTGATGTCCTTGTAATGTCTCCAACGGCAACTGGACTCCTAACCTCTTTAAGTAAAGGCTCTCCAGAGATTGCCACTTCTCTCGATTTTTAGCGAAATTGGGCCATTTACTTGTTCTAATGGTTTTAATCTTGTCTATTTAAATCTACACATAGCTAGTATAAAAATATATGACTTACTTGGTTACAATACAACTTGGCTAACAATAAAGTAAAATTTAAAATACTAAGTCATAAACATAACAATAACAAGTACTATAAATATAACAGATCTAACAATTCAAACGAAATCCTGATATATATCAAAAGCAACGAACGATGATACAAATAATATTTTCCCCTGAAATTCCATTCTTACACGCCTCATGACAGCTAGTAAGAAACACTTAGGAAACTTGCCAAACGAATTTGAAGCTTTTGTCACTAACATTAAAGTCTTTAACGATCAACTTGACAGGGACCCAGGTGGTTGCCTCAAGCATAAGAATTGAAAAATAATTCCAAATTCTTTTTTCGAATTATACTGTAAACGTATTTTATTTTGAGATGCTATGTTTTAAGAATGCCTAAAGTAATGATAGAAATAAAATGTCTTTGACTAAAGTCAAAGTTTCTTGTGGCAGTGTGGCAGTGTTATTTTTATAGTGAACTGGCTTTTGCCCGCGACTTTGTTCGCGTGGAATAGTGACAACTTGCAGTTTTTTGTTTGAAAAACTATTCTATATCCTTTCTCGAGTTTCAAACTATATCTGTACCAAGTTTCCATATACAAGTTTAGGCGTGACGAAAAGACAGACAGATAGAGCTACTTACGCATTTATAATTTAGTTTAACCAAAACTACTGGTTAGAATTGGATAATTACCGATCATTATTTAACATTTACATAAAAAAACCTATAAAATTTACATAAAGAAACCATTAAAAAACCTGCAAAATATTACACTATGACCGACAGAAGCCATGCAACCAGTAATACCACGCGGGAGTGCCTAGTCTTTAAATAATATGTATTCGTTGATGAAAGATAGAATACATTTTAAAAAACCGTGATGATGTATCAGTTGGATATTTTTTAACAAACAACGACATTAACTTCGAGACAAAAGCTTACAAAGGCTTATTATTTGTTATAAACACGTAAAATTCGTTTATGTTAAAATTTTCTCACTCACCTGTGCTACGTGGGTAGGTACACTTAGATTTTCAACAAATTCTCCGTATCAGACTTCCAAAAGACTCCCAAAGAACCTTTTCGAGGACTCCTTCTACCTTTATAATACACACTTAATTTGCGATTAAACTGCCTCTCCCAACTCAACAGGAAATACCTATTTTACTCGAAAAAAGGCCCGTTTATCCAATATCTTTATTCAACTTTAACACCTTATGGTAAAACAGCTTTTAACCCTGCTTACTGTAAGCACATTTTTGTTTGCATTGCGACTATAAAAATTTATTAGTGTTACATTTTGACGCAAATGGTGGATAGCTATTGTTATTGTTAATTAAGTTTTAATATTTATTTATTTGGTGATCTGCAGAATGTAGCTGTGCTTGCAGACTAGCTGGTCCTACTAAACAGAATGTTCAGAGGAATTTTTGATTTAAATTGTTAATATGTACACCATGTTGTTAATTGTTTCTAAACTTCAATGTTTTTGTACGAGTAAATGTGCGTGCCCTATAATGTAAGTTAAACCTCTTGCATTTTTTTGCTTGACGTTCAAAAATGTCTGCCTTGTCTATTTGAAATAAATGCTTTTGACTTTGACTTTGACTTTGTAGCTGTGGCACGAAGATTGACGCACGTGCTTTGCCTAACGGTGGTGATTAGGAAAATGTCTAAGTAGTAGTGTTCAATGTGACGTTGTCAGAGTTACATATATGTAAGTACTAAGATCGTTCAGACACTACTGACATACTGTGAAGGAAAACATAGTGAAGACACATGCATATAATAGTTGAAATTAAAAGTTTGAATGACCAATCAGCCTTGAACATGCGTGTTGATTAACCCGGAGCGCAGATAAACGCGTGGCACAATGTGTTTTCTACTGTGTCTCATAAATCGGTAGACAAGACGTAAATCCTTAAACTTTTTCCATGTGAGGCAAAGCCTTTGCTCAGCAGGTGCTTAAAGGCTGATGATGCTTAACGTGCAAAAAGGAATATTAGCTGGAACATCGTAATGCTGCTGATTAATTTGTGTGATTTTAAAAAGGAATTATTGCAATTCTTATTGGTAAATTATCTTAGGATTATAACTATAAAACTCGTTTGTAATAAAAATATTATATTTTAATTACAATAATAAACTAGAGTTGACATAGAAATAACAATTGGAACAAAATCAATAATATGCAAAAACAAGAATGAGTATAACAGTTTTATTTATATATTTTCAAATAATAATTATTATATTCACTTAACATAAAGCTTACGACTACAATATACACTCTTATACAATAAAAATAATAAAATTAGGGCATTATTTTGGAAATCATATCTGATTGATGTTTTGTTGCTTAGGGAGTTAAAGTGTAGGAGAGCCATGCTTCGGCACGAATGGGTCGGCTCGACCGGAAAGATACCACGGCCCCACATAAAATTGGCGCGAAACAACAACAGCGTGTGTCTCGTCGTGTGATTGGAGTTACTAAAGGCCCAATCCTTCCTTTCCCTCCACCCCTCCCTAATTCTTAAATATGCGAAACTCTAATCCCCCAAAGGCCGGCAACAAACTCGTAACTCCGTTGCGGGTGTCCGTTGACGACACCAATTGCTTACCATCAGGTAATCCGTTAGCTGCTTGTTTACACATAAAATTATTATTTTTTTGACGGAAAGGTTGATCATTATCAACCACTATAATTTTACCGTGGGTTTTTTATGTGACAAATTGGAAAACGGGCAGCTGGGTCACATGATAATAAACAATCGACGCTGACCTTGGACCCCCACAAAATTTAAGAAGTAAAAGTGCGTTCTGGGTCTTTGTTGGGTCAGGGATTTGTGCCTTTGGAAATTACAGATTGTGGGAGGTTGAGCCTCCGGTACCTTCATTCTCACGGCGAAACAGAACTAGAAATGGAGCAGCATTTACGTGGAGATAGTGGAAACCTCCATTATGTAAGAAAGGCCAGCAGTCTTTCACGAGCCACTGATGATAATTCTGTATTCAGGTCTGTAATGGTTACTTAACTCATTCCCTAACATATGTTTTCTTTTGAAAACAAAAGTAGGGTTATTAAGGAATTATTAGTGATGAACTGGCGTTGGGCCGCTTTCTCACCTGGTGTTAAGCAGTAATGCGACCGACGATGGAACGCCTCCCATTGAACAATCTATTCACTGAGGCCTTGAACCCAAACTCTGGCAAAGAATTTTCTCTTAATGGCTCTAATGATAAAACTGGAAGCGAATTGATTTGTGGGATCGGATTTCCACCATTTTGCCGATTCTGTAGTGATTAGATGGCAGAAAGGCCTAGGAAACACGGTTTGTGAAGCTGCTCAGAACACTTTTAGTATAATTAAAATAACCATTAATACTTCTGAGTAGTAGATGAGTTTCCACGTCTAATATCTACGTGATACATTTAATTCGTAGTAGTAATTGGTATAGAGGTAATGCACACAAAATTCAATATTCGCTTGTATTATACCTTATTTACTATCTTATTTATTACTTAACTTTGATCTTTTTAAAGAGTATAAAATAATTATTAGCCTATGTTTTATATTAACTTCCTATAAACTAAACTAGTATCTTAGGTTATCTAGGTTTGTGGCATAAGCGCTCCGAAAGCGTAAAAGACACATATTTTTTTTTATTAAATGGTTGTGTTGAGAAGAAACAGGAAATTTCTTCTTCAATGTATTTTCGACCCAGAGTTTTCATGATAAGAATTATTTTCATTTAAAACAGGTATTTTCTTGTCACATAATATCCATGTTTCTCATTCTTTCATTGCTAATTATTGGTAATTTACAAACATTTTCTAAAAAATAAATTACTTGGTTTTGCAAAAGACACTTTTCCATTTTCAAAATACAAACTTATTCAACGACATTTTCATTGTAACCGAAAAAATAACACATTCTTACTTATTCCTTTTTATTTTTTCTTCCGGAACTGTTTGATAATCATGAGGTTTACAATTGAAAGCTTTCAGTATAAAGACGCCATTGTTATGTTAAGTTAGGGCAGTTCCCAGTTTACGTCGTCGTTGTATCGCTGGTGTACCTCCAGGGGCATGAACAACTTCGTTTTCGCGATCAAACCTGTAAACAAATAATTTAATTTTCAATTTACATAAATAGCTCATAGCTGAGAGGGCTGCTTATAAATAAGTTTCAAACTAATTATACATGTTATTGATTAATTCTTGTCTTTATTATGGAGCCAGTATATTGAGTGTATCCGGGATGATAATGTTATAATGTTTTTTTGACCACAAAAGATTTGTAATTATTACTGTATAATATTGTAATTATTACCGATTATATTCAGAACGCTTAGCAGCATTTTCGTTTGGCTCCACTGGAAATATTAACTCAAAATCTAATACCGAATGTAAACTTTGATTCTTAGAGTGAATTAAAACTGTTTTTCAAATTGTCAGTATGCGTATGTGAGCGCTATGTGCGATACAATAAAGGATTTAAAATGAATGGAAAGAAATTGATCCTTTCACTTGTTCTTTTAACTAATAGTGATCTGTATAGTTCTCACCATAGATGAGGTATGTGTCCGCAATAATCAATATTGTGTTGGTGAGGTTGAAAAACTTTTTTTAACAATTAACGATATAGATTCTTACTTGTAATTCTCCATTCAAATCAACTGACTTTTATTCTATCTTAACGTTTTAAAGATACTTGTGTATGATTTAGTTTGCATAAATATTTATGACTTTGACAATAATATTGACAGTCGGTAAACAAGAATACTGGTAACTCTTGCTTGCCGAGTGTCGAATAAAAGCAAAGTTTTATTCCAAGGTATAATGATAGGTGATCTGTGTTAAGACGATCTTATTTGGAATCAACGTCCTAAAAATGTCTTTGAAGATATTTTGAGATGGAGTATGGTTCTTTAAACCCAAAACAAAAGTCAATCCTTACTATAGATAGCTATATCGTAGTAACCTTTAGAAAAATCTCAATAACACTTTTTCCGAGGAATAGGACATAATTGGGCACCCTGAACTCCTTATTGGTGCATAGATAATAAAACACTACAAGGCAACATACAAGTCTAACAACACTACATCAGTCAATATTGCTATAGAATCTTTACAAATAAAAAATAACTCGAAAAAACATCATCGCAAATGAACTATAACAAGAGACCACTTTTCCCGAACCTTCCATTCGTCCCGTAATACCTACATCCAATTAATTAATGAATAAATCCAATGAAGGGTTAAAACGGGAAAGGGAATACTCCAATTCACCCCTTATGTAAAACTCTTACCCGGTATCGACAAATTTAGAAAACGCTTGTAAGTAAAAGACCCACTCTGTTGTTAGGGATCATTTTCACTTCAAAATTTATTTTTATTTTTCTTTTAAATTCGTTTTCATTTTATTTTATCTGGATTAATATCGATTGCGTTACCTTCGCATTATGCGTCAAGAAATTTATTCCTAAAAAAGTAAGTTATAAACAAAATCATAAATTCTATTTTTAAAAATTGTATAAAGATAAAAATAACTGTAGATTACAAAAGCTAATATTTTGCTTTAGTTCTAGCCGATTTTATCGTCTGTTGCCATAATTATCTTGACCGAACCAATTTGCCTGGGCGCCACCACCCACGGCAGATCTTTGAAACTTTCTAAGAAGTCTAGATATTATAATGTCGAATTAATCAAAATAGACTATCTATATATAATTTTGTGAGAATATAAATAAGTTTTATGTACCAAACTACACGTGTATCTAAAAATGTATTTTATAGCTACTTCTAGTAGGTTTATTTCACTTTGTTTATCAAGGCGATATCATCGAAGTACAAGTAGACTTTTTGTGTGTCCTCATTTCATTTGGGAATTATTGTACCCACAACATATAACCTAGGTGAAATGAATCGACTCAAGGGTGATGTCTTTTGTTCGTCAGGGACTTAATTCACACAGACATCCCTTTAACTAAGTTAGGTTAGAATTTTAGTATTAAAAGATTAATTTTTGTATATAAAAAATATTATTAAAAATACTTTTATTAAATAAAAGCTTTCACTTTGACATAACATAGGCATGACTTTGTGTAATTCTTTTTACTAAGAAATAAATGTATGTGTGCGTGTCGGTTTTAACGTTACAATAATATTGTGTAAAAATATTTCGCCGAAAAATAGAGTGACATAGTCCCTTAGTAAACTTGGAAACTCTAAAACATTGTCACCCGAAGAGAATTACGTTGCATCCATGATATTTCGACGTGCGGGTTTTAATCAATCCTGATTTGTTAATCAAACGATTCGTCGGGATAAAATAAATCCCTACAACGAACGGACGGCCGTACAAATTGTATTAAATTTTAACAGGCTTTTATTCGCTTCAGTTGTGTGAAATTTGAGATTATTCAGACCAATGAATCCGTTTCGGTTCTGTTTCTAGAATCATCTTTCAAATAAATAATCTTTTAACCATAACCAACAATCCTTTTGCAGTTTTAATCAAATATAGGGAAGATGCTAATTTAGAATGTTGTGTATAGTTTTAAGTTGAATAATTTAACTCTTTATTTTTTTTTATGTAATAGGTCGGCAAACGGATTAGTTGATGGTAAGCAATCAGCGCCGCCCATGGACACCCGTAACGGAGGAGTTACGAGTGCGTTGCCGACCTTTTTGGGATTAGGGATTTGGAGATTTAGGAACTGGGGAGGGATTGGGAAGGGGAAGGATTGGGCCTCCGGTAACCTCACTCACACGGCGAAACACAACAATGTGGTTGTTTCACGCCGGTTTTCTGTGAGGCCGTGGTATCACTCCGGTCGAGCCGGCCCATTCGTGCCGAAGCATGGCTCTCCCACACTTAAATTTATTTATTTTGAAGCGCTTACAGATTAAGTACTATGGTGACGTTTATTTTTTACTTGTGGTACTTAAAATTGTATAGTTATTAATAATAATAATTGACCTTTCGTCAATATTTTGAAATATTATGCAACCTAATCATTACAACAGTGTGAAAAATGATAGATTGTGTAGTATATGTATACTATATAGTCTATAGTATACAACTAGAAATGTTATAAATAGAAAAATAATAATACCGGCTGGAAAACGACCAGCTTAAATCAATTTATTTCAAAAGATAAGTACATAGGCTTATTATTTTACGCCAAGATTCCTATAATATTTATATGTATTTCGATGGAATCTACTTTAAGTTTTGTTTCGATTTTCCTCAATGTGATTTTTCCGTTTATAACTTCAAAAACGTACGAATAAGTTGGATTGAACTTGTGAACCATTAAAAAGTCTTTGATTAACATAATTTTGCCATCAGGGTGGTTTTGTAAAAAGTACCTTAGTATTATTACATAAAATATTAATTCAAATAATATTTAATTTATTAAGTAATTGATTTAGTAAGAAACTATTTACTAGTACTCTAGTTTCAAGACACATCGGGACTAATTCATGAGTACCCTGCTCGTCTTGATGACGTCGCGTCGCGCTGCACTTCTTAGTTTGCAAAACAAGTATAGTGTTTTCCGATCAAATCTGAACAAGACGTTATTTTTAATTTTAGTTAGTCACTACACAAACTTCTAGAAGCTTCCGTAATCAAATATCTGTTAGTGTTATATCGAACTACAAGGAGTATTCGATACTCATACATATATTTGAGGTAAGATTGTTTTCTGAAGAAAGTTAATTATTTTCGTACTAAATCTAAACAGTTAAAGCATTAAAACTTCATAAACAAAATGGGCGACAAAATGCAACCTTGGAGTACGCCTTGCTGTACGATAAATAAACAATGGATTAAAAAGATAACAAAGTGCCATGAAGTTAAAACAAACGCGCAAACTAAATCTCGATTAACACTAGATTTCTAAACAAGCACTAAATCAATGAAGTTTGTTTTCCATTTTAATTAATATTTGTACCTTCACAAAATTATAGAGAAAAGTTTAGCCGTAGAACAAGGTTAAACAAGGCTGTGAAACATTTTAGTAATGAACATTGTATTACTAAATGTTTATTGTTATTTACATTATGTTATGTATTTAGGTTATGTTGTATGTTTTTTGTTCAATAAGAATAAGTCTACTCGTATCTTAGGCTGGAGTAAAGTTTTCATCAATATACTTTTTAAACTTAAAGGCCACGAAGTCTGGTGACAACAAACAAACAAACTTGGGTGGAATTTAGCTTAGAAATTGATTTTTTAATGATAAGTACCGTTTTTCGTAAACTACAATTTCGTTTAAGGTTCCTCTAGGTTTCATCGTCCAAGATTTCTCCGGCCCTGGGTGAGGCGTGAGGAAGTGTCAGACTCTAATTGACTAAAAACCACAGCATTCTTCTCTTTCTCTAGGCCTGGGCCGCGGTACATTATTGCGCAAACTTATATACGAACTTTAACTTAAATTTTCTACCACGAACTAACCTGACGAAATATTTAATAACTTTTCAAGTCGGATAAAAAAGGTCAAACAGAAAAAAATTAAATAATACGGGTCTTTCAATTCTCAAACTTACAAATCAAACATGTTATACAGAGAAAACACCAGTTACAGAAAAATAAATAAATAAAATAGGAAGGCAATTAGAAATAGTAAATGTCAGAAACAGTACATACCGGAAATGAAACCCGTACCAAATGACAGTACCAGCGTAGTCGCAAGAGCTATCAACTGATATAGTGCCTGCGTCGCACTCGATCTGTCGGCCTGTGAACAAAAATAATGCATATTATGATAAAAAAAAATACTAAGACATAAAATTGATTGCCCATATATTATTATACGACTACATAGAAAAATTAAACAAGTCTTCTTCCAGCGTGGATCCGTGTTCCGGTATTCCACGTATAATGATGACAATGATAATGATATGTTATAGTATTATACCTATGAAATAATATAATAATATAATTTATAAGAAGCAGTGAATTGTTGCTAAACAATTGACGAATTAATTATGTCGTAATAACAATCTTGTCTCAAGTAGATATAATCCGGTCAATTTATACATTCAAGGTTACATAAATATAATAAGTCGTGGTGGCCCGGAGGGTCGTGGTGGCCCGGAGGTTAAGGAGCCCGCTTCTCATGCATGAGGGTGTGGGTTCGAAACCTGGCAAGTACCAATGTGACTTTTTCCGAGTTATATGTACTTTCTATGATTATTAAGACACTACTGACATACGGTGAAGGTAAACATCGTGAGGAAAGCTGGACCTATAATTTCTAATTATAAGTTTGAAATCGCCAACCCGCATTGAGCAAGCGTGGTGATCAATGCTCTAACCTTCTCCGTATGAGAAGAGGCCTTTGCTCAGCAGTGGGCACTTATAGGCTGATAATGATGAAGTATAATAATCTTACCGCACTGAAGATGACTTTATACTCGGATCCATACGTGTCAGCTGTGGCTAGTGCAGCAAAGAGAACTGATAGTAGACCGGAGTATACTCCAGGTGCACCGTGGAGGTTGTGAACACCACACGTGTCCTGGATGCCGATCTTTTCTAGGTAGGGCTGTGTAAGAGAAAAATGTTATAATTAATCATAAAACAGTTAATAATGTTGAGTCAAAAATGGTATCGTGTCCCCACCAACGGGGCTTTCCTAATTAAGTGGCATGTAGCAGGTGATAATTTATTTTAAGTTCCTAGCTCTTTTGTTTTTTTTTTAAAAAAAGCGTTGCCCCACCCTAGGATTTTCTCCTGTATAGTGGAGGCGTTTACAAACATACAATTTCACATGCACATGACACCCAGACCCGGAAGAACAATTTGTGGCTCACACAAAGAGTTGTTCCGTGCGGGAATCGAACCCGCGACACGTTGCACGACAGCCAGTTGCCCGGCCACCGCACCAACCGTGCAGTCAAAAGTTTGTCTGAGATAAACATATATTGTGTATATTGAAACTAGCGACACGCGAAGCTTCGCACGAGTACAATGCTTACACTAATTTTCTCCATTATTTAAGCGATATTATTATGTTTGTAAGCCCAAAGTGATTGAAGGGGAAGATACATATATTATAAATCGTATCAAAATACGTTGCGCAGTTTTAAATATTTCAGCATACACAGGGATTTAGAATAGAGAAAGCGACTTTATTTTATACAATACTATTTAGTGATACGCAAACCAGTTTCTCACTGCTATATCAAAGAACTAGAAGCTATTCAATTATAATAAAACTAAATTATATGGTTATATTATTGTTAATTATACCAAATACTAAATTATTAATCACACGTCACATAATTATATCAAAAAAAACTTAATGAATAAAAATTTCAACCTACAGGTTAATATTTAAAGCTCCTTTATACCGTTTGATACAGGTTAACATTGCCAAGGGCACTAAACGGTACAAAAATACAATGTACAAAAAATGAAATAATATATAAAGATATTTTAATTAGTAATTTTGTTTTACGTGGCTCTACTTAAAGTACTAATGACCTTTATAACTTTTGGAAAATTTGGGACAAAAGGAACGTGAATACGGTAGGATAATACTAGGTTTAAAAAGATCCTAACATTTTTTTAAAAAAAAAACGTTGCCCCACGTTTAGGATTTTCTCCTGTGTCGTGGGTGCGGTTACAAACATACAATTTCACATACACTTGACACCCAGACCCGGAACAACAATTTATGGTTCACACAAAGAGTTGTTCCGTGCGGGAAACGAACCCGCAACACGTTGCACGGCAGCCAGTTGCCCAGCCACCGCACCAACCGTGCAGTCATAGACATTGTGTTCCTAGTCTAGAAATAATACAGAAAACAACTAGTGTGAGTTTCATAAATTCCCCTCTATTGGTCTTACCTATTACAAGAAAACCAAGTCCACGTCTATTTATTAATTTTCTTCTTTATATTAAAGAATATACAATGACAAAATGAAGTGTTATTCTTTTCATACAGATAATAATTATTTCAAGCATTAATTACCACATTATGCTGAGACGGGGCTATAATTTCTAAACCATATTTTTATTATATATTAGGTTTTCCGCTTTCAAAATATCAAATTAATGGTATTATCAATTTGTGAATTATTTTTTAATATAAAAAGAAGAATAAAATAAAACACGTGTTTCGATTTTCAAAAAAAAAAAAACATAAAAAACTTTAAGGGCAAAAGGTCTTAAATTAATGTTTGTTTTTAAGCGTGCAAAATATTATGAAATTATAAATACATAATAATTTTCCTCCTCGTGTCGTATTCCTTATTGCTAAGGGACTGCTCCTATTTTTTTTTACTCTAACTCATTAAATTGATAATTATTTTGAACGACTTTCACATAACTGTTCGACAAGGAAATCGATCAGTTTCAAGGCACGCTAATATTATTGCACGATCCACGCATGAACGAATACTTTGTTTGACTTTTCAGTACAGTAAAATAAATTATCAAAATATTTCGTATTTTTTTTCTCTTAAAAAAGAAAAACTAAGATTTTTTCCTGTATCGTGGGTGCTGATACAAACATACACAAGTCACCCAGACACGGAACAAATAGCTGTTCCATGCGATACTCAAACCCTGCGCAAAAATACGCTGCGCGACATCCAGTTGCCCAGACCGCGCCAACCACGCAGTCAAACTAAAACATCATTCATTACTTTGCTGATATGTTTAGCAAATTTTAGATATTTTCTATCTTTTTTCAGAAATAAAATAACTATTATATTTGACGTAAAAATATTTAAACGATTTCATACAAGTAAATTCATAGAAAAGTATCGTTGTTGAATTTGACTAGTTAAAAACTGCCGTATTGTGTAATCACCTCGATAGTGAGTAGATTAGTATTTACACCGTTTACCAATTAACCTATACCGGTAGACACTTACAGGATATATATACAAAAGGTAGAATTCCAAAACTCGAGACACAGGAAAATCGATAAATAAATAATTCAATTGTTCAGAACTTTGCAAATACTTTAAATAGTTACTGTCCATAGATATCGGTCGTCTCCTGGGGCCTTCAGATTTTATAGAAGTTTGTTACAAAAATATTATCTGCTCTAACACTTGGACATTTTCACAAAACTTCTCTATAATTTCGTCTCTAGATAGTCAAACTTTGTTCTTTCGTAGCCCTAACTCAGGATGTATTAAAAATAGATGTGTCAATGATGTGGCAGGGTGTGTGATCAGGTTTAACTTAAATATTTTACCATTTATTATAACACATTTCCCCACATTGGGTAGTTTTTCTGTGCTGTTGGCGCGTTTACAAACATACAACATCACAAATGTTACACATCACACCCAGACCCGAAACAACAATTTTACAAAGAGAGAGCGAAATAAAATCCGTGACACGTTGCACAGCAGTCGGTTACCCAGCTACAGCTTCAACCAAGCTGTCAATTTTACTTCAAGTAGGAATGGCTCTCCCACACTTAACGCTTCGGCTACAGGCTTCGGCTAAAATTTGCTGGCCCTACGTCCTGACAGAAAGCCAGCTTAAAACAAAGCTTCACACCTCCAAAGCGGCACCACCGCTGTGTTTCGCCGTGCAAGTGAGGTTACCGGAGATTCAATCACTCTTCTGACCGCCATCAATACAGCGAATTAAAGAAATTGATAATTTCAAAAAGGCCGCTTCATATATTTTATTACGCGTTTGGAGTGAAAGGCGGCCAGTGAAAAATAATATTTTCATTTATCGTTAAAACTATGTTTCTATGGACGTGTTCAAAAGTAATTAAAACAATAAACTTCAAGACTAGTATGGCAGTCATGGCCGGATTTTCTGATTTTTTCTATCTTGTCACAAAAACCATTTCAGGCAGGAATTTTAAAATATTGTATCATTTTCAAACACGTTTCACTATTGTCAGTTTTTTTTTCTTTTACGGTTTTTTTTTATTATATCTATTGAATCCATTGCAAATCTATGATTCTATATCTATGTTACGGACTTAGTCTCATAGAAACGTAGGTTTATTCGGCAAATTACCAGATTTACGCTAGATAACTTGTTTTAGGGGATTATGGCATTTCTTTGAACTGTTTTTATGCCAGTTTCTTTTGCTGACATAACCTTATTGCAAGACACAAGTCACAATCGGCAAATCCTTATGGAATCAAAACTAGTTAAAAAAGAAGGTTCTCGTAAAATGCCACGATGATTTCTTGATGGAATAGGTACGCTAACTGACCGAGCTGACGGATAACTTGGTGGCAAATTATCAAACGAAGAAGATGAACCAATGTGCCACAACACCAAAAGTTTTTTTTAGTTTGAGGTATTTATTCTGTTATAGATACATTCGCAAAAAAACTTCTGCACAGATTTCAATGAAGTTGTCACCAATGTGTTGCAGAATAAAGAAGAGAACAGCAGATTTTTCAGAAGTTCCATATCCTGCTCATGTTATATACATGAAGAAGTTTGTGAGAATGTATATTTGTCATACTTTCACTCAAAAACGGCTGGACCGATTTTTGGTATTAATAGGTGATACCCTGGATTAGCACATAAGCTGTTTTTATACCATGCATGAGAAGCCGCAAGAGGAAGCCGAAGTAAAATATTAAACAAAAAAGCTCACTTACCGTCACATATCTGTATCCAAACACGCTGAGGAAACCAGCACCAATGCCAATGGCGATAGCTACTCCAGGTCCAATGAACATGTTGGCAACAGCTCCCACTCCTACACCACCAGCAAGGGTGGAGTTCTGAATGTGCACCATATCCAGTTTGCCAGGTTTGTGACTCACCATTGCAGATAGTACGAACGTTGTGACCTGACGATAGACAAGTAAATATGGATGGTTTCTTGCTAAACTAAAAATACAAAATATATCACAACCTAACACAAAAAAAAATTGTACCAAAAAGTTTTATAAGAAAACAAAGGTATTTAACTATAATTAAGGGTTGGCTGAGCGAAATATGCTGCATCGTGTGCCACATTATGCGTATTGTTCATGAATATGAGCCCTAATATGGCTTGAAACTAGACGAGCTAGCTTGTATATTGTAAATAAATAAAAAATTTATTTTAAAATTTTGAAATAGGAATACCCAGTTTTTACCCGACTACGGCAAAGCACAAAGGGGTTATGATTCTTTACTTTGCTTGACAAGTAACCTTGATTAAAAGTATCGTGTAGCCTTAAAACCTTACCGTAGCAGCAGCTAAAGACAGATAGGTGTTAATAATTGCCCGCTGTCCCTCTGCGTCTGAGTGGGCCAAACCCGAGTTGAAAGATGGCCAGTAGATCCATAGGAATATTGAACCTGAAAAAAATATAACTATATGTAGATAATCATATGTATACAGGCACCGTATACAGAAATTCATTAGTCATTAACATTTATGGTTTGAATATCTTTAGCCTTCAAAGGTGAAGGATTGAAGTTAAGTTTTGACTGAACAAAAGTCAAAATCATTTATTTCAATTAGACCCTTACATGTACTTTTGAACGTAAAACAAGCTTAAGATAAAAGTGTCAGTCTATTATCCAGTCCTCTTAGTGAAGCTATTTGCTCGTTCCAAAATGAAGATTTTGAAGGAGATGAACGAGCAAGACACTCCATAATTTCTTCTATTTTTTTTTTTCAATCAGTTTCACATACAGATTCACATTACATTAGTTAAATAAAGTTCCTTACCCAGCCTTGTCCAATAACAGACAAGGCTGGGTAAGGAACTTTATTTAACTTTAACTTATCCCCTATAGATACTATCTAATTTCACTGACAGTCTATTCTATTTTCAGTTTTATAGTTTAAACAGTTGAAATGCTTTAACTTTGACTTTAGTACAGCAAAGAGGTTTTACTTTCAAATAATACGTCTAGTAAAAATGTACTCGGCAGTAATTGAAAGTTCAATAATTAATATTTTTGTAGGTACCTAGCCAAGCAAAACAACAAAACTGTGCATAAACAGAGGAGTACTGATGAAGCGTAAACGTCGGGAACAATCTAGAAGTATCTAGGTCATTCCGTCACAGCATCGGATAGTGGAGCGAACGGAGGGGAGAACATTTTCAATAATATTAAAAGACAGTTTCTACCTAAGCTGAACTGCGAACTGCATTTATGGCAGTTTAGAAACTTGGGTTGAATTATGAAGCATTTTTATGGATCTTTTGGATGGATTTCTTTTATTCCGTTCTTAAGAGTAGGTGTCGCATGAGGCTTTTATAATATTTTCTCTAACTTAAAAACATCGTACTATTCAAAATGTCAACTGAACATACCTACTAGGATAAAACATGAGTAACGCACTTACGCGACAGTGCATGATATCAACGCTATCCAGCGGAGTAATGAAGACTTTGATGATTTACGTAAAGAAAAAATAAAAATTATATTATTACTTGTACTTCAATTACAGCAGATACAAATTAACATACCAATCATAGCAGTAATATCGGAGATATAGGTGGGCCCATCGAGGCGCTCAGTACCGGCCGCCTCCGGTCCAGTGGGCTTCCTTAACCTAAATGCAGTGCTCACACCCAACCCGAAGTACGCACCATACGTGTGAATAGCTATAGAACCGCCTATATCTGATGCCTGAAAATTAAATGTACCTTGTTAAACGATTTTAGTCACAATTGCAACATACTTTAGTATTAGTTTCTTATGCAGGGATTCTGTTTGGTATAAATTGTGTCTGAATTTAAGAAAAGAATTTAAAGTTCTCGACATAGCCTAAAGGATTAGCAAACTGAAGTAGCAGTAGACATGTCACATTTGATGAAGAACCTATGACTGTTGTGGTAGACGTGTTCCAGAGTGGAGATCACGTCTAGGCTAGGTAGACTGATAATATCCGTAGGGTGGCTGGCAGGGATTAGATGAAAAAGAAGAAGTAACATATGCGAACAAACTAACGAAGTTATCTTAGAACTCATTCAGACATTTACTTTTCTTTCAGAATAACATTATTTTTGACTATACATAGACTTTAAATTTCTAGTACCGTCATGATCAAGTAAGGACTGGTTGTCCTAAACACGATATTTCTCTTTTATTTATCAATAAAACGAAAAAAATCGTGTTTAATAAAATATAAAAGATTAAATCGATTTATTTATAAATAAAAAGAAAAAAAATAGGTGTACATTTTTGAACAATATTTTTGAATCATAAAATTGACAATTTTTATTTTATTTTTATCATATTAGCCCTATTCTAAGATAAGTTCTTTTAGACTGTCGGAATTATTATCTTCGGTCACATGTTTATTAGAAACGATTTCACAAACAATTAGTGTATCTCTAATATGTCACACACGAGTTAGTAAACAAGCATGGCCTTCAAAATAAATAAGACTAACGCCCATAATTTGTAATATTATGCTACACCAGCCACTCTACCCGTTGCTTGCTTTGGCTTCTTTTGATTATAGCAACATGTTTTATTTATAGTCTTTCTCAATAAATGGACTATCTAATATAAAAATAATTTCAAGAACCAGTACAGATTCTAAATTCCTTTTATTTATAGAATATCATAACGTTTTATTTATAAAAAATATTACGCTAATAAAAAATATTGGCTATTCACATATATTGTGAAACAAGCCCTAAGTATGGTGTTATAGCGAATCTAATGTCACGTTAGGTATGTCGGCAACAAAGGCATTCAATAAAAAACACCACTAAATCCAAGAAAAGAAGTAATCAAATTCGAATCTACATTTGAATTACAACCCTAAGACGTCGTAAAATAGGTTCAAGAATACTTAAAAAAATAACTAAGTCCTTTTCCAACTACTACAGCAAGTATGCAAAGCAATACCAACCTTATAAACACTCTCTATTAGGTACAAATTTATGCAGCCTACTGCTGTTTCAATGATGGCTAGGAACAATAGCTGAGTTCCGCTTGCAAGTCCCAGTAAAGCTCCGAACGTGATGAGGACAGTCGCGGACATAATGTCAGCCTCTGTGAATTAATTAAAAAGATGTTACGTAAATAGACACAGAGTTATTGAACTTTCGAGAAAAAATAAGATTGCAAAGATGTCGTCACGTATGGAACTAATGAAATAAAAAAAATTAAAACGTTGGTAATATCTTTACAGTTTAACGATAACACCTTTCGGAGGTGTCTATGAGATGGGACACAGAACAAACGAAATATAGTTCAAGAATATGATTCCACAATAGATTTTTTTTTGTAATGAAACGTTTTCCAACATTAGCCTTTTCTCCTGTATCGTAAGTGCATTTCAGAAGCAACAATTTGTGGATCACACCACGTATTGTTCCGTGCGGGAATCGAACCAGCGACACGTTGTACAGCAGCGTTGTAAATCGATTTGTTTGGATCATTATTGCAACTAACAACATAATGTTTTAAAAATGTCATCCTATTTAGTAAGAAACACTATGCTCTATTGTAATCTTACCCAGTCCTAATTAATTCGTAAAAATCTAGAGGTCAAGAAACTGAAAATCAACAGCCTCTAATTCAATCTCGGTAGCTAAAAGACAATTCGGTTGTATACAAAATTGTAATTGAATTTAAAACAATATCAAAACATTCGGCGATGCTTTAAAAGCTTTTCTTTTGTGAAATGAAATAAAGAGGAAATTGGGCATTTAAATTTTGCCTTTATTAAAATTGGAGACAGGTCCAACGTTATTGTTGGACACTGTTATATTGTTATTGTTTTTTTTTAAGGAGAAACTTCAGGAACTAAATGAAACGTCAAATCCTTGGAGTAATTTGCAAAAAAATCTTTGATTCACACTACTTAATAAGAGATATCAAAAGATCTCTCACTACTCAGCATATATGTTTGAGTATTATGCTGATATTTATTTTATTTTGTTTTAATTATATACTTTTTTATCCAACGTTTGATTATACGTTTGCTTCTGTTTTATTCTACTGTCTATGTTTTACCTGCATTGCCTCTACATAAAGGTTCGTTAACAAGAATGCCTAATTTTGATGCAAAAAAGTTAAATGAATTAAAAAAAATATCACATGATTCGTTGTTTAGAAGTAAGGCATTCTATTTGTTTATAGCAATCTACTTTGACCAGTACTGAATTAGCTACAGGCTATTGAATGTAATGTGTAAAAATAATTGTGACGATTTTTTTCGTTTTCAATGCCAAAATATTGTATTTGATGTTTATACCTAATTAATGTTTCCCACATAATTCCTTAATTATATTAAACATTAATTTCTTATAGAAAACTTACCTAATAAACTTTTCTTCGTGATTTGGATCGTATTATTCTTCATGTGGAAGAAGGACTGGCAGAGCAGAGCCCATTGTATAACCAATGCCGCCAAAAACCAGTTATATCCGAGAGCACTGTAGCAGTATTTCTTTAGGAATGTCATTAGAAATGCGAAACCAATGAATATCATCACATGCGTATCTTCGAAACCTGAAACAAAAGAAAGAGTCAGATGAATTGTAAACTTAATTGTAATGAGGTAAGGTTGATTATCTGTTACAAGACCTGGGTAGATTGTGATGGCTTCACGTGCGAGATCTACGTACTAATTATTTGAAGTACCTTATCATCGCATCTTTTAATTCCGTAGGGGGTATGCAAAGGCGCACATATTATTATGTGTACAACAAATTTAGTTCATAATAAGTAAAGAATAATAATTTTGATCCAACAGACAAACTATATCTATTGTGTACAATTTTGTTGAACATTGTGTAAGCAATAAAACTTGAAAAGTACATTTATAAAAACCGACTTTCACAATAATAATTTTGTTATAACGCCCACATACATACCCAATATATGCACATATACTTACAGTCATTTCCAAAAAAAATGAATCACAATGAAGATCACGATGAAATGTTAATAGCACAACCGATTTTTCCAAAATCGTGAATGTTGTTGATAGTCTAAGTTTTAGAGCAACGCAAAATTGAAACACACTTCCTCGTTCTAGGAAAAACTACACGAAACAAAGGAAAAATCAGTTATAACCTCTTTGTGCGGGTAATAAAATAACAAGCCTAAATAAATCATAATCCATATTTTGTTCGATGAAAAACTAATGAAGAAAACAAAGAGGTCATTGAACCTTAATCCTAGACGAGCCACAATGAACCTAAATCACTTGAAAATAAGTCGTAAAACTTTTCATTTTCATTCAACCACTAGTAAAATGGTTAATAAACAAAAATTTATGGCCAACCAACCTATTGAACTTTAATGGGATTTTTTTAAACGTATCAAAATACAGCCATTTTGGACTTCATCACGCATAAAGGGAACAATACAGGGACCCTTTATGTCCATTTTTTATCTCTACACACTTGTACAGGGTGTGATTGAATTTGAACCTGATGATAATATAAATTAAGAATCATCGCAAATATTATCATTGCTTCTATTGCTGAATGAGTTCATAGATCTTCTCCAAATAGTAAATTATGGTATTAATCAAGTTAAAAATATCGTTGAACTAAATAATGATAAAAGATGTATTGGTCTCCCGTATCATCAATGGCACTTCGGTGTCATAAGACGCATTGTGTACTTTGCACATAATTAAATTATCACGATGCGAGTTTTTTCGGTGTTCTGGCAAGATGAGTTTTCCTTTCAGTAACCTTAATGAGCTCTATATCAACCAAGAAGTCAACAACGAACTTTTAACTCCTTGATATTGCTTGATATACTATAATACTATTACCATGAGGTTTATTTCTTTGCCGATCTATAATTTCATAGTACCAAACAAAGTCGCTTTCCACGTATATCACTATGTATGCTTAAATCTTTAAAACAACACAACCCATTTTGATGCGGGTGTTTTAAAGATAGACTAATTGAAATGGAATAATTTTATGTAAATTAACATCCATTAAATAGTAGAAAAAGTTTAGTATCAGCATTGAACGCTGCTAAAAATTATAAATAAAATATTGTAAAAAAATATTACTCACGAATTCAGCGACACCCTATATTCTACCACAGCGGTAATTGTTAGAATGTCAAATGAAAAATTGCAAATAAAATTACACAATTCATTGTTTTCTGGCTCAAAATGTACCCCTCGAGGATAATAGGACTTAAAACGGAATAAATAGGACGTGGGATGTTTGTATATCTACTATTTATTGTTGTTTTTTACTTCCTTTTGTTTTATGATCATTTTTGCTAATGTGGTAACTCATATACGGTTGAGAACGTATGTGTTGAAAGCGATAGAAATCTTTAACCCCCTTGGTTAAAGATTTCTATCGCTTTTGCAATTTATAAAATGCTTTGGTTCCTTAACTCGTAGTACGAATAGAAGGTACTATGGAAACACTGACGCAATTTGAATATAGGTAACATATTTTTAATATTATCCTTAAGAAAGCAACAGATTGATACATAATATTATAACATGAATTCATTAATGTCTGAGAATATAGACTTTCTTTGATGGGGAAAAAATCATCATATGATCTTCCACCCTGGGCGGAGCGAGAAAGAATGAATAACTCTTGCTGAATAAAACCAACCCTGCTTCTTCGATACTACGAAATAATTTAACCTTCTCAAGAAAACTTGTGTTCAACTCTCAATCAATTGAACGTTCACTAAGTATGTTGACGTCAATATTCTTGGAAATAATCATTCAAAGGTCGTTGGCTATAACAACAAAATTAGAACAGTTCATATTATTACTTTTTTCCCAAACTTGTCTAAAAATATATGATCGATCAAATTATAAGCTGTATTACTAAAAGGGCAATGAACTTAATATTGGCAACTCGTCTATAATTTTAGCTTTTCGCAGAGAAGGTCAAGGGATCCGAGTCCCTCTTATATTCCTCTTCTGGAGCCCTGAAGGTATAGCGTCGACCTTAAAATATCCCTACGGTGTCTCTTGTGGTGTCCTCGCTGTGCATTATGCCTCAGGTTACCTTACTGACCTTCATCTAAAAACTATTACTAAAGCATATATCCAGCTTATATATGATAGCAATGCCCATTGTCACTCGTAACATCAAAGAAGTTCAAGTGCCACCCTTTGTATTTTTTTAACGATTTGAGTATTAGAGAGTGGGTATTAGGCGGTTATGGAAAGGATTGGGTCACTCAGACCGCGAAACATTTTACGCTGGTATACTATGTGGCCATGATATCACCCCGGTTGAGCCTGCCCATCCATTTCTAAGCATAGTTCTACATTTGAAAATAAAAGCCTATGTTAGGTATGTTATGTAGGTTTAAAATCAATTCAATTTAATCCCTTGAGAGTGGTGCACATGTTTGAACTGTTGCAAGTCAATATTGAGTGCACCATATACGTATTTGTATATAAATATAATACAAAGTAATTTGAGGGGTGAATAGATGTTGGAGAATTTTTCTAGTATCCATCCACTCCTCTTCTGTCTCTATACACCCCTCGAATTATATTTATACCTACATAATATATTATATATACTGACAAAATATATATTATACTTTCTATAATTATTTAGACACCAATGACACACGGTGAAGGAAAACATCGTGAATAAATCTGTACTTATACGGTTTAATGATTACTTTGAAATCGCCAATCCATCTTGAGCACACACAGTTGCGTAGTTTTACAACGACTTAGTGTACTATGTAGTGATAACATATGTATTGTTTAGTATATTTGGATCGAAATAAAAAAAATCTATTGTATATCTAATTCTAAACAGGTTTCCTATGATATTACCTATCTAAACTCTTTGGAAAAATAGGCAAGGGTGTCATTTTAGCCAACAATTTAATTTTCCGAATCAAATCTGCAGGTATCAACTAGTCTAATTCAAAAACAAAAATATTACGATATCCCATTTCATCCTTTTTTCTGTATTTACATAAATATGAAAAAGTTATAACGAAGTTGGTGTCAGCTTTGAATCTCTTTTCGTATGTGTTAAAGAAAACGAATATATTTAGATACCTGTGTAGATATTTCATGAATAAATGTTACTTTCTTTTACTAAGATTTAAACAAATCTAATCATAAAACTTGGTTAGAAAAAGTTAGACATAAAGATATGTCAAATCTGACGTCATGATAGCTCAAAGGTTAAGACTTCTCATGTATGAGGGTTCGAAACCTGACAAGTTCTTATGTGACTTTTTCCAAATTATACCTGATAGTAGAAACCAATGACACGGTGAAGGGAAATATCGTGAGGAAACCTGAACTTAAAATTTATTAGTTTGATCCGCTTTGAACAAGCGTGATTGATTAATGCTCAAACCTTATCCGTGTCAGAAGAGGCCTTTCCTCAACAGTGGACACTTATAAACCAATCATATAATAATATGCCTTCTGACAGCACTCGCTTTTTAGAAAGGGGTAAGGAATCATCATATGATTTCAGCGGCTGTGTAGGGAGAGAGTGAGTGTCAGACTTTTACTGACTAATATGTATCCGTTCCTTCTCCTGCTAAGCGCTGGGTGGTCGGTACATTACGGCGCCTGCACTCATAACTGCATGGTTGGCGCAGTGGCTAAGCAACCGACTCAGCAGCCGTAACGTATCCTAAGTGATTTTGAAAAATTTGATGTTGTAAATTTATGTATTTATGATTGCACCGGACTCACATGTCAAAATACTTGTATAGAGTAATGTTTAAAAAAATATTCTTTAAAGTCTCATTCGAAAAATAAATACGGATTTGCCAAATACTGCACTACAGTTTTACATTAAATAAATTTGAAAAAGTAAAATAGTATTTTATTCGGCAAGGAAATACAACACTCCATTTTCAAAACTCACATTTCGAATAACAACATCATGGAAACATTCTGATAAAAATAGTTTACTAAAATAAGTCTGGATAAAAATATTTTCAATAGGATTACATTGACTTAATATTACAAAGTACTCCATGCAAAAAATCTTTATTTCAATTTCTTTTTATACTCCTTCGAATGTTAAAATATATCGGGGTTCAATGACAAAAATATCTTTTCTTTTTTAAGAGAACAATGGTCCCCTATTATTTCGCTGTTCGAGATAGCTCACAATACAATATAATTTCTATAAACTCCCAATCTTCAGCCTTTATCGGACGTTCTATGATTAGATTAAGTATTGTGATAGTTATAATCTTTTTCTCTTTTTTTATATCATAGGTTGGCAAACGAGCCGACGGATAATCTGATGGTAAGCAGTCAACGCCGCCCATGGACACTCGACGGCAAAGGAGTTACTGGAAAAAGGAGCTACGTTGCCGGCTTCTTGTAGGTTATTAGGGATTCTAGGATAGCTGGTTTGAGGATTAAGGATGGGGAGAGAAGGATCGGGCCTCCGATAACCTGACTCACACGGCGAAATAAAACGCCAGTGTTGTTTCACGTCAGTTTTCTGTGAGGCCGTGGTATCACTCCGGTCAAGCCAGCCCTCTCGTGCCGAAGCATGGCTCTCTCACACTTGTGAAATTTTGTTATTTTATTTCCTTTTATTTCCCCAATTTTGTTTGGACACTATGAAGGGTTGTACAACAATCGGGCGTGCATACATGGCATTTACGGAGGAAAACTATTCATAGCATTGATTTGGTCACCGACAACAAATTGGTTCAGCAGCAAAGTTGACACCAGTTAAAGTGTCCTCCATCCAATCATTGTATGTTTTACAAGTACCATTAGTTTAGTTATAAATTAGTCATTGCATTAAAGGTCTAGGTTGTTTAATAAATCCTTTTGTAGTACAATCTAGTAGTTTTTTATATGTTATTTGATATAGTCTGTCTTGAATCTAATCAAACATAATAAGTGTTGAAGCATGTGTACTTGCCTATGTATTCAATTGCGTGATACTTGTAATAACATTATTGTCATTTTTTTATCTTGCCCCATACTATGATTTCTCCTGTCTCGTGGGTGCGTTTACAAACATACAATTCCACATGCACATCACATCCAGACCAGGAACAACAATTTGTGGATCACACTAAGAGTTGTTCTGTGCGAGAATCGAAACCGCGACGCGATAGCATTTAATTATTTTTTGTGAAATAAATATTTAAATTGCAACAAAATGAGCTACAACTTTTTAAAATAATTTTCGTGATACATAATTATTTTATTAATACACGAGCACGAGAAGTTTGCGCGCCGCGTCACGTGACATGAAACTAGTTGACATTTTTCAGTTGATACACGTGAGCAAGAAATTTTTATAATAAATTTTACAAGCAACATCATTGTCCTCCTAGAACACAACGGGTATTGATAATGCCAACTAATATTAATTTAAATCTCATCCATCCCAGGAACAACAACACCAGTCACTCGCAAATAATCCGGTTAATTGAAATGCACTAAGAACACTGCACGCTCGACACGTTTATTGATAACCGGGTACAACTGAATCCGGGTCAATGGGGGACGGTTTGCGTCACGACAACGGATAGGTCTATTTACCCTGGTTTAATGGAAACTTAGTGCGACTGAGAGCTACCTCATGAAAGGTAATGATAAACATTTTTTAATTAAAATTAAATATGTTGTCTGTACATTGTCTTAACTCTCAATGTTAATTTGTTATTCCTATCAAAATATTGATATATTTTGATAGGAATAAGTTTTCATAAAAACAAAGTCGCTCACTCTGACCCTATATCCCTATGCAAATGTTTTTTTTTTGTTAGAGGAAAATCATCAAATGACTTCACCCGCCGAGAGAGTGTCAGGCTCTTACTGACTAAAACCCCCCTGTTCCTTCTCCTGCTCTGGGCCGAGGTCGCGATGCCTGAAAATCATCAAAAGACTTCACCGGGCGGGATGAGTGTCAGACTCTTATTGTTCCTTCTCCTGCTCTAGGCCGAGGTCGCCGTGCCTCATTGCCCTTACCACGCAACCCCGGCTGAACATCAGCTCTATAGGGCCCCGTCTGTGGTGGTCTATTGGCTCTTTGAGGCGCGCGCGGAGCGCTACGCTCGGGTCTGGTTCTGGTCGGGCGGAGGTACCCTTACTCGCCGACCGCAGACCCGCGCTTACAGTGGATGGAGATCGTCTCTTGATATCCCTATGCTGCTCAAATCTTTAAACTACGACGTAACGAATTTTTATGCAGTTTCATAGATAGAGTGATGGAAGAGGAAGGTATGTATCACATAGTAGAGTATATACATATATTACATAGTAGAGTAATTTAGTATCAGCATTGCAAGCGTGCAAAGCCGGGGCAGGTTGCTAGATATACATAAATCTAGGTGAGCACACGTAGGTAGATATTGCAAATAAATAAAAAAACGCGTATTATAAAGAGGCTAAAGTAAATAATTAAAATTAAAATTTAATCTACCCTCCGGGAGTAAAAGAGAAAGCAATAACTTCAGTATATGTATCTGTTAGTATTTATTTTTGATATTTATAATATTTTTTCCTCTCACTCCTTTTCCTCACCATACTAAGGGTTGAAAGACCAACGAGAAGTAAAACGTGGGAACCAACAACATATAACAAAAATATCGAAGTTATATTGAAAAAGTATGTCTATAACCGAAAGGTCAACGTGAAGCAAAATAATATTCGCAAAAATGGTCGGCCTCCCGTAGTGTGCCGATAAACTTAGCGGTCAATGAACGATACCCAATCAAAGGGTCGTTATTTTTTCTCTTTTATATAGGTATATGTGAAATGTGGAACATATATTTTCATGTCAACGTACTTCTCGTAAAATGTGAAGTTGTATAGACCCTTCAAGGAGAGATTGAATGGCAAAAAATAAGCAGTATTCTTTTGCTATGGAATAATAATTAAGTAAGTGATCTATCTGCACCACCCATGGACACCTGCGGTATTAAAGGAGTTACAGGCATGTTGCCGGCCTTTTGAGAAGGAGTACACTCGTTTCTTGAAGATTTAAAAGGTCGCAAGGCAGAAAAACAGCGTATCCTATTACGTATCCAAAATAACTTTGAGAAAACTTCATAGCTCATTTCTGACTCAAAAGGTAGACCGTATAATTCGGGACTAACTACCTAAATTGAAAGATTCAGTTAAAAGCCAATATTTAGTATATGACAAATATGTTTCTGGATACAAGTGCAATAATTTTTAGTGGGTTACTAAACATTCTGACCCAGAAAAGGGAACAGTGTAAGTACATAGTATTTAGTAGTAAGACTTTGACATTCCGTTTCGTCCAACCCCAGCAGAGCAAGAAACCACATTTGATGATTTTTCATTATGACTTTACGTGTGAATTAAAAAAGTCAATCGTCTTTCCGTTCCAATTTGAATATACGTTGACTGTGCAATTTATAAATAACACAAAAGAATGTCCTATTCGTCCATACACCCACAAGAGGAAGGTAAATAGGAATAACCAGGCGAGTAGTAACAAAAGTTCAATTTCATAGATAATTGTATCTATGCCAAATCGAAAGAGGACCAATGTCCAAAACTTTAACCTTCGGAAAATTCAAGCAGGTAAATAAGAGTTAAGTGTTCGACGAATTTCCAGGTAGTGGGTAAATGGTATTAAATAATTCAGTGGCCAGCAAATTATATTGAACTGCTGATCAAACCTTGAACCTCTGTAAACCAATTTTCATAGTTACTTTTGCGTATGAAAGATTTTTATTCATTTCGTGACAAAAAATTCAGTTTGCTAATCTTTAGGGGTGTATCGACAATTTTAGTTCTCTATCGACTCACCTCGTTTCGAATACGCTCCTTCTGAGTGACTTCAAGGATAGCCCTTTCCTATAGGATTTAGCAAACTAAACTGGCAGTCAAGTGGGCAGGTCACATTTGTCGAACCACGAGTTGAGTTGAGTGGAGACCACGTCTAGGCAAACGTAGTATAAGGGCGCCCTCCAGCTAGTTGAGCTAACGACATCCCCAGGGTGGCTGGTAGTGGTTACATGAGCAGAGATGAACATCGAGCTCAGTGGCGTGCAATTGGGGAGACATATATATGTCCAGCAGTGAATGAAACAAGGCTGATGGTGAAGAATGGAAACGGCTAAAAATCATTAATATTTAGATTAAATATGTTTTAAACGTTTAAGACTTAACTGAACTTAAGAACATCAACCTCAAAATCGGTAAATGTTCTTTTAATGCCAAATAATTTATTCTAAAGAAAAATGCGACTAGATATTCAATAGCAACCTACTTTGTTGCTAAACTTTTTAGGGCTACTTTTATACCTACCTACGATATTATGTAAGTATTCAAGAGTCAGTTCCAACAACTTTAACGGAGCAGTTTATTAATAACAAATTGTAGATAAGTGGATTCTTTCCATTTAAATTACAACTCATACTTGACATACAAACGATTTCTCCTTGATTAATAAAACAATGGCAATGTTTAGTCTATGAAAATGGTCGACTGTAAAACATTGCAAGGACGACTGATGCCAGCTGTAGATTATACACATATTTTAATTTCCTTATAGATAGATTTTTATGTGATCATCATGAACAGATGGATTACCTGATGGTAAGCAATCGGCGCCCATTGCCCAAGAATGCGTTTTCGACCTTTTTGGGGATGAGGGATTTGGAGATTTTGGGATTGGGGAGGGATTCATTCTGCCAGGGTATATAATTATATCATCCCTATCCAATTATAAAATTAAACTAAATATTATGACTAAATACGATTAGTATCACATATTTCTTTTACTTCTACTTTCTAAACTAACCTAATAAAAAAGTGTTATTTTATATTATTCACTTTAAATAGTTTTTAAATGACATACCTATCACAAATTAATTTATTCGTTTTCCTCGTGTCCTACTACTAATATCCTACTCATTTTACTAATGTAAAAGTTGTGAGAATGTACGGATTATTATTCCCTCACGCAAAAACAGCTGGGATGATTTGTTTGAAAGGACATGGCCAAAAAAGTACATTCCACGTACACAAACAAAATTAATACACTATAAAATAAAAATAGAAATATGAATTATGACGTAGTTTTTAGCCTCTCCAGACTTGACAATTATTATTAAAAAATATATAAGTAATGTATGTGAATTCAACACTCGTACGTAAACACTCGTAGAAAACGTGTGATATGATCGACAAATGCATTACACTAGGAACATTTTATTAATACGAAAATGTATTCATTGGTTCTAGTTGCATTTTATAAAATACTCGTATTATAATAATATTATGTTTTAATTTTTATTCAAATCACCGAAAACAAAAAATTAAACGAAACGGAACGCATTTGACACTTTTGACAGCGTGTTTCTGTTAACCTTGCTAATAATACTGGAGTACTGGACTGTTTTGCGTTTTGTATTTGTTTTGTGGATTACGATGAGGTGCATCAAATGCGGAATAGCCATACAAAGGCTGCAGAGGCGTCTTATATTCTGGCTTTCTGCACACCATCCAACAATACTTTCGCGTTGGTTAACCAATGCTCAAACCCAGGTATGAAGTCGGAATAGTATAATACTTAGTCTGTTTTTTTATGTTTTATAATGGTATGCTATTTTAAATAGTGCATCTTTTTCAGTTGCCTCTGGAGATATTCATTTGTCAACCATGCTTCTCATTATTGAATACTGAGGCTGGTGAACATGAGAGACTACTGGAGCATAACATGGTTTGCCTTGGTTGTGGAAAATCGGTTCGAAAAATAAGACACCATTATGTCAGTGTGGACTCTCCATTGCTGGCCTAATATCACAAAATACTATTAATGTGGTTGTGGTAAGCATTTTGTTTTTAATTCATTATTTTATATATCTACTTGTATTTATCTATAAAAATCTATAAAAATAGCACTCATAGTATGTATGTGTGATTATAATATCTATCTTTATGTATTTTTCATGTTTGGATAGACTTCTTTCTTTCTTTTCTTCTCATTTTACAATAACATAAAACTTGAAAAGTTTATTTTCAGACTTCAAGAAACAACTATGTTTGTCATGTGTGCTGGATGCGGGCAAATAGACAGGCAGTGCAGGACTTATCACGAAACTTGCAGGTATTGGGATCGAAAAATGTGCAAGAATCAGCTTCAGGCAACGTGCAGGAATTGGCTTCTGATAACAATGCAGCAGCCCCTTATGTTCAAGTAGTTAGCCCACCAGAGCCACCACCATTACCGCCTGTTTTAACCGGGCCGCTTCAAAGGGAAAGTACTACCATATTATTACCCAATTATACAGAATATATATTACAGAAACGTACAATCCATATACACAAACATAATAAAATACACTGTAAAATAAAAATAGAAAAATGAATTATTACGTAGTTTTATTTTATTTGTTTTCCTTAATAAATAAATCATTACTATTTACACCTATTCATTTGTTTTATTTTATAAATAAGTAAATAATTAATACGCCTTATAGTTTTTTAATGGCATATCCTATTTTATGCTTTATTGTCAGTAATCTGACAAAAGGTTCAGTGAAATTATTATCGTCTAGTGTGTTTTAATGACAAATTCTTTATGTGTTTTATTTATTGCAATTTAATGTAACAATATTCACGAATGTAAAACCCCAAAAATCATTGATGAACCTTGAATTCAATAACTGTGCCAACGCCCATGCAGAAACGAACATTCCATATACACAAACATAATAAAATACACTGTAATATAAAAATATAAAAGTGAATTATTATTTTATTTATTCTCCTTAATAAATAAATCATTATTATTTATACCAATTCTTTTCTTTTGTAGGTTTTTAAAAGCAAATCTTATTTCGTGCACTTACGTGCCAGTCATCTGACTAAAGGTTTAGTGAAACTATTTTCGTCTTGTGTGTTGTAATTACGAGTTCTTCATGTGTTTTACTTATTGCAATTTAATTTAATAATATTCACGAATGTAAACACCAAAAATCATTGATGTACATTTTATTCAATAACTATGCAAACGCCCATACAAAAGTTGGCCATGTCCTTTAGCATGTAGATAGATGATAACCTGGATTACACATAGGCTGTTGGTTTTATCAACATACCACGAGGGGGAAGGAGAGCGCGTAAGCTAGTATGAAATAAAAAAAGACTAAATTGCTACTATCAATAAAAAAGAGCAACAGTTTGACCCTGGCCCTGTGAAAGCATTTAATCCAGTTTCCGCGTTCCCATCCCGAATCCCCAAAAATTTATCAATGTGTTAATTGCCTTGTACGTTTTACAATGCACCTTCAGACACATTTCAACATATGCACTCTTATCTGTAAAACTGATTTTCGAATTTATAACAACACAACTAAGGTTGATAGTCTATTAAATATTTCGGGTTGGTTTGAGATCAACTTTGGATTTTAAGCTTCCTATGCTACGGACAGAGTGTGAGTTGCTGTTGAAATAGCCGTCCATATTATTAAAGAATATTGAGGTAGGTTAACACCGAAAGAAAGAAAGAAAGAAAATACATTTATTTTTGCGCAGAACACAGATAAACTTAACAACAAGAAACTAAAACTTTAAATACATTTTATTTTTATACGAAAATCAATTGGTTGAAGATATCTTCTTTAAAAGTTGCAAGATTCCACTGCACAAACATATGTACATTGTAAATGTTATATGAAAGAAATGCGTTGTAGGTATAGTTACAAATGTAACTCAACATTGCTAAACACACATAGAGTACTAAGATCCACTAAATGAGACATGGAATTTATAATAAGAATCTTCTCATACATATGTCTAGAATTCAATTTGTGGGTACATTCCCTGGCAGTTGACAACACTATAGGGTTGTAGCTAGTACAACTCTTTTTATATTTTTTATGTCGTAGGTCGGCAAACGACCAGTTGGGTCGCCGCGTTGCCGCCCGTGTGTAGCTCTTACTAATCTTATAAATGCGAAAGTTACGATATTTAGACAGTTGTTATTCAATGACGCTAAAACCGCTGGACGGATCTACATAGATGAAATCTGGCACAGGCATAGTATATATAGGGACTCCGGAATAGGACATAGGCTACTTTTGATCAACACACCACGAGGGCAAAGCCGCAGGTGGAAGCTAGTATATAAACATTTTTTTAATATTAGGCCACCCATCAGTTTAATACAAAAATAACGTTTTCGCTCTTTTAGTATGCTTAAAATCAATGTTAAAAATAAAAAGCAATAGCTTTGCAATATTAAAATAAACATTTTACCAATTAAATTTACTTGCTCGTAAATCTACGCTAAGAAATCCAATAATTCCCTAGCCTTCTTCAGTTTTATTGCATTATGATATCGTGTCATTGTTTTCATATACATGAAGGATTACTTTACAATTGTTTTTAATATAATAGTAGCTATAATAACACACTCGTATCATAAACATTTATACTAACAATAAATGAATGTGATATGTTCAAACTTACTGAGCTGTCGTCTATCAAAATAATGTTTAAAAGTCTAATACAAAAGAGGAATTAGCGCTAATACTTTTCAACTTATACCAGCTAGTTGTAGCTTAAGCATATAATATTAAAGACTATTTTTAATTGTATTCTTCGAGCTACAGCGCCAACCCTACCTAGAATCCGTACCCACTCGTTACCGGCCTCGACTTCACTGGATTAATGTGGAATTTCAAGCAAATTAATTGTACGCCAGTCCTTATTCACACGGAGAGCATTATTTTAATTGACAACGCTCGCGATGACATTAACAATTTAGTGTGAAACATAATACAGTGGCGCCCTCTACACATCTTGCATAGCATTACTGACAGCGTTTTAAATTACGTATGTGTCTGTCTGTGTAATAACTTGGAAATTGATATGCTAATTTTGAGAGTTTAGTGTTGAATCTTAAATATATAAATAGGTACAAATAAAATCTCACTTTTATCCTTCGTGTAAGCAAATAATGCCTAAAAATCTCAAAGTCAGTTTTTTTATTAATGCATTAAATAATAAATAAATATGTCATAACAAAAAATAATTTATTACTATTAAAATTCGCATCCGTGACAACAATCATACGTAAATACAATTTCAGAAAATGTCACATAAAATAAAATGGCATAACTAAAACGAATAACTGTTATAAAATTTCACAATTGCAAGTAAAATAATAATTAAACTACATACGTTATTCAACGTTATAATATGCGTTTGCATAAAACTATATTTTAGTGCAGTTCATTAAAACAGTACATTCTTGTTTAATAAATTAGAACAGTGCATATGGATTTGTAGAGGAAGCGCGAATGAATTAATTGAACACGTCGACCAGATAAAGATGGAATATAGATTAATGGAGCGGCTTGTTGACTTACGCTAATATGCGAACGCAAAAATTGATGGCATCGGTGCCTTGGCGACGTGACTTCATAGCAATTATCATCCCGATCGAATTACCAACGAAATAATTAATTGTCACATGATATGAGTGCTAAATAACAATTTAATGTCATGCTCGTTGATCCCTGATGGAATGGGCAGAAATGTTCAAGCACAATATTAATGCAATTTTGACGAATGCGTCTTAATAATATATTCGTTTAATTGATTCAGTCATCTTAATTAATATGTGTAACTTCAGTGTCTCAAGTGTCTGAAGTATTTTATTATATTACTGAGTAGAGCAAATCTTCTATTTAAAAATTATTCTAATCATCATACACTTCGGGGTTGTACTTGATATTGTGTTCTAATATTAAAAACTTAAGTATCAATATCCAAATAGAGCGTTTTCATTCACATGACATCTTCTTATAATATTATTATCACCATATGAGTCGCAAAGCATCTGCCAGAGACTTTCATACTAGCCTATTGAATTCCTTCTGCAACCAGCGACTCCTAGCGATCTTTATCAATGAATCTTCAACCTTAAACACATAATTACAAAAAAAACTAACCTTTAACATTGGCTTCTTCAGCACCTCCATACGTAGTGAACAGTATGTATAAAATCATGAGAAAGATTTGGAAGACCAATAGCGGCCCATATCTGTACCGCGACATCTTCTCCACCATCGTTTTCTTATGTCTGGAACCTTTTCTTTGTTAAATTCTGGAACAAAACAATTACAGTTTATTTTTTGAAATATTTGTAATCATCAAAAGTGCAAAACATTCATCTACTGGACCATTTTGGGCCACCACTATTGAAGAGAGCGTACTATATATAACATAGTCCCCACGTTTGGAAGATTTCCGACTGGGGTTAAGACTCGTAGCTGGAGAAAGAGCGGTGTAGTTTTATGCATTGCGAATTTGTTTTATAAGTCATTTGATGACAAACCCCAATAATATTTTTTTTTTGTTTTGTTGGGAGAATCTTCAAATGACTTCTTTCGCCCAGAGTGAGGCGAGAGGAAGTGTTAGACTCTTACTGATATACACCCCCTGTTCCTTCTCCTGCTAAACCGAGGCCCCGGTGCCTCATTGCGCTGCTGACACGCAACTCGTGCAAATAGTATATAAAGATTATTAATTTCAAAACAGACTATAAATATCTAAAGTCAGACTTTTGGCAATTTAGAATCCTTTGATTGAAAAATTTGGCAGTTTTGAATCCCTACGATATATGTTTTCTTTGAATCTGACAATAATTATAGATACAAACATTCGTATACATAATTATATTTATACAAGTAGGTACGTATGTTTACTCTCACACTGAACTAGTGTAACAATTATGCTCTGAGGACGTATCAGATTAAATCATAAAAAAACTAATTACATGTTATCAAAATCTCACGATAAGAAGTCGTAAGACCTCTTGTATAATTATGTTGATTCTCGCTAATCAATGCTATGTCTCTTTATTGTGGATATAGTAACCGTTTCTTTTGGAATTTCCAACTATATGACATAACATACAGTATAGTATAGTGTTTTTCTATAATAATGTAATAATACGTGTCTTATGACTCTTACATTTTTCCTTTCGAAGGACTGCAGGAAGCGATTCCATATAGGAATATGCAGTACTGTATGAGTGATGTGCATAAATAATAAATAATAAATAAATAATATATATTGCCACATATTGTTTAATAAACATAAAATAAGTTGTCGTTTAGTAAACACTGAACTGTTTGATACTACTAACAATATTTATATGACGGGGCATCCAGGCGCTGAGGCTCCATAATGGCGTAGATTCCAGAAATAAAACGTAATTTACGATGATCAGGCTTTTATTATTTGCCAGCAATTACAATTCTTGAATAATCACGATAATCGAGATGCAAACGGATACACTTTGGTTGCGCGGCGAATTCGACACGGGGCTGACTAAGGCTGGCCGCATACACACGTTTTACGTATTCGATTTCCTAATGCGGAATTTCGATTTGGAATTCCGTGAGACTAGCGCAAACGTTCGTTTTTCTTCATTCGGAATGTATACACGTCAGTATAGATAGTGATAGCGTAGTGAACGCACGACGATGGAGGACGACGATTTATTAGCAATTGCATTTCTGTTGACAATAAAGAAGAAAAAGAAACGTCGGTATTGGGTACATCCATTGAATACTCGGAGAATCTACGAGAGTTCGTTTTATCTGAAGAGAACTAAGTTACGAGCACACCCAGATAAATTCTTTGATTTCTACAGGATGTCAATAAATTCTTTTGATGAACTTCATAATGGCATACGTGATAAATTAATAAAGCAAAATACCTCCATGAGATTATCCTTGGATACAGAAGAAAAACTAACCGTAACCTTGAGGTAAGTTCTCTTTATTTTTACATCTATATTTACAAAAATAACAAATCAACTATCTTAGTTAAACTTTAGGTATTTGCCAATATTATCTTCCTGTTCTTGTCCTTGAGATTGTACAACTAAAAAACTTGCAGCTTCGGTATCTTCGGCATGTTGAAGATTAGGTGATGTGTAGTGATGACGTGGTGGTTGAAGCGGTGGCAGATGTCTAATAGAGTTAATAACCACTCTGGAATTGTTTGGGGCAGATTGATAATTAGTGATTTTATTTTGCGAAGAAGATGTACTAATAAAGGTGGGCAATGGAGTTTCTGGTACAGGAATATATGAAAAAGAGGGGGAATAATCACGGCTTGATGCCGGCGTTTCTGAACGGTGACTGAAGTTATCATAACTCAGTGAAGAAGATGGAGATGAATTGTACTCAGTATTGATTTTTTTTACCAACTGCAACATTCCCAATTTAAAATCAATTTTTTGATTTTCATTCATATGTTTCATATGTGTTCTAAAGCTCAATAAAAATTTCATGTCGTCGTCTTCTACTTCTTGTTGTTTCTGATTGGCTTTCTGTTGATTTTGATGTAGGATACTGAGTATTTGGGAGGGGATATCTTTTTTGTTTCGTTTTAAACTACTTGCAGGTGGAGTTGATACAGGTGATGGAGGTTGTAATATATTTGTATGGTGATCTATTTGTTCCACGCTGTGTTCTTGCGTTTCAGATTCTTGTGAACTATTATTGTGTAAATCATCGAATTGATAGTTTCCTTCGGTATTTCTTTTATCGAATACCGGTATAAGAAAATACAACAGGTCTGCATAAACATATTTTTTAACCTTTTTAGCGGCACTGCCTGTAGGAGCGCTTTTATTTTTTTGAAAGTCTCTTCGAAAGTAGTCTCTTATGTGTGTCCATTTTTTCTTTGCCTCAGCACCTGAAATGTAATTAATATTATTTTATATCTTTTTTTCAGATTCCTGGCAACGGGTAAAAATTTTGAAGAGTTACACTTTGAATATTTGATGGGGAGCAGGACCGTATCAGCCGTAGTTAAGGAAACCTGTACAGCAATATGGGAAGTTTTTCAACCTTTGGAAATGAAGCCACCATCTTCAAAAGAACGTTGGCTAGAAATTGCTGAAAATTATTATAGAAGAACCAATTTCCCTAATTGCGTAGGTTCAGTGGATGGGAAACATATTCGTTTGATTTCTCCTCTGCATAGTGGATCTGCCTTTTATAACTATAAACATTTCTACTCTGTTGTACTATTAGCAGTGGTAGATTCTGACTACCGTTTTATAGCTGTAGATGTCGGTGCTTATGGCAGAGACAGCGATAGTAATATTTTTAACAACTGGAATTTTGGAAAAAAGTTAATTCAAAATCGTCTTAATATGCCTGAAGCAAAACCTCTGCCGAATACCAATGACACACCACTACCTTTTGTGTTTCTTGGCGATGAAGCGTTTCCACTGAATAACAATTTTATGAAACCATATCCGAGAAGTAATCTCAATACCCAACGCAGAATTTTTAACTACCGCCTCAGCAGATCACGACGTGTAGTGGAATGTGCCTTCGGTATTCTCTCGAATAAATGGAGAATTTTTCACACTAGCATGACGATTCCACCAGAATTTGCAGTATTAGTAACAAAGACTGCGTGTGTGTTACATAATTTTGTACGCAGACGAGACGGCTATCGATTTGAAGATACTCTGACACATTACTTCGAAGATATACCTTACCGTAGTCCACAACACAGATCCACAAACCGAGGTCGAAACATAAGAGACAATTTTGCTGAGTACTTTATGACACCGGCAGGGGAAATATCGTACCAATATAACGAGAGAATTAATAATTTACAAGAATAAATGTGGGCACTATTGTATTAAAAAGTATATAGAAAATATCTTACCTTTGTTTTCTTTGTCCACTTTAGTGCACGTGTCCCAATCCTTTATAACCTCTTTAAATACATTCTCCCAGGCCAAATCTTTGACATCTTTGTTGTGATAGTCATTGTCATGAATATTCCACAGGCAGGGGTATTTTTCAACAGCCAATATTAATGTTTCTGCCTCACACATTATCGTGTTGCGATTCTATGCGTAACAAATACAAAGAATACGTCCGATGCGCGCGCCGCGGGCGCAAAACTGAATAGAAATTTCCGAACGTGTGCGCCGGCACAAACAAAATGTATGCAAGCGCTGCGTTCCGCATGACGTCATTAGGTTTTTTCCCGTACGTTTCTCCGAACGCGCCGGCTTGCATTCGGAATACACGTTCGGATTTTGTTCCGTACGGAAAAAAAACGAACGTGTGCGTCAGTTAATGTATTTTATATTGAATCTATGCATTCGGATGCCCGCATACGGAAAACGAATTCGGAAACCTAATACGGAAACCGTATGTCTGCGGCCGGCCTAACTCGACAGTTTTGCCGTCGCAATCTGAAAAATGAATCTTCACGTTTTTTTTGATTTTCCATCCACGGCAGGACGTCAATCTCGTAAGGTTCGCAGCATTCCTTTTTTTGTTTTCACAGTGTCAACATGAGGTTACAAATTGACAGTTAGTCTATGGCCACAATATGGCCCAACCAGCCGGCCACGTATCGACTACGCCCAAGTTCGGATACTTGACGCAACCAATAAAAGAAAAAGAAAAGATACTGCCTTTGGTTTGATTTTTAAACGAAAACCTATGTTGACAGATTACAACATAAGTTCTACAACTAGCCGATCCGGCCAAGTGTGGCGCTACTGTCGCGTGCTCCGACACGGCCATCTTGACGTTTCACACGTCCTCGTGTGGGGTATCTGAAAAGAAAACTCAAAGCAGTAGCACAACTCTTGCTCGGTCAGCCTGACTAAAGTAAGGGTTAGCTTGAAAAACAAAAATGCAAGAAAGTGCAATATTTACAAAGGTGTACAGGAAAAGTAATCATAACTGCGTCTAGCATTAAATTACGATACAAACTATTCCAATTTGCTAAGCGTTTACAGGGAGAAACAAGAATTCTAGTGTTTACAAATGTTTGCATGGCTGGCTATGAAACAGTAACCAAGCAACACATAATTTCAAAAATACTCTCGTGAGCGTCTGATAGTATTCTTCTAGACAACCCCGACTGGCGTCTGATGGAATACATCAAGACAGCTGCACCTTAACCACATTGCACACTACAAGACAGCCTTCACAGCGTCTGATCGTGTTGCACACTTCAAGACAACCTTCACAGCGTCTGATCGTGTTGCACACTTCAAGACAACCTTCACAGCGTCTGATCGTGTCATTGTCTTTTCAAGACAACCTCTTCAGTTATCAGTGTCTGATAGCGACAGTTCGAGACAACCACATACAGGCGTCCGATTTCAGCCCATTCTAGACAACCGCTCTTAAGCGTCTAAGTCACTTACACACTTAAAGTAAACAAGTAAAATCGAGAATTTCACCAAACATCACGAAAAAAAAATATTGTTCCATGGCCCTTTTCTTAATGAAACTACTGGTCAGAGTCATGGTCGTCACTGTCAGCATCGTCAATTTCACAAATACCATCTGGCATTTTCCGCAGACGGTCATGTGCGTACTTGTATGTACGATTGCTGTTCAAAGCTTTCAGCACGTACCGGTCGCCTTCCAACACCTCAATAACCTTAAAAGGTCCTTTGTACTTGGGGTCAAGCTTAGTCTGGTTGCGTTCCTCGTTCTGAAGCAGGACAAAATCTCCAACAGAGAACGGCTGGACTTTAGCCTTGCTGCTATCAAACCGTCTTTTGTCGTATCCAGCGCTGTCAGTCATGTTTTGAACCGCTTCAGCTCTTACCTGTTCTAGATCTGTTACAGGTTCTTCATCGTCAGCAAGCATCAACTCCAGCGGCCTTGCAATCTTGCCTATGAGCATCTCCAGTGCACTTGCCTTAGTCACCCGATTTTGAGTGCAATTTAGAGCGAGCTGCACGTCGGGTAACGCATCCTGCCACGATCGGCTACCGGTTTCCGCAGCGGTCAGCATATTTTTTAGAGTGCTCATAATGCGCTCGACCTGGCCGTTGGCCCTAGAGCTTCCGGTTGCAATGAGGTGTAATTTAATGTTTACAGACTCACAGTACTCTTTGAAGTCTCTGCTTGCGAAGCATCGTCCTTGATCCGCAATTAGCCGCGTAGGGGCACCAAAAAGTGAGACGCTCTGCTTCACGGCTCTGATGCTGCTGGCAGTGTCTATATTCAGGGTATGGTACAGCAATACGTACTTTGTGAAGGCGTCGACTAGAACGAACACATATTCCTTCTTGTCGTTCTTTCCGCTGAGTTTTCCTGTTGCATCAACATGCACAGTGTGCCAAGGTATCGCAACTTTTGGAATAGGGTGCATGGATGCTTGAACCTTACCTGAATTCGACTTTGAGATTCTGCATGTAACGCAGTTCTCAACGAAATGCCTCACATACTTCGTCATGTGTTCGAACCAGTAAAGTTCGAACACCTTCTCTAACGTTTTCTCCCACCCCAAGTGCATCAAGCTCTCGTGCACGCCGTTGATGATCGACCACCTAAGCGACCGAGGTATGATAGGCAAGCAGCGAGTCTTACCGTTACGCTGTACCTTCCGGTATAAAAGTCCTGAGCGTAGCTCGTACGTCTTCGCAACGTCGTCAGGAAGCTTGTTATCGTTCAGGTCAATAACAAGCTTAGAAATCTCAACATCTTTCTGTTGCTCAGCCAGGAGCCAGTTACCGGTCAATTCGGTCAAATTGATGCGCTTTGGTTCCACTTTATTCGCAGGCTTTTGACTTACCTTGTCGGACGGGACAGGGTTTCTGGACAAAAAGTCTGCATGAGACATGTGTTTTCCTCCTCGGTGCACGATATCAAAGTCGAAACTCTGTAGAAAAGCCCACCATCTATGAACACGTGGGGCCAGGTCCAACTTCTTTCTGCTGGATTGAAGTGAATTGCAGTCTGTCACGACAACAAATTTTCGTCCATGAAGGAAATGCCTAAAATGCCTAATTGCGTTGACGACCGCTAGCGTCTCCAGTTCATAGGAGTGGTACCGCGATTCAGCGGCCGTCGTACGCTTGCTGTAGTAGGCAACAGCGTGCAACTTACCAGCCTTTCTCTGCATTAGAACTGCGCCGTATCCGATCGCACTTGCGTCGGTATGCAGTTCCGTGTCAAGATCTGGATCGAAAATAAGCAATACCGGTTCGCTAGTCAGTGCAGCAAATATTTGTTGTCTGATAGCTTCATGTTCAGCTTTCCAGACAAGCTTTCCATTATTCGAGCTCGAGGTAAGTGCGTAGAGTTGAGCCATTACCTGCGAGAACTGGGGCACGAACTGCCGAAAGTATGATGCTAAGCCAATGAATTGACGTAACTGTGTCACAGTCTCCAGGGGTGGCAGAGCAGTAAGAGCTTCCACTTTCCGCTGGTTAGGGCGTATCTCACCTTGGCATACCTCAAATCCCAAATACTCCACCTTTTGTTTGAGGAACTTGCACTTCTTCATGTTGAGAGAAAATCCCCTTTCAGTGAGGACTTCTAGCACGATCTTCAGTCGCTCCAGCGCTTCCTCTACAGTGCTGGCCATAATCAGCACGTCGTCCATATAGACCACAACATAGGTGTTCACCAGATCCCCGAGAGCTTTTATGATTGCGCGCTGGAAAACTGCTGGCGCGTTCTTTACGCCAAACGGCATTCTGAGATACTCGTACTGGCCGTCTGGTGTTACAAACGCAGTTCGTTCGATGGAATCAGCTGCGACAGGGATCTGATGAAAGCCCGATGTGAGATCCAAAGTGGAGAAGTACATACCTCCGTGCAACCTAGCAATTTGGTCGGAGATGAGTGGTAGCGGGAATCTGTCAGGTATTGTGTTGTCATTCAGTTCGCGGTAATCCACGCAAAGCCTGTCGGAATCATCTTTCTTCTTGACTAGAAGTATTGGGCTTGCAAATGGTGACGAGCTAGGACGAACTATGCCTGCGTCTAGAAGCTCGCTTACCTTTTCTCGAACAACTTGTCGCTCTTGAGTGCTCAGCCGATATGGTCGCCGATTAACAGTCTTGTGTGGATCCTTTAGGCGAATCTCCATGGGTTCAGTATCCGCGCATTTCGCTGGCACACCTCTTGAAAAAGACTGCTCAAATGATTTCAACAAATCAAGTAACTGACCTTTGTATTCAGGTGGGACGTCGGTGTCCACCGTGTCCGGATTAATTCCTTGGTCAGTTGGCGAAACATGGCACAACTGAACGATTTGATTTTTGGAAAATCTCAGTTGCGAAGCAGTGATATGTGTGATATGTGATATGTAACAGCAAAATCTCATGACCTACTACGATGTTATGTTGCAGATACTGGTCAAGCAGAACATGCAGTAGAATTTCTAAATTGATGTTGTCAATCTCTACGACTGTCAGTATTTGCGATGTGCAATAAACAGGGGTCTGACTTAAACCAATCAATGTCACTGTATTATTGAGTCGTCGTCCGTTGAGTCTCTGTGACACAGTCTCTTTTACAAGTGAACACTCAGCTCCAGAATCAAAATGAAATGAATAAGGCTCACCAGCAATACGCATGGTCCCAGTAGGCACGCTCCGGACGCACAGGTTGACCCTTTTCACGTTGGAGGCGCCCGCTCCGCTGGTCCCTTCCTGGCTGCGCCGCTTCGGACAGCTCGACGCGTAGTGGCCGCTCCCTTGGCAGTGGTAGCAGGTGACGGCCGCTGGTTTGGTCTGGTTTGGCTTGCTGTTATCATTGTTGCCCAGTTGAGGTCTAGGGTGCTCGTCTCTCCTCTTCATATTGTCCCTCCTACGTGACTGACACATGGTAGATTTGTGTCCCATCTTCCCGCAGTAGTAGCACTTCACAGGAGTTGTTGGGCAAATGCTGCGATTCTTCTTGGTATCAGGCACATCAAGGTCATTCGCATTGGCTTTACGTTTAAAAAAAGATACTGCCTTCAATTCTTGTTGCAATTGATTGCGTGTCTTGACGTCGGTTGTAAACGAAAGTCGTTGAATACGTCGGTCGAAACGTGACAAATGTGCAAGAACAGTAGCTATAGCCAGTTCTTCGGTGGGTAAATTTTTCCATCTGGCCATAATCGACGTCATAAGGGAGGCAGCATATGCAGCAACACACTCATTTTCTTTAGGCTTGCTTTCATTTAGGTTGATTAAAAATGAAGCAACAGTTTCGGGACAGTCGTATCTTGCTTTAAAAAGCTCCTTGAAATCATACCAGTTCATGCCAGGGTATGAAATCGTCGAAAACCACGTGGAGGCATGCCCCTTTAACGCACGACTTAAAGCCACCATAAGGTGCGTACCTTGCTGATGCTGGTCACTGATGCAGAGGTCAGCCGTCGATATCCAAGCACGTGCGTCGACATCTCGTTTATCAGGGTCGAAATCGGGCAGGCGTAGCTCACTGGTCGAAGGCGTCTTCATAGCTTGCACAAGGGTCATAAAATTCCGGTTCTGCTGTTCCAAAAGTAGATGCCATCTTCTATCGTCTGCGTCGTTATTTATTGCACGTGGTGAAACGTTATTTGCAGCGGCATCGTGATTTTCAACACTCGGTGGGTCGTTGTCCTTTGCACGTGGCGCGTGGTTTTCCAATCCCACTTCTGATGACGGGGCATCCAGGCGCTGAGGCTCCATAATGGCGTAGATTCCAGAAATAAAACGTAATTTACGATGATCAGGCTTTTATTATTTGCCAGCAATTACAATTCTTGAATAATCACGATAATCGAGATGCAAACGGATACACTTTGGTTGCGCGGCGAATTCGACACGGGGCTGACTAACTCGACAGTTTTGCCGTCGCAATCTGAAAAATGAATCTTCACGTTTTTTTTTGATTTTCCATCCACGGCAGGACGTCAATCTCGTAAGGTTCGCAGCATTCCTTTTTTTGTTTTCACAGTGTCAACATGAGGTTACAAATTGACAGTTAGTCTATGGCCACAATATGGCCCAACCAGCCGGCCACGTATCGACTACGCCCAAGTTCGGATACTTGACGCAACCAATAAAAGAAAAAGAAAAGATACTGCCTTTGGTTTGATTTTTAAACGAAAACCTATGTTGACAGATTACAACATAAGTTCTACAACTAGCCGATCCGGCCAAGTGTGGCGCTACTGTCGCGTGCTCCGACATATAGATATTTATTTGCGAAGTGGGCGGCGTTTGACCACTATCTCGCCTGGTGATAAGCGATTATATAACCTATGATGGAGCTCGCCTGCCCATAAGGCCATAAAAAACCAAATCATTCGGGCCTTGAAGACATTCGGATTATACCTACTCTTCGGGGAACACAGACTCCTCCAGCACCTTAGCGGTTCTGATGTTGAAACTGGACGTGAATCGCTTTGTCTTGTGTTCGGTTCGTATTAACATAAATAAATAAACTCAAGTAACAATTTAACGATGAGATGCTGCAGACTCTGAATAGAGACGCATGGGGTGACCCCTACTAAATGGAGCGAGATAAGGTCCGCACTTTGGCACCTCCACTTACTTAGAATCTCCGGTCGATTTAGACTCTATTACCCCGACCAAAAGGGATTCACGCCTCCGACCATGACTCGCCCCTGCGGTGCCGGTGAGGAGACCGAGGTAGACGTGAGAGCGACGGTTAAACCGGCATCGGCTAATCGCCAAGAAAACCGCGCCAAGACCCATGTGTTGCCTGCTAAGGCTTGGCCTCGGGGGCTCTCGAGCCTCGACTAGCCGGTCTTTTCAGCACATATTGGTAAGGGACCAGTTTTAGGCAACGTAGAAGACAGGTAAACTGGTCCTCGAGAAGAAGCCAAATTATCTGCAGCAAAACTCCATTCATCATAATTTTCCCTCCCTTTTAATTTGGGAAGACTTTGTATATAGTTGGTAGTCATTAGGCTACACACAAAGGTTTTATTTTTTATTAAAATGAAATAATAATTACTTAATAAATCTGTAGAATATAATCTGGAATAATATTATAGTCTTTTTATTCCAGTAGTGCATATGAAGTCGTTGGAAAAAACCGAAGAAAAGTACTACCAACAAATATCCATTTAGTACAAATTCCTTCATCAAATTAAAAGGCGTGCTTATATTATGCTGCTCATCCCGCAGGACCGAGTTGAATGTATGTCAGTTAGTAGGATATGAACTCGCGACCTCTTTATCACAACACAACGCTATGGCTGTTTTAATTTTCATTGTTCTTCATCAATGCTATAATTGGATGCTATGAACTATGACGTTATGAATGAACCGGTTTTTAATTCAGAAACCAATTTATATTCTGTTACATAACAGTTATTAAAAACAGTAACAAAAAAATGTTATGTTTTAAAATTTTATCCTCATCAATTTACGGGTTTTGTTATCCTGACCTTTTGACCTAGCGAAAAAATTAAAGCAGAACCGTAACCGTATCAATATTTTCTTCTAAAACCAATCATCTATTACCAAACAAATGACAGAAGCAATCAGACAGTGACTCACATTCATATCAAGCCATTGTTCGGAACTATGTTATAAATATTTCTTGAAGTGTTTCGTATTACATGACAACATTGCTTTACATTGTGTGTGCAGTATTGTGAATTGTCTCCAGACGTTAAGGTACCTGCGCAATGTACATTGTACCTACAATGCTTACGCTAGAAAGTGTCACTTCCATTGTTCGGTGGGAAAGAGATGAGACGGTGTTTTACTACCCACTGAGCTAGATTGTATATTGTTGCAGATGTTCAAGCATACAAAATGTGCAGTCTACTCTGTTGATAAAATGGCTGCGATTGAATTCGAAAAGGTAAAGATTGATAGTCTATTTTTGAGAGTGGAAAATCATCGAATGGCTTCTCTGAGGAGTGTCAGACCCTTAGGCTAAGAACTCACGGAGCGATTTTCGCCCGCGTCCGCTGCGGTTGCGGGCCCGCAGCTTCTGTAGAATTCAAATTTTTATATAAAAAATTAAAGCACATTTCACGACGCGTTTTACGCCCGCGGTGAACGCGGTTGTATGCGGCTCCCGCTGTACCGGCGGGCAACTAGTAGAATCGCGCGGGCCGCGGTTACCCGCAGCCTCGGCGGGTGGCACCCGCGCGCTTTGCGATCGGTTGGCGAGCGACCGCGGGGGCCGGCGGGTCTTCTGTGAAGTAAATATAACCCAACGGCTCGTTTCTGGTGTGTTTCCATGGCGGTCTGGACCTCAACTGATCGTTAAACCGCCCGTCTTCCAATCTTGCGATCATCGCCCGCCACGTTTGCGGGCGAGGATCGCAACCGCGGCGGCTGTGTAACCGCACAAATAACCGGTCTCGTGAGTTTGGAAATAAAACCGCAGTTCCACTACCGCGGCGGGCACGGTTCAAAATCGCTCCGTGAGTTCTTAGCCTTACTGACTAAAAACCTCATTTTAATGCCTTCTCCACGGACCGCGGTACGTTATTACGATTGAAGTGATTTTTTGTGAGGGAAAAATCAATAAGCGACTTTATTCGCCCAGGTTCAACCGAGAGGAAGTGTCAGACTCTTACTGACTAAAAACCACGGGGGGTTTCAGTCCTTCTCCTGCTTTAGGCCGAGACCGCGGTACCTAATTGCGCTAGCCCCGCAACCCTGGCTGAACATTGGCTCTGTAGGGCCCCGTTTGTGGTGGTCTTTGAGGCACGCGCGGAAAGCTCGGGTTCGGGTCAGGTCTGGCGTCAAGCTACTCTTACTCGCCATCTTGCTTGTCGCGCTTCTTACGGTAGCCTCAGATGGACAATAGAACCCCGACGCTTGGAGTGTCGCCTACTGCAGTGGCTGGGGCGTGAGGAAGATAGATCCCTCACCCGCTCCGCCTCCTCCCTTGCGACTTCTTTGCAGAAAGAGGAGGCAGCTTCCCAGTTCCTCTCATTTTACACCATGCACTTAATTAAGGCCGGACGTAAGAGGTCGCCACTGCCGATCACTTCCCTGAGGACACGACACAGGCGGTGCGAAGCCCAAGCAGGGCACATCTAACATCGTATGCTCCTGGTGGTCCTCACAACATCCGAGCATTTCCTCCTGCCGGCAGCTGTGCCCGGTATGCAACTGCGTCAGGCGGAAGGTGAGGCCGACGTGGCGTCTCTCAAGCCTTCTCAAAGAGGGGTCTTACCGTTGCTATAATAGAGAGCCCGGTCTCATAACATACGTACTCATAAAAGTACATATGTTTTACAGCTAAGACTTATTTTTTTTACCTTCAAAAATATCTGCGACTAAAGCTTTCTTAAACAAACTGACACACATCGACAAATAATTTTCCAAGCGATGAAGTTGAAATCTAAAAAAGCCAATTGAGATCCTTTTATTATCAAGTTAAAAACGGTGAATCGACGGACATCGTTATGAATGCGAACTAGCTAACTATTATTACTAGAAAATGAAAAAGAAAATCAAAGTTATAACGATTTAAAGACAGTTTTAGACATGATTTCCATTTAAACGGTCGTCGAACGTTCTGGAATCATTATGCAATTGAATGCACGTTAACTCGATGAAAATTTCACATTTTATGCCCTCCCGCTTTATTCGATGGATGTTAAATATTTGAATAGGACCATCGTTGATTGCTTTTCTGTTGGAAAAATTGTTGAACTCTCCTTCGCCGTTCGGTTTTCATATTGGTGGTTGTTTAGGGTTTTGTACTGTGTTTTCTGAGTAACGAAAATGAGAATATATTTACAGTAGTTCTTCACATATACATCACTGTAATATAATATATTATTCATTTCAAAGTACTTTACACAATTGAGTTAAAATTTGTCAAACGTAAATCAATTATTTCAACCCTTCCAATATGTTCATTTCAGATCATCAGTCTGTAAGTGCCTAATGCAAAGGCGTCTTCTCACACGGAGAAGGTTTGATGGATTACCACGCTTGTTCAAGGCGGATTGGAGATTTTAGCTTTTTAGCTATAAGACGCTATTTGACAAATATATTAAATGTGACGTCACGAATTAGTTCCTAATACGAAATTTATATAAAAGTATAATTTCACTTAAAGTATCTAATTAAATAAATGGTTGTCAAATTTTGGGTTGCAAGTTCGTCTGCTGATATAATCGGTTATAGATCAACCAATATTATTTTTTTATCTGAATCTTTGTCTTACAGGATTTATTCGAATTCTTAACGTTAGATTTTTTTGTTCACACAAAGAGTAAGCAAATCTTCGAAAACCTCAGAACTATGACTGAAATTCCAAAACAGATTATCTATATTAATCTAATAAGGTAGATTAGCGAAACATCGCGAGATTACTAATTAGATTATCAGAATCCAATCATGATCTCATTCAATTAAGTCAGTTTAACTAACGAATATTGAGACTTTTCATAATCAATTTTAACAAGTCTATATAGCTGAAACATTCATATTTTATATACCTGTGAAAGTCTCCCGAAGTTGCAGCAACTTTTGTTAGCCAGAAACTGCCATGAGAACATCGAAACAAAGATACCTGGCACGACCCAGGCACATCAACGACTTTCTCGTAACCCGCCATGAAATAAATGAGAAGTCAGAATAAAATCAAAGAAAATCGATGCATAATTATGCATACTTGTATAAATTCGGGAGGAAATTAAATTAAATTTAAAACCCTATAATATATGTATGTTTGTTTTTACAGATAAAAATATACGTATCTCTATGACGAAATCCATTCAGATCTCTTCACAGTTTTTGTGTGAAAGATTTACGATTATAACCAGTTTCCTGATGCCTCAAAAACTTTCGTATTAGCACGTAGGATACGATTCATTATTATCTTCAAACAAATAAGGCCAGATTTTACTTATGCAATCCCAAAATCAGATTGAACATCTAGTTATCAGCTATTTTTTTCGGTTTATAAACTGAAACGCCATTCAATAAATATAAGAATCGCTCGTAACTTACATAAAAGATCGCGTGACATCTAAAATATCAAGAACACATTTATTAAGGCCATGACGTATATATAGCTTTAGTTAATGCAGTTTTTTTAAACGAAAACATTATATATTCGAAAATGTTATAGTAAAATCATGTGTGTGCATTTTTGTGGACTTTTACAAGAAGAGACTACGTATTAATAATTGTAATTACGATTTTAGATTTTTAATATCCATTGTCAATTATATCTATTTAACCACTTACCAAGTAACCCTATCTTTGCTTTTACTAAAGTTTACTTTAAAACATTTAAATTTTACTTATTTCAAAAATATAAAAATCAACTAAAAATATTCTCTATACATGAGGAAACTCAAATGCAAAAATCATCACTTAAAATTTTCTCACCAAACAAACAAAAAAAAACATAATACGAAACGACTAAAAAAAGATCGAAATGAAAAATATTGCAGCAATAAATCACACAACACCATAGAATATTTGTTTCATGATACAACATACGGGTCTCCCTTACTTCCTAACGATTATCTTAATCATCGAATAAAAAAAACTGAGCGTAGGAGCGTACCTCTCGAGCGTGCGAAGTCCCTCAGTGCTCGAAGCAGACACACCCGTCATCAGGCGAGCCCCTGTTTGACAAACATCAATCAACTATTACTACTATGTCGCGACCAATGTGTACAAACCGACGATTTCATACATCCTACTAAAATGTGGATATCACGATTTTTAAACAACCATTGTGATGTCACTTAGTGCTCTAATCATAACAGCTGATGTTTTTATGACATGGATTTTATATTTCTCATACCTTGTTAAGTTAACCCATTCTACACTTTCACTACTTTAAAACCACCATTTTAATAATATTATTTTCTACAGGTTTTATAATTTTATTATTTTTCTACAGGTTATTTATTTATCTTTTTGTGACACACAAATATGGAAATAAAAATCAGAACACTTTAAAAATATTGGCAGTCGATCCGCTATACAATATTCTGTTATTACCACAGTACTCCCAAAACATATATTTAGTTCGTTCGAAAATACAATTTGTTAGGTAACAAACATTTTGTATGAGTTCACGTTGCCAGTTTTGAGACCGAAATAGAGCACACACACACATTTCTCAAAATTTAAATGCTCGTTAAAATTATATTAAATCCACCGTTTGTTTGATAAGTTGAAACGTTTTTTGCATTGTTTTGTTACGGTTATAGCATTTTTACATGGATAAGAATATTAAATGGTAATTATTAAAAAAATAAGGTTTACAAATTATCCTCCTTGTTTACACCAAGGCGAATAGATGCAATAGCATTTACTTTCAGAGTATTTCTGCAATCGTACCTACGTAGATTGCCTCAACTACATCATGTATAGACACATTTGTAGTAGTTGCGGAACAATGTGCAAATAAATCAAATCGAACACTACCTACAAAACATATAACACCTAGGCATTGCCCAAATAAAACTTCAAATCTTGATGTAGAAGCAAAAAAGGAGAAAATCCATGTTTAGTAAGCCAATCGTTGACCCGAAATACAGACCCACCTTTATCAGTGCTTTCTCAGCAAAGGGCAAAAACCCTTGTTTACTGCCCCTCGAACAAAGAGGTAAATAAAGGGATAAGTTATTCCACAAACATAAAAGCAGACACAGGCCAGGAATTGCCTAAACAGCCCGATTTCGCGGCAACACCTTCCATCTTTGTCCCCCTTTATACTCTAGAGAAAGATGCAAATCGTCCCGCGTCAACATTGGCTGCCGGTACTTATCATCTATTTAGCGAATCGAATGCCCTTGCACTTGTTTTATTTATGTACGGTTACGAGAATCAACCTTTTATTTGTTTTGTTTCAAACGAATTGAACTTGATTCATGATACTTTTGTTTTTGTTTACATTTCCTCACAAGTTTGCGTTGTACCGGTATCGAGTTCAGAGTTTTTTAATCAGGTTTCGTTTTAGACTTTGCTTTTTTTCAGTCTAGCGGTGTATTGAAATTCAGTTTTTTTTACTGTGGTGTCTATAAACAAATTGAATTTAGATTTTGCCTAACCTAGTAGGTTGATAAGAGCGTATGCGTACTAAATGTTATAGGAAAATTTGCAACACTCACTGCAGTAACTATCTAATAGGTTTGTTTAGGGCTAATCTTCGTCAACATAATATACACCAGTAAATTAAAATCAGATCTTTACCCAAATGCAATCACGTTACAATAGTTGCATAGGTACATAAAGCCTTAAAAAAACTACGGAGAGTTAAGACAGGTTCTACTTAAAACTCAACCAACATTCATCAAAGCTGAATTCAAATCGGATAAGATGCAACCTCACCAAATGGAACTCGCTTAACCGACGCTGTCCAACTAATTCCAGTATCATCTAGTTTAGACCGACCGTTACCAGTTTAAAAGCCTATTGTGACTTACTCAAATGGACTTTGTTTCACTTCGTTTAGGCACATCACTCAGTTTAATGTGTGGAGTTAGGAACTAAAATTAATACGCCTATTTTTGAGTTGTATTTTAATAAGGATTGAAATAAAAGCTTTTAAAATTTATAAATCATTTTTCCCCTTTTGCATCGCTGTCCGTTATAATTAGATAGTACTAAATTTAAAATTGCTATGTTACGTTTGGCGTTGAATTTCGCTGATTAGTGCGTGTGGTAGTCAGTTTATTTTTATTTAAGCAAATCGGAGGAATAGGATGAATAACGTGTGCATGCATGTTTTGGAACAGTTCACATATTCTTAGCAACCTCGAATAATTTCGAGTTACTCGATACGGTTGAACAGTTGCATATTGCACCGTTCTTATAGGTAACGAGTAGTACAATTTAATTTATTAAACCTTTAAACCCTTATTCCAAAACGCGGACTAAATTTAGTACTAGGATTAGTACTAGGTTTAAACCATGACTAAATAAATCGTTATTATAAAACTAGGTTTAACACTAGTACCTGAACTATCTATGGTAGGTACTAAAGTTAGTCCGCCGATGCCCCTAGTTTAAGTATGGACTAACTTCGGTACTAATTTATATTTGAGGTTATCTTGATTGTGTCAATTGCGGTGTCATTATTTTCTTATAAAAATATTTAAAATGGATATTGATATGATTGACTTGATGGATTTGGAAGATTTGGATATGTTGGAGACGTCTCGGCGATCTAACAGACGCCGTTATCGTAGGAATCCATTTGAATCGAGTGAAGAAGATTTTAGATGTAAGTATAGGTTTACAAAACGTTTTGGAGCAAAAATAGTGGATATTTTACGTGAAGATTTATGTCACGACCCCCGAGGATGCCCTTTGAGTCCTGAATTGCAAGTGGTTTGCGCATTACGCAACTGGGCTCGGCATGAAGTAAGTAGTCAGCTTGGTAATTGCTTACAAAACATTAGATAAAATCCATATAATATCTTAATCATTATCTTCCTGCCCATGCATTCCTATTTTACTTGGGGTCGGCGCACGCGACATGTATTTTTGTTTATTTTTATCTTTTCTGCCGTTACCTATCACTGATTCCCTTTTCTTTCATATGACTTTTTACACAGTCTATTCATCTTTACTTTGACCTCCGAGATAAAAATAAACTCTTAATATTTTTAATTTGTTCACAGATTCAAGACGATACAGCTGATTTACATGGTGTGTCTCAACCAGTTGTCAGCAAATCTTGCAAAATGGTAGCGCACAGTTTGGCAATGATGTCTAGACGATTCATCAAAATGCCTAGCAGTCTCGATGCACAACAGCAAACTATGAGAAAATTTTGTAGTATTGCTAATTTTCCTACAGTAATTGGAGCAATAGACTGTACTCATATAAGAGTGAAGAAAATCAATGCTGATGGGGGTCAGTTGTACATTAATCGAAAAGGCTTTTCTTCAATCAATGTACAGGTAATTTTATCTGTCTCATTTAATTGTCAATAGTTAGATCCCAAACTGCTTCACTAAATATTACAATATCATATTAAAATAACAGAGGAATGTGAAGTTATAATCAGCTTTCACTTTTCAGGTGGTTTGTGATGCTGACCTGAAAATCATTGACATTGTAACAAGATGGCGTGGCAGTGTACATGACTCCAGGATATTCAGAGAATGTCGCTTAAAACAGAGGTTTGAGGCCGGCGCATTCTCTGGAATATTATTGGGCGACAGTGGCTATCCTTGCACTCCATATTTATTTACACCATTGCTCAATCCCACAACACCACAAGAAGAGAGGTACAACCGCAGCCATATCCGTACCCGAAACACAGTGGAAAGGTGTTTTGGTTTGCTGAAGCAACGATTTCGTTGCCTTTTGCGAGGCATGTTTGGGGATATTGAAACAGCAAAAAAAACAATTGTTGCATGTGCTGTCCTCCACAATATTGCCATTGATATGAGAGAAGACCTATTTCCTGGCGAGGAAGATAATATAGAGCCATCAATTCAATTTGCACCTAGTGAAACAATTCAACAATATTTTCCATCTTCTGTTAGGGGAAATATTAGGAGAAGGCAGTTTATTCAAACTCATTTCCAATAAATATTATTTATTGTAATCTTGTTTTATTTTCTAACAAACTTATCTCTAGCTTTAGTTTTTGAATTTTTAATTTGGCATGTATGCATAAATTGTATGCATGTTCTTCTTCCATCATTTCTAATTGTCTTTTTTTAAAAGCAGCGTTGCTTTCGACAATTGTTTGCCGCATTTCGTCAGTTCTGTAAAATTAAATAGAATAAATAAAGTCATTTTAATTTGACAGGTAATAAAAATATGTACAAAAAAAGGAAAATGTAGTATCCAAGAAAATGTTTCCCCATTTTTTACCAAGGTTTTTGTTTCCATGCTGAATTTTATCAGTGCTGCGTAGTAAATAGTAGGTACATAATATGTACATACCTATTTTGCAAGCTCTTTTTCTTTTTAATTGTTGCTTGTTCTCCAACGCACGCCTCACTGTTGGTTGTATCTGTAGAAAGAATAGTTTAAGAAAATAAAATATGAATCAAAAATATGTTTTTTACACAATATGATGGTCTTGAATATGATGCGCTTGACGAACTGACGCACTTGACGCACTGACGGAAAACGACAATAATGTAGCATAGTTGATAATTATTGTGTTGTAATTATACTACACTAGTTTTAAGAGCAAAATAACGTTAAGATTAATATTATTATTATCATCCCACAGTTGTATATCAAATTATGACATATAAACATATAGCATAATTTTATTGTATTGTTAATTTTGCGGAGATGAAGTGATTCTTTTAATTTTCTTGAACACAATAATTGTTTACCTTGCAAAGAGACAAAATCCTTTTCTGGTCTATCTTCGCATGTTTCAATATGAAACGATACCGTTTCAAAACTAGGGCCGGGTTTTGAGTCTATCCCAGCCGCATTTATTGTAGGCACGGGAACTGGATCCTAAAAATATATATTTACTTAATATGTTTTCACGCTCACTACTGTTTTTGAAATTTGAGTGCTTTAACGTTACTTTGTAGAAGAAATTTGAGCATGTGATAAGCTAGTATAGTGATTGAATATATGACATTAACATTTTAGTTTACTGTGTTTAATTAATCAATAAATTAATTAAATGTTTTCTATTCAATATAATACATTTAATTTACCAATGCATCACTATCATAGTCATTGGTTTCAATGACGAAGTCGTGAGGAGCAATTGCCATAACGGCTAAGTCCTCTGGCGAAGGTGATGGCGGTTTTTCACCGCCGCCTGTCATACGTTGCTCCCTTCTATGCATGGAAAGGTTAGATTTAGCGGACAACTTCATTCTTTTCCATGCCAACTTCAGCTCTCCGCCTGAACGAAATTTACCTGTTAATTCATTAAATCTAAAATTAAAATATAAACTAATTAGTATCATGTAAACAATGACTACCATGCCCGGGAATTTTTTCCTATAATATGACAATCAAAAAGCTTTTGAAGGGCCCTACACCCGCCTTTAAAAGTCGGGTGGAAGTTCGGTGTAAGTAGTATCGAGTCAATCTAGTTAGTGTAGACGCAAAGAACCGGTCATTATGACGACTTCGGGGAGGCCTATGTCCAGATTGCACGTCTTTCGGCTGAAATGACGATAATGACGAAACAATAGCATACTTGTACTTACGATACGTAACAAATTAAAGCAGAAGGTACTTACTTAACCTGTACATTCTTCCACTCTTTTATTTTTTGTAAGTTCACCGAAGATTTTGTTGACTTATCTTCTAGTATGTGTGCTGATTGAGCAATCAATTGACGTAAGATCTCCTATAATAATAAGAACATTGGTTTAAGGTAATCAAGTAATATTACTAACTTATGTAGGTACATACAGATAGGTATATTATTTTACTAACTTTTTCGTCACAACTCCAGTTTTCTCCTCTTTTTCTCTTTTGTTGTTCCATGTCTCACTAAATACGGATTTGCTTTTAAAATTTTAGCAGATTGTTGTATTTGCGCCTAAGTTTCAAATTGAGGCGCGCTGTCATCGTTTGTAATTCGCTCCATTTCACGGTAGCAGTGATAAAAATACGACAACATATTTATAAACATCGCGTTTAAAGTACAAGTTTGACGTGTTCAATATATATTCTAACTTATTAAAATAAAAGATTATGATGCATTTTAGTATTAATAAATAATTATTTTAGAATTTCCAGGGTTAATTTATTAACAATACTGAAACAAACGGAACGTTGCTTCAAATTAAAAACCTATGAACGAATGAAAGAATGACATTTTCTTTTTTATCTGTGGATATTATTTAAACCATGAACTTTCTTCGGTACTAACTGTTCCTCGATTAGTCTTAGTTTTGTAATAAGAACACATTTTAAACCTAGTACTAGCTTTAGTACTGGTTTAGTCCAAGACTAGTTAGTCTTGGTTTAAACCAGTACTAAAGCATTTTTTTGTAATAAGACGGCTTTTGTTTAATAAATCTAATTATTTAAAACTCGCCGTATTTTATTTAAAACTTGTATTTAGTCGTGGATTTATTGACGATTATCATCACACAAACCTTTAAACAACGGTGAACGTAAATGTTATGTATTCATTCGAAGAATTTATACGGAATGTTCACATGTTTGCTTCTGATACACACGTTTGGTAAATCATGCATGGGAATAACAACAGACCCTGCAAAATGTTCTATCTAAATTCCATTATGTATCTGTATATCCGTAAATTATCAATTGGTGCAATGTTGACGAGGAATAATCAATGAAACAATTAAACAATGAATTTATTCTATACTTTTTGTTTGTTGAATATAATCAAACTATTTCTCCCGTGGCGAGAGAAAGTGTCACTCTAACCTACTCAAAAACAACCCGTTACTTCTTCTCATCCCCATCCTTAAATCTCCGCAACCCTAATCTCCAAAGGCCGGCAACGCACTCGTAACTCTTGAAGTTTTGCGGATAAACGTGGGCAGCGCAGATTGCTTACCATCAGGTAATCGGCCTCCCCGTTTGCCGACTTAAAACATGAAAAACATAAGTATATTCTGCATGATTTTTGCCTGATAAGGAAACCTGCAAAGTAAGTTATATACCTTACATTATGTATATCACAAGATTACCTAATGCCGAAACGAAATAATATTCCATTTTGCTTAACTTGGAAATCCTTTCAAACAAACAGTTAATCCTACAGACTCCTACAACTTACTGTGACAGAGTAAACGAATCTCAGAACTTCATATCTTCCCGTTTCATATTTTTCCGATACAGCTAACAAAGTTTTGTCAAGAGTTAGTTACACGCCCATCTTCGAAGTTTTAAAGTCAACCAGGCTGAAGAAAAAGTTGGTATGATATGAAAACTAGTAGAGAAATGTTTATTTTGTACTATGCTAGCATCTCGTTTCTGTACACATTGCACATTTACAGAAACTCCTTAAAGCTATTATGAACGAGAATTTTGATGTTATAGCAGTGTAAAAAAATTAAACATTGACCTGTCCCTGTCCCTGTCCCTGTCCCTGTCCCTGTCCCTGTCCCTGTCCCTGTCCCTGTCCCTGTCCCTGTCCCTGTCCCTGTCCCTGTCCCTGTCCCTGTCCCTGTCCCTGTCCCTGTCCCTGTCCCTGTCCCTGTCCCTGTCCCTGTCCCTGTCCCTGTCCCTGTCCCTGTCCCTGTCCCTGTCCCTGTCCCTGTCCCTGTCCCTGTCCCTGTCCCTGTCCCTGTCCCTGTCCCTGTCCCTGTCCCTGTCCCTGTCCCTGTCCCTGTCCCTGTCCCTGTCCCTGTCCCTGTCCCTGTCCCTGTCCCTGTCCCTGTCCCTGTCCCTGTCCCTGTCCCTGTCCCTGTCCCTGTCCCTGTCCCTGTCCCTGTCCCTGTCCCTGTCCCTGTCCCTGTCCCTGTCCCTGTCCCTGTCCCTGTCCCTGTCCCTGTCCCGTACACATACCGTACCAGACATACCGTACTACAAACGACACGCTTCTCTTGCTCGGTAAATAACTCACTAATTATTTATCTTATTTACAAGATCTTGTTAATAAAATAGTATCAGAATGACAGAAATATCTTGCTTAGATGTCACGATTGTTAAAACCTATGTAACCAACCTTAATCTGTGGGCGTGTGTATGTGTATCTACGAGTGCGTTATGCAATGAGGTTTCATAACGTACTTTGTCGTTGGGCGAGAGGATACATTTCATAAAATAAATAATATATCTCTCGACCAAAGAATATGGAATCAACTACTACTTGTATCACGGTCGACTTATGTATCGCGCAATGGCTAATGGAATTTTATTTCAAAAATTGACGATGCGAAGATTGCTATTATCGTATAATATTTGGCACTAAATACTTGGAAGTGTTTCAGTAATTTTGCTCTTTATGAAGTCCTTATTCGAGTACCTTTCTCCGGTCGTGACGATACGTACCATTAGGTCTTGAGAGCGCAGGAAAAGAAAGTACTACTGTATTTGCCACCTCACATTATACTTTAATGTCTGTATTCCTTCGACTACAAACCTTACGACCACAGGCCTATGCTGACATGAATCAGAATCCTTTGTCCTCAATCTGATTCTCATTTGCCAAGTTTTAAAACAAATTGTCGCGGGCTTGTCTTGTTGAACCAACAATGTCTGTTTCTGATCAGCTGACTCTTATTTATTTAAGTATTTAGAACCATAATTCGATATCACGATTTTCTGTACAGACGGACTTACAGATCAAAGTAGGCTACAGATTTTTTTTATTATAAAATCATTTGTCGTGTTTCACGTCTTAATTTATAAGGCGAAACACAACGCTATAGTTGTTTCAAGCCGGTTTTCTGTGAGGCCTTGGTATCACTCCGGTCGAAATGGTCCATTCGAGCCGAATCAAGGTTCTTCCACACTTGTGTGTGAAGATATCCACAATGTGTTTGCCCTGGTTATTTGTAAAACACAGAAAATTTAACTTAATAGAAAAGCCATTTAGCAGTAGCCTTAAAATATTTCTTTTACGATTCTATTAAAATGTCAGGTAATTTATACAAATACAAGCAACCTACAAGTTGTTAAGATTCTTATGACATAATGTTCTCATACGACAACTTTCCTGACAAAATAATTAGCGAAATTATGTTCACAAGTTGTACCTAATTCACAGGATGATAATATGATGACAAATTAAAGGCATTATGTAATTGTAAAGTATTGGTAAGGAAAAATACAGTTTTGTTACTTTAGTTCCTAAAGGTGGCGGTAGAGAAAATAAGATAAGTACTTCAGCACTCTATCTCTTCTTCTGGTTGGCGTAAGAGCTCAGACAGTTTAAGCAGGCTTGCTAGCAGTTCTCTAATAGATCAGAACGGTAGGTTTAAAAGGGATGTCTGCTAAGCACAGTGATTGTGGCTTACTCAAGATGTAATGGTTGTGAATAAATAGTCCAGCATCTTGATGGTGTGTTTCTAAAAGAGGTAAGTGTTCTAATATTGTAACAAAAGACCCAAAACGTAATTTAATATACGCGAGCAATATGAACACTAATACATCAATGCTAGCAAACTACTAGAAGTGCTTCGTGTAATGAAGGTGATATTTCAAAGGTTACATGGTTCCACAAATACTCAAAGTTGCACCCTCATCTCCCGTTTCGTAAAGACACTTCTAGTTAGACAGTTATTGTTCTTTGTAGTCGGAGCACCTGCGCATATTTTATGCACATGCATTGTCGTTACCTGCCTTATGACGTCATTATATGGTAACCCGTGTAGCGGGGCTGGAAATGACGAGTTTTATGCTCTTTGTTGTCGATTATTTCTTACATAGATGTCAGTAGGGCTAAGGAATAGTTTGATATGCAATGTTTGAAGAGACTGGCTTACAAATACCTGGTTTATAAATAAGATACATTATGTTGATTCTTCATGAACCTTTTTTTGATATAATTTTTTATGCATTTTCTTTTGTTATTATTATTCTAGGACACAAATGTATGTGCCGTCAATTACTTGAAAACAAAATACTCTGGTTTTTTTGTATGAAAGTACGGCAAACGAACAGACTGATTACCTGATGGTTAGCTATCGGCGTTGCCCATGGACACCTACAAAACCAGAAGAGTTACGAGAGCGTTGCCGGCCTTTTGGGATTGGGATTTCAGAGATTCGGGAGGGATTGGGAAGGGATAAGGGATTGGGTGGGGCTATGATAACCTCACTCACACAACGAAACACAATGCCTTGCGGTATCACTTCGGTCTAGCAGACCCATTTATACTAAAGCATGGCTCTTCCACACTTGTGTGACCTAAATAAAAAACACAATAAAGTACTTTGGGTATAAAAAATACCCCAAACCATGAACTTTAAGAAACTTAATCCACTAAAACGGTCTATATTTAACGTTACATTAGCATTATTAGTCAGTTTCCCAGCTGTGGGCTCCCACAGCCCATCCCAGGTCCATTGAAGCTTTATCTTAAAATAGAATATTCCGCCGGCCACATCTTATCTGTTTCCATCTCATACAATATTTATGCGTGAAGAACACAGAATGTCGATTACTCGACGGTGAACGAAGATTTCGAGTCCATGGATGTGTTAAGCCATGGTAAGTAAGTAAAAGAAATTTGTCACATAATTTTAAAAAGTTGTTGCTTGCTAACCTATTCGAAAATGGCGTCGATTCCCTTTTTCATTATTTTTATGTTGACAAGACATAATTATCTATCATTATATCATCATTCAGTGCATCTATATTGCAGAACTTGTATATGTGTACTGTAATCATTAAAATGTAATGTTCTACTTGAAATAAAGGCATCGTGGTGATGGCTTTTTAACTGTGTTTTAAAATACACCTTATATTAGTGATTTAATGATAAACTCTGTAATAATATGCATTTTATGTTATGATAATGATGATCTCAGAATTTGAAACATTATTTTATTATAAAAAATAGTATTGTATAACGATAATCAAACGAATGGTATTTGCGAAAATACGTTTATTATCTATTTAATCTTTACCAAATAATTTTCATCCACACGTGTCGAGAACACACTTTTCTAAAGAGACTATACTTCATTAAGTGTAACGCCCACACGATTCTCTCAATGAAGCGTCCCAACAATAATAGAGAGAAAATATAATCGGATTTTTTAAAAGAAATATTTTTCTTCAATACAAGAAGCCCAAAAGAAATGAGAATGATATACAAAGTACGAAAACTGCAGAACAATAGGTATAAATAACAATAAAGTCTGCCATTCTATTGTTGGGAATGTAGCATGGTTTTTAGGCGTAGAATAAATGAAATTGAGACGAGACTCTTTTAAAAAAGAATTTATAGCCAGCCTTATATTGTAATTTAGTGCCAGTGTCCAACCTAAAATTATAGTTGAGATACAACATTAATGGTGCTCTTTTGTATTGAATATTATTATTAATTAAAAAGAAAAAAAGTGCGTTTTAAAAGCGTAGTCATATTTTATTTATAGGATACTAACTGTCGATTGATATTTGAAATACCAATTGTTAGAACCGCAAATAAATAGTGTTCAAAACATTTTAAGATTACGCCTTCATTTTCGAAGTTAATTTCCCCTTAGCGGAAACAAAATGTAAGTGACACACAATACTTTAGTGACTAAACTTTTAACGAAAAAAAAGTCACGAAAATTAAATTGACAGTTTCTTAATCAATATTTACATATGTAACAAAAGCGACCTAGATCTTATACTCGACTAAAAAATATTCTCATCTAATTTTTACTCTCTATATTGCTATTTACATCAAAATTCCCAAATTGAAGCTTAGCTTTAACAAACAAAAACTGCTACACGCGAACGATTGTGTAAACTACGCTCGTGGCGCATCTAGTTAATCGACATCCGAACTTTCGCCTCTAACCGAAGACCTTTGTGAGGGAAAGAGACGAAAAACTTATCACACAACACTTAAGTTTTAGATGTTCTTTTGTAATCTTTATTGAGTGGCTGTAAATTGACTTTTGAAGCAGCCCTCAAAAACTCAGGAGTGTGTTCTTCCACGAATATTATACATTAAAGTGGAGACGTAATTTTTTGTTTGCCGAAGTACGTACTTAAGTAAGCGTTTTTTGTATACCTTTGGGAAATGATTTGGCTCGTGGTTTTAATGTAATAGCTGTGAGCTGTTGCGTGTAATTCTAAATTTTGATCTAACTTGCGTTTTATTTGTTTCACAGCTAATAAAGGGTTGTTTTATTGAAATATAATGTCAAATTACTAGATTTGTGCCTAGTCTAGAATAAGTACTCTGCACTCTCATTGGTTATAATATATATACGACTTAATGGAATAAAACCAGAATGGAACAAGAAAACTGTATATTATTATAATTTATCCATATATTTCCGTAATCAATTTAACACATTCAGTGCCCCCGACGCGTATGTGCGTTTCCTCGCACGCACATACGCGTCGGGGGCACTGAATGTGTTAAACAATAATCGAAATAATTATGATAGATGTTACATCTATCTTAATAACTTTATTTGTGATCCTTCCACGTTCAATTTATTGACTCCACTTACGGGAATATATAATTTATTGACCAAAATAAGCTTTAATAACACAAGAAAATCTAGTTCAGAGTATAAATAAGACATTGACCCTTGTCTCTTGACGATTCACACCCGACTTGACGTTATCAGTTATACATCGCCGCCCAAAAATACGAAACTCATGTCAAAATAATGTTATTAGAAAAGTTTTTGAAACTGAATCCTTGGAGAGAATAGCTGCGTGGAATATGGTATGCCAGATATAAGTATTTTTATAAAAACGGTGAGACAGACAGAGCTATGTATGTGCTTATTTGGACTAAAGAATAATAACAAGAAAATTACTTGACTTTTCTTTCGTAACTCTGCTACCGATGATTTTTTTCTTTTTGTTTTAAGAGGCCTTTGCTCAGCAGTAGATACTTATTTGCTGGTGATGTGATACGAGTATCGTAATTACTATGAAACAATTTCACTCTCATAAATTATAATCAGAACACTGAAAGATGAGAACAAACACTGGGTAATTAATTTAAAATAGCACCTTATTAAAATTACATGAAAGTCTATAATGGCTCTGTCAATGTAACCTACATAATTTAATCATGGTAAATGCCTATACAAACAGTCAAACTTCAGTATTATGTTTATTAAAGATTGAAATTATTAAATTTTATGTTCGTTTATTACTAACATTATGTGTTTTATACTTGACGACTTTATTTTAAATTCACAGAACTATCTAAGGAAAGTGCAGTGTGATTCTGTAAGACTTCATTGTACACTTCGAATCTGAATCCGCTGTGAGTAGTAGTACACTAGCGCTACACTTGCGAGTTGAACTAAATTGACCGCAACATTTTGATGGATAAAGTATGAGATGACATTAAAAGTGGCATTCTATATTATAATTTCCCCGTCACTTCGACGCTCACTTCACACTCGAACAAGATTAAAAATCAAACAAATTTTATAGAATCGACGTGCTGCACTGTGTACATTAATAATAATGTGTTTTCAAATAAAAAAGTGTATAATTAAAGAGCGACCCTTTGGTCATTTTAATTACAAAGAGCATAACTATCATACAATCGGTGAAATCCAAGCAAGACGTATAATTCAAGTCTTAAAATTTCATCAAATAATGGTAGCCAATTACCCATCGCAGAAAATTTTTATCTCGTCAACATATTTCCAAACAGCAATTAAAAATAAAAACAAATGACATTAATCAAGTAAAATAAAAGCTCGTGAATAGATCGTCACGCAGTCGTCTCGTCACGCATAAACTGGATTACGTAACAACGCCGCTAATTAAGTATTTCCGTCGATCCCTTTCAATCAGATACAGAATTAATATGTTTTGAGGTGAATTTATATCTAATTACAGTAATAACTAAATTCCTCGTTACTGATCAGTCGCCCACGCTCTGTCGCTGCCACGTTGGCTGCATGTTCGCAGAATTGAATCTGACGTCGAATAAAATATAAATGAGTTTTTATTAAAGGACTTGAATTTTTTTTTGCTTGTAATAGAATATGGAGGCCAAATAATATGCAATCGGCACCAGCCATAGACACACATCAGAAGAGTTACAAGTGACATATGAGGACTGGAAGATTGGGTATGGGATTGTTCCTCCGAAACAGTAACACGGCGAAATTTACCCCAAGCGTTCCTCCATGCAGGTTATCGGTGACGCCTTGGTTTCAGTCTTGTTGAGCCCTCCCATGCTTTCCCCTCTCCCCATCCCTTCACAATCGTTGAATCCCAAAAACCCCTGTTCCTTATAATGCCAGCAACTCAATTGAAACTCTTTTAGTGCTGCAGATTTCCGTAGGCTGCGCTGATTGCATACCATTGACACATGCTGAGCTGGACTCCCATTCGGTGCAGACTAAAGACACACTGAACCGCGCCGTATTTTATTATTTTTTTTCTCGTTCTTTATGTTCTTTCTTTTGTACTAACTACCCGTCTAATACGTAATATTTAAATATTATTATTTTTTTTGTTTGATTCTATTTTGTGTCATTTTCTTGTTAATTTGTATTGTGTATCCACTTGTTTTTCAATTAATTTGTGTCTTTATTGTTTGTGCTGAATAAATGTGTTATCTATCTATCTATTTATCTATCATCAGGTAAAAAGCCAGCTTTTTTTGGCGTTGGGCTAACAAACTGGCTTTTTAGCCCAACAAGCTGCTGAGCTGCTAAGCGCCAGACATATCTTGGCTTGTGAGCGGTTCAACAAAAGCATATCGACCGGAGTGATACCACGGCCTCACAGAAAACCGTCGTGAAACAACCACATCGTTGTGTTTCGACGTGTGAGTGAGGTTACCGGAGGCCCAATACTTCCCCTCCCCCAATCCCTAAATCTCCAAATCCCTAATCCCAAAAATGTCGGAAACGCACTCGTAACTCCTCCGTTGCGAGTGTCCAAGGCGGCGCTGATTGCTTACCATCAGGTAATCCGTCTGCTCGTTTGCCGATCATTTACATAAAAAAAAATCGAAACATAAGACTTATGAAATGGATGCTGTTATGATTTTAGATATTTATATTTTATTACGGATAACCGATAGTTTCGGTTATGGTAACGGTTAACATCGCTGATATGTATGTAGGTATATTTTCCTTCAACAAAAAATACTACCTATTATTTAGAAATAATACATTATGTAAATACAAATACATTTCATATTTTTCCCTTCATAGTAAATGTTTCTAACAGCACGGTTGGTGCGGTGGCTAGGCAATTGGCTGCCGTGCAACGTGTCGCGGATTCGATTCCCGCACGGAAGCACTGTTTGTGTGATCCACAAATTGTTGTTCCGGGTCTGGGTGTCATGTGCATGTGAAATTGTATGTATGTAACCGCACCTAGGGAAATCCTTATGCAGGGCAATTATTAAAAAAAAACGTTTCATTAATTGCAATTTGCACGTAGTGCCGGGCTAACAATTTCTTCTGCAAAAATAAAACTAAACAAATATTTTATGTACACATTGACAGTATCAGTATGACAGTATTGTACTAAAGTACTATAGTAATGTGGTCTGGAGAAAAATTAAGAGTCTGAACTCCTTCTTTCACATACTTACTTAATGTTCGATAACAAAATACGTTTTTTATCTACAAACACAACCACAATATTAACAAACTAATTCGTCATAGGTTAACACCTGCCTCTCTGTGATCAATTTTTTAAGTCAAAAAGGTTACATTTAAAAGTTTTTTTTTTATTCAAATTAACACAAAAACATAGCGATACACATTTAAAATTCGAAACGAATTGGCTCATAAAACTTCAACGGAATACCAAAAGTCGGAAAGAGTTAGTGAATATTCCACAATACGACAATACGAGAAAATTCACAATGGCGGTCGTCCCAACACTAATTTACAGCGACCGCATTGCATCCGATAATGATTTTCCACTCAGAACACTAATGATAATGGTTATTTTACTTACTCATTAAGTCGTACTTTACATTAATTAATTACAACACAGTATTGTATTTGTTTTGTTGGATATTTGCGCTGTAAATTATAATATATTATTGCCGCTTCATTAAAATGTTAAGAGGAGTGCAGATTTATTTTTTGCTATTCTCCGTACGATATCTTTATAATTAGGGAGTAGCTTAGTTCCCTTATAACCCGCCAGAGGTCGGCAACGCACTTGTTAAGACTGCTTAGGTATTAGGTACGAGTGTTCATGGAAGGCGCTGATTGCTCTTATCAATCAGGTAATTTGTCTGCTAGTACCTATACCATAATAAAGTTGATCAAGTTTAAATCTGAGACCCAGAAAAGGCTCTTTATTATTAATGAAATTACTATTACCTACCTACATGTTATGTTCTCAGGTGCCTACGTTTCGAGTTTTCTTATTTCTCAAAACCACATATTGGGACTATTAACAAAGCGTAAGGCGTTATTTCATTTTTTATTTATTTATTTATTTATTTATTTATTGGGCTTTATGCACACAAATTTCTGTACATAGGCGGACTTAATGCCGTAGGCATTATCTACCAGTCTGACCTTTGGGTGATGCAGAGATGAGTAAAAACGGTGAGCGCAAGCAGCAAAATTTTTATAGACTAAAACTATTTATTTATATTTAGACTATTTTGTTATAATATTAAATTTTGACTATAGTTAATAGAGTAGTAATAATTGGATATTCTATATATGAAGTAGATTTCCTGGAACAGTTTTCAAACCCGAATTTAAGGCTCGCACGGTTATATTCACTGTAGCGAAATTGAACACTCTGTATAATTATATAGAGTGTTTAATTCTCCCAACATAATTAATGCGTATTACTGCTCTTGTATGCATATTTTTTTACTCTATGGTATTGGGGATATTATGCAAATGATACCTTTAAATGTTGGCACCAGGCCCGACCGATGTACGCCTTATATTAATATAGCAAAAATCTTAAAAGGTTATCGACCGATGAGACTGATGATGATGACTTGCAGTATCAACTGACAGGTTGACGAGTTTTATGGCCCTCTAATCTTTTGGAAGTCGGGTTTAACAATGGCCTATATGTGTGGTAAAATGGGTGTACCCAATTTGCTATAGTTTAATAAACTGTTTGTTACTAAGTGCCATCTAAGTTTGTAATATTGTATGTTTTATAGGCGTTTGTTGCACATATTCTCTGGTTTGATAAGTCATAACTATTTAATAGACGTTTTCTACGACCTTTCGTAGTTACTTTTGTGGCTGCGTAGTAATTTTGTAGTAGTTGCGTAGACGATTCGTAGCACCGCGTAGACGTTGTTTGGATACCTTGCCTTATCTGTTTACTGTTGTAATTTATTACTTTTTCTTTGCTTTCCAATCATTCTTTCTAATGTTAGTAAGCTACGGTTATTCTCACAAACCAGGATAAACATGTGACACCAATTCCAAAAATTTCGAAACAATATTTTAAGTTCAAAATATGTGTATGACGGGAAATAAATCAGAGGTTATTAATAAAGTAGAAGTATTCTATTCTCATTGTTAAACTTCACAAGTAAAAAATAGTAAAATAATCTACAAAGAACGTGTGGTTGTTATTATCCACAAATTAAATCTAAAAGTCGTTGCTTAACCCTATAAGAAACAGCCACTATGAGTTTATCGCGAAGGACCTAAGTTATACCTAATAACAAATTAAATTATACAAGAAAATTGATAAGAAAGTTTGTAAATGAAAAAGTTTAGATAACCTTAGAATAATTTCAAAGAATCAACTTTATTTCCTTTTTGATCGCAAAATGGTGGTTAGTATTATGTTTTAAAAGCTAGCAATTTGACATTTTCGTTTAACATACCTACTTATCAAATTAAAACTAACATGCCAGTTTTTCAAAGACAATAAATTGATGTATCTCACTGTGTACTTGTTTTGCAACTCTCCATGTCCACGGAACTAAATTCACCCATACATATATAGATCTTTAATAAATAAATAAAATTATTCAAATATACATTGAAATAACCTGAGAATAATCAAGATATGTTTGTTGAATAAAAACCTTACACAACGCAAACATCGAAATGTGAATTAATTTATTCCAATAACAAACAACGTACAGTTTTATTAAAAAAGTTTTTAAACTTTATTTTATAAAAAAAAATATACAAAATTACAAGGCACTGTTTTAAAAAAATACTTTCACAAAGGCTTTGATAAAGTGACAGACGCGAGTGTTCCGCACATAACATGAAACCAATTTAATTAAAACCATTATCGTTTTAATAAAATGGACGTTTTAGTGAATATTATGACTCTTTTGACAACATGTTCAATTAGATGATACAAATTGTTAACGAAATATTTTAAATACAACAAATTTTTTGTGAACTTTTTCCAAATAATAAGGCTTAGAAATATTCATACATTTTTCAATAACCGTTACACCAGTATCACAATACAGCATTAATCTAAAGGTATCGTATGAAATGGCACGAAATCTGATAGCATCATGGCCGGCGGCTCGCTCTCGACACGTAACGAAGATGAACTATCGACTAATGGCACTACATCGCTGCGATGCCTCCATCTTCTCTTGAGCCATCCCACAACAAACGAAGCGATGTATATCAAAATCCCACAAGTCACACCGATCCACAGTAGAATCGTCTTCGACTCGGTAACACTGGTAATTTTTATCCAATCACTACAAGAATTACTGGAAGCGAGTGTTTTAACACACACCCTAACTAAATATTTGGAGACTATCACAGATTGAACGAAGATCCTTGTTTCCTCTGCCGCCACGCACCAAACTTGAGGCATTAGGTCATTTACATTAATTCTAGGCAATACTTCTACTGAGTATGATAAAATTGGTCCATTTGTAACATTTGGCGGATTCCACCTTACAAAAATATAACCAAATTGGTTCGCGTGCAAGTAGCTAATAGAGGGTATGTCAGCATTTTTTAAACTGAAAGTTCTGACTACGCCCCTTGCTGACCTACTACAATGTCCACCGGAACAAGCTCTTAACCTAAACTTATAATCACTAAAGGGTGCTAAACCACCGACTTGAAAATCGTTTCTGGGGCTGCTTATATTTAACAATACTAGTGTGCGTACGTAGTTGCCAAAACTTGAATTACTTGATATTATACTTTCTTGATTATTACAATCGAAATTAGAATCATCACATACGTCGAAATACTCCTCTACCATTGCACCAGGAGTGACAGACGATAATATGCCACACATTGATTCACAGCCTCTCGCATATTCTGGAGGTGGCCTCCGTACTAAAGCATGACGAGTATAGTCAGCATCGAATAAATCTTCTTTATAACGACAATAGTCTACTACTGTTGATGTCCTGGAATAATTGTCAATCAGGGTCACATCTAGTTCATAGTAATCGATATGAGGAACATAATCTTTGTGATCGACCCATCGTAACACAACAACGTCTGAGGCAGATGCAACTAACTCCACTATGAACGGTGGCTCTGGAATTCCTACAGGCGTTGTAAAGTTAAAGATATTGCTTCTAACCAATCGTTTCTTCTCAGGATCATATATTTCGATACAGAGGGCGTAAGATGATGCAGCATGTAAACCATTGAGTTCTACAACGCCAAAATTCTTATCAAATAATGTAGGAATGTCAATAGCATGCCATTCAAACTCGCTACAAGTTTCAGGAACCACCGTGGTATGGACTCCTGGCGGTAGACGCACATATAATGCAGTATAATGTGTACTGTGGTCAAGTATTGGTGAAAACTGTATTAGAACAGAAGATTCCTTTGATAGTGTAATTTCGAAGTCAAAAATTACTTCTTCACATGCCCCTCGATAGCCATTAGAACCTTCTGGAATATCTATAGCACTTGGTGGTATCGGCAGCCGAGTTTTCAGTTCATCTATTTTAGACATGCAAAGCACTGGGTTGTGATCAAATCTTGCTGTTCCAGCTTCGATGATAACGTTTTTAGTTACAGATGCAGTAAATAGTGTTTGTAGGTTATTATTTCGATGGATATTAAGACTGTATTTGTCATCTTTTAGATGTTGTCCTTTTATTTTTTTCAATGATGATAGGAAATCAAGTGTTGTTATATCAGATCCTTCGATTGATATAAACTGAGACACTTCTTGAATTTGACCGAGATACGTTCGTAAGTCTGCGAGTACGCCAGGAATTGCTCTTACGTGTATTTCCAAATATCCATTCACATACACACATTTCTCTGCGCTTTGGATTGAGCTTAAAGATTGGATTTTGAGGCTACCGCAAGTCTGAAAATAGATATACAAAAAATGACAACAATGGTCCAATTACACTTTGTTCTATTTGTCAAAGTCAAAGTCAAAGGATTTATTTGCTCTTATTTGTGGCCAGAACTATAGACTATGAGCACTAGCAGTTCTTAATCTAAAACGTATTTTAGTTGGTCAAATTGATACATCCAGTGCTACTAACTAAACGTTGCTTTACATAATGAAATGTAAATATAGATTGTGGAGCCTAAAAATCTTTCAATCTTTTTTGATCTATTTTATTTATCAAGATAATTCCAAAGGCCATACTTACTATTTCACAGTGAGTGCAAGGTTCACAAATGGTGGGTCTGCGTTTAGTACCATTTTTAATCCTGTAGTCCATGGGGCATTCGGACACACAGGTGTTGTTGAACACCCACCGACCAATTTCAAAACATTCATCCACTGTGATGCAATACTGGCTGTCGGGAAGAAGGATTCTGTAATACAAAATTAATTGTGTGAAGTATACATTCATTTTGAAATTAATAAGTATAGGTATTGACCTAATCGTCTTTTAATTTTAAAAGAGATATTATATTATATTTTAGTAAACACAGCGCAAGTGTTCATGCCGGTTTTTTGTGAAGCTGGTGGTATCATGCGGATTGTGCCGACTTATTAACTAATTTAATATTCCAAAGACACTCACGTGTGAGGTGGACACTCTGCCAAACATTTTCCTTTATACGTAAAATTGCGACAAACAAAGCAAGCGTCCTTGTTTGTTTTACGACATCCAAGACACTGATCGTTACATTTATCAGCATCTGGCCCGTCCAGGAATATCTGGCATCGTCTGAAATACGAGAATAAATATTATTTTATAAATTCACATTACATGTGATTTGTTTATACCGCATGGTAAGCTATCGATCCTTTTAAATCATATCACTTCTTCGGAAACTTCACTCATAAGACAATGAAACCATTGGATATATGTATAAGATAGTTTCACAACTTTATATATATATAATAGTTTTTTTTATTTTGTTTTGTTTGTGATTGGTGTATAAGTCCCGATTTGTTCCAATTTTTTTTATATTTTATATGATGTAATCTTAGAATACAGAACAAGATGTAATAACGCTATTCCCGCCTTAAAACTGTCTAAACAGTTTGGTGAGTTTATATATTGTAAACTTTTTGTTAACACTAATAAAGGATTTAATTATCATTATTAACTCCAGAGGTGTGGCTAGTGCCACAGTCCCTTTAAGGATAAGGGATTTTAGGAATTGGGGAGGTATGAGGGAGAGGAAAGATTGGACCTCCGGTAACCTCAGAAGCACGCCAAAATACAACACTGTAGTTCTTTCACGCTGGTTTTTTATAAGGTCATGGCTTAGCTCCGGTCGAACCGGCCGATTCGTGTCGAAGGATGTCTCTCTCACACTTCAAATTGAATAAATAATTGAATAGTACTTACTTATTATTCCAACAACGATTTGTGGCAGCATTACTTGAACAAGAACAGGGAACGCTGCACTGGATCTGCCTCATAGGGATATCGATTAAGGGAGGACTGATCACATGCCGAGCTCTAGGAGCTAATACTTTCCAGTCAATGGTGTCAACGAAGCAGGCTTGTGGTAACGCCCACATAGTCACACCTCCTCTGTCAATTTTGACAAGGCTAAAGAGTCCAATCTGTAACGTAAAAAATTGAAGCAATGTATTTAGTATAATTATTTTAGAAAACATTGTTGCATCAGTTGCTGGGCATCAGGCTGTTGTGCAATATGTTCCGGGTTCGATTCACGTACCTTACAAGTCTATGTGTGATCCACAAACTTCACACAAAAGAAGAAAGCTTTTCCTTATATAATTTTTTACCTAATCCAGAGGTTTCACTTAATTTATTACTTTAAAAAAATAGACCTATTATTTACATGAAAACTAACTGAACTATCTCTTTTTTATAGCACAAGATTGAATTGTAAAGATAAAATAACAACAAGACTAAAAAAACTATAAAAAATGGTTTAAGAAAGGGTGATTCTTTCAAAAAATTCTGTGCATGATCATATTATACTGAGTGTTTTGTTCAACAAAAATAAACAAGGCTCTTTTTTTGTAACTGTAAAAAGCTAACATTATTACTTATTATTTTAATTTGGATTTTTTTAACGATTTATCCGAGTTCTGACAGTGTTACCACTAAAATCTGTCTCTATGCCACACGTCCTTCAAATCCGTTCTGTAGTTTTTTTTTAAACAGTAACAAACAAAATTTGACATTCTATAATATTAGATGTACTGTTAGTGGTTTTGTAAAGATCTGTTTGAAAACACAGTTACAAGTGTGGAACGAAACTACATTTTACAAATGAGGTTAGGTCCGCTCCATTGGGACTTAATTCCTTCACCGTACTGCTGTGAGTTCGTGGGATTCCACCATGGCAAATCTCTGTTTCCAATAGAAAACTAACGCGTTTGTTGTTGTTTCTTTTGTTGTCTGTAAGCAGGTCATGAACCCCGATAGGGCACTATTAGGAATATTAAGGGTATGTAAGAAAGAGATAGATTTCTACAGAGCAGTATTCCTAATTTACTTATATTTACATCTCATCCTATTTAAAATATCATCCTATTTAAGTGTGGGAGAGCCATGCTTCGTCACGAATGGGTCGGCTCGACCGGAGTGATACCACAGCCTCACAAAAAACCGGCGTGAAATGACTACAGCGTTGTGTTTCGCCGTGTGAGTGAGGTTACCGGAGGCCCAATCCTTCCCCTCCCCCAATCCCTCCTAAATCCCTAAATCTCCAAATCCCTAATCCCTAAAAGGTCGGCAACGCACTCGTAACTCCTCCGTTGCGAGTGTCCATGGGCGGCGCTGATTGCTTACCATCAGGTAATCCGTATGCTCATTTGCCGATCTATTAAATAAAAAAAAGGAGGGATACGAAACTAACACCCAATTTCTGGAAGGCTTGCTAAAAATTACTAATCTCCTGTTAAATTTCTCGTCAAGTCATCGGGGAATGTTCCGCATTGCGAAGGGGTATATGTATAAACGTAAACGCATAAGTGAATAAGGAAAAAATTAAAAACTTTCTGCTACGAATAATGTTTAGAAAGAACAAAAACCTAACAGATAATAAAACGAAAGAAAAAACTGGATCAGAACTAGTTTTAATTAACAAACAACCCGTCAAATATTCATAGTCCATTTGAAATATTTGTTCGAAAAAACAAATGCCAATACAGCTATTGTTTGTATTTTAATACGAAATTCCATTAAAGCTATCTAAATGCAAATACCTTTTTGTCGTTCAGTGGCGAAAAATTGACTATCGAATCATAGATATTGGCTTTAATTGGGCAGTTTTATGGTTCGTTCAGTTACAAACGTGAAGTTCGCTTCGCTAGACTCAGAGTCCACATTCATTAGTACGAACAGCTGTGTTATTCTGTAAAATCTGTTCCGTACAACTTGGCGAAATGGATTCGAGTTTTACTCTGATATTTTGTCAGTCTCTATGTGAATATGAAGTGAGAATGGCAAGTGATGGGGTTGTGATTTGTGTTGACGAAATGTAATTTTGTAGAGAGCTTTTCTAGGGGAGCGAAAATCATATGCCTTAGGTCGGGCGAGAGAGAGCGACAGCACGTCGATTTTATAAAATTTGTTTGATTTTGAATCGTGTTCGAGTGCGAAGTGAGCGTCGAAGTGACAGGGAAATTAAATTTTAGAATGCCACTTTTAACGTCATCTCATAATTTATCTATCAAAATGTTGCTGTCAATTTAGTTCAACTCGCAAGTATAGCACTAGTGTACTAATAGTCACAGCGGATTCAAATTCGAAGTTTAGAATGAAGTCTTAAACAATCACACTGCTGACTAAAAAACGACACCGTTCTTCCGCTGCTCTAGGCCGGGGATATTTTGTTGCTTCAGTGTAAACGTGGACAGATAACGTGTTATGTAATTCATTGGCTAATTTCACCAAACTCAGCATCTAACATCCACTGTTAGTACGACATTGTAAGTTGTAAAGTATACTACATTCTTATGTGAAACTCGTTACCAGTACTTGTTCTATTTCACATTTATTTTTATCGTTTAAATCGTCCAATCCATTCCCGCCCCGTATCTCTCCTCAATTTAAATCTCCGAAACCCTAGCACTCAAATGGTCGGTAACGCATTCCTCTGGTGTTGCGACACCGGTTGCTTTATCATCAAGTTTGCCGACCTATCTCACAAAAAACAATGAATGCCGTAAAAAAATAAGAGAAATGCACTTATGTATTTACCTCTGTGAGATTGGAGTTATCGTACACGATTAAAGCGAAGTTGTTTAGCAACCTTATCCCTCTTATTCTGGCGAGGTTGGGAAACAGTTGGCCGACAGACTCCAGACCTCTTACCCGATAAATCAGGAGATATTCGGTTATCTGAAACATTTCATGAAAACATTTCAATAGGAATTGGAAATTTTTGGCCCCATAAGCTACGTATACACAGGTAAATATAATTCATATAAATATATAAGCCATGATTGGCAATAAATCTGCACTCTTTTATTAATTTTGTTCATTCGTTCGTCCGTGAAAGAGTTATTTCATTTGATTTCTCTAGATACTATGGATTTCAATTCCTTCTAATACTTTGAGATAGAGTAGGCCATACATATATAGGTATCTAGAACATAACGCTTAAAAAATCTCACAAAAATAATATTTTCTAATATGTTGAGAGTATGATAGGTCTATTCATAAGTGAAACATTTCAGTATGTAAATGAGAAAATATATAGTAAAACTGTTATAACTTAGTAATATATTCACCTCTCTTAAATCATAGAACGTCATATTTGTAAAGCTATCCGCGTTCGATTTCTCTATAAATATCTCGACGCTGCCCACGACAACCACACATCCTTCCAAGTTCTTCAGGTCGGCAACGGTTTTAAAGAGATCCCCTTTGCATATTCTTGAACTGTTCGTGTATTTGACTTCCAACCTTTGTGGTGATATGCTTCCGATGTAGAGGAACTGGATTAGTAACCTGAAACAATTTTTTTCATCCTTAAAGATATTTCTAAAAACAAATAAGACATACTTTACTAAAATACTAAATAGCTAGTCTCGCGCGGTTTCATCCGCTGCTCGGCTCTGTTAGATCATAGTGTAATGTTTTATAGTCTTATAGCGCTTAGGAACATTGTGACCATTTATCATTGAAAGGATTTTGGAAATCCGACCAGTGGTTCCAAACATCTCCCTATAAACAAACTTACAAATTTTATCTCTTTATTAGTTTAAATCACAACAAAGAATAAGCGGTTTTTTTCCTCTCTATGATATACTGATATTGTGATGTAAATATTTTTTTTTCCAAAACATAAAGCCACTATTTCTGGTAGTTTACCAATATTTCGAGACTAAGTTGTTCAAAACTTTTAACAACACTGATACAGGTATGTAGGCACATAGGTACATTCCAAAGAGTTCGAAGAAAGTTCTAATGATGTCAAGAAATAGTTTAACCGCAAGGCCTCGATACGTTAACTTCTTTTGGTTTTTATATACCTACTACTAATAATTGATTTCGTATTATACATGTAGGTACTCATCGTATGCATGACTGATGCACGCTGAGCATGGGAAAAAGAGAAAATATTTATACGGGCAACCACGGAAACCTTGTCGACGGCAAGTGATCAACGGTTATATGCACTCCCAACACTAGAAAAGCCTCTATTTATCATACTTACCTGATTTAACACAACTGAAACATTGTTTTTTTATGATATAGGTTAATAAACAAGCAGCGGATTACCTGATGGTAAGTAATCGGCGCCGTCCGACAGCAAAAGAATTACGTCAAGTGCGTAACCAGTCTCTTGTGGGTTATTCGGGATTTAAGGATAGGGGATTTGAGGATTGAGATTGGGGGAGAAAAATTGGGCACCTGGTAACCTCATTTACACGACGAAACACAACGTAAGAGCTTAAGTGTTGCTCCAAGCTGGTGTTTTGCAAGGCCATGGTATCACTCGTGGAGGCCCCGGAGTTAAGGCGCCCGCTTCTCATGCGAAACCTGGCAAGTACCAATGTAACTTTTTCCGAGTTATGTGTACTTTCTATGATTATTTAGACACCACTAACATACGGTGAAGGTAAACATCGTGAGGAAACCTGGACTTTTAATTTCTAATTATACGTTTGAAATCGCCAATCCACATTGAGCAAGCGTGGTGATTAATGCTCTAACCTTCTCCGTGTGATAAGAGGCCTTTGCTCAGCAGTGGGCACTTGTTGGCTGGTGATGATGATGATGATGGTATCACTCTGGTTCAGCCAGCCCATTTATGCTAAAGCATGGCTCTCCCATAATATGAGATGAGAGAATTACAATATAATTGTTTTAAGTCAGATGTAATTTTCTTTATACAAAATACATTATACATATTCTCGTCCTTTTTCTATTAGCCCTAAGTGAAGTTCCAGATAGGTAACGTCCTTTAATGTGGTTAAACTTCCACTAACTATTCAGTCCTTAGACCCTTTTAGTCTGTCAAGTGTACCCTAAATTACACGTACAGGGATTAATTCGTATTAATATTTGTATTTCAAACAATTTCATGTTTTATTCCCATTGCATTAAGAGTCGTTTGGGCTTGTATGGTTATGTTCTGATTTTCTTTTTTTGCGTCGATGGTGTGTTTTGGTAATTTTTGTCAATTTGAACATTTTATTAAAATGTAACGTTTAAATAAGAAAACAAATATTTGGACAGGTCTGTCCAGTTTATCAGAAATGTTCTCCAGACCAAGGTCTCGACAAAATCCCATGTTGACCCGTATATGGTATACATAGAAATATCTGAATAGAAATAGCCTGCCAAGTATAAAATAATTGTATACGTCTCATGCATAAATTTCTCATTCAAACCTTTAAGTGAAGGGAATTTTATAAAAACAGACTTGCTACTAGAGGTAGGTAAGGATATGTTAGAAATGGCGGCCCTCACAGAAATTGAATCGCCGCGACAAATAAACAGTTACTAAAATTGTATTGAAACAGTTATTAAAAAAACAAAACAGCTACACATTCAGGTCGCTGTTTAATGGATAATAAAGTATCAGACCACGACATATACATGGATCAGCGCCACTTTATGTAGCATTTCAATTAATAAGTAGTGACCCAGAGGTTTTTGTTATTAGGGAAAAATCATCAAATGACCTCGCCCGCCCAAGATCGAAAGGGAGTGTCAGACTTTTACTGACTAAAATCCTCGTTCTTTCTCTTGCTCTGGGCCGAGGCCACGGTGACTCATTGCGCTTATCCTGCAACCCCGGCTGAATTGAACCGAAGGTTAAGGCACCCGCTTCTCTTGCATAAGTTGACTGAAGATGAGTTGAACCGGTTTATTTACTTATAAAGATTACTGACAGCACAGATTACTATAAACTAGTCAGATAACTGACAGACACACAACTGATGAACGGTGAAAGACAACATTGTAAGGGAATCTTGATTTATAATTCCTTATTAAGTATGAATTAGAAAGTCAGTTCGCATTAAGCTTGTTGTGTGGTGAATAATGCTCGACGCTTCTAGATGTGTGAAGAGGTCTTTGGTCAACAGTGGACACTTATAGGCTGGTGACGCGATTCAAATATCTCAATAAGGAAAATAGTATTTACATAAATTTTCCTAAGTAAACAGTGTTATCTAAAAGCTATAATAAGTTTAGATTCTAGTGTTTATTTATACGTTGTAATTGATAACATTAATTAGAAAATATTTATAATAATGATTATATACTTATTACATACATATTATTATTTTTACTTATTTCTTTGGGTCATTTCAATGTTCGATAATCTTTAAACACTTAGTTCAACACTTCCTGTGTTTATCTTTTGATTATTGTAATTAATTTTACTGCGTTTATGGTGGTTCTGTAGGGATTTTGGATAGAATAACGAACAAATATTATAAAATATTTTTTTAAGGTCCTACAGAGTTTGACTTTTGGACGAACACTAAGTTTTACCGTCGGACATACTGAGGTCTTGTTTAATTATTTTTTTTAATTTCTTTGACGTTGTTAAGGGTTTATTCAGGGTCAGTTTATTAAATAAATGTCCCGACTTTCACTTCGGTAATCATAAAACATATTTTAACTTCATTCGCAGTAAAAAAATGTAAATTAAGAATTCTATACGTATTATTTTATACTTATAGAATAAAAATATATACCTAGGTATTGTTAGGTTCGATTTGAAGGTTACGTCTTAAGATAAGATATGTCCTTTTACTTTTGAAAATTAATTGTATTATAATAATTTAATCAGATTAACCGAACTCCCACGAGTTGTAATGTTTATGTAATTATTGTTGCAATGACGTTAACAAAATGAGAACGACTTTATGATAAGTTATTTTTTAATCAACAAAATTAATTCTACATTCCATTGATTTGCAATTTTGCATATACTTATAAACATTTTTAGTTTGCATGACCATAAATGTTAAGCTGTAAAACTTTACTCAAAATCCATACAAAAAAGTTTGTTGAAGGTATATATTATATATATTGAAGGTATATTGTTATAATATCAAAACAAGTGTGAAAGAGCCAAGCTTCGGTATGACTAGATCGGCTCGACCATGACCTCGCAGAAAACCGACGTATCACAAGCAAACCTCCCCATCTCCTATTTCATTTCTAATCCTCAAAAATCACCAAAAGGTCGGCAACCCACTTGTATGCATGCAACCCGATTGTTTACCATCTGGTAATCCGTCTGCTCGTTTGCCGACCTATCCAAAACAAAAAATAAATATAAAAAGTGATATACATATAATGTGTGATGTATATCACCTTTACGACTTCGATGAACAACAGGCGTGAAATAACTTAATTGCAGATACTTGCTCATAGTAACAAGAAACTATAGTTTTTATTAAATACAGCGATACGGTAAGTGTAGCTATCATGCACAGTTGAATCCGAAACGAGTTTTTACTCTACACGCGTGGGACATCCATTATCTAGTAGCAATCTGCAGTAATTGTATATTCTTGTACAAAACAGCAGAACAAGATTAACTATACGACCTTTATTTAATTTTCGACTCAATACCAATACCGATAGAGCAGAAAATCTATTAAGGACTTTGAGATAATCGGGTAGTGCCAATTGCTGGCGTCTGTTTAACTGCATTTATTTTGGTACGCGCAAAAATTACAGTATTTATTCGTGATTATTTTGTTATTTTTATAAAATTTTCTTGGAATCAGTTTTTATCTAATGTGGTCATTAAAACTATGTACGTAAGCATAAATTTCATGAACACTAAATTAATAATTCGCCCGTTGTCATGGATCAGAATCAATCCAATAGTCTGGTTATTTTTGTTCAACAAAAACAGAAAATATATTTCACAAATATGGCTAACATAGATACATACCGTTTCTAGATCTACAGTTTTTTCGGTCACGTATTAAAAATAAAAACAGCTAGGCTCATTATGATAAAAGTCTGGTTAAGGTATAGGACAAAGTTCGTAGTGAAATCTGGGCAAATATTTGAATATTTGTCGGTAGAATCTAGACTTTACCTACAGTTGACGCGGTGGCTGGCCAGCCGGCTGTCTTGCAACCTGTCGCAGCTTTAATTCCCGCAGGGATCAACACTTTGTGTGATTCACGAATTTTGTTCAGGGTCTGAGTGTGATGTGTATTTAATATGTGACACTGTATGTTTGTAGACATAATATATGACACAGGAGAAAATCTTAGCGTGGAAAAAGTATTTTTATGTAGATATTATAAATTCGCAATGGCGCCAAAATAAATGGTCATAAGTTAAAAATGTTAACACAATGAGCGTTCATTCGAAACATTGGAGTGCCATAAAACAAATGAGATAATGATTCTCTTTGACAAATTTTCAATTGAATAATTATTAAATGATGACAGTTGGTATAAGGAATTAAGTAAAGGCAAGCAAAATAAAAAGTTTTAGCATCTTGGTTGTAAAATTAACAACTTAAAACAAGCTCAAAGTATTTCGAAAAGTTTTTATTCAGTTATTGTTTATCACAACAAGAATCCTTAAAACTTTTACCTTAAAATATTATACTAAATAAATAAATATTGTAGCAACGACTGGTACTCTACTTACCAAGTCAAGGACAACGTGTGACAGAGACAAAACATACTTACGGATCCTTCTGTCAACAAACAATAACTGAAAAAACACTTTCTAAATAATCAAGAGAACAAGCAAATAATATGAAGGTAATAAGTAAGATGAAAGAACAATAAAGCTTAAAATAATAAGTATAAAATTAAAATTACCATATCACCGCTTTCGCCATGACACTTTGAGTTTGCCTCCGAACTTTTTATACTTTTTCTGCGTGCGCGCAGCTAACCGCTTCCTCAGTACGAAACGACTGAACAACCTCAAGTGTAGGTACCTTACATTTATGGGAAAACACATTGTGTTCCGTTTCCCATGGCCCTATATTGATCATGGGATTTTAGCTATTGTCTGGATCAATTTCTAAACTATTAACAACAAAGAAATCTATTAAAAACATGTTTGAACTCTAGTTGTCTCTTTCTTTTGTAAGGTTTAATGTTCGAGTGAGCAGGACAGCGTAGTAAGTGGAGTTTATTGACTGAAGTTGTCAATTAGGTAGGTGGGTACTTTATTTGTTTTAATTTTGTGCTCGTTAACCGTGGAAGCTAATAGATGTTGATTTATATATACATATACATATTATATTGTAACTAGCTTTTGTCCGCAACTTAGCCCTTGCTCTACCGTACTCCATCCTACCCTACCCTTACATACCAAGCCTTCCTACATAATTATTACACCTTTTGTTTTTTGAACTAATTTTATTTTTAAGTAGTAGACTAGGTATCACATTTTTTTATTATTTTCAATACAGAGCATAACATGACGTCTTTTACTCTGCTGAGAGGTGTATTGAATTGCATAGTTTCCTAAGTCATATAATATAAATATAATTCGACGTTTCAATACAATAAAATATTTAAAAATAACCATCTTTTTTATTCATCGACCTATCGATAAACTAAATTTTCGATATGTTTGAGTTAATTTTCAAGAATAAAAGTAATATATTTGACGTTAAAATACTATGACGTCATAATTTGGAGCTTCATACAAATTTCATAGAAGAGTATTCTTTTTGACATTTGGATAGAAGTATTGAACTTGACTAGTTGGAAACTACCGTATTTCGTGTAAAGCATGTAATAGAGAACGAACCTATCGTTGCCAATTTTAAATATGGAAAAACACACACACACACACACACTTTTGTCCTATGAACCCTGTGTATGAACCTACTGGTTCATAGGACAAATATAATACCTATATATAGTATAAGATATACTTATCTAGATAAGAGATAGTAAATAAAATTGCAAGACCATTAAAGATTTCTGATATTCTTTTTTTGAATTGACTTTAAAGCATTCGGAAAAATATGGTCGCCTAATATCTTACAAGGGATGGCCATTTATTTTACTGAACGACACCATTTTAACACTAAATAGGTCTGACGTAGATACATTCTAATACTCGTAATATTTGATTTGTAAGTATGAATAGACGAACATTTCTTACTCTTTCCTGCTAAACTGCAGAACAGATTTTAATGATATTTAGAGATAGATTATAGTTTGGAGTACTAACACATAATGTACTTTTTATCCCGGAACCGCAAAGCCGCTGATAGAAGCTAGTACTTAATATTACTAGCTAAATATTTGCATACACATGACTGTACAATTTACGAGGTGGCTGGGCTACCGGACAGGCTGCCGTGCGACGTGTCGCGGATCTGATTCCCTCAGGGAACGACTCTTTGCGTGCTCCACAAATTATACCAGGTTTTGTTGTCATGTAAAATTGTATATTTGTAAACGCCGCCACGAAACAGGAAAATATATACCTTACATATGTAAGTATACGAATAATGTAGGTGCATAACAAGCATTGCATATTCATACTGCACGATGTTATATTAACTTTGATAATTGTTTGATAAATGACGATTAAAATAACATTTCGCTATCTAATAATGCAGTGCACATGTTAATCAATAAATTGATTAAATGTCCCTGACCCTAGATGCAAAGAGATCGATCAAAATAACGTCGGCTTATTATTGTGAAAGGTGCTAATAACTGAATGAGTTTTGTTTTAAAAGGTTGAAAGAGAAACTGGGCAAGGTCTTTTTTTTGTGAGGGGAAAATCATCAAATGACTTCTCCTGCCCAGGGCCGGGCGAGAGAGGGTGTTAGACTCTTACTGACTAAAAACCTACTAAACCTACTATTTTGTAAAGGGAAAATTCTCTTATGACTTCTTCCGCCCTAGGTGAGGCGAGAGCGTTAGAACTTTATTGACCAAACATCACCCTTCCTTCAGCCGAGGTTGTGTGGCTAGTGGGGCTAGCGCAATGAGTTACGGCGTCCTCGGCCGAGAGCACGAGGAGAAACAGGGTCAGTAACAGTCTGACATTTCCTCTCGTCTCACCTTGGGCGAGAGAAGCCATTGGATGATTTTCCTTCTCCTGCTCTAGGCCGAGGCCGGGGTACCTTGATGCGCTTATCCTACAACCCCGGCTTGTACAGTGTAATTGAATTTTTCTTCTCTTGCTTAATTTAAAATGTAAATAAAACTCAAATTAAGTCTGACAGATAAATTTACACAAATGAATGTACACGGTACATAATGATGACGTCATTATTGCGTTCATTATTTCAATTTACCCATGATACCGTGACAGGCTTTTGTTTACACGGATCATGAACTATTTAAACAATGCGTATTGCTTTCTAATTTCTGGTTTCGACAATATAGGACACGGTTTTAATTAGCCTCATTATTATTGTTTATGTAATTGTTAATATAAATAAGTACCTATATAGGTACTTATATTATACAAAGCTTTATGTACAGGGACTTTCTTTTGAATAGGAAAAATCATCAAATGACTTCTTTCGCCCAGGGTATGGCCAGAGGGATTGTCAGTACTGACTATACACCCCCGTTCAGCCTACTGGCTTAGACCACGGTACCTAATAGCACTTGAAGGCAAACCCTGGCTGAACATCGGCCCTATTGCCATCTGATGTGGTGTATAGGCTCTTTGAGGCACGCGTGTAACTCAATACTTAATACTTTATTAACATTCCATATTATGTTATACAGGTGGTATTTTTATAAAGTCGAACTATATATTGGAAACCGTGTTGGAAACAATATGGACCCGGTAGGGCACAGCATAAAGAGGTTAGATAGGCTTGCAGTACAAATTATCTTTTTACCTAGTCTAGTATTAAATCTATGCTTAACACTAAAACTTAATACATAATAAAGTGTTATATTCATATTTATGTAATATTGTGTGTGTGTGCGTACCTACAGGGTCTTGTTGTATAAATACCAACGCTATTTCGACTAGTCAATTTCTAATCTACCATAAACATGAATACTTATTGCAATATCTTAAGAATTATGTAGATGCAGATCTAAAACGACTTTATCTGACTCTTAGAATGACGTAGTGAGATAAAATCGACGAATGCATATGGACGATCGAAGGCAAAAGAAACACTAGCACGCTTTAAGCTTGAACTTAAAGAAGAAATTCTTTCTCCTCGTGAAATAGATATAATAATTAAATATTACTTACCTATAGGAAGAAATCGCAAAATTAATGAGGTGAGGTTTTTTTTAAAAAAAGAATAACCATCTAGACGGCAATGAAAGACTTAAGTACATTTTTAGCAACTGAAGTAGTGCGCAATTTAGGGCCTTTTAGGGACATACAATGTATAGACTCCATATCAAATAACCTCATCACGTCCTGACAGAAGAACAAATCATTATTACCAATAAAAGGTTCAAGGACCCAATAAGTATCAATCAATGACTCAGGACGATATGACGTTGTAGGGGCCGGTGTCCAGAAATAGGTGGCTTAACTGTCTACCGAAAAAAAAAACAATGAATGATGAATCAAATTCAATAAACGATTTTGTTCTTTAAAGGAAATGTGACAAGAGAAAATTTTGCATGACAATGTTGGTACGTCTGATAAAGTGAAGAAAAGTGCCTTCTAGATAATTTACTGAGTAAATTTTCAATAGATATTTAATAGCAATTAAAATATTACATAAGCAAATCATAATCCTCTTTGCCTTGAGTGCTTGATACACAGAGAGGATTCAACTTAGTAATTTGATACAGTAGAAGAACACCATTTCTTTGAATTGGATACATAATAATAAGGAAAAGATATTAAATTTTAAGTATACCTATATCACAACTATTCACGAAATTCTGCATACAAGATATTTTGGTAGTTCCTTGCATAAGTAGGTCCCTACTTCAAGGCAGCGCATTTTGCAAAGAAGGAAAGTTTCTTGAGAAGAATTTCTGCAATAATTGCACTTTAAAGAAATGCTCGGTACATTCATAATAGGAGGCAAACTAGCTGACGGTTCACCTGTTCCATACCATGTCACGGCCATGTAATAATAAAATTTACGAAGCCAGGTCCATGGAGAACTGGAACTTGTAAGAACACCATCCAAACTTAGATGTAAGGACCTCTACCAGTGTGGGTGAACCACGCTTCGGCACGAATAGGTCGGCTCGACCGGAGTGATACCACGGCCTCACACAACCACAGCGTCGTTTATTGTGTGAGTGAGGTTACCGGAGGCTCAATACCTGCCCTTCTCCCAATACCTTCCCAATCCTTAAATATCTGAAACCCTAACCCCTAAAAGGCTGGTAACGCTCTCTAACTCCTTTCGGTGTTACTGAACACCCCATGGGCGGCGCCATCAGGTAATCCGTCTGCTCGTTTGCCGACCTATCCCATAAAAAAACAACTTTAAAAACCAAATACCTAATACTCAACCATGTCGATGGCAACCCTAACATAATTCCAAGTTATCTAATATTGCAAATAGCTCAATTAAACGGCATAACAAGATGTTCTTGATATCAAAATAAACCTGTCGCTACTTACAATGGGACCGTTGCGATTGTGAGGCAATGAGTCATGTAAGTGGGGAAGGCGTCCCGACAATGCTACCAGTAGACAGAACGAGAACTGAGGAACATAAAGAGTGATTGTGCAAGAAATTACTTTAAAAGTTATTTCAAATTCTTTACATAAAGATTACAAGGCTGATGAAAAAACTGTCTGTGTTTGGTCTATTTCAGTATGCAATTGACGATGCAAAAGTTGTATCGTTTATAATTATATTGTAGGTATATTATTACCATCACCCCTCATAAAAGCGACCTTTGGGTAGACATAGGTACCTACTGAACGAGAATATAATAAGATTGTTTTAGGGAATTCCTAAAATGGTTCTATTATCGATCAATCGATGGAAAAAGATTTTTTTTTCAACAACACTTATTAAATGGTTCACAAAGTACCTATATTTATATTTTAAAATTGGCCTGATTATTACCAGATTATTATTATTTAATTATTAATTAATCATTAAATAAAATAAAAATAATTATAATAATTAATATGTGCTAGTATACCCACTATTTATAGTTTGTACCTATGTATAGGATATAGGTATGTTTTTATTTACCTATATTTATTTAATTATAATTATACATTTATATCACCTAAGCATGTAACGATGAGCTGTGAATGAATAACTTATTAATAAATAAACCTAAATACTACTTCGCAAATTATTGTTTATACCTCAAGAAACATTCATTTTTTACTCTAAAATAATCTCAAACAGACATATTATTATTTATTAATTAGGTAGGTATTAATAACAACCTAATCATAAAACATGTTAATGAATAATTTCACTAAAATCCAATGATAGCGGCCAATTAAATTATATTCTAATGATTAATTAGAACCTGATTATGACAGATACACGCACAATCCAATAGAACATTTATTTATAGATATTTGAATTAAAATTATAGTACAAAGGACACACCACACCACAAAACACCACTTATTACGCTCACTATAATATTGTGAACTAACGCTTATAGAATTTGTAATTCGTTTAGATTATTAAATAAGGAAAAAATCACTAAGGGACTCGAATACTCGATAAAGTCTGACATTTATCGCGCGTTGGCATCGACTGGAGCCGAGAACTCATGTTATACTTAATTTTGAATTGTTAACAAATTGTCTAATTATTACCGTGATGATTTCGATGGGAGGTAATAAAATGTAAACGTATTTGATCGCGACCCTAACAAAGGTCAAGTATCTACAGGCTGGTCGGTGTTTGTAATTTATATTTCCAATTGTTGCTATGGCCGGACAAACGGTGTCGCTTCAGGATTTAATTACGTAATTCCATATTATTACATTTGACCTCAAATTTCCTTATTATTCGTTGTTAAAACAATAGAGCAATGACCTCCTTTAATTGGACTAAACTATTTAGTTCGTAAATGCTGTGGTTTAAGAGATAAGGTGGTACTGAATTTTAATGATTCGATATTTTGCGACAATATTTTCATTTCTGAACAACAAGGCATGCAGTAAATGAGATACTTACTCTGTATGATTAACTGGTTTTGAACCAGAAATAGACAGCTACCTATTTATATAGGCTCTATTTACGGTTGAGAAAAAGCAAACAAGGAAAAAGTAGGATTATATTCATTATCCCAGATCAAACTTCAAAGAAAAACAAAATATAATCCTTCGGTCCGAACTTCAAAAACCTCTTATATTTCGTACCATCAAACAATCCTTCCATCAAAGCGCAATTCGAAACTTATTGCCGTTAATTAAAAACAATATACACAGGTTGGTATACAGATAAACATAAATTCAAACGGAAAATTAATTTGCAATGTTGAAAAACATTTTTTAAACTCAACATTTTTCCAAGTCACCGTTCATAACAGTGGTTGGAGTAATGAAACGCCCTGTGTATACGGGGACCCACGGGTCAAGTGGGTTTAACGAGCAATATTGCATTTTGTAACGTTCAAGCCGGGTGCATGCGCTATGATATTGCTTGACGTACCTACGTGTACGATATTACAGGAATAAATCTTGTTATAAAATAAAATTAGATACCTAACCTAATAAAAGTGAAAACGCTTTGTCGTTGCTCGTCTTTTTTAAATATTGTATAAAATATTCTCTTAGTGTGGATGAGCCATGCTTCGGCAAAAATGGGTCTGCTGGACCGGAGTGATACCACGCAGAAAACCGCCGTGAAGCAACACTTACGTTATGTTTCATAGTTTGAGTGACCGGAGACCCATTCCTTTCCCCACCCCATCCTCAATCCTTAAATTCCTAATATTTTTTATCCCTAAACGAAACACAACGGTGTGGTTGCTTCACGCCGGTTTTCTGTGAGACCGTGGTATAGTGGACGGATGGCTCTCCCACACTTTAAATCTTATCTGATTACCCCCACGAGAGGTTAACAAAGCATTTGTAGGAAGTAACTCCTTTCATATTGCAAATGTCCATAGGCGGCGCTGATTGCTTACCATCAGGTAATGCGATAGCTTGTTTGCCAGCCTACGACATAAAATAAAATATGATTCTATCAGGTTCCTATTGAAAATTTGAATATACCTATGTTGAATTTCGAGGAAAGGACGGCGCTTGGCTTCCGTTTACCCTGTTGCCATTCTGCGCTTATGATGCAGATATTATTATGCACTGATTCAACAAGTTGCCACTTCTGTAGGAGACAAATTTGTTGTAGTGAACTGCGGAGTGCGGCATGTCTGTGGAGGCATGTACTTATACTGTACCTACATTTGCGACTTCGTAACTTCGGTCGCATCGCTTTACCAAATTTGATACCCCGGTGTTGTAATAAGTAGACTAAATTTGTAACGGAAGATAAAAAAAAAACAATTAAATTCCCCTACAACCCTTTACAACGAATATTTGGAGATCTATGAATGTAGCGAAGTACGAAACCTGGTATGTAGGTAACAATGAGATTTTTACCGAGTTATATTATATACTTTATATTATTATTTAGACAGACACCACTGATATACGGCGAAGGAAAAAATCATGACGAAACCTGGACTTCAGTGACGGGTTAACCCTTGATCAAATTAAGCAATTAGTTATTTGAACTATATGGTATGAAACCATTTAATACAAGCGAAGCCTTTAGCAAGCATGTGTCCAAATAATATGCAAAAATATTTAAAATGGTCTGTAAGCAAGCAAAATCTCTTTACATTAGCCGTAAGATTAAGAACGCTGAAAATAAAACAAAGGCTACATGGAAAATAATTAACAATGAGACAGGCAGACATAAATTGCATAACACGGAAATTAATTTAAATACCGGAAATGGACATGTTAGTGTAAATCGGGAAGTTGCACAAGAATTCGAATTTTTTTTCAAGATTATCCCCATTGAAACTACAAAGGACTTAGAATCATCTCCGGCACTTTCAATTAGTCTTCTCAAAAGAAATATTAAAGAATGCCGTTCTGATTTCCAATTTCAGTACACAAACCCCCAATCTGTAATAAAGGCGTTTAAAGACATTAAAGTTAAGTCTACAGAGGATCTCTGGGGAATGTCTGTTGCAGTGTGTAGGGCTTTTATAGAAGCTTTAGCGCCTCATTTAGCTTTAATTTATAATAGAAGTGTAGATCAGGGAGTTTTTCCAAATTTGATGAAACATAGCAAAGTAGTTCCACTGTTTAAATCTGGCGATGATACCGATCCTAATAATTATAGGCCGGTTTCTATTTTACCGGTGCTTAGTAAGGTGTTTGAAAAGCTGATGCTTTCTCAGATGCTGCGTCACTTTAACATGAATTCCATCTTTCATGATCAACAATATGGGTTCACCAAAGGTCGATGCACAACTGACGCCGGTGTAACTTTAATTAAGCGTGTTTTTGCCTCGTAGGAGGAGTCGCACGACGCTATTGGAATTTTTTGTGACCTGTCCAAGGCTTTTGATTGCGTCGAACACGAGACACTGTTGCTAAAGTTGGAACACTATGGTATTCGAGGGGCTTCACTCAATTTATTAAAATCATACCTCCAGGATAGGCAGCTTAAAGTACAGGTAAACAAAGTGAATTCTCAGGGTGCTAGCATATCTATGGGCGTACCACAGGGCTCGATATTAGGTCCTTTCCTATTTTTGGTCTACATAAATGACTTACCTCATTTATTTCAGCGAGAACCGGGAATGGTATTATTTGCTGATGACACATCGTTGATTTTTAAAATAAATAGACGGACAAATAATTATGACGAAGTAAATAATGCTATTACGAAGGTTCATAACTGGTTTACAGTTAATAATTTAGTTCTAAACGACAAAAAGACAAAGTGTATACGATTCAGTTTACCAAATGTAAAAAGTAACGAATGTGACATATTATTAAACGGCAAGAAATTGGAATTTGTAAAACAGACTACTTTTCTGGGTATAGACATAGATGAAAAACTACAATGGGGGCCCCATATCACATCTCTGGCAGGACGGTTAAGTTCTGCTGCATTTGCTGTCTGGAAGATCCGACAGCTAACAGATGTGGACACTGCAAGACTGGTGTACTTCAACTACTTTCATAGCATTATGTCGTATGGCATCTTGTTGTGGGGACAGGCTGCTGACATTGAGTCTATATTTGTCTTGCAAAAGCGTGCAATCAGAGCAATTTCCAACCTAAGGCTTCGCGAATCTCTTAGAGAAAAATTTAAAGAGATCAATATTATGACTGTGCCCGGTCAGTTTATTTATGAAAATATAATGTATGTTAGGAAACACTTAATATTATTTGATAAGGTATCAGACAGACATAATTACCAAACTAGACATAGAGATAGATTGTGTCAGCCATTATTTAGATTGGCAAAGGTACACAAGTCGTTCATGGGATTCAGCGTTAAGTGTTATAACAAAATCCCAGGCGAAATACAACAATTAAATGAAAGAAATTTTAAATTATGTGTAAAGAAAACTTTGTGTAAAAAAGCATATTACAAACTGAGTGATTATATTGAGGATAAGGATGCTTGGAGACGGGCTGGTCCTGCTCCACAGGATAATATACCTACACGAATATAAATAATGTTCCAGTGGATCTTTGCTTGAACGGAAGTTCTTAGATTTTGTAAATTTGTAAGCATGCTATTTTTATTGTTAAACTTGATAAATTTGTAAATGTGAGTGCCCTGTAACCTATTAAAATTAGTAAGACTAGCAGAATGTCTGTCCTTATGTCAGCTTGGAGTTGTCATTCTCACTCAAAGGTCACATTGGCGGTGGCACGGTCACTGGATCGCTCGATTCCCTATATTATGGTTGAGTTGGGCGATGCTGGTGTACGTGTCATGCTCGTGAACGGGCGCCGTCAATTGGGACTGGTCAGCTCCGGACTGTCTATTGTCCTTAAGGTTATTTTCTTTTTATGTTTCTCTGTATAACACGCGTTACACTGTTCTCACATATTCAAACTAACTAAATAATGTATCAAAGAATGTTTATGTGACACTGATTTTAAAAGAGTAACCATGGAGTTTCTTGCTCGTTCTTCTCCATCGGAATTTACACTTTGGAACGAGCGAATAGCTTCACTAAGAGGACTGACCGACAGACTGACACTTTGTATCTTTAAAGTTGTGTTGACGTTCAAAAGTGCCTGTATGGGTCTAATTGAAATAAATTATTCTTTTTTTGACTTTTTTGACAATTGCTTAGGGCATCACAAAAAAGTCCGACCGTAGGGCGTCACGAACACGTCACGAATCACCTCACCAAAAAAAGTTTCTAGGACTAATTTGAAAATTCGCGCGTATGAAGTTGACATAAAGTCCGACCTAGTGTTATATAATAAGCGATCAGCCAATCACAAAAAACCCCTTCCCGCGGGCCAGCATTCTGGCGCCCCCGCAAATCTGTATCAATCAAATCCTTGTCTTCTTTTGAGTAATTGTGCAACCCGGCTTCTATGCATACATAATACAACCAATTGGATAATTAACGTGGAAACTACCCTACGCGTATTTTTATAGCTTTTGATCACAAATTGCTCTGCGGAACGTTCTTTTTCAAAATTAAAAATATAAAAAGGACAAAGATGATACAAGAAAGGTTCGATAATTTATCGATATTAGGTATACATAGAGTCCGATGTGTTAAAAACATTAGACGTTATGTACTTAATTCTATCTTGCGTGAATGAAATGCCCGAAAAGGCCATTTGTGACTTTTCAATTTTTTGGCGTGCATACTGTGGCTGTGTGCCCTGCTTGAATTGAGCACCGCATTGTTCTCAGAGAAGAGATCCGTTGCGGCGACCTCCCACGCCCAGCTTTAGTCATCGTCTTAGGCCATGGTGCGGAGCGAGAGGATATCTATGAAGCAGTTGTGTTCGCAAAGAGGAAGGCGGACCGCATGAGGGAACAATCCTCCCCCTAACACACCAGCCGCCGCAGCAGGCGACACTCCGGGTGTCGAGGATCGTGAGACGATCTCCGGCCACCGTAAGCGCGGGTCTGCAAACGGCGAGAAAGGGTAGCTCGCCGCCCGACCAGAAGCAGACCCGAGCGCACGACTCGCCGCGCGCGCCTCAAAGAGCCAGTAGACTACCACAAAAGGAGCCCTATATGGCTGATTTTCAGACGGGGTAGCGGGGTAAACGCAATGAGGCACCGCGACCTCGGCCCAAAGCAGAAGAAGGAACAGGGGAGTTTTTAGCCAGCAGTCTGACATTCCCTCCTTCCCGACCCGAGAAAATCATCAAATGACTTCTCCGGCTCAAGAGAAGTCATTTGATGATTTTCCCCTCACAAAAGTAGGCCTGTGTTCACTATAAACAATTTTAACATCCTGTTTTAGTGTCTGTTCAATTCCCGCATGGAGCAACTCGTTGCATAGATCCATAGATTCTTATTCCAGGTCTGGGTGTAACTGTAAACGCAACCACGATACACGAGAAAATTATATTATGGGGCAAAGTTAAAAAAAACAACCCTTAGTAGGTTTTATAAAATTGTTCATAATTTTGGATACGACTTGTAAAAAAGGCTTCACAGATGCTAACCTTGGTCAATATATAAATAATGTAAAACATTAATTACGTCAAAATAAGATCAAGTGACAGCTGTCGCCTATAGCATCTATAATGTCACTGTCAAACCATTTAAAGTGTTTGGTACTATAAGCAACACGAGTTATATTTGTTTCTTTTGCTCTTACTTTAAAGTGTATAATACTGTCTCCTTCTATTCTATTCGTAACCAAAGCAGAAATCAACTCCAACAAACAACTGAAACACAATCTTGTCTAAGAAAGAAACAATTTCAGTATTTTGGTGATAAAAGAAAGCCAGAAGTAAGGCGAATTCTGGCGAATATTATTTAGTTTCTATGTCAACGTAAGTCAACATAAGTTCTCAGTAACCTGTTAGGGTTAAGGTCTAATTTACTTAGTAAATAACTCTATAACTTCAGAACGTAAACATTGGAATTAAGCGATATTTTATTATATTTTATTATAATTCTGATATTTATAAATGTATAGCTTATTCTATCTAGCTTAGTTTCAGTTAAAGATCGTTCTAATTCCGATTCCGATTCCAAATGAATTACTTAAATATAATATAACCATATTGGTTTCATGCTCTCTTGAGGATTTATTTACCATTGTAAGTACTTTAATATCATTCTAGTTACTGTTATCCGCTTCGAATGCAAAGCCTAATTGTTATTCCAGACTATTTTATCTATCTCTGCTTCAAATTGTATTCAGATAATTTAAATTTTGAACTCATAGGTTTTTGAAAGATATGCAAGAGTCACAAACATTAATACTTGCAAAATAATACAACACTATCTGTATCATCATAAAAATTACTCATATAGGTTTTGATATAAATAAGCAGTGGTGGTATATATAATAGGAATGTTATTAGCAAAACATATCCTATCTTGCAAATTTAAAAATATTGCTACAGTTCTTACAAAACCAATTCCAATTCAAATACTGCTTTACCAGTACCACTGAAGGTTTATAATATCTTATGTATAATTTTTTCCACATACATTCAATTTTAATAATTATCGCTGTTACCTAATGATTCTTGAAAGTATGTAATATTTTCTGTTACTATTGTTATAGCATCCTTATCTCTTAAGTTATAGGCAAATATGCTAATTTTACATACATATAAATGTTTTAAGTAATTCTTTATATCCAAATATGCATTGCTTGTTAAGATGTATGATTTACCAATAGATTTTATTATAAACCTTTAAAACCAACTTATATCTATGTGTTACAGTTCATTCAAAACCATAACTGATAAGCGGAAGTAAAGAAATAATTTTAAAGAAATTTCAAATTCCCTTGAGAATGGAAATACGGAAAAGTGAAGGTAAAACATCCCTCGCTTCTGTGGTGACTGACATATGATTATATGCAAAAAAATAACACTAATAAATTACTGGATAATATATATTTGATATCAACCTTAAAATATTGTAAAGAGAGCAGTCAGATCATGGCTAAATATGAAAATGTTGATATTTTTCAAGATGATATAGATTTTAGCCAAGACGATTTTAGTGTAGGTGTTACTCATTTTAGTCAAGACAATATACTTGGAAATGGACCTGGTGATGCTCCCCAAAACCTTAACCCTAGGAATATAGTAAATAAATACATGTAAGTTCATAACTGTTTTCTCCCGTAATACATCATAAAGTAGACTAAGGTTTATACATGTACATAATAATAATAATATAAAACCTTTCATTATTCATCAGTTTTATTATGAGCCCCTTGTAATAGATGTAAACAAGTATGTAGTCAAGACAAAGGCATTATTTCAATAAATCCATAAACAAACAGGCCCTTTTGAAATATCTATATATATAATATGTGTAATGAAATAAGTGTGGGAGAACCATTCTTCGGCACGAATGGGTCGGCTAGACCAGATACCACGCCCTCATAGAAAACCGGCGTGAAATAACCACAGCGTTATGTTTCGCCGTGTGATCGAGGTTACCGGAGGCCCAATCCTTCCCCTCCCCCAATCTAAAATAAAATCTAAACGGTCGGCATCGCACTTTTAACTCCTCCGTTGCGTGTGTCCATGGGCGGCGCTGATTGCTTACCATCAGGTAATCCGCTCGATTGCCGGTCTATTACATAAAAAAAAATCTAATCGGATTGTCTATCAAAAGGCTAGGTCATTGTCATTCAGAAATGTAGATTCTTACTAATTATATTAGGTAGCAGTTGCAGTAGTAGTAAATTTGTATATCCCCTTGAGAAATGTAGCAAATGATTTAATTACCAAAAATGTTTTATTACAGAGCCCCCTCACTGAAGAAAAAGAATAAATTTCGCAACAAAATAGAAAGGAAGAAGTTAAAAAAGAAATTTAGTAAAATTAATACTATTCAGCCAGTAGCGGACATTGCCAGTGCATCAGGTCAATTGAACATCTATATGTTATTATTTGTTACATATTATACAAAATTTCTCTTGTGACTGCTTAACTGAATGACAACATACAAGTACCAGCTTAAAATAATTTATTAATTTGCAAGAAATTTTAATTTGGCCTGTGTGTTCCATGGTATTTAGAGAACCACTAAAAGAGGATATTCTTAACTTCCTACAGTAACAAGATTCACCTTTTTGTGAAGATATTCTGGCCTGCTTAACTGAATGACAACATACAAGTACCAGCTGAAATTAATTTATTAATTTGCAAGAAATTTTAATTTGGCCTGTGTGTTTTATGGTATTTATAGAACCATCAAAAGAGGATTTTTTTAACTTCCTACAGTAACAAGATTCACTTTTTTTTAAAGAGCAGAACTATAGTTTTCCATTAAGTAGATGGAGCCACTAGCGAGTTTAATTTGATATCATTATAGACTGGTTATAGTGCAAAATAATATATTTTTAAATTACAATAACAATATTCGCCTTATCAGCAAATTAATCGGTTGAATGCACGGTTGGCGCAGTGGCTGGGCAAGTGGGTAACTGGCTGGTGTGCAACGTGTCGCGGGTTCGATTCCCGCACGGAACAACACTGTGTGATCCGCAAATTGTTGTTTCGGGTCTGGGTGGCTTGTGTGTGTGAATTTGTATGTTTGTAAACGCACCTACGACACTGTAGACAATCTTAGTGTGGGGCAACGGTGTATCATAATGTTTTTTTTGTAATTACGCTTTATTGGTTACTAGTGACCCGCCCAAGCTTTGCTTGCAATTGTGCAAACTCAATGAATTTTCTTACCATTTAATGGATGTTATTACTATACTTATACACCTTCCTCTTCAATCACTCAATCTCTCTCAGAAAAGCACCAAAATCCGTGACTTAGTTTTAAATATTTAAGCACACACAGAGATATAGGGACAGAAACGAAAAAATAATTAAACTATTATATTTTTTCTGAATTTTATTTGTTGATTTTTAAGACAATTTCAATTTTTGTAATTATTATTAATTTAAAGGCATGCAAGACCAAACAGAAGATCTAGGGGCTAAACCACAGACCAGTGAAGCTCCAACTTCTTCCGGTTCGGGTAATTACATTTAAATATACTTACTTTGTATAAATGTCGCCCATGTATCGTTATTTGTGGCCCACATACTGGCTTGGGGCATGAGGGAGCTAGTTCGAACCTGGCAAGTACGAATGAGACTTTTCCTTTCTAAGACTATTCAGACATCACTGACAAACAGCGTTGAAAAACATGGTGAGGAAACCTGGACTAATAATTTTAAATTATAACTTTGAAGTTGCCAATTCATCTTGAGCAAGCATAGAGATTAATGTTCAAACTTTCTCCATGTGAGAAGAGGCCTTTGCTCAGTAGTGGGCACTTATAGACTGGCAATTATATGCGGTTAAAGATATTCCTATCACAGGGTATTTATCTAACGTTTAAAATTTCCAGCTATACCGATATTGGAGAATAGTATTCATATCAATGTAAGGAACAAGATGAAAGAAATAAAAAAGCAAAAGCTCAACTGGAAAAAGCAGGATAATAATGCACCTGGTGAGAAATTTATTTATTTATGTATAAGGTACAGAAACAAAAAAGGTAAAAGACTAGATTAAACTTTTTTCCACATATAAAACTATTTACGTTGCTAAACCAATTTAATCTTTAGCTTAGTTTTAGTATTTTTCTGGATAAATTAAGAGAAATTAATATCATATAATACATATTTGACGCTTTAATTGATGGCGATACGAGTTATTCATACACAATTGATTTAAATAAAACGAATATTGGTATTAAAAAAAATATTGAAAAGTACTGGTTGCCATTATACCTATTCTATTTGTCTTGGATAATCAATACATACATATGTATAGATAATATATAATTATCTACACAAAATACTATATATTTTTTTATTTTTATGTTAATATACATTAGCAATCGGTGCCGCCCATTTACACCCGCAACACCAAAGGAGTTACGAGTGCGATACGGGCCTTTAGGGATACGTAATGGTTTCGGGATTTAATGATTAGGAAGGGATGGGGAGGAGGGATTGGGTCTCCAGTAGCCTCACTCAAACACAACGGTGTATCACTCCGGTCGAGCTGACCCATTCGTTCACTCACATCACTTATATAAACATCTATACTTTGTACACCTAAATTAAATTGAATTGTCTGTTTCTGATGTTGAAAAAAAACGTTTTTTACTACATTCAGAAGAAATAACTTAGACTTTTGAACAAATTGCGTTTTTTTTTCGAAATTTGTCGAGACTTTTGAACAATTTTTACTAGGTACTAACAATTTTTACTGCTAGTATAGGATATACTTAGATACATAGTTAAACCTACTATGCTTAGGTATAGTATTAATCACTACATATTATATAAGAAAGTCATATAGTATAAAACAAAGTTGCTTTATACCCGACTACGGCAAAGCAAAATGAGGGGAAGAGTCACACGTTACATATACTTACCATACCTGCACTTTGATATCGTGTGAATAATAGTCTTATTAAGAGCCTCTCTATGCGTAAAAACATGTTGCCCCACACCAGGATTTATCCCTGTGTTGTAGAGTACGTTTAAAAGCTTACAATTTCATATACAAATCACACGCGGGCCCGGAACAACAATTTGTAAATCACACAAAGGGTAGTTCCGTGTGTGCATCTATCCCGCGACACAATGCGCGGCAGCCAGTTGCCAAGCCATCACGCCAACCGTGCAGGCAAAATATAATAATAATAATAAATAAGGGCCTCATACAAGTGTGGGAGAGCCATGCTTCGGCACAAATGGGTCGGTTCGACCGGAGTGATACCACGGCCTCACAGAAAACCGGCGTGAAATAACCACAGCGTTGTCTTTCGCCGTGTGAGTGGGGTTACCGGAGGCCCAATCCTTCCCCTCCCCCAATCCCTCCTCAATCCCTAAATCTCCAAATCCCTAATCCCTAAAAGGTCGGCAACGCACTCGTAACTACTCCGTTGCGAGTGTCCATGGGCGGCGCTGATTACTTACCATCAGGTAATGCGTATGCTCGTTTGCCGATCGTTTAAATAAAAAAAAATACAGATGGCAGTCCTCCTTGAAACGGCACGTATTGTGAGGAGGTTCCTGTCTCTGGAGCCCTTACCACCGGCAGCTTGGACCTTGCTCCTGCTGCCGGCTGGCTCCTACTTTTATATTTATAAATATTATTTTATTTTATTTTATAGTAATATTAATTTATAAATGTAATTTAGAGTGATTTTAATAAATATATGTAAATAATAAATAAACTCTATTGTACACCAAAAGAGTTGTGATGCATATACAAAATTACAGAATCTATTAGTACTGTGTACAAAGAGGCCTTATCGCTAAAAGCGATCCCTACCAGGCAACCTTCAGATGGGCGGAGTATTGTAGTAGTAGGTGGCAGCCTAGGTGTAACAATAATAATAATAAAAACATACTAATTATTTTTTTAGCCTCTGCCCAAGTTGGGAATCCGGCAATGCCACCCATTATGACCAATGTCCAAGCTGGGAATCCGGGAATACCACCCATTATGACCAATGTCCAAGCTGGGAATCCAGGAATGCAACCCAATATGGCCAATGTTCAAGCCGGGAATCCGGGAATGCTACCCAATATGATCAATGTCCAAGCTGGGAATCCTGGAATGCCACCCAATATGGCCAATGTCCAAACTGGGAATCCGGGAATGCCACCCAATATGATCAATTTCCAAGCTGGGAATCCAGTAATGCAACCCAATATGGCTGCCGCGACTGGTCCTGCTTCCAGTCTAGGTAAATCAAATTATCATTTTAATAAAAATAAAAATGTTTTAGTTTTATGGGAAGGGTTGGGACGATTTACACGGTGAAACATAATTATCATAAGATTCTTAATTTTAAGAAATAAGTGTGCTAATATGTAATTGAGTATGTAAAAAATATGATGACCTCATAAGTCTAGCTTATACAGAATCCAAAGAGAAGTATTGTTTTTGACCTTTAAATAGAAAATAATTGATTTTAAATAGGTGTCGTGTTGTGTGTGCGAACCCTAAGCGACGTTACGCAGCCAACGATGAGATCTGAGTGCCTAGCATGACGTACCGCTACCGAGTGAGAAAGAGGGATTGAGCTATAAAAGGTGTATAGCTCCATCCCTCTTTCTCGCCCGAAAGATTCACGCTTTAACACTTCATGGTACTACTACTGGTGTCAATTAAAACTAGTAGAGCTTTTATCGAAAGAATTAATTAAGTGTCAGACTGGCAGAGAATGCTTAAAGCATTAAGTCCACCTTGTGTACATTTTCTTGTGCATGAAGTAAATAAATATATAATTTTTTATTTCAGCTCCGGCACCGTTTAACACACATGCACTTCAGCCCAACGTCAGGAGTACGGCTGATGACTTTTTCTCACCACATCAACGTAGAATGATGGACATGTTGGAAACCATAGGTATTAATATTATTATGTTTTTTATATTACATATTATATACAACTGCAATAACTAATTATGGATGTAATTGTTCGGTATCAATTTTAACGCTAAGCTGGTTTAAACCGATACCGAAATTCCATATACATTCGTGTGGCGGTAGATGGCGCCACATAGGTTTACGGCCACCAAATAAAATAGTGTTTTTTTATTTCTATGGATGTTTGTAATACCAGATTTTTTTATGGCAAACGAGCAGACGGATAGTACGAATACTTGATGGTAAGCAATCGGCGCTGCCCATGGACATCGGCAAAACTAAAAGAGTTACAAGTGCGTCGCCGGCCTTTTAGGGATAAGGGTTTCGGATATTTACGGATTGGGAAGGGTTGGGTGAGGGGGAGGGATTGGCGCAGAAGGAGGTGGCGGAGCAGGTCCGAGGGGCAGTTGCTCTTGCAGACTCTCGTTTCGTCGCCGGAGGGTGGGTAGGCATTATGCCACCCAGATGCCGCCCTAGCAACAGCCAGTGGGTAGCAGAACGGGGAACTGTTGCCTGCATTGCACGAGCTGCTGCTGAGATGGACCGCCAATAGATGGAGGCGACCAGCCACTGCCAAGAGGTCACAAATGTCATTTTTGGTCCTCGTGGCTTCTCCCAAAAGGCAGAAGACGGCACGAAAGCTGAGTTTTTTAGTGGGTGCAAGCCCCACATAACCTCACCGTCTCTCCGGGCGGTGTGTGTATGCGTAAGGCATTTTTCTCAGCTGAAAAAAAAAAGGGGGAGGGATTGGGCCTCCGGTAAATTCAATCACACGGCGAACGCAACGCTGTAGTTGTTTCACGCCCGTTTTTCTGTAAAGCAGTGGTATCACTCCGGTCGAGCCGACCCATTCGTTCCGAAGCTTGGCTTCTTCTTCCACACTCGTTGAGTTGGTCACTTGGTTGTAAATTGTCACAGCAGTGTTCGGGACTCATAAGCTTCGGTTCAGTAGATTGCTCATTCTACAACTAGACGTACAGATTATTAATATGCAATTCTTTTATTTTCTATTTGATGAGAAACGAGGTTGCTTCACTGGGGAGTACTTTTTTGTTCTAATACGTAATTAAATTGACTATTTTCGCGCTATTGGTTTTACACTACCTAATAATGCAGTAACTTCCGCGTGTGATAACTCTGAAATGCAACCTCAGACAGACAGACTTATTACATCCGTGTAGATGCCATACTTAGAATTTTTGTTAAAACTGATCATTTATATATGTAGACTGATAGTTTTTTATTTGTTGTTTTTTTTTAATTTATTAATTAGTGTTGTATCTCTAAATGAAAAATCGGAGAAAACAGACTGATGGCGTTTACATTTACGACCTTTTAAAACTACAAAAGTAGAAAAAGAAGTTAGAGTGATCGTTTTTAAAAAATACCGTTGTCTGTTATTTCGTACGGCTTTCTTTATTTTTGTAGAGACGTTACTGGCTATGCGATTATTTAAATAATATGTTTTTGTTGTTTCAGGTTATAAAGGTCCGAAAGGTATGTTTCACATTTATTTAAGTATTAGATTAAGTAGGTATACAAAACAATACGCCGTACACACACAGCTATATTATGTACATAGGTAACAAGAGTATTTTTTCTTTATTTCTTGAATGGCAACCGAGTCTCTAATTTAATGTTGTCGACTACACTGCCAGTGTCAGGTATCAAGTTGCATTGAATAACATATTTATTTACGCGGGTATTAACGCAGACAATTATTATTTGAATACCTTGGTAGGCTTGAAGTTTCGGCTGGTTGCACAGAAACGTTTAACGGTTTCGTGGTCACAAGCAGACTGAAGATGCGATGTTACAGCTCCCTATAATTCGGGCGATGAATCTTCATCTACCCCCTTATTTTCACCATATTAGGCCAGCGTGAAACACAACGCTGTGTTTCACGCTGGTTTTCTGTAAGGCCGTGGTGTCACTCCAGCCGGGTCGACCCATTCATGCCGAAGTATGGCTCTTCCACACTTAATTTACTTGTGGAAGGTCACATTAGTTTTTTATATTCATTCTAGCAGACCCAGCCACGCGTTGCATTGTCTAAGGTAAATAATATTGTGACTATAAATTGAGATGTAAGCTATCCTATCTTTCAAGTTGGATCAAAATGCACACGGAATGCAAATCAAATTTAAAATCGGTTAAGTAGTTTAGGAGACCATCGCGGACAAACACGTGACACGAAATTTTTATATATAAAGATTTTACTGCGCTGTCCACTGCATCTAAACTACTAAATGGGGTTGGGTAGGAATATTTGTATTGTATTTGATTTGAAATACTTCTTCGCAGGAATACCGAGAACTTTTATCGTGAAGCAAATGCAAGAGCAGTATATGGAAAATCAGACAAGTAAGTATTATTTATTAACCGACTTCTTTTTAATTATTATTTTTGTTTTGACTGAATATTAGGGTCACATTTTTCTTACATTATAGAACCGACTGAACGATGTAACAAAATGAAAAAGAGTAACAATGGAGTTTCTTGCTCGTTCTTCTCCATTGGAATTTACACTTTGGAACGAGCAAAAAGCTTCCCTAGAGGACTGACTGACAGACTGACACACGAACTTTTTGATGTTTGAGTCAAATCATTTATTTCAAACTATTTGAAATAAAGCATTTGACTTTGACTTTTGACTTTTGAATCCCAATGTTGTTGACTATGATGGCGTTATAAAAATCAAGATAAAAGTAAATACATTTAATAAAAATCTTTTTTTAAAGAAAAAGTGGTAATGTAAACTTTATATGGTCCTGTTCATAATAATATTGTCCAAATCGCTGATTGTTTTATATAATTTTTTATGATTTACACTATGACACAAGCCACTCAACCTTTCGCGTTTCATTCTTACAACATATAATTACGCGGTTATTAACGCGGAAAATAATTATTTAAATACCTTGGTAGGCTTGAAGTTTCGACCTAGTTGCACAGGTCGTGGTCACAAGCAGACTGAAGATGCGATGTCACAGCTCCCTGTATTCGGGCGGTGAATCTTCATCTACCCCCTTATTTTCACCATATTAGGCCGTCTGACCGTATCCACAGATGTGTTAAACGACTTTGAAGGAAAGCGAGGTTGTCTTTTCAGAATCACTGGATTCCACGTCGACGACAATTGAAAACCATCCTTTCCGGCATTTCTTTATTTCAACCGCTTCACGCACAAATCTTGTATGGTAGTGGCGATCAGTGGAGAGTATTTGCGGTCAATGGAATTCTATTCAGTGATTAGAACCAGCCTGGAGCAGGTGTTCTGCTATAGCTGATTTGTTGCTCTGTCGGTTCTTGGCTGCGGCGATATGTTCCCTGAGCCTTTCAGCAATGGTCCGCTTCGTTTGCCCAATGTAGGAACTACCGCAGCTGCAGTTGATCTTATAAACATCTGGGCTTTGTAGCGGCAGTACATCCGATCTTGTCTGTCACACCCTTGATATACGGCATGAAGGCAGGCTGTCCGCTCACGTTTGCATGTTTGGCCCTCTTCAGCGGTCGCAATAGTTGCCCATCTCCTATACTATATCCGTTCTTTTTAAGTACCTCCTGAACATGGTCTAGCTCTTGCTCCAAACGTTCAGGGTCACGAAGGTTATATGCTCTGTTCTTTACTGATTTCATCACGGATTGTAAGTGTCGTGGGTGGTGAAGTGACTTTGCAAGTAGGTACCGATCAGTGAGAGTTGGCTTTCGGTGTACACAGTGCGATAAGGACCCATCTAATCTCGCGGTTATTTTAATGTCCCAAAAAAACAACGACCTGCCCGTCTCCAGCTCATAGCTGAATAGGTGAAGCGCATTTTTTAGGTGATTTACATATTGACGTGCTTTTTGTTCACCTCCCTTGATAATGCTGAAAATGTCATCGACATACCTTTTCTAAAGCCTGATGGTCTTTGGGCCGATGCTCAGTGCCTGTTTTTCAGTGTTCCATGCAAAGATAAGGCTTCTTCCAATGGCTACGCCATCGATTTGAAGGTAATGTTGGCCTTGAAAAAGATCTTTGACAACATTCAGACACTCCTTAATAGGCACATTGGTGGGTAAGCTCACCGTGAATTTATCATGTTCCACTTCAGGCTCTTTACAATCTGGATGAAGTCTCGCGAGTCCTTTACAAAAGAAGATTTTTTTCCTACCGATGGTTGTAGTACTGACGCAACGTGCTTTGCAAGATCATAAGTCGCGTAACTATATGTTGTTAATATGAAACGCGAAAGTTTAAAACTTAGTACAATGCCAACATGCCAATATGGCTAACATTCGCACCATTTACAGTGACCAATGAAACATCGCCAACATATCACCAAGAGTCCAACATGGTAGAAGAGACGAATCGTGCCACATCACCAATGTTTGATCAAACTGACAGCGATAGTGTACAACAACCGTATTCACCTTCTGATATTTATTCCGAGAATGCTAACCCAGGTAAGTTATTTTTTACATATGATAAAGACGGCAGTAGGCAGGTCACAATTGGGTAGTTTCCAAGGTCAAAACTAAATTATTTTTAATTTTTAATACTAACTATCTATATCTATTCTCCTACTGTTCGTTAGTCTTCCTTAAACTCGGGAACGGCTGGTCCGTTTTGGCTAACTCTGGTATTGAAATATTTGTAGAAATCCAGGGAAGGTTTTTAGAAGCAAGGTGAAAGGAACGAAGTGGTTCTTAGTAAGAGTCAATCACTTCCCCTCGCCCCACGCAGGGCGAGAAAAGGTATAGGATAATTTTCCCAAAAAAGTTAATAATTAAAAAAGTTAATTTTTATAAAAAGTTTAGTATTTTTTAAAATAAATCCATAATAAAAGGGTATAATGTCTATATTCATAAAATGTTGTGGCTGCGTTAAAATCGGAAAAATAAATTGAAAATGTCTATATTATCCTACTTATGTCATAAATGCCAACGTTTGTTAGTGTAAATTGTTGTTTCTTTTTGTACATTGATGTACAAAAAAAATTGTTTTTGAAAGGCTCACAAAAGCCTTTCAAAAACTTATTTTTATGCAAGAAAGTCATAAAATGATTTCTCTCGCCCGGTACTGCTAGAGGGTATTTCCAACTCTTTCTAACTTAAAACCATCCTTTTTGCGCTTGCCCCGCAAGCCAATCACTCTGACTTGTTGGTCTGGCATAGCTGCTAAAAGTCGCTAGCAAGGACTAGTCTATACTAATATTATAAAGAGGTAAAATTTGTAAGCTTGTAAGTTTGTATGTAGGATGTAATCTTTGGAACTGCTGGTCGGGTTGTCAAAATTCTTTCACTGATAGATAGCTACAACGTTCCTGAGTGCTATAGGCTATAAAACATCACGGTATGATTAAATGGAGCCGAGCAGCGGGTGAAACCGCGGGAGAGTAGCTAGTTATTAATAAAACATGGTTCATTTTCCAGAGCCCGTTGAAGAGACAGAATCGTCAGAAGGGAATCAAAACAATCAGAAGCGCCTGAGTGCGTTCCACAGGTTAGGTCCTGTGTCTCAGCCGAAGAAACCTAAGCTTACTATCAATTTGAACTTGAATAAGGATCAGCCTGTCAGGTATGGTGTGCAAAATAATTATATTATATTTAGTATATTTGGTAAAGTTTAGGATTGTATGTAATTTGTCTGGTAATTCTGACGGATCTGCAGACCGTTTAAATTTAACTGTAACTTAGTCATGTGACAAATATTATTAACCATTACTGCATTTTCTATTCTTTTTTATTTTTTTTATAGTTGCCCCACATTAGGGTTTTCTCAGGACGTGTCGTGGGACCATTTACGAACATACACAATTTTACACACCTACACACCGCAACTAGCAACCTGGAACAATAATTTGTGTATGACACAAAGTACTGTATTGACACTCGACTGCATGGTTGGCGCGGTGGCTGGGCAACTGGCTGCCGCGCAACGTGTCGCGGGTTCGATTCCCGCACGGAACAACTCTTTGTGTGATCCACAGATTGTTGTTCCGGGTCTGGGTGTGATGTGCGTGTGAAATTGTATGTTTGTAAACGCACCCACGACACAGTAGAATATCCTAATGTGGGGCAACGTGGCAAAAAAAAAAAAAAAAACTTGCGTTCGGGAATGGAACCAGCAGCACGTTGCATGACAGCCGTGCTATCATTGGAATAAGAGCCCCATTGTAAATTGAAACTAGTAGAGCTTTTCTCGAAGAGTTTATTCAAATGAGTCAGTCGTTACTTTCATTAACTTTATAGGTATAGGTATGTCCAACGATAGTTAGTATTCAAAAATATCCATATTCACTTACAGTTCGAACCATTTCAATAATGTGAGTTTGAACTTCTTACAGGGAAGTCGTGGACGAAACGAACGATGACCCTGAGAAATATACTCCAACGCATCTCCGTAAGAACATAATAGCGAGCACTGACGAAACAGTCATGAAGTACCTGCCTTTCTGGCCCTGGAAGAAGAATTTTGGGATCAGAAAAAGTGTTACCGCTAGGAATTCCAAGGTAAGCTCAGTTCTTTTTTATTTACTATGGCAACTATTCCGCCTTGTCGAAAGCGACTATGCGATCTTACAAACATGCTCATGCACCTATAGCTCAGCAGTCTATTCTCTCGGACCTTGAAAACACATATCATTCGGGGAGCTAAAACGTATAAAAAACTAAAAACTATAAGTCGTACAAACATTAGTGATGATATGTAAGTGTAATTTATTATAAAATTAAAAATGTATTTGAAAAAGAAGTGCTGGCAAGAACCGATTTGGCATTTGCCTGGTTTAAATGTGCCTAATTTCTAAGTTTGCTTAAACATTTTTGACGTCATTTCGTCGCGATAGCTTTCTTCACTATAGAAGAAAAACTTAGTGACGAAATTTGGAGTTATTATAAGTTTGAAATAGTCAATATTCGCCTTGAATAAGCGTAATTATTAATACTCCTATTTTCTCCATGTGAGAAAAAGCCTTACTAAGCAGGCATAGAAAAGTTAAAATAAACCTTAATAGCTTAGTAAGTAACGTACTATTAGAGTAATTTTAGAATGTAAGAATGCTTGTCCTTGCTTAGTCAATAATATTTATATCATATGATGAGCTTTATATCGTCCATCGAACAATAATTATGTAATAAGATACCCTGAAACACAGGTTTAAATAAATCTAGTTCAGGTGTTCCATAGGCACTTAACATTTCAAAGTTCATCTCTTAATATATCATCAATATCTTTATGTATCATCAAATAAATAAATAAATAATTATAATAATCTACATTAAGTTAACTCTTTCTTATAAATGTAATTAGGTTTTAACTTATTATTACTTAAAACAATTGAGCTAGCTGTATAAGATGTGATCTTTGTCTTTCAATTTTTTTTTTATAATACCCTTCATTACTCTAATACACTTCAGTACAATTGATAAGCTGGTTATGTGATATGAGGGTGAAACTCCCTGCTAAGCGTGCTTATTTCTTGTGTTATATCTTTTATTAACAGTAATGAAAAAGTGTAATAATTGTTGGCTAACCTATTTAAATAAATAAATATTTCCTTTTACACTCGATTCTTACTCCAAGTTACCATTGGGAGTATGCTTAATACTCTGCTGTTCCATTTGCAATTGCATAAAGGCATCACGAGTCTCTGAGTGACTCTATCGGAGGCTTATATAGTCGCCTCCAATCCCAAAATCCCAAATACTCAAACTCACAAAAAGGCCCGCAACGCACTTATTGGCCTTTGGCGCCGCTGATTGCTGACCATCAAACGGCTCGTCAGCTCTTTTGTCGACATAAAACAAAGTATAACTAAATCCTATTTTTGTTTTCAGACTGCCATGTTGATAGAACAAGAGAAAATGGAGAAAATGTACGAAAAAGATAACGCCTTCATTCAAATTTCGGTAATGTTTTAAGTATTATTTTCATAATTTCAATTCCATCGCATGTCATAATCGCATGGCACTACAAATTAAGTATAATACTTAATTTGTAGTGCCTGATTGATCAATACATACAAAACTGCAACGGCAACTGCCTTAGGGCTTGGTATATGACTGTCGGGATCCTCTAGGCCATTCGGAAAAATCTGAAGGACGAAAACTTAATCCTTCTTTAAATCGGTTAAAAATGTTCTACCATCAACAGTAATAAAAACAATTGTTACTTAAATTAAAATCGTTTAAATTCTTTGAGAATCCCCCCTGATCGTATTTAGAAGACGACCTTCATCAAGACAGCTCCTTGTCATACTTTGCTGTATAAATAGCGATAATTTTCTAAGATTAATAAAACACCACTGTCATAGCTACGGTGACGATAAACATGGTTAGGAAACTAGGACTTATAATTTCTGATAAGTATTTTCAATATCGCTAATCCGCCTTGAGCAAGGCTGTGGATTAATATTCAAACCTCCGTGTTCTTTCACATAACACACAAAACAAATGTATGGACATTTCTGAAGATCACGTAGTTGCAGATATCCACGTAGTGAACAAATGAGTTCCCGTATATTTCTAAAGCGGTAACGATTATCGATACTGAACTGCAATTAAGTTTTTAAATCGCTAATCCGCCTTGAGCACGCGTGGTAACTCATGCTTAAACGTCCTCTGTGTGAGGAGAGGTCTTTGCTCTCTCAAGCTCAGCACTCATAGGCTGATTATGATGAGTCTCGAGTAGACGTAAGGACATAATATTAGTTTTGTAAAAAAATACACCTTTATTGCAGATCAAAGGTTATCCCTCATCGTGGACTAAAGAGCAAGTATTGGATGCTGTACTAGACTGTGTGAAAGAATATAGCCTTATACCGTGCTTTGTAGAGGTAATAATTTGTACTTTAATATAAGATCGACACTAAATATAATATAGGTGACGTCACAACCTAACATGGCGCAACAAATTAACATACAAAATTATTATGCTCGCCCGCCGTGCGTCGCCCGATCAGCTTTTAGTGGCGACGCCGCCATTTTGTTATAGTCATAAAAATAAAACTAATGATTAAACAAAAAAGTTTCTTTGGGAAAGTTGTTTTTTATTATTAATACCTACGTCAATAAATATCGGTCACTAATACCAGTCACCTATATATAATGTACTTTCTAAATTAATTTTGACAATACTCACAAACGGTAGAAATGTACATCGTAAGTAAATAAACGTGGAAATATGATTTCTAATTTTGTTGTTAGTTTAAAATCGCCAATCTGCCTTGAGCAAGCGCTGTGATGTGAGAAGAGGCATTTGCTTAGCACCGGGCCCTTATTGGATGATAATGATGATCAATTAATTGACAATCTCATTCTTAATAAGAGCAATCCTTCTATTACAGTTCTACCAACACGAATGCAAGTTCTTAACCCTACGAACGCGTTCGGCTCTCATAATCCTTCACAAGACCGGTTTCTACATACACAAAGATGGGGTCGAATTGACTGTCACCATATCTGTCACTGATTTAACCCTGAACTTGATCGATTTTATACCGAGGTTAATTTTGAGGAAACGGATGGCTATGGGACACATGGATAAGAAACTTAATCTTAGCGCGTTTACCTTGCAAGATGGTGAGTACTGTAAATAATTTTTGTAAAGTGTAGGAGAACCAAGCTTCGGCACAAATGGGTCGGCTCGACCGTAGTGATACCACGGCCTCACAGAAAACCAGCGTAAAACAACACAGCGTTGTGTTTCGCAGTGTGGGTGAAGTTACCGGACGGAGGCCCAATCCAAAAACCGCCAGTTTAATTACAATGTACTTTGTTCCCGGCAAAATGTTCAACTTTTTTTGTGAGGGGAAAGTCATCAAATGACTTCTCCCGCCCAGGGACGGGCGGGAGGGAGTGTCAGACTCTTACTGACTAAAAACCCCCTGTTCCTACTCCTGCTCTAGGCCGAGGTCGCGTGCCTCATTGCGCTTACCCCGCAACCCCGGCTGTTACGCGCCTCAAACGCTCTGGTCTGGTTCTGGTCGGGCGCGCGAGGTCGCCGCCTCCGATCGCTTCCCTGAGGACCGTTCACCGTATGCTCCAAAATGTTCAACTAACTAACTAACTATTTTACATTACCTATTTCTTCCAGATATAAGCCATTTCCTTTACTTCCCTCTAAACCGGCTGAGTAACCAGAAAGAGTTCGTTCAAGTAGACACTGTCATCGAATGGAGTAAACTGACTGCGTTGGATATCTCACATAATAGACTTAAGTAAGTATTTGATTTCATTGTCAGAGGCCCGCCCTAACTTCATCAAAAATCAGAATTTATATTTGTTAGTCAGCTATTAACATTGCATTAAGGATAATGACATCGTTAGTTTTTGCTTAATTTATGTGAAGAATAGGTAATTATTAAGATTAATGTCGTGGTGGCCTGGAGGTTTAGGCGCTTGCTTATCATGCATGAGGGTGTGAGTTCGAAACCTGGCAAGTACCAATGTGACTTTTTCCGAGTTATAAGTACTTTCTATTTGAATAAAATAAAGATTAAAAAAAAAGTACTTTCTATGATTATTTAGAGACCACTGACTTACGGTGACGGTAAACATCGTGAGGAAACTTGGACTTATAATTTCTGATTATAAATTTGAAATCGCCAACACAAAATTACTTACGAATTTTATTTACCTACAACAAACCTAATAATAATTCTCTTCCAGGGACATATCTGGCTTTGATCTTCAAAACGTGACGCCAAACTTAAAACATTTGAACTTATCCCACAATTATCTGGATAAGATTATATCGCTAATCAATTGTAGATCTTTGCCTCTTAAATCTATACATTTGGAGGGGAACCCTTTATGTCTAGACTATATCGACCCAGAACACTATATCAAAGTACTCCGCCTACTGTTCCCAGCTATAACTGAAATTGTAAGTTTATATAAATATATAAGTTACATAAATTCCAATTAGCATAATAGGGACAATTAGAAAGAAAGAAAAATAACTTATTTGGCACAAGAAGGCGCCAAAGATATCTGCAATAAAGAAAAAAATACAACACAATAAATATAAAAAAAAAACTAAATAATAATAATGCTGCATGTAATGTTAAGTTACAATCTAAAATAAAACATAACAAACCTACATTTTTTTGTGTTATAAGTCTGCAAACGAGCAGACGGATTGCTGGTAAGCAATCAGAGTTGCCCATGGTCACCCGCCCCGCCGCCCAGAGGATTTAGGGATTGAAGAGGGAAAAGGGAGGGGAAGGATTGGGCCTTCTATGTGTCTCGGTATCACTTTAGTCGAGGCGGCCCATTCGTGCCGATGCTTGGCTCTCCCATGCTTTTCTATTTAATAGCTGAAGTAGTAGTATTTAATAGCTTGGGTATCAAACAAAATCATACATAATTGTCATCACATTATGGTACATATCTCTATAACATTTTCTAGGACGGCGTACCAATACAACGTAGCGGTGAAATGCCACAATTTAAAAGGAACTACTGTCCGGACGAGGCTAAGGCGGTTACAGAGAAGTTTCTGGAAATATACTTCCCTTTGTTAGACGCGGGACCTGAACATAGGTCCTTAATACAAGGCATGTATGAAGATGATGCTTCTCTAACTATCACCTACTGTTATAAGTTGCGTAAGTATTATTGTGTGTTTACTCTTGCGCGCTTTCACCCGCTGCTAGGCTCCTACAGATCGTACCTTGATGTTTAATAGCCCATAGCCTTCCTCAATAAATGGACTTATAAAAATTAGTAGTTCCGGAAGTTAGCGCGTTCAAAAAAACTTTTTAGCTTTATAATATTAGTATAGATACCGAGTACAAATGTAATCTAAATTAACTAGTTGAGCTTTTCTTAAGCTCAACTAGTTAGGAGTCACAACGGAAATCTGATTCATGAGCAGCGTGCGCGTTGCCTTGTCCCAGGATTAAACGTTTGCTAGTCATTTTTATGAATTTAGATTAAAGTCATGCAGTTAACCGTTAATGGTCAAACAAATTTAAGAAACAACATTTTAAGTATTTTGACGTGTTTCTATTCTTTCAGGCTACAGTCAAACATACAGGTTATTTCGAAATCTGTTCCTCTACGCTCGATTTCTCGATGAAGGTGAGATTGACTCGGTGACTGGTGCCATGGCCATCACTAAACTTGTGAATAGATGGCCGAAGATTGAACATGACCCTCATTCATTCAGTGTCGATGTTATGTCTCATACGGTAAGTCGCATAATAAGATTAGCAAGTTTTTTTTATTAAGTGCGTCCCGGACCACGCGCACCTCTAAGAGCCATCAAATCCCCATAGATTTGTGTAATTAGGAGCCGATGTCCAGCCCACTAGGGCAGATGCCCAGCATAGGATGTATGAGAAATCATTTAAAGATTTTCCGCCTTCAAAACAAAATGATAGTAAAATTCCTTAAAATCTGAAAGGGAGTATGCTCCAACCAGACGAAGTAATCATGCCTGGCGGGCTACTTGGATCCTTGGACCTCTAATCAGCAGAGTTTAATCGTCGATCTTCTATGAGTGTCGCCACACATACATCAAATTAGTTTTATAAAATGTGAAATTGTATTTGTAAGTTTCTCTCTCTGTTTTTGCACAAAGATTTTATGCTGTTACTTTTGAGTCTCGATGAGTGAACCGCCAGGCACCTCTAAATTCTGGCATTTCGAAAATTCATAGTAAAGCATTAAATTAGACAAGGGCAAAGAAAATTTTTATCAGTAGGCAATTAAAATTGCACTACTGATCTATTGCCTAACTCAAACAGTCCTTGCTTAGGGTGAAGAGTGCAACTAAATATGAAAATTGTACTTGGCTCGACTGGGGAATTAAACCCTAAACACTCTTGCTAGTCGTATTCCCTCAACAAGACAGCTATTAAATTTAAAATAGTACTCCTACTAAACCATAAATAAAAAACCTCTATCATGTTTTGTTTACACAGCCATCAACGACAATCCTTCGAGTCAGTGGCATGTTGAAATTGATAGCAGAAACAGAAGATGACGACGAGCACCTTCTAGCGTTCACAAGAACTGTAGTCCTACATTCTGAAGACGGCGACGAGTATAAGATACACAATGAAATGGTCTACTGGGACGAACCAACCGCTGCATCTGCCAGGTCCGCGTTCCGAGTCAGTAGTACTGTGAGTTTTTTTTATTTATATTTTCCTATGAATGAATAGATAAATATAAGTAAGTATTACACACTGCATAAAATTTATCGAGGGAAGTGGAAACTATTTCGGTTTTTCTTCTCCTCAAATAATATCTTATGATTTATTTTGCTGCGGGGTTCAAGAAAGTATGTCCCTGGGACGCGCCGGACTTCAGTATTACGGTGTTTTTTGTTAATTTTGTGCTATATTAAAGATAAAATGTCAACATCAGTATTGCCTATGATAAGTATGGTCATGGGGTTGTGGGTACAATAATGGATCAGGAGAAAGAACGAGATGGTTTTTAGTCATTGAGTTTTGCACTCACTCTCGCCGCACCCTTGGTAGAAAAGTAATTTGATGATTTTCCCTCTCAAAGAATAAAAACAATAGTTCCAACCCTAAGTACCGAAATAAAGACAATCATACTAAGCACCTACTTGTACTGAATTTTCTAAATACCATTTCTGAGAATTAAAATCAGGATATTGAGTAGAAATCTCATTTGAAAAACCTTCACCCATCGTCTCCGGTGCGGCGCGATACATATTATCAAAACATTAGCGAGTAGTTGTTTTGTTGTTAGACATGCGGGTTTTTATGAAAGCAAAATGTGCCATAATTTATAAAATATTACTAGGAAATTATGAAGGTGTTCGTGTATGAAGTTCAAAAAATATACTTATCAGTTGATGCCGAGCATTAAGTCAAGGAAAGCTGTATTATACAGTTCATTACATCAACTGATAAGTAGGTACATTTATTCTTTTCAAATAACAATTACTTTTCCTGATTCTATGTGCTTGTGTGTGGGCAATGAAACAGTTATAGTAAAAATAATTCTTTAATCATGTCCTTGAACTTACAATGTGCTGCATATAAATGTTTTATGGGCATATCTACCTGTATATCTAATCATTTTATTCACAAAAATTAACAAACATTGGTATTTTGTTTTGTCCACTCCATTAATTATTGTTCTCAAGTGCATGTTATGGACTTAAAAGAAAACAAAAAAATTGCTTTAAAAGGAACAACTTGGCACTATATGGTATGAAATACACTTAAAATAAGAGTCGCGATATTCAGACATAACATGTGGTCTGTACCCATGGAATTGATTCTCATACGGTGTCCATAGATTCTTCATTTAGCGGTTCCGTTTCCACTTCCATATCTCTGTCATCAGCTCCAGATGCGTACTTTAAACTCAGTTTCTCATAATGCAGCTGTTCTTTTGCAGACACTGACGGCTTGCATTTCGCGAGTGCAGTTCTAAAGTCTTCGAAAGTAACAAAAATGTCACCTTCGAGGCTACCGCTGGCAATATGGTTCGTCAGTGCATTCGTAGCAGCGGCTCTTACCAAACCCGCTAGATCAGCGCCTGTATATCTATCCGTAACACTTGCAATAACTTTTAAATCTACGTCAGGTCCCAGTTGTGGCTTCGTGCCATTCTTAGTGAGCTTTTGCAAGATATCATAACGATCTTCACTGGCTGGCATTCCAACATACATGACACGGTCTAAACGGCCCGGTCTCAGCACTGCTGGGTCAATGATATCCGGTCGATTTGAAGCTGCGAGCACGAAAACTCCTTCACGGCTTTCTATACCGTCCATTTCAGTTAGCAACTGGTTTACAACCCGAGCGGCGCCATTGTTATCTTGTGACGTACGACGCGGACACAGTGAATCAAATTCGTCGAAAAATATGACACAAGGTGCTGAATTTCGTGCGCGCCTAAAGCATGTACGAACAGCTCGCTCACTCTCACCCACATACATGTTCAATAATTCAGGGCCCTTAACTGAAATAAAGTTGACACCCGCTTCATTTGCAACAGCTTTTGCTAGTAGCGTTTTACCACAACCAGGTGGTCCGCAGAGTAATATACCACTGGGGGCTGACAATCCAAGTTTAGCTAGCTGATCAGGATATTTCACTGGAGCCAGAACTGCCAACTGCAGTTCTTTACGTACTTGATTTAGAGAACCAACATCATCCCAAGTTACATCGGGTACAGTCACAATACCTTCTCTAACAGCACATGGTTTGGTAGTCTTAAGGGCTTTAACAAAGTCTTCATGTCTGATTGCAAGACCACTTAGTTCTTCACGAGTGTATGGCATGACCTCAAGCAGACTTAACACCTCATCAATAGGGTCCACTTTCTTAACAGGTTCAGTGACATGATTTTCGAGTTCGGTGCTAGCAACTGGTTCAACTATTTCTTCAGGTGCTTCAGGAACTATTGGTAATGTTGAAGACTCAGGAACACTTTCAGGTGCATCACCAGCACTTGCTGAACTGGCTTCAGTCTCTTTGTCTCCATTAGGTATAACATCTACATCATCATTAGCAGGAGGTACCTGCACAGCAGGTTCTACTTCTTTTTTAACTTTAGATTCTTGAATTTCTTTAAATATCCTCTTTACAGCATAAGTGCTGGCCTTATTTACAAGTGCTTGCAAATCAGCACCAACGAATCCAGGTGTTATTTGAGCCAAGACATTCATATCCACATCCTCACCTAGAGTAATATTCTTACAAAGAATAGAAATAATCTCTTTCCTAGCTTGTAATGACGGTATACCTAATGTGATTTCCTGTTCAAGGCGACCAGCTCTTCTAAGAGCAGGATCTAAGGCATCTGGATTGTTTGTAGCAGCAAGTATAAGAACGGACGCATTTGTATCAGTCAATGTATCTAGGGAAGCCAATAACTGAGCAACCATCCTCTTTTCCATATCTTTCTGTGCATGGATCCTATTACCACAAACTGCATCAATCTCATCAATAAACAAAACACTCGGAGCAACAGACACTGCTCTGTCAAATAGCTCTCTAATTCTCTCTTCAGATTCCCCAGACATTCCACCCACTAGTTGAGTGCCAGTAATGGCAACCATGGGCAATTGAAGTTTACCTGCAATAGCATGTGCTAGCAAAGTCTTGCCAGTCCCTGGTGGTCCGTGTAACAATGCACCTCTCGGAGCCTTAATACCTAATTGGGCATAGACCTCTGGATGTTTCATATGTAATATTAAATCACAGATTTGTGTGATAATTTCAGAAATCCCACCTATGTCCTCAAAACTAACCTTTACAGTTTTGACATCTCCAATATCAACCTTTTTCTTTGGTGGACCATTTTTACTAGAATCAACTTTCCTCTTTTTATCATTTGCATGTTCCTTCTGTTGAACCTTATGTGCGTTCTCAGTCGCCGTGCTATTAGCGTTCCTGTTAGGTATGTGGGGGGTTATGGTGATTTGGTCATTGATTTTCGGTAGTTTCGGCGCTGTGCCATTGCCATCTTCATCGCTGCTTAAAATATCTATTGGCTCGCCCGACTTGTCTGTGTTGCGGCTGTTATTTGTTGGCCGTTTTTTATCCTGCATTTTGTACATGGCGAGCAGGCGGTCGTTCAACGCACTGTTGTTTTCGTCTAGGAGCTCTAAATCCGATTCTTCTTCAGACCCATCCGATGTAGACGCACCGTCAAGTCCGTAACTCTGCAATACGACTTTATAAGCACTTTCAACCATCTGACAGAAAGCGCTGTCGCTTCTGTTGTTGTACTCGCGGTAGCGCTCTTTCAATGAACGCGCCATTTGGCTTACATCAACGAAAGTCTTATCGACATTCTCGGCGAGATAATTTTTCACACGTGAAACAATCACTGGATCATTTAAAGTCTTTTGCCTTGGTTGATGTTTCTTCATTTTGTACGAAAATAAGAATTATTAATAAATTTAGTTCACTGGATACTACTTCTCGTAAAACGCAATGTTTGACAGCGGCGTCGTTGAATCGATGGAAAACTTGCCATATTAAAAAAAATATGGAGTCTTAAAGATGCCTATTCATGAAATGTTAGTGAAATCTGTTGTGATATTTTACAGGTCCCAAATAAGCAAATTAATCTAAAAATAGAATCAACAACTGATGAAGATCTTCGGGATAAATATCTACAAATCTTTATGAAGTTTACAACAATGGATAAAAAAATTAGTGAAAGGTATTGAATTTAAATGTTCACAATATATCAACTAATTATTCTTAATACTAGTAACTATGAAAACTTCTAATATTTTCAGGTGTTTAGAGAAGAATGATTGGAATTTTAAACTCGCTCTCGAGCATTTTACAAAACTGTTGAAGAACAATAATTTGGGATCATTAACACAAGAGGAACAAACTACTAACTAAAAATGAATAGACCAGAAGAACAAAGATGAAAAAAATATTGTTTGTTGGTGAATAAAAGACAAAGTACTTGAAATTTTTATTTTATTCATTCACGTCCAAAAATAAATAGAAATTCGAAACCAGTGTTATTTAGTCATAAGTGTGAGAGAGCCATGTTTCGGCACGACCCGAAAGCTGTTGTTTCGCTGTATAAGTGCGGTTGCTGGAGGCCCAATCTTTCCCTTCCCCCAATCTAAAACTCCAATCCCCAAAATATCAGTAACGCTCTCGTAACTCTCGGGTGTCCTTGAGCGGAGTTGATTGCTTACCATCTTATCGTTTGCCGTGTACCAAACAAAAAAATGCGTGCTGCAAAGGTAGACTTCAACGTTTGCAGACCTGTACCCTTAGTATGAGTTTCCCCAGCGACAAGACGTTGAAAGTTTTCGAGCTGACGTAAAAAGATTGCGATTTCGAGAAGTTGGTAGTACGAGTGTCTAATTTGGACAGAACGAGCTCTCGAAAACGTATTACGAGAAGCATAGACTACGAACGAATGTACGATGTTCACACTGATATGTCTTTCTCTCTTACTCTCGACTAAAAGAGTGAAATAGATATACATTCGGTCTTTTGACAGCTAAGAAAAAGTAATTGTCCCGCCATTTCAAGCAAGTTTGATAAAAGACGATTACTAGTACTATTTTTAATAAAAAACATTAAAAAATGTGTACGAAGACAAGTTACTCGCAATATTAAGTGATGGTGGAGTTTATGGAAAGGTAAGCAAGTATTAATTCATATCTTTTAAGTTATTGAATGTTTCTTAATACTAGTTTTAATTCTCAACATCAAGTTCTAATTTTTCGTGTATTTTACATATATTTTAGAAATGGAGACCTTAAAAAGCTTGCTGGTGGTCCTCACGGCAGGCTTAGCGGCGTCTCCAAGTGGGAGGAGCTCGCTAAGGTGCTTAACATTGATCCCACCGAAAGTTCGAAACCGGTGGACAAATGGAAAGAGGTACAACAATAATCAAAATTATATTATTATAAAGGCTTCCCATAAAGCCAGCATTTAGTTAATCCATTCAATCGAGACAATTTCGATGTTAAATGCTACTTATACAAGAGTTATCTGTGATTAATAATTTACTTGCTTTACATTTGCCATTGTATTTTAATAGTTAATAAGCATGTTTTCTTTGCAAGTAATAGGTGTGGGTGGAGTGACCTAAAAAACAAATATTAACTGGTGGTGGTCCAGCTTTAAAAGTTTGCATCACCAACCTGGAGCAGTGAGTCCTCAGCCTGATGGGGCCCGAGGCTGCTACAGGCATGGTCTCAATAAATGAAATAGTTCCTGTGCCTCAGGTAATATTGCTTTTGTAATGTTTGTGTTACTCATAATAAGCTTATATGTAATTAAATTACTCAATTGTGAAATGCACACATTCGCTTTAGCTTTGCTTAATGAATATTTAAAGTCATATTACATAGATAAATACTGCATAATAATATGTACATTAATACATAAATATGACATTACAAACTTTAAACTTTAACATTATATACACACCACATACATAACATTTTGCTAGAATTTTATAGTTATGGCATGATTAAGTCAAAACAATTTCAAAATCTTTTTACTAATTTTGTTGTTTCTTATAATTTGGGCTATATTACAAATACTCTGACTAGATGCTCTAAAGTGCCTAAGGCTATATTTATAAGAAATTTCCTTTATTTACAGAATGATTCAGCACTGGCTGCCAACTTTGTAGAGTTGGAAGTGCCACCACCAATATTGCAGCCTCGGTCACCCACACCTGCCCAGTTACCAACCAATCAGATGGACATTCACAACAATAAAACAACTTAACAAAATTATTTATTAATTTGTATATATAAGTATCATTTAGGAATTGTGTCGCTGTCTTTGTTTTTGTCTATCATATCCTCATCACATTCTTGCATGTGCAGATTGTATTTAATTAATTAATTGATGTTAATAGAGAAAGCAATGGTAATCTGTTATAGAGTACATAGTAACATTTTATTATTTAAAAAATTGTCAACTGTTTATTAATTACTTACCATTTATTTTTCCATACTAACACTAGATGTTAAGTCAAAAATAATTTATTTGTTGGGTTTTTATCATCAAAATTTTGTTTTGTTTCATTCTTTGGCAAATATGTTAGTTTCTTTGTTTTTGTGTATTGTATCCACATCACATTCTTGCATATGCAGATTGTATTTAATTATTTGATGTTGATAGAGACAGCAATGGTAATCTATTATACTTAGAAATAAAATTAGAACTTAACATTTTATTATTTAAAAATTTGTCAATTGTTAATTAATTAATTGCCATTTATTTTTTTCTTACTAACACTATATTTTAAGTAAAAAATAATTTATTTGTTGGGTTTTTTATCATCAAAATTTTGTTTTGTTTATTCTTTGGCAAATTTGTTACAGTCTTTGTTTTTGTCTATTATTTCCTCATTACATTCAATCTCAATACTCAATACTTTATTGCATTCCATAATGTATACAAGGCTGGTAGGTAAATTACAGAGAAACAATTATGGACCGTGTCGAGCACAGCAAGTTAGTTTTTAGAGGAGAGGATGAAGCGCTTTTTGTTTAAAATCATAATATTGAAATTAAGGAGTAAATCTTATATTTAGATATTGAAGTAGATATTATTTATGAGTCGATTTATATTAATTTTGTTTATTATTAATATTTTTATATTTATTTATTTATTATTAATAGATATTTTCTCAATTATAATTTAGGTAATTATTTTATATATATATTTATATATATTACTTAGCTGTAATTTATTATTAACTAAATAGTAACTAATTAAAGATATTGCATGGTAGATAAGGTAAATAGATGTATTAGGTACTACTTGGTTATTCTAATTATTCTTGCATGTGCAAATTGTATTTAATTATTTGAAGTTGATAGAGACAGCAATGGTTATATAGGAATAAAATTAGGACTCAACATTTTATTATTTAAAAATGTGTCAATTGTTAATTAATCACCTACCGTTTATTATTTATTTCTTTTTATAAGAATTTAAGCCAAAAATAATTTATTTGTTAAGTTTTTTATCTAAAAAATTTTGTTTTGTTTCATTCTTTGGTTTTTCATTATCTTTAAAAATGTGTTACTGTCTTTATTATTATCCTTTATTATTATCCTCTATTATAGTAATAAATAACATTTATTATTTCATAATGTTGTAGTCAATTGTTAATTAATTATACTAACCATTTTATCATACTAACACTAGATTTTAAGTTACTAAATTATAAGACACTGGAACCTGTTTATTACAGCTTTATTTTTAGAGTGTTGCTGATTATATTTCTCTTAGAAGCGAAATAGGCTAACGAATGTAATACTTATACAATAAATATGTAGGAAATAAAACAAACGTTTTTATTTATGTGTATATTAATAAATAAAATTAACGGACAATATGCACTATACTGGCTACGCGATCACGCATTAATTGGCCCAAAGTTAAAAGGGAACCGTCTTCTTGCGGAATAGACTCCACCCTGGCGAAAGCTTCGTGACCTGTGGAAACAAAACACAAACTACGAAACTTGCTGAGGAATAATACGCTTTTAAAAATAATCGAATGAAACATATAAAATAAATTGTAACATTGTCACTTTAGTGGTATTAGTTGGACCATTTTTTCTCTAAGTAGCTTTCCTCTGTCATGGAAGCTTGAACTTAGTAAGTATGTAGCATAAATTATATTGGTAATCGATCACCGTTGGCATAAAATAATAATGCGCAGAGTACCTAAAACCAATTAAAAATGTCTTTAATGAATCATTGTTGCGATTGCCATTAACTACCTTTTTATTTATGTAGATGATATAATTGACTTACCTTAGTTTCTAATGAGACTCTTTGATAATTTCTTAAATCATAGAAACTTTTAGGCCTCTTTAATCAGTCGGTATCGCTGAATAAAGTGGGTGTCCGAGATTTCGAGAGGACTTAATAATTTTCGCCGCAAATGAAGGTTTCGACGCTCTTCTTCGTGGCGATCATTTTCAGCAGCTTCTGCTACCATCCTCCAGGCAAAATAACTCCTCGCAGCCATTTAATATTAAAATTAAAAATCGCACGAAAACAATTCGCTACGTTCCACTAGGTGAGTTGTAAAACGTAAACTTTGAGAGAGAACGAATCGCTTTACTTTCATAAAATTGTCAAAATTGTAACTCGTACTGCCAATTTGGCGAGAATCGTCAAAATGTCTCGAAAACTTTTTAAGATTACGAGAAATTTTACGCTGGTGCAACTTGTACTGCCAAATTTAGTTTCTTTTCGTTTCCGCTAGGGGCGCTGCTAATTTATGAATGAAAATCAACGTTTCGAAAGGACGTAACGTTTGCTGTCAAAACTCATACTAAGGGTACTGTTTTAACTTAGACGAATAACCACGTGAATTTTAAGTTTGCTTTGAAAAAATTGAACTGCCAATTGACAGACGGTTTCTGTCTCTATTGTAAAGGGATGTATAACAAATCTGGAGAGTAAGAAGTTACTTTTTATTTCTATATTTCTTAGGGTGGAGAAACAAGTGAAAATTATACGCCAGTGAAGCTGCAGGTAATACTTAGGTAGTAAAATAAAACCACAATGAATACGAAAAAAAAATAATTACGGCATAAGTATACATTAATTCTAACTATCTACACAATCATCTCAAGATGTCTAGCATATTCGATGATTTGGCCAGCCAGTTCGGATGAAGGCAGCGTTCCAGCGGTGGCGGCGATTGTTTCTTCAGCCGCATTGAAATGATAGCAGTTGTCCGGACCAAGGACCCAGTTGCGCTAGAAAAAATAGAAAATAAGAAAAATGTATACATGGAGTATTCTTGTGTATGGTATTCTTTACATTTGTAAAACAAGAGTTTTTGTAAAAACACTCTTTGCATTAAGTTTAAGTTAGTCATCAATTTTAAGAAATACCTTCTTGCCGTATTCATGCACGGCTTGCTGAGAAGGTAGATTCAGTCTGCGTGCAGCTTCAGCGCACGAAATGCAAAGGTAAGCCTTCTCAATGCAAGCAGCAATCTCTCCTCGGACTGTATCTAAGAGAGTGTCCATAAAAAGGGTGTAGCTTTCAGCCGGTACATTGTCCTAAAACCAAATATTACACATAATATGATAACAATAAAAAAATGCTATTAAAGTTACTTTACCTAGGTCAGTATTGCGATAAACTAACTTCAAAGGTTTTAACAAGAAATGATATACAAATCCAGTCCTAATTTGTGAAGTATATAATAATATTAAAAATCTACAAGATTATTCAACTAAAATAAATTATCACTCCGAGCCTCAATATACCTTAGCCAAAAATATCTTATTGTAACTGCCCTCCATCAAATACTGTTCCAAAGCTAATGGGTGTCTGATGTAAGGGTCTGCCCTTATAACATCTACAGAAAGACGTTCCAACTCTGTATGGAACTCCGCAACACGGTTCTGAGAGAGCAGGAACAGCAAATTGAGTCCCAGAAGCTGATACATGAACGCTGATTCTGGTAGGTGGTCTCTGAAAAATTAAAAGAGAAATATAATAAACATTCTATTGTTTACTAATTAAGTAACAAACTTATACCAATGTTTCTAGAAGCAGAGAGGTTACTAGATAAAATCAGTTTGTAACAGGAACTAACTATTTAGAACCCATGGCTTAAAAAATAATTGTATTATACATTGGTGGGTTGCCATATAATTATAAAAAGAAACAGGCTTTACAGCTAAAACATTGCTTAATTCATCAAACCCCAAGCTAATGCCAGGTATTCATAAACATATTTATTGTTCTTCATCGTGTTTAGAATAACCACAATTGGAAGGTTAAATTGTATGTTAAATTGCCCAAAGAAGAACTGGTATGTGTTTCCGGGAATATCAATTTAAGAAACACCACAAGTTTTTGGAGTCTGTGAACAGTGATGCGATTTGATCAAATATATATCAGACACAGTATTAAAAAGTAAATTGTTCATTAGTGTATATTTTGTCACTAATGTTTCAATGCACAAATCACTTTATTCTCAAGAGTACTTTGAAGACAAAGAAGATAGAAATGGTTCTGCCATAAATGAGGCCATGCTTAACTTTAAAGCATATTACATTTGTTACACAGATATAACCACTAAGGAAATAGTTCTATTAAGTTATTGTTTTTTCATAAGTATATCCGTAGAATGACACACTAGCTTAAAAGAAAAATCTATGTGTAAGTAGGTAATATATATTTTATCAAATTTAGAATCCATTTCATGATTAATACATCAAGAACTCATAATGTGCTTAGAGATATTTGTATGTTTTTGCACTTACTTGTAGTCAAAATAGTAGCACTTCAGTTGAGACATGAATCGCTCGAAAGCTTTCACATCCTTTGCAGCAACTGCCCATTGAGCCCCAATTTCCAAAACATCCCGAGCTAAAATCAACTCTTTCTGATTGGCGGCAGCATTGTTACTCGGAAGAAAAGTTAATTGAGTTAATGCTATCTGAAATACAAGTTTATTTTCATAAATAATTATACAAATCCTACTAAAACAATGATAAGTGTCAAGTCATCATTCGATCCCTTTACGTACCTTTATTTTATTCAGCAGTTCACCACATTTGTCGAGTTTGCGTGGTTTCTTAGCCCACTCTGTTTTCAAATTTTGATATAATGTTGCAACATCTTTTACTGAAGCCATGGTTTATTGAATTTTGTGGTACAAGAAAATTCGACTTCACCGATTGAGGTTGTTTTGTTAACTTGCGTTCCGAAGGCTGTCTGTCAATTATAATGAAGCTACGTTATCCAACATTATAGCATCTATTATTTTTATAATTGTAATCTTTATTTGATAGACCGTCTGGATAATTGAAAAATAATTAAATATTATTTTACATCTATTTAAGAAAACGTGTCGTTATTAATAAATACTTTTACATCAACTCATTATAGAGTATATTTTCGTTGTATTTTGTGAGTCATCGGTTTTGAACGCACCATCATGACATGTCAAAGTCGAATTATAAATGTTACTAGCTATAAAAAGTCGAGTATTAGGCTTTACTGTCCTATTCATACCCGTTCGGATACATAATTGAAGAACATTTGTTTATTTTATTGATTTCATACATGGCAATGTTTGTTTTCTCTGTTTGCATTGGCATGGCAATTATCAAATTGAAAAAAAAACAATCTGTGTCTGACAGAATTTTCTGTGTGCGGAAGGGAGTCTTTGCCGAACTATAAATTGAAATTAATTATGAGATGTATAGAAAGAAACAATTTGCGCGAGTGCCCTGGCGAGTTATCTGTACATAAAATGAAATAATGTTAAGGTCGCACGATGTCGTCGCCCGTGGTGTGCCGTGAAATATTCGATGAAAACAGTCAACCATCGGCCGAGGGTCTGTTCATAAAATTTTTATAAGTATTAAACATAAATATTGTTGTTTGACCCATAAAATGTAATCTTCTTGGTATAATTGACTTATTTATAATAATAATAGCCTTCTATTCAACGATTGATTACAAATAATTGATTCTTATTATTGATCAAATTGATTCCCGAGTTTTTGTGTTCTCCCGTTTGTTTCTGCCGAAAAAGTAGTTGCTTACTATGTAATTTATATAATAATATTTTTAAACTACACAATAATTTTTTATCTGCAACTTATTGATTTTATGTTGGCATGTAATTCAACATTCAGTGACTATGAAACTAAGGATACTTAATGTATGTTTATAATTTTTGTAGAAATATCTGACTATGCTCAGCAACTGGGCATTGATCCTGAAAGTGAGAGTCATCTTCTACCATTGGCCAAAGATGGACTTATGCAAGCATTACCTCCTCCTTGGAAAGCTTAGTAAGTGTAAAACCTTATTAGTAAAATGATTCTCATTAGAATCTCCTTTGTACATTGCATTTTCTGTACCAGTGTTGTATTAGTTTACTTTTTAAGCATGCTCTGGATAAGTAAATATATATGAACAGCAAAAAATAATACTATGATAACAAATGATTCAATACTTAATTAAGCAGTAGAATACTCTGGATAATATCTGTAATATTTTCCTGGGTGGTTGATCAAATAAAATTCATATTTTGGCAGTTAGGTGAAAAATAATCCTGCCTGTAAACTTCCTATGCACTGCTATAGAAAAGCCTTGACCTCAGCTCAAGCAAAACTAGTGATTTCAGGTTTCACACAATTTTATTTCTTTATATTTATTTGAATTGTATTAAATAAACTCAAAATGTTAATAGGATAATATCACATTAGAACCTACTTAGGTGGTTGCATACCCACATCCAAATACTTTAGGCACCACTGAAAAACAGGTTCCAGATGAAAAATGATACAAAATACAGATATAAGCTAGATCAATATCAAAAGTTCATTTTATTGATCATAGAATATACAAGGAGTGACCTAGATTTTTATCTGAAGTTCATGTGAGGTCAAAATATTGTATTCAAATAGAAATGTTGTATTGCCACAGCTATGTTATTGCAAAGTACAGTAAATGGGGCTTCAATTTAATTTAATAAATCTTTTGTGTGAGTATCATCAAAATCAACATCTAATAGTTGTTCACAAAACTGTAAACAATTTAAATTTGGAATTTTTGCTTGAATTTGGCATCCATGACAAAGGAGAAAGTACTGTGGTTATTAAAAAATAAATTTGTCTATTAGCGGTTTAAGATTTTTTTTTCACTGTTAGGAATCTATGGATTTTTTTACAAACATTTGTAACTGTCCTAAGAGTTTACTCAGGAGAGTAATAATTACAATTTTTAATTATCATCATCATCGGCCTGATTTCGTCCATTGCTAGACATAGGCCTCCCCAATTGCATGCCACTGAGCTCCATGTTTAACTCTTCTTATCCAACCACTGCCAGCCGCCCTGTGGATATCGTCAGTCTATCTAGCTGGAAGGCGCACACTATGTTTTCCTAGACATGGTCTCTACTCTAAAACACATAATAAAATAACATATTTATTCAACAGTTATGACGACAAAATACAATCGCATTACTACTACAATGAGGACACGAAAAGAACACAATGGGAGCATCCACTCGACAATGTGTACAGGGAACTGGTAAAGAAAGCGAGGGATGCGTCTATGCAAGATGATACGTGCGCTTCTGTTCAGGTGGGATTTCGTAACTGTACATTATTTACTGGTTATACTGTTTTCTAAATTTGAACTTAAGTATATTTTACTAGCTTACGTGCTCAGATTCATTTTGTATCCTCCTCTTCTTCCGCATCCCCGTTTCTCTAATATCTTATCTCCAAAAGGCCCCGAACGTGCTTATAGGTCAACTTAAAAACCACTGTGTCAAAGTCAAAGCATTTATTCCAATTAATCCTTTTAAGTGTGGGAGAGTAAGCTTCGGCGCGAATGGGTCGGCTCGACCGAAGCGAGACCACGGCTTCACAGAAAACCGGCGTGAAACAACCACAGCATTGTGTTTTCGCGCTTCCTCTTCCGAACCCCCTGATCTCCTAAAGATCCGCAACGGATTCGTAACTCCTCCGTTGCTGCGGGTGTCTATGGGCAGCGCCGATTGCTTACCATCAGGCAATTAGTTTGATCGTTTGCCGTCCTATCAAATAAAAAATCCTATAAAAAGCCACTTTTATCGTCCAACGTCAAAATCCTCAAAGTTGAATTGTGTGTCAGTCTGTCCGTCAGTAAAGCTTGGTGCCCAGTCCAAAACGAGAAAACAAAACAGATACGTCAACTTTACAAAAAAAAAAAGCAATACTCTTAGAATACAGAACATCTGTATTCTGAGGCAATACTAAAAAGATGACAGAAAAGTTCGAAGACTTTTATAATATTAGCAGACCTTGTACTAAAAGCCAAATTAATACAGTATTCATGGTAGTTCATCGCGTGCGTAAACACACTATTATACTTATACCGAATTCATAGTGTGTTGCCGTAGTCAGCACACTAATCAAGTTGTTAATTAGTTTTAGTACTTACTCAGCTAATCAAGGTGCGTCACTAAGGGCTTTTACATAAGGTTAACAACTGTTTGATTATTCAACATGATATATGGGAAGTTTTATGGATTGTTGATAAAAGAAATGATTTCGATTATTTTTGAATTTTTTATATTGTAGGTTTAGCAAATAGGTTAAGAGCAGATCACCTGACGGTAGACAATCGACGTCGCCTATTAAAAATCGTAATATTTGCGTTGTCATCTTTTGGAAATTGGGATATCAGGGTATAAGTTATTGGACTCATTGGCGACTAGGCTCGGTTTCGGTTTGCTTAGTTGGGTACAGTATTTTATAAAAAAAAACTTTGCCCTACACCTGGATTTTCTCATGTGTGTGCGTTAACAAACACACAATATCACAAACAAATCACACTAAAACCCGGAACAACTTGTAAATTATACAAAGAGGTGTCCTGTGCGGAAATTGAAACCGTAACACGCTATATGGAACCCGATATCACAATCACGCGTCAACTGGACAGTAAAAGAAATTAAACCTTTTAGCAAAAAGTATAAATAAGTAACCTCTAACTGATTTATATTATAAAATAAATTAAATTAGTTGTTCATTCGCTTGTGTGTAAGAAGCCCAATCACTAGCGCGTGTACCCGTATAATTGTGCGTTGAGTAAATAGGCGATAATTGCCTCTCTTTATTTACGGCCCTAATACCTTAGCCAATATTTTAAATAGCCCTGGCAATATTTGTAGGTTTTCGCAAAGCTTCTTTGTTTAGGTTAGGTACTTTGTAAAAGAATTTTATGAATAGACAATATTGAGTACCGGCTACTTACAGCTTTTTGTTGAAAATGTAGTCAACAATACAGCTCATTAAAACGTAGTCAAAAGAGATTAATGAGCAGTATTCAAACACATACAGGTATTTATGCCTGAAATATGAGAACCTAGAAGATTCAGAAGTCTAGCTTTCGTCGATAATTGTTTGAAAATAATTAAGAAAGTAAGTATAAATATGATTATGGCACTTGACACAATGCTGAAAAATTGTTACACCGGTCTCATTGAAAAGTTCGCCATCAAAAATACTTATTATGTATTTTAGTCCTAAGTAACTGTAAACAATATAATATAATACATAGGTTAGTCAGGGTACCATAAAATTAAAAATAAATAAATAAAAAAACGAAGCGCGGAAAATACTAGTCCATTAAATTGTTGATTCCTTACGTATCCCCCTATCTCATATTCCTTGCCCTCTTACTGTGTTTCGGTGCATTTCTGTCTGTCTTTAGTCAAAAACAATAATTACTGTCTTTTAGCTAGAATTAAATTTCGAAACCATCTATTCATATCGGTCAATCGAAATAAACCAACTCAAGTAAATATCTACTTTGAATTATCGATTGATACATCAAGACAGGTCGTCAGTCGCTACCGTTGCATGACCAAGGTTGTCAGTCCACAACATTACTCCACGATGTCTTTACGACGCAATATTTCTGTAAACATTAACAATTTCATTCAATAATTAAAATGTGACCTTTTTATTGTGTTGTGTGTCAACCCTAAGTTTGGTGAAGTGTTTTATAACTATGTTTGTTTGTGTGCTTGTCGCCGTGTGATTTGCATTTGTTTATTTCTTGTTATGTTCTGCGGTGAGATAGCTTTTGTTGGTATAGCGTAGTCTATTAAATGATGCCTGGTTTATGGAATGCGTAAACAGCACCAAGAAGAAAGTATCTATTGAGGCGGTATTCTAGTTTGTTATTAATAGATAGTTTACTTATCAAATTATTGTTTGTAACAGGGACAGATTGCGACAGTTTTTGTCCATTTAACACGAAGACAGAAAGTGCCCATAAACTTTAGGATATTAATAAATCAACATTATTTTAATCTGATAAACAAAAAAATTATCGATACAATTTTAATTCTTTGATTTTTATACAGGAACTCCTGACATCGGAGGAGAATACGAAAAATTTAGAGCGCGTCGAAACGAAGGTCGAAAGCGATGAAGAGCTTAGTACGGACAGCGAGAACCATGCGTCCGACGTCAGAGAAAATCCAACACTTACTGGACCACGACGCTTAACACCCTTAGGAAGACCCCCACCATCTCCTCTGACCAGGCTCGACAAGAAACTCTCCGACACTCGAATATCACCCTTAAGACGCAGCGTTGATGGCGCACTTTCCGGCAAACCGAATCTCATGAGGAATACTTCTGATAGGGACTTGCTCAGTCGTTCTACATTTGGAGCTGAAAGACCGAAGTTATTATTTAAGCAACAATCGGAGATTATTGATCTAAAGATGCATGTTCTGACCAGCCCTGAGGAAGAGAACTTCAGTCCGTTGCTGATGAGTTCCAAAATTGATCGGGGGTTGCCTTTGACAGGTAAACAATTATTTTGTTTTTAATTATCTGACTAAAATATTGTCAACTTGCGAAGTAGATATTTTTATAACCTGATGGTAAGCAAGCGACACTGCTCATCAGAGGAGTTGTAAGTACGCTGCTGGATTTTTAGGGGTTAGAAATTTCGTTAAGTTTGCGAAAAAAAACTCACTCACATAGCGAAACATTACAAAAAGGTTTCATCCATGTTCTCTATAAGGCATAAGGCAGTGGTATCACACCCATTCGTACCGAAGTATGATTCTTCCACGCTTCACTTCATTAAAATCTATTTTTTCCCTCATGTTGGGGTTGTCGACCGAGGCGAAAGAAAGATGGTTAATGTAATAAATAATGGCACTTTTGGGGAAATGTATTCAATATTGTGTATTAAATTATTGCCATTTCGCTCTCTACTTCTTATTTGGCTTATCAAATCACACCTCGGAGATTTAAAAGGAAGGCGTTAACTTTTAAGTGCTTATTCAGAGATATACTGAGACAAGCTACTCTTACGCGGTTTCACCCTCTTCTCGGCTCCTACAGGTCGTAGCGTGATGTCTTACAGCACATAGCCTTGCTCAAAAAGTCCTTGGACTAAAGAACACAAAAACAATTGTTCAATTCGAACCAGTAGTTCCGAAGATTAGCGCGTTCAGACAAACTAACTCTACAGCTTTATAATATTAGGACAGATTCGTTAGGGGTACATTTTGAGAATGATGAGCCTATTGATGTACTCCGTATACAGTTAAGATTGTAAAAAACTCAAACAGGCTAGTATTATTTGCTTTCTCTCCAAATCACACCTTGTTGGCAGTTTTTTTTTAATTTGACGTTTGTCCACTATCTCGCCTTCCCATAAGTAAGCTATTCACTCGGAACTTAAAAATACCTTTTTTTGTCAGGGATAATCATCCAATGACTTCTCCTGCCCAGGGTAAGGCGAGAGAGTGTCAGACTCTTACTGACTAAAAACCCCCCGTTCCTTCTCCTGCTCTGGGCCGAGGTCGCAGTGCCTCATTGCGCTTACCCCGTAACCCCGTCAAGGAAATGTGTATGGTAATATTATTCAGTCCATTATTTTATCAGTCAATTTCTTTTGCAGGCAAAGGCAGCATGTTTCTCAAAGTATCAAAATCGGATCTCCCAAGTCCGGACACAGACAAATCATTGCCAATAGACTCGGTTACAAAGAGTGATCCACCCAAAGGAATACTTAGGGAGAAAATGACTGATCCGTTCTATAAGAAGGTGGATAATATGTTCTTGGGGAGACAGAAGCAGCCAGTCAGTTTTGAAGAAGATCGGAAGAGCGTGAGGTGAGTTGCTAATGAATTTTTTATTTGATGTGGTGGCCAACGAGCTGACGCATCGCCTGATGGTAAGCAATCAGCGCTGCCCATGAGCATCCGCAACACCAGAGGAGTTACAAGAGCGTTTCCAGCTTATTGGAGTTGTTATAGGTTTGAAGATTGGGTATTTGGATTTGGGGATGGGGCAGAAGGAAGGTTTCAGCCTTCGGTAACTTCAATCATATGACGGAACACCAACCAGCTTTTTTTTTTCGTTTTCGTCTTCTCATTAGCTGTGTTGTTGGTTTGTATCGTGACGCGACGATAGAATTGTTTTAAACATAAACGAGATATGTAATATCTATATTAAACATATTTATTTGTCTGTGTTCAGGTAACTAATAAAACAATTTTCCTTCAGATTTAAACTCGAGAACCTACCAGAACCAACAGTCAGTCCAGGATCGAATAGTTCATCAGAGCAAAATGATGGGCAAAGCTCAATTATCTCAGCTCCACCGCATCCCGCAATACCATCACCGATCATCCCATCATCACCACTGTCACCATCACCATTCGTGTCTTCATCGCCGGTGATGTCACCGTCTCAAGTGCCGTTAAACCAGATTGTGTTGACCCCTCTGTCCAGTCGACCGCCTTTGCCGCCAAGGCCTAATGAGAGTCCAAGGGAAACGAAGAGCTTGTCCGGTTCTGAAAGGGATTCTGTCGGTGAGTTTCTTTTTATTGTTATGGAATTTACTTGTGTATTAATTGTAGTAAGTTTCAGCTTTAGCTTCTTAAAGTTTTCGTTATACATATATAAGTTTATACATTTATAGGTATTTATGCGAATTTTTCCTTTTAACTTTTTAATTATTTTTTGTTTATATAGTTACTATAGCGAGACATACTAAATTTAAAAGAAACTAATAACAAATACCCGTGATAACTGATTACAAATACCCGTGAGCCTGGCTTTTTGGCCTGGCAAGCAACTATGTGCGACTATGTTACTTCCTAATACGTAATTTTATTTCACTTTCTGTCTAAACTGACTGAACTCATTCGTAAAATCGTAAATTACTATAATACTCATATTATTGTAAATAGTTATTAAAATTAAACATTATGTTTCATTTTACCTTGAATTCTAAATGCAATTTTGATATAATGATGACACGCCATCTAAACTCTTTACTACTGTCTGACATTCAGTACCATTGTCTGATGGCTATAATCGATATCACATTATCAATTAAATTGTAGGTTTAAAACATGCAACTTTTCATCTTTATAATAAAAGAAAGTCGTGTTAGTAGACTATTTATAACTAACTCAAGAACGAACTCGCTTTGCTGGGTAGGGAGTTAGGCTACGACTTAGCCATCTTAGGACCAGGAAATGGACATACGATTTTGGTTCTTTTCTAAGAATCCACTTTCCTTCCTTTTCAAATTAAATCTACAAATGGAAAGACACATAATAGCGTACTTATTTTCTCTCCCAAGTTTTTCTTTGTGTTCTAAATCAGGAAAGGGGAATGATGTCACTCCGAAATTAGAATGAGTGTTGCCCCGACCAAAAGTCAAACAAAATATATACTATATATCAAAAGGTTCAACTTAATGCGTGTCAGTCTCTCCGTCTGTCCTCTAGTGAAGTCTAGTGTCCCTATTTGCTCGTTCCAAAGTGTGTCCTATGGAAAAGAACAAGCAAGAAACACCATGGTTACTCTTTTTCAATCAGTTTCACAATTCCTTTCTTTGTACACTATTTAGTTGGTTCTATTATGTAAGAACAGTATAACACTAATTTTATACCCAAAATAGACCGAGATTGGAGGAAACCTGAACTTATTATTTGCAATCGTAATAAAATTGTAAGTTTGAAATCGCCAATCCGCCTTGAGCAAGCGTTTCGATTATTGCTCAAACCTTCTCCCTATAAGAAGAAGCTTTGCTAAGCAGTGGGCGTCATAGGATGATGATGATAAAACTTTAATCATTCTCTTCCTAGATCCTGTCTCCCCAGAGCTCCCGAGTCCTCCCGACGACCTGTTAGCTCCGTCTTTACCCCACCCTGTACCAAAGAACCCAAGGTTCTTAGCTCCACTGGTACCAAAACCTGATCCCCTACCAATACAGAATAAGCGGAAAAGTTCGAGTGATGAAAGTGATTCTGACGGTAAAGTAGTACATTAATTATTATCATTTTTTAACTCCTCCATCCGAAACTATAAGTAAGAAAGTTGAGCGTTAATAAAATTTTATACTAACTGAAGTTTGACAAAGCAATCCCCATTGCCCAACTCATGTACTCGTATAATTGATTTGTCGAAGTAATTTTAAGTAAATGGTCATTGTGATAGTTTTATGTATTTACCTACTGAATCTGCAAATTATTTTTTTGACCTGTAAACCCCTAATAACTCGATACTAAGGGCTACATGCACGCAAAAGATGACGTCATTGTCCCGTTATACTCATTTTCGCGTTCCGCAAGCGAGAGCGCGGCAAGAAAGAGGCATGATCGGTTCGAGCGATCTGCTCAGTTCAATTCGTGGTGCATTTGTCTCAAACGACCGTCCGTAAACCCTCTACAGACAATTTTTGTATTGATTTCGGATAAACGTAACATTATAACTCATATAATAACATATTTTTGACTTGCAGATGAATAAAAAAGGATGTTTTTTGTACAACCCAGCTTTCCATTTATACTGCTAGTTGTTCGTTTGCACTTATTATAATATTTACAGACAGCGAAAGTCACGCCCGCGGTACTTCGCCGCGTCGCCGTGTTCTAAGACCGCCGCCTGGGGACTACATCAAACCCGACCTATTTCAGAAGAACTTCCAAAAGATATCAGATTTAGTCAGACCGGGTGACATCGACACATTGCCTGTTAGTTTGGAAGAGCCGGGGCAGTCTGATAAGGAGACTAGGCCTAGGTACGTGAAGTAAATATTCATATTTCTTTATTTGAATAGTAACGTGAAAGATACGAAATATTAACTTAAAATTGCGGGTTACTCACGTTGAGAAAAGCTCTACTAGTTTCGAACCACAGTTTGGTTCTGTGAGTAACCCGCGATTTTAAGTTAATTTAGTATGTCTCACGATAGTTATTATAAAAACATACGAAATATTATTGAAAATAACGACCTGCGCGAATTAATTTAGGACGTCACCTCGATGCGCATGCTGTTTATTATATTTTTCCGTCCCGTTATTACTTAAAACTAGGAAAGCTTTTCTCGAATAATTCTGTGTACGTTGTTCTTTTATTAATGGTTGTAGGAAACAAGAACAAAACTTTCTTAAAGAATATGAGGTTGGCAAGTTGTTTAGGCAAGTTGAATATGACTACATAATTTGTTGTATAAAATATTCTTATATGCATTTTACAGATCACCAATGATACCTCAAAAAAGCAAAATTTCTATAAACCTAATGGAGAGTATAGAATCTGAAACCTCAATAGATTCCCCAGACAGGGAGTTCGCTAATTTGGACCTTAATGACTTAGACGAATCTAACGAAAATCAAAAGAATAGCAACGAAAAGGAAATTGATAAAGATTCAACAAAATCTGAAGAGAATTCAGATAAAAAATCAGTCAGCTCAGATAAAAAGTCGATTAGTTCAGACAAAAAGTCAATAAGCTTAGAGAGAAATCGTTCAAACGAAAACATAAATATACCTCAAATCAAAGTTCCTATATTAGACTTTTCCAAGGCCATCCCATCAGATTCAGATGACTCCAAAAAGAGTTCCATTCGCGAAGAAGATTCAAAATCAAAATCACACGAACTTTCTAATATAAAGTCGCCGCAAATAAAAGTATCACCAACACCAAGTTTGGGGTCCGAGATGAGATCTCCTAGACTGGATTATTCTAAACCTTGGAGTCCATTATCAACGTTTAAACCGCTGAACAAATCAGTATTATCGCCACAGATTAAAACATCAGATTCCGCTTCAAGCCTCGGTAAAGGTCTGACAAGTCCAAGACTAGACGGAGTCATACTATCCCAAGGAAAGTCCAGTTCAGACAATGTAGTAGTGGTGTACCAATTTGAAACTCAAGAGGAGTCATTCCCGAAGCCTATAAAGTCTCCCTTAATTCCTGACATGGGTACAAGAGACTTAATTGAGAGGAACAAAGCAGATGAGAGGAGAAGACTGGAGTTAGCTTTACAGAAGGAGTTGGAGAGTATAAGATTAGAGTGGTCGGTTAGGGAGAGGAAGTTAAGAGGAGAGTTGTTGGAGGAGTTAAGGGAGGCGGAAGATAGGTTTTTAGCTGAGAAGAGAATGAGATTGAGTGAGCAGGCTGAGAGACATAAGAGGGAGATGGATGAGGTAAGCCCTTTTTTACGTGATTACGGTAACCGAGCAGATGGAATACTTGATGGTAAGCAATCGGCGCCGCCCACCGATACCAGCAATACCAGAGGTATTATGAGTGCGTTGCCGGCCCTTTGGAGATTAGAGAGTCATGAGGAGACGGGAAGAATTGGGCCTCCGAAAAAGACAATGCTGTGGTTAATTTATGCCGGTTTTTTGTAAGGCCGTGGAATGGTATCACCCTGGCTGAGCCGATACATTCGTGCCGAAGCATAGCTCTCCCATACTGTAGTTGATTTCGAGTGAGTGCTAAACAAATTCAATTACTTTTAATTTAAAACGAATGTAATCAATAGTTTTTAAACCGCTATTTATTTCAGGCCCTAACATCAGCAGAACAAACGCACAAACAAACCCTAGAACAAGCTACATTAGAACTGGAAGAACGTAATCAGCAGGACATTGAATTAGCAGAGAGGAAACACGCAGACAATATGAACAAAATACACCAACAATACAGAGACAAGCTCATTGAACAACAACGCCAGTTGGAAATAGGTAACAAATAGTTTTTAACCAATTACTGAGAAGGCTTTATAATTATAAAGCACGTCTCGAATAGGCGAAATGGACATACCTAGCAGGGCCGTTGTCGTTCTTCTTTAGTCCTGTGTAAAATTCGCTGAAGATGAGAATTATCGACCTATATGAGCGAATTTGAATGTTGTTTATAGCGCCATCTATCGGTAAATCTTGGTATCATGTAGTCATTAAACTATTTTACCTACAGAGAGTTCCCTTTTGATCTACAATTTTTTTTTTATTAAATTTGTTAGTTTCATTCATAAACGCGTTTATCGCCATTAGTCACTTTGGTGTGCTTTTGTATGTAGACTATTCCTTTTATTACAGAAAACGAACGCGCCCTATGTGAGCTACGGGAGCAATTACAAGCAAACCTGAGTAAGGAGCGCGCCCGTATGATAGAAGAGAACAGAGCTACTATAGAGTCACTCAGAGAAGAACATACCACTAGAGTTACAGATCTAAGGCACGATTATAGAGCTGAGGTTTGTACTGTCTTCATGGTGTCCATTGTAGTAGTAAGATGTAAATGTGGGAGAGCTAAGCTTTGCCACGAATGCGTCGGCTCAACCGGAGTGATACCACGGCCTCACAGCGTTGTGTATCGCCGTGTGAGTGAGGTTATTTGAGGCCCAATTTCTAACCCTCTCCCCCTTCCCTTCCTAATCCTTAACTATGCGAAACACTTATCTCCAAAAGGGCGGCAATGCACTCGTAAATCCTTTGGTCACTCGTAAATCAGACAATCCGTCTGCTCGTTTGCCGAATTATCCATAAAAAAAGATAATTGTATGATTGTTGGTATAGGTCTTGGTGGCCCGAAAGTAAAATAATAAAAACAAAAAATAAGAATAAAAAAAAGGTTTTACTCTCTATCATGTTTGAATTACAGCATTAATAAATCTTTTTTCTTTTATATTATAGATTGAAAGACTTCGCACGCAACACGCCTGTCACGTAGAAGAAGTTCGAGCTCGTTTGGCCAGCGAGCGCGCCGCCGGGGCGCGTCTACATGAACGCTCTCTGCAGGACAAGTACAAGTGTCTCAAGGAGAAATATGTACGACTTAAGCATGATGTTAAGGTATGGTTATTCGTTGTTTATTTTCGTTTCGCGCGCGCCTCAAAGAGCTAATAGACCACCACAGACGGGGCAGAAACAGGGGGTTTTTAGTCAGTAAGAGTCTGACACTAATGGGCGGGAGAAGTCATTTGATGATTTTCCCTCACAAAAAAATCTTCGGCCTAAAGCAGGGGAACGAAATAAAAAAAAACACAAAATTAATTATAACGACTAAGGGCCGGTTTTTTGATCCGTAGTTAACCCAACCAATTGTTAAAAATCTTGACTAATGGTTAAATATCGACAAAATGTGATCTCCTCAATAAACTTGACCGACTTCTGAATAACTGCATTCGTTTCGTCTTCAACCTGCGTAAATATGATCATGTTTCTGCACATCGGCTGCAATTAAAGTGGTTGCCCATACGCCAGCGCAGGGAGCAAAGGGCGCTAACCACTCTGTTCTCTTTCCTTGATTCTCCTTCTTCGCCAACTTATCTATCCCCTTACTTCCAATACACATGCGCAAACCACAGCAAGTATCTCCGTTCTTCTAATAACAGCCTTCTTCAATGTCCAACTCATCACACAAAATTTCTTCATTCTTCTTTTTTTATTTAATCTATTATTCTGTGGAATGCGCTCCCCCTTGATGTCAGGATGGTGTCGAATCGTTGGGCGTTCAAGCAAAAGGTTCGGGAGTTGCTTTTGAAGAGGTTGGCAGAGGTATCGTGATCATGACATCAAATAGCAAAATATGTATAATTTTAAGTAGTATATGTAATTATATTATTGCTGTATATATAATATATAGTATGTATGTATATATATATATATAAGTATACGTATGTATATTTACAGTATATAATATGTATTTATAATGTCTCTGATGATGCTTGTTTTGTGCACCTTTATATTTATCTCTGCATCATCCAAAGGTTTGGCTGTCAGAGAATGCCCATGGCATTAAGCCCACCTTTGTACATTTGTTTTGTGCATAAAGATATTAAATAAATAAATAAAATGTGTTTTTTGATCATTAGTTAGCTTAACTAATTGTCAAATTACTAACTATTAGTCAAATAATTTAACCACGGCTCGGTGGCGGGTTAACCAAGATGGCGGATAGTTAAACTAGATTCGACAGCTGATTCTTGCTTTGTTGTATAATTTTGTGATCTCATTCTGAAGAATTACATTATCTATAATTAATTTAAATATTGTCCGTTATTTTGATGCGTTAGACTCAGAAGATTTAAAGTTAGAACTGCGGTTTTCCCTGGAAATTTATGAAATAATGAATAAAATACCACATCAAAATACATAGTAAAAATACCACGAAAGTCAGCACAATATTTGAAGAGTTATGGAGGACAATTCAATAACATTTTCTTTATGTAGTAGTTCGGCAAACGAGCACACGGATTACCTGATGGTAAGCAATCAGCGCCGCCCATGGACACCCGCAACGGAGGAGTTACGAGTGCGTTGCCGATCTTTTAGGGATAAGGGATTTGGAGACTCAGGGATTGAGGAGGGATTGGGGGAGGGGAAGGATTGGGCCTCGGGTCACCTCACTCACACGGCGAAACACAACGCTGTGGTTGTTTCACGCCGGTTTTCTGTGAGGCCGTGGTATCAATCCGGTCGAGCCGACCCATTCGTGCCGAAGCATGGCTCTCCCACACTTATAAGACATATAAAGAAAGACATTTCCTTACTTGTTTCCTGACATTATTAAAAGTCCTTTATTTGTTGCAAAAAACACCAAGTTTAAGAAAACACTATAAAACCCATAGACAGAGAATAGAATAGACAAGCTATTAAAACAATAATAATGGTTAGAGCGAGAAAGTGCAAATGGAATATATGTAGGTGTGATCAAGACAAAACATACGTTTCTTGTCCCTTTTTAGCATAATTATGCTTTATTTTAATTAAATCGAACCAATACGGTAAATTAATGCGGTAAATTGCACTGAATGAGCTGTTAAAGCCGTAGTGAGCCGTTTAATGTACATACCTACCTATAATGTATATATAAGACATTTTTTATCTCACGTCGTATACGCTATTAGCTTCTCTATACCTATACTATCTCTATGATAAAACCAAACGATTCCATTTGAAATCAAGACACTTTTGAAAGTTTTGAAATATCAAAAATGACATTTGGTTCAACTTCATTCATTATTGATCAGTGTTGTCAGTTAAAGAAAAATACCCACAAATAAACACGTTTTTTCTAGGGAGGAAGTTGTTCATTGCACTGGCAACAAATTAACTAATGGTTATGTTTGACTATAGTTAAAGTGGGCATCAAAAAATGAAATTACGTAATAACAATTGGTTACCCTCTTGACTATTATAGTTAAGATAACAAATAGTCAAATCGTATTTAACTACGGATCAAAAAACTGGCCCTAAGACAGTATTGTTTTTGTTGCAGATGTCAATAGAGCGTCGGAACAAAAGACGTGAAATGAGTATGACTACAGGGTCTGAGACTGAGAAATCTAACTCTCATAAGGCCAATCAATCTTTGGAAAGGTATGTACTTGCTATTTATGTTAAATATTCATGCGCGTTAAATAGCTTCTTTTATTTTTTTTAATTGCTTAAGAAATATTAGAAATATTGTTTATCGACAGGTCGATAAAACAACATATAACACATAGTTATTTTTCAATATATTATTGTATTGAAACGTCGAATTAATTTATTTTTGACCTAGGAAATTATCCAATTGGCAATTGTGCATGTGAAGTATGTGTAATTTTATGTTAGTGAACACACCCACTACAAAGGAAATCCTAGGGTGCCGTATCGCTTATTAAAACAAAGGAAATTGTGGTATATTTAATTTTTCTACAGATGTAAAGAAATAAACGAGACTTCAGTGAGTGCGGTAGTGGAGCCGGAGCCCCGAGCTCGCATCAACAACAACCCGAGCGTTAAGTACAACGACAATGAAACTTCGTACTCGGAGAGCAATGCGCACAAACCGATTGACAATAATAATGAAGACTGGAAACTTAGAAGGGATAATGTAAGTATTATATTAGTAACTTTACCTTTATTGATGGTACCTTTCTATTAGCTCTTATTTGATACGCAAATAAAAAAATGCCCCAGGTAGCAGCAACTCCAAGAGTTCAGATTTCAATACGGTAGTTTCCAACTAGTTAAATTCAATACTTTTATCCAAACGTAAAAAACTATACTTTTCTATGAAATTTGTATGAAAAACTGAGTTATGACGTCATAACATTTTTGCGTTAAATAGCATACTTATAATTTATTATACTTATACTTATATTTTACTTATATTTTATTTCTATAATTATAGCTAAAAAAAAACTAAAACTTAGTGTATTGATCGATCGATGAATAAAAGTATAGTTATTTTTCGATATTTTATTGTATTGAAACGTCGAATTAGTTTATTTTTCACATAAGAAACTAGCCAATTAGGTCACAGAATAATCTTGCATTTTCCAAGCTACTAACATTCTTAATGTTTGGTAACTTTTAGCTTGAGACTCTTTTAGCTTGAGAAAGTTTTTCGTCTCTTTCCTCCATTTTGCCTATCCTCTCATTGACTAGAAGTTTTTACGCATACAAGTTGCCTTATTTAGTTTACCTGGTTTGAGGGTGCAAGTAAATTATACAAGGCCCCGGCCCAGTGCCGAAAAAGGTACATATTCCATGATTTTTGCTTTCGAAAAAAGCTTTTTTTAATCATTTTTTTGACATCAGACGGTCCCGTCAGCGGAGACATCGCAGTCGTCAGTGAAGCGTCCGCACCGGCGCAGCGCGGTCGCGTTCCGCGAGCCGCCCCGCCGGCGCCGCGACCGCGACAGAGATACAGGTGACAACACAATATAAAGTACGATTTGTTACTTTTATTTTTATTATTTTATTACTTGTAGTTTACTCTGGAAAAATGAGTCTCTTTTGTTGAAAGTTATATTTTTTTCTAGTTATTTCTAAACATGAAAGAGTGATGTAAAGTTATTGTATCATTTGGTTTGATAAATCGATTTTGCGAAGTTCTACGTGTGTATATATCATTTGTTTCTACTTTTCTAAGAATTCTATATAATTATTACATTATGTGTACTTTTTGTTGTTTTAATGTTGTTGATTTTGACATTCGCTTATTCAAACGAATGTTATTTTTTGTCCCTAGGAGCTACAACTGACTGCCAAGATTCTTCAGATGCCACAACAGCCGATGAGAAACCGAAAGAAAATGTAAATGGTAAATAAACGGGAAAGTTTATCATCATTCCAACACCGCTAATTATTGATTCACACTACTAACCCAGTTTCACATCGACCCCTATTTAGTCGCCAGACCACTGTAGTGTAGTAGCCTGAATCTTAAGGCACCGATTTCTCATGCATGATTCGAAACCTGGGCAAGAACAAATTTGACTTTTTCCGAGCCATATTTATTTTCTAAGTTTATTTAGACATCATCAGTTTGAAGTCGCTTATCTGTGTTGAGGAAGGGTGGTGATTAATGTATAAATCTTCTTAGTGTGAAAAGAAGCTTTTGCTCTGCAGAGCGTCCTTATATGCTGTGTATTTTTATGGTTGTATCTAGATTGCTCTATGGTTTGTTGCTTACGGTTTTGGATGATTGTGCCGGTATTGTCACAATAAAAAATTACTTGAATCGCGACCTTTTTTCTAATGGTGTTTGTATATTTCATTGCAGGACACGGCCGTCGTAGGTGTTTTACAAGATTAAAATCTGCTTCCACGTCACGACTCAACTATTCACCTAAGTAAGCAAATAATACAATTTATTCAAATTTAAATAAACAGAATTTCCCTTTTCACTATGAAAATGACAATGTTTTCTTGGATTTGTTTTTCTATTTATGGCAACTGTGTCTCCAGTTTTAGTTTTTGACTATACTACCTACCAGTGTCATGTGATGACAGGGCTGAAGTTCAGCCGGGGGCAAGCGCAATAAGGCACTGCGGCCTCGGCCCAGAGCAGGAGAAGGAACTGGGGAGTTTTTAGTTAGTAAGAATCTGACACACCCCCTGACGGCCCACCTTAAGTGAGTGAAGTCATTTGATGATTTTCCCTTTACAAAAAAGCGATTAAAGTTTGACTTAACATTTAATTTCGGTCATGTTTGGCGTTCTTTTTCAATATCATCCGGTTTATTCTATACGGGATGAATGAATCGATAATTTTCTTTCTATACCAACTAAAACTTTACTTTGTTTTTGTAGACGCGGCGAAGGTTGGTCGAGTCCACTAGAATCTCTACGGCAGCAGTTGAGAAAATTAGACGATTTAGAAGATCAGTTCCCAGACTTAGCTTGTCAACCGGCTTACAGTCTGCGTTACCCGTTTGCTGAATTAGGTAAGCTTGTGTTCTTAATGAGGTGTGAGAATGCAGGTCAAAAACGTGAGGCTTTGAACCGTCTAGTTTTGAATCCGCCACCAATGTGTCTTTACCCGATTCATTATTATTGTAAGCTTTTTAAGATTTTTTTTGGAAAGTATCGTCGGGAGACTTCAATTTGATATTTTTTGTATATAAGTTTGAAATCATCAATCCGCCTTGAGGAAGCGTGGTGGTTAATATCAAAAACGTATGAGAGGAGGCCTTTGGTCAGCTGTGGGCACTTAATGCAATATAGTAGTAAAATTTGAATGTACTCGTTGTGACTCGAGATTAGTGTTACTTTACTCAGTTTATTTGCGAGAGTGTAATAATGAAAATCACTAATATTAATTTTCATTATTAAGTATCGGAGAGCCAAGCTTCGGCATAATTGGGTCGGCTCAAAATCCCTAAATCTCCAAATCCCTAATCCCCTAAATATCGGCAACGCACTTGGAATCCCTCTGTTGTTGCGGTAGTCAAGGTCGTTTGCCGAAGTATAACATAAAAAAATATTTTCCTTTCCAGGTCCAGTAACTACAGCGGACACGCCCGAACTAGAGTTCGTACGTCACCGCGCGTTAGTAGAACGGGAAGGTATGCGTCGCGCCCGCGCTGCGCTCAAACGAAGGAAGGCGGCGCTACGGGAGACCAGGGCTTCACTGTCACCGCATAGGGCGCCATCGGTAAGTCACAAAGTTAATAGTAAGAAAGAAACAAAGAGAAAGAATTTAGTACTGATCGATATATACGGTTTAAATCTTGTTTCCTTTTGTAAGTACGACCCGAACCATTGTGTTAGTTTTTCGGAGGTCTTGCTCTGAATTGATGGGCGTTTTTTTATTACCCACATAGTCCGCAACGCATTTAAAAGTAGTATAAAAACAATTTTAATCAGACTTGATAGGTTACATAGATTTAGAAATAGCACGTCCAGCTAGTATTCATGTGAAAATTGTTTTGTAGATTTCATCTTTATATACAGTAATCACATTGAAAATTGATTGAAGATGTTTGCGTTTGTACTTATTTGTTTATAATATATGTAAGTAAATTTAGCAAAGTTCGCTGTGGTCTTAGCTTAAAAATATCTATACTTCTCCATTTCTTAGAGTTCATGATCTATTATAAATGTTACAAATTGATCTCTCTTTATCCGAATTGATGAGTCCGTAGACACTACGTAAGCATTGAAATGAAGTCAGCAATTTCATACGTTAATAAAAATAAGTAGGATCCCCTACTCCATTACTTGCATACATAACTACTAAAAATAGAAGTGAGAGATAAACTAAACCTTCACCTCTTCGTGGAGCGGAGGCGATTATGATAAACTTAAGAAACGGTAATATGCGTACGCCTGTATGGAACAGGAAGAACGCGAGGTCACAGAACTAGAAGTGGCCTTACACCGCGCACGGGCCCTGCTCGGGGAGAAAGAGATCAGGCTGCGCCATATCGAGAGAGCTCTACGCCGACTGGCCGACACCCACCCGCCACTCATACAGGTTCACGACTACAACGACCTTATTGCCTACCGCATAACGTACTTTTTCGTTCAACCTAGATGTTTCATTTTCCAATATACTTTGCTACTTTAAGTTGTAGTCGAACGGGTTTCGTCTTTATTTTGTTTAGGGTAGACGTTATTTTTGATTGTCTTGCTGTTCGATATTGTTTGCTCTAGGAGTTTCGGTTGGTTTTTGTTTTGAGGATTTATTTAAATGTTTTGATTTGCTATCGATGTTCGTTTTTGGTTCTGTGTCTGTTCAGCTAATTATGATTTGTGCTGATCCTAGTATTATGTTTTTAGCTGCTTATTAGAAAGCTCTGGAAACTTTTCAATATACATGTGATTCAACGCAAATGAGGATGCCAGAATTTAATAAAAAAGAGAAATACATGGTGCTAAAGATATCGCTGAGTTAACCGACTATGTTATTATAATCCGACCTTTCAATAGCACAGTTACAGTGATAAAACAAAACATGACTATAATCATCACTAGCGCCATCTACACACCTCATGAAAGGCTTTCATGTGCATTATCATGGCTCTCCCATACTTTTTCTTCAGTCTAGGTCTAAACCATTGAACCAGTTTTTGTATTTCAAATTGAAGGTAGCTAGGTGAGAATAAGATTGAAATTACAAAACCTGACTCAATCCTTTAAACCTAGAATAAAGATAAATCTTGTTTTGTGTATAAGGCCGTTTGAGTAATAGTACATAGTTGTTGTTATTGAAGTGTTGATGGTATGGTACAGCAGGAGGGCACGGGTAGCGAGGCGTCGTCAGCGAGTTCAGTGGGCGCGGCCCCCCCCTCGGGGGGCGCCGTGCTGCGCTCGCTGCGCGCGCTGCACGCAGACGTGCGCGACATCTGGCGGGCACTCGACGCGCGCCGACCCCACACCGGTAGCTTCATACTTTATTCTAACTAATTGTATTCAGTTATTTTTTTTTAAACTTTTCCCCACACTAGGATTTTTTCCTGTGTCGTGGGTGCGGTTACAAACATACAATTTCATGTGCACATGACACCCAGATCCGGAACAACAATTTGTGGATCACACAAAGAGTTGTTCCGTGCGGGAATCGAACCCGCGACACGTTGCACGGCAGCCAGTTGTCCAGCTACCGCACCAACCGTGCAGTCAAATTGTTGGTTACAAAGTCAAATATAAATTAATTCGACGTTTCAATACAATGAACTATTAAAAAATAAGTACGGTGAAACGGGATGAATAGAATTCGAGGCTTGTATAGACACATAACAAAGGGGTGAACAAATACTAGGAAAATTCGCCAAAATATTCACCCCTTTTGTTATCTATTCACCTTGTTTTCGATACACAAACTTTTCTATATTTTATAGCTATATTTTAAGAAATAAGTTAGCTGTCTGACGCAAAAATACTACAACGTTACAATTTGAAGTTTCATACAAATACAATAAAAAATATGATGTTTGATATATGGATAAAAGTATTGAATTTGACTAGTTGGAAACTATTGTATTGGGAACAAATGAGGAAACCTAATTTTATGCAATAATCCCCGCCCATGGACTAGACTAGAAGAAGTCGACACCAGCAACATCTGATTCCCAACAAAAGCGAATTAAAAATGAATTGAATTACCATGCTCGCATTTTCAACTTCCTAGAAATACCTATTTAAATAATATAGTAGAGGATTTTCAATTTTATAACGGACCTTGTTTTTTCAGCAACTGCGATAATGTATAGGGATATAAAAAGCCAATTCTTATTTAACTATTATCATTTTTATGTAAATACCGTTTCATTTATAGAATTATTAGATTGACAGGTATATGAAAAAGAAACAAATATATTATGTCAATCCAAAAACTCAGACTAACCTTTATGTTCCTTATTAATAACTGAGATAAAATTATTAAACTATTCATTAATAATATATTTCCGCAGCTTCACCAGAAACCAGTTCATGCAACGCAGCCACTACATCGCAGACTCGCATGACGTTATCAGCTGTAAGTAGTTAATTATTGTTATTATTATTATTATTCAACTAATCCAAACGGTACACTTTTTGCGTTGGTGTTTTTACACTACCCCTATATAACTATAACACTAGAGTTGACCGACCTTTCAATAGAAGTGGGAATTGGGTAACCGAAATTGGAAGCGTTATTTTACGCTGGTTTACTGGGAAGCCGTTAAATAGATCCGGTCTAACTGACCTATTTTTGCCAAAGCATACGGCACTCCAATTTTGAATTTACATCCAATTTTTATATAGTAACTATGGTAAGCATATGTCTGATGATATCATCATCTAAATTTATTAAAAATGTGTGGGAGAGCCATGCTTCGGCACGAATGGGTCGGCTCGACCGGAGTGATACCACGGCCTCACAGAAAACCGGCGTGAAATAACCACAGTGTTGTGTTTCGTCGCGTGAGTGAGGTTACCGGAGGGCCAATCCTTCCCCCTCCTCAATCCCTCCTCAATCCCGGAGCCTCCAAATCCCTAATCCTTAAAAGGTTGGCAACGCACTCGTAACTCCTATGTTGCGGGTGTCCATGGGCGGCGCTGATTGCTTACCATCAGGTAATCCGTCTGCTTGTTTGCCGAGCTATTACATAAAAAAACCCGCGTGAATGAAGCTTATGAATAAGAGTCCCTTGTGACTTGAAACTAAGACAAGTAGAGCGTTTCACCAGCAGATATTTCGTTCAGTTTTTCTTCTAGCTAGATATAAAAATAACTTTGTATAATTCAGCTTTTACATTATCATATTTTTCTTCTACAGCCAGAAGCAGTGTTACAAGATAATTCAGACGGCGGTGTCGCAGAACGGGCTCGTGGCCTCCGAGCTTGGTTACAGACAGCGCCTTAGACCCAGTTACCATCGCACGTACTGTCAGAAAACGACTTGTGACTTAGTTCTCACATTTTTGTAGAACATTATTTATGTGTCTTAAAGTATTGATGTGATGATGTGTATGACGCGTGATAGCTCGCAGTGTTCGCTCCAAAATAGACCGTTTTTAAAAAAACTTTACCACACACTAGGATATTCTCCTGTGTCGTGCGTGCGGCTTAAAACTTTCTTTTTATTTTTCTTATGTATAATATATGCGAATAATAATAAATATAATCGAAACTAAATGTTGCACAGCAGTCAGTTACTTAGCGACTGCGCCATTTAATAAAACAAACAAACTCTTCAACACTATCTTATGCGTTATTAAATATTTATACATCCATACATTCTCAGAAACTTTCACATGTAGTGGGAAGCGTTGATTTTCTCCATGTAGGCAGTGATGGGAACTTCCTAATCATTATTTGAATTATATTTTATATGTAATTATACTCATAGATATAAACGTATTAAATTTCAAAAAATAATGCACAATACAGAATCTTTTTCAAAATAATTTTTAAATACTTTAAGACACATAAAGCGTGTTCACATTTCGGGATACGTACAACTCAAAATAGCCAAAGGTGTTCGCACAAAAATTTTGCACTTTAATAACAATATTTACGTTGTTCATTACTTTTCCATCCAGTTAATGTAGATGTATGAAATATTCGACATTTTTACTGTAGAAAACAATGTTAATGTAATATCAAAATAGTTTAAAAGATTTTGCTATTAAACCACAAAAAGTCTTACAGTTCGCCATACACAAAAAGTACATCCTTTATATTATATGTACCATTTTTATTTGTGAGTAGATACCCTAAGAATATAGGTCCAAGCTAACAACAACCTTAAAAGCATTACAATAAAGACGATCATTGTTCTTCTATACATTTTGAACAGTTAAAGGTTTGCATATAAAATGCTTTCTAGTATAATTGAATGTTGATTATACATTCGGCCATGAAAAAGTATACAATAAATAAACTTAAGACTTTTTCTCAAATGAAAGACGTTTATTCGGATGATTATCGAGTGATCTGAATCGTAGTGACTTGAATAAAATAAAATGAATCTTTACAATTAGCCAAATAATACAATTTTTAGATAAATAAGTAGTTACTTCTAGTCAATATCACTCATAGATGTGTTGAAATGTGCTAGTTATGACTTTAAAGTATATTATATATTGTATCTATGTATTAATCGATTCAATAATAAATTTACTGGCTAGAAAGTGTATGGTTGTCCCTTGTTAAGGGACAGAAATGGTATTCGTAATAAGTTTTAGGAATGAGGAAAGGAGGTTTTAAAAAAGGAATAGTTTAAAATATGACGAGTACAGACTTTTTCTGTTTAATATTGTTTGGTGGAAATTTATTGTGTTGGCGCGCCAGAACACACGGTTTCATATATTTAGGGGCGTCATTAAATAACGTAGGTGCCTTTAAATTGTTCTATCCCTCCCTCCCTACCAAATGTCCTGACCAAATGTCACGACATTTGGAAAGATGTCGTGACATTTGGTCCAACCCTGTACCCAATAACCCAATCTCACGTATTTTTTCAGAATGTTGGTTTCTTACTTAAACGCGTTACGACTAGTAATCATGATGCTCAGAGTTAAAAAAAAATACAAAACAATACCTAATTACTGAATTGTTTGGAGTGTTTTTTTGAAAAAAGTGCGTGATGTTTGTCAAGACACCCTCTACCCAATGTGTGATTAGATGAGATTTGATTGGACTCCTTCCCCGTTAATCATCTCACGTAATTTATGAACGATCCCTTTGATAGCGCGCCACACGACACGACACACAAATGTGTCTCTAACCATAGTAAATCTTTGAGATCTATACCTATGATACATTTCACCACACAATGTGTTTCCGCCTTTATTTTGTTTTAAACGTAGATAAAATATAATAAAATTTGGTTTATTAAAATGTATGTTGATATGTTGGTTGCAAACTTAGAAGCATTCGATAAATTTCACCAATAAGAAGGGCGTCATTGAGTGGTTTTAGTAATACAAAAAAGGCACATAAGATGGCGTTAGTGATGGTTAAAGTCTTAAAAGCCTTATCACTGATGACTTGACATTAGCACATATTTATACACTTTAAAAACCCTTCACTGAAAGTGACCTTGACGCTTTACACTATTGCCCTGAATCTATGACAATAATATAAACTACATTTGTCAATATTATATTATTATTTAACTGTATAAATGATTCTACATTCTCTCAGGACCAATAGTAAATTTGTAGCGAACATATCGACATGACAAAATTATTAATACCCATTTAACAAATTTCCCTATACGGCCCTATTACGAAACAAGGTTTTTATTTAGTCTAGTTCTAAATCATTGAGTCAGTTTTTGTATTTTAAATTGAAAGTAGGTGATAATAAGATTCAAAATACAAAACCTGACTCAAAGGTTTAATCAGAGACTAAAGTCTTGTTTTGTATGAAGGGGGATAATGTTTAAAAGGTATATAGTATTAGTGAATTCAAATTCAAAAGGTTAGTTTTTGCCGCTCGTTAGTTGGCGCTAAGGTTCTGAAAGATCAATATCCTTATCTGTTAGTAACAAACAAGTCTATTGGTAAAGAGATCTTAAACGACACTAGCGCCTCTACCGACACAAATGAACCTTTAAAAATAATTGGTAATAATAAATATCGACTTCTTTCGCACAAAACATTCCAGGCCAAGTGAGAGTAGTTTAATTATATTTATTATAATAATAATAAAATAATAATTAATTAATTAAAGTTAAGAAATTTTAATGCATTTATTATAATTACTATAATTCTGTGCCAGATTTACACTGCATTTATTAGGGTTTAATTTAATTTTGTTATTCTTGTAAAAATGTGTCTATGTATATTGTATGTATATTTATTTTTAAGCAACCATTCTTCTTTTTAAATATTTGTTAGTGCACAATGTGTTGTGTTAAATCGTTAAATATACGAAACTGTTGTTGACTATCGATGTTATGTTTATGTAAATGGGCTTAGAGAACTTCTAATTTAATTCGAAGTGTATAGTATAAATATTGATTGGCCTTATATCAATTCGAAAAAACACGTAATAAATATAAGCAGCATGAGATAAGGGCCGGAATAGTCTGCTTAAATACCTACTAGAACCATAAAATACTAGCTACTAGCTGCGTATTAAAACCTCCTCCTCTTTTGCAAAGGCCAGCAACGCACTTCTAACTCATTCGAGGATTGCAGTGCCCAAGACTATCCTACCGATCAATATTGCTCAATACAATGTGCACTAACAAACCCAACTCTAAAGTATTTCTCATATCATTTGAACAAGAAAAAGTATTAATAAAATTGTATGTAGTGTCTTATCTTGGCCTCCATTGTAACTTCGTACGTAGTTAGGTACTATTGTATACCCTCGCTAGGCGGGGCGACTGAGAGATATCGACGTGTTTGTATGGCTTAGGAATATCACTATACCCTTTAGTTCAATATTCTATAAAATATTGTGTAAAGGGTTAAACAAAGTTAATTTGATCATAGACCGCTTATAGAAGCCAAAAAGTCTTTTAAAGTGGCACAGTTTATTAAATATTACTTTGTTTTTTGTTGATTCTGTAAAAACTTTTTTGATATAAGTTACATATTGCCTCTGTTGTTCATAGATTGCCTTTTATCATTGTGGAATACACTTTTGTCACAGAACTGCCTCGTCGTGAAGAAGACAAATCCACCCTCATTCACAGAAAATAATCATGGAAACTAGTCTTCTTCGAACTATTCTCGACACACAATAAAAAAATGACTATATTTTATTTCATTTGAACTTGGAGTACAGTGAGATTCCTATAACAAAGAATGATGGCACTGTGATAATAATCATCGTTAGAAAATATGGTCGTGATTTATCAGTCATTCATTATAACATGTTGTATTAATTCATATTACAATGAAGAAAGAGCCTACTTGTTAGTCGTAAACCTTCAAAAAAATTAGAAAAATATTTTAAAAATACAACCTTTAAAACTTGTAAAAGTCCTCACTTTTTATTACTGAATTGGTTACTTGTTATCTGGATTGATTTAATGTTTTTTTTATTAATGACATACTCACGTGAATTATTAATAGTATATTTTCCATAAATCCTTTTTTTTAGATTTAAATGTTTTTGCGGGATTAAGTGTTGTATCGCCATGTTACTGTTGCATCTAATATCATAAAATAAAACTAGCTTGATTACGAATATTTAGTGCATAGACATGGTAAAATCAAAATACTAAAGTATGTTTTTTTTAATTGTATTGCATTAAAAGACGAAACTGTTTTTTACCAAGTCAAGTAGTCCATTAAATCAAATATATATGTAATATTTAGTATTGGAATCAATCTAAATAATAATTAAAAATACTTCCACAATTTGCTCACTCATATATCCTATCATAGAAGTGCTTCTAGTTTAAGTAAAACATACAAAAAGTTTTCTTGTTGTTTATTGTCCAAAATTTGAAATCAGACCAAATAAAATTTATTGTTATAAATAGCTACAGTGTATTGTTTACATTATGAAAAAAAGTTACTTTTGTCGCTCTCTGTAAATATTTCAATACACATATAGTTCAAAAACCAAATCTAAAATATAACATTGTTGGTCCCTTAGCATAACTGAAAAACAAAAAAAGGAATGTTTCTACATCAAGAATAAAAATAGGTGGGCGGCTAACAACTGGCTTCGTCACATTATAAAAAAACAAGTAATTTTAATATATAATAAAAACACTAATAAATCTGTACTATACATAAACTACACTGTCATTCAATATCAACTACAAATTACGTTCCTACCTACAAATCTTTGCTTAAAAATATATTTTCTTTACGCAAACTTGCTTGCAAAATTCACACAGTATTAAAAACTTGCCAAAATTAACAATGGAAAGCCAGTTTAGAAATAATTTAATAATGTATTATAAAAAATATTCAGATGGTGCTGTTTCTTTTGCAAGCAAGTAAATGTTTTTGACCTAGTCACAATATTTTTTACGTATTTTTATTCGTATCTATCCTTCCAGTGCCTCTGAGGTGCTAAATTTATTATTTTCTTATAAACTTTCCTTCTATTTGATGAAATATTACGTCCAAAATTTATTTACAATTGTATAGTCACGATTTTATTGATAAAAATATTGTGAAATGCACGTACATTCATTGCGGGGGACTTTTACCATTTAATCAATTTGTCATGTTATAAAAATAATTATAATACATCACATAAATGGCAAAGGTCTTCCTCTCATTTAATAAGTAGGTTTTTGTAAGTGCATAATATACTATGAATTTCAATTATTATCTGTAATAGAAAATTAATATAATGGTAACCTACATTATAAAATGTAAAACATGTAAGAATCTCTAAAAAGAGCCAAAATATGTGTAAAATATGGCTGAAGTTACAATAAGTAAGTCGCGAGCTAAAACCTGAAAACATTAGACATACATTGGTCGCCTCATAAAATACGCATTTATTCCGTCATAAGGAAATAAAATAATTTGAACAGCGAGTAAGTCATAAATATTCAGTCTTAGATTTGTTGCAAAATTAACCAATAGATTTATTATCTGTAGGTAATGTGTGCAGCTGTCATATTGACAAGTAGACATTATCAATTTGATAGGCGCATATGTCATTCCGCCATTTTGTTTAAAAATATGAGAATATTTGTTGGTTTATTTTTATAGATATTCTTGGTTTACCTATTGTAACTGCAGCTTTGAAATATAATAATCAATCGTTTACAACGATACTCAGCCGAAATAAAAATGAACAAATCAAAGTTTTTGGTTTCATTAAGTATTCGCCGTTTACTCCTGTAGTGGTCATCTTATAAGTGCTAGAGATAGTAATGTGCTAATGACGAGTGTGATAAGCCCTGAAATCAAAAAGAAAGACAATAAATTCAACAGCCTTTACGCATAAGATCACCCGAATTCGGTACTATTTTGTTGTCTATACGATCATATTCCGGCCCTTTCACGAATTAATCCGTGTAACAAGTGGTATAACGTGGTAGAACGCAGATTGAAGCAAGTTACAATTTTTTTTCTGTATTGTCTTAAATAACGTTAGACCAGAATTTAAGACTGGAGAATTTCGAAGATTTCAAATACAATATTATGTAAGTTACTCGAAACCGATTGCTATATTTTCTAGAGATCTGCCTACCAATCCGAAAATTGAAACTTACCTTTGAAGTTTTCTGCAGAATTATGTTGAGCAGATTTTCCTTTAACCAGCTTGCCTGCAGTGCTGACCTCTGGCGTACAAACTGCAGTAGTTTCTGCAGACGATGTGTAAGACAGGGCGGACCAAACATCCCATAGTTTAGATGTCGCGTTCCAAGCGCCACCGGTGAAGTCGTGAGGGATCTGAAAAAAAAAGAAAAATACATATTTATTTTTACCCTTGGTTAGTGTTTTAAGACTACGGACCTATACGAAAGGTTTGGCACAACGTTCATGCTTGGCTACCATACTTAGAACTGCTGGGTTATAGATCTAAGTTAAAAGGGTCAGATGCATCAAAGAGCGCTACTTACTGCTAAAATTAAAGTGGAATAATTACTTAGGACTCAAATTTAATTAAACATTAGGGACTGTAATTTAGAGCTAGAACTTAGTCTAAACTTTTTGACAGGAGTTCGTATGCATAAGCTGCAACATCGAAACTAGTTCATACTACCACATTACTAAGTAAAGGATGAAGCCAGTTAATGTAACTGACTGTTTTAATTCGAAACAGGAAGCCAGGTCAAAGAGAGATGTCGTTATCGTGCGCGCTGGTAATTTTTTATATCTTGTATCTATTCTAAGTGCCGTGTTAAGGCAGTAAGCAAGATAGAGCTACTAGAGCCACGATGTTTTTTTTGTGGGCCCAAGCACGCAACCGTTAGAACTGTCAGAAACTAAACAGACTAAACCCTCAAAACTATGACGTCCATGGCAGTGCATCATTATCAGATTGGGTTTCCCAACGAAGATGAATGACTTTTCAAGAATTTGATCATTTGAAGGAACATATGTAGGTACGTACGTTTTGTAAACCATGAATGGTCCACGTTAGATTAGGGCCCGGTACACCACTGGAAGTGCAGTTCAAGGTCACACGACCCGTATCTTTATTCTGGGACACGACCCTTAACGTCGCGTCAGTAGGTGGAACTGAAAAAAAATATATAGGTTACTTACTTACAAAAATATTACTAGGTATTAGCTTTATTTATGGTATGGAGATCGAAAAGTTATGTCACGGTGTCTGCCTTCCCATTAGGTATTGTTTACAAGTAACACTTATGTACTTAGGTATAGGCTATGATTTTCCCCTGACAAAAAAAAAAGTATACGCTAATAATGTGAATGTGTAGCCGTATGTAGATACAATGTAGTTTCTACTCTATGAGAGTCATAAATTTTGCTAACGGGTATACACTTAATTAAATTAATTGAACAGTTAACCTACCATACTTATCAATAAAAATAGTTTTATTTTCCATCCTGAAATAAGGCCTTTCTCCCGACACCTCACAGGTAATTGCAAAGCCATGTCTTTGTGGCTGGTACAGTTCAGAAGTTAATACGCAAGTTCCCATTTGCCTCTCTTCTTTCGAAATCGCACAATTTGTTGTTAGGACATCTTCAAGACGTCTGTAAACTAAGACGCGGTTATCTCCATCTGTCTGTAAGCAAATAAAATATAATTGGTAAGAAAAATGCATGCCATTATTCGTAGCAGATAATATGGAAAAAATACTTAATTATAGTTTCTTATAAACAAAGTCGTATAATCCTTAAAGCAAACTAGGCAAGGGCCAGGTTGCGTAGGGGAGCCATGTATGTAGTTATGCGTTCTAATAAGCGGGAAAGAGGCTCGGATTGCATAGGGGTGCCAATAAGGTAATTGCCTAGGGCGTTCACCAGGTAAAGGAACCAAGCGCTTCATTAGAAAGTTTAAAAGGTTCAGGTTTTTCAAAGGATGAGGATTGTGCTGTTGTCATCATCAAACGGCGAGTGAGGGAAGAATAGGGTCCTTAGTTTGCTAGGTACAATAAGGTAGTTTCCAAATAGTCTAAGTAATTCAAAACTTTTTTTGAAATGTCAAAAACGACATATTCATCTTTCTATGAATGTTGATATGAAATAGCGTACTTATTTGTCTTGAGTTGCCTAGATAAATACGAATAAAGTATAGTTATCACTGTATATCGTATTTATTAATAAAATTGTGACTATTTTTGCATATTTTGGTTTTTTATTAATAAAATTGTGATTATTTATGGTTTTATAAGTACCTATAAATTATTTGTTTTGACCTAGAACCAACCAATGGTTCTTAGTTATAAACTGTAGAGCATTATTAACACGGTAACCTATTCAAGTTTGAATATTATAATCTCCGATACGGCTACCTACAATTAATTTAAGACGATTGCTAAAAACCAGTTTAATTTTAATTTGTAAACCATCTAACAAAGAGGACTGTTACAGGATGTTTGGTGGTTGACCTTTGCCTTTTGTAAACAAAAATTTAATCATTTTGATCCGTTTAGGGCCGGAAGGATGAGATAATTCCCAGTAATACGCTACCTGATGTACCTATGAACCGTTTTGTTCACTGCTACTGCGTCAAATTGGGTTCATTGAATCACTTTTAAATTTGCCCAGCCAAAAAAGCAGCCGAAAACAGGTACATCAACTCCGTAAATTATGAAGGCGCCTAAGAGCGCCACCTATTTTTCTATTTTTAGTTCTAATTAGTTAACTTATTATGGCCATTAACTTAATAAATGAAATAGATAATTCTTTCTTAAATATAAGCAAGTTTTGTGAAGTTGAAAATTGCAAAAAATATATGTCCAATATTCCAAATTCGCTAACAATTCTAACCCAGAACATCCGTAGTATATATAAAAATATAGATGGTTTCCATGTACTATTAGAGAGGCTTAACTTTACCTGTGACATTATCATTCTAACAGAATGTTGGCTAACAAATAGATTCGATAACCTGCCCACTATTCAGGGTTATAACTTAAACTATAATACTGTAAATACAAGCCAAAACGAAGGAGTGGTGATCTATACTAAAGACGCATTAAAAATTACTGTAGAAAAACCCAGGATGCAATTGCTTGGTCATTAAAGTTGATACAACTACAGCAATAATAGCTATTTACAGACCACCTTCCTCCAGAAACTTAGACTCGTTTCTTCATTCATTAAATCAGACATGTCAAACACTAACCTCATTTAGAAATATTATACTAACCGGTGATATAAATATTAACATAAATTCCGAGAATTATGACTCAGGAACACAGGATTATCTCAACTTATGTGCATATCATGGACTTTTAGCAGCTCATAAATTGTCAACACATCAAAGAGGTTCCTGTTTGGATCATATGATGGTAAAATCTAACTCAAACTATATTAGCCTTGTCACTAACTCTACATTAACTGATCATCATGCTGTTTTACTAATATTAAACATCTCGCTACCGAAGCATAATCATCGTCAATTTAAGTCTCGATTTCACATAAACAAATTTGAACATGACTTGCGCAACATTGACTTCGCTCCTATTTATTATTCTGCTGATGTTAATGCGTCAATGTCGTATTTAATTAATAATGTAGAAAAAGCAATTTTGCAGAGTACAACAACAGTAAAAACAAAAAACAGACATTGCAACATAAAACCATGGATTACGCCTGTATCAGACATCGGGATAAACTACACCATAGAGCTAAACGTTTTCCAGATAATTTTGATTTACAATTAACTTACAAAAGATACAGAAACTTTTGCAATAGACTGTTGAAGAACTTAAAAATTGATTATGACAAAAGCGTATTGCAGCAGGCTGGGAAGAATAGTAAAAAGCTGTGGGAGCACATAAAAAATGTAACTTATACAACAAAACAAACAAAAAAAATCGTGTTCAGATTTACTACATACCGAATCGTCATCATACTTGTCTGCTAACAATGTAAATAACTACTTTCTAAATGTGGGTAAAAATCTTGCTACACAGTTACAGTCATACTCTCAAAATCGGACAAATACAAGTTATCTGCAATCAAACAATTATACATAAAAATCATTTGTTCTATTAGACACAGACGAATATGAAATTGCTCGAATTATAACGGGATTGAAGGATAATTGTGCAGTTGGTTGTGACAGCATCAGTAATAGAGTCCTTAAAACTTATAAGCATGTGTTTGTCCCCCCACTGACGCATATTTTTCGTGAGTGTCTTTCTAAGGGCATTTTTCCGACATGTCTCAAAAAGGCAGTAGTTGTTCCTGTATTCAAATCAGGTAATAAGGAGTCAGTAAATAACTATAGACCTATTTCACTACTGCCCTCAATATCCAAAATTCTCAAGAAAATTATAAACACTAGATTAAAAAACTACCTCGATAAAAATAACATCTTGTCACCATTGCAATTTGGTTTTAGAGCAAATTTGTCAGCAGCTGATGCAGTAAATACACTCACAGATTTTATATCACAAGAACTGGGAAAAGGCAACCACGTGCTGGGAATCTTTATTGATCTTGCCGAAGCTTTTGATACTGTGTCTATTCCACTGCTTCTAAAGAAGTTGGAATGCATAGGTATATCTCGATGACCGTTATCAATGTGTTAAAATAGATAATGTATTAAGTTCATTTTAGAAAACCACTAGGTATGGAGTGCCTCAAGGGAGTATACTAGGTCCTACTTTATTCTTAATATACATCAACGATCTGTGTAATCTTAAAATGCATTATGGGAAACTAATATCATACGCCGATGACACTGCTCTAATTTTTTCGTCCAATAATAACTCTGAATTATACAGTAACGCTCAATTGGCCTTTAACTCGGTTAATAGTTGGCTTTGTTCTAACCTACTAACATTAAATGCAGACAAAACAAAATTTATTCAATTTTCTATGCGTAAGATACCAGATTCCACCATTATACCTGAATTATTTGCACATAAATGTATAAATAAACTGGCGGGTACATGTAACTGTCCTTGTATCCTAAAAACTACATCCATCAGATATCTCGGCATCACACTCGATGAAACTCTTTGCTTCAAACAGCACATTAGCATTCTGGTATCACGAGTCAGAAAGCTGATGCACGTTTTCAAAAAAATTAGATACATCGGCGACATGAAATTAATCACACAAGTGTACCAAGCCTTATGTCAGTCTATTATACAGTATTGTATCACTTCATGGGGCGGTGCATCAAAAACGGTTATTCTACCTCTAGAACGTGCTCAGAGGGCTATCCTTAAAGTAGCATTTACCCTTCCTTTTCTTTTCCCTACATCAATTCTATATAAAACCTGCAATGTATTAACTGTTCGCCAAATTTACATAGTACAATTAATACGTAAACAGCACTCATTACTCACCTTCAATACTAATCATTTTACTAACAAAAGACGGAATGACATAGTTTGCAATTCAACATCAGTGTCAAAACACGCCTTTATAAAAAGATTCTTCATTTTCCTAGGCCCATTTTTGTACAATAGAATAAATAGACAATTAAGTATTTATAGCCTTAACCATTATCGCTGTAAAAAAGTATTAACTGATTATATACACACCCTAACATATGAACAAACTGAGGAATTACTTGAGGTTTGCAAATAATATAATAATAGCTGACGTCTGTTTATGTAATTTTACACGCGCACCTGTAACACTTAGATACTAATTATTTAAATTAATTGGTTTATTTCATAAGTTTAGTTTGATAAGCAATAATATTGTAGTAGAAGTATGTCAGCACTTTTTTACCTGAAACACAGGTTTGCACCTAGTTCAGGTTGATGTTAAACATTTAAGGTTGATATTAACAACACGAAACTTGCATCGTCTAAATGGGGCTTAACTGACAAAAAGTGGATGTTACATATATTGTAAGTTTTTGTCAGAGATTAAATATCTGAAGGAGTAGGTAAAGGACCGTAAAGTGTTAAGAAAAAAAATTAATAATGTACATCAACAATGTACATAAAATATACCTACATTATTTTAAATATTATGACTGAGACAGAGATCTTCTATGTATAATGTATATCTTTAACACATCATCACTCACCGTATGTAAACATAAACATAAAGTTAAAGGCGTGGCTTCATATATGTTTTTTTTTGGTTAATTATTAGGTTAACGAGCAGACTTATGAACTGATGAAGTTGTCGGCGCTGCCGGACCTTTAGGCCATTTTAGGGACTAGGGATTTGAATATTGAGAGGTCTGAGGGGGAATGGAATTGGGCCTTCTTACTGTAACTTACTCACTGTGTTGCTGTGAGGGCCATCATATCACTCCAATCAAGCTGACTCATTTATAACGAAGCATGTATCTCTCACAATTTCATCCAAAACCTTTATTGAACTCACCTCAGGTCTAAATATCAAGAACTGCTGATTGTTTTGGTACAACCGAACTGACTGCAAGGAGTCGCCAAATGGAATCTTCCACGAACAGTAGATCTCCCATCCAATGTCTTGCTTCCACTCGTTCGTTAAGTTCATTTCTATGGCTCCAACAGTAACTGGAACATAGGAATTGAAAGACTGTTAAGACCTAAGTCTACTGCTCATTTACTGTTCGTCTAAGGCTTCTCGTCCGAGTCCTTAATCAAATATACTGAAAAGGTTCTTTTAACTGCCGCCAAAAATTTGTTGAAGACTATAATACTCCACAGGCGTCGTCGATCACCATACACCGTTCAATATAAGTAGTGTATGTAGTATGTATACGGAATGCATAATGCATATACCGATTTTATTTCTAACTAGCGGCCCGCCCCCGCTTCGCAAGGGTCCAACTATCTCGCTACTATATCTATATTCTTTGATAAGAACCTTCTCCTGACAATAACAAACACAACAAAAAAATAATTAGCAAAATTGGTGCAGGCGTTGTTGAGTTATGCGCTTACCAACACATTTTGCGATCTATTTTTATATATAAGAAGAAGATTACATAACTTAGTCTCGCCCTGGTTGGGGCAAGAGAGAGTGTCAGATTTCCACGGAATAAAATCCCCTGTTATTTCTCCTGCTTCAGACCGGTCCCGCGGTACCTACATTATAAGGTACGCTTGCTCCTTAACCCTGCTGGTAGTTATTTTTGGGATAGTAGTTTTAGAACATATATGGCTTAAAATGCAATATTATTGTTATGTAAGGAGACGTTCTCGACGATTCTTTAAAGGTTTTAAGTTTTTTTGTAATCTACCAGAAGAAGACTGCCAATAAACTTGTAATATTCTTCTAATTTCAAAATAAAACGCGTGGCAGTATGCACAAGTGAATATTTCTACTTTTTTCCTTATTTTTCGTTTATAAAAAGAAGAAATTCTGATTTATTTTTTCATTTAAAAACTATTTACCTAACTGCCACTGAAAAGTTATTATTTGCCAACCCACGTCACAAAAATATCGAACGCTTACCTCAATACACAAACAGCTACTTACGTGGAAAGCGTTACCTTCTTAGAAGTTTGGCAAAAAGTTAAATTGAAAATGAAACGGCATGAACGTACCTAGGTACGAACGCAATATTACATTTATTTTCTTTACAAAAACGTTTCACCTTTTTCAACCTTTTCTGTGTAGTTGTGAACGAGAAAATTATTCCATATTCAAAAGTAAATTAAACAATTAATCAGCGTGAATGCATGGCCAGCAATTTTAAAGTGTAAAGTCACGCACGGCGTCATTAATTTAAATGCACGATCGAACACATGATTATAACAGTAGCACTGTGACAAAATTCAGTTTGCGAACCAAAATAATAAATAAAAATTGTTAGAAAAGTTGCTTTGTGAAAATTTCTACGAAACTTTAATTTAAAATACCTTCGTTGTACTTCAATGATAAATTCGTTGTGTGGATCCAAGCCCAGTATGAATGTTTGAATATTATTTAAAAACCTTACCTACATTTGCTGTAGCTCTTGGAACGTTGAAGTTCTTTTTTTAAACTCATGAATTTTATATTTTAATTCTAATAAAGTTTTATTTAAATAAACAGGTCCAAATGTTGTTTGGGAGAACATTGTGGTAGGTACCTGTTCAGCTGAACTATTCGTTTACATCCATCATCCATTATGTGTTTTAAAATTCAATTAGATTTTTGCTTTGTTAAGATATTATGTTTTAATGGATGTTTTCAATGTCATTCAGCATCAACAGCCCGTGACAATTATCCGTTGGGCTATGAAGCTCCTACCTCCTATACAATGGACTACGTATTTGTACACCAGGTGGAGCCAATGTGGATCTCTTGTCTTTTTGTCCAATAGAGAATTAGCTAGTGTTCTATGGGAGTTCCATATCAATTGAACGTTAAATTTTTGACAGTTACGTTGATTTTGATTAGACAGACTGTACAGGTTTTATACCGAGCGATGGTCCGTTTATATGAAGAGGTAACAATGTAGCAATTAATTAATTGTTATAAAGCTTATATTGGTACCATTTACACACATACACAGAAGGCTCAACACGTGATCAAAAAATCGAAATAATTTATGGTTGATTTATGGTTAATAGTGTAAGATTAGTGCCATCTGGAAGACAAGAAAACGAATTGGAGGTACAGTGTTTGTCTATCAAATGTGTAGAAGTGTGTGTCAATGAGCCTATCTTCAGCTAATCTAATTTTATCTAAGTCATAATTATAATAAAAATTAAAACGACGATATTTGTACCTAAAGACCACGATAAATATTGTTTTCAAATAAACTTGACCTTTTCAAAATGACTTTTTTATCACATTCAACACCAAAAAAATAGAATCACGTTGTGTACAGACGATAATAGCAAGGTAATAATATCTACAAGTATTTCAACTTCATAGAAACGGCCGAAACGCGAACTATACCTACGCGCCCGATGTTGGGACGCGCTCGGGACGCAGACAGACGCGGCTGTACCGCAGTGACGAACGGACGGTGTGTTGTCTTTTATTTAGAAATCAGCTCGAGTACATTATTTAATATGACGAATAGGAAATATTGTGCTGTTATTATGTTTGGTTGCATGAATTCGTCAATAACGCATCCAGACATAAGTTTTTTTTAAATTACCTGGAAACTCTGAAAGGTAAGACTATAAAATAATTTTACTTACTAGTAGCCTAGGTAGGTACATAATGTGTGTCTTTATGGATCATTATTTCCAGTTATCTCACGAAAACAGATGTTTGAATTTATAAATAATATGAATAAAGTTATTGAGACGAGTGAAATAGGTAGTTATAGGCGGTTCTGGTTCTGAATGAATCATGACGTCATACGTTATTTACCTACCTACTTACGCTTGTGTTAAAACGGTTCATGTATGGTTTGTTAGTTTGTTTAATTCAAAGTAGAGAGTGTGGTATTTTATTATTAATAATATTTGTTTATTATCTGCGTTTATGAATAATACTAGAAAATATTTAATAACAACAATAAAACAGCTAGACTCATGTAATATTTTGATGTTTGAGGGTTGTGATTTTAGAACATTCGTAGTCAGCTGTTCAGTTCGGCATTAGTGGCCAAAGAAATTTTGTTTGTTTATTTTTAAAGCACTTTATTTGTTTATATAAAAAAAAGAATATTTACAATCACAAAACTAAATGGAAACAGAAAGTAGACAAAGGTAATTAAAATACTGGAGACGAGCAGCCCTAACGCATGTTTACGTACCGCGCGGCTGTAGGTATTTATTTCTTTCAAGCGGCCGAGTTAAAATACTGTATGATATTTATACTGTGATAATAGTCTTCATTTTACATTGATTTAAGCTGTCAAATGCAATAAGCATAATCGATATAGCCCGTATAATGTTAATTTTTCTATTGTGCCCTCAAAATGTACAACTTAACACCCTATTCAAAGGAGTTCTTGTTATGTTTTCCTGTTTTTTTAAATATAACAAATTATTCTAAGTCGAGGGGAGAGACTCTCATTAATATCGTGTGTGTGTTTTGGTTTACGTCAGTCATTTGTTTTGAACACGTAAGCTGACTTTGTGTGTTGATAGGTATATGAACATGTATGACAGAAATGATTTAGTATTCCTTGAATGTATTCGTCGCATGGACGTATTATAACTATGGTGTATGATTCACCGTCGCCATGTTTTTAAATTTTCTTTTTATAACTGCCTCGTTTTATGTGATAGGTCGGCAAACCAATAGAGTTTTTACCAGATGGTTAGATATCGGCGCCGCCATGGAGATTTCGCCATTTCGAAGATTTAGCAATTCAGGAGTAAGACCCTCCGCATATGGTTGTTCCGAGTTTTGTAGTCATGTGTGTAGCAATTTATGAAACACAACGTATGTAAGTCCTGTTTCACGCCTGTATTCTGTGAGGCCTTGTTATCACTCTGGTTGAGCCCGCACACATTTGCTCACACCCTTTTTAATATACAATTGAAATAGTATTGACAAAAGCATCCATAATATAAAACCCGCATTATCTATTAACAAAAATGCTCCCCTAAAGGACTAGAAGCTAAAAATTTCTCCTCCACGCATATCATGTTCCTCGTTCCAAATATGCTACATTACGCATTAGACGTGACCGTCCAATTGAGCGAATTAAGAGCCTCTTTAAGACCAACCGGTTAGATAGTGTCTGTTTGTTCTCGTCGCTTGACTGTTTCAATTAGATAGTAAGTATTTTTAAATGATTCGGCTACACCCTTACTGATTATGACTTGTTTTAATATGCTGTTAACAATGTTCTTTTGGTGTTAAAATTATTTTAATGGTGTTTTAGTTTCAGAAACTTGTGTATGTATATGTTTATCTGTTATTATGTTATTATTACAAATTAGTTTATCGTTGGCCTTGTCTTGGTTTGGTTTTGTTTCGTTCGACTGCCTAACAGTCTCGTGTCTCGTCTTCGTGTTCGATTCCTGGGTCGGACAAAGTGTTATCAGTATGAGCAGGTTAATTATGTTTATCGTGTGAGTGAGCTTACTGGGGTGCGAAATCTTTTCCACACCTATCCTCAATCCACAAATCCCCTATCCTTAAATCACTAATAGCCTACAAGAGGCCAGCAATGCACTAGTATCAATTCTTTTGCTATTACGAGTCTCCAGTCCGTGGGCGGCGCCGATTACTTACCATTAGGTAACCCGCCTGCTTGATCGCTAACCTATGACATTTTTTTTAATATTCTTCTTTTTTATGGTAAGCCGTCAAACGAGCAGACGGATTACCTGATGGTTAGCAATTAACGCCACAAAACATAAAATTTAACAACACAAAACACACACGTCAAAGAAATGACGATTGCGTTGCCGGACTTTTAGGGATTAAGGTTTCGAACATTTAAGGATTGGAAAGGGATGGGGGGGGGGGTAGGGGGAAGGATTAGGCCTCCGGTAACCTCACTCACACGGCGAAACACAACGCTGTGGTTGGTCAACATCGGTTTTATGTGAGGACGTGGTATCACTCCGGTCGAGCCGACCTATTCGTGCCGAAGCTTGGTAAGCTTGTTACTGGGGATCAAATTCGTGATGCGACTGACAGCCGTCAATCGCTTAGTCATCGCATCAAACATATTATTATAATCAGATTTTTTCATACCACAACCGCATCAATAACATATGACCCCTTTTTTGTCAGGGTAAAATCATCCAATGACTTCTCCCGCCCAGGGTAAGGCGAGAGAGAGTGTCAGACTCTTACTGACTAAAAACCCCCCCGTTCCTTCTCCTGCTCTGGGCCGAGGTTGCGGTGCCTCATTGCGCTTACCCCGCAGCCCCGACACAAACAAAAATGTGGTATAAAGGTGATATTTGTAGCAAACCACATATTTCAGTGTTATATATTCGTTCCTAATGATATTTTTCAAATACGAGTAACGACTCCTTACGGGTAAATAAGTAGGTATCTATAGCAGAGATGTCACTAATTGCGACGGGAAGTAGAGTAGACATCAAATTGTACTTTGTAGGGTCGAAATCTTGTCTCATTTTGGATAAAAGAACTAGTCACTTAGAAAAAGGAAGCTTCTAATGAGCGGAGGACTTTCTTCTAACAAAAGGGGCCTCGACATTACGACTTAAAAAATACTTTGACGCGAAAAGAAATTTTATTCATCATTCTATTTTGGTTAAGTAGGTACTTGGTATTTATCCATGAGTATTTATTAAGGACGCCATAAAACGGGCATTATGTCCTTTCATTGCCTTGTATGATATTAAATAATTGATTTTAATTGGCGTTTATTAAACATGTGCGGTGGCGGTGACGCCGAGCGATGCTGATGGGAAAAAATATGCAACTGTCCATTAGTGATGCGGGATTTTATGCTGTAGAGGTTTCTGCCTCTTGTGTACCTACATACAATATTAATTAAAAATAAACTTTACATAATTCATAGAATTCTTTCGCTGAAAGATTAAATTCGCTCATGTAATTAATTTTGACGTGAAAAAAAATTGTGGTTACCTATAACTTGACTACAATAAAATCTACAATGTCATTTTCAGGGTAATCGTTACAAAGTCGTGAATATAGTAATAGATCAAATTTGGAATTAAGTTCCTTGCTTCAGTCAGAGTAAAGTTATGACAATGGAAATTGAACAGAATTTTCCAGATCGTTCTGTAGGTATTTCGTTTCCTAGAAAGATATGTCATCAATGAAATAATAATAATAACAAAAACTCGTGATAGTTCGCAAAAACCTTTACGTCCTAGTCTAGATCAATAGCGTCCTAACTGGAAAAACGTATTGAAAAGATTTATAGGAAAGCAGCGACAGTTTGTTTAGTCGTAATTTATGAGAAGCACTGAAGGTAACCCTTTTCGTTTTTACGGCAAATCGGAGATGGCACTTAATTTTCACAAATTTAAACTGTAGACACGTGGTTGAGTGTTTTATGGATATATTACCTAGATTTAATCGTCCAAAAGCTGTCCAGCCTTTTTTTATGGGGTGTGTAGACAATATCCATTGAAATAATTACCAAGTTTCGTGTAATAAGGACTAACTATTGTTATTTTCTGGACCCAACCCCAAATAATGCTTCTGATAACGAGACACTTTCCCAGCCGGAGTCGCAAAGGCAAGCGAAATGAGGCACTGCGGTTCGACTCGCAGCAGGAGAAGGATCGGGTTTATTTTAGTCATTTAGAGTTTGACTCTTTCTATTCCCTACCATTTACCAAAGCGTATGCATATCCTATAGTCACTATATGGCGTAAAATAAAAGTGATAAAGTAATAGCGTGGCGAAAGTGTCAAATGATTTGACTCCTCAAAGAAGACCTTCTTTTAATGGAATATCTAAATTGGTGGTAAGTATCAGAGACGTTTATTGACACCCACAATACCATTGAAATAACAAGTACAAGTCTTCTAAGGGCAGGAGAATAGTGTATTTCCTTTGTTCGACAGCTATATTTGTAGACAGTGAACCTGCGAGGCTTATTCTGATTGACCATGATTGTTTTGTAATACTGCGTAACTGCTTGAGAATGTAAGTGCTTTTATCCGTTGTCAATTTCCATTTGATGAAGCTTGAAGGTTGCCCAAAACCAATAAAAAAGAAGAAGATAATCAATAACTATTTAGAAAAATAAAATATAATAAAAAAGACGACAAATTTCTTTAGGCAAACTATTGTGAGATCAATAGCTAAGAGTTTGTGAATGATTTTAAGGTCGATTCTTCTTGATTTGAGCTGTTGTTTTTTACAGCTTGGAGTGTGTTTTGTATTGTATGATAAAGCTTATTGTCATAATAAGAACTTCTTTGACAATGAGCTACACACTACGATATCAGATCTAACAAGAAGTTTTCATAAAAAATTCGCGGAAGATTGTATACGTCTGAAACCGCTATTGTTACCTGAAAAGCTTTTCCAGAAAGACGACGTATCTTGATTGTCTTTATATGACGTGTATACGTGTCTATGATGGTCTAATTAATATAAAATTGTATATATGGGAGAGCCATACTTTGGCACGAATGGGTCGGCTCAGCCGGATTGATGCCACGGCTCCACAGAAAACTGGCGTGGAACACCACTGCTTTGTGTTTCGTCGTGTGAGTTAAGTTATCGGAGACCCAGTTACACATTCTGTAGCTTTAAAATCATAGTGTTTGTCACTAGAATTTTTCACTGAAAGCCCATAAAAAGTCTTTGAAAAACCAGTCTTATTGAATAGCCCTGTAAAATACTAGCTTGATATATTTTTGACTTATTAAATAATTAATAAGCTTTCGCATTCATTATGTTTCTTAATGAAAAGTTTAATTAGTGTGGGTAGACATCATATTACCAACTTATTTATAATGCCTCTTTTATTTACGTAATTAATATCATTTGCGCCTTTTTTATAAGATGTGTAAGTACATGACAAAAAAGTTCAATATAATTACGTCCTATATTCAAGTTTATTTGGTACCATGACCTTAAACTACCTAAAATACACCAAAACACAGGTGGGTGTCGGAGAGCCATGCTTTGGCTCGCGTAATACCACGGCCTCATAGAAAACCAGCGTGAAACAACCACAGCGTTGTGTTTCGCCGTGTGAGTGTGGTTACCGGAGGCCCAATCTTCCCCTCCCTAATCCCTAATCCCCAAAAGGTCGGTAACGCACTAGTAACTAATCTGTTGTTGTCAGCGCCGCCCATGGACACCCTCCATGGGCGGCGCTGATTGCTTAGCATCAGGTAAACCGTCAGCTCGTTTGCCGAACTATCACATAAAAAAGTGGGGCCTACTAGGGCCGATGTAGGTACAGGCCTACCCCCGTTATGACCGGGGGTTGCAGGAGAAGGAACGAGTGGTTTTATAGTTAGTAAGAGTCTAATACTTCCTCCCGTCCCGTCTAGTGTGGTGGAAGTGGCAGATGGATCGAATATACAATAAATTTAAAAGAATAAATAAATAAGAAGTTCTTTAGTGATTCCTTTAAAAATACCTTATATACTACAAGACATACATGTAATAGGAATAATGAGAACTATTTATTATGTTGTTGTACCTCATTTTAAAAAGATACATTTATACGCGTTTTGTATGAAATTAGCAATAACGACATTACAACTTTTTTAATTATTTTACTAAAAAAAGAAAACAGAATAGAAAAAAAGAAAAGGTTCTTGATTTTCATCGGGTACACTAAAAGCTTTTTATCGCTTCAGTAGAAGGTAAATACCAAATCCCCTTTACGTAAAAATAAACTCAGTTCAAGGCAAGATAACAAAATATTTTCATAAAAGTAGAATTATTTAGTAAAGCTATTACCTAATAACAACAACAAATATAAAAAAAATACATATAAAAAAAAACAAAAACAAAAAATCTTACCGAACACCAAACAAAAACACGAAACGAACACTTTAGAATCCATTTTATCAGTAACCACAAAATTATACAAAAAAAAATACACTAAAACACAATTAAAAATTAACTAAAAGCTACTATTGTTATACGACTACTAAAATGCTTGAACTAAAGTAACAATGTGTGTGCGCATGACCCGATCGTTTTGAGTGTACTGAGATGAGTAGCGCGTGCGTCGACTGTGACCATTTATTGTTCATTCGACGAATTAGGGAGCGGTCTTTGTGTACGCGAAATGAACAATTCTGTGTAATTGATATTGTTTGATGTTGTAGAAGCTGGACAAGTATGTTAAGATTACGTGTCTTTTAGCATGTCTTCATGGGAGAAGGGGATTTTTTTTTGTATTGAGACTATGGAGCGGAGTAATGGTAGGTGGTATTAAGAAGAAAATGAGATTGATAGTCTTTTTATAAGACCAGGACCAAATGTTACCCAGATTGAAGACATAGTGTATAATACTGTTTAGGCACAACACGAGTTACAAAATCAAAATGTATCACAGGAGATACAAGTCATCTTTTTTATTATAGTAATTGCAACTCAGATAAGTTTATACACTGATAAATTTTGTGTTTATGTCATAAAAAATATAATCACACTGCAAAGGCGAACTGATTGTGACGTGATAATACATATGTAAAACACTAAAAACGTCAAGTGAATGACGTGTTGAAAGAAAGAAAAAAAAAAGAGATTTAAAGTCCGATTCGTTCTACCAGTAACAGGCGATGCTTTTAAAATAATAGCAGTAATAATGGACGCCCACTAATTGAACGAACGTGCTGTAATCAACCGCCACTTGTACATGATTTTAGTTCTAATAGATTCCGTTCACGCTATTACAAAACGATTTCCAACTCATTGATTTTAATTTCAAAAGTTTATGTTTGGTCCTTTTGTATGCGGAAGGACCAACTTTAGTTGACTGTAGGACCAGAAAGGACATGTACGTAAATTTTATTCTGCTTTGAGAACAAGAGATAATAATGTTTTACTACTAAATTGAGCATGATCTTTACATTCTTCCCAATATATATTTGCCGGTCCATTTAACTGCTAGACATAGAATTTATACACATTTTTCATAGAAGCTTCATGCCAGATCAAGCTTATGTGATTAGGTATAGCTGCGTTATGGGCACTGATGGTAAGTGAAATAGTAAAGTTTGGTTTCAGAAACACTAATACGGGTAATAATGACCTACTCTTTTATAGTTTAATTTATTTCATATAAAATGTCAGTATTGGACAACACTTCACATCAATTGAGGCTTTTCATAGAAATTGAGAGAAAAAGTTCTCCATTCAATTAATGCTCACCGGAAAATGTTGAAAACGAATTCTCCACAAGCATCGGTCGGCCGATGTTGGACACGGCACAAAGCGTAAATTATGTAAAAAGGCATTTTCCTCTTCATTGTAATACTTAACATTCCGGTCTTTTTATCTTTACTTTTATGAAAATAAATACCGAAATCCACTTACTTCAATTGGATTATGAGCTTACACACTGCATTCGGTCGTTACTATAAAATATGCAAATTGCAAACTCAGACGCATATTTCGGTTCATACTCAATATTTCCGGACGGATTTTCGTTTGCTACGTCCGGTATTAAAATTATGAAAAAATATTTTCAATCCTCCGTGTCTGCGGACGGACCGGTATTACTGAACACGGATTTAAAGGATTAGTATCTAAGGATTTTCTGTACATAAATTAAAGTGAAATTACGTTAAGTAATTTTAGATTTTGTTTTGCTTGAAACCAAATTAGATTTGGTCTTAATCTTTTTTTCATTTGGATTTAGGAGGCTTAAAGACTTGTATCGGTCCTATCTACAAGAGCCTCGACTTAAAAGGATCAACAACGGAAAATTGAGAATAATGTTCGTGACTATTGTATGTACTATAAGTAGGTGTTGGTATACAATTTACATAGCAATGAGCTAGTTGGGTGCATCATAACATTATCTACATATACAAATAGATTGAAACCGCACTGACGGAATTGCTATTACAACGCTAATCATGAGTTAAATCGCAAAATTGAGATTAAACCGAATGACTAAACCGCTGTAAAATTACAATGAAACTAAGTTTGACGTATATATGTTATTCTGATTAGATAATCATACTTTTGACAAAAATATAATTTTGATATATTTATGAAAATTAAGAGCCCATAGACTACAACAGACGGGGCCCAATAAGGCCCAATGGCCCGTTTCAGATTGCCAGGGTTACGACAAGCGCAATAAGTGCCTGCAGCCTTGACCTGAAGCAGAAGATGGAACTGGGGGCTTTTAGGTAAAAGTCTGGCACTCCCTCTCGCCTTACGCGAGCGAGGAGAGAGAAGTCATTAGATGATTTTCCTCTCACAAAAAAGCCTTGAAGTAAAGAATTTAATTGATAAAACTATACTTAAATACTTCGCATCAGGATTGAGACGCAACTCTTTATAAATCAATAAGTAATAAAAACTTTTAAAGTGTCCCCATGGTGTTTGAACAACATCACAAAGTTTTAATCGACCCCGTGATTAAGTTCCGACATTCTTCGAGAACTTTCTTTTTTAAATAACTTGTAATTTGTCACTTTTTACGCTCAAAGTTTCAAGCCTTCGAAGCAGTTTGTTACAGAATTAGCTTTATGTACTTACAATGTGTGTGTTTGTTTTTGAAATGGCATTTATACCAGATGAGAATACTCACTGAAAGGCTTGGGGAACTTGCCTTGGGGATGGTTTTCTTATGTCATGAATTAGGTATATTATTTTTTTCTTTTAATGAGGAATATCATAAAGTAATTTCTCCAGCCCTGGGAGAGGGAAAGTCAGACTCTCACTGACTAAAAATCACCCCGTTTCGTCGCCTGATCCGGGCCGAGGCCGCAGTAGTTTCATTATTGGGCTTACCCCGGCTGCACGTTTGACAATTTCTAAGAGTTACCTTCACATTAATGTTGTATAGGTATATGAGTTGAGACAAAATAATTAAATTGTTGAAGATCTCGTCCTGTTCAGTGTCCTTATACTCAATCACACGTACGAATATCGTCAAAAAATGCAATTAACGATTAAAGAACCAAACATTATTAAAAGAACAACATTTTATTTCTACATTAAACAAGATATCTATTTTTAGAAGACTTATCGCTGAACCGAAAAATTCAAACGAGGACCTCAATGGTCGGATAGTTAATCCGAGCTTAAGAAAGGCGGGAAAGAATCGAGGAAGCTATTAGTGGGGACACTTAAATATGCAATTTATCCTCATTAAAATAATGTCGACGGTAACATTAATCACTGTGCTCCATTAGTACGAAATTGCTTTGAACATTTTAATTTTACCTAGTTGCAATCTTTTGTTTAAGCGGTGTTGTTCAATGGGATTATTTTGGGGTTATTTTTTTCGTTGACAAGCTAAATTGCGTTTTAGTGGTTTTCGAAAAGAGTTAGCGTAACTTTATTCGTGTTTTTTGTGTGACGGAGTAATTTGTTTTTTTATGTAATTATTTTTAATATTGGCCTCATAATTTACATACTTATATGACCTTTTGGAAATGGGTGTCCATTATTTGAATAAAAAAAGGTTTTAAGCCGAAACGGATTGTCAACTCCCATCCGATCCTTTCCATATTCCAGTCCAATATCGATGTCAAGAGTTTTCAAAACAATTAGTTATATTAGGATGTAAATGTAATATATTCTTTATCTTTATTCAAATGGGAGAGGTATATGTTCGGCAACGGATGAAACCAGCCTAATGATAATGATGAATGTATATCGTACTTATCCAATTCGGACTGCCCTTTTACTAGATATTCATAATTTAAATTGCTTGGACACTGATCATATAAGGCGCCGTATCAATTAATTAGCCAATAATTATACAGAAGGAATCTGATCTAATGATTAAAAGGGTTAACTAGCGTTAACTAGCTAGAAGTAAATTCATTGCTCGAACAAAAATTAAAAAGCAAGTTGACATTATCAGCCGTTAGCAATTTGTAAGTTAAGCGAACGGAAATAAGTTGTTACGGTGTTCAAGATGCGACTAACCTGTTTATGGAGTTAGTCATCTTCAATTTTTTAATTGGATGGACTTGTAGCCCGTGCGCAGAAGTGGACAGAGTCACTGGTTTATAATGTTACTTAGTCTCCTTTTGTCATATATCAGTACAGGTTTTTAATCCACTGAAAAACCCCAATAACAATTTGCCTGATCCTTAAACTCTCACGTTTAGCACTTTGTTACAATTTTAGTTACTAAAAGTCTTATAACAAAAAAATGCTATTCTTTTATTTTCGACACGCACTCGTAACAAAAATTCCACAAGCAAAAACCATACGAATTCGAAATTCGAACGCGATCCATTTTAGACGAATAACCGAACACAACATGAATGTTTGTAGAATTTATTTATGAAAAAAAATGAAGCAAAGGGATAGAAGTGTATGAGCCAGGCGTAATCCTCCAACTGTTACGTTCGTTAGGTTTAATGAACACAGATTTACATAAAATGTTTTAAGCCATGACGTTTCGGTTGACCTGTAGTTTCTTTCGTTAAATGAACATTAACATCTTTATTGTAAACGGTTGATAGAACATTATGGAAGCATAGCTCTTTACCCAAGACTTGGGGTAAGTATGTTCCTGTTTTGTCTGACGTTGTAGTTATAGTATAGTATAAAAGGTTGTTCTTGAAGAAAGAAAGAACTGGCTTCTTTAGTGATATCACGGATCCTTAGAAAATCAGCGTGACATTACGTTTCCTTGTTTCGCCGCATGGTTGAGGTTACCGGAGACCCACCCTTGGGGAGTTAGGGTTTGGGTAGACAAAACAGGAACTCCCAATCCTCAAATCTTGAAATGTATGTCTCCAAAAGATAGGCGTCGCACTTATAACTCCTTAGTGTTGCAAAAATCCGGCACCGATTTGATAAGGTGAATAGTCGGCTTTCTTGCCGCCTTATAATCGTATCTATACGTTCAGATTATTTCCAAAATGACGTATATAGCCTACCTATACTCACTTTCACTGGGGTCTATATAGGATCATTGGCTTCGACAATGCAGAGAATTCACCAACTTGATACATCGCAAGAAGTAAATAAAAACTGCATTAAAACTGTAAATCAATAACAAAAAAAAAAACAGGTCACACCAGTATCTATCAAACAAAAATACACTGACTAAAAAAATAAAAGCAAGCGTGAAATAAAAGAATCTCACGGCTATTTGACGCACCGGAATCGAATATCAGTTTTCCTACAAAAAAAAGCACGAAGTGAAACCATCTCTAATACAGACCAAGATGTTCAGTCAACCCTTTCATTTCATAGAAATCTCAATTTCCATCTGAAGCTAGGCAAAAGGTAAAATAGATTCCTCATGCTTCAGAGTCCAAGGAAATCCGACGACGATTGAAAAATCTTTGTGAAACGTATGTAGAATGGATGTGGAGTTAGTTTCGCTAGATGTGGTTTGGAAAAAGCTATTGTGATTATTTTGGGATTTGTTTGACAAAGTGTCTATTGTTTATATTTAATTTAAAATGCAAAGAACACTTCTCACCCTCTAGAGGTGACACATGTCTTCTTCATGGTATTAGATTATTAATAGAATCCATACATCTAAGTACAATAGTTAATTTGGGGGTTTAGTCTGGCTAGTTCTCGTCAAAATCCTTTTCGCTTTCATTTAAATGAAATATTTTTATAAAGGTACTTATTAATTGGGGGTCGGACAACTAGCTGCCGCGCAACATGTTGCGGATTCGATTCCTGTTTGGAGTGTGGCGTGTTTGTGAAATTGTATGTTTGTAAACGCAGCCACGACACAGAAGAAAGTTCTAGTGTAAGTTGTAGTTTTTTTAAGTATCTGAAGTTATAAATCAATGAAGAAAAAATCACTTTCATATTTTGCACAATTCTTTGAATGATTGTTTTTAGCTCTTCTAGTAAACTAGAACTGTAATAGAAAATTCCTATAGGAGATTAGCTGCAGAGCCATAGGTCTCTCAGGGCTTTGAAGTCGTAATAACTTTCCATCCTCTAGTCTCTTTCACGATCAAAGCTAAAAGGTGCCTATCTTTGAAATGATGAGTGCTTCGTGTGTGAAAATATTTTTAATGTCGCATAGAAGTAGGTTAATGGATACTTTTTAAAAGCGTTTTGTTTTATAAAAGAAGGTAGTTTTTGGGATTTAAATTTTCTTTTAATGAATTTATTCACTGTGCTTAGTGTTCTTTTTCTCAAAACATATGTTTCATATAAATGTACAGGGATGATATTTTCTTAGCTTTTAAGAATTAATTTGGGGTTTAGATATGATTTAGATATATAGTAAAATAGAATAATAAGTTGTTTGCTCAGAACGCAGGTATTTATTGTAAAATAAGGTAATATTTAAAACTTTTGTAAGGTTTTTTGATGCAAGTTCATCGTGCAATTATGACACAGATAAAATGTATCAAATAAACAATCAGATATGTAAGAATAACATTTGTTTTCAAAAATGTGAAGTAAGTTTAGTTTTAACAATTGATGTGACACATCAATTGTAACTAATTTTAAGGAATTATAACAAAAACACTTTTCGCCAGTAAAGCAGTCTTAAACCTGTGCATAATAAGTTTTGATATTGAGATTGAAAAGTTGTGTGACGGTTTATACCTTCCGGATAAGGTCAGAAGGTATTGTTTACTACAGGTAATATAGAAACCCTCAAACCGTGTGGTACTGGTAGAATAATGCAGTTATGCCCCTACTTGTCCCGCGGGAGTCGTAGAGCCGACTGAGGGACACATTTGGGGCCGAGGGACAGAGCAACAAATCACTTTGATAAACTTGAACTTTTTAAACTGGGATCTCCAACCGGATCTATCCGCCTGTCAAGCCTAGAGATTATGGGAAAGCCGCTTAAACAATTTCACGTTTAATCTTCCACTTGTATTAGGACACCTATATTCTAGAAGACATTTCTTGGGCTATTGATGATGTGATGCTCAAGTTTAGCCCATATCCGTAGCCAGACCACCACAGACGGGGCCCATAGGGCTGATGTTCAGCCGGGGTTGCGGGGTAAGCGCAATGAGGCACCGCGACCTCGGCCCAGAGCAGGAGAAGGATCAGGAGGGGTTTTTAGTCCGTAAGAGTCTGACACTCCTTCCCGCCCGACCCTGGGCAGGAGAACTAATTTGATGATTTTCCCCTCACAAAAAAAAAGAAGCCCATATCCGTAGCCAATAACACATGACTAAGAAAACTTAGGGCCAATAAAATATTAACTTTGGTTTACTATATTTCTGGTAAAAATGTAAAATTATATACCTTCGATATATTAGGTACAAGAACCCACCTAAACAGTACATAAGCCACGTTACATATTAGATTATTTAGTACGAATATATCACATGGAAGCTCCTAATCCGCTGAGCCGAGTCAACGGATTTTCTGTCATTCAATTAAGTATCACAGATTAGTCTGTTCGGATATTAGGACGAGAATGGATACTTATAGACTTGATACATAATAGGTAGGTACTGTTATATCGTTTGGTATATTAATAGTAATTTGGTTTGCTATTGAAATAAATGGTGGAATTAATATGAGAAATAGTTCCTATTTATCTAAAATTCAACACATTACATTCTGTGTTTGTGGAAATGTTGATAATAATGAACTAATACAACGTTGTCGTCGCCTGGACGTTAAGGTATCCGCATCTCATGCATGAGATCAAGGCTTCGAAACCTGGCGAGTACCAATATGACTTTTTTCCGAATTATATGTACTGTTAGACACCCCACACAAAAGGTGAAGGAAAACATCTTGAGGAAACTTGGACTTATAATTTCTAATTATAAGTTCGAATTCACCTTGACAAAGCGTGGTGATGAATGCTCAATCTTTTTTCGAGTGGTAAGAAGCCTTTGCTCAGCAGTAGGCACTAATAGGCTGATGATATGACACAAGAGAACCAAGAAATGTTAAGGCGTTTGTTATTTTAATACTTACATCCTACAACTGATAAAGTTGTCTGTAGCGTCTTCGATTCAAGCACGGAACAACTCTTTGTGTGATCTACAGATTGTTGTGATGTGTTCTAAGTGTATGTGAAAGAGAGTGAACAGTTCCCTAATTCGGAGTAGAAGAAAGACTGACCAGAAGGTGATGATAATGCCTAGCGGCCTAGCGGGCTACTAGTTAGACCAACTGGTGTGCGTTTTCTTTCCGTGTTATTTCATACGGTAATTTACTTGCTCGATACACAATTTATAAGATCATTAGTTGGTTTTTAAGGTATGTAGGTATAAACAAACCGTAGCAAAATCCGTTGCGGAGTTTTAAAGATTTAAGCGTACATAGGGGACAGAGAAAGCGACTTTTATACTATTTAGTGATTATGTCTAAGAATAAACTATACTAAAACTAAGCTTTATTTTTTTCGATCTATGTCGCATAGGTATACGTTGCATTGAGACCCATTTAAGGATCCACTTAACATTTTTATCTTTATTTTCAGAAATATCATCGCTTTTTTCTTACGAACTTACCTAAGACCTGTTCATCGTCATTTGTTTTAAGCATTATTTTGAAACATAGATTTTCCTGAACTAGTACCTACCTTGAATAATTATAAAATTTTTACTTGTAACCTTTTTAAGTTTTTTAAAACTTTTGAGACTTATACCTACACATCTAACCAAAATGAGGAAAGGTATATGTATTTTATTTTATATTTACCTATATATAACTCAATATGTGAAAGGTCACGAATCCTTTACACCTTTTCACAGTATCGCATTACAGAATCCTTAACATTTAAACGTGAAACCTACTCATCTGATTTATGACACACGAAAATATTTAAAGAACACATCAAGAAATAGGAATCTCCCACGCTGTTTTAATGTAATTGAAAAATAAAACGAAGCACTATAATCTCATGGTACATTTTTGTTCGATATAGATTTATTTTCGTCCGTTTGTGCTCTTGTGTTGTGAATGGCAGGGGACGGAAGAGTATGAGGATATGTTGCCTATATCGTTTGGTGACAGGACCCACACATTTTGAGTGGGTGTTAGTATAAATTGAAAGTGTGTGAATATGACGTATATTGACGTAATTTATTGTATCTCTAGCCTAGAATCCAGTTACGCAGAGGTGTAATAGTGAATATACTGTAAATATGTCACCATATCGGAATGTTATACACGTGTTGTATTTTTATTTGTGAGGGGAATATCACAAATGCCCTTTCTCGCCCTGGGACGAGCGGGAGGGATTGTCAGACTCTTAGTGACTAAAAGCCTCCCCGTTCCTTCTCCTGTTCTGAGCCGAGGCCGTGGTGCCTTATTGCGCTTGCCCCGCAACCTCAGCTGATGCAGTGCGGATGGTGGTGTATTAAATGAGTGTGTTCGAATACACGCACAAAAAAGGGGAAGAATGGCGTAGTCTCTACTCATAGCAAAATATCTTTAGGTCAATGTCAGTTTTGATACAGTTTTTACTTTTTAGTTACATCATTATTACTTTTTTATTGTTTTTTTTCTGATCTTATTTTTTTGCTTTTATTGTCTGTAACGTTACGTAACTATAATTTATGCATACTTATAAATATATGTGTGGTGTTACCTGCAAGTAGGTATGAATTTGGCAATTTAAATATCAATATTAGATAAATATCAATAGATAAATTAGTTAATCATTTATTATAATCATGAAATGTCTCTGAGTACGACAATCTATACTAATATTATAAAGAGGTAAAATTTGTAAGTTTGTATGTAGGGGGTAATCTTTGGAACCGCTGGTCGGATTGCCAAAATTCGTTCACTGATAGATAGCTACAATGTTCCTAAGTGCTATAGGGTATAAAATATCACGCCATGACCAAATAGAGCCAAGCAGCGGGTGAAACCGCGCGAGAGTTAATAAGTGATATTAAGAGAGCTAATAAGTGATATTTATTTTCATTCATAGTGGCTTGTCCAATTGTACGCTAATGAGCTTTATCCTATAAGCTTTTCTTTACGCTATTAAGCTGGTAGATGTTCTATATAAATTTGCGAAGGCGTCTCCATACTAAAACACCCTTGTCTTTTCGCTAAATAAAAATATTAAAAATGAAATTAAAACCTTTGACATCCTTTTTTATAAAGAATAAACACAACAATTGAAGTGATACCATAGAAATGAAAAATGAAATACAGACAATAAAAATAGGTCACCGATTCTTCTGTAATGTGGTGTAAAATTAAATATAATTAAATGTATATGTATATACATATTATTAAATTAATTAAATATAATTAAATGTATATGTATATACATATACATTTAATTATATTTAATTTTACAAACATGTGTAAGATATGCCTATATGATCAAAACGATATTTTATATGTGTGTATATATATTATACAAACTTTTCGCTGTACTAGAAAAATTTACATTCGAGCGACTTGTAGATTTTTTCTCTTGATTATATTAATAGACTTTTATACATAGATATTATTATGTCAGTCCCATCGTATCTTATAATCTACTTAAACCTATTTAAAGGTAATTTCACGAATCTAAATAAATTTAGGGCGGCTTCAGAATTAGGTGACGAGAATATGTTATTAATATATTTATAAACATATGATTAGGTCAGCAAAAGAGCAGACGGATTACCTGATGGTAAACAATCAGCGCCACTTTTACTCTCTACCTAAATATTGAACACAGCGATATTAATAAAAAAAATAAAAAAATAAAGTAAGTCTACATTACTTAAAATAACATGATACAGAAAACGTATGTAACAACAACATCCATATTACGTTTGTCTAAATAAACAATGCTAACAATTTCTCGAAAACCGAAGACGCAACCAAACTGCCAATAAATTCCCACTCGAGTCTCGCATTAATGAGCAATAACAGGAGTTTTACAAGACTATTAGACCACTATTTCACGTTGTGACGGGAAGTGCGTGCCTTGGTTACCTTTGTGGGGATTTGAGATTCAGAACATGCCGCCATTGTTATTGTACAAAGCTAACTTGTTGCTTTTGAAGTATAAAATAGATTCCGGAAACTAGTCAGGACAATCAAACGTGCTTGTAGATCTTTTGTTGGTATTTATGTTGAGTAGATGTGTTACTTTTCTTTTCATTGTAAATGCATTACGTGTGTGCATTATCTATTACATGGGTATTACATATTATTATATATTACACTAGCTACTCTCTTGCGGGTTCACCCGCTGCTCAGTTCCATTTGACCGTAGCTTGATGTTTTATAGCCTATAGCACTCAGGAACATTGTAGCTATCTATCAGTGTAAGAATTTTGGCAATCCGACCAGGGGTTCCGAAGATTACCCCCTAAATACAAACTTACAAATTTTACCTCTTTATAATATTAGTATAGATAATCAGCTGGGGTTGATGGTCAAGCGATAGAAGCAGGAGACGAAACGGGGTGATTTTTAGTCAGTATGAAACTCAGAGGGTGTGTCTCAGGGCGGTAGAAGTCATTTGTTGATATTTTGCCCCCAAAAAGAGGAAACCAATAATTATTCTTCTTCACTAGACCTAGCAATAAATATAATATACAAAAATAACATAAACTATAAATTAATAAATAATCTCAAAATTTAAATATCAGCTCTAACAATGAAGGTGTGTATTTCTAGTTTTAAATTCTAGTTACAATAAGGTCCGATAAACAAATTTCTCTGGCGCCAATTAATATACATGAGCACTGTTTATTGTTCAAGGCTACAAAGTAAATTTCGAATTTGGTTTTGTACAATTTATATTTCTGTAAATATTGTAAACAATCGACTTGACTTGAACTGCCGGCGATTTTAACTTTAAAGACGCACTAGGAATCTTAATATGCGATTTTAAAAGTCTAAAATGTAACTAAATTTCAACCAAAAAAAAGTTACTGGATATCTATTTTTTTTACTTATGATTTCACCAATTATGTTATACTGACCAATCTATCTATTGCCTATAATAGAGACGATGACTCAATTAAAATTAGTTTCAAAAAGTAAATCTCATTAATTATTAAATTATATTAAACTACCCAAAAATAACGTTACTCTCATGTTTTTGAGGGTAGACAATAACCTATTGACTATTGTCCAGCCTAAAAAGCGCACTCTCGCACTGTGTGGGGAAAGAGGGAGTTTCAGACTCTTACTGACAAAAAATCAAACCGTTCCTTTTTATGATTGAAAAATTTAGAATTCTCATAAGACATTTACAGGAAAATATTTATATATTTTATTGAAAAAAAAACTACTCACTTACGTGAATTAAATGAGAAAATCTTATGAAAATTGTACCTAAATCAGATTTTTACATTTTCTTTATTATATGTACCTTTTTAAATACGTTGTCCTCGTGATGATCTCCTAAATACGTTGGATGATTTCCAGCTTTGCTAATTGATGCAAATCCGAACTGTTCGATTTTGATTCGCAGTGCGTACTAAGCCTTAGTATTTTGTATTCCAAAACAACGTCCATTGAAGGTCTGTTATGAATATTCTGTTGAAAATTAGGGGCGATTCTGACAAGTCTAGGTATCGAATGGAGTACCTAAAATACTATTTCTAGGTAAATGTAGGTGTTTCTAGTGAAAGGTGCGTGGCAAAATGATTGTTTAAATATGCAAATTAGACCTATGCCCGGACTGAACACGCTTAACCTGTATTAACTTAGTTTTTTTCATTTAAAATTGACAAACTTTTTTGAAAGGTACCTATGTTTTTGTAGGTTTTTTTTATAAGTGAATGAGCAAATGGATTACCCTATGGTAAGCAATCGGTGCTGCATATAGGTACTTACAACATTAGAGTACATTGCGGGTTTTTGGGGATTAGATATTTGGTGATTTGGGGATTGGGGAGGGCCGGGGGAACTGCTCCTGGAGGCCTCCGGTTACCTCACCCACAAGGCAAAACACAACGCTGTGGTTGTTTCACGCCGGTTTTCTGTAAGGCAGTGGTACAAATGGGCTGAGGCTTGGCTCTCTGATACTCTTTCATGCATTTATAAAAGAAAAGGGTTTTATTACATATTTAACTTGCATTGTTTGTGAAATGGCATCTTACAATAAACTATGTTTTGATCTTTAAATATTTTAGCAGATATTTTAAAATCAATCGATTTATATTATATTTTTTAAAGTAGCTAAACAGTAAGCTTATATTATGTTGGTTTGACTAAAACATTCATTTTTTCGCTCCGTCATTGTAGGAATTATTTCTTTTTTTTACGTCTTGACACCAAAACAAAAGATTATGAATATAATTTTACATCATGTTACCAATCGATTAATGTGCTTAATCACACATATTATCAAATCCCACCATAAGGAAGAGTTTAAGTATGTGAATACAATTAGACGAGAACAACTGTCTCAGCAAGTCTCGAAGGTGTCAGATTTACATAGTCTCATTTTAATTCGTCCACGTCTGCTCGGGTATTTTCGGCGGAAATTTAAATTTACTGCGACGCTCCAACGGCTGGGACCGAACCGTCGTATTCGATTGTCAAAGACTTACCCTAAGCTGTAAGCTCCTTACTCGAATAAGGAGATTTTCGAACAGGATCCCCTTTGCGAACGAACTTTGTAGTATTAAAAAAATTTTGAACAGCGCCATCTCTTTTTTGTTTTATGTATTAAGCGTGTGAGATTATGAACTTCTATCGGGGATCCGAGATTGCTTTAATGAAACGTTCGCTATGTTGAAGATTTTTGGATTGAAATCGTGATACGTATGATTATTTAATATGTATGTAATACGAGTATGTAAGGAGCTTACTTGGTAATGTCAGGCACAGCTGCTGTAGGCAGAAAATATATTTTTATAAATCGGTATTTTATTTCTGTATTTGATATCTATGATATAGTATTAGTATATAGTATTCTAAGAAAATTGCAACCAATTTTATCTTGGAGTGAATTCTTTTTTTTAAACTGAACTGTTTTATGAAGTAGGTGTTAGTTCAGTACTAGTCGATCGAAACTAAATTGTATTATATTGTTATATCTCATCTGAATCGATATCAAATAGATCTTACCGGAGTTAGTCAAAGTTTTATTGGATTTTGGAGCTTATAACCCGAAGTCCGAGATTATCCCAGTCATCATAGTTGCAAATAAGTTTACCAATTGTTACAATAAACTTTTGAAAATCATGATTATATAAATATTTGGTTCGAACTAAGGTTTCATCTAGTTTTTTTACATATAAATCTGTCGTTTCAAAGTACTGTATTGTGGCCTAATTTTCAAAATAAATATATTGTAAGTACCATAGTTTCATTGAACCTACTACGATATAAAATTATACTAAAATTTTTTAATGATGATAGAAACACATTGACAATAACTGGTGTAGTATAAAATTATAAAAAACGAGCTACTCTCGCGCGGTTTCACCCGCTGCTCAGCTCCATTTGATCGAAGCGTGATGTTTTATAGGCTATAGCACTAAGGAACATTGTAGCCATCTATCAGCGAATGAATGAAGAATTTTGGCAATCCGACCTACGGTTCCAAAGATTACCCGTTACATACAAACTTACAAATTTTACCTCTTTATAATATTAGTATAGAAAAATACACCATTGCTTATCAAAATAAGAAAAACGTTGCGGTATTATGGTGTTCGTTTCACGTTTTTTTGTCAGTTGCAATAAATCACATTGTTTGGTTATATCTAAAGACTCGTTTTAACCATTTTCCATATCTCATTGTGTATAAAATTCAACTAAGAAAAACCGTTTTAAAAGCCAAAAAAGAGGAGAGTTACAACGCAATATTTTCGAAATAATCTTTTTGAAAGCGCAATTGTAAATGTCGAAAAATCCTCATTCAAATATTAAGAACGGTGCAAAGATCCATTCAGGGAGGCTGTTTATCTCTATTTTTCAAGATAAAATAATAAAGAGAAGCGTATAAATGAAACTCTAGGTGCCGATAAACGAACAAAAGTAAATGCTACGTTAATTTTCCGGTTTGAGGCCGGCTGGGCCCTTTCTGACGAAAGAATGAGGCACCCTTCGCCTTTCACACTTTTACGTCTCATAGACTTCTTTGACCAGAACTACAGTGATTTATCCCCGAAGAGCCGAGAATAAATTCGTTCAGATTAAGTCTTGGACGCCTTTTATATGTTTTCGTTGGACGCACAAAGGAACTACCTACCTACCAAGAAATGTTTAGTATTTTTCGGTAATCGCCCACTTTGGGACAGCTCCTTTTTCAGAATATTGATTGGATGACGACCCTTTCGCGGTGGTCGTTTGAAAGACATTTTCATCTTTAGCACCTTCGAGATTTTGATAAATATGTACATAACACTGTGTTTCTTTGACCCAAAAGAGTTTTAAAGGGTTATTCTTATTTTTTAAACTATTTTTCTTTATCATCTGTCATTTCGTAAGTAGCATTGTATGCGGTAGGTAGTTTGATATTAAGGGCCTGCTTACCAAAGTTCAAATAGCCGCTTTGTCCTAGATCAATTTGAATACTTAGAACGTAATTTCTATGTACTATGTATGCGTTACCACAGTTTATCGGGTACTTGTATGACGGTACTGGAACAGGCGGTAGATATAGTAGAATCTATAAGTATACAATCGCCTCATTCTACAAGTTGCTAACCGTTATATTCTAACTATCTATTGTCTAATGTTTTTACTCTGTTGTTGTTTTGACTGCTCGGTTGGTGCGGTGGCTGGGCAACTGGCTGCCGTACCACGTGTCGCGGGTTCGATTCCCGCACGGAAAAACTCTTTGTGTGATCCACAAATTGATGTTCTGCGTCTGGGTGTGATGTGTATGTGATGTGATATTCTATGTTTGTAACCGCACCCACGACGCAGAAGAAAATCCCAATGTGAGGCAACGTTTTTTAAGAAAAACATATATTTATTTAATATAATTGAAACATGTAATTTGCTGAGCAGACCTAATCCAATAGGAAGACCTACCTCATTGTGACATAATAATTATAACAGATTGTTATTATAGTGACTCAACTCACGTTTGTAATAAGATTGACGTCATAATGTAAAAAATAACTCCTACATAAAGTCTATTAATATGACAATGTTATTTTGAACTTGGCTTTTGTACGTTAAGAATAGAGTTAACCCTAATTACATTGTGTGATGTTGAAAGTTTAAAATAAAAATGTGTTTTCACTAGGACTTTACATTTATAAACATAAAAACAGTTTGATACCGTTAAATTTTGACGTGTAAAAGTGCCGTTTTATGGCCTATTTGCAAAAATAAATTCATTGTTTCATTGTTTCATTGATATGACACACACCCAAATCGGAACAGGAATTTGTGGATCACACAAAGAGTTGTTGCTTGCGATAAGGACAGATTTCGTCAAGCAAAGATGTAGCTCAGGAGTTTGAGGCTTTTTTTGCTAATATACCTGTCTCAACAACTGCTCATTTAGAATCATCAGCTAGACTATCGGTAACTTTGCTTAGAGAAAATGTCAAATCATGCAAAGACGATTTTAGTTTTCATTATACTAATCCTTTAGAGATAATAAAGGTTTTTAAAGAAATCAAGATTAAATCAACTGAGGACCTTTGGGGACTATCGGTAAAAGTCTGCGGATCACTTATCCGAACTTTAGCGCCGTATCTGGCTTTGATTTTCAATAAAAGTATAGATGACGGTGTCTTCCCCAACCTAATGAAATACAGTAAAGTTATTCCATTATTCAAAAATGGTGACACTAAGGAACCAAACAACTATAGGCCTGTGTCTGTTCTACCGGTTCTTAGCAAAGTGTTTGAAAAGTTAATGCTATCTCGGATGCTTCATCACTTTGATAAACATGCCATCTTCCATCACCAACAATACGGTTTCACTAAAGGTCGTTGTACAACTGACGCCGGTGTCACTTTGATAAAGGAGGTATTCGGTGCTTGGGAGGAAGCACAGGATGCTGTTGGTGTCTTTTGCGACCTCTCAAAGGCGTTCGATTGCGTTGATCATGAAACACTCTTGCTGAAATTAGATCATTACGGGATTAGACATACTGCACTCCGTCTACTAAAGTCATATTTAGAGGATAGGCAGCTGAGAGTTCATGTAGGTGGTTCTAACTCACAGGGCTCTGAGATAAAAATTGGCGTACCGCAAGGTTCAATTTTGGGTCCGTTTCTCTTCTTAGTGTATGTTAATGACTTGCCATTTCTATTTAAAACCGAGCCAAGAATGGTGCTGTTTGCAGATGATACATCATTAATTTTTAGAATAGGTCGACGTGTTAATAATTTGGACGAAGTAAACAGCTCCATTCATCGAGTTCATAATTGGTTTACAGTCAATAATTTAGCACTTAACGAGAAAAAAACAAAATGTATTAAATTTAGCTTGCCCAACGTACACAATAATGATTGTGACATAATTTTAAATGGGCAAAAGTTATAATTTGTTAACGAGACTATGTTCCTAGGTATTACGCTAGACAATAAACTTCAATGGGGTTCCCACATAAAGACGCTTTCGGGAAGACTGAGCTCAGCTGTTTTTGCAGTTAGACAGATTAGACAGCTCACAGACGTGAACACAGCAAGGCTTGTTTATTTTATCTATTTTCACAGCATTATGTCGTACGGAATTTTGCTATGGGGTCGAGCTGCGGAAGTAGATTCAATATTTATTTTGCAAAAGCGGGCTATCCGAGCGATATATAACTTGTCCCCTCGTGAATCTCTGAGAGAACTATTTAAAACGATAAATATCCTAACGGTACCTTGTCAGTTTATATATGAAAATATTATGTACGTAAGGAAAAATTTGCAATTATTTGAAAAAAGAAGCGATAGACACAATTTTAATACTAGAGGCAAAGATAGGCTGGCTGTGCCACGATTCCGTCTGTCCAAAGTACAGAAATCCTTTATGGGGTTCTGTGTAAATTGTTACAATAAAATTCCAAGAAGTGTATTAAATCTTAATGAACGAAAATTTTAAACTTATATTAAACGCGAATTATGTAGACAGGCATACTACAAACTTTCAGATTATATTGAGGATAAGAATGCCTGGCAGCATGTTGGTTCGGCTCCACTGGACAATTCTCAAATATGTAGTCAGTAGTTATTAAAATTCTCAAAATTAATTAAACCTTGAATGAGTTTATATACAAGCATTCTTTTGGATTGTGAGTACGCATATGTGAGCGCCATGTTCGAGACAACAAAGGATTAAAATTTTAATGATAGATTAAATAGACCATAATTTGTTCCTTTTTATTAACAACGTGTTTCTGCATTGTTCTCACATAGGGGTACAGTAATGTATAAAAAATGTATTATTGATGAATTGTAAAACAAATATTTTTTTTAAAAGAGTAACGATGGAGTTTCTTGCTCGTTCTTCTCCATTCGAAACTACAATTTGGAACGAGCACCTAGCTTCACTGACGAACAGACTGACAGATTACTATTCTATTTTGACGTTTCAAAAGTACCTATTTATGGTTTATTTGGAATAAATGATTTTGATTTGATTTGATTTGATTTGATAATCAAACACACGATATATTACACTTCAGCCACTGCGCAAAATTATTCAGTAGTATGTTATATCAACTTATTGCTAATTCGGTAATACTTACAAGTTACTATAAAAAAAAATTGACATATTTTACATCGAACCAACTGAACTACTTGCTTTATCACGTACAACACGCACGTCTACAATCATTAAACCAACAACTAAAAACTCTCAAAGAATGTATAAGATAAAAAATATTTATAGTCGAGTCTTTCTTAGAATCAAAACGTTTTATCTTGGTACCGTCCTATTTCTTCGTCCACTTCCCTCTAAAGTGCCAACTGCCTATCGGGCCAGGTGTTTGGAAAAAGTAAGTTTAAATCCGGTATAATCTATTCTTAGCGATTACTTACGTGATCTAATAAAATTGAATTCTCAAGATAAACGTTTCTTTGCGGTAAAGGTAAGGAAAATTAAGACGGCAATCCTATCGATTTTGTGAGTCCTCGGGATTTTGAACGAAACGACTCGAGAAGTTAAGGAAGCAAACCTAAGTAGTCCGAGGAAAAATGCAGGAAATGAGATTTGGTATTCGAGATTACAGTGGCGTGCACTCTGCAAGCTTTGTACGGATATATGGATAGTTTAAAAAGACCGTTGAATTTATGAATATAAAGAGTACCTACTGCGGAAATATATTAAAGTATTTTTTTCCACAAATATTAAAGTTGGTCGTCTTTGGTGAGGTATATCTGTATATCTATGATTCTTCTGTACGTGTCTATGTCATTGAAACCTCCTAAAAGGCTTGATAGATTTAAATGTTTTTTTTTCTTGTTTAGATTCACAAATCAGCCTGGAAGATGGCGCTGATTGCTTGAAAGAGCATGTGATCTCAGAAACGGTCCTAACGAATTCGCTGATAATTGATATGTGGGGGTTTTCGGGGAGGGTCCACTAGTTATATTATATGTATGTATGTGAATTTTATATTTATAATTTGTGTATATAAAAGCTGTTTATGTATACAATGATATTGTGTATACCTTATTTTATATTTATATACAGTATCAAAGTTATTTACTATTATTATATTTGCTTAAATCACCTGTCACTCTCATCTGTCCATCATCTAAAGGTCGACTGTTAGACAATGCTTACGGCAAGTCCGTTATTTGTATATAAGTTTTAATAAATAAGTAAACAAATTATAATTGTTGTTATTTTGTTTTTGAGGGGCGTACATAAAAACAGTCTTCGTTTTTTTTTTAATTTTATTTTAATTTAATTAATTTGTAACTATGATTTTTCTAACGCGTTTTTTATGGTATAGGTCGGCAAACGAGCAGACGTATTACCTGATAGTAAGCAATCAGCGCTGCCCATGGACACCCGCAACATCAAAGGAGTTGTTGTAGAGTGTGTTGCCGGCCTTTTAGGGATAAGGTTTAGGATAATTAAGAATTGGGAAGGTATGGGGGAACGGGGAGGGATTGGGCCTCCGGTAACCTCACTTTCACGGCGGAACACAACGCTGTGGTTGTTTCACGCCGGTTTTCTGTGAGGCCGTGGTATCACAGAAAACCAGAGCCATTGTGCCGAAGCTTGGCTCTCCCACACTTAAATGCTAATAGATTTTAATATAAGTTGACTACATTTATAATTATTATTTATATGTATAAACTGAGCTAAGATTTCCACCAAACAAAACACAGCCCAAATCAGCTCACAAATTATATATAAAAAATATATCGCAAAGAAAATTTGACGCAAGACGTGTACAGTGATTTCCCTGTCATGTTAACTTGCTAACTCGTCCCATCACGTACACAGGAACGCGGTAATGAACAAAGCACGGTAATGAGATCTTTGCACGTTAAACTTTATCACGCTTCAACCCCAAGGGTAGGTCCCGAGTAAAAACTTAGCCTTGTTATAAATATGTACCATGTTTTAAATTCGCTAAGAAGTTTTTAGACAGATTTTTATGTTGTATTTTTTTATTAGAATAGAATATTTTTGTCTTTAAAAATGTTGGCTATTGTTTCGTCTGTGGTGTCGTGGTAGCCCAGAGGTTAAGGCGGGTGTGGGTTCGAAACCTGACAATTAACAATGTGACTTTTTCCAAGTTATATAGACTTTCTATGATTTTTTAGACACCACTGACATACGGTGAAGGTAAACATCGTGAAGAAACCTGGACTTATAATTTCTAATAATAAGTTCGAAATCGCCAACCCGCATTGAGCAAGCGTGGTGATAAATGCTCAAACCTTCTCCGTGTGAGAAGAGGCCATTGCTCAGCAGTGGGCACTTATAGGCTGATGATGATGATGATGATTTCGTCTGTTGATATACCAAAAGCACCATGGACCAGCGGGCTTTGAAGTCAGCCAGGTTACAAATCCCTTTTTTGGGAACGCATACTCTCCCAAAGTATGTGGTTCTGAAAAAAATATTGGAGGCAAAATGCTTCGTCCACGTCTCATGTGCATTACGTGCATTCATGCACGGGTGGGATATACAATATAAAGCGGTGACGTTTTGAAAAGGACTTTATTATGTTTAAGATAAGATATATTAATTATAGACTGTTGACGTGCTGTTTTGGAACATTCAACTTATCAAATAACCACCCAACGAAATAACGAGATTATCATGCTATCTGTAGCGGAATATTGTATCATGTTGATTAGTTTATTGATACAAAAAATAAAATTACTTTATTTAATTTTTTACTAAATTATAATAGTATAATGAAAATTATAAAATGTTCAAGTATTTAATAAGTGTAAAAATATTTTTATATATTTAGTATCTACGATTAAATAAAAATAATATACACATATTTACTTTTTGTTACGTAACGTGTAAACTCTTATAACAGCAACAACACTTAATATCATGAATAATTAATCAGTGCACAGAGTCGAGCTTAAATAATTAATTCCTAAATTAGGGGAAACAAAACCCGTAACATCCATTTATTGCAAAAGCCAATAAATACAGAATAAGAGCAAGAAAGGAGGAAGACAACAGAATAAGTCACACAACTAACCTAGTTTCACATCGACCCCTATTTATCCGCTAGATTAGGAAGTCAGGTGCTATTTGCTTTTAGAAACATTAATAGTTTCTGGTTCAGTTTTCTATGGAAGCGGATCATCTGGTGGTGAGCGATCAGCACTAGCTATGAACACTCCAACACCAAATGAGTCATAAAAACATTATTTGTCGTTTAAGAAGAAGCTCTTTTCTTCAAGTTTTGATTTGTTTATCCTCATGCACTGCTTCAGGTCGATTTTCTCCTGCGTCGTGGGTACATTTAAAAACATAAATTTTCACATACACATCACACCCGTACCCGGATAAAATAATTTGTGGACCACACAAAGAGTTGTTACGTGCGGGAATCGAACCTGCGACACGTTGCGCTGCTGCCAGTTGCCCAGCTTCTGGTACCGGTGGCTGAGTTAGGGTCGGAGATCAAAGTAGTGTAAGGTTCTGGTTTATTGCATACTAGCTTCTGTAAGCTTATATGGTTTTTCTGACTATAATCTTTCACTGTGTCCAATTTCATTCAGATCCATTCATTAGATTTTAAGTGAAAGAGAGACAAACATATATCTATCCCCACATCCTTCCAAGCTTTTCCGTTTTATAATGTTAAGTTAAAGGTCCTTTTTAAAACGTCACCGCTATATGTTGGATATCTCACCCGAATGCACATAAAACCGTGAAACATGCACATGAAGAATTTCGCCTCCAATATTTTCTTCAGAACTGTTGTATCATCTCTAATAAGTCATAGAAGGCGATTATTGAACCACTAGAACTGGGAGGATGGTCGAGATAGTGTCGACCATTGACAATGTAACTCTGGTGCAGTGAGCTGCCCGACTGTGTACTGTGATATTAAAGTCAAAGTAATCAAGATACAAGTGTCAGAAGTAAAGAAGAAATTTTACGTTACCTTATGACAGTCGGTCGCGAGAATGGAGCAGTCGAGTTCAGAGCTATGCAGCAACAAGGGCGACCAAGATGGCGTCCAATGTCTTAGTAGCAGGATGAAATTCTAATAAATCGCGTCACATTCCACAAATAACAATGCAGAGGCGTGGAAATGTTAGAAGCATACATACATGTATAGTTTTTTTTGATATCTCTTAACAACACACTTAAGTACAGCAAAGGACAGTGACAAAGTATCATCACTTCTCACGCCGGCATGGCTTTTTCGAAAACTATAAACGTGTAAAATATTTTAATACATATTTCAACGAGACCCATTTGCGTTTCGGAGCACAGATTTTCCATACGACACTGATATTTACGGCCCACGCAAAATGTAGGCTGCATTTTATTTAATTCTACACGAACAATACCGACTTTGTTTATAATAGATTTCAATTTTCCTTATTTAGATATTTTTAGATGGCAAAATGTGGTAGAGCTATGCTTCGGCACGAATGGGTTTGCTCGACCGGAGTGATACCACTGCCTCACAGAAACTGGCTTGATATAACCACAGCGTTGTTTTCCGCCGTGTGAATGAGATTACCGGACGCCCAATCCTTCTTCTCCGCCATCCCTAAATCCTCTGGTGTTTGAGTTTTCCACGGACCAACCCGGCTCGTTTGTCGCCCCATCACATGAAAAAACACCGTCGCTTGGTAACCACCGTAGTTGGCGGCTGCCGTGCAACGTTTCACGGGCTAGTTTACCGCTGGCAATAAGTCTTTGTATGCATCAGCACAGATTGTGGTTCTAAGTCTGGGTGTGATTTTCACGTGTAATTGTATGTTTGTTAACGTCACATAAGAAAATCCTAGACTCTATCCCAGCAACTCATCAAACCAATGTAATAATGCTTTTTTTAGCGGGCTCGAGACCCTTCCTTTCTAGCCGGTTTTTGAACCCAACATTACCGCATACTTGTGTAAAACATTTTAGCGATATTAATAAAACTGAATAATATTGTTTGTGCTAAAAATAACAAAGTAATCTTGTTTTAAACAAGATTGTGAATATTGATTAACGAGTTTAATTTCCGGTAACTAGATTACTTATCAATTTCATAACTTGATTGATAACTAGCTAATGATAAAGGTTCATTCCTTATTACGTCAAGCACGGAAGTTTATGAGAAACATTATTAATAAATAACATTTAAAGGCATCCTATTAATATTTGTATGACTGACGTCTGCAGGCATAATGCCAGCCTTTATTATTATCCGGGCTCGCTTTTATTGCGAAAACCGAAGACCCTTCTTTGAGAATTGGCTAGAGGAATGCCAAGACGTCTTCACTTTCATACAGGCACAGGTGCTTACCGAACACGAATGTTTCGGAAGGGACTTATTTCAGATTCGATTGGAAGATACGCTCCTGTGACGTCTATGCGAGGACCGTTGGAATGTGGGATTGTAGGTGCCACCTTTAAGTGGCGGTGTGTCCAAAGGAAAGTGATTGAGAGCGGGCAACACTCGCTAAGTAGCCAATACTCTATGGAGCTGTTTGTTTATCTTAAAACAGTAACGAAATCTCTAAACAAAATCATACCTAGTTATAATGCTCTTAATTCCGTATTGGTTTTTTGTTTTATAAGTACTTTTAGAATGTCTCTCAATTTCTTACCGTAGTTGGTAACTTTTATATACATACGTATTTGGGGCCGTAAACTGTAGGTACCCACTAACATCTTAATGATTTTTAACAACTAGACAGATCGCAGAAACGTAAAATATTCAGTAATTTGTCTAACACATGGACCGTAGGTACTATAGTCATATTGCTTGACGATCGTTTTAATGATATTCCGTAGACATACATTTCATTAAAGACAAAAGAGGTTAGCAAACCAACAAAAAAGGTAAAGACTCACTATAGGTCTCGTGTCAATTGCACATTAACAGCCAACACGTATAACCAGCATTATTTTACTCGGCAAAAACATAAAATGAAAATGTTACTGCGGGTTGAAGGCGCGCGCCCATAAATCCGCAAAGTACTGTCGCAGCGACAAATCGTAGACGCCATTTTATATACGTACGATAATTAGTTCCATATTCCTTTTTTAATTTCCTTTAGATTTTAATTTATGATTTTATTAAGATTTTTTTGATGACTGTATAGTGTGTGTTTGGCTTTGAACCACTCGTATACAGAATGATGTTTTTACGATTGTTTTTTATTTTTATTTTATGACATAATTTATGTGTTGTTTCAACTTATAAAAGTCAATGTAAATGTTGGTCTTTACATTTCTGGAATAACGTGAAGGGTCGTGATGAATGTAAAATGGTCGTAAGCACTTAATAATAATTTGAACTTTGGTTGACGTAAGGGGAAGAGCAATTAATTGGGTTTATTGGTTCTAAAATGTTGGAAATAATATTCAATAGAGTATTCAGTAGACAATTTCTTGGGTGCCAAAAAATTGCCAGTGATCTTATATTTCGAGTTCAAATATTTTATAAACCTAACACTTCTACCTATTTCCAAAAAACAATGTTTTGTTTCTAACTATAGGTTATACTAAATAAAAAAAAAAACAATTATTTGAAATAACTTCACTCAACAACGTACGTATTTCAAAACTTACTAAGAAGTCGTCACACTTAATAACAACCCAATAAAGTAAGTTCATAAAATAACAATAACTTCAAAACAAATGACTCCTCAAACTTATTTGCAGGAAGCAATTGCCATCTACATTTCACACCTGGCGTAATGACGTCATCAGGGTGATACAAACCTTACCCCAACCACGTCATAATAAACCTCGTCAACTCTTAGGGGTAAACTGGGGTACACGGTTTCTCCCCACCATTATTTACCAATGCAATAATTATCAATTACCCCCAAGGAGTCTGTTCCTTTGTTAATATTTAAGCGAAGTTTCTAATTTTACGTGCCTTGTGCTAGCTTTAGCCTGTGTTATGGGCACTGCCAATCGTTAAATAAAGGCTTGGAAAGTTTCTACTTTTGGTTAAATTATGATCTCGCTGCGGATTCGTTGTGTTAATCAGCGGGGTTTGGAGAGTAAATGGTGACGCTGTTTGTCTTAGAGGGTCCTTTTGATAGACTTTTAAAATTAGTTTGCTTCGATAGCAGTTTACAGTTTGGTTTAAAATCTAATTAGAATATTAAAGCAGCATTTTGTGAAATGGAACACCGTTTTTCAGTTTGTAGTGCAACGCTGTCCTTTAATGTTAGCATTAGGTACTTAATTTCACCGACGAGCTATCTGACCGACCGATTGTTCTATTTGGTCGTTTCAAAAGTACCTGTGTATGGTTTAGTTGGAACAAATGTTTTTTCATCATCAAACGAATCCACCTGACTCAGAATTGTTTAAGTATTTCTGCCCATTTTTAGAGGCATAGAAACGTGAGTTTATGTTTAGTAAAAAACCAAGTCTTGCTTGGTGGGCCCGACCGGATTGTTGTAAGAGTACAGAAAAATGGCGTGAAATAATTATAGCGTTGGGAATCACGGCGCGATTAGGGTCAGCGGAGGCCAGGCCATTGGGGGAGCACCACCTCCTGAATTCCTAAATCTCCAAATCCCTAATAGCAATCAAAAGGCCGGCAAAACTTCTCTAGCGTTGCTTTGGCAGAGCCGATTGCTTACCATCAGGTAATCGGACTGATCGTGTGCCGACCTATCACATTAAAAGTAATTTCATATAAAAAGTGTCCAGATGAGAATTCTGTACCCGACTGCACACATTAACATCTCGGTGGGTCCACTTACTTTGAATTTACGTATTGCAAACATCAATCTTCTTCTACGCAAAGAGTTTATTATGTAAAGTTAAATAGGTTTAATTTCTATGACTTTAAATAAAGGTTTCTACTAAGAAATTCACTTACATCGAACCTTCAAGTATTCTTATAGGATTATCATAGGCATTAAGGTAAGAACGCTTTATTCTCCAGTTATGTTAATGTTTACATAAGAGAAAATACTCCATCGCTACCCTATAAGTACTGCTGAGCAAAGGTTTCTTCTCACACGTAGGAGGTATGATTAACCACGAAGCTTGTGCAAGGCGGAATCAGAATTATAAGGCCAGGTTTGTTTGCGATTTTCCTTCATCGTTCGACAGTTGTATCTAAATTTTCATTTTGTTTGTATTTTTAATACGGAATAAAAACATTTTGAATAAAGTAATATTAGTACTTGCCAGGTTTCGTAACCTGCATTAGAAATGCCTTACCAGCCATCTCGACATTTTAACAGTAAAAAAGCACCAAAAACAATAATCATGATTTATTATTCCATGTCTAAAATTTGAAAAATGTAATGTATCTTAGAATACTCGAAGCCTAACGGTTGTTGTATAAGAAAACTCCTGTTATGGTAGTGTAGGAAGACTTTATGATAAATAAATAATGATATATGAGGTAATTCAGAACACATTTACAAAATCTATGTTCGCATTCGTCTTTTCCAAATCAAAAATTCCAACTGAGGGTGGTTCTATTATTGGACTCAAAATGTGGAAATTAAGGTCGTTATCCTAAAATTGTAAATTGATCATAAAATTATTATACATGAAATCAAGAAAAGAATTAAGAATTTAGAAAAAAAATATGAACAACTTAAGAAGAAGGTTATGTTTACATTTTTTAATCTTTAAAGATTACAGATTTTAAGATTGCATTTTACATTGACAGATTACAGTAATTAATTACCGTCGTACCCTGTTGTATTAAAAATGTTTAGTGATTACTTACATTATTAATTAGTAAAGATTTTGTTCCGAACATTTCTTAGTCACTATACGAACTATTATGACTCTGAGTGTGACTGTATGAGATTTATATTCAAAATTCAAATACAGTAATACACGAGTAGTTAGTTGAAAAAAATATGTAGTTTAATTTGTAAATAAACCTCCTTCGGAGTATTTCAATGGTATAACAGCAGTGTGGTTATAATAATAAAATATTCAGACGGAACCGTAAAAATAAAAAACCATAAAAGTGGGTAATGGTCAATTTATGTCATAAAAGTTTTTAAAATAAAATTCCTTTGTTCGTCGTGTAAAAACGGATGCCACAGAAATTAATACATTTTGAAGTGAAAATGGAACAATGGGTGGATTCATTGGTTGGGGAAATTGAAAATGCTGTCAATCACAAAATGAAGGTCGTGAAACTTGAAAGCAGATCCTCTCATTTTATTCGGCTGTGTGTTACGTAGAATTTGACTGTGAGGCTGAAAGTCAGCAATCAGTATTTTCCTGTACAAAAATGTAACATTACTCCTTTCTTTTTGCGTAAGGGAGACGAAGAAATATCTTTTTTTTCCAATTGTGTTAAAAGTTACGTGTAATAAAATATAAGTACTTACTATCTAAAAATAATGATACTGTAATTAATTGATTTTATTTTTAAGCTTAGTTTTAATATTTCTTTAGCTAATTTAACAGAAATAAGTTACATGACGCAATTCATTAAAATTACAATATTCATTCACAGATTACAATATTCATAATAAAAAAAAAGATGGAGGCCAGATGTCTCAAACGCGTTACGTACATGTTGTACAATGAGTACATGCCGTGAACAGTTTGGCGGTATTGCGTCGACAACCCGTCAGCGATGTGTTGCGTTCAGAATAAATATATTCGCAAAAGATGCGCACTACATATTAGTACACCATGCACAAATTACCCAACATTTTTTCAATCAAATATTCAATTAATCTGGAAAATTTTCGGATGACTTCAGCCACTCTCTCGATCAATGAGAGCACTTGAAAAGAAAATACCAATGAGAGAGTTAGAAAAAACAACTGTATAAATAAAATTGGCCAGTCAGCAACTGAAGGTTTTACGTCCAACTACAAGCCATATAAGTAGCGTAAAATTAAGTCAGTTACTACAGCTATATGTATGTAAATGTATGACGGCGTATTTTACGGGCCATAAGGCGTAAGGTTCTTATTTGAATAACATAGCGCAATTTGTATTCGCACGCAACAAACATGTAATTGTCGGCGATAATGTGTTATTTATTTGCAGAAGGTTTTTATACAAGGTGTATTATATAATATACCAAGGGCACTTATTTGAATCATCATTTTTTTATGTGAAAACATCACTTGGCGGTATGTAAATTTTGTCACTCGTGGATATATCCGCTATAACAGAGGAATTACATGTGCATTGCAGCCGTTTAGGGGGATAAGGATTTGCGGATTAGGGTTAGGGTATGGGAAATGGGGGAAAAGTGAGGATAGGGCCTCTAATAATGTTACACACGCGGCGAAACACAACGCGAGCGTTGTTTCCACACTCAAGTGGCAGAGCCATGCTTCGGCACGAATAGGTGCCCGACTGCAGTGATACCACGGTCTTACAGAAAAACGGCATAAAGCAACAGTAACGTTGTGTTTCGCCGTGTGATTGATGTCTTCGAAGGCCAAATCCTTTCCTTCTCCAACCTCATCCTCCATCTTCAACTCATCTATCCTTACATCTCCAACAACCCACAAGAGCCCGGCAAGTCACTTTTGTATACATACATATTTTGGCTAAGAATATGATATAATTATGAAACACTCTTGGTTTGTGATTTAAGTTTTTTTTGACGTTATGGGTTGAGAAACGACCACACGGGTTGTCTTATGTTAAGCAGTCAGCGCCGCCAATGGACATCCGCAGCGCCAAATAAGTTACGAGTGCGTTGTCGGCCTTTTGGGGATTAGGGATTTGGAGATTTAGTGATTGGAGGAGGGGAAGGATTAGGCCTCCGGTAACCTCACACGGCGAAACACAATACTTTGGTTGTTTCACGCCGGTTTTCTGTGAGGCTTTGGTATTACTCCAGTCGAGCCGACCCATTTGTTTAGCCATAGAATTTTCATCACACCCTGTATAATAATAACGTATGTATGTTTTTGTTTATTTCGTTTTGGTTCTCTAATTAAGATTGTTGGTTTCCGTGACTTTGGTTGCCAGTATTAATGTAGGTACTTTCTTTCAAATACCATTTGCCCTATGCTAGGAATTTTTCTCGTTTCAAGTAACACGAATCTTGGTTTCGTACGGAATGCACATAGCAATTAGTGCAGCTATAAATAGGCAGATAGTCACATTTTTACTTAGTGCAAAGAAAAATATTCGGGCTACTACTTTGTAAAATCTTACACGTAAAGACTAGCTGACCCGACAAAAGGTGATTTGCAGTATATACATTATTTATCACTTAGGGATATGAAAAACAGCCAGTAGCTGATTCTCAGACCTACTGAAAATGCATAAAAATCAATAGAGCCGTTTTGGAGAAGTATGATAATTAACATTGTAACACGAGAATCTTTTACGTAAGATAAAATTACTAAGACCTTAATTCAAAAAAATATACAGCTTGAAGAAAAACCTGATAGAGGTTTGTCCGCCTATGCTCCAAAATGTCCTCCGCACTGCACTCAACGCAGTGACGTCACTTAATAACCCTCAAGGTTTGGTAAAATATAAATCCGATCTAACCTACACTGATTTGGTCAACTCTCTTAACGAAGAACAAAAGCATTTTAATCTATATGGTACAATCCTCTAGATCATCCTTAAATGAGAAGACCCAGCATCTAATCTTGTTGGGCAGGCATTTTAAATTTGTCAAGCACATAAGAGTACAAAAATTACAGAAAAGTCATGGTCAGGACCTTAAAAACATTTTTATATTCTCAAATTTTATTTAAATATCAATAACAGTTTGTTGGAATTCAAAACAGTGGTAGTCGATTCAAATTTTTGCGCTTGCCAGATGGCGCCAGCATCGATTTATGCAATATGTTGATTGACTACGGTAGTCCAAACATTTTAGTGAAAAATGTTAACATTAATAAATGCTTTTATAAGCAAACCTTTTGAAGTATTCAACTAACATACTTTTGTTTTAATTATTATTATTTTTCTGTGATTTGTCAGGGTTACTTTGTGACCTAATATTAATGAAGTATCTGTTCTACAAATCCGTTGTTTATTCTCTAAACCCAGGATTTTATATGCGCAATTAAGAATTTTACGTCCAATGTTTTGAGTACCGTGCGTACGGATTCATTAAGAGTACGCTACCTATTTTAAATGTCTCTTAAATATTATGACTTCAAGGTCTCATGTAGACGAGCAACTTCAAAACAACCTTTGTTGATACAAATGACGTGTTTAATTATAAGAAAACTAAATAAAGTATATTTTTTCCCAACAGTTAAAAGTGTGATGTGACGTACTAAGAAATAAATCAGTTTTCAAAAATTTACTATCCTCTAAGTTATGTTTATATTCGGTGACTCATGTTAATAATTAATTAATATCAAAATCAAATAATTTAGTAATAAATGTCACTATAGGCAGCGTTAAAACATAATTCTTAAAATGTTCTGAATTGATATGAAGCGATTAAGTTGCTATGAGGTATAACAACTTAATTGCCTACCACTGCCACAAAAAGTTGCAAGTCTACAGTAACTAAGTGCTTGTTTAGGAGATAAAGATTAATTTAAAAAGGGTCGTTTAGATGTTTTTATATCCTTTATTAGAATGTTTGCGCTCTTTTTTCTGAGGTTTTTGCTAAAATGTTTTAATTTGTTTAATTATTAGTTAGTAGATTCGTAAACATTCGAATTTTTGCTCGAGGAGGAGTTTCTATTTTCGAAGTTTTGATTTCTAAGTAGATGAGTTACATACATACCTACAGCTACTTATAAAAACGAAATCACCTCTCAGTTAAATATAGAATTTAAATAATCTATGACAAATTGTGATTAATAATATATAGTTTAATATGTTAACATACCTAGAAAATAAAAATCAATGATGTTCTGTAATTAGATTTATCCTTAACATTCGCTTGCTTTTGTTCTAGTTGAACAAATAAATACCTAATAGAACTGTAAACCAATTCCTAGCTAGTACTTTTACGTCGTTATGTTTCTTTCTTTTTCTATCATCTCTTTCTAATAGTTGGCATCACACAGAAGTGCTATCGGGCCATATTTACCAGCTTAGCTATATATGTATGTATATTATGTACATGCATACGTATACACGTGTAAGCTGCTTTCAAGCTAGTAAGCTGTTTGCAAACCGCTCTGCGATATTTGAGACTCAGAATGTTCTAGAAATATTATGAAGGTTATTTTATTTAATATTTCAATTATCTAATATTTTATTTTATTGTTGAGTGATGAATTTCATACTTTTTTTTTATTGCTATTGAGTTCAAACTAGTCTGCTTCTGAAAAAAAGAGTAGACAAATTTATTTCTATTGGACATTTTGATGTCTAAATTAAATATTAGCCAGAGATAAAGAGTCTTTTTCATTATTGTATGTTTTATCTATTATTTTAATGTTATAGTTAAGTCGTTGTATAATCATAAAAAACCCCTTATACCTATACATAAAATATTATTATGTGTGTACATAAGTATCACATATGTTAATATTTTAGAAGTGTTTTTTTATTGGGTTATATCACCAATCTAAATCAAAAATTTATGAAAATATAATGTATGTTAGGAAACACTTAATATTATTTGATAAGGTATCAGACAGACATAATTACCAAACTAGACATAGAGATAGATTGTGTCAGCCATTATTTAGATTGGCAAAGGTACACAAGTCGTTCATGGGATTCAGCGTTAAGTGTTATAACAAAATCCCAGGCGAAATACAACAATTAAATGAAAGAAATTTTAAATTATGTGTAAAGAAAACTTTGTGTAAAAAAGCATATTACAAACTGAGTGATTATATTGAGGATAAGGATGCTTGGAGACGGGCTGGTCCTGCTCCACAGGTTAATATACCTACACGAATCTAAATAATGTTCCAGTGGATCTTTGCTTGAACGGAAGTTCTTAGATTTTGTAAATTTGTAACCATGCTATTTTTATTGTTAAACTTGATAAATTTGTAAATGTGAGTGCCCTGTAACCTATTAAAATTAGTTAGACTAGCAGAATGTCGGTCCATATGTCAGCTTGGAGTTGTCATGCTCACTCAAATGTCACATTGGCGGTGGCACGGTCACTGGATCGCTCGATTCCCTATATTATGGTTGAGTTGGGCGATGCTGGTGTACGTGTCATGCTCGTGAACGGGCGCCGTCAATTGGGACTGGTCAGCTCCGGACTGTCTGTTGTCCTTAAGGTTATTTTCTTTTTATGTTTCTCTGTATACACGCGTTACACTGTTCTCACATATTCAAACTAACTAAATAATGTATCAAAGAATGTTTATGTGACACTGATTTTAAAAGAGTAACCATGGAGTTTCTTGCTCGTTCTTCTCCATCGGAATGTACACTTTGGAACGAGCGAATAGCTTCACTAAGAGGACTGACCGACAGACTGACACTTTGTATCTTTAAAGTTGTGTTGACGTTCAAAAGTGCCTGTATGGGTCTAATTGAAATAAATAATTTTGACTTTTGACTTTTTGAATCGATTTCTCTCGCCATGTGTGGCGAAGAAGGAGTTTAAGACTCTATAATAGACTAATAGACCCCCTTTCCTTGTCCTGCTTTAGGCCGGGACCACTCGCAAGCCCGAATATTCCAGTAAGTGAAGCCCGAACCAATTCAGTACGTACAACGTGCAGTATATAAGCGTTGCAAAATAATAAACAATATGCATTATAGCACTGCAGAAACTACCTTTAACGATTCATGTACTAACACAGCATCGTCGGACGAAACTACAATACAGCACCCAGCCTATCTGTGCCTCTGAATAAATAACAACTCCTAACATAGCCAATACCTAATCCACAAAACGCTAAATGCTTCTACCTAAATTCGCTCCCATTTCACTCTACTTAATATTTAATTCAACTGCAATAATGCAAGTCGATAATACAAGTGTATACCTTAAGGAATAACTGAGGTAAAAGTGCGTAAAATATACAAGAATACAGGAGAACGTTTTTCCTGATGGCAGGGAGCCAATATTTACGGAGCTAACGCGATCCTGAGGGAAATAGTGTCGAATATGAGCCGTCCGCGCCATTTTGTTTGCGCGGGAAATAAAAACTAGGTGTTGCGGTTATCTGTGGCTGTTTGCTTTTTTTTCTAATATGCAAGGGGTAATCTTTTTTTTTTGTTATTAGTTTTTTGTGGTGTCTGAGTTTATATGACCAGCTATAATATTTAATAAAAATATTATATTTATTCTGCGTATAAACTAGTATTCTGTATTACTGAGTGGGTGTTTGGAATAGACAAAGTTATTGAGTAACGTCTATCCTTAAAATAGGTTAGATAGTTATTTGTTAATCTAGAAATAGAATCATAATCAATCAAGCTTTAGCTTTTAGTATTGGTTTAATACCTGTGTAGGTGTATTTTATGAATAAATTTATCGTTTGAAAATACGATTTATATAACTAATAAAGCACTGAAAAAAAAACATTAATTTTCATGAAATATTATTATAGTCTTATAGAGATACGTTGTTTGAGCTCATTTAACACATTTTGAAACTACTAAATAACGCTACAGACTACTGTTCAAATACCAATGCAATCAATGAATGCACTAAGCAATACTGAAACACGCCATAAAAACACATGTCACTACACTCACAACCTTAACAAAATCCAACAGAAACCATTCAACACACACGCTTCACGCCCCACACAGGTAAAATCCATCATATTAACAGATTAACCTCTTATCATCCCCATCAACGCTCAAAGGAACATACAAATCATCCGTGTCAATTAGGGACCACCTTCACAGTTCCACAGTTCCACTCGCAACAATACTTTAGCCCTCCTAATGTTTCATTTCCTATTCCGTTCCTTATAATGGTTCTTTGGCCAATTAAAAGGAGAAAATGGGAAGCATTAGTGAATCAGCATTTGTATGTGACTTTATTGTGGAAAAGAATTTTGAGGGTTCACATATGAATGTGGAATTGAAGAGCTAGTTGCCTGGATGTGCTATGAATATTTTGATTTTAAGTTTTTCAAGTTTGTTGTTGACATCTTCTTATGGTATTTTATATGTGATTAGGTGGCAAACGAGCAGACGGTTTCGCCCATCGACACACGCAACACCAGAGGAGCTACGAGTCCATCACCGGCCTTATGATGAATAGGTTTTCTAAGATGAGGGCTTGGGGAGGGATAGGAATTGGGAAGCATTGGACCGGTAACTCCGGTCATCTCATTCACACAACGAAACATAAAGCTATAGTTGTTTCGGGTCGGTTAACTGTGAGGCCGTGTTATCACTCTAGTCGAGCCGGCCCATTCGTGCTCTTATGATATTATCGATAAAACGTTATAAGTACTAGAAACTTTGGGGTGGTCATGTAACCGTTTTGGACTATAAACTAGAAAAAACTCATGATAATTTGCTTACTTAAATACTCTAAGAAGTTCGCTTAAAACATTAAAACATTAAGTTTTCATTATCAACCTAAAAATATTCCAACACAGTTGAAAAATTTCCTTAAATAATTCGAAAAGCTAATAAAAATAACTAAGTAAAGAAGTTTCAAACAAGCTCTTCCATAAAGATTTGATGAGTAATTGGCTTGGTATTCCATATTGAATATAGCTAGCGTGTACAATGTTAGAAACAACCTGTTTTTCGTTTAATGTTCCATTCTCACGACACAAGCCTGGCTTTCCCAAAACTCGTGACTCAGGGCTATGGAACTCGGAAGCCCTTGAGCTTCGCCAAACTTTTTAACATCTACTTAATTAGATGGTTGTACTGAAAATTGTTTTACTAAGGTCAATAAGGTACACTTATGTTGTTAGGATATTTCTTTTTATAGCCGAAAGTGTTTTATGGCTATATTTTTGTATTTGTTTCCTTGTAAGTTTTGTTGTGGTGTGAAATAGAATTTTTTTTTTCAAGAAAAGAATACATTGTATTCAAGAAAGATTTTAAGTGTGGCAGCCAAGCTTCTAAACCAGAGTGATAACACGGCCTCGCAAAACACCGGCGTGAAATAAGAACACCGTTATGTTTCTTTGTGAAAATTTTACCACAAAGTTAAATAACATTAAAACTTTATTTTAAAGAGGTCGGTAGAAGTGTTGTTGACACGCAGTAATATGGTTTTCACTGAATTTATCATTTGATAGAGACCGTATTTAACAATTCAATATAATTATTCATAACAATTCTTCCACCACAGAGCATAGATACCTGTGGTACTATTTACAACAGTTTATGAAGAAACACTTATTTTAAACATAGTATTTGAGGCGTTATCTTATATGAAAAGCTCTGCAGTCATGAATTATAAAGATAACCATAAAGCGCCACTATTAATCATGCACTCCTCTCTATTCTAAAACAAAGCAAAGGCTCTTAAGAATAATATCTTCACATACATAAACTTCAAAAAAATATTACTATCTCAACCATCAAATAATTGGACGGCAAACAAAAATAACTTCGCCTAATAAATCTTTTAGACCAATCATTCTGACTTGACCTCTATTACTGGAGTGCTATAAAACAGTCCATCACATTTTTCTTTGGCAAAAAATGAATGTAGTAGCCACATGCATACATTATGATATATATCTACATCAACGCTGACAAATGTATGGAATAAATCAAAGTAGCGCCGACCGGGAGTCGTTTCATGCGACATGGGGCATGGAATATAACGTAAAAAATTTGAAAAGTCTCATTGCATTCAAACTGTGAAAAAGTTTTTTTATGTAATTGTTTGGCAAACGAGCAGACGGATTACCTGATGGTAGGCAATCAGCGCCGCCCATGGACACCTGCAACGGAGGAGTTACGAGTGCGTTGCCGACCTCTTAGGGATTAGGGTTTTGGACATTAAGGGATTGGGGAGGGATCGGGGGAGGGGAAGGATTGGGCCTCGAGTAACCTCACTCACATGGCGAAACACAACGCTGTGGTTGTTTCACGCCGGTTTTCTGTGAGGTGGTGGTGCTGGTGTCACTCCGGTCGAGCCGACCCATTCGTGCCGAAGCATGGCTCTCATGGCATGTTGTTTGGTCCATGGTTTAGATGAGTATGAACTTATTGTATTGGAATTATAACATACTACTGACTTAAAGATTGAGCTCAGTTACGTGGTATTGTAAATAATTTGAAGAAGAGAAACAAAATTTTATCTTGTTTTTTTTTAAATGTTGTCTTGGTGGCCAGCAGTAGAGAAATGGTTTCGAAGTGGCAAAGTACCAATATGTTCTTTTTCGAGTTACCTTTGCTACACCATATATATACGATGTAGCAGGGAATGATTTTAGTTTTAACTCACTTGAAAAAAAAACACATGCGGTGAAGGAAAACATCGTAAAGAAACCTGGTGCTTAATGTGAAGACCTTCGCCTTGTGAGAGACTTTTGCACAGCAAAGAGCATACTTATAGTCTGTTGTTGTGATTATTGAACAGATATTTTAGGATTTGATAGGGATATTAGTTAAGGAGAGCTTCTTCTAAGAAGGTTTACATATAGAATAACTATATGTGAACCTTCTGTACTTATTCCACAGAAACTTATTTCACATTTTTATCGGCAAATGTTTTAATAGTACGTTTTTAGTTATAAAGGTCTTCATGAGGCATGTGTGATGTATTTTGTCGATGTGATAAATTGATAACGAGTGCCCTAAATACATAATTACGTGTGTCGTCGCCCTAATAGCAGTCACTTCTTTATTTGAGGGAGAAATGTTGAAGAAAACGGTATTTCGTGTTCATATTCATGTTAGGCATAAAATTGTACGTAGCACTTGTATTGGTGCATAAAAGTGATTATTATTCTTACAATCTATAAAGTATATATATAAGAATGTACATACTATGAAGAAGAAGCAGTAAAAGTATTTCAGAGTCGTGTCATTTGGTGTTAATTGTCTCTGCTTATCTTATGTGACGATACCTTCTTCTACCCTGCCTGTAGAAACAGGGGGATTTTTAGACAGCAGGAGTCTAACACTCTCACTCACCTCACCCTGGGCGAGAGAAATTATATGTTTTTTTCCTCACAAAAAAGCCCCTGTCCCTATGGAACAATTGTTGCTTCTCTGTGTTGTGAATCTATGAGCAGCGCCAATTGCTGCCCATGAGGTTATCGGACTGATTCAATACACAATGATGTTCAATACACGATGATGATTCAATAGCGTCCTATGGAATAGAAAAAATTATTAACTCTATTAACTATTAAATACTTAAACAAAAACGTTTACTGAGTCGGATATAATTGAAATCTCACGTTTAATTTTTGCATTCATGTTCACTCAACCAAATGACGCCATATGTGGCAGCCAAATAATATCAATCATTTAATCCAACTCAAATTTCGGTTGATTTTCCATTTCCAACCAACGAGAGCCTAATATTTGATGACGTATCAATATTAGTTGTTTGCTTAAAAGCATCGCTTTACGAATTTGCATTGAGTGTCTGTCCGTGCCGTTAACGTCCATCTATCGGCGAATTCGTCCAGTCCAGCCTCGTATATAAATACGGTTACCCGAGAATATATTGGTCTAGATACGTCAAGGATTAGATGGAGCACATGAAGTCTTTAATAACCGATGAAATTGATATCCAGTGTCAATAGTTCCTTGTCAAATCTAAACGTAGCTTTAACTTACTATATCTTACTACTTTAGCTTTACTATATCTTTTCTATATTATATCTTTTCTTTATTTTAGTTTTGACGTGTTGTTTATATTTTTGTGTGTGTGTCAAATATGGTTTAATCTGAATATATATTGTGATACCTTACATTACAATACCTATGCAAAAGATGGAGCAGATACTTATATTCTCATTATAATCTTTTTAATGTAAGTCGTATCGATCTTTCTTTATCAGATAGGTACATTTTACGTTTAAAAAATAACAAAGTAGCTTCTGCAAGCGGCTTCGCTTGCCTTACATGGATAAAGACTAGCCTATGTGTCATTCCAGACTATAAATGATAACGCTGCCGTTGTGCTTATTTTAATGAAAATCCATTAAATGAAAGAGAAACCATGGTCTCACAGAAAACCAGTGTGAAACAGCCACAGCAACGTATTTCACCGTATGTGTGAGCCAAACTTTCCACCTCCTCCAACCCTCCCCGATTCCACGAAATCCCCAAAAACCCCTAATCACTAAAAGAACAGTAATTCACTTATGTTACGGGTGTCTATGGGCGTAATCCGTCCACTAGTTCAACGTATCTCATAAAAAACTTTCACGATTTCCAAGGAACACAACTAATCTATTTATCTTAGTGTTTATTGAACCAGACAAAGATTAACCTGTATTCTAGTATAAACTTAGCTGGAAATGAAAATCAGTTTATCGGTCCGACCGAATGGAGACACCAAAAGCGCACCCTTCATTGGTTCCAAGTTAATTTTAGCTGATGCCTCTCCGCTAGATCTGTGTTGTCTGGGTGATATTAGAATGGGTCGTTCTGTTTTAGCCCGATTGCAATATCTTGATTCAAGTGGATGCCAGTTTTAAGTTTTTAGTAGGCGTTGTAAAATTAAGATGTCGGGTCTTCCTGATTACAAGTGAGGTTTAATTACGAAACAATATTATCATCCTGTCATCATAATGTCGTGGTGGCTCGGAGGTTAAGGAGCCCGCTTCTCATGTATGAGGGTGTGCTTTCGAAACCTAGCAAGTACCAATATGAAATTTTCCGAGTTATATGTACTTTCTAAGATTATTTAGACACCACTGGCATACGGTGAAGGTAAACATCGTGAGGAAACCTGGACTTATAATTACTAATTATAAGTTTGAAATCGCCAACCCGCATTGAGCAAGCGTGGTGATCAATGCCCTAACCTTCTCCGTATGAGAAGAGGCCTTTGCTCAGCAGCGGGCACTTATAGGCTGCTGATGATGATGATGATTATCATCCTGATTGATTTGATAGATCGGTCCAACAAATCCATACATTTTACTAACTTACCTATATAGACTAGCTTTTGTCCGTTACCCGTTACTTCGTTCACGTGGAATAGTGGATTCCTGCAGATTTTTGGAATAAAAACTATCCTATGTCCTTTCTCGAGTTCCAAGCTATGTCTTTCCAAATTTCACAGAAATCGGTTCAGTAGTTTAGGCGTGAAGGACAGACTGACAGACAGAGTTACTTTCGCATTTATGATATTAGTATAGAAGTATAGATTTACTCATAATTTATAAAATTAAGTCATAATGTAAGCATTTGATCAAGAGAAGAAAATTTTAAATCCAGTTTTTTTCGTGAATGTTTTTCTAGTCTAGGTTTTTCTTAATAATTAAGCAAAGCAAACTCATACTCGGCTTCAGGAACATTTTATTACAGATACAGGTAAAACCAATTAACATTTATTTTGTTTCATAAGAAAAGTTCACTTCACTTCAACTTTATTAAGAACATAATCTATCTAAGGGCCCTTCTTCTTAAGAACTGCACTGGCCATTACAAGAAACACCGAAGCAGTTCCTCTTACAAAGCTCTGACATCAGTCTTCATTTAAATAATTATATCAGAAATAAACCTCTCAAGGCAGGGCTTGCAACTGCTATCCACTGCAAGATACCCAGCACCTCTACTATGAGTTTAAAACTTACCATTTCCCTTTTCTTTTATTTCGACGTTAGAATTATTTCATATATGGAACAAAATTACGTGTACTAACATTGCTTGTGTATTTATTTTAGTATTTATCGATATTCGACAAAAAATACATTTGATAAATTTAAAACGTACATTATGTAAGCACTTGATCAAGAGCAGAAAGTACCTATGTATTATAAAAATAATCTAGGACTTCAGTTAGAGTAGAAAATATTAGTACCCTAAATGTCCGCTAGAGGCGGTGCCAAACTTGTAGGTCAATCGAAAAAATTTATTATCGTTTCGATTCTCCAAAATACAATTGACCACCTTCACAAAGATTCTCGACAAACGAATGTGATACATAGTGCATATAAAATTTGTTTTGTACTTTGCAAATTTTGCGCTTTATTCTGGCCTTCTGTGTAACTAGAACAAAGCTATTTAGATATTACGAAACATATCCTTGAACAGATGGTAGAGGTACAGTACAGTTAGTATCTATTTCTAGTGACATATATCCGAGGATGCATTCAAGTCTGATTGATTTTCCATGTTCTGTTGAGAATACATGTTAGGACAGGGATGTAGGAGTGGCCTGCGTGGGCGTTGAATGGAATCAAGATAAGACTCTCCAGTTAATTATTTAGTACCTAGTGATTAATTTCGAAGGTTTAATTTTAGTTCGAGAGGTGTTGTTTGTGGTTAATGATTAATAGCTTTATTATAAGTTTGTTTTAAGAACTTCCTTCGAGTTACTTATGATGGCGCTATGTTTTGGTTATGATAGCATTTTTAATAATTTTAAGTAGGTAAATATATATTTTTTCTGCACTACCACATTATTAATATGTATCTAAAAATTAAGATGCTGACATAGTAAGATTTTTAATCTTAGTTTTAAATTTTGAAATAGCTTTTTAAATATGGGTCTCTAGCATGGCTTGAAACCAGTCGAGTATCTCGTCAAATTTTTACGCGTTTTTTTTTTTTTATGTAAACGATCGGCAAACGAGCAGACGGATTACCTGATGGTAAGCAATCAGCGCCGCCCATGGACACTCGCAACGGAGCAGTTACGAGTGCGTTGCCGACCTTTTAGGGATTAGGGATTCGGAGATTTAGGGATTGGGGGAGGGGAAGGATTGGGCCTTCGGTAACCTCACTCACACGGCGAAACACAACGCTGTGGTTATTTCACGCCGGTTTTCTGTGAGTGAAAACATAATAATTACCTTTTTTAAGACTAACAATTATAGCAGCAAAACATGTATGACGTTACTTCTTACTAATCTCATTTTAATAGATAATATGCAAAATTTCAAATGATAAGCATTGAATTGAAAATGAAACATTTTGATTTGAATTTGACCCTACTACTTCGTAATCTTATTCTAAATTCGCAAATAAGTTTTTTTAACTTAATAATATAAACAAATGTTACTAGCTGCCGTTATTCCTATTAATAGAAAAACATAATAATAATAACATGAAGCAGTCACACTACATCACTACAGATCTGTCTTCGAGGAAAACAGGTGCAAAAAGAACTGCCAAAAACTTTTACATACCGACAGAAGTTGGCGTGATATTCAACTTGTTTCGCCAAACATACTCAGTTACCTGTTATAAAAGTTCCCACACAATTCCGGTAACTAAAAACTATTTTTCAAACTCCTGTCAGATTGGGTTCATGGAGGTAGACAAACTCCGTGCTCGTTACCGTGATGTTGGTAACACAGTTTGAACGCTCCCTAACCTTATTACTCGTTCCTTGTTTTACCACTTTTTTACCAACGTTTTTACCCCTTTTTTACTCACCAACTTGAAGTTTTCAGCCCTGATTCGGGTACGTGAAGTTTTTTTTGTAGTTGGAAAACGATTTTTTAAATGGAACGAGTATAAGTTAGTTTGTTTGTGAGTGTGCAATAAAATGTGGATCTTTTGAATGTTTTCGTTTGACTTTATGTTTTGATATTTGGTGACTTAGAAATAGATATAATATGTGTCGATGAAAATATGATATGTTATTTTGGAGAATACTGTATTGATTAAAAACTAATCACTACGTCCTCAAGATTAAATTCTACAAATTAAAATCATGATTCAATACTTGTAGTAATAAACGTCATGTTCAATCATACCATAAAAACGTTTTTTTTTTCAATCAACATTAAAACTATTTTGAGATAAAACAAGTTCTATCCACTAAGAGCTCAAAGTGTTCCAATAAATATGACCCTGAACAAAATTCTGTTTCTGTAGAATCCCGCCCCAAACCGTTCTCAATGCACAACCATAAAACCTTCAAACAAAGTTATCTTTCCCCTAGCTTATAAAAACATGTAAAACTCACAAGCACCCTTTTCCCTATAATAAATAAACCTTATCATTTAATATTCAATGTTTTATTTTATTGCATTTGGTTTAAACTGCCAATTTTATCAGTGGGATATCAGTGGGTGTAGAATATTCATTGGTGGAGTAAATCCAGTGTGCACTGAGCGAGATAAATCTTCATTAAATAACGCTTATCTTGGCTACGTGGGGTGTCTCTGCTGCGAAGCCGGGAGGGACATTTTAGATGCAACTGCTTTTGGTCCATACATGAATATTCTGATTGTAATCTGGAACTAAGTTACAGTTAATGCTGTAGCCGTTTTATTCTTACGTTTTTTGTACGTTTCTGACGCAATGCGAAACTATAATGTGCGCTAAAAAAATACGTACATTGAAGCAATGTTCTATTGACTTGTGAAAAGATGTAATTTAAAATCTTTCTACCTATTATGGCTAAGGATTAAAACGCAAGTTTTTAGCATAGAACCATTCCATATGAAAGACGAGACAAAGTTATTTGCCAATTCAAAATTGTTTCCAAAAATCATTCTTATGCTATTTAACACAAGTATTAAAATAGCTACGATTTTTAAAAGGGGCATTTAATATGTTAATGTCCTAATTTCTATCTCTACCACACTTTTATTATCTTTTTAACAGGCGCACCAGAATAAATCGTTGTAAAATATCGCGGTAATGAGATCTATTTAAGATGGCCACCCTACTCGGAGCAACCGTACTGTAGCTTCAGCGAGCTATCCTAACTGCTAATAGATTCTTTCTAAAAGCAATTCCACCCATTTTATCGTTTTTAAATTCATACATTTTACAAGTAAAGTGGTTCATTTAAAATCTGTTTTTTCGTGTTTACATTTTAACAAACATAACTTGAGCTGTCATGGCGGCTTTGTTCGATATGACAGCTGTCAAACACGTGTCAAATCGTATGCATTTAGCTAAGTGACATTTTTCGTCGCGTGTCAAGTTATAATGGTGTATTTTGAGTCATTTAGTGAGTTTGATGCATCAGGAAACAAGAAAGTCGTTAAGAGACAGGGGTTAGTATGATATATCGTACAATTGACGCGTAACGATGGGTGATAATGCAGTTTACGATGGAGGGAGCTAAATGTTTAGAGGGGAGGTTTCATGGTTAAAATTCGGAATTTTCTTCGTTTAACATTTTAACATATTTATCTAGTCACAAAAGGATACATCATCACTGAAAAATTAAAAATGAACGACAAATACCGATATTATTTACAGTATAGTTTGCCTTTTCAAATTTAACAATTGTATGTTTCAATAATACCTACGTTTCGTAACAAGGTACAATGGCATTAGTACAATTTGTTTTCCTTAAAATTATTACAAATAGAACACAAACAACTCGGCTACACAAGAAATAAGGTAAAACTATTTATACGACAAACAAAATCTACAAATAATATTCGGTCGTATATTTGAAAGGCTATGTTTACACATTCAGGGGCCGTAAAGATGGCCTAACCCTTATTGAGAAAGGCTAGCGTTTAGGGTCCTCAATGTAGCCGAAAAGGCTCCTTGTTGTCAATTTGTGGGTACCTTTAGGATTCAATTCGTTGGTTTTGCTTTCCTTTTCTTATTTTGGGGCCTTTTAAAGGGCGGATTAGATTGTCTACAAGACAATTATGATGTCTGCTAAAGTAGGGTATTTATTTTTTGAGGTAAATTGTTTGTTTTTGTATCAGCCTTTTGTACTAAGAGTGTATAAATATTTGTGATCTAATTTAATGTTTATTTTTTAACTTTTTTTTGACAAGTTCAAGATTTATTCCACAGAATTGTGGGTAAAAGGCGTAACGTGTATTGGGTAGACTCCGCACAGGAAAACTATATATCCAAAACTGGTTGCACCACAGGAAAATAACGTAACGTGAATGCCAAGTTTAAAAAAAGCAAAAGAAACGTACTAAAAAGAAACAAAACGACTACGGAAATCTTGAAATAAACGCGGAAATTGAAACTGCTTAAGAATTTCCGAATTATCTTAGTCGGATACGAAAGAACGCAATTCCACTGAGTATAATTGATGATGTTGTGTATTTGTACCTAGTGCTATGCGCAATGGACTCCCTATTCCGAGCATTTCAGGGTTGACAAGACAAGAGACTGACGGCTACACGTCTGTGCCGTTAATTTATTGCCAAATAAGCTTTACAGAAACAATTTTAACAATGGACTTGATTAACGAACGCTGTCGCTAAAATTTGTAGAAGGAATTGGACTAGGCTACGCCGAAGGTGCTTGATTGGTCTATGTAGTTGACTTGTTGCCAAGCAACGGTTTGTAAAACGGGTTGATCTTGCTTTGCTAGTATTTATTTATTATTTTGTTTATTATTTTTTTATCTGTGAAAATATTAATTATATAATACGAGTGTGTCATAAACTTAGGAAAAATAAATAAAATAATAAGTAATTACTTTATATAAACTAAATGAGCCGTGATATCGAAAAAGTAAACACTTTCTCATTATTGTGCCAAAGGTAATTCGAAAATTCAATCTCCGGACAAACGAGGTAGCCAAAATAGTACACTTGTGACAACACAGAGGCCTGAATAAAATCCGAATATATTTATTTACCAATTAAAATTCAATCGGCTACACTAGGCGCCAGAATAGGCATTAATTTATTTATTTTACTTGACATTTGATTATTGCTAGCGCAGTTTAGCTCGCCAGACAGCACTACGGCAGTATTTTAAGCGACAAAAATAAATGTTTTTGGAAGGCAAACACGATTCGGATTTCACGCGACTCTTCATTGACGTTACTAATTAAAAATGGCAGAATTGCCTACCGTCAATCTCAATTTTGTATTTTGCTACCCAATTTGTATATGTAGGACAGTATTGATAAGGGTCCCGTATATTTTGATAGGAAATAAATTGTGAAATATTTTCGGATGCTAAAATTCTACCTTTTGTTATTGCAGCGAGAATGTACATATGATTTATTTTTGGGTACACTTTTTTTCGTTTGTTTTTTGGTACCTAAGTTTAGTTCGGACTCCGAAATGGAAACTTGAAATGTCAAAGGTGAAATATATTTTTTTTTATTTCTGCTTCTACGTATATTTGTTTCCACATTTTTGTCTGAAACCAGGGTTTCATTCAATTAGCGTCGAGAATTCCTGTTATTTTCCTTGTCAAACCAAAAATTGCCTTGTACACACAAAAAATCTTCTTTTTTCTTTTGATATGTACCTATATATACACAACACAACACGCTTTTCTGTTTGAGTAAAAAAACAACTATAGAGGTATGTAAATTAATCACGGACATACACATATAACGTAGACTTATTCAATACACACATCCTAAAATTCTCATCTAATTTATCCGTCCTTATTCAGCTACAAACAAATTCTAATTTGTCGTGACTCTGTCAACAATAAACTAAAATAATTCCAAATCCAAAAATAGCTACTTGCTGAAAAAATAACCTTATAAAACGCATATCATATTTCGAACAAGTTGAAAGGGATGACTGTATCGAGTTCGATCTCCGACCTATATCACAGTAAATTGTTAGCCGAATCCAACAGAATCCGCGGTATAATTGGTGTGAAAGGGTCCCAATATCTGCCTTGTCTTTTTCCGCCTCCGCTTCGACGGAGGGTGTTCGATAAATAAGCGAATAGCGATGGTAAAATGCTATCACATGCACCTGTCGATTTTTCAACAGAGACAACCAGAGCCTCTATGCTGTTAATATGGAATGGGCTTTTGATTTGGTCCTTTAGTTCGTCTATACTGAAATAATGCTTTTGTTTATTTACAGAAGGAGTTAAATACTATTTTAACTAAACATTTGAAAATAGTGACGAGCACATGTGAGTGTCCAATACATTCACTGTACGTAAAAATTGTTTGAACAATAAAATGAAATGTTGTATTTTTATGTTTAAAGTACTTAGTAACTGTAAATCTGATTAATTGATTAAATTGAAATAAATAATAAATTTAAATTGTTTATTCACCTGTCTTTTATTTCAATAAAGTATTATTGTTATTCTGATAGTCATTCATATAATTTGTGCACTACTGTGAGATTTCCATGGTCTACACGGATAGAGCTGCTGATGGAAATTGAGTCTAAATAATCTTACAAGGTGTAATCGGGTTTTGAATATGTATTCTTATGCATGAAAAAAGGGGGCTTTACCTGCAGACGACCACAACAACGACGATAAGAACAACTAATGAAACATTATGATTTACCAGTAAATATTATTATTATGTTAAAAAAAACATAGCTCCCAGTAACACAATTTTTTTTTAAGAAACCTATCTTTTTTAACGTTCCGTTACATTAATAAATGTATTCAACTAACATTATTCAAATATGTACAGCTAGGTACAAAAGTTCCACTCGCATCGCTTCACACATTACACAAAAAACACGTTCAATATGTTGTTAAATTCGCATAAAAAACAACAAAATGTAGTAAAAAGAACCCTTTATTTCGTTGTCGTACGTCAGGACATGTAGTAAGCTAAATAAATCATGTCGGACACCGGACAATAGTGCTGCTCCGTTCCATTATACACACAAAGAGTTCCCGCTAACAATGTTTCTTGTTTGTTAATTAAATAGCTTTTACTTTTCGTTTGTACACGCTACGACTCTTGATATACAGTTTTGTGGTTGTAAATACAAATATTTTTTATTTTATTTATTTTCTTTTACAAATTAATATTATTTTTGGTGTATTAATAGCTGGTAGAATGAGATTTAAATGTAAACGGACTACGCCATCTTGTGACGTCACAGCTAGCTGTCAACTAAAGTTTTATAGGTTAAGTCTCGAGTAATGTTGATGAAATTTGGCGACGGTAACTCATACACATTAATAACTAATTGTGATAATAAATGATTTGTTTTAATATCTACCTCAAAAAGTAACGGAATTTGGTTTATATTCTAGTATTTTTATGCAACGTATTGGTCCGCGAATAAGTATTATTAAATCAAGGTCATCAACCCTCAAATGATTACTTAAACTTCATTGCGTAACCGTTTATACAGTATAAATGTAAACATAAGATATTGTAAGAAGTAATACAGACAATCTTATATATAAAAGTAAATATTGTATGGCAAATATCTGATTTCCCTTGAGGTAGCGGAACTTATATGTTACGATATCTTTGCAAGATGATTATTATCATAATCTTAGTTCTGTTGTGTTTGAATCGAGTCTCTAACACATATAGAAAGTAAATAAGTAAAATAGAAGCCATCTATGTGATTAATATTATTAAATAAAAACTCATAGTAAGTAACTTAATCATATCATTATTAATCGGTAACTAAAAAAGTAACTTTATGTTAATAAATATTGACACTTTATTTTAATCATCAAGTTCTCACTACTGAGCAAAGGCATCTTGATCACACCGAGAAGGTTTGAGGTCATAATTACCACGTCCCCCTGTCAAGTTTCTTTACCAATCTTAGGAAGTGCACAGAACTCGGAAAAAAAAGGTCCCAACGTGACTTTGCGATGCGACTGATCGATTTTTCATGAATGAAAAGCGCCCTAACCTGCGAACCACCACTACATTGAGTACGACACCTGAACAGGTAAAACCGCCAATTCTAAATTTATACCCAAAAACCTTTCAGATTTTAAGTCCTAAAGATATTCCATATACTTAGTGAAAAGTGTTCTCCACTCTTTTGAGCCTAAAAAGTATAAAGGGTGTAATGTGACGATATAGGGTGAGCGTCAAATCTGGTTCCGGACATTTCGTTCCCAATCTACTGCCCCCCTTGAAAAAGGAAATCTGGCTTTTATACCTTGCCGTTATAACTTGACCTGTCTCCATCCAAGAAGGAAAGCAATTTCCATGCATGTTCGATGAAACGCAAAGGGGAGGAAGGTCTTAGTAGAATGGTAGGTATATAATAGGTATTGATCAAAGATTTGTATCGTCGTCGCATTATTTTGTGGTAAAGGGGAACCGCAATGGGATATTGTGTACGTTTAGTGGTACTACCGGTCGTGACTTTGCAAGAAATTACCTTTGTCAATGAATTGTATTCATACACAAAATTATATGTGATTTCTTTTACGACGTAAGCGTATGAGCAGATCAATTAGAGGAGATTTTATTGAAAGTTCAGAGTAAGAAATAATTTTTCGTATCCGTTTTTTCTATAATGCTTTGAAAACAACCAAATTAAACATTGAAATAGATGTTTCTTGGCAGCCAACGAAACATTTTGCAGATTTTTTTATAAATTTATGAAAAAATTAAAAAGATTAAACATTTTGCAGATGGATTACCTGATGGTAAGCAATCGGCGCCGCCCATGGACACCCGCAACACCAAAGGAGTTACGAGTGCGTTGCCGGCCTTTTGGGGATAGGGGTTGCGGATATAAGGATCGGGAAAGGGATAGGGGAATGGGCGGGATTGGGCCTCCGGTAACCTCACTCACACGGGGAAACACAACGTTGTGGTTGTTTTACGCCGGTCTTCTGTGAGGCCGTGGTATTACTCCGGTCAAGCCGACCCATTCATGCCGAAGCATGGCTCTCCCACACTTAAATTCAATTCGAACCAGTAGTTCTGGTGATTAAACAAACAAACTCGCCAGTTTTATAATATTAGCAGGTATAGATTTGTTGTGATCGATTCGTTATTTCTATGACGGAGTTTGTTATGTGAATTATAATTTAATTAAATTAATACTTTAATTTATAATTTTTGTTGCAGATGTTCGGCATGCTAAACGTGCCTCATACATCGGGAAAGATCCTGCGATACCCTGGACCGTCACGACCTCGAGGTGCATCTACCTTCATGGTGCCTCCGCAGCGAGACAGGTGAGAATGACCACAACTACATAATGAAGTAATGTAATAAATTATTAATGGTAATATACCATGCTTACCATTCGATAATTTTTCTATTGTTGTATATATTTCGTTACATATTCAAATCATTAATGTTTAACCATCTTAAGAGTGACTTTTCCATTCATCTTAAGACGACTCTTTTGCCATCAATTTAATTTTTTTATATTGCTCAGAAACTGTAGAATGATTTACTACTCGAATGGAATACGTGGAACATGTGTGTATAAACCAAGCAGGAGCATAATTGTTGAGTAAATTTCTGGTATTCCTCAGAACCAGACCATCTGAATATGTTTGTTGCTTGTGTTAATAGCAACTGAGCTTCGTACGCCTTAACCCTGCGTCTCAACAACTCCATCAACGGTTATTAGACAATTAAATTGCATTGTTTGCAATGCTTGTTATACAGTAATATAATCCTTATTAACTATAATATTGATCTTATAATGTTGATACACGACACTTATTTACTAAACTTGTTCTGAAAAAAATCGTTCGTTCATTCATATTCATATACTTTTAATTGCGTATGTTACATCTAGAAAATAACTATGGCCCTGTAGGGCACAGCAAAACTTAATTGAATTAAATAACGTGATAAATTCAATATGAGTTATCGGTTGTAAGAATATGATTTTTGCCACTTATCACATATTTAAAAGTGATACAGTTAATACGAAAATTGTAAACTTCATATGAATAGAATTGATTTGAAAAAGACGATCAATTTCATAGTAAGTTGCTTGTTTGCTAGTTTTAAATTAAAGTCAACCCTTCCCCTCCTGCCCCCATTCTAAAATCCCCAACAATCCACGAAATACACTTGTAAATCATGCATCCTCAATAGGCGGCAATGGTTGCATACAATCGGGTGGTCCGGTGGTTTGTTTGCCGAATTATGGCCTAACAAAATTGATGGAATCGGATTCCCATCGTCACATTGAATTCAATCTCGAAGTCTAGTCTACAAAGTAATACCTACAAGAAATATTATCCTCACTGTCTTAATATTTTTGTTATCTATGATTGATTGTACGACCTTCAAAGAAATACGACAAAGCTTTTTAGCAGACGGCTTTTTGCGAAAACGTCTTTTGAAACGGATATCGAATTTCAGAAACTAATTTTGTTTTTGAACGAAGTGATTTTCTACGTTTCTAGGTCCTTATGAGATTTTCTTAACTTCAATACCAGGTATTACTTGAAGAAATTAATTTCGATGGATTGTTAATAGCTTTAGTAAGACTGCTTAGAATTTATTCACTACAATATTTTTTTGTAATTATCCAAAGTTTAGCAAGTTCATGGTTGAACTTTTCAGTAAAATATTTCATATCTATGATTCTTGTGGATATTTAATGAAGTTGGGTGTATATGGTGTTTACTTTAATTTATTGAATGAGATATGTTTATACGAATATAATCACGCAGTGCTTAAATTTTGGCAGCCCAGAGATTAACGTTTCTTATGAATAACGGTGCAGATTCATAGGCTGATGAAGACTTAAATTTTACTACACAATGGGTGTCAGATCAAAAAATACTATTTATGGGATATAGGTAAACATAAAAAATACGGTACATATACCAGTACAATACAACTCTACATTTCCTATCTGTATAAAGTAGGAACTTTCAAAATGAGAATTCTATGAAATGCCTAAGGAAGTTGCCTCAAAGATTTCGTCTTAAACAATAACATAATAAGGAAACACTAACTTTCTTTGTTACATTTTTCAATTACAATTCGTCGAGTAGAGCCCTTTCCTTTTCATTTTCCAAGTGCCTTTCTAGATTCAGCTTCCCAGCTTTCATTTCATAAGTATCTTAGGACAACGGCTATGCCAGGGGTAGTTTAAAAAAAATCCATTTTCCACAACAATGTTGGTCGCAGTGTTTATAAGAAAACGGTTTGTATGAAGCGCCTTCATTATTTCGAGACGGAAGTAAGATGGCTTAAAGCTGTCTGCTCGAGGTGAGACTTGTGTGCAGTGTGAATCGTAGAGGTTGCGCATTGTGTGTATTGTGTGAGGAGTTTTCAAATAATTAATTGCATATCATATTTATTTCGTACGAAAGCAGAGTTAGATGTTACCAAATAAAGTTTAAAAGTCTGATTAGAGTTGAAAATAAGTCATACCAAAATTTTAATGGTTAAAAAATGCAACAACACATATATTAAACAACATCACCACAATAGTGATGAGCGAGTTTCAATGCAGAATTCATCACAATACTCAGTGCATCTATCCAAATACAAAGCCAGACTTTAATACAAGAACACCGGATAAAGAATGCAGGGGCAGTAAAACAGTCGCACAATGAATGGCAATCTTGCAAAAAGATTGTTCCCCAGAATACAGAACAGCACTGTTGAAATTCAAAAACTAAACGCTTTTCGTCTCACAGTGTTGACTAAAAAATGGAGTAACAGAAGTTTTAGTAGAAGCCGCACAATGGGAAGCTTATACGTGCATGAGAGTACACAATGATGCAAACGAGACACGTGGCAAAGGTTTTGTTGAGATTTCGCGGAATTTTGTGGCACAAAATGTGTCATGGCGGCTAGCATGTCGGCAAATGATGATGGTTTTGCACGATTATGCAAGGGGGTTATGGATATGCATGATGACGATGTTTGTTTGCACTGCGTTTCTGTTTTGTGAGGGAATCGGGTAAAAATGTTAATTACTGTTGCTGTCGTAAAAATAGTTCTGGAGTTTTTCTCTCTCTCTCTGGGCCTCTTGTGCTAAAAATAACTCAGATAAATACTCAGATCAAATCACAATTCGGTTTTCTAAGAATAACAAATTCGGTTTAATGTTACAGATTTTTATAATAATATCTGGCATGTAACATGTTCAGTTTTATTATTAATACTTTTGGTGGAACATTTCGTGGAAATTTAATAATGGTAATGTGAGTATTGAGTATGTTTTACTTTGGGTGCTCGTGATTTCACGTAAGTAGTTCGTAGAAAAGAAGTTTACATCGTCAATGGTGCATGTTTTGGCATGTTGGGTAAGTAAAAGTAAATTCATTGAAATGAACGACCGAGAAGAGCTCGTCTGGTTTCGCGGCGGCATGTAAGAGTCCAGTTATGACTTGAAACTAGTAGAGTTTCCTCAGGTAATTCACATGATTATGTCGTTATTTTATTTTCAATGAATTTTCGATCGATAGGTACTATTCAAAAAAGACAACAAAAGTCATACATAACAATAAGGAATATAAAGTAGCCTTCGTTTTGTTCGGGTGCTGGTGGAATAGTATTCCCATATATTTTTTTACATTTCGTTATTGTATAAATGTAATTGAGTAATTGGTGCCAAAAGCTGTTGAAGACACCATTGTCTACAATGTGTTCAAACTAAAAGTGTTTTAATCTTTTTTATGATCATATTTATATCTGTTTTTATACAATGTTTAGTAATAGTTCATGTTATTACAAAATCTATAAAAAAGGCATTACCACCTCTTTTGAAAAACCTTCATGATAGATAGTCATCGATAGGATGATTTAGTTAATCCCCAGTGACCTTATCATATGATCCCTATCACTCCGAACTAAAACATTTTTTAAAATCATTAAATTATGGACCATTTACCTAAAATTATAATAAATATTCTTGGCTTCAATAATCCCGTCAGTTAGGAATCTGAAATTGAATCAGTTTTACTTTATATTACGTTTATATTAGGTTGTTGGTCACTATAAAGTAGTATTTCTGTCCATTTCTCTATACTACGTCAAAGATCAGATATGAAATGTTAAGATATTGCCAGCTTGAACACATTGAGTGGGTGAAAGCACCGTGATACTATTGTAATCATTCATTCCTTCTTTATTTAATGTATTTTTAACAAGAACTGCTCTGACCACTATCTAAGATTGGACACTATGTTAGATTGGTGATTTCAACAACACCCGTTGGTTCAGGTGGTTGTAAACTGACATTTGCGTGACTTCACTGAAACTAGTATGGGTAAAAATGTGATAACAGAATCATCTTGTGTGTCTTCCCTATATTATTTTTACATATGTCTGGAATAATTGAGATTCACTTCTTAGTTTGTTTTGATATTTCTTCTCAGATTAGTCGAATAGAAAATGCCGGTTTTAAATAGTTTGTATTATGAATATATAGTCTGGTTATATGGCCTATTTACAATAACAAATTCGTTCTATGATCAGTCACACGTCTTAACTTAACCCAACCAATATTTTAAATGTAAACGTTATTTCCTTTTTTACCTATCTCGTAGCGCATTGTCTACTCAAGCAATCCTTTTGATATGTTACATATTATATAAATACAATATGACTGCACGGTTGTAACAGTGACAGGGCAACTGGCCGAAGTTTGGATTGCCAAACGGAATACTGTTCTTTGTGTCATCCATAAATTATTGCTCCGTGTGTAGATGTGATGTACACGTAAATTTGTATGTTTGTAACGGCACCTCACAACCATATCATCAGCCTATAAGTGACTACTGTTACGCAAAGGTCTCTTCTCATACGGAAAAGGTTTGAGCATTAATCAATATACTTTTGTTTTTTTTCTTTTCCTTTAGTGGTGTCTGAGTAGAAGTAGTAAGTGAAGTACACTCGGAAAAATACACGTTTGTACTTGCCAAGTTTCGGTACTCGCACGTTCATGTATGAGAAACGTGCATCTTAACCCCCGGACGACCACGATTTTGCAAAGGCATCTGCGACATAGGAGAAAATTAAGTGTTTAGTAAAACTTTTCACAAAGAAATAAAAGAAATATACTCAACCAACTTTTTTGGAATTTTGCATACATACCTCATTGTATTTTATAGTTTGGACTACGAAGAAGAACATATACTACTTATTGGGTCGGTAAAAGTTAGTCTATATAGGTATGTTTCTTCTACATATGATACTGAGTTTGGAGATACTGGGATGGTGGTAGACTGGGCTCTGGAGACAGACCTGGTCTCTTTTGACTGGGGTTCTGTTCCCACGTGGATGTCTCGTCCGCAAGCCCTTCTCTGCATTTGATCGTTGTCAACTGGTGCGTCACGGAGGAGGTGGAGACGTACTACGACTTCCGATATATCTGGATTGACGTTTCTACGTTACAGTGTTACATTGAAAACTATGTCGTTTTCTTTAGCGTAATAATTTTATAATAACTTCGGATTAATTGTGTTTCCGCTATAAAATACAGTCATTGATGTTTTCTGTTTTAGGGTTTCGGTATTTTCATGTTTGAGATCCTGGCTTACTGGTGTTCAAAAGATTTTGGTAGGTTTTAACGAGATTGTGACGAGCTCGTCCCATAAACAGTATTATGTTGAATTTTAAAATGAAGGTTAAGTTTCAATGTTTTGTTACGGATTGTCCTTATAAAAATTGCACAATAATCTCCGAATTATGTCCAATACAGATTTTATTGTACCCACAGATGCATCAGCGCTTCCGGGGCTGCGGGGTAAGCGCAATGAGGCACCGCAACCTAGGCCCAGAGCAGGAGAAGGAACGGGGGGGTTTTTAGTCAGTAAGAATCTAAAACTCTCTCTCTCTCGCTTAACCCTGGGCGAGAGAAGTCATTGGATGATTTTCCCCTGACAAAAAAAGGCGCATCAGCGCTCACTGATAAACTAGAACGTTTGAAAATCTTCTGTACAGAGGAGGTCATAATAATTATGAAAACAACAACTAAAAAGAAATGCAAAACAATTTTATAACTTTCAAATAAGTAAAGGTTTGTGAAATATCACACTGTCACATCCTTCAATTCATAGAACAGGCAAGCCCGAGTTGAGACAAAACAAAAGAAAAACATCTCTCGAATGTTCTCGATCGTTCCGAAGTAACACAAGAAGCGCACAAAAAGTGGGTGTTACGGTAACGAAATAATCCGTCATCTGCTAACATATCCAAGTTCTTACGGAGTTCCACTAAAACTAGTAAGTTGTTACAAACGAGTAAGCGTTAGTTATGATTAATGTTACTTTTGACTGCTAGTTACACAGTACTCGGGAATTTCCTTTGTGTTTGTCTGTTAACAATATTATTATGAGTGATTATCTGTTGTTCGTTTATTCATTTTATTTGTGAACTCTAATTTTTACTGACGTATCTTGACATTTGTTTTTTAAAATAATAAAACATTCGTAAAGTCTAGTGTGTAGTGTGAGTTTATGAAGAAAGTGAAAAACTATGGGAATGATTTAATAATTATCACATATCATTGTTGTATCCATACATTAATAAATATAACTAATACTTAAATCTTTATATCGAAAAGCCGAGCACAATTATTGTCCAACTCCAATAAAAACAGAAAAATATTCATGCTATCTTTTCAAAAACCTCTGTTAGTGCTAGTATACATTATGTTAACGACATAGGAAACAACAGTGATCTTCTGTTATGAAAAATATTTAGGATATTCACTCAGTACAAAAAACTTTTTGATATCTGCAGTCACAAGAAAATATTTTTTTTATGACATACGTCGGCAAACGGGCAGACGGATTACCTGATGGTAAGCAATCACGCCGCCCATGGACACCCGCAGCGGAGGAGTTATGAGTGCGTGCCGACATTTTGGGGAGATTGGGGAGGGATCGGGGGAGGAGAGGGGTGTCCCTAAAGGATAGTGTAACTATTGTTACACTAAATTGTCAATTTTAAAATAGTATACTAAAGTTTGGACTTTGGTATACTATTTTATGTTGAAATAGTATACCAAAGTCCAAAAAAGTCATTTTGTACAACATAGATCATGTTGATCTATGTTGTACAAAATGACTTTTTTGTCTCTGTTTTTAACAATAAGTTGATCTGAACTAGAATTTTCTTCTGCGGCGTGAGTTTTATTATGTGAATTAGAATTAGAATTTTGTTCAGTGTCGTTAACAAATACACGATTTTACATACACATCACATCTAAGCCCGGAACAAAAATATATGTGACACACAAACAGTTGTCCCTGTCCGTGTGGAGTCGAATTTGCGACGCTAAAGCTTTAACTGTGTGTGTGTTCAACTATCAAAGCGTGTGAATAAAATAAAACACTTTAGATTTTAGAAAAATTAAGTAAGTACAGCTTAGCCAAAACGGTAATCAAAGCAAGACCTTGACATACAACCGCTACCTCCAATAGGTTTAGTATCAATGACGTATAATCGTTAAGGATGATTAATGTTCGCGTTGACTGGCTGCTTGTTACTCCACACACAACAACGCGCCAACGAATTATATTTCCAAGGAAATAACATCGTGATTTCGTTTCGTGAAACCACATTGAGGTGGCTCATTGTTTTAACTGGTAGCAAGTTTAAAGATGCAATTCGGTAACTGCCAGGTTTAGGGACGCGATCTGCTGGTCCGGTTGGTATTATTGATTTTTTGATTTAAAGAAATTTCTAATTATAAGATTTTCGATAGTTAAGCCATCACTTAATACTAGATGACTAATACTTGATAAATACTTAGTAAGTATTTTAAGAAGGAAACTTAGGTTTCGAGTAATTCAATAGGGCTGCAGTCCCGAGCACAATGATGAATCGCGATCATCTCCGAGAAGTAGATAGAATAGGGTAGTCCTCTCTCTCGCTCCGCTCGTCTCTGCCTCTCGGGTGAAGTAAGTGAATGATTAGCGCGCTCAAAAAAAAACCGAGATGTAGTGCTTGAGGAAGATGATCCTTATTCCCCGAACAGCATTTCGGACCTACGTCTTTAGACTTCGTGAACTCTATCTCTTCACAATCGCATCTGACTACCTATGCAGAATCCTTGAATACCTTAGTCACATGGCTACGAAATATGAAAACAACCTGGAGAGACAAATTGTGGCTGGAAAATTCGACCGGAAAGGGCCTAGTGGTTGCAGCCCAATACGTTAGTCTGATCAGATTCGCACTGCTTTAGATGCTTTTAATCATAATGCCTTACACCCCGCCAGCAACAGAATAAGATGGAAGAAGATCGTGCAAGATAAAGTGATGCAAAGGAGTAGTCACGACTGTCAGCAATGACTAATGCGACAAAAGGAAGAGTTCCTATACAAAGTACAACAATGTATTTAATTTTTATTTTCTTAGAAAAGGCAGACGTTTAGTTTAAACTCAGTAGTATACAGCTTTGCACTATTAAACCGTCTAGTTTGTGTAAAATTTTACAACATGCTTATCTACAAGAAAATTCACAGCAATATAAATAAAAAAAAAATGGCCAAATGCGAGCAGGACTCACGAAACATTACGTATTAAAATCATGTTTGTTGTATATCTAATTAATTTGAATCGAATTAACCATTTATTTTGTATCGTTTCTTCTTTTTAATCATCAAATACAACCTGCTGATAGACATATGTACAGGAAGATATGCGGACAGGAGAGTCTTAAAATAGGGTTTCCGTTTTTACACTATGTGTGCTAGAAAACTAAATAATAACTTAAAAATTCAAAGGTTAGGAAGATATTGCTGAGTCCGATATGACAATTTATATTTCGAACATATTTTAATTATTTGTTTTATGCGATCAACCTGTGTATAAATATAAAGATTAAATAAATAAATAAAATATACTTTTCAAATTAAGAACATATTAAATATTCAATACACACCCGTGTTTACGTGACACTAAAGCAAAAGCTATTCTTTTATCGAATAAATTTAATGTAAAGCAGTTGATTGATAGATGTGAACGTACGAAATAGGTACAGTTCGTTCGTAAACGATCGTTCCTAACACTCGTAACTCAGCCAGTAACGTGTACTAAAAACATTTTAAATCGACCCTCTCAACAGACAAACGTGTCAAATCCATCAAGGGGCCAAAAGGGAACTCGGTCAAACCCGCGACATACGTGAGTCAATATCTCTATAAAGTCAAGGATTACGAAACTGATGTAGATTTGCTAAATTTGGTACAATATAAAACAATGTTTGAAACATATAACAAAAATTGTGTAACGTAATAACTAATAACACTTAAAACTAACACACCTTACCCTCCAAAGTCCACGTGCATACGGATGCGGGGCGAGTCAGTGGTGGACATTTCGTTTGCTAGCCCCGCTCTGTCATCGCGCGTTGTCGACTGGCGCGTCATGGAGGAGGTGGAGACGTTTTCGGACCATCGACCCGCCAGTCAGACAGGCCCCGTGTGGCCCGCGTTGGGCGCTTAGGCAACTGGACCGGGAGCTTTTCCTGGAAGCCGCAGTCGTGCAGGCCTGGGTGATACCACCGGTCAGGCCCGCCGACGTTAACGAGGAGGCGAGATGGCTCCAGGACGCCATGTCTCGGATGTGCGACGTGGCGATGCCCCGGATCCGGGCGTGCCAACGCAAGCGCCAGGTGTATTGGTGGTCGCAGGAATTGGCAGACCTGCGCGGTGAGTGCACCGCAGCGCGACGCCGATACACCAGGCACCGCAGGCTCCGTCTCCGCCCTCTGGACGCTGAAAATAGAGAGGCGAAGCTATACGAGGAGTACAGGGCGGCGAAGGCCACCCTCAGGGTGGAGATCCGGCGGGCCAAAGATCGGGCCTGCGAGGAGATGTTGGAGACTCTGAACAGAGACCCGTGGGGACGCCCCTACTGGATGGTGCGTGATAAGCTCCGCACCTGGGCGCCCCCACTGACTCAGAGTCTCCGGCCGGAGGTCGTGGACGAAGTGGTTGGGGCGCTATTTCCCCAACCACACATGGGTTACACGCCTCCGACTATGTCTCCGCCCCCTGCGGTGCCCAATGCGGGCTACAACGACGACGACGGTGAATCCGCTCCGATGTGACCGAGGTAGATTTGAGAGTGGCGGTGCGCCGGCTGAGCGGCAAGAACACCGCCCCAGGACCTGACGGGCTGCATGCCAAGGTTTGGGTCCTGGCCTCAGAGGCTCTCAGGCCTCGACTAATTGGTCTATTAAGCGCATGCTTGGAGAGGGGCCAGTTTCCGCTGTCGTGGAAGACAGGCAAACTGGTCCTCGTGAAGAAGCCGGGGCGTCCTGCGGACTCTACGTCCGCGTACCGGCCCATTGTGCTGCTCGACGAGGTGGGAAAACTGTTCGAGAGGATAATATCAGACCGCCTCGTCGGGCACCTGTCTAGAAGGGGGCCGGATTTAGCGGACGGCCAGTTCGGCTTCCGCAGAGGGCGCTCTACGGTGGAAGCCATCATGCGCGTGAGGGACCTCACGACGGGGACTGCGTTGGCCAGGGGGCGAGTCGTCGTGGCGGTGTCTCTGGATATCGCCAACGCCTTCAACTCGTTGCCCTGGAGCTGCATTCTGGAGGCACTCCGGTATCACCGGGTGCCTGCCTATCTCCGTCGTGTAGTCGAGGCTTACTTGACGGACAGATGCGTAATCTACCCCGGTCACCGGGGCGTGTGGAATAGGCGAGAGGTATCGCGCGGTGTTCCAGGGATCGGTCCTGGGACCTCTCCTGTGGAACATCAGGTACGATTGGGTGCTACGCACCGACCTCCCGAGCGGCGTCAGCATTGTTTGTTATGCTGACGACACGCTGGTGCTGGCGAATGGGAGGTCACATCAGGCGGCGGCCGACCTGATGTCGCAAGCGGTCGCGACAGTCGTTGCAAGGATCCGGCAGTTGGGACTCGAGGTGGCGCTTCACAAGTCCGAGGCCATGTCTTTTTATGGCCGTCGGAACGCGCCATCTCCAGATGGGTCCCAAATAACGGCAGGAGGAGTTACCATCGGCGTCGAGTCGGCGATGAAGTACCTGGGTCTCGTCCTTGACAGCCGATGGAACTTCACGGAGCATTTTCGTCGTTTGGCTCCTAAGTTGGAACGGTCTGGGGCCGCGCTCAAGCGGCTCCTTCCCAACCTCGGGGGGCCAAACGCCTCCTGCCGGAGGTTGTATATGGGGATTGTGCGATCCATGGCCCTCAACGGTGCCCCTGTGTGTGCGCCGGACTTGAAGCGGCGGCCGGCTCGTACGTTGTTCACGTCCCAGAGGGTCATGGCTATCCGAATAATCCGCGGATATCGCACGATCTCCGGTGAGGCTTCGAACCTCCTTGCCGGATCACCGCCATGGGATCTGGAAGCAAAGGCGCTCGCGCGCGTCTACAGTTTGCGCGCAGACGCGCGTCGCCGGGGCGAGGATCCTCTGCCGCGCCAAATTAGTGCGTGGCGGAATGAGCTCCGGCGAGATCTCATGGCTGAGTGGAAGCAGCGACTGTCGCAACCGAGGGCCGGGCACGCTACTATAGTAGCGGTAAGACCCCTCTTTGAGGAGTGGCTTAAGAGACGCCACGGCGTCCTCACCTTCCGTCTGACGCAGGTGCTTACCGGGCACGGCAGCTTCGGTAGGTTCCTGTTTCGGATCCAGCGGGAGGAAACGCCCGAGTGTCGTCATTGTGAGGACCACCTAGAGGATACGGTGGAGCATACGGTAGCGGTATGCCCTGCCTGGGCTGAGCACCGCCGTATCCTCAGGGAAGTGATCGGCGGCGGCGACCTCTCGCGCCCGGCCTTAGTCGAGGCCATGGTGCAGAGTGAGAGGAACTGGGACGCCGTCTCCTCCTTTTGTGAAGCAGTCATGCTCGCAAAGAGAGAGGCGGCCCGCGTGAGGGAGCAATCCTCCTCCTCACGCCCCAGCAGCCGCAACTGGCGACACTACGGGCGTCGGGGATCGAGGGACGATCTCCGGCCACCGTAAGCACGGGCCTGCGGTCGGCGAGTAAGGGCAGCTCGCCGCCCGACCAGAACCAGGCCCGAGCGTAGCGAGGTTCCGCGCGCGCCTCAAAGAGCCATTCGACTACCACAGATGGGGCCCTAAAGGGCTGATGGTCAGCCGGGGTTGCGGGGTAAGCGCAATGAGGTACCGCGACCTCGGCACAGAGCAGGAGAAGGAGCAGGGGGGTTTTTAGTCAGTAAGAGTCTGACACTCCCTCCTGCCCGGCCCTGGGCGGGAGAAGTCATTTGATGATTTTCCCCTCACAAAAAAAAACCCTCTAAAGTCGATAAGTATACATATGTATTTTATAAACTGCAATATATAAGACGCGAGTTTCGCATGCATGAGGTTGCAGGTCCAAAATCTAGCACGTACCCTTGTGACATTTTCCTAAATATGTATATTTATATAGTTTATAAATACATTTAGACTCCATATACAAATAATGGAGGAAAACACCGTGAGGAAACTTGGATTTATTTATAATGTATGCATATTTGTAATCATAAGTAGCGATTAATGCTAAAATCTTGTCCGAGTGAAAAGAGACCTTCGGCTAATGTTTGATTCAGTATTTAAATTACAATTTTTTCGAAACATCTACATCTTTCATCAATCACATGAATTCTTAACTTTATTTGATGTTCTAGATCACAGTGATGTACTAAAATCCTAGTACTGACGATATTGCCGCATCCACTTTATCGTACATCGCAGATGTGGTCCTTCGTTATCAGATACGTGACCTATTAGATAAAAATATAAGGAACTTAACGCAAGAGTTTTTGAAGGCTCTTGTAAAAATACTTTTTACTCTATTGGTTAAAAGCACTTTATGGGTTACTTGTCGTAATGTTGAACAAATACATATTTATTTATTATGTATTATTGTATATAGAAAAAATATTATGAAAATAAATGGAGTAATTCAGAAATCTTGATTGTTTATATAATGTACGGACGTGGTACCTTCTCATTTCACGTGTTTTATAAGAGAATTGGTGAAGAATGATTTTTCCTTATCTACTTAGTGTAAATTTTAGGTAATCTATATATAAAGGTATGAATCTCCTGTTGGTTTATGTTATATCGGCTTGAAAGTCAAGGCTTTTTATGCATAAGGATGTTCGAGGGTCCTAAACCAGTACCAGGTATTGTTACTTTTTCCGATAGTTTTAAATCAGCCGAGTACTTGTGTTTCGTCTTACTCACGTAATAATTTGACGAGATACTCGACTGTCGCCTGTTACTCTGCAATAGCAGCGCGACAGTCGCCGCGTCGCGGTTCGCGGAATGCTGCTCATGAATATGGACCTCTAGCATGGCTTGAAACTAGTCTTGAATTATATCGCGAGTAAGCCGAAAACATAATGATTAATTTAGAATATCTCACGAAAGTTATAATAAAAATATACTTGTGTGTTTTTTTGGAATGCCATATATGTATTTTGTAATATTATGTTGACATAGATTTTCTATACATAGTTACATAATTATGGTTAAAAAAACTATTGTGAGAAAATCTGGGTTTACAAATTTCTAATCATAAGTTTAAAATTACTAATGCGCCTTAAGCAAGCGGGGGCTTAATTAACTTATTTTTTTCCTGTATGAGCCGAGCTCTTTGCTTAATAGCGGTCATTCAGATATTGGTAAACATGATGGTACCTCCCTTCTACTATGCTTTCGCAAAAAAAAAGAATAAGGTTACATTACAAAAATTATACAACAGTAGAACATACGTCTTTATTAACTTATTCTTCTGTATCGAGATGTTGTAACCCAAGATATCTGTTTTCATATTGTTCTTGCATTGTTAATATATTTTCTGTGGAAAAGTATTGCTTCACTTACAAGTGTCGTTTCGTTTCATTTTTGTTTAGTTTGTGTTGTTTTAATAAACACTGTTTCTAGTAGAACCGCATTACTTTATATTAAATGATATTGTGGAATGGTTTTTTTTTAAATGGTAGATAGTGTGTGTTGCTTTCGTCCGTGCGTCACTGCATGGGTGCCAACTGAATTATTTTGATAATTTTGTTTTTCTGTTTTTTAACCTTTACATTGTTTTTTTATGTTACATTTTTTGGTCCGATGCTGATTATACGCATTTTTTTCTATTCTAGAAAACTATGCTTATTCAATATATTAGAAAAAAGGAAAGAATTATGCAACTAATACCTCTAAGTGTAGATCCAGGTGATAATATACCTGGGTTTATAGTCATAAACTAACATAAACTTTGTTTTTCTACTGTTTAACCTCCACTACCTATAATTGTTGTCTAAAGCCAACTCCCTTCCTGGATGTCTAAAGCCAACTCGTTCCGAGTCAGGCTGCGATATATCTTTGAGCTTGGGGCCATGCTTAATCTTCTCAGTATTATTCTAATATTAGGAGCGAAGCAAGTATGTACATGGGACCCCAAAATAATCCTTTACATAAATGAGGCGTGGCTACAGACTCGTCTTTTTTGCTTTTATACTACACAATGCTGAAAACAACTTTTTCGCTTCACCTTCAGGCAATTAAAGTCGTAATGCTGTGTACTCGTAATAAACAACAACATACGAATCTGGACATAGTAATTAATTCAATCCAGTGCGAATTAATTAAAATAGTTGACAATCCAACAGAAGCAATACCGCAAAAGTTATCAAGTTTCACAAACGCACGTAGAGAGGTGTGTAACAGTTCAGTGTACAACCATTAACCAATCAGTGTTTACCACTGCGGCTTTTTATCTTTGAGTTAACCCTACCTCATTGATTTCCAATAATTTAGTCTATTTTAATTAAAATCATTACATCGGAATGAGTTCGCACGTAATTGCTTTTAGTTTGCAGCCAGCATAAATTCAATATGGATGTTCACGGCCCAATGAAATATGGAAACGAACTAGTTGAACAAAAGCGTATTCAGGTTTATTTTAAAACAAATTCCTATAATGTACGTTTGGTTGATTGTGGCTTTGTTGTTCGCGATCCATATTACACGAGTGTTGTATATCAATTAGGAAATTGTTAAACGATTTCAATGGAACGGTCGGTTCGTGAGAGTATTGTTTGTTAATATTAATTTATACGATCTTTATACCACCAATTTTATTTTTATGTTAATTACATTTTTGGTTGTAAACTTGTAGTGATTGCTATGGGCAGGATTCGGAAAGCGGACAACAGAATTCTTCATGCTATCAATTTATACAGCGCATACGAGTAGTTATAAATTGATAGATAGTGCATAATTTAACAATGTCTGGTCCAATTCTGCCAATTGCTTTTTGTTGTGTTAGTATAGATTAGAAGAGAATTAGCTACCCTTTTGAATTTTCGATGCCGTGGCTTGCGTGTGCTAGCAAACAAATTGACACCGACGTAGTTGGACATCCATGTCAAACACGACCTGCCGCTGGTAAATAATAAAGGTATAATATACATTTAATTAGTATTTTTGGGAATCAACATTTCTAAGTTATATGGGACTTAAATGTTGCGGTGTTTTCACGGTTTTATCTATTGTAAATCTTGGCTTACAAGAGTTGCAGCGGTTCTGGGGAGGAGCAGGGTTATCCTTATAATAAAAGTTAAAGATGAATGAGCATCACACCAGTAAAATATAAACAGGTCAAAAAACCTGTGAAAAAAGGAATCAGTGGCATACCGTCAACAATTCGAATAAAATAAAGGCTGGCTGATACTGGGAATTGCTATTGCCAATGGTTTAATAGTATTGCCATTCAACGTGGCCATACTGTGAGGCTTGCGAAAACCGTTTTAGTCGACGAAATGGAGAGAGAAAATTTGATTTCCTATTTTCAACTTTCATTAATTTGAATGCATTTTAGATAAATGTTGGTATTCAAATGGAATTTCAACGTTTTAGTGAATTACTATTGTTTTCTGAAAATATTGGGAGTGTGGTATGAGTGATGACCATACGTTTTTTTTTTGGGAAGGAGTAAATCATCTAGTCTTTTCTCACAATGGACGACGGGTGAGAGGGAAACTCGGACTCTGAATGACTAAAATCCATCCTGTCTCAGGCTGACGCTACAGTCTATTATTGCGCTAAACCCCCAACCTTTTTTTTGTGAGTGAAAATTTATTCTTACTAGTGGTTTCTTTTAAAGATTGTAGAAGTATTCGGAGCAAAACAAATTAAGTAGAACACTACGAATCATCAGCTACTAATAAAGCTTTGTACGATATAACAACAAAAACACATTACTACACTTTACTCAACTGTGTGAGCTTGAAGTAAAGATAATTAAGTTGTCACTTCGCACAATGGTTTTGTAGCGAAAGTTTGGCGAGTCATAAACCGTTGGTTGTTACAACAAAACGAAGCGGTTAACTGCTACAAAAGATAAACGAGTTAGCTACAATGTGTGGAAGTTTTTAAGTATTTTATGAAGATAATTCCCTGGACATTATTCCTATGTTTCTTATGACACGAGTTGTCATAATATCATACATTACGTAACGTCGGAACGGTATGTTTTTTCCTTTCATTAGATTTCTTTTAACTTTGTTTGATTGCACAGTTGAGGCGCCGCAGTAAACAACACTCTGGGCGTCGGGAATCGAGAAATGATCTCAGGCCACCATAAGCGCGGATCTGTAGACGGCGATTAAGGATAGCTCGCCGCCCGACCAGAAACCGTCTCGAGTCCCAACTCAAAGAGTCAACAGACTACCAAAGATAGGGGCCTCTAGCGCTGATGTTCAGCCGGGGTTGGGGGGTAAGTGCAATAAGGCACCGCGGTCTCGGGCTAGAGCAGGAGAAGGCACGGGGGTTTTAGTCAGTAAACTCTGACACTCCCACCCTGAGCATTTAATGATTTTCGCCTCACTAAAAAAACTGTGTGTTGATGAATTAAAGGAACATGAGGTGTACATAATGTCTATTACTCTATATTGTAGGATGTAAGTGGTACGCAAAGATATTATATTAACACAGATATGTTATACGCTCACAGAACGCACGAAAAATATGTTTCGCGCCAAACGTCAGCACACTCACATACCTTTCATTAATTTGTACATATCACTACAAGGTAAAATTGTAGAAAAATGATGGTATGATAAATCCGACAAGAAAAAACGAAACAGCTATTGTTATCAATTACGTACTACAACAACGTTAACAAACATTATTCTAATAGAGATTGTTGTAGACTTAATGTACTTGTATACAATTGTACATATCCTTTTCGAATCTTCACTTTTGCGCGATTATAACGTATCTTAACATAAAATAACATTGGTGGTAAGCGTATAATTAGCTAGTCGAGTTATATAGACAAACAGTGACGTAAGCACTTAAAAATAATTAAAGAATCTTATATAAGACTTTAAATCCTTGCTCAGCTCTCGTACTACCGGTCAACGGGTGAACATGAAAATGAAATACACATAATATTTTCCTTGTGATGTAATGATTAACGGACACAGAATAGTACTATATAAACATATATTGTTATTCGTATTATACAGAATTGATATGGTGCGTAATTAGCTAAATGGTTCTCAGATGAGTGATAAATGATAAGGTATGATCAAGGAAATGGGAAGAGAAAATAAATATAATAAAAGTAATCAATACATAAAGTAATAGTAAGCCTGAAAGAGTAAATGTGTTATTCCATTATATTGTTAGCAAAAAATAATAATCGAATAGTTATAATCAATCTGTATACATATATTTATTAAAATCACTCTAAAATTACATTTTTAAATATTAGTATAAAATAAAAAACAATAATATTTAAAAATATAAAAGTAGGAGCCAGCCGGCAGCGTGAGCAAGGTCCATGCTGCCGGCGGTTAGGGCTCCAGAGACAAGAACCTCCTCACAATACGTGCCGTTTCAAGGAGGACTGCCTTCTGTATGAGGCCCTTGATCCATCCGCCTAACGTCAGCCTCTTTAGGTGGTTGTCGAGGCTTTTGGGGACTAACCCGTTTGCCGACACAACTATCGGCACAACGATAGCCGAGTCCACATTCCACATGTCAACAACCTCGTGAGCTAAGTCAGGATATTTCAATTGTTTATCTTTCTCAGCTTTCACGAGGTTCTCGTCATGAGGAATGGCAACATCGATTATTGTCGTGCGACACGCTAGTCGGTCTACCACCATTATGTCAGGCTTATTGGCTACAATAGTCCTGTCTGTGATGATAGACCGATCCCAGTACAATGTGATATGGTCTTTTTCGAGAACTGGGTCGGGCACATACTTGTAGTACGGAATCTCAGACTCAACAAGCCGGTATTTCAAAGCAAGTTGCTGATGAATAATCTTGGCCACCTGATTATGTCTGTGCAAGTATTCGCCATGAGCCAAACGACCACAGCCGGAAATAATATGTCTGATGGATTCACCGGAGCTATGACATGCCCGACATATGTCAACCGTCCCATCCTTCATAATATATTTCCGGTAGTTATTCGTGAGGATAACTTCGTCCATAATTGCACATACAAAAACTTTACTTCAGTTTCTCCGAAGAGGTTACTGAATCGTAGCCAAGCTACGGACGCTAGAAAATCTATATCGGGCCCGTGGAGAGCCCGAAAGAAGCGTCCGTGGAGCTCCTTGCTACTCCATACCGCCTTGCGGTCATTGACGCTCAGTACTACGGGTTTGCACCAGTTCTCTTTAGCCAAGGATAGTGGTGTGAATCCCTTGTCCACTGTGACTACTTCTCGATGCATATCCTCGTCCACTTTCAGGAAATGTTCCCTGAGATTGCACACCACACGGTTGTGAAGGATCTTAGCGTTTAGAAAGCCTCGACCCCCACACTTCCGCGGGATGTACAAGATCATGACTGATGAACGAGGATGATGCATTCGATTTGCAGTCAGCAGCGCCCGGACTCGCCTATCCAAAGTGTGGGAGTTCTAAGTGTGGGAGAGCCATGCTTCGGCACGAATGGGTCGGCTCGACCGGAGTGATACCACGGCCTCACAGAAAACCGGCGTGAAATAACCACTGCATTGTGTTTTGCCGTGTGAGTGAGGTTACCGGAGGCCCAATCCTTCCCTTTCCCCAATCCCTCCTCAATCCCTAAATCTCCAAATCCCTAATCCCTAAAAGGTCGGCAACGCAATCGTAACTCCTCCGTTGCGAGTGTCCATGGGCGGCGCTGATTGCTTACCATCAGGTAATCCGTCTGCTTGTTTGCCGAGATATCACATAAAAAAAAAACCAGGGTGTCAAGTTCAGTCTGTGTCCATTTAAGTATGCCAAAAGAATACATCAGGACCGGCATGACCCAACCGTTAAAGGCGCGTACCTTGTTGCCGCCTGATAACGAACTTTTCAGTACCTTATTCAGGCGGCCAAAGAAGCGCTCCTGTAAAGATTTTTTCATGTGCGGCCCATTAATACCCAATCCTTCCGACATACCCAAATACTTGTAGGTATCATTTGTGTAATCTGAAAGCTCTAGACTTTCAGATTCCACTATCCCGCCTCGCTTTACATGCATGACCGCACACTTATCAACACCAAACTCCATTCTGATGGAACTACTAAAATTTTTAGTTATTTTTAGTAGTTCCAGCAGCTCCTCCTTGTTTGGTGCAAATAACTTGAGGTCATCCATTTAAAGTAAGTGGGAAATAACGTGACCTTTTCTCCGCAAACGATAGCCCAGCCCTGAAGCCTCAAGTAGCCTACAGTACTGAGAGGATTCAAGGCCAAGCAGAACCACAGTGGGCTCAGACTATCACCCTGGAATATTACTCGCACTATCCTTACAGGTTCTTTACTCCTTTGGATTTGCTTACATCCTGGGTAGGAAAGCACCGTGCTCCACTGCCTCATACATGACTGTAAGAAGGTGCGCAGAGTTGTATTAATTTTATACAACTCCAGCACCCTCACAAGCCACGTATGTGGCACGGAGTCATAAGCCTTTTTATAATCTATCCAGCATGTAGACAAATCCTTTCGGGATCGACGAACCTGCTGGCTAATGACCATATCAATAAGGAGTAGCTCCTTAGTTCTACGTGACCCCTTTCTACATCCATTCTGAGAGACAGACATGATGGAATATTTTTCTATATGTTTTGTTATTTTTGCTCTCACAATGAATGTAAAAAGTTTATAGACCGTTGGTAAACACGTAATCGGTCTATGATTTTTGGGTTCAGTGTAACTACCCGATTTATGGAGCAGGTGGGTAATTTCTGTAGTCAGAAACTGAGGCAACGATCCAGCTTCTAAGGCCATTTGGAAGTGCGACGCTAAGCGATCGTGTGAACTGGTAAATGATTTCAGCCAAAAGTTGTGCAGTCCGTCCGGCCCCGGTGATTTCCAATTGGGGACCGAACAGGCTGCATTGGCTACATCAGAGGAGGTAATGACTACCTCCTCCATCTCTGGTAAAGTTTCACACTCCCGCTTAACATCGCACATCCAGTCAGCCTCCGTGTGGTTAACAGGCACCGACCAGATGTTGCGCCAAAATGAGTTAGTGGTTTCATCGGTCGGATGCCGACCGTTAACCACATCTTGGCTGGACCGTTCCCAGTCTCTGTACACCCACCTCTGATCGCTTTGGAACATACGATTCTGAGTATAGCGCTCTACCCTTTTTTTATATTTTCTAATACGGTTTGCCCATGCATAGATTTTCTGCTTCAGGAAGTCGATGCGCTCTGTAACACGTGTAAGGTATTCATGAGGACTAGTTTCAGTCCCCACAAATGCACGCCTTACAAAGCGCATCACTCTAGGGCGGTTTTTCCCCTCCCTGAAGCAGGTTAGTTTGCCGATGAGTGGCCTAATCGATACGACGCTCAATCCTGCACTGCCAGGCAGGAGCAGTTGGTTTCGGTCGGACTGCTGCGTCAAGATTTGGGAATCTGACGTTAGCTACTCGACAAGCTGCTATCGCCCCACAATACAGGATCGAGTGTGTATCATAGAGATTTTTGCTACTTTCAAAACAATTTTCGAGTAGCGAATCCAGGGCACACACCAGCGCCCTATTTTTTCCACACATGGGCAAACGTGGTAATCTAGGTCTTAATTCACTGGGAGCAAATCTATACTCATGTATCACATCCTCCAAAGCGTTCCTCAATCTTTCATTGCACTGAGTACTCACTTGTTCAACCTTATCGTCCTCCACGGCAGCACCAGGAGTGGCGAGTGTGGCATTTTCCACGGGAGGTGTTTGTGTCGTCGACTGGGAAGAAGTGAGGACGACACGGTTGTGTAGTGTTTCTAAGCGCAGCCGATCAAGTGCAGCATCGTCCAATCTGCGGTTGCGTTGAATGACACGCACCTGATCCGATAGTCGCTGGGCGGAGACGTTGACAGATGGCTCAAGCACCTGAAACAGAGACAACATCCTGTCACGGTACGTAGTGAGGTTAGTTCCTCCCTCTGTAGCACCATAATACGCGCGCATGACGTTCTCATTAATGGATTGAGACCATTTCATGCGCCGCGCACAACTACCGGTAGCGGGGACCCGTCCCGGAGCCCGTTGGCCCCTGGTTCCCAAGCCCATCGGTGGCCAGCCTCTCCTCTGCCGACGTACAGGTGCCGGTGACGCCAGCGGGGAGAAATATTCGTCGCTCGAGCTCGACGCAACTGCTATCACCGGCGATCGTATCGTTCTGGTTTCCGGCGATGGCGAGGCGGAGCTGAGCGACGAGTCCGGGGATGGTGGGGATGCGCCTCGTGCTCTTGCCTTCGACCTTGTCAACATTTTGCACTTAACTCTTAAATTTGCATTTAAACTATTTTTGCATTTAAACTATTTTACATTTAAACTATTTTTCTGTACAAATGTTGGATTAAATTTCTATTGTTAGCAGTTTATGGAGGAAAAAATAATATTATTTAATTTTGAAAGAAATGTGCAAAATTTTTCATGTTGACAGGTTTAGTGTTGCAAGTTTTTTTTTTTATAATCAATCATTATTATTCATTATCATCCGGAACAGTTTAAACACTGAACAAAAGCCTACCCTTTCCTCCTTCATCGCATCGAAGGATTTTACTCGTAATTGTAATCAATAAAATATGACATTTTTTTAATATATTATGATTTTAAGTACCAATGAGGACCGTTATTGGGATCGGTTTAGATTACAATTTATTGAAAATAATGTCTATAATATATATACATACAATAGATATAGGACAATAATAACTATATACAAACATTACAAATACTTACTTAATGTATTAAACACATGCTATTTGTTGTCATGATCGCGATAACTCTGGCAATCCAAATCCTAATTCAAAAATAAAATCCGATGTGTTTGCTTCAAGCGACTAGATACTACCCAGGAAGAATTTTCCATCACCCGAAGAAAAACCAACATATAAAAAAGACAAGGACAAAATTAAATTACTTATTATGTAAAATGTTATGGATAGCTAAAGGCATTGGACCGAATTCATTAAGTTCCGTCCATGTGACGAAAACTAAACATTGAATATTTTCCTTCCATATATAAAGGTTAAAGGCAACTCATTAATTGGATTCTACCGTATAAGTACGAGTGAATGAACGGTATGAGCCATAATGAACTGCTCAGGTATCACTTGAACTGGCCGCGGTTACTGCATCGAATGGATGAACTGTTTCAAGTGGAATGCAGATCGATTTATGATTCAGGGTATTTGTTGAGTTGAGAATTTTTCTTTTCTGGGATATACTAACTCTGAAACTTTCGCGTTTCTTGTTAATATAATATAATTAGACGGGTATTAACGCGAAAAGTACTTTTTCAATACTTCGGCAGGTCACAAGTAGACTGTCTGCAGGCTGTGTCAGATAGTCTGTTTGCGAGCACGACTAATGCAACCAGGTCCAAACGTCAAGTTTAGTCTTCTAAGGTATTTAAATGATACTTTTCGCGTTAATACTTGCGTAATTTTTATTATAACTTTCGTGAGACATTCTAAATTATTTATTATGTTTTCGGCTTACTCACGTTATAATTTGACGAGATACTCGACTAGTTTCAAGCCATGCTAGAGGCCCATATTCATGAGCATTGTGCGACACGTAACTCGGCGACTGTCGGGCTGCTACTGGCTACTCGAGTCTGCGCGCCCAACGCGCCCTCTGCCGCGATTCACGCGCAGTTTCTTCTATCCGTGGTGTCGGCAGCAACGGCGCGCGCGACACTGTTGGCACGCTAGACTCGCCCGCCTGCAGACATACTTACGTATGTCAATATCCAACTGTGTATTAGCCATCCAACAAACGAGTTCTCATTGAGGCTGCAAGTTGAAGGGTGGACATATTGTCATAGAAACCAAGTATTGCCAGAATGGCAGGTTAAGTTAAAACTGTGAACCAAAAAGAAATAAACAGTTGCCAGAATGGTACAGTGTAAACAAGCTGTTAATAAAATGGATCTTTAAAAATGTACGTCACAATGCGAAAGGTCAGTACTGCTGAGACCACGGCGCTGATTTTCAGCATGAGCCAGTATTTAATGTGTAATTGGCCCTTATAGTTACAAGATAGAGTTCAAAATGTGAACGGCAATAGAATCGCACGCTATTACATGAGTCTACTCTGTGTGAGACAATAAATAAATACCAGACTGTTGCTTTCCCTTTCAGATCAACAAGATCAACATCAGCCTATAAGGGCCACTGCTTAACAAAATCCTCTTTTCACACGGATAAGGTTTGAGCATTAATTACTACGGTTACTTACGGTTTGAGAATTGGCGATATAAAATTTATAATTAGAAATTGTAAGTTCGGGTTTCTTCACGAATTTTACTTCATCGTATGTCAAATAAACTTAGAAAGTACGTATAACTTCGAAAAAGTCACATAAACACTTGCCAGGTCTCGAACCCGCACCCTTATGCATGAGAAGCGGGCTCTTTAACGTCCGGAGGTAAAGGCACCCGCTTTTTTTTACCACGGGCCCCTCCGACCGACTTAAGACTTAACAACTATTATTTAAGATATTATAACTATTATTATAGTTACATAAATGAAAGTCGTATTATTAAATACATTAAGCTGCAGACTATCACAACGGTACTCTACGAATCAACTCGGTAATTCTATAGAATTATTAAAACTCAAGGAGCTAACAAGCTACTAATAAATAAGAACACAAGTACACTCAATTGCAATTTATTCGCAAAAAGCGATTCATTTCAAATTCGATTTCTAAAGAAAGCGGGGTATGAAAATCTCAGAAAAAAGATAAAAAAGATTCTGCAAAGAAATTTCACGGCGTGGTTATAATGAATGAATTCGATATTGGCTATAATGAGAACTTAGGTAAATGGCAAGTAGCCGTGAGGTAGCCGCAATACGATACGTTCATACCGTCTGTTTGAAATTGCATAGATTTAGCTGTTGTGTACTGCTGGAAGGGTCAACTTTTACATTTTTACGTATCTCTTAAAAGAATGTGTCTCGTTTTTTTGTTTTGTTTTCAATGTCGTCTCTGATTGTGTCTTAGGAATTTATACTACCGCTAATAGATAGATAGATAACTATGTAGAAGTGAGGACTAAAAATTAACCTTAGCATTTACTAACAAAAATAGATATGTAATAATTTCTATTTACATAAATGTTTTAGGATCACCTAAATTTTTGGACACAAACAATTTTACAAATTTCATTGATAAATTAAAATATACATAATGATGAAAATGATAAAATAAAAATTGTAACAAATAAAAAAAAATGAGTTCTCTTCCAACGTTACTTTACGTAATTAGAATGACTTTGCAACCACGCTCATGCCACATCCATTTATAAGTAATCTTTACCGACGTCGTCAATTTTCTTCCGTGCACACAAAAGCTCAGTTCGTATGAATTCGTGGCGGCTGACGGTCGCGTCTCTCGATACCTGGCGTATCGCGCGTTGTGCCCGACTTGTTACGATCAGTAAAGAATATTTTTCTTTATTTTCTTCTTCATTTTTGTCACGTATGGGGCAACTTCAATGGAATATTTGACAGTGTTAAATTAATTTCATTTTTTAATTAAAACACACATCAGTTTTGTGATTTTGAACGTTTTTGTGTTCTTCACTACGGAGGTGAAGTCAGGAATTGCTGGACAAGTACGTATAGAATTGTTTTTTTTTTACATTTTAATTTAAGTCTTTTTTATTATTTTATGAAGAGCTCGTTTACAAAGTATAAGGAGTTTAAAAGCGGTTTTTTTAACTTAGCTGTTAAGCCATTAGGAGTTATTTTTTTGGAACAAGGTATCTATTAAATATTAATTAGAGACCTTTATTCAGTTGTGAAGTCATGTTTCATGATGTGTCATGATGATGATTTACTGAACATTGTAACTGTTATATAATTGCCAATAACAACAAGTCAGTTTCAATTTAGAAAATGTTCTAATATCATAAATATTTCACAATCTTTTCTTGTTCAAACATAACACATAGATATTTAAAGTCTCCTTGACATTTTGACATGATTTCTGATTGTATTGTTTATATTACGATAACAAATGTAATCATGGAGTAAATAGAACATTTCGTTCAAAAGACTTAAATAACAACATGTTTTTTTTACATTTAAACGTCTGTTATTTAGTTTTCTTCAAGCAGTAAGAAACAAAATATGTTCACAGTGCATTTACAAACGACATTTTCTAGCCACCTGACACAATTCGATATTTCAAAAGACAAGGTACAGTTAACCAGTTATATCTAAAAAAACTATAGTTTCACGAAATATTGCTAGCTGAATTCGAATAGAATTCTTGCTTAGAAGTCATAGTTAATTTAAAATATGCTAAACAAATCAAAATGAGTGAAAATATTAGGTATGATTATTCTAAATTTTCTTTCTGGATAGCAAAATTCGGATGAAGATGCTATTAGATGTAAAAATATGGCGTTACAACGAGCTTCATCAGTTTCTTAACTGTAGCTAGAATTCAAATTTTTAATGACAAATAAGAAAATAAGACAAATGGAACACATAATTTTAGTTACACAATAAAATTTTACCTTCCCTATTTTATAACAACACAAAACGTAATAATTTTGTAGGAACGTAATTTCACTTTGATTATATACTGTATATAAATGTTACCACCCTATGAATTAAAAGTCCTTACTAAAAAAACAAAGCATAGATTTTCCATCATTATCTACGCGGAGACGTGCAATTGAAGTCTAATAATTCCATTTTCATACAACGTAGAGTGAAGAAATTATAGAGTGAGCCATAGACAATAGCAGCTGTCACTTTTCCCGCGCATTTGTGATTTGATTAAAGAGTACGTATATCTTTGTTTAGTCTGTAATTGATTATGAACGATTGAAAATTATGAAGTAATTTCTGTTGAATTTATTTTAAGGCCTGCATTCAAAGTGGTAGCTTGTCAATTATATGTTATAAAAGGCAGGCATTTATTAGGTTATTATTTGTAAATGAAAGGTAAATTAATGGATGGCCGTGCTATAATCATTTCGTATTACTTGTTTAGTTTTTGATCAGGATTCAATATAAATGGATGATTTGAAGTGATAAAGTGATGATTTGAATTGTTGATTTCAATATTTACGAGGCGTGATGTTAGTTGGAATTTTGTGCATATGTGTGTAATAGGTTGTAATAAGTCCATTTAGGTAGTAATTAACATATTTTAAATGCAGTATGACCACTGTGAACCATTATGTACACGCGTCATAAACAATTGCAATAAATTCATCACAAATGGCCTATTGCCAGCTTTAACAGCTGTTGCATTTTACATTTAATTCTATTTTATAATTGCTCTACTCATATAACGACAGCATTTGAAATTATATCACGAATTCAGGATCCTGTTCTTTCCTACTAACCAATGTTTTAAATAATAAATTATGTGCGAATTAAACTGTGAACATTTGTTCCTATTTTAAGCCAAAGCTGACGAAAGAATTTAGATAAAACTTGACACAAAGATAGATTTTAATGTGTATGTAGTAACACATAAATTTCATAAGGGTAAAGCTACTATTTCCAAATATGAAAAATATTCCTTTTTGACAGAAGTATAAATCAACCATTATACTTACATTTATTACATTCGTATACACTAGGTAAGACAAGTAATGAAGTTAAAGTTTATACAGAGAGTAGAAGTGCTACTCTTTGTGCAAGGCTCGTTGGAGGAAGTTTGCCCGCATTACCCATTTCTACTGGCAACGGGATTGCCGTGTCCCCGTTCGAAGGGTGTCGGTAAATTACGCGGTGAATACTGTATAGACTTGTGTTTTTCTTAGAGTTGTATTATTTATGAGTCGCATTGTAGAAGCTTGCTTACTGCATGGTTTCTTTGCACTGCGTATCATGGATTTGATTATCCTACGATGTTGACTATTCCTGTCAATAAGACAGAGATAAAACTTTATAGTATTTAAAATTAAATTAAACAGCTTCATTAATATCTCTAGTGATAATAAATGTAATGTTAAAGTTTTTAGCTTCAAGTGGACTGATTTTTAGTGATTAATTTTGTTGATATATATTTGTATATTTCTACACATAGACACCTAGAATAGAAAATTTTATGTAGGACTTTTGTCCTACATGCTTAAACACCTTTTGGGTTTAAAAAGAAAAACAATTAGAATACATCCTGACTGCACTTTTGGTGCGGTGGCTGGGCAACTGGCTGCCGTGCAACGTGTAGCGGGTTCGATTCCCGCAGGGAACAACTCTTTGTGTGATCTACAAATTGTTGTTCCGGGTCTGGGTGTGATGTGTATGTGAAAATGTATGTTTGTAACAGCACCCACGACACAGGAGAAAATCCTAAAGAGGGGCAACGTTATATCTTTAAAAGATAAAAGAAAAAGAAAAGAACGCCATAGTCGATAGATACAAAATTACTTAAATATTCCATAAGGACATAATACATAAAATAACGAAATAAAACAATTGTCCAATTCAAAATTTAATTACACAATAACGACCTTATGCACAAAGTAATATGTAACAAAACTGATCGGTATCAAATTACGAAATATTGAAAATTGTTACCTGTCAAATCTAAAGGTACGTAGGTATAAACACACTGTAATAATTACTACAGACAAGTTATTATCATATAATTATCTTGTAATTAAAGCGTTATTTCTAGTTAATTAGGCTTTTATAATTACGAATGGAAGCCGTATTTAATTAATTATTTAAAAATGAAATGTGATACAAGTAACTGTTTTTATAGTAGATGATGAAATGCTTAGAAATTTTGGTAGTTTTCGGGAAGTATTTGCTTGGGGAAGAAAGTTTAATTAGTTTAGAATTTTCGGTAGATACTTAAATAGGGATTCTTGTTGGTTTCTAAATTAATTTGTACTTACCTATAATTAAAATTATTAAATATTTTTTGATAACTTGTTCACCTGACTGTTGTCCGTGAAAATGAATAGTAAGAAGTTTTTTGACTATGTATATGAGTCTATCAGGGGCTATTGCTGAGTACAGGCTACTTCTCATATTGAGAAGAATTGAGCAATGTGAGAGTAATCACCTCGCTTGCTTAAGGTGAATTGCCGATTTCAAACTGACAAATATAACTAATAAATCCAGGTTTCCTCGTGATATTTCCCTTCGTAGTAAGCCAAGTAAGTGATGTCTAAATTATCTTAGGAAGTAGATATCACTTGGAAAAGGTCATCTTGCTACTTGACAGGGTCCAAAACCCTCATGAGAAGCGCGACTAAAATTTCGGGCTACCAAAACTATTTTACATCATTGGCCCCAAAGTGAGCCTAATACCCGTATAAATTGAACTATACCCACTTTATAAAAAGTCATATCGCACCAAGCTTTCAACATTAAAATGAGAATGAAATATGAATACATTTCGTATGTTTTTTTTACCAATTTGGGCACGTTCCAATTTGACAGATGCTAACCAGGCCATTGGAGCGGTAATTTAAAAACTGTTTTTAAAATTTTAATGAATGCGTACATCATATTTGAATATTGGTGTTTTATTTAAAAATATTGATATAGCATTCGCTGATATAGCACAGATCACTTTTTAAAGAGTAGATGAAATTGTATTGTGTTATTTGGCTTCGCGTTGCGAATTCGAATACGGCACGGAGTAAGTCTTAATGAGATCAAAAATAATATTATTTCACGTCAACCTATGACGTCACGTATGTCGACAAAGTCAGCATATTTGATATTGCATGATATGTGCCATTAAGGCAAATTAAAAATCAGCTTAGCAAGCGATTCTTACGAGCAACGAAACACATCTTGTAAACATACCAAAAGGTCCCTATTTTCACGAAAAACAAAGACAAAATGAAATAATAATTTTATAGCCATTATAAGCATATTATTATAGTTCGGTAAAAAATTAAAAATTCCACGTTTTACGTGTAACGTACAGAGTATATGCGTGCGTTATAGTTATTTGGGTAAAATAGGTCATTAAAACAAATGGGCCCCGTGCCGAATGATGTTCGGTGTAATAAATAATCAAGCCGCAACGCCGCGGGGCGCTGTATGTATGTGCCGTGCTAAGTTTTATTAGTTGCCACGGGGATACAAAATATTGGAGGTTTTTTTACTTGCACTACTTGAGTAATGCTTTGTTGCTTGTATGGTTATAATTGTACTAGCTTTTGCCCGCGACTCCGTTCGCGTGGAATAGTGACTTTCTGCAGATTTTTGGTATCAAAACTATCCCTTGTCCTTTCTCGAGTTCCAAACTATGTCTGTACCAAATTTCATAGAAATCGGTTCTGCAGTTTAGGCGTGAAGAAAAGACAGACAGACAAACAGAGTTACTTTCTTATTATAGATTACCTATAGATATTATAGATTGTAATCGCAGAACAAGTAATTTTGTGTTCAACACTTGTATTTTGGGGTTTAGGGTCTTAGGTGTTCTTCCATAAATTACCGTTATACGTTGTTATTTAACGAATGTAATTCATTGATTACACTATTCCACAAACGTTACCAAAACAGAAGATGTGCAGCAAGCACAGGCTTGAATTTAATTTTTGAAGTGGCCTATGTTTCTTCGTTACCTATGGTCAATAGACAAGGATTGGGAACAATATAATAATAATCAACGAAAATGAAACGAGTAGTAAAGTCAATAATTGACCTTGAAAGGAAAAGAAAGTGGTTGGGTCCCATTTGCGTACAAAAAAAAAATATTTAGAGAGAAAACATTCGAGAGATAAAAGGGACAACTTTACAAAAACGTACACGAAATAAAATATTTTAATATAACAACATTTGCATGACATTTTCTTCTACGTAAGTTTTATTTTTATTGAAAGAAATATGAAGTTAGAACGTGGCAACTTTAACCCAGTTTCATTTAACTATTGTGAATTTTATTGTTTAAATTTTACAAGTGAAGTCTTAAAACAAACGAAATGAAACTGTTTTAAATATTTACAGTTTAATTTAACTGAAAAAGCTTACCTTTTGCACACCCGCTGCTTAGTTATGAAGGGATAATGGAGTTTAGTAAGAGTAATCTACTTTGAGTTATGACTTTGAGGATATTCGCAAAAAACACCGTTCGTAGCAAGTCTACGGCTGGCTACGAACTCGTAGCGGTCGTAGCAGCTAAGCGGTACGTCGTTCGTCTACGCCGCTGTCGCACCGTCCCACGATAATTAGTTATATTTTATTTTCTGTTTATTAATTAAGCGTTCTGATTTTCTTAACCTGGTAGAAAATTTTAAATGTACTTGTGTTAAATGGTTCTACTAATGGAATTGATTTATAGACACACACAGGTGTTCTGAAGCAGAGCTTCCACAAAAATAGTTATAGTTTTGCGATACATAGGTGCCTGGCCAAGTTGCCAAAGCTACTCTTTTAAACGAGATTTCTTAGAAAAAAATTGAATTGTTGCTGAAGAAAGGAATATCGAACGAAGTGCCAGTAGCATTATATATTTAATAAATGAGTTATTTTTACTCTGTGATTTTATCGAGAAGAAAATTTGTCCGCATTGTCTGTTTACTGTCTTATTATCTTATAAGAAAAGTTTATATAAGTTTTATTCGTAATTGAGTGGGGTCGATAGTCTTGACAGCTATACCCAGAAGTCACAACTTTTTTATTTATTCCTAAGTTTCAGGAAACAATTTATCTGTTACAAACTCAATAAATTGTATATATTTATTACCTCGGCCTAACGTTAGTTATTGATTTGTTAATTTAAATTGATAAGTTATCTGCTAAGCAAAGGTTTCTCCTGACACGGAGAAGGTTTGAGGAATTATCACTACGCTCACAGCACATTGGCAGATTGGAACTTATGGCTAGACAGTATTATTTTTAATGTGTATTATTTCAGTACCTACAATTTGCCACAATATCGGTTTAGTGGTTTAGCTGTGTGTAGTATATACTTTTTTTATAGAATATGTCGAGAAACGAGCAGACGGGTTACCTGATGGTAAGTAATCAGCGTCGCCCATGGACACCCAACGGAGGAATTACGAGTGCGTTGCCGACCTTTTAGGGATTAGGGTTTTGGAGATTGGGAGGGATCGGGGGAGGGGAAGGATTGGGCCTCGGTAACCTCACTCACACGGCGAAACACAACGCTGTGGTTGTTTCACGTCGGTATTCTGTAACGCCGTGGTATCCATCCGTGGTATCAAGGCCGAAGCTTGGCTTAAATACGAAGTGTAACTAATTACATAAAATATCTTAAACAAGTTTTTTTTTAAATAATTTAGTTTTTAGTTTTCAGACCCTGTCATCATCTTTGTTTACCATCGTTCTTTAAATCGTCCCTTATAAATAATGTGTTACATGTCCTTATACTGATAGCTGGCTCGATTTTGCTATTTTATGTAATACGTCATTCCAGGACCTAACTTGTGCATGATGGCGTATCATTGTGAACTAGATTGCCAATTTGCACCATCAACAATGTTAACGGAAAACTATTATGATGACTTTCAGTTAATAGATCATCGAATTTATAACTAAAATGGCTTCCGTATTATATATCCGACGGCAAACGGACCGATGGATACCACACTCGTTGAAACATAACGCTGTGGTGGTATCACGCCTCTTTTTTGCGAGGCCGTGGTATCACTCCAGTCGACCCCCTTGCAAAGCCAAACCTATTCGTGCCGAAGCATGGCTCTCCGACACTTATAGCATGGCTCTCCCACACTTATAGCATGGCTCTCCCACACTTATAGCATTACTCTCACACACTTATAGCATGACTTATTATTCCACACTTAATTTCAAAGTTGCTTCACTTTGAATTTACTGAAAATAAAAATGCTCTCACGTGAATCAATTGAGATAAGTTTTTCTTCTAGTTTCAAGTTACAACTGGACGCTTATCTATAAGCATCGTTGAAGCAATATAATTAGTACATATGTCTCTCTGTTAGATACAATAAAATAATGCAATTAAAAATAAAAATGAATTATACAAAAAGAAATAAAGTATCTATTTTACAATATCATTGATTGGACAGTATCCTGGTTTGTGATTCCCAGCGATGTCTTCGACTCTCAAATGAGCATGTTGCTTAACATAGGCGTTGCGTAGGACGTATCATCGCTTACTACTAAGAGTTATCAGCAAATCTATACTAGTATTATAAAGCTATAGAGTTTGATTGTTTGCTTGAACGCGCTTATCTCCGGAACTACTGGTTCGAATTGAACCTTTTAAGTACATTTATCTAGGAAGGCTCTAAAACATCACGCTACGATATGTAGAGGTAGTTAAAAGCACGGGACAGTAGCTAGTATAAAATAAAATACACGATCAGATATGATGTTATTAACCGTCTTATAATTGTGAAAATATAATTGTGTGGGAGAGCCATGCTTCGGCACGAACGGGTCGGCTCGACCGGAGCGATACCACGGCCTCACAGAAAACCGGCGTGAAACACAGCGTTGTGTTTCGCCGTGTGAGTGATGTTACCGGAGGCCCAATCCATCCCCTCCCTCAATCCTCAATCTCCAAATCTCTAATTCCTAAGAAGTCGGCAAGGCACTCGTAACTCCTCAATTGCGGGTGTCCATGGGCGGCGCTGATTGCTTACCATCAGGTAAACCGTCTGCTCGTTTGCCGACCTATAACATAAAAAAAAAGATTACAAGACAGACATTCAGCCAAATTCACTTGTATCCTTTTTACACTTAACCCTAAAAACACTAACACCACAAAACTACCGCAAACGTAGAAAAGTTAATTAAATCGCAGTTCATGTAGAAGCTGTCAATAAACTGTAGCTAATTAGGGTGCCTGAACTTTTACCCATATAACGTTACTGCTGGTTTAAATCTAACTAGTTTTCCTGTTAATTTGAGAGGGGGTAATTAGTACCTTATCGTCAAGTAAGGGAACATTAATATATGTTGGTTAATTTATTATAGCAGTATGGTACTGATTGAAAATGGATACTAGGTTCAACAGGATATTAGATAAATATAACTTGTGACTTGTTGACGTGTTTGTGATAGTTTTAGATAAGTAGTTTCTGGGTTCCAGGATTTTGATTAATTGCTTCTGTTAAAGTTCGATGATGATTATCAGATTAATGATGATTTCCAAAAGTGATTTAATCATGATTATTGTTTTTAGAAATTGTTAGCTGATCTGTGTTTACAGTGTTTTAAATTCTTATTTATGTATTTTTACGTTATTGAGCCGCAAATCGCCAGTGGCGCCAACTACAACAGCCAAAAAAACATGTACAATTATAGTTTATCTTGAACTCATGTTATATAAACTAAGCTAAAATTATATATATAATTTTGTATAATTTTACTTTAAATAACTTTACTTAATTCATCAAACTCCAAGCGAACGCTTATTGTTCTTCTTCCGTGTCTCGAATTCCCATGGTTGAAATGTTAAAGTTATGCAAGAAACATATGTGATACTTAGTCGGTGCAATCACCAGCCAGAGTTGCGGGCCAAGCGTAATAAGGTACTGCAGCCTCAGCCTAGAGAAGGAGAAGAAATGAGGGTATTTAAGTCAGTAAGAGTCTAACATTCTCTCTCGCCTTACTCCGAGTGAGACAAGTCATTAGATGTTTTTCCCTCCTCAACAAAAAAGCCAGTACTATCACCAATTTACAGCTAAGTAAAAATATTTAACATGTAAATAAAGATTCCCTGTTTAACAACGAAATGCATTTGTGAAAGCATATAGAAATAGTATAAAAATCTGTTATCACCGTACCATGTCATTAACGTCATCAAATATACATAGAAAAAGGCTAAAGTCCATTTATCACCAAAGACAAATTTGTGTTCAGATCATTAAGCGTATACATCAGACGTGTATGGGTAATATCTATATGGACAAAATGCTTTTGGGTCACTGCACTGCATAGTAAAAGAGACCTTTTGACACGAGTGATAAAATAGAAAATTGTGTATTCCCGATTTATTATATAGAACTATACACTACTTTCGTTATATATGTAGGTGTGTTTATACAGACCAGTTGTATTTGTTATGTTTTGTAAAACTAAAGTAAGTTAAGTATTGTAATGTAATATCCTAGAATACATTTGGCTTCCTTGATCTATAATTCCACGTATAATTGAATATTTAGCCTTCTTTGACATATTTTCAATAAGGTCAGTGAAAGTAATATTATCTATTTATTTGTTTGGCTTCTGGAGAAAGATTTAAAGAATATGTCTGTAGATTTTAACTAGTAACTTGAAAAACTTGTAAGAATTTACTTAGTAACAGTTATTTTTCGTAAGTCATCCTTGTTTGCTAAAATTCGTTTATTGATAAATCAAAAAAGATATAGACGCTATACCTATAGCAAAAAAATAATTCAACCTCTATGGTGAATTGACTTGGAGTTCAATGGTATGAAAGCAAATATTCATCTATTAATAATTTACTTTTGTCGTCAGATCAATTTGAAAATAAATATCATTACAGTTTATTTGCAAACATTTTTCCTCAATTATCCACAAAAAAGTATTGAGTGTCATCACAAAACACAAATTGTTCCTGCCTAGCTATAACCCAGGGGAGAGGCCAGAAAAGTGGTTTGAACTCCAAGTTTGTTTGAACGTTCCGAACATCTAATGGATTTGGTTTAAATTTTACGTATTTCAACTGAGCCAAAACACTTATGATGCCCATGGGGCAAGGAAATTAAGTTTCACGCAAAGCGGAAAATGCTTTGAAAATTGATCTTTTGGGACATTAAAATATAGACGTTTTATATGAAATGTATTTAAAACTCATTCAAGCCAAAGTGAGCTTTATGTATTTAACTTTGTTAATTCTGTTTTGTATGGAGGAACATGTTTAGTTCGATCGATAACTCCTTGTTAATTGGTCTTTAATTGCTTCGTTATAGTTTTTGGTCATGTTCAGTTAGAGTGGGGGACTTGATGTTTATTTTTAGTAAAACTTTTTTGTCAGTCAGTTAGTTAGAAGGAGGTACATGAACTCACACCACGTTGCGGTTATTTTCACATGCTCTAAATTTAACTAGGCAACTTTGTAGGTGATATTATTGCTAATAAATAAGTAAGTTCTAAGTAAAGTAACACAAAAAAAAAAATTCAATAGACTGAAATCCGAAACAAATGTCAACTGTACTAAAATTGCACATTCTTAAAGTAATTTGATTGTACTAAAGTGTTTTTATATTACCCACAAGCCAGATTATATTTGATCAAAATCATTGGATCGAAACATAGCAAAAGCTCCTTCCTTCAACAAGGTAAACCAACATTCAAGGACAAATAAATAATCGCAAAAGGCATAACCGTGACCCATTCACGCGCACCACAATTGGTAAAGAAGCATAGTGACCCAAGAATTTTGTACGTTTTTATTAAAGTTCCAATGTGTAATATCTGGAAAATGTCGACAGGTGTAACCACCTGTTAGGTTGGACATCAAATAGACGCGACTTGAATGCAGCGACCGGCAGTCAAGTTGGACAAAGATATTGTAATACTGGGCGAATGGGTGGGGGGACAATATGAAGAAAATATTGGATCGCTTGGCACGGCTGGTGGAGACGGAACCGTCTGTTTGTTTTGAAGGAAGCTTGAAAATACAAACTGTTTATTATGAAGTAAGTTTATTTAGAGACTGGACTTTTAACTGTGCTATGACAACGTACGGAACTAGTAGAAGATGGGGAAACCGATTGTTATGTAACTTGATAGCTATTATTATGAGAAGTTTGTTATTTTATGATAATACTTAGAAATACTAAACCAAAAACACAATATCTACTTATGACCAAAAGAATAATGTCATTACTTTCTACTTTCTTAATTAAATGAAAAAGCAACATATTTATAATAAAGCCTTGTCTATGTAGAGGTACGTTTGACAAAAGGTATGAGAGGATCGTATGTATTCCTGAGGCGATGGCTTTGCACACCCACCCTTTCGCTTCGAGTAAAATATTTATGCCGGAGACATATTCCCAAGACAAGCTTAGCGTCCCATTCGAAAGTGCAATATTTTTCTTTATAAAACTAAATGAAACTTGCAAAGTACTTTAGGCAGAGGAGAACTTTTGAGAGGAGAACACTTGAAGAGAATGTTTCTTATTCTATAGGGGATAGGATTTATAATTGAATATGTTGTTATCTTTAATGTTCTGCTCGTCAACAAGATTTTTTGTTTTTCTTAGTCAAGGAGAATGATTGTTTTTCAATGAATCTAAGTCCAAAACGTTGTTTATTAACTCCTTAATTTATTGTATGTATGCAAAGAGCCAATAAATACAAACACGAAGATTCTAAAGTTACGTTTATAAAGATGTTTTTTCTGGATTAAGTATTTCACGATATCAAAATTTCTGCAAGACAGTTATTGTTGATGCTGTCCATTAAAAGATGAAAGTTTTGTCTTATAAACTACCTACTCAGTAAGGGTTATACTTTTGTTTAAATATTCATATTTGTTCAACCTTGACATTTTCATCTTATTAAATATTTGGTAATATGATATTAATAGATTTAAAAACCTTTAGACAATAGATTTAAACATTATTATACAAAACGTGAATGTAAGGTATTGACATCTACATTGAATCACGTCAATTTCATAGAACTTTTCATTCATGTATTCGACATGCGTTTATCTAGAATTTAGGGATCTAATCGCATACTTAGTAGTGCACGGATGAGCACATGAGTTTCAAAAAAACACATCTGTGCTATATATTTATTTTCAAGTAATTTCTTATTTGTTGTAAAAGAGATGCCCAATAGAACCTCTGTCTGTCTGTCCAGAGCCTTAGCCTAAAGCGTTCGACAAGTAATGAACGACCGTGATCAAAGTCAAAGCATTCTTTTTCAATTAGATTTTCTTTTTATTTTTGCATATTCTGAAGTTCGTAGTATTTTCTCGATAAGTCGTCTGCGTAACGGGCTTTGGTTTTTAATTTTATTCTTTCTACGTATAATTGTTGTGTGATAAGAGAATATGCGTTATAATTCTATAGATAGATAAAAAATGGCTGCCCTTTGATTCTACTGTGCCAAAATGTCGATCCCATAAACAAGAGATTGATAATGCTGTAATAAATGCTGCCGTTAAGTGATGGTGACAGTCGCATGATAAATAAAATGGGTGGAATAAGTGTGGGAGAGACATGATTCTGCGCGAATGGGTCGGAATGAGTGAAACCACAATCTCACAGAAAACCAGCGTGACACAATCATAGCGTCATATTTTGCCTTGTAATTGAAGTAACCGGAGCCTAATCCTTCCCTTACCGCAATATCTAAATCTCTGAAACCCTTATCCCCAAAAGATCGGTAACGTAATCGTCTGATGCTATGTGCCGATTGCTTACTTAATCCGTTTCCCCTTTTACCGTCTTATGACTTAAAAAATATCACTAAAAACAAATTCTTGTGTGATTACTCTATGCATCATAATACTTTTCTGATCAAATGTTGAAAAATTATTAGTGTTATATTTTTTTCAAGGCCATAAATAATAACGTATTTATAACAAAACGTTACGCAGAACAAACTATTTCAAGGGCCTTCATATAAAATTACACATTCTGATTCCACCTTCAAAATATTAGAACCACAACTACGCAGAGTTTTGTATTATACTAACTATGTGATTCATCGCACTACTTGAAGGCAATTTGTATCTCTTTGATAAATTATAGAGAATGAAGCACACTCCTTTAATCCCCGTTATCTTTGTCGATAGCTTAATTACAAAGGCATTTGTGCCTGACAGTTAGGCTTATATCACAAATCTGAATCGTCTTTAGTATTTCCTTTAGTAGATCAGTAACCGTACAACGTCTTAGTATGCCGATGTTACCTCTTATTGAGTTTGAGTTAAATGTTCATTGATATAAGGTTGAGTTTAGAATAAGGAAATTACTTGTCTACGATTTGGTAGTAGGGTGACAAGATGACGGACACGATCCACGGCGATACCTTCGAGGTGCCAAAAGGAAACTTTTTTACGTTCTAGTTTTTTCCACCTTATTATTATTATCAATAGGTCGATACTTCCGTTCGGGCCAAAAAATTAGGCGCATGTCATAATTATTTTGATATGTATATGTTTCTCTTGTATAATGGTTTATAGGGCTATAAGGGGCATAAGGAAGTCCAAACTAGGACAGGCGCTTGGCAACGTGAGCTACTCTCATCTAATGACTTGGTCTCTCTTTCTCAAAAAAGTTTAATTTGCTGCCAAGTACCTATGCTAAACAGGTTACTCAAGGACATTCATTCAAGGGCGCGTCTAGTACCCCAGTTTAGGCTGTTGTGCATGTTATCAGTCCGGTTTTAGTCACCACCATTATAACCTAATAAACTGCAGGAAATTCAGTACAATAGCAGTATTATTAACGTTCCATATGTTTCGTTAGTTTGTTTTATTTTTTAAAAAAACGTTGCCCCACACTAGGATTTTCTCCTGTGTCGTGGGTGCGTTTACAAACATACAATTTCACATGCACACCCAGATCCGGAACAACAATCTGTGGATCACACAAAGAGTTGTTCCGTGCGGGAATCGAACCCGCGACACGTTGCGCGGCAGCCAGTTGCCCAGCCACTGCGCCAACCGTGCAGTCGCTATATTATTACGCGTTCCATATATTATTACCATTCATTAAAACACAATCCGATAAAGAAAATCTCCATCTTTAACACGTAAATTTAATTGTTTCATTCTCTTAAAAACTGTTGTATGTACTTACACGTAGGAAAATTATTCGTGACAATCAGTAATCAAGTGAATATTCATGAGCTTCACGCTGTCGACGTCGACTTGTATATTTTAATTATTGATTGAGCGTGATTGTCCTATGGTGATTTGCATAGAATTAGCGTCGTATCGCGTTCAATGTACACTGTAATTATACCGGTTTTAGGGTTATGTCACTCAAATATAATGACATTTCAGTCGAAATCATTTTTTTTCAGTCGAATTGACGATAATTTAATGGTAAAGTTGATATGCATGTATTAATACGCGAGAAGAGTAATAAGTACGTTTTTTTTAATATACCTATATATATAATAGGTGGGCAAACGAGCAGACGCTGATGGTAAGCAATCAGCGCCGCCCATGGACATCAGTAACGGAGGAGTTACGAGTACGTTGCCGACCTTTTAGGGATTAGGGATTTGGAGATTTAGGGATTGGGGGAGGGGAAGGATTGGGCCTCCGGTAACCTCACTCACACGGTGAAACACAGCGCTGTGGTTGTTTCACGCCGGTTTTTTGTGAGGCCGCGGTATAAGTCCGGTTGAGCAGACCCATTCGTGCCGAAGCATGGCTCTCCAACATTTTAACCACACATACATTGACAGCAAGTCTTCCCCAATTGTCAAACCCTTAACATCCCCCAAAAGGGAGAAGTCGTAGTCTGCCCTCTACGAAGGGTTTTTTTTTTTTTTTTTTTGTGAGGGGAAAATCATCAAATGACTTCTCCCGCCCAGGGCCGGGCAGGAGGGAGTGTCAGACTCTTACTGACTAAAAACCCCCCTGTTCCTTCTCCTGCTCTGTGCCGAGGTCGCGGTACCTTATTGCGCTTACCCCGCAACCCCGGCTGAACATCAGCCCTTTAGGGCCCCGTCTGTGGTGGTCTATTGGCTCTTTGAGGCGCGCGCGGAACGCTACGCGCCGTACGCTCGGGCCTGGTTCTGGTCGGGCGGCGAGCTGCCCTTACTCGCCGACCGCAGGCCCGTACTTACGGTGGCCGGAGATCGTCCCTCGATCCCCGACGCCCGTAGTGTCGCCAGTTGCGGCTGCTGGGGCGTGAGGAGGAGGATTGCTCCCTCACGCGGGCCGCCTCTCTCTTTGCGAGCATGACTGCTTCACAAAAGGAGGAGACGGCGTCCCAGTTCCTCTCACTCCGCACCATGGCCTCGACTAAGGCCGGGCGCGAGAGGTCGCCGCCGCCGATCACTTCCCTGAGGATACGGCGGTGCTCAGCCCAGGCAGGGCATACCGCTACCGTATGCTCCACCGTATCCTCTAGGTGGTCCTCACAATGACGACACTCGGGCGTTTCCTCCCGCTGAATCCGAAACAGGAACCTACCGAAGCTGCCGTGCCCGGTAAGCACCTGCGTCAGACGGAAGGTGAGGACGCCGTGGCGTCTCTCAAGCCACTCCTCAAAGAGGGGTCTTACCGCTGCTATGGTAGCGTGCCCGGCCCTCGGTTGCGACAGTCGTTGTCTCCACTCTGCCGTGAGATCTCGCCGGAGCTCATTCCGCCACGCACTTATTTGGCGCGGCAGAGGATCTTCGCCCCGGCGACGCGCGTCTGCGCGCAAACTGTAGACGCGCGCGAGCGCCTTCGCTTCTAGATCCCACGGCGGTGATCCGGCAAGGAGGTTCGCCGCCTCCCCGGAGATCGTGCGATACCCGCGGATTACTCGTATAGCCATGACCCTCTGGGACGCGACCAGCGTACGAGCCGGCCGCCGCTTCAAGTCCGGCGCCCACACAGGGGCACCGTAGAGGGCCATGGATCGCACAATCCCCATATACAACCTCCGGCAGGAGGCGTTTGGCCCCCCGAGGTTGGGAAGGAGCCGCTTGAGCGCGGCCCCAGACCGTTCCAACTTAGGGGCCAAACGACGAAAATGCTCCGTGAAGTTCCATCGGCTGTCGAGGACGAGACCCAGGTACTTCATCGCCGACTCGACGCCGATGGTAACTCCTCCTGCCGTTACTTGGGACCCACCTGGAGGTGGCGCGCTCCGACGGCCATAGAAGCACATGGCCTCGGACTTGTGGAGCGCCACCTCGAGTCCCAACTGCCGGATCCTTGCAACGACTGTCGCAACCGCTTGTGACATCAGGTCGGCCGCCGCCTGATGCGACCTCCCGTTCGCCAGCACCAGCGTGTCGTCAGCATAACAAACAATGCTGACGCCGCTCGGGAGGTCGGTGCGTAGCACCCAATCGTACCCGATGTTCCACAGGAGAGGTCCCAGGACCGATCCCTGTGGGACACCGCGCGACACCTCTCGCCGATTCCACACGCCCCGGTGACCGGGGTAGATGACGCATCTGTCCGTCAAGTAAGCCTCGACTACACGACGGAGATAGGCAGGCACCCGGTGATACCGGAGTGCCTCCAAAATGCAGCTCCAGGGCAGCGAGTTAAAGGCGTTGGCGATGTCCAGAGACACCGCCACGACGACTCGCCTCCCGGCCAACGCTGTCCCCGTCGTGAGGTCCCTCACGCGCATGATGGCGTCCACCGTGGAGCGCCCTCTTCGGAAGCCGAACTGGCCGTCCGCTAAATCCGGCCCCCTTCCAGACAGGTGCCCGACGAGGCGGTCTGAGATTATCCTCTCGAACAGCTTTCCCACCTCGTCGAGCAGCACAATGGGCCGGTACGCGGACGGGGAGTCCGCAGGACGCCCCGGCTTCTTCACGAGGACCAGTTTACCCGTCTTCCACGACAGCGGAAACTGGCCTCTCTCCAAACATGCGCTGAACAGACCAAGTAGTCGAGGCCTGAGAGCCTCCGAGGCCAGGACCCAGACCTTGGCATGCAGCCCGTCAGGTCCTGGGGCGGTGTTCTTGCCGCTCAGCCGGCGCACCGCCACTCTCAAATCTACCTCGGTCACTTCCGGAGCGGATTCGTCGTCGTCGTCTCTACGAAGGGTGTCTTTAAGGTTTCAGGGAAAAAGTTGCTTATGTGTTGTTGTGCTCGTAGGTCGTATCATTGTCTACCACCAGGGCGATAATGTTTCTGTGACTCTCCTGGTGTTTCAACACCAGGCCTGGGCCCGAAACACCAAAACAACAATGTTTACCATCAGGGAACTTGGCTGCTTTTTTGCCGCTTTTTACTATAAAAATGTTAATTTTGATTGCACGATACTCAACATGCTAGTCCAGTTCGAACTTGACTAATTATTTATTAATATTTTAATTCATAATTGTAGGGTGTTTATTAGAAGCTGTTGATTATAATAACTATGGAACAGATTATCTTGACATAAGATCTATGGGACGGAGTAGTATTTAAAAACCAGTCTTATACAAAGAGAATTAAAGACTGTTTTTGAATAAAAAATTGTTACCAAGGACAGTTCGCTGACCGTGAATCCATTATTAAATAAACCATTTTTAATCAATGTTCATTTGTTTTCAAATAAAAGAAAGAATAGCAATTTTAGTAAGAAATAGTTTTTGTTAAATCATTTTCGTAATTTATTCGGAAATGTTTTGTAAATTCATCACGCCATAAGTCTGAACTAATCTATATTATATATACAATTTAATACTTATAAATAAGTTTTGAAACTACGTTTATAACGGTGAAATTTTCTACAAAATTTTCTAGGGTTTATAATTCTGCTTGTTGTTGAGACACGATTTTCCATTGTTTGTTGATAATATAATCCAATAGCAGATGTTGCTATCCAAAATGTTTTGATAAGAATTAATTACAAAATGTTTCAAATCTGGTACCTAGTCGCTAGGATTAAGGAGCCCGATGGTTCGAAAGCTAACAACATTATTAAACATTATTAACTTTTTAAATTCGGTCACGACATAAATAGTATTTTTTTATAGGGTGGCAAACCAGCTCTCTGATCATTTGATGGTAAGCAATCAGTAACGCCTGCGTTACTCGAATTTTTCTGGAGGATGACGAGTTAGGCCTTCGGTAACCTCAGTCACATGGCGAAACACAACATTCAATTAGTTTTTGTGAAGTCGTAGTATCACTCTGGTCTGGTAGACCCGTTCTGTGCCAAAGCATGATTCTCCCACGCTTTATTTTTGGATTCGGCTAACGTACTTCAGGTCGAATGTTTAATTTTGAAACTGAGCCCAAAACTGCGTTTAGTTACCCATGTTCAATATTACTTTTAGGAAATTGTCTTGTCGTCAACCATATGTATTTGGCCACATTATTCAATGATTACGATGAAGTAGAAGAACAATCACTAACTAGATTCCTAAACTGGCCCAAAAAATCTGCTATTATTTTACATACAACCTCTTTAGTGTAAAATAGTACGATTCTATAAAAGGGGGCGCTTACACACAGGACCTTTTTTTGTTGACCGCGACATCATTAACTGCCATTTGTTTGTCCTGATACAAAGCTTGTGTTCAAAGTAAACATCGACTACACGCTTTCCACCAGTGTGTATTGTGCTTTGAATTTTACTGTTTTTCTTTTGTTTATCTACATTGTAGAATGATGGGTCTGTGTTGCATCGCGAATGTTTATTTAATGAGATTACCCCGTTGCGCGTTAGTGGGTTACCAACAATTTGAGGTTATTTTACTAGAAAAAATAACCTCAAAGGCATAACTCGGTAATTTTTCTTTTGTCGTTCATTGCGGTAGAGTGCCACGTCATTGTACTCGCGAACATAAACATATTAGCAATTTAAGGAATTAAGTAGAACCTGCGGCTCAATTTGTCTCAATAATCAATCTCACCAGGCTTGGATATCGTAAGGAATGGCAGATCTAAAGCATTTAACATACACAGATTACCTAATCGTAAATACTCGCAACACCTGAGGAGTTACGAGTGCATTACTGGCCTTTCGGGGATTAGGATTCTGGAGATTTGGGGATTAGGGAGGGATGGGGGTGAGAAGGATTGGGCTTCCAGAACCTCACTTATACGGCGAAACACAACGCTGTGGTGGTTTCACGCTAGTTTTCTGTGAGGCCGCGGTATAATCCCGGTCGAGCCGACTCATTGATGCCGAAGCTTTAATCTCCCTCACAAATTCAATACACATACAAACATGGATGTTCTTCATGTTTAAAGGCTATATACATACTTTAACTTTAAGAAATAAGTAAGTAATCGTATTAGTACTAACCTAAAATAAGCATATGCGATCATGTCCCACAACAACACGTCCAAAATTCTATGAATAGAACACTATCATAGAACTTCAAATAATAAATATAGCCATGTATTGGAAACCAGACGTAATAATGGTTCCACTTAACATGTAAAGGCTTCTCAAACATATCCAATCGTATTGGAGTGCCCAAGCACTGTTATCTAACTTCTGATAATCTTGTTACTATACAAGTATTATGTAGGTATAATATAATGCTTATACGTATCTATTATTGTGAAGTTTCAATAATAGATATTACAATAGTGCATTGGTATTAAGTTTATTGTCGAACTTCTAATACATAATATTCAATATGGGTTATAAAATTCAATATCAGTCTAGTTACGGCTGCTATTACATTTGAATTTAGTTTTAAAATCAATAAAGGTCCAACTGTAAAGTTTTGCTTTACCATTTACAGGAAAGACTCGGTCGCGAATAGACGTGTGTAAAGGTTCTCTGCTTTGATTCTGAAAATAAAAAAATAAATACTCAATATTTGGAAAAAGGATATCAGAAGTTAGAAGTATCAATCTCGAAAAGGTGCTTACAAAAACGATCTTAAAAAAATCCCAATTCTATAAATTGCTTACTCGACTCGACTCGGCGATGCTCATGGACAACCGCAACACCAAGTTGATGATTGCTTACCAGATGTTATTTATAATTCCTCAACGCTTCGATTTTCTTCTGTGTCGTGGATGTATTTACATCCACGCAATCCATGTATTTATATCACGCGTATACCCAAAACAGTATTATTGGATTCGTAGGTCAACATCCATCGCGTCAACTGTGCAGTTATTTTTGCATTCAACGGTCACAACTATTACTCTAATAATCATACAAAAGCGATTGTTAAATTTTATTTTCATTACTAAAGAATGAATAACATTTTGTACAACAATATTTTTACTTCTACACTTAATTTAAAAGTGAACTCTATTACATAACTTGTAAAGTTTTTAATGGTTTAAACTTGTAGAACAGATTTCTTGTAACATATAGAAATTTTAATCACTGTAAATATTTTACGTTGCTTCGTATGAACGTAAGTAATGTCAAGTTTAATTGTTCCCACATTCATTTTCATAACATTTGTTTAATGTAACTCAACCGCTCTAGGTAAACGTTCTAAGAATAATTTTGCTTAAATGTTACAAGCTTTAGATGTGTCAAGGACTTCCATTGAGAATAGCACTGTGTTAATAAGCTTCACGTCAGATGTTCATTCATACGTCGCGGTTTTCACAAGTATTTTTAGCCGTCATACCGTCGTACACGAAATGAATGTTTTGAACTACCTTTTCAAATAAAAAAATTTTCAAACTGTGGTTTTGGAAAATGGAGTTGGGAGAGAATTTTCCAAAATGTTGACAGGGAAAATACGAATTTTATAAGCGCGTATAAAGCCATCGGTATACCATAACAGGAGTATGAAAACAATATATAGGTATAGTAAACTTTGATAAATTAACTTGAAAACATGTTATAACGGTAGTCCAAAAGTTATTAAGTGAGTTGAGTCGTTGAGTGCTACCGTTAAACGTGTCAGCAACGATACTCTATCGATTCCGGTACGCTTTTGTTTTTAAATTGATTCTCTAGCGTAGAATATTCGTGGCAAAATGCTGGCGGATAGTAAAATGTGTGGAATACACGACATCGGAACAAAAATGCTGCTGTAGCTTTTAGCTGACGATTAAACGTTGCAGTTGCTCGATCTGCATTGACTTCTCGCCAGAGGGCTTTTGGTATAATTTGTTCATGTTGCAGAAATTCTTTTTCATATTCCTTTTCTATTTTTGTATTTTTTTTCTAATGGAATTACCTAGGTGACAATGGAAGGTCATTTAACGGTGGAACAAATAATCGTAATCCTACTTTAACTAAAAATTTTTTGTATGTCACTTCATCAATACAACTCCAGATCCTTTTGTTCAATTTGTTATTTGGCAACAATTACTTATTTATGTGTAGTATATACATATATATTACGTTGTTTATATTTCCATACCCTTTCTCAGATTATACTTACAACTTTTAAGGCTGTCATGTGCATCATATGCAACCAAAGTTAGTCAAGTCATCGTGAACTGGATTCCAAATTAAGTGGATTTTTGATCCATGTCATCACCAATCCACAGAATGGCTGCCTTTAGTTAATGCTCACCTCTAACACTATTATATACGACGCTGAATTTCGACATGGCTTCTAAATTCAAAATACGACTACAGATTTTAGAATCGATTGTAAAGAGTGCGAAATAAAATCGATTTCAATTTGATTGTTTCCTGAAATTGTTAGTTTTGTATGTCGCGTTGCTAGAACAAGGTTTGTGATAAAACACATTGGACGGATCGTAAATTCACATTATGTTCGTAGCCAAGTTATGGCACTCAGTTTATTCATAAGTTTCGCCATGTAAAATACAGTTTCGTCTTAATATTTTGTTGCTTTAAAAGAAGCGTTCCTTGCAGTAAAGCTAACATCAAAGAAGTTTGGAATGCAAGCGGAAAATACACATTTTTTTTGTAATATTCGTCGTGTGCACGAGCTGAATATTATAAGACTGATATTTTTTAGTTTAAACAAGTATTCCACCATCAGCCTATAAGTGCCCATTGCTGACCAAAGGTCTTTGCTCACTCGGAGAAGGAAAGCATTTAAGCATTAATCGAAATGGTCATTTAAAATATCGTAAGTGGAAACCTGGTTTCCTAACGACGATACCCTTATCGTTTGTCAGTGGTATCTAAATATACTGTAAGTACCTACGTATAACTCGGAAAATGTCACATTGGTACTCATTTATTTTGACCTGATCACGGTATTATAAATCATTATATATTTATTTTATTTCAAACGGTGCTTCAGAAAGAAAATAAGATGTTACCGAAAATAAAAGAGAAAAAGAACTACATCGGATCGCTTTTGCTTGCACAGAAGTGCTTTAGATATGTCTCGCTTATTTTCGGCAAGCGGCCAAGTGTGTTACTGATATCCAATTTTATATACTTGTACTTACTGCTACGACAAGTGACATTACTACATTTATTGTCACAAAATAACAGTCTAGCTCTGATTTTTATTCCGATTTAATGATTACTACTACCAACTTTAATATTTTTACTTAGGATTCGACCAAAGCTGTTACACAAATGGAAGTACTTATATAGTCAACCCTTCTATAACTATCCTTCACACATTCACGTAGCCTTTGATTAATTTCGGGTATTTCTCTCAATTTCATGACAATCAATAAGGTCTTTTGTAAACTAAGGTCCAGATTGGAATAGGACAGTATTCTATTGAAGTCGGTTGATTGGATTGCTTGAGGCTGTTCCCGCCTGCATACCAAATTGCACGACGACATCAACACAGACATTGTAACCGAGTCAAATCAGGTAAAGTAATCATAAAGGATTAAAATAAAACGAGGTTGCTGTGTTTTTGTTGTTATAGCGCTGTGTGCGTACAGCCAATAAGTACTGTAATAGAATTTGTTGCTTTAATGATTGTTATCTTGTATATTAGTATTTTTTTGGGAAAGAAAAATCATCTAACGTATTATCCCACACAGGGTTGTCAGAGCAAGTCACAGACTCTTACTAACTAAAACCCACCGCATTCCTTCTTCTTCTCCTGGCCGGCGCCATGGTAAATTATTGCTCTTACATCCCCGTGATACTTGCTGTCAACAGGCTGGTCGAGTATATGCGTGGGTTAAGAAATGTTTAAGAAATAGCTAAAAACTTTAAATAGTGATAAAAACTTTAACATGCTTGTAGCAGTGGCGATATTTTAGCGGTGTACTAGCTAGCGTATTGGCTAACAGCATAACGTGGCTATTTGTGGTGAGTCAACGTGACATCGATTTTGCAACAGCCAGACAAAATCGAGAGGTCTGAGTAGTAGTGTGGGGAGTTATTAGCGATGATGATGAACGAGAAAAACAAAGGATAAAGAAACTTTCTTTTGAAAATCGACGAGAGTAAAATGTGCCATATTTTTATCAAGAAACCTGCTGATCATAATATGGTATGAAAACAAAATAAGTTTTTACATATTTTGTTTTTAACTGGCTTAGCCTAGGTCAATCACCTAGGCTGCTTTAAAGATATTAGAAAAAATTCACTAGCGTAAACCGAAAATGTAGGAAATTAGGTCGCGACTTATTTTTGCCCACTTTTCACAAGTTAAATGTTTAAGATGTAAAACGGGCTACAGTTTTCTCGCCAGCTTGCTTGGCGTTTATTAAAGATATTTTTTAATTCTTCTTTAATTTTTGATGATTAGGTAAATGGAGACTTCGTGTTTTTTCATTTAGAAAACATTATTTTTTTCAAGAGATCTTGTAAGTGACAGTTTCAATTTAGATATTTTGCTTAGTCATGTTTTTGAATAAAAATATGGGCTAATGAATAATTTTGTTTTATTAGGCTTACAATGTATGTTAAGTAATCGTATGATTTTACTTCTTCTCAGTTAATCTGAATTGATAAAAAATAATGAACAAATGACAAACCATTTCATTCTTATCGGTTCATTTTGCTATCCGGCCTTGCAACTTTTGGCTTCTGTATGATTTAGTATTACTGAACTCTTCATTTCAAATTTTTGTTTAATATTTTTAACATAAAGACCACTTTTACAGGTGCCGATTTCGCAACTTTTTTTTCAAAAACTCCTATTACTTTTTAATAAAACCCGAAGGTCATATATAATCCTTTCAATTAACCAATGACTAGAATTGTTCCACTTCAAAAGCCCAGTTTAAAATTCAAAAACGACGGAACCTTAGCCCGTTACATTTAGCAAAGTTAAACTGCAAGCCCGATACGGTTTAATAGGATCTAACGAGTAACAATAAAACTTTACGGTTATATCTAACTTCGAATGGTTAGGCCAAATTGAAACGTATGTATGTATGTGGCGTTCGGTTCCACAGTCGGGTAATTAAGTTTTTGATAATTGCTTGAGGTATTCCTTTGGGATGGTACCTATAGATTTCAGTTCGAAATTTTGAAGTTCTACTAATATGTGTTGGGGGTATATTTTGTTCTAATTTGAGTATACATACGAGATATTTACTTGAATGAGTTTGGCCTTGACTTTGATCGTGTAAAGGGAATTGGTAATATTGGATTAAGTTGTGACTCTATGTGTTGGAATAGCTCGCCGCCCGACCAAAACCAGGCCCGAGCGTACGGCGCGTAGCGTTCCGCGCGCGCCTCAAAGAGCCATTAGACCACCACAGACCCCACCACAGACCCCATAGGGCTGATGTTCAGCCGGGGTTGCGGGCTAAGCGCAATGAGGCACCAGGCAGGGGGTTTTAGTCAGTAAGAGTCTGACACTCCCTCCTGCCCGGCCCTGGGCGGAAGAAGTCAATTGATAATTTTACATTCACAAAAAAAAATGAGTTGAAATAAATGTATATGAATCAATCTAAAAGTTTTCCATTATCTAGTGTCAACAATTAGATAGATAGATAAATACATTTATTCAGCACAAACAATAACAGACACAAATTAATTGACAAATAAGTGGGTACACAATACAAATTAACAAGAAAATAACACAAAATATTTAAAAAGGTAGTACGAAAGAAAGAACATAAAGATAGAGAAAAAAGGAAAAAGATTAATAAAATACGGCGCGGTTCAGTGTGTCTTTAGTTTGCACCGAATGGGAGTGCAGCTCAGCATGTGCCAATTTTATTATATTATTATTTAGAATCCTTATCCAAGTTGTACTGTGGCAAGATTTTGGAGTTGACGTTATTTATATTACAATCACATTAACTCCAGGATACCTGGCAAAAGAACACAGAAACTGTTTAACATCGATATAGGTTTAATTTTTCGTCGGTTCTATTGTTGATCCTGGCATACAAAGGTACCAATTTTTTAGGGAAAAATTCAATGACTTCTCTTAACCTAGGAAGGGTGAGAGGAAGTGTCAAACGCTTACTGACATCAATCGTCAATTAATGAAATAATATGCATTCTTGCAATGTCAAAGTAATTTATATTTGTTTTAACACCTTCATATGAGTTCCCGTTAAACTTCGTAGTTCGTTAGTTCTAAGTTATTTTTTCAAATTTACTTGATGCATAGTTGTTATTCAGAGATAGTGAAAGGGGTCTCAAGCCAAATTTTGTACCTACATTTTTATTCAGATTACCGAACATACTTTGCATATCTTAAACCATAATCGATGGAACCATTAAAGTTCGTAACATCCATAATGTTCTTAGTGGTAATGTTAGTAGCGAGGTGGGATACAGGCCGCATGGAGTATCTTTATCACTTAATGACTTGTTTACTCTATCTCAAGGGGAATAAAGAGGTTTAATACTGAATAACATTAAAGCGTAGAAGAGCTAAGCTTCGGTACGAATGGGTCGGCTCGGCGGTGTGAAACCAGGGTTTTACAGAAAAGTGACGTGAAACATCCTAAGCGTTGCGTTTCACCATGTATGTGAGATTTCCGGAGGCCCAATCATTTTCCCTTTTTCCAATCCGTCCCCATTCCCTCCCCAAAAGGGCAGCAAAGCACTCGTAACTCTTTCAGTTTTGCGGGTGACCATGGGCGGTACCGATTGCTTACCATCAGGTAATGATGAACCCCCTCACGAGGTTCGCCGTCTCCGTTTGTCAGTGATGTCTAAAAAAAATTATAAATTTTAAATATTATATTCATCCCGGAAAAGTCACATTGGTATTTGCCAGGTTTCATGTCCTGGTAAAAGCTCCAACTATGAGGTCACAACATTTTTAAAAATATACAACAATCATTCTCGCATAAGACTGTTGTCAATTCTTAAACGCTCTAGCATTTAAACAACAATTCAAAATTCGATTTTGCAACAATGAAACTGTCATAACGGTAGAATCTTCAAGCACTTGAGGTGTCAAAATGTAATCGATATCAATTGGCACCCTGTGACGTCATTAGACAGGTCACGGTCGATCACGTCGGTGATTGATCACCCAAAATCGGTTTTAATTACACATGTCGTGTCACGTGTCAAATGTTACGAAGATTACGTTCAATATTATATCTATGAAGGGAATGAAAAAGATACGAAGATTTTTTTTATTTTTTTTTCTTTTGATTTTTTTTTTGGATTATTAGTTGCTCTGGTTTCGAGCGTACGAAGCATAGCGTCCGCGGCGCCTCAAAGAGCCAATAGACCACCACAAACGGAGCCTATAATAGGGCTCGTCTGTTGTGGGCTGATGTCCAGACGTGGTTGCGGGGTTAGCGCGATGAGGCCCCGCGGCTTTGTTCCAGAGCAGGAGAAGGAACGGGCGTCTCGGGGATGCGACGAATGCCCGCCGACCCGCCCCTCCGACACATGGCAAATGGAGGGACACCGGGTTGGTTTTTAGTCAGTATGAGTCTGACAGTACCCGTCGCCCTTCCCTGAGGGTGTTGGGTTCCATGAGATTTTTTCCAACCCGACACCAAAAAAAAGGAGAAGGAACGGGGTTGTTTTAGTCAGTAAGAGTCTGACATTCCCTCCCTCCCAATCCTGGGTGGTGAATTTGATTTATGTATATCGTGAAATGGAGGTTTGTTATTATTATTATTTCTTTCGTAAATTCGAAATATTTGATGAAAGCTATTTAACCATAAATTTAATACTTCATGCACTATTGTATTAAATTAAAGTTAAATCAGAAAATAATATACATAATAAAACTAAATCAGGAAAAAAAATATAATAAATAATAAAAAAACGAACCTTATTTTTTCTACTGGGACCAACTCAGTATAAGATATATGCTACCCAGAGTAAAAAATGTGTGGGAAATGTTGCCAGATGTTTTATTATATACATTACCTAAATATATATCATATACATAGTGTTAGGACAGTGCAATAATTCAGTCAACTCTTTAGATTTATCTATAAAAGACAGAGTACACAAAATGGCCACTTAATAAGAAGTAAATCAAGATATTTTAAAAATATCTTGAGAGCTAAATTCATCGAGAATTCTTGAGATCTATTTTCGTATTTCTTCATTCAATTAATTATTAGTTTGAAATAGAAACTTATAATTAAGGTTTTGTTTTGATAAAATTCGACCTAGAGATGTATTTTAGACTTAAAGTGGGTGGTAGTATGAATTATAATAGAACATGATGATGCCTACAACTTCTAAGACGTGGGATTATTTATTGTAAACTTGTAACAATATATGAACCAATGGAAATAGCAGAAATTAAAAAAAAAAATATAGTTTTAAACAAAGCAAATTATTGAATGCATTACATAGGGATATTTGCTAATTACAAGCTTCCATAATACATATTATGTAGATAATAATATTATTGGAACCCTTTTCAATGATTCTTTACTTTCTTGGGCCTGACTCATTTACCGTATATCGCAGCTCCAAACCGCGACATCGCTTGCGTAAACACACATAGGTATATATAATAATGGGTCTTAAAAAAATAGTACAACTTAATACTATTTTAAAACCAAAAAACATGTAAATTAATATTTCTTTATATTATAAGTTGTAAGGAATCTAAAAACATCGATCTTAAACAGTTTACTTTAAAAAAGAACATTATAGCAATGAGTCAATGACTTATGTGTAGTAACTGTCATGATAATAGTACCTACGCGTAACTTAATTGATGATAACGAATTTCTCTCGCATAGATAAAAGACCTATACTATCTTTAAGTAACAACGGGAGTCTTGTTCGGGAGCAGCGTGGACATCACGCTGTCGATGTCCTAGTCGTAGATAAATCTTTTCTCAATTAATTCACGTGAGTGAGTTATTATTTCCCACAAACAACAATTACTTTTTAAAATTCTTAATATTATACACAAGGAAATGTCAACAAAATTTTACTAAGCAACCATACGTGCATTGTACCTGACGGTCCCAGTTACCCACCGTTAATGTTCATTGGTATACTTATACTGCACTGTTAAAGGGTTGTGAGCACTACGGGACGCGAGTTTTCATACAATGCCCAAATCATTGACTTCTATTGAAAACTTTTTGAAATGAAACTTTATACTGATACGGATAATTGTAGAACTTTAAAAATGATTTCAAAAAAAAAATCGAATCTGAGTTTATAAACAGAGTCAAGTTAAGTTTTCAAACTCATATTTAGACTTAAAATAACGTGTATGATTGCTCTTTTAAAGGATATTTCGAAAATATTTTTAGGGGCGTTCCTAGACTTTGATGTCTACATATTATTATATTCATAGTATGAAACAATTTCGCTTTCTCTGTCGCTGTCGCTATAAGCTTAAATCTTTAAAACTACGGAACAGATGTGGCTGTTTTTTTTATATATAGAGTGATTGAAGAGGAAGGTTCATATGTATAGTAATTCCAATGAATAGTGAACAAATTGAGTATAGTCATTGCAACCCTTTTTTTAATAACAGCTTTTGAATACTGACTTCCTGTAGATTGATGGTTAAAAAACTATTCTATGTCGTTACTCAAGTTCTAAACTATGAGTGTACCTTTCACACAAATAAGTTCAGTAGTTTAGGCGTGAAAAAAAGACAGATAGACAGAGAGAGACAGTTACTTTCGAATTTAGAATATTATTTTGGATTTAAAAGTTTGTATGAAGCCCTCATCGCGTAAACGCGCCTTATCTCTATCCGTATATTTTTGCTACACTGTTAAAGGGTTAAGTGAATACAGTGGCGTGCCATGCATTAGACTTTTGTAAGGCTTGTAAAGTTTATGAACAAAAACCCGAGGCGTCAGTTGTCGAGACAATTAACCGGGTGTGCTATAATAAACCGAGGCAAAAGGGAATGTCATGCATCTAACGACACGTGTGGTTATATTTCATGACGTTTTTTTCATTATTTAAAATAATATTTTGCTTTGGTTACAGTTGTGGTGTGACTGTGTGACGTGATTTTGGTAATATGTTTAGTGAGAATAATTAGTATGGTGTCCTAACTTTTTTGGCAGTTATTAATCTTGTAGTTGTCAAATGTCATTCTGAAATATGTACTCGTATCTAGCTCAACTAATGTAATTTCTACAAATAGAAGTCATCATCATGATATGTCTTGAATATTTTAAAGAAGCGGAGTACTTATGCCAATTAATAGTTGAAAATTTATAATAACGTCTTTGTCAGAGCACTAAATAGATAGGTACATGCCTAAAAGTAGAAACGTACAATCGTAAAAAACAAACAAACCTTTGACGAAAAATAAAAAATATTTTTAATTAAACTTTGACTGCAAAAAGAAGGGCGGGCATGTACCTACGTTAATTAATTAGACTTAAAATTTTAATAATATAAAACTACGAATATTTTTTTAGCACAAAAGTGTACTATTTGTTTAAGTAAGGTACCAGGAGTACATGACGCCCGAAGCGTTACTAAAGCTAATAAAGCAGAACAAGGGGTGTCACGCACACCACGCCACGTGTGCCCATATTTTACACGATATATTACGTCATTCCACACAAATGTTCCAAACGAACATTTTTTGTTCGTAATTTAAAGTTCTGACGCCTGTTTTGACAATATTACGAATTTTTTACACTCTTTTTTGCGGAGTTTTACATCAGTGAAACGGTTTTTTTTTTTGTTGGTTTTGAATGGTCGGCTGTGACCGTAATCTCGTAGGCTGTTATTCGTATTTTATGATATTTGTGTAATCAAATAGGATTTAGGTATTTTTTTACTTGTAACATATGTCAACCATCCGTTGGGAAATAAAAAGTTATCAATCAAAAAACGGGTCCACGTTTGATTGATGGTTAAATTGTATATCAATGTTCAATCTTAGGCGGGCATCGCATGTATCGGTGTGATGAGCGACTGTTCATGCGATTAATTTCATAAATGTATATCTGCGATATATGGCGTAGCACTTTATAATAATATATTTGATAATCTTATCATAAGATTACTTAGAAATAATAAGTATTGCTTTAATTGACATCAATAAACATAAAACGCATTGGTCTAAGATCTCGTAGCTTTTCGCCACATTAACAATAAAACAGTTCTAAATTTTAAATTATGAAAATCATTGAGATTTCTTTTAAAAAAACAAACGGTAATCAAGCCGCGGTGGCGTAGGCTATTCAGTGAGCCGTTGTATAAATAATGTCATTGAACTTTCAAACAAAGGAAAGAGTTCATGGTCTTAATAAAGTTCGACAAATTGTAAATAACTCAGTAACATTCTAGAATAAAATCTTTAAAGGTAGCTTCGAAATTGTAGGTACACGCAGTAAATAAAAGAGAGACATATCTCCCTATAGTCTCTCACGTTTGAATACTAAAGTTAGTCGTAGGCAGTCTCTTGTATTAATAAATATGTTTTAGCTCGTTTGCCAAGTACGAAGTGTTGGGTTCGACACATAAGTCAACAGACTATCAATGGTTTTTCAATTCTGTAATTTAGTAAAGACGTTCGAGTCTAGATTTGTACTCAATATTTGCAAGAGACTCAATACTTTTTATATGTTAATAGTAAATTATAACCGATCCTTCAGTACATTTTTTAAGGCTAACGGATTCCGTGATAGCTCACTAGCTGATGGATCGCTGATGGTAAGCAATCGGCGCTGACCATGGGCAACATCGATTAGTTACCTACTAATGTTGCCGGCCTTTTGGGCGGATAGAAATTTGAGGATTGGAGGATTGGGGGAATTGGGGTTGGAGGAAGTGAGGAGAAGGATTGAGTCACAAAAAGGAAATCCTTAAACACGTAAATAGGTACTTACCTACAATTTTATACAAAAAAATCGACCCACGTGTATGTTAGAAATCTAAGCATTTTCTATAGCAAGTACCTACCTATTATTTCTTCGCTCCATTTAGTGATCTGTATATTTTTAAGAAAATCCTTTATTCTTTGATATTCGATTTCAAAATCTTTGCTTATTGTCTTCTGTATAGTTTAAACAAAAATTGGAGATAGATCTTGTTCATGGGTTTAGTTAGAAACTATGGGTTTTTCTTCAGTGTTTGTATTGCAGTGTTTAGACAAATACATTGTTCTTATTTTGTCAAACTTACACTCAGTTTCCGAAAGGCCGATCAATGTTAAAATCAATTTAATCTCTTGTCAAGTCATCTGATTGGTTGACTGAATTATCAACAACCAATCAGATGACTTGACAAGAGATTTAACAGGAGATTAGTTAATTTTAGCGTTGACAAGCCTTTCAGAAACTGAGTGTTATATGTTAAGTTTATATGCTAACGTAAATTAATTTGACAAAACGATAAAATAGATGATTATTTTTTATCGATGCATGGTAGAAGAGCTAGCCAGTTGCCGGTGCGTGATAAAAATACTTTAATTTAGAAACGGGAAAGGTTAGAAATATTATTAGTTGATTTAAGTATTAAAATTCTTAGAATCAGCTTGAACAGTTCAACGTATGCTTATCAAGTAATATATATAAAGAAACCTGGTAAGTATCAATAAGACCTTTTTCGAGTTACATGTACTTTACATAGAGCGGAAATATAGACTTCTTCTTTGAAATTCCGAATCTGCCTAGAGCAAGCTTGGTGATTAATGTTCAAATCCTCTCTTTGTGAGAAGAGATCCTTGCTGATGACATGATCAATATAATACGGTAATTTCCAACTAGTCAAATTCAATACTTTTATCCAAACGTCAAAAACGATACGTATCTATGAAATTTGTATGAAAAACTGAGTTAAGACGTCATAACATTTTTGCGTCAAATAGCTTAATTATTTCTTAATAATTACCTAAAAAATCTAAAACTTAGTTTATCGATCGATCAATGAATAAAAGTATATTTATTTTTCAATTTTTTATTGTACTGAAACGTCGAATAATTTGTTTTTAACTTAGGAAACTACCCAATTGCTGCCTATTTTTGTGTATCAAAAATACAATAAAAAAATCAAAGCAAACTGTGATCTAATTTCTTTAAAGTTTACATCATGTTAATTCAAGACACAATAATAAGGCAACATGTGCGCGAACGCTGGCGTTCGCTTGGTTAATGTATAAATAACGTTACCTTATACCACATTTCTCACATAACATAAATAAAATAAGAGACAAAAAGCCATAACAAATACTCTAATGTCTACAACCTCGAAAATATTAATATAATATAAAAACAATATCATATTGGCTTCTTCCTCCGGCTAAATCATATTACGGCTGAGCCAGTGAGGGTACTAATTATTATTTATGTACTGAACCCAGTTTACCCCGCACGCAATTCTTCACAAAAGATTTGATATAGTGCAGGGTTGACCTCGAGTCAGCTCATATATTATTACGACACACCTGTCTGTCGGTAACATGTTTTAGAGACAGTAGGTTCACTTTGATTTTTGTACGTAGTTTTGTAGCAAAATTTATCCGCCCTTTTGTGTGGCAGATAGATAACAATAAAGTAGTACTGTTGTTGTCTATAACTAATTGTCGACGCTTAAATAAGGTATAAAACGTATCGAGGCTTTGCCAGAAACCCCAAACTTGATTGGCTAACTGAAGATCGAAAGGATGGCTAAACAATTCCTAGTTGATTGTTCGTTGTTCAAAATACTCCTACTACTTATACTAGAGACTTTATTCGAAATAATTCAAATTTGTATTATTAAATCTTATCACAACTCAAAAATCGTCTGTTTGATAGACTAACGAATACAAAAGTTGACGTAAACTACAATTAGATAAAGAACGGAAAAACGCCAATAAAAGGACATCCATTTTTTTTCTTGTTCACGTCATTACATTACCTAGATCACGATATGATTATGATATGTATTTATACAAGACTAGCCGCCCGCCCCCGCTTAGCACAGGTCTAACTATCTCGCTAACAAAGGGTCACTTTTTCTCAATCCTCCCCTCTACTTTTCTAATATTTTAGAATAGAATTAGAATTAGCAAAATTGGTCGAGGCGTTATTGAGTTATGCGCTTACCAACACATTCTGCGATCCATTTTTATATATAAAGATTATCAAAATGAACCTTCTATATCTCCTATCTTTTCTATACAACGTTCCGATCTGAAGTATGAACTTAGGTAGGGTAACATCAGAGGTGTGACAAAATATTGTTTATAATGTGCTGGAACACTGGCTTGCGTGTTTCCCTATAATTAAATTACTACCCACACTTTAAATAATCATAAAATACTCATTAAATAGAAATTATCTTTTCTTTGATCCTCTTTGTGAGGTTAAGATAGAAATTTCCTAAAGAAGATAATTTTTTTAAACTGATTCCTTCTCTATTTATATTCTGTTTCAAACAAAAAAAATCCCTTGATGGTAAGCAATTAAGCGATTGGCACCTTCCATTGACAAGTTATAACTACGATACAGGTCTTTTGGATTTGAGGATTCGGATGAGGGTGACGAGTGATAAATATTAAGGGCAATTTGTCAGCTATTCGAGGTCACCGATCACTTACATCAATGTTACAGGTTATTGAGGTGTTCTGTGTTATTGACTGATTGACTTCACTGCTTTTAGTTATTGTTAGTATAGCAGCATATTATTTTTTAATAATGACTAGAAGAAACTATTCAGCGTTTCACCATTTTAATTCCCCTATTTATGGTGTCATGTGATGGGTGCAGGGTAATTATTCATCCATATGCCGATTTAAAGACAAATTGATTAAAGAAAATTAGCTTGTCACTTCTCTCGACACATCAGAATCAAATCACCTAGGGCGGGAGAAGTAATTTGACTTTCCTCAAAAAGAAAGGCATTAACACTATTATTTATCTATACTTTAAAAACATTTACTAATGATTTCAATTTCAAACAAATAGTGTAATCAAATATTTCTAAAACAAAGAAACAATAGCAATCAATCAAACTTATCAGTTTGGTAATTAGATTGTAAACTAAAATGTATTACGAAAGTCGATATTCCAGATTTTGTTATTGAATTTTGTTAATTTGTATCGAGAAATAAATAGTTTATTTTGCAAATACTAGATTAATGGAAAACCACACTACATTGTTATTCTTTTTAGCACATTTTTTTAACGTCGTAGATTGGAAAACGATTACCTGATGGTAAGCAATTATAATCGGCGTCGCCCATGGACACTCGACATACCAAAGGAATTACTACTACATGTGTTCTCTTGTGGGTCTTTCTTAAAAAGGATTTGAGGATACGAGATTTTAGGATTATGGATGGGGGAGGGGAGTAAAGGATTGGGCCACTTACTGGAGTATCATCAACATCATCATCAGCCCATCAGTGCCCACTGCTGAGCAAAGGCCTCTTCTCATACTGAGATGGTTACAGCATTAATCACCAAGCTTGCTCAATATATCAATTGGCGATTTCAAACTAATATGATGTTTACCTTCTCCGTATGTCAGTGGTGTCTAAATAATCATAGAAAGTACATATAACTCGGAAAAAGTCACATTGGTACTTGCTAGGTTTCGAACCCACACCTTCATGCATGAGAAGCGGGCTCCTTAACCTCCAGGCCACCACGACGTAACCACACTGGTCCGAATTGAATAATTTTTAATTTTAACAAATATCAATTTTCCACCTGTATCTTTTCGAACAATGCACGTGAGTAAGCAGTATTTTTAAATTAATTGTTATGCAACAATCCGGTAAGCTGTGTGACATATCTTCAGATACGAACAAACAGGAAAAATATAAATTTAAAATAAAATGCTTGGCTCGTACGATATGATAGTGAATAAATAAATCACTGGGCTTCATGAATGTTACATTCTGATTGATAGATTGCTGTTACACTCAGTAATTTAAATGGCATTATTTGCATTATCTTCTCTCTGTTAATATTCGCTGATAGGTCAATATATTCTTATAGGTAGATTGATAGGTATATGACAGGGCGCGAATCAAACGAAATAGGGTTTATAACGTTTTTATTATGATTGAAACCGTGTTACAAGCAATGTATAATAATCAAAAACTGCAAAAATGCAAACGTTTTCAGAACGCGATGAAGTCGGTCGTACGTCAGCACAAATACTCGGTTCGGTTTCTGGTTGCAAAGTGCGTGTAAATCGGAAAAGTGATGTGTGACCGTAGACAGCTATCACTTGTCTATGACTGCTTGAGTTTGACGCCTCTGGGTTCTAGCTCTTTAAGCTTGTCGAGGTCATAGTTTGTGTTGCCAACGCACATTCCGAATACACGAACGTGCTGTGTGTGGCTTGACGCTCTCTACAGATAATAATGTACAAATGTGGCGATGTTCTTCTCAAAAAATATAGTCGTGGTGAGGCCCACGCTTCTTATGCGTAAGATTCCAGGGGTTTCAAATCTGTGACAAGTACGATACAAAATAAAGACACCACGAACAAAATGATGAGTAAAAAATAATAATAAAAGAGTATCCATATTTGAATGCGCGATGTAGCTATGTGACGTCATTTGTGACTTTTGATCGATCTTCAATCTTCCATTTGTATGGCCACAAACCAACAAATTTCATATTCTGAAGTAAAGTAATAATTAAAATCGTTTAGATATTGAAAGTAATATTCATTACTATGTAAACTTTAATAACGATTGCTGACCAAACATTGGCGTGTTGATAAGGCGCTCGTGCCAAATTACACCACGCTACAGATATGATAAAAGTTATTATTTATTTTATAATTATAAATTTTTTCTTGTTATTGTATAAGTAATAAATAATATAGGGTGAAGAATTAAAAATATCTCGTAATAAAAATTTGGTTTTCAGGCGATAGTCCTTATTCAGATCGCGGGAACTTTGCTAATATTCTTAGTCTTGTTTTTAATATATGGGATGTTTGGGCTTATACCGTTATGTTATAAGGACCAAAAAATTATAAGCTACTTTTTAAAAAGATTTGTATTGATAGTACGTATAATTATATAGTGTTATCAATTAAACTCTTAACACATTGGTACACCATCAATACGAATCACCCAATATCATCAACATTAACAATAGAAGAAAAGAAGTATTGAGAGAAAAATCTCATTCCAATCGCACTTTCTGACCTATTTACCTAAAATAAGTTAGAGAAGCCAGACAAATTGAAATTTTAATGATATTTTTATTTTAATATATTCGATGGTTACAAAATACTTAACTTTGCTCAAGGGTCAGTGAAAGTTTTAAAGTCTACGTTGCTATGAGGAAAACTGCTTAATGCAAGCTATTGAACAGATCAGTTCAGTCAATTTGAAGTATTTATTGCTCCATTTTCTTGTAGATACATATAATTATGTACCATGCGAACTTTGTTATACCATTTTGTAATTTCAACTAAATAACAATTGAAATAATTGGATTGTTACAATGGAATGAAAGATATTTAATTAGGACAACTACATATGTAAAAATGATTTAAATAATTTGGTAAAATCATTTAAAAATTAAAACAATAAAAGCAATTAATTTTAAAATCAGTATACAGCTATTTGTTATCATATTTAGGTAATGGTGGCGACTCAAACCCCCACCACAAACCTATCGCCATAAAAACGCACATTTACTTTAATGAAACGTCCAGCTATCGAGTTAATTAAAACATATAGTAGGGGTTCCAACCACACACGTTATTAAAATTGGATAATAGGTAATCACGATGACGATTAATAATAATTTTAATTAATTATTTTCGAATGGACGTTTGAATTATTTATTGGTGTTAAAACCAGTCGGTATGGTGATTAATTTTTATGATGGATCTTACTAAGTAATTTTGGTGTAAGTGATATATTTTTATTCGGGTAAAATTTTATGGAATCGCCTACCCGCATTGAGCAAGCATGGTGATAAAATGCTCTAACCTTTTCCGTGTGGGAAGAGGCCTTTGCTCAGCAGTGGGCACACATAGGCTGATGATGATGATGAGTGAGGTTATCGGAGGACCAATCTAACCCCCATCCTCATTCCTCAATTCTCCTGTCCTTGAATCCCTAATAACAAACAAGAGGTAAGCAGTGTACTTGTAGTAACTCCTTTGGTATTACAAGTATCTATATCCGCCTGCTCCTTTGACGTCCTACGGCTTAAAAAATGTAAAATAATAATCGTTCAAATTTTAGAATTTGAATTCTAAACAAATTATAATTCACTATATTATTAAAACGCGCCCCCACACTGATCTGGAAATCTCGCTTCCGAATATCGTTACTAAATAATAATAAATCACCTTTATTATATATATTTACTAAAAAAGATTTTCATCTAAGTAAAACGTAGTTACATCTTTGTTTTCAAGAAATTCATTAACGTATTCTAATAACTATTATTTTATGTAAATGCGTGTTAGGTACATTTAAATGTAACCGCCCACTGCTTTGCATTAAATATTTCCAAGGCACAAAGTTCCAGGAATCGACACCGTACCTAAATAATAGAAAGTATTTTAAGCCACACATTAATTAATTTTTTTTTATGTAACAGATCGGCAAACGAGTAGACGGATTACCGATGGTAAGCAATCAGCGCCGCCCATGGACACCCGCAACGGAGGAGTTACAAGTGCGTTGCCGACCATTTAGGGATTAGTGTTTTGGAGATTAAGGAATATAATTTTAATTGAATTTAAAACCTATTGTATATATGTATGTAGGTATCTGGCATAGTGGAGGAAGCGTAATAATGTACGGGGGCTGCGGCCTGGAGCAGCGATTCAGGGTGGTTTTTAGTCAGTAAGAGTTTGATTCTACCTCTGACCCCATTCAGCCCGGGAGAAGTCATTTGACAATTTTCTCGCCTCAAACAAGGTGAAACTTAAGATCTACGGCTGGCTAAATAAATATTGTATGTCAATATAATTACTTCTGTTGCTATTCTAATTGCAAATAGAAGTATTCATATTAAATTTCAAAACCGAATAAAATTTTGATTTCATTATTAAAAAAATAGTTTTATATTTCGTGAGTCAAACGGATTAAAAGAAAAAAAAACAAAAGATATATTTATTTCTATTAGATTTTTGGGGAATTATGAATTGGAAAAAAATATTAAAGGATAAAAGATACCAGTCTGTCGGAGGGTTAGTAGTGAAGTTACTTGTTCGTAGAAGTGTAGATTCTTACGGAGAAGAATGAATAAGAAACTTCAGAGTTTTTCTTTTCACCATTTCTAACATTATAAAGGTGGTTTGAATATCTTATCTGGTGTTACGGGTATCCATGCGCGGCACCAAGTGCTCATTTGCAATCATCTCACAAAAAATTTAGAACAATGTTAAACGTTGATTTACAGATTAATTTGGTTATCTTAGGCAAAAGTGTGATAATATTATTACTTAAGTAAAAACTCTTCAAATAACCTTATTTAGGAAAATTTCGGGTAATTATTTCTATATCTAACCTAAAAAATATTTGGTACATATCCAGTCTTCTCAATATCGACAAAACTTTTACTGTCACATTTCTTAAAGCCGCTTCGTAGTAACTGGAAACTCATAAATTAATACAAACCAAATTCGTAATCAGCGATAAACTTCTAGATTCTGATAAATAACCTACCTACTCGGTATAAAACTTAGTATTTAATTTCATATCCCTAGACTAGAGCGAGTAACTCAGCCTAATTTACGACGAAGTTCCTCCAACCTCCGTGGAAAATTTCGTTAAATCATTCCCTACTTACCTATGAAATTTTTAATCGAATTTAGCCGCTACATTTGCTTCAGATTTTCAGTCTAAATTTGACTATCGTAGACTTGGCTTATTAAGAGAATTCTGTAGATTAATTTGATGCATATTAGATGTGCTTTTAACTCATGTTTAGACTGCTTGATCTTGTAAACGTCGTATTAATACGTAATGATATGTTAAAACATTTTGCTAACTAAGTGATTATATGACTGACAGATGAACTTAGTTAATAACTGCTGGTTATAAAATGTATGTTCTTTTGGGATTTGCGTGTCAAATTGAGTGGACGTGTTGAATTGATCACCTTTAGCCACCACCAAGCAAACCACGTGTGCTTATTTGTGTGTTTAACTCGATAACAATTTGAATATAACTAAACGTTATTTTATTACAACTCTTATGAAAGCTATGAATGTTGCGTATTAAGTAAAACGAATTATATATTTTATTTATACAGAAATCTCTAACTATAAACCCCATCCATCTTGAACGACATGACACAAAATATAAACTTTAACAATATTTCAACTAAAATAAATACTCTAGTTACTTTTGACACAGGGTATACAGATTTTCAGAGAGTATTCCCCGTAGGGCGTTCATATATCACTGTTTAGTTAGAAAATCTAGATTTCTAGACTTTGTCGCACATATTTTTTGTGTTGAGTACCTAGACATCTTTTCTTAGACACAGAAGAAAACGTACTTGACTAGCATTTATTATTATAATGTGAAGAAAACTAAGTCAGACCGTAGACATATGACCTAGATTTTTTATGTAAAATAATGATATTTTGTTTTATAATGGTTGTTATTATTATACAGCGTGTTGCCAAACAGAATAATGTATTGCCTTAATATTATATGAACGTATTTTATTTTATTTTCTAGAGTAAGATGTCATGACTGTATATTTATTTTTAATATAGGTATTTTTAAATAATATGCGCTACAAGAAATGAAAAAGAGAGAGGCAATACCGGCCGACTGTTTCAGTGGTCTAGATAATGGAGTTACATGTTTGAGCTTCGAGTCAGATTAAACGGATTTAATTTTAATTGTACAAGGTTGACATGGCACGGGTTTTCTTACAAACGTTACGAATAAAAAATAAACGAATAAAAAACGTTAAGAATCATTACTGAATTGATTTTAAATGAATAATAAGCTTATAACAATATAATAAGGAATAAAAACTTATATATTTTCAGTTTCTTTCATCAATTCATTATGTGTAAACGCTCTTAAAAGGGAATAATCCGAGAAGTGTGTGTTCCTAAAATAAAGCAAGAACGGTTTATTTACACACTATACATACACACAGTATATGTGTGTATATATATGTAGGTTGGACGCTGTAGTATTATAACGTTTCGTTAGTTATAAAAAAATTAACAATATAAAAATAGATTCTTCAATCCCTCAGAAAAAAAAACAAAAATTAATTCAAAATAAAATTTTATTTTACATCCCATATGCAGATACGGTCATAAAATAAATATCGTTAAAAAGATTTTTGAATAAATACACGAGTGAAATATAAAAAGGCGTTGCTCGGTCCTTTGAGTGTTTGAAGGTAAATTAAAAGCAAATAAAATGTATAACAGTTTGTTAATAGCATACCGGAGTTTGTCTGTTACCCCCTTGACAATTAATTTCTCGATGAAACGTTGACCGTTGACCTGAAAACTGAGAACCATGTTTTTGTTCCGCTGTTTTAGTAGAAAAAAAAGTAATGTTTTGAATAATATTAAGCTGCATCGTCGGTCGTGGGACTGTCAAGCATAATAACAATTTTGTGGTAAAAAAAAATCAATTAGGTACTTTATCAATCGTCCAGGGTGGGTCGAGAGCTGGTTTGACTCCTACTGACTTAAAACCAACACGTTCCTCCGCCTTATCTAAACCGGGCCGCGTTCTCTCAAGACTTACCTATTCACGTAAATTTACTGAGAAAACCTATACTTGTTACAAACAACAGCGACAGTCTTACACATTTAAAAAAATGTAAATCGCACTATAACTATTGTACAAAAAGTATTATTAGGATTATACACTTTTGCACTAAATCTGCAAATAAGTAAGCTATATGGCAATACATTTCACTCTTTAAAACATGGCACACATAACATAATTTTATAGATGGTTTCAATATGGGTTTTTTCATACTAGAACATAAACATTTTGTGTGCACCACTGACTTTTACTTATCAGTTGCTTTGCAACATTAATGTTATTATCATAACATTAGAATTATCTTACCTAATGTGCGAATATACGTTATTCAGTCAAGCGTTTCTCCGACCCACTCATTCATGTGCGTAGAATAGATCTTTTACTGTTTTGAAGATATGGCATCCTATGTAATAATAATATACATATATACGTTGTAAAAGCCGTTTTAATAAATATTTTTACAATCGCTCGTAATTTCCTCTGGAGATAGAACATAATGAAATTCATCATTATTTTAAATGAATTCATTCAGTGTTTTATTCTTACTCAGCTTTTTCCCGCGATTCCGTTCGCGTAGAAAAGTGACTTCCTGCAATTTTTTGATATAAAAACTATTCTATGTCCTTTCTCGAATTCCAAAATATGTCTGTACCAAATTTCACAGAAATCGGTTCAGTAGTTTGGGCGTGAAGAAAAGACAGACAGACAGAGTTACTTTCGCATTTATAATATTAGTTTGGATTTATATATATTAGCAAGTGTGTGGTGAAAGAGAAGAATTGACCACTATTATAGTCACTACTCTTACTGTTTTTTTTTAATAATTAGATTGAAGCCAGGTTTTTATTGTGATTGCTAACCGATACTGTTTTTTCTGTAATGTTTTTTGCAATCATGTCGATACTCATTCAGAGACTTCCCAATAATCCATTTGCTTCCTTCTTCTTTCCTTCTTGCCACACTTATAGAAAGTCATTTGTAAGGAGTTTCTGTCAAAAATGGGGACTGATAGATCCAAAGATAGCTTTGGTAATAAATACTAAAGTAAATATATTTTTGAAACCAATTTTGCATTTGTAACTAGTTCCCTTTATACATTTAGAAAACGCACACAACATCACCACGTCACGAATTCAATACACTGTCATCAACTTCCCTTACCTATTTGCTCCCGATTCCAATATTCAGAACTGTAATCCGACGTACAAAAGGTCCATGTTCCTTTGACATTCGAAATAGGCAGATGTTAATTAATTTTGGTATTCAACCACCTGCCTATAACATCACAAAATGTTTCTGTATTTAAGACTCAAAGGTGCTACGAGTTTTCGTAGTAGTGCTACGCAGCTACGCTAATTTCTCAGTTATTGCGAAACATTGTTGAAATTATATATGTAGTATGATGTGAATTTTCTTGATACCTTCTAACTTTCAGAGCAAGTATACTTCATGGTGAACATACAATGGCATAAATGGCTAAAATAAACAGCAAATTGCTTGTGATTCTAAGCGTGTTCAAGTTTAATTTTTTTTAGGACGTTAACCTTCCGATTATGACTCCCGTCATCGTCAAGGCATGGAGAGAGATATAAAATTTCGTAAATATGTGACCACTAAAGTATTAATACAATAATTAAATTATAACTTACTCTCAGTAAGTCCCAGTAGTAAGTCCCATATAATAGATAAAGTGTATAGCCATATTCATGTTATGTACAACTTATTATTTTAGTACCTAGTGCTGTTATCAATTTTCTTTTTTACAGTACAACAAACTTATAATATTTCCCTGACCCTTCTGCAGCCGCGCTTATCACCACTCAACCAACGAGGTTGTTCATTTGATAAAAATTGTAAGTGTTCATTTAAACCAGCCACTTACATTGTCTGAAATAAAGAAAAATGTTCTTTAGTGTTCAACGAATAAAGACTGATTCGCCAAAAACGAATCCAATCACCACAATTAAATTGTCCCCTGATAACTTCCATATTTGTCAATTATGACTCCCGATTTTAGCGTGCCGTACAAATTGAAATCCGGTTCTGCATCCACTAATGAAGCCATTGTAGTTCGACCGTACCGGTTTTTACCGTGCAATTAACTCGACAATCCGGGCCGGTGCGGTCGGCTTAATCAGGACTGAACGCTGACACTTGAATGTCGAGGGTTACCTATGATTTTGGGCCACGAACCGTATTTGTACGGGAAATTGTTAGTTCGATAGGGGTGAATGGGGTTTTGTGCCGATACCGCAGCTTTTGTTCTCGGAATGAAAAATTTCGACGAATTTTTGATTGTTGTGGTATATTTTTTGGTTTGTGCTTCGAACCTTTCGTACCGTAACGTGTTTGTAATAGTGAAGTGGTATGTGGAGTGTAGAATATATATGTTTTATGAAACGATATAATTGGTTGGTTCAGTGGCTAGTTCGTATTTTATTTACCAGCAAACAACATGAGTAGATCTCCTATTAGATAAATAACGGAAAAGCGTCACGGTACTAATTGTTAAAAAAAGATTTTCTTTCCTACGTCTTTCCCGTCATAAATGCATCGATATTCAAGAAACGGATCAAAACAATAAACATTTTATTTTACTATGGATTAACATTTCAACCGAACTAGAAATACAAACTTAAAACGTTGAAATCAAATATTTAATTAAAGCTAGGCACTCATGAATTGACGTTCGGATTTTGCGATTTGTGGTCAGTTTCGGCTGCCGGATTTTCGCGTGTGTAACCGCCCTTAATTAGGGACGGCTCCTGGCCCACAATCAAAAAGATCTGCTATTTATTTACATAATAAATTGCCCCAAGATGAGGATATAGTTCAATTAGCGGTGATTGCCGGGAAATAAGTTCAAGGTGACCGCATAATTTTCCGTTGGATACCTTTTGTGGAAAATTTTATTTGATAATGACAGGAAATTTTGTTTGATGTTGAATTAGTGAAAACATTTTTGAACGCTTAATATTCTCATCCTAATAGTGTTACAGATATTTTAATTGTAATAAATTGCGTAACTGAGTTTAAGTTACGCAATATTTAATACTTACACATAATATTCATGAATGTTTCCATAATATGTATAGTGTTCAACAATCAAAAACGATTTAATGTAACTATTATTAAATGTGTAGGGGGCGCATGTAAAAATTTGTACAATTGGTCCTGAACTATGTTGAAATAAACCAAAGTACACCAGCAGATGCTTCAGTTATCTTCAAAAAATACTGAAAATATCGACATCATATTCACGTTTAATTATCTGAGTAAAGTTCAATCGGTTTCAAGACAAAACAGGACTCTTATTCAACAGTGGCGCGTGCGTCGCGGCACATTTGCCTAGCCGACTGCCGAAATTTTCGTTAATGTTGTAAATTTAGTACGTACTACAATAAGCAGTTACTATTAAAAAAATAGACACTACTGACTAAATTTTAACATAAAATCGACGACAAAAAATCGCATTACTGCCAACTAACAACAAAGAAAAGACGTCACATATGATTTAACAAGAGCAACTAGCAAAATAAAACTATATACGGTCCGCAATTCATGCAGTCCAACTTTTTTGCCGCTCTGATACGTTCCCTGTTCAACAAACTTTGTACTACGAACGAGTTACTAAAAACAGTATTTTATAGCAAGCATAGTTTAAACTCCGGTTTCGTAGCATGCGTACAAATATTATTCTATTTTGTTGTTTAGAAAATTGTTGCATTAATATTGTAGTAACGAAGAAACACTGGAATTTACGTTGTAGCTACTGGTCTTTCAGCAGATTTTATTTATAAACGTATTATCTACAGAAAAAAAGCATCGTTGAGTAATTCTGTTTTCCCTTCTTATATCATTCTGTAGGTACTTTAACAAGAAACATCAAAATGCCGTCTTAGGAACCGCATTAACACGGCTAAACAGAAGCGTTGTGTTTTGTCGTGCGAATAATGTTACCGGAGGCCCAGCCATTTCTTCAATCTCCAATACCCCATCCTTAAATACTAAATTATCCACAAAAAGGCGGCTCCGCACTTGTAACTTCTCTCCATGGGCAGCGCCGATCGCTTCTCATCAGTTGATCAGACTAATCCATTGCTGCATTATGAAAAAAACAGTCCACTAATGGATTTTCTTCAACGTGAGCTTCAACGTGAGTTCCTCAAACCAGCAGACAGATTTCCTGATGGCAAGCAATCGGCGCCGCCCGAAGGGGTTATAAGTGTGTTGCCGATAACCGTTTCGGATATTTAAAAATTTGGATGATGGGGAGGGGAGGATTCGAGCCTCCAGTACCCTCACACGGCAAAACACAACGCTGTGGTTGTTTCACGCCGTTTTCCTGTGAGGCCGTGGTATCACTCCAATCGAGCCGATCCATTTGTGCCGAAGAATATTTTTTCTGCCGTTCATTCATTTCATCATTCTTTCATCATCAGCCTATAAGTGCCCACTGCTGAGCAAAGGCCTCTTCTCATACAGAGAAGGTTAGGGCATTAATCACCACGCTTGCTCAATGCGGGTTATCGATTTCAAACTTATAATTAGAAATTATAGGTCCAGGTTTCCTAGCGATGTTTATCTTCACGTTACCATACATCTAAAATACTTAGAATACTAAAGGAGCTTACTCAAGGTAAAGCGGTGACCTCGTTTTAACTTAAACTAGTACAAAAAAGAAATTCAAATTCAAAGCTTATCTGTGGGAGCATAACTTTATCTCTTCTAACACGAATGATATAAATATGAAGCAGGTTAAAAAAACCTTATCTTTATGATTAAATAAATATTGTAAAAGCAAGGTTGTCAGTGTCAATATGACGGGTTTATACAATACTTTCTGTTTGTTTTTTTTTTATATTAATTTGTTGATAGTCACATCACGTCATCAGCGTATAAATGCTCACTGGTGAGCGAAGGCCTTTTTAATTTTTAAGCATTAATCACCACGCTTGCTCAAGACGCGAGTGTCTTATGCTCTGGGCCACTACGACGCTTTTGTTAGTCACATTTTGTATGTATTTATTTTCGAAAATAAATATAAAACAAAATTTGTCACTTACTGAGTATTTATGACGGTAGGTATAGACTTACATAAACCAGCATAACTTATTTTAAAATAAAAATAAAATGCATTGCATGAGTCCGTAACATAAGTGGCTAAAAGAAATCGCACTCACTTTAAGCCGCAAAGCAGTTAGCACTGCAGTATTAAATTGAAGCGTAGTTTTTAAAACCGAGGAGTTTTTCGGCTCATTCCGCTGAGCTCCGAACTGAAGCTTGGAGAACGTTTTGGGAATTATATAAACTAGGAAATGGTTACGTATAACGAAAATATTATGCTATATTTAGAAGATTTCATTTTATCGTTTTTCACCCAATTAGTGTAGGTAAGACTTTTTCACTAGCCTTAAATGTGTATGGTAGTTACCACACTGCCATCGTGAAACATACTAAATTTATTGAAAATAATCACGTGAATTAACTGAAAACTCATGAACATTGCACGCGTCAAGGCGACGTCATGCAGCCAACGTCATGGAGTAAGAGTCCCGTTGTTACATGACACTAGCAGAGCTTTCCTCAGTTAAATTCACGTGAATAAGTCGTTATTCATGACATTCTCATTTTTGTATTATAACCATGGCTACAAACAGAGCATAAAAAGAAGAAAATAGAATAGTATGGCCAAATTAAAAATATTCAAACATACAATGTGTCCTGTGCATCTTACATGTTCCACGATTGCTTTTGACTGAGTAAACATTCCCAGTTTATGTGCTCGTTCATATACAACATGATTATCTTGAAGCAGTTTGGCTGTATACTACAACGACGTAATTCAAGTCCTTTATGGCTTCATAACATGTGGTTTAAACTTTAATATAGCGTTTATATTAGAGGACGGTCCTTAAAACATAAAATTACTCAATCTCGTCGTAATTCTAAACCAAAGTGCAATGAACTCCTAATTTCTTCCAAACTGTATTATCTCCAACATTTTTCCAACACGAAAAATCCTTTTATAAATAATAAACATGGTCATACTCACTCTAATCCAACTACTACATCTTTGTACCTGCAGTTTATATAAAATTACGTTGCCCCATACTGGGAAATGAGCCTTAAAGTTTTTGTTTTATGGTCGATTGTCGCTTGCGTCCGTTTCATAAGTAGCGCTATAAATTTATTAGACGATGATCCTGGGGGCCGGGGTCCCCAGTTACACAGTCTGTTAGTCAAAAGGCTGTTTACACCCGTAGGTGGTCTTATGCACAATGCACTAGCTTAATTATCTTTGTAACGCAGAGTTAATGATCTGGAAGAGACATGCGACGAATTTGGTCGGTTAGTTACCCGGTGACTGGTATACAGAACACTACCTGTAAGTACATACAATTTTACTACCTCAAATCGTACATAACGGCTCATATCGTTAAGAAACTATGCTAGTGACTTTTGTACTATCAAAGTTTTCGTCATGTTTGCCTTAAAACCAACTTTGTGAAGTCACATCGTTAACTTGAATAGCCTTTAGAGTGTAACAAAAAGGACACAAATATCAATTTAATTTAAAAGACAAACACGACTCGGTAATGGACATTAAGTTTCAAACTCACATCCCAGTTCTTAACATTTCAACAAATGCTTTTAGTTGACTTTAGTGGCGAGAGATGGCGCTCCTGTGAGCATTGTTAGTTGCGAACATTTGTTCTACATATTCACGAGGCGCATCTAGCATTAACGTCTATTGTTTTACGTGTTAATTATAAACATAAATACGGTCGTCCGTTTGCGTGGATACTTACTCATAAACCAGTACTGCATGCTTTATAATGAAAGTCGTTAGCAGACTAAATGAAATTTAATGGTCAACATTAAGAGCGTAAACTTCGGTGGTGTTACATTTATTTGACGTTTAGTAGGAGTTCCGTAAGCGAATGTACTGCAGTCCGAGTTTAAGCTTGTGTTTGATGATGATGAGTTGTTTCAGTCTAGTTAATAACAAGAAGAGGTTTGCTTGCAATTTACGATGGAAACTGACTTTAGGTTCACTATAATATTATTACTTTCTGGAAGCTTATATAGTTCTATAAATAAGTACTTAAAATTCATACTATTATATATATCGCCTATACGAATCGAGCAAAGGCCTCTTCTGATATGCAGAAAGAATGATAATAATATAATATACAACAACAATAATCAACACGCACGGACTAAGTGAAGTTTTAACGTTCAAATTGTAACACTCGGACGACGTTTTCCTTCACCGTATGTTAAAAAAAAACTTAAGAAGTTCATATGACTCGGAAAAAGTTACGTTGGTACTTGTCCCGTTTCGCCGCTCTCATGTATGAGAAAAGGGCGCATCCAGGAAACTACGACGTTATAAAATATTATGAATAGCATTTTTTATTTCGATAAATTACATGAATTGAGGCTTTTCTATGGCTCAATATTTCGAATTACTGCAGGTAATATAGTAATCAACTATGTTTCTTTAATTTGTGGTGTTAACGTTATTTAACTGGTAATAACATACTATTAAGCAATAAAAGAGTAGTAACTACTAGTTAATTTTATAAAGTTCTATGGATACTCAAAATCTATTTTGAAATAAGTTCGTAATATTATTTTTTACAATCAATGTGCAATATTTTTTCGGCCTGCCTTATTTTTACGACGATTGGGTATTTTTTACAGCCATAAGGCATTCATAAATTTATTTGGACTTTTACAATATAATAAAATATTCAAAAATAAATCATAATAATATCTCATTCATTGAATGACGATATGAATGTTACTAGCTGCTTTTTAAGAAAAAAAAAGACACCAATTTTTGTCGTCCTCACAGAATACCGACGTGAAACAACCACAGCGTTGTGTTTCGCCGCGTGAGTGAGGTTACCGGAGGCCCAATCCTTCCCCTCCCCCGATCCCTCCCAATACCTAAATCTCCAAAACCCTAATCCCTAAAAGGTCGGCGACGCACTCGTTACTCCTCCGTTGCGGGTGGCCATGAGTGGCGCTGATTACTTACCATCAGGTAATCCGTATGCTCGTTTGCCAACCTCCGACTCCATAAAAAAAATACTTTAGATAACGTAATCATTTCAACTATTAAGATGTTTTGAAGACAATACTTATAAGCCTGTTAATTAATCAATAAGCGATTAACGTAATTTTTTATGTTAAAATTGCATCCAAAGATATTGTACTGTTTGTAGCTTTTATACAACTAAATGACAATTATCTTAATTCAATGAAACAATCCGTTAATCAAAGTTTTTAAAAAACCTCCATAGTTTTAAAGTGCGCCAACATATATGTACTCACACCCTGAATCATAGTGTAAAACTTGTTGATTTTCGTTTAAAGATTACATAGGATCAGTAAGAGTTAAAGGTATTCATCAAAGCCTTTTACGAAATCAAATATATAGTAACTACATATATACACTCAACACAAATACGACTTAAAACAAAATTCTCTTAAGCTGAACGAAATACTCCAATAATTATTATTACACTGACAAACAATATGGCCGACAATTAATTCTTATTATAATATTCTCAAGGTGACGCGGCGGAATATCGATTCATTCCAATTTTCGATTGTTTCGTTCGAAATTTATATAATGTGTTGAAGTCACGCTCATTTTCGATGTTGTCCGTGTTGTGAAACATTTAGTTTTGGGCAGTATAGAGAACTTATAGGTAAGAGGACTGGTTATAATTCATATGATTAATTTACACAATTTAACATACTCAGAGTCATTAAAAGGTTTCTCAACTTTACTTAGCCTTTATTCGCAATTGTTTTCGGAACAAAATCGTTCATCGGCATTTCCTTGGCACTTCGTCAATTGGGTATTTGACGATAAGTAAAATTTCACAGTTTTTCGAATTGATTACATAATTATGTTTTTGTTACAAGTGGCCGAAGTTTTTTTTAGATACTAGAAAAATTCACGTAGGTGTATTGTAAATTCATTGAATAAAAGTGTTCTTATGTTCTTATTATATTTTATTGAGTTGAAAAGTCAAATTTATTTATTGTAAATTAAGTCAAGCACTCAATGGGTTTTTTGAGAAGTTTTGAAGGGGGTAATGAGTCTATTTTATAATCCCTCCTCCCCCCCGCTCTAGTACTGAGTGGGGCATGAGGGAATGTCAGACTCTTACTGTCTTAATAGTACTACATTCCTACTCCTGCCCCAGGTGCTGCAGTACATTATTGCATTTGACCCGCAATGTAAGCTGAATATCTACCCAATGGTTAAATTCTTAGAGTCAGTGTAGTGCCACTGAGTCTTATTATGCGACTGGTTTTCCGCAACGATCTACAGTTAATGCTAAATAACTTTTTAAAATAGTACTACATTATTTATTTTGTGGGCTTTAGTCGGTTAAATCTAGTATCTAAAAAAAAGCTAAAAAATGGTCAATGCTACACTTGAAAATATCAACATAACTATTCAGAATGTGTAAATAATGATAACCTTCAAAACAAAAAGAAATTTTTCAATCAATCGTCGAGAATATTACTTGGTATTTTCATTTACCGCAGAAGCCACGACTATAGAATACGATATAAATAGTTACAGAAGCGAATTCAATAACCCTCTTGCTAACAATAGTTTGTCAAACACACAGCACAGTCAGATAGCATAATACTAGTTACTTCAAAGGGAACAGCAGGCACTTCATGTGACCGCTACAGATTGAAGTCTAAAGGGTTGGTATTGAGGGCACCCTGCTTAGGGGAAACTGGCTCAAGAGCTCAAAGGAGGCTTTGAGTGATCACAGGATATGTTACCCCATTGCTCTGTGTACTATAGTCATTTTATAGATATGTGCGCAATGTTTGAAGTCGTTATGAAGGCGGTAGTTTAAAATGTGATAATTATTAATGGGGGTTAGCAAGCTATCTATATATATTACACACATGTTTATGTACATTGTTGCATACATGTGACGGGTGTGTGGAAGAGCATGATTGGGACCAAGCGACTGGGATAATACCCAAAAATATTCTGGTGTTGTGGTGATACCTCGGTCCATTTGCCGCTATCTTAGTTTGAAGCCACGCTACTTAGGGACAACATTGCGCGCCACACGAGGTGGCAGACCTGTATTTAACAGACAATCGTTCATGTCAGTAAGAAAAGCCGGACTTCATTGCTTGCATAGATCTCCGTTTACAGCAGTTTTAGGAGACTAAAGCGAGCCTGTCCCATTAACACAATAAGTGAAAATTTGATAACTTCTAAACTATTTTGCGCAATCCTTCTTTTTTTAAAAAAATACGTATTGTAATATTTTTATTGTATTTATGTATGTTAACAGGTACTGACTCATTTTAACACAATTATAATTATTACTCTATTTTGTTCCACATTAGAGTAACAAGACTGAAACAAAACAAAACGTCTTTATAATTGTCTTATTAAGCTTAATTAGTTCCGCGCCAGGATGCAGGCGGCTCCAAAGGATTATTAGAAGGAATTAAAAATGTTACTTAATAACGTCATAACATTTCATTCAATGACCTATTATAACGTTTTTATAATAGGTCATTGAACTTAGCAGTAATACTTATTTTACGAGAGTACGATCATTAGTATGATCAGATCTATTTCTTTAAATATATTATATTGACTGATGATATATTTATGGCGCACTTTAATGCGCTGCAGAAGGGATGATGAGTATTTTTTTAAGTGTACAGTTTAGGTAAGGAACGAAATCAAATACTTTCAACCATATTATATTGATTTGATTTCTCGTGTGACGTCATAATAAATCAAGTCAATATAATAATATTGAGTGCACAGCTGTGATAAGCGACTTCCCTCTTTTATTTGTTTATCTAAGCATTGTTTTCCTGAATGAAAAAACAACAACAGATGTCTAACATTTTTTCGTTTTGTAACTGATGAAAACATAAAAGATTATATGCATTACTTTTTGCGTGTTTACAAAAAAAAAAAAAATAATATTGACCTTAACTATTATAAAAATACTGTTAAAATGAAAACATATTGATGGTACATGTTTCAAAGTAACTTTATTCGAGTACAGTTCTGAATTTTACTCCTAGTTATAAATGGTCATTACACCCAACTACATAACAACAAACGATCGTAAACACGCATTGTTAGCGCTTTAAATCTCTAAATAATTGTAGTTCCAAGTGTCAATTAGTGACGTCGTAATAACAGCTTATCCGACTTCCATAGAATCGAATCATCGACTTCGCTAATGTACAAAATACGGATAAAGAAAACAAAAGCTTCTCACTAAATGCCCTCTCTTTTGTTACAGATAAAAATCGCTCTGATGTGAAAAGGGAACAAAGATGGACCTTAAATATCTGATCCTAATGATTGCCTTCGCTACAGTCGAAATAAATGTAACTGAGAGTCGACAGAACGACAAAAGACGATGGAAGAACGACAAGATTTACTCACACTACGTTAATATTTGTGATATACAGGACCGAGGGTCCAAAGTTCATTGTTACTGCGAGAGTATAAAGATAAAAACTGCCACAAAGGCCGATTGTTGGGTATTCAACGGCGGGATAGCTGAAGACGATCCGTTCTGGTCCAATTTTTATTCACAACCAAAAATAGAGAAGTTAACATTCAACGTCAGAGCCGACGGCGGATTGACGTACATACCCGCTAAAGTGATCGTTAGGCTGGAACGATTACAATACCTCAACATACAGTACGCCAACATCTATAGTATACCGTCATTCGCGTTCACCAACTCGACCACGCTCCGGGAAATAACCCTGCCCAAGAACAAAATAGCGAAATTGGAAAAGATGTCATTTGCCCATCTAATAATGCTGTCAAACGTCAGCTTAGTGGAAAATCAGATATCTGAATTGAAACGGGACGTGTTCTACGTCCTACCCAATTTGCAGAGGCTGTATCTGTCGAAGAACATAATTAGCGTTCTCCACGACGGATGTTTCAAACATCTAAACAATCTCATAAAATTGGACCTCGACAACAATCAGTTGACAGTTGTCATTAGGGAAAACTTCCAAGGCCTGTCTAATCTGATCACGTTGGATATGAGAAACAATAAATTAACGATGATAGGGGACCTTGCCTTCGCAGAACTTTGGAGCCTTCAAGAACTTTACCTGGACGGCAACGAAATAGAATTTATATCCGAGAGGGGTTTCGGTGGATTGACTCAGCTGCGAAAACTTTCGCTGGCCGATAATAAGTTGGGGACATTAGACGACGGCGTGCTCGATGATATTCAAAAGTTGAATGTTTTGGATTTGAGGAACAATAACTTAGAAACATTGAAACAAGAAGCAGTGCAAAATGTTTTGGAGAACATGAAGTCCAATTATGCTTTAATCTCTTTAGACGGTGAGTTTAATTTTGACAATTTTGTTCGTCATTCGTCTTTGCTTTCAGTTTTGTAATCCCTAACAAATGTCGATCTACTTTGTAACTGCTGACATTTGTTAAGATAAATACGAATTTTGTTCTTTGTTTCCGCTAACGCTTTTGAACCGTGGCAGGAGTCGAACAAATGAGAATGTCGTGACAACTCGACCTGCTCACATCTTTGTAGGAAAGTTAGTTAGAAAGAGGAAACAAATTTGTTTGACGTTATAAGGGAAACATATATTGCTTATGTTATGAGTCAAGATATAATTTATGCCAAACGTGTTATACAAAATGGACTCATTATAATTAACGCAGTGCTACACATTTAACCGAGGATTTAATTTAAAATGCAAACTACCTTTTGGAGTGGTCATAAAAGAGTAAAAAAAACTATCATTAATAACATCTGTGTGCGTGGGTAATTGCCGGACCGCAGTGATGTATGCTCCTTCAGTACTCGACGGGTAGCATAGCCCGCGTTGAAAATTAACCGAAATGGTTCAATTACAACGATTAGCTGCCGATGTTATTATGTCACGGTTCTTTGAAGATCGTGATATATTAGTAGTTTATAGGTGAAACATTTAGTGGATTGGAACAAAGTTTCGATTTGTCACCAATATTTTCGTTGATTGGAGCTATATAAAACTTGAAAATGTTGTGGAGTTTTTAAAAGATTATAATGGATTAAATAGATCTTTGATTGCACGGGTTCGATTCCCACACGAAGCAACTCTTTGTGTGATCCACAAATTGTTGTTCCGCGTCTGGGTGTGATGTGTATATGAAATTGTATGTTTGTAAACGCAAACGAGACACCAGAGAAAGTCCTAGCAACGTCGTAGGGCAACGTCTTAAATAAACGTATTTGATACCAAGACTAATGTCTTGTAGTTTGTAAAAAGTATTTTTACTACTGCTCAGTCTCATACACTGTGGCCCAAGCTCGTATTAATCTTCGTACAAAGTCTACTTACAACTAACTAACTGCCCAAAAAACACTGTTCACAATCCGCATACTTAAACTGTCCAGGGACGTTAGTACCTCCAACTGCAATGAATCAGGTCTTGAAATACTGTGTTTAAGTGCCCTGTGACAATTTAATAGCATCTATATTTTGTTGCGGACTAGATGTTATATTTTCTGCAACTGGCCAACCATTGCACTCTATGATTTAATACCCTTTGTCCACTCTTAATGTAGTTTTGTAGCTTATTCGTCGTGGAAATGATCCTAGTCTTGTTACACGTGTATTGCGCTTTATATGTTTGATGTAACAAAGAATAATTCAGTGATAAATATAATAGAGTTCATTTTAATCTGACTAAGCTTTTGTTAGAGATGGTTCTTCCGCAAAAAGTTAATAGAATTTCATTCTAAGCCAGATTAACAAAGTGCCCTTAGCAGGAAATTATTTTTTAAACACCTTTTATCGTTTTAATATTTATTTATTTTAGAAATGTTCTTTCTAGACAATTTTATTTATAAAAGTGGTATTTTTTATCAATATTATATCGTGACTCTTTCCTACAGGTAATAAGCTGACCTGTGACTGCCGTCTGTCCTGGTTACACAAGCTCCGCAATGAAACGAAAAGCAAACGTGTCAAAGCTTCGCTGTCTCGCCTCAATTGCATCATGGACTCTAAAACGAACGTAGGTACATTAAAAATCGAAAAGCCACAAAAAGCTATTCAAGGTTCATACAAAAAGGAAATGGACTATGAAGAAGAAGAATTTGAAGAGAAGCATTACGATGATGCTATGCAAGATCAAGAAACAGATAATGACGATACTAAAATCGAGTACAAGAGGAAGTTGCTAGAAATACCAACAGAAATGCTTCCTTGTCCGAACCGTTTAATTTACGAGGCATCGTTTTCACCACCTACCCAAGACGAGGTCAAGTACTACAAGACTTCATCAAGCCATATGCTAGTAGCAACAACAGTGAACTTGTTACTCTCCGTACTAGCGATATTGTAGCGTACAAACTGAAATGTAAATAATTCTGTGATTTTCATTACGCATTTATTATTGAGCTGCTTCTCATTAATATTATTAAATTCATCACACACGTTGTTATTAAAATAGACTTGAATATTGTGAACGTTATTCATATTTTTAACTTGTAATTAATTTTCAATTTCGTACTCGATTGGAATTGATTTGCTTTAGTGAGTTCAATATTTGCTCACGTGTCTCATACAAGTGCAATGTGACCTGAGTTTATAGGTACTAGATATTAATACATATTTTCTTATACGTAAGGTCTTTTTTACTAAATTAGTCTAATATAATCATCATTTTCACTGATTTCTTTAAGACTTAGATTTTAGGTTATATATAGGAATTGATAGATTTAGGTGAATTTGGACCCAAAGAGCTAATGCTGTATATAAAATACACTCATGTAAGTCGTGTTTTCTCTGTAAATAACATTAATGACTTATGTAAATTTTGCAGTATACTAAGAATTTTACATTATGAAATCTATGAGAGAATGGAATTTGTTAATTCAATAAGAAGAGTGTAAGGAAAATGTTGCATGCTTTGAATAAATTATAATTATTTATCACTTCACTATAGCATTAAGGAATCAGTGTGAAGTTTAACATTTGTTTTCTTTTGTTACTTTTAAAGTATGGCACACACAATTTTTATGCGGCAATAAAAAATATAATTTTAACTTGTGAGAATTCAGTTGAAATTTTATTGACGAGGTACCGCTGAGATTGTTTTTAAACTGCGTTTAATTATCATTGAAATTTTGGTCAAATTAATAAAAGTAAAAATAAAGTAATGATTTGTTATGTCGTACTTCTAAATTGGGTTATAAAATCTTTTAAAATATTCACACATAATTTTATAAGTGAATAAAGGATAATTATGATACGAGCTTGTTGTGGTTGTAAAGGTTATAAAAATAATTATTGCTTAAAATAATTATATCAGTTGAATCAATTTAATCAATCAATTAAACAATATGTAATTTTCGTTCTTAATTTTCCAATATTCTGCAAAGACACATGAAGTTGAACATACAATATTTTCCATTTTTATGTTATAGACCGGTCTGTTTTATCGATACGAAAATTATAGTCTTTGTACAAAACCAGTTCATTGGCTTCTATATTGTGTCTTGGCAACAAAATTTCAAAAGCAGCAATAAGAGTGATGTTCATGTTAGCGACGAATGATATAGATTATGTTTCACCTTGAACTCATATAAAAATTGTTGACTGGCATGAAAAAGATATTGCTTGTAAACGCTTTGTTGTTGGTTGCGTTCTATAGCGTAGACGTCAGACCGTCGAAAAAACGATTTGTTGATTAAAAAAAGATTCTGAATTAAAATAATATTGAATTTGTAATAAAGACAGGTATGCCAGTAAAATAGAATGTAATAAATTGATTTGTGCAAATGGCGAACTTCTAACGTATATGATAATTTCTAAGTATTTTGCCTCGTTGGCTATCTGGCCATAATTGCGCAGTTACGAAAGCCCAGCAAGTAGTCTCGGCTTCGCTTTACAGGTAGGACAAAGCTGGATGGGATTTTTTCGGTTTATCGAAATGTCAGTAAAAGCACGGAAGCACGGAATTTGAAATTGTGCCCGGCAAATGGCAATAGGCTTGCCCTCAATAAGAACTTTCTTAAAAATACTGTTCACTTCTACCTACAAAAAAGGGTAAACAATATTGTCAGACAAAAATGTTACGTATATGGAGATGAACAAATATTATATTGAAGTGGTTTGCATATTATAATAACAATTTAAAACGCTGTGGTATTATTGATTTTGCTTTTAAACACAGTCGCACTGACCATTCGACCCAGCTGGCAATTTTTAAAAGGAACTTTTTTATTACCACCGGATTCGGTGTTACTATCAGTCATTTAGCGATTGCTTGATACCGAAAATCAGAGTCTTATACATATATTCTGAATATCCAACACGAGGAACTCATGCTATAAATAAATCGTTTAACTCTAACATGTCAATAGAAATTGTAATTAATAAAGTTTATATGTATTTTAGTTAAGTAATCAGCTTTGGCTAATTCTTAAAATAGAATCGGATTTCGTCGTCACAGCCGATGATTGGAAATTTTGTCTCTTTAGAGAATTCCCATTAAAACTTAAACTTTGTCAATAGTTTGAACGTTTTGATTTCTGAATAGGTTCGTTAGATTTTTTCTTTTTAAAAGACTGTATTAGAGAGCTTAGCTTAGCTTAGCTAAGAGATTTTTTGTGACTTATTGTAGAAGTTTGGAATGTATTTATCGTGTTACATTGTTGTTAGCTGAAGGTCCACTGTATCATAAAGTTTATTTTTTATATCTGTTTCATAATTATAATATCTGAATTATTGGCTTAAGAAAATATAGTAGTTACTATGCTTATGCTTTATACAGAATACAAACAATACTGTAATCGATTACAAAAATAAGACTTTCAATATGTTTTTAAGTAAGAGAGTTATTAAGATTATTGCACTTAAAATGATAAACTGTTTTATAGTTAGCAATTTAATTGACATTTATTTTGTTTTTTCAGTAGGTACCTACGTCATTTTAAATAACAATTTTTATTAACTATTATAATACATGTCAATTTACCATGTGAAAAATTTATGTTATTATGTAATACTTACACAACAATTTGACATTTAAATTTCAAAATATATTCATAGTCATTATCTATGTTTTTCTTCTGCATTACCGTTAACTTTATTTCATTTACTCGTACATAAAGTGGATCTTTTGCTATAAGAATAACATTGTCTGTACTTCAGTGATTAATATACCAAGGATTAATTTTATATGTAAGGCCGAGTATTCAAGCACTACTTACATCGAAATACACAGCTGCTGTTTTAAAAAGCAATGTACAATCTAGACGCAATAATATCTGCAAAACAGTTTGATTTTTACAGGGTTACATTTATTTACTAAAAATGTTTTTTTTTTATCTACACAAATATTATATAACTGAAGAGTTTATCTGTTTGCTTAAACCAGCTAATCTCCGGAACGACTGGTTCGAATAAAACATTTTTTGTGTTGGATAGACCATTAATTGAGGAAAGCTATATGCTAAAATACATCGCGCTACGACCCGTAGGAGCTAGACAGCGGTTGAAACTGAGTAAAATAAACTTGTTTATGATAAAAGCGAAGTGAATAAGTTAAAAACATAACTATTTTGGAACAGTTGTTTTTTTATCGTTAGTCCTATCACGAGCCAAGCTGTCCTATACTAAGTAAAGGTCATCCTATGTATTATATATGTAGACATTCTGTAATTTTAAAAGTCTTATCCTTATAATTAAATTTAAATTCATTGAAAATAACGACTTACTTCCATGAATTAACTGAACGGGACCATTCGTAATCTGCTCATTGATATGTCCCGTTGTGACTTGAAAGTGGTAAAGCTTTTCTCAGTTACCTAATTTACGTGAGTAAGTTGTTGGTATAATAAATTGGGTGTGTCTCACGATAGTTACTTTTGGAAAACTGATTTAAATTATTTTTACTAAACAGATTTGACATTTTAACCACAATAACTTTGAGTAGTGTTTGACTATTCGGTCAATGTTATAAGTAAGTACCTATATCATATATTTTATTGCTATCATCACACAAGTTTTTCTTCACAATGTAAATAAACACATCTTCATTAAAATTATCTGTATATCTTCTATTCAGAGTGTGGAAACAATAAATTGATACTTTTCCAAATTGGACGTTTTATTTCTTGTAGAACATATTTTATAGTTGTTTTGTGAATAAATAATAAATCAAAGGCTATTAGTTGAAGCTTTTTATTGACTGTTTGAAACACTTCATTGTTTTTGTGAGGCTTGACAACATATGTAGTAGGACCTTGTAAATCACTACGACGCCATTATAATAGTATGATGAACATTGATTTTTTAAGTGGCACCTAGGTTCGAACAATGTACTATCTAGGTGTTTAATAAATGATAATGTGCGTGGTAAGGGAAAATTGGAACATGACGTGATTTAATATCTTTATTCTAGTTTTTTTTTAATTACAAGGGAGTGTTTTGCTCGTACTTTTCCATTCGAATCTAAACTTTTGAACAAGCACACACAGAGTGACGGACTGGATTCTATTAAGAGGTTTTAAGAATAGGTTTGGAAGTTCATTTTGAGACATAGTTTTTCAGATATTTTTTGGGATAATGGCTGACTACTGTAATTACAGATTAAGTTGTAGGTATGTATTATTTTCCTAAACAAACTTAGTAATATCCTTATAAAGGTATACAATAATATGTATTATAAGATTGTTTTGGTGTGTAGGTAGAATGTGGCACTATGTAACATCACTTTGATTCACAACTACTTGAAAAACTTTGATCTTTTAACAATACAAGGATTCAAGTTTTTATAGAGGATAAGAAAGAAATCTATTTCAGAAATAAATCGTTGAAATGATTAAAAAGCGACACAATAATATCCTCCTTTTTATTAAAATCTCGATACAAAAAAGTAGCTACACCCAAGGAAACGGTCACAATTTTCTTTCTTTCTCTCATATAATTGTCATCAAAATAAACCAAAAGGTAGAAACGTACGAAATGAATTGTGGCCGGAATACATAATTAATGTCTGTGGCGATCAAAGAAGAAAAAAAAACAACAAAACATGAAGTCTCTACCTTTGTCGTGCGTTGCTTTTGACAGATGCTAATGTAGGTCTCAAGCCAGGCAGCTTCAGATAAGATTGTAGATACTGTTAGGTATGTATATGAAGAGTAGCTGCACAAGTCATAAAGAAGGTGCTTTGGTTTTATTATTATTATTTATATCTTCTATATTGTACATCCACACATAGGTTGATTATAATTACATAGAATGTAGTTAGTTACATAATATCTTCTATACTTATAATAAATCTGTAGAGGGGTCAATTCTGTACATTAAATACCTATATATTTTCAAAATAACTACCAGGGACTCCAGGGAGTGAGAAAATTTTTGTTTGCATGTCTGTCACATGTCTGTCTGCATGTCTGTACACACGCGACGGAAACTAAAAAAGGGAGTAGCAACTTCTCCCGTTTGCCCAACATTTCCCTTCACTACTCTACTTCTATTATATCTAGCGTGATGAAAAGTATCATATAACCTGCCTAGGAGTATGAAGAATAATTGTACCAAGTTTTATTAAAATCCGTCGAGAAGTTTTTGTTTCTATATTAGTCAGTTTTGTTTCGATACTTTTCCCTATAGGGAAAAGTAAGCTGACTACTTCTTGTGGTTGATATCAGCTTATATCTTTCTTTTTTTAAGTCTTGGGATGTTTTTAAGTGTGTAATCAAAATATAAATCTCTGAAGTTATAAATTATTTATCGGAACTTTTAAATGAGGTTTGTAATATTATGTTTATTAAAATTATATTATTTATGAATTTATACATTTTACGTAGTGTTTATGTTTTTAAAAATACAAAAAAATTCTATTAGTCTCCAAGGCTTCTACTTAATTCGAATCTAAAATAATTAAACAGCTCAAATTCTGTCATTCATTGAAAAAAATTGAAACTTAATATAAGTATCTATTTTTATTTTATGCCGCAGGCTTAAAGAAATATTCTTCAGTTCCTTCAGAATAACGCCCACTCGTATCTACGTTTTAGGCTATTTTACGTGACAATTTTCATCAATTTAGTATTCTGTAGGCTTTGGTAAAACGAAGTGAGTGGCGCTGTCACTCACTGAAACTAGGAGTACCTAAACCTGCTAATATTTTATTTATTTACTTTGTCACTAACGCCTTGTACATTAGGCGGCCTAGGGAAAAAATATGTTAATCTTTTTTACCTAAGTATATTACCCTTACCTTGCCTTACTCACGAAAAGACTTTCGCTAGATTATTTGGGGATTAATGAAGTATTTTATCTAAAACCAAAGTCCGGTTAGGGGTAGTCACGGGGCTCGTTTTCGAAGCCTGACAAGTACTTATGAGAATTCGATTTACATGTTGTTTTTTTATTATTTTGCGAGAAAAATGGGACGTATTATTAAAAAATTGCTTATCCGCCTTCAAAAAGTCTGGGGACTAATAGTGAAACCTTCCCTAAGTGAGAAGTGGTCTGTACGATACAATCGTAAAGACTTAAATCGTAGACACTTCGTACGGTACGTTTTGGGGGCACTTATAGGCTGATTACGTAATGGTAGGTTTTCCTCAAAATCTTGATCGGTAATAAACTTCTAAACACAACAAAGATATTATATTGTGTGACGATAAATGTAGTATTCAGGTTTTGCACATTGTTTGAAAATCTGATTGAAAATCTTTTCAAATGTATCTTTTTTATGTGAAACGACGGTAAACGTGCAGATGCATGAACTGATGGTAAGCAATCGGTGCCGCTCGTGGACACCCTTAACAGCAAAGGAATTATGAGTGCGTTGCCGGCCTTTAGGGTATGATGTATATGATGCAGGGTTTAAGATATTTGAGGATTGTTAAGAGATGGGAGGAGAAAGAAGGATTGGGCCTCCGGTAACCTCACCCACACTCACCTAAATTAATGAATGATAAACATAATTCAGCACGTGTAACACAATTTTCCTTTACAAATCAAAAGCTTTACGCCTTCGCAGCCTAAACTAAACAATATTCTAAATTCAGCCATATCTATTTTCAATTTAACAAGTAAAATAAAAACAAATTTTTATCAACCAAAGTTTCTAGTACGAGTTTGCTTTATTTTAACCACGTGAAGCCCTCTGATTGGTTGGTTAATTTAGAGCGGACCAATCACAGCACCAAACGTCATAACCGAGTCCATCATCTTAATGTGAAATGAATTCGCAATAGGCACTCAGGAAACAATGCTCACTGGCTATGTTCACAGTTAATTTTTGTTAAATATAACCCGCTTACCGCACGCTATGTAGAAGTAGGGTAGTTTTTAGGTCAATAATATATATGTCTTTGACTTTTCAACTCAATGAATTTGTAAATATATTTAATCAATGAATTTATTTTTGTAAATAGGCCACTAAACAGCACTTTTACACGTCAAACTTATATGTAAAAAAAAGATGAAGCCGGCATTTTCTATCTGACTACTCTGAGAAGAAATGTCGAAACAAACTCAGAGATCCGTCTCTTTTCACACTTCTATTCATTAATTTGACGATGCATAGAGATTTATTACCTGACTGCCCAAAAAACAGGGTGTACTTAGGGGTTCATGTTTTTAGATTTTTGTTTTAATAATAAGAATGTTATTTTGTTTACAAAGTTTGTGACATTTTTAATCATCCCAAAAATGCAACAAATTTGACTGGGCAGAAACTACCAGCTTCCAGCAACCGGACTAAGAAATTTTCGAAAAAGTAATGGAATCTGAGACCCTTTCTTGGCGTTTGCACTAGCAACCACCGAACCAAACAGTCAGATACCCAAAGAAACTTATATAGGTACCCAAAGAAAAGGCCAACCCTCGTCTTTAAGTGTTGAGTCAATAAGTTCTCAAGCAATTTCCTTAAAATAGTACCTAAACCTACTTTTGAACTGACCTGAGGCTGACACAGGGTTAGTTCTTCAAAGACTGAAGTGCTCTCTAAGAGATCGCCTGTGCTATCAAGTGTTTGCAAGCCTTTTTCGAGAACGAGGAATAAGATCGATTTAACTTATTAGAGGTAGAAGTGAAAATATAATCTAATACATGAAACAGTAATGATAATTACATAAAATTTTGTTTTATAGTCTGTTGTTATGCGATAGGTTGGCAACGGATTACCTAATGGTAAGCAATTAGCGCCGCCCATAGACACTCGTTATATCAAAAGAGTTATTACTACAAATGCCTTGCCGGCCTCTTGTGGGTTACTTGGGATTTAAGGATAGGGGATTTGAGGATTGAAGATGAAGAATGGGGGGATAGACGAGGGGGGGGGGAATTGGGAAACCGATAACCTTACGCACACGGCGAAACACAATAATATAAGTATTACTTCACGCCGATTTTCTATGAGGGTGCAGTCACTCCGGTTGTGCTGACCATTTGTGCCGCAAGCATGGTTCTCCCGCACTTAAAGTACTAACCAATTATGAATAAGATATGAAGACCGAGGTAGGATATTTTATGGAATTTGAAGACCGTCGTTAGCTAGTTAGCAGTCGCATAAAGCTCCAAGGTAAAAGAATTGTGATTAAGATTACGTCTTCATCATCATCTCAGCCATAAGACGTCTAATACTGATCATAAACCTTCTCGTATGACTTTCACACTGACTGGAAACGACTACCTGCAAACTTCATAAGATACATTAATCAAATAATCAATATAAATGTTTCAGCTAAATTAAGAAAATATCTCCAAAATATCAAAAACAAACTTAACAATATTAATTACTCAAATCCACTGTCTGTATAAGCACCAAAAATACTTACTTCAACAGATTGGTAAGTTACAAAGTTAGTCTTGTTCATTTAAACTTATAACAACCCTTGTGAATCATGTTTTTATGAACAAAACTTGCAAGGAGTTTATTATGAAAATTTCAATATGCTATTCACCTAGTTCCTAAGGGTTTTTGTACTTTAATTTCAATTATGAAATTTGTAGATAGGGCTTGAAGCAAAACATGTCTGTTGCTTGACATGGGCAACGGTCGTGTATCTTTGTTGGAACAAAGTTTTGTACGATATTAATGAAAGCCTTGGATGTTGAGTGTAAATTGTGGGGGAATGGAGAATGGTTAGACTGTTAGAGGCAGTAATTGCGTTTACTTGAAATCGAATAAAATACAAGTAGAGTAGAAGATAGTTGCATGTGCGAGAATAAATCCGCATGAGTTTAATTACGACTTGATATCATTGACTTGACGACACTCAATTCAATTCAATTCTTTATTTGCATTCCATATGTTATACTGGTGATATTTTATAAAGTTGACACAATATATTAGAAACAATATGGACCCGTTAGGGCACAGCATAAAGAGTTTAGAGAGGTTTGTTATACAGTACATATTGTCTAGTTTTGTATTATATATATGCTTATTACTAAAATACATGTTGTATTCTTATCTTACTTATTAAACTTATTAATACTTATCTTAATGTATGTGTGCGTGTGTGTATTTGGGTGTGTGTGTGTGTGTGTGTGTGTGTGTGTGTGTTTGTGTGTGTGTGTGTGTGTGTGTGTTTGTGTGTGTGTGTGTGTGTGTGTGTGTGTGTGTGTGTGTGTGTGTGTAAAGGCTTATTTTTTATTTTTTTATTCGTTTATTTTTTTTTATATTTTAGTTTGTATAAGTGTTCATTATTTTTTTATTAACTTATCATCCATGTATTCTTTTATTGTATAATAACATTTAGAGTGTAAAAAGTTCTTTAATTTATTTATAAACGTAGATGTTTTCGTTTCATCTTTGATCGTTTTAGGTAAGTTGTTATATATTTTTATTGACATTATTAGCGGACCGGAAGAATGTATTTTAAGGTGGGATGTAGGTAGATTTAATCTATTCTTGTGTCGTAGGCTATATTTACTTTGAGTATCTTGTCGGGTAGTATAGAATTCAGGGTGATTTCTGACGAATTTGCATATTTCTAGGATATATAAACAGGTAAGTGTGAGAATTTTGTATTTTTGGAAATGTGGTTTGCAGCTGTCTGTTTGTTCAATATTGGTTATTATTCGGATGAGTTTCTTTTGCAAGGTAAAAATGGTGTGCGAATCGGTACTATTTCCCCATAATATGATGCCATAACTAAGCCATGCTTGGGCGTAGGCATAGTATGTGACAAGTGCTGTATGTAGGTTGGTGGTTTTTTTTAATTTCGCGTAAGGCGTATGAGAATTTTGAAAGTTTTGATCGAATTTTTTGTATATGTGCTTTCCAAGTTACATGTGTATCTATTACTAAACCAAGGAGTGTGAATTCGTTAACTTGTTCTAGTTTTGTGTTATTGTAGGAGTAGTTTAATTTTATCGGGGCTTTTTGATGGGGGTGGAAGGTAATTAATTTAGTTTTTGAAAAGTTTATTTCTAAGTTATGGTTTTCCATCCAGTTGAATGTTGAAGTAAGAAGAGAATTTAGTTTTTCGTTTATATTGTCAATTTTTTGGCATGAGGTGAGTATGGAGACATCATCTGCAAACAACACACATGGTCCGTTAATTGTTTTGGGAAGGTCGTTAATGTAGATGACAAATAGAAGGCACCCTATGACGCTCCTTTGTGGGATAGAGGCATTCACTGCTTTTAGGTTTGATCTGATTTGTTGTATTTCGTTATTGTTTTTATTAAAGTATTCTATTTCTATAATTTGTTCTCTATCTTTTAAGTAAGACCCGAACCATTTTAAGGCGTTTCCCCGTATCCCGATCCCGTGTAATTTATTTAAAAGTATTTTGAACTGCACCTTATCGTAGGCTTTAGTCATGTCGAGTAATATTCCTATTGCATAATCTCTATTATTTATCATATTTAGGGCTTCTTGTACGTATTTGTAAACAGCTAAGGTTGTGGATCTATTTTTCCGGAAACCGTTTTGGCAATCGTCTAATATTTTATATTTTTCACAGAAGGAGTATACACGATTGCACATAGCCTTCTCAAAAATTTTTGAAGCCGTAGGTAGTAGCGCTATAGGGCGGTAGTTGCTGGGGTCTGTTTTTTCATTCTTTTTATGGATAGGTTTTATTAAAGCTATTTTTAATTCTTTAGGAAATATTCCTTCATCAAATGATTGGTTGATTAAAAGATAAAAGGGTATTGTAAGTTCGTCGGCACAATGTTTAATTAATAATGGGGGTAGTTCGTCAATACCATGGCTTCTTTTGTTTTGTAGGTTTTTAATAATTCGGTTAACTTCGTATCCGTCCACTGGGCTGAGAAACATAGTATTTTCTGTAGGGCAAACTACCGGAGCTCCCATTGGTTCAGTTCCAGAAGAGTTGCTATTTTCACCTATAGATGCAAAGTAGTTGTTAAAAATGTTTGCTATATGCTTTGGTTCAGTAATTATGTTATTGTCTATGTTAAGTTTCAAATTATTTTTTTGTCTTTTTATTGTTTTGTTTGTTTTTTCGTTTATTATTCCCCACATGGTTTTAGTTTTGTTTGTAGATCTGTTTAATTTGTTAATATTTTGTAATTTTTTAGATGTTGTTACCGTTTTTTTTAGTGTTTTTTCGTACTGTTTATAGTATTTTGTTAGAGTGGGTTCATTAGTTTTCATTGTGAGAATCTTAAGTAGTCTTTTGTTTTTACATGCTAGTTTGATGCCTTTTGTGAGCCAATGTTTTTTGAGTTTTGATTTTAATTTTACTTTTTGTAAAGGTAAACATTGGTTTAAGTATTTTAGTAGTATGTTTTTGAAGTCAGTATAATTTTCGTCGATGGTTTTATATGGTTTTCTTTTCTTTTCTTTTCTTAAATCATGTACTCACGTGGATCAGCAAAGTTATGCCAAAAGTGAAAAATTAGAACATCATAATATTGGTAACAAAAAATTCCAAAGATCAAATCATCAAAGCCATCAATAAGAACAAATACTTCTAACATTTCAATTCGAAATACCGACACATAATATATACAGGTTGTGCCTCCCATTAACACTAACGGATTGACTTGGCAGCGATCCAGTTTGTCATGATACTGTTGCCGTGTCGATCGGATCACCTCGGAATTACTACTGCAGATGTAGGTAAGACCTGGTTGGAGTTTGCCCTGGGGTTCATTAATTCGGTTCTGCTGAAGAGGTATTGCCAAAGTTATAGCTTTGGTCAAGGCTTTGTTTAATTAGCAAGTTGAAAATAACAAAGGTAATCGTAAAGTTTCACCCTCGTATCCACTTCTCTATAATATTGACAGGCGAATTATGAATTTTATTGTTTTTACAAATATAAACGCGGTATAAAGTCTGCTTTTTATTTTAGTGTCAGAAACCTGGTACTGAGCTTGGGCCACGATCCTTAAATCCTATTATGAAGTTCAAGTATACATACCTATAGCAATTATGAAAAATGTTTAAATTCCCTTAAAAATAAAAAAAAAATAAAAAAATATTCATCATGTTTCATATTCAGTTAAAACCAAATCGAATTTTGTCATTTTGAAATCTTAGGATATTCTCGACAATTTACAATTTTCACAGGAGGTTCATCGATCAAATTTTCGTACAAGCGGTTAACAAACAAATTTCCGCATCCAATCCAAACGAAGGAGCCGAGTCGAAAACTCAAAACGGCCAACAATTTCCCAGTTTCCAATTTAGAACGAATATAATTCACATCCAACCGTAACGCTGACCAATTCCAAAATCCAAGGGATTGATAACAAAAAAAAAAAAACCAGCGAAATTTGTTGAGTAACTTTCGTACAGTTTGATTTAATCCGTGGCACGTTCCCCTGGCAAATTGGTTCAGGATAACGATGATATACACCGGTTATATTTTACACACTCTCGACATCCTTACCAAGGTACGGATTTAGAATACGATGTGAAATTTTGTATGAAACCTTGTTGCGAACATGAATGAAACACTAATTTGAGTTGCGACTTTGTTGCTTTTCTTACTGTTTTTGTAATCTCAAGTTATTGCAATATTATTGTGTGTTTAAAGATGTTATAATTATTTATTCAAACTGTATTTCAGTGCGCCTTACCATCAACGATTGCTTCACTGCGTCCCATCAAGCGGGATTGCAGTCAAACACTAGTTTAAAGTAAAACAAAAATGATTTAAAATAATTCACCCAGGTAAGCAATCAACGCCATCCATGGACATCCGCAACAACGGAGGAGTTCCGAGTACGTTGCCGACATTTTGGGGATTAGATATTTGGAGATTTTAAGATTGGGATTAGAGGAGGGAAAGGATTGGCCTCCCCTCCTTGTGGTCCTTGTGTCGCCAAGAGTCGACCCATTCGTGCCGAAGTTTGGCTCTACCACATTAAAAGTTAAGTTTATTTTATAACAGGTCTACATTAACTGGAATATTATACAATTAACTTACACAAATTTTTATACATGATTTAATATTCATCTAGACTTTAAAATAAATTCTCTTTTCAGATCTTTTACGCAATGCTATCCTAAATAAATTTTATTTAATGATGATTAACAAAGTGGTCTTATTTCCCTCTATATAGAGTTCAATATACTAGATAACAAATGCATTATAAATTACTTCAATTAAATATCACTTAGGACTTTACAATGGGACACGATCTATAATGCTTTGAAGCTGAAATTGGTAAGAGGTATGTAGTACTACTTAAGCTCTTTGTGGAAGAGTAGAGCTCTGTCTCTAGGTAACCAAGGTACTTGTGATGTCCTGGCAAAGTCTAAAGACAAAGAGAACCATTCGGTCTGATTTCAGTCTCATTAGTTAACTAATTTCTTGTTATCTTTTATTTGTCCAAAAGGAAAGGTAAAGGATGCTCAAATAATTATAATGTGACATACATTTTATACATTTTTAAGAGTCACATGTTACTAGAATAGATTTTCGGTAATTGAAATATTATAGCTATTTTATTACCTGTTATTGTAAAATAGCTAAAGAATAATAAGAAAAACTGATAAATATACCAAAGATGTACTCCTACTATGATGTGTCCTCATGTGATGTGCTTATAATATTTCACAAACACATCACACCTAGACCCGGAACAACAACTTCTGGATCACACAGAGAGTTGTTCCGTGCGGAAATGGAACCTGCGACACGTTGCGCGGCAGCCAGTTGCCAATTCATCTGCAGACAATCTTTTTCCGAAACTACGAGTATTATAATAACTAAGTACGTATGATTAGAATAACCTCCACAAATATTGCTCTCAAAACTACCAAAACCATTTTAAGGAAGCTATTCTCAGAACAAAAACGAATAAAGTACCTATTACGAAGAAATGAAAACATATTTATTAAAATAATAATAATATCATTTTAATTAAATCTCGTCAATATCCACGATTCATAATTAGAAGTCTTTCGTGAACAAAGGACGATCGGAGGTGCCTACCCGTGAAATTAATTAGCCAGTTAAATTATTGATAATATTAATTAAAAGATCAGTGTTTTATGAGAACAAACTCAATTCTAGGACTAAAGAATTAGAGACGGTTATTTCTTAAAAGCAAATTCTGTGTAATGTCTTTTGTAAGGCACTTTTAATGGCTTTGTAAATCTAATTGAGTTGTTATTAGTCGATAATAATCTATGCGATTATTTTATACGAAATTCATTGTTTAGATATTGAATTATTAGCTTATTATTATGTGTGATAGTGGAATCACAATAAATCGTCAGGGAGAGAGAGAGAGAGAGAGAAGAGAAAGAGAGAAAGAGAAAGAGAGAGAGAGAAAGAGAGAGAGAGAAAGAGAGATATGATCTTTTATAAGTATTATTTTGTGTACAAATGTAACGTGCCTGTATTGTGTGTGTGTGTAGTTACTATCGTGACACATATCAAATTTAGTGAAAATAAGGACTGACTTGGCTAGCTATGCCAGCGGTTGGTTACGCGCACGCTGCTCATGAGTAAGATCCTCGTTGTGACGTGTAGTATAGCTTTTCTTAGTTAATTTAACTGTTAGTTTTTAGTCGTTATTACTTCTTTTCCCTATAAACCTATGTAATCTTAAAAATACGCAACGGATTTTAATCTTTTTCTTTTAGTAGATGAAGTGATTGAGTGGAAGGCTTATAATAATATGTATAATGACATTCTTTAAATAGTGGATAAATTGAACCCGTGTGAAGACGGGCAGGTCGCTAGTTTTAATAAATTTAACTTGAGTGATGGGATCACTTAAATGCCACAACTTAAAAGAAGAAGACGTTTCCTAGTGCAAGTTACTAATAAGTCTAAAATATTATTTGTTATTGATGGACGCAGTTTCTTAGAGACTACATTTCCCAATATCGAAGAAAATTTCAGTTTAAACTCACAAACGTCTTAACACAAACTAATGAATGCACTACAACAATACCATTATTAGACAAAAAAAAGACTTTCTTCAGGCAAAAACTTCACCTTCTTCCTTTTAGTATTCTTATCTAGGTATCTTACATCTTTTCCGATGTTAGTGCACGGTACACTGAAGTTCCAGGTAAACTAGTATAAATTCCTCATTAAGTCTTAAAGTATTTTAGAGCAGCTTGCTCGAACACCTGGGGTTCAGCATTAATATCAGAATTTGAATACGATGCAGGTATGTTATGCACCTTAAGTGTAGAAGCCGTTGTTTCGATGAAGAATGGGGTGCTTTGTCAATTAGAACGTATCTCGGAGGTGGTGGATGTTGGGTAAGTTTGAGATAGGTATTGGATATTTACCTATGCTTTGAAAAGATTATTTGGAAAGGAAATTTTGATGTAAATGTTTGATAGGGTAATTCTAGAATAAGACTATCTATTTGTGATCTATTTGTGACTTGCGACAAGAAGTAACTTTATGAGTACTTTTAGTAAAAACGAAGCTCTTTAATTTATTAAGAGTAACTAACTCTTGCCCGCATGTTATCTTGATAAAAAGTAGTCTATGTGTTAATCCAGGGTAATACTTATTTACATACCAAAATTCTAAATCGGTCCAGATGCTTTTGCTTGAAAGAAAAACAAACAGTTCGTACATCCATACATTTTCACAAACTTTCACAATTATTATATAAGTATGATTTATACACCACTAATTTAAGACAACATCCAATTAATACTTGAGATTGTATCGATTGTAATCGACCCACAGCTCAGCAACCCCTATAACAACTTAACCAAGAGGGGCAATCTAAGAAAATTTAATATCAAAACATCGTTTAATTTATAGACTAGGTTTGACAGAGAAATTGGACGCTTAGAATATTCCCCTATATAATAACGAGTAGTGCAAAATGTATGTTTGTAAATGTGACACACTATTTCTGGAAGAATACGGGCTGTAAACGACGTGCAACGAATATTGTAAGCTTGAATGTATAGTTTAAGGGGGAGTTATATTCAGCGCAATAAGGTTTTCATTTTTTAATAATAAAATTATGGTAAATGGAACGTAAGATGCATGAAGAGGACAGAAGTTGGTTGAAAAGAGAAAGCAACATATTTAGAAACATGGCGATTTTCAAGTTTGTAATACAATTGACGGCTAACTCAAATTTAAGATTGTAGAACTGCAAGATTTCTGGATTGGACCTCTCAAGCGGTATAAGAGAATATATGCGCCTTCACCTTCTTTTCTATGAGGCCATGGTATTACTCCGTCGAATATTGAAACTTTGACGACATAATGAATACACAGATGTAAGTATATAATCAATATACAGATGTACCTTTTTTGAGGGAGAAAACTTATTGTATCTCTCCGACCATAGGTAGGATGGGTGTAAGTGTCAGACTCTTACAGACTGTTAAGCAATAGTAACGATACTGTTTCACAACATACTTAACAGATGACGTCACAAGTCCTACGTTACGAGCTCGTGATGTTTACGCGCGAAAAATCCTCATTTTCCTATGTTAGGCAACGGTGCGGTGCAGCCTCAAATGTCCCTTACTTAATATCCTGTGTCCCCTAGATGGGGCAGAGGGCGTCCACTGAAGTTCTCCATCGCGATCTGTCTTGAGCTTCACGCTTCACCTCACTCCACGTCATACCGATGCTCGTCGCTTCTGCCAGTACGGAAAAATGTCCCTATGTATCCACTATTATTTATAAGTCGTAAATCTTATAAAACCGGTTAGTTAATCATTTGTTGAAGTGAATTAATAGTTTATTATTTAGTAAATAATACTGTTAGTAGGTACATAATAATACTTGTACTTTATTTATTCTGTAGAACACGAAACAATAAAATTATTTTCATTTGTTTATAAAATGATGCATCGAATATCGACGAGATATCGAATTACGAGACTGACAATTATAATAATATGGACACATCAATTTATGATGTGTCCATAATTACTTATAATAGAAAGTGATTCAATATAATTTAATTATATTTTATCAATAAAACATGTAAATGTATATTACCTAAACTAGAATACACTGGATCCAGGTCATAACTGAAACTAGTCAATTAATTTATTCGTATTTTAGTTGTCGTGTAATAGGGTTGTGCTTCTAATATTTTGCGTACGTACCTACCTATTATATTATTGAGTATTATATTCGTAATATCGTAACGTGTTATAATTTATTGTCTTATTAAAAATAAAATAATACTAGCTGACACGGCAAACTTCGTACAGCCTTAAATATAATTATTATTTTCATTTTTAAACATTCCCTGTATATTCAGGAATATTTCAAGACCACGATAAGCCATGTCGACCCAGCGTTTGTTTGCAAGACTAACGAACAGCTATTCATTTTTATATATATGATGATTGTTGTAGTTGTACTACAGTCCTAACAGTCTAAAGAAATAATGTATTATTCTTAATCACTTTCTGGACTTTCAAAACAATCGCCATTTAAAGCATAAAATAACCTCAAAATCTGAGGAAATCTGAAATCATTCCTCTACATTTTAAAACTATTATTCTATAAAATACACAGCCCGCAACCCTATTGTTGGAAATAACACAGCAGTTACAAAATTAAATAGCGACAAATATTTTCCATTAAACATTGCTTTATCAAACTACATTTTCATTTAATGAGTTTGTAAAATTTCAATTATGCAATTAATTGATAATTTTCAACGGTTAACAGCTTAATCCGAGCTTTTCACTATCAGATCATATGGCCGGTTGTAGTGATGTTAAATATGTATTTTAATTACTTAGTTGTTTTAGTGTGGTTTGATAGCCGATGAAATCAATTTTGTGACATAATACCACGCTTTTGTAACCTAATCACGTTCATTTGTGTTAGTCAGCTATAATATTATTTAAAATGTGGAAAAATGATTTTAAGTTATCTTATTTCAAATAACAAAAAAAATCATTGTGCAACACTATAGTTTTCTCCGGTGTCGTAGGTGCGTTTACAATTTCACATATACATGACACACACACATACATATAGTTGTTTAGTGTGAAACTATCACACTAAAAAATTAAGTGTTTCTAGAAAAACCTCTCATACAACTTCCCCTTAACACAGCACATTATTTAAAGGGCAAAGAATGGTTCGCGTTAGTCTCGCTACATTATCATCACGCTAGCGACGGGAGAGGGGCGCCAGATGGTCTTCACATTAACACTGATATTGGCTCCGACTTAAGCAGTAGTGTTAAGAGATTTGTTACTTAACGACATTATTTTGTGAACGTAATTAGAGTAAGGGGACCGTGATAAATGTGAGAATGAGATGAGAATATTAATTTGTATGGTCGTTTAAGTTTTTTGTCTCATTTTATATAGGAATCTTGTCAAATAACCAAATTAAATAAAAAACACGGACAGTGTCTCCTTTCAGTGAATAGACAAAAAAATATACCTCAGATTTCTGTATTTTTTTATATTTTATTTTATTGATTACTTATTTTATTTAACAATATTTTTGAGAATGTTTTGATAGCAAACATGACGATATGAATTCTTAGGTATATTCGAAAATATACTTACGTATGTATACGGAATTATAAAACTTATTCAAAACCGAAACTAAAAAACCTTAAACATGTATTTTTTTATGTTGTATTATGAGAAGTCAGTCCCACTTCTAAATGAGATTTCAGATTCACAAACATAAATTCCCCTACACATCACACCCAGACTCGAAACAACAAATTGTGGATCACAGCAGCCAGTTGCCCAGCCACTGCGTCAACCGTGCAGTTTAAATATAGAACAAAACCCGTCTTAATTTTTTTATACAACAAAAACATTAAAACAAAATATTTTATACAGCAAATAACCAAAAACGTGTGTAGGTACACTCAATAATAACAAGTATTGGCTCGTATACAGGATCGCTATCTATGTTAAGCACTAGCCTTTGGCAAGCCGACTATTCTATTACTAACAATGTTATAAGCCTGTAGAGCCCGCGGCTTCCCATTACGTTTGAAATTGAAAAATACATATTTACTACTTACTCAGTGCTTGTAAGCTCATCGTTTCACTGTGCTACTGTTATGTTATTTATTTGACGTAATAACTGTGTCTGGGTATTTGGTTGGTTAGAGTTTGAAGAAATGAAGAGAAAAGATATACATAGATAGACATAAAATTTTTGATTATTAAATTACGTAAAAATTGTGTAAGTTTGAAATTTTTGCTTCCCATTTATATCATACGTACATTCAGGGGTCAAAAATGCTACTAAACTCTACCAATTTTAAAATAACTAAAATTTCATTGTAATCAAAGTTCAATGGTTCACAGCCAGTTTATTCAATAATTTATTGATTCTATACTATAAATTAAAGCAGTCCTCAACCATTGACTCTATTCTACAAAGATATTTGGGTCATTTTAAAATTGGTGGAGTGCAATTGCATTTTTGACCCCTGACTGTACGTATTTTACATTTACTCCTGCACCTTTTTTTTGAGGAGGGGAAACCGTCAAGACTATTATCCCGCCCTAAGTGGGACGAAAGGGAGTGTCGGACTCTTACTAAATAAAAACCACACTGCTCCGTCTCCTGCTCCGGGCCGAGGCCGCGGTACATATTGCAATTGCAACAAGTTGATTGGTATTTCGTAGAAGATACTTAAATATTTTCAAACCAAAGGCTGTAACCATAGCCTAAGTCGAACCACCAGATTAAATTATAACAACAATTATAATTCATATATATTTAGAAGTCTGTAATTGGAATACAATTTTGAAATAATTATTCAAATGGCTTTAACAAAATAATTGTAATGTAATATAACTATTTTACATGCTCTGGTTCTAACTAAGAGTGTGTAATAATAACAAATCAAGTCGCAGCACAAATTACCTTTGGTACCGCTAGCCTCATTAGACAATACTTGGTTAAACCTAAATTACTTGCTAGAATGTTCTTCAACTAAGTTAGGCGCCTTAAATGGTGCTAATGCAATTTGCATACATCATTATTATTATGCTTTAGTTACTGAAATAACATATATGTATTATTTATGTGAACGATAATAGACTTTAGCAAAATATACAAGGGTGTTATGCTAGGTAGAACATCATCAGTCTCATAATAAACGATCAGTCTTGTGTCCAATCAACAAATCTTTTTATGATGTGAGAGATTCAGCGTATATCTAATCACCCTTCGAGCTTTAAAACTCTATCTCAATAGGCCGTTAACGCATTTGTAGTATTTCTGATTTCAGGTTATAAGGTACGGCGACCCTGAATAAATGTGCAGGTGAAGGACCCGTTCCTTCTCCTCTTCTGTCTTCTTGCATTTGTATTTGTATGTAAATCTATGAAGAATAGGAGTATGAAAATAATTAACAATGAATTTATTTTTTACATAAATAAATACTAAATTAAGCTTGCTTTTCCTATCTTATTGATCTAAGAAGAAATGCCAAAAAAACTCAGTCTCTTTTGAAGTGTAAACTAGGTTTCCCGGTAAATAAAGGTCTGTGATAATTTATTTATATCTTACACATACATTGTATACAAAGCTATCGAAGAGTTTGTATTATGATTCATATTTATCTTCTAAATATGGCTTATAGAGACTAATTTTGATTGATAATAATTTATGATAATGAAATTAAAACTAAGAATAATTATAAAGGATCATTCTCACTTTGAGTTGACTGTTTCTTACATTTTTATAAGCTTAATCTTCTAAGTATTTATTAGGTCTAGAATAAAAGAAACAAGATTAAGTAGGTAGGTGGTTCTTAAGTACAGTTAGACTCAAAAGATTAGTGGAAAATGAAGACAATAAATAAAGAAAAATATTTTTGTAAAACTTTTGTATACTTCAGTTGTTTTTTATTTACAGCAGTAATTTGTTTTTTCTTTCGAATCTTGTTTCTATGAGGGAGACAATTAACATTATATTATTATTTAAATAAGTTTTTACCTTAGTATTTCGTTGCGAAATGTTCCTACGATCGACCGTTCGGTAGCGTTCGTGGTTTTGTGTTTTATTTTCAGGCAGATGCTAATAATATCTGCCTGAAGATATATAGTATACATAGGGTTAATGAACTTAAATGAATAAGTAAAGTATCTCATTTAGAAGACGAAGCATAAATCGATTAATTTTGTTAAAAATCTTATTAAGAGTCCGATTGTGACTAGAACTAACAGAAATTTTCTCAGTAAATTTTCGTAAGTAAATCGTTATATTCAATATTTTTATGTCTCACGATAGTTATTATACAGTAGTATACTTTGATCATAGTGGATAGGCTGTTCATAAGCTATTCATAAACTTACTACGCAGAAGGCATAACAGTTACCAAGTATGTGCGCTAACACAGGTCTGTTATCTATTTCTCTCATTTTCAGAATCGATGAGCCAAACCACCACGAGAACACAAGGGTGAAACACACAACATAATTTCCATGACGCTAAGTTAGCAAAAGTGACTTTAATTACCACAATACGGGAATCGAACCCGCGACCCATTGCGCAGCAGCTAGTCACCTAACTGTTGCGCCAACCGGCAGTCAATTTATGTACAAGAAAAATGAATTTCTATATGAATAAAGAATTATCAACTTAAACACACATTCTTCTTATATTCCGATTATAGGATAAATTATGTATATATTATACGTATGTACATCGGTTTGTTTACTCTTTCTTTTGTTATGTAAAAGATGTTTTGAGATTTTTCCGCCTCATCACGAATATTGGGCGGTAAGTTGGTAGAATAAATGAACATATTAATATAAGTTAAACACAAAATTTGTAAACGAAAACTATTATTTAGGTTTAAATAGCCATGACAAACATTTTCTTGAAGAAGTATTTGTATAATATTACAAGTCAGCACCAAGTATTTTATATGTTACCTAACCAAGCAAACTAGTTTTAATGGAGTCAAACTATGTGTTAAGACTATTAATCATACATACGGCTCAAATTCAGGTTCGTAAATCTTGTGAAACAACCTAAAATTGTTAGTCAAGTAGGTGAAGCAAGGTATGTGAAGAAAATTGTTTGTTTGTTCGATTTTGAACCTTGTTGGAGTGTAAAATTAGTGGCAACGAAAACAAAATGATTAGATTTTATTTCTCATAATAATATTTCAATTTTTACTTTAAATGTTGTAATGTTAACATAAGTATAATTAAGTGGACATCAATTTCGATATTGGAAAGTTCTTTTATTTACTTATGGGAATCAACAGTGGTTTTGCTATTATTAAACATAACAATTGTGTATGCTTTTATTTTGAGGAGGGAAATCATCGAATGACTTCTTCCTCTCTGAGTGGAGCGATAGGGACTGAATAAAAACCACCTCGTTACTTCTCCTGCTCTGGATCGGTGTACATGAACCATACATACGTGTTACGTGGTGCGCTTGTACCCACAATATCGGCTCTGTTGGCCCCCATCTGTAATGGTGTAATGGCTCCATGAGGCGCACATGGAATGCGACAGGCTTTCCCCTCGAGTCTGGTTCTAGGTGGACGGAGAACTACCATTGCTCGTCATCCGCAGACCCGCGTTTACAGTGGCCAGAGACTGTAGAAACGAGAATCTTAATAATATTTTGAGAACGAAAAACAAATTATTAATTCAAGAAAAGTTTATTCAATTTAAGCAATGTCATTTTTTAATAATAAATTTTTTAGATACCTAAATTCTAAAACTAGTTATAATAATCGGTAGATCTAAAATATCTCGGAGGATAGACATAAATTTTAGCAAAGCTTTTCCACGCAAACTGCCAAAGTGGGACCATATTTCTCCGTGTCGCCTTACTGGTAGTTACATGCATTTTGCTAGGCAATGCACTTTACCAACTGTATTCGTCTGACGAGCAGTTCTAGTGATTTGCTTACAAAGCTATTTGAATGATTGGTAACAATTTCAATGTAAAACTAAATAATGAAATGTATTTATTGGAAGAGGATACAATGAAAAAGTTTTATCAAGGTCCAGCTCCTTTGTATTTGTCTTCCCATAATCAATTTTAATTCATGAATTTTTGTATATATTTTTTTATTTGATTGTAAATAATAACTATTGATTTTCCCAAATAAAATAATGTTTCACTTGTTTAATAAATTCGTCGTCTAATAAATTTTAAATACAAAACTAACGTCTGGCTTAAAAAGTATTTGAGAAAAACGTTTCTGTTATATTCAACAAAAAAAAAAACTTATCTGGTCTACATCCAACTTATACATACATACTTTATACTATGACATATTAAATTTTAACTCAAAAAACCTAATCGAAATTTGAATTACGTTATCTCACAACGGAACTTTAATTTTCAGATTACCACTGCGAATGAAACAAGATAATTCTTAAGTTTCCTTTTTAATACCTAATTTGATCCTAATCAAAAATATTCTCACTGGTCACTAGGTATAGTAGATGTTAGTCAAGTCAAGTCAAAGTCAAAATCATTTATTCCAACTAAACCATAATTAGGTACTTTTGAAACGTCAAAATAGAGAAGCAGTCTGTCAGTCTGTTCGTCAGTGAAGCTAGGTGCTCATTCCAAATTGTAGATTCGAATGGAGAAGAACGAGCAAGAAACTCCATTCGTTACTCTTTTAAAAAAAAATTATTTTGTAAAAAAATTGTTATGTAGGACGAAGCAATTTTGGTGTTTTTTTTAAATATAGTCTTGGATTATGGTCTACCTTAAGCAATCAGCTTACCCTGTATTACGTTTAGAGAACATAATTAAGTGGTAAATAAAGAAAATAGAAAAGAAAATAGATATTTTCTTGTATATCGGCGTCTGTACTAATCTCGTTTTACAAAAAATGCACGACAACTTTTATCCTCGCGATTCATTTATAAAATTAAAACGAAAAAAAAAAACAAATAACACGCAATTTAAATGGTATACCTAATACCATTTAAATTGCGATAAAAATATCTATATACCGTTTTATAACAACATTTTTGAATATAGAAGATATTTTAAGTACTTTCTTTCCATATTCACGTCTCCAAAGAGGTTGAATTACGTTCGATGCGAGCAACAAAATGAAAAAAAAAAAAAACATAATTTTATATACAAAAAATAACCAACACGTCTGTTGCTAATAAGACTTTAAACAACCATAATACAAACCTAAATACGAATAATTAACAAGTATAACAATTGAAAGTCAGTAACAAGGGTGTTCCAAAACTCACATGGTAGCCGCTGTCTTCCTTTTAATTACATTAATTCTTGAGAGTTGCGTACTTGTCGAAGTTCTTCGAAGTACCTAATTAATGCGAATGTATTATGTGTTTTTGCATGTATATTATAAGTATGTGAATGTTAGCATGGGTGAATTGATTAAGGAAATTTATGCTATTGGAAATTAGCGATTGATTAATTCAGTTGCCAGGTGGATTTTTTGTACGAGTCATCTTAAAAATACAATTTATTTAGAAGTAGATTTTTTCAAGATTTTAGGTTTACTTTCAAATGTTTAGGTTTAAGGTTTATAAAAAATATAGTGACTTGTTAAATGTAAAGTCTATTTGTCTTCTTTTTTTGAGTTGTTAGTTTGAGTGAAACTCTTGGATCGTACCTCTTTGAAACAATTAATCCACTATCGATGACAATGCAAATACATCACAACTATTTATGTATGTAAAAATCTTTGCAATATATTAATATTTTCTGTTTTTTCTTCCATAAACGACATTTATTGCTTGTGTCCCGCGCCCGTAAACTGTGGATATTTTCAACACCACCCAAAAGTAAGACTGGTAAATAATGTTTTTATACTTTTATTTTCGTAACTAGGTGGATTTAATGCCGTTTAAATAAATAATGCAATGTAAGAAAACATTAAATAAATAAAAAAACAATACAGAACGAAATTTATTTACCGCACATCGTGTACTATATTTAAAGCGAAACCTTAGCGATACTTTACGAGTGACAGAAAAAAAGTAAAGCAAATTGTACGACTGCACACTTAACTAACTGGTTCGCACGCTAACCGACAATTAGTCCGGACTTGGAACTAAGAGAAGTTGCTGCAAACTTATTGTTTAACTAGTATCGTCCTTTGGTTGTAACTGTGCCTATCTTGATGCCTTTTTAAAGATTTACATTGATTATTTTATATACAAAGAGTGCTTAAAAAAATATTTCAAAGAAGATTTAAAATATATTTTGGGTTCGTGTTGCTTGTTTTTATCCCCAAAAGACTCAGTCTCAAAAAAAATTATTTCGTGGTATTTCTGTAAAGACTTCAGTAGTTACAGAAATGACACAAAATAATATTTGTTCCGATAAAACAAATTTGTTTTTTAAACAATTGAAAAGGACTGGATTAAGTAACAATTCAATGATTTTGTTTACGGCAGAAAGACGCACAAAAACAAAACAATAACTTTTTTTTGGAATTACAATTATAAACACAAAGACTAACCTCGATAAAAAATAAATTAAACTTTCTGTTCAGATACAACAATTATTGTTACTAAAATAACATCAAACTTCCTTAATAGAATAATATATGAGTAACGGCTTAACACATCATTTAGGAAATATATAACACCTTCATCAACTAGAGAGTATAATACGGTTACCGATAAATTCATTATCTTGTTACTTTCTGCGTCTAACAATAGCGTGAAAATGAAAATTATTTTAAAGCCAGCTGAGACCCGGAGCTAAAAATATCACGTCGTGAAGGAAGGTAAACAGATTAAAAAGACATGACTGTATTACATTTTAATGAAGCATGAACATCTTTACCGTGTAAGAACATAAAATACTAAAAAATATGGCAGTGCTACGACATCGTGGCTTCGTAGCACGCGTAGCATACTGCTACGAAAAACGTAGCAATCGTATACTTCTTAACTCCACAATTAGATTCATTGTTTTTTCGTTAATAAATTATGAACGAAGTATGTAAGTTTTGATGTAATCAACTTTATCTAAATACTACCACGCACAAAACTTCATAAAGACACAATGTATCTTGTAGCACCCACGCTTTAATCGTAGGACAAAGTTACTTGTACAGTTTTTAAACCACAAGGAAATATAAACGTAAAAATTCTTTGAAGAATATAAATATTATCTTTAGTTCGCAGTTTTGTTCAGGAGTGATAGAATAAAGATATTCTGTCATCCCATAGGAACCACTCGCTGCGGTGGATCTCAAAGAATCGAAATATGAAATTCAAGTCAACATCTTCAGATATTTCAGATAAAATATTTTTCCATTTTCCATATGTTTATCTTTGCTGATTGTCAGCAAGGAAATGGCTAGCTTTTATTTTGTTACTCGATTTATTTTAAGGAAATTCCATATTCGACAAAACCAGTACTTTTTGATGTAAAAAGTTAATACATTCCCTTATGTATATTTGCAGTAAAATATATAGGTATATTTAAAATACAAAGGGGCAAAAAAATTACCCAAATTTTTAATTAACCTCTTGTAAATAATTAATATTGTTTACTACTTTTTTATACATGGCTCAGGTAGAAATGAACATTGTTGATAAATTCACTTCAGTGTTTTTAATATGAATCAAAATTGCATCTTTTATGTGACAATAAATAAAAATATTTATATGCTTTAAATTGACAACAACAAAGATTATTTTTAAATAATTTAAGTATTTTATTTGATTCTAATCTTAGCCTAATTGTTCCCCTACCCCAATTCCAAGATCTCCAAATCCCTAATCCCCGAAAGGTCGGCAACGCACTCGTAACTGCTCCGTTGTTGAAGGTGTCTGGCGGCGCTGATTGCTTACCATCGGGTAATTTGAAATCTCGTTAGCCGTTAATTTGAAAGTGGTTCATCATCTCATCAGCTCATCATCATCACTGGTTTAACATTCATGATTTTTCTATAGTTATATACAGAATTATTGAAAACCAATAAAACCATTGATAAAAAAGTACTTACACCCCATACATGAATTCATCCATTTTTTCACTCATTACATATTAAAGCAATAGCTTTATCGTTCCTATCGCTCCTCACGAAGAGTCGGCTATAAACGAATTACCGCCAATAATTCCACTCGGTACAGACAGAAAGAAAAATTTATACGAACGTAATGCACTGGACAATTTATGACTCATTTAAACAAAACAAATGTACGAACATGAGTTTGAAAAAAGAGTAAGTGGCTTTCGTGTATAAAGGACCAGTACATACATGTTAACGTAATTACTTGCGTATTTTTATATGATTGTGTGCCAGTTTTTGCTCGCGACTTCGTTCGTGCGTATTCATGACTTTACGTAGAATTTGGATTTTAGACTTACTTATCTCCTTTGCCAAAGAAGACGATATACTACTTTATAGAAGTTTTGTGAGGTTATAAAATTAATGGATTTTCGTCTTATTTTCTTTGGAAAAAATGTTTTATGGCACAATTTTATGTGTTAATAATGGTAAGATTTAAAGGTATCTATAATACACATTTTTTATTTTTAACAATTAATTATTATAAGTAGAACTTATTAATGTATTGTGTGTTGTTATTATCTGAAATGTTATTTAATTTGCTGAGAATAAGATTCTGATTCGCACGACAGCCTACAGATGATATCATTATCCTTACAAAGAGGTCAAATTTAACTCTTTAAAACTTATAAAACAAAAAGTGTTGAAGTAAATAAAATAAAAGTATGTAATTTATTACTGTTTCGATAACGCGACAGATTGTCATGCAAACATTGTAATTTATTATTTTAGTGGAGTGCGAATTTGTAGTTAATAATTCTTTTGGCTAAGTCATTACAAAGTCAAAATATAATTTAGGGTATAATATAACCCTGTAAGTGTTTTGAATATTACCAGTTTAACCTACAAAATTATAGTTCGAACGAGGAGCAAAGGTCACTTGTCAATGTTTGAGAAGTTGATACGTGTCGGTGTGTTAATATTTAATTTTTAGTTTGTATTGGTCATGCTAGATGGCCAATAAAAGTGCTAGACAAGGTTGAATACCTTGTGAAGATAATTGATCACAATGAGGTTAATCATTACAAGTTTTTAATACAGATTTTAGGTTGCATATTTGATTTTGTACAAATACAGCTTGTAACTAAAATTCTTACATTTAGTAAAGTTCTAATATTAATAGCTTGTACTATTTATAAAAATATTATGAACTATGTTCATTTCTAATAAAGTAAAAATTAAAAGAATTAAATTTTTACTTTATTGATATATTATTTAATTTTTATTTAATTTAATTTAATTTATTATTTAATTTATTTTTTAATTTATAAAATTAAAATAATTTAATTTTTACTTTATTAGAAATTTTAAAAAATCCACTACACAACATTATAAGAAACAATATTTAAGTATTAAATCATGTTAGATATTTTATTTAACTTATCACAGTTTACTAAGAAATAAAAAAGCATAAAAATATTGGCATTATTAGATTTAATTTAATATTTATTAAATCTAGTTTACTAAAAGGTTTTTCGAAAATACGAGTATCAAACATGATTGTCGTCCTCGCTCTCTGGCCAGTTGCAAATAAAATAAAATGTAATAAAAAACAAATATAAATAAAAGTGTTCAAATTGTTAAAATTTATATCGATATTTTTGACATTGAATGATAATGAACTTTATGCTTTATGTTTATGCGATATCCTATCCAAAAAGCTTACATATATTGTGATACATTATGTAACCATCTAGTCAATTCATTTTCATTTTCGTTAATGTTTCATTATTAAGTCTAGATCAAAGATATGCTGATATAAATTTAAATAGCTTTTATTGCAAATAATGAGCCTGTAATTCTAGTAATACAAATTAACATTGTTTTTTGATAAATATCAAATTAAGTTAACACTTCTCTCACTATTAATAATACATTAAGGTAGAATAATATACTAAACATAGGTAATAATATATAATAAACTCTGGTTTTGTTTTAAATATTTTGTTTAAGAAAGTAAAATGTATATAATATATGTAGATGAGTAAGATTAAGTAAAATCATAAAAAATGGCTTGAAACCACACTAGTTCCAAGTTTAAATAATTAAAACTAAACAAAAATTTGTTCGGTACTCTACGAAAGCTATTCGAAAACAATTCCACTCAACATTAACAGGTCAATTAGAATTTATTGCTACTTTTTAATTCACAGAAAAACAGTTTAAAACATAATAATCTATTTTAAAATTCACAACTGTAAAATGAGTAGCATATTCAAGGCTCTTCGTGCACATGCAAGCAAATGCCTTCCATCAATTACAAAAATAACTAGAAAACGCTGCTAATACTGGTAAATGTTTTTAAAATATATGTGTACCGCTAATGTAGGCAATTATAATTGTGAATGAGAACACGTGAACTTTATGGTCTGATCGCGTTTGTGTAATTATGTAATTATATTGAATTTATGCGCCCGAGCCGATTTCTTGAGTTAATTTATTTGTGATGCTGAAGTTTTTCAAATAAAATGATGTTGTTCTATGTATTCATTTTCTTGGTAAAATAACTAGGAATTTCAATATCAGATGTCTAAAGAGAAGATTGAACTAGAGAGGCATGGAATAGTTATTAAAGATGAGTCGGATGTAAAAGTGATTTTGAATAAGAAAAGGGTTAACGATTTCAGTCAACCATAAGCTGCACGGTTCTGTATGACTTGGACTCTAAACCACAAATTAATTTTTCCACCAAATTAATTATTTATTTATTCATTATAATAACGGACACAATGTTTCATTAAGTTTACTGTTACATTTCATAGCAGCTGATAGTAAACGTGCAAAAAAGAACAAAAAAGTTGCTTCTTTTCAGTGTTCTGTGAGGCCGTGGTTTTACTCGACCTATTAATGACTTATTTTCTAAATATATCAATGTAAGTACTTAACGTTTGCCAACGAAGATGTTACAAATGTCTGTAACATCTTTTAATTCTGTTTTGTTTTCGCGTTAATAATAATTGTTTCATTGTTTGCATAGCTTAGTATTGTTTTCTAATATAACATGTACTCATTTTAGTTCTTTAGGTACTTATTTTATCACAATTTTGCGAATGTTGGTTAACCCTTAATTATTGGCAACCGTGTAAGTCCTAGTAATGTAAAAAAAATACTTTAAGTCTTATCTACACAGAAGCTGCTGGTAAACCTTTTATCAAATAAATAAATATCACATGCTTTTAGACATCTTTTTCTAATATTTTCATTATAATAAATTTCACCAATTAAATATTGGTACAACACACACCAAACTTACTTATTAAAAAAAGGTTTTTCTAGAAATTGAATCATTTTATAAAGTGAATCTGTACTACACTCTGCGGGTACTGAAATGTGAAATATTTTGATATATTCAAGCCGTGTAAGTTTTCCACGAGGTGAATGACCTAATGCCATTGTGCGTTATATGCTATTGACTTCTAGTAAGTACTGGGATAATCAAAACAAAGGTTAAACGTGGAATGTTGGTGAGGAATTGTATTTTCACTTATAAAATTGTTATGATGTGGAAATTGAGGTACGAGTATTGTATGAACAGTCTGCACTTGTGAAACCCTGAGTGTAGTAGGATTACATTTGGAAAATGGTGTATCTCTTCTGCTTATTAGAGGTTATGATATAAAATTATATTTGTTAACTCTTTCCATCACTACATAGTTTAAGAACAAATTCGTCTATCCTGTATCCATGTATCCCTATGTATGCGTTAATCTGAAAAACTACTTTGTTGAGATTAATATACAGAGTGATTGAAGAGAAATGTAATATGCATAATAACTTCAATTAAATAGTGGAGAGCTAGAGATCTCCGGCCACCGTAAGCAAGGGTTTGCGGACAGCGAGTAATGATAGCTAGCTCGCCGCCCGACCAGAACTAGACCCGAGCGTACGGCGCGTAGCGTTCTGCGCGCGCCTCAAAGAGCCCATAGAGCACCACAGACGGGACCCTATAGGTAGCCCTATAGGGTCCCGTCTGTGTTCAGCTGGGGTTGCAGGGTAAGTGCAATGAGTCACCGCGGCCTCGGCCCAGAGCAGGAGAAGGAACGACACTCTCTCTCGCCTTAACCTGGGCGGGAAAAGTCATTTGATGATTTTCCCCTGCTAAAGAAGGGGGGATCGCTACTATAATGTATATTATGTACATAAACACTTTATCAATAAATACATAACATAACTGAATAATTAACATTGAACCCCAGTGTATTTACTTTACTTGTGTTATGTAAACACACATAAATTTGTATCATACATATTATATTGAGTGATGGAGACTTTGTTTATTTGCTTACCACTATACAAAGCCTGCCATTAAATAAATACCCCTCCCTCCCCTTCTATGTGACAAACTTTGAAGTGTGTTAGAAAAAAACCCTAATTTATATTTATTATATATGATAGTACGGCAAATGGTAAGCAATCAGTACCTCAATAACAATGGAGGAATTACGTTTCAACGTTAACAACCGTCATACATAATTTCTATGTACTATCAGTGTCATAAGTGCATGGAGGATTCCAAATCAAAATCGCTTGTACGGCGTTTCATCGCCTTAATTAAATATACCATGGACGACATAGATGGCGCTAGTATACTAGTGGTATTGAAAAATATACATTTATAGTTTTTATCAGATACAAAGTTATTAACTTAATAAATTTTTACACAAATTAATCCTACGATATTCCAAACCTTTTTAAAGCAAAGCACGCAACAACCAGGATTCGAACTCGGTAGCATAAAATTTACCGATGCCACTAGCCATTAGGCCATTGCGTAACCTTGAAATCGATTGAAATTATCCTACTCTTTATTATATTGAAGTTGTTTAGCTACTATAACACGATCATAAATCTCAAAACAGTTGAGGGTAATTTAATATTATCTGTATAAAAATTAAACCTTTTTGTTCAATCATAACATTCTTTACTATCTTTGAGTGAGTTCAGTTACGATTTGTTTAACAAGTTTTTAATATTTATTTTTATCATGAGTTTGCGTCCAAATATTGATATGGCTACGAGGGCCCAAATAATAGCATTGCATAATCAAAGCTTAAATTATACTGAAATATCGAGAGAAACTGGCTTAAACGTAAGTATTCTTTTAAAATGACCGTTCGTTATTTATTTTATTATCCATGGTTATCGATACATGAAAATAATAAATAATACACGTCCCTTACAGGTAAAGACTGCCACTTTATGGATATCTAAAGCTGTTTCAAGAAGAGGGTTCATTGGAGCACCGTAGTGGATCTGGCAGAAGACCTGATATTGACTCAGACCAGCATCAACTTATGGGGCAAGGTTATGAGGAAAATTACTGGAACATTGTCATCTTCAGTGATGAAAACAGTGAAAACTACACAGATTTGCTGAACGACGTCATGAAGATGTGCTAGTGATAACTTTCGTGCAGGACAATTGTCTTATGTGTAATGTTCCATAATTGTGCAAGTGTTTAGTCAGCAATCAGACATACGGATTATTCCTTCCTTGGCCAGCGAGATAGGAGAAATAGGATCGATAAAAATGGCGGCTACACTAGTTCTTAGAAGAAAAGATATTGTTGACTATAGGATTAAGCAATTACAAGACCGGGGTAGCTATAATTTATTTAATGGATAAATGTTCAAACTTAGTGTTAGTAGGATAAATTTATTGACTACTTTATAACCAGCAACTGTTATTTACAATAATGATTTTAATGTTTTACTAAATATGAGAAATAAAAATAAAAGCAATATTAATATCTACAGATGCTATTCCAATATAATTAATTATTTATTTATTATTACTATAAACAATTCGTCCCATATCTAATGACTGCTATATCCCGGTCTTACAAATGTTATTGATTTAAGGTCTAGCTTCAATTTCTTCCTTGTTCTGGAACGAATACTAAGCTATGAGCCTTTGTCATAACATGATGTACAAAATGAATCATTTTAGTCAATACTTTAATTAAATTTTATGGGGATGTAAAACAGTTACAGAAGTAAGGTTGCATATTATATAGAAACGTATTATAACATTGTGTTTAAAGCTAACTAATAAATGACTAGCACTTTGACAATTTTGTCTTAAAATACTTATTAATCTTATGAAAAGTGAATTAAATAATGTGTCAGTTAGCTGAAAAGTTATTAGGTCAGGGTTTACACTATATAAGAAATAAATAAATATTATGTTTAAAGAAATAAATGTGTCTGAAATTATAATGTTACTAAAATAGTTTTATTTGTTATCCTTTATGAGAATTAAACTTAGTATTAGTCTTAATCTGTAAGAAAAATATGTTATTTTTACATTAATAGTTAGCACATATTATAAAAGTTATTTTTATGTATTTATTAATATAATTTATTTCTAAAATAATATATATATATTTATTCTTGTTGTCTTTTATAAATATTAAACGTCAAATATTTTATTTATATATTATTATTGATTTTATATAAAAAAATATAAAAAAACCATTGCTAAAAAACCTGAACTTAAAAATGATAACCCGGAATTAAACCGGAGCCCTTAGACTTCATTATTCTATCATTCTTATTCATCCGAGCTACCGATCGCATTTTTATGATGTCGAAAATGCGGGTTAGTTTATAACTTTTATTATTGTCTATTATTCATTACTGCCGCCATCTTTTAGTTGGTTTGCTTGACTTGACTTAGATGGCGCTGTATTAAGTCCTCGGAAATAAGAAAATTAACATAATTAATGTGTATTTGAATACAAATATATTATTGTTTCTTAATAATTATTTTAATCATTAAAAACCTTATTGTGTGCCTCTGCAGTGTAAAGTATTCAAGCTTTGCAGGGTTATTTTCATTTAAAAGCAGCGCCATCTAGTTATCAATGGTAGCGTTATGCAAAACCTGTCAGTCAATAGTCGACCTTAAGCTCTCCATGCATTTTTGTCACCCTTAGTACCTATAACACACGCGGAAACTTAAAAAAGGGAGTAACTTCTCCCGTTTTCCCAACATTTCTCTTCACTGCTCTGCTCCTATTATTTGTAGGGTGATGAAAAGTATCTTATAACCTGCCCAGGGGTATAAAAAATAACTGTACCAAGTTTTGTTAAAATCTGTCGAGTAGTTTTTGTTTTTATAAGGAACATACAGACAGACAGACAAAAATTTTACTGATAGCATTTATGGCATCAGTATCGATCACTTATCACCCCCTGGTAGTTATTTTGAAAATATATTTAATGTACAGAATTGACCTCTCAACAGATTTATTATAAGAAGATATAGATATTGACTTACGCGATTAAATTAAGAGAAATGCGACGCGGTCGCTGTTCAAAAGTATAGTATATAGTAGTATCAATATTTTTTAAAAGATTAATTAAGGCGACTACGCGACTTACACATATGCATATATACCTTACGATAGTTGTACCACAACACAAAACAAATATTAATCGTTTGTAAATTTACAAATGAACTAAAAAGGGGACAAAGGCTCAGGATAGTAAATAGGGAATTTGCCACGACTTTCATGAATATACTAACACAGTACCAAAGGACAGTGGGACCTAGAATGTTATCCTACATAATGCCGCGCGGCATCTAAACTAATTGGTTAATTCATTTAAACTCTACCGTACTGACTTGTGAATTATTTATGATTACAATTTACATTAATATTTAACGTAGGAAAATTGATCATGTTCTGTTCGTTTGGATACTTTTACTCGTAGGTTTATACCTATATGTATACCTATATAATATGTGAAAGATTTTGTGATTTTTATGGAGTATGGGTCAAATGAACAGACGGATTACTGGATGGTAAGCAATGTGCCGCCTATAGACATCCAAAACACCAAAGAAGTAACAAGTGCGTTATCAGCCTTTTGACTTTCAGGGATAAGAGTTTTGGATATTAAAAAAATGGGAAAATATGGGGGAGGGGGAAGGATTGCGCCTCCGGTAACCTCACTTACACGTCAGCAAAATAAACCGCAAGCGTTATTTCACGCCGGTATTTTGCAAGGCTGTGGTATTGTGGTGTGTGACTGCATGGTTGGTGCGGTGGCTGGGCAATTGGCTGCCGTGCAGCGTGTCGCGGGTTTGATTCCCGCACGGAACAACTCTTTGTGTGTTCCGAGTCTGTGTGTGATGTGTATATGAAATTGTATGTTTGTAACCGCACCCAGGACACAGAAGAAAATCTTAGTGTGGGGCAACGTTTTTTTAAAAAAAGAAGAAAATATTGTTCCGGTTAATGCGGCCCATCCATTCCGTCTCAAACCGAATAAGCGAACGGTCGCGTATTGTTAACGAGAAAATATTCTTCTACCCTCATTCCCTAATATGGTGATTAAAAGGTGTGTTAGATGCAAAAAAAATGTTACCAAGAAAGTGCCCGGGCTGGAGTGCAGCAGGTGTGATAAAGTTGTACATGCTGATACCGTGTGCTCAAAGCTATCAAATAAGCAGCTGAACACCCTCAAGAATTCACCTGGTATTGAGTGGAGTTGTGAAGAGTGTCTAAAAAATCTTTCACGAAGGTCTTCCTTTATAATCCCTGAAGAGGACGACGACGAAAACGATTATGAAGTTCCTACAGGTACGGAGATGGCTCCAGTGGTCAATGCCAATAAACTGGTGCAGGATATTAGTCGAGAAGTGAAGAAGGCTTTTCGCGAGGAAATTAGAGGTCTGGAGAACTCACTAGAGTTCCTCAGTGAGCAACTGACATCTATGGAGCAGGCTATTAAAAAACAAGATAGCAAAATCAAGGACCTTGAAAACAAAAACTATGATCTCCAAAACAAAAACAAGAACCTAGAACTGCGCATTAATGTCCTGGAACAAGGGTTCCAAGAGGTTGAACAGCAGTCCCTCACAACAGCCCTGGAAGTTGCTGGGTTGCCTGAGATGCCCCTAAATAACATAGAGAAGGTGATGGATACCGTGGCCGTCAAATTAAATTTGGCTGATAAGGAAATCCTTTCAACACGACGTCTACCAGGAAGCAAGGATAAACCGGGACCCATCCTCGTTGAACTCAAGTCGAAGACGGTCCAGCAACAATGGATAGGCGCTAGCAAGGAAAATTGTATCACCGTGGGACAACTGATGCCAGGCGTGCCGAAGGAAAAAGCTGACGATCGCGTCTACATAAGGGAGGCCCTTACCAAGTATCTAAAAACACTACTTTATAATGCAAAAACCCAATTGCTAAATAAATCCTGCCAGTATGTATGGTGTAAGAATGGTAAAGTCTGTGCTAGGAAGCTCAGTAATAGTAAAATTTATTATATCCGTACATTGCAGGATATAAAGCAAATAGAAAAGATATGTTCAACTCAATCAAAAGGGTCATCACCAATATAAATTCATTATAGCTTTCTCTGTCTCAGGTAGTATTTTTTATTTTATTTATAGCTGATTATATGATCAACCTAGTGTGATATATTATGGACATAAAAGTACAAGAAATCTTCCATTGTAATTCTACTAATCACTTTTTTAAACAAATACCTCTAAAAACCAATGTAAATTTATCATGTATACATTTTAATATCAGATCGCTCATTAAAAACTTTACAAAATTGCAACAAACCATTCATACATGTAATTATCCACTAGACCTTATAATTTTAACAGAAGTGGGTATCTCAGATAATATTGCCGTTTTGTTTAATTTACCAGGCTATAGAATGTACTCACAATTGCGTCCAAACCGAAAAGGCGGTGGTATTATCATGTATGTACGAAATCATATTAAGTTTACATTAATTGAACAAAAAACTAAGACCTTTGAAAACCTTACAGGCTATCTAAAAATAGATTTACACAACGCAATTGTCTCTGCAATTTATAGGCCACCGTCTACAAATAAAAAAGTATTTATTTCGGAGCTTGCTAGTCACATTACTAAATTCGATTTAAAACAGAACTTACTTCTTATTGGTGATACGAACATAAATCTGAAAGAAAGCTCAACATACAAAGATTCATATTTGAGAACACTTAGTGAACATGGATTGTTGTGTGGAATAACGGATTACACCAGAATTGAAACTAAAAAAGATTTAATCACTAAGTCCTGTATTGACCATATATTTGCACGTTTTCCCACACTGCAACCATTCGCGGCGGTGCTCGATGTCGTACTAGCTGACCATCGGGGTATTATCTTTACCTGCGGTGACGAGGCGTTTGGAAACCAGAAGTGTATACAGGTTGTTCCAAAAAAAAATATTAATTATGATATCTTTTACAAGGAACTTCAAAATGTAGACTGGACAAAAACAAATAGTATGAATTCCCCTAACGAGATTTTAAGTTTTATTTATGAAGCGTTTGATAAGGCAGACAGGTCTGCAAATAATAATAAAAAAAGTAAATCGACTGGTACATATTCAAAACATTTTACTTCACCTTGGATTGATGACAATATTATCCGGCTTTGTGATAAAAGAGACAAATTATATAATGATTGGAAAAATAATTTAAAAAATTCAAAAATCAAATTAGAATACAATAAAATTAGAAATAAAATTCATAAAATATTAGAAAATAAAAGAAATAATTATTATAGGCAATATATTAGTGATAATTTTAAAAATGTTAAAAAAATGTACACTATCCTAAATCAAATGTTAGGGAGAGTAACCCTGTCACTTGACACGGCTATTCTTAAAGCTTTTGATGCGCAAGGAATCACCACCAAAACTATTGCTGACAATTTTGCAAATTGTTTTGACAAAGCGGTTAAAGACATTGTTCCTAACTGTAATATTAAAATAACAGATCCTAAATCAACACGTAAGCCCTTGGATTCTAGTTTGTTTTTTAAAAAAGCCTCGGCTAGCAGCGTTCATAAAATTATTAAACAACTTAACTCAAGAAAAGCTCCAGGTCCAGACAATATTAAAGTCTCAGATATTAAAATGATAGGTGATAGTATATCTAAACCTATTGCTGACTTAATTAACCGAAGCATTGAAAGTGGTATATACCCAGATGACTTAAAGATGGGTTGTATAAGGCCAATCCATAAAAGAGGTAAAAAAAACGATTATTCAAACTATCGCCCTATAACATTGCTCTCGTCTATTGATAAAATAATTGAAAAATATGTCTGTGAACAAATCCATGCATTTTATAAGCAACACGATGTAATTAACCGATATCAATATGGTTTTCAAGCCGGCAAAAGTACCACAAACCTCTTGTCAAACTTCACCGATGAAGTCAATTCGTACCTAAATGATAAAAAACACGTTCTTGCGCTTTTTATTGACTTCTCACGTGCTTTTGACACACTCATTCATAGCCAGCTGATTGATAAATTAGATGACTGTGGAGTACGTGGTCCATTACTCAATTGGTGTAAAAACTATTTAAAAAATCGAACCTTTACTATAAAAGTTGACAACATCTGTAGTGAGCGCATGGCAGTAACTGAGGGAACAGCGCAGGGCTCAGTATTAGGCCCCTTGCATTTTTTATCGTATGTAAATGATATGAAAAACTGCATCACAAACAGTACATGCTATCAGTTTGCGGATGATACGTGCCTTGTTATTGCAGATAGAAATCCTCAAACAGCATGTGAACGCTTACAGCATGATTTGGATGCTTTGACAAGGTGGTGTCACGATGCTGGCTTAGTACTTAATGCAAGCAAAACTAAATTATTGGTAATTAAATCTCCACATATTAAAAAAATACCCGTTCAGAACTTAATAGCTCATGACCATGACTGCTTGCATACAGTCAATACGATCAACTGTAACTGTCCGCAAATAGATGTTGTCGATAAACAAACATATCTGGGAGTAATTATAGACGATAAGTTTAACTGGAGTTATCATATAGAACGTGTTTGCGATAAACTTCGACAATTTCTAGCTATTATGACCATACTAACAAACCGTCTGCCCTTCAAGGTGAAAATAATGTTGTATTATGCGATGGCGGAATCCTACATCCAGTATGGCCTTAGTAGCTATGGTCGTACCTATAAGAACTATCTTGACAGTATCTATAAAATACAAAAACAAATTCTTAAAACAATAGTTTCTCCTAAAATAAGATTTAAGTTTTATGATAATATAAATGGTCTCTTTAAGCACTGTAATGTCCTACCAGTTTATACTCAAATACATTTTCTGTTATTAAAAGAACAATTTTTCAATGAAAATTTACTTAACAAAATCGAACATCCTGTATGCACTCGGGCAGTTTCTGAGAATAAGCTTCGTACACAGCGCGCCAACAATACGTATGGCGAGCGAACTAGCGGGTATATTGTACCACGGCTTATTAATAGCATACCCTCAGAAATAAAAAGTAATATTACACCTAAAAATATTAAATGTAAACTTAAGAAATATTACTTAAGTATTATTTAAGAATGTTTTCTCCTACTGATTGACACAAAGATTGTATAAATTAATTTCGATAATAACGTACACATACTTAATTATAAAACTGTAACTAATTTTTTTTTTCCTTCGATTTGAGATGATTCATGATAGCACAAGTTTAAACCTTAGTGGTTTTTTGGTTGCTATTTAACGTAAATAATCTTGTAATATTTGTAAAAAATGATAAATAAATAAAAAAAAAAAAAAAAAAAAATCCATGACGAAGCATGGCTCTTCCACGCTTGAGTGTGAGACAGGTTAACGGAGGACCAATTCTTTCAACCTGTATACCAAATTCTCAAATTCAAAATCATTTAATTCCTAACAACCCACAAAAAGCCAGCTAGGCACTTGTGATACGGCGCCGCCGTCGATCGGACGTTGATTGATTTGACGACTTATCCCATAAAATATATATAAAATAATATTAGGTACTAGCTAGTTGCTTTTAGTTTCCAATTTTCCATGTCTGAAAAAATATCCATCTGTTTTTTCATTAGGAAAGTATTGAAAGTAGAGGCAGTGTATTATAATTGAATTTTTCCACAAATTCCAATATCTATGTAAGCTAAGAGACATCGTTCAACATTTCAGTTCATTAAAACATATTACGCTGAACATTCTACGACTACTCTTTGAAAAAAATTACAAAATAAATAAAATCCCAAAACATTTCCCGAAAAGCGCTTCCCTAATTCGAATAATTCGGGTCGGGTCCCAAAATAACCCAATGTAGCCAATACAAATTAAATTACATAATTCATTTAAACAATACCCCGCCTTCTGAATCATAAATAGCGAACAAAACAACTACCAATTGCATTTACTCACAAAAACTTGTTTAAACCCAAAGTTAGAAAATTAACTTCTCTAATTATTATTGTAGATACGATTAGTGGAATTAAATTTTATTAAATAGTACCTACAATATTATTAAAGTTTTGCTAATTTTAACTTTAAGTTGGATTAAGACTTAGCTGTTTAATTAAATTCATATGGATTATTGTTTGTTGTCTTTCTTATATAATTTTCGCTTTATTTGTTTATCAGTGTTTTTTTGAGGAAAGCGTTGATACTCCAGCTCTGGGTGAGACAAAGGTTTACTTACGAAAAATCCATTTGCTGGGTCTCCGTACATTATTGCCTTTGACCCATAACCACCGCCTTATATTTTTTGTGCTGGGAAAATCATCCAATAACTTCTCCGGAGTCAGGAGTGAGTGTCAGAATCTTACTGACTAAAAAACATCCCCGTTCCTTCTCCTGTTTTAGGCCGAGGCCGTGATGACTTATTACCCATAATCCCAGCCTGGTATCACAGTTATAGTGGTCCTTATTAGTGGTGAAGTGTACTTAAGTTTTAATTTTTTACATTGTGTGTTCACTAATAATAATGATAAGTTTTTTGAAAATTCCAACTTACAACATGGGAATTATAACATATCTATTAATTTTTTTTATGGAGTATGCACATAGAATACTCTCACTCTCTTCTTAACTTACTTCAAATCTAACCCCTACTTTTTATTGCTACAATATTCTTAATCTAGGACCATAGAGAGAACTGACGGTATGTTTATCAATAAGCAGATTATCATTACAGATTAAGTTTTGAAAGAAATAGTTTTTGATATCACACATAATTATTATTTTACATTTCTATTCTTTCAGTAGACACTGTAACAACACGAAGAACATTCCACCAACCACATAACCAAAGCGAATTATGTTAAAGAGCCCACATATCAAATGAGATTAGATGCCAATGAATTTAAGTATGCCAGTATTATAGTACCGCGGGGAATCACAACGTGCAATGTTGGTCGAGCCAAATGTGCACAATGACTCGCATATTAAACCGTTGCGATTGTGCAGGGGATTTGGGCATGCATTTTATAGGCATACTATTTTATAGCCACTTATATCTATTTATATGCCCCGGATTGAAATATGAAAACGGTTGCGAATCTCTTTTGTATTCGTGTTGGTTGAAAATATTGTATTTATTTTTATGTAAGTATCTAGGAGTACAGAGATTTATTAAGGCAGATCGATTTTTTCAAGATCAATTTGCCTTATGTAGAGTCTAACTTTTGTTTTTGATAATGAATCCACATTTGAGTAGATCACCGTACTGATCAGACATGTTTTTTTACAAGCGTTGAGACATCTATGACAAAGAGGGTTCTTTGTCATCTTTGTCTCATATGTTCGTATGTGCGTTTACAAACATACAATTTCAGATACGCATCACACCCGAACCCGGAACAACAAACTGTGGATCACACAGAGTTATGTAGTGCGAGAATTGAACACACCGCTCCAACCATGCAGTCGACATGATTATTAAATAAAAGATTTTAATTTTACCAAAAAACACACCATAAAAATTAAACTACTACGTTTTACAGTAAGTACAAAATACTCATACATTTTACCACTAAAATTTTAAAAGCTTTTACCGCCGGCCCTATAGAGTGAATTAATGACACACTCATAGTCATTACCATAAGCCCTGCATCATGACGACATAAAATACTCCATGGCGAAACACCATAGCAATAAATCATGATACAATTCTTATCGTGAGGCTAAAATTTTTAAATACTTATGAATAAAACATTTAATTTTAATTTTCAATAGAGTTACATCTTTAGTGGAAAGTTTAAAACGATTTACGAAATTGAATGACTTTGTAATTTTGTATTGGGGTATAATTAGATTTTTCGTTCAAAGGATTCTCTGTCTTCGGTTTTTTGGGGTCAATGAAACGATACGACGCCGTGTTTCGAACAATGTGTTAATATTTTGATTGAGTTGCTTTTAAAAAAGGAACGTAAATAAAAACAATGTTTTTTTTTCATCCAATCATTGGTATTTATTTATTTATTTGGATTTCGAACAAGAAAAACACACTATAAGCATATGTACCTATATGAATAGCAGAATATAAAAAATTCTATGCTTTCATACTTCTAGGAATTGACATCATGCGTAATAATAATAACTATGTCGAGCACGATTTTTAATTAGTATGGAAATAAAATTTAGAGTCTACACAATAAAAACCAAATAATTATAATGAAAATTAGAACAACAGTAGTGCGCTATTATGAAAATAAAAAAAAAAAAACTTGATATCTATCAAACATACTGTTACGTGCCTGACGTCACGTTCCTGACTATGCGGGCTTGGGTTACGGGATTGGATGAAATGAAAAACTAATACCGGTTTTCAGACTTTCTATTGCACTTAAGTTACAGCGTCCACGGAGTTAAGTTATCGGCGTTCTTCTCCAGCAGAGTCCGGCCGACTGACACAACTTTGCCGTTCACGCTGACTTAACTCACTTAACTGACTGCACTTCACTATTTCACTGCACTTCACTATTTCACTCACTTTTCTTCTTTTCCACTTCTTCCTTTTCTTCCGAATCGCTTTAGACTTAGAACTCAACTGCCAGCGGTGAGCCGCAGTTCCGCTTATATACCCCCGGTCAGGTTCTAGAACATTCAATTTCGTTATTCTTTTTGATCGTCATGCCTCCAGAACCTTCCAATAATTTCGTTATTCATTTTTATTTATTCTTCTTCTCGCTCCTTAATTTTTCATTTCTTTCACTCAAATAATTCCAGAAAGTTCGACAAAACTTCCATCAACTAAAAAACTTCATGTTTACGGCGGGACTCGAACTCGGGGTCTCTGTGGTGTAATCCGCACGCCTTACCGATTACACCAACTCGTGTTGACAATTCACGACGAAATTTACAATCTCTAGGCAACGTTTGACAACCATCCCTTGACGTCATGATGTCAAAGAGTTTTCCGTCACACTGCCCCCCTCTTAGATTCGCTCGTCCCGAGCATCGTTGCTGCCGTAATACCTCGCCAACCTGTCTATATGGACAACTTTCAAAGGGCTCCTTGAAGTCTTCCGAATTCTGTAAGTAATGTCATTGATCTTCGTGACTATCTCATAAGGACCTTCCCAACTCGGTTGCAGCTTCGGAGATTTTCCCTTCCTTCTGACTGGATTATGAAGCCAGACCAATGACCCTTCTTCAAACCCAACAGAATTGGCTCGTCGATCATAGCGCGTCTTTGCGCGATCACTAGCTTGAAGACCGGCCTCCCTGATCTGCTCATAAATGTCCAACATTTTTGCCCTTAACTCGCTTATGTAATCGCTAAATTCGGTGCGAGAGTCGCCAGGTGGACAGCCCGATACAAGATCTGCCGGTAATCTCAATTCCCTTCCAAAATTTGCAAATGCAGGCGTCTTTGCGGTACTTTCATGTACAGCAGTCCGATAGGCAAGCAAGAAGAGAGGTATGTAAGTGTCCCAATCTCTCTGATGGCTGTCAACCACCTTTGCTAAGTGTCGTTCCAATGTTTGGTTGAAACGTTCGACCATTCCATCTGACTGTGGATGATAAGGAGTCGTTCGAGTCTTATGGATTCCCAAAAGTTTACAAGTTTCCTGAAAAACTTGGGACTCAAAGTTCCGTCCTTGATCACTGTGCATCTCCAAGGGCACTCCGAATCGGGTGAATACCTCGTTTACCAACTTCGTGGCTACAGTTACTGCCTCTTGATTCGGTATGGCAAAGACCTCCGGCCATTTTGTAAAATAATCCATAACCACTAAAACGTAGCGATTGCCCGAATCAGTGATTGGAAATGGTCCAGCGATGTCTAAGGCTATTCTCTCCCAAGGCATACCAACATTGTAGATTTTCATCGCCCCTCTGCTTCTTGTTTGTGGACCCTTGACAGCTGCACAACTAGTGCATTTCCGGCACCAATCTTCGACGTCATATTTGCAATGCAACCAATAAAACCTCTCCTTGATCTTCACCAAAGTCCTCCTAATTCCCAAATGTCCTCCAGAAGATCCATCATGGAACGCTTTTAATACATCCCTTATTTTTGAACGAGGCACCACCAATTGCAAATGCTCGTCCTTGCCGTTTGTTGATTCCCATTTCCTGCACAGAAGTCCATTATGCAGCGTAAGGCTTTTCCACTGTGCCCATAAACCTTTCGTTACCGCGCTATATTGGGCGACGTCACTCCAACTTGGCTTGTTACCACTTCGTAGCCACTCCAGTATTGGTTTGATATCCGCATCTCTTTCCTGTTCTAATTTCATCGCATCATCTCCCCATGCCTCGTCAACAGTATCAGTCCTTATCACCTTAAGAAAAGCAATTTCCTTCTTGGCACAATGCTTGCAATCTTCCACGCATGGGCGTCTCGATAATGCATCTGCGTTGCCATGAATTCTTCCGCCGCGATGTTCGATTTCAAAGTCAAATTCCTGAAGTTGTTCCAACCATCTGGCTACTTGGCCTTCAGGATCCTTAAACTGAAGCAGCCATTTCAAAGCAGCGTGATCAGTTCTGATTAAAAATTTCCGTCCCAGTAAATACTTCTTGAAATGGTGCAGAGTTTTGACTACGGCCAGTAATTCCCTCCTGGTCACGCAATAATTCCTCTCCGGCTTGGATAGTGACTTGCTGAAGTAAGCAATAACCTTCTCCTGCTCACCATCGCGTTGTGAAAGGACACCTCCAATTCCGATATTACTGGCGTCCGTATCAACTACGAATATTCCTTTCGCGCTGGGGTATCCGAGAATTGGCGTTTTACAAAGCCGTTCTTTTAGTTCGCGAAAGGCTTGCTCACAATCCTCGTCCCATATAAAGGCACGTTTCTCCTCTGTCAATCGATGCAATGGCTTGGCAATGTTCGAGAATCCCTTCACAAACCGCCGATAATACGAGCATAATCCAAGAAATGCCCGAACTTGCGTTTTGTCTTTAGATGTTGGCCATTCCTTAACAGCGGCAGTCTTGGCTGGATCAGTCTCAATTCCTCTCTCAGAAATAACATGTCCTAGATAATTCACTTCGCGCTTAAAGAAAGAGCATTTCTTCGGACTCAACTTTAAATTTGCTCCACGCAGCTTTTCGAGTACCCTTTCCAATTTTCTTAGATGATCGTCAAAATCCCGTCCAACGATGATGATGTCATCGAGGTAAACTAGGCAGGTTTCGCCCAGCAGTCCTGCCAGCACCTGTTCCATCAAACGCTCAAAGGTTGCCGGTGCATTGCATAATCCAAATGGCATCACCTTAAATTGCCAGAGTCCCTTCCCAGTTGAGAATGCGGTCTTTTCCTTGTCCTTGGGATCCAAATCCACCTGCCAATAGCCGCTTTTCAGATCGAGCGTTGAAAACCATTTCATGCCACTCAGTGTGTCAAGTGTGTCATCGATTCTTGGTAACGGGTAGCTATCCTTCTTGGTTACATCATTCAATCGTCGATAGTCTACGCAAAACCTCGTTGAACCATCTTTCTTCTTGACAAGCACGACAGGTGAACACCAAGGGCTAGAAGAGGGCTCTATCACGTCATTTTTCCTCATATCGTCAATCATTTGTTCAACCTCTTTCTCACGAGCGAATGGTATACGTCTGGGCCTTTGACGAATTGGCATTGTATCACCTGTATTTATTTTATGCTTCACCAAACCAGTTCGGCCAATATCACCATCGCTTCTTGAAAACACATCAGAGAATCGAAGGAGTAAATTTCTAGCTTTCATAGTCTCCACTTTTGTCAGACTTTTGTTTTCGTCTAAGATTTTCGTTACAAAGTCTATTCCCGTACTGTCCTTCTTCACAAGATTTTCCGAGCATTTTCTTATCCAGGCCACTTCTTCCAAAACGCCCACAGGCTCTCCTTCTTCAATCGTAATTTTTGAATCACTGAAGTTGAATACCGGAATGCGGTTGACATCAGATGACCCCACGACAGTCCTTGCCGGTAGCCATGAGTTTACGTGTTCCGATTTATCAATCACAGCGCACCTTCGAGGTAAACTTCCTTCACTCCTCCTAGGTAATGCGATTGGTACGAGAGTCTGTGATTTTGGTTCAAGAACAGTTCTTCTTAAACAGCAAACTTTTCCCAGGGTTCCACCCTTCATCGGAATTTCCTCAGTTCCACATAGTAATACTCCAGATTTTAAGTCGATGTTACACTGGTGCCCTTGCAGGAAGTCAAGTCCCAGGATGCAGTCATCCAGAATTTTGGCCACAATAACCTCATGTCGATAAACACGTTCCCCAATTTTGATTGTTACGTGCAGTTTTCCACTTATCGGTATCCACTGGCCGGTAGCTGATTTCATTCGTAGGCCAACAATTGGTTTAACGTGTTTCCTGATGTTTTGCCCGAGCAGCCGAACATTTATCACCGTCCTTGAAGCTCCAGTATCTAATGTTAGCTGACTGTTTTTCCCATTTACTTGACCGTCTACCACCAGAGTATTTCCATCGTTAGTTTGCTTGATGTAGATTGTTGGGGTTATTCCACTACCGGCCAGCGCCCACCCCGCAGCCCTGGCTGGAATTAGTTTCCCTACTGGTCAGAAGTTTAGACCGCCGCGTCCTGGCGGTTCACCTTCTTCGGGCAGTTGCTCCGCATGTGCCCACGCTCTCCGCATCCATAGCACATGAAGTTCCGACGGCGTGGAGGTACCTGCTCCGTAGTCGTCATTTCCCGCAGACATAAGGTACGGGAGTTACCACGCACAGCTTCCACTTCCAATGCATGGGCCAGAGCTTCTTTCATGTTCTTGTGATGGCCCAGATGAACAGCAGCTCGTACTTCGGGGTCCCGAATACCGTCAATGAACGCTTGGAGAAGCGTGCCTTCAATCATTGACGGAGTCGACCGGAAAGCTCGACGCACAAGTTTCTCGATTTCCACGGACCATTGCTGTAGGCTCTCATTAGCACGCTGAGTACGCTCTTTTAATTGCGCTCTGTACACGTGCTCGAGGTGGCTGTCTCCAAAACGTGCCTCAAGTGCGTCGAGGAGGGCACTTAAGCTGAGATCCCCACTTGCGCCGATAGCTTCCAGCACTGAGAGCGCTTGATCACGGAGGGCCAGGGTGAGGGCTGACTGTGCTTCCTTCTGAGTCCAACCATAAGCCTCCATAAGTGTCTCAAACTGTAGCTTGAACGCGTTCCAGGATGTTGTTCCGTCGTAATGGGGAATCTTGAGCCCTTTCGTTGCGCTTGAGGCCACATTTGGGGCGTCAAAAACGGCTGCAAGACGGCTTCGGCTCTTCAAAGGGCTTGGGCTTGTCACTTCCTGCTTGATTTTGGAGATCTCTTCTTTTACTCTCTCCTCTATCGCCATGACGCGATGTTCCAACTTGCCTAACCCTTCCTCCACTTCTTGTACCCGTTCGACAGCCTTTTGCAGTCCCTTCGTGAAATCCTTATGCATCTCTTCCAAGCGACGCGCTTGCTCCTCTTGGCGGCGAGCTTGATCCTCTTGGCGACGAGCTTGATCTTCTTTCAGCTCCCGTAGCTGTTCCGCCTGACAGCGTGCTTGCTCTTCTTGGCGGCGCGCTTGCTCTTCTTGGCGGCGCGCTTGCTCTTCTTGGCGGCGCGCTTGCTCTTCTTGGCGGCGCGCTTGCTCTGCCATCATTTGCTGCAGCTGTAGCAGAAGATCCACCTGCACAGGCTTGGCTTCTGCATCGCTGGTTTGAGCTGCAGCACCCTCTTCCCTCACACGCTGCGCTTCTGACATTGCACGGGTACTCACTCCTCTTACGTCCTGCGGCCCTAGCGGCATTTTTCTCCAATCCCACTTCTGACACCAAATGTTACGTGCCTGACGTCACGTTCCTGACTATGCGGGCTTGGGTTACGGGATTGGATGAAATGAAAAACTAATACCGGTTTTCAGACTTTCTATTGCACTTAAGTTACAGCGTCCACGGAGTTAAGTTATCGGCGTTCTTCTCCAGCAGAGTCCGGCCGACTGACACAACTTTGCCGTTCACGCTGACTTAACTCACTTAACTGACTGCACTTCACTATTTCACTGCACTTCACTATTTCACTCACTTTTCTTCTTTTCCACTTCTTCCTTTTCTTCCGAATCGCTTTAGACTTAGAACTCAACTGCCAGCGGTGAGCCGCAGTTCCGCTTATATACCCCCGGTCAGGTTCTAGAACATTCAATTTCGTTATTCTTTTTGATCGTCATGCCTCCAGAACCTTCCAATAATTTCGTTATTCATTTTTATTTATTCTCCTTCTCGCTCCTTAATTTTTCATTTCTTTCACTCAAATAATTCCAGAAAGTTCGACAAAACTTCCATCAACTAAAAAACTTCATGTTTACGGCGGGACTCGAACTCGGGGTCTCTGTGGTGTAATCCGCACGCCTTACCGATTACACCAACTCGTGTTGACAATTCACGACGAAATTTACAATCTCTAGGCAACGTTTGACAACCATCCCTTGACGTCATGATGTCAAAGAGTTTTCCGTCACAATACGAAGTAACTTTGATAATTTTTTTGAAGTATGATGTATTTAGTAACTATAAATACTTCTAGGTATTTGTTCAATTCGGACTTAAAACATACATATTTGCAAACAGGGCCATTAAATGAAGATTCATTATTAAAAAAAATCTTACGCAAATGAACCTAGAAAATCTCTACTAGTTTTACAGTACGGAACTCTTTCTTAATCACAACGTCGCTAAGGAGTCGATCTCGTGCAATTTAGGTAAGTCGTAGATATTTTCAATAAATACATTGTTTTACGATAGTTACCAGTTACAAGTATTTATACATGGATTTAATGAAGATTGAAACCTACTGTATCTATGTATAGTATCCATTCAACAAAAAAGTTATAAACAATAGCTTATAGTAATATGAATCCCATAAATTAACCAACAGATTTTTGTGAGATGCATAGCCTGAACACAAAGTCGAAGTCCCAATTCTATACAATAAAAAAGTTCGATACTTTAAAGAACAATGTCGAGTGAAGTCGCAATATAATTATTATTTTAAAACACGGTTATGTATCACAAGTGTACAACCTTACTCCGTGGGTTGATGGCCTTAAGCTCAATGGAAATTTCAACCTTAAAAAGGTCACAAGAAAGATATAAACTCACTAATGTGTCTTATGTTTACACTCACTGACCTTTCCATTAATTCATTGAAGTTTTTAAATGTTAATACATACGTAATACTCCTACGCAAACGCAACTTTGTCTGAGAATCTTGGCGCAAATGGGTTGGCTCAATCGGAGTCATTAAAAGGACCTTACACCAGCGTGCAACCTTGCGTTTTGTTTCGCTGTATGAGTTATCGGCAGCACAATCATCTCTCCCCCTTTCGAATCCCAAATCCGTAACCTCCACAACGGCAATCCAATTGCAACTCCTCTGTAGTTTTGATTGTCTGTAAGAGACGTGATTAGCGATCAAGTGATGCCTTATCGAAAATGGCTTGGCTTGACCGGAGTGATATCGCGGCCTCACAGGCAACTGACGTGAAACCTTGCGCTACCCTTTTCCATCCCCGATAACCTAATCATCGAATCCTTAAATCCCTAACCGGCAAAAGGCAGGCAACTCACTTGCAACTCCTCTCGTTTGGTGATTGGTTACCATCAGGAAAATGCATCACCTCTTTTTCTACTCCATCCCAAAAAGGAGTCTTCTTAACTCCATCGGTTAAACATGCTCGAGTATGTAACGTAAGAAGGTATTTCTCGCCTACACCCTGTTCAACTTTAATGTGCAAACTTTGTATTTAAGCCAAGAATAAGATACCTCGGTAAGTTTACTATAAGTTGTTATATTATAAGCAGAAACTTGTAACTTCTCATGAATCTGCGTCATGTAATATGGTACGCATACTCGAATATCATAGGTATGTGATGTGGTATTAACATACAAAACCTTTCGCCAGGAGTTTTACATTTTCAATTCTTATATGGTATCGAAATATGGGGATGTAATATGTATATTTTGTAAATAATTTTAGCAAAATATTCGTACAGTCTGCATAGATATTTGGTATGCAGCATGCATAGATTTTTTTTTCTGTTTCTGTTTTAAATCAATCTTTATAAGCTAGCTTTCCTAAGTATACATAAATAAATATTTTGGTACCTGCACACTTCAAGTTTAGTGTATTGACTGCGTGTTTATGTTTGTGATTTTGTTTTTTATATGAAATAAAGAGCGGCAAACGATCAGACGGATCACCTGATTGTAAGCAATCGGCATGGTCGGGCAAGACGAAAGAATTTACGAGTGCGAAACTGTTTTATAATAAGTTAACTACTATGTGAAAGGTTATTAGAAATTTGAGCTAGCTTACTTTACTATATTTATTGATAATTTCAAAATAACAATAATACTTCTTACTCATACCACATATTTGACATCCATCTATTTCTATTCACAACTTGTAAGCCTTCCCAAGTCTAGCAACATATCGCTCAAAGTAAGCTAGCACATGTTAAATCTTAGTCGGTGACAGGCAGTAAGTCGCCCCCAGATGTAGAGACCTACAATGTTTGGGAGCGCGGGCTTATGGGCTGAAGTTCAACGTTATCATTACACAAACACACGTGGAGAACAGTTTTGTTCAGTGAAAAAACAATTCTAGTATTGGTGTTTTGTAATCTTGTTTAACGTTGTATAGGTACAATTTTTGATCCTAATGTTCTAGATCTTCATTTTATATTTCTACGAGTAGCAGTTACTACTGAGTGATTTCTCTATCAATTAATTTTTCGTTGAGACCAAACTTACTAAGGTTATGTCATCACAGATTTTTGTTACATAATCAAAGTGGGGAATATGTCAATATAATTATTTTAATTAATTTTAATAATTAGGACTTTTATTTCATACTACCTTCTGCCAGCGACTTCATCTACAGTACTAGGATAAAAAGAAGCCTAAATGTTATGGTAAATTTTAGTCAAATCTGTACATTCTATTTTTTTTTGAAAGAGTAGCAAAACTCCAACCATCAATCTATACAGGTTTACATTTTGATATCAGATTAAAAAAGAAACTATATAATCTCTAAGACAAAAATTAAAATGACTATACAAACTTCTATAGTTCTAAGCCTCATCCATATCAGTACACAGATGACAATTGGTTTGGCAGACTAACTTATTGACTACTTGATTCAACCAAGTTAATCTCTATTGAATGCAGTTAGCCTAGCTTGAACCGGTTTACTGAAACTTAGTTTGCAACTGAGCCATATTGCTTGGACGACGAGTTAGTTAATAGAGGCTATAGATCGGAAAACACAACCTAGAGATAGCCTGGGCTAGGTTTATTGTTTACTTAATATTGTGCCTGTTAAGATTAGTCAGAAATGTGGTAGCATAGGTTTTGCTTAAAACCATTTTTACGACATTTTGATTGTTGAGTAAGATTTACGATTTCTTATTCTTGAAAATAAATTCTACTTTTTTTAATCATTAGATTCCAGTGTATGAATATTAATTACTTTACTGTTTAATGACAGTGATAACATAAGTTGCAAAAAATGGACGTTACCTTATTTCATATACTAATTTTATATAGATATAAATATGATGAGGGAGCGATGAGAGAGAGCTATGAGATATAAATATGACATTAATATGTTTTTTTACACTATCTTCATATTATCCAGAAAAACTTATAGCTGATTAGTTTGTACATCACATCAATAGCCTGTAAGTGGTTTCTGCCGAGCTAAAAAGCCCCTTCTCAGCCTGAGAATATTTGAGCGTTAATCACCACGCTTGTTCAAAGTGGTTTGGCGATTTCAAACTTATAATGGGAAATTATAAGTATAAGATTTAGCGCGATGTTTTCCTTCACCGTTTATCTGCGGTGTTTTAATGAACTTAAAAAACACATATGACTCGTAAAATGTTACATTGATACTTGCCAGGTTTTGAACCCTCCTCGTGCGTGAAAAGCCTTATCCTACGAGCTACCAAGACGTTAGTTTTTTTTACAAATTTCCTTATTGGAATTTAACTAGCACGTAGTGGTTATTCACTGTGTGAAACATTCCCTAATTTTGTATAATAGAATTACAGCGTAACTCCTAATCAAATAAATGAAATTTTATATAAAGTTACAACGATAAATAGTACTGCAGCTTTCACAGCCAACTCTTGCTTCCAACTCTGGAACTCAAATCCTCGATCAACAAGGCAGTCTATGTATTTTCTACTAACTTAATAAATGCAAAACAAATTATATTGCAAACGTTAAGCAGGTATCTGTGACAGGGGAGCATATCGCTTGTAAAGGTTTTCGCGACGCCAATGATACGGAAAATGGGACCGAGCGAACCTTATAAATGTACTAAGGGTTCTGTTTACTTGCTAGCTGAATAATTAAATATATCTTTTCTGGGAGAAAAAATACAATTGTTAAATGATATCCATGTTTATTTTATGTTTTGAGTTTATACATATATGTAGGTACTTATTATTACTTATTTGTTTTTTGTTTGGCATTGGAATCTAAAAGGAATGTGAGAGTTTTTGTGTGTGAGAGAGAGTGTGAGATTTGTTTTTTATTTAATTATTACATTCTTTTAATTAAACTGTCAATTCAAATCAAAAAGTATTTATCTTGTAAACAATTTTAAAGACAGATTTTTGACTGATTGGCCTGAAATGTTGTATACGTATTGTGTTTGCTGCTAAGTGCTCTAATTCCATAAAATCATCTATCTAAAGTGTTTAATAAATTTTGTTTTTAAAAAGTCATTCAAAATCAATTAAAAGTGATATTTTCCTGAGAAGCTATAAATATACGTGTATGATAACTACTTACACAATCGCATACATAGATAAGAAAAAAAAACATTATGACACAAAAAAGGGAACCCCTTTTTGTACAGATTTTATCCAATATTTTTCTGCAGTTTACACAAAAATTCATTAATCAGTGTTCCATAAAAGTGTTTGTATGAATAATTTGTATGATATTCATTAATATTACCCTTCTCATGTTCCAAGTGTTTACGTCAAATGTTAATTAACGTGCGTGTATAATATTCAGGTAGATTGTTTGAACTGTTCCTCTGCTATTTACCTATGAACGTTCTGTTTGGGTAAAGGTCTTAAATATTTGATTATGTGTATCGGTCCCTGATTTATTTATGCTTGTCTTATTGTGTGGCTAAGAATTTCGAAGTGTCTCAAATTCGTATTTATTTGTGTATATGTCAAAGTAATTGTGACTTGAGCTCTAAGTTCAGTGTGTGTTATTCGTCGTGATCTGACCTTGAACTCCTTTGTGTTAATTATACTTCTATTATAGAATTGTGCCTCACATTTATTTGATATTCGTCTTTCTTGATTCATTCATTACATTCTTGAATCGTCAAATGTCTTCTCTCGCCCAGTGTGAGGTGAAGGGTAGTGTTAGACTCTTATTGATTAAAAACTATCCCGTTCCTTCTCCTGCTCTAGACTAAGCATCAGCCTGTCAGGTCTGGTTCTCATCGATCTGTAAATTACCCTTGCTCACAGTTTGCAGACCCATTTTACGGTGGCCGTAGATTGGCCACACAATCCTCGTTTAAATTGGTATCTCCTACTGAAAGATTCTGACCTGTTCTAGCATTTTGTCATGATTCTAAAATTCAAAATTTTATAAAAAAACATTTAGAATTAGGGTGGCCTTTTATGATAAATGAATTCTAAATCAAAACTGCTAAAAAGATCTGTCTCAATCTGGACGGGAAACAACAAGTATGACGTTCTGCGTTGTATAATTAACGACAGCAACGCCCACAGGGAAATGTTGGATGTGACGTCGTTTAATTACACAACACTCTCCAATTTGTAACAAAAACTTAAAAAAAGAGATTTTGCGAAACAACTTCAACCACGTGGCAACGTAACTTTTTAATATTAAATTTTATTAGGTAGTTCGTTCGAGCGTATTAATGTTGGACTTTTCACGTCAAATTTGAATAACATAACAAACTCTTATAAGTATTATGAATCTTGTAAACCCTACTGTCAATACCGGGGATATCTTGAAAGTCCAAGTTGTTAAAGTAAAATATCGAAAATCCTCATCATCATCGTCGTCATCAGCCGGAAGATGTTCATTGCTGGACAAAGGTGGGAGACCTTTGTCCAGCAATGAACATCCTTAGTTCTTCACGCTACGCTACGATCGTCGACCCACCTAACACGTTACGTCTTGTTGGTCCGTCTCATTACTACTGAATACTTGGTCGAATGATTGCAATGATATAGTCAATGCAATAATTCGATCACAAGGTTGAAGTTTGTAATAGCGCATGGCTATTTCTTACAATATTTAAAGTCTGGATCTCGTGAGGTATGAAAATACAGATAGTATATTTAACACAAATTTACTGTTACATACTTTGGCAGTATTTTCATGGGTTTCCCCTAGCGCTTTCGTAACAGTACCCTAAAAATAAAGTCTCCTTCGATACTAATACAATTTTCTACTCGACTGCGTCCAGTTAACGAGAACTTCTTAATTCGACGTGCTCGATTTTTTTTTATTGTTAGCTGTTTACCAGTAGTTCGACAAGTTGTTCGTCTTATCGAGTACTTTTGAAGAACATAGAATCTTTGATACTGCTCATTAAAATTCAATGTTCATTGTAATCGTTTATAACAATTATACAACCATTATAATCGTTTACTACAATTGTACGATCATTGTTTTTGTTCATAATTACAATTTTACAGTCACGATTATAATTATTATTATTTATTAATTGCCAGCAATCCCCATGAAATTCTTAATTACGTAATATTGAATGTTATATTCATACCCTTTAGCTGTTTGTCAAATTGTATTTTTGATATACGAGTAGAGTGTATGAAAAAAAAAAGAAATTTTGTTGAAATCATCTTTAAAAAAATATGATGCTAGCAAAATATAAAAATGAAAACAAAAATAATCATAAACCTATCTTAAAAAAAATAACACGACCATTATATAAAAAATGCTGCAAAAATAATAACTGCAAAACATACTGGCTGGCTTATTTATAAGAGTGTAAAATAGATAAAAAAATAAAAACAAAAAATATTTTTAATGCTTCGCATTTCAAAAATAGAGCTCTTGCAGATCACGGATTAAACTTAATGGAACTGACTTTTTCGCGAATAATGATGAAGAGTGCACATTGTTTATACGAAGCGTTTTTTTTTTGCTATACGAGAAATGCAAATATGTGTAACACTTTAGCTTTGGCTCGTTTTGAGCTGTGTTTGATCGTCGTGTTGACTTTTAGTACAAATACGAGCTCTTTATTTGATCATCGAATAGGCACCTTTTTCAAATTCACCATTTGTTCTGTAGTATGTTTGGAGTACCTGTCGAGGGCTAACGAGGCTGCTTTTGTAATTCAGTGTTGTAGAATACAATTCAGGAATTAAAAGTGTGTGTGTGTTTGTACTTATTACCATGGAAACGTTGACTAATTTTTTAAATTATTATTATCAAAATTGAGTGCATGCAAAATAAATACTGGTAAAGAATGCCTTTAATTTATTATTCTTTCTCTAGTTATTACCCAATCTAACTTTGCTTGTAAAATAACTATAGCTCTTATTAAAAAGGCCATCTATTGGATAAGATATGTCTAAATGTGCGATTTGTTTTTGTAGAATATTTAATTCAATCAAGCAATTTAAATATATCAAAATGTTAACTTACAATAATTTCGATTTGTTAACATTTTTAGTTTAATTTGGGAGTCTACAGACTAAAGACTTTAAGATCATAAATACCATAATATCTTAACTTGATCACAACATAAAAATTGAATTAAGCTTCAAGAAGAATTATGTAGCATGTAGCAGGTATATCCAAATAAAACTCCTTCACATTATGACCCAGATACTTCCCAAACGATGTATTTGTCCCATCCCTCGATACAAGTAGGAAATATAAAAATCATTCACCTACTTAAATTCAATGAGTATCACGTGATATTCATAAACATGCAATTTCTGTGTCACAGGGTGACATCCAACATTGCGTGCACCGCTCACCCTTCCGATTGTTTATCAGTCAACATTGTGCGTCTCTGACCTTATTTACTATGATGGTAAGTGTAAATACATTATTTTGTCTTGTTTATCGATATTATATATGTAGATACCATATATAAAATATGTATTATATATGATTGTGGGACTGTACGCCTGGCATAGTTATTGGGGGAGGTGGATAATGCTTAGCTGGTTCGTTGCCTCATGGAACATTTTTTTGTATACTTTACAAAATTTTGTTCTTGGTCTGTGTGTAGTGATCTACGTTTTATTTTACAAGGCCACGTTGACGCACACGATGAGTGTCGTATACATCGCAGTAGCAGCACGCATAATCAGCAGTGCAAGAACAAACATAACGGACATAATGAGCTATGGATGATGGACTGGGCGACGCTCCGTGCAAAGCACCGCTTGTGCGTTGACGAAGTCTGATACTTCATAGTTACAACCTATAGTTACGCGGGTATTAACGTGGAAAATAATTATTAAAATACCTTGGTAAGCTTGACGTTCGGATCATGATCACAAGCAGATTTCTTGACCATTATTTTTTTATGTAATGAGACGGCACATTTGCTGATGGATTACCCGATGGTAAACAATCACCTTTGCTGAACTTTTGAGTATTAAGGATTTGGAGATTTTGGAATTGGGGAGGGATTGGCGGAGTTGAAGGATTGGCTCTCCGGGAACCTCATTCACACAGCGAACCACAACGCTGCCGTGCCGAAGCATGGCGCTTCTACACAACTATCGCAAAAGTAATAAAATAAACAATTTAAATAATAGCAAGAACAATCAAAGGAATATCAAAAGAACTAAGCAACGTCAACAACAGAAGTTATTTTTTCATCTCATATCTTTTTCAATTTTTCGCTTCCAATTTTACTTTCTCGAAAACAATACCTTTATTGAAGAGGATGGTCTATCAATATGTGGTGTGCGTTTTCTAACGTTCGGTCTACCGATTCTGTGAAGGAGGAGAGGCACATTTTTCTCACCGTACGTGCGTAACGATGGCCCTGACAACGCAGCCATTGATTTTCTTCAGCGTTTACACTGGAATTTTGATAGGATTACTTTAGTTGTATGGAGAGGAATTTATTGTTTTAAAAAAGTATTACTGTTTTTGTTACTTTGGTAAACATGCTAGAAGTCAAATTTATATTCTTTTTATCTGTACGTGGAAAAATTTAGAATAATCTCTGTGGAAATATGTTCCCAGAGTAGTTAAAAGGTGTTTTTAATAGAAAACGGAAATGAAAAGATAAGTTCTTTGTTAAGCCTTGTCCTTTTTTTATTCTACCGTTTATTTTATTTAGGTTCAAATCTGAGTTGCAGAATATATAATTGTAATAATCTTACCTTAACAGCTTAAAAAGATAGTTGAGCAAGCTGTACAGCTTACTCACGATATCATCTGTACCGACGGCTGGATATTGTGACATTTCCCATGTCGTGTGGCGCGAAACGCAAATCATGAATATAAGCCCCAAGTGTGGCTTGTAAATAGTCGAATTCCTCGAACAGTTACGCCAGTGTACACACATATATATACACAACGAATTATAAATTCACAATACAAAAATAATCATACCTGTCTTTTTTTATATAATAAGTCGGCAAACGAGCCGACGGATTACCTGATGGTAAGCAATCGGCGCCGCCCATGGACACCCGCAACACCAAATGAGTTACGAGTGCGTTGCCGGCCTTTTGGGGATAGGGGTTGCTGATAAAAGGATCGGGAATGGATAGGGGAAGGGGAGGGATTGAGCCTCCGGTAACTTCACTCACACGGCGAAACACAACGCTGTGGTTGTTTCACGCTGGTTTTCTGTGAGGCCGTGGTATCACTCCGGTCGAGCCGACCCATTCGTGCCGAACCATGGCTCTCCCACACTTAAAAAAACTTTTGATGTCAAAACTAAAATTCATACACATTTCCCGTCATATAACTCACAGCTTAATAAACATACAAAAACAAAATGGAAGCGTCTAGAACAGGACTCTGGGTACTATAACATGAAACATTTTCTTTGAACTTTATAAGTAATTCTGCTAAGAAGAGAGGCCAACTACTGAGAAAATAAGCAAGCAATCTATGCAAGTACTATAAATTCTGTCGGGGTAAGCTGTAGAGGTGAACTTTTGAAATGGTACGAGTAAATTTCGCTTATGAGCTCAACTTGTTTTCAATAGGGAAAAGGAATGAATACTGTTTTTTTTTATTTAATTTTTGTAGAAAACTTTATATTATGTATTATGTATCAATGGTAGTTGTTTGTATGTTTTATATAATTAAAGTACTTTTATGAATATATTTTTAAGGAATTTATAAAATATGTATATTCTGTCGAAAAGGTTGCGCGTAATATTATTTACTACATTGCATTACGTGGTATCATATTTTTATTATAATGTACTAATAGGTCCAGGATAAAAAAGTAAATTGCCTAAAGTAAAAATTACAATTTACCCTACAGTCACTATAGAATGCAAAAAATAAATAAAAAACAGTTGTATGACATATCAATATTTTAAGAATGTTTAAATAAAAAAGCAATAAGTTATCAAATTTGTGTAGGCAATTGGTTGAACAGTATCAAAGAGTATGAAATAAGTAAAATGTAAAGGATTAACTTTGGAGTCAAGTCAAGGTTTTTATCTATAGGAGTCGTAGATTGATTAGAATATCTGCTATTACTTCTCCCTATTTCTTCTCTTGTCATCACTTTGTTACGTTAGTACAGTAAAGTAAAGTAAAAACTATATTTTTTCTAACAACATGTACCCGCTTTTTCAAGTCCGCTTCAATAAAACACACACCCTTAAAGACTGTTTGACACTTGACACGCATTGTAACGCACGAACAACCAAAACTAAAATACTAACACTATAGAACGTGAATTTTTCAGCAAGTCTCTTATTGTTTGTACAAAATTGACTATATTTTCCTTCGTAAAAGTTAGTGATCGAAATATTCTTGCGTCACGATTTTGATCTTTATGTTCTTGTGAAAATATTATCGTTGGTACAATGATGTAGTTAAGTGATTTTTCTAAGAAGTTTATATTCAATTTGTATTTTTAAAAGAAGTCAATTTAACTTTGGAATAACGATAATAGAACAAGTATTAACTTAGTTTTACTGATGTGTATCACTTTGATTTTGGTTGATGAGAATTATATTTTTTACTTTATGAGATTTAAGATGACTATGCAAGACAGGTAAAATAATCGTTTATGACATTTTTAAATTGGATTTTAATTTAAGTTATTGCAATAGAAAATTAATAAGAATTTTGTCTAACAGTTTTTCATGTTGATCGCTAAATGATTTTATAAATCTATAAGTATATCAAGTGAAGAGATGAATAATTGTCAGCTGCAATAGTAAAAGTTATACACATTTCGATTAATACTATTGCTGTGATCTATTCTATGTTGTATTATTAATTATGTAAACGTATCTAATTTTGTAAGACAAGACGTCTTAGGCATTAAGTCTACCTATGAATATATTTAATATAGTTATACATATTAGATAAAAAAATAAAAACGAAACCTCAATAATTTATCCACCAATATCTCCTAACAAATTATTTCAGCAGACGAATGCAGACTAAACTGACGGGTGACGATTCCATAAATATTTCGTATCAATTTACGTGCGGAACCCTAAACGGACCCCTAATATTGAATTCGTCACGCACTGGACATATTTGTCATACCGAAAATTTTGGGCCAACCCTTCCCACCCGCTCCTGTGGCACTTTGATGCATAAATAATTAATTACGAACGTGTGTATTGCTCTTAAGTCTACAAGGATCGATATTTATGACTAGTTCATTTTACTAGAAGGACTTTTTTGGGATGTGTAATATTTATTTTTAAATTACGAAGTTTAATGTCATTTTTTTCTAATAATGATTGGTACTCAAATCAGTTCCTTAAACAAACAACTCTCTTTTTTTATCTATTACTTAATATTATAACGCTGGAGAGTTTACTTGTTTATTGAATCGAATTGAATAATTATTTTTGTGTTTGTTAGCTCATTTCAAATCAAATCAAATCAAAATCATTTATTCCAAATAAACCATAAATAGGCACTTTTGAAACGTCAAAATAGAATAGTAGTCTGTCAGTCTGTTCGTCAGTGAAGCTAGGTGCTCGTTCCAAATTGTAGTTTCGAATGGAGAAGAACGAGCAAGAAACTCCATCGTTACTCTTTTTAAAAAAAATATTTGTTTTACAATTCATCAATAATACATTTTTTATACATTACTGTACCCCTATGTGAGAACAATGCAGAGACAAGTTGTTAATAAAAAGGAACAAATTATGGTCTATTTAATCTATCATTAAAATTTTAATCCTTTGTTGTCTCGTGCATGGCGCTCACATATGCGTACTCACAATCCAAAAGAATGCTTCTATATAAACTCATTCAAGGTTTCATTAATTTTGAGAATTTTAATAACTACTGACTACATATTTGAGAATTGTCCAGTGGAGCCGAACCAACATGCTGCCAGGCATTCTTATCCTCAATATAATCTGAAAGTTTATAGTATGCCTGTCTACATAATTCGCGTTTAATATAAGTTTTAAATTTTCGTTCATTAAGATTTAATACACTTCTTGGAATTTTATTGTAACAATTTACACAGAACCCCATAAAGGATTTCTGTACTTTGGACAGACGGAATCGTGGCACAGCCAGCCTATCTTTGCCTCTAGTATTAAAATTGTGTCTATCGCTTCTTTTTTCAAATAATTGCAAATTTTTCCTTACGTACATAATATTTTCATATATAAACTGACAAGGTACCGTTAGGATATTTATCGTTTTAAATAGTTCTCTCAGAGATTCACGAGGGGACAAGTTATATATCGCTCGGATAGCCCGCTTTTGCAAAATAAATATTGAATCTACTTCCGCAGCTCGACCCCATAGCAAAATTCCGTACGACATAATGCTGTGAAAATAGCTAAAATAAACAAGCCTTGCTGTGTTCACGTCTGTGAGCTGTCTAATCTGTCTAACTGCAAAAACAGCTGAGCTCAGTCTTCCCGAAAGCGTCTTTATGTGGGAACCCCATTGAAGTTTATTGTCTAGCGTAATACCTAGGAACATAGTCTCGTTAACAAATTCTAACTTTTGCCCATTTAAAATTATGTCACAATCATTATTGTGTACGTTGGGCAAGCTAAATTTAATACATTTTGTTTTTTTCTCGTTAAGTGCTAAATTATTGACTGTAAACCAATTATGAACTCGATGAATGGAGCTGTTTACTTCGTCCAAATTATTAACACGTCGACCTATTCTAAAAATTAATGATGTATCATCTGCAAACAGCACCATTCTTGGCTCGGTTTTAAATAGAAATGGCAAGTCATTAACATACACTAAGAAGAGAAACGGACCCAAAATTGAACCTTGCGGTACGCCAATTTTTATCTCAGAGCCCCGTGAGTTAGAACCACCTACATGAACTCTCAGCTGCCTATCCTCTAAATATGACTTTAGTAGACGGAGTGCAGTATGTCTAATCCCGTAATGATCTAATTTCAGCAAGAGTGTTTCATGATCAACGCAATCGAACGCCTTTGAGAGGTCGCAAAAGACACCAACAGCATCCTGTGCTTCCTCCCAAGCACCGAATACCTCCTTTATCAAAGTGACACCGGCGTCAGTTGTACAACGACCTTTAGTGAAACCGTATTGTTGGTGATGAAAGATGGCATGTTTATCAAAGTGATGAAGCATCCGAGATAGCATTAACTTTTCAAACACTTTGCTAAGAACCGGTAGAACAGACACAGGCCTATAGTTGTTTGGTTCCTTAGTGTCACCATTTTTGAATAATGGAATAACTTTACTGTATTTCATTAGGTTGGGGAAGACACCGTCATCTATACTTTTATTGAAAATCAAAGCCAGATACGGCGCTAAAGTTCGGATAAGTGATCCGCAGACTTTCACCGATAGTCCCCAAAGGTCCTCAGTTGATTTAATCTTGATTTCTTTAAAAACCTTTATTATCTCTAAAGGATTAGTATAATGAAAACTAAAATCGTCTTTGCATGATTTGACATTTTCTCTAAGCAAAGTTACCGATAGTCTAGCTGATGATTCTAAATGAGCAGTTGTTGAGACAGGTATATTAGCAAAAATGCCTCAAACTCCTGAGCTACATCTTTGCTTGACGAAATCTGTCCCCTTTCAGTGTTTAAACAAAATTCCGAATTTTTTAATCGTTTCCTACCTGTCTCATTCTGTATTATTTTCCACGTAGCCTTTATCTTGTCATCAGCTGATTTTATTTTATTACTGATGAAAAGTCGCTTTGCGGCTTTGCATACTATTCTAAATGTTTTTGAGTACAATTTTACATGTTGATGAAAAAGGGGGTCGCAATTGAATGGTTTCATGCCATAAAGTTCAAAAAGTTTATCTCTACTCTTACGAATACCTACGGTTGCCCAATCGCTAAACTGAAACTTAGAATAGATGTCTTTACATTTCATTGGTAAAATAGCTTGAAATTCCCTATTTAACACCGCAAAAAATTTTTCGTATAACCTGCTCGGATTAATGACATCAAAATTTTGTACACTTAATTTAGTTGCTATTGAATTATTGAGTTTCTCTAAATTTCTATTTGTAATATGTCTAAACTTTATTTGAATTTTTTGTAGAGGCAAATAAGTGCTGTAAGTTACCACAAGACCACTGTGGTCAGAAGGTAAACTGTTTAAAATTTTTTTTTCTAAATAGTAACTGTTACTGAAAATGTTATCAATACATGTGGCAGTGGATGGTGTTATCCTAGTCGGTTCCAGAAAAACATTTTTTAAATTAAATGATCCAAACAAATTTAATAGTTCCATGCTGCCTGCATTGTTTTCCAATAAATTAATGTTAAAATCGCCACATACAAGTACTGATTTATGGCTAGAACATACCTTCTTCAAAACATCTTCCATTACTGAATCAAACACTGCAAGATTCTGATAATTAGGTGGTCTATAAACACAAACAACAACATGTTTATCCAGCTCAACACAGGACAACTCAATAGTGTGTTCAACTGACAGTGCTACAATATCTTTCCTTTCTTTGGACTTAATGCCATTTTTAACTAAAATTAAGGACCCACCATGTAACATATATTTTCTACTAAAATTACTTATTACAATATAATTATCAAAATTAAAAGATATTAATTGGTCCTCTTTCATCCAATGTTCCGCTAAACACACAATATCAAATTGTGTTTTCTCAAGGAACATTTCTAATTCAAATAATTTAGAGGAGCAGCCCTGAATATTAATATAAAATAAGATAAGATGGTGCTTCCCCTGAGCCTGTGTAACAACATTTGATATAAGTTTTTTTTTGCCAGAATATACCTTACTACTAACATTATATATGATGGTATGTTCTGTTGTCTTAAAATCTAGTTTAAATCTATCTCTGTGTTGTTAGGTAGCCTAGACAGCACAGATTCGTCCCTAAAACTAATATCTGTTATATTTTTTATAACAGAGTTAATATTGAATGCTATTAGCATAGCAAGTGTTTTTCTATATGTGTTTGAGAGGGATATGCCTCTCTCTGTCAATATAAAATCACTAATAAATTTATTAGTATCAAAAAAAATTAATTTGTCACTATGACAACATGTCAATTGGTGTAGTGTACTGTTAAGTACACCTAAATGTCTATTTTTGGAGTCTGTTAAGGTACTTGAATAGGGAAATGCACAAAGTATTATTTTTCCCAATTTTAATTTTAATAAAGTGTCCACACCTTTCACAATGTCCCTTTTTTTCACATCTAAACTGTTACCTACTATTAAAACTAATATTGATTTTTCATTATATTCAGTCTGAGTTATTTTTTCTATAATCTTATTGTAACTCAGACTATGATAACTATTGTTAATGTAATTATGGTCTAAGTGACCATATATCATCCTACCTAAACCAGATGCAAGCTGGTCCCCATATATTAAAGCTTTATATTTTAATTTACTACTATTATTGCTACCAACTATTCTCTGTGGGTGTGCTACTATTGAGGAGGACTCAAGAGAAGGCTCAGGAGACTGAGGTTGGTTCACACAACTGCAGACAATGTTATTAGTTAAAGATTCATATCTTTCTGCGTTGTACTTTACCATGTCCATCAACTGCCCAGCCTCAAGCAGGCGTTCGCTTAGTTGTTGCTGGGATTCCTCATACCTTTCAAAAATATCCCTCAACATACCCTCTTTTATTAATAAGTCACTCTGAAGGCCTTTTATATTATTATTATACATTTCCCTATTACTATCTAATTGGGAAGTGCAAGATTGGAGATCTCTAACTAAATTAATTCTTTCCTTTCTTAGCCTTATATTCACTTTTATTAAATTTTGTTTTTTAAGTGTTTTTTGGGTTTTTTTTAAGATTTTATTAATTTTTATATATTTTTTAAGTTTATTGTGAGATTGAAAGGGACATCTATGCACGGTGTCATCACAAGTCAGGTCTATTGTAATTGGCTCTGGTTCCTCACACTGTAACCTACAGCCTACCAGTTCCTCATATAATGTATGATTGTTTTGTTCAACATAATTTGCACACATACATTTCTGCGAAGAAGAAACTAAATTATGGGCATCACACAGTTCAGACTCTAATGCAGATATTCGTTTTAGCGCAGCTTCGTGTGTGTCTCTGCACTCTTGGAATGTGGAGATGGTGTACTGCATCTGGTTGTGTTGATCTAATACATCCATATACTGGATGTGCAGTTCAGCAAGCTCATTCTTGAGGGATGTGTTTTTGTCAACTATAACTTTGACTTCAACCTCACTGTCATCTCGTTCTTGGAGCAATTGGCTGCACAGCTGTTTTGTTTTCTCCAGCTCTTTAAGTGTAGCCCGAAGTTTCTCTTCAAGGTCCTTAATGGTGGTAGCCCTCCGAGTCATCATTGTCTTGGTCTTAGGCTTATGTCCTTTATTTACTGAAAGGTTAATAAGTTAGGTGTTAGCAATAGTTGAAAATAGTTCTTGTATGTGAATAGTGGAGGTAGACCGAAAAAAAAAGAAAGGAGAAAAAAATAATAATAAAACAAAGTATTTAATGTTAAAATTACAAAGAAAAGTTAGTTAAATTGGAAATGGAGATGGATTATAATATTATTACGACAGATTTGACTGGAATATAGCTAGTAATAAATTAAAATAACAGGTAGGAACAAAGTTTAAAATTAGTAGAAAAACGTATATTAAAGGTTAGTACAGTAGTGGCCTAACATGTAATTGTGGAGTCAGTTATGTAGTTTTTATTGTCTGGGCTAATGTTTTCGTCGTCGATTCTGCTTCCACTTATCGTCAAGCAAAAGGAGACATAAACTGTGCCGGTGTGTACGGGACGTTACTCAAAGACTTGAGTAGAGTAAACTTGTCAGTGTTGTTTAAAATTCAATCATATAGCGACACAATATTGTTAACTACTTAATTCTAACACAATAAATATGAAGATAAAAACAAATACTCCCCCGGTTTTATGATTTTGAATCCACCGTTCGTCGTAGTTCCTTTGTTTGACAGGTTGCCGGTAAATATCACAATGTATATGTGTAATTACGCAGTAAATACACTTCACATACACTCAACACAATACTTATTACTATATTTATTGAATTTACAATAAATTAGGCTAATTTGATTAGTTAAATTATTTAATTATATTAAAAATGTTAAGAGGCCGTTTTTATTACGACCGGCTCGCAGTGTTGCCAGAGCAAAAAAACCATTTATTGAGAAAAATCATTTATTGAGAAAGGCTTTAAAACATCGAGCAGCCGAGCTGCGAGTCGAAACCGCGGGACAGAAGCTAATTTAGACAGAGAGCAATAAAAGCAAAGAAAATATTTTTTATGACTGGAAAATAACGTTCAATTGGAAATCGGGTTGAAAAACAAACAACTCTTTTGCACGACATGTTTTGAACTTAAAATATTCTTGGAAAAGCGAAGCTAACTGAAAGGTCTATTGGTGAACTATTGGCGCTTGTCACATCCAAAAATAACCTTTACAATGCAGAAAAAATAATAATTAAACAACACCACAGTATTTCAAAACTGTCTATCCAGCGATTTTGTTTAATTATTTCTACCGGGAGATTTATGTGCCGTTAAGTGTCAACGTCAATATGGTTGGCGACGGCGTGGAAAATAACTTGCAATTTATTCCCAGCCGAACTAGTGGCCCTATTCTGTACGGATAGCCCGTCAAAGGCGCTGATGTGGTAAAAATGTATGGATCTGAATGTCGACGGGACGCGAACAGTTTGTCTTTATGAAGAATAGCCCTGTCGTTGTGGATTTTGTGTCTGTTGGTTTTATGTTCAGTTTTTGTATTGTTTTCTCTTTTTTATGAACGATTTAGTATTTTATTGACTTCACAAATAAGGCTTCAAAAAAGCCATGTGTATGGAAAAACGTTAAAAGTATAATAGCATTATTCCCATTGCACATTTTTGCGAGTTTCCTTTTTCTTAAATTAAATATTAATTTTATTATGCAGTACTATATAATTTTTGATACCAATATTCGATTCTCATTATATACAAAGTTAAATACTCCACTAACACTAATGCACACGATAAAGCCTTGAATTTTTCTCCGTTGACAAAAGAAAAAGAATTTTCCTAACGGACTTCGTTGATTGTCTCCAGAATAGTACCGCAGGTAGCACGTAGCCAACACACCGTATTGTGAAGAGTCGGGACTAACTTTTGTATTGGTGTCAACTTTTTTTTTCATTATTATTTTTGAAAATTTCTCTACCTACTTTCACGGTTCCGCACTTCAGTCTTTATAATTTTCCGTCCATAATATGGGCATGGTATGAAAATAACATGATGACAGGCCGTGCAGTTTGAAGGGCTTTTGATATAGATTTATTTCCATTTTAATTTATGGGCGAATTATTAGATTTTTGCTCGATATTGCAGTCTAAAATTGGTTTGGTTTTTAGTTTTGTGATGGTGTGAATATTTTTGGTTTTATTCTATTTTTTCGATAGGTTTATCAAGTAATTATAATCGTGACTTATATAAAGAGTAGTTTTGTGAAAGTTCATTGAACTTTAAATCTTTAAAACTTAAGTACGTACATATTTGCCAGAGTAGTAGTAGTATTCATCTTCTTTTATTTGAATCTCTTAGTAAAAAAACAACTTTATGCATCACACTTTATTTTTTAGTTCCTCATTTCGGAAACGAGTACTGCATTGGGTATTCTTTCCTTCATTTTTATTACGACACACGTGACGCAAACATTTAAAATTTCACACTTTAACTTGATACACTCCCGAGTGGCTATAAACCAGAGCTTCATATTCAAAATGGGCTCCAACGAGAAGAATAAAATTGCAGGAGTGAAGTCCATAATTTTAATACTTTTAACATTGTAAAAAACGTCATTCAAACTGAAAATCCTTCGCCATAGCACAGTGGATCAAACTTTATGTAATTTGAAACTATAGTTTAAGCCGAGCTTAAACGGTTGATTAATGAGGTGATTTAGTAGAAAGTTGGTAAGTTTTACCGACTAACTATCACTACTCAAATCGGCGAGGACTTTTAAAACCGGTTTTCAATTTTCTTCCTTCAACTTTTGAAGCTGGGAGTTTTAATTAGGACGCGTGATTAAAGCGCTTTATTAGTTTTTTTTGATAAGTACTCTGTTCTGATTTTCGCGACTAAGTTTGAGTGGATTACGCTCTCAGTTACCGAAGCGGATTTGTTGTTGGATATATATTTTTAGTATCTTAATACGTTTTTGTATTCTGCTACTTAGCAAAGTAAGCAGTACCTATCTCAATGATCACGAGGAGTGAGTGTCATTTGACATTTAATCTAGCTTAATTAATTTTGGTGTACTTTGAAGGTAAATAAACAAAAAACAGGATTTTTTGAGTCGGGGCAAGCATCTAATGCCTTATTCAGCCCTGGGTTTGACGAATGCCAGAAAGAGTGCCAGACTCTTACTGACTAAAAAACACCACGTTCCTTCCCCTGCCTAGAACGAGGCCGTGGTAATTTGATATAAAATAATTCGATTTAAAGATATTTTACAAAAAACAAGAAAATCGTCAAACGTGAATGCAGAAAGCAGCTAAACTGTTAGTCGGCTATATAGGTATAGCTCAGTGCCTACATTTCTAAACCCCGGCACCGTATGTAAAGTAAGGCAGTTAGCGATAGTGATTAATTAACCCCGTTTTTGTTATCACATGGAAGCTTTCTACAACAAAGCGATATCGACGATGCCAATTTGTTAGCTGTCAGTATGATCATTATTTTTTCTGTAGTTTAATGTACTAATGTACGGTGATTGGTTGGGAAATTGTGAGATTTTCAGCGTTCCTTATGGTTTAAATTTAATTGTTAGATTATTTCTCTTTATTATGATTTCTTTATATTTAAGTTGTGGTGCGGAATTAAGCAATAAATAGAGGTAGTTTTGAAAAAGGAATGAGTCATTCAACCTTTTGTTACATCAGTCACGGTATAACATTATTTATCAATGTTAAAAGTGACATATTATTGAAATTGAGTACGAAATAATGTTTAAGCAAATCTATCTGTTTGTCATTCAGTTATTTAGTTGTTACATAATTTTTATTTAACTTGCAATGTATGTGTAAAACCAATGTTACCTAGATATCACACATAACATAAAATAATTCATGTTTTTCCTGTACACTGCGCCAATAAGATCAGGTGCTTTTATAAGGTAAATCTTCAATATGGGAAATGCAAGCGAGTAAATAAATATCATTAAAAATCACAAAAACGAAAAATGTTAAGGTGTATTGTTATTTTATCATTCATTATATTATCTGATTGAAAGGTCTTCTTCCCATATATTAAATGAACGCTTTGATAAAATTTTAATGATCGCCACGCCGGCTCACTGCGTCGAGTTGATTGAAATCGTGATTTTTTTCTAAGGGCTCTCGTTCTGTTTAGATCCGTGGAAATCACCAGAATTTCGTAGAAGGCGAAAGAAATATTAGTGGTTTTAAATCGAAATACTTTTACTAAGACGGTTGTTAAAATGAATCAGGGATAATTAGATTTCCAAGGTCTTTTTCCAAGACTTTTGATTCTGGCATTTCTAACGATAGTTTTCGGTTTTGTATTGGGATTTTTCTGGCTTTCGATTTGGAGGCAAAAGGTCCATTAAAGTTATATAACGCTTAAGTGAAATTTTCTCTATCTTAAGCAAGAGGACTTCGATGTTTATGAGACCTTATCGACGACTGTTAAAGTCGGCTGCGCGACGTCGCCGCGACGTGCACACTGCTCATGAATAAGAGTTCCGTTATAATTTGAAACTAGTACAGCTTTTCTCAGTTTACTCACGTAAGTTAGTCGTTATTTTCAATAAATTATAAATAAATCGCGATAGTTGCTATAAAAAAATAGAGACTATGTCTCTTCGTTAACGTAGTCACGATAAGCAACAAGACAACACAAATATTTTAGACATTTAATTTTTAACTAAAATGTCTTGTCTTTTACGATTAATTGTACTTCGTCCCACTTACTTCGTTAATTTGTGTAAATTATATATACAGTACATACGTCCCTTGACCCAGCGCAAAGTCTTTAGCTTGTCGCCGAAAACGGACCCGGAACAACAGTGAAGACCGTACAAATATTTGTCCCATCTCTACTACGAACGCGTTAGTAAATTCTAATTAACATTAAGTCACTTGGTAAGTTTACTCAGCTCACTTAGTTAAACTACTCTTCTAAACTTCGAAAGCCTACAACTTAGTTTGAGAAACATTCTCAAAGTCTAAGTAAACACGTACAAGTACTTAGAAGCTTCATATTTAACGGACATGATAGGAATCTTTGTCTTGACAGCTGGATAATGTGGATTTGTGTTGGGTTTGTAATACGAACAATAAAACCTTAAGCAGAACTGCGAAAAAGTGGATAATTTGCAAGGAGTTGTGTTATCCTGGGTCGAATTATCGCTTACCACGTGATAGTAGCTATACCCTTTTTTTTGTGAGGGGAAAATCATCAAATGACTTCTCCCGCCCAGGGCCGGGCAGGAGGGAGTGTCAGACTCTTACTGACTAAAAACCCCCCTGTTCCTTCTCCTGCTCTGTGCCGAGGTCGCGGTACCTCATTGCGCTTACCCCGCAACCCCGAGTAGCTATACCCTGGCCTTATAAATATAATAAAATCTGACAAAAAATCCTTTTTTTTTAAATACAAACAGTTTCCAACGAACTTTATATAATATTTATTAGTTATCACATGTAGTACTATTAAAGTTATCGTATAAATAATCACCTAAATACTAGGATGTATCCACACACTTGGGGCGGCATTGGTGGCTCACCATTTCACACAAAAGTAAACTCTATTTTAATGACAACTGCAAAAGTAAAATTACAACATTCTTTTACTGCTCATTTTAATCATTTAAATTCACTTTGTTTTAATTATTGAATTTCAATCTGTGGTTATTTTATACCGAGACGACATAAATGTATTATTAATCACATTTCGTGCAGTACAATACATTTGGCAGGAAAATAACGTAACTTACCTATATTAAATTTCATATTTACGGTTGATCATGTGGTTACTACCAAAAAAAAAATGATTTGAAATTGTTGGTGTATAGTATATATTTTTATTAAGGATAAATAAATATGTATACGACGCGGTTTTCATGTCAAAATCACTAAACTGAAATTTAAAAACATTTGTTTTGAACATTCAAAGACGAAATCGCGTATTCTCGCTTATCTTTTTTATCTAAAGATGGTTTTCTATTTTAAAGATTGTTCCTAAACGCTGGAAATTAAATCATCGTCGACAGTCTACAATGACAATCTGGGCTTCTAAACATATATTTTATAAGCGTGATGGGGTCACCCTTAAGCACGAATGACAATTCCCATTGACAATTCTCAAATTTCTCAAATAGGCTGCCCACTCCTCTGAATTTGCGTGTGTCGGACAATTTGTAATTTAACTTTTAAAAGTTCAGGTTTATGAGAGAACGTGCCTTAATATTTAGTTCCTTAGTAACATTCATTGACTGCAAGGTTGACTGAGTGGCTGGGTAACCGGTTGAGGGTTCGGTTCCCGCAAGGGACAGCTCTTCGTGTGATCCACCAATGATTATAACGCGTCTAGGTATCATGTGTACATATATGACATTAATCAAGAAATATTTCCATTTATCTGCACCTTATACAAAACTATTAGGACTGAAAAAACAATAAATTAAAACCTAACACAAGTTAACAACTAAAATAAAATAGAAAAATGTATTCAAAACACAGCCAATTCACAGTGTCTAGTTTTATAAAAGTACAATTTATTGGTACAGCTGTCTGTGTCTGTCTGTACACCGGCGGGACACAAATCCTTCCTAGCTCATTACCTAGATAGACTGAGACCCAGGTGGGAATTCTAGGCACAACGCTCTAAGATAATAAGGCCGAGGAAAATATAAAATGATACTGAAATGAATTCGCATTTCCATCAGACTTGAAGATAATGTATAATACCTATATAAGGAAAAGTAATATAAGCTTGCACATAACAGGGCACACATATGATTGTTTACACAATAACAAAGCCAGCTGTCGGTGCCAGGACATAGAAATAGTAGTCAAATACCGGTACTTGGGTTTAACAGTGGACAATCATTTTAACTGGAAATCACACGTTAAAGATGTATGTAGTAAGCTCCAATCAATTTTGGGTAAATTCTTTCATCTTAATAGATTTGTAAATAGAAAAATATTGTTTGTATTATATTATGCACTCGCAGACTCGCTAATTGGATATGGACTAAGTAGTTACGGACTCACATTCAAAACTCAACTTGATTACATAAAACAATTGCAAACTAGACTAATAAAATATCTTGTAAGCAAAAGAGTCAGATTGAAATGTAAACCGAACTATGAGAGATTGTACAACATTTGTAAAATATTACCAGTACATACCAAAGTAGAATACCTTATAGCTATGGAACAGTACAGTACAAGTAAATACAAAGAGTCTGTAACACATAGTTATCAAACCAGGAGAGCTGCACAGGGTAAATTTGTAATACCAAAGGTTAAAAATTATTATGGAAAAAGAACTAGGCAGTATTTGACCCCAATAATTTATAATAAAATAGCGTTCATAAGAAATAACAGTGATACCCTAAGCACATTAACCCTAAAGAAAAGACTGAAAACGGAATTTTTAAATATGCTAAACACATAAGTATTAAAATTAACTGTATTGTCTTAGATATAAAAATAAATAAATTAAAGATATCTTTTATGTACCTTTAATAGTAATAATTAACAATATTGTAAAACATAAGAGCGCCACTATCGCCAACAAACTGTCTTACAGTTTGGCGATTTTTGATGTAAGTTAGTAATGTAAAACTATTTTGTTAATAAATAAAAAAAAAAAAAAAAAAAATGTTAAATACAACGTAATTAAACGTTTTCTTAGATATTTGAAGGTGTTATTTTGGAAATGTCGTGGTGGCTCCGAGGACAAGCCTTCTCATACATGAGGGTTCGACCTGGTATGTACTAATGTGACTTTTTCAAGTTATATGTACTTTCTTAGTTTATTTAAAGACCGCTGACATACAGTGAAGGAAAATCTTGTGGGAAAAATTTTAGTTTTATTTTGTAGTTAAATTTTCAAATCTCCAGTCCGCCTTCAGCAAACGTGGGGGGATTAATACTTAAATCTTCTCATTGTGAGAAGAGGCGTTTGTTATTTTGATACTGGTTTTTTTTTTATGTAATTGGTCGGCAAACGAGCTGACGGATTACCTGATGGTAAGCAATCAGCGCCGCCCATGGACACCCGCAGGAATGATAGGGATTAGGGATTTGGAGATTTAGGGATTGAGGAGGGATTGGGAGCGGGGATGGATTGGGCCTCCGGTAACCAACTAACCGGTAACGATGATTTCGATCTAGTTAGAGTTATAAAATATCTTTTTAATTAGAGCAGAACGGAGTCTTTCCAATTAAAAAATCACGTGAGGTTTTACAGTTTCGCCATTTTAGGGTTGCTTAGCCAAGTGGTGAAAACGCAACCCTTATAGTTTCGTCATGTCTATCTGTATGTTTGTCAGTATGTCACCGCTTTAACCCAAACAGATGAATATTGTACTATTGGAATTTATGAAACTGATGTAAGCACAATTTCTGTTAATCGTATTAAGTTTTTCAAACAAATGTTATAACATAAACAAAAATTTACTAAAAGAACTTTTATATTACTGCTTACTACTGCTACTTACTGCTACGAAGCCCTCCACAGCCGACTCCGACTCACACATAACACACATCATCAGCCCATAAGTGCCCACTGCTGAGCAAAGGCCTCTTCTCACACGGAGAAGGTTTGAGCATCAATCACCACGCTTGCTCAAATCGGGTTGGCAATTACAAACTTATAATTAGAAATTATAAGTACAGGTTTCCTCACAATGTTTACCTTCATCGTAATTATGTCAGAGGTGTCTAAATAATCATAGAAATTACATATAACTCGGAAAAAGTCACATTGGTACTCGCCAGGTTTCGAACCCACGCCCTCATGCATGAGAAGCGAGCTCTTTAACCTCTGGCCACCACGACACTTTTCCACCGACCGACCACGACTCCGACTCGCCATAAGCAAGTTTTGGTTACCGAAAATAGCTTTTGTGATATTTGAAAACAATTTCATATTTCAATGAACATTCAAATCAATAAAAATAGATATTACACAAATCTTCATATTTTTGTTTCACATTCAAACAATAAAAATATTCATAATATTTTATTTATCAACAGTAGCTATATATAGACATACGTCATACATATGTACATATATGTATCAAAATATTTATTGAACAGTCTCTTCACCCGATAAAATTAAAGTTGTTCCAGACAGAATTTATAGCAGTCGCCAATAAAACTTTCGATCAACTATAAAAAAGCAATCAAATTGTTTCTAGTGTTTCAATTTATAACTATAGTTTTTCATACCATTCATTTTAAACATGTTTAATGTCTATCTATAATGTATTATAGCACAAAAGAGTAGAGAGAAGTTGAAGTAATATTTTAGGTTACAGACTTACAGTCTTTTTTGAGAAGGGAAATTCATCTATTGTCAATTTTTCGCTCAGGGTGAGGCGAAAGGGAGTATCAAGCTCTTACTGACTAAACACCACTCCGTTCCTTCTCTTGTTCTGAATACACTTACTTACAGATGATATTTATTTTACCACCAGTAACATTAATCAGTCAAGCAGTTTATTTAACTAATCTGCTTAGGCACATAGCTCTGAGAACCGATAGCCGATTTTTTGGCAGAAATATTTTTGAATATAGGCCACGTGCCGGCAAGCTTAGTATTAGTCGTCCACAAAGCGGAGAGATGGCCTGCCAAGAGTACCAGGAAACCGCTGGGTACAGGTTGGAACACAATAGAAGAGGCTTATATTTATCATCATCATCAGCCCATAAGTGCCCACTGCTGAGCAAAGGCGTCTTCTCATACTGAGAAGGTTAGAGCATTAATCACCACGCTAGCTCAATGCGGGTTGGTGATTTCAAACTTATAATTAGAAATTATAAGTCCTTTACCGTATGTTAGTGGTGTCTAAATATGTAATCATAGAAAGTACATATACTCGGAAAATCACATTGGTACTTGCCAGGTTTCGAACCCATACCTGCATGAGATGCGGGCTGCTTAACCTCCGGGCCACATTGCCACGAGGCTTATATTAAGCCGCTCTTATGTAACTGATGATTTTGATGATGATGAAATATTTAATTAATGATTTGCTCGTGTGAATTACCGTGCGCGCCGCGGTGACGTCGCGCGATGTGCGGTGCTCATACTAGAGGTTTTCTCAGTTGATTCAAGTGAATGAGTCTTTTTTTTAAATTTAAAGTTGGTTTTTGTAAAAAGTCTAATTAACTGCAATATTTCTATCCAGAATTGTCCTTTACACGGTCACGACAACGAGACTTTCTGAGGAAAGCATTTAATAATAAATTAAAAAGTCGGTTTCAAAACATGACTCGTAATTGTAACTTTACCATAAGACTGTTGTTTGGTTAATATTGGTTACGTTAAGGCAAAATTATTCGTAAACATGATGAGAAGGGAGAAATTCCTGGTATTGGACCCTTTTTTAATTAACTCAATGAATGAAGAGGAAAAACAGGGCAGATACCCTATCTTAGAGAAACTTATTGAAATGGTTGGCATGGCAGCTGAACGACTGGTCGGAGCACGATATTATACGAATCCGAAACTTACGTAAAACAAAAATGTTTGCAAGTAACAATATAAAGTTATGTTGTTGCAATATTGCAATTTAAGTGTGGGAGAGCCAAGCTTCGGCACGCATGGGTCAGCTCGACCGGAGTAATACCGCGGCCCCACAGAAAACCGGCGTGAAACAACCGCAGCGTTGCGGTTCGCCGTGTGAATGAGGCCCGGAGGCCCAAACCTTCACCTACCCCAATCCTTAAATCTAAAAATACCCAAACAGTCGTCAACGCACTCTTAACTCCACTGTTGTTGCGGGTGTCCATGTGCGGCGCTGATTGCTTACCATCAGGTAGGTCTTCTCGTTTGCCGACCTATATACAGGGTGTAAAAAGACACTTAACGAAGCCGTTAACTACGCATACTGCAGTTCTTACTTTTATTTTTAGGTATCAAAAATAAAATATTGCCCGCAATGTAAAGCAAACGGGTTTCGTGTCATTGTGTGCGTAGGTAGCTTAGCATTAAAACGCTGTGATAAGTACGTAGGTCGACGTTTTACTTCGCAACAACAAAACAATTCTGTAAAATAAAAATCCTACTGAGATGCACGATGTTTTTTGTGCGGGTCTGCATTTATTTATTACGTACATTACTGTTCGTAACTTGAAATGCGTAATTTATTTAGAAAAATCGAAAATTCAGGTAATGTTTGTTTGGAAAAATGAAAAAAGTTTTGTAATAATACTTATAGAATTCGATTGCGCAAAAAAAATAAAAATGCATCTTTGACCTTCAATATCTCGAGAACCCATGGAGTCCCAGCTATGGTCTTAAAGAAAAAAATGATCCAAATAATGGGTAGAATACGTGGCTTTCGGCTTCGTTAAGTGTTTTTTTACACCCTGTAAAACATAAAAAATACTTCGTCTCAGGTATGACATGTTTAGTCCTAACTGACTGAAAACCTCCTTGTTTCTTCTTTTGTCCCAGGTCGGGGCCGCGAATCCGTTAACGACAGGATACTATTGTTTATATTCTTAAATTTTTTATCCGCTTTGGCACAAAATATTTTAAAAATAATAGCAATCAAAAACCGAAATCTTCAATACAAACAATCTATCAAAAAATAAGTCATATCAGTAATTACATGGTATGTGATAAATTCGCAGCACTTGAACTCCAGTAATGAGCTACTTATGTTCTCCACTTTCATAATTAATTGCCTCCTGATAAATTATTCAGGACGGAAAGCCGAAGCTATTACTGAAGGGAATATTCTGTTAACGATCGATACCTACATGATTCTAGTTCCAGCTTAGTTCCAGAACAACACTTAATTCCATTATTTTGTAAAATTGCAATGATATAGTATTAGTAACATTTCACTAGAGTATAATATATAAGTACATTTTGTATTAGTCCAATCAATCTGTCCGTCACTGATGTTTGTGCCAAAATATAGATTCAAATGGAGAAGGACAAGCAAGAATACAATCATGAATAAAAATACCTATTTTAAATCTTTTATAAGAAATATGTTTTACATCTCACTGTTATATTATTAAATCCAATATTGTACATAATATGTGGGGACAATGCAGAGACTTTGCGAAACGAAAGGCGATAAGTTGTAAGTTGTTAAGAAAAAAAACAACAACAATAACAAATCTGAGACTCAATTCCTCAATGGACATTCGCAACAACGCACACGAACAGAAAAGTTACAAGTGAGTTACCGGCTTTTTGGAGGTTGGCAAGATTTTGGGGTTTGTGGTTTTGGCACGAGACAGAATGGGAGATTGATCCTCCGGTAAACTCATACAGCGAAACACAACGCAAGCGCCAGTTCCGAGGCCGTCGTGTCATTCCGGTAGAGCCGGCCCACTCGTGCCGGAGCTCTCCCACATGTGACTCCCACACTTGCTCTCTTAATTTCACACTGATTGTGCCTTCCATCACGCTGCATACTTCGCTTTTGATATTATTGATTTAAGGCTCTTTTATGTAATGTAAACAAAATCTACGAAAGTATCAGGTTCACAGAAAAGAGAAATTATGTGTTCAACATTAATGTTATCATGTCATTAAAAAATTCTTCGAAACTTTTTCAATTTTCTTTTCATAAAGGACCAATTGAAACCATAATAAATTATACCAACCATACAACATACCAACAAGGTATTGAATACGTTAAATTTCATATTTGCGCATAACAACAATAAAATAACCTGTTCACAAAGATAAAAGGTCAATAATTTATAGTACTAAGTATATAATGTATATTCCTGAATAGTAACTATCGTGAGACATACCTATTAAGATTATTGAAAATAACGACTTTATGAGTGGATGAGCTGATAAAAGCTGTACTAGTTTTTTAACTCTTATTGGTGTTTTATTCTTATTTTAACTCTCAAAAAAGCCAGGAGACCAAAGAAAATATGGTTGGATTGTGTGAGAAGTGATATGGAAGACAGAGAAGTTAGTAATAGCGTGACGGGTGACAGGACAGAATGGAAGAAAAAAATATATTGCGCCGACCCCAAATAAAACGGGACAAGGGCAGCCAGATGATGATGATAGTCCCGTCGAAACTTGAAATTTTTCCTTCAATAATAAAAATCTAGTGCATTATATTTCTCAGAAATAATAATATTTACCTAGAAAAATGTATTGAAAATTTTAATTTTTGAGCTTAAATCCAGTAACCTAGATAGGACAAGTTTATGATTATGCACTGCAAACAATTTATTGTGCTGTGCTGTCAATATGAACTTCGAAAGTTGAGTAACAATCACCCGTTTCGCGAAATCCAGTGAGTGATCACTCGGTAAACGTTTTTTTTTATGTGATAGGACGGCAATCGAGCAGACCGATTACCGAATGGTAAGCAATCAGCGCGGCCCATCGACACCCGCAACAACAGAGGAATTATCTTTTGAGGTAATTATAAATTTTACTAATACTTTTAAAGTAACTTTACTCACATGGTAAACACAACGCTGTGGTTGTTTCACGACGGTTTTCTGCGAGGCAGTGGCATCACTCCGCTACAGAAATATAGTACGTTATATATTCTACGTTATAAGAAATATTGTCTTTTTGACCTGAGCATTTCAACCACAGTACGATTGACGTAGTGATTGCGCGATTTACTAGCTACTACGAATCGTGCTGCAGTTTCTTTTCTATACATGAAATTAATTCTTTATGTCATCTATAAATGTGATGTGGTTGTAAAATGAAACGCAGGTATAAAAAGTAAATGCAGCCATGACCCTTGACCTCACACAGGTCTTTTATTTTATTTTTTAATATTTTTTGTTGTTGTTTTGTTTATTTTTTGTTTGTTTTTTTCTTTTTTTATATTATGTAAAATGTAATTGTATTTATGTTTTAAAAAAATAACGGATTCGTATCTCCCAACATCGGTTTAATATCGAATTATTTGATCAGAATACGGACTAAGAAAACAGAACGTCTCAAAGTACGCGAATGTTATAGGTAATCTAATTTGTTACATAATTACCGCGTAATTCATTGCTCCGCGGGGGAACTCATAATAATTATGACCGTTGTTATTGGGATCCTACAAGATGCTGGAAACGTTTAGGTGGGAGAAACCAACCTTAATTGCAAATAATAATTTTGTTGATTTATCTGTGCTTTTAAAGATTTATTTTAGTTTATATAATTTGTAAAATAACCAGCTTTTTTGTATCCAGAGGTAGGAAGAGAAGCACGATGTGCGAATCATAATTTAAAAAAAAAAACGAAATTAAAATAATACCTTTCCCGATTGGAGAATCGCCCTCTGCCCTCGTTGATTGGACTTTAGTGATCTACAATGATATTTGATGATTGCCAAACAACACTAGAATGTAAAAGATTAACCTTGAAACCATACTTAGAAAAAAGAACAAGTTTACCTAAGCTCTTCATATTTTTAGTTCAGTATGGTAATCTATAATCTTACATACTCAAGAAAAAGGGACTTACCAGCGTTCTGTTTTCATATTTCTAGGTCGGCACAAAAATCTAATAGTCTTAGAACTACGTTGTTGAGAAACTCAATTTCTGTAAAAAACCTTTTACGTTTCAGATAAATACTTATTCTCGTCAAAATTTAATGGAAAATAGACTTGAATCACGTTGGAGTAAGTAGTTCTCGCAATAACGATTAATTATTTTTAAGGGACGCAGAGATTTGATTCTAAGGGGTATGGTAATGGTTGCGGGTTAAGCGCAATGAGTCACCGCGGCCTCGGCCCAGAGCAGGAGAAGGAATGGGGGGGGGGGGGTTATTCAGTGTCGTGGGTAATAAACATATAAATTCGCATACACGTCTCACCAAGACCCGAAACAACAATTTCTGGATAACACAAAGTGTTATTCCGTACGGGAATCGAATCGGCGACACGCTACACATCAGCCAGTTGCCCACCCACTGCAGGCAAATCTACTTAAAAGAGAGTCAAAAATTCGAGTAAATCAATTCAAGATTAACTAAAACCCATTTGTTTGGTTAACAGTAAATTCATGGAGCATTTAATCGATAAATCACCTCGGCCATTAACTGGTTTCCACTCAAGGAGGACGTTAAGCTTCGGATGGTTACGAAGCTTGTAGACGACGGCTCGTAATTGGCAACGTTGCCACTTCTAGCTATGCAAACTAAGCCTTATCGATATAATATTTTTTTAGCTCCAGCAATGATGAGATCAAAATTTAAAAATAAATCGTAAAAGTCTATTTTTTACAGTTTTTGAAAACGAATTACTAGCTAAATTAATAAGGAACTTCGGTTAAAAAACATGTTATGATGTGTTCATAGCAATTTTCAATGACATCAATACGTTGACAAGATTCGTTGTCTACCTATAACAAAAGAATCCAATTAAAAATCACCAAAGCCAAATCAATGAGCACGCTTGAAAAAAAATTATTATTAAAAAAACAAAATACCCGACTGCACACTAAAAAAAGAGTAAAAAAAGCCCCACAATACAAATTTACTGAATATAATTTATAAATGTTGATGGAAAGCATCGCAGGCGGAGACCAACAGAGGCTTATTTATAGTCATTTCTGTTGTGCACCATTTAGCAGAATTTTCGTTGGTGGCGGTCAAGGTGGTCCCCGCCTGCGATGCTTTCCATCAATATTTATAAATTATATTCAGTAAATTTGTATTGTGGGGCTTTTTTTACTCTTTTTTTAGTGTGCAGTCGGGTATTTTGTTTTTTTAATAATAATTTTTTTATTTATAACTTTTTAGCTGTTTTTATTTAACGAACGAAAAAATCGCTATTTAGAGACGACCGTCAACGACGTGTGCCCTTATGCGTGTGCCCGCATTCGGGCTGTAAGTATACTCGAGCATATCCCCCTCCGCACCGCGCCGCGCGCCGCATGCCAGGCCACGCCCTATCTTTTTGCTTGCTAACGCATGAGTTGCTTTGCGTTGACGCAGAATTAACATGTTCCCGTGGGAATTTTGAGAAAAAACGTATCCTATATTAATTACTCCCGTGATTGAAATGAATCTAATGATACCGCATACATATTTTTTTAAAGGGAAATTTAGAAAAAATATTATTATGTCTTTATCCCGTGGGACTTTTAGGATAAAATGTATCCTATGACACTCCCGTAATCAAGACAAATCTAACGATACCTCATACATCAAAATCCATCAAGCCGTTTAGGCTACAGGAGGTCACAAAGGAAAAGACATACATACATACTTACATACACTCGAAAAACATTACCCTCCTTCTTTGGCAGTCGGGTAAAAATGGATAAATCAGAATGAAGCTAAAGCGGTGTATGAGGCCGAGCGTTTGAATTTCCATTATTCCTATCTACTTTTATGGATGATAGGTACGGTACGCATCTGAATGGAAAAGAAAAAAAACTGATTACATTTGGTGCACGCGTTACGCGTTATAACAGCTACTATGCATAAATGAAAAATTCTTACAATTAAGAGACTGAAAATATATATAAATTACTGAGGATTAATTTAAACAAAGTTTCGTGCCGTATTTAATACCTATAATTTTTCCTTTAATTATAAACAATTCAATCTAAAATGGCTATTGACTGCCAATAAACGGTAGGGTGACACGTGCACAAAATTTAAATTCAAACATAACTGCCATTTTACTTGTTCCTTCAATTATTAAGTAAAACGCCATCTATCCGTAGTCGGTGCAATTTAGCCAGTTCACGTCAACGGTCGCCTGTGTAATTTGCACGGTCCTTAATAGTTTTCTGCGGTGTAATCGATGGGTGTTATGGGTAATGACGTCATGCGATATGCTTATCATAATGAACACTTGTTCGTTGTAATTTTTTGTTATACAGGGTTCCAAAAGAAAAATGCAGTGTTATTGCATGTTGTAGAGCTCGCGTTTTGTTTTAGATTGATTTTTAAATTAGGCAATTCTAAGCTATACTTGTAATCGAGCTATATGCTTGTAAGTAAATAAAAGTAAATTCCATTTCACGTCACTTTGTAGATGTGATATTGATTCGGTATCTGATAGCGTTTGGGTTGGCTAGGCTTGTAAAGGTCCCACAAAAGCAATGTGGCCTCAGTGTTTGCTAAGCCTATTGGCTCCTTGGCTAAGTGCTGGTCTTTCTGTTGAACCAATTTCGAATCTTACTTAGAACAAACATTTATTTGGTTTACTGGTATTTGCTATGGCTCTGAGTACATCTATGTACTCCACACGTTTGCAAACGGCGAAATTGCATAGCAAGATAGCAAATAAAAGCACTAGGATACTAAACTACACATCAAAAACTACCCAGTGCAATAGGAAAAGTTCAAATTTATAGAAAAATTGAAACTGTTTAAAAAATCCGGCTCTATTTTAGACTTCAATTACTGTGACTGAGAGTTATGAGATCAAAAAACCTATTTCCTAGCTAAAAATATTCCAATTTATTCCATCCATTAAAATATTTCTATTCGCCCATCAAAATATTTAGATTCGTGTGAATTCTATACGCACATAATATCCCTGTTCCAGTTGAATAATTGAACGTTCGTTGCATTGATGTGGGCTGACTGACGGCCCAGAAAATGGTTTTTCGAGTCCACTGTATTATGGAGAAGCTTTGAAATTAAATCCCACTATGAAACGAATAGTCGTTTGTAAAAAAGAGAATTTCATAATGGAATTTTACAAGGAAAGTGTGGTGAGTTTTAAAGACTAATAATTTTATTTTATGAATAGCGAATTCTCGTCTCGCCTCTGTTAGACGTGAATGTTTGCAAGTATGAACGAATGGGTGGATGTTAAATTGTCAGTATTTCAAGAAAAGGATTTTGACAATGAATTTATCAATGGCTTTCGATGGTGAAAAGATTAGTCTGGAATAACCGTTAAATTAGTTATCATTCGGGTAACTCAAGCGAAAGTAAAGTAAAGTGAAGTGATTTGGTATTAAGCATGTTTAAAAATAACCACACTGTTATTAATAATAACAGTGTGGTTATTTTAAAATTCAGAGACATTATAAAAAAGATAATTTTGTTTCTATTGCGTTTGAGTCTAATCTTACACTAGATGAAACATAAAAGTCTCCTCTTTAGGTCCAAATAAATGACTATGAAGATTGAAGCTAGGGCTATGGAAACAAAACCAAACGTTGATACAAGATAAGCATAAAGTCTATTTTAAAGTTTTTAACGAGAAACCTCTGTTAATACTTCGAAATTAGACAAACACAGGTACTCAGTAGTCGCGTCACTAGACAAATGAACCAGTGAAACTACAAACTTAATTAGGCAATATACTACAGGGTTATAAATCGTCCAAATCAAAACACGGAGTCCATTTAACCCTCTAGTGTCGTGAGTTGGCAACAATTTGTGCTATTGCTAGGGTCCAAGAGACCCTTCTTGTAAAGTTGCGCGATTTGTCCGAGCATTAACCGAATTTAATACGCCTTCATGTAGACCCTGTTACGTGTGACTTGCTTCTTTGCTACAGTGACCACAAACATGTTTGACAGAATGCCATTTGGTGAATTAATTATCAATTTTATTTTTCTTTGGACATTGTACTTTATTTTCGTGACATTTAATTATATTTTCATTTATTGTATAATTTTGACCACCGTTCTATTGTTGACTTTGTTTTATTTTTTTATTTTATTTTATGTTTTGACAGTTTTTGTTTGCTGACATTGTGTATTTAATGATATATTGATAATAATTCTAATTAAATCATGACATAACTGTTTTGTGTGCCTTTTACCAAAACAATGGGTTGGAGCAAACATAAAATTATATACACCCTGTGTTTACGAAAAATTAAAAAAAATTTGGACTGAGTTTTCTTTGGGTTGTGTTGGCAGTACATCGGCATGACATTTGGTGATACTGATAATCGATATCTAAATAAGACTGATAATTTTCATTTTCAAATCAAATTTCATCTTGTTAAGGTTTATTTATTATTTTTTAAATAAGTTGACTTCAGCATGGAAAAGACTCCACGGAACCATGGTGTCCGTGGTGTTAACCATACGGAAGATACGAATGTCCAAAAGCAGACATTTCTAGAAAGAAATTTTCGGCACCTATTCCATAACAATATGAGTGATGTTAAACTTCTTCCAAGTTAAGTTGGAATGTTTAGTTGTGTGTAATATTTGCTATAATAAAAACTTTCTCTTCACTTAAGATCGTTTTATGACATGTTCAAAATCAATGAAGACTATTATATAGAAGAAATTAATAATTATGCTAAATAAATAATTTTACAAGGCAATAAAGAGCTCAAATCATTTGGTATATACTCTGTATAAAGTGAAAGAAAGAAAGAAAGAAAAACATTTGTTCTTGCGCAAGCGCACACACAGAAAACAAAAATACAAAAAAAGAAGAAAAAAATATAAATATAAAATTCTCTAAATATAGTAGAGGAAAAAAACGTTTGGTGATAATATGGACTGTGTTACGAGCTTAAGCTCACATTCAGTCTTCGTGGAGTAATTTAGTCTCATTAGTATGTTGTTTGGTCACCCTACTCAATATGTGTGTAACTCGTTAACATGTGCAGAAGCCTAATCTCATGTTCTTCAAGTCCTGACCTTTTGATTTAATAACTTTACGACTGACCAAACTTTGAATTACATTAATTAAATGTTTCCTTTATTAGTTTGAGGTGCCTTGCGGGTGAATTGGGCCCTCAACTTCCAAGTATCTGGGTTGTTGAAGGGTTAAGCTTATTTAGAGTATATTTTAACTTTTAAAACAAAAATGTTGTTTATGTTCAATGTTTCCTTTTGCGTAGTTGAAGTGTTTTTGATTAATTATTGACCTTGTTGATCGATTATTTGGTGGTAATATTTAGGTGATGTATTTTGTTAAAGGGTATTCAATTTCTTTGTTATCACTTATCACAGTTATAACTTTACCTGCACTACAAGACATATTGGAGGATCACGATGGCTCTCTCCATCATTTTATTTATGTATAAACCATCTGACAAGCTGTAAAGAACAAAAAATAGGCTGTCGAATTTCGAACCAAAATTATGTTCATGTTCAAAAGAAGTGGTGCCTTTACCTCCGGTCCACTAAGACTTGACATATCGTACAATCGTCAAACAGAAAGCCAAACCAATCAGTAATAGTCGTAGATGACACTAGACAATGTTAGTGCCACAGGTAAGATGAAAGATGAAGACATTAATACCAACTAAGGTATGACGTCACAACTGTAGTGTGTACTACCAGTCACGTGTAGCAATAATGTATCGGGTTCCCAGATCGATGTACCTAATGGATTATTAAGGATCCTTGTCTAAGTTGATGTATGTCTGTGAACTTCAGGTATAATTGCTTTTCATTTAAATTATTTTTAAGAAGAAGCGTTGTGTAGTAGAGCCTTTCTTTTGCGTGAATTGGTTGCTCTACCGGAGTGACCACGGCCTCACAGAAAACCTGGTATGAAATAACACTTGTGTAGGTTTGCGTGAGCTGGAAGTGTGGGACAGCCAAGCTTCGGCACGAATAGGTCGGCTCGACCTGAGTGATACCACGGCCTCATATAACACCGGCGTGAAACAACTCAGCGTTGTGTTTCGCCTTGTGAGTGAGGTTACCGGAGGCCCAATCCCACCCCTTCCCCTATCCCTTCTCGATCCTTTTACCCAAACCCCTATCCCCAAAAGGCCGGCAACGCACTCGTAACTCATTTGGTGTTGCGGGTGTCCATGGGCGGCGCCGATTGCTTACCATCACGTAATCCGTCTGCTCATTTGCCGACTTATACCATAAAAAAAGCTTAATTCCAATTATTAATCCCTAATCTTCTAACCACCAATCAGCAAGTCACTTATCTCCAAAATGCTGGCAACGCACTTAAAACTCTTCTGCCAAGGTGAGGGTCATTAGGCGGTGGCAATTACTTGCTATCAGGTGATTTGACTTCCCTGTTGTATACAATAACTTTAAGTTTAGTTATCAAAGGCAATTTTATACTCATATAAGGAAACTTAATTGTTTACTGTAAAGTGACAGTTTGACTGATTGGCCTGGTGGCTACGGCGCAACGTGTCGCGGGTTCTACAACAACGCGGAACAACTCTTTCTGTGATCCACAAATTGTTGTTTCGAGTCTGGGTGTGATGTGTACCTATGTGAAATTGAATGTTGTAAACGCACTCACGATAAAGGAGGTAATCCAAGAGTGGTGTTAAAAAAGTCTACCATTGAACTATTGATTCATCAAACACCAAGCGAACGCCGGCGTGTGCGCACATATTGTCTTACTATCGTGCCAATTTATATTTTACATTTCTTTATTATTTAGCAGGTCGATAAAAGACTATCGTTGTAGAGTTGTATTTAAAGCCCTAAGAATGAGAAGAACATCTTCTGACTCTAATTCATATTCCGAGTTATCACGGATGGTATGTAACCAAAACAAAAGTAGCAAAATTGATTTAGGCTACACATTAATTCTGTACAAAAAAATAAATAAAAAGAAACTGGACCGAACAAAATATTTTAGAAAATTAATCAGCTAATAAAAACATAAAGCTCATATTGCAAATTGAATTAGATGAACATAAACAATCGGCTTCACCGCCCCTACGTTCCGCCTAAACAAACAAAATAGAAGACCGAAACGTAACATTGAAAACATTCATACATTCACGTCATTTGTCTGAACCAATCACCTTTGTATAATATCACGTCATCATCAGTATACAGAACTCAAAAGTAAATAAAAGAAAACATTCGTGAATGTTGAATATTTTTTTTACTTTTACAAAATATCAAGTATCAGTTTTGGACCGGAGTTGCGGTTGCAAGCGCAATAATGTAGAGAAGGAATGGAGTATTTAGTCAGAAAGACTTTAACAATTCCCCTTATACCAGCCAAAGACGGAGGAGTAATTTGTTGATTTACCCACTCAAAAACGATAGGGTGTCTATATTTTTTTTCATTCCTCCGAGAAAATGTAGTGGTAAATAATATTTTTCTTAACATAACACCTTTTATGGGCTGTCTTACTTTAAAGCTTGGTTTCCAAAAAAGTCGTAGTTATCATAATTATACTTTTCAGGACACGAGATGACTCCGCTTGTTATTTTTTTTTTATTTCACAGTATAGCAAACGATTAGGCTCATTACCTAATGGTAAGCAATCTGTGCCAAACAAAGACAGACACCCGCAACAACATAGAAGTAATGAGTGTATTGCCAACTAACCATTGCCGACTAACGATTTAGAGAATTAGAGATCCCTCCACATAGGCCCAATCCTTGGAGAGGATTGGGCTTCCGGCCATCTCTTAGTTACCTCACACGGCCAACACATCACTGTGGTTGTTTCACGCCAGTTTTCTGTGGGGTCGTGGTCGAGCCGTCTCTTACGAGCTGAAGCATCACCCACACTTTACAGCTTGTAATTTACTTAGATCACCGAATAGTAACTTGTTACAAATATTTTAAGGAATTTTATTATACAACATTTTCACTTGATATTTTATTACCAACAACGGAAAAACATGCTGTAAATAAAGTCAGAATATTTATAATTACAACGAGGATATTAAATTTATAATACAATTTCAATAATTTTCATCGGGCAATTAATACTATTATTAAGTGTACGAATAAAACAGTTGGGGAATCAACGGATCAAAATCCAATAAGGGTTGAAATTGAGAAACAAGAAAATTAAGTGCACTTGAATATTAAAGAAAGGGTCCGCAAAGTTTTGAGTGATGGTAGGTAAGAAAGTAAGGGAGAATTATTTATGAGAGAAAGAGTGCGTTTTGGAATACTTTTGTTGATTAAAATTGAGTAGAGTCTTATGTATTTATACAGATTGATACAGGTAATTTATTGTTAAGAACTATTTAAGTGACTAAGAGCGATGTTTCGGTACGAATGGGTCAGCTCGACTAGAGTGATATCACGGCCTCACCGAAAACCGACATGAACAACCAATTTATTGTGTTTCGCTGCGTGAGTGTGATTAGGCTGGAGGCTCATTCCTTCTTAACTTCCCTCATCCCTAAATATCCAAAATTCTAATCCTCAAATAGCCCCGAACGCACTTGTTACTCCTCTTATATTGCACGTGTTTATGGACGCCGCCAATTGCTCAACATCAGGTTATGTACCTGCTCATTTAGCGATCTATCACGTAAAAACATAATATCAAAGAGCGTAATTAATTAAATTGTAATGCAGACTATTATTTTGATTTGTCATAGTAATACACACAAAATGTAAGATCTACTTTAACAAATAAAAAGATACACCTAGGGGAGAGTGGGGTAATTGCGAACACTTAAGGGAAAATTGAAATAGAACAAAACCATACCAAGTTACGAATACTATTTATTGCCAAAAGTTTACTTAAACTAATCAATCTTCTGTTCTCATACTTAACGTAGATATATTTTCAAAATAAAATCAACTAGTATCAAAAAAACAAAACCCTTGTATCCGGGATTACCCCACAGCACGTGGGGTAAGTACGGACACAGTGTGGGGTAATCTCGGATGCTAACGAACGTGGTCTAACTCCTACAAAAATCACAGAGAAAACCCTTTGAAGTGCTTTTACCACTTGTGCAGTTTTCGTGGGCCCACAACCTACATTTGTGACATTCAATCCAGTCTTCAACTGAAGGATCTTCATACTTTTCGGCACAAATCAGACAATAATACTCTTTCTCCGTCGTAGCTCCTTTATCGACTTTCTTCTTTTTGCGTGGTACATTTTTCGCACCATTTCTATTGTTAAGCCATAAAATACTTTGCTGCATTTAATTATATGTTGTTCTAATTCAGTTTCTTGTGCATCAGTAAATATAGCTTTTCTTCCAGTTTTAGGTTCATTTATTATTTCTTTCTTGAGATAGTCATGTATAGTACTTTTTGGAACAGAATAAATAATAGATGCCTTTCCTAACGACAGTATTTTGTTCCTTACATCGTGAACGGCTTTTTCTAAATCTTCTAATTTGTATTTGGTCTCAGCCTTCCTTTGGTAACGTCGTGGCATCTAAAAATAGATATAGTAAGTAAGTATACATATTTAAAACACAACAGTTAAGAGTCTGTTGAAACAATATTTTAGGTTAGGTACAAGAAAACAAAAACTACCGCAGTTAACCGGTGGAAACAAATATTTTAAATAAAAGATAAAAATCAATCTATGTAGGGGTAATTGCGGACGTTCGAGATTGCCCCATCTAAGTCGTCCGTCATTAGCCGATTCACAGAAATATCCAGAACTGTTTTTTTATTTGAGGTTAGAATCGAGTAATGCAAGTGCTGAGTACTTTAAAACCTTATCTAATTACATGTCGATATACATAAAAGATACCAGATTCCTATGTCATTAATGCCATAATATACAACTTTTCAAAATTACACTAAAATTAGATGAAATTGTAGAAAAAAACTCAAATTTACATACCTTGCAAAGTGTGCGCAGCCTCACTCCCCTACTCACAGTCCGGCACTACGTTCGAACTCGACTCGCGATTGAAGCATTGAGAATATCTACTACCCTTTTCTAACACACCTAAACTGATGTGTCCGGCATTACCCGCCGTCCGTGATTACCCCACCCTCCCCTACACTTTTCATTGTACTGATAAGGCGTAGAAAGGGTTGTAAAGAAATCAAACGTAGAATAAATCTTAAATATACTTAAAGTGTAATGCCCGCCGCCAATTGCGGCTTTTTGTAACTGAGACTTTTGTTACTGTCAATCACGGTGCGCTCACTGAAACTGTTTGTGTGGGACAATGTTATGAGTTTCAAAATAAAATAAGCAGAAAGTCCCGAAAAAGTTCACAAGTGTGCAGACTCCCATAGTTTTAAGTACAGGTAGGGTTAAAATCACGGTGCTAATTTTACGAGTAATTACCGTGTTGTCACTGTATTGACCGCAACTGTAAGGGCACTCTCCTATTTCTTAACTGCACTCAACCTAGTGACAAAAAGTAGGGGTGATCAAAAACCACAATTAGCAACGGGTCTATAATGCCATCAAAACTCTGGCAGATGAAATTAATGATAAAACAATGAAAGAGGACAAAAATAGCAACACGATTCGACACTCAGTACGTAAAAGTCACAATATTTCATAATAGCGTGATACAGCCGGTGCGCGTGCACTTGTCGCTGTAATCGGTTTGAACCGCCCCTAACTGGTAAAATCACACTTCGCCCGCGAACTGAGCCCGATAATTTTGCAGGCGAACGTTCTAGAAAATATTATTCTCGTTATTTTGTTCGATTTTCATTGCAGAAGTTGCTGCAGGTAGACCAGATTTAGAAATGGTTTTAAATCGTGATTAAAATGTGGACGTAGAGGTGCTTTTAGCCTGGCAGAGTATTAATTTAGAAGAACTCTGCGGTTCGTATATTCTATTGATTGTTATTTCCACTATGAGAGCTAACGTGAACATTGGTCCGTGGTCAAAATAGCAAATAAACATTGAGCCAAAGCTGTACGGAAAATTTAACTTTTGAATATAAAAACATAATACATAAATAACAAAATTTTTTCACATAATGACGAAATCTTAAGCTGTTATTTGACTAGTAAATTACTAAATCATTAAATGAAACACAGAATAACATAAACATAGAACTACTACTACTCTTAAAGACCTGTTTAATACAATTAGCACCAGAACGCCACATTAAAACTTCGAACACGAAATCCTCGCACGTTAAAGCAGCTTAAAAACACATTTACCCCATCACAAAAGACTAACACGAGAATGTATAGAACTGTACGATCGACAATATAAACAAGCATTATGTTAACGATGCACCGAAGAGCTCACAACCAATAAACTATACTCATTTAACTTTTCGCATAACACCACTATCTCCAGCCGCATTAATGCATGCAATATCACCCTGAGCAGTGTTTGTTCCCTTGTCTATAAGATTGATGTATTGCCGAGCGTAGGCTCTCACATAATTGGAGTGACTGACGGCCACTGCTATAATTTCATAAATCAATGGCAACCATGTCTTCGTTGAAAGCTGTTAGTGCGATAGTATTTGGCTTTGAATATGGATGTAGGCGTTTCATGTCTTTTGTGTGCTTTGCTTTATGTCAATATGAACGGTTTGCTGTTTGTGTAACACGAGATTTGTTGGTTGATGTTGACGTTTAGTTGTTAGGCGAATGCTATTGAATACCGGAACTACAATGTTTGTTACAATTATCGATGCTTTCATTTACGCAAAGCGATCCCAAAATAACCAGTGACATTTCACTAAAATCATCACTACGATTCGGTTCAGCGGAAATAGTATGATCCGTTGTAAAGTTCTTTATCAAAATAGATTGCGAGACATTTAATATCGTACCTATATATTTTTAATTGTACAGCGTAACTTAAATAACAGGGGCTTAGCAACAAGAGACGGACTCAAAAACCGTCCAGAACTTTCAACGTGACCGCTAAAACGTTAGCTGACGCAAACGCCACTAAAACTCGACACCTAGTTCCGAACTTCACCAACCTTTCGCACGAAAGTAGTTAATTTTATCGGAACAAGAGTAACAATTAGTCAGTGATTTCGCGCTTCGATTTAAAGGTGTTTTATTGCGCTCACACCCGAAAGTTCCTAACATTCCACAACAATGTTAGATTTAAGGCTACCCCTAAAAAAAGTGGAGACACAAAACCTTATTTTAAGACGGCTAAAGTCCAAAATATATCGTCAGAAAATCTCCTCAGGAACACGTTAGGTTGGTCGAATAAATATCTTTTTCCGGCAGATTCTTTATCGTGTCCGGAATGGTTCCGGTGCTGATGTAAAAATAATTGTTCAGAACCCTCTTTTTATGGGTTCCGTCAGTGGGATAAACGTGAAGCTGGATTTTTGTAGTGGATTTAGATATTTTATCGTTTACTTTACGATACGAGTACCGAGTAAGATTATGGAAATGAAAAGAGCTTCTCACTAATCAAATGTATCGTGTATCTTCAAATTATTCCGAATTGACCGTCGTAAATTAAAGTACCCATTTTATTCATAAGGAGTTTGTACAGAAAGGAATGTGAATTGTATTCTTCCGTGCGTATTACTATTACGATGGATATTATCATAGTTTATTTAAAAAACATACTGATTTAAGAAATTGCTATTAAAATCGAAAGTATGTTATAAGTGTTTTACACTGTTTAATAAATAAGACTTCACATCACAACAAAAAAATCCTAACTATTTGAAAACTACACAGCATTAAAATAATACGCAAATATCTGTCTTTCCCATTCACTTGACTGGACCAAAGGCGATTAATTCGCAGTCACAGTAACGCGAACTACCAATGGATTACTGAAAGTGCGAATCTAAGTTAAGAACTTTCTCTCTGGGGAAGTGACTTTGGTACTCTGACACAATGGCATACATTTAACTTTGTGAGAGATTTATTTGAATATTTAATGCATCGTACTCCTATTATGCGGAGCACGATTGTAATACTACTTTAAGAATAAAAGGGAAGAGCACTTCAATGATCGGTTTGTCTTATAAAATTACCTTCTCACAACGTTGTTTTGTTGTTGACATCGAAGATTTCAATTTGTTTACTTTACGAGTACCTACACAATGTTTTACTTCAATTGTTTTTTATTTTTAATGTCTAAAATCATCGTTTGACTTCCCTCGTCCAATCCTGGAGTATGCGGGAAGAAAAGGAGTGACTCTTAAAAATTTCCTCGTTCCTTTTCCGCCATGATACATTGTTGCGTTTGGCCTACACAACTCTCCATGAGCATCAGTTAAAGAAGGGGTAAACTTTATCGATAACCTGATAATATTTTGCACAGTATAAGCTTTTACAAATCGAACAAAATGTATAATGTGTGTTGAGTTCCTTCAACCATAGAAAAAACTTTTGAAACTTTCGGTTTAGTTAATTTCTTAGCAAACTGCACTCACATACACGAGAAAGTAACATTTCCTCCTTCCTGAACAAAGGTAACCAAAAACCCACAAATAGAAAGGCCGCTCAAACAAACTCCAAAAACAATAAACAAAATAAAATCCTTTCCGAAGCCCTCACTATAGCTAAAAGCATTTCAGCTTACTTTCCAACTTGGTAAGTAAATAATAAAATTTCCTACCGTTAATTTTCCGTCCCGTCGTCTCGTCCACCTAAAAACTTTCGCGTGTCTTCACAAAGTTTCCACTATGGGCCGATCAGTCAAATGGACTGACTGGTGTTTTGAGTGGATGGCTTTACGAGGCTTCAGCCTTCAGTTTTTCATTCAACTTTATTGTTACCTATTATAATAGTTTTTACACGGAATAGTGTTTTCAAGTTCTTTTCATTTGCGTTATGAAAGAAATGAGTCGTATTTTTTTTAAAGTAGAAAATTTGTCAGAAGACTATCAAGCTCTCTTAGTAAGTAAGTCCCACTTACCTACATGAACGTTGAAAATTAAAAATAATTGATAACGATCTATTGTCAAAAAATATCATCTTATAAAATTAATATTTTTTTTCCTTTTTTTATATAGGCCAACGAAAAGGCTGGTCACCTGATAATAACCAACTTGTGCAGACTATGGACACCCGTGACATATAAGAGATACCTATGTGTGCGTTTTGGAGACTAGGTATTTAGGCATTGGGGTATTTGAGGATCGAGGTAACCTCGCTGGCACATCGAAGCACAACGTAAGCGACGATTTTATAAAAACCGAGTCATAAAAGTTGTTTTGGATTATCTTTTGTATGGTATATGTATAAGTACCGCTAACTAACAACTAAATATAAGACTTCGAACTTCATTCGTCCATACTTTTTGAAAGCTGTATCGTGATTTCTGCCAGTATAAAACTTTTGCGACTCAACAAGATAATAAAATAACAGACGCATATTTACAGGACTATCAACATAAGTACAGAGTTACTTTTACAAAACTTTTATCTGAACATTAACATGCAAACAAAATAGAAAGAAACCATAGCAAAAAATTACTATCATTGTGATTTCCACCGTATCGTTTGAAGGTTATGGTTGAAATTTATTAGTGGCGTTGAAGGTTAAGGTTGTGAGTTCAAGGACTTATACGGGGTGCACCTGAAGTAGAAGGGCTTACAATGAGTTAATTGTTCCTCGTCAGACATTTAACTACTCGTGGCAGAGCAATTTTACGCGCAACTATGATGTTTAATGTAAGTAGATGGCGCTGGTGGTGTACCTGGTCTTTAAACTACAAGTCTCTTTTTTATTTAGTTTTGCGGCTCATCAAATCTACTTGGAATTTTGTCGGTAAAATTTTATAATTAAATTAATATATTTTTCGATTTTGTGATCGTTTTATTAATGCGGGAATTATATAATTATTGTTATTAAATACCATAGTCGTATTACGTATGTACAATATCCGACGTAATTCCATTTTTGCTTTATCTACAACGACAGTTACACAGTACTTACAGAATTATTTGAATTTGAATCAGCAATACAGATTCACCAGAACTCAATACAAATACTAAATTAATCGCTTTACATAAAACAATTAAGTACAAAACGGTATTCCGAACATGAAATTCCAAACATATTTTAAAACCCACACAATTTATATCAATTAATCAGTACAGCTGAACCATCTGTTATCAGGTCAGGAGAAAGAAATCTGGCGGGGACATATTTTTTTATTGCCGTTTAGGGGTGGACCCAAATCGGGCTTTTTAAAACTGTCATTAATCAAAACCACAAAGCATCTATTGTCCTAGAGGATTGCAATACATTTATCATAAGCGTTTCAGTTCTGAACAAGCCACAATTGTGTTGGCGATTTATGAAATTTCACATATCCCTCATATGGTTTTTATGATGGCCGCTCCGACATTACTGGTTTTAAAATAACATTAGTCATGATTTTTTCAAGGTTTGTACTCCGTTTTAGGGGTCGGGACGAGTATTTTTTAATTATATTTAATTTTATATCTTTTTTAATGGTCTTTGAGTGTTGAAATTTTGATTCTTTGTAATAATTAAGGTTTAGAACGTCGTGTCGGACAATGGTATCTGACGCTAGCGGAGGATTAGCCTTTACTAGTTTTTGTCGGCAGTCAAAGACTTAATAACACAATGATTAACAGAATTTATAGCAAGTCTATTGATATTATTACAAGAGATCAAATACTTAAGTCGAAGCTTTAAGATAACAGAGATTAAAAAACTAATTCATATATAATATTCCCGGCTTGCGGACACCAATAGCAAGAGAAACTCGTTGACCGACCAGAATCAGTTTTAGTCCGACCAGGGCATAGCGTCCCGCGCTCCACGAAGAGCCATCAGGCCACCACAGGGTTGCAAACGCAACGATATTCCGTATATCGCCCAGTTTAAGTCAGGAGAAGGGACGGTGTGGTATTTCAGTAAGAATCTGTTACTCCCTCTCGGCCCACCTAGGGAGGGCGACGTACTTGGATAATATTCATCCATAAAAAAGAGCACTTGTTCGCAACCTGGTAAAATTATCGCCTTTGGTTTTAGCAAACATGATTTTTCTTGTGCACATTCTTTGAATAATCTTCACTCAATTTAAAAGGAAGACTCAGTTGAAAGATAAATTAATTTCCGTGTCCGTTTTGAAGTCGATTCAAAAGAGGAATCTATTTGATGTGTCAAAATGAACTTCTTTTGAATAACAGAAAATGGAAATTCTTTTCACTTTTCCTTTATGAAGATGACCAGAAGAGATCAAAAGCTAAAATACGTGCTAGTATCAGCATATGATTTGGGTTTATTATTGATTAATCTTAAAGAGTCGATTGTAATTAAAATATATTATTTTTATAATATTAAACTAGAAGTAAAATATGGACATGCATAATATGATGGAAGAGTATTTTACCTTATCCCTGCTTGAAAACAAAATTGTAAGCGATCAATTGAACTCTTAGGCTCGGTTTTTTTCAGTAGACATTATGTATCCCAACAAAACAGGATCCTATTCTCTGCGAAACACAAAAGTACCAAGATGAGAATTTATAGGACAATTAAATAAAAATGTTTTCATTGAACGTCCATAAGTTTCCTTCCTATAAACAAATAGTTTAAAAATGCCCATATTAAAAACGATATCAGACAACAAAGGAAAGAATCAATGGAATAAAAAAGACAAACAAACGTTCATTATATTCGAATGGTTCTTGAAATTGGACTAGTAAGTACTAACCACAGATAAAAGGATATTACTAGGTAATGGAATATTTTTATACTCTTAGCATAAATACAAAGCAAATAAAGGAGGAATACACGTATGTACATTCACGTGGAAGCAATGGTTTTCACGGAGCTAGAAATAAATGGTAATGATCCGAATAGAAGTCAAGATGGTGACCTATTAAATTGTTGAAGGATTCAGACATTGGAAACGGCCGTAGCTCGAAAATGCGTAGTTTGTTTTGAGGCCTTTTTATTTATTGTGATGTTTTTTTTTTGTTTTCAGCCGAAAACGAATGTTAAGTCTGTTTAATATTGTTTTATGTATTTCTATTTAATGTATTCAATTGTTTTTTTTTAATTGGAGATGGCATTAGAGATACTCTATGTGCTTATTATGTATGAAGAAAACTCATCAAAAAATATAATTGGTATTCCTCTACATATATATATTTTTAAGTAAATTTAGTAAATAAAATCTGGAAAACTTTACAAAATCACAAATAGCTTTCAATAGTTTTTTAGAAAAGTAGGCTGTAACTAGAAACAACTGGATTGGGATTGGCACTACGTCAAACGAGTTTCGGCTGGATGTCAGCATTTTCCTGAACGACTGCCATTCGGCTGCCCATGATCCAATCTGGCTAAAACGACTGGATTTTATACTGTAGGTACTAGTATTGTTTTGTCCAAACTTGTTGGTAGTGTCTACAAAGACTTTTGGTAAATACAAAGTGTATATTTTGTTACCTAAATCGACCTAACGTCCATATAATTTTGAGACATTTCTTTTGGTGGTTAATTTTTAAATCTGGGTGTTTGAATATGCCTTTCGGCTTTATATAACGAAATAAACAATTAAAATGATCACAATTGGACTAAAACACACCATTGCGCACACTTTATGCATTATGCACTATTATAAACTTTCTCGTAATCTTAATTTCTCAATTGTTCTCTAATATTGCATGCTTACAAATACTTAATTATTACTTAAAGTTTTGTTTCTTACTAGGTATATAGTAATTGTAAAGCGGAGGAGCAGAGCCATCTAAAACAAGCAAATCTTTGTTTAAAAAGTGTCTCTTAATTTGAAATTGTAATTTTTATATAAATTTTATTCCATAAAAAAATTATTTGCGACTCATTGGTACTGCTCTTTGAAACATGAAGTATGAAATTAATTTTGTAAAGGAGTTCAATCCTAACTAAACGACAAAAATTAAAATAGCAGTAACAAAAACCATAGAATCCAAGTAATAACATAACCTAAAAAATCGGTCGGCCGCCAACGAAATGAAGTCCAAGTGGAACACAGATAAATCAGTTGGCGTGCACGGAATCACGTCCGATCTAACGCAGCTTGTTAACGCGAGTAAACTTGTGCTACCTTTAGTGTGACTGAATAAAAATACGCGCTTGGCATACTTAAAATTGATATCTTAACATTAGGCAATTATTGGAGTGTTCGTTCAAAAAGTGTAAAATGTTTAAGGGACCTATGAGTAGAAGAAGTAGACCTTTTTTTAAGGGGAAATCATCCAATTATTTATTCCGCCCTCGTTAATCAATGAATGAAACGAACTGGAGATGGGAGACTCACAACAGCAGAGAAGTTGCGTTGCTGGTGTACTGTTTAAGGGTTCGGGATTGTTTATTGGGAAACTGCGCCTTGGTGATACGGTTCAAAAGTCAAAAGTCAAAATCATTTATTTCAATGAGACCCCTACAGGCACTTTTGAACGTCAAGGTCCTGAAGAAATGGGCTTTCAGCGACCACATTCACACAGCATACCTTTTTTTGTCAGGGGAAAATCATCCAATGACTTCTCCCGCCCAGGGTAAGGCGAGAGAGAGTGTCAGACTCTTACTAACTAAAAACCCGCCCGTTCCTTCTCCTGATCCGGGCCGAGGTCGCGGTGCCTCATTGCACTTACCTCGCAACCCCGGCTGAACTCAGCCCTATAGGGCCCCGTCTGTGGTGTTCTATTGGCTCTTTGAGACGCGTGCGGAACGCTACGTGCCGTACGCTCGGGTCTGGTTCTGGTCGGGCGGCGAGCTACCCTTACTCGCCGTCCGCAGACCCGCGCTTACGGTGGCCGGAGATCATCATCAACAATCTTCAGTAATGAAAGAATCACGAACAACTCGCCTAATATGCCGCATATGTGACCTTCAAAATCTTCTTATTGAAGACTAGAGTAGAATGTTATATAGTTTTAAAAACTGAATGAAACGATCGGAGCAGAATAACAAAAATAAACAAGAGTTGCGGTCTCGTATTGGTGTGTTGAACAGTCAGCACGGATCCCGTCTGTCGCTTTATGCAAATAATATGGATGTTGAGCTAAATACCGTGATGGTTTCATCATAAAATTGGTTTAAAAATACAGTTTGTTTTTTGTTTTCGATTATTTTATGCTCATTTTTTGTTGTTTGTGTTTTTTTATTTTTTATTTATTAAAAGAGCATACGGTTGCATACCTGATGGTAAGCAATCAGAACCGCACATTGACACCCGCAATACTCGAGTAGTTGTAAGTGCGTGGCCGGCTTTTTGGGGATTCTGGGATTGGGGTTGGAGGAGGGAACGGATTGGGCCTTACTCACATTGCGAAACACAATACGCTGGTTTTCGATTGAACCGGCCCATTCGTACCGATGTATGACTCTCTTACATTTAATATAATATGAAATATGTAGTATTTATCTCATTACAAAACAAATATAACTCATAATACAAAGAACCAAACAAAATAAATTATTAAGGTGTAAATAATAAAAATAGGCCTCATAGATTACTGAGAATCGTCCATCTCCACACGTATTGCCTTATTGAGAGACGGAGATCGATATAAAGCCTTTTATATTAATGTCCATTATCCAATGAATACAATAGAACAAGTTCATTCATGTGCGCAAAATTAACCAATACTATTCATTTACTATTGCCAAATTAATTTAAACCTTATGACATATAGTATATATAATTGTAACAGTTCTTATTCTAGGAATTAATATTTAGTTTACTAATACTGAACTCAATATCATGGTTCTGGTGTGATGTTAAGTGCTTATTTACCAACTTTGTATGTAGTTGGTTGATACCCGATAAACGTGTGTTTCATAGAAATTACGTTCTATATTCAAATTCATCTTATAAATAGTGGCTATCGAAATATTTAAAAAAATAATTTTATTGAATTTCTATAAAAATATACTGCAGAAAATATTATAAACTATTGGGCACATTATTTTGAAAAACTACGAACTTGGCTAGGAACAATCTTAAAGTTTGAGTATAGCGCCATCTCTTGTTATTTAAAATGTCTCAAAATATTAAAAGTGATGCTAACCCTAAACGTTTCTGGTATCCGATTGTAATGCCAAAGACGAATGGTTTCTCTTGATAATAGGTTTAAAAACAATTTTTTGACATTGAAGGTGTACATTTGGGAGCTCTAATATTGTGAGAACGAACAGGGATTTCAATAAATTGAGCTAGGAGTTAGGAATTTGATCCATTTGCACAAGTAGCTCTAGAGTACGTAGGCGACTTAACCTTAAAAAATTTTAATAATCTTTTTAACTTAGAAATCTGCTAAACCGATGTAAAATATTTTGTGGCTATTCGTGTGGGCGAGTTGTCGCCTTTACGTTTTCGTTGTTTTTTTTAATTCTATGAACTTGTCAGTTCTATTACCTACTAACTTGATAGCTTGGTTTCACATGCTGCTTGGCTCCTATTAGTGGCGGCGTAAAGTTTTGTAGCGTATAGATTTTTCCATAAATGGACTTTCGAACCAGCAGTTTCAGAGCGCGTTCAAGTAAACGAATTAATGGTCAATTTTATAGTAATACTATAGATATAATATTTTATACGTAAATACCTATAGAATCTGCAACCCAAAACAATATTTATTGTACTCAATGTGAGGCTTACTTTTAGCCAGTTGTGTGTACCATATATTATTATGTATAATAAAGAGTGCGCTTATTGTAAGGGATAATAAATACTACATTGGTAGAAATGGTACCAATAAAATAATTGAAATAAGTAGAATTTATAGAAATAAAATGCTAAAATGTATATGGAGAATTCAATAATACTGAGAAATCTGATTTCTCGTGGTGTCCTGAAGTAAAAGCCGCCTTCTTCTCATGTATAAAATTGCGGATTCGAAACCTGGAAAGTGAAATATGATTTTTGACTAGTCATATAATATTTTATAAATTTATGTGGACATTACTAAAATACAGGCAAAGGAAAACATTGTGAGAAACACTGGACTTGTAATTTCAAATTATAAATTTGAAATCAACTTGAATTTTAATCTTTCTCCGTGTAAAAAGAGGTCTTTACACAATGTTGGATTTTTGTAAGTTAAGGATGAGGCACCAGGCTAGATATACAGGGTGGTATTTTCAACGAGGGACATATTCAAGGACCCGATTATCTCAAATAAAACAACATTTTCCATAAGACCATTATATACTTATTCTCGATGCAAAATGACTAATTAGCTCTTGCGATTAATACGGGGAAATATTTTTTAAGATTTCGAGTGTGTAAGTGTAAGTGCCATGGAAAAACTTGTTGTAATTGAGAACCAAAATCGACATATTGAATATTCGTTCTCTCTTCCTCATTCAAAATGCTACCTGTATATAGGAATCAACCTAATCATGATAAAGTAACAGTAATTCTGAGTATATTGCAATAATTTTATCGTGTATTAACACGCCGGCAGCCACATAACCAAACACGATTTCACTGATAATTAAATCTGCTTAACGTGTCACCCGCAACCCAATGTCATTACGAGAATTTACAAATATAGTTATTATGTATAGCACAGCAATTTCATTGCTAAAATCTTGTTATTTTGTTATCGAAGGATAACGTTTCGTTTATTTCAGACTGATGGACCACTTGATGGAAAGCAATTGAAGCAATAGGTACTAAAGTAATTGCAAGAAGGTTAACAGCCTATTTGGTTGTAAGAAGTTAGTGTGGAAGAGCCAAGCTTCGGCATGAATAGGTTGGCTCGACCGGAGTGATCACAGCGTTGCGTTTCGCCGTGTGAGTCAGATTACTGGAGGTCCAATCCCCTAACCCTCCCCCCATCCCTTCCCAATCCTTAAATATCTGAAATCCTTATCCCTAAAAGGCCGGCAACGCACTCGTAACTTCTTTGGTGTTTCGAGTGTCCAGACCTCGGGGGGCCAAACGCCTCCTGCCGGAGGTTGTATATGGGGATTGTGCGATCCATGGCTCTCTACGGTGCCCCTGTGTGGGCGCCGGCCTTGAAGCGGCGGCCGGCTCGTACGCTGGTCGCGTCCCAGAGGGTCATGGCTATCCGAGTAATCCGCGGGTATCGCACGATCTCCGGGGAGGCGGCGAACCTCCTTGCCGGATCACCGCCGTGGGATCTAGAAGCGAAGGCGCTCGCGCGCGTCTACAGTTTGCGCGCAGACGCGCGTCGCCGGGGCGAAGATCCTCTGCCGCGCCAAATTAGTGTGTGGCGGAATGAGCTCCGGCGAGATCTCATGGCAGAGTGGAAACAACGACTGTCGCAACCGAGGGCCGGGCACGCTACCATAGCAGCGGTAAGACCCCTCTTTGAGGAGTGGCTTGAGAGACGCCACGGCGTCCTCACCTTCCGTCTGACGCAGGTGCTTACCGGGCACGGCAGCTTCGGTAGGTTCCTGTTTCGGATTCAGCGGGAGGAAACGCCCGAGTGTCGTCATTGTGTGGACCACCTAGAGGATACGGTGGAGCATACGGTAGCGGTATGCCCTGCCTGGGCTGAGCACCGCCGTATCCTCAGGGAAGTGATCGGCGGCGGCGACCTCTCGCGCCCGGCCATAGTCGAGGCCATGGTGCGGAGTGAGAGGAACTGGGACGCCGTCTCCTCCTTTTGTGAAGCAGTCATGCTCGCAAAGAGAGAGGCGGCCCGCATGAGGGAGCAATCCTCCTCCTCACGCCCCAGCAGCCGCAACTGGCGACACTACGGGCGTCGGGGATCGAGGGACGATCTCCGGCCACCGTAAGCACGGGCCTGCGGTCGGCGAGTAAGGGCAGCTCGCCGCCCGACCAGAACCAGGCCCGAGCGTACGGCGCGTAGCGTTCCGCGCGCGCCTCAAAGAGCCAATAGACCACCACAGACGGGGCCCTAAAGGGCTGATGTTCAGCCGGGGTTGCGGGGTAAGCGCAATGAGGTACCGCGACCTCGGCACAGAGCAGGAGAAGGAACAGGGGGGTTTTTAGTCAGTAAGAGTCTGACACTCCCTCCTGCCCGGCCCTGGGCGGGAGAAGTCATTTGATGATTTTCCTCTCACAAAAAAAAAAAAATGGGCGACGCTGATTGCTGACCATCAGGTAATCCGCATGCTCGTTTGCCGATCTATTCCATAAAAAACTAACGTTCCGATTTTTTTTTAATCCGTAGTAAACTTTTTCTTGTGGTAGTTTTTTTTTTGGGATGGATGTAGTATGATAATACTCTAAAACCCCTCTGTTCTTTCTCCTGTAAGGAGCTGGGTCACTGTATATTATTTCGTTTGCACTCTAAACACCGGCTGGACATTTACTCTTGTGGTGGTGGATAGCTTTTTTAAGGTGCGTGTGGAAAGCGATGCAACTCACAACGCTCGGGTCTGTTTTTGGCTCCTTTGCGACCTTCGACGCCCGAATTTTTAGTGAGGCGGATGGAGAGAAAAAAGCACTCCACTCCACAAGTCAAATTAAGTATTTTTTATTTTATTTTAAACTTTTGAGTACGTGTTCAATTTTATTTGTTGTTTCCATGAAAGAGCAGCAAACATTCGTACATCAATCCGTCTGTCCATCCACAGCTATTTACAAAGTTTCTCCTTAATAATATCAGTAGGATTTGTCTTCAACACCATGCCAGTTTTATTCTAATAGCATTCGATTTCATACCAATGTATACAAAGCCAATCTAATTATAAAATATTCTAATACCATAATGAAGGTTCAAAGTACCGAAATTAAAGAATTTTTAATGAACCTTTACACCACTGGGGAGCCGGCCTGTCAGACTAGAATTATGACTGGTCTTTTCGTATTACTGACACTCTATTAATTAACGGTCTCGGGGGGACTAAAATACTTTCACGAATGTCATACGTTCGTGGGGAAAAAATAATTACTTTATTATAGTTTCAAGTAAAAGTTACAACGCTTGTTATTTCAATGAAACAGTACACAAAGCCGTGTAAATACGACTCAATATAAAAATCTCTAAAATTCCGTGTTTGGGATATTATTATGTCTCAATGCAAGCGGTTCCCAAACTTTAGGGTGTCGAACCCTTTTAAAGTAAAAATTTTCACAGAAATCCAAAATTAAATAAAAAAAAATTAACTGCATTTATCAGAAACAAATATAAAAGAATTATGGTTCAGCAGTCGGTTGATATTACGTTTGGTAGAAGAGCGAGAGGTTGTGCGGAGTACATTTTGTTTTTGGGTGATCTGGACTAGGCATCATAATTAACTACGAATTTCCCATAAATCCCAAGGAACTCAAAATAAAAAATTAATCTAAGCACGAATTGAATTTCTGACACGTTGCACAAAAAACAGTTTTTAGACTAGGTACCAGGTATGCCAACTCATTACAATATGCGCACTGCTGTACGCACATTATAAACACAATAGCAGCGAGCTTATTGCCAAAACCAGACTGCAATTGCAAACTCCGTGGTACTTCCACGAAATTCTAAACACAATTATATTTGGTCTAATTAAAGGTTCAAATTCAGGAATGAATTCAAAGCTTTTGCCTCAAACTACAAATAGTACAAAATAATAAAATAAAAAAAAATGCAAGCTAAATTTATTTCAAGATTGCGAATTCGATTATGGCTCATTTCTTTCGAAGGTTCTACCTATCGTTACGCTTTGATTTTATGAATAAAACCTTGTATTTTTTTCAGGGTCTTGTATAATTTCTTCATTGAATATATTTAGTTATCTAGATGTAAAATTCTGGGTCTAAACAGGCTACCTTCTTCAAAATTAATTAATTAACGTGAATTTTAGTATCGCACCTGTATTTTTCTGTTGGAGTAAAAAAATAATGAAAATATTCTTCTTTTTTTGCTATAAAATTTTTTATCGCGTGGCTGAGTCTAGTCTATTTCTATTCTAAACCAAAGTGTATCATAATTTTTTAACCTGCTTTTTTCATATACACTTCAATATATTCAATCTTATATTTAAGATGAAGTCTATACCTATATATATGTATATATTACTAATTCCAGTCATATTATTACGGATATTAAAGTTAAAAAAACAATACTTGACAAGATAACAATGATTCATAAAATACAGAAGTACTGAAATAAAAGCCAATGATTTTATTGATTTTAAAGGTCATTGATTTTCCATGAAAATTGTGTGCAAAGACTGTAGTGAAGTTTTATTTTTTAAATACCTATCAATTATTGTGTATACTGTGATGTTGTTATCAGACACAAAATGGAACGAGCAGATGGTATATAAGTGAGCGAGAATATTGAATTTAATAAAATGTAAAAGGAACTTACTTTGATGCCAACAAGAAACTGATAATACACGTGCAACGCGCATACAGCGGAGGCTTACAACATTTTTTTTATAAAATAGGAGACAAACGACCAGACGGGCCACCTGATGGTAAGCAATCGGCGCCGCCCATGGACACCCGCAACACCAGAGGAGTCACAGGTACGTTGCCGGCCTTTAAATATATAATATTTTATAATAAAACTTTTTATAAATATTATCTCTAGTGGACCTGATCAACTAAATATATAAAATAACAAATAAAAAAAAAAGAAACAAAATAGGTACTTTATCATTTAAATTTCAAATAAGGAAAGCAGTTCTTTTTTTTAATTTGTACCCTTGCGTATCTAAAGGCAACTTGGTGAACTAAAATAAACCTCGCGGTACGAATGTTTTAAATTTCGCGATAACGTCCAAGCCGTGCAAAGTTGAGCATATAAATTGTGTACAACATCTAACTTTGACTTTTTTACTGCCGACTTCCCGTATGAGATTGTGGTCCTACATCAGTCGAGGGTTTTATTTATTACATTCAGCGATTGACTGCTGATTTTTTGTGTTAACAAGTTTTTGGGTGTTTGAGATATGGGAAGATGAAAGTGTTTGTTATTGGTTTTGGAGTCGATTCTGTCACATTCATCATTTGATTGGAAGATAGGATTGAATTTGTTATAAAATATTCTAACAGTACAATGTTAGTAAATCAGAAATTATTTTCGTAATAATACAAATAATTGTGTTTTAAAGCTAGTTGTGGTTTAGGTAGGAGTCAGCTCGAAGTCTCAACTGGTTCCCAACTATTGTTCATATTTTAAATTAAGTGGATTTTTTTCTTACGGAGACTAGCACATTTTTATTTTAATATGTCTTTTTTGTAATAATTTGAATTATTTTGTTTTTCTTTAGTAATTAAGTACCATGATGAAGTAAATATGCACCTGTTCTAAATGTTTAAACTATACATTAAAATTTAGGAAAGTTAGACAAAATAAGTTTCATCGTTTAATCTTAACTATGCAAAAACGTGGGTAAGTGCCAGAAGACCACTCCATATGCGCCCATGACAATGGGTTGGTAATAGGGTTGAAGTGACTTATCCGTAGCTAACTTTTACCCGTGTGGAGAACACGGTCGTTTTCTGGAAGCGACAGGCTATGTGCTTGCTGGTATAGGTTCTGTGACTCTGTGGGAACGTTCTTCAGCAAAGAACGTGATGTAGGAACCAGGCGAACCCATTGTGAACTTGACCTGCCAACGAGTAGCATTGGGGCTCTAGTTGTCTACATAAAAAAAGTCATCAGTCATCAGTGAAGCTCGTCCCAAAATTTCATAACACCGTTCATCAATCTCTACATAGTTTAAAATAAAGTCGCATTCTCTGTCCCTATATCCCTAATGAATCCTTGAATCTAAAAAACTACGCAACAAATGTAGATGCGGATTTTTCATAGATAGATTGATTGAAATATGTGTAATATGTATAATAACATCGTATCAGCATTGTAGTCTATATCTAAAAATAAAACTTTAACTTCTCAATATACCGTAAGTAATGCATTTACTAGTATATAGTATATAATGTTTTAGAAAAAATAGCTTAAGAAAACAAACAAAACATTGTTAACCTAATTACATAGTTAAGTGGTTCATGGAACCACACGTTGGCATTGAGTTGAAACTATTCCAAACTCTCGCCGCATAAATGCATGATATAACCGAAATAGAACTAACTCACGCATTGCGGTTCTATTGCAAGAAAGTTTGCTGTGTTTTTATTTTATTTGTTGCTTCATATTTCATATAAAACGCCAGGTTAAGGCGCTTCTCATGCATGAAAAACCTCGACAAGAACTAATGTGACTTTTTCTTAATGCTTTCTAAGTTAATCCAAATCTAAACTAATATTATAAATGTGAAATTAACTCTGTCTGTCTGTGTGTCTGCCGTTCTGTCTTTTCTTCACCTCTAAACTACTGAACGTATTTGTGTGAAATTTACCTATTTGTGTACATACATAGTTTAGAACTCGTGAAAGGACATAGGATAGTTTTTAAAATAAAAAATTGCAGGAAGTCACTATAGGTAAGTGAAGACACCTGAACTTATACATTTCTGGTTAAAATTTTATATTTGCTAACCCCTCTTGATGGAAGCGTGGGCACCTAAAAGCTGGTTTTGTAACCCCCGTTTCTTCTCCTGCTCCGAGCCGGGCTGTGGATTTCTCTTCCACCTGCAACCAGAACAATGACCTTAAATTAATACTTCGCAGCCAACAAAGCGATTCAATTTTCAGGTACAGTCACATATGTAACTTTCAATAATTAGTCAATATTGCATACAGTGCGCGACTGTACCTAATTAACTTCCCCTGTGATATATCATAATCACATGATTCAAGTACATTTGCGTACACGCGCGTTCAAAATTGTTTCCAACACGCTAATTACGTTGACTTACGCTGAATAATGTACGTGGGTTCTGTACAAGGATTAAATTGTTTTGTTTGTAATTGTGGTTTGTCTCATTTGGGTAGGGTGTCGTATTTTAAGGTGTCGGGTTAATTATAGAATGTATTATTAATATGTGTGCACTTTGCTGCGGTGATGAAACTAAATGAGTAATGTTTTGCATGGAATTTTCTAGATTAAATTTCGTTGTTGCGGTATACATACATAATAGTTTGTGTGTTTAAATGTAATAATGAATTTTGTCTGTGGTGGTTATAAGTGTAACTGTTGAGCTTAAATTTGATTGATATTGCCGATGTAACAACTAATTTCTTCACTTCAAAATAATTAAAAAAAGAAAATGTAATTCGAAGATGTTTTGCGTTAATCAACTGAATTTATTTAGACTTATTTCTCCGAAGGATAGATGGAAAGTAATAAGGAAAGAAAATAAATATTTCTATCAATTGTAAACAAATCTGGTCTCGATTATAAACGTGTTTTCTTTATCAATATCGGCTCATGTTGATTGGCAAACAAGGAAGGTTTAAAAATAGAACTAATTTTGTTTTGATAAAACATTATAATGGTAGGAATCGTTTCAGCAAAATTTTACGATGAAATATATTGAAAAGAAAAGTTAAAAAAAATATATCCTAACAAAAATATAACTTTACAGTCCCAAAAATCCTTCGCTAACGCAATGTATATTCAGGTTTGACAAAAAAACTTTGAAACTTCCTTGAATCAATATTTACACTGGGTTTTTATAAAACCATACGCGTATCCCTAAAAACACAGAGCTCGTCTATTTTTTTTTCCGCTCTATTTGCATACTGTCACACCGCATACATTTTGTAAAGGAGCGTTATCGTGGACGCGTTTTTTCAACATTTTTATAATTGCTTTGATTAATTAGTTCGGTGTTATTTCGGTTAAGGAATTTTGGGCATGTTTTCGGACAGTGGAAAAACTCATTTACTAACGAATAGTTAATTTTCTTTTGTTTATTTTATGGTTCGGTTGGAAAAGGTTCAGCTCGAGGTTATGTTAATAATAATAACATATTATGAAAGGAATTATGGTAGTCGCTTACGCGTATAATTTTATGTTTCCCGTTGATTACCAAGCTCATTGTTTTTTCCTTAGTAGCCCGGTCTGAGCAAAAAGTAAATAACTTTAGAGGCTTCCGATGAGAAACTCTATATTATAATTTATGATGGAAATTCAATTAAGAAATACACGTAGGATAGATAATTAATACAGAAATGTTTACGTGGAATCTAAAAAAACATGTTTACAAATTACAGAGCCCGTAAAACAACATAAAGGCAACATTTTATATTTAGAAAAAATGTAGGAGAAAAAAATTGTTCATTCGGTTTGGACAACCAAAAAGTTTTTAATCATAACAGAATTAGGTATTCTTCAATACCTTTAACGGCAATTGCACAAAAGTATATCAAGAAACTATCAGAAACTTCTCCACTTTGAAGCTTTAATAACAAAAATAAATGATTATTAAATGCTAAAATATTACTCATGTTCCAGTTATTAGCTGTAGCTTGTGGACAGTGTACCTACACGTTTTCCGTGACACATTTCAGCGACGGAAACAATTCATTATATCGAAATATGTCGCCGGTAACTTAGGAACGACTTACACAGAGGTTTTAATTACGTAAATTTGTATATTTTTGTTAGTTGTTTATTTATTTATATATACTATGTATTAATACATAGTATTGTTCATTACGTAGCGTTGATGGTGTAGGTAATTGTAATAAAATATTATTATAAATAATTATTATAAAATATTTATTATAAAAATGTAAAGAGTAAAATGATCTGCTCTCGTTTAAGTTTGGTACGAAACTGTTTAATTATAAATCAAATAAATATAAGCTAGGGTACATATGACATATGATACAATATAAAACAAAACCGTTTTTCTATGTATGATTAAATCTTTAAAACTACGCAACAGATTCTGTCTGGTCTGCGGACGGTGAGTAAGGATAATTCGCCGCCCGACCAGAACCAGAGTTGCGGTGCGAACCTCTAAGGGCCAATAGACGGGCCCTATAGGGCTGATATAATGCCAGGGTTGTGGGGTAAATGCAATAAGGCACTTCCTCTCGCCACAACCTAGTAATTTGTCATTCGAGCCATATAGCATTGTTAACAATAACAATGCTATATTTAATAAAAAATAATGTTAAATATCATTCGTATGTTAATATAAAAATATAAAAAATAAAATAATTATTTTTTGTTTTACATTTGCACGCACACAACTGTACATGTTATCACAGCTAACAACAGCATCGTATTTGCAAAACAACGCAAGTTAGTTAGCCGCTGCAAACAAAAAGATCCGCATCACTGTTCCACGTTATTAATATACTGCAGTAGAACCTTTATAATGGTACTGTTTTAATTCTTTTTTGAGGTAAGTACAGGTTACTTTGGCCAATTGTAAAAAAACAGTATGATTGTATTACTTTATTTGAGAATAATGTGATTACATAGTCGATACGGTGGCTGGACAACCAACCGGCTGCCACATACTATATGGCGGGTTTCATTCCTTCAGGGAACAATTCTTTCTGTGGTCCACTAATTGTTGGTTCGGGTACAGGTGTAAAGGATTACTTTTTTACAAAATGAATTGGGAAAGTAAGTTGCATGCGTATTATTTTTTATTCAAATACTGATCTAATCGATATACATTTTATGTAATTAGTTAATTTTTCGATGAGATTGAAAACAGTTAAAATATACGTACAATGCGTAGAATATTAATAGTCAGTTATGCAATTTTATAAATTATAATAATAATTCCTAAATAGTTACCTGGGATAAAACGGACCAGTGAAAAACCTATAACATCTTTTGCCATGATTGTAATAATGACTATATTTCTTTAGTGTATGCACAAAGAATCATTTGAAATATTTTATTTTTATTTTTCATATAATATTATTTATTATATCGAATAATTTCATAAATATTATTACGTAACTTGATCCCAGTGAGCGACGGGGCTTAAGTACGGGGCCGCTACTCCTTACTGTTCTAGGTCATACTAATACAGGCCACTTGCATTTAATTTTCCTATCATTGTTATTATAATTACTTCTAATTAAGCCCTTACACATAAATGAACTTATTATTAAATTATTTTCAACATACGTTTAAAATAGGCGTAAAGACGTAAAAAAGAATTAAAAAGACAATTAAGAGGTGTTGAAAGGTGATCGTGTCTCTGGTATTGAAAAATATTAGTAATAATTTAAAATCATTGCCGAACACAATAATCGTCATAAATAATCGACATTCAAACATAAAAGCGACTGCCTTCCTAAGAGGCCGAAATTTGAAGCGTGTTTTTTTAAATAACTCATTTTCATCATCATATACATATATCATCTCACCAACTAACTAACTATTCATTAATATGGTGTTCATCAAAAACATTAATCAGTACTTTTAAATATTTTTATTAAAGGCACCGTGGCTGGGCAACTGGCTGCCGCTCAACGTGTCGCGGGCAACGATTTGTGTGATCCACAAATTGCTGTTCTGGATCTAGATGTAATGTATATTAATATGTGAAATCGTATGTTTGTAAAAGCACCCACGACAACACGACACGACGAAAGAGATAGAAATTAATATTTAAAATTGAAATAAAACACACTAAATAAAACGTAATACACACCACGTCCCCTTAAGATCAAATCAAACACCTGGTAAGTACATAAAAATTGAAGTTATGCACTCTACTAAATATAAAATCTTTTCAGTGGCGTCACAACACATAGCTCTCAGCTTCTCATGTCCGTTATATAAAGTCCGACCTTTTACCTCATTTTTGGGCCATACAACCGTCCAATGAACTCACTAGTTGGTAGTTTTACTTCCTTCTGAATATGCATCTTGTCGGTCGTAGGAACAGGCTCTATATAGGGCAATGGGTCCCCAGGGGTGCATCGTCTCGGGATACACTGACCAGCCAAACCACAATCTAAGTACTCATTAACAGTGCCCCTTAGTAACGAACAGCCAACCCTGAATACAAAATCGTTGATAGAATAAGATGAAAATAGCAATTTTCGCCAAGGAATAATTTATAGCGATTTTTATGTTGCCATAAAAATAAAAGTAAGCGGATGAAAGGCTTTGATTAAATTAAGTGATTTCTTTTTAAATTTTTTACTTTCGTCGGGGTAACGGTTGTCTTCCTTATTCAAATTTTGTGGTCAGCCAGTTTTTCTTTGTGATTTATTTAGCGAATGTTTAGATGTTTGTTTGTCTTAATTTTTTATTATCAAATGTGCAACAAATTTTACTCAAACATACCTAGCTTTTGTTAACTTTGTAATTTTCAAGATTTCCGATAACATTGTCCGTATTATATCTTAACCATATAATTTATGTACATATTATTATATTCTAGAATATTCCTGTTATATTGCAACGTTCTCAATATTATAGATTCATTGTCTTACACGATGTTGATGCAAACTATACAAATTTGGTGTTCTTGTAGAGTTAGAATCTTCCAGGGTATATCAATTAGGTACCTATACTGATAATTATTTTATCTTGACTCCTAATTTTGGATTCAACCTACTTCGAGTAGGCTCAATCCAAAATTAGGACCCGAAAAAATAGATTTATTAGATTACAACAATGTGGAATGTCTAAACTAGGTCAATAATAATCAATTTTTTTTTAACTCCAATTGCAACGCCCTTATCTCTATCTTAACTCTATTCATCCAACTTCTGCTAGCCAATCCAGGGACTAATCACCAGACTATGGGTGGACTGCTGAACCAAGTCTTCTTCTTAAACTAAAGACAATTTTTGATTTAAGCCTTAAAATTTGAATTCAGTAATTATAAGCCCAGGTTTCCTAATGGTACTGCGGCCACGGCCCAAAGCAGAAGGAGAAGGAAAGTAGGCATCAGGAGAAGGAATGACGATGTTTCAAGTCTGACACTCTCGTCTCACCCTGGGCAGTCATTTGATGAGTTTTCCCCACAAGGTTTTCTTACGATATTTCTCTACACCATATGACATATGACAGTGGTATCCCAAAAATCTTTGAGAAAGTCATAATGACACTCGTCACTTATCGAAGCTAGCTTCAGAAATATTCGACTAAGCGAAGTCAGAATTTACGACTAGTTCACAAAAAGCGAACGGTTGCAAATAAAGGAAGAGAGTTTATCAAAACTGTTGACTTTAAAAAAATATGATCCTCTCTCGTCGGAGCTCTTGTAAAGATTAAGTCTGAGATTATCCTACTTTCAGTTATTCTTCTTCGAGTTTCGTAAACAAGCTACATTGAAGCTTTTGTATTTGTGTTAAGTTTCGAATTTGTTTGTTTTTGTATTGAGTAGTTTTAGTAAAGTGTTCAATGAAGTAGATTGTTTTTTATTGTATGGACGATGACCACTAACTCGTCAAATTCAATACTAATTATAAAATTAGAGTTTGAATTAAGATTAAGAATATACTTATTGTTATGTAGTACTAAATTCATACAGACGATTCATTTATTACAAATAAAATAAGAACGAAATTTATAATCAATTCTAATAAAAAAAAACATTATCATACTGCCAGAATTTTCACCCGCTGCTCTGCTCCTAGGGTGATGTTTTATAGCTTAAGGCACTCAGAAACTGTGTGGCTGTCTATCAGTGAAAGAATTTTGGAAATCAAACTCTGCTTTTCTTTATCCCCTACTTATAAACTTATAAATTTTACCTCTTTATTGTTTCATAGATTTCATTAAAAAAAAAAACGTTCCCCCACACTAGGATTTTCTCCTTTGTCGTGGGTGCGGTTACGAACATACAATTTCACATACACATGACACCCAGACCCGGAACAACAATTTGTGGATCACACAGAGTTGTCACGTGCGGGAATCGAACTAGCAACACGTTGCACGGCGGCTGATGACGACGAATATTAGAATATACTTATATGAAATAATATTACATTACTACAACTGTATATTACACTCTAGATAACGCAGATTTGCGGTAATATCTGTTCTCGTCAGATACCGCACTAGACGTTACCTTATTGACATCTAATATCTTGTGGTAAAGTCGTGTGGAGTCCCGACCTTATGACCAGCTCATTAACCTTCTTTTCAATCTACTGTTTGCATAAATGCATGGCAGAAATACAAAAAAGGAGTAGGTAGCACCTAAATGAAAAATGAAATTTCTGGAGGTCAAAAACTTCTAAGACTAAGTCGGTTTAACATCAATCCTGTTTTCGTATTGTAATTGGACAAGATTAGGTTTTTATGGGATTTCGGACTCTTTTTTTAATAGGACTCAAATATTAAAATTAATTATGCACAAAACACATACAGTTAATAGAAAAACAAATACAGAACAATCATAGCGTTGTGTATCGCCGTGTTATTGAGGCCCGGGAAGTATTGGGTCTGGGGATGGATAATGAGGGATGGGAATCCCTCCCCAATCGCTAAATATCCGAAACCATAATCCTTTAAAGGCCAGTAACGCATACGTAACTCCTTTGGTTCCGTCCCTGTATGTGATACTGATTTAAAAAGAGTAACCATGGATTTTCTTGCTCGTTCTTCTCCATCGGAATCTACACTTTGGAACGAGCAAATAGCTTCACTAAGAGGACTGACTTGCAGACTGACACTATATCTTCAAAATTTTGTTTGATGTTTAAAAGTGCCTGTAAGGGTCTAATTGGAATAAATGATTTTTGACTTTTGACTTTTTTGATTTTTTTGGTGTTGGGGTAGATTGCTTACCATCAGATAATCAAAAAGCTGATTTGTCACTCTATGTCTAAAAAGAAGCAGAAACAGAAATACAATATCACCTGAAGGTAAGCGGACAGCACCCATCTATTGACACCAGAAACGGTAGACGAGCCACTAGTCTTGCTTGCCTTTTCAGAAGGAATTTAAAGGTTCTGTTTTTTTTAATTAAATAAAAATCGGGGGTTACTCACGTGTATATATTGAGAAAAGCTCTACTAGTTTCAAACCACAGAGGGGTTCTTCCTCATGAGCAGCGTGCGCGGATAGGGTGACGTCGCGCAGCCTACTGGTTAGCGTTGGCACCTGCATTGCTGTTGATGGTTGCGCTGGTCATCTAACTGGACACTCAATCAATTTGGAAGTGGATTTCATATCTCCATATTTATAATACAATTCCTATGATTAAACTATAATTATGATTAATTATCGGGCCACTCTATTGTAATTAAGTATTATATCTACTATAATTAAGTACTCAATTATAACCTGAGACCTAATAAGGCATCTATATAATCTATAATTTATTTAATTAAGACAAGTCAGTAATGGCAATTATTCATAAATTGATTAAATTGTATCTATTGATATCTGATAGTGGTGTGATTAAGCATTATTAACTCACGAGGTTTGTAATTATCATATTGATTTGCTCAATGATTACTTTATTTTATTACTTAGTAACGATTCTGCTAAGAATTGGGTAAGGAGTAACCTTTAAATTATTCTGAGTACGATTGATCAATAATATCTGTTGTATTGACAAAAGGTCTAACGTGGCGTGTGATTTTTTATGTTTGTTAATAGATAAAAATCTTAGTACGTGAGTTTAAAACAAAAGAAGAAGAATAATTAAGACATTTTTATGGGTGCGTAATATAAATTCGATGGTTGTAGTAATTTAATGTTAGGCAAATGTCATTATCCCATCATTCGGCGATGAGCAGAGACCAAAATATTTGCAATTCCCATCAGTGTTCATTTTCCACGTCCCCGTGACGATCCCTCTGCAGTAACTTGGTCGAAGCTGTTTAAATCCAAAGTTGTTTACCTCATCAGAAACTCATCACAAGACGAAATGATTTAATCCGAAGGCAGGAGACAGGCAATTATAAATAGTTCGGAGAAATTGAGTCTAAGCTAACAACCGGTCAAACTCGCCTTGAACAAAATCAAGTAAATTGGTCTGCTTCAAGCGAATGCAACGTTGCATCGATCAGAGCTACCTAAACGCCTTTGCTCACGGGAAAACCAACCCTAAACATGAAGTTTAAAGTCGACTTTCAAACGGATGATCTCACGAAAATACTAGTGAAATTTTCGTTGTGCAAGTACTTTGAATCTTTAGATACTTTATGTACGTACACAGAATAATATAGTGTATAAAGTAAGCGGTAACTCAGTGCTTGTACTTTAATGAATTTTACAACGATGGATTTTCCAAGCGATGTCTCCCGTGGCGTTTGTCGTCCCAACTTTTTGATGAACAGATCTTCGAACGTGCTTCATAACGGTGCTGGGGCCAATCTTAAAGTTTCACGATTTAAGTTTTGTGTGGGAAATACGTGTTGATCTTGTGCATTCAAGTTGAGATAAGTTGTTTTAGTGTTAGCCATTGTTCTTGCCATTTTGTCAAAAAGTTCTGCATGGAGTCTTTGCCTTGTTGATTTACTAACAGCGGTCAGAAGGATTGTTAAGCTTCTATTCATATCCGTTGGTCGTTGAATATGTCAGTTCTATGCAACTATACCCACGAGCTATAATTTACAAAGATCAAAATTTTTACGTCCTGGATCAAACTTGGCAGGAAAATACGATAACTGTCCTAGCAATGACATTCAGTATCTCTGTAAAAAAGTAAAACTTAATTTGTTCAAAGTCTTTCCCCAAACGAAACGACAAACATGGGAAATGTAAAAAAATTGAAAAAGAAGGGAATCGGATCATCCCAGCTAGTTACTGGCTCCCCAAATTAGAACGGTTGCAACGTCGGCCATTGATAGGAAAGTCTGGAAGTGACAACACGTGCTTCGAACAACGAGTTAATTAAAAAACTTTTTTTTAAACATAATATAGAACGCTGACTATTTTTCTCAAAATACTGATTTGTTTTTACTTTGACCTATTATGTTAGTACTATTGCATGGAGTTTTAATAATAGTACAGTTGCTTTAAAATACGATTCAAAAGTGCATGTATGTTATCTACTTACATTAAATGTTTATAGTATGACATTGAGTGCTTGCCGATATCTTTTAAATAATGAAATATATATTACAGATTAGAACAATATTCTACTATCCTACTAATATTATTAATGTGAAAATATATGGATGTATGTTTATTATTCTTTCACGCATAAACCGCTGGACCAATTTGATTGTAATCTGTTAATCCAGAATGATATCCTGGACTTACTTATAACCACCACTACCTTTTTAGGTGATATCCAGGATAAACACATAAGCCTCGAACTGCGAACCCTCGAGCGGAAGCTAGTATGCATGTATTATCTTGCCATTTTATGCTCAACTTTTCCAAAGAACAACGGTTAAATAATTTGAACTCCAAATCAAAAATAAAAAGACAATAAAACAACACCAATTAGACACTTTCACGACCAACCTACTTACCGAATTTGAAAACCTCAAAACGAAAATTCTGAGGTAGGTACGTTTTGAGGGTTCGTTAAAGTTTTAACATACTCCAATGAATTGTACTGCAGTTGAATACATATAATTAATACCGACAGGATTGCACGTGAAAAACTGAAAGTCAATTATTTTAATGACGTCACACGTGTGAATGCAAATCTGTTATTTAATCAAAATTTAAATTCTCTTGTCGATTATTAGGCGTCCGAGCGTCGATAGACTGGCAAATTAATCAACTGAGTATGTAATTATACCCTGATTTTAAATGTTTAAAATGGTTTCGTTGGTAATGTTATTAATGTTGGCGGTGGGCGGAGTATTAAGGTTTTATTCTAGTTAATTTTAATGTTGATTTAAGTATAATGTGGTTTTGAAAAGTGTTTGAGAATAACGCGTGTGGTTTGCAGGCTGGTTTTCGTTAAACTTCATGTAAATTACGGTAAATATGGATCTTGTTTGTGGAATTGCACTATATTTTATGTTTTACATTGTGTTTTAATAATCTGTGCAGGTGATGATGACGACGATGATACTAAAAAAATACACAACTATTTAAAAAAAGAATTTCCTCCTGTTTTTGAAATTTCAATCTTTATACATATACACTTAATGATTATTTTATAAACCTATAATAATATGTAACAGTAGTTAAACTAAAAACTAAGACAATAGATTGTCACAAACTTATTATATTATCAGCAAGTTCCGGTGCAAGGGAACTTCTTACTATCCGTTAGGGTTGTCACACGGATTATCTTACGTTGAGATTAATAATCATGATACTTTTGAAAGAGTAAGATGAATGCAAGTATTTTAGAAGGTGACGTAAAAGAATGTAGTTCCTGCAATGAGATGAGTTTTCGCTAGTGTTTTTAAGGAAAATTCTACTTTTCAGTAAGTTTATGTATTTTTAAATATGGAATCCCATTTAGTTACTTGTCACTAATTTACAACAAAATAACTAAGCTTCTTTTCTTCCGTTTTTCTCGATATTGAATGCATTCTTATATAAAGTTCTTTTTTGTTTGATTGTTTATTAAATGTTTTAGAAACTGTCCCTTGCCATGCGGTGGCAGCTTAAAAACGACACGTATAAACATGTTTAAAAAATTATAAGGTGACGACTGTCTGGACAAATAAATAATTAATGTAATCAGATATAAGTACATATTTGTTTTTTTGCTTATCTCTAGAACTAAGGGTCGGGGTAAGATTAAAACTTTTTTGATGTAAATCTAATAAGTTTGAGCATTTGTGACATAATTAATTTTGGAACTTGGCACAAAAATATGCCTTAAATCATGATTAAGAATAATGCAGAATTTGTGAGCAGAAGGTGACACAATAAACATATAAGTTTTTAATTTTTTTAAGACACTCAATGTTTTTATTTTATCTTTATTTAAAAGAGCTTATTACACTCATTGTCACACAATAGGAAATTACAATTATTCTAATAATCAACGTAAACAAATGACATTTAAACGAAAGGAATGTCATGAGTTTTGAAGCAATTTCTTGAATATCAAGAGTTCTCTCGTTTTTTTTTTTTTTTTTTATATGTAATAGGTCGGCAAACGAGCAGACGGGTTACCTGATGGTAAGCAATCAGCGCCGCCCATGGACACTCGCAACGGTGGAGTTACGAGTGCGTTGCCGACCTTTCAGGGATTAGGGATTTGGAGATATAGGGATTGAGGAGGGATTGGGGAAGGGGAAGGATTGGGCGTTTGCCTTTATATGAATCTGCTGTGTTGGTCTAATATCCTTTATATGAAGCTGTCTTGGTGGGCTGACTTTTTAAAGGTCTAGTTTACTACTGTATACTTTCTACAAAAAAACTAGACGAAACGTGTGAATCACACATGCACGATAAAACGTAACTTTGGAAGAGAAATAATTTAAAATTTTAACTTAAAACCTGCTTTAATACTGACATTCGTTGACTGCACTCCGTCAACAGCTCTCGTTAAGAGCTGGAAGCAGTATGCAATAAATTATTTATATTTGCAATTAAGGACATAAAATATAATGCAAATCATATTTTTGTGTAATTTGAAACGGTAATTATTTAATAGCTTTTAAAAGCATTGTTTCAAAAAATGAATAATCACAATCAAATAAACCTAATCGTGAAAAATTATTCTTTTTTTTTTGTTATTGATTATAGGTTCGCGCTTGACGGTGAAAAATATACTGTTTTCTGAATTATCAATTTCAACAATAGTATATTTGTACTATAATTATTTTTTAACCAAAAAACAACCATTACTAAGCAAAATGCCTCCCTCTAAAACAGTCCATATCTAATAATATTAACTTTACCAATGTTTGTTATGCATTACATTCATTTTTAGTATATTTGTTTTATGGAAAACATTCATTATATTAAAGATAGCACTGATTACCTCAGTAAACGGTAGGCTAGCATGACTTTAAGAATTTTTGCACAAATTTGGGAAAGAAAAATATTTTGTACATTTAACTAAAAACTCGCGGGTTACTCACGTGTGTAATTGAGATAAGTTCTTCTAGTTTCGCAGCCTACTCTGAAGGCTCCGATTATTATCCCAGTAGGCTGCGTGACGTCGCCGCGTCCGCGCACGCGGCTCATGAGGAAGAACCCCTCTGCGGTTCGAAACTAGTATAGCTTTTCTCAGTTATTATAAAACGTTTTTTACATTTCATAAAAGAGCCTTAATATCATTTTAAAGCCATTTTTTTACCTTCCTTAGGTCGATAATGTCCATGTCCATTCAAAGTTTTAAAATATTTCTTATATTATCTGCAAAAAGCAACCATAGCTTCCAAATTTAAAAGCACACAAAAACAATATTTTATACTAATTGCTAATGGAAATAACATTTTAACATTCAGTGGGAGCTCATGATAACGCTTCAAAACTACTCGAGAACATCCAAAACAAATTATGAATACAGTACAGTATAAATGTTGAGATTGTCCCCCGAAAGTTTTCGCAAATAATTTTACAATATGGCTACTCAAACTTTGACGTTATCTAGTGGTATCGCTGGTAAAACAACTGTTTTCCGATTATTATTATTCTTTGCACTATACAAGTGTAAATAATTGATAATTGCAATTTATTGTTCCTATTATAATAACATAATTGTATTGGTAATTAAATTCATGCTCGGTATATAAAAAAAACTTTATTATATTTCATAAAATCCAAATTAATTTCACATTTCATTTTCCCCAGAAATGTAATCAAACAACCACAATTAGTTTTTAATGAAAATTGAAACTCAATCTGAAATATTAATCCAAGCATTGTTTTTAATTAAAATTTGAAATATTAGATCGGCTTCCTAGAGACATCCCTAATCTCCAAACAATTGTTGCCAACTACTGATCAAACATAAAACTCCCCTGGTTTGTGTGAGTTTCCAACCACATTTTAACTATGATATTATAAACTATAGTAATCAAAGTACGTACGTATATATTTAGTTGCCATTTCGCTTACATTCTACATTTTAGTTGCCACAACCAATCGTACAGTTCTGAGAAAAGGTTCAGTAAACAAATTATTCTGGTTTCCTTATTGAAATTAGTAGGAAATAAGATGGCACGTTTTCTGGTATCTCCAAAGTGGTTTGCTTTGGTTCTTGGAAAGTAATTTTATTAAAGTAACTGAATGGCTTGAGGACCGAAAGAAAAAGAATTGGTTGTTACGTGACGAAAGGTATAAGTACACCAAATCTCATTTCAAAATCATGGCAGTTACGAAAACAAGAAACTAAACTCTCAGTAATGACATCTTGTCCATATGAAAAACCAAAAAAGCCCAAGGATATTAAGTTCCAAAGACCCACAAACCTATTTCACGCACTATGAAAATCTCAGCGGCTCGCAAAACTAAATAAAACCTTACAATTGAATCAACTCATCCGAAATGTAGTACCAACATTTATAAATCAAGTCTTTATTATCATCCTTCATAACGACCGTCGCAAAACAATAAAGTAACCGAGATAGTTAAGAAATCCTTCCGACCACACTGTATTGTACTTGAATAGTTTAATTGAGATACAAACAAGGGGACGGATGCGGCAAGAGTTATTATCCACTGATTTCAGTGTCTTCAAAACAATGAGACCCTTTGAAAGCCCTTTCTTGAGTGACAAATGGAAGGTATATTTCCCTAATCCGTTGGGAGTTAGTGTTTGAATGTCGGTTGAGTTACAAGCGGGTCCGGTTTGGTGAACTCAATGAGAGCTATACAAATTGTTTATGAACATGCATTAGCGTGCTTAGAGCTGAGAGCTTTGTAATTTCCTACTGAAAATTCTTTAAAATGAAAACTTTTGTTTAAGTTTTCTATTGCATTTAATTTGGTTTGAAATTAAATTTGAAAAAGAGGCTTATATGTAATGTTTCGTTCCACTTGATATCGTTTGAAATACCTCTTGACTTTTTCTCCCGCTTTTTTTCGAACTAGGTTGTATTTGTGTTCACTGGATTGGACAGACCGACGTTATAGTAAGCGCCGTTGCATTGGAAATTTTGCGTTTTCTCTTACTGATAAAGGAATCTCGAAATTTTAAAATGTAGATCTGACTCACAACTCGACCTCGACAAGCGCAGTTGAACTTAAAAGCGGTCGTTGCATTCCTGTGGTGGTAGCATAGCCATAATTTTACAGCAATGGGAAGAATGTGAGTTTACGCGAACAAAGAAGTGCGCGAGGCTCTAATGGATCGATAAATCTTGAAGTTAAGCTGCGCTCGAGTTGCAACTGTTTACTCGTTGTAATATGTGAAAACATGGACTGTCATCGCGAGTCGTATAGTGCAAATTATGTGCCGCACTGGCGTTGGTGATTACATTTTGTGTAAAAAGAACGTTCTTTCTGACAGTCTGCACAGCTTATCTTTAGAATTGCCGTGAAAGTAGGAAAGTAAAAAAAATATTTAGTACTACATACACTACTTGAAGATTTATAACATTTATTTTAATAAGTCAGTCGATCAATCAAATTTGATAGATAGAATCATGAATAACAATATTCAGTATTTTTACCTATAATCTGCACTAGCGCCATCTGCGCTACCATTTAAACTCTCAGTCAAGACAACATTTTACTATACCCCATCAAAAACCATCACCATATTCAAATATTTTCATATAGTATTCTATACACAAGGACCAATAATTCGACCCGAGCTTGTTCAGTGAGGTATTACAACGGTCCGTATGTTCAGACCGGACCATTTTGAATACGTTTGTCCTACATGAGCCCAAACGCCTCAGGGAGACCGCAGACACTTTGAATTCTTGACGCGGACTTAGGAGATTGAGACGTTTTCTATTAACTTCATGTAATTAACTGTTCCGTTTTGTGACTTGGAGTAGTAATTAAAGATCTGTGATGGAATTATTAAGTAGTTGAAAGTACGAACGAGGAGTATGGTTCTAATTTTATGATTTTCAGGTTATTTGAAGTGTGTGAAATAACGTATCTCATGTCCAATACATTTTTAAAACGAAGTCTTTATGAAGAGATCCAAAGTTCATTCGCAATGCGCCTACAATCTGACCTACAAAACTGTTTTCGTAGCAGATGATCTGGCGGATATTTAGTACGACAACAGGAATTATTTGATAGCACAGCTGTCACTAAGCCAGATGACAATCGTAGCTTTGGACCTAAGCAGCTTAGTTTCCTATCGGCAATCGACGACTTGCCGATTGTTTGGATTATAACCGTACCGTGTTACAGTGAATGCGTTTGCATGTTTATCAAAATAGTTGAGCGATTGTCAATGACAGTAAAAATAGTTAAAGAAAGTTTAAGGTTTTAATTTATTCTTTTTGATGAATAATACGAAAGTTCACGTGGACACATATTATTCGACAGCATAGTTATTATACACATACATATATATTATACAGATATTTTTTTAGACTTACTGCAATCTAAAAACAATGCGTATCATTGACAAAACCGTTATACCAATATATAATTTGAGTGAAAGTAATTCTTACTATGAATAAGCAACTAAATCGGTAGAGCCAACAACTAAAAGTGGCGTGTCTACTTCGAACCTTAAACTATGACAGAGGAACAGATGGAGGGGTTCCATTGCTAATGAATATCCAATCTCTTAGCCAACGTCCCAAAATTCAGATTATGTTGAATAGAAACATTGCTATATGAATTTATTATTAGGTACATAATACAATATATTGTTGTTTGCTAGGTTTTCGAACTAATATGACCTTGAAAGCTCAAAGAAAATGACGCACTTGTTTTTAAAAAAAAGTGGCTTACAAAATACATGGATGATAATAGTCATTTAACATCAGGTGTTCTGTCAGCTTGTTACCCTTCCCATCCATATCAGTTCGGAGAAAATATATAATGTGTGAGTGTGGGAGAGCTATGCTTCGACACGAATGGGTCAGCTCAACCGGAGTGATACCACGGCCTCAGAAAATACCGGCATGAAAGAACCACAGCGCTGTGTTTCTCCGTATGAGTGAGGTTAGCGGAGGCCCTATCCTTCCCATCCCCCAATCCCTAAATTTCCAAAGTCCCTATTCCCAAATGGTCAGCAACGCACTCGTAATTCCTCTGTTGTTGCAGATGTCCATAGGCGGCGCTGATTGCTTACCATCACGTAATCCGTCAGCTCGTTTACCGATAAAAAATGTTATATTATTTTATGTAAATTTTGATACCAATTCTTATATTGTAATAAAACTTGTGGAATCATGGAGTGTTGTAAGGAATTAATGAACCTACGTACATATGTAAATATTATTTTACTGTGCAATCAACTACGGAAGAGTTATAAATAATGTATAAATTTCAAGCGAGCAGATAACGTGTGTTTTTAACGAATCAGCAGATTTTTATATAAATATATGCGTGTAAATTCAAATTGATATTTAAAACTTCTAATCAATTATTTTGTATCGTTAATTTATGATTAACCGTAATATTGTATTAGGATTACAGATTTCAAAAGTTGATATCAGACAAAGAGGTACACTTTTCCATCATCAATAAACAACAAATGGTTCTTTAATCGAAACGGCGTATATTACTCGTACACGAGTCGAATATAAAAACTACAAGCAATAACGTAACGCAGCCTCGGCCAGGACCAGAAGAAAGAACGAGGAAATTTAGTCAGTAAAAGTGTGAAAATCCGTCTCGACTTATCCTGGGCGATAAAAGTCATTTGATGATTGCCTTCCACAAAAAACAAAGCATATTTACTTAAATTTTAAAATAAAACATATTTTCAAAGAAGAACCGAAAAAAGCGCCTAGTTTAATTCATTCTACCGTCCAAACTGAATCAAGATAACATTCGAGCTAAACTAATGAACTGGTAGCCCGTACATTATCCTTGGCGCCGTAATTAGCAACAACGTTTCCGGGTTATAAAGTCTGGGGGGTTATAAACTAAAAGATTCACGACACGATTAGGCAGTTTCACCGCAAACAGCGCAAGTTTCTGATGCATCGCTTTAAAAGTAAAAGAAAAGTTCCGTCGACGAGCCCGAAAGAACAAAGAAAACAACTTTACTTCCTATTTTACTGAACAAATGGCGTTGTACTAACATTTTCAAGAGAAACGCTGGAACACAGTGCTCCTCGTAAAACAATGTTGATGCTGCATTAAAATATCAAAACGGTTATGACGTATGAAGTTTCTCTCCATAGCAGGATGCGGTCGAAAGAATGCCCGTGGAATGTAACCGTTTGTTTGTTAGAAAAATATGTTAAAAAGTCCTTCCAATTTTAAAATCCTGGAAAAATTCGAGGTTCTCGGAGCTACATAAAAATAAAATAAACACACTAAAAAGGAATATTATGCTTTTTTATTATTTAAATATTTAGGGACTTTTAAAAGACACGGCATATCCTAAGACAAGCAACAATGTTAGTATTTGAGATCAATGGATCAGGGTCATGAAGTCGAACAACATTCTCGCATCATTGGAAGTCGACTTACTTCATATAATAATGTGGTTGAATTTATCGAGATTGTACTTATTCAACCTTAAAGTTCCAAATAATGTTATGCTACCATAAATTAAATTTTTTGCAGGCCAAAAAACTTAATGTCATATTTAAATAACCAATTTAAAAATGTTATTACAATTTATTCAAATAATAAAATATGTAAATATTTGTTGTTCAGCGCTCTGCAATATGGACTTCGTTTGGGTGCACTCTGCATTTAATCAACGTTCGCTACGTCAGTGTGATAGATCAAAACTTCTATCTGACCTAAATGGAATATCACGAGCATTTTGTTACATTTTGCAAAAGTGTATTTTTATATTAAATTTTACTTCTCACAATAATCTTGTTCAAACAAAGTGTAGCTTTATACTTGGAAATACTATTTTAACAAGCAAATTAGCTTGCAACAGTTATATAAAAATGGGTTGTGACAATCGCAACTACAATATTTTTTCTCTAACGAAACAAATGTCCAGTGCGAAACCTTTATTTTTTTTTAAAACGTTGCTCTATATCATTTCACCCCCGCCACAACTACCATGTCAACTGTGCAGTCTCATTAAATCTACTATATATACTATATTATTGATTATAAATTGTTGAAGCTTAATTTATTCATTCGTTTTGTTACTCGAACAAAGAGTTCTGTAAGTATGCGTTTAAATGCATAAAAATATCGTAATAAAATATAAAACTACCGCACACAACAATAAAAATATTCTTTCACATATTTTCCAACCGGTGAAAAAATATGTTCTCCAACTAAATAATCACCTCTATTAGAAAACATGAACGAGACCCACAACTTTATTTATGCAAGATAAAAGGAATAAAAATGTTTACACATTGTGCTCACAAATGCATAGGTTTTAGGGTTCAACGCGCGCTCAGAACGAACCTCGCAATCGAATACGAAATAAACGAGCAATGTAACGCGTGTAAATAGAATTGCGTTGTATGAATGCTGTGTCGCTGTATTTTTTGTTTTCCGAACTTGTATGGAAATGTTTTGCATACGTGTGTGTGCGACATCACACTTTTGTACCGGAATGTTGACTGGTTTTTGTTTGACATAGATGTCCGGAAAATAGGAATAGAATTGCGCTTCGAGGCATAGAATGGCCTTGATACGTATTTGGAGCTTGGCTACCAATCTTCAGGTCGGATTTGAAAATCAATATTCAACTCGGATTTGTTTTTAGGTGTTGCAGTTATTTAGTAAGAAAAAAATAAAATAAAGTACAAAACTTTTAAAACTGCTCGCGTGAGAAAGGCAAAGTGCATTGCATAACGGATTACATCTTGCATAACCGTGTTTTCCTCATGAACAAGGCTTTTTATAAAAAAGAAGCATTTCTTAAAATAGTGTAACAAATAGAGCTACTCAATATATGTACTTATACACACGGTTCAGACCCAATATTATTTATAAATGCGTACATTAAGACAAGTTTTGAAAATTAAACTAGTCAAATCTACATTTACCGTCGCCAGTTCTATTGAAAACCACTTTTTGTCTGTTATTCAATTTTTTTCAAGAAAAATCATCTGCCTTCTGCACGGTTAAAAAAAGTTTCAGACTCTTTATGCCAAAAATCCGAATCGTCTATTCTACTGCTCCAGGCCAAGGCCGCGTTACAGTATTGAAAAGAAAGAAAGAAAAAAAAGAAAAATGTTTACGCTTGCAACTGCAACCCCGGCTGGAAATCGGCCCTAATGATCACCAGAAGACCATCTGTAGTGGTAAGATTGCTCAATAAGAAGCGTCCGTCCGCAACACCCTTTTAGTCGGGTATGGTCCCCTTGCTCGCCGTCCACAGACCCGCACTTACGGTAGCCAAAGGAGATCTTTGCATGATCCCCGGCGCCCGGAGTATCTCCAGTAAGAACTACGGTGTGAGTCTCGATTTTCTTGAAATTCAAATTCTGAAATGAAGAACATTCTTTTTAATTTTAAAATTGTTTAAAAAACCTTAAAATTATTTTAAGAATCATATAATACATCACAATGTTTCTAGATTCAAAGTAACAAGTAAATAACAGTATTACGTGCGGTAGCTACAATTCTGTGACGTCACTTGTGGCGACCGATAAGCGGCTTACAGGCTCTATACTTTTCCAGCACATACTTGTATACAATGTTCTCTCGTGTTTTTATCGTATGTATAACAAGTAAGAAGAAAATAGTCTCTATTTTTTAACGTTACTCTAGATTTTATGAGATTAAATACTACATAAAACTGAAACTATAAAATTGAATTGTTCAATATGTTTAATAGAATCGTTGTCATAAAATAATGTATGTCGTTCCTGCTTCCGTCTAGAGATTCGAATGAAATTCAATGGTATCAGAAATCTATTCAAACTTAAGCATTGTTCCATTCTACTAACGAACGAACAAAATCTTATAAGAAGCAATCGTTAAATAAACTCAATAATAAATTAAGTAAGACATATAGATAAGAATCCAAAATATTATTAACTCACGAACGAAGTCGCGGGCAAAAGCTACTTTAGTATAAACTTGCTTTAGCCCGCGACTCAGTTTGCATGGAACAGTGACTTACTGCAGATTTTTGGTTTAAAACCCAATGTCTGTACCAAATTTCACAGAAATTGATTCAGTAGTTTAGGCATGAGGAAAAGACAGACAGACAGAGTTACTTTCGCATTTATAATATCAGTATAGAGTATAGATTAATGTACAACATCAATTTACTACCCATAAAGTAATTTTATATCCAACCTTTTAGAATAAAACCTGACCTGAGTCAAACATAAATAACACAATTTTCCAATCGTACATTATCGTTTACGGAACCCAAGTAATACGCACGGTTCGCCCGGTCCTTTTGGTCGCCAGTTATTGCTGGCCATAAATACAAATTTATGACCCCTAATGCAGGCTTACTAGTCAGTGGTCAGTGTAGTGCATCTATGCCGATGTTCGATATGATCGTTTTTAAATAGCTTTATCACGATATTGCTTGAATGACAATTGCATTATAGGTGTACTGCAACTGTGTGGGGAAACAGGTCATCTGTTTAGTTTCAATTATTAACTACTCATTTTTTTCGTTGTTATCGATTTCTGAGTGATATTTCTATGTTCTATTTAGAACCTAATTTTGTACGTCAAAGAGCAATAAGACCATCACAGATATAATTATATTCAGCCGGGGTTGTGAGTGCATTGCTCGATCCTGGAGCAGGAAAAGGAACGGGGTGGTTTTTAGTCGATAAGAGTCTGACATTTCATATATGACATCACATCATGATCACATCATGACATTTCCCTCTACCCAAACCTGGGCTGGCGAAACCAAGGGATGATTTTGGACAGAACCTAAAATCCATTTTATTTTATAATTGATACTATTATGTTAAATTGATCATACAAATACTGAATTAATTGAATAAACATTATTATTGTGTGTAAACAAATCACAAAATGATAATGGCTTCGACTTTGTGCAACTGTCAAATATGTATATAGGTACAACATTTTCAAATGCAAAAAAGGAAAAAAATACGTCAACGTTCGTAAATCTAATATTTAAAACGGAGGCTTATACATTGTGCAACAATATGAAGTGTATGTACCTAGTTCCTTTTTATAAATACTGGCACAAAAACCGTCGATGTCAGAACAGGCGTTGTTCTCAGTGGAGTGTTTGTGTCGCATGATGTGTGGACTACACTGCCGGCATAGCGTTCTTGGAACTAAAATATGGACCCTACTACTTGTATTATTTTACAAAGAAAATTAAATCGATATGATTTTTTTTTATTGTTTTTTATCATGAAGCGATTTCATATACACTACAAAACCCAAAGTGAATAACAAAATTTCCAAATAAAATATATTTTTGTTCATCTATTTGGCTTCAAATTATTAATTCATTTTTATTGTGCTATCAAATACTTGTTGTATTAAGAGGCCGGCAACGCGTCTATGACACTTCTGGTGTTCATGTCAAGGGCGGGGCTGATCACCTTAAAAATAAATAACAAAAATTTATTTCCATTTTTTAAATTATAAAATATAGAAATAATTGTATATTATAATAAATAGCAATTTTGATGTTTGTGTGCTTATATTACCTTAGTAAGGTAATATACAGTTAATTCAATAATTAATACACTCTTTTCATTCAAAGACCTATTTAGGTTCTTATTGAGGACCGATAGTAGGGGTCCAAAAATTCGAAGCGTAGCTAAAATCGCGACTCAATTCAGTGGTAAAACGAATTGCTCCTCCTAAAATGTAGGAACTCAAAGCCTTTCTATTTTTCAGTTGAAAAATTGCATTTTGTTTACATTGTTTAAACATAAGAGATTATGTTTAGTGTTTTTTGTTTCAAACGAGTTTGTGATGCTTAACTCTTTTTTCAATAGTTTTTTAAGTTTATTAGAGGAATTAATTAGCTAACCAGGGTCGAGCAAAAATATAACTTTAAATTGTTAACTAATTTTTTTTCATACCATCAACGATTATTTATTTATTAGCTTGTTTTTATGCTTTCTTGCCTTTAATGCTTTCTTGCATATCTAGAGGTTGGGGAAGAATTTTGCATAGAGTAACCTCACTTACACGGCAAAACAAAACGCTGTGGTTGTTTCATACCGGTTTTCTGTGAGGCCGTGATATCACTACTAAAGGCAATGAATGTATTTTCACAAAAAAATACCAATAGACAAATGACTAGGTAGGTATAAACTTCATCGGAATAGCAAGTTTTATATAGAATAAAATAAAAACTATTTTATTTGTCAAAACAAATATAAATGCTAAGAATTTCAACGTATACACAGTGTGAAATAAAATTAAAAACAATAAATGATGGAACATTCTCTTATGATACAGTTTTTGTTGTAATTACACTTCTTGCTAGAAAACATTTCACATTTGTGAAGTAAGAAATGAAAGAAAGTGGAATGAAATAGCAATTAAAAGAAGTACTGGCAATATATAGCTGAAACGTTGTGAGATATTTGAAATTTCTTAAAAAAATAAAACTTTAGTGATAATTGAAATAGCTTTTTATATTTTTTATTACTAAGTAGAGAGAATTACATTTATATTTTTATAGTTATATAAGAGAGTTTTACTATTATTATATGTTATATTTATAATATATCAGTTATTAATTTAACTAGTATTACATTACAGTTCACGGATATCAGACAACTGTTCAGCACGGTCTTAGTTTAGTCTGAAACCAGTCAAATAACCTTATTAATTCTAGTTATTTCAACCTAATTAATATAAGGCTTAATTTATTTACGCAGTGGCTTTGCAATTTTTACGTTTATAGATGCACTTTCGACATAGGCGGAGATTTATATAAAAATAAAACTTATATTTTTTGTAGCTTTTGTCCGCGACTCTGTTCGCTAGGAATAGTGTATTCCTGCAAATATTTGGTATAAAAATTATCCTATGTCCTTTCTTGAGTTCCAAATTTCACAGAAATCGGTTCAATAGTTTAGGCGTGAAAAAAAAGACAGACAGGCAGAGCTACTTTCGCATTTATAATATTAGTTTGGAAGTTTGGATAATATTTTTTTAACAAAAAACGAACATATCACGATTTCTGGTGGATAGTCAATCGATTTGATAGAAATAATTAATAATGAAGTCTACACATCGCCACATCTTTGTACTATTTGAACTTATAAGTGTAATGTAACAAAAGCGATACCCAGGTGAACATAGAGTGTACTACTAATTAAGTAGGAAATTTTCGATCACCCCTAGGGTACTTGGCATCCACGAGCAAGCCAAGTTTCAATCGGGAACACTAATTAAAACTTGGCTTACCATTTTGGGGGTGGGTCTTTTATTATTATTTTAGTGCATCTTTCAGGTACGTACGTCAACAGATTTTCTTATAACCGATGTGGATTTCCTTCAATGTCCAAATTTTTAATCATCAAATCCCTGGTAAATCACAAAGGCAAATTTGAAGCCCCATCCGTAACGCATTTTTAACTCTTATGGTGTCTATGTGTTACTTATGTTTTACCATCAGGTAATCCTTCTGCTGGTTTAACATTGCTGACATGGCACCACGTTAATAACAAAAAAATATTGTTCTTATCACAGCATACATCAGCAGCTTATAAGTGCCCACTGCTAAGCAAAATCCTCTTCTTACACGGGGAAGGTTTGTCCTTAATCACCATGCTTGCCTTTTATTTTGCCGTTAGTTGAATACAAAGTTATTGTCAAATAGTGAAACTTTCACGTAACGACAAAAACAAAATTTTCTATGTTTCTTCTATGAAATTCAGGCTTGTAATGTTCACAGGGCCAGCGCCGGGGGTTTTATTTTTATTGTTTTGATTGGGGTAATTCAATTTTCAAATTGTATGCTGTCTTTTTATGGCAATATTATGCCGATTACTTGCAAGACATTAAACAATACTTTAAACTGGTCCTTTACCACTTCAATGCATTATGCTGTGGCATTTCATAACCTTCATATTCAGCACACGAACATTATATTAAGTTTTCAGAGACAAATCCTAAACAAACAAACTGAGACTGAAACGCTTTACTATGTAGATGATTGTAGATCTTCCGCTACAATCTACATTGGAAATTCTGATAAAGCTGTGCGAATCTGAGTTATATTTTGAATTATTTATCCCCGAGATAGTGGAAAAATTCTAGCCAAGATTCATATAGCTCATTGCAGTGAGATTGTTTCTAAAAATGGAAAAGAAATTTATTATTATGGCAACCCAGTTATTATGTTGGAGAATAGTGAATCAAGCTCTTTCGTCTGTGTATCATCGTTTAGTTAATTATTTAGGTAATGCAACGCTGGAGCGAAGTTATGGCTGCAGTGTGATTTTGCTTATGCAGATTTTCATCAGACTTTTTTTAGTTTTTTCTTGATAGTTTCTCTATTAATTCTACGTTGCCGGGTTTAAGCAAAAGCAGTAAAATTTTTTTTTGTTTTTATTCTAATATTGTGTCCAATGTTTGTTGGAACCTAGTTCCATGCACAAAATGAACAAATAAAAACGTAGGGCATTTGTTTCTTTCGAAATTGGAATGTCTGGTTGACTGCCTGTTTCTGTTGGTATTGACACCAATATATTCCAAATTTGAAAATCTGCTAGGACTGGATTTTTTAATTTATAATACAGTAAAAGCACAGGTAACAAATGACATCTTACGCAGAAATGCTACGTGAGAAATATGCAATTGCAATATTATGTTCCCACGCCGGAATATAATACAGGGCTTACGTCATCGTGCCGGGGTCTTGTCTTGGTATTCGACACTCGTGAAAATACAGATGCTTGGTCTCACAAACGCCTGCATATTTGCAAGGCGAATACATTAGTAAGAGCTCGAACTCACGAGGAGACACGCCACCGTTTGCAACTACATTTCACAGCGTTATGCATCCAGTGATGAATCATATTAAGATCATTTTATTTTCTCAATTCGAGGTTGTGATAAAAATATTCCTTTAGCATAAAATCAATTGAAACTGAAATGTAGTTATTTATTTATGGCTGACGTTCGTAAGTAGTCATTTTGATTTTACACAAAATTCACACTTACATTGTAATATTGGGTGTATTCCATACTAATGGGAGAACATTCACACAAGCACACACACACACTCACACATTTACTCGTGTTGGTCTATTACGTCATATCTATATTTCATCGAAAGATTTTTTATGCTTTAAATACCATTATCAACCAGTAACTTATCCAAGAAAATTAAAAGTTACACTGAATATTGGATATAACAATAAAAGAGCCACTACTGGATTTAATGCAGAAACATAAATAACGTACGATAGTTATTGGCATTTCGAAGAAATATTACCGTATACCGCGGTTTTGCTCGTTCCACTGGAATTTGATACGTTATAATGATTTATTGATAAATGGAAATGAGATTTAAATGTATCAATTTGCTGGGAACTAAATGTGTTGAAATTCGGTCGCACATTTATGTCATGTTTTCGGCTCTATGAAATATTCATAGCTAAAGGCCGTGGCATGCATATAGGAGCCATGTTTTTTTTTAATCCTTAGTTAATAAAAGGGCTTTTACCAATGTCATGATTCGACACGAATGGGTCGGCTCGAGTGTAACCTGGCATGACCTCAAATAATAGCGGTATGAAGGTATGTGTTATTTAGGCGTATGAGTGAGGTTGCTAGAGACCCGATCCTTTCAATCTAACAATATAGAGATTAATTGTACATACAATAGTACGAAGGAGGCTCCAGATTTATTGACAGATGTGGATGGCACTCCGGATAGTATTCTTTTAAACTGACTTCCACGACAACAGAAGATAACCAATTAAATTACTCAAAATCCACATTCATTGAAAAGGTTTCTTCTGGCAATATTATTAAGCATCAATTTAAAATAAAACATAAAACTAAATTAGATAACTTGTTGTCATTGTACAGTCAAAATATTCAGGGCTTATCATCAAAATTCTTAGAAATTGAATTGTTTTTAGAGAAATTCCAATATGATATTATTTGTTTAACTGAACATTGGTTAAAAGATTATCAAGTAGAAACAATTAACTTCAATAACTATTGTGTTGGCAGCAATTATAGCCGCCAAGCAATGATACATGGTGGTAGCCTAATTTTAGTAAAGAACTTAATAAAATATAAACAAAGACAAGACATTGCTCTGCTGTCAATTGAACACACAATAGAGTTGTCCTGTGTTGAGCTGGATAGGCATATTGTAGTATGTGTTTATAGGCCTCCTAACATACAGAATCTAAATATTTTTCGCTCTGTAATGGAAGATGTACTGCGGAAAACATGTTCTAGTAGTAAATGTACAATAGTATGTGGCGATTTTAATGTTGATCTCTTAGAAAACAATTCTCATTGTACAAACTTGTTAAGTCTCTTTCAATCATTTGATTTGTCTAATGTTTTCCTTGAGCCCACCCGAGTAACATCCACCTCGGCAACTTGTATAGATAATATTTTCTGTAATTGTGATTATTTACAAAGTGAAATTGTAAATAGATTACCATCTGATCACAGTGGGCTCACAGTTAACTTTAATACTATCACAACTGTGCCAAAAAAGGAAATATTGTTTAGACAAATCACATACAAAAAAATGTATTCATTAAATAATAAGCTAAAACATGAATTATGCAGCCAAGTACAAGACAATAATTGCCCGAGTGAGATATATGCAAATCTATTATCCCTTATAAAAATACAATTCGATAAACTATTCCCTTTAAAACGTAAAAATATTCAGTGTAAATTTGTATTCTGTGACTGGGCTACACCTGGTATTCGTATAAGTAGAGACAGGTTATTTGAGCTATACGGCCTGAAACCATTTAATAGTAGCGAGGCTTTTCGCAGACACGTTTCCAAATATTCAAAAATATTTAAAATAGTATGTAAGCATGCTAAGTCGCTCCACATTAGTAATAAAATCAGGACCGCGGAAAACAAAATAAAAGCTACCTGGAATATAATTAATAAAGAAACAGGTAGAAATAAATCACAAAACACTGAATTTAATTTAAAAACCGAAAAGGGATATACTAGTTCAAATTCGTCAGTTGCCCAGGAATTCGAAAGATTCTTTAAAAATATTCCTCTTAAAACTACGGAAACGTTAAAATCATCTCCAGCTCTTTCTGTCGAGCTTCTCAGGGGTAATGTCAAAGAATGTCCTTCTGACTTTAGCTTTCAATACACAACCCCCCAGGCAGTATTAAAGGCGTTCAATGAGATCAAAGTAAAGTCAACTGAAGATCTTTGGGGAATGTCTGTTCGAGTGTGCAGGTCGTTTATAGAGACTATTGCGCCGCACTTAACTTTGATTTTTAATAAAAGTGTAGATCAAGGGGTATTCCCGGATTTAATGAAACATAGTAAAGTAGTTCCATTATTTAAATCAGGCGATAGTACAGAACCTAATAACTATAGGCCGGTCTCTATTTTGCCAGTGCTCAGTAAAGTGTTCGAAAGGTTGATGCTTACTCAAATGCTGCGTCACTTTAACACGAATTCTATTTTCCATGACCATCAATACGGGTTCACCAAAGGACGTTGCACTACGGACGCAGGAGTATCACTTATAAAACAAGTTTTCAACTCGTGGGAAAAAGCACAGGATGCCATCGGAATATTTTGCGACCTTTCAAAGGCATTCGACTGTGTTGAGCACGAGACGCTGTTACTGAAGCTAGAACACTACGGCATTCGGGGGGTATCCCTAGATTTATTGAAATCATACCTTCAAGAAAGAAAAATTAAAGTACAAGTCAACAAAGTTAACTCACTGGGTGCTAGCGTATCTCTCGGGCGTACCGCAGGGCTCAATATTAGGTCCTTTTCTATTTTTAGTTTATGTGAATGACCTGCCCCATTTGTTCCAAAATGAACCGCATATGGTATTATTCGCTGATGACACTTCATTGATTTTTAAAATAAATAGACGAACAAACAAATATGACGAAGTTAATAATGCCTTAATGAAGGTTCAAAATTGGTTTACAATAAACAACTTATTACTAAATGATAAAAAGACTAAATGCATTAGATTTATTTTACCAAATGTTAAAAGAAACGTATGTGATGATATATTATTAAATGATCAGAAACTTGAATTTGTAAAAGAGACTACTTTCCTGGGGATCACTGTAGATGAGAAGTTGCAATGGGGGCCCCACATCAGGTCTCTAGCAGGACGATTGAGCTCTGCAGCTTATGCTGTCTGGAAGATCCGTCAGCTAACCGATGTAGGCACGGCAAGACTAGTGTACTTTAGCTACTTTCACAGCATCATGTCGTATGGAATTCTGTTGTGGGGACAGGCATCCGACGTTGAGTCTATTTTTATCTTGCAAAAGCGTGCCGTCAGAGCTATATATAACTTAGGTCGTCGCGAATCTCTCAGAGAAAAGTTTAAGGAGATCAACATTCTGACCGTACCGAGTCAATTTATTTATGAAAACATTATGTATGTTAGGAAAAACCTACACTTATTTGTAAAGGTATCTGACAAACATGATTATCATACTAGACATAGGAATAGATTGAGTCAGCCTTTATTTAGATTGGCAAAAGTGCATAAGTCATTTCTGGGTTTCTGTGTTAAATGTTATAATAAAATCCCAGTTGAAATTCAAAATCTAAATGAAAGCAAATTTAAATTATGTATAAAGAAACATTTATGTAAACTAGCATACTACAAACTAAATGATTATATACAAGATAAAAATGCTTGGAGGCTAGCTGGTCCTACTCCACAGGATGTTTAGAGGAATTTTTGATTTTAATTATTAAATTGTACACTATGTTGTTAATTGTTGATGAACTTCTAAGTTTTTGTAAATGTGAGTACCCTGTAACCTATTATAATTAAGTAAGACTTGTAGAATATAGGTACTTGTGTCGGCTGGGAGCTGTCATGCTCACTTAGAGGTCTCATTGGCGGTGGCACGGGCACTGGATCGCCCAATTCCCTATAATATGGTTGAGTTGGGCGGTGCTGGTGTACGTGTCATGTTCGTGAACGGGCGCCGCCTATTGGGACTGGTCATCTCCAGGCTGTCTAAATATGTTGTCCTTGAGGTTCACTTCTTTTTCGTACCTTTTGCCTGAACATTAGTGTTACATTGTTCTCACATATCAGAACCAACTAAATGATGTAACAAAGAAATGTATTGTAAAACTGATTGAAAAAGAGTAACCATGGAGTTTCTTGCTCGTTCTTCTCCATAGGAATCTACACTTTGGAACGAGCAAATAGCTTCACTAGAGGACAGACGGACAGACTGACATGCTTAATTTTAAAGCTCATGTTATATACTTTTTTCCTTTTTTGCTTGCTTGACGTTCAAAAGTGCCTACTGTGGTCTAATTGAAATAAATGATTTTTGACTTTGACTTTTCAACTACCAAACCTAAATTATCCAAGTCCCCAAACCTCAAATCCCCAAAAAAATCTCAAAAAGCGGTAACGGTCTTAAACTCCATTAGTGTTATAAATGTCCATAGATGGTGCTAATTGCATCTCGTCAAGCGACCACTCCGATCGTTGGGCGTCCTATTTCATAAACAGGCGATGAGTCCAAAATATGCTGTATCCCCTGAACTATAATAATATTCAGCATTATCAAGCACCGTGGCAATACACTGCTTACTATGAATCTACACTATCATTCTTAAAAAGGGCATCCAAACCTCTGGCCCACCATGTCCTTTTAAAGCTTAATAACACAAAAATATACGAGCTTCTTAAACAAGTCCATGCAAGTAGAATTTATTCACTTACTGTCACTGCCTTGATAGCTTAAGCAAAGAGATGTTATCAATTTAAACGGATCATTTGCATTGTCAAATCTTCCATGAAAGGCCGGTGATGCTAAATCTCAGTATAAAAACGGAAGAAAAAATTTTAGTGTCAAAACTCAACGTCGTAAATGAGGACCCGAGCGGTATCTGATGGATTTTTTATGATTCAATTTAGTACTTTTAGTTAACTTAGTTTTTCAGCTTGCTTTACTTTGAGAGGCTGACGATATTATTTTTGAATGAGCTAGTACGTTTTTTGCGTCTGTTGGCAGTAGTTAATTTAGGAGAACATTAAATTGAATTTTCATTTAGTTAGTCTTTAGTTTGAAAATTGATTTAGCTCTCTGTCCATTGAAATCGTCTATAAAAGTCTAAGTGAAAAACTAGTTGATAAGCATGACAAACTAAAATTAAACAAATGCAACAAACTAAAATTAATACTATTATAGCACAAACACACATTGAAACTTCGAACCAATTTTGTAAAACCGATCGCTTTTACGACGGCTTCTATAACTGGATGGGTTTATACACACTTAGCATCAGAACAATGAATTTATCGGACAAGTTTTACTGCAGTTGAGCAATAGGCAGGCAATTACGGAACTTACATTGTTGCAATTGTTACATGTTGCATGAAACTGACGTAACATCGTATACTCGTTGGGCATTTTAGAGCTACGGTCATTACTTAGTTGATGTTTCTTTAGTGTTTCTGTTTAAAGATGTTTTAATATCTTTCTGTCCTTGTATTCTGTAAAGTAATATAGCATTATATTATCACGTTGATACAGAGTGTGTGTTCGAAACCTGGCAAGTACCAATGTGACTTTTTCCGAGTTATACATATGTACTTTCTATAATTATTTAAACACAACGGACATACGGTGAAGGAAAACATCGTGAGGAAACCTGGACTTATAATTTCTAATTAAAAGTTTGCAATCGCCAACCCGCATTGAGCAAGCGTGGTGATTAATGCTCTAACCTTCTCCGTATGAGAAGAGGCCTTTGCTCAGCAGTGGGCAGTTACAGGCTGATGATGATATTATCACGTTACACTAAAATACACAGCTTCTTTACATAATCACCCCTATCTCTCTCAACCTATCTTCAAATCCTTCACAGCCTAGAACCTACACCATGGCCGACCATGTTCGACATTTCATGCTTGTTCTTTTTGAAGACCTATTTCAAATAATCTACCTTCATCCCCTATCCTCAAATCCTTGAGATTCCAGAACCTATTCTTTAACTCTAGTTGCGAGTATTCTTTTGGGGTATCGAGCGTCAATGAGCGACGACGATTGCTTAACTTTTTTTTTGTATATATAAGTAATTGTAATCTATCATACAGATATTCAGCAATATTTATGAAAGTGTAATAGATTTGCAAGCAGGTTTTCCAATAACTGCCCCGTTTATTGATATAGCCTCCTAAATGAGGTCTTGAGGTATCTTTCGCTTTAGTCTCCTAGTGACTGGTTGGGTGTCCATTGCTTATCATGAGGTGATATAAACGTTTTTGAAGACCAATCCTGCAAAATAAAAACAGCAAAGCAGTTCAATTGACACCAGTTATCTCTTACTTGGCATGAAACAAAGTTTCCAACTTAGGAAATTTAGAAAAGATAATGCAGTTTCAGTATATTCAAGTTTTCAGCTTTGAGTGCATGCAACTGACCTGCCAAATTTCCATGTAGTTTGGAAGGCTTTCGAATTCAGATGCGCATAATGTTACTTTTGCACCTCATCCCAGTTTCTGTGACAAAGAATATTAACACCAACCGGGCACAGGTCCAACTGCAGATTTCTATTCAGAAATTCTTTAACAGATTTCCCTAACCATTTTCAGGTTTTAATTTATGGATTGTTTGTTTTATGATTAAAGCTAAAAGCTTATTCATAAACAAAAAAATCGATGAGACGGTCTTAAAGAAAGAGACATTCTAAGACTATATGTAAAGTAACTTCCTAGACAAAAAAAAATTGAGCTTTCTTTTTATTTCCGAAGACTGAACTTGATTGAGAGTTTGCTCATGCATGGCTTTCTATTCTAGCTATTTGTCCAGATTACTCGAACGGTTTCAGGTTACTCTGGGGGCCCAAAATCATTAGCCAATGTGGTGAGTTTCTCTCTTGTTTTTTCTTTAGAAATATTCAAAGTACTTTGATATAGTACGCGAAACCCAATTAGCTCGTATTAACTACTATCTACACAGACATCTTGAACTAGATACTATGTCTAATCAGTACCGAAACACTTAGCATATCGAGTAACAAGCATCCAATTCGCTCAAAATCATTGAGCAATAATTACATAGAGTAGCATAACTGTACAAGCCAAAGGACCCATAAAACCACAACCGTGACACCTTATATAAACCGGGTCGAACTCACCAAGAAGTTTGTAAAATAAAAATAAAGAGTTGAAAGGGGGGAAATAACCACTCATAATAAATGTATTAAATGTAAATAAAGGGCTTTTTCTCGTTCAGCCTTAAGACCGAGTTTATGAGTCGACCGTTTTAGTATACTCTTAAAAGTTTACAAGCATTTCATATTGTGATTAATGTTATGAGAATAATAATGGCTTAACAAAATTTGATTGGTTTGTAATATACAACAAATTGGAAAGCACATAGCGTAACAATATCTTACTTATTTCCCTCGTAAAAGGGTAGTTTTTACTAGTCGTTTTATGAGCATTTAGGTACCAGCTAGGAAGGCTGTTTCAAAACGAAATAAAAATAATGCAGTGATTGCACTTTTTGGTTTTATTTTCTAGTTTAATTGGTAAGGTCACTTGCTAGTAGTTGCAACTACGAAATACTGAGGTTTGACATGGAAAGTCAACCATCAAGACTATCAGAATACCCATACTAATATCAGCCTATGTATATTTCATAGGTATATAAAATAATAAAAGTCGATTGATTGTTTGTTTGAATTCAGAAGCTTCTAAATCTGCTTACTCGATTTGAAAAAATAACTGTTATTTGGAAGCTACACTATTACTTTTGAACCGAAGCTATAACTAGGCTTACTGAAACGCGTGTTTATTTTGTATCGATAACCTACAACTTTCTCGCTTATAACAAACCTATTCTAATATTATAAAGCTATTGAGGTTGTTTGTTTGAAAGCGCTAATGTCCATAACTACTGACTCAAATTGAACAATTGTTTTTGTGTTCGTTTATCCATTCATCAAGAAAGGCTATAAAATAGGCTATAAAAAATTACGCTACGATCAGATGGAGCCGGGCACCGGATGCGATAGTAGCTATTCTCAAATGATACACAAAACTTTACATTTAAATTTGTTATCATTACCGTCGCCGTTCATCGAAACTAAACTTACTAACTAAACTAACGATGTAAAAGGCATCCATAATCGCGCGTGTAAGCCTTTTTAATTTAGCTTTAATACAAAACCTTTTTGCTTTTTCATCCCTAAAACAGCTTTGATTACGCAATTCAATTCAAAACAAATTTAATTTAAAAGAAAACTTTAAACTAATCCTACTTTCAAATTATTTTCTCGACTTTCAAGCAATAATGAACAATTGAAAGTCAAGAGGGAAAATAATAAGTTGAGCGCGTTAATTAACCACCACCATAAATACTATTTTATTATTTCTCAAATATTGTTGGACACACAGACGAATTTTTTGTACGATTTGTTTGAGTATTACAAAAAATTATGTTTTTGTGATACAAGGCAAGCACTCGGAACACCTGATGGCCTTTCTTAACCTTTGTCATGAACCCGCAACACCTTTCAAGGATTAAGGTATTTCGGGTTGAGGAGATTTTGAATAGGGGAAATGAACAGATGTCATATATACATTTATTTTATTTTCTTTCTCATGTTAGATGCAGTGTATATCATGTGCCATGCACTTAAAAAAATACTAATATAATTAATTATTAATAGAATTAAATATTTTTAAATATCATTTTGCAATATGTAACAAAACAGAGGACTGGATCTCACTATAATTTCTTCAAACGAAACAAATGTGAAACACAATAACATAGAACCGCGTAATGATATGCAACACTCGCATCTGCAAGCTTGTAGTCACTATACCAACAAAGTACGTAAAAAGTACTAAAAGTATTCAATTTGTCGAGCAAGTCCCACAGCCTAAGGCGAGGTGTGTCACCCTCTAGTGTCGCATAAAAATGCAATTTAAAAACGTCACAGTGAGGCGAGAACTTTTAAAACACTGACAGAAACATTAAGTTTATTAAAATAGCTTTCTTATCGCTAAACCTTTATAAGGAACTTTTAGTTTGGAATCTCAAGGGCGTATGAATTAAATATGCATGAAATGACCTTGAGTTAATGTGGAGTGTATTTGTAAATGTAATTTTAATGTTTATTTTTGGAATGAATGAGTTGTTGTTTTTCAGGAATTTTAGTCTACACAGCAGAATGTATTTTTTGACTATTTTTAAAACATCAAAATTATTTTGTCACCCCGTGGTAGAACGAGAGGAGGTATCACAGACTTTTAGTGACTATAAACTGTCTTGTTTCTTCCCTTGCTACAAGATGGAGTGCGGTACATGGTTCATGATTTGGAGCCTGGAAAGGATTTCTTGTGAAATATTATTTAGATTCTGATTGTCGAAGAGGAATAAGGAGCTGGACCTAATTTTTTCCCGATTCCCAAAAAGGAGAGAACTTCTCAATATGTTTTTTTTGTAACAATCATATTGTATACCTATAGCACGTGGCATTTGTATTCCACAACACAGCTCATGTTCAACAAAAAATTATAGGGAGACATTCATTCCTTATTAACAAGTAAAAGGCATCCATAATCGCGCGTTTAATCAGTCGCATTTTGAAGCACTGAATCATGGGACGTGTGTGCATTACACATACAAATTTCATGCACATACATTGAGATGGAACTAAAGTAGGACAGATCTTTGTTCCGAGTGAAATCAGAACTGTATAAAAGCGGGTACCATTGTGAGTCCCGGCTTGTCGTTTGTTTGTTTTCATTGGTTTACATTATATTTCTTTTTTTTGAAACGATGTCTTGGGTAGTATTTTTTTTAATCTAAGTGATTCATAGTACCTTTATATTCGAATTTATTTGTGTCAGATTTTCAGAAATGTTGCTTTTTATGAAAGTGATAATTCTCCAATGACTTTTCACCCCGTCTTTTTTTTATAATGGGACAAACCCGCCGCAACCTCCCAAAACCGCTGCAACTCCGGTAAGCCAGGATCTACAGTAGATACAACCATGAAAACACCGGAACACTGAAGTCCGGGACAGCGTCCCAGGGACTTGAATGGCTATCTTGGATCCCGCAACGAAATAAATCAGAAGATATTATTTGAGGAGAAGAAAAAACGAAATAGTTTCCACTTCCCTCGGTAAATTTAATGCAGGAGACAGAATGAGTCAGGCCTTAAAGAGACTGTACAACTGGGAGAAGCCCAGTCACCAAACACCACGGAAAATTTTGTATTATTATTGCAATGGGACCTATGTGTGAGCTGCTACAGTTGTTTCCAGTAATAGGTTTACACATTTATTATAGCATTACACCTTTTTTATTGTAATTTGTCTATTGTAACAACAAATGTTTATGGTAAACATTATAATCGATATCGATTTTTACTGTTAAAAATTTGTTGGATGTCAATGCCATAAAAAGAAAAGGTTGTGTATTGTTTGATCGTTACTCTTTATAAGTGCATTAAAGACGTTTATATTAGGTTTTCTGAAGAAAGCTAATGTTAAATTATTGGTATTACCAAACAGTTTTTGCTCATTTCAGCTTGCCTAATTATATATGACGCCATTAAATAATAAAATAATATTCATAAGTTCATAATTTACTGCCATTTTTCCGAACTAATAACGATTTGTTAAACCATTAGTGGGACCACTTCAACTTATTGTTGTGCTTTATCGCCATCTTGTGTTATTAATTTTATATCAGTTACGCGTTTAGCTGGAAAATATTAGATTTTTATTTAATATCGGTGGTAACGTTGTTCTGTTTTTTGTTACAAAAATAAGATTGTGATTATCTATATGATAACGCCTCTAATAATAGATAATAGAATATCTTGTTTCTATTACCCAACTAGTCTATTTATATCTGGTTATCCAATTATTCTATCAATATTGTATATGTGAAATATTGCGAGAATTTATGGATGTACGTTTATAAATCTTGCAAAAACGGCAGTACCGATTTGGTTGAATTGAGTATATAGATAGGTGATACCCTTGATTAATACATGGGCTTTTTATCAACGTACCACGTGTTAGGAAGTTACTCTAGTTATTCGTAGTAAAAGAAGCTAATCCAGTTGTACCTCAAGTTCTGGTCGGCAACAACTATCTACTGGTTTATTTTTATCGAGAAATTTCGGAAATGGTGAGGCAGTAAACACTTTAATCTCAACCTCAAATTGAAACCATGACACAATGTTTGCCAGTCATATTCCTAGCAGCGAAGTCATAAAAATTATAAAAGCAGTCAAAATAATAATAATAAACAGCAATTAACACTGAAAGCGTGTCACTGATTATCACAGTAATTTTCTCAATAATAATTCAGTTTTACGCGTGCGTGATCAAGATCATTATTTTCGTAGAAAAAACGGAATATAACAGATGTCACATTGATAATTTATAAACATCATATATGCTGACAATAGAACAAAGGCGACAGGAAAAAGCTTTGTTTGTTAATTGGATGTATAATATAAAAATCATTATGAAATAATGTAACGGAAATTTTTGAGGAAAATAATAAATACTTATTAAATTTAGAAAAAAATGAAATAATGTAAGAAATGTCATTATAATAATATCTTTGGAATTATTATAGTTATTTTTTGACCAATACAGCATTATTTTAACACCAAAAACATTGTTAGCGTTTTCTGCATTTATAAAAAAAAACATAATTCCATATTTTTGGAGAGCTCTTTTCCCACTTATACAAAAGACAGAAAAATAAAGGTTTTAAAACACCAATTGTCATATCAAGAGATTTCAAACCTGAGATATTAATTGAAAACCTCAAAAGCCTACTTATTTATCGAAGAATTATTTCCAATTTTGAAAATAATTTGCTGGATTCTATTTGTGTGTTATGAAAAGCGGGGCGTGAAGTTGAGGTTAACCGTGATCCCCTATAAAGTAATTGAAAGGAATTGAACTAAAGTTAAGTTCAGCTGGATTTTCTCGAACCATTGTGTTCCATGTTTATAGCTTGAGACAATCGAGTTAAGTGGGTCAAATAAGAAGTAATTGCTCGTCGTTTTGAATGTCTGTTTATTGAGTGTTTGTAGATACAAGCTTCAAAGTCCCTGAGAACGTAGTGAAGGGTATGATGACAGTGGGCACACCGCTTGGACTAAGTATTAGCGGCGACAACCATTAACTTGGTTAACGCCATGGTGAAGAGCGAGAGGAGCCATGTCTTCTTCTTGTGAAGCAGTTACACTCAAACTTAATAATAAATATTTAAGAGCATAACGCTCCGTCTCGCCCCACGCTGTCAGATTATTATTTGTCTTGCTCAATAAATATATTCATATTAAAGTCTTAATACATTCAATAAAATTAGGCGTAGCCGTCAGCGTTTCAGTGATACTCCGTGGAACATCGAAGCACCTGCCGTGAGCAGGTAGTTTGCTTTCAGTAGTCGTCTATTGTTATTGCACGTCTGCTTGCTGCATAAGCTATTATTTGCAGACGAAAGAATGGCGTTGCGTACCGTATTCTACAAAAATCGGATACTTATATAAAAGAATGGATTTATAACTGCAATTTTTCTTGAATTCTATGAGTAATATCATAGTTTTTAAAATTAACTTAAAAGTATTAATCCTGTCTCAAAATCCACAGTTCCTTGAATCAATACGGCCACAAGTAACAAATAAAAAATCGTATCTTTTACCTTAAAAATGTTGTTTCTATGACATACGGATTTTTCCATGTGTCGTGGTGAAACATACAAATCACATGCAGACCAGAAAATTAAATGGATCACACAAAGAGTAATTCCGCACGGGAATCAAACCTACGACAACTTACACGGCAGCCGATTGTACAGCCACCGCGTCAACTTAACAGTCTCATATCTTTGTCTAAAATGATCTTTAAAACTCATTTGAACTATAAAATTACCACTTTAATAATCATTTTGCTCAAAACATTAGTATACTTATACATAAAACAAATTGTACATAAAACTTCTTAGACAAATCATTTATCAACTATTTATAGACTTTACGTGTAAACACACAATAGAGAAAAGTAATAAATAACAAAAAGAAATTGTCATGTGAAAATGACAAAAATATTATCGTTGTGATTCATCAATCTACAAAGATTAATTTAATGGTGAACGTCAATAAAAATATTAATAGCTTTCCAATTGGTTCAGCTGTTGTTTTCGTGTAACTGATTTTATTTTCAATGCCTTATTTAATATCAATGTTTTTTACAAGGAAAATTACTGTCTGTTTTTGTGACTATTGTTGATTTTTTGTTACTTTACCTGGTTTTTACATTTGACGTCATAATATTATCATATAGGCAAGACCACTGCTTTACACTTTCTATCCCCCAAAGTCATCGATTAGAATCACTTCTGCAGGGCGAGCTGATTACTAGCCAGATCTAGATCGGCATCAGTAAAGGACATAATCTAAACATGATTTTATGAAGTTTACAATTCTGATCAAAATTTTCATGTATTCTGCTGTTACTTTGTGTCGTAGTAAAATGTCTCAGCAACATTGGTTAACACATTCATCATAAGTTTCGTATCGGCCGTATAGTTACATAACTACGTTATACAGTACATTTCGCTCCATTCGAAACTAATTTTAGAAATTGAATGTATGAAGTTACACAATAAATAACCTAACTTAATAAATAGTTACCAAAGCACACTAAGTTTAAAACTCGATCGTAGTACTATGCTACGCCGTAGCTCGGAAGTGCTACGAGCGCTACGGAAGCTACGGACGCTCTGAACGCTACAAACGTTAAACAATTTTGTAATTACTAAGACTTACACTATTGGATGACACTAATAGACTAGTTTCTTAAATGTATTTGAAGTACTCCTATTTCGAAGAACGTACAAAACATGTTATTTTTCATATATTAAGTAAACGATTATAATGTTTATAATTTTGCAGGATCGTATATTTTATTTATTTCAAGATCGAGATCGGTAGTGTTTTCTAAGAAATGACAAGTTGACATTCTCTATCGAATAATAGCTTCAGGGTGGGATTATTTATCGTAATGCTGAAAAACGAAACAAAAACAAAATAGTGTAAACAGCCAAGATTAGATTATAAAATAAAACCTTTGATTTTATTTTATAATCTAATCTTGACTTTTTTTTGATTTTATAACATTGTTTGTTTTACAAGATTTTGAATCGAATGTATGATTGTGATTTGATGATTTGTGTAAAACAATTATGTAAAAGAAAACATATCAAAATTGTTATCTTAAGTAAACCAAATCATAAATCGCGCGTAAAACAAAATTTAATATTTAAAATTTTCATCGCAATCATGCCGACACAGTGTATTGTCGGATAAATTAAATTAACCCTTAAAAAGCTGTGAAATTACACGAGGCAATTAGGTCGAAACGGCTGAGCAATTTGGGGTTAGAATTAAAATATCACGACACTCGGGGTCTCGACCCATCTCGCCGACTTTTTTCTAAGCGCAGTGGACAGGCTGAAATTTTAATTATTCCGTATGTTTTTTGTAACAAAAGAAATGTAAGGCGATGCCAACAAAAAGTATGTCGACACCAACATTTTTGTGGTAATATGTACACAGAGATTACGTACAATGTGTGTGTGTTTTTTTTGTGTCTATTCTTTGTATTACAGTAATTCGAGTAAAGATATTAAATTGTTGTTTTTGTAATGACTCTAAATTTTAAATTTCTTTTCAAATACTTTCTTTTTGGTTATTACGTGTTATGAAAAGCTCGTAGATAAAAAACGATAATTTAATTAAGCGTTTTTCTATGATTATAATTATTTACTTAGTAGAATAGACTACAAAAATGAAAATTTTAGACGTCTTTTTACAATTTTCTCAAGTGATTTCTTAAAATAGTAAACAACTAATGTGTTAAAAATAAATTTGTTTTAATTTTTTTCCAAAAAAATTACTACTTGTTTTATTAGTACTATATAAACAAACATGTTACTGCCAAACTTCTTAAAGAAGTCCCTTTTACCGCCCACGAGACCATCTTACGACGCAATTTTAAAACAACCTTTTACCCGGCCTTTAGCCCAAAAATACTTGAGTCATTAGACCAATATATCGTAGAGATTGAGTTTCGTTCAGAGCTCCGGGGCAAGTAAAAACTTGTCCGTAGGCCGAGGTGCCCATGGAATTAATTGGGTTTCGACCCTACCCTTGTATATGTGTGCTCAACAAAATTCGACCCTTGGTCGTCCGCTTAATTTCACCTCGGTGTACTATTTTTTAAGTTCATGTTTGTGCAGACTTATTTGAATCAAAATGAGCAGCATCGGTTTTTTGTAATTAAATAGTGCTTTCATTAATGTATGTTCTGATATTTGAATTTAAGTGGGCGGGCGCCTTTTAAACGTTTTTGAAGAGAGACCAGTCACTTAAGATGTGTAATTTGTGAGATATTAAATAGAAATGTAGAGGGATTAACGTTTACATTAAAATGTTTTAACGAACTAATTTCAGTCCATCAAAATGTTACTCTCTCTACAACGTCAAGCTACGAGAAAAGCTGCTTATTATTTAACACTAATTACTTGAATATTTTAGATGTGGAATATAGAGGTGCTGAATATATAGTTGCTCTTTGAAATCAAATATATTATTGAAGATTTCTTACAAAATATTTTGCTTGGAATATTACTACTTTCAGTAGTTCCTTTTTTTATGAAACAGTGCAGTAAATAAGCAGACGGGTCACCCAAAGATCAGTAATCTGCGTCGATAATGGACATCCAAAGCACCGAGAGAGACGAGTGCTTTTTCTACTGTTTGCGGATTTGGGGTTAATTATTATTTATTGTACACTTTTGTGTAAGGGTGAAATGTACATAGAGAATCATTAATATATTTTACCCTTACATAAACAGCGAATAAACATACAAGCGTTGTTTTACACTACGCATTTATGCTCTTGTAAAACGCTGACTGAGTCGGCCCATTGCAAACAACTTCCCAAAGCATAGCCCCTTCACACTGAAACTCCCAAACTCCTTGATAAAAAATTCAAGTAACGTATTTAAAATAAGGAATGACATACAAATTCGACGAAGTCACAAACAAATTCTAAGAACAACTTAGTAACATACAACGTATACCGTTCATATTCATAATTCCAGTATCGTCAAGATTAATAATACAGGAATCTTTAACACGCGACTCAGCTAAATTGCAAGCAAGGCGTACATATCAAATATTTTCACTCATACCTCCCACAGCCTCCCCCTCCAAAAACAATAAGCTTGTTATAAAGACATCACGTTCCGACGACGTGTATCTTACAGCGTAATGCTTTCAACCCTGTTTTTCCGTGGCCACGATAAAATATTTCAAACACCCTCTAATATTTACAGGGGTGCAAAAAATTGTGACGCGTGTACAGGTACAACCTATCTCATGGTATAATTTCAGGTTATTCCTGTTTGGGTCTATTAGGCTGTATTTATGTTAATGGACTCGCCCACTATAACTCATGTTATTGTAACTAGTGTAGAGTGGGTACACATTTGCCCACCTTTATTGCAAAATCAACAATTATGTTTTGCACTTACTATTTTACTTCGCCTACATTGTTCAAAATTAGAAAACTAGGTTAAAGTGAATAATATGCCCATATTCTATACTAGCCTTTGCCCGCAACTTTGTTCGCTTGGAATAATGACTTCCTGCAGATTTTTGGAAAAAAAACCTATCCTATGTCCTTTCTCGAGTTCCAAACTATTTCTGTACCAAATTTAACAAAAATAGGTTCAGTAGTTTAGGTGTGAAGAAAAGACAGACAGACAGAATTACTTTCGCATTTTATTCGTTTAGATGAATTCTACAAAGTAATTCTTCTAAACGTCTATTAAAAAAACATTCTGTAACTTTTCTATGTAGGTATATTATTTGAAAATAGAAAAATAAAACGTACCTTCTATTAAAGGAAAGACCAAAAGATGTTAGTCTAAGAATGTCAGACTATAAGCATCAAGTTAACGCCAAAACAGATGTTTAAATATTTCAACAGCATATAAGAATCAGGTTCTATACATAAACTCATTTGCTTCTGAAACTCTTCTGCCAGAGACACAGATTGACATACTTGATTAAAAATAATTTCACATAATTTAAACACGGAATCTCAAACATTTTAAGAACCCCTACATTAAAGATTAAAATGCCAAGATTGTAAATATAAGGAGACGAAAAAAAAAAGATTTTTGCAATATGTCGGAAGAAAAATTTCTTCAGCATAATTTTCTCGGAAACGCAGTGGGGATTTTTTGCAAAAGGTTCCTTCAATGTGTTAAGGCAAACCTACTTAGAATTTTGGAGCTATTAAGGTACTTAGGCGGGTGGTAGTGTAATACAGTGTAAATAGAAGTGGTGTTTGCTGTCTATTTCATATTCCGGGTTTTCGAGGAAAACCTTCTTCGCCTTGACGAACTAATTAAGGCAGCATAGTGAGCCTACCTTTTATGAAAATATACAAAATTAAAATTGTAATTCACAACAGCATGATGGAGGTGTTATAAGAACAAATTAGACTGGCATAACAAAGCGTATTGTTTATTTTTTAAATAAATATTCTTAAGTTCAAAATAAGGAGATTAGTATTTTTTTTGTTTACATTTCATACAAAATGTATAGTTTTTTTCAAGAAAGTATTAAAACAAAATCATTCAATTAATATTGCATATATTTGTAGAAAACTCTTTCGAATTAAAAGTTCATTCGCCTCACTGTGATTGGCTGACTGAACACTATAAAACGTCACGAAATGAAATTTCTGTTTATAAAGAGTATTGCATGAGTTCAGTAGTTAGTAATAAATACTATTGCAAATTACCTAACAATGACGTATTTTTTAAACGTTGCCTTATAAACGCATCTACCAATTCGTAAATGCGTTTACAAATACCTATATATAATTCATATGCAAAAAACAAAACAATGATTTGTGGATTGTTCAAACCTGCTATACTATGCCCAGCAGCCAAACATTACTCCTAAAATGCAATAAAAAGAAACAAAAGAATTACTAAATAAAGTACATAAAAACACTTTTCGATCACATAATAGATAAGTATGAAAGAGTTAGAGTAATATAAACAAACATTATCAATAAAAATCTCCTAATGTAAAATGAAACGTCGGTTTTAATCCATAATAATCCCGCCCGCGTCTTCACCCTAATATGTTGATAAAAAATAGCCTATGGCCTATTCCGAAATGTGTCCTATACCTGTGCCAAATTTTATCCAGATCCGCCCAGCCGTTTTAGCGTGATTGAGTAACAAACATCCAAACATCGTAACTTTCGCATTTATAACATATAAGTAAGATTAAACACGCTTTTCATGACATAATGATACCTATGAATCTCCTGTAAAAAAACGCCAGCCTTTTTCATACATCGTTGCGTCAATTCGACTGTACGGCTGGGGCGTTCGATTCCCGAGCGGAACAACTTTTTGTGTGTCATGTGTATGTTTGTAACCGCACCCATGACACAGGAGAAAATTATATTTATTAAATTATAAAATTACATACTTTAAAAAAAAAAATTTAACGGAGAAAAATATTACACAAGGTGTTGTAATGTTGTAAAAAAACAATACATATTTATATAAAATGAATTGCCGTTTAGTCACCACTCTGTACAAAATGTACTATATTGTGACATCACACTACATTCAAATGATCGAAGATGATGATAGAGTTATGGCGGAACAGCGAGCGAACTGTGAGGTGAGGTGCAAACTAGCAGAAACCTTCTCTTCTACCAGTACATGTCACTCTTTTTTATGTAAAAGGACCAACTGGATTGCATCCATATTATACCCTGATGGTAAGCAATCGATACCATAACAATACCAAAAGAGTCACAACTGATTTGCGGGCCTTTTGAGGATTTGGTTTTCAGAGATTTACGGATTGGGCAGAGATGGGGAGAGGGAAAGGATTGGGCCTCCAGTAACCTTACTCACACAGCAAAACGCAACGCTGTGTTAGTATCACGCCAGATTTCTGTAAGACCGTTATATTACTCCGGTCAAACCGACCAATTTGTACCGAAACTTGGTTCTCCTCTACTACTCTATCATAATAGAAATGATTAAGACGAAGATATCAGAGAAAGTACTTGATTTTGTAATGTCAATAAAAGTAAATAGAAATGACTAGCACTTTAAACTAAAAAAAACGGACGTCAGTAGTATGTATACATACAAAATTAAAAACGAAATATTTTTTGTCTTACCCGTAAATCGAGAGTTAAATCGATTTCTTTATTAAGAATCGATAATAACCAATCAGACACGTAACTAGAATGATATAAAATCTAAATTTTAACTGCACGTTAGGTATATTAATACATTTTGTTCTGACATCGAATCGAACCGAAAGCTATTGATAACTACTATGAATTTTTGATTTGTGGCCGGCCGCAACCTAGATTCATTTATGTCTAACAGTATTTTTTGTTTTATTTAGTTTTTTATGTGATAGAATTAGAGATGGGAAATGGGGAGAATTTTATTGAGCTTCTATTCACGTGGTGAAACCCAATGCAAACGTTGTTTCACGCCAGTATTTTGTAAGTCGGGCACTACATTATTACAATATTTTGCACCACATTTTTATGCTCGAGCCTCGACACGCAAATTTTTTTCCGTCAGTTGGATTTTAAACCTTAATTAAATTACTCACCATTTATAAAATAAACGAAGTAATTGTTAAACAGTTTATAATCAATAAACGAATACAAAATAATTATAATAAATAAAAAATAAAATCGACTCTAAATTAATTTACACCAATCAGTATCCGAAAGGGCTTTCACCTTGCAAACTAAATTTAACTGGAAAATAACGTTCCTACACGGTAACGGTTATGAAAACTGGCAGGAAATTGAAATGGGCGTAGCAGTGAATATTGGCGGGCGGGTTTCACCGGCATCCAATAATTCACAGGATGTTGTCTGAAAGACGGCAGACGCGTTTTATAATACCTGGATTGGGATGAGCGAGGATAAAAGCGAGAATGCAGTATTGTTGGCAATGAGGATATGAATGGATATACAAGAATATGTGAGCGTACCCAAGCAAGGGATTTTGGTTTCGTAGTATTGTGACGTCACAATACATTTGGTTGGAGATTTAGTTACTGTGCATCGGACAGGTTGATGAAGTAAAGCTTCACGGTGCAACGTCAGATTGGCATATTGTGGTTTCACGCCACAATGCGAGCCAACGTTGAGGATTAGCGATGATATGCCATTTGCGTTAGAAATTGTTGATTTTATAATTTAACTATTGATGTATTTTGGTTTTAACGTGAAAAAGATTTTTTATTGTTTTTTAACAAAAATCCTCATAAAGAATTAATGAAAAGTAATTTTCTGTGTCCTTTTTGAATTTTTTCAACATATAACAACTAACTACCGTGTCATTAATAAGACTGAAGAGGATAAAAGTGAGCCTTAACATTACTGTTGCTCCTATAACTAGAAATATTTTATAATATTTTCTAAGATAAATGATAAACAATTTGTATGAATAACAAACATATATACACTTGTAAATTCTATCAGTGACTGTAGTTCTACAAACAAATTCTATCACATCACTGAACCGTACCGTATACTTCAATAAGCTTAACCAAAAATCAATCGTATGTCTGTAGCCTAAAGCATCGTTTAGCTGCACAAAGCAATATAACAGACTACACAGCCGAGTATACGTAACAATATTCTGGGATAAACCCTAAGAGGCTATCTGTCATAATAGATTCTTTTGCGGAGAAAATGCATGTTCTAAAATTTAAGAGCTGAGGAGAACGTATTTCGTCCATCAAAATGGATTTTCTCCCTCATTTTTGTGGTAGTTCGAGTTTTAGTAGTTTGTTGTTGAGAGACGTGTTGTACATAATTAATGAAAATAAATATTTCTTGGTATGATGACCATTGTGATCTTAAAACCTCATGCGCTAAGGCATACTACCTACATTTCAAAAACCAAAAGTATATAGCTTAAACTCAATGCCACTGAATGGGGATTCTTTTGATTTTTGATTCAAAATGAATGATTATACAGTCTTCTATTGTTTTAATTTATATTCTTTTCCCGTTTGTTTTTGATTAGACAGTCACTAATTGACCCCGGAAAGAAATTCATTAATTATTGAAAAGACCATTTTTGTGTCAAGACGCCTAATTACGCCTTGACAGTTTAGGGGTACAATGGAAGTGAAAATGTCCCGTTAAGATATTAATGTCTTTTATCATTAAAAGACGAGCGAATGTTTCTTTATTTCTTGTTTAGGCAATTTCATGATAGTAATGTTTTATGTTTTTCGATATTTTTATGAAAATCGAAACATTTAGTTAAAACCACTTAGAATGTTGTTTATTGATTATAAATAAAACAACAGTAAATTCTAACAGTCAAATAATAGCTTCCAGAATATTTACAAAAGAAAATAAATAAAAAAGTCAATGTTTCTTGCTTACAAATACAAGATATTTTACGTTTTTGAGTTTGTAATGAAGGAATGTGACTTTGTTGGGTTGTAATGAAGTTTTTAAATTTTTTTAGCCATCACTGATAAACGATAAATAAAAACATTCTAAGGAATTCTCACTTACATTTACCTTATCTATCTGTGAAACCTAATAAGCTAATCCGTCTTAAACAAGCGTGGCAAACGAGTCTACAGAGAACCTGATGGTAAGCAATCGGGGCCGGCCTTTTCAACCGCAACACCAGAAATGTTAAGAGTGTGTTGCCAGCCTTTTGGGATAAGAGTTTCAAAGATCCAGGGGTCAAGGGGTTGAAAGGACGAGTGGAGAGGCCTGCAGCCTCATCACTCACACGGCAAAATACAACGCTGTGGTTTCGTGTTGGTTGCTTGGGAGGACGTGGTGTCGGTCGAACCGGCCCATTCGTGCCTTTATGATAACTGTTCTCGTTTTCTCCGAAGAAAAGCCTTTGTTTCAGCCATGAACACTAATAGTCCAATAATGATAATGATATACCTAGGATTATTCCAGGTTTTTATTTATTTTGCCAAATGTTAAACCAGTTACACATCGTAATACATCGTATTGATTTAAAAAATATTGTAGCGAATATTATAATAATGATCAAATTGGCTTGGATGAGTAATATTAGTTTGAAACTTTAATAATTAATTGATTTGTAGAGGATATTAATAACTGAAATTAAATATCAATCACGATTTATTATGTGTAGGTGTTAAATGTAAACAAATTCCTAATATTACAATAGTCACGTTTATACTATGAAGCTAAAAATACAGTTTAGTTGATAATAAAGTATTTCTTCATAATTCCTGCACAATTGATATAATACCTGCAAATCTTCCACAGAGGTAAACGTTTGTGTAGTTCGGATCGAGTGTAACAACTGCTAAAGACTACGAAAAGATGAAAAGAGCGATTGAACTAGAAAAAAATCTTCAAATTTGGCAAATAGCTTGATGATCGTAGTTGCGTCAGCGAGGTCATCAAATTCTGTTTTCTGTTTTCTTAAAACAATCACATGTACAAATAATTAAGTTTCACACATCATCAGCTTATAGCCCACTGCTGTGCAAGCTTTTGCACACTCTTCTCACACGGAGAAGGGAAACATCCACCTGTTTCCCTTCACCGTTGGCCAGTGGTGTCTAAATACACTTACAAATAATAACATAATAAAAACTTAGAAAAAGTCTCATTGGTACTTCCCAGCTTTTGAACCCACACCCTCATTTATGAGAAGTCAGCTTAACCTGCGGGCCACCACGACGCTACGATTCCAATTAAGTTTATATTACGCATATGCACCTACAACAAAGAGATTGTAACACAAGTTCCTGATTAACAAAAATAAGGCAAAAAAAGAAATGAACGCAACACTCAAATATGAACATCAGACTGCGTTGCTTAATTTTTTGAATAAATAATATGGACACTTTGAGTGGGAAGTGTAATGCTTTGAAATATTCAAGAATGCTGTGAACAGAGAGTGCGGACTTGGCGACAGGGTCTGTGGAACACAGTTGAAGTTGTAACGATACTTTGGAAATATTGCGGTAGTAAAACTTTGTGTAAGTCCATCCTCTCTTTGTGCTTGTTTTACAATCTATTGAGGCAATAAGTCGGTCATAACTACTAGTGTTATGCATTTTTATTTATTTATTTAATAATTTTTGTAAACACAGTAAGTTGGACAAGAAAAATAATACAACAATTAGGTACAAAGGCACAGCTTTTTATTCTTATTACGTTTAGTATAAGGCATATATTTTATAGTAGAATTGACACAACGTGCGGATCAACCTTATTGTATTTCCTAACATTATTTGGTAGATTTCAAAATATGGAAACAGTGACAACGAACAGCAAGATACATAAGATTACAATAACAGCTTGAAATTTACATTATGTTATTATTTACATTGTCTGGACTTGAAAAGAGATGGACATTTGAGTTTGTTTCGGCATTTTTCTCAGAATAGTTAGCTAGGAAATATCTTCGGGCTTCATCTAGTTTTTTACATTTCATTTTGACGTGCAAAAGTGCTGTTTTGTAGCCAATTTGCAAAAATAAACAGATTAACAGTCCACCTATCGACGGCATTTTCTTCCAAAGCACAGTTACAACATATACTAAAATAATGATTACACCTTATTGCGAGATGTGTTTATGAAGTTAAAATACTACATACAAAACTTCTAAAAACAAAAACTCAATCAATCAAAAGTTAGAAAAGAAAGTAATAAAATATATTGTGAGCAGTATACCAGTAGGAACATGGTTCTGTCGCAATGCGTGTCCACGGCCCCACGGGACGGTTTTGCCGCGCCGTCCCGGGGTACAGCCGTAGTAGATCGTGTAGCGACCCGAACTTTGATAAAGTCAATCTAACGTGTTTTTGTTGAAGTTAAAAAATACGCTTGTAAAGTTTCTAGATAGATGTAGAAGTCGAAAAACGGACAAAAGATGGTAACAACAAATATTTTTGGAAGAAAGCAATTTTTCTTGCAAACACGGTAATTATATTTGGTAGGGCGGCAAACGACCAGATGAATAACGTGATGATAAGCAATTGCCCATGGACACAATAGAAAAGTTACAGGAGCGTTGCCGGACGTTTGGGGATAAGGGATTTAGAGATTAGGAGTGGGAATGAGCGATTAGGCCTCCAGTAATATCACATGGTTAAACACAACGGTTGTTTCACGCTGGTTTACTGCGAGGCCGTGGTATCGTTCCAGTCCAGCCGATCCATATGATCTCCGGCCACCGTAGCGCACCGTAGGGCCCTAAAGGGCTGATGTTTAGCCGGGGCTGCGGGGTAAGCGCAATGAGGCACTGCGACCTCGGCCCAGAGCAGGAGAAGGAATGGGGGGGGTTTTTAGTCAGTAAGAGTCTGATACTCTCTCTCGCCTTACCCTGGGCGGGAGAAGTCATTGGATAAGCATGGCTCTCCCACTCTTTATGTGATTTAGAGTGGGATAGGTGAAAATCGCTTTAAATTACTATCAAAAGGAGATCGAATAGTATGCATTAAAAATATTTTAACCTCTTTAGCAATATTAACTGCTTATAAATGCTTGCCATATCAAACTGAGACTATAGTGTGATGAACAGTCGTAAAAAATACAAGCAACCAATGTTATGATTTTCAATATCCTGTCCAATAAAAATGGAAATTAATGTTTCAAATTAATTTTGTTCCACGACCCTTCGCTCGTTATCTGTTCGTCCGATGCATCAGACTTCAATAACTTTTTACTTGCGTTTTGCCAAAATGTGGCTTAAAACTAATAACATTAGCATCGGAATAAAAAATCTAATTAGTCTCTGATATTTAAAAATGTTAGACACGCAAGTCTGTTCTACATTATAAAAGAATTATTATTATAGAGATTAACTGAATTTGAGTTAAGAAATAAATAAAATGTTGTTACACATATTTCAAATCAATATTTTGCTGAAAGTATTACATATTGTGAGAAAAGGAAAAAAACTAGTCCGTTTTTATTTAATCTAAGATACGTGACTTAACATGAAATATGGTTTGTTTAAATTATTATTCACATAGGTAAATAAGATAAAAATATTTATTTATTTTCGATTTATATGGATTATAGTGTCAATTCACAATTATTTATAACAACGCATATGTATTTATAACAATGTAATTTTGTATCTGTATTCACAAAATAAATACTGATAAATAAAAATGAATCAACAATTTGAAATCAAATTAATATAATAATTTTCAGTTGGAATTTTTAATAATTTAAATCCATTAGTCATATGAATGCGTTTCAAGTTGGTAATTATTGGGGGAGAAAGAGAGGGGATTATAACGATAATGTCTTCTGATACTTAAGCTTCGTTAACAAGCGTAGCTGTGTCGTGATGGGAATGTTTAAATACTACTTAATGTTAATATAATTATAATTAATTGTTGGAAGTAACTCATAATTTTTTATCGTTTTTAAGGGTGTCGCAATTTAACGTGCGATCATCAAGTTTTTATCTCGAGTATTTGAGATTGTTTACACATAATCTCACATACTGACACACACACACACACACACACACACACAAACACACACACACACACACACACACACACACACACACACACACACACACACACACAATAACAACACATAATTCTACTATGGAAAAACTTTACGTAAGTAAGTACTTTATTTCATATGGAAATTTATTATACAAAATTACTATATAGGTATAAAATGATATTTGGTTAAAGTGTTTGTGAGTCACCTTTATATTCATGCTGTGAAATAATTTTTACTTTTTGATTAAATGTATTATTCCCAAATATAAGTAAAGTTCAGTTAAAAGAAAGAACAAAGAACAGTTTAAAGTTAACATCTTAACCGCAATCCATGACTTACAGATGTAGAAAAATTTTCGAACCCATTTTGAGAACCCGATACCAGAAATAACTACATCAATATCCAACTTTATTCTTATATTTCAACAAAAAAAAAAAGAACCTTAACACTACTCAAAAAAGGTTTAGTACAATATAAAAACCTTAACGATTACGACGAGACCTAAAAAACGGGTACTTCATCACACAATTTGCCTCGATATAAACAAGTTACAGGCCACCCAACTACATACTTCGAATTGATATTCATAAAAACCACATAATAGTACTGAGTGGTACATCAAAGCGAGTCATTAACAATTTACTGCTGTCGTTGCGAATACTATTTTCCATTTCTATTTAATGATTTCAATCTTTCTCATCATCAGCTGTCTGTTTGATGTCAGCTAATGATGTGCTATGGTTTTGCTTGTGTGCATTGTAATTGTGTTAAAAGTTTTATTAGTATTCGTTATCATGTTAAGTAGAAATTAAAAAGATTGCCTTTCATTTAAAATCTACATAAAATGTTTTTTTTTTGTGTGATTGGTCGGCAAACTAACAGACAGATTACCTAATGCAATATACTATACTAGTTACTTCATTAATAATACATTAATTAAGATACGAGTACGAATAAAGTTAATAAGTTGGTTAGGCACATACATTATTTGCGTGCTTTGTTTTTTTTTTGTGTGATAGGTCGGCAAACAAGCAGTCGCTTACCCAATGGTAAGCAATCAGCGCCGCCTATGGACATCCGCAACAACAAAAGAGTTATTAGTGCATTCTCGCCTTTTTGGGGATTAGGTATTTGGAGATTTAGGAATTGGGAAGGGATTTGGGGAGGGAAATGGATTGGTTTTCTGTGAGGCCGTGGTATCGCGCCAGTCGAACCGACCCATTCGTGCCGAAGCATGGCTTTTCCACACTTTTGTTGTTGTAATATTTATTTAAAGTTCTAGCAATTTGAGACGATCTAAATAGCAATAAAGAATAATTATTCTAATGATAGGTTGAATATATTATGTATTATGTACCACATAAGTATTATCCGTTTGAGTGATTTCCCAATTTCATAAAAAACACGTCAAGTGCTCACGTTGCAAAAAAAAAATGGCGCCGCGCCGCGCCAGATGGCCAAGGTCACAAGATGTTTATGTTTTGTGACGTGTCGGTAATTTAAGTCGCCTCAAGTAATGTTTTTATTCAAGCTAATGAATGACTCTTTCAAGTCGTTCAAGTGTTTGTTGACATTAAGTTTCAAATGTTTTTATTTATAGCTGTAAACAATGACTATAGTTGAAAATGATTGTTTGAACTTTAAAAAAGATTATTTTTAAAAGCTAAGCGGTAACATATATGTTTATGACTTGTAATGGTGGAAGGATTCTATCTACACACGAGTAAATAATAAGAACCTACTTAAACACAATTGATTTGTAATAAAATTAGCCCGAGATAACACCCGCCAAACGCGCGAGAACCAACAACTGACTTTGACAGTATTTTTTTTATTCCGAATGAACCAGCGTTGTACTACTGTCGTATTTTTAGCATGAAGAAATCTATTAAGATTCGAGTAGAAAAGAGATAAAGTATTAAAACACCGTGTGATAGAAAGAAATAAATATATTATGATGTCGTATCGCACTGGAACGGTAAAATCAAAAAAGGGACAAAAGTCCCTTTGAGCACTCAAGGGGAATTTTATTATATTTATAGATAATGTTAACTTAACTGGTATGAACAGTTAAAACATACCTTTATATGTGTGATGTCAAATATATTTTTCAGATTAAGAAAAAAAAACTACCAGTCTTATTTATTTCAATTTACCAAGTTTGTCGGCGAATTCGATAAAATTCAAATTTGTATAAGAACTCTACTACGTATCTCTTCTAGAAATAACATCATAGTATTATATAACGTTCAACTTATTCCATGCTGCTACAGCCAAACAAACTTTATACAAAAATAGACATCCAACAATAAAGAACTACGTTACAATTCATAAAAAAAAATAACAAAGTTTTAAATTTAGCTGTGAACCACAGACCAACATTCGCTTCCACATTTATATCACTAAAAAGTTATTATCAGAACGAGTTACGAACGCGTTTTAATAAGTAATACCGGGCCCAAGTTTTTAGTATTGTGAGAATAAAATTTTGTTTAACGATGTCGCTGGGGCCGGAGCAAAATGGGCCATTTGATCCGCGAATAATGGACCCACAGCAGACGTTACATAGATGTGGTATAAAGATGTTTCTGGTCTTCAACTAGAAAACTTGGATATGGTAAGAAGTTTCAGTATAATTATGTGACCATAAATAGGTGCTTGATTTTCCTGTCACAAACAACTAGTATTTTTGTATGGGTATAATCATCTAATAAACTAAGTAGGTTGGGGTAAACGCGCACTCACATTATCTAACTGATAAAAATAACGTTAAAATTTCTCCATTTCTCATATTTCATTTAATTCATCAAATACGTGGAAAATGATCTCGTGTAGTGCAATAGTCACCACCTATAATATACAAAGGGTAGGTATTTAAATCGACTCAAATTAAGAAGAAAAACTGTAAATAGAATGGAAGAGATATATTGTGCGAAGATTGTACATAACTCATTCAGCGACCATGATATTATTATGCAGAAAAAAAAGAAAGGCGTTCAGCACAGCATATCAACACTGTAATTACATATTGCACACTATCTAGCACTTTAAAAACAAATATCTGTAAACATAATTTTGAATAACAGTATTTACCATCGAGAAAATGCTTCGTAATATTTTCCTAACATTTACAAAAACGTAACCGCTCCAGCAAGTCAATTTGCAACATAAATTATACACATTTGCATCGCTTTGTCATATTGCGAAATAATGAAAGTAATGTGCGGTCCGGGTGTTTTTGCCCACTTTTTAACCGTAAAATGAGTTAAAAAGCATTACAAAGGCCCTTTTGGGTCGGCTGCATTAAAAACATATTGTATGCAAGTTGTAATTAATAATTTACAAGTCGACTTTGTGGCTGCATACTGGGATGGTGTACGTTTTAAATAATGGATTCTTTTTTTTGTAGTATAATATTAATTTAGGTTGTACATTTCACTTTCCAATTTACATAATAATAGGGGTTGAGAATATGTTTGCAAATTTAATTTATTATTTAAACATGCAAGTTTTTGAAACTCTTTTCTAAAGTTTTATAAACCTTTCCTAAGAAGAATACTTAAAGCTGTCTACCAAGCGATTTGTTTTTAATGAACACCAGGATCTTTCCTATCACAAGTGCGTATGCAACCATGTTATTTAGACATTAAATGAAACACCGAAGCTCTCAAAAAAATTGTGGATTGTCGTGTGTGTGTCTCGAATGTATGACGCCAATCGTATCGTCAAAAAGTAACTGAAATAACAAAAAAAAAGAAATACAAAATACCACATCTGCCGCAACACAATTGAAGGTTAAACATCAAAGAAGCTACATTTCAAAGTTTACTGCACAAAATACGTATCTATAAGCAACGAACAAATTTGAAAATGTTCTCTCCGTTCCGAATGAGACTGTTAATGTTTTGAACATAGTCTATAAAAACTGGTACTAGATGTTAGTTAAATGTTTTGTGAAAATTACAAGGTAAGTAAGTACAATAAGATTAGTTTTATGCGCAGTGTTTTGGAAGAAGTTTAAGATTTTCTGTTTAAACACCTGATGCTATTAAGGCATCCATTTGATGCGTAGCGTTTTGTTGTAGTTTCATTCGTGTTAAGACACCATTATCTAGTTGAACACACCATTTCTCATACATATGCCAAATAATTTTATTTACCTCCAGCAATCTTTAGTGTCTCGCCTAGTGATCTATATGTACACAAAAATCATTAATATACGTAATAAAGTTAGTATAAATAAGTATTTGTAGCTCGCTTCACGACCAGTGGCAAATCCGAGCGTGAGAACGTATCGCGCACACCTCAACCAGGCAATAGACCACCTCAGATGGACCCAAGAGGGTCGATGTTAAGCCCGGGTTATGCGCAATAAGGCACCGAAGCCTCAACTTCGAGGTATAAGGAGTATGAGTAGAAGATTGAACGGGGGTTTATGAGTGCTTTTTCATGTATGTCTAGCTTATTAGATAACTTGTATTCAGTCGTTGCAATTAATTAGAAGTTCAGGAAAATGAATGGATGACTACAGGGTCTAATATAAAGTATATTATTATTAAAAAACAACAGGAACAATAAGCATCGATTAAAAATTTACAGGTGTCTCAATTCATCAAGGAGGTAAACCTCCTCGCATTCTCATCCCATAGGGTGACTAAAGGTGGAAGACTAAAAGTCTTCAAAAAAATCACCCTGAAAGGCGGCAACTCGTTTCGAGTAACGGGTGCCTTTGGACGGTGTGAATTTAGTACTATCGGCATCGGGTTTTCCATCTGCTCGTTTGCAGACCTATTCCATAAAAAGTTACCACATTTATGACCGATCTAATTTGAAGCTAAGTCGTAAACTTTTAAAACTACTTTTATAATGTACTGGTTTTTGAACTACACGATATTTTACAATAATAGTCTAGTTGATATTTTAGATTAGATTTGATAGGTTAAGTTTTAATGACTGACATTTTTCAGCACATGCCACAATGAAAATTTTGGTAGTCGTTCCTAGTAATAGTATAAATAATACTCCTGACTAGCGGTACGAGTAAAGCGCGTTGATATACCGTGGCCTGGCAAGAGTCTAAGCAAGAGAAGGAATAGGCTGGTTTTCAGGTAATAAAAGTCTCATCCACAGCGAGAGAAGCCATTGGATAATTAAAGTCAACTTTGTGCTAAACCTGAATAAAATGTAATATTTTAAGCTTAAAAATATTACAATAACTATTTTACTTGATTGTGGAATGCTTAACACAAATTTAAAAACAGAGACGAATTAAAACACAAAGTTCTTGTGTACAGAACTTAAAACTTTGTTTTGGCGATAGAGACAGATAAATAGAGAGGGGCTCTAATACATGAAATTAAAAAAAAATGTCTGGCACAAAATAATAATAAAGTGTAACATCTTAGTAAACAAACGAAAAATATCCCTCGAAAAAATATTTAATCGCTGTCGCTTCTCTTGATTACTTAAAACGCGAAGGACGCCTCACAGAAATTATTTTTTTAAGGTTGAATAAAAAATATAATAAGCACTTAATGGGCGCCATCTTCTTTTTGGTTTCAAGAATTCTTTAATTCCTAATTTCATTACTTATCATAATAATTGTTTTTATAGTGCTGTAATATAAAAATATTGTTTTTTTTTCTTTTATTTTTAATCTCGTTACTTTTGAGCGAGGGAATAAAAAGCTATTGGGTTAATTTATGTTCATTTTTTTATTAAATTAAGTTTCTTTTTTTGACACTGAATTTTTATGCTTCTTATAATATGAAAAGAAAATATTATTACGATATTTAGATTTCACTAGCCCTATTGTTATGTTGGAAAGACTAAGTTTGATCAGAGATTTCTTAATATATTTTTAGCAAGTGGTCCAAGTGAGTTTTTATTTCGCGAGAATTTGATTTGCTTGCTTAATTTTATTATACTACGGGTTTTATTTGAAGTATAACTAAACTTGTATCATTAATTAGATAGGACTTCTTTGTAATAGTTATAATCTGGTTAGGCAAAGTAACAAGTTTTGATTCTCATATTGTCAATCATTTCTTTTTTGCATCTATTATCAGATATATTACATTATTTTTTATATTTAACTTACTTTTGTAACTATAGCACGGAACCCGACTAGGTGACACACGACGCCGCGAACATTGCGACAACGACAACTCTGTTCATAAATATAAGCTCTTAGCGTGGCTTGAAACTAGTCGAGCTCCGAGGCAAAAAATTGAATTAAACGCTTAACATAATAATTTTTTTTTTTTGAACAGTGCAAGACATACTTACATACTTAGAATTTGTAAACATATATCTTTTATATTTTATTCTACCCATTGACAAAAGCCTTTTAAATCAAACCTCACTATCACCATTCACAGCCTTTATCAGTTAAAAACTTCAAACGTGCATTTACCAATACTCAAGACTCATTAAAATAAGTTCTATCGTCGATAAAGGTTGTCCCAAAAAATTCGATCTCAACAAAGGTCAACAACCTTTTACGGGTCTCTGTCCAGTTTTACAATATTGATCGATAGTCTGCATGTGACTCCTGCAAATAGAACTGTCTGTATCGATAGTAAATCATTTTTGAATTGAACCACTTCACTTATTGGATTTTTTAGTAGTTAATATTTACTTGCAAAGAGATTTAATAATCGCTTAATAAGCCAGTTATTTATTACGGAGAAGTTTTCTCGAGTTTCATTTCGAAAGTGTGGTGGACTTTTTAGTAGTACTTTTTGGATTTTTAATAGTATATGCATGACTGACTGAGGCCTGCATGTCAACGAATAAAAAATCTTGTATCTGGTTTACTAAATCGATCCCAAAGTAATAGGACTAAACTCGCCTATATACCTAATATTTTAATTAGGTTATAATTTAGGTTTTAGATTTCTTGTGCTTTTTTTATTGTTATTTAATGAGCTCCATTGTTCTTGTTTGGCTACTTGTTATGCGCTAGTGAGCTAAAATACGCCTAGTGGCTTACTACCTGAGTCTTTTTTTTTGTTGATTTGTTTGAGAAATGCTTTTCTTTATATAAAATATAATCTGTGTATGTAAAATCTATGTTTATTAACGCACCTTACAGGAGTGGAAAGTGCGTGAAGCGGGGCGGCGTTTAAAAAATACAATGCATAAAAATTATTAAATACATATTAGAAACATCTAAAAATATTAACGCATAAAATAGAAACGTTATTTAATAATTAGATCTCAGAACATAATAGCGTTGTATTACTTTAACTAACGGTTATAAATCATGACAGTCATATCCAGGCTAGATCCATTGTATGTCTCAGATAGCTATGTAATCTTAGTCTAAACAGGTTATCTCATACAGCTGACTGACGCCTGAAACAATAGCTTTAATGTAGGACATCCTATTCAAGACTTGTTCGTCATCTGATGGTGATTATACAGTTTAATTTAGGCTAAAAACTATGATTTATGATGCTAGTGTCGTATTACCCCCTGTAATAATTAAATAATCTATACTTATAATAAATCTGTTGAGTGGTCAATTCTGTACATGAAATACATTTTCAAAACAACTATCGGGGGGTGATTAGTGATCGATATTCGATATCGATATACATTTTTGTCTATCTGTCTGTATGTATGTTCCCTATAAAAACAAAAACTACTCGACAGATTTTAACGAAACTTGGTACAATTATTTTTTATACTTCTGGGCAAATTATAGGATACTTTTCATCACGCTTTAAATAATAGGAGCAGAGCAGTGAATGGAAATGTTGTGAAAACGGGAGAAGTTACTCCCTTTTGTAAGTTTCCGTCGCGTGTGTAACCTTAATGGCTAAAGTTACATAGAAATTATGTATGACAGAAATATTTTACATAAAATTATCTAAAAAAAATTGTTTTACAGCATATGTCTATCTTTTACGGTTAACTCACAATAGCACGTGTAACTCCTGTTAGCTCAGTAGTTCGCAGCATTCTTATTATATTTGTTTAACTCTTAAGAGTAATCTTACGTTTATAACACTCTCACTAAGCCTTAATTAAAAAAGTTTATATTATTATCTATTAAATAAAAAATAATGATAGGAATCAGTATACTGCGTGCACCTTTTCGACGCCATGCTTCAAGATAATAATCAATATCAATACATATAATAAACAGTAAAAGGTTGGTGTCTGTACATGGAAGATAAATAAGAAAAACTTCACAAGGGGACTTTATATTTTAATCCAATGCTATCAATGTGTAAGTAACTCTGTCTATCTGTGTGTCTCTCTTTCACCCCTAAACTACTGAACCGATTTGGATAAAATTAAGTACAGATATAGTTTGAAACTCGTGAAAGGACAAAGGATACTTTATCCTAAGAATTCAAAAGGAGAACTTCCCGAAAATCCCATGAGATCGGGAACTATGTGAGTAAAAGCAAAAATCTACCAGAGTTCACTATTCCATGCGAACGAAGTCGCTGGCAGAAGCTAGTTTTATAATATTATTGCACCTTTACAATTTTTTTTTAATTTCATCTTTTAGTAATTTTTTATCATATAATTTTGCCATATCGATATAGGTTTTTTTTGGTTTCTGTCTTTAGATAGCTCTTAATTATTATGTTTATAACATTACATAGAATGTGAACCAAATAAACTAGGGGGATTATTAGGCACAACCATTATGATTTAGATATGACTATTCACTAAATAGAAAAACTTTATAACGAGAAATGAAATAAATACCTTATTTAAAAAAAATACAGTTGTCGATTAGAACCCTGTACTCGTTGGCCCGGTCCAAAAAAGTAAATTCCTCTGGAGCTGAATTGGCCAGAAACTCTATTGTTACTCTTTTTCAATCAGTTCCGTAATTATAAGGTTTGATTTCAGTTCCGTGAAACGAAGGCAAGGCCTACAAAAATCATGTTAATCTAATTTTGTACACTGTTGAAAAAATTGTAAACGAAATGTTCTCTGCAAGTTTATGGCATCCGTTGTGAAATTAAAGCTGGTGCAAGGTGCTATGATGACGGTGTCTTTGAATAATTTCTATGCATACAAAATGACACACCACAATACAATTTCAATGCAATTGATCCTATACTACTCTACATACATAACTAAGCCCTAATATCCCATTCAATACATTTCAAATATTTCAAAGCTATTCTTACAACTACGTGCACGTCCCATTCCAAATGCTTGATTGATTGCTGGCGATTAGCGATTGCTTGACCGTCAATCCGTTACCATGACAACCGACTTTCCACGATAGAACCATTTTAATAAGACCCCTAACTTCTCTACCACACGTTTGAATATAGAACACTATTAAAGCTCACATTACTTTGGAAGTTAGAATGAATTGACAAAAATTAATGATGCGGTTCCATTAACTCCTATCTGTTGTGGATTAAAGTTGATTTTTGCTTGTTTTAGTGTTTGTATGAAATTAAAGCGAGTTCTACACGTGCGTTGATTGGCTCAGCTGACAGATAGGAAGATAAACGATCGTTGTCATTTGTCATTCGTGTCCCGAACGCCGCTGACGAGTTCTTGCACTCGCCATATTAAATGCATATTATAATGAGAAATTTCATACATTGATTGATGATTTGTGGTGTTGTGCTGACTATTAGAAGTTTAAGAAATTTTCAGGTTTTTTTTAAAAACATTTGACGTTTGTTGGATAAAAAAATACATAAACCATACGACATCAATATTGTATAATGTAAGGACATTTAACTGAGGAACATATCTGCTCAGACTAGATGATCTAATTAATTAAGAAAAAATCAATAGATAATATCAAGTTATCACATCTTTAATCTGTGGTAAAAATATTCTATCCTAAAATAAGGGTGGTGTTAGACTCAAGGTTATGTTAGTCTTTGGCAATTATTTTCGTAACAAAGTTGTAACTAAGGAATAATTCACATAATCATTAACCGTCTCTGAGTACGAAAGACAGACTACGAATCATTAAAGCAAACGTGTATCAATAAAACACTAAGACATGAACAAAAACATTAACCTAAAAATTTAGTTTAAAGGCACGGAGTATTTATTACGTCCATACTTCACTCGACTTCCAAGTCCGAACAAACTTTGATAATAATTATTCCAATGACTAAATTAACCCAGTCTTTGAGCGCTTAAGTTAATTTCGTTGTTGGATAAACGACAAAAGTAATTTTGTTAACAGTAACAAACAACCAGATATTGCTGTTTTGTTCCATCGTATTTTGGGGATCATTTCTTATACTAGCTCAACTTTTGGCTTTATTTGTAATAAATCATTGGATGGGTTGTAAGGCTCTTTTTTAAAGGGGATAATCAAACAATTACTTTTCCTGCCTTTGGTCGAGCGAAATGGAGTGACAGACTCTTGCTGAATAAGAAACACTCTGTTCCTCTTACTGCTCTGAATCGGGTCTCGATACAATGTTGATCTTGTACCCACAACTTAATGCTCTGAATGAACAGGTTGAGAGACTACTATTCTATTTTGACGTTGCGTTGAAAAGTCCCTATGTATGGTTTAGTAGATTTTTGCTGACATTTTAAAACTGGTAGAAGAGGCTTTTGGTCACAGTGAATATGTTGTGATTATGATTATGATGATGATGATATTTTTATGCATTCTGAATTGTAGCTGTCTTCTTTTTGTAATCTTTTTTCACTGTGACATCAAGTCGTACGCTTTTCCGACAGCGTCCGACACTGCCCTAGTACCTATTGGCATGAGGAACTGACCATGAAATATTTTCTAAGTATCTTCTGCTGACTACTTTAATTGCCTAATATGTACTTCATTGAAACTTCTGCTTTTAGTAATTGATTACAATCTCACGCCTTCTTCAGTAGAAGAACAAAATAAGGCAAATCAAATATGACTTTTTAAAAAGCCACTCTCCTCGAACTCTATTTGGACTTTTGCATAGAAATAGGTCCTATAGGTATGTATGGTTTTACTTTAACAGGCAATTCCTATTCTTTTGTCGTCTCTAATTCTTTGTATGGTATTTAGAAAAGAACACGACGACGTAGCACGTTCCACATGAAGCTTACTGTTCAGTACATCTTTAGTTCACCTGATAAAAAACCAACCCACGCCATTTCTTTATCCCTTCGGAGAATGTGACCGCCACAAACAAGGAAGTTGTACCGCCCACGTGGACATCTAATGTGCTTCAATTTATCTTATAGGAAAAACATGAAAATATTTAATTCATTAAAACAGGTCATTACGATAAATTATTTTGATAAAAACAATTTATATTTAGGATGCTGACGTTTTTTCTGTAGCACCTTTGAATTGATATTGGAATTACTCATTGGCTTTGCTTTTCTATAGAACTTCCACATTATGTATGCAATGATACTTGTTAAGAATTTCATGTGAAAAATAACGTTAAAAATGTAACACAACATACATTTTCGTTTAACATTTAACTTTGAATTTTCCACAGAAACAACTCATTACAAGAATTAGTGAATTTCAAAATGTACTCTCATTTGTTACAAAAGCAGCTGGTTATAAAATTCTGAGAATAGCCTTTGATGGTACTGTGACAATACATTTCGGAAAATGCTTCACTCAATTTTACTTTCAAATATGTAAACTAAATAAAACCAAGAGCATTTTCCGTTCCGTTCAATTATTAGAAAAAACACACGAATTTCATCTTAATTTAAATGAAATTTAATTTTGTTATTTACATATCTACATATGTTGTGCTATATCTGCAATAATTAATTACTTAAACACACCAAGGACTACAAGCCCCAGTAACGCGACTGATGCCGACACATTGGCACTGACCAATCATGTGCACATGTGATTAAATTATATTGAAATTATTATATTAGTACATGGATTTATAGCATTTATCATTTTAATCGTTAATTAAAATTGAGAATTATAAATAACTTGCACAGTAAAAATATTACTAATGGCTGGCGTGCAACGTGTCATGGGTTTGATTCCCGCACGCAACAACTTTGTATGTGATCCACAAATTGTTGTTCCGGGTCTGGGTGTGATGAGTATTTGAAATAGTATATTCGTAAACACACCCACGACACAGGAGACAATACCAGAGTGGGATAAACTATAAAAAAAAAATACAATTACAAAATTAATTTGATAAAAAATAAACCATTTTAGGTAAAAATTCAGACATAGAACTACAAAGGGAACTACAAAGCTACAATGTACTATAAACACAATTACATATTATAAAATGTAATTACATCAATCACTTCTCAATAGAAGCACGTCACTGGTATTGTTAAATTACCCCCTGTCCCCTTTATCTGATAACTTTGACGGACAATCTTTTATCTCCCCCTGACAAAAGTCTTTGTATTGACTACATTTTTCGTATTAACTGACCCTACTTTACAAGAATCAGATTGAAGAATCTCCACAGCTTTTAGTATTGTTGGCTATTTAATTGTATTGATTTTTGTCGTTGCATTACGAAAGTGATCTTAAAATGTACCGTTTGTCGATAATCGTGATATGATCTCAGTCTTGTTAGTCTTGCAGGCAGATTTTTTGTAGCCTAAGGCAGATGTGTAGAACAACTCAAGCTCACCTATTAATTCAATAATGAATCATCAAGACTATCAAGAATTTTTCAATTGGATTACCAAAATTAACTGATTGATCCTATCAAACTTCTTTAAAACAAAACACAATCCAGAGACCAATTTTAAAGATAAATGAGAGGATTTCTTTAAAATGTGAATTGAAAAATTCAGCAAAAATACCATTACATAACTGTAATGGTATTTTATATGACATCAACAACACTGAGAAAAACTACCATACCAAACAGATGGACAGCAGAATGACTGTAGCATTTTTCCTTTTCCAATACAGAGCCCAAAAAATTGATATCCACCATGAGTAATAGTGATGAATAAAAATACAAGCTATCCATCATTTCCTACGAAAATTGGAGTAGCATTAGGTTGATGACCGTTTGTAACAACGTCCTAACGTGTTCAAGTAAGATAAGGGGGTGATTTCTCTATTAATTTGATTTTTATTCCTTAAGGGCGTTCATCCCCTTAATGATAAAGGCTATAATATTTTGTGTCGTCACGTACTCTTTCTTCATTGGGGCTAAAATGGGTATCAAAAACACGTTTACAGGGATCATCTGGATTACTTTTCCGAGGGTGTAATATTTTTAGAGTGATGAATGATGTATTATCAAATTATGGCTTTAAGACGCTTTAGTTTGTAATCTTATTAAATTGCTTTAGGATTGTAAGATAAATTATGATCATTTGGTAAATAAATTACCTAGCATCACATAACTGGAAAAAAACTTAGTACGATGTAATCAAGTGCAAGGTCTATTTATAACAAAAGATATCCCTTTGACTGTGATCAGGATATTATTAATTGGATTAGATTATTGTTTTGTTGCATTCGAGTTGCTAATTTATAAAATCCTAACCGAAAGACTTAAAAATGAGAGCCTACATTGGCTATTTCTTTTTAAATTTTTAACTACTATTGTTATACATATAATTTACACTCTCAGACTATCTACACAGCTACAGCTTATTTCACTATTATACCTAAAATTGGGTAGACCATCATCCAATAATAACAATGTTAGCCGAGCAAAGCCGCTGTGTAAACATTGTACATATTATTGAGCGTGCGACGGTGTCAGCGGCCCGTGAAATTATGCCACCCCGTGCTATTGTGTTGCACCCTTATTACCAGGCAGAGCAAGATATAAGAGCGAGCGATTTGAAAAAACAAATATGACTCATCTGCCTTGATTTTCAATAATTGCAAAAAAAATAATACAATATTAAATCATAATCATATCTTTTCGATAGTAAGTTGTGCACTATAAAAATTATAAATTTAAAATTCAAAAAACCTCCGACAAAAATCTAATATTCCTTTAAAAAGTAATAATTTAAAGAAAACGTGGCGTTGGGGGACTGATCCAAATATTTTATTATCAACTACATATTCCTATTTTGTCGGGGATTTAATTTATTTTATACTTTTTATAGGTATTTAATATCATTTTCTTTCGATTAAGTCATCAACATTCCCTTTCAGTGCGCTTTCATTTGACACCCCACTCGAATATATTTGCAGACCTTCGGTTACTCTTCCCCACTTACCCCCATAATTTCTAAACGGCTCAACCGATTTCGTCAAACATGTCTAAGAACACTCGCACGTAAGTCACCTTTAATACAAAAAAAAAAAAACTAAATTGAAATCGCTTCACCCGTTCAGGTTCCAGGATGCTACAGTCAAACAGACAGACAGACACGTCAAACTTATCATACCCCTGTTTTTGCGTCGGGGGTTAAAAAGATGAATGTACTATAGATACGAAATATATGACGTATGCACAACCTATAAAAATCATTTTCGGTTCTCTCATTTTCATTGCAATGTTTTTCTTAATTTTCCTAGCGGCGTGGCGAGAGGTGCCAAACTCATACTGACTGAAAAACCACCGGTTCGGCGCTGATCATCAGCTTTAATAACTAACATCTGTGACGGTCTAGTGTATCTTTGAGCTGTCTTCTCATTCTTGTTTTGGTCGGGTGCTCGTAGAATGAGGAGACAGTTTTCCAGTTCCTCCCTGTCTGGTCTGGACACTTTAACCCAGACCCGTCGTCTCGCCGCCAAGCAAGACTGACACATCACCACCCATGATCCACCGTGTCCTTGAGCCGGTGGTCCTTATACTGGAGACACCTGGGCGTTTTCTCTCCCTAGATCCGAAATAGGTACCCACTAAAACTTGCTTAAGACGGAAGGTGAGGACGGTGTGACCTCTCTGTAGCCTTACAAAGATGTCTCTTACCATAGCAGCAAGTCCAGCAAGCAAAACTCACAAATTAGCCGTACGATAACTGACCCCCTAGGAAGCGGCCAGTACACTAAATGGCCATTGGCCACCACCTCAAATTATGCGTCCATTCTGAGCCCACGTAAAAGAACATAGATGACGATCCCCAAATATAACCTCAGCCCGAGGCATTTGAATGATGCTGCTTATCATAATTATTTTGCTATAATCTTTTCTCTTCATAAACAAATGCGTTTTTTCTTATTAAATTTTTTTTTTTTTGGATTTATTACGTTTTTCAAAAATAAGTACCGCTTATTGTATCGCTAAAATCCCATCACTTGAACTACCACTCATCAACCATAGGGAATTGGGGGCTATAGGGAGTTTCAGTATAATACCTGCTACTACTTATATTATGAGAACATTAAACAAAGAATTTTAATACGAATTTTTAACGCTATTCCCAAAAATGTTAATAACATAAAGATATGCCGCACAATTATTTGTGGAATTCAGGGAAGTGCATTCTCTTTTATTTTTTACTCTTGATAAATGTTTACATACTTGTTTTTTTTTTCAGGAATATAAACTACAAGAAGTTTTCTTTTTATTTTAAAGGTTTTCTGTAGTGTGATCTATTTGATTGAAGTCACAGGCTGGACGGCGAGGAACAAAACAAAACAGACGAGTAAATAATAAATACGTTATCTATATAATGAGCATTTTCTTTTTTTTATTATTCTCCGAAATAACGGTTACTTATTTTGTATGTAACTGGTATGTGTATTGTTATTTTAAAGCCAACATGACATAAATAGAGACCTATCGATTTCTAGAATCATAAATTAACTTTTCAATTAATGCTTTTTTTTAATTCACAGAAATGAGAAACATAAGCGTTAGCATAAAAAACAGTACTGATTTTGGAAATACATATTTTCATTCTGCACATTTAAATAACAAGCTCTTCGATTATCAGCTATCCCTTGAAATTCAATGCTTTAACTAAATCCCTATCTGTTTGAGGAGAGCTTATAGGCAAATCTATATGATAATATAAGGGTTGAAGAAATGTGAGAAAACACGGTTACTCTGCCTCATGTGAAGCTGTCTAACTATATACATATACATAGTATATAAGTTAATGGATTCTATGTATGTTTTTTTTTTCAAATAATCAGAAACGTTGTTCAAGCTTAAATAAAATAATCAAATGTCTTCTGATCTCTTGCCTTTGGGGCGAGAGGGAGTGTCAGACTCTTACTGACTAAAAACCAACCCGTTCTTTCTCCTGCACTAGGCTGGGGCCTTACCCACACTTGGCAATTATGTACCATGGCCCCAGCTGAACGTCAGTCCTATGTTCTTTGTAGCGGCACTATCACGTCGCTACATTACTTAGATACGATAGAGATAAGACATACATGTTAATTGTTGCACGTTTGTTAGGATAGCTAAATCTGAAAATCTCACGCATCTTCTTAGTATATAAGCACCAGCAATTAAAGTAATAAACAGACCTTAACCATCTACAGTCTCATTATTTACCTTGCCACGAAGTCTGGCAAATTGGTGACCCGACGAAGAACAATCAACATGACTCATTCACCCTGCAAATCAAGCAGCAGCCAACAAGAAGCCTTGGAGATATCAGCCGGAACCGCCATTTTATCCCGTATTCCGGAATTTTGGAGGGACCAACCCAGATTATGGTTTAAGCAACTAGAAGCCATAGTAGCACCACAGAAGCAAGGAGACGATTACAAGTACTATACGGTCATTGCAAAACTGCCAAAAGAAGAAATAATACAGGTTAGTGACCTCATTACTTGCCCACCGCCAATAGAAAAGTACAAGGCTATCAAAGAACGCCTAATCAGTTGCTATGAGGAATCAGACCAACGTCAGCTCCAAAAATTATTGTCTGAAATGGATCTCGGCGACCAGAAACCATCACATCTTCTGCGCATGATGCGGACCCTGAGTAACGGAAATATCAGCGACGAAACCATCAAACTTCTATGGTTGAGGCTTCTGCCACCATCAGTGACTTCGGTTCTAGCAGTCACAGAAGACATAGATGTGAACAAGATGAGCCAGATCGCGGACAAGATATTAATAAATTCAACACGTACAGAGGTGTCAGCTGTAAACGGAAACAAATCTGGCGACGATACAATGTCATGCATACTAGCACAGTTAGCAGAAATGCAATTGGAACTAAATGCAATTCAGCAAGGTCAAAAAAACTATCGACGCAGCACTCAAAGTTATTCCAATCGTCGGCATTTCCTACCACAGTCGAGTTCAAGAGAAAGAAGGCACTTTTGTTTTTACCATGGAAGATTTAAAAAATATGCACAAAAGTGTGTTCAACCTTGTGATTGGAAACAGGATCTCAACTCAAGGAAACAGGGAAACTAATTGAAGCACGGACAACGGCGGAACTCTGTGCTATTCACCCGTCCAACCGCCTCACTATTACCGACCGAAAAAGTGGTATGAGATTTTTGATTGACACGGGAGCAAATATTTCAGTTATTAGCAAGCCACAGAGACATTCACTAATACAAGATGAACAATGTATACTTTATGCCGCCAATGGTACAAAAATTAAGACATATGGTGAAAAAACACTCTCTTTAAACTTCGGGCTACGAAGAAACTTTGTATGGAACTTTGTCATCGCCGATGTAACACAACCGATTATTGGAGCAGATTTTTTAGAGCATTATAAGCTATTAGTCGATATAGCTGGTCGAAAACTCATAGATAGGGTAACTGAGCTGACAACGCCCGCAACCCTGATCAAATCGACGCAGCAAACAATCCGCACTATTAACATTGAGACGAATCCACGCATTACTCAACTATTAAATGAATACGAGGATATTACGAAACCAGCCTCCTTCCACACTACTCCAAAACACAAGATTAAGCATCATATTATCACTAAAGGACCACCGGTATCAGCACGTGCAAGACCATTACCTCCTGATAAATATCATATAGCAAAGAAAGAATTTCAGACTATGATGGAGCTTGGCATTTGTCGCCCTTCGGACAGCCCATGGGCTAGTCCTTTGCACATGGTTAAGAAAAAGAACGGTGAATGGAGACCATGTGGAGATTATAGAATGCTCAATAGCGTGACTGTACCGGACAAATATCCACTTCCACGACTAACTGATTTCACTTACATACTAGAAGGGAAGCAAATCTTTTCCAAAATTGATATTCGAAAGGCGTACCACTGCATTCCTGTAGAAAATGTGGAAAAAACTGCTATTATCACTCCTTTTGGACTTTTCGAATTTCCAAAAATGCCTTTCGGTTTACGTAATGCGGCGCAAACATTCCAACGATTCATGGACTCGCTATTCAGGGATTTGGATTTCGTATTCATATTCGTCGACGATTGTCTTATAGCATCTGAAAACGAGGCTCTACATTATCAACATTTGGATACGGTTTTCAAACGTTTACATGAAAATGGATTAACAATTAATCTCGAAAAATGTGACTTTCTTAAGAGTGAAATAGATTTTCTGGGTTATCATACAACACGTCGAGGAATACGACCAACGGAGGAAAAGTACAAAGCAATTATGGAATTTCCTAAACCTACGACAATCAAGGAGCTAAGAAGATTTTTAGGAATGATCAACTTTTACAGAAACAATCTCCCTCATGCCGCTGAATATCAAACTATCTTAAACAACTACCTGCACGACTCTAAAAAGAATGATAATTCTCCAATTTCTTGGACAACAGAGGCCGAAAAAGCTTTTGATAAATGCAAGGAAAATATAATGAACGCAGTATTAACAGTTCACCCCTCTCGCACCGCCCCTTTGGCACTTATGACGGACGCCAGTTCGACCTGTGTTGGCGCAGTTCTGCAGCAGAAGTCAGGACGTAATTGGGAACCATTAGGATTCTTTTCAAAGAAATTAAGTGATACTCAACAAAAATACTCGACATTCGACAGAGAGTTGCTCGAAATATATATGGCAGTCAAACATTTTCAAAGGTTAGTCGAAGGAAGAGAATTTACTATCTTTACAGATCATCGACCTTTGACTTACGCATTTTCCCAAAAACCGTCATCTAATGATACGCCACGGCGAATACGACAACTGGATTTTATTTCACAATATTGTACCAACATTCAACATATAGAAGGACGTGACAATATTGTAGCAGACGCATTGTCACGGATAGAACAAATTGATGTGCCATCACCGATTAATTATGCTGATTTAGCAAGATGTCAGCATGATGACCAAGAATTATTACGACTTCGTAATAACAAGAATTTAAAATTTTCAAATATCAAGGTTCCGGGTTCTACTGAAGTCATCGCCTGTGACATATCTACAGGAAAAAATCGCCCCTATTTACCAGAAAAATTTCGGAGACAAATTTTTAATGTCATGCATGGACTGAGTCATCCTGGGAAGAGAGCTACTAGGAAAATGATAACTCAAAGATATTTATGGACAAGTATGAATAAAGATATAAATGAATGGTGTAAATCGTGCCTAGCTTGTCAAAAATCAAAAGTGCAACGCCACACTATATCACCTGTCGGGAACTTTATGCCATCTCAACGTTTTGAACATCTACACATCGATATTGTTGGACCGTTACCTGTTTCTCAAGGAAAGCGATATTTAATTACAATGATAGATCGTTGTACTTCTTGGCTGGAAGTATTTCCCGTTAAAGATATCACAGCCGAAACAGTAGCGCGCATACTGTATGAGGGATGGATAGCAAGATTCGGATGCCCATTACGCATTACTACGGATCAAGGTCGACAATTTGAATCAAGAATATTTGAATCACTTTCACAATTTTTAGGAGTACACAAAATTAGAACAACGCCTTATCACCCACAATCAAATGGAATGATAGAGAGATTTCATAGAACTTTAAAAGCGGCGCTAATATCAAGAGAATCTAATGCTAATTGGATGAACGAAATTGCTTCAGTTCTACTTGGATTACGAAGTTGTGTACGCGAGGACACAGGATATAGTGCAGCAGAGATGATATATGGCGCACCTATAAGGCTTCCCGGAGAATTTTTTGAATCGTCAGAGCCTTCGACATACGAAGAATTTGTCACAAATATACAAAAGGACATTTCTCGTATGACATCAACATCAAAACGCAAGAAAATTAAACAAACAGTTTTCATTCACCCCGAGCTCAACAAATGCTCACATGTATTCGTGCGCTGTGACAGAATAAGGAAAAGTTTAACACCACCATACGAAGGACCATTTCTAGTGACAAAGAGGATAGATAAGACGTTTATCATTAAAATTGGGGACAATGAAAAAGCAATATCTATAGACCGATTAAAACCTGCATTTGTCTTCAATAGTGGAACGAACGTGCCAAATTCAGAAAATAATCACAACGGGCGGAACACGTACATCACGAAGTCAGGACGGGCGGTTAAGCCGACAGTACGATTCGTCACTTGCTGACACAAGTAATCAGTCCATTTAAATACTCACCGTATTTTGAAAATACCATCATATACCGTCAGTATCTACGAGAGAACAATGGGCAACCAAAGCTCCAAAGATCAAATCGTATATAACTCCGACAGTTGCCTTAATCAAAATGAAGCCGACCATCTCAAAAGTCTTGTCCTGGAAGAGCTACGGTGGACGAGAAACATTGCAATTGGACAAATCCTCATCACAATTGGCATCCTTCTTCTCTACGGAATACTGAAGACCTTAGACAGAAGAGTGAAAACAATAGCAAGAAACAATCAGCACAAATGCAGTGGATAGTTCATCGACTGCCGCCGCCGTCACAACAAAGGCAGCAGTTTTTATTTCCTTCGAATTAGCAACAATGACATTACATTACGCATAGGATGTAATTTATCAGCAAGGTTAAGTTATTATATAATTAGGTACATACTAATTTTTTTCAATTTATATGTTAATTATTTTTAAAAGGGGGGAGTATATGTAGCGGCACTATCACGTCGCTACATTACTTAGATACGATAGAGATAAGACATACATGTTAATTGTTGCACGTTTGTTAGGATAGCTAAATCTGAAAATCTCACGCATCTTCTTAGTATATAAGCACCAGCAATTAAAGTAATAAACAGACCTTAACCATCTACAGTCTCATTATTTACCTTGCCACGAAGTCTGGCAAATTCTTTAAGGCACGCGTGTAATGCTACGCGCTCTACACACGGGTTTCTAAGAAATACTAAACTTTATGAAATCTTCAAGGCTAGAGTGAATAGGCTCTTAATACACTAGTGCGCCTTACCATCAACGATTGCATCACTGCTTACCATCAGGTGGGATCGCAGTCAGCACTAGTTTATTGCAAGTAAAAAAAAAATCATTGAGTATAGGAATTAACTTGTAATTTTTCCATTGGATTAACGTTGATCAGTCCTCTAATTTTGATTTATTTTAAAAATTAGATAATATTTATCCCGTATAAATATTTTAATTTATATTAGTTTGTAAAACTTTTTGTAACTCTTTCATTGAAACACAACTGAAAGAACTTGTATGATTTTTTGGCACTATGAAACTTATATAAATCCTGCGATGTGGTTGAAGCTATTGGCGTAGGTAGTTAAGTCCTTGTAAGTAACTCTTTTTGACGAAAAACGAAACTAAAATTTCTCTCCAAAACATAATGAAGAACAATTTTGTACGAAAAAAACCTCAATGCTTTTTATACCTACCATACGTAATTCTCGAAAAAAAAAACACTACCGAGAAAATATATCATAGTTACTCATACAATACGCGGTGTAGCGTTGAAGAATTCCAAGCCGAGTTGTGTTGTAAGTAGGAACATCACGTTGGTACAATAAAAAGTCTAGTAAAATGGGAGTAGGCGCTCTAAACACCGCGGCGTTGACATTCTAAAGCATTTTGTTTACATCGTTCTCGTAGTTAATTTTAGATGAGAGATTAGAAGCTGTATATTTTTTATGTGATATGTCGACAAACGAGCAGACGGATTATCTGATGTTAAGCAATCAGCATCGCCCATGGACACCATGGACACCCGCAACAACAGAGGAGGTACGAATGCGTTGCCGACCTTTTGGGGATTGGGGAGGGATTTGGGGAGGGGAAGGATTGGACCTCCGTCAACCTCACTCACACGGCAAAACACAACGCTGTGGTTGTTTCTCGCCGGTTTTCTGTGAGGCCGTGGTATCACTCCGGTCGAGCCGACCCATTCATGCCCAAGCATGGCTCTCCCACACTTAATTGTATTGTAATTGTTAGCTATGTGTAGCTAACAATTAGATTTTTGAAAAAATACTTATCCCGCATTTTATTCGAGCACTGTCAAAAGATTGAGCGATTGTCTATTCGTTTTAATTGCAGATTATTTTTTCTTATACAAACTTCGTACTTAGCTATGTAAATTTAAATAACAAGTGTGGGAGAGCCATGCTTCGGCACGAATGGGTCGGCTCGACTGGAGTGATACTTCGGCCTCACATAAAACCGGCTGTGGTTTGCCGTGTGACTTATGTTACCGAAGGCCCAAGCCTTTCCGTTCCCCAATCCCAAAATTTCCAAGTCCCTAAGCCTTATAAGGTAGGCAACGCACTCGTAACTCATCCGTTGTTGCGGCGCTGATTGCTTACCATCAGGTACGGCGGCTTGTTTTCCATCCTATAACATAAAAAAAAACATTTGTTGTATTATCCAAAGATTACAAAGTATAATAAATGTAATCTTCTATACAAAAATATGCAAATATTCTAACAAACTAAATAAATAAAATTATTCAACGATCAGTCACTCAGCGTGTAATTACGATTTAATATCAACCAGCGTCTTCTAAAAGATGACAGGACCCCTTTTATACAAAATAGAAAGATATCTTTAAACATAATTAAACGCGTCACATCACTAAACTTATGCACCCTTAAATCAAATAGAGAACAACACTGGGTACATTGCACCCTGGGATCGGGGCCCCCAGCCTGGGGCTCCGGGGTAATGGGTGCATCGGATCATGGGCCCTCGAACAATGAGCAATCAATGGCTAAATTAAACAACTGCCTTCATATACCTTTTTGAAGATATCGAGGGAATGGAAGTGGCATAGTGTTATTTACATATTTATTATTTAGTGTACCCCTTCACATTTTGTGTCTGCTTTGAAAGGGTTATTGCCCGTAATCTGATTTATAAATGACTCGTGTCTTTTAATTTTTGCTTTAAATTTTAGATTTATTTTTGTATGTATTGTAAGATTTTAGTAAAAGGTAATGGTAAATTGTTATTATTATTTTTACCTGATAAAACACCATCTTTTTTTAATAAAAAATGATAAAATGCGTAAATACAATTACCAAACGACTGAAACTGGTATCAGTTATAATTGGAATTGTCACAATAAGGTTTAAAGTCAACAAAAAGCCTACGTTTTATGAACTTTTTATATAATAAACTACTAACCTAACTATCTTATATATTTTTTTAAAAGTCGAATTTTATTAGATAATAAGTTTATTTTTTAAGTTTTATTTCATAATCAAACGTTGCCCCGCACTAGGATTTTCTCATTAATCGTGGATGCGTTTAATAACATAGAATTTAACATACACAGCGCACGCAGACCCGGAACAACAATTTGTGGATCACACAAAGTGTTGTTCGGTGGCAGGCCAGTTGCCCAGCCACCGCGCCAAGACATGCAGTCAAATTCGAGTCAATTATTTTAAGGTATTTTAGCTCTCAAGGTCTTTTTATCTTACCTTACTTAATATTTTATTAGAAAAAAATATAAACATGTCGATGTGATTACTTAACGAATTTGTGTGGCGTATCTAGTAACTTCAATGTACATCTTCAATCCCCTGTTTACTTAGCGTGAAGATGCGCGTTGAGTGATCGGCTTATTTCGGCGTAGATAATTAAGTCATGAACAAAGGGAATGCAATACCTACGTCACGTGGGGGAGATGACGTGTGCCGTCGGCTGTAATGCGACTCGTGTAGAGATAATATATAATAGTAGATAATTGATGTAATAGGTATGATATTGTGTCTATGGAAGCAATGATAATTTATGTTGAGTGACAGGAAGGTAAGATTTATTGGCATTTAACAGCGGCTTTGTCCACGTACTTCGAATTCGAATTTGAGTTTTCGTATATACAGGTTAGCATTTTGAACGAGGAACACATTCTAGGAGCTGTTTCTGGTGCTAAAAAAAAACAACTTTTTTAAATAAGACCAATATGGAAATTCAAAATGCCAACCTGTATATTTTTTGTGGGTGAAAAATCATCAAATGCCCAGTGTTGACCGAGATTGTCAGACCAAATTTTTTGTCGGAGGAAAATCAATTAAATTACTTCTCCCGCCCAGGGGCAAGGCGAGAAAGAGTGTCAGACTATTTCTGGCTAAAAACTCCCCAGTTCCTTCTCCTGTTTTAGGCCGAGGCTGCTTTGCCTCATTGTGCTGCAGCCCCGGCTGAACATCAGCCCTACAGAACCCCGTCTGTGGTGGTCTATTGGCTCTTTAAGGTGCGCGCGGAACGGTACGCGCCTTACGCTCGGGTCTTGTTCTGGTCAGACGGCGTGTAACCCTTACTCGCCGTCCGCAAAGCCGCGAGATTATCAGACCATACTGAGTAAAAAAACCACACTTTATATCTTCTTCTGTTTCAGGCCGAGGCTGCAGTAGGTGCAGGCTTGCACCTGCAATCTCATATACTTCTCTTCTGTATGTGGGTGAATTCGAATACCAATCTTAACAGTTACTATGTCATGGGAAGACGTGTACCAAGTAATTGATGTAATAACTATGATATTAATCTATGGTGGCAAAATAGTTAATGTTGAGTGACAAATAAGATTTATTCCTTGCGATAATATCTGACAGCGCAATTGTTACTTATCTGTTGTTGAGTAATGCTCATCATTTAACATCAGGTAAGCTTCGTTCGCCACACGTAGTTTGCTTGTATGTCGCCTATAAAAAAAAGAACCAATAGACCACCACAGACGGGGCCTTATAGGGCTGATGATCGGCCGAGGTTGCGGGGTAAGCGCAATGAGGCACCGCAACCTCGGCCCAGAGCAGGAGGGTTTTAGTCAGTAAGAGTCTGACACTCCCTCCCGCCCGGCCCTAGGCGAGAGGGAGTGTCATCAAATGACTTCCATTTGATGATTTTCCAGTCACAAAACAAAAGCTTACCTATTTTGATAGATACGCATAGGATGAAGTAATATCGGTTATAGTAATAAGAAAAATAAATATTTTTTTTCAAAATAGGTCCTGAAATAGCTAGATCTACGTGAAAACCATTTTCCCAACTTAACTATATAGCTACAGGTACTTTTGAGATATCAAAATATAATTTTAATCTGTCAGAGAAGCTAGGTGTGCATTCCGCTTAGTGTAAATTCGAATAGAGAAGACCAAGCAAGAAACTCCCACGCTATTCTTTTGAACTTTTACATGTCAACATTATACAATTTTTACTTTGGGTTAAGCCTATCTGTCTTTGTATAATACGAAATGCTATATTTTCTTTATTATGGTGAAAAGATAATTTGTGAATGTACGATCGGAAATATCACACCGCCTGATTCATTGAGCTAATTTTGTTGTTACGTCTATTGTCGTTAGGGATTTTTTTGTAGTTTGATTTACAGTTTTTTTGCGGAAATTTAACATTGTGAGCCACAAAAATATTCGGGTAGGGCTCGATGATGCTGTTATCTGGACAAAGGAATGCTGTATTCAAGCCACGTTATTAGTTTCAGACAGTTATAAGATCACATAAAATTGTGTTAGAATTTTTAATACCAAATGTTAAACGAATTTCTAGAATTATCCTTGTATTTAGTTGGTATTACAATAGACCCAAAAAGTAAAAAAATGGACGTGTTTTGTGTGAGACATCTCTGAATAGATAATGAAAAATATTGCGTAAAAGCCTATTGTATTGTATTTGGCCAACAAAACTAAAGCTAACAAAAAACCTATTTTTCTTCTCACACATAAAATATTTTTGTGAAAACATTCTTTTCGCGATAATCCTTCTTATTATTCAAACATAGAGAATATATTTCCGACACAATGATATAACTATAAGGTTTTCCCTATTGTCTTCAGACAGAAAATCAACAAGTTCCAAGCCACTGAATCTGAACAAAATATTCATAAGTCTATTACAAAAAGCCGCAACAATATAGACATAAACAAAGTAACCGACATACCTCGAATGTACCAATAGGATATTTTCGCGATACGCCAAACGTTTCGACGTAGTTTCTTTAAGTTTACGATGGTGCTCTATACGGCGCAGTCGTAAACTGAATCCTCAAAGGAAACTAACAAACTGGTGTATTGGTCCGCTATGTCAACTTTGAACTTGGGACAATATTTTTAAGATGTCAGATTACTTTGGGAGCAAAGAGGTTTTAGTTTTCACGTTACACTTTTTTTTTTTCAGGAAGTATTTGGCGAATTCCGTCGTTCGTTATATAAAATTTTAATTGAATATTCATTTTCAGGTGGTGCCTTTGATTATTAACGAATGTATGTAAAACACAAAAACGGTTATTTTTCATATAGGCCGGCAAACGATCGGAGAATAACATGATAGATAACAATCGGAGTTGCCCATGAACACTCAAAATACTAAAGGGGTTATTAACATGAAATAAATAAGCTGAATTTCAGAAACATTCGATTAAACCAAAATATTAAAATGCGATTCGGTGATTTGATATCAGATTTAACTTCGCTGGTGTTGGCAAATTAACTACGTACTTACCTAATTACAAAAAAAAACCACAAGTTCACACTTTTTTAAGTCATATTAAAGAACAATAAGTTACATCGACATAAGTCGAGCAAAGACGTTCAGTGTTCTTCTGTGTACAAGTATAAAATAAATGCTATAAAACTTATATTAACTGCTTTGGAATACATGGGAAATAAAACTAAGATATTGACTCAACTTTATTATTTTCCATACTTAAGTTGCCCGGGGATTTGTTCAAGCAATAGGCTCGGATTATAGCTACAGTGAATTATTATTATTGGAGTCAATCTTGTGTGCGCAATATTGCGGTAGATTTACAAGTTTATTTTATTGCCATTGTATTATTGAGGTATTGTTGTCATGTCGCCCAAATTGTTTATAAGGACTGACTGTTGTTGAAACCTGTAAAGTTGGAAATTTAAATCATTATTTTTTTTATGTAATTGAGCGTACTAGCAGTCGGATTACCTGATGGTAAGCAATCGGCGCCGCTCATGCACACCCGCAACACCAAAGGAGTTACGAGTGCGTTGCCAACCTTTTCGGGATAAGGATTGCAAATATAAGGATTGGGAAAGGATAGAGGAGGGGGAGGAATTGGGCCTCCGGTAATCTCACCCACACGGCATAACATAACGCTGCGGTTATTTCACGCCGGTATTCTGTAAGGCCGAGGTATCATTCCGGTCCAGCCGACCCTTCATTCTAGAAATAGACAAAATATAATTGTAGTTCTTTAGTATATTCAATCTGACAGTCCCTTAAAGTATAGATTTTGAAGTAAAAATAATAGTAAGTATACAAAATATTATTGTTTTAAACAGACTGAAACCAGCTATGGCGTTACGAATACAACTCTTTAAAGACATACTGCTCAATAGTATAACAACGGCACAACATTTATCATTTCACGCATCTAACCAGTAAATACCGGCGGTGAATTATTAGCTAGTAATGCAGCCTGAATGTTCGCGCTTCGTTCTTTATGCCACTAACTCACGCACATGTGAGTCAAAGAGTATTAAAATTGTGTTAGATGTGACTTGATGTACATACTAAGCTTAATAGGTTTTGTTGAAAATAGAATAAAAATGTCGTGGTGGCCTAGAGGTTAAGGCCTGTTTCTGCGCGGGTGAAGTCTAAACTACTTCTTTTTTAAATACTGATGTGACCTTTTTTCGAGGTATATGTACTGCCTAAGATTATTAAGACATATCAAGCATATTACTATTATAAGTTTGTAATGGCAAACGTGATGTACAAACGTGATGATGAATGCTCAAACCTTCTTCGCGTGAGAAGAGTGCTTTGCTCAACAGTGTACACTTATACCTTGATGATATCATTTGATGTGTTTTTGTATCTATTTTGTCATTAACAAAACTGGGTTCGTCTGTGCAGAAATGTTATTGATGGTTTCGTTAACGTAAAATCTAGTCAAAAAATGGACGTGTAATTTAAAAAATCCATAATATCGTAAGACAATCGTGGTTATAGCACGGTAAAACATATTTGTCTCTCCTCTTCTTTTTGGTGTGCTACCAGTCAACTAAAAGACTACCACATTAACACATTTAATAGAATAAAATGAGCATTTACTCTCCGATAATCAGGTGCTTTTTTACAGTTTAGTATCTCCAATCAGCCTGTCAAGTATAGGGATTATATAAATTGTGAAATAGTGGGCTCTCACCAGTTTTTGTTTATTACGATGCAGATAGAAAGAAAGTTAATTATTTTAAGTAAGTTCTATTAAATGCTATCTCATAAACTGGAGTCGACATAACTGCTGCATGCAACTGTGCTATAGTAAATCGTTCTTTTCAATAAATTTATTATATTTTGCGATTATGTTACTATTCAGATATATACATATAGTATACCTATATACGAAGGTTTATTACACTTTTACGTCACAGATATTTTACAAATTTTCATTCGGTTTACGCAGACGAAGCCAGTAGAAGCTCTAGTGTTACATAAATCTGGCTTATAATGATAACTGGATTTAAAAGATGATTTAATTAATGTAGCTTATTTACAGTTAAAATTCTGTTTGAACGCCATTGTATTGTTGCATTAAATATGTAAAATAAAATCTGAATCGAAAATGATATTTACTTCATTTGACATACGTATCCGATTGAATTGGCCCCGATAATCCATTTCGATGTTAATAGCCATTGCTGTATTAAGCCCTGTAGCTTCCAAAGCAATAAAATAAAATATTGCCAAGCATATCAACTGTCAAAATGAGCGATTTTTTTTACTGGATTTAACCCTTTGTTTTAATGTGAATGAGAAAATTATGCAAAGTAATTTTATCTGGTTACGACCGACGCAATACCTGACTTCTAATGAGTTAAGTACTACTTATAATAAGTAGGAATTTGGAAGTACCCAATGCTTTTGAAGCATTTATCATACATTACGGGTTTTTTTATGTGATAGGTCGGCAATCCAGCACACGGATTACCTGATGGTAAGCAATCAGCGCCGCTTATGGACACCCGCTACAACAGAGGACATACGAGTGCGTTGCCGATCTTTTGGGGATTAGGGATTATCTTAATTAGGGATTATATATTATATTGGATTAGTGGAGGGATTAGGGGAGGGGAAGGTTTGGGCCTCCGGTAACCTCCCTTACACGGCGAAACACGATGCTGTGGTTGTTTCGCGCTGGTTTTCTCTGAGGCCGTGGTATCACTCTGGTAGTGCCGATCCATTCTTGCCGAAGCATTGCTCTTCCACACTTGATGGCTCTCCCATACTGATTTAGACTTGATTTTATTGATACAAATCTATAATACGTAGCTGTATTTTCTGTTACAGTTATTCTCGTAGTACTTTCAAATGTTTTAAGAAACAAAATCTATGTAAGTATCTGGTACTCTTCATGTATTGCATAACCCTTTGTTAAGCTTTGAGTAGAGCTATGTAGGTAATCATTTTATATTGAGACTCGTTTCAAACCAGTAGACCAACACAATACTTTATACAGTAGCTAGCCCGTGATTGGAAAATAAAAAGAATATTCTGAATTTAAAAAAAGAACTCACAGCGTAATCAATCGTCTATGAAGCATAGCTCAAGTAGGCAGAAACTTAAACAAAAACAACACAAAGATAATACTAAGCAACGTATCTCTCAACAATATTATTATCTATGTAGTTACGTACACATGCGAATGCCATAATAAAATGGTTTGTTTTATACTTCTAGAAAGCTGTCAGCCATTTTGGACATATTACAAATATGAAAAAAGTATTTTACGGTACTGGTTTTGTGCTAACATTGTTTCGGATATTGATAAGTAGAATATTATCGAAAAATGTCTGCTACCTTTGTAAGAATAAAACATATTAGACCTTTACACATTGGTTTTATAGGCGAATAAAAAAAATCTATTTATAGATAAAACCCCGATGAATTTTTATTGAAGAGTTGTTACGTACAAACTATTACATATATATTTATTTTAATGTAATGTTTATGTTATATTAAAATGTTATGTTTATCACGTGAAATTATCCGGTCTTCCTTTAAATATTTGTTGTTATACGGAGCGTAAAAGTGGGTGACCGTGGGAGTATGTACGATAGAACACACAACTTAACCTTTTCGGATTTTTATTTTATTTTTGTGAGTACCTAATATTTTTTTTTATTTTAATAAAATGCCTGATTATAGTAGATAGTGAAAAATAATTTTGATAAATGTAGGTAGGTTATGTAATAATATTAAAATTCATATCATAGTCCAGGAAAAAGCAACTCGCTACCTATGTCTAATTAAAATTAATAGGTCTTTACCTATGAAATTGCCGTTCTGCAGTACTGGCCATTTCAAATCAAAATAGTTTTTGTTAAGCTAAGGCTAATTAATTTTGTTTTAAAAACATGGGATTCTTTTTCCAAAAGTAGTCATTTGTTTATTGATTAGTGTTACATTTTCATCGCATTTCAAATCAAAAAATTCGTTTAAATTTTTTCATGCAAAACGGCAATTTCATAGGTAAAGACCTATTATTTAATCCCATAGGTAAATAACTGCAGTGAAATAACGGTAATAGTATTCACATTATTTTCTTACTTTTAAATCCTTATTTTCGCCAAAAACCAGCAATAACAAAAAAAACATTATAATAAGAATTAAAAAAATCTAGAAAACAATTCCTGTATTCTTTGAACAACACAATAACATATTACTTACGATCGACAGCACTTTAAAAGATCTCTCAGAATTAAAATAACACAATTAATCCGGCTTCAATTCTTTTATTATTATAAGTTTAAAATGTTGCCGAATATTTTGGGGTTGGACCCACAAAGGAAACTCTTCTTCCAAGTGGATGACTTTTGTATATCGGTTGTGGACTAAGTGATGGAATGAAGCGAGTATTAAGTATACCTCAGAACGATTTTGTATATAATAATAACAGTAAAAATTAATAATAAAAAAATAATATAAACATTAATTGATTTAAAATAAATTCTTCTTCTGTAAACCTTGCTAAGTGAAAAAAGGTTTAACTGACAAACACACACTGTTTTCTGTTACGGCGAGGCCTCACTCCTGTAAGTACATGTTACCGCGGCCTCGGACTCGAGCAGGAAAAATAATACCTTTGGCGAAGAGAATATGAGAAAATTATTTTCAAAATACTTTAAAAAAATATTTTTTCTAGTCTCAAAATTGACATACAAAAATAAAGGAACATTATTTTTGTATTTTGGTAAAGATTAATCAGAAAAAAACAACTAACAGACTGATTTTCTGACTAAACTAAACCTAATCGCCATTCTCTTATAAGTTGCACCAAAAGTGACAAGGGCATATAACAATGCATCCCTGTTTCGCACGTGAGTACATCGCATCGATCAAAATGATTTATTTACATTGGATGAGGGCCAAACTTTTGGTTCGTATTACATTAATACTATTATTCTGAATGCTTTCCTCAAGATTGATATAAGGGTCGTGATACTCGTTTTGTTAAAATGAGATATATTTGAAAATTGTTTTTGTTTTTCTTATATTATAAGTATGGGAGAGCCATGCTTCGGCACGAAGGGGTCGGCGCGACCGGAGTGATACCACGGCCTCACAGAAGACCGGCATGAAACAACCACAGCATTGTGTTTCGCCGTGTAAGTGAGGTTACCGGAGGCCCAATCCTTCCCCGCCCCCAATCCCTCCTCAATCCCTAAATCTCCAAATCCCTTATCCCTAAAAGGTCGGCAACGCACTCGTAACTCCTACATTGCGGGTGTCCATGGGCGGCGCTGAATGCTTACCATCAGGTAATCCGTCTGCTCGTTTGCCGATCAACTACATAAAAAAGAGTCTGGTGTGAGTTTTCTTTACAATAATACGTCCATCCACCCAAAACTCTACATTTATAATATTAGTAAGATATGTTTCACCAGTCAAGTATCAAGGCATTTATAACAAATTCTTTAACCAAGCATAATTTTCACTGAACACACTACAAAATAATCCACAAAGAAAAGCAGATAAATAAATTCCAAGAAAATTTTTCATTTAAACGTTCTGTTTCTGTGGTAGGTACTGCAAAGAAAATATAAATAAAACAAAATAATGTATGAATTAAGCTTACCAAGAATAATATGCATTCATAATAAAATAAATAAGCTACACACGGTCTCTGTAACTGCTGGTGTTAATTAGTCACTATTTATTTAATAAAGTATCCTTTGTATTGGCTGAGAAATATAATGAATTGGTGCGAGTTCAGAAAATAAGGTTTATTGTAAAAACTTTTTATTGCATTTTTTAATTAGCATGATTTCGTAACTCAATAACATAAATGTTATTCTTGCAGTGTATTTATGTCTTGTCAGTTTTTTATTAATAACTTATAGAGATTCATCAAATGGGATTCCTGCCCTGGGTGGGGCAAAAGAAAGTGTCACACTCTTACCAAAAACTAGTGCCATATCTTCTACTCGCTTTATTAATAAAATCTAGATTCATCTTTGTATCAAGCAAAACGTATCAAACATTAACAAAAACAAAAAAAAATATTTTTGAAGTTGATGAAATTACGTGAAGTAAACTTCTTCTATATATTTTGCCCCAAAAAACCAAATATTGACGGACATCTGATCCGGATACACAGCAAAGGAAACAAAGTTCGAACACACGAACACCTATTTAAAATAATCCCTTTCTGGTTACAGGAACATTTGGGATTCGAGCACAATGGACTGTACGAAGATTAATCTAGCGGGATTCAGATTACATGTGTGATACTATTGTTCGAGGGTACAGGGGCATTGGTATAGAAACACTTATTATTGTGTGATTCGTGAAAGGTTTGGACATGGAACATAGAACCGAGAGTTCTGATCGATGGGTTAGGCTCATTTTGATTCAGAAGAATATTTTTGTAGTCACAATTTTTTATAGAATAGGACGCAACCTAGCCAAGCCTCTGATGGTAAGAGGTGTGAACCGCCCATAGAAGATTGAGAGATTGAAAATACTACCACCGAAAGATTATAAATTATTATGAAGTAAATCGTTATTACGTGATAGCATAAAATATTGTGTAAGTGGAGTCAAAAAGCTGGCTTTACATTTTACTTATATTCTTGAAAAATATGGATTTGAGAGTCAAACCAAAACGCTGAAAAAACCCGAGTGAAGTGGTGAAGTGCATCGACACTGACCGTTACATAAGCCCAACGTCAATATTGTTTGAATTTTCAAACAAATAAACAACAGACGCGCCATAAAAACTAACCGACATTCTTTTACAATATTTTAAAGTAACCAAATCAATAAACTCCCAACTAAATCCGCAACAAATGCCATCAAATCTGCCAGTTCAATTTCAAAATACCAAGCAATATCTGCCACAACATTTTACAAATCCAAATATTTGTGAAATACCGTTGCACGACCATCGCAAATACCGCAAACGAATCGCCGGCTGTACCACAGAAGGCTATCTGTTCACTATGACGTAACGATAGACACGGCCCATTCGGAGCATAATTTAATGCTGCAAACGTTTTGAGTTATTGAATGCTAAGAAATGTATGCCTGGTCCAGTTCAAATGAATGAACTAGAAACTGGGAAACGATTGATGTTGTTATTGTTTTGATAGAAGAAGGAAACCAGTGGCTTTGGAACTCATTATTCCAATTAATTATGCAGGTAATTATGTCTTGATTTCTCATACAATCATTGTAAACGTAATAAAAATAATATTCTACATGTGATTTACTCAGTCAAAGAACTTTCCCTTGAGAATTATCACAAACGTTTCCACAGCAAATAATACCTACTGCATAAAGACATACAATATTTACAAACCAGATTTACATAACATTTCTGTACAAAATATGAGATATATTTCCGTCTACAACATGTGTAATCAAGTTATTATCTTAAATAAAAACGAGGAAAACGAAACTATAATAAATCCTTTGAAAATCTTCCGGAAAATAAATACAGATTGAGATGCAATAAATAACGCACGCATAAGTTTTTCTACACGCAAGAGTATTTATCATAATATTATTATGATATGTTATGAGGAAACAAGGTGGGATTGTGAGGACCATTTGTGATACTTGGAATTGGAACAAACATTTACAGGACTAATCTTTAGTTAGAGCACAATAAATCTTTAATAGAGAATAAATACGTCATTTTTTTGTTAAAAATACTATAATATCGTTTGCGAATGTAAAACAAGATTACTATTTTATAATTCAATGATTGTATTAGGTATACCATAACTAAGTGTCAAGAAGACTACGCTTGTCCAAGTATGATGAAAAATTGTCTGTCCCTCGCGCGGTTTCACCTGCTGCTCGGCTCCATTTAATCATAGCGTGGTGTTATATAGCCTAGCACTCAGGAACATTGAAGCTATCTATCATTGAAAGAATTTTGGCAATCTGACCAGCGGATTCAAAGATTACCCCCTACATACAAACTTACAAACTTACAAATTTTACCTCGTTATAATATTAGTATAGATCATAGACTCAACTAGTAATACTCTAGTGTACTATTACCCTACTGTTCCATTTATTAGAGTATCTTCTGCTACTGCGTTGTATAGGCACTCATTCGATTTCCACTTGTTGAAGATTACAGGGAGTTACATTTCCAATTTGGAATTACAGTCTATGACGAGAGTGCTCTAGAAAATAGATTCCAGATACCAATTATTAGGAACATTGTGAAATTTTAAACGTAACGGTCCTTCGGTGTGTTGCTACACTTAAAAATTGTTTTGTTTCGACTGGAATGTTTAAAGAAAATTGTGAGTTGCAACTTAAAAATTAAAATTCCTTTATGGTAGCCCAGACTAAGTGTAGTGAGTTCTTGTTTTGGGTTTTCTTAGTGCAGAGACAATAGCCATATCCATACTTAATTTTTTTTTATTTAAAACCTTGCCCCACACTAGAAAATTTACAAACATAAAATGTCACAACAATTTGTTGATCACACAAAGAGTTGTTCCGTGCGGGAATCGAACCCGCGACACGCTGTGCAGCAGCCAGTTGTTCAGCCACGGCGCCAACCGTGCAGTCAATGCAATTATAATGATAATACAATGGTTTCTGTACCTAAACGAAATCAATTTTTATTATGGTACACCAGATCCTACTGGTGTACCATATTTTAACTGTGTAGACTGCGCATTACATTGGAACATCCACTTCTTGGTAATCACATTTTAGGTCTTCTATAAATAGGAGGTTATCCTTTTATCACTGGAATCCTGGAATTTTTTTTTCATTCCAAAAACTTGTGGCTTTTGTGAAAATTTTACGAACCCCATAAATGCAGAAACTATTAGTCTAACCCGTAAATTTGGAACCTTTGTTTGGCCAATGAGGCTAGCGAAGCAGACTGTGGTGCTTCAGAAAACAGCTTCAAAAGTGCTCCTACCAAAATTCAAGGCTACTTTCATCCGCAGACAAAGTGGATGCATCATCACCATAAATATACGTTATCACCGCTACCGGGTCGATGTGGCCCCACGGATATTTCGATTTATGGGAATTAGGGACACCGTTCTGTTCAGATTATTTATGTTCCACTCGCTCGGTGCTGTATCTGCGTCAGTTTATTTGGACAGTTTTTCGCTTGTAGATATTACGTTACTGTATTGCTGTAGTTTGGGGCTGATAGTTGGGAATTAACTGAACAAATATTTGTAACGACTTTGGTGAAGACCTTTTTAGTCACTTATAGACTATGTATAATTTATGTAAGTAACTTACTAGAATAGTTAAGACTAAACAAAATTTTCGCTGAATCGCATCTAATTTAACCATTCAATATTATAGTGGTTATTAGATACACAATAGAAAAACAATAGGTTCGTGAAAGCCGGCGTTCGCTTGGGGATTGATGAATTAATTAATATAACTAAGGTCTCATGTTAATTAAACCCGTTAAACATATACGATAATTAGTTTATGTTTAACAGACATCATAATAGTAATTGACACAATTTTAATATGTTTCTTTTTCTTTTGGGTTATTTTGTGTTGAAGAGAGTAGTATCCTTTGACATGGAATTACCCTCAAAAATAGGATCTAACAAAGAGCACTAACACTTTTTTCTCTCGTAATTGAAATTTTTGAACATTGTTACATAAATTAGCCGCCACGTTGGCCCAGTTTCCAACTATGTCGGCGAATTAGCTATTTTAAGGTAAATCCTATCTCGTGTTCCACACAAGTTTATACAAGTTAAACAAATATTGTAAATTGTAAATGTATGTGTAATTAAAAAACTTGTTTGCAACACGATAATGAATCTACGCGGAGTTTCATCAGTAACTGTAAAGACTATTTAGAGTGGTGGAAAATCGTTGAGTAATTATAGAGAAGAAATTAAAATATATTGTTTAATGTTTTATAGTAAAACTTAATTATAATATATCATAGTTAAGCGTAATAATTGAAGATCAAATTTTTATGATATAGGTCGGCCAACAAGCTGACGGATTACCTGATGGTGAGCAATCAACACCGCCACCAAAGGAGTTACGAGTGCGTTGCCGGCCTTTTAGGGATAAGGGTTTCAGATATTTAAGGGTTGGGAAGGGATGGGGGTAGGGGGAGGGATTGAGCCTCCGGTAACCTCACTCACATGGCGAAACACAACGTTGTGGTTGCTTCACGCCAGTTTTTTTGTGAGGCCTTGGCATCACTCCGGTCAATCCGACCCATTCGTGCCGCAGCTTGGCTCTCTATACATATTTTTTTTATAAAATCCACGAATGCTTCATCAGGCTAAAGAGCATAGTTGGTTTTAGCCTCTAGCTTATTTGTACTCGCTTGGGAACCACACGTAACAAGCTCACGTCCGAAAACTAAGAAGGAAGGTGTGTACCCGGTGGCCTCGTTAACAGAGTTATTAATTGCAAACTGTACTTTAGGTATATACAAATCCCAGGATCTGTGATCATCTTCGACAAAAGTAGAAATGCAGGTAATGATGGTTCTGTTGTACCTTTCAACTAAATTTACCTGAGGGGTATATTTAGGGGTGTAATGAACATTTGGTATGTTATATTTTTTAAACAGAGCCTCTGCTACCTTGCCGGTAAACTGGGTGCCATTATCCATAAGTACAGTTTGAGGTATGCCGTGGACTAGAAAGACGGATTCCTCCAATATTTTAGTAATGATATCAGAAGTGGCCTTTTTTATAGGAAAAATTAAACAAAATTTGGAAAAACAGCAAGTGACGACTAATATATGACTATTTTGTTTTTTAGTAGTAGGTAGGGGACCCATGAGATCGATGGAGATCATTTGAAATGGTCTAGAACATTGTTTAGGACGACCTAATTCTCCAAGAACCTGATGATTTTGGGACTTGTAGGCTAAGCATTTATCGCAAGTACCAATAAATTTAACGACGTCCTGATACATGCCAGGCCAATAATAACGTAATGCCAGGCGTCGGTAAGTTTTGAAAATACCCATATGTCCAGCTGTAGGCTCGGAATGGTTTTCTTTAATAATTGCCTCGTGTAGTTCAGTAGGAACGACCTCCTTCCACGAAAACTCAGAAGTAAGTTCAGAATTACCCTTAGATAACCTAAACAAAATATCATTTTTAATTATAAAATTTGGGAACTTGGAGGGGTCGTTCAAACATCCATTATAAATCTTTTTGTACCAACAGTCATTAGTGTCCAAATGAGATTTGGAAGTACTGATGGCACTAACAGGAGCAATTCTAGACAAGGCGTCCGGTATGACATTATCAACTCCTCGGCGGTGCTTAATTTCGAAATTAAAGGAAGATAAACGAACGCCCCACCGAGCTAGACGGCCAGTAGGGTTACTTAGGGAAAGGAACCATTTAAGAGCACTATGATCAGTATATACTGTGAACGATTGACCATTTTCTATATAGCATCGCCAGTGCTCAAGAGCGGTAAGGACGGCTAACGTTTCGCGTTCGGTTATGCTGTAATTTTTCTCAGCTGCAGAAAGTGACTTACTCATGTATGCAATTGGGTGTTCCTTGCCATCTATAGTCTGAGTAAGCATTGCACCAACGCCATAACTACTTGCATCTGTATGCACTTCAAAAGGCTTGGTATAGTCCGGACATGAAAGAACTGGTGCCGAAACCAAGCACTCTTTAAGTTTTTGGAATGCAGAGTCGGCTTCTGGAGACCATTTGAAAGAAGGAGTGCCTTTTTTGGACGACGTTAATTTATTTAACGGTCCCGCAATATCACTAAAGTTTGGAACAAAACGTCTGTACCACGTCGCGGTTCCAAGAAAACGTTTGAGGTCCTTGCGACAAGTAGGTGTAGGGTAGTTAAGTATGGCCTCAACCTTGGCTGGATCAGTACGTAACCCAGACTCGTCAACGACATAGCCTAAATATTTTAATTGAGAACTGAAGAAATTACATTTTTCAAGATTAATGGTTAAGTTAGCTTGTTTTAATTTATCTAAAACTCGCAAAAGAAGTGTCACGTGACTATTAAAATCGTTGGATATAATTATTACGTCATCTAGATAAGCAAAAACTTTGAGATCAAATTCCGAAAAGAGCAAATCGAGTAGTCGTTGCTGGGTAGCTGGTGCGTTAGTGAGGCCAAAAGCAGTGCGTTTGAAACGAAAAGTGCCCCTACCAGGAACATAAAAAGCGGTCTTGTCACGATCCTCTGCAGCGATAGGAATTTGCCAGAAAGCCTTGGACAAATCGATGCTAGATAGGTAGCGAGCATCTCGTAGGTTGTCCAAAATCTCGGATATGTACGGGAGATTATAAGCATCGCGTTTAGTAATTGAATTCAGCTTGCGACTGTCCAAACAAAACCGAGGTTGGCCGTTCTTTTTGGTAACGATTAATACAGGAGACGACCACGCACTCTCACAAGGCTCGATAACGTCGAGTGAAAGCATCTCGTCAACCTGTTCGACCAAGATCCGTTGCTTTTCAGGCGAAAGGCGGTAGTACCTCTGACGAATCGGTTCCGAGTCACCAGTATCGATCCGATGCGTGATAAGACTTGTGACACCTAGACCCTTGCGATTGAAAGAGATTTCCTCATACTGTTTCGTAATATTGTCAGCCAGTTGTTTTTGTGACTGATCTAAATTCGCATAACCTTGTATGAACGACTGATGTGAACTGTCCAAGGAACAATTGTCAGGTTTGGCCATAGCAATGCTACCTATATACTTAGGACATAATTTAAATTTACGCCAAAAATCAATGCCCAAAATTAAGTTTTTATTAATTTCCGGAATTACGTAAGCTTTTAAAATATGAAACTGGTTTTCGAAATTAAGTGGAATATTAATATAACCTACACTCTGTATATTCTGACCTCCGGCCGCCGTTACTGTGATACAATCCGCTTTGACAAGTGGCAAGCCATACTTTTCTAGAACTAAATGAGCACCATTACCCAAAATTGTGACAGCTGAGCCAGAATCTAACAGTCCTGAAACTGTGAGACCATTGATCTGAACAGAAACGTAGGGTCTGTCATCGAGATCACGTTTATCACCGAGAACTGTGCAAATGTTGTAAGATTCAAAAAATAATTTAATAGTATGTAGCCAAGTTTGCCAATCTTTGCTATCAAAGTTTTTATTATGACCACAGTTCTCGATAATTAGTTTTTTGGCTTGATTTGTGTCTCTTTGCCACAATCTGGGCAGTCTGGCGCTTTAACACCTTTACGGCCACATTTAAAGCAAACCAACTCGTCTCTATTAGCTTTACACTGCCTTAAATTATGCGTGTTATTACGACAACGAGGACAGTAACGCTGCTTAGTGTCAGAAATAGGAGTGTTCACTGCATGTACATAATTAGGAGCTGAGTGAGATGTATTATTATTATTACTATTTGTAGCATATTTGCTATTACAATTTCTATTTGATTGACCCACGTAAGCAAATTCAGGTGCTAGGGTAGTCGAGCTCGGCTTTGGAGGCTCTTTGAATTGAGAAAACCTTGCTTGAATGCTCTCAAAGTTACGGCACAAGTTTCGCAACTCATCAATAGATTTGACCTCGGCGGCAGAGGAAAGAGTATTAGCATAAATTGGGCGAATATTGTGGAGTATAATTTCCAATTTATCCTCTTCTGAAACCTTCTTCGATAATCGCGAAAAAAGTCCAGCCATAATGGAAAGGTAAATAACTATGTTTTCGCTTTCTCCTTGTGTGCGAGACCTAATTTCTGAAAGTAGTCTGTAGTCATAGTCAGACTGGTCGAAATCACGCCTCAGCGACAATGCAAGTTCGTCCCAACTCAGAACAGAATCTTGGATACTCCTGTACCAGTGCAACGCATCGCCGATAAATATTTCAGTGGCATTCGTCAATATTTTATTGCATGAGATATTTTTCGCTTTGCAAAGTTCCTCACAACGTTGAATGAACGCTCGCACGCAAGACTTGCCGTCATATTTTAATTTTGCAAATTTATTAAGATTACCCTCACAAGTGACGGTGACATTAAGAGGTGTCGAAGCAATAGAGGGAGAAGTATCGTTGCTAGACACAGTTACAGCCAAAGGATCTACAGCAGAATCATTAAGAGTGATGAGTTTTGCTGCTGTCTTTTTATAAAAACTGACACATTGATCATAGCTGTCCTTTAACTTTTCATCGCAAGCAATACGGTTTAGCCGGTGATATAAGTGGTTTAGTAAGTTTTGTGTGCGTAGTAATGTGTTCTTGTCTAAAGATGTTGATTCTAATATAAGGTTAGTTTTTTCAAGAACATCTACAACACCATCTAAATCGACAGCTGGCTCAAAAGGGCTAGTTAAAATGTCCTCTGACGGAAACAATGGACCGCATTTAGCAATTTGTTTGCGCAATTCTTGTACAGTGGCAGCTGGTGTTTCACCTCTAATGGCAACTTCGTACTCAAGCTCAGCCTTTTGCAAAGACATAAATTTCACAGGAAATACCATAATTAATACGGTAAAAAAAAATTTCGTTGGGTAAATGTTGACAACTCCAGCACGTGAAAAAACAATAAGAACAAAAAAAAAAGCAAATTACTCCGTCTGTTACAATTTTAAATTAAAATAAATAACGTCTTGGTTGTTTTTTCATGAAAATAAAAGCAGCAAAAATAAAAGCGTTAAAAATAAAAATTGCAACCTAAAACAAATATAGACAAAACGAAAAAAATTAAATTGCAACTAATGTGTACATTTAACAAATAGTAACAAACTATTAAAAAAATAAGTTACTCGTAGTACTTGTTAACAAAACTTTGTTGCTGACTGTACCGACTCCACACGGGGTAAGAGTGCGGTTAACATTAAAATATAAAATAATTCAAAAATAAAAGAAAGAAAAAAATACAACGGCATTCAAGATGTCTGGTTTTATACTAAAACCACTACAATTTCCTTTAATTTTTTTTTTTTTTTTGGAACAATGTAATATGATTGATTTTACAGTGCAACATAAAAAAATACTTGCAAACTAGGTATTTCGTACACATTAGTTACCATGCAACCAAAATAAAATAATAAACGTTTTACAAACACAAAACAAGAGACAATACACAAAATGCCAAAAACACTACTACCTCCACAGAAAAGGAAAAAAATTAAGACCTTTATGAAAACCACGTTATGGGCGCCAGTGTCGCGTTTAGGTGCGTTTAGGGTTATCTATAAGTTAGAGATAATTGAAACGCAGCGCTAACAACATTTAAGTTTTTTTTTTATTTTTTTATTTCGGGTCGTAGGTAGGTAAAAAAATTGCCGGTCTTAATATTTTCGTCTATGGAGGTAGACGCGCTAGGTACTCTCCTGGCCTGACGCAACTTTAGCGGTCACGTCGTCACGGAGACCGGAGAATAAGCGCCCACTGGAAGTCGTCCCTCAGGGTCGTAGATGATGGAGAGGCAAAGTGCAGCAGAAAGAGAAGATGTCCTTGTTCGAACTTGGGCTGCTGGTGGTCGAACCCGAACTTTGGACCCTGGAATGATCCAGACGCGGAATGAGTTTAGGGTCTTCCGACTTATCCTCGTCTGACTGTGACCGCGACAGCGTAAGCGTGAGGCAGAAGATGTACTATTGCGATTAAGGCGAATGTGTGCAAGTCACAGTCAGAATCGGAGCAAACTACAGAAGAATTTTTACAGTGGTACATTGATATAAATGAATACTACTTTAAAACATATTAATAGAAGGTACTAAAACACATTACAAGAAATGAACAAACACTATAGAAGGAAATTCTAATAGGAAGAAAAAAAAATCTATTCACGTAATGGCCGCAACCAGCATGATTAAGCAGAAATTAAATAATTGTCAACACTTACCCAATATGGGGTTAACACTGAATTTATATATTAGAGGAATAACGCCCACGTATGGATGACACGCTAAGTTATTGAAACTATCTTCGGTACTTTTAAGGAGCGCGTAAACGTGTGTACGTTACAGTTGATGTGTGCCGTCTGTCCCTGGCCGGTGTCACGGCAAAGACAAAAAAAAGAAATTTGACTGGCAAATTTAATTTGATCATGTGAGGGTGATCTTAACAATTTATTTTTTTAGTTTTCGATAGTATGACTACCGACACAAACGGGGAACAGGTTAGCGAGTTGGAACCAAAATGCAATGACGTGACGATTTGCCTTCAATGCCTTTACTTAACATAGTAATAAGTATTGTTCACTTTATTGTTCATTTAGTGCTATTGTTTTTTGTATGTACTATTATTGTATAGGAGTTATGTTAAGTTAATATTTAAAATGTACGCCTGTACATACATTGACAATTAGTGTGCGTGTGTGTAAATTTGGTATTAAAATTTTGACAGGAGCGTTGAGTTAAATATACTACGTTACACTATTTACAACGTATTCTATATCCCACTTTTCCAAAATCGATTCTAGGGCTTCTGAGCCGTACTAACTTACATTAGATTAGCTCGATTGGTCTCCGAGATATTTTATGTCAATAAAATTATTTACACTTTGAATGCGGATCTCACATACGATCCCAAACGTGTGCCCGTCTTTAGATCCGCATAAAAATCAAATATATTTTTTTCCTCACAATGCACCTTTATTATTAAATCCGATATACCCACTATTAAAGTTGTATATCGAACATTTATTAAACTTCGCCAAAGCTTCATATTATATTACTCTAGTACAAACATTACAGACAGTAAAACTCCATGGGAGATTTTTTCTCATAATAATCTCTTTATCAAAAGAACCATAACACCGTGACGTTCTTTAATGGCACGAACCATTCTAAAATCCTCCCTACGTCCTTTGAACACGGTTGATAATTCCTGTTCACATAGCTTCAACATTAACATAATTTCATAACTAGGGGGTGAACAGATTTCTAATAACATATTTTGATTTTTTTATTTCCCCTCTTTGAAAAGATATTTCGCATTAATGGGTGGGATAAGTCCCGTCTGATTATGACCACGACTTTTGTTCCGTGCGCTTTTGTAATAGTGATGTTTGAGAGTGGTCGTTAATACCATGGGGAAGGTTTCTGGTTACTATTGGGGTATTGAGAATAGCGTGTATTTTGGGTTATTATAGAATTGTATAGACGTGAAGGCCTAGTGATCATAAGTATGACTGATGAGTAGAATATTTAATTTTATTTGAATGATTCTTTCGTCTAGTAGTCACAAACGTAATTGCCGATGGGTGTCGCCAAGCACAATAACATATCGTACCCCGGCTCGAAGCAGGAGTTGGAATAGGGTTCTATATTCAGGAAAAGACTGACAGTAACGCTTGCCTCTCCTAGGGCTACAACTGCTTTAGTTGAAGACAACGTATGATTATGAATCGAAAAAAAAACAATTACTGAAACACCATGAATACGCGTTAATTAGTTAGTATTAATTTAAAATTGTTTGCGTAATTTTTTATTTTTGTTTTTTGTATAGTATCATTTTGATAACTTTATTCGGTATTGCAACGAATTCTTGGAATCACCCGTTGTGTTTCCAAGAATTCGTTTAGTTAGGAAATTATTAAATATGTGCTAATTTCACTAGGTATGGAACTAATTATCGGATCAGTAAATAAATAGCTAAACTATTAGATTCCAATTTTAGTGTTTTTACTTTAGTGTGATCATTTGGTCGAATAAACCTTTAATCGACAAAAGTGTAATGTGTATGTGAAATTGTATGTTTGTAAAGGCACCCACGACACAAGATAATATCCTAATGTAGGCAATGTTTTTTTTAAAAGAAAAGAAGATACTACCGTGGACATTTTAAATATAACCGAGTTTTCACCAATCACGTTATGAATTCCGAGTAACAGCGAATAAGCTGAGATATTTCCTAGCTTTCGTTGGAAACGAACATTCACATTCACATCAAAATTCTCACTGTAACTTAGATCCAAGCATACTCCGCGAAATTGTAATTATACGCGATGACAGGAAAGGGATCGTTAGCCATAACCCTACAAATACGATGAAATGAGGGGAAAGGATAAACGGGGTTCATACGACCATCAAGAGGCTAACTCACTGCTTTCAAGGGTCATTTCCTTGTCCTTTCAAGTGACAGATTTTTAAATGTTGGTACAAAAATATTTATTTATTACTGATGACGAATTAATATTTTATAATCTTTTTAATTTTGGTTTCTGATTTAGTCATGTTAATGTATATGTTAATGAAAACGGCAATCAGCAAAGTATGAATAGGCATTCTCTAAAATTTTGCTGAGTTACTGCGATTCGACTTGTTAATCTGCTAAAGATTGCTGCTTAGGACATATACTATCTTAAAATTGTAGACAGAGTGCATATCGTAGTGGCTGATGATAAAAATAAGGAATATAAAAAGGGCACTAAAAATCAATCAATAAGCAACATTCTCTAAAATTTTAGTGCGATTCGACTTATTAATCTGCTAAACCTGATGGTTTGGGCAAGGACTATCTTGAAATTGTAGGTAGAGTGCATATCGTCCATATGCAGCCTGATGATGATCATAAGGAATATAAAAAGTGTAAAATCATTCAATAAGATTTCAGAGGTTGTTTATTGAAGCTTTATTTTTCTATAAAAAGCGTACTTTTCAACAACAAAACACTTTTACACAAGGAGAACTTGTTTAAAAACGAACTAACTTCAGCATTCTGATCACATAGAAAACGAGTAATTGCAAATAGCTGAGCTTAACTATCCAGCAATAAAATTCTCAAGTAAAAACCTTAAGAAAACAATAAAATTTCCGCAAACTATCTCTCAAGAACACAATGGGATTCCGACTTTTCAAGTGCCAAACAATAAGTTGTTTGCGTGCAGTTGAGTAATAAAAGATCTTGGAGTGCAAAGGACAATGAGTTTTACTAACCTAACACTTTTGTAGTTTATTTTCTGTGACAGGTAACCGAGTTTCGTTAAGGAAACCGGGATAGTGTGATGTGAAGCAGTTCTTGGTAACAGTTTTTGAATAAGTTGACGAGTTTTTATTCAAACTTTTGCTGCAGACGTCTGTGTTAAAATTTCGTTTTGGGAATACCCTAACATTATTTTGTTTTGTGTTTGTTTTTCAAGAGTCAGTTTGTTATTTATTGTTTTTATATTATTTTCTTTTTTTAAATAAAGTCTTTTTGTGATGTGGTCATGGTTGAGATAGTACATAACTTATTTTTAATGGGTTTGAATTATTTATACCTATGTAAACAAATATAAAACCTTGTTGTCAGTATCGTACTGTCTTAGGTCTAGTTATTATTAAAACTTCGTTAAACAATATTATTTTGTTTTTAGTCTCCAATCATTTATCTTCTTTTTACAAAGTGGAATATAAGAATAAAAATACAAGACAGACATTAACTAACCTAACCTAACGGTCCCATCATTAAAGTAAATAAAACATCACTAACGTTTGCAAAAACCCAACACAGCACAATTTATTTTATGAAACACAATGCGCGTCGATACATTATTTCTAAATTACAATAAACCAACAATATTTCAATGCTGTAGGTCTTTCCCCTAAACGGAACCCCAACACCAATAACACAGTAACATTATAAATAAACACTTCAACAAAAAAGGCCAAACAATATAAATGTAGTATAAATGAAGCCAGGTAGGAAACTGACAAAAGAACCGTAGAACTGAACATGAGTGCTAATACTCGACAAGTATTGGAGGCTCATTGTTCTAATACACAATAAGAAGTGTAGTGGGAAGGATCCTCATAAAACGGGCGTTAAGATCTTATTATGGAACATTTACAGAGACAAAAGACTAGCCTCTTTATTGCCATAATATACCTGTGTTGTTTATTGCAGCACTTGCGGAATTAGATGCGGTCCTTGTGAATAAAATTAATTAACCCGTGTGCTTCAATGAAAATGAGGAAAGAGAATCCACAATGGATGACAATCGTTCTATCAGTATTACAGATGTTCACAAAGAAGGGAACAATGATTTTAGGGAGACGAAACGTGAAGGTGATAATGGAGTTACTGATAAATAAATATTAAAGAATGATTTGTTTTTATAACATAGACATACTTTTGGATAACATAAAATTGTATGTTGTAATGGTTTAGGAGGAACAAAAAAATTTTACTATAATAGGTAGCGCCCTTGAGCCCTGTTATTATTAAAATAAACACTTAGATTTTAATTTAGATAGTACTGGAGTAACTATAAAATTTTGATTATTAATACAAAGGTCGCAAGCTAAATTAGAAGTAATGTCAGTCTAAACAAAAAGAAAAAGCTTTTGATATGTAATTTTAGGCAAAATCTGCTGTAGGTTGTTCAGCCTAGGATAAGTATCGTAGCCTTGGCATGCTGCAAGAGAAGAATCGGGTTGGTTTTTAGTCAGTGAAAATCTGACACACAAAAGTTAAACTTTAATAGTATGTACTTAGCTAGTTTTACGAAAACAGTATTTCAAGCTTTGGGTGTATAAAATAAACAGCAGCACACATTGAGATATAAATTGTAAAGTTTGGCATGACTTAGTCCAAGTCCAAGAACAGGGGTTAATCGTATCGATTTTTCTCAATAGTAGTTCCAGTTTAAAACTTTATATCGTAACTAGTAGCCATGTCTTGTATTTTATCCGTTGACACGTTACCGACTAAGAACGGTCTTTCCTAATTCGATAGAATTTCAACTTTATTGCCAAAGAATATAGTTGAAAATTTATTGGGGTAGTTTGACGGGCGGTTGTCTGTACAAAACTTCATTAGCTGGTTTGCGGTTTCCTATTGAGATGTCGTCTGCTGCAGCCATCAATTCTCAGGTAGAATACGTGTCTAGTAAATTGACGCCTACATCTAAGCTTCGCTGTTTTGTTTATATTAAAATGTTTAACGAAAATTCTGATACAATTTGAACGTTTATATTCTATCAAATATTCTATTAACCACCTTCTTATCCTCTATTGTAGTAAATCTTTCTAAATGTCAAAACAACACCTACTCATGAACAATCGAGAGAGCTCAAAGCCTTAGAAATTGGTACATAGGAATCTTTCCGAGTAATCCTATGACAAAGAATAAAATCCTACTTAAAACACGTCCTATGGGGATTAAAAGTATATATAAACTAGTGAGAGAGAAAACAGAAGGAAAGTATGATAAGTATTATGCTATACAGCTGTTTAAGGCGTTTTGCACACGGAGCAACTGTTGTAGAACCTGGCAACTTGCACCTAGTTGTTTAAATAATTATACTTTCATTGAACTACGCACATAAACCAACTTCAGTTCAAGTTGCGGTTATCAGCAACAATTTTCAATTGCTTTGGTCAGTGATCAAGTTTCTTTTTGCCGCAACTGACAAATGTTAAATTTTATACTAGTTTTTAAAGTTTGTGAGTGAGCGATTTTTTGCCCTACCTTTCTCTGTCCCTATCACATACATCACTAATATGTTGATCGTTTCGAAACTGAGAAACTTGGCCTTGAAACTTGCTCACTAATTGCCATAAACTTGCGGCAACCGTAAATGTAATAACAACTATCAACTTCATATAGGAAACTCTAAAAAATAATGTAGGTATCCTCAACTTAAGTTGCTTCATGTGCAAAGCCTCTTAGAACATTCTCGAGATGTTACTACTACTTTTATTACGCCTTAAAATGCTAGAAAACGTGACTTGGACATATATTTGGACTACACGGGAACAAATTCTAGCTGTGCGTGACTACTTGAAGCTCAGCTTGCTTTCAAAGAGGAAATTTGCTGTAAGATTTCGGACATGACTACATAAACCTGTTCTTATCATGCTTAACGATTTTGATTAAATTAATTTTACTTAAGAATGTTATAGATTATTATTTTTGTATCATATAGCACGATTTTTATCATCAGGAGAAGTCCATGTTCAGCAGTGGACATTTGATATGATGATAAAGATTTCTTTTGTCTCTGTTCCTAATGTCAATAGTAAGCACGGAACTGCGGTCGGCGAGCAAGGTAAGGCACCAGTCCCAAGCATAGGACGTGCCGCGCTCCGCACAGTCCTACAAAAACCGACACACAACCACAGATGGATCCACTTGGGCCGACATCCTTCTACGGGCTACGGGCTACGGGCGCAAGCGCAATAGATCCCCAGTCAAGAAGAGGAGAATGAGCCGGTTAGTCAGTAAGAGTCTGACTTGCGCGATCTAGGAAAGGAGGAAACATTTGATGATATCACCTCTTTAAAAAAACATCCATCAAACCTGCACTAATATCTCTAAAAAAAAATTATTCCGCTCTAAAAAACCGACCACCCAAAAGGAGAGATGAGTCACGAGTGCATTGCCGGCCTTATAAGAGAAATTTTGAGAATGACGTATTGAGCACTCACACGTTAAAACACAACACTGGTTGTTTCTCAGTTCAGGTAGTAAGTTACAGTTATGAGGCAATGGTATCATTTCAGATGAAATTGCCCATATTTTTACTGATATATATTATTAACAAATAATAAATGTACATGCCACAGCTTTAGAATAAACTTTTATCATAAAACATAGTTGCTTCTCATAAAAGTCGGTCAAGGCAAGTTTGTCGTCCCGGGAGCGTTGTAGGTTTCAATTTTAATTATACATTTGCTGCAGCAGAAGCCATGTATAATATTCTATGCTCTGATGGTCTAATGAAATGTTCTGCACTAGACATAAATAGTAAATAGGTTCTATTTACTGATGTTAACTTAAAGAAGCGTTACCATTCAGTAAAAAAAACCTTTATGCAGTGTTCTGAGAACGATACCTTTGGTTATTGTTATAAGGCACGCTGTATTGAATATAGAATCTCACAGTAACTTTGGCGCCACTTGCCAAGAATTTAACAAAAACTATATTGACGGCTAGATGAAGCGATGCACCGCTGGTATTGCGATTTAAAAAAAAACATATACCAAAGGAGGAAGTCTTAATTTGGGACAACGTCATAGTAAATGTACTACACAGTCAATTTGATATTTGAGCAGAAATTAAATATTTTTTTTAAATTGTTCAAAACATGTTAATGTCCGGCCCGTCCACTGTAGACCCCAATAATTCCCAACGAGGCGTAACAAGAACTTATACTAGCCAGCTGCGACATTATACAAAATGCTTCCTAACAGTAAACATTAGATTACCAACGTAGTTCTGCTTTATAATTCTGATAATTTCAAAGATAAGAACAATCAAATTTGGCTAAAATATCCATTGTTTAGATACACGTACCCTTCGTAGGTTAACTTGTAGGGTTGGGCTAGACAAATCGATTTTTTCTATTTATTTATTGGTCACAGGTTCGTTTGATTTTTGTAATTGGATGTTGCAAAGTATTTTCTGTGAACTCTTGATCTCATTAATTATACATATTTGAAATAAAAAATATATTTATTTCAATATCTTTATTTTCTATACAAAGATTTAGTAATTACACAAGTCTAATGAGCTTGTGTTCGTTGATAACCTGGCTTTCTGTTGACGATGTACATTTTCCATAATTTACAATAACTAACATAATATTGTATTTCATTATCCCATGTTTAACAGACTAAAGATGCATAGTAATATTGTATAAAACGCAATTCAGTTTTATTCCTCGTACAACTTTAGTTCAACCAAAATGTTCGAAATAAATATTATCATAGTCCGTTATGACGTCACGTGCCAGCCCTAAGGCGCCGTCATAAACGGATGAGTCAGAAACGCCACCTGCCTTCAATAATGTTATTAAACAATCTATACGCTTTGCCGATAGCAAACATCACATTATTTGATTAATTCTGCTGGAAAGGATATAGTATTGAATTTTTATTACTTTGTTTATCAAATAATTACACTAATATTCTAAAGTGGTTGAAGTAATTTTTGAAAAATTTTCTTTATCATATGTGTTACATATTATTCAATATTGGTTAAAATATTTGTTGGAAATGATTTCATATACATACACAAATTAGTCATGTTAGAAAATTACGTATTGCAAAGTTAAGTGCAATTTAACCTAACAAAACTGTATTGTATTGCAACCCATATCTCCAAAAACTACAAATAACCTTTAAGACCACATGTGTATTGTATGTATTGTCCCCTATTTGTCAATTTAGAGTGAATCAATTCGAGAAAATAAGCCGTTGTCCAAATGTATTCCCAGGTACGAAATCTTGCCAACGCTCCCGGGAATTCTCAAGGGACATCATTAGTACCGGTAATAGTAGCTTGGTCACTAATAAACTTCTCTTAATCATGTGGCCTCGAAGATACTTTATCCTCTATTTTCCCTGTAAATATTAGTACAGGTTTCTCAGCTAATTTACCGGTCAGCATCCTTTAAGCATATAAGAACTGATTTGTTGACTTAGGATTCTAGATGAGCAACTTAATTATTCGTCCTGTTTCTTTTTACGGGCAGTAAATAAATCTTTTCTATCGTTTTTCGTAAGGGTGATTTATTTCGTGGTTTATGTCAAGTGTGGGTTGAATGTAATCCTCTTTAGATTTGAAGAGTTATTTTGTTGAGCTCAGGTTTAATAAAGATGAGCTTCGAAGTGCTTTAGTGCCTTAATTACAATCAAGTATAAATTTAATGTCAAACTGCGATCAGATTCTGATGAAATATTAATATTAATAAAATAATTAAATCATATATTTCTATAAAAAACTAGGTTCTCTCACGCGGTTTCAATCGCTGCTCGACTCCTACAAATCGTAAAGTGATATTTTATAGCCTAAATCCTTCCTCGGTAAATGTACTATGTAGTTACAAACACAAAAAGAATTATTCAATTCGAACTAGTAGTTCTGGAGATTATTTAGTGCGTTCTAAACTAAACAAACTCTCTAGCTTTATAATATTAAGATATACCTATTTATAAGTATGTAGATATTCTCAAATCTACGAGAAGTGGAGTCAGTACTAAGGATATTAAATAGAATCTCCATAATAACTTTCCCAAAAGAAATATATTGAGACCACGTGTATACATATTGACAAATGATATATAAACAAATCTTGGAGAAGATCATAATTATTAAAAAATAAGCAGTAAGTAGTATGAAAAAGAAAGTCCTTTTCGTGTCAAACAATATTAACTACTAAAGCTGTTTACTGGTAAACGAGTACACCGTTATTATAAAAGGGTACTAGACATGCTATTTCTTCATGTTCAGAAAATCATAGCAAATCCGCTTATCTGTCTGGAGTTTCCCCTAAATTATTTACATTACTTTGGCTGTCCATTTCAGCCCCTAAACGTCCACTCCCCGCCAGTTTTGGGTGTCTACGCCCCGCGTCGTACAGCCCAGTTGTCATCTCGCACTCGATAAGGGAAGCACGCGCGTCGCTCTCTCAGTGACTTTAACTTTACGAACTCGTCGCAAGGCTTTTTCGAACTTGTCTTCTTTTTTCAAATTTTTGTTTGTGAGTTTGTGTTAAGTGCTTCTGGAAGTATTGGGATTTTTCGAGGTAAGGTTTCTTAGTGTGTTATTTATTCTAATTTCCTTTATTTTTCTTTGTTAAAATTATTAAAGGCATGTTTGTTTTATAAAATATAATTTTTTGCAGCACTCTATAATACACGAAAAAAAATCACGAGATATTGGCGTAGCGATAAAAAATGCACAATATCAAATATTTATTTCAGACATTTATGGCCAATATAAAGTACTAAACATAAACAAAAAAATACAACACATAACCTACCTACATATAGATAGATAAAATATTACATTAAAAATATAAGTCAAATCTAATTTGGAGTTACTGGCATAAAATATAGAATTCATTCACACAGCATAAGATAAATTCTATCTACATATACAGCCAAATTTATTCGGCCGAATCCTATCCATTATACTACTGCATTCTGAATTAGGACTAGACCGATTCTATTCCTAGAGACAGCCATTACGAAGCTCTCTACATGTCACAATATTTGCCTGCCTGCCAATTGCTATATTTGATATAGCAGAATTGTAGCACACAAGATTGCAGTTCCAGATTTTGGAAGCGATGGCCTAAATAATTTTGAGTGAATGTAAATTTGATTTTGTGGTGTAAGTAAATAAAATTGATTGTTGATTGGCAGATTTATATTGTAATCAGTGTATGGTTACGAGTGTGAAATGTATTATTCTCTTTGAAATAAAAAAGCAACAAATTAACGATTAAAAATAACAGATAACAAACAAATCTGAAGAGAGTAATCTATGCAATGATTTGAAATGTCTCATCTTTTTCTTGAGTTATTAAAGGGAATTGGCGATTGGCGTATAAACACTCCCAATAAAATATATTTTCATTTCATATTAATATTATCGAACTGACCTGATGTGCGTAACTCAGGATACATATTTTCTTGAAAGTTGAATTTTCAGAAATGTTAATATTAATTTATTTCTCATTCTCACAAAAGAACCGCGATCCCTTTATTTTATTACTAACTTCAAAAAGAAGTAAACACATCTAATAACTGGATGAAATTAGCCATAATCCCCAAGTTTAGCGAATCGCTTGGAGTTTACACAGTTACGTTACCGAAAAAAGGTTCTGCTGCCTAGTATTTGGTCACATTTTGGATATGTCTAGGTCCGAAGAACCATCCAGCCATAAAGTTACATCATTATGACAAATGGTGAATCAAACTGGTCTGCCGTCGATACTATATTAGGCTGTTTTAGTCAAATAAACTCCTTTTCTTAAACAATTGGTATGACTTTGCGAGTTGTATCCATTCATCGTTCCACTCGATGATATAGGACATAAGAATTAATATTCGTTACAATATCTATCTGGTACTTACACTTTCGCTACTCTAATGATTGATAATTTTCAACTTTATGTTACTTAGAATAAAAATCGATTCATCTTTTGGCTTGTTACAAATATTTTTTATAAATATATCGTAGTTTTTCTCACATTAACGATTTATTGTTTGAATATAGACTATATATATGTATAGTACCTACTTACTTAATTATAGTCGTTTCTATGCAGGAGTAAGTTATTTACCACCTAAATTCTCACGAGGACAAAAAAATCCTACAGCTATATTTAGCCTTACTTCATTTTACATATATGATGTATTAATACAATATGTATGTATAAGGTTACTCCATGATTCCATATTTGAACTCAAGATTAGGGTTCATCGCTCTTTTAATTACGTAGAGACAAAAAGGATTAATTAATGTGTCCGATAAGGATAAATTGATCTGTCCGATCCATTATGAACACTTAAGTTTGACAAATTGTGCCCTACTTTAAGCTATTAAGTTGTAACTGTCCCGTATGATGCTCTGTTCTTTCTATTAAACTAATGACTTATAAAACACACCAAGGACCATAATTCAGAGACAAGACAAGAGTTTTCAACAGTCTGTAATTAAAATAATATTTCTCGGCACCTTTTTCTCGGTTCCTTTTTCTCGGCAGTCATTAACGAGAACACCATCAACGAGAATTATAAAATTTCCTTTTAATTCTATCAAAAATTTAAGTTACTACCGAAAGAGCTCATACCAAAGTAACCACCGCATTGACGAAAAACTCTTTGGTCCAACTATGTTTGCTAAAAGTAAATAGCTTATACGATACCTCGAGGGTACACGGCATTTTAGAGACTCGGCGATCCCGTTTGACATTCGTCAGATAATAGTCGGAAAGTCGGAAAGCTGATATTTGAGTCTTGCGAAAACTGGCTATAAATCTGTTTTACAGATATACTAGTTACTACCCCGCGGTTTCACTCGCTGCTCGGCTCCATTTCATTGTAGCGTGATGTTTAATAGCATATAGCACTCGGGAACACTGTAACTATAAATAAGTGAAAGAATTTTGGCAATCCAACCAGTGGTTACAAAGATTACCCCCTACATACAAACTTACAAACATACAAACTTACAAATTTTACCTCTTTATAATATTAAGTATAAATATCTGACCTAGCGGCTACCAGCGGCTTTACTTTTTTTTTTTTTAAATATCGTTTTCCCGTTCTCGTAATTTCGCCAATGTCGTGGATGAGTTTACAAACATACACATAACACCCAGACCCGGAACAACAATTTGTGGAACACAAAAAGACTAAATGCAGGAATCGAACCCACACACTTTGTGCGGCAGCCAGCGGCAGCGAGTAGCCACGGTGCCAGCCGTGCAGTCAATAATTGTAGTTGACATCTTATTTGAAATCAGAATTATACATATAATCTATTTCTGTGCCAAAATAAACAGAGACGGCTAATTTCACGTTAGAATAAAATGATATTATATGTAAGATTATGTGCGATGTTTAGCCAAAAGAAGGAATATAATAGTCGATTTATTGTATATGAAAATCTGTTTAATACTAATCCATTTTAAAACACTCGATTCCTCCCGGGTTTATTGACGAGTCGAGTCAGTAAGTCCGTTCGTTGGCACCGGACGCAACGTATTGACTCGTTACAAAGGACCAAATATTACGAATTGAGTGATATTCAATTTGAATTGTAATGTACACAGACCTGACATTGATATTAAGAAAAAAAATCGACAAGTTTTTCAAGTAATCTACAAACATTCAAAAGCACAAAAATCTTTAAATAATTATTTCATCAACCTAGCCAAAATTGCATTAGTATTTCTCTAATCATTCTTCTTCAAAGTATCGAAAGAATAAAGAAAATTATTTTTGTATTAAATTATATTAGGCGGGATAAATGACAAAATAATTAATAGAAGATAAATATAACGTTAACGTCCTTTTGTATAGGAGTTCTCAAGGAGATTATTTACTTATTTAGTCTTCATCCGAGATAATCTTCAAAGTAATTTACCATCAAAATGTATTATTGCTTTTTGTAATTTCTTGTTCTGTACCGAGCTACAAATTGCGTCCCTTTAATAAAGTAAATACATTTTAAGTTTCAGACGGACTTAAAATGAGTTATTACAGTACTTCGACGACCCTAATCCAATATTAGACACACAAAAACATAATTTCTCTAAAAAAAAAATGTCAATTACTCCCATTCACCATCTAAAATTGGTCTCATCGCGAATTTCTTTACAAAAAAAAAAAATGTAAAGACAGCGTCTTTACGTGTAATATTCTGGCCTTTAATAAATGGCGGAAGAAATAAGGTGGAGAGGTATTTCGAGAGATTTTTTTAAAGAATTTTCATTGTGAATGGTCGTCCACAAAGACGGGAAGCTCAACACCAATTAGTGTCACTCGTTTATTAGTTCGCGAGGCTTCGGACGCGGTAAACCCCGATGTGTGGCCCGAGGCTAACGAGATATTATTATGTTGCTAATATTAATTACATTTTATACAATATACTTAGTATGTACATACTTAATATTTATATATAATATTCTGGAAAATAGTATAAATATAATATTGGGATTTGCGGAATTAAATTTATTTTTTATTATTGTAATTTATTTTAATAAGTATACCTATATACACATATATTATACAATACAAGGATGTCTCATAAATTTTTATAATAATGTGATACAAAATGTTTCCATATTACACAATATCTGCTGAAAAAGAAACAGAAAACTATTAGACCGAAAAAAGCATACCTACTTTTATTGTGTACGTTACTCGAAACTAGTAGAGCGTTTCTCGTTAACATACGTAAGTAAGAAGTATTTGTGATTAGTTTGCCTACATCATACCTACAAGAAATATTTTTTTAACACAAATTAAAATTTTCACAACGAATAATGCAAAACAATAGGTCATATCATTAGATTTCTATATTCTTAATTTTTCTTTAATAATTCCCCTGGGTATCATCATATAGATGATGCCGTGTCTATATTTTTTTTTTGTGAGGGGAAAATCATCAAATGACTTCTCCCGCCCAGGTCCGGGCGGGAGGGAGTGTCAGAATCTTACTGACTAAAAACCTCTTGTTCCTTCTCCTGCTCTGGGCCGAGGTCGCGGTGCCTCATTGCGGTTACTCCGCAACCTCGGCTGGCCGTGTCTATAATACCGTGACAACGTAGAAGAATAATTTTCAGATGACCTACATATATTCCCATTTCTTGTTTTGAAGGAGCGAAATTCATCAAATTACTGCCCCACTAAGTATCAGACGCCGGGGTTGCGGGGTAAGCGCAAAGAGGCACCGCGACCTCGGCACAGTGCAGGAGAAGGAACAGGGGGGTTTTTAGTCAGTAAGAGTCTGACACTCCCTCCTGCCCGGCCCTGGGCGGGAGAAGTCATTTGATGATTTTCCCCTCACAAAAAAAAACCGAGTATCAGACACTTACTGACTAAAAACTACTTCATTCCTTTTTCTACCAAGAGCCAGGGCCGCAGTTTACTTGCATCTGAAACCAAGGATATTCACATCTGCCCCTAACTGTATGAAAAACAGAATAAATAATTGTTTACCTTTCTAATTCCAAAGTTACCGCTCGCTGTAAGCTTATGTCTCGCGTCTAAATTGGATCGTGGACCATTTTGCAGACTAAACCTTGTGTAAATAGATGTTACAAGAGCAGTATCTAATGAGAGCCATATTTTTTAGGTTGCAGTACTTAAGTACAATATTTTAATCCGTTTTTATTTTGAGATTTATTCTGTAATTAATTTTTTCTGTTACCATCGAATTTAATTGTGTATTATTATACTTTATTGTGCCTTTACTATCTTTAACGATATATTTTGATTATTATGAAAGATTATAATATGTCTTTCTTCATAAAATTCCTCCACGTCGTCTGTTCAAAAAATGTTTTCCATGATTTTTGTTATATAGGTAACGATTTCCCAGGAAAGCTCTTAAGAGAATAAATTAAAATATTGACATGACCCGACTGAACGTTATTTTTATTTTAGTCAGAAATTGCTATTTAAAATGTACTTTGATTTTTATTGCAAATACAGTTTCCGAGAGCTCAATTTTTTTACATTCGCAGATAGGAATTAATTTAATATATCAAATGAGCATCAAAATGGGGAAGTAGGTAGTATCAAATGGAATGAAATATTTTACTTTGTCTGTATCCCAATTTTTAAATTTTGTTTCTATGGGCTGACTTTACTGGAGTGATACAACGACCACACAGCACGGAAACGCTTTCGTATCAATGAAACAATGAATTTATTTTTGCAAATAGGCCATAAAACGGCACTTTTCCACGTCAATTTATATCGAAGGCCCAATTCATCCCCTCCCACCTCTATCACTAATCATTCTTTTTTATACTTATCCTCAATTTTGCGGGGGCCGCCGAATGCATTTCAGAAGACGCTCTCATGAAAAAAAAACAAAATTATAACAATTATTTCTCAACTCACAAATCCTTATTTATTGACGACTAATTGCCATCATTTACTCCACTTTACTGTCTGTTGCTACTTAAAACATGTATTGTCTCTTTATTTCGCAATTTGAGATCCTAGCTTTTAGAAATAAAACTGGCAAACAGCGCATAAAACGAACTGAGAGCTTCAATCGAGTTCCGTCTCTGATGAAGACACTAGAACTATAAGGGCATAAAAACAAAACTCCCAATATGAACTTTAACTACCTACGAATAAAGACGAGACTGCTTCGTTTTAATGCAGCTGTCAAATTTCCTCTACAGAGTTGAATTATTTCTCTATACTCGATACAATGGCTTGATGACGGATAGTCTGAGTATGTTTCAAACTTTGTAGTATGATGTAGAGGCTATCATATTGTTTGTAACTGACTATTGATATTCTTTCTTAAATACGAGTTCGACTAGTAGCTCGCGGTTTCTTAGCAATTTCTCGATAAACATAGTTTTTTCTTAGAGAATTCCATATAGAAAGATACGGTTCATTCCTACTCAAGAATTGTGCTCTCAACACATTTCACTACTGTTTTTTTATAAATTTAAAATTAGAACTTTTTCGAAATAGTCGTTAAAAATTTGAACATCGAACAAATTATGAATTAAGAATTAAAAAGTAAAATGGAACCACTTAAAATTGGTTAGAACTGGTTCATTTATTAGTTTCATATTGTATTTTATTTCAATCAAAGTTACAGTTTGCTGTACAATTTGAATTTTACAATAGACCGACTAAGTCTATATAGAATTTTTAAATATATTGAATACAATCAGGTTTCAAAAGGTCGTGTAGACATTAAATACTTCATTAATAACTTGCAAATTCAAAATTGCTGTTCCAAGAATAATAATAATTAATGCTGATCGGCTAAAAGTTTCTGTGCCGTCTATTGATTTTTCAAAACTAAAATAATTCTTATAAAAGTTGGCCATTATACAATGAATTGAACTCGCTAAGGTAAAGTTTATTGAAGTTGTTATAAGTTTTCTTTAGCTCGCTATAAGAACGTGTTCATGTGGGCGTGTTTAGAACATTTTAGCTTTATTAAATAAATTAAACCGAGACAAAGAGGGCTATATCGTTTTGTCACGATTTAATATGGTAAACGGAAGATTGAATCTTCTAAAGTAGATATTAAAAGCTTTTTTTGATTATCAGAGTGTTTAAAAACAATATGCAACAAGTCATTTGTATATGAGAGTCATGCTTCGGTACTGTTGAGCCAGCTCGACCAGAGAGCTCGGCTTGAAACAACGCTTCTCTCTCTTCTTTCTCATCAGCTTCGCCTTTAGCTGAAAATCAGTGCTGATGTTTTGTCCCGTATAGGGTCTCAGCATTATGCTGAGCGAGGGCCGTTTCACGTAGGTGTGACGCATATTTTCCCATCAGTAAAATCTTCTCTCTTTCTTTTTCTTATTGTAGGTATTTATTTTCAGTTTTTACTTTCTCTTCCAAAACCCCAAAATTCCTAACATTCTCCAAAAGGCCGGCAACGTATTCGCTACTGCTCTGGTGTTGCAAATGACCATGGATGGCGATTGACTATCAAGTAATCCAGTAAATTATAGTTAGATATATATTTTCAAACTTATTAACAATAATTCTTTTGGCTGTACGTAGTTATGTATTTTATTTATTTATTTATTTAATTATTTATGCACATTACACATACAGTAAATAGAGAACAAATACAGAGACAGAGGTACATAGGTACTGCATATTCCTATATGGAATCTCTTCCTGCAGTCCTTCGTAAGGAAAAATGTAAGAGACATAAGACACTGTGTGATAAACTAAAACAACAGGAAAAAGAGAAATAGGAAATAACAAACAAAACAATAATTTAACCTAAGACTAAAACTAGAGCTACAGAAATAAAATAAAACCTATAAGTATATATACATAAATAATATACATATATTAAAGTATAACATATAATATATAAATATGAACATAACTACTCTGCACTGCAAGAAGAAAGGTAGTGTTCCTTAAGAAGGTTTTTAAAAATAAATATGGACTTAGCATCGCGTACGCGTATATTCATTATTATCAACGTGAACACACACTTTACCCTTTTTATCTGGTTGAGAGAGCTTTATTGTCCTAATTCAACTTTAACAATCACTTAATTCACTTTAATAAGACTTAGTGAGTCATTCGTCAAAGTTAGTTCACTCAAGTTGCGGGATTCATCAGCGAGATATACATATCTAGTTCATCGAGTTACGTATTGTTATATTATTATTATTATTTTGTTTATAATGTAACTAGCGACCCGTCGTGGAATTGCGCGGGTGCAATCATCTTCAGCCTATAAGTGCCCACTGCTGAGCAAAGGGCTTTTCTCATACGGAGAAGGTTAGAGCATTAAGCACCACGCTTGCTCAATGCGGGTTGGCGATTTCAAACTAATAATTAGAATGTAATGCTGATACTAAATTTCTACACTAGGCAATGAATGGTAGTATCCTTATTGAAGATAACTTACTCACGTGATTTTAATTAACTCAGAAAATCTTTACTAGTTTTAAGTCACAACGGAATTTAACGTCGCACTAGCTACTCATGAATAAGACTCCCGTTGTGACTTGAAACTAGTAGAGCTTTTCTCGGTTAATTTACGGGATTAATGTTTAAACGTTCAAATGTTGTTATTATGCACAGAATCCCACCTCTTCAATCACTCTCATATCTACTTAAAAAAACCGCATCAAAATCCGTTGCGTAGTTTTAAAGATTAAAGCAGGAGTATGGGAAATTGGGGACATAAGAAAGACTTGGTTTTATAGTATGTAGGTATGTATGTTTATGGAGTTGCTTGCTTGTTTTTCTCCATTCGAATTTACAATTTGGAATGAGCACCTAGCTTCACTGACGAACAGACTGACAGACTACTTATCTATTTTGAAGTTTCAAAAGTACCTATTTATGGTTTAGTTGGAATAAATGATTTTGACTTTGTATCTGAAATGCATATCATCATCATAAAATCAGCTCAGTCGAATCAAAAAAGTAAAATGTCAAAAACATTTATTCCAACTTAACCATACACAGATAATTTTTAAACATCAAAATGGAATAATAGTTCGTCTGTTCTGGTCGTCATTGTAGCTAGGAGCTCGTTTCAAATATTTTGGTTCGAATGGAGAACAATGAGTATAATATACTCCAGTTGAGTGAACGCTTTTCTCCTCTCATTTCTGTCATACTTCTTCATCTCTTTATCAACATCCCTCATAATTCTTTTATAAAGGATTTATAAAATATTCCCCAAATGTTTAAACTTACAACACACCGCGACAGGCAAACAGTACAGAAAGTAATTTGATCCAACAACATTCCCGTTTTGAAGCGATCTATTGATATTGTCAGATTGACACAAAAAACCTGCAAAGAAAAAACGAAATTTTATCAACGTTAATAAATCAATACATTCCAATGTTTTTTTGACGATTTTATTTTATGGTAGTGAGCATTGGTGTATCTGTGTCAAAGGTTTTTATATACAAAGGCTTTTGATTTTGACTTTTTTTCCAACCAAAATATATGAAGGTATGAAGAAACAAAAAATAAATTTGTCAACCACTCTTAGCTAGCTAGTATGCTTATGCTTATGTTATCTTATGTTTTTTTTTGTGAGGGGCAAATCATCAAATGACTTCTCCCGTCCAGGGCCGGGCGGGAGGGAATGTCAGACTCTTACTGACTAAAAAGCCCCCTGTTCCTTCTCCTGCTCTGGGCCGAGGTCGCGGTGCCTCATTGCGCTTACCCCGCAACCCCGAAATTGTTATTGTTATGTTAAAAAATAAAATGCCTAGTAAAGTATAATAACGTTATTCAACTTAAAAATATTACTTTAGCCTTTTTATACGATCCCTTGACCGATAAAGCAGTACAAAAATTTAAAAGACGAATTTATACTATATTTTTTCTATTAAAAAAATGAAATTTTATATGTATTTACGATTCTTAAAAAATTATCCACGTGCATCAATAAAATTTAAACTTGTCTATAAATAATATGCTGAGCCTAACCCAGACCCTATCCCAAAGTTATTGCAATACGCTTTTATTTTTGATGAAAACATAATTTTATTTAGGTATGTGCCATTACTGATTCATATAAGTTTGGTTTTACTGACACGTAATACATATTTTGAATACGAATGGTTTCATTGCAAAATTTTAATATAAATCATATTTTTTTAAATAAAGTAAGCATCTGATTTATACTTTCAATGTTGATAATGATGGACGCACTCACGGAGTGAAAGCCAAAAATAATATAATATAATAAGCCTTTATTATTATTCCACACAATCTTGACTGCATTATTAGTTTATGCATATGTTTGGGCAACTGGCTGCAGTGCAACGAGTCACGGTTTGAATTACGCACATAACAAGTCTCTGTGTGATCTACAAATTCATGCTCCGAAGCTAAGTGTGATGTAGGTACAAGCATCCACGAAATACATAGTATTAAATGTTAGGGTGAGGCCCTTTTAAAAAAGAAACAAACTTTGCAGAAACAACCAAACCGAAATAAAAACGTTATTACTTACTTATTAACTCCGAAAATAAAACACATACCTATTATAATGGATCTGAAAGAAACTTTTCTGGGAATAGTTCGGACTTGACCAAACACTACCCATTCATAAGGCGAGCCTAACCGTAAATTTGCTTAAAGGCTTCTATTATGCACCGTACGAATAGAGCACTGCCGGTGACAGGAACTTACGACAGGATAACCGACCGCATATACCTTACTTACTTATAAATCTTTGTGTGAGGTAAACATAAGGGTTTGGTATGAAAAAATATTGTAGTATAAATGGTAACGATGCTCATTGCTTTAGTGTGAGGCTTCTTTTGTTGTTTTTCTTTGTTGTGTTTTCGAAATGTATTCTCAGATAAACAGAGGAAGCTTGAGGTTTTTAAGGTTCTTATACAATTTCTGTATAGAATAGAATTTAAAGTTCCTAACTCTGTCATATAATTTCCGTATTGCATTTGGTGTTTGCTTACATCTCATTTGATTAGATAATAAGTAAAAATGAACTTTTATCAGGGAGTGGTATATTTCTGGTAAGAGATTTTCTTAAAGTATACAGAAAACAATGATAAGCGGATCGTACAAAGAATAGTATAAACATAGAACCGGAGAGTGTTGTGTCACAGCATTTGGATGATTGATCAACCACTACGTTAGAGGCGAAAACATACTTGTTTACGTGCATACATATATGTATGATGCGTTTACCATAGTTCAAGACACACCAACTTGCATTGCTTGTTTAGTGAAACTTGTACATTCTGGCGCTTTAGGGCACGCCACGCCATTTAAGTACCTATCCTTCTTTCTACCTTAGAGGTGTGGAGAAGGTTGCGGGGTAAGCGCAATGAGGAACCGCGACCTCGGCCCAGAGCAGGAGAAGGAACAGGGGGGTTTTTAGTCAGTAAGAGTCTGACACTCCCTCCCTCCCTGGGCGGGAGAAGTCATTTGATGATTTTACCCTCACAAAAAAAAGAGGTGTGGAGAAAATATAATAATTATGCAGCAACATCTTTTTTCAATAGCATTGTAACCAAACTTTTAGCAATCTTCCCTTTGATGCTCATTATCTCATTTCGTTTTTGTTTTTTGTTTCTCAGGTACTATCTTTTGTGGATGGTTTCAAAAGGAACTGCTCAAAATTAGCACCCATATTCCTACCCATATTCGCTTGACGAACAAAGCACTGTCGGCTTTTGATTACATAATTGCATAGCGTGAAGATTACTGATTATTTGTGTCTTTTGTAGACCAAATTTTAATTAATTATTGTCTACGGAATAATAAAAATGAAAAGTTTTAAATTTTGCCAACTTACCATTTGTGTGGTTGAAATTCGACAGCGTAGTTTTCTTTTTTTCATTTGTTTTTACTGAACAGTAGCAAGTACGTTGCCAGCATTTCGGTGGTCGGGGACTAAAGGAATATACCTATTACGAATTGTTTCACGCTACTCTTTAGTTTACTGTCAGGTGGCGGTATCATTCATGTCACTCAAGCCCATCATGACTCACACCTAAAGTTTCTAAGAAAACGTGTGGTAACGTGTTTTTACACAAAAATCCTATTTTCACTTCATGGAGAAAAAGCTTAGTGTCAGATATTCCTACAGTGAAAACATGGAAGCCGATTTATGTACAACAATATTGTTAGCAACAAAACTTCTTATAACATTATCTAAATACAAACACTATATTCTTGTTATATTACAACATACCGTATAAAAAACAGCTAAACAGTTTTATAAGCTCTAAACAAGCGTAGCTCACGCTAAAATACAAAAAAAGACAGTACCATCATAGTAAACCTATTGTCATCTATTTGTTTTATAGTCGAGGGTGATAAAGAATCCTATTTAGACAACTACACAGCTACCTTACGAGGTCAAGGTCCGTCTATCTCCTTGATAACGTCATCGACAAAGTTATAGGCTTCTTTATGGGGAACATTATAGAGTATCTTTAGTGTTATGTAATGAGAATAGGACTAAAGTATTTTTCAAGTTACTTTATACTAGGTTAATTTGCTCCGCGAATTTGAACTTTATTGTAGATTATACCAACAGAGTTTAAAATCGTCTTCAAAGTAGGTATATTGCTGTAGCAGTCTAGAGACACCGCAGCACAGCTTAAGGTCCTTATTGATATAAAAAAATATGAATCGAATAGGTCTGCATTGTAAGTAATCAATAAATCATTAAATTATTGTTCATTCGATTGAGTACTGTATCTAAGTCTACACTAATATTATAAAGAGGTATTTGTAAGTTTTTATGTAGGGGGTAATCTTCGGAACCACTGGTCGGATTCTCAAAATTCTTTCACTTATTTATAGCTATAATGTTTCCGAGTGCTATAGGCTATAAAAAATTTACGCTACAGTCAAATGGAGCCGTGCAGCGAGTAAAATCGGTCGCGGTCTTAGCTAGTCCTATAATAAAATGAGCAGTACACTGTACAATAAGTAGCACGCTTCAAAACGTTTATAGTTGTACTTGACACCTGCCTGCTCCTGTGGAGAAAGTAAAAGGCATGATACGAAATGACGTAATGTTACCGCAAGCTCACACCTGGGCCAGACAAGTCGTGACATGAATCCTGGGCTTTTGTATATATGGAGCATCAGTCAAAATGGTGTATCAACCATCTGCCGACCGTTACATTAATACGGCTGTTAAAAGCATTGATTTCTATTAGTCCAAAAAGGTACCTTATGGAAATGAAAATAAGTTTGTATATCGATAATTTAGTCAAATTATTTGTTCGTTTCAATACCGTAAGGGAGATCAATCAAACATTCAATAAATTCACTACACTTACATAATATAATTTAAAAGCACACCACATGAAAAAGTATTAAAATTCCTAAGCAATAATCCCCTTGTCCCCAAATCCATCAACCGTCTCATCTTTACGAAGCTAAACAAATGACACTCGTTCGTTCTAGAAAAAAACTCTACATAAAAAAAAACTTTTAAAGAGTTCTCGTTACACAATTACTTCGTAGAACCACACTGTGTGCCAGTTAGAGAAATTGAATAAAACCTTAAGAATTGTGCCCGCAGGTAAAATTCTGTGCCTATACAGGATGACAGGTAAACGTGCTTGGTGATAAATTTGAAGGATTTCGTTACAACAAAAAAAAAAAACAAAAAAAATCTCTTAGGGCTGTTCGAAAAAGGTACAGGTACAATAAATAAATAGTCAGGTAGGTGAGTTGATGATAATTTGTGCGAATGCACGGCGGGGCTTTAGAAGTTTTTGATGAAAAAATTCGTTCGTTTCAATTTGATTGGTTATTGTTTTTTTGCCCTTCGTATTATTACGAATATTCTTTTTTTAAAAAACATTAAACGGCTTGTTTTTCGTTCATGAAAAACTAATTTACATTAAAGTGGCTCCTATATATCTGCCTGCTCTATAATTGATGTACTGGAGGAATTACTATGGAACAAACAGGATGAAAGTCAATGTTCATAGTGATAAAATTTATTTGGAATTTGATAAATGAATTTTGTAAGCCATGATGGTTAAGAACATGAATTCCATGAAAACACCAATATATGAAAAATCTACACTATACGTATCATTTTCGATACTCATCAAAGTTAACGAAACTAAATACATAAATTAGTTTGCAATTTTTTAGTAACGTGCTCATTCCAAGGTCGGTAACAAAAAATAAAAAGCATCAGTTTTCACTCTCATTTCATAAACGTTCGTTCATGAAATGTGTAAAATATATGTGAGATATTTACATATATGTTTCAAAAAAAATTCAATATTAATTTTCATCTTTGTATCTAAAACTAGGATTAAATTTTGTTTTATTTAAAAACCGTGAAAACTTAAGACTATTTTACTCTACGAAAACTAAACTAAAAGTCATTCAAACTTCAATTTGTTCAAGTTAATACATTTTCAACTTAATCGCAAAATTCTATCGCATTAAGCAAATCTAAAAATAATTCAGCTATATTTCGCAAAGGAAAAAATTCTTCATTTGTATTAGATTCTAATCCTTCAAAGATCCTATTATTGGGATACGTTTCGATTCCCTTGACATCATCTTGGAATTGGCGTAAAAGACATTGTTCTTAAAGGATTAACGTGGTGTATAAAGTTAAGACGATTTTCATCTAAGTAGAAAAAGATAAGGCTTACCATGTACTATACTCGAAAGCCTCGAGTATTCCGGGTATTTTCTCGATGTCAATGTTTGAGTACTCTCGTAATGTCAGCGAATCCTCTTAATTGAATTAAAGCTGTGATTCCTCTACGTGAACGCTGAGAGAATTTGTCTAATATTTATTTCCAACGAGAATGTTTCTGTTGTTTAAAATGTTTAAGTAAAATTACAATTTCAATTCGAATTTCAAAATTCGTGATAAATATGAATTATAAATAAGAATACTGATAACTTTTACGAACTTCTAGCAGAATGAATACGAAAATTCAAATCTCGAAGGAATAAATTCTAAATATAACTCCACTAATAAAATAAGAACTAATTCATTGACCATAAACAGGCCGTATAATATAATCGGCAATAATTTCTGAGAAAGGGGTGCCTCGAAGCTGAGAAGACGTAATATTTTATCAAAACAAATTCTACGATAAAAGCTCACGGTCGAACGTTCGGGTGTTCGCTTAATGGAACTAGAGCTTAACATTAAGTAAGCACGTAGCTCCCTCGTATTATTTTAATGTCGCATTTTGTGAGCGTGACAAAGATCAAAAGCAGTGATTTTACACACTTGTCTACCGAAATTATGTGAGAAATTTGTATCAAATGCTTTCTTTAACAATGTTTTCTCGTTCATTAGTTTTTATTAGTTTAGGGTTAATCCAATAACTTTGCTTAAATGCCTTTCAGATTTAAATAGAACTAATTTTACGGATTGTTTTACTTTAATGTAAAGTACGTTTTTATTTGCAGACGTTTTCACTCTCACAGATCATTTAGGATAATGAAATTGTTGCTTCATTTTGAATTAAACATTAAAACTTTTTTATAAAACTCTCACAATATACTTTAGCGAAACTTTGCATAATGCGCGAAAGTGTGTATTAGCTGTTATTAAATTATGTTTTTGAGTAAGCATAAGTTTACATGAATACCAAACAAAAAATACGCACATATATAGATTTCATATAAAAATCTAATAATAGAACATACCAATGAGAAAATATGTACCTACATATACTGCGTTGAAATGAAAATATACGAAAGAAACTTGAAATAAAAAAAATATTAAAATACACTCACTGATTACACTTTTAATAATTAATATTTACACACAACAAAGATTTTAATGAAAACCTTAACGATATATTAATAAAGGCTCTAATTTCAGTAAAATTTAATAATAGCCGTTAACGATTTTCATGAAAATATTTGGAACACAACGCGAGCAGATATCATAGGTATTGATTTTATCTAAAATAGTAGTATCGAATGCAGACGTTTTAAGGCTATACTAGAGTTTATGATATTTTAAAGTTTCTAGCATCGGAGCTCTGTGAGAAGGGCAGTTTAGTACACAATTATCAACAACCACGTACTATTACCACGCTAATTAAGAATTTTACAAAAAGCAAGCAGTAAATTACAAACAACCGATAACAGCGTCATTAAATTAAATTAAGTTGAATTTAATGACGCTGAGAACTGAGACAAAGTCCATAGGTACCTTATGTATTATGCACGTTTTAAGTATTTTTTTTATGGTATAAGTCGGCAAACGAGCAGACGGATTACCTGATGGTAAGCATTCGGCGCCGCCCATGGACACTCGCAACACCAAAGGAGTTACGAGTGCGTTGCCAGACCTTTGGGGATAGGGGTTGCGGATATAAGGATCGAGACGGGATAGGGGAGGGGGCGGGATTGGGCCTCCGGTAACCTTACTCACACGGCGCAACACAACGCTGTGGTTGTTTCACGCCGGTACTTTGTGAGGCCTGAAGCTTGGCTGAAGCTTGGCTCTGAAACACTTAAAAAAAATTGTTTATATATTACATAATTATTTTCAAAGAATTATAAATCTAAAATCATAACACTTGAGCGTGGAAATGTATCAATCTCTGTACTATCGGAGAATCCCCCCCCCCTCTCCCGTCTCCGAACACACCACGAATAGTGCTGGTTTCCTAAAAATAGTGTTCAGTACGTCCTGCCAAACATTACGATTATGGCAAGCCCTCAAACGTTGAATAATCTAATAGTCCAAAAGTAGACTCTCCTACTTTATTATGATGACCTACTATTTTGCCCAGATTATATGTTCGCATGTTTGTGACCAAGGAGATATCGTGGCTAGGTATTTTAGAGAAAAGAGAAGGAAAAAGTGTGATCTTTCGACCAGGCGATGTGATTATGCCCGTTGTGCTTTTGGCGTTGGGATTATTTTTCCTCAGTGTTATTTCGCGCTAACTTATCTTGTCCAATGTAGGCCTTGTGATGAAATCTGCGAATCAGTATAATTTTTTGCGTTGAAAGAAACCTCACGTGAAATAACTGAAAAAAGTTCTACAAGTTTCGAGTGATAACGGGACTCATATTCATGAGCAGTGTGCTCGGTACACCGACGGTGACGTAACATCGAAAAACTCGTGGTCTCTTAAAACTAATAGAGTTTTCTTTAATGAATTCTGTTTGTTTCACGATAGTTACTATGAAAAATATTACTGTTATCGTATCCTGTACGTGAGTCACCATAGATCCCAGTAAAAAAGGAAAAATTAAATAATTTTTATTTCACAGACATTTCTAATTATATCTCTATTGAGGGGCCAAAAAGGAATTTTGTCTATAAATGAAACGATTGTACAGTTTCCTATTCAAATGAATAACCTAAAGTTTCAAAACGATTTTTTTGCAAAATTCTTTTGTTTCCACTTTTTGAACTTTTGAACAAACCTGACTGACCTTGACATCCTATCAAACACGTAATATAATGCTAAGTTAGAGACCGTTTTCATTATTTTTGGTCTTAGTGGTGTTTATTACGAAAACATGGAAAAGGAAATCATTTTAGGGTAGAAGAAGGCGAAATCTATTATAATAATTTTTGATAGAGAATTAGTTTGAAAAATATTATGTTTTTTTAATTATGTATTATAAATAGACATCATCATACCAGATTTCTAAACTATTGAAAATACAAGTGTGAATTACAAGCTACGTGCGTGTCGTGCGCTCTGCTCATAAATAAGACTCCCGTTACGACTCGAAACGAGAAGAGAATTTTTCAGTGAGTTGACATTAGCACGCACTTACATTTGATAAATACTAAATTAAATACAATACATTATGTAACGATAATCATTCAGTTCTTAATAAATAAACCTACAAATCGACAATCGACAAACAAATGACAAACAATGATGAAAGTGGAAAATCCAATACCTCAATTATTAGCTCTCTATTATACATTCTATCTCATGTTATTCACACGGCACACCACACATCCTATGTATAGAAATGTATGTCATGAATAATAAATTACACTGAAAATAACTGACGCTTTGGACGTCAGATAGTTTCATTGGAATATTATTATAGTACCGCCACGTACGTATTTGGGGGATGTTCTGATCAATATGTTAATAATAGAAGAGGTTCTAGCTACGGTACTGATAGAAGGATCAGGTTTTTAGCCTAAATAATAGTTAAGATGATAACTAGGCGCCGGCTTTGTTAAGACTGATAAGTCCTATGAGTTTTGAAGACCAGGAAAATATTAAATCACAATGTGGGTTTGCACTGGCTCTGAATCTTAGACTAGGTTTGAGACAATGTTGAATAGTCGACTTCGACAAAGAGTATCATGTGTGTAAACTATCTATTACCACAACATACCTAGTTTTCATTAAAATAGATGTCTTGTAATACGTTTATTTTAATAAAATAGTTTATCCGTATATATATTTGAACTTTCGCAAAATAAACAATAAAAAATAGAATTACCTTAAAAAACTGATATCTACTTTGTAGTCGTTAACAGATACATTGTTTGAAAGCCAACGCTTTCAAACACGATGTTTACAAAACAAAAATTTGCCTATACTACAGTCAAAACATGGAAAAAATAAACATTCAAATATTTATCAGCATTTTTTGTTGTCAACAGAAAATAGGCCATCAGTTATTAGTTTTAAAGTTTATTATTATTATCGTCCTCTGTCAATACACTTTAGACTTAAGTCAAATAAACGGAACGTTATTAAAAAAGAATAGACAGATTTTTGTTCTCAAGGGTGTGTAAATAAAATAAAAAAAAAAACAGGCAAACAAAAGGTTCGTGAAACGAAACGTTGGACTTCTAACAGTATCTTTTACAACTTCACTCGAAATAGATATTGCGGGCGCAATTCCAGACAGAATTAAATTTAAAAAAAAAGTCCGATCGAATGCGGTAAGAACGATAGCGACTGGGGAAGTGTAATGATTTTTTAAAATTCGATTCCTTTTGTAATGTGAGAAAAGTATTCTGTTTTTCCGTTGTTATGAAATACTTCGTTTTATTTGATTTCATTGCTTATATTAACATTATAAGATTATGTAACATTAGGTACGCTTATTGTTAGGCGAATAGATGCCTAATACCCACTTTTAGTAAGTCCTAATTAGCAGAAAGCTTTTGTGGATTTAAACCGTAGGTTTGCGGTTTTGAGTTGATTCCGTGCACTACGTACTAAATTAAACGCGCAGATTTCGAGAACAAATATCCGATTATGCCTTCCTTGCCATTGAACGTATTAGATTTAATAGTCACTTGTACGGTATACTATTAGGATAATTAACTTTTTGTTCTTTATACTTTACTAGCTTTTGCCCGCGACTCCGTTTGCGTGGAATAGTCTATCTTTAAAAACTATCATTTGTCCTTTCTCGAGTTCCAAACTATGTCTGTACCAAATTTTACAGAAATCGGTTCAGTAGTTTAACCTTGAAAAAAAGACAGACAGGCTGAAAGAGTTACCTTCGCATTTATAATATTAGTTTCGATTAAAAAGGAAGAGCTAGAATTCATTCGAAAAATATTTAGCTAATTTTTTTATCGAAAGTAATATGAATGTTTTTGACCTGAAACCTTTCTAACCTGCCCATAAGTGGTTGCAGTATTTTTATAAAATATTGTTAAAAACTTCTGCCGTCTGATATTACGTTGCCTAATAAATTGAATGGTTGGTACCCTATAATGGCCTTTAATAGCATCATCGGCTTATTGATAGCAAATGGCCATTGAATGCAAAGTACACATTTTGTGTTGAACTGACTACGTAAACGTTACATAATAATATATTTTTAGCAAAATAACTGTACATTCAATAACGTAAGTAAAAAAACAAATTCCATTTTTTATAACGAATATTTTTGAGAAGTTCCAAATCATGCGAATTTAAAAGAAGAATTAAAACTTGAAAATATATGACGATAAAAAAAAATGTTATAAAATATATATTATTATTCTAATCAAAATGAAGAAAACATTCTCAAGACAAAAGTTTGAGCGTACGAGACAAAGGCGCTTCACTTCTATAAAGCAGCTTTAAAAGTAAAAGGCAAACATGATTCGCGAATCTTCGCACGATATTAAACTTTTTACAATAACAAAAGACTTAACTGCCGAACTTTAGCATCTCGATCTAACAATCCCTTTAATTAAAATCGTCGCGAGCGCGTCAAGGGATGCCCCTAAAATTTCAATCCCTAATAACCATTTGGTAGAAACAAAAAAGTCTGCACACAAGCTTTTTTGTCTCGCTCACACTGATTACTAGCCTCGTCTGTGTGAAAAAGAGAAAACGTTTTTAATTAAACACGCTGATGAGCTAGTTTTGTGATGTGTAATTTTCTTTTGACGACAATGCTTTTGTGTTTTGTTAATTTATCTCGAGAAAATGGGTGTGATAAAAAAATCTCTGCGTTGATATTGGAGTTTTAATATGTTACTTAAAAATCTAATATTCAAATGTTTCATTTGTGTTGTCTTTTTAATGCGACAATTATGAATGATTGAATTTACTCAACAAAGAAGTATTTGAACAAAAAAAAAAACTTTTTTCAAAGGACAATACAATATAATCCTATCCTAAATAAACAAAATGATAAAAAATGTTCTGCCAACAGCTTAGTCATAGTCATGATACGTTGTTTTTCATTTTCCCCCTTCTACATTGAATGGCATATTATCGAAGTAATTACGTCAAAAAATGATAGCAGAAAGCCGAATTTACAGAGGGTGAACGGGGCATAAATGACTCAAAGTCACGTGACATGTTCCGGTGCGTTCATTACACGCCTCCCCACAAATTAGACTGAGTGCAGGCGATACATCCGATACCCACTCCAACAAGTCAATGGGCGAATGAATTACGACCAGTTTTGGTAATAAAGTAGTCAGTCAAATGCTGAGTCATTGTTTTAAAGCCTACTGTTAAAGTGATTATGTAAATTTGCTTGCTGACGGTTGTATTTCATACCAAATAGAATTATTGTTAATTTTTTTAAATCATCAGAGGCAATGAAATTTGTTTGAAAGCTATAATATTTATTAATAAAAAAATGTAACTAACTGAAGGAGTAGAAAACGTCAATCACACAAAATTCACAAAGTATCTTTCAAGTCGCACTTTTTATTAAAACTTGCAAAAAATGTTGTAACGTTTTTTCAACGGAACTTTATGCTACGGCGCTCTCAAAGCAAGTCTTTAATTTATTTTTTGTTTGTTTCAGGTTAGTGAAAAGGCAAGGGGACATGGAGACCGTCGTCCAATATTTACTCCTGGCTTTGGCTCTGACTTCAGTGCAAATATCCTACACTGAAAGCCGTCTAAATGAAAAACGCAGGGATAAAACTGAAAGGAGATACCACGGTACACAAGTAAAAGATAACATATGCGAGATAACGAACAGAGAATCAAAAATCCATTGCTATTGTGAGAGCACTGACGTTAAAACAGCAACAAGAGCTGACTGTTGGGTTTTCAACGGAGGTATTGACGAAACAGATCCAATATGGTCCACTTTCAACACTCAACCTTATTTGGAAAGGCTTACATTCAACGTCCGATCCGATGGAGCACTTAAGTTTATTCCATTCCATGTAATCCATCGCATGAAACGTCTACAAAAACTGTACATACACTATGCCACACTTAACAAGATTGAGAAGAAAACATTCTCGAACATAACCACGTTGAAAGAAATAACTCTCATGAACAACAAAATAACCGAATTGGACTTCTCATCGTTCACGAATCTCCCGTCGCTCGTAAACCTAACTATAAAAGAGAATAAAGTCACAGAAGTGCAGAGGGATGTGTTCGTCGATTTGCCGAGTCTCAAATATCTGGATTTGTCCTTTAACAGTATCAATCTGGCGCACGACGGTTGTTTTGAACATCTGACCGTACTAAATGACCTGATTCTGGAGGCTAATTCAATTACGGTACTGACTAGAGACACATTCAGGGGCTTAGCTAATCTGACAAGATTGGATCTGCGGTCCAACAAGTTGTCAATGTTGGGCGATTTAACTTTCACAGAGCTGTGGAATCTTAACGAGCTACTTTTGGATAATAACGAATTGAAATTTCTATCTGAAAGAGCTTTTGATGGTCTCGCTCTGTTACAGAAATTATCTATGACAGGGAATAAATTGAAGTCTATTAATGAAGGGCTATTAGAAGGCGTGCGCGGTCTGGAATTATTGGATCTGAGGAACAATGAGATAGAGCATTTTAGTTACGACACAATAAAGCCAATATTGGAGAATTTGAAAATGAAAAATGCTGTGCTTTATTTAAGCGGTAAGTTACATATTTATAACAGAAAGAAATTATTTTTACCTACTTTTTATATAACAGATGTATATTAAAGAAACTGACCATTATGATAATTATTGCTAACGTTCCATGTACGCCCTAAACATTCAAACTGACCCTTCAAGTAATACGCATAAGTACTCATTTCACCCTTCGTAAATTATTTTATAATAACTTTTAAACACCAGTATTTGGACGGCTGGAGGAAATTCATATTCATTCTATCACTGTCAATCCCATTATACAAAATGAACGACATTACTTTGCCATTATAATGATATTACGCGTTCATTTTTGCTGGCAACATGTTATTTACGAATAAATAGTACACAGCATGTTCGTAGCTCTTGGGAAGTTAAATAAGTATGTTTTGACCAAACAATAGGGAATCCCCTCTGGTATTTAATCCCCTTACTAAAGCACCCTTCGCATTAAGGACAATTAATGATTGTAGCAGCTCCCTTTATCGGCTCACACGTAGCAATAAGTCGATTGTTGTACAATGGGTGAAGTTTTATTAAAAATAAACATTTGTTGTTTTAATATTTTTCATTAAATTGCCACGTGTGTTTGCACGACTGAAGGTATTATTAAATTAAGTCTTTTAAGAAGGGTATTAAAGTTTGTTTTTGCTTTACTGAATATGTAAATGTATATATCACGTATTCGCAAAAGGATGGCAATGTAGTAACATGAGCTTCTTTCTACTTTTCCATGTAAATCGGCTTGTGTATATTTTTATGGAAAGCATTGCGTGGAAAGAATGATTCGTAAAGAAAAAAAAAACATAATATTTGCTGCATCGACTTTTATTTGTGATTTTTTAGTGCTGACATGTTTTTATTTTATTTATATCATATCAATCTTTTTAAGAATACTTATTGACGCCGCAATCCCCATTCAAACCAATACCCAAACTGAAATTATTTTGAATTTGAATTTACTTGAGCAGAAAATTCCAATCCCATGATATTATGTGATTATAACTTTTGTACGGTATATATTTTCATAAACAGATAATATTGTTTATTTTTTCTTGCTAAAACACTTTCAAATCTGGAGGCGATACTTGAATAATTCATTTTGTTTTCGATATTTATTACTTATTTCTTATACGATACGATATAATGTAAAAATAGGATTTAATATTTTATAACAATCTTATTGGCTTTACTTCAATATCTCCGTCCTTTGAGTATTCTTCGAATTGCCTAATATTTTATGTACTGACTAAGACATTTCTCCTTACAGGTAATAAACTAAGTTGCGATTGCCGTTTGTCTTGGATTCAAGTTCTAAGAAATGAGACAAAGAGCGAACCTCTAAGAATGGCTTTAGACAGCGTTACATGTGCTATGACTAGGGATGATGCTGATAGTGAAGAAGATACATCCAACGACGTGAGCACGGCCATTAAAGACAATAAACCAGCAAAATCTGAACAACTATACGAAATAGAATCTAATGGCGATGAATTACAACAAGATGCAAATGATGAAGAATTCTACGAAGACACAAGCGCATTTAAATTTGAACCTACTGTCCAGCCAGTAGTAGCTAATCAACTTACAATTGTTAATATTCCTGTAGAGACTCTTCCTTGCCCACGTGAATTAGTCCGAAGTGGTGAAGATTCTTTAATGCTTTCCTCCAAAGACGAAAATTACTGGCAATCTGGTAATAGCATACGGATCATTCCAAAATTATTATTAGTATTAACGTCATTATTAATAAGTTTATTTTAATTCTAATTTATAAAATTACCAGTGTGATGCTTAATATTACATTAGTGCTGGAATCGACGAAAAAGTTCAGGTAGCCTTGGAAATAACAAATATTTAACAAAGAGATATCTCTTTACTGATTTTAAAGTAGATCGCGTAATGGTTATAGAACCGATTATCTTACGTCCTTTAGCGAAGATCTCTCCTTAAATGGCCTAATCAGTGACAAGATTATCACTGTACATATTTTTCCTTTTGTATAGTTAATGGAAATTAAAAGGCTTAAATATTTCGACTATTGATCCATTACTAATTGAAAGTAATAACTATAACTTGAACTTTGCCGCTTATTTGAGCACTAAGAGCTTTTAATTTGATACTTCTACTAATTATGCTTGATTTTTAGATATTAAGAAAAAAGACTGGTTTAGATATTTAATTAAATTATTTCTTAGTAAGTGTAATTGATGAATCCAGTGTCATATTACTATTATTATATCCAGTGGTGAAAATTCTATGATAGATCAATACTGTCAATAACATGAACACTTTCAACGTTATTCTGGCCTCGTTCCAGATTGTCGAAATCTTATAAAAAGTAACGGTTTTGTAAATGTCCGACTTAGGTGTGATTTCGATAATGTAGAAACTATTTTTATAATCGATAAAGTAGGTCCTGGAGCTAAAGATATAAAGTTTGAGCCCTGTAAAAATATAAAGAATTCCATTTTACCGAACAAAAAGCATAAATTGAACCCAACAGATTTCCAGAAATTATAGTAGAGATACTTACGTGACTAAAAGTTTTCGAGATCGGCGGCTCTTTTAAGCTTAGAGCTTTTAGATACAAACTTTTTGCTAAAGTTTTGAAAGAGACGTATTCCAAAAGCAAATAATGGAAAATAAATCATTTGAGTGCGAAGTTTCGAGCGAAAATGTATTGCTTTATTGTGTTAAGATTTCTGCTGCGACTGAGGCTCAAGTGCGCTATTTACTGTGATTTGTCATTCCGATATCACTCAACTTGAAACTAGACATTGTTAATACAGTTATCAATATCCTCTGTAATTTTCTTAAACGTATTTTAAAGTGAAATATTATTTTTATGTCATGAAAATAATAGATTAATAATCCCTTTTCCGAACTGTAATAATAATTTTTAATATTCCGATATTATTCCATTTAGTTTTATACAGGTAGTTAGAAATGAGTATTTATGATTTTGAGAAACCTAAAATCAGCCATATTGAATCATTTTCCTTCGCTAGCTATGGCAAACACAAATCTTAAATCTTCCGTTCAAATGTAAAAGAAACATTTATTTAAGCAGATTTATGCTCTGGCGCGGAAATCGAACTTTCAATGTATGTGTGCATGTTAGATTCATGTCTTGCGATTTTTTATGAGTTTGGTTTGCGTGAGAAACCGATAATAATGTTTTTATTGTATAGTAATCTTAAATCTTGTAAATATTTTATAATTAAGGATTTGTATATGGTAACTATAGATGACAATGATATTAATAAAATTTTTGAGATCATGACATTTGTGTCGATTTTTTATACGTGAAATTTTACCCTAACAGCACAAGCTAGCAGCAAGCCTCGAGATAAAGGCGACTTTTGGTTGAATATCGAGTGGATTCCGGAACTTTTGTTTTGCCCTAGAGATTGTTCTGTATTGTAATTTTTGATCATCATATGGTAGTCAAAGAAGCTACTTTAATGATAGTAAAAAAATTATTCGAACTCTTTTAATGTTTATTAATTATTTGGAAATCAGCAGTCTTAATAATTTTATCGGTGAATGGTAAATTGTTTTCAAAACTACAAGACTTAATGTCGGCAAACGAGCTTACCTGATGGTACGCAACCAGCAGTGCCTATAGACACAGACAACAAATAATTGTAAATGCGTTATCGACCTTTTAGGGATTAAGGATTTTATAATAGAGGTAATCGGAAATGTGGAGAAAGCGAAATGGTGCCTTTAGTAACTTCACTTACTGGGCAAAACAATATATTTTCTTTGAGGTTGTGGTATCACTCATGGCTCTCCAACACTAACAATTGTTATAATTTATAATAAATCAATATCTTATCGATATTCAAACAAATATTACAATCCATTTAAAACAGGATCATGTAAAATTGAACCTTACACCACTTACTTACACACTTACTCAAAATACAAACTTGCTCCTAAATAACACTTCATCATACACAGGATGGTTCCAAATCCTAGTTAAAATTCAATTTCACGTTTCGACGTCGGTATAGTCTGGTATAGTCATGATTACGTTCTGAATGCATTATTGAATTAATATTGATGAAATCTAGAATTATATTAATGATTGATCCAGCTTTCTCGCTTGCTCGTATTACTCTACCGCAGTAGTTTGTTGCTACATTATTTATACATTATAATTGTGTTCATACATTTCTAAAGACCACGTGAAATTGAAGCTCTCCGTAGTCCTTAAATATCCGAAATCATAATCCCGAAACAGCCGGAAACGCACTCGTGACTCTTTTGGTGTTGCGGGTTGATGGGCTGTGCCAATTGCTTATCATCAGATAAAACGTCTGCTTGTTCGTCGAACTACTTCATCAAAAAAGCAGTTTTTTTTAGTATTAGGAATTGCTGGATTTAATGGAAGATTATATTTAGGTATATTAGATAGCCCATTATCGAGATGGGCTATACATGTAGGCCATATGAAATCGCGCTAGGAAGAATGAGAATTGAGCTAAGTGTGAAACCTTTGCGCTGATAAAATCCTTAAACCTAATAAATATGCAACGCACTGCATAAAGACGAAGCGTGGGCAGGCCTCCCACTAGGTAGACCGACGACAATGTCAGAGTCGTAGGGAGACAATTGATGCTGGTGGCATCTTGTTGTTTGACGTAGGACTAAAGGGGACTCCTTTCTTCATCAGTGGAAATCTTCCGGCTGATGATGATGATGATGATGATGATGATGATGCTGATTGCACATAGACACAGAGTTTAAACAAAAAAAAGATAATCTCGATTCTTGAAACACAATTCATAAATTTATTTGTAAGGTTTAAACTGAATCCGTTGCGTGGAATTGAAAGTATTGCTAATAATTGACTTTGACATCATAACTATGACATAGACGATGTTTTTTTATACTTACAAAGATAAACTTCAGAATACTTCATAAAGTATCTTATCACACAATACACGGACTGTAGGTACTGCACGGATGGCGCGGTGGCTGGGCAATTGGCTGCCGTGCAACGTATCGCGGGTTCGATTCCTGCACGGAACAACTCTTTGTGTGATCCACAAATTGTTGTTATGTGAAATTGAATGCTTGTAAACGCACCCACGACACATGAGAAAATCCTAGTATGGGTCAAAAATTCTATAAAAAAAAGAGACAAACACAAATGTTGAAGAAAAATAAACAACTTAAACATAGAAAATCATCGATCACTAATAAAGAACTAGTGTTCGATGTAGAAAATAGATAAAATTAACCTCACCATTATGTACCCTAACAGTAACTCGATAAAAAATACAAATAATAAACGATACAAGACAAAACATTCATAATTTTTCCGTTGCCAGTATTTTACCGTGAGACATGGAAACTGTGAAGTCATTGGGGAGTGCTAACACCTCCTGGTTTACATTGTAAGCTATCAGAATAGACACCCTAGTCCTTTTGGGAATATACCCGGGCGACCCCTTCGCGTGACTTTTTCTCATGATATTTAAGGGTCATTGTCGTTACCTCTTTTGACTAAAATATCACCTAATAATGAATTCAATGACGCTGTTATTGAAATATCGACTTTATGTTCATTAGTTTTTATTCAATTAATATTTGATGGAATTTTTAACTCGCATTTATAGTTGTTTTGAAAAAAAAATATTAATTAATAATTTTTATTTTTATTTTTGGCTACAAAATATCTTTAATTTTGACGATGGTTATCGCAGATGGTCCAACAGTCCATTGTTATATTTCTTAACCGGCCCCATCCTAAATGATATCACATGATTTGAACAACAGAATCAAGTAATATATGTATCTTTTATAGCTAGCATAAGCTTCTGGTATGAAATACTGCCACGAGTACGTCACAAAACTTAGCTTCTCTCGAGAGAAATTCGAGAAATGTTTTTGCGAATACATACTCGAGCGACACCAAAAAATATAGGTTAGGGTAGGGTAAAAACCCCCAAAGAATGGCAAAACGCTCACTATCAGCGTTTGAAGAGCATACCAAAGCAGCCGTCTATTCAAGTGACAATTCGATCTTGTCACTACTACAATATTATGTCTAGCAAGTCAATGGTTGAATATTAATTTTATTGACAAAAATAGGTGATTTAATTTTCGTTTCCATCCACATTTTGGAAAGTCCTATCTTCATAAATGGACGTAGGTACTATGCAAAATATTTCATGTTTAAACAATACCTTTTGTTGAAATAAATGTTTTAATTTGGACTTTGATATACAAAAAAACCTTAATTTCATAATATCTAGTAAGGAAAAGGCAAACTTGACTAATCTACTAAACTATTCATCACCATCAAATACAATTTCAAGTAAAACAAGATTTGTGACGTCATATCATCAAAGTTGAGCAACGTAATCCATATCTATTTGAACAATAAGTCTAACATGCGGTAGCAGTAACTACACAAGACTGATTCCAAAAGTTTGCTAATGACAGAGAAATTATAATGGAGTTTTGTTACCTCTTAGCGAACTAACACCAAGTTTGCTACGTGTGTACAGATACAAGATTCCATATAGATATGCGAAGAGTTATATGATATCTGGCTAATGGCATTATTTTGTTTGTTTGTGCCACACCCATAACCTGAGGAATTTAATGTAGGTCTACGCTTAATAAAAAAGAAATACTATACACTTAACTAATCAAAATTATGTCAAAGAACTAATAGAAGAATTGGACTAATGCTGAACTGGGGTTTAAATGATCGGAATTTTGAATTAAGTATTGGCAACTATTTTTGGGGACGAAGTCATTCAGTAACTTCTCCCACCATGGTTGAGCCGAGAGATAGTCTCGAACTGACTAAAACCACCCCGTTCTTTCTCCTGCTTCAAACCAGGGCCACGGTTCATTATTGAGCTTGACCCGCATCCCAGACAGTGTTGGAATTTAAATTAGTATTTTAGAAAAATAAACCTTCAATTAAAGACATTGGTCTTACTATACGATTTTATGGAATGGGTTGATTGGCAAAAGAGAGGCATGATGATAGGTAATCCAAGTCTGCCACAGACACCCGCAACATCAAATAGTTACGAATGCGTTACCGGCCTTGAGTGGATTTTAGGAAAGGAATTTAGGATAGAACGGTTGAAAGAATTCGGCCTCCAGTAAAACTTTTTTTAACCTTTCCCCATACTAAGATTTTCTCCTGTGTCATATGGGTGTGTTTAGGTACACATGACACCTAGACCCGAACTAACTATTTGTGGATCGCATAGAGTTGTTCCGCGAGAGAATCGAACTCTCAAAACATTTTACGGGCGCTGGTTTCTTAGCCACCGCGGCAACTGTGCACTCGAAACTTTACTTACACAGCAAAACACAAAGCAAATTGTTTCACGCCGGTTTTTTTTATGAGGCGTGGCTGGCGGCTGGTGGCTTCTTCGTGCTGAAGTATGGCTCACCCACTTTGAACGCCTCTATGTACTAAACAAGAAAAAACATTGCGATATTTCATATAATAGTACCTGATTCAGTAAATTGAGTTATCTTTCTCTGGGCCAACTGTGTCACGTGCGAAACTAACTTACGTAATATGTTTGGAAAAATAAGGCCTTCTAGATACAAGTCTAAGGTTAATCAAATTAATAGCATGTAAAACGAATTATTGCACGTTTACTCTGAGTATAGAAGGTGGTCTAGATTCTGGACTTTATTGGATTCGATGCTATGTAAGATGTGATTATAGGAATACAAGTATTTTTTAAAGGAAGCTGAAGTTAGGAGCGGTTGTGTCTTGTTTTTCAATCTGATGATGACAGAAATACCTTCGTACACAAATGACAGTGGATATGAAAAACGTCACTCGCCATCACATCATTTATACGTAAACTTATATTATAAAACTGGTGATTTGGTTTGTTTGGTTGAACGCGCTAATCTCCAGCACTGCTTTTTTTGTGTGGGGAAATTCATCCAATGACTTCTCCCGCCCAGGGAGAGAGAGTGTCAGACTCTTACTGACTAAAAATCCCCCGTTTCTTCTCCTGCTCTGGGCCGAGATCGCGGTGCCTCATTGCGCTTACCCCGCAACCCCGGCTGAACATCAGCCCTATTAGGCCCCGTCTGTGGTGGTCTATTGGCTTTTTGAGGCGCGCGCAGAACGCTACGCGCCGTACGTTCGCTCGGGTCTGGTTCTGGTCGGGCGGCGAGCTATCTCCAGCACTGCTGGTTCGATGATTCAATGTTTTATGTTGGATAGTCTATTTAAAGGGAAGACTATACGCTTTTACGCTTTTAAACATCTCGCTACGATCAATAGGTGTGGTAGGTGGCAGCGAATAAAACTGCGCGAAAGCGGTTGTTATAAATCCGTCCGTATTCTGAAGATTGCATATCTATATGACGAAGAAGGGAATGAAGGCTAGTTTTCAGCCTCATTCCATTACATTCGGAAGTAGCGAGTTCGTTACGGGCTGGCTCACCAAATTCTTCTAACTGTGCAGTGGTCACATTTCAGTTGGTTGCCATGCTCGAAAAAAGAAAAGTGCCAACCAAACCAGACTATAGGGCTGCCAAGCCCGTAACGACCTCACCTTAAGCTAACCGCTTGACGTTCCGTACTAAGAAAAGAGTTGGCAACTATTTAAATTCCATCATACAGACTGCCGTTCGTTACTCTTCGACATATATATATATATATGTGTATTATAATTTTATATGAAGATTTTTTTTTAAATTCATAATTTTTTGTTAAATGTAAATGCTGCCTAGGTGTAATTATACTATAAAGAAAAAACAAGATCATTCTCCCTTCAAAATCAATCATAATCCCCTTTGACAAAAAAATATCCTTGACGCTCAACCTGCACTTTCTGCCTGTGAAAAGGGAAATATAAAATATATATTTTTTTTTTAATCTACAGAAAAATAAATATCCATAATCGAGGTTAAATTATAATTTTTCATAAGGAAAGTAAATAAGTTAAATAAAAGTACGTGTACCCGTGTATTATAACACACATAAGGTTGCTAAGAAAAGTCAGAGTTAATAAAACTTTAGCCTCATAATAACATAAATAACATAATTTAAGGTAACTCCGGTGGAATATTTCGTACACAAATATAACAACATTTATCTTGTTAGTAATTACCTTTGAATTATCTATGTTGGGTTTCATATGTGAAGTATTAATGTACCTGAAATATTAATTTAAGCGAAACTAAAGCTTTCTATTCTTAGTTTATGATGACGGCTTAGTACAGTACCTTTGCGGAGGAAAAATGACTCATCAAATGACTCTCTTGCCCAGGCTTATGGCATGAGAGAGTGTCAGACTCTTACTGACTAAAAATTCCCTGTTCTTTCTGCGGTCGAGGCCGCGGTATCTAATTGCGCTTGACCCTCGACCCCGGCTTAGCATTGGCTACGTTGGACCCAAGCTGAGGTAGTGTATTGGCTCTTTGAGGCGCGACCTACAGCAGACACTTAATGACGAACAAAGTGATGGATTGTTATTTTATTTTACATATATATTTAGTTGGATTGTCTATGTCAAGTTTTATATACATATATTAAGTGAAGTTGTAACGTACCTAAAATATAAATGTAAGCGAAACTAAAGCTAAAAATATATGAATTAGTTTTTAACTTTGCCTTTTGTTACTTAGCACCACCGCTGCTCTTACTCTCGGTATCACAAGAGCCGACTAAAGGGCTATATTTATTTAGTTATTATTTAGAGGACCAACAGCATTAACATTTATTTATTATAAAACAAATTATGTAACATGCAGCCAATTATAGGTCCCCACTTTTAAGCTATTGTCTACATTACAATAAAATAGTGTGCAGACTTATATTATATTATATGACTTAATGTTACGTATGTTAGTCTAAAAAACACAAGGCCATTGAATCCCTGGGTCACCACGACTTCTTATACCTAAAAACATTTAGCCACCATAGCATAAAACTCATAGAACAACAGCAGAGTATGAAATCAGAAATAGTTTTTGATACAAATCTCATCTCATATTAAATTCTCAAGAGTTGCACTCAATGCTCCAGATACAGATTTAGAGTGTAAATTCGTCTGCTATTAAATTATGTAATAGTGATGACGTAATAATAGAAGTAGACATGCCAGGGACAATTATAATCTTTCTTTAAAAAAAGGTATGCGATTGGAAAAAATATTTTCATTTGAAGATCGATTTTTCATTTAAAATTCGAATTGCTGACCATGAATATAAGCGCGTGGCATAGCCTGGAACCAGCTGAGTCATTCTGTAAAAAAGCCGTACAACATAATTAATTAATCTAAAAACCATAATCTTTTATACAAAGATTACGATAGTGTCCATTGTGTGTAAGAAGACTAGGAGCTGTTAAACTTCATCACACCAACGAATGGACCCGTAACTTCTAAAAGAGCGACAGGAAATCGGATTTGTCAAACTTTAAGTGAGTCAACTTGTTTAATTTGTCGAGAGCGAAGTCGTGAGTGAAGCGAAGTGTCCCCTTCCCAGATCCCGTGGTTTGAAGGGGGTCGGATGTAAGACAATATCAGATTTGTGTGTCGGTTACTGTTTTGTTATTGGATAATGGATAATAATGTGTGGTTGTAGTTTGGTTCTTATTATTATAATGAGTAGAGGTAGATTAGGTTTGAATGATGGAGACTTGTCATCACTCTTATTTATCTAGATAGGTATTCGAAGAGCAGACAAAAATTCATATTCGATTGAAATTGTGCAGTAGAATTGTTTAAGAAAACCTTAATTGCGGTCCCCAATCTTGGAGCATGTTGATTCATTATGTTAATTATTAACTTATTATTTTACTAAGAGGAAAATAATAACCAGCATATTTGGACCACCCACACTAACAATAAAAATAATATTCAAAAGCGTTTATATGTGTGGGTTTTTTACAAGCCAAAATTATTTTACGAAAATTTTCGTAGGCAACTCGCAAAAGAGCAGCCACGTGTGATTTTAAATGTGTCTGTCTAAACTTATTTTAGAAAATGTAGGTACGTAATTCAATTAATTCTTTTTAGACGTAAGTACACAACAGTTTTACTACCGACTTGAAAGTTTGTTCGAAAACTCGTGTGGCGTAAATGTTCTTAAACTTATAAAGGTTAACTTATTACTAACACAACTTAGTTGATAAGTCTGAACGAATCTACGTAATGTTTTATTCCCGATAAAACTATTAATGAAATCTTTGGAACTTTCCTTAGGTTTTTTGTCCCTATTCTTATATTATGTAAAAGCGTCATTCAAAAAGTTCGTAACGAAGATTGAATTAGATTAGTTCTTCACATATTGTCGGGAATAGAATATCTAAGTGGGCGAAAAGGTCAAGATAATTAATTCTCATAGACTTTTGTTGAAGATGTTTTAACAAAAACATTTATAATAAATTAATAGTATACCTGTATTGCGTCTTTCTTATCACAAGTATCTAACTAACCAGCAGTAATGTATGTACATACTATAATATATACGCTTATATGCTTACTATAATGTTTGCTTTACATCTTCCACCATATTTATCTAAATGTTTCTCTTTGTCTTCTAGTAACTCAGTATTCTCCTTTATTTTTATAGGGTTCGGTTGCACACTAGCGCACTGAGTACTTCCTAATAGTAAACAATTGGCTCCATTTATAGAGCATAAATGCGTTACTGTCACTTAGAGGTAGGCTAGGTTAGTCTTGACGATTCAAAGAGCCAATAGACCACCACAGACCCTACAGGGATCCCTACAGGGATGATGTTCAACTAGAGTTGCGGGTCAAGCGCAATGAGGCACCGCGGCCACGACCTTAAGCACCTTAAGCAGGAGAAGGAACGGGGGTTTTTAGACAGATATTTCCCTGAAAAGAAAAACGTCTTGACGATTAGTTATTTGGTTATTTTTGAAGCAGAAAGGAGTAGACTATCGGTAAACTTGCACTCGTGGCAAAATATGAGGAAAGCGCTGTTTAGCACCAGTTTTCTGTAAATCCGCGGTATATAACCGTCGTGATAAAAAAGTTGCGGCTTTTCAATGTGTGAAAATCGTTGATTATAATTATTCTTCTTCTGCAATTAAAAATTCCTTACGAAACCTCGGGCCTATCCGTCAGCCCAGTATGACCGTGTAAGTAAATCGTATGAATGTAATATTTTATTAAGTTAATGAACTAAATTTCAAAGTAGTTATTAGAATTTTCAAAACGCCAAAGTTGAATCGCCCGTCCAAAATCTACAGATACCTTTTCAATACTGTTCACATTATAAAAAAACGGAGTCTGCTATCGGCTTCCTCTACGTTAACCGAATAAAAATTAGTTTATTTATTATTCCATACATCTATCTCTGTACCAATTTTCGTAAAAATCCGTTCAATAGTTTTTATGTCGAAGCGCAACAACAAAAATTCATCCTTACTTACAAACTTTTCCATTATATAATATCAGTATAATAATTACGTACTGCAATAGGATCTCCAATTCGCAGCTTGTCAATGTCCGTCAAGTTCATAATATTAATTGAAATAAAACCCTAAACTTATATTCATTCCACACAGACATAATACCTACATTTCTACCTAGCTCTTTCACAAATACGCCGTGATATCATTTTATATTATGTAACTGTGTTAATACATTAAATCCTCAGCTCAGCTCGTAACCGTAATCCTTAAAACAACGAAGGGAAGCAAAAAACGAGAAAAACAGAGCAAAAAGATGATGACAGTTTTGTTTTTTAAATAACAATGCTTAGTAAAGGTGCAAATGTAGGCGAGGCTTTGTACCTTAAAAACAATGATGTAATAAGTACAAGTAATTTATTTCGAGTTGAATGGGTTAATTTTTTTTTTTTTTTTTTGAAATAGCTCGTCTTCCTTGGGTCCCTTAGGTGGGGCAAGACACAATATTTCTGACTAATGACTACACTGTTTCTTCCCGTACTGTTGGTCAGTCTGCGGTATACCATTGCGTTTCCAACCGCAATTCTAACTAGTCCTCCGCCCTAGTGGGCCTCACCACCGAAAACCAGACTCGACCGTACAAAGCGCTGCGTTCTGCAACGATGCCCTATACGGCTGATGTTCAGCCGGGGTTGCGGGGCACAAGGCACCGGGGCCTCGGTCAAGAGTAGGATAAGAAGGGGGTTTTTAGTCATTAAGAGTCTGACACTCAATCTAGCCGCATCCTGGGCGGGAGAAGTCATTTGATGATTTTCCCGTTACAAAAAAAGCTAAGTTAATGTCCGCCACATCATGGGTGCCATTTAATGTTATTACACCTTTTTTTTCTCCGAACACCTCTATCACCAGAATAATGAGCACGTAAATAACTTATTTTGTCAAGTCCCCTTCTCGTTTGAATATGTTACGTGTGTTAAGTGGTCTTTTGACGCGGATTTGAGGGGATGAATTCCATTTGCGAGCTAACGTTCAGCCAAACATGTTATTTATACGGCCGTGTTTACTTTTGATCATACATTTTCAGTCTTTTTTCGGAGTGCCTATTTGGACGGATGGTATTTTTTTTTTGTTTGTTAATATACATCGCTACATCGCTCTTTGGAGGTTTTTTTATATCAAAATTGTGTACAGGAAAAAGGTGTTTTAAATTGTTAGCTTCAATCTAATACCTATATTGCATTGAAATGGATTCTTTGTAAACAATCTATTAGATTTTATTTTTACAAAACTTTACCTTTGTTCACACATACATCGTGTTTTGGTATTGCGTATTACAGCAAAATATCGAATTGAACGCCTCATCACCATCCAAAAATATTTTGGACGTATCGCTTCAATAAGCATTGCACTCAAACACTCGTTGAAAAAGCTAAAAATATCTATTCGAAAAACCGCCATTTCCATATCGATATTACTGCCATTATCAAAACTGCAATAAATGAAACTATATTGCCGTCGGGAACTAAAAGCATTCGCATTTTGGACCAATTAAACATCAATGATTTAATGGCAACGATCCAGAATTCAGTACGATTAATATTGCATCGCACGTTGAACTGGACGGCTATTTTGAAGTCCTCCATTCACTGTACAGAAAGGCTTTAGTTTCTGGTCTGGTACAAGTTATAGGAATAAAGTGATCCTTATTCGGTGGTTTTTAAAGTTAAAAGTTATAAAATAATCTGATATTTTTTGCTTTCGTGCTAATAACATATTGGTTTTCGATTTAAAAAACATCAGTAAGTTTCAATACATTGCGAGTTTTTATGTGATATGGTGGCAAACGAAGAGACGATTACCTGAGGATTTGTAATTGCATTGTAGTGATATTGCAACATTGTCCTTTTGGGGAAGCAGGGTTTGGTATGTTTAGGATTTGGTGAACCTCACTCACACTTCAACATATCACTCCGGTCAAGCTGGCCTATTTCGTGTTAATAATGGCTCTTATACTTGAGATAGTGGACAGGTTGACTGTCCTTTACCTACATAAAAAAAAAACAAATATTTGATAATAATTAATTTAGCACAACTTATATTTCTATATTTGATATTTTAATTTTTACAGCAACTATTAATTTTATTGTATTACTAATTTTAGTGTTACCTTACCGAAGTATCAGTGTGTATCATTATCTTTACTTACGATTTACTCACTTTAGAAGAGGAATTTAACTAGTTTCAAATCACTTAAGAAAATATTCATGAACAACATTGCACGACAAAGGATTGGGAACGGATAAAAACCTCAACACATCAACATAGATCAGCGGTAAGAACCCTGTTTGAGGAGTGACTCAAGAGATGGCGTGGCATGTTCACCTTCCGCCTGATGCAATTGCATACCGCTCATGAAAGCTTGCTTGGTTGGTACTTGTTTCGGATCCAGCGGGAATCCAGCTATGAAGACCATCCGGAGGATATGGTGAAGCATACGGTGGCAGCCTCTCGCTTCCGGTCTTAATCTACAAAAGGCCATCTTCTTTATGCAAAGCGGTGATGCGCGCAAAGAAGGACGAGAAGCAAGTGAGGAAAATGTCCTCGTCACACCCCACGCAGCAGTGGGTGACGCTCCGGGCGTCGGGGATAGAGCGAAGATCTTCGGCCACCATAAGCGCGGAGCTGCGGATGGCGAGCAAAATTATCTTGCCGCCCGACCCGAGCGTACGGCCCGTAGCATTCCACGCGTGCCTCAAAGAGCCAATAGTACAGCACAGGCGGGCTCAACAGGACCGAAGTTCAACCGGGGCTGCGGGACAAGCGCAATAAGTTAAGTCTGAAACTCCCTTTCGCCTCCGCCTGGACTAAAAGAAGGAATGGGGTGGTTTTAAGTCCATAAGAGTCAGACATTTCCTTTCGCGTCTCCCTGGGCGATTTATATACCCGAGAGAAAACATTCGATGAATACCCCTGACAAAGAAAGCATAGGTACATCTATAAGTATACATAAAAGGAGGTCCCTGAGAAGGATTAGGTACTGTAAAAGTTGTACTTATTACTGTGATAAAAAATATATTTTGTATTTAACGCTAAACCTTTAACCCACCTCACCAGAATAATAAATACACCAATAGAACAAGAAGGAAAATTGTCAACAGCAATCCTCAATACAGTAAATTGCTATGCAATTATTGAACGACCACCATTGGAGTAATTGCCTGCTATTAAAAGCGGGAACCTGTAAATTGTATAGAATAAGACTAAAACTCTTGTTTGACGGTTTAACTGTTTAGAAATTCCAAGACAGTGAATCATACTGTGTTACAAAGGCATTATATTTGTAATTAAATGTGAATATTTTATATGGGAGAGTTTGCTGTATCTGTGGGACTGGGAAAGGCTGTATTAAAATGACATTAGGAAATAATATTCAAGGCGAGAGGGCACGTGTTTGAGTACTGGTTGTATTTGTTTTTTATTTTACTTTGGATTGGATTGTTATATTTATAGAACATTCATTACCTATTTGAATATTTTTATAAAGCATATCAATTAACTGATAAATTCTACTAATACCTACATAGTACGTAGATTTTATTAATTCATATTTCCTACATGTTATTTCATAATCCATCAGGATTGTAGAATTATTGTTAGTATTAACTCGGCTTTAATACTAAAAACATAGTATAGTGATAAGCCCTACTTTATGAAACTAAAACAATATGAAATAAAATATTGTTATAAAGCTGAAGAGGTTTTTGTTGTTTCCCGGAACTACTGGCGCTAAATGAATAATTATTTTTATGTTGGATAGTCACTGTATGAGGAGGCTATGGGCTTATACTATAATATTTCAAACTTACTACTTTTCTTACTAAAAGGTATGACTTGAGCATCAAGCTTCCTCAAGGCGTATTGGCGATTAAAAATTTTAGTTGAAAAACTCATAGCTAGGTTTCCTTAGAATGTTTTCCTGCATCAGTGTGTCTAAATTTAAGTCACACTGGTACCTGACAGATTACAAACCTATATTGTTATGTTTGATAATGATAAACCTTAACTTCCAAGCCTCCACAACATTTTAAAATAATACTTATTTTCCTATCTTGTCGGTGCGTTTTCAAAACTACAACTTCACGTAAATATTACACCAAACGCCGGAACAAAAATTTGTGGAGAACATAAAGAATTCTGTCAAGTGCGAATTGCACCCGCGATACCGCGCCAACCGTGCTAATAAAGTGATACTCACATTAAAGAAAATCAAATAACATGAAAATTCAAAATTGTATGAATAGTTGCTGTATTATAGATCTTTTGTAAATTGAATTAGAGTTCAATGCAAATTGATCTTTTGTAATATAAATGTTAGAGACAATATGCACACCAAAATTCCAATTTCTTTAATCAATTTACGTCTGTACAATACAACAATAAAGTTGAGAATCTTATTGACAATATGCAGTAACCTAAAGTGCGTGTAACGTTTGTACTTGACAGCTACATTAAAAAATATCAAGAGGTGATGTTAAGTGTCCTCTAGTAAAGAAGGTCTAGGTTACAAATCGAAGGAGTAATGACCTATAGAGAACCGTGACCGAAATTTATTAGGACCAATTGATATGAAATTTAATGACACGCTTGTTTTGCTCCAAATAAATGTCTTTACTTATAGTTTTCGTTATTTTACGGACAACATAACGCACGGCGTAACATAACACAAGCTTTGTTCCATGCCGGTTTTCACTCCGGCCAAGCCAGCCCATTGGTGCCAAAGTATGATTCTCCTACACTTACACCCGGTTTCTGAAAGGCTTGTCAACGCTAAAATTAACTAATCTTCTGTTAAATCTCTTGTCAAGTCATCTGATTGGTTGTTGATAATTCAGTCAACCAATCAGATGACTTGACAAGAGATTAAATTGATTTTGACATTGATCGGTCTTTCGGAAACCGGGCGTTAGACTCAAATCAATCAACTTATTATAATTTTGCTTAAAAATTTCACCATAAAATAAAGATAAATCCAGCAAAAACAGCGGTTTTAACATAAAAAGAGATTTTACAAGCGGATTAAAAAGAGCCCTTTTCCTAATCCGATGAGATACTAAGTTTAAGAGTACAAGGTACAGCGCAATAACTTAAACAATGTCAGTAAGAATTAGTTAAACGGATTAATTACGTTTACTAATGAAGACAAATAGTATTTGCTAAGACTTTACTGAAAGGGGTATTTTGTAAAATCTTATACAATTTAATCATAGCAGTTTCTTTGTAGTAGATTTGTTAGGTATTTAATGGTAGTCTCATGGCCTAGATTAATTAAATCTCCGCTGAATGGAAGATTATTAATAAGCAATTTTCATAACTGATTTAGCTTAAAGTTTGCGGTTGAACGAATATTCATCAACTTTAGCGTGAATTTTAGAGGTATTTATTAGTAGTTGGATCTAGAGATTTTTTTAACTGGAGAATATTATCCAATGTCTTCTCCTTGGATAAAAAAAACTGGTGAATATTATCAAAGTCAAAGTCAAAATTTCAGTTGGACCCTTACAGGCACTTAGTCAAGCTATTTGCTCGTTTCTAAGTGTAGATTCAGATGAAGAAGAACGAACATAAACTATATAGTTACTCTTTTTAAATCAATTTCACATACAGATTCCTTTGTACATTATTAAGTTGCTTCGATTGTTATGCAAACAGTTTAAAACTTATATTTAATAGGAGAAACATTAAAAGAAAATAATCTTAAGGGACAATAGATAGTCTGGAGCTGTCCAGTCCCGTCCAGGAACATGACACGTACACTAGCATTGCCCAACTGAGCCCAATGAGTGATCCAGTGCCCGTGCCACCGCCAAATTCAACGTCCATCCAATGTCTTCTCCCAGCATAGGTGGGGCGAGACAAATTTGCAGGCTCTTAGTGACTAAAAATCAACTTGGGCCTTCTCTGGCTCCAAGCCGGGGCGTCGGTACATACATTATTGCTTTTACACCTACCACCCCGCTGAGCTTCGAGAAATATTGTATTGTAACTTTTTGTAGTGCTTTTGTACAGAAAACTTTTGATAAAGCATCAAAACATTCAGAAAGTGTTTAGAGGTAGAGTGCATTGTAATATTTTTAGCGAACAGTTATTTTTTTATTCTGAATAAAACCAAGTGTCAATTTCCTATAAGGCCATGATATCATTCCGAGAGTATTTGTGCAGAAACATGGCTCTCCTACAGTTAATAATTCAGTAAGTAGTAGTAATTAAGTAATCCAATTAAAATAGATATAATATTTTTTTAAATACTGCTTGACCGCAATCTCACCTGTTGGTAAGCAGTGATGCAATCTTTGATGGTAAGGCGCACTAGTTTATTAAGAGCCTATCTAATATAGCCAAAGTAATTTTAATGTTACCTAAAATTTATTCTTAGCTGTGATAGTCGTTTATAAAGCGTAAATGGGATTACAATTGAGTTAGACCCAATTGACAACTTGGACAGTTAACCAAATCGAACTGCGAACAATTATTATTATTACTTCATATTTTTATTTTCACAAAAAGACATTAAATATAATGATATTACCAGAATTGGCAAAAAAACGGGCTTAGTAGGTAGGTACCCCAAAACTTTTTTCCCAGTTTAATAACAACAATAGCGAATAAATAACTTATGTCAATAGCATGCAACGGTCCCCCCCAAGCTCTGAGCCCCATTGTGGTGTTCACAGCTCAATATTACGATAATAAATGGTCCACAAACAGAATTAAAAGCATTGTGAGAGGAATCGTATTACACACTTTCGTGTTATTAAAAGCTACAAATCAAGTATTTATAAATATGTACAGTGTATGTTGAAAGGGATGTATGGAGTGATTAAAGTGTACTGAGAGTTATTACACCACACCATCAGCCTATAAGTGCCCACTGCTGAGCAAAGGCCTCTTCTCATTTGGAGAAGGTTAGAGCATTAATCACCACGCTTGTTCAATGCGGGTTGGCGATTTCAAACTTATAATTAGAAATTATAAGTCCAGGTTTCCTCACGAGGTTTACCTTCACCGTATGTCAGTGGTGTCTAAATAATAATAGTAAGTACATATAACTCGGAAAAAGTCACATTGGTACTTGCCAGGTTTCGAACCCACATCCTCATGCACGAGAAGCGGGCCCCTTAACCTCCGGGCCACCACGACACACGAGAGTTATTACACCATGATAATACTGTATTTTTTTTTTTGTTAGTTTTCCCATTAGTTAGGATTAAGTAATTGTTATAATAAAGTGTGTACTAATGAGCCAGTTAGACCGGAGTGATACCACGTCCTCACTGAATGACGGCGTGAAACAACGCTTCATATGTGTGTTTCGCTGTGTGAGTTGGAGCACCAGAAGACTGACTCTTTCTCCTACCCTGTCCACGATTGCCAAATCTCTAACAACCCGTATAAGATCAGAAAAAAGACTTGTAACCCATTTTGTTTGGTATGCTTGCTTATCATTAGGTAAACCGTCTGCTCGTTTGCCAACCCGTTCAATAACAGAGACAGACTCTATTATTTTAAGGCTCAATTCAAAGTGGCTGGAATTCATTCATGCAAAGAGCAAAGAGGATGCAAAGAGCTTAATATGGAATACTGATTTCCTAGTTGAGATGTCTATGTCAAGAGTGGATAGCATCGGTTTAATGACAATAATGTGGTTCAAATTTGGAACAGCAAATTTTTTTTCAAACTCAAATTTAGTCTCAACCTTTTTTATCACATACAGCCAGCTAACTTCAAGTCGTTTCAACACTTTTAAAAGGAACTTTTGAGTCATTTTTGTCATTTTGATGAATATTTTTGGCATATAAACGTTATAAGCCCCACGTGACCTGGCCGAAAATATTTTCACACCTGACGAACGAAAAAATCAAACAATACTTATTAAAATAATATGCCATTTTAAACTCTTTGAATATTAAATAGAGCACGTTTTTGAATAATAATTTGACAAGATTGTAATAAAATTAGGTAGACAGGTACTATATGTGACTTCGCATTCGCAATTTATTTAACAAATTAACATTAATTGATTTTAAATGAAAATATTAATGTTTGTACAATGTGTTCAGCAATAAATTTTCAAATTCAATTTTATATTTGAAAATTTAACATTTAATTTCAAATTATAAACTGAAGTTTCGTGGTAATAATCTGAGTTAGTTAATTCTCAGTACAATTTAGCTTTAACGATGAAAGGTTTAACTACGTATGCATGTTTATAATACTGGAGTTTGTCTTTTGTTACTGAATGTGCGAGTTTACTTAAACTTTTGTTATTTCATCTCGTAATTCTAAGCTAATTCTAGTTCAGAGGGTTTGTACCTAGTTATCATTGTAATGCGTTATTTGCTATTTAAGACCCAATTCATTAGTTAATTGTATTATCATTTCGTTTAATCATTTTTCGTTAATGATCTTTACTAATAATTTACTTGACTTTGACAACGAACCGACTGATAATTCCTTGTAAAAAATATTCCGACGAAAATAAAAGAGTTATATACAGTTAAGATTTAATTCTAAATATATTGAAAATCAGTTACGTAAAATCAGTGACAAAATCTCGACTACTTTCAAGTCACAACGGGACTCTTATTCGTCAGCAGCGTGCGTGTCGCGGCTGCGTGGCGTAGAGCAGTAAGAGTGACTTTTTTCAATAAATTTGTCATGTCTCAGATTTATTTATACGATAAATAATCACATCTGTAAACACAAGGAATGTCGTCACAAGCTGTAATGTCGTGGTGGCCCGGAGGTTTTCGAAACCAGGCAAGTACCAATGTGACTTTTTCCGAGTTATATGTACTAACTATGATTATTTAGACACCACTGACATACGGTGAAGGTAAACATCGTGAGGAAACCTGGACTTATAATTTCTAATTACAAGTTTGAAATCGCCAACCCACATTGAGCAAGCGTGATGATCAATGCTCTAACATTCTCCGTATGAGAAGAGGTCTTTGCTCAGCAGTGGGGCACTTATAGGCTGATGATGATGATGATGAAACACAAGCAAGTAATATTACAAACAATACTTTAAGATAACCGCAAAATAGGCTAGAGTAATAATGTCCACGAAGACTTTGGTATTCTTGAATGGGGATCATCGAAGACTACTTCCAAGCAAGTTGAACATTAAGGAGCCAATAACAAAGTTGGAAGACCTTAATAAACAAGGCCAAGTACTAGAAACGCAATTAGTGCTCCCGCTGAAACAGATTACATAAGTTTTAGGGGTGGGTTTTGTAAAAAGTTTGAATGGAATAAGTGATGATATTGTGCTCGAAGTGATTATTTTTGTTGTATGTACTTGTTTTTTTTATTCTTTTGGGAATTGTGATTTCTATTTTAAAAAAAAAAGTTTTTTTACATGTGTAGGGGCAAATAGGGTCTCTATTTATCAGACTATTTGATATTTACTTACTTTCGAAGTAACAAGATTGAAATATATATGTTTTTTTACAAGTTTTACTTAGACTGTGACGTTTGGATTGGCTGGATCCTCAGTCTGGATGTGATGTTTTATATAGATTTGTATGTTTATAACCGCTACCACTGCCCAAGAGAGAATCTTTGTGTGAGCGGAGGAAAATCCTCAAATGACAATTGTCGCCCTGAGTGGAGCTATAATGTCTGACTTTTACTGACTAAATACTTCCCTGTTCCTTCTCTTGGCAAGAGCTGGGGCTATGGTATACTTTTGTGTTTTGTTTCTTTACTTTAAAAACAATAGTATGGGCCGACGTCTAAACAAACTTTTTTATTTAATCACCATTGAGTATGTTGCTTGTGTTTGCAGATGATCGTCTATCGTGCGTCCATACGAGTGCGTTGCCGACCTTTTAGGCATTAGGAATTTGGAGATTTAGGGATTGAGAATGGATTGGGGAAGGGGAAGGATTGGGCCTCCGGTAACCTCACTCACACGGCGAAACACAACGCTGTGGTTGTTTCACGCCGGTCTTCTGTGAGGTATCACTCCGGTTGAGCCGACCCATTCGTGCCGAAGCATGGCTCTCCCATTTTTTTACGCAATTAATACTTACCTAGGCACTTTAAACAGATTTCAGAGAAATCAATTACCAACATGAATAGTAAGTACTAAAATAATATAGTGTTTGTTAAAACAGCTTCATCTAGACAAGCCAATGACTTATTCTAAACACAGGACCTAAGTAATTAATGGATTTAGTGTTTGCTTTGCAACAAAAGGTTTTAACTTTAACGGGCCTTTAGGTAAAAGCTTAGTTAAAATTACTCCCAGAGGATTTAAGTCTAGCTAATTTTCATTTGAACGACCTACTTCTAGTTAGTCGCGCCATCTTTTATCCTAGACATGAATTAATAAAGGGGTAATTTATCTAATACTACAGACAAGTACACCTCTTGTTCATAGAAGCGGTGGATAGGGAATAATTTGGACATTCATATTTTTTCTGAATGACCTTGACCTACGAAATTTATATTGGATATCTTATTCTATTGCTTATAGTATTACCTATTATGTTTGTATTCTATTACACACATACCAAACTTCGCGTTATAATTGAGAATTATGATTGAAATATTAATTGAAATATTCAAATAAAATTCTTCTGGACTACCATGAGAGTAAGTTCTTTTTCTCCTAACCTCGTATTGTTTTGTGTTGCTGAGGCTTGGCCACAAGCTGAAACTTGAAAGCATACCTACTTTGGAATGACATCACACAGAACTGACTATAAAACTATCTCCATTAATCTATTTTTAACATTTATGTTGCATACACACATCTTTTTATACTTATATATTTATAATTTTTCGACCTACCGTCCCTGAGATAATGCTGGGTGCTCAGTATTCTCATCCTCAGTATTTCTTCAGTATCAAAGATAAAAAATTAATAACATTTCATTCTGATGGATAAAATGTTATTCATTTTGATCTTTATATAATTTCTTTTATTTTTACGGCCCAACAACCCCTTTCCTTCTTCTGCTCCGATTCGAGGCCGCGGTGCGTTATTATTGCGCTTGACCCGTAACCCCAAATAAAATGTATTACCATAAGTAAATGTAGTGCCGCGACCACTAAGCTTATTTCTGTCAACTTTTCTATTTGTTATTACAAATTTTTCCTTAGCGTAGGCACTCTGATGAAACCAATACTTATCAAATGACAAGTACATCAAAAAGAAAATTTCTGAAAGTTATCCAAGATTGCAACCACGGAACTAAGAAGATAGAAACTTAAATCTAACAGTAGTTATGTAATGTAACTTATTAACCACGTAAACTTATATGAGGAGGAAGACCCTTGCTTACGCTCTGGCGGCAATAAAGGAATTCCAACGAAATAGTTTCATGAAACTCCTCATAGATACAATTACCACATCAATGGTCACGATTAATCTTGTGACTGAATTCACAAACTTACTAAATACATTTCCATTAAACTCTAACAAGTACAATTTAGAAGCTATATTCGTTTGTCTTGTGAATAAGTGAGGTTGTAATTCTATCCCCGTACATTCTTTCTTGTGATCTGTTGAACTAAAAACGTTTCCGCGACATAATGGGGGTAGGTAGCGTCGGTGATAAAGTGCTGATATCGTATGAAGTTAACGAGACAAGGAGATATTATTGTTAGTGGTTTTTTTATGAAGAATGTAATATATTAAGGTGGCGCTAGCGTCGAGTTACGGCATTGGAAGCAGATGGAAAAGTTTGTAAAGTAACATAAAACCTACCATTTTTATTTATTGAAATGTGAAAGTGTGTACTCTTTAGAGTTTTTGTAGTCCATGTTTTTAAGGGTGATGAAATGTGGTGTACGTGTGATATGTAACTACAATAAATTTTTAATACTTATAGATTATCAAATACTCATTCACAAATGATTGAAAATCCCCTGAAACATAACACCTATTTTTGAGTATTAAGTAATCGATTTCACGCTAAAGCAGATCAAGACTTCCAAGCTAAGGTTACGGAGTAGGTATTTCAAAACGAAATGTCGTAATCATTGTTCTTTTTTTTGCAGTCAGGTTGTTCTTTTCAAACTAAACCAACGCAATTTAGAAAAAAATCTTATTTATTTTGAAATACAAAGTTCTTCAGAATGGGTACTTCTCTATTCATCTGTTCCTTCATAACAATAGAATACTTTCATATTGATTCCCACACTAACTTAGAATTCCCAACGATACTACCCAGCGTTCACGTTCCATTCTGTTCGGGATCTAAATGACATTTTCACCATTTAATTTCCTTCTACCATCCTTGAACTAAGTTGTATCGCACTCGATTTTCAAACGGCTAACATTGGAATTACCAGTAAAATAGCAAATTTATACTAAAATGTCAATACGTTGTTTAGGCTGGCGACATTCAGTGCTGCCGTTTTTTAACAAAAATATCTGATGGTTAAAAAATATTATCAGGTTCGATCACATATTATTATACATATGTATGTCCCGTTTTATTTGGGTTTGGCGCAATATGTTTTTTCTTCCATTCTGTCCTGTCACCCGTCACGCTATCACTAACTCCTCTATCTTCCATATAATTTCTCGCAGAATCCATCCATATTTTCTTTGGTCTCCCTCTCCCTCTCCATCCATCCACATTCATACTCATGGCTTATAATTATTATACATGTATATAATAAGTGCCTAATATATATACAATAAAGAAAAATAATTTCCCCACTTTCACATATTGAAACAACCCGATAATCATATGCAGCAATACAAATTAATTACGTTCCATTTTGAAATGTATCTGGGACATAGCAGCTATACATAAAGAGATTATGAAACAGACCTTGGCTTCTAGAAATGAAATACCATTATCTTTTTTATGTGATAGGTTGGCAAACGAACACTACGTACGGGTGACTTGATAGTCTATACTGTATACCATCAAGTAAACCGTATGTTCGTCATGTCGTGGTGGCCCGGAGGATAAGGAGCCCGCTTCTGTGGTGTGGGTTCGAAACCAGGCAAGTACCAATGTGACTTTTTCCGAGTTATATGTACTTTCGATTTATGCAAATAAATAAATCTCAATCTGAATCTTTCTATGTATTTTCTATTATTTAGACACCACTGACATACGGTGAAGGTAAACATCGTGAGGAAACCTGGACTTATAATTTCTAAGCAAGAGCTGAGCAAGGGTGGTGATTTATGCTCTAACCTTCTTCGTATGAAAAGAGGCTTTTGCTCAGCAGTGGGCACTTATAGGCTGATGATGATGTACTCGTCATACTCAAAGAATTACTACACTGGTGCCTTGTTGGCTTTTCGCGGGTTATTGGGGATTAAAGGGTAGGACATGTGTAGTGATTGAGGATAGGGGAAACGAATGAGCCTTTAGTAATCTCACTCACTTGGCAAAACACGTGAATGTTGTTTCACGCCGGTGTTCTGTGGGGCCGTGGTATCACTTTGGTCGTGGTACCACGCTTTAACACCACGCTTAAATAACTATCTTTATGTTTACCAGATTTAACCGTATTATGTAAGGAAAATTAATTTAAAATTACTCAGTAGTTTTACGTGAAAGAGTAACAAACCTTCATTCACTAATTTCAAAACCTTTTGCCTCTATAACACTGGTCGGATTTGGAGTAAACTTTCACTACTTAGACTAAGTGTTACTAAAACTAATATTATTTTCAACTAAAATTAATTAAAATCTTCATGATCTTGGTTGAGCGGTTGTAAATCCAAATGCTGAACCGGGAACCTCAGGTTTATATCAATTAATTATAGTAGAAAAACGCATTGGCGTACTTGTTAAATATATGGAGTTTCTTGCTCTTTCTTCTTTTCCATTCTAATCTGCTCTTTGAAAGGAAGACCTCACTAACGAACAGATTGACGAATTATTTTTTTATTTTGAGGTTTCAAATGTACCTGTTCATGGCTTAGTCTGAATAAGTGAATTTTGACTTTCGAAAAATAGATTTTAACTGAAAAAATTCTTTCTTTGAATAAAACTATATCGTATGTTGTTATTGACATATATTGTGGTAAAGTAATCGTTATTATATGTGATTAATTAAAACACATTTTTTGTTTTTATAATACAAATTAAATGTCCATTCGATTGGCTCAATATGCCAAAGTGGGTGTTGCCTCCGTCTCGAGAAAACACAGTTCCTTGCCAATTAAGAGCTCAAAGCTCCCTCAAATCCACCTTTACCAAATGCTTCTAGAAAAAACAAGGTCCAAATTTTTCCTCTCACACTAATTTTTCATTTAACGGCACCCAATGCAGCAACTTCAAAGAAGTTATTGTGACATAAAGAGACCCCACATACATACAAACACGACCTTCAAAACATAACACTGTTTTTTGCGGCGGTCGGGTTATAAAATCCTGATATATGCACGTCAATGTGTCTCTTGAATGGATAATTACCAATCCTTTTGTTTTTCTACGAATAAAGGTAGAAATTCATGCTCCTTGGAATGTTTACAGGTGACGTGAACGATACAATCTACTGTTGAATACCATCAATCGAAGAATTATATTTGTCATTTTGTTCACCATTGTCTTCAACTACAAAACGCCTAACCTTCTAACAATCAAACGATTTCCACATTGAATTTTTTATTATTTGCCATGCCAAATTTTTAAGCTTTGCAGGCAGCTTAGAGAGCGTATTTAGACGACAGAAATATTTGAGCAATAGAACATAATATTACTGCATGGTATTAGATCGCTGGTCGAGAGTCTAGTTACATATGTATGAAACATTAAGCAATGAGTATTTTGCACCCATTACATTAATTCTTTATGAATTAATCTTTATAGACTCAATATTAACGTCGCCTTCTAAAAGTTGAATTACAATTCTCTTTGCTTGCAACCGGAGAAAAACAACTTTTTATTTTTTGTCACTCTCATTTTAATCATGCATGAAAGACAAAAAAGCAGCTCTCAAAATACAAGCAATATTAAAATGCAGAGAATTTTAATAACTTATATAATCGCGACTGTATAAGCAGCCTACATTGACAGTACTATAAACCCATGGACGGATATTGAAATTCTGCACACGCATCAACGACCCGTATCATGTGCATACTCAGTAAAATTCTCATACTGCACCAAATGTTAAATTGTTATTCATATCAATATTTTTATGTCAATGAATAACAAAATAACATATCAATAGCAAGTTTTTTTCATTTCAAAATTCTGGGTGAATAGCTATATTTTTTTGTTTGTTTTTGTTTTATGCATGCCATTATCTATGATGTGTGGCGTTACCCAAAAATACTGTTGTTTTTAGTTTTTGAATTGTGTTATTTTATTGTCTTTTATTGTTTCGATGAACGTTATAGAATTTCGCATATCAATTTTTATAAAAGTGTTGGATTATAGTTATTTTCAATTGAATGCGATTGTTGCCTATTTTGTTTTTGATATTTTCATTAGTAGAGCGGTATTAAATTGAAACCGCAGATTGGTAGTACACCCGTATATTATGATATGAGTTTTAAACTATAATAGACAATGACGGGTGATCATCCTTACTCATATGCTACGTTTTCATAAAAAACTACTTCCTTAAACTTTGTACACATATTTCCGAAGATATTATTTTTTATATTTCTGTACGAGCAGAAGTAAGCATCAAATAAAAAACAGAAATCGCTTAGTTCTCTATAAAACTTATCGCAATTTCATTCAATCTTGAGATTTTATCAGTTCTTAATAGTTTAAGCTTCGTAACTTAATAGCAATTATATTGAATCAGAACTAGTAGACTAATTGATGATCACCCTTTGAAGCTATTAGTTGACAAAGAGGCGCGGCCGACCCTCTCCCTCCTCCAGTAGTAATCCCAAAGATGTCGTTAATAGCACCCTTGAGTAAAAAGGAACCTCTCAGTAAGTATAGAAAAGGTAAAGTTTATATTTTATTTACACTAACAACATCATTTATTCAAGTCTTAAGTGGCTGTGGAAAATATATTTTGTTTTCTACATATCGATTCTCGGCTAGTTTTTTTCCATGTTACTTTCGACCAATATTTTTTCTTGAGCTAAACCAGCTTACGAAAATATTCCTAGAAATAACTTTATTAGACAAAACTAACAAACGAACATTCCACATTGCCAGAATTCCAAATTGCTTCTTTACCCCATTCAAATAATTGAACGAAAAGAATTTGCAAATAAACTTTCAGCGGTTTCATTATTGTGTTTATTTTTATTTTTTTGCCGAAAAGCTGTTGGGGAAACGCGAAGATTCTTTGTGTGAATGCAATCCCCGTAAAACGCGGACGTGTATGCGCGCCGGGTGTGCGGTTTATATTTTCTGTGGGCGACTCACAACGCTACTTCATCGGGCACCTTTCATATTTTGAAGTACTAAGTAGGGTTGGTTTCACTACTGCGATTAATTAATACGAAAAGAATTTCGACAATATTAAAAATCGCAACACAAAATATGCCAAAACATTTTAATTACTTATCTACACACACGAATTTTATAAGTGAACATCATTGAATTCACTGTTTTTGTTTCGTCATTAGGTGCAGTTGTACAGCATGATATAATGGTCTTTACTCAACCACATTCCCGCGCAATGTTTAGTCAACATGACTAAGTGGTCTACTTACATTGTTCTTGATTATGTACATTGGCGACAGTTTCTGTAAGTACAGTTTTGTAATTAGTTCTAGTGTAATTGAGAGCAAGTTTGTTGTTTACTACAGAAAATTTGATGCAACTGAACATTTGCAAAACCAAAATCCTACTTTTAGTGGTATTGGTTAGGATAGTTCAGCAAATGAGCCTATGCATCACGTGATGGTTAACTATGGGCGCCGCGAGCTACAAATGTGTTGTTTGTTTAGGGATGACTTTAGGAGATTTGAGTATTGTCTTATGACAAGAAAAGCATGGCTTTCCTACAGTTCCAATGTTTGTGTTCAAAATTCGTTGTAGAAGGGATGAAACAATTGTCGGCGCTGGTCTCTGCAATGGCCATAGCAAAAAATTTCTTGAATTTTCGGAGAAAATTGTGACCAGATTGTACTGGAAATTATAACAATGCGTTCTGAAAGTAAAATATCACATGAGACTATTTCAGTTTAGGTAGGTATATATAAATTATAACTTTGAAACACTAAGAAAAAAATATCGAATAATCTGCATTACCGAAATCACACCTTAACCACTGTCAACACGTCTGTCGCGCGGCGTAAATAATAAAGGCTGGAGAGCTTCCCGTGTCTCGAGACGTAAATATGTGTATACACGCTACTTTTATTACGAGTGCTGCTAGTCCCGCTCGCATTTAGTACCGACTCTTGTTTCGTATTAACGGCACATATTTTCGGGAAATACGCGTAAAAGTTGGTTATAATGCCATTGGATTGGAAAAAACACAGTACTTACCATAAAAATTCTAAATGAAATGTTATAATTATGTAATATGTTAAAATTTTAGATAAACGAAATATAATAATTTTACCTTGTCTGCAATGTATGTGTACACTACAACTTAGTTGTAGATAATCAAGTCATATTAGGTCTTTTCGGAGTTGCTGTAAAGGTCACTGATATATTTGTATTTTCATCATTATCAGTTTAATTCTTATTTTCTCATTAGTATTGCTGTTTATACATACTGCTATCTTCTTCTCCCACCCTGGATAGAGCAAGATAGAATCCCGGAAACTTACTGACTAAAACTACCCTGTTCCTTCTCCTTCTCTTCTCTGTGTTAAATCATTGCACTTGCTCCTGGAACCCCGAATCCTACGGATCTTTTTTTACTTTTTACAAACATCTATGTATGTTTTTCGATTTTTCTTTACTCTTATTGAATAAAATTTTGTAATTTTATTTATTTAATCTGAATACCTAAAATATATATGTCTACATATATGAAAATATCCTTAACAACCAACGCGTATATCGTTTTAAAGTGAAACAGAAACCAAAAAGAATGTTTTTAAGCTATCCGTTCCTAAAACTTCAGTATAGTATGTGAAAGAGCCGGCCTCAGTACGGTCCGGCGGTATATTAAATTGGATACTCACACCATAATCTCTCCGGTAAATTTGAACTTTAGACTTTCCCGGAATTCTTTGCAAGAGGCAAATGCGCGATTGTTTTCGATGAACAGAAATAGTATGGGAAAAGTGGAGCCACTTTTTATCAGTTCAATAAATGAGCCTACCTTACAATGATGGCGCAATGGCTGTTAATACAAATAACTTTATGCTAAGAATTTCGAGGTTAATTTGTAGTTTATTGGAGTTAAATATTAAATCTACAGCCTGCGACATGTTAGCCTATGACTATGCTTGACTATGAGGCAATCTATATAAAAATTTGTTTGTCCATAATGTGTGTGCTAAGTTCACACTTTTTTTTGAAGATGGAAAATCATCAAATGACATCTTTTATCTAGGGTATGGCGAGGAGTGTCAGACGTTTACTGTCTAAAATTCACCCCGTCCCTTCTACTACTCTGGGCCAAGGCCGCGGTACCTTATTACGCTTGATCCACGACCCCAGGAGTCAGATTAAAGTTACTTTGTGATATCAAGTCTGGCTCTGAAAATATCCGATTGAAGAGTAGCGATGACGATAAATCAGTCCTTATATGCCTTATTGCTTATAATTAAAGCTGGAGTATCTTTAATAATAGTTTCATATTGATCTTTAATAATAGTTTGATATTAATCCATACATGAAACTTAATAATCACAGAGAATATCATAGCACACCAACAGCATTTGGATATGTATACCTCCTCTGCTGTAAAATCCTTATCTTATGGAAAAAGTTCGATCGATTCGATGAGTGATTTCAGACATATTATTTCCTATTTGCTAGGATACATAAAAATGTTTTCCTTCACTGTACATCGTTAGTGTCTGAAAAATCTTAGAGAGTAAGTATCATCATCATCATCATATCAGCCACAGGACGTCCACTGCTGAACATAGGCCTCCCCCATTGACTTCCAGATAGGCCGGTTGAAAGAATTTTATATTGTGGGAGAGCCATGCTTCGGCACGAATGGGTCGGCTCGACCGGAGTGATACCACGGCCTCGCAGAAAACCGGCGTGAAATAACCACTGCGTTGTGTTTCGGCGTGTGAGTGAGGTTACCGGAGGCCCAATCCTTCCCCTTCCCCAATCCCTCCTCAATCCCTAAATCTCCAAATCCCTAAACCCTAAAAGGTCGGCAACGCACTCGTAACTCCTCCGTTGCGAGTGTCCATGGGCGGCGCTGATTGCTTACCATCAGGTAATCCGTCTGCTCGTTTGCCGAGCTATTACATATATAAAAAAAAAGCGACCTGCATCCAGCAACTTCCTGCGACCTTGCGATTTCCTGCTAAGAATCCCCGGAAAGTCTTCTGTCATGTGTGCTGGGAGCCTTAACTTCCAGGTCACCAAAATTGAATGGATGGAAACCAAATTCGTAGGATTTGTTCTCGTTGTGTGTAGCTATTAAAACTGGTCACTGTAGAGTAGGCAATGTACACAACTCCCTGTTGGAGGCTTAAAATTGTTAGCTAGAGGCAGTTACTCTTTATTTGACCCATGGATCGGCATGGACCGACCACGTAGATACACGTATATAAGCTTTCAAAGTTTGATCTTGTTGTATCGTTTTCGTCCATTTCGAGATTTGAATTTGGATTAGAATTAACACAAAATGTTTGCATGTCGTCTAAAATTTCAAATGGTCATTATTATCTACATTTTTTTTTTTTTTTTTGTGAGGGGAAAATCATCAAATGACTTCTCCCGCCCAGGGCCGGGCAGGAGGGAGTGTCAGACTCTTACTGACTAAAAACCCCCCTGTTCCTTCTCCTGCTCTGTGCCGAGGTCGCGGTACCTCATTGCGCTTACCCCGCAACCCCGGCTGAACATCAGCCCTTTAGGGCCCCGTCTGTGGTGGTCTATTGGCTCTTTGAGGCGCGCGCGGAACGCTACGCGCCGTACGCTCGGGCCTGGTTCTGGTCGGGCGGCGAGCTGCCCTTACTCGCCGACCGCAGGCCCGTACTTACGGTGGCCGGAGATCGTCCCTCGATCCCCGACGCCCGTAGTGTCGCCAGTTGCGGCTGCTGGGGCGTGAGGAGGAGGATTGCTCCCTCACGCGGGCCGCCTCTCTCTTTGCGAGCATGACTGCTTCACAAAAGGAGGAGACGGCGTCCCAGTTCCTCTCACTCCGCACCATGGCCTCGACTAAGGCCGGGCGCGAGAGGTCGCCGCCGCCGATCACTTCCCTGAGGATACGGCGGTGCTCAGCCCAGGCAGGGCATACCGCTACCGTATACTCCACCGTATCCTCTAGGTGGTCCTCACAATGACGACACTCGGGCGTTTCCTCCCGCTGAATCCGAAACAGGAACCTACCGAAGCTGCCGTGCCCGGTAAGCACCTGCGTCAGACGGAAGGTGAGGACGCCGTGGCGTCTCTCAAGCCACTCCTCAAAGAGGGGTCTTACCGCTGCTATGGTAGCGTGCCCGGCCCTCGGTTGCGACAGTCGTTGTTTCCACTCTGCCATGAGATCTCGCCGGAGCTCATTCCGCCACGCACTAATTTGGCGCGGCAGAGGATCTTCGCCCCGGCGACGCGCGTCTGCGCGCAAACTGTAGACGCGCGCGAGCGCCTTCGCTTCTAGATCCCACGGCGGTGATCCGGCAAGGAGGTTCGCCGCCTCCCCGGAGATCGTGCGATACCCGCGGATTACTCGAATAGCCATGACCCTCTGGGACGCGACCAGCGTACGAGCCGGCCGCCGCTTCAAGGCCGGCGCCCACACAGGGGCACCGTAGAGGGCCATGGATCGCACAATCCCCATATACAACCTCCGGCATTATTATCTACATTAAAGGCGTTTATTTCTGAATATAACCTACACTACCACTGATAAAACTGTTTTTGATTTTAAATTCTGAAATTGATTAAAATTTTGTTCCGAGTATTGTAGAACAGTGATATTTTTTTAACTTATCGAATCTTTTCGAATTCCGAGAAAAACTGTAAAGCTATTGTTAATCTGCTAATTCTAGAAATTACTTGAATTATTTAACAAAAATTACAGTAAAGGGAGAACTAACGTCATGCAGATATTATTAAAATTACTGAGAAAAATATGAAATATTCACAAGAAAAAAATTATTGAAATTCAAGACTAAAGAAAATACTGCTAAATTATTCTAAACACGTTTCTTATTCTACTTTAATATTTTATTCCTGAGTCTTGACAACGCTTGTAGTTACGTCTTCCATAGAACTCTAGTAAGTAGGTACTTATAAATGTTTATTAAATATATTTTCCTCAGTAATTTATTTCTGAAGGTATTCTCGATAAATGTTGGTATTCAGTTTATCATAGCAGTTTGATATTCTCTTACTGGGCTTTGGTGAATTATAGTAATACTGAATTTCAATCAGATTCTTCGGATAGCCACCGTAGAATCTCCTCTCGACCTGCTGGCGTCAGGGATAGCTAAGGTCTGCCGACGGTGAGCAAGGGTAGATTGCCACACGGTAAGAATCAAGTGTATGCCTCGCGCGCCATCAGGGTGGGTTTTAGTGAGTAAAATTCTGGCGCGCCCTTTTGCCCCATCCAGGGCAGGGGAAGATATTTGATGACTTTCCACCCTCATGAAACAAGATTTGGGGTTTAGTAATATAATAATATTTTTTAAGTAGCTGACAACTAATATAAATTTATGTCATAACAAGATTATTGTAGAAACACAACACTTATCGGTAATCTTATACGTAACGTAACGTAATAACTAGATGACACTATTAATTAATACAAAGAATCTTAAAATCTAATATCCTAAAAAAATACCTATAGGATTAATGTATATAACTACTAAATACGTAAGAATGTAAGCTAATTAGCAGAATAATCGGAACGTAAAAGTTTCAAAGATGGGCAGAAGTAAACTCGTTAAAGGCTAAGACACCGCTGTGTAGCACGGCAGCACCTGATAACTTTACTGTTCTATGGAGCGTTCAAATTGGATTAGTCAGTGGAGCTAGTACTTGCCACGTGCACTTTAAATACGTACGTTCCGCTTTTCTCTTAAAAAAATTAAACTTATAGCACGTCTATGATTTTTTTGCAGTGTTAAGCATCGTAAAATTTAAGAGGGAAAGCATTGATTTTAAATAATATTATTTTATCTGTGGTGTTTCTTTTTTAAATTCACTGTACTATTTGTGCTTCGGCTAGGCAACTGGCCGCTGTACAACGTGTTACGGGTCGATTCCCGCACGAAAGAATACTTTATGTGACCCAAAAATTGTTGTTACGTGTCTGGGTGGCTTGTGCATGTGAATTTGTATGTTTGTAAAAGCACCCACGACACAGGAGAAAATGTCTAGTGTGGGGCAAAGTTCTATAAAAGAAAGCAAAAAAAAATATTCAACGTAACCAGTTAGTTAATCATTTACTGAAGATATTCCAAACTTATCCAAACAGCTTATCAACCATTCAATTTATAACCAGAATGGTCACTGTGTCAGACTTAATCAACCACATTAAGATTGACACATCGCAGACCGCAATCTGTTGGTTAACTAGCTTTCGCTACGGGTTTAGTGGTAGATAATAATTTGTTTAGTATAGATAGTATTAACTGACAGTTTCATTGGTTTAAAGGTAGAACAAGGCGATAAAGACAACACCCTAATGCGTTAACGTATTACAGGACATATTCTACATTCGAATTATAAGTAATGGCGGTTTACAGTAGACTAGACACATACATACATATGTAGACATACAGTTTTTTTATAGTTTCAACAACAATTGTTTAGACAGGAATCAAGATCTTGGATCGAGCTAGTTGATAGAAAAACAAAAGTGCATCAATTACTTGTAGGTAAACTCAGCATATAAAATACAATTGTTGCCAGCAGACAGCAGAGTTGACAGTAGGCAATCGGAATAATAAATTTTATTATAATACCAATGAATAAGTTTTTCATAAATACAGTTGTGGTGTGTTTCGTTTGTGTGTCTTGAAAATACAATGTTTTTATTAAAAAAAATACCATATGACTTGGTTTTAAGTCATTTACCACATGTACACACATAAAATATAGCGTGAGGGCTTGGCATGCTTTTAAAACTTTGGTCAGTGAGTGCAAACGAGGCACAGTTCAAAATACAATGAGTAGTAGGGTGCCAAAAAGGGTTACTCAAAGAAAATTACTGTCGTCAGCAGTTCTTTATTACGTTTTAACTGTTTTACTCATTAAATTGGCCTTTATCTAGCCGACGTAATCTTATATTTTTACGATATTAAATTAATTACAACTTCGAAAGTTTAATATCAGAAGAAGAAGAAGAAATGACGTAATTCAACTACATTATATATTTTTAAACGTTGACCCACACTATGAATTTCTTCCATGTCGTGGGTGCGTTCACATACACATCACACCCTGACCCGAAACAGTAATTTGTGGATCGCACAAAGTGTTGTTTCGTGCGGGAATTAAAACCCGCGGCACGTTGCACAGCAGCCAGTTGCCCAGCCACCACAATAACCCAGCAGTCCCAATTACAACGTTTACATGACAACAAACCGTTAATAGAAAATCTACTCACACATTTAAAGACCTAGATTAGTACATCGCAACTTATTTACCAGCAGAAACTAAACAACGAGCGTTCTCCGTAAAATTATTCATGCGATGACGAAAAGCCAAACCCATTTCGTTTTCCACCCACACAAGTCCCAGAGTCATCTAGTTGCCTTGTTTTATCTGTCTAATTAACACTATTATCCCGAACTTATATCACAAAGAGAATGCCTCTACTACACATTGAACATAAATACTTGATGTGCAACGCAAACAAAGCCAACTAGAGTTCTACAGACGGGCAACTTTGAGGCTACAATCGACCGACAAAAATAGGGAAACAAGCAATAGATTTACTGCCTTGTTTATAATATAAAGCTCCTTTCTTATCATATACATTTTATTTTAATTCATGATTTTTTAAATAAAATGTATAATGGAAACAATTTCTTGACCGTTCCATTATTTTAACAAACCAATTTACAATGCTTGACAAAAGATAACAAGTATTTTGGATAGTGCATAATATCCAAATCAGTTTTTAATTTAAGGGTTCAGACACTTTTCTTAATATAATTAATACATTTTTATATAAATATATCAGTTAAACCCGCATGATGTTTAAGCTACCCAGAGATCAAATATAATAAATCATACGTCAACAACTGTCGGGCAATTTTTGAGTCGCTTGTTTATTCCGACACTGGGATCCGCATCCAGCAAGTCCAAGGCTTTTCATAATTTATTAACAACGCTTTTAGCCCTGTAATTAATTAAACGTTTTAATTAATTAGTCGTCACTTATCCAGAATGACTCGATATATTAAAATAGTGATGACCAATTTATCTTACATTTTTAATGGGATGACGGTGTATTGCGGAAGTTGAAAATTTGTTAAACAGGGAAATTGGAAGATGTAAAATTCATCTTGACTTACAGGTAGTTTTCAATTTTTATTCAACCTGATGTAGACAACTTTATACAGAAATATGTAACAGTGCTATTTTCAAGCAAATTAAAAACATTAACGAGGTATTAGGTCGCAAAGAACAAAAAAAAAAAACCAAAATGATTACAAAGAAAACCTCAGAAACGAGCACTTCCCTAATTAACTATCGAAGTAAATTAAGACACTCTAAAGAAAATACAAGCATTCTTAAATAAGGCTAGTTACTGTTGGGAGCTGCGCTGATATTCCTCTCCAAACGATTTTCCAAAATGAGGTCGAATGCAGCTATAAACCCCGTTCTATACTGTGGGTGAAATTGCATCATTTAGCTATTTTGAAAGCCCGTTACTTTAGCGTACTTACGCGAAGTAATTTTGAGGCGTCTGAGAAAAGATTTTAAGGAAACCTTAACATAATATTATCATCAACATGTTTTGTGCTTCAACATTTTTTTCTATTATTATTCCAAAACATTTTTATTATTTGTGCTTAAAAAGAATACTTAATAGTTTTTTCAGACGCCTACATTACGGCAGCAAGCTTAAGTTATCTCTTGTACTGAGCAAAGAACATCAAGTTCACAAACCCTTTAGCGAATAGAAAATACCTCTTCCATCCTATTTACTTTCCAAATTTATAAGTTCTTCTACATCTCAATTGCTATTTAAAAGCCAATATCACTCAGACAGTCAAAAAGTTCCTTTGTTCTTTACCAACCTCTTTGCTAATAATGTTTTGCTTTTGTTTTTTTTTTTTGAGGAGATTATACAATCATATTATTTCTTTCGCCCAGGCTATGGCAAGAGGGAATGTCAGACTCTAACTGACTAACAACCAATCTGTTCCTTCTGCTTTAGGTCAACAGCACCTACATATGTATGAGGCACCGCGACCTCGGCCCAGAGCAGGAGAAGGAACGGGGGGGTTTTTAGTCAGTAAGAGTCTGACACTCTCTCTCGCCTTACCCTGGCGGGAGAAGTCATTGGATGATTTTCCCCTGACAAAAAAAAGCACCTACATATGTATATTTTGCAAAAAAAAAAAATAAGGCGCCAATTATAATTCTAAGTTTCTTTATTCTTTAAATTTAATTAAGCGAGAGCACTTTTAATATATCAAAAGTTACTAAAAGTCAGGCGTCAAAAATGTTTTTTTGTTTATAAATACTTTAGCAGTTCCCCGTATTTTGGCTTGAACAATTTCAAATACTGGGAAATTCAATCCATTGTAAAATGTCTATGTTGTAAGCTCGTGAAGAATAAAGAATTTGGTTCCCACTACAAATCGGCAATCCGAAATGGGATACAACACATTAGTGGCGTATTGTTATTTGTCTATTATTGAAAAAAAAGTAGAAAAATATTATTTAATACTAATAAGTCAAAATTAAGTGTCTAAAATATTGTTTTCAATAAAACATTTAAAGATTAATTTTATTTAGTGTTTAGTAGAGTAAATAAAGCTGCATCTGACACTCCTTTTTGCAAATTCCAGCACAAGAAAAGTCATTGGATGATTTTTCAAACTCATAAATATAGGTCGGCTAATCTTGCAGTTACTTGTAAGGTAAAGTAAGGTAAGGTGAGAGTTTTAAAAACTTTGTAGCTGACATGAAATACTTATACATATGATTACCTCATTACATCATCACCCTATAAGTGCACACTACTTAACAAAGGCCTCTTCTCACATGGAGAAGGTTTGAGCATTGATCAGCACCACGCTTGCTCAAGGCGGATTTTTTATTATACGTTTGAAATCAACAACGACACTGTTCATCATCATCAGCCTATAAGTGCCCACTGCTAAGCAAAGAACTCTTTTCATACGGAGAAGGTTAGAGCATTAATCACCTCGCTTGTTCAATGCTTGTTGGTGATTTCAAACTTATAATTAGAAATTGTAAGTCTAGGTTTCCTCACGATGTTTACTTTTACCGTATGTCAGTGGTGTCTAAATAATCATAGAAAGTACATATTACGATGCTGTTATGTCCATTAAAACTGTGGTTTTAATAGACATAACAGTATTTAGTTAAATACTTTTATTAAGTTATCTGAGATAAGTAGGAAAACCTGAACAACTTGTACTGATTGAAACTGAACTACCCCCTTCTTAGTCAATCTTATTTATTTAATAAGAATACACAAGTACCCACAACAGATACCAACGATATTTCCTATACCGTTTGTCAATAGTGTCTCCATACAGTTAGAACGTATATACATATGACTTAGAAAACATCATACTGGTACTTGGCAGGTTTCGAATCCGCGTTCTGGTGTACGAACCTAAACCTCTGGTGCCTAAACCTCAGGGCCACCACGACGATTACTATATGATTAAATCCATTTAAAATATAATTTTAACATCTAAATATTGGATAAACACAATAATATTCACAAACCAATCATCTTCACAATCCCAGATAAATTAATCACATACAGATTACGATTCAATTAGGACCTAGAGTGTGCTATCTAATTGAAATAACAGATAGTAACACCCTAATATCAGTTAGTATTACATCATGCCAGCAATTAGTTCTAATCTCAATCTGCTATGGATGGCCACGTGTAATATATGAACACATTCGTTATTTTCCAAAGACATTTGCATTATACCCTGATATATTACTGCTGTAGATTATAGTGGCTAAATTGCTGATATTAGGATAATTACCTTGTGATATAGATAGTCTGGAGAGATCTGCATAAGCAAATTACGTACTTCATTTATGGCTTCTGAATAAATGTCAGTTTAGCAAACAGAGTCAAGTGCCTAAGATCTATAAATGAGGATCCTCCAACTAGGAGAAATGATCACGCCTGGCGGTTTTCTACAGTATAAAAGTACGCCTTTGTATCATAGAACATTTAAGACATATGACGTCATATTTTGCACAAGTTCAAATATGATTGATCAGAAAATTACAGAATTAATTTCATCTTAAATTCATATGTCGAGCACTTAAAGTCTGATACATTTCCTGTTTGCCCAATAAACGAATTAAAGCCATAAAAACGCCAATACAGATCAGTTCAAGTAAAATTTACCTTGAAATAAGTAATTCATGTAAATTAAATTCGCAACCGAATAAATAAATTGATTCGGTGATTGCGGTAGCATCAAAAATTTATATTAAATATCCATTACTCCGTGTTCCATTATAAAAACATTAAGTTACAAATTATGGTAATATCAAATTCATATTTTAACACACTCTGTACAGTGTACACCCTGTGTGCCTATAATGTTGGTTTTAAGAATTCTGATTTTAATTTTTGTATCGCGTGCTTCGTCTTCGGAATTTTCTCTAACAAAAACTGCGAATAATTATGTAAGTAACCTCTGTATTGACGAAGGAGCAACAAAACCGATATAAAACCACGCTTACGTAGTATTCTTCTCCCCCAATTCTTAAATCCCTAAACGCAAAAAAAGCTGATATTGCACATTCAGGGGTGGGATACCCATGCTATGGCACGAAAAGACTGACATCAGGCTTTACGAAAAAAAGGCGCCTGTGAGTGAGGTTGCCGGAAGCCCAAGCCTTCCGACCTTTTCTCCCCAATCCGTCAGTCTCAAAAATACCTTATACCCAAAAGACTGGCAACGTGATTGCAACTTCTCTGGTTTTGCGAGGTTTAATTGTTGGTGCCAATTGCTTACCATCGGGTACTTCGGTTTACATGAGGTACTTCGCTGGTATAGTAAGTGTGTTGACCTGTCTGCTCGTTTAACGCCCTATGGTAAAAAATTACATATTTTAATGTCAGAGGGTAAGCAGAAGTAGTAGTGAACAATTTAACGCACTTACTTTTCACTATAAAGGGTGGGTTGATTTCCATGCCCTGAACACAATACCAGACCCCATGCTTTAATTATTTCTTCTTTCTGTCCTTAGTATAAATGTTGATTTTCTCTAGTGCTGTTTGGTGCGTTTACAAATATAGAATTTCACATACATGTAACACCCAGACTCGACCAAAAATAACAATTTGTTGATTAAACAAAGAGTAATTCCGTGTAGGAGTCGAATCCACAACACGTTGCAAGGCAGACAGTTCCCCAGCGAGTTAACAGAGCAATCAACCAACAGACCAACAAGAAGAATACAATTTTTCTTAAATAAATATAATATTCTTTCCAAACAGGGACCGTACAGAGTCAAATTTTACAACTACAAGATGTGTTCAGGGCCTCGATCTAGAAACGTGACCATTGCTACTTCAACACTCGACATTGGTGAATTCGGTGCTATAGCGTCTTACAACTGCACTTTCACTGAACCTGCTAAAGTGGAAGAGGTAAATGACGTCATCCAAGTACTTAAAGACAACACCACGCTTATGAGCAGATGTGCACATAAACATTGTTGCACTTTTCACTAATTATTTATTAATATACACTCTGATGTTCCATTTGGGATTTTTTTAGGTATGTTAAAAGTCCCATGTAATAGTCCAAAAATAAAGTTTTAGATTACTATTCTTCAGGTTACTATTCTAAATCAGGGATTTAGATTTCATTCTTACCATCATTTTCACTCTATTGAGATAACTGTTTCCTGGAAATGATTACAACTATTTGATAGAACTATACGTTTGTCAAATTGATCAGGGGTTTCTGGGAGGGATCAGGGATTGGGTATTCGGGAAGGATAAGTCCTACTGTACTATTGAGCGATCTTGCACTATACTAGACTTTTATTGATTTATGACACTATTTTCTCAAAATGTTTTTTTTTAAACAAAGATTGAATAGTAATTATTAAACTTTGATTTTATAGTTCAAAACAATTGTGTGGAATGTGAATGGAAATCAGAAGAATATATTATGGAATTACAAAGTGAACAAGCCGTGCCAACATTTCATGATCAGCGGTATAATGAAACAATACTACCCTAATATGCGTAACTGTGTCATTCCACCGGTATGTATGTATTATATAAAACCTATGTTTAAATTATAAACCTAAGCATTGTTGACATAGGAACTATTTCAGGAATACTTTAGATTTTTTTTATTTTAATCTTCTAGCAATGCGATATTTCAACACATACAATCTAAAACAGTGTACTGCTACACATCAGTAAACAAGCAGACTTGATGGTAAGCAATGAGTGCCGCTCATATACAGCAATAACGAGGGTTTATAAGTTCTTTGTCGATTTTTAGGCGGTTTGAGGATTCGGCCTCCAGAGACTAACTCGCACGGCAAAACACTATGCAAACGACTATTTTTTGTCATGACGCGGTTCATTGCTCCAGACGTTTTAAACGTTGCACACGTTTAAAAAAGATCCAAAATTGTTTATGAGTGAGCGCTGACGCTGAAATATTATTAAAAATCGAAAACAGAAAAAGATAAATATTCTCATCGATTTTTTAAGACTTATAAAAAGGATTTCTGAAATAATGACGAATAACTGATTAAAATTGGCATTTTTTATGTAATATTTAAATTACAAACATACATTTAGCTGGATCTTGGCGACATAAAAAATAAACATATTAAACGTTATGTAGGTATGTGTCATGTTTACATATTTTTTTCTGTTTTTTTTTGCAGGGTGAATATAATTACAAAACGAACTACACTGATATTTCGTACAAATTCTTTGGCAACTCATTCTTTTACGGTGATTATTCATTCAAAATGAACGCCATAGCGAAGCAAGGAAACATAATGTGTATACAGATCAATGCAATTTTTTCTAAGAAAAGTGTTGTTTAAATTTTTATAGATTAAAAGCTAAAAAAAAAGCTTACAATTATTTTTAACTGCCTCTCTCAGCTCCTTTCCCGCACCTATAGTATTTTCCCCAATTCCTGTTTTTCTTATTTTTTTTTTTTGAAAATAATAAATTACTCACGTGAATTAAGTCATAACTGAGAAAAGTTCTATTAGTTTCAAATTACAACGCTGCTCATGATTTTTTATGATCTGCTTGACGTTCACCGCGAAGTGCACGCGGTTCGTGAATGAGGAGACTTCAAACTAGTTGAACATTTCTGAGTAAGTCGTTATTTACATTTTCATTAATTTTAACAAAGACAACTATCAATTCTATTCATCAGTGATATTTGATGAACGATCAGTATTCAAAGCTGAATCTGAGAAGAAATAAAAAGCCATCGAACGTGGACGACTGAGGGATTGCAACCTCAAAGCTATGATTGATAAACTATCCGAGACAGAAACTGCTCTTTAATAGAAAATTCATATTTATCTATACTATCTATACTTATATTATAAAGAGGTAAAATTTGTAAGTTTGTAAGTTTGTATGTAAAGGGGAAATCTTTGGAACCACTGGTCGGATTGCCAAAATTCTTTCACTGATAGATAGCTACAATATTTCTGAGTGCTATAGGCTATAAGACATCACGCTACGATTAAATGGAGCTGAGCAGCGGGTGGAAACGCGTGAGAGTAGCTAGTTTTAAAATAGCTTCAGTGCAATGATTCCAATAACGAAATGAATGCGACTAAAGTGTGTACATATTATGTTAATGGTAATAGCTCTCTGTTTACTATTCCAACAGCGATTGGTAAACATGGGTCTACCACAGCATTCATGATTTGCTATGATATCATTGTTGATATAAATGTTTCGAACAAATTTATTGAAAAGTTTTGTCGTTTTACCTCTTTTCGAACCAATCATATTTGTCTTTATACATTCATTATAATAAAATTTAACGATAAAAATAAAAAAAGCCATTTCCCACCAGAGGAATCTAAGACACCGGTGGTCACGGTGAGAATTGTGCGATTATACGAAACTATATTGACTCACGCTAAAAAATAAATACAAACGCTCTTAAAGCTCATAAGCTCAAAAAGACATACATAACCCAGGATCTCACGGTTTATAAAGAAGTAAGCAGGTTAGTAAAGAAACTTGAATTATAACAATAAATAATGTCATTATGGCTACCTGATCTCAGTACCATCAGCTAAATCAATACGAAAGACAAACATCTAAAAATAATAACGTCTATTAATAGCACTACTATGTATATTCATTAAAATCGTATTAGGCTCTTCTCGGTCGCCATAATCAGTTAATCAAATTACTTCATCCGAAACATTGATACAAACAGCACTTAATTCTACAGCTTCATCAAATTCACATTATTTGTTGTTTTTTCCAGTCCTTGCAACTGTTGTATCTATAGCAGTATTAACCATTATTTCCGTACCAAATCCAACAGCTAACATAGTCGTGATGTTCATATTGTATCTATTTATATTGGTTACTATATCACATTATGTGGATTCATTACAGTTTTTGATGGATGGACCAAAGAATTCTGACACCTATGTAAGATGAAAAATGTTTTTTTTTTTAATTATTATAGTGTTTAAAACGTTTCCTCATACTGTTATTTCCTCCTGTGTCTTAGATCTTTAAAAACACACATTTCTACGCGTACATCACACTTAGAGCTAGAACAAAAATTTGGGGATCACACACAGAATTGTTCCAACCACCTCGTCAACCGTGAAATCAGAGGGAGAGAATTTATTCTTTAATAAATGATGTCGGTCTTAACACGCGTCATGCTTAAAATATGTGAAATTGTTACAAAAGAGACATGATTGGAATTTCCTGGGTATAACGTTTTTTTATTTGTTTCAGGGTCCTTTTGATGTTAGCTTTCGATATTTCAAAGCGTGTCCAGACGTAGAAAAAACTTTAGCAAATATTACAACATTCTTGTATTTGGATCAAAATGTGTATAAAGGTGGAGTTAATTTGACGCTTACTGATGCTGCTCGGATTATTGAAGTTTGTATATTTGTATTCTTTTCGATTTCGTGGTTTCCATTATTTTTATAAATTTTGATTTCCAATTAAAATCTATAAAAATATTTTTTCAAAATGATTCAACATATGACTAGAGAGTGTTTAATACTTGATTATTTTATTTTAGATGAAAGTCGCTATCCATAGGCTGCAAAATAACCACAAGAAGCTGGTATGGGACTATTCTATAGAGAAACCTTGTCTAAACCGACTCGTGGCGGCAGCACTAAAATCATACGTGGACCTGCGCAGTTGTGTTCTTCGAAAGGTGGGTAATTTGTATTTTATATTTCTTTCTTCAAAAAATTTATAAAATGATACAACTGCACCTACGGATTCAATAGTTATAGTTATAAATCTATGCACCGGGAATTTTAAGCGCTATTCAATGAATCATATCGGAAAACAGATTTAGGATTTCACATACCAAAGCAGCCATCATAACTATCATAACAGATCACAAGATGATCTGTGTGGTCTGTTATGTAAGTTTTTTTACTTAACCTATTGAAGAAAAACGGGGAATTTTGCTAAGGAATATAATTATTCCTAATTAATTTATCGTCCATTATGTTCTGTTCACAGGGCTCCCACAGCACTTTTGTAAACTTCTCAGAATCCGTAAAGATTTTCTATGGCTCTTCGTTTTTTTACGGAGAATATATTGCTAAGTTCACTTTGTATTCAACAAGGAAACAAGTTATACTTTGCGTTACAGCTGATGAAATTATTACGAAAAAAGCTTAATTCATAAGTAAGTAATTATTGAACTGTAACCAATAAAATAAATTTCAAGGAACTTGTTTGTTTGTTTAAATGGCTTAATTTAATAAAATATTATAATCTTTTATATTAAAGCGTCAATGGCTTATAGATAACTTAAAAACGAACGTAAATATACATTATAATACAAAACTTGTTAGTAAAAATAAAACTTAAACCTTAATGTCAAGTATCTATGGATGTATATTGAAATTTAATTAAAAATCTTGCAGGTAATATATGGCAAAACACCTCATAGTAAGCTTAGAATTAAAAGAAATATTTCTATGCTGAATAGCCTGAATAGTGCAAACAAAAATGTGTGGGTACTTCCCATGTCGAATCTTGTAAAGTATTAGGAGTAGGTATAAGGTCACTCACATAGCTAAAATAACACAGAATACTAGTCGAGGAAAAAAAGCAAAACACAAAAGAGTTAATAATACTCTTACCTACCTACCTAAAAGTGTTTCATACAAGTACTTTTCAAAATTATTACATAAATCTTTGATATTCTAGAGAAAATGTTTTATACAGTAAAGGCACCGAACATTTCCAGTAATCCGTACTAATATGGTATCAAAGGAATGAAAGCTTCTACATTAAATGTCAGGATGTCTTACACATTGACCAAATATAACAACTTATTTATCAAAAAGGAGGTAATTCAAGTGTGGGAGCTATGCTTCGGGACAATTGGGCTAGCTCGGAACGGAGTGATACCACGGCCTTACAGAAAACCGTCCTGAAGCCCCACTTACGATGTGTTTTACTGTGAGAGTGAGGTTATCGGAGGCCCAATCCTCAAATCCCCTATCCTTAAATCCCGAATAACCCACAAGAGGCCGTCAACGCGCTGATTACTTACCACCAGGTAATCTGCCTGTTCGTTTACGAACCTATAACATTAAGAAAATATATAATTACCGAAAACTGCTTAAAAAATTTACTAAGAAAAATTGAACCGCTGTTTAAATGAAAATTCGATACTGTATGTAATTATTAAGTCGAGCTAATAGGTAATTGAAATAAGGAGGCCTTAAATAATTGAGCCTCATCGAAACCAGGCTTCTCTTCGAACTGAGATGAAACAAAATATTGCTTGTAGATTTTATAACAAATATTTTATATTTTACGGTGATGGAAAATCACGCGAGGAAACCTTTTTTTGCTACGGGAAAATTACAAATGACTTTTCTCGCCCAGGGTGAGGCGAGAGAGAGTGTCAGATTCTTACTGACTAAAAAACCCCTGTTTTTTCTCCTGCTTTAGGCTGAGGCTGCGGTACCTTATTACGCTAGCTACGAAAATGCAAGGGCTTATCCAAACTAATATTATAAATTTGAAATTAACTGTCTGTCTATCAGCCTGTTTTTCTTTTCTTCACGCCTTAACTACTGAACCGATTTCTGTGAAATTACAGACATAGTTTGGAACCGAAAAAAGACACAGGATAGTTTTTATAAGAAGAAGAAGAAGAAGTCACTATTCCACGCGAACGGAGTTGCGGGCAAAGGCCAGTAGTTTAATATAAAGAAATCTCCTTTATTCTGCAGTTGGGCCTTGCCGATAATAGTAACGATGATGATGATTTTAACTTTAATTTTACTTACTTAATATTGTTTGGAAATTTTATCATAAACATCAACAACCCTTGCTTATTGATTGGGTTGAGTTGGGCTTGGGTTAATTTACCAGTACCAGTTTTCTAAAGAGTTTTTATGTGCCTGCCTGTCTATTATGTGGTATAAGTCTCACATCTGCACGATATTAATATGTCCACTGAATACATGGATAATCTCAAAAAAATCTGACGGTATAATATTCTTGCTTTTGCGATTTAATTTCTTAAAAAAATTATGTCGGCAAACGAGCAGACGCATTACCTGATGGTAAGGAATCAGCGCCGCCCATGGACACACGCAACGGAGGAGTTACGCGTTCGTTCGCCAACCTTTTAGGGATTAGGGATTTAGAGATTTAGGCATTGGGGACGGATTGGGGAGGGGAAGGATTGGGCCTCCCGGTAACCCCACTTACACTGCGAAATACAACGCTGTGGTTGTTTCACGCCGATTTCTGTGAGGCCGAGCCGCCGAGGTATCATTCCGGTCGAGCCGATCCATTCGCGCCGAAGCACGGCTCTCCCACAGTATTTTCAATGAAAGTTTCAAAGTGAATGTAAAATAATGGACATAACGACTAAACCGAACATAAAACTACAATAATGTCCCATTGGATTTTATAAAAACAAATTCATATTAATTTACCTCGGTGTAGATAATCTATTGTTCTAATAAAACCACCCATAAATTAATACTTTAAATTAATATGCAGGATTTTGTTTGTCTACAAATTTCAAAAATTAAACCAATCGCTGTGCGGTCCTATACACTATTGAACACAACTTTTTACGGCATACGTCGGCGGATGGATTACCTCATGTTAAGCAATCAGCGTCGCATATGGAGACTCGTAATACCAAAGGAGTTACTACGTGTGCCTTGTTGTCCTCTTGAGGATTTATGGATTAAGAATGGAGGGGGATGAATTGGACCGCTGGTAACCGAAATACATCTTAAGCGTGTTGCTTCACGCCAGTTTTCGTGGAATGCAGGTCAAACCGGTCTATAGGAAACCACAACCCTTTTCCTCTTTAGATTTTCAACCTCTTACTAGAGTGAAGGTTTCTTTCAGTCAATCCAACATTTATCAGTCAAAAAGCCAAACGCGATACATCAGATGAAAAACTAAAAAAAAACCCGAACAAAGTTAAATGCTCATCACAATTCGATTTTGGTCACAAAAGCGAGCTGATTGCGTCATGGATTAGTCTCAGGTACAGCAGTGAATTAATTTGAAACGTGCCAATGATTTACTACCCCTGGTTTGGACGTAATTTAGTTATGGATGATGTGGTCCTGTAGTTTATGGTTCACAATTAGCATTTATACAGTTCTATCTAGCCACCTTTGTGCTTAGTGGGTTCATTTGTTCTTATCTGTAGAGTTTTTTTTAGTAATAATTAACTCAATTAACAGCATGTGCAGCGCGATGAAAACTGGTCTGATGCTGAACAAAGCTGCTCGTAAATAAGAGACTCGTTATGACTTGAAACGAGTCGAGATCTTCTCGAATAATTCAAACGAGTAGGTGAGTTATAATTTGGATGATTAATCTGATATGTATTGCAATGATAATTACCCCAAAAGATTAACGTTACAGTTAAGTTGGTAAAAGGCTTATGCATATCGATGGAAGAAATTATGTACACAAACTTGGAATTAAACAATGTGCCTTTTGTCTACTGGCACCGATTACTACCTATTGCTACTTATCATCGATAATTTTCTTGGCATGAATCTCGCGGTAAGATTAGCTTCCACTGTAGATTTCACCTTAAACGCAAAGTTAAAGTTGTTTATACACGCAGCAACTAATGATCTGGTCTGGATAAAAAATATCAATTTCATATTCTTATACATTTTTGCGAATAAAAACCTAGTATGTTTGAAGAATCACTAATTGTTGATTACCTAAACAACAACACTAACTATTAATTAGGTACCGTAAGATTGATGAATTGATAAAACAAACCGCCAAAGCCAGTAAGAAAGCCGCATACTAAATAAAAAAAAATACGCAAAGAGTACCTACGTAATTGAACTTTCATAAACCAAACTAAATTCGTAGATGAACTAAGTTTTTTTTCAACAAATCCTAACTAACTCAAGTAATTTGTATTAAATAGCCTCTTACCCTCCGTACAATTACTAGGCTGGCAACTAGAAGTACATTGTGAAAATGTAATTAAGGTAAAATGTAGCGTGGTTGAACACCAAAACTTTGTACCGACTAACCACGTTCCTTGTACTAAAAGTTGGGACATATGTACACTGGATACGACATCAGAATTCCACGAGTATACCAAAAACATAAACATCTTGATCGTACGCAAAAACAGCCAAACAAAGGCTCTTCTACATTCTGTAGGTCTATTGAAATGAGCACGCAGTAATCATATTGTAATTGTAGCATATGTTATTATTTCGATTTAGGTACGCAGTTAGGTGTTTGTAGGCATGAGGTGTATTTTTCATCACAGGTATAAATAACAGGTATCGCACAAATACTAGATAACAGTTGTTCTCGCGGGTAAAAAAAAGCTTAAGTCACAATTACAGTTCAAAGCGCCTGCTATTGAAGTCACAAATTGTATATTAAGATCAGTGAATTTTATGAAAGAGTATCAGGAAGAGCAGGTACCAGGTTTGATCGATGACAACACATATCTTTGTTTTAGGACTATGTTCTCTACTGCCTAAGTAATAAGTATTGTAATCGAAGCATTAAGTGCTTTGAAATTGTTTTATATGGCTTTCTGAAAACAGAAAATGTACTAACATTATATTTTTATTGTTGTAACATAATGTCACGCTTGTTTTTCCGCGAAATAGTGGGCCGAGATTTCGTTTACAGTGTTTTTTTTTTTTGTGTAGCCTATTATATGATCATACAACAGTTTGAATTTGTGCCAGACTTCTTAGAATTCTATTTCAAAAATATACAGTAATTGTTAAATTCTGCTTAAATAAAAAGTTTGATGTCAAACGATAGCTGAAGTCAAATAATGACTATCTAGATTTTATAAATAAAAAAGTATTTTTGAAAATGGACCGACAGAGTATTGTATTTGCTATCGCTTAAACAAATACAATCAAAATAAATAATTGTAAAATTAGATTAAATTTAAATAAACATCAACGTCACAATTACCTTAGAATCTAATTATTTTTACTGACATACTCAGAGTCATTACTTAATCCAATCACAACTATTTTCATAAACCTATCGACCTACCCGTCTATAGTGGTCTGAATGCTCTCTAACGCCTGCTGGAACAAATTGCTCGTAGTACTTAAATATTTCTAGCTTCAGTTAGCACTACTTAAAGTCACCAAGATAAGCATCAAACATGCCAACTCAAAAACACATATCCAGCAAAATCTATATCTAAGAACAAATTTGTCACACCAATGCGTGACGAAGGCACTTTACATAAAACAAATTACAGAAACCCGTACAAGGAGTTCATCTATTTTTATTGTGCACCTAAGATACAAGAGACCTCTGGCCGACGAGAATACGAAATGAGAGGGTACCTACTGATTGCGAGAATATAATAATAATGGCGGCATGCCTCGCAAGACCCCTGTACATAAGCACCATAACGAAGTTCGTTAAAAGAAATGGTTTTCTGAAAACGTATTCCAATTTTTTTTTAGGTTATTTTGTATTTATTCGATGTGTTTCCTTCGTGTGAAGTGGCATGTTGGTAGAGATTTTTTGTCTGTGCTTTTGCTTTATATTTAGTTTTTATACGACATCGAAATGACTCAATGGATATATTTTTCACGTCCATAATTATTTTTTAACATTTCTCTTAAGGATATTGTATAGACCATGATACTACACGATTGAATTGTAAAACTGATTGAAAAGGAGTAACCATGGAGTTTCTTGCTCATTTTTGACCATAATAATGTACGTTTTGAAACGAGTAAATAGTATCACTAGAAGACTGACCATGCCATGATGATAGACTGACAAATATTAATTTAAACTTTTGAAACTATCCGCATTTTATAAATGATTCGACTTTTTTGAATTAAATATAATCTTATATATAAAAATGAATTGCTGTTCGTTAGTCTCGCTAAAACTCGAAAAAGGCTGAACCAACATGGCCTAATGTAGTCTTGAAATATTCTTGGATATACAGGGCAGGTTTAAAAGGTGAGAAAATTTGGCTACATGAAAAAATAAAATATTTGAAGCTGTACGAAGTTGGCCGGGTCAGCTAGTTATGTATATATAGATCGTCAAACGATTCTCTCATTATTATGTCGAAACAGTCCAAGTAAACTTTATATATAGGAACATTCGACGAAGCCAAAGCAATAACTGATGTAGAATAAGTAAGTATAAGTATACTATGTATAGAATGGCATCTTTGCTTTTGACGAGCGATGTAAGAAGAAACGCATTTCATGTGCACAATTAAATAAAGTCATGCACGCTATTCTCTAAAGATGAATCCTTACACGGCTTTGGCAGACGCGCACTTTATTTAGAACCATTATGAAGAACTGTGTAATAATAATAATTTAGTAGTTTAATTTGATCTAAATAGTCTGTACATCTCACGTTTTTTGAGTGAGTAATATCATCAAATTACTTTTCCCGCCTAAATGGAATGAGAGGGAATGTCAGATTCTTACGGACTAACACCCAAAACGTGGATCTCCTATTTCAGGCCGGGGCCATTTACGCTTGCACCAGTACAAATGGGAACTAAAAATTCAAGAAACTTCTAGAAAGATTTTGTTTCGGGTTTGGGTGTGTGACTTTGTATATTTGTAAATGCAAATAGAAGAAAATCTTAGTGTTGTGTGTATCGTTTGTAAAAAACAACTTTGTCGCACGTTTTTTTTTTAAAGAAACATTTTTTTTTGTGTAATAGGTCGCCAAACGAGCAGACGGATTACCTGATGGTAAGCCATCAGCGCTCCCCATGGATACCCGCAACGAAGGAGTTACGAGTGCCTTGCCGACCTTTGAGGGATTAGGAATTTGGAGATTTAGGGATTGACGAGTGATTGGGGAGGGGAAGGATTTAGCCTCCGGTAAACTCACTCACACGGCGAAACACAACGCTGTGGTTGTTTCACGCCGGTTTTATCACTCTGGTCGAGCCGACCCACTCGTGACGAAGCATGGCTCTCCCACACTAGAAAAATCTTTAGTATTTTAAATCGTAAATAATGTATAAAAATGCAAGCTCAATAATAAGCTGCTACTCTTATTATAAGTAACTGACTAATGAATTGTTAACAAATAAACCAACCATCATCCTCATCCTTCCATCATCAGACTTTTCCAAAAGAATTCTTTTTTATAAATTTGTTCCAAGTGTTGGTTTAACCTTCAAGATAGGCATGTTTGACAAAAGCTCCCGCCAGCGTCGTCTGCTATTCGATGTAACTGTTGAAATTCTTATCGTAAATTACATTACATCAAATCTGAAGATACAGCCCTTAAAATCAGCGAAAACATACTTTAATGCAATATTGAAATGTATCTGATTCTTTTAATACTCTACAAAATATTTTTGATCCAAACAAAACGAGTTTAAATAGTAGACTGAAAAGAAAAAATAAATTTACTTCGTACTTGACAAAGTAATGTGTATTTTCATACCGAATAGAAAATAATATGTACTTAATAATTATTTTCTAATTTTGATGTCGGTGTCAAGTTGTAACCTTTTGCAATTCGGTTAAGAATGTATTTCATTTATTTAATTATTTTTAGAAAATATGCTTCGAAACTTGACAAATAAATATTAAAAAGTAGGTTTACCGTGGTTAACTCACTGAGTACATAAAATTACATAATTTGGTTCGAGCAGTATGATTTTGTCGTGTATCTGTGCAAAAGATATATTCACAGACATTCATATCATAAAAGCTTCTTAAATCAGAAAGCATTACATCTGCAATTTGTTGCTGCAAAACGCACACATAAAAGTAATCGATGGCGAAAATCAATCAGGTCATTTTCATTGCAATAGCAACGCGGATCTCACTCCCTACCATATCAAACTCAGATATTATTCAATTTAATTGTGTAATACTGCACTACATAGCATTTTACAAAGTATTTTTCCTCACAGACAGACAGATCTTTAAATCGGATTTTTGACCGATAAACTGATGTAATAATTTTAGTAAGTAAGTGTATTAAGTAAGTAAGTGTGTAGTAAGTAAATGTAATAAATACTAAAATGATTGCACTATTCTCATTTATATTGGAATGATTTTAGTATCAATACTGATATGATTCTCTCCCGTGGGAAGCCGGAGGGGGTCGCATGTTTACGTATAGTATAATTGCCAAAAAAAAAAAAACAAATAAATATAGGTAATGAATCAAAATATAAGCATATGTTATTGTATCAGCAACCCTGACCACCTTAGTTCGAATTCGTCTCGTTACACCGGTACTCTTAAATACAGCTTTCTCTATTTTTTAACCGACTTCCAAAAAAGGAGGAGGTTCTCAATTCGACCGTATATATGCTTTTTTTTTATGTTTGTTCGCCGATATCTCCGTTATTTATGAACCGATTTTAATAATTCCTTTTTTATTGGAAAGGAGATAGTCCCAGAATGGTCCCATGATAAGGAAATCAGGATCTGATGATGGAAGACCAGAGAAATCGAGGGGAACTTTCAAAAATTGTAGGGGCCAGTGGTACTTTTGCATATGGTTTTAGTAGGCTTTTGACAAATTTACAACTTGCCGACGTTCGAACCCGACCTGATGATGGAGCCGGAAGACAGTCGAGGGATCTCCTTGACTATTTGCAGTAGTTGCCTTGTGTTTGGGCTTGAATGATTCGTATTGGTGAGTACTTTGCACCAAGATTGATTGTGACTGTCATTAAGGGTCTGATGATGAGAACGATGGACAGCTCAGGGAACTCCTAAACGGTTTACAGTAACTACCTCGTGTTTGGACTTAATTCATTTATATCGATGAAAACTTTGCACCTCTATGGATTACAATGAAGTTATGCAGTAAATTGTGATGATGGAGCCGGGAGGCAGTCGAGGGATCTCCTTGATTATTTGGAGTAGTTGCCTTGTGTTTAGGCTTGAATGATTCGTATTGGTGAGCACTTTGCACCAAGATTGGTCGTGACTGTCATTAAGGGTCTGATGTTGAGAACGATGGACAGCTCAGGGAACTCCTGAACGGTTTACAGTAACTACCTCGTGTTTGGACTTAATTCATTTATATCGATGAGAACTCTGCACCTATATGGATTATGTATAATGAAGGTCTGCAGTGTACCTGATAATGGAGGTCATTGACATACGCGGGAATTCCTCAACGATTTACGGCACTGAAAGCTGTCTAACTCAGGACTACCATTACTGTGATTTTCGGTCTCAAGTAGCCGTCGTCTTCTCTTTTAAGAAGCATCCTAGCTTTCTTTGCCTATCACTTAAAATGGTAAAATAAAAAAAATTTTAACAAAAAAAAAACCGACTTCAAAAGTAAACTAAAAAGCAAAAAATTATTTACTTTGCTCAAAGTAATACACACTTTCATTTAGTTAAATAGAAAACAATATTTAATAACTATTTTATAATTTTGAAGTCGGTGCCAAGTAAATGCTATATACCAAACAACAACAGTATTAGAAAAATATATTGATCGGTACCTACTAATCATCAAATTAGCAAGAGGTATGTAAGTAATATCTTTACGCGGTTATAGTTTTACTTGGCACCGACTTTAAGATTATAAAATAGTTATTAAATATTGTTTTCTATTTAACTAAATGAAAGTGTGTATTACTTTGAGCAAAGTAAATAATTTTTTGCATTTTAGTTTACTTTTGAAGTCGGTTTTTTTTTTGTTAAATTTTTTTTTATAAATAACATTTTTGTAACTTAAATAGAAATTTTAAAATTCAATAAAGGAAGTATCTATTAATAAAATCTGTTTCTTTTATATTTGAAATAGAAGGTACCTAACATTTTAAGAATAAATTAAACAAATGTTTTCTTGGCATAAAAATACCAGTACCAAAAACTGTGTAATAAATTTTAAGAGACTTGTATAACTTAATGTCTACAAGAAAGGACAGATGAAGTTTTCAAATCTGTTAAGTATGTTTCCGAAGGAATTCAGAAATAATATCTTGAGTCGGATGGCTTTAAAAATGGCGGGTAAACAAGTGGGATACAACGAAGTCAGTAGATACTAAGTACTAATTGAATAGATGCGAAAGAATTTCAAACATTAATTTCTCCTACTACTAATTCTACAACAACTAGTTCCCAAATCTTGTAATAAATCCAGCTTATATCTTTGAGAAGGGTTTTTGAATTAGGCAATATAGAATTAAAGAGATTGCATTAAACATTTTAGTGTATACTGTAGGTAGCCATTTTGTTAATTTTTCAATAAGAATACACACATTATCGCCTCTTAAAGCTTCTAAAAACTTCTAATTAAGAGTAGATATTTAGTTTAAAAAAACTTGTCATCCATGTAATTTGTGAATGTCGTGTCTTGTTAATTAATATTTTGTACACAATAAATGCTATTTCTTAACATTAGTGCTTGTATAAATAATTTTCAATGTAGTTATGTATATCAATTGTATACAAACCAATAAATAAATAACAATGTGCGTCAGATGAAAAGCCAAATTACTTATTTACAAAGGAAATTGTATTCAGAACAAAATTAAAATTCCTTGGAAAATGCGATTTACAACACTCGCGTGTGAGAAACATCTGTACCATTAAAGCGTTATATTTCCCTTCCAAGACAAAAACGTTTCCACAATTTCCTAGAATAAGTGTAAAATATGCATAGAATAATAAAAATAAAAATAACAGTGCAACATTTAATAAATTCGCGGTTTTCATGGCCCCAAAGCATCGCCGTATGGGGATTTTCTAATATTCGTATTGCTTTCCGCAGATATTCGGAATTTGTCTCATTCCATTACGTACAAGTACATACCTTCCCGGATATTTGTTTTGAAGGAATTTAAGATTTTACATTAATTCGTTTTATATAAATTCACTTATTACATTTTTCCGTGGAATATATTTTTTTTTCGACCAATTATTTTTATCACCTTCGCGGAGGTACTACAGATTGAGTTTTTATTTTTTATTTCCTATGACTGACTGTATTGAATTGACTGTGTATATTTTCATCACTTACTTTATGTGTAAGTATTATTTTCTTAATGGGGTTGATGACGTTAATACTTGATTTCTTGTAACTATTTTAAGAACGTCGTATTAATGGACTATGAGTATCATGACTGCACGGTTGGTGCGGTGGCTGGGCAACTGGCTGCCGTGCAACGTGTCGCGGGTTCGATTTCCGCACGGAACAACTCTTTGTGTTATCCACAAATTGTTGTTCCGGGTCTAGGTGTCATGTGTATGTTAAATTGTATGTTTGTAACCGCACCCACGACACAGAGGAAAATCTCATTGCGGGGCAACGTTTTATAAAAAAAAACACGTTAACAAGTTGTAGATAGCAGCTAATTGGACTGTTAAAGAGACTGACCTCTTTAGTTTGTTTCGGTATTTCATCGATAATCTCATAGCGATAAAACCTTTCATTACTTAGTCAAAAGACTTAGTGATACTAATAGAAAAAGGACATCATATAGTACCACTATAAAGAAACTCAGGAACATTACATTGCATTCAAAAGTCGTATGCGCTCACACCATTTAATTTATGTAAGTACTCACTTAAGTTTTTCAGATAAAGTTATTCACCCACAAATCCAACATATTTCCACGGAACGTTAAAAAAGTTAGCACAGAATCTTTACAAATCGGGTCGTCGTAAAACTAAGTTGCAAAATAAGTTAGTAAAGTACTAAGAATTAGCTGTCTACATAGAATTGAGCTAATGGACGTTATAAAATCTTTGAAAGGTCCAACGTCTACATCGAAATGATAAAACCGATTGGTTGTTACTTTTAATTAATTAGTTTTATTATAAAGTGACAACCCTGTAGCAAATTTCATAAAAGGGTCTCACAAAATGTCACGCTTATTAAGAATTGCTTTATTAATTGGTTGAACAAGACGAAAGAATTTGAATTTTTAATATCTTTGGAAACTTTTATTAATTTAATATGCAGTTAAGTTTATCAAAGTTTGAAGTTTGCTATTGGTATATTGGTATAAAATTTGACTGTTGAGCATACACTACTTACTGGGGTTCGCTCTCCTGATTTAGGAAATAAATCTAGATTTGAAATTCACCTCAAGATTAATTTTATAACCATAAAGTGTGAGAGAGCCATGCTTAGGCATGAATGAGTCGGCTCGACCGGAGTGATACCACGACCTTACAGAAGACCGGCGTGAAACAACCACAGCGTTGTGTTTCGCCGTGTGAGTGAGGTTACCGGAGGCCCAATCCTTCCCCGCCCCCAATCCCTCCTCAATCCCTAAATCTCCAAATCCCTAATCCCTAAAGGTCGGCAATGCATTCGTAACTCCTCCGTTGCGGGTGTCCATGGGCGGCGCTGATTGCTTACTATCAGGTAATCCGTCTGCTCGTTTGCCGACTTATTACATAAAAAAACCAATGTAGGTAAAATTTAAGTTTTAACTATTGATAAGGCTCATTATATTATTGTTGACTTACTGCAACCCAGGTTTGGTTTTGAGTTAATAGGAGGTGGAGTCATTCGATAATTTTTCGCTAACCAAACAAATACTGTAAGAAGGGTCCTTATTTCTTTCAACACATATTCAAACTAACTAGTTCCTTGCGTGAATTGACTAAGAAAATTTCATGAATAAGTGTCTCGTTGTGAATTGAAACTAGTAAAGCCTTTCTCTGTCTCAGACTTGTATGACAATTCAGGATGAAAATTATCATTTGTAACTTCATTATAATACTACCTATGGAACTGAAACGTGGTCTCATACTGTGGGCCTTATAAAGAAGCTCAAGGTCGCTCAGCGCGCTATGGAGAGGGCTATGCTCGGAGTTTCTTTGCGAGACCGTATAAAAAACGAGGATGTCCGCAAACGAACAAAGTTAGCGGATTAGTAAGTTGAAGTGGCAATGGGCAGGGCACATAGCGCGTAGAACCGACGGCCGCTGGGGCAGAAAGGTTCTTGAGTGGAGGCCACGTACCGGCAAGCGCAGCGTAGGACGTCCACCCGCAAGGTGGACAGACGACCTGATTAAGGTCGCAGGAAGCCGCTGGATGCAGGTCGCTTCCAACCGGCCTATCTGGAAGTCAATGGGGGAGGCCTATGTTCAGCAGTGGACGTCCTGTGGCTGATATGATGATATGATGATGATGAACTTCATTATATTTGTACACTAGCTATTTCACCCGCTGCTCAGCTTCATTCGATTGTAGAGTGATGTTTTATACCCTATAGCACTCAAGAAAATTGTAGCTATCTATCAGTGAAAGAATTTTGGCAATCCGACCAGCGACTCTAAACTTTACCCCTACATACAAACTTACAAATTATACCTCTTTATTATATTATTAGTATTTCTTTATTTATCATATAAACATATAAATTATATTTTTAAACATTTCTTAAAAATAAATATAAAAAACATTTAAAAATATAAAAAATAGTGTCCCACCGGTATCGGGAACAGGGTCCAAGCTACCGGCGGTCAGGGCTCCAGAGAAAGAAACCTCCTAACAATACGAGCCGTGTCCAGGAGTACCACTTTCTGGATCAAGCCTTTGATCCAGCCACCTAACGAGAGCCTCTTAAGGTGTTGGTCGAGGCTCTTAGCTATTAAGCCATTGGCTGACACGACTATCGGTACAATGACTGCCGAATCCACATCCCACATGTCGACAACCTCGCGTGCCAAGTCAATATACTTGATTAGTTTATCTTTCTCAGCTTTCACGAGGTTCTCGTCATGTGGGACGGCTATGTCAACAATCATTGCACGCCTCTCGTTTCGGTCCACCACCACAATATCAGGCTTATTGGCCACAATAGTCCTATCAGTGATGATAGACCGGTCCCAGTACAAGGTGATATGACCATTTTCAAGAACTGGGTCGGGCTCATACCTGTAGTACGGCACTTCCGATCCCACAAGAGAGTACTTCAGAGCAAGCTGCTGATGGATGATCCTAGCTACAAGGTTGTGCCTATGCAAGTACTCGCCGTTAGCTAGACGAGAACAACCAGAGATTATGTGACGAATTGATTCTCCCGGACGGTGACATGCCCGACAGATGTCAGCCGTGCCGTCCTTCACAATAAATCTCCGGTAGTTATTCGTCATGATAACTTCGTCCATAATTGCACAGACAAACCCTTCGGTTTCCCCAAAGAGGTCTCCGGAACGCAGCCAGGATACGGACGCCAACTGGTCTACATCCGGCCCATGTAGAGCTCGGAAAAAGCGTCCGTGAAGCTCCTTGCCCTGCCATACTTCCCTGCGAGCGTTGGTGTCAAGTACGACCGGTTTACGCCAGTTCTCGCTAGCCAGGGAGAGCGGGGTGAGCCCTTTGTCCACTGCCACTACATCTCGATGCATACCCACGTCGGCAGCAAGGAAATATTCCCTGAGACTACATACCTCGCGGTTGTGTAGAGTCTTGGCATTTAAAAAGCCTCGACCCCCACACTTCCGCGGGATATACAGTCTCATCACCGACGATCGCGGGTGATGCATTCGGTATGCAGTCAGCATTGTTCGGACCCGCCTATCCAGGGTGTCAAGTTCGGTTTGAGACCATTTGAGTACGCCGAAAGAGTACATCAATACCGGCATGACCCAATCGTTGAAAGCTCGCACCTTGTTTCCGCCTGAAAGAAAGCTATTAAATACCTTCTTCAGGCGACCAAAGAAACGCTCCCTCAGTGATTGCTTCATGTCAGTGACATTGATGCCTAAAGCTTCCGACATACCCAAATACTTATAGGTTTCGGTTGGAGAGAGGGACCTCAGGTTTATGGAATCCGTGAGTTGAGTGCCCACAGACTCCACAATCTCCCCTCGTTTGACATGCATGACCGCACATTTGTCCACACCAAACTCCATCCTGATGGCGCTACTGAAGGTTTCAGTAAGCTTGAGTAGCTCCATCAGTTGCAGCCTGTTGGGGGCAAAAAGCTTCAAATCATCCATGTAAAGGAGGTGAGATATAACCTGACCACCTCTCTTCAACCGGTAGCCTAGACCTGAATTCTCCAGCAATGTGCTAAGAGGATTCAAGGCTAGGCAGAACCAAAGCGGACTCAAACTATCACCCTGGAATATACCACGCTCGATCCTTACAGTTTCGCTATTCGTTTGGATATGTCGACATCCCGGATAGCGAAGGACCGTACTCCATTGCCTCATACAGGACATCAGGAAGGTGCGTAGTTTTGTATCAATTTTATACAATTCCAGCACCCTCATGAGCCATGTATGAGGGACAGAGTCATAGGCCTTCTTATAATCTATCCAACATGTCGACAGATCCTTTCGGGAACGTCGAACCTGTTGGCTAATGGTCATATCAATGAGGAGTAGCTCCTTAGTACCGCGGGACCCGCTCTTACATCCATTCTGAGCAGTTGACATAATGTTATTTTTGTCAATATGGCTATTTATTTTACTTCTCAGTATGGATGTAAGAACTTTATAGACCGTCGGCAGACACGTGATCGGTCTATAATTTTTAGGTTCCGTAGTACTTCCTGATTTATGGAGCAGGTGGGTAACTCCTGTTGTTAGAAACTGGGGCAGCGACCCTGACTCTAGGGCAGCCTGGAATTGAGATGCTAAACGTGCGTGCGATCTTGTAAACCACTTAATCCAGAAATTGTGCAGTCCATCCGGTCCTGGAGATTTCCAGTTAGGCAATGGACGGACTGCACGGGCAACATCTTGGGGGCTGATGTTAATTGCCCCCATTTGTGGTATTGGATCACACGCGCGTTTGACCTCCCGAATCCAGTCACCCTCAGTGTGACTGACAGGCACCGACCAGATGCTGCGCCAGAATGAACACATGGCGTCATCATCCGGGAGGCGCGTGTCAGTCACACCTTGGTCCGGTCGCTCCCAAGCTCTATACACCCACCTTTCATTACTCCGGAATGTGCGATTCTGGGTGTATCGTTGAACCCGTCTCTTGTACCTTCGAATACGGTTTGCCCATGCATACACCTTCTGCTTCAGGAAGTCGATGCGCTCTGTGACCCTGGACATATAATCTTGGGGGCTAATGTCTGTCCCCGAGAATGCCCGTCTCACAAAGCGCATCACTCTAGGGCGAGTATTGCCCTCCCTGAAGCAAATTAGTTTGCCAATGAGTGCTCTGGCCCCAGCAATACGACGCTCGATCCTGCGTTGCCAGGCCGGTACAGCTGGTTTTAGTCGTGTGGCTACGTCACTGGTTGGGAATTTGACGTGAGCCACACGACATGCCGCTACGGCCGCGCAATACATCATCGAATGTGTATCACTGAGGTCTTCGCAGTCATCAAAATGATTAGACAACTGCGAATCCAGAGCAGCCACTAGCACTCTATTTTTGTTATGCATGGGCAAACGAGGTAAACGTGGTCTTATTTCGGGTGACATGTAGCGATATTCCCGAATCGCACACTCCAAAGCACTCCTCAATTCATCATTGCACTGGGTACTTACGTGTGTAACCGTGTCAGTACTTTCCTCATCAGCGGCGGTACTAACAATACCGCGGTTGGACGGTGGCATCATCGCTGGTGCCACAGTCCGCGACGAGGAGGCACCGGCACAGCTACCCATTTCCGTGCGGAGGCGATCAAGTACAGTATTGTCCAACATACGATTACGCTGGATAACCCGTACCTGATCCGACAGTCGTTGAGCTGAGACGTTGATGGCTGGCTCAAGCACCTGAAACAGAGAGAGCATCCGAACACGGTACGCGGTCAGGTTGTTTCCTCCCTCTGTAGCCCCATAGTATGCGCGCATGACGTTTTCATTTATTGCTTGTGTCCATCGCATGCGCTGCACACTTCCGCCGGCGGCTGGGACCCTATCAGAAGCCGATGGGCCTCGAGGTCCTAAACCTGCCGGCGGCCGGCGTCCTCCCCGGCGACGCGTAGGTGGTGGTGTCGTCGGCGGTGAGTAGTACTCGTCGCTGGAGCTCGACGCAGCTGCCACGGCCGGTGTCTCTTCACTCACGGTGAGGCTGGATCCTGGCGGCGGCGAGGCGGAGCTGAGCGACGAGGCCGGAGGTGGTGGGCGTGCACGGCGTGCTGCGGCTCTTGTCAACATGGTCTCAACAGACGTCCTTTTTTCTCTTTTTCATATTAACTATTTATTGTTCCGTTTTCCACATGTTTTTGTTATTATTATTTTGATTTCCATATTCCGTTTGTATTTATATTGTTTGTCAGCGGTATTTATATTATAATTTAATAAAAATGTTTGCGAGAGAAAAAATTCTGATCTGTCTTTTTGACATCGAGCCATAGAGTATTAGTATTAATATATTAGTATAGATAAAAGGGCTCAGTTTCAAATATTTCCATCTATTAAAATTAGCTTAAGTTACTGAAGCTGTACATGGTTAATTGTCATTTTGGTAATTAACCATTAACAATGGTATGTTTTTATAATAACTATCGTGAGACATACTAAATTAACTAAAATTCACTTACTTTTGGTTACTCACGTGTAAATGATGAGAAAAGCTCTACTAGTTTCGAACCACAGAGGGGTTCTTCCTCATGAGCAGCGTGCGCGGACGCGGCGACGTCGCGCAGCCTACTGGTTAGCGTTGGCGCCTGCATCGCTGTTGATGGTTGCGCTGCGGCGAGTCCAACGCGCCATCTGCCGGATACCACGCGCGTTTGCTGCCATCTCCGGCGGCGGCGCGTGTGACGATGTTGAGGCGCACGGTACGTTCACCAGTGGCGCGGGTAGTGGGTTCGATTCCGGGCCCGGCACAAAGTCTGTGTTACATATGACGCTTACTGTGTCACACTCCAGACTGGATACGCTTCGGACCGACGTAGTCTCCAAGCTCGGCTTCCACGCGGGTGGCAATGCCCAGCCACCATCCCTGTTGAAGCACGGACGTCGGCTAATCTCGATGGCCTCTCGCACTTTTCGCGGAACGAAGTATTTCTCCCTCGCTAGTACGGAGACCTTATCAAAACGTATGAAGTGAGCCGCATCCGTGCCGCAAACATGTTCAGCCACAGCCGATGCCTGGATGTCCATCTTCTTCACGCTACGTATATGTTCCTTTAGCCTGGTTGTGATGTTGCGCCGAGTTTCTCCGATGTAACTTGAGCCACAGTCGCAAGGTATAACCCCTCTGTGGTTCGAAACTAGTAGAGCTTTTCTCATCATTTACACGTGAGTAACCCGCGAATTTTAGTTAATTTAACAATGGTATGCTTAAAATTACCTAATTCAAGCACAGCATCGCCAAAACAAACCTGGTTCCTCTCAAAACGCGGGCTTAATCATAGAAAGATATTAGATATATTCCAAAAAAAACTTTTACATACCTATCGTATGAGGTGTGAAGTTGTTTATTTACGCTCGGCGCGCCCCCTGGAGTATCTCAGCTGAAACTTATTGGGTTTAACTTACTTGATTACCTTCCCCCTAAGGATTGTTCTGTATGAAAATATTATATACAATTTGATTTACGTTTGTTCTTCTCCATTTGATTTATGGAAACGTTTTCAGTTTTTTTATTGGATAATAAATTCTATGTAAATGTGTGTAAAAGTTATTGGTGATGTTCGATTTGCGGTTTGAATGTTATGTGTTATTCAGTCTGATTGACGTAAGACATTTGCTGAATGCATTAGTTGAACATGTTAAATATTTTCGTCATAGTATTTGTATTTCATGTATAATTATTAGAAGAACGTAATGCAAATTTTATGCCCCAGTAGCTGCCGCAGTAGGAGACATTCCGGGAGTCGGGGATCGCGCAACGTTTTCCTGCCACCGAAAGCACGCCTCGAATGGTGAGCAAGGGTGGCTCGCCGCCCGTCAGGAACAGACGTCAGCAAAGAGGCCCGAACAATCAATTGACCATCAAAGATGGATATCGGGGTTCAATAGGGCTGATATTTAGCTGGGATTGCCGGTGCAACCGCAATAATAAACTGGGGCCTCAGCCTGGAGCAGGGGGAAGAACGGGAAGAAATCTTGGGGGAGCAAAAGAATTTAATGCTATTATGCCCTTAACATGATAAATTTATAGATATTCTGTAACTGAACCAAAGTTAAAACCAAATTTCCAATCACAATAAAAAGGAATAACAGCTATACAAGTCAGAAAAAAACACAAAGTACTAAAATAATGCACAGACATATTAAAATCATGTTCCTAAAATAATCTTACTCATAATTTTGTAGGAAGTTCATCAACATGTCGTTTATGCGGAATCGTTTTAAATGTTGTAAGAGGATTTCAGTTTTAATTACAACGGCACTTGATGGTCTTCTGCCAGCCACTTCGGAGCTCGCTTTTACAACTAGTCGCTGGAAATTTTGAGGACTAAGTTATGACAAGGACTTTTTTGTGAATTTAATATGATTTTGGTAAAGTTTTATTACGTTTTATGGGTAACGATTCTTTATTAATGAGTAAATTATGAATGTATCAATAAACTTGTTTGAGAAGTATAAAGATGAAAAACAAAACGCACTGCCTACTTTAAGACTATGATAAGCTTACAAAAAACTTGTCAATATTCGAATTCAGTTATACTCGTAAAACATGCTTTACCAAAAAAAAACCAACCATTAGCAAAATCTAGCCCGCAATAATTTTGAACATTTCAAATGTTTAACGTAAAAGCCTCAAAGGATTATTCCGCATGGATCAGAACTGTTCAAATCTAAACATTGTTCGAATTCAGATCAAATCAAGTTATGAGCAGATAGCGTAGTGATTTTGTTGTTGACAGAAATTTGTTTTTATTTATTTTTGATAAATGATGGGTCGTAAAAAGAGCAGACGGATTACCTGACGGTAAGTAATCCCATAATACCAGAAGAGTAACAAGTGCGTTGCCAACCTTTTGGGAATAAGGGTTTTAGAGACTTAGGAATTAGGAAGGGATTGGGGGCGGGCAAGGATATGTCCGTTAACTGCACTTACAGGGCAAAACACAACGCTGTGATTGTTTCACGCCCGTTTTCTGTGAGGCCGTGGTATCACTTCGGTCAATGGGCCGGCCATTCGTGCTAAAGTATGGAGAGCTTACAGATGTTTTTGATGAAAAATTAAATATCTGTATTCTTATTTTAAATTGATTCGTGGACTTGTAAACACAATGTTTTTGGGAGATTGTAAAAAAACAAACAATAAGAAACCATTGCTTAATAAAACGCCGTTAGCGTGTAGGAAGACAATCAAACATTAATATTTACAATGTTTCATTTGCAATATTATTATCATACAAACAGTTACGGAAATGCCAACGTTTTCTTTTGTAAAGTAAAATTATATTTTGTCATTTAAAGAATATAAAGCAACGGCTGAAGCGTTGCTATGATACATACCGTAGGTTGTAATTTTAATGAATATATTATGTGTAGTATTAATAATAATTCTGTTACTGCCGTGGTGGCCCGGAGGTTAAGGCGCCCTGCTTCTCATGCTGAGGTTGCGGCTTTGAAACCTGGCAAGTACTAATGTGACTTTTTCCGAGTTAAATGGACTTTCTATGACTATCTAGACACTACTGACATACGGTGAAGGTAAACACCGTGAGGAAACCTGGTCTTATTACTTTGAAATCGCCAATCCACCTTGAACAAGCGTGGTGATTAATGCTCAAAACATTCTCCGTGAGAGAAGAGGCCTTTGCTCCACAGTGGGCACTGTGCGGATAATGTGTGACTAATAATTATAGCCTTATGTAGGCATATGTATGTTATGTACAATACAGTGAATACTGCCTAAATCTTTGCTTCCTGATTTGTAAAAAATGAATAGTAATTTATTCTGTTCTAAAGTTAATATTCTTGTACAATTTTATAGAAATGTATGCAAAGGAAAATAGACGTATGCTCTATGGCACAAATAACCTTTTTATTTATTGATAGATTCTTCACAGCCTACAAAATTAAATGATTAGAAGCAAAACTGATATTTGATTCTTACGCCAATAATATTTTTTTAATATTATGTGAAAAACATCTTATGTGCCTACTCGTTTGCCGTAAGCGCGGCGAGTAAGGGTAGCTCACCGCCAGACCAGAACCAGATCCGAGCGTACGGCGCGTAGCGTTCCGCGCGCCATTTTGGGCCAATATACCACCTCAGACGGGGCCCTTAGGGCTGATGTTCAGCCAGGGTTGTTAGTTAGGCGCAACGAGGCACCGCGGCCTCGGTCCAGAACAGGAGAAGGAACGAGCAAATGCTAGAGGACTAATATGAACTAGAGGACAGACGGACAGACTGACACTAAACCTATTAATAAATAAATATTGTTTTTTATTCTTTTTTGCTTGACGTTCAAAAGTGCCCACTGTGGCATAATTGACTTTTGACTTTTAACGGGGGGTTTTTAGTCAGTAAGAGTCTGACACTTTCGTAAGTCATTAATTGATGATTTTCCCCTGACAAAAAATAAGGTGATGATAGACAATCGGCAAACGCTTAGCACATACAACAAAAATGTATTTGAATTTTCAATATCTATAGATTTCTATGAATTATGTCATAATCATTTCTAGAAAAGCCAGAATACTACGAATATTATTATTTAATCAGAATAAAATTGTCAATATTTCATAGTATTTAATTGCATTGAAGAGTCGTTTTTTTATTATTAAATAGTCGAGTAGCCAATTATTATCATTGTGGACTTTAAACAAAAAAGAAATAACTACCATGCTATATGTGTTCTCTATCGCATATATCACGGGAAGCGTTCTGAGGAATTGTTCGTTTTTATCCCCGCCGCATCTTTTCGCCATCGTTCAACGCAAAAACAACTGTGCGATTTACGCGAAGCTTTCTGCCCCGCACAGCAAAACTTTGGAATGGTCTTCCGGCGGCGGTATTTTCGAAACGATACGACCTTCAAACCTACTACCAATGAAACCATATCAATGGTTGTCGCTTCGTCCATTTAACGTTACAGTTCTACAATGGTCTAAAAAACAAAGTTCCTGAGTGGGTTGTAATTGAAAATTCATTCTAAGTGTGCAAGAGCCATGCTTTGGCACGAATGGGTCGGCTCGACCGGAGTAATACCACGGCCTCCAAGTAAATCAGCGTGAAACGCACAGCTTTGTATTTCGCCGTGTGATGGAGGTTACCGGAAGCCCAACCCTTCCCCTCCCCCAATCCCTAAATCTCTAAATCCCCAAAAGTTCGGCAACGCGCTTGTAACTCCTCTGTTGTAGCGAGTGTCCATGGGTTGATTGCTTACCATCAGATAATCACTCTGCTCGTTTGCCGACCTATCATAAAAAAGTGGTTGATAATAACAGACATTAAAAAAAATATTTACACCGAACATTTTCCCAATCAAGTATTCTCATAAATTGGGGTTGTGGGTCAAGAACAATGATGTACCGTAGTTGCAGCCTGGAAACGGGATGATTTTGAGGCAGTGAGAATCTGACACTCCTTCTTGCAGAGATAATATATTCGATGATGTTCTTCCTTCAAAAAAAGTATTATCGTAGAAAATCTAAGCTTATATATTGAGAGCAGTGAAACTTTAAATTTTGATTTACCTAATTTTGTCTCACAATTCACTATCCAAAACATTTCGAATTAAGAAAAAACAGTTTAATGAATTATACCAGACAGATAGAAAGACGGGAAAAAATTAAAACTAACATCTTTTATTTATTAAATTTGCATTATTTTACTAACCAAAAAATACAAAAACATTCAGGCCACTAATAAAAAAATATGAATGGAATACTTTCAAACGAAGAAATACGAAAAAACTCAAATTCTTTATTCAAATCTCAAGCAGTTACTGATTTAATTACTCAACATTTGGGACGCAATAAACAAAAAACGGAGTAAGAAGAAAATGTTCTGATATTCGGATCACGTAACAAGCCCGTATTTAAATCGAGTGCTATCTCGATCCCCTTCAAAATCGGCTGAGGTAAAGACCTACTTAGTTTTACTAACTTGATGTACCTAACTTTTATTAGAATTCTTAGCAGGCCAATAAGCTTACACTCGACTTGCGATAGGGAAACAGAAAAAGGGAAAAAAGTCGACTGTCTGATCAAGTGGAAAATTACTTGAAGGAAGCACGCTTATAAGTATTACACACTGTCACTCAGATTGGTGAATCGGACTGTCATTAGATAGGTGAAAAGTAGGATAAGTTCCGAAGCATGCTGTTGCGTAAACTTTTTCTACCTAATACGTATTGGTCAACAATCAAATCTTTGGCAACGGAAAATGTTATGTACTAGAATTACAAGAAGTTCTAACTAAAACGAAAAACAGTAGATATTTCAAATACATTAGATCTGTCGATAGCATTTTCCTTCTTGCTTTGAATTCTAACAACAAACTGCATTCCTATAAAGGAGACGTTACAAAGGGGGTCGCATCATCCAGCAATTTTAATAGTATTCTTCACCTCTAACTATTCGTACTTTTACACAAGAAACCCACAAGTTACAACAGGCCTATCCTACAATTACACAACGCTAAGTCTTTAAAACTCCATTAAAACAAAACAGATTTTATCAACCTCCAAACCGAAACCACATCACAACTAAACAAACAAAACAACTGCCTTTTACCGGCAAAACAACAATAATATCACGTTTTCAATCGTTCAACTACTTTATATTGAAAACAAAACAATTTTGGTTCGCTTCCAAATTGAATTACATATCAAAGTGATGACAGTACTGTCGTTATATGTTTTTTTATTTTATCTGTATTCCGACATTGATTGATGGGTTCAGTCTGGATAAATATTCTTTTTATATCCAATATGGATACTTCAGAAGAATTGTGGATTATTTTCTATTACCACGAGTGTTTTATTACTGGTAATATAATGAAAGTTACAGGCTGAGATATAGCCAATTTGTTATTTATTGTTTTATAAGTAAAAATAAAAGTTAAGAGCGTAGGGCGCGTCGCGTATCACGCACGACTTAAAGAGCCATCAGACCACTACTTTTGGGGCCCACTAGGCCCAGAAACCAGCTGGGATTTCGGAAGCAATCCCAATAATGTACCTCAGTCATAGCCCTGGGCAGGATAAGTAACAGAATGGTTTAAATCAAGAGTCTGATACTCACTTACGCACGGTGGAAGAGGTCATACGACTATTTTCCCAATTCTGGCTGACATAAGTGTTTTATAGGAATCAAAAATTTTGACAACATTTTTAAAAATGGATAATATAGCTTACGTATTGATTAACGAATTGCCGGAAAGCAACCGTTTTGATTTTTAATACCCGGAGAAAAATGACATGATTTTGTCTATTTATTTTTTTTTTCGCGGGAGAATATCCATCACGTCATGATTTTTCACGCCCAAGGAATGGCGAAAAGAAGTGTCAGCCTCTTAATGCCTAATAACCACCCCGTTTTTTTCTGCTCCAGCTTGAAGCCGTCTTACGTTATTGCACTTTTCCGAATTATTCACTCTATTGGACAATACATACTGCTTCAATTCTAACTATTATAGAAAATTTAAAGGTACTTCTAGCGATAAATAACACTAGTTTACAAAATTTTACTTTTTATGTATACCCCGAACCGAATGTATGTCAATATGTTAATCTACCTTCCCTAAACCCAAAAGTGTTAGCAGAAATATTTTATCACGTCGGATTTTTTTTCTGCCGTCAATTGTTTTTTTTTAACTACCCGACGTGGTGATGATATTTTATTGTTTATTCGTTCGCTTCAAACGACAGTTACTTTGCTTTGGATTGATTTAAAATGGCTAGCAGAAAGTGCAAACAAAGTTCTGACCGTTTTTGTTATGTTTGTGGACAGTTTATATTTTCAAAAAAGAGAAGACCTATTGTAGATTCGTTAAAAACTGCATATCTTCATTATTTTGGATTTCCTGTTGCAAATCAAGATAAAAAGTGGGTGCCTCACGTGTTTTGCGAAAGCTGTAGAATCATCTTACTCCAGTGGTCATCAGGAGAAAAAGTTTACCTTCCATTTGGTTCGCCAATGCTATGGAGAGAACCTAGTAATCATGAAAATGATTGTTACTTTTGTGTTACGAAGACATTGGGATATAACAAAAAAAATAAGGCAAGTATTATGTATGCCGATGTTCCGTCTGTTACTAAGCCGATTTTACATTCAAAAGATCTACCCCATCCAGTTTGTCCCGGTAGTTCGAGTGCAAATATATTAGATGACAATAACAGTGATGTTGAATTCAAGTCGATTTCTAGTGATTCTGACGAATTTTCACCTCAAGAAACCACTCCACATTTAATTAATCAGGCCGAATTAAATGATCTTATACGAGATTTACAGTTATCAAGATCTAAAGCGGAGCTTCTTGGCTCCCGCTTACAACAATGGCACTTGTTACTACCAGACACAAAAGTTACGTTTTTCAGAAACAGAAGCAAAGTTTACTCAGAATTTTTCAAAAGAGAAGGTGAATATTGTTATTGCACAGATATCCCGGGGCTTTACGAAGCAATGAATCAAAACTATGATAAAACAGAGTGGCGCCTATTCATAGACTCTTCAAAATATAGTCTCAAAGCTGTTTTATTACATAACGGAAATAAGAAACCTTCCATACCAATAGGACATGCAGTGAATTGTAAAGAGAGCTATGAAACGATGCGTACTTTGATTAATTTAATAAAGTATAAAGAACATCAATGGAAAGTGTGCGGCGACCTCAAAGTCATCGGTATGTTAGTGGGATTGCAGGGTGGTTATACGAAGTACTGTTGTTTCCTTTGTTTGTGGGACAGTAGAGCGAAACAACATCATTATGTAAGGAAAGAATGGCCTGTTCGAAATGAGTATATTCCGGGCAAAATGAACATTAATCACGAGCTGTTGGTCGATCCAAATAACGTCACTTTACCCCCCTTACACATCAAACTGGGGCTCATGAAAAACTTTGTAAAGGCGCTTGATAAAAACAGTGATGCTTTCCGGTATTTGCAAAAAATATTTCCAAACATTACAGAGGGAAAACTGAAGGAGGGTATATTTATTGGTCCACAAATCCGTAAAATTATGAAAGATTCTCAGTTTGAAAACCTTTTATCGGTTAAAGAAAAGTCTGCTTGGAACTCTTTGGAAATTTTTTTAGGAAATAAAAAAAGTGAAAATTATGAAGAAATTGTTAACAATTTATTGAAAAACTTTCATGATATGGGAGTAAACATGTCATTAAAGATTCACTTTCTACACTCTCATCTGAATTTTTTTCCTGAAAACTTAGGAAGTATGAGTGACGAACAGGGTGAACGTTTCCACCAAGATTTAAGGACTTTCGAAGAACGACATCAAGGATTTTGGGGATGAAAATATGTTAGGGGATTACTGTTGGTCTATCATAAGAGAAACTGATTCAAATAACTATAAAAAGAAAGCAAAAGTTAGTCATTTTTAATTTATTTTTGTATTAATCCTAAAATCTTTGTATTTCCCTTCAAGAAAATAAATATTTTTTAAACCAGACGTGATAGAATTTTTTTATTATTTTTTCTGGATAGTTCTACCTGAACACAAAATAAAATAACAACTTTCAGCTGGGGTATGATAACCGTGTAAACTAGTGTAATTAAACTATAATTTGGTACTACGTATATGAAAGTGGTACCATGTAAAAAGAAATATTTATTTTGTCTTTAAAACGAGAAGAGATTTGAGGAACGTGTCTTGAGTCCCTAACAGGTTTGTCAAAGTTCAATGCAGTGTGTATCAAATACTTGGGGAGTTTCGTTACGACATGAGTCGTTTTTTTTGCTCATTCGATTATTACCGAAACTCAACACCCGTATAACATGCTTTACTTGTTGCCATCTATTGTATTGACGTCTTTATTTAAATGTTGGTAAGGTCGAAAATGAAGTACGCATTCAATAAACATTTTTGGATTGACTTGAATGACGATGCGAAATTGGACTTTATTTTTAGAGATAATTATAAAATGTCTAATTATTATTCGTTTATTAGGTAACTAGCGACCTGCCCCTGGTTCCACTGGTCTCCAACTATCTCGCTATCTACAAAAAGGAAAGATCTCCCCTCTACTTTTTCAAAAAAATTCTTTGGAGGAACCCTTATCCGACAATAACAAACATAACAAAAAAAAAAATTGGTAAATTTTGTCCAGGCGTTGTTGAGTTATGCTTATCAACACATTTTGCGATTCATCCCGCAATTGAATATTATAAATGCGAAAGTTACGATGTTTGGATGATTGGATGTTTGTTACTTAATCACGCCAAAACGGCTGGACGGATCTGGACAAAATTTGGCACAGGCATAGGATACACTCCGGAAAAGGACAAAAGCTACTTTTTATCAACATATCAAGCCTCGGGGGGAAACTAGTTTTTACTAATACAGAAAGTTACATACGGTATAACCTGACACTAGTATTTTCTCAAATAATTTCAATTAAAAATAATTAAAACGCAATTTAAGCAATAGAAAAACAACATCTAAACAGTCCAATGAATCGTTGCATAATGTTCAAAGTACTGTGGTTTTAGAAGCAGCAGTTGCAGCCTCGCACGAATGGTTGGTCAGAGTCAACGTGTTCTCGCTGTCAGCCCGTCCATATTAATGGACACCCGACCGCGGAACCGCCAACCGCAGGATAATCGACTCTGTAATTACACGGATCGCATTACATAACACTTTTTTGTTTTGAAATATTATACCGGTTGGTGTGAACATTTTGGTTCTGGGATAAGTCGTTTTGGTCAAATTTTTCGACGGATTTATTAATGATTAGTATATTATTACCTGAAATGAAATTGAGTATCTAACAACTTTTTTAAAGTATAAAATAGCCTACAAAGAGTTTATCATACTTATATAAACAAAAGTGTAGATAAAAATTCCTATATTTTCGATTGCGACTTTTGGACGAAAATTTCATATTAACACTTCTTAGTCCGACAAAGTCTTAAAAAAACTGATCTATAACTTATATGTGTATGAATCAATCTATATGTACGAGAACAATTGAACCGATTTTGCCAAATCTTTTTTTTTTTTTTTGTTGTGTTTGTTATTGTGAAAGAAATTTTTTATGAAAAAAGGGTAGTTTATGTAGAAGTAAGAGTTAGTTCTATCTATCTAGAAATGAGGCAAGAGTTAGTTCTATCTATACTAATGTTATAAACCTGTATAGTTGGTTTGTTTAAACGCGAAAATCTTCAGAATTACTGGTCCAACTTGAACAATCATTTTTGTATTAATAAACACTAGTCCAATTTTTGAGGAAGGCTATAGGCTCACGCTACAACCGATAGGAACCGAACAACGGGTGAAACCGCACATAGGTGGGCGAACCGGTGTTTACTTAGGGTTTGATGAATTTAATACAAAACCAAAAGTTTAGTGTGGGAGAGCCATGCTTCGGCACGAATGGGTCGGTTCGACCGGATTGATACCACCGCCTCACAGAAAACTGCCGTGAAACAACCACAGCGTTGTGTTTCGCCGTATGAGTGAGGTTACCGGAGGCCCAAGTCTTTCCCTCCCACAATCCCTCCTCATTTCCAAAATCTCCAAATCCCTAATCCCCAAAAGTTCGGCAACGCACCTATCAAATAAAAAAAAACCATACAATTCACAACAATTTCTACACAATCTACAACCGTTTCAGTATGGCACATTTAACACAAATTTCTAGGCAGATCACGTTGTAAATGTAATTCACCCGCGTAACAGTAATTATATGGAAGAGCTTACTTCAAAATTTAATTACTTTACACCTGTTTGCTGGCTCGGTGTTACAAGTGTTTTAGTTCATGTGTGCTAAGGTTATATTGTTCATTGTTGAATGAAAATGGGTTATGTAACGATATGAGTGTAGTTTTTGCGGTTTTCTATAGATTTGGAGATAAAAACCCATGGAATAGATATTTAAATTACATTAATTTAACCATGTTAAGGTGATTGAAGAAGTAGGCTTATAATAATGTTTAATTGCATCTATTATATATTGGAGATATTCAGTATCAGTACTGCAGCCGTGCCAATCCGGGGCGGGTCTAGTAATATATGTTATATATATAACTGATCTTTGTGAAATGACAATTAACGTCACTCTTATTTTTTGTCTGAAAAGATTAATGATTGAAATTTGTCCAGTAATGCTTCATGTGCATTAGATAAGACTCAAACATTTTACTAAAAATAAAAAATAAAACTAATATAAACAGACTCATATTAAATTATTCAAATAATTATTTTGTATTATTTTATTTTAATAATTTTTGGCAATTATTTTTATATCTTTGTCCATTTATTTTAATAATTTTGTCATCATAACAAAAAAGTTCTATTGATCATATTATGCTGATTATTTTATTTAGAAATCTGTGGGAGATATTTATTTTTAAATGTCCACAGAATATATCTACATTTAAAAATAAATCATGAATACCCATACTATAATTTATTTTAATAATATTCTTAGCTTTCTAGAATCATCAAAAGAAAAATCAAGAACCAATATCAAAATGAAGTGGAAAAAGCATTAAAATTAAATTCTAGGGCCCATTATATTCAGGCTAAGCGTAATGAAGGTGATAATTAAAATTCGCAAAAAGTATCGTATGTTCGGGTTCATAATTAAAGGTTAGTTTTAGTTACAAGAAGACATTTGACCTGAAGGAATGTCATTGATGCGATCAGAAGGGATTTTGGACATTCATTCTTGGTCACTTTTTCCAGTGTTAGTTACTTAGTTTGGTTTTTTTTTCTTAGTTCGATATTGCTAATTTTGAATTGGTTTCTACTACTTTCTTGAAATTTCGTGGTGGCCAGGAGGTTAAGGCGCCCGCTTCTCATGCATGAGGCTTCAAAACCTGGCAAGTACCAATGTGACTTTTTCCGAGATATATGTCCTTTCTATCAATGAAATGAAACAATTAAACAATGGATTTATTTTTGCAAATAGGCCATAAAACGGCACTTTTACACGTCAATTTATATGTGAAAAACTAGATGAAGCCGTATCATTATGATCATTCAGACACTTCTGACATACGGTGAAGGAAAACGTGGTGAGAAGACCTGGACTTTATAATATTTAATTATAAGTTCAAAATCGCCAATCCGCCTTGAGCAAACGTGCTGATTTGGTGGTGCTCAAAACCTTCTCCGTGTGAAAAGAGGCCTTTGCTCGATGATGGATGGTGATGATGTATTGATTCCTTATTCCTATCATGCTAAGGTTCATCTTCTCTATCATTCGTCCTACAAAGTTTAACAAAAACAAAGTTTCAGACGAAAATGTAAACAATACAAAATCTTAGCAGTGAAATTCTTAGAAGCGTGAAGTCAAAATGTCCGTTAAATCAGTCTTATAGCAAAGTTCAAGAGGAAATTTATTGTCAACCGATTTATCTGTAGATACCCGCTCAGATCTTGAAGCAGATCCGGACCAAAATGATAGAAGACAAAATAAAAATAGGAAATCTTTGGTGTATTGTTAACGTAAATTAGAATCTCAGTTCGATTTTCAAAATTAAGATCTACTAAATCAAACCAATTGACTATCTATCTATCCTATTGGCGCACTCATAATGCAGATATTTTGATTCGTTTTCCGTAAATTAAAAATTTATTACTATAATACATAGGTATTTAAACCTAATACTCAACTTCTCTCCTTCAAAGGATAAAAAGCCACATTACCTGTATTCAAAGCACATTTTAATTTAGCAGAAAATATTTCACGCGGGTCTCACAAACACTTGGCCGAGGTAAATTCATTACTTTTAATAATAAACGAAAAATATTATTATTTTAGCGAGTCAGTGATCCGACCAAAGATGCTCAACTTCCAAGACTAAGTTATTACGAAGTTACTTAAGTACATTTAGTTGGATAAACTTGGTTTGTTACCCGTTCTCATGAAAAACATAATTTATTCTGTAGTGAGAACCAACAAAGAATATTAATAGGTGGCTCTCAGAAAGAGGTTGTTTAAAGACGGCTTTACACTTCCAGAAGCCATGTCCCAGGGTTGCTTTACATATTTTTTTTTGTTTATTTTATTTAATCAATAAGTGCATATATTATTGCCAATAGTTGTCTTAACTTCATATTTATTCCTAAAAAATTTATATTTTGGGTAAATATCTAGTTTCACTGATTACCCGCTTAATTCCATAAATCGTGAAGTCCACCTTACTTATTATCTATTCTACTCTTTTAGACGCAAGTTTGGCCCTATATGGAACACTGTTCTCATCTTTGGCTGCATTCTTTTGCCTTTTTGTCTTGGACCGGCTGGATTTTTGGCGTTGCTTAAAGATGTATGCTTCGCTTTGTTCTCTATCGCCTACAACAGGGAGTAAGGAATTGAAAAATTTCTGTATCGACTCACGCAAAAATTCTTTCATTCCCATCATAGAGGTGGTTGGCAGTCAAAAACTGTGCGATTATTTCGAAACTTTCTGCCAAAACCTTGGTATGACCTTCAAGAAACGTGTAATCCTCTGAGACACTTTTTGTGTCCATGGGCGGTGCTGATCACTTACCACTAGGTGATCCGCCCGCTCGTTTGCCTCATATTACATAAAATCTGTGCAACAAAGTATGAATAAATAAATATTTACGTCATCCAAATGACATATACTAATTCACTTTTCAATCGTAGTAAATCGAAACACAATATAAGAAGGAAAGGTGCGCGAACGCCGCCTTTCGCTTGGTTTTTGATGAATTAAGTGGAAGTACCCAGTTTTCTCCAAAGGGGTGGGTTCAATGCAATAAGTAAACCATATCATACAATACCATACCATTGAAGTTTAGTGGCTGGGGTGTGAGAATAAAGACGGCTTCCCAGATCCTCTCACTTCGCACCATGGTCTCGACTAACACCAGCGTGAAAAGTCGCCATCGCCGATACTTTCCTGAGGACACCATGGCTTCACTCTCTAGCTTTTCTCAAAGAGGGGTCTAACTAACCTCTGCTATAACAGGATCCAGCGATCCATCGGGGCCTCGGGTTGCAAGCATCATGATGTACCTCGCTCTAGCTTAAAGCAGGTAAAGCAACAGGGCGGTTTTTACTTTGTAAGAGTCTGACACTCTCTTTCGCTCTAACCAGCGTGGTAGAAATGATTACATGGTTCTTCATTCTCCTCCAAAAAGGTTACGAACTCCTTCTGAGAACCAGTAATTAGATACTTAAAATTGGAAACTTTAACAAAAATAACTTTGGTAAATTCAGAAATACAACTTGCAATCATCATTATCATCATCAGCCTATAAGTGCCCACTGCTGAGCAAAGGACTCTTCCCACACGGAGAAGGGTTGAACATTAATCACCACGCTTCCTCAAGGCGGATTGGCGATTTAAAACTTATAATCAGAAATTATAAGTCCAGGTTTCCTCACGATGTTTTCCTTCACCGTATGTCGTAAGAAAGTACGTATGACGCGGAAAAAGTCACATTGGTACTTGCTAGGTTTTAAACCCGGAACCTCATGCATGAGAAACGGGCTCCTTAACCTCCGGGCCACCACGACGAATTCTTGCAATCATCCACTTACAATTAGATAAGTCAGTAATCTCTTAACTGAAGAATAAAAACAAAGGAGGATCAAAAATATTCGCTGACTAAATGTCTGTAGAATGTAAACACAACTTAATTATTTTGCCTTGAAAGCAAATTAGTGCGATGATAATGAAAGAAGGCCAATGGGGTAGAAAAATTACAAGATTTACGTAATATACCTTCAGACGTTTTTGTTTTCACTTTTTTTTGTATTTAGCACGAAAAAATATTTAAAAGGTAATTAATTTTGGCGAAAAACAGGATTCTAATATTTTACTCTAAGATTTTTTTAAAACCATTTTTGTTGTTAATATTATAAATAGTCAAGAGGTCAGGATTAGTCTTCTTAGTGGTTAGTTAAAGAGATATTTATTTCATTAATTATTTTTCAAATATTATTATCGGGTGTTTAAGGAAAAAAATATCGGCGTTGTGAACCAAAATCCTATAAGAAATATTATTATTCCATGAAAACTTCTTGAAGATCCTGCAACGGTATCAACGCTACAGCTTCAGCCTCAAACTGACTAACTACCGTGTTATACCTAGACATCCACAAAGATTACGGAACGAGGTGTGCCTTAGAAAGGATACTAATGTGTGTCATACGATCGATAATGAAACAATGAAACAATGAATTTATTTTTGCAAATAGGCCATAAAACGGCACTTGTACACGTCAATTTATATGTGAAAAACTAGATGAAGCTGGCATTTCCTATCTGACCACTCTGAGAAGAAATGCCGAAACAAACTCAGAGGTCAGTCTGTGAGAGAACCGGTCGGTCAACATAATGTGAGAGAACCGTACCGATAGAGACTGCCATGTTTGGCAACACCTTGTTCCTTCTGTTCATTTGACTAAACTTCGCTGAGAGCTTCATCCATGGCTGCTACAAGGTTACGATTGTGATCCATCTGCACTGTTCAAAATCGCGTAAGTGCGCCTGTCAAAAAAAATATAGCAATCAATCTATACAAATATCTAAGTAATAAAATTATTAGGCGCCAATTTAAAAATACTTTTAAAATTTTTCTGCTGACAGAACATAACGAGAAATTAAAATAATTGACAAAAGTTACAATTCTAAATTCAACTTGGAATTCGATGTTTTTTAAACACAGAACTGAAAAATTTTAACTTCAAAGAATTCTGGGAGTGTTTTTTTCTGTTAAGGTGTTCTCAGTCAGACCTCGATTAACGATAATGGGTTTGCTCCTATTTGGAACATTACTGGCAAATTTCCGGGAACACATCTTGCTTATCCCTAAGGGGACTGCAGGTGTGATGTAATGTTAGGTATGATTGATATTATTTTCTTTTGTTGTGTTAGATACTCGTAGGACAGAAAAGTTGAAACAGGATTACCTCAATTCTTCAGCTTTGACTGAACCTCACATAAATTAGCAGCCACTATGGTATAGCGTCAGCGACTGTAGGGTTAGCTGCTGTGCAACACGTCGCGGTATTGGTATTGTACATAACAGTTGTCCCCATCTATTGCATTTTCAGACACAATAGGCAAGTAGTATAGATGAGGTCATCATCAACTAAAAATATTGTGACTTAATAATTATAGTACATTAAACAGCTATACAGCAAATCGCGGGCTTGATTCCACACACACCTTTTTGCGAGGTCTACAAAGCGTTGTTGGGATTTTGTATTGCATCCACGACACTGAAGATTTCTTTCTATGAAGGCAAATTTTTGAAATTAAATGAAAAAAATTCTGTAAACATCTTAAATTCTTAATACTATTTTTGTGTTGTGCATAAATATATACTTGTTGGAGGTAAAAAGTCTGTTATACTTACGCAAAGCTAATTTGTTAGAAGAACTTTATTATAAGTCACAAATAAGGTCCCTAGTTTAATAGGTCCCCAACAAAAGTTTATGTAAATATTCTCATATTTTCTTCCTTTTTTACTTTCTAGACAACGGCGCGGCGCTCATAATCTACAAGATAAAAGTTCTAGCCAGTTGTATTTTAAAACTGAGCACTTACTTATAAATTTTATTTAGTTACTTAAAATTTTTGTACAAATTACTTATTTATTTATTTCAAAAACATTAACTTGTAGTTATTTCAGTAATTTTGCAAAGGTCACGACGAAAGTCCATTTTTTCTCAGAACATGTAATCAAAAAAAATGTTTTATGGATATTCATTATTCTTGCTAACACGTCCCGTATACCGTACGGAGACCTCAAAAGAGACGTGTTTGTAAACTAGGACCTACTTACTTTCCTTTTGCGAGTGCAGGAACCATAATCTACCGTGGAGCAGGAGAAGGAACGAGTTGGTTTTAAGTCAGTAAGAGTCTGACACTCTCACCACACCCTGGGTGAGAGAAGTCATTTGATAATACTCTAACATTGTCCCCTCAAAATACTAAATTGAGTGATGACGTTTCTACAAGGACAACTCTACTCGTATACTTTAAAATTAATTCAAACAAGAATCGTTACTAAATACGGTACAGTACATTGAAACCTATCTTTAATTTGTCAACTGGTTGACTTCATAACCCTTAACTAATTGAATAATGAGAGAACATTCAAAATGTAACGGTTAAATTATTCCACAGCCTATTTAAGATATTCGAGAGCTTCAAAACAATGTAAGGAGATCCGCCATTTTAAGTAACATTTCGCCGGCGGAATCGTGAGCGCCGATTGTTTAATGTACCGTGTAGACTTTAGTCGAGCTCATAATCAGACCAGTCAGCTGTGTTCTAAATAGATTCGCGTTATCGAAGTTTAATGTAGAAACAATGAGCTTAGAATATTATGTGGAGCTGCCTCTTGAGTACTATTCCTTAAAGAGCTAATTTTTGTTGCTAATTTCCTCCGTGAGCCGTTTTAAAGAACATCGAGTTTACTAGTTTCAAGCTGTAGGATACATGACAGCTGCTCAGAAATCCAAAAGCAAACAGCCAAATCCAATGAATAAAGATTATATTATTAGGATTTAGAGAGCCAAGTGATAGCCACAATTTTGCGTCTTATTATTTCAAGGTAAATGTCCTTAATCGGGTGTTATCAAGTTCTGTCAATACAGATGGCGTGAATTGAATACGTTATATTATGCCTCATGGCCCTTGCTAACATATATGTACATATGTATATTAGAAGTCTTCTCCTAAACAACTATAATGACAAGCAAATAAGGCCCTAATGAAGATGTTTGCGTATTAAAAATCGGTAAACAAAAAAGAATTCCGTAACTTAAGACTATAATATGTAGTTAGGTCCACATTTTTATTATTTTACTAGCTATTCTTGCGCGGTTTCACCCGCTGCTCGGCTCCATTTAATCGTACCGTGATGTTTTATAGCCTATAGCGCTCAGGAAGTAGTCGTCTATCAGTGAAAGGTTTTGAAGGATTTTGGAAATCCGACCGGCTGTTCCAAAGATTACCCCCTACTTACAAACTTACAAACATACAAACTTACAAACTTACAAACTTACAAACTAACCTCGTTATAATATTATGTTCTTATTAATTTTAAAACTTGATTTTTACATTTTTAAATATTTTCATAAACCAAAAAAAAATATTATTATTATTATATATTATATTATAGTAATAGTATAGATTAAGTGCCGTTCATTGACACCCGCGATATCAGGGGGTGCAAGTGTGTTGCCGGCCCTTAAATTCAACAACCCTGAGCAATCGCCGGCGTCCGCGCACCGATTGTATCTCTAATTACCACGATTGGTTAAAGGTTATTGGGAAATGTGGGTATTGGACCTCTAATATCCTCACTTACATATTCTGCCATGGTATCACTCCGGTAGAGCCTTTCATGCCAAAGTGTGGATCTCCCATTGACATATTCGATGTAAACCTTTCGTCAGCATCCACATGATCCATTGTCTTGCGTAATTGGATACATCAGAATACATATTATTGTCTACAAGCCTCCAGTCTCCGAGAAATTACCTTCCATTTACTATTAGTTACTGTTCGGAAGTACATTGTTACTGGCAATTGCCTTTGATACGGTGTTCTGTCCGTACGTAATCACTTGATGATAGACCCAAGCATTCATAGAATCGAGGCAGTCATGCAACTGCACGTAATGTCGTGTGGGTTGGCTTTGTATTGTCCATTTGTTCTGTTGCGAGTTTTGGACATTTTTTAAAGTCAATGTCTAAAATAGGAAATGGTTTATTTTGTCGTTGTACTTTGTAGTATGTAGTCGGAATATTTATATGTTTACTCTTTAAAGCTTGAAATCTTGTGTTTGTGTGTGTGTGTGTGTGTGTTCCAGTGTGGGAGAGCCATGGTTCAGATGAATGGGTTAACTTGACCTGAGTGACACAATACCCTCAACCGATGTTAAACAACGGTTGAGGTGTTGGGGATAGGAGGAGGATGAAGATAGGTCCTATCCTATCTCTAAACTCCAAAAGGCTAACAACGCACTGGGAACTCTTTCTATGTTGCAGGTGTTCATGGGCGGCGCCGATTGCTTACCAACAGGGGATCCCCGTGCTCGTTTATATCAAAAATATGCGAAAGCTCTCATATTGAAGTACCTAACATTATTTCAAGTTACAAGTGAGTTTCAGTAAAAAGACGACAAAGCACTTATATGTTAAAGTTATATAAAACCTTTTTTACTATGAAAGAGAAAGAAAAGAAAAACCATTTATTTTTACAATGCTTTACAATATCAAACCTTAAAAACGCTGCTGACAAAAGGAACTTTCTGGAAAACCTTTTAATGAAATCGCTAAACCAGTATCACAATAACCGCTCCAACATCATTGGCAATACAAATGTGGGCGACTCATACTTTCCTAGTTAGAAAACTTACCTAACTGGAAGTTGAGTGCTGTTAGCGGGACTTTAAATATCGAAGTAGAACTAATTCTTGGAGTGTTCACTAGTACTTCTTGTTAGTTGTAAGTAATATGAAAGGTGTTACTTAGGACTTTGTGATTTATTGAAAACTATTTGTTCTTGATTCTCACTTGGATAAAGTGCTGCATGTAACTGCTCTTAGATTATTTTGAATTATTCGTTTCTGGTATTTTTTTAACTAGTAAGTAACTAAGTAGTATTAGCAAAATCTGTACGTCTGTATAGATATGTCAATGCATATTGCAGAGCAAGAGACCCTTTTTTTTGTCATCGTCAATCATCCAATAACTTCAGAGTGTGTCAGACTCTTACTGACTAAAAACCCCCCCGTTCCTTCTCCTGCTCTGGGCTGAGGTTTCGGTTACCCCGCAACCCCAGCTGAACGTGACCCGACCCTACCTACGCAACGCTGAGTCACAACGTGTCGTAGGTCCATTTGAATGAGTTTTTTTTTGAGAGGTCGGCAAACGAGCATACCGATTATATAATGGTAAACAACTGGCGCCGCCCAAGGGCATTCCTAATACCAAAGCAGTTATTATAAGTGCGTTGCCGGCTTCTAGTTGGATAGTAGGATTAATCGATTGAGGATTTGAGAAAGGATGGAGAGGGAAACAATTGGGCCTCCGGTAACCTCAATTACATGAGGAAACTAAAGTTAGTGTTGCTTCACGCTGGTTTTCTGTGATACCGTGGTATCACTCCAGTCGCATTATCTCTCGGCTCTTCCACGCTGAATGTGATGTGATCAATTAATAGTTGTTCCGGCTCTATGTAGGAGTGATATGTACGTGTAATTGTATGTTTGTAAACAAACTCATGATACAGGAGGAAGTACAAGTCTGAGACAAGATATTTTGATAAAGAAATCAATATCAAAAATTACATAGGACATTTTTGTCATAACGTCACACATGTTATCTCATACTTATCATCGTGTCGTATTGAAGCAGGACATCCCTTTAGATAACTAACTAAATAATATGTGAAACGATAAAAGTTTTTGGTGTCTTCCATATATTATTTTTATTTTATTAATTAACCTAGCCATTCTCTTTATATTGTTACAAGTAAAGAGATATTGCAAATTCTATTATTAAACAACTTCAAGTCAATGTCAAAACCTTGGAAATATCAGTAGCTCTTGTGACGAGTTTACCGACAAAAGCAATTATTACACAATGGTAAAGTATAGCTGCAACTAATAGGTAGGTTTTGGCTGTCATCATCGAGTCGGTCTAGTTGTAAGCTTGTTTGATTTTAGTCAGTGCTGAGGTTTGATCTCTACTAGTTTTTAAAATTTGTGATGAAAGCATCGAAGTAGCAAATGTACTAAAAATACGTTATTCTTCGAACGGTTTACGTCTGTCTATCGTCTGAATTTAATTTTTCTTGATACAAAGACACAAGTATGTAAGCCACAAGATTTCAAATTCTGTATCAATAATGGTCCAATAACTTACATGTTAAAGAGGTTGTGAGTGTCAAGCAACAGTTTCTTGTGACTTACATCAGGTATTTGTCTAACCAAAAGTTTGAAGACCATTTCAAGAAGTAGTAGTCTCTTCTGCCACCTGTATCACTCGCGTTTATTCCCACAGAACAAAACATGCCTCGTGTAATTCCAAGCTTTAATGAATCTGTGTGCCAATTCAAAACTAAACAGTTGTTTATACGATTGTTATACTCGACAATCATCCATCCATCCATTCTAACAAACTTAAATAGTAAGTAAAATTAGTCTGATAATAAAGAGGTATTCCTTAGTATTAAGTCCGCCATTCAGGCTGTTTTGTGTGAAGATAATAGATAACTTAATAAATAAATAATAAAAAATGTTCTTTATACTGTTGACCTCTACTCGTACAATCGTCAGACGACCGATTACTATAACAACTGTGTGTGCAGTGTAACATTTCCTTTTTACTACTTCATTGTGAACATTATCGATGATTGATGACATTATTATGCTACCAAGTGCCCATATGGAATGAGTCATCAATAGGGAGTATGTTATTCAAAGGACCAGAAATAAATGCTCAGGTCCATCGTACTAAAGACTTCATCATCATCATCAGCCTATAAGTGCCCACTGCTAAGCAAATGCCGCTTCTCATACGGAGAAGTTTAGAGCATTTATCACCACGCTTACTCAATGCGGGTTGGCGATTTCAAACTTATAATTAGAAATTATAAGTCCAGGTTTCCTCACGAGGTTTACCTTCACCGTATGTCAGTGGTGTCTAAATAATCATAGAAAGTACATATAACTCGGAAACACACTGGTACATGCATGAGAAAAGGGCTCCTTAACCTCCGGGCCACCACGACATGTCTAAGCAGCATGCATGCGGCATGCAGCGAGCATGTCTGGAAATTTTCAATGTGTGTAATGATTTTCGCGATTAGGTATTTAAGTTTCGGGAATTTTGCGGATAGTGGGAGCTGATTTGGGATTCCAGCGGCCTTACTCACACGTCGAAACACGACGTCCATCCTTACCCTTCCTCCATCCCTCCCTAACCCTTTAAAGTCCGAAACCCTAATCCCTAAGACTAAAGAAGGAAAACTATAAATAATAATTTATGGAAATAAAGCAATAAGTTTCTTTGATATTTCATTGCCGTTAGTCAACTTAAGACAATAAGTAACATTATTTATTACTAAAAAAATATAACCCATTGATTAAACAAGTAAAACAGCGGATCAAGCAAGCTAGATAGATAGCAGGATATTCCAGCAAAACTATAAGGTTTAATATGAATTAAATTATTATTTTTTCCTTACTTTACTATGGCAAATTATGTGCAGTGTTGTGTTTCGCCGTGTGAGTGAAGTAACGAAGTAGTCCTCCAACATCCTAATCTTCAAATCGCCCAAAAGTAATACCATAAAGTTTCCTATGTAAATTAAAAAAATTAAATAACTTAATTTTAAATTATAACATCTTAAAAACGTTCTAAAAATCATAATAATGTCAGCAAGAAAAATCAAAGAATTTAATAGTGACCCTCGAACTCCGCACCCACTTCAAAATTCAATATTACATCATTTTTTAATAAACACGGCATTTTTTTCTGACCTTCTAGATTTCAAAAAAATATTCAAAAACAAATTTACCAAATTGGTTTAGCCGTTTTCGAGTTTGCAGTTCATATACATATGTATATACATTACAAAAACCTTATTTCCTTATTTGAAAAATCTACCTTATTAATAAACATAATTATGTATGTAGGTACATTATGTATAGAAATATTCGTAGTTCTACCAAAATTGTAATGAATGGGACCACCTATATAAGTAAAAATAGTTGAATACAAGTTTTATTTGTGTTTATGACCCTGAACAAGGCACGCTTGTAGATAGTAAAACGATCCGATCAGTGTTACACTGTCACTTGTGACGCGTGTACATACGTCGTGTATACTATTATGTATACATAGATTACATATTAATCGTTTAAAAATTCTTATCTTGAGATAAAATTATCTGAACAGTTCGCGTTCTTTTTTTTGTTGTTGTTCAAAACCGTCACGAAGGAGTTATGATTGACTGATTTCTTTGTGTTATTTTTATTATTATTAATTTTAATAAGTGTTAATGAAAATAGGTCTTATTTTTGCATTGAATTTTGGCGTTCGTGTGTTAATTTAAAATTATAAATGTGAGTATTTTTTTTTTGTGATCTTTGTTTTTAATTTCTGTTCTATTTCCTTTGGGTTCTCTTTTGAAAAAAGTGTTTAATTTGGAGTGATAAACACTTGTTAATTTTGGTAATTAAAGTTGTACCTCTGACCTATAGGATAGGTAGATGTGTACATATTTATTAAGAGAATAAAAAAAAATACCAGCTAGGTTATCTTATATTATAACTTTCATATAAAATAAATTTCACTATACATATCTCACTCAATGGTCTTTGACCTTGGACTTGAACATTTTTTTCAAACCGGTATACTTCTAATATTTTTGATTGTATTATTTAGTATTTAGGATTAAGTATAAACCTTCCTCTTCAATCTAATTATTAAAAACACCGCATCGAAATCCGTTTGGGATATAGGGACAAAGAAAGCGACTTTGTTTTATACTATGTAGTACTGTAGTGATTAATCAATTATTATCGTTAATCTAAGTAAGAATGTGGTTCAATACAAAGAAAAAGTAATAAGCTTGTTAATCTTTGAAATTCATTTGTATATATAAATATGTGCGCTAAGAAAACCTTCCTTTAATAGATGTTAGAAGCCACAATAAAATAGGATATGATTTATTAGACACGTAACCATGCAATTGCCATCATGTTATTAAAATTCAATTGCAATACTATAAATTTATTATGCATCAATAGCCTGCTTCACCACTGTTCACAATTGTGACATAAACCCAAGTCAATATAATACTCAACCAAGTCTCTTAGTAAGGCAAAGAAGTAAATAGAAATACCTTAGCCATACATTTTTTTTTCTATGTAATAGGTCGGCAAACGAGCAGACGGATAACCTGATGGCTAAATCTGAAAATCTCACGCATCTCCTTAGTATATAAGCACCAGCAATTAAAGTAATAAACAGACCTTAACCATCTACAGTCTCATTATTTACCTTGCCACGAAGTCTGGCAAATTGGTGACCCGACGAAGAACAATCAACATGACTCATTCACCCTGCAAATCAAGCAGCAGCCAACAAGAAGCCTTGGAGATATCAGCCGGAACCGGAATTTTGGAGGGACCAACCCAGATTATGGTTTAAGCAACTAGAAGCCATAGTAGCACCACAGAAGCAAGGAGACGATTACAAGTACTATACGGTCATTGCAAAACTGCCAAAAGAAGAAATAATACAGGTTAGTGACCTCATTACTTGCCCACCGCCAATAGAAAAGTACAAGGCTATCAAAGAACGCCTAATCAGTTGCTATGAGGAATCAGACCAACGTCAGCTCCAAAAATTATTGTCTGAAAGGGATCTCGGCGACCAGAAACCATCACATCTTCTGCGCAAGATGCGGACCCTGAGTAACGGAAATATCAGCGACGAAACCATCAAACTTCTATGGTTGAGGCTTCTGCCACCATCAGTGACTTCGGTTCTAGCAGTCACAGAAGACATAGATGTGAACAAGATGAGCCAGATCGCGGACAAGATATTAATAAATTCAACACGTACAGAGGTGTCAGCTGTAAACGGAAACAAATCTGGCGACGATACAATGTCATGCATACTAGCACAGTTAGCAGAAATGCAATTGGAACTAAATGCAATTCAGCAAGGTCAAAAAAAAAAACTATCGACGCAGCACTCAAAGTTATTCCAATCGTCGGCATTTCCTACCACAGTCGAGTTCAAGAGAAAGAAGGCACTTTTGTTTTTACCATGGAAGATTTAAAAAATATGCACAAAAGTGTGTTCAACCTTGTGATTGGAAACAGGATCTCAACTCAAGGAAACAGGGAAACTAATCGAAGCACGGACAACGGCGGAACTCTGTGCTATTCACCCGTCCAACCGCCTCACTGTTACCGACCGAAAAAGTGGTATGAGATTTTTGATTGACACGGGAGCAAATATTTCAGTTATTAGCAAGCCACAGAGACATTCACTAATACAAGATGAACAATGTATACTTTATGCCGCCAATGGTACAAAAATTAAGACATATGGTGAAAAAACACTCTCTTTAAACTTCGGGCTACGAAGAAACTTTGTATGGAACTTTGTCATCGCCGATGTAACACAACCGATTATTGGAGCAGATTTTTTTAGAGCATTATAAGCTATTAGTCGATATAGCTGGTCGAAAACTCATAGATAGGGTAACTGAGCTGACAACGCCCGCAACCCTGATCAAATCGACGCAGCAAACAATCCGCACTATTAACATTGAGACGAATCCACGCATTACTCAACTATTAAATGAATACGAGGATATTACGAAACCAGCCTCCCTCCACACTACTCCAAAACACAAGATTAAGCATCATATTATCACTAAAGGACCAAGGAAAATATAAGGAACGCAGTATTAACAGTTCACCCCTCTCGCACCGCCCCTTTGGCACTTATGACGGACGCCAGTTCGACCTGTGTTGGCGCAGTTCTGCAGCAGAAGTCAGGACGTAATTGGGAACCATTAGGATTCTTTTCAAAGAAATTAAGTGATACTCAACAAAAATACTCGACATTCGACAGAGAGTTGCTCGGAATATATATGGCAGTCAAACATTTTCAAAGGTTAGTCGAAGGAAGAGAATTTACTATCTTTACAGATCATCGACCTTTGACTTACGCATTTTCCCAAAAACCGTCATCTAATGATACGCCACGGCGAATACGACAACTGGATTTTATTTCACAATATTGTACCAACATTCAACATATAGAAGGACGTGACAATATTGTAGCAGACGCATTGTCACGGATAGAACAAATTGATGTGCCATCACCGATTAATTATGCTGATTTAGCAAGATGTCAGCATGATGACCAAGAATTATTACGACTTCGTAATAACAAGAATTTAAAATTTTCAATCAGCAGAAACAATCAGCACAAATGCAGTGGATAGTTCATCGACTGCCGCCGCCGTCACAACAAAGGCAGCAGTTTTTATTTCCTTCGAATTAGCAACAATGACATTACATTACGCATAGGATGTAATTTATCAGCAAGGTTAAGTTATTATATAATTAGGTACATACTAATTTTTTTCAATTTATATGTTAATTATTTTTAAAAGGGGGGAGTATATGTAGCGGCACGATCACGTCGCTACATTACTTAGATACGATAGAGATAAGACACACATGTTAATTGTTGCACGTTTGTTAGGATAGCTAAATCTGAAAATCTCACGCATCTCCTTAGTATATAAGCACCAGCAATTAAAGTAATAAACAGACCTTAACCATCTACAGTCTCATTATTTACCTTGCCACGAAGTCTGGCAAAGTAAGCATTCAGCGCCGCCCATGAAAACCCGCAGCGGAGGAGTTACGAGTGCGTTGCCGATCTTTTCGGGATTAGGGTTTTGGATATTAAGGGATAAGGGAGGGATCGGGGGTGGGGAAAGATTGGGCCTCCAGTAACCTCACTCACACGGCTAAACACAACGCTGTGGTTGTTTCACGCCGGTTTTCTATGAGGCCATGGTATCACTCCGGTGGAGCCGACCCATTTATGTCGAAGCATGGCTCTCCCACAATTACTTATATAACAAAGTAGCTTTCTCTGACCCCATATCCCTATGTATGCTTATCTTTAAAACTATGCAACGGCTAATGATTGAAAAGGAAGTTTTTTATGTATAATAACATCCATTAAATAGTGAGGAAATTTAGCACCCGTGAAAAGCTGGGGCGGGTTGCTAGTAAGTACCTAACGAATTAACATGTTTCAGAGTAACCATGGCAGCTAGAAATTTATCAAGAAAAACCCAAAGGCTATTAACATCTAGAAGTATTTTGTTAAGCAGCAGAAAGCAAAGCAGTGTATGGACAGCTGACAACATTGCCAAATCACCTCATAGAGATATAGAAATACCAAATAGAGTCATCACTGAACATATTTGGGAGAATATGGGACGGTGGCCGGATAAAACTGCAGTTGTAAGTTTATATTTTTGTTTGTGTAATACGAGTATTTTCTATAGTGTGTTGTTCAGACTTCAAAAAAAGAAGAATGTGGCTGCCAATGTTGAGATATTTTTTTTAAATATAGGTAAAGGTATCCATGTCATGTAAGACAATCGAGCATGTTTCTGCACTTCTAAATTTAAATACTAATACTGTTTCTTCTTCTTCTTCTTCTGAATTAATTTTGTACCTTATGATAACAAGTTGAAAGCTTAAAAGAAAAATGTTGGCTTTTCACTACTAGTTTTTAAAAACATACCGTCAACTTTTTCTCGTCTTTGCCATGCAAAAACTTCACTGCATGTTTCATAATAAAAGGACCAAGTTATTCTTGAAAACATGCACAGACTTACACAGTTTTCCCAGAATAATTTTCCGCTGATAAGACTACTATTTCATTGAAAATTATAAACCATAAATTAATCCTTCAAATGACCGTCATATTTTATAATCAAGCACTCCATACCAGCACTCAAATAATAGCAGTAACATTGTGACCTTGAACTGACCATGACGAGCAATTACTTCCGAAATTACCTTAGAGTCGTTTTCCATCGACATATGAATACCGTGTTATGAAACACAAAAGAACATGATATAGATAGTAATTTAAGTAAACGTATACAACATTGCATTGCGCAGTGTATGTTTTTTTAAGATATTAGTTGTAGGAGAACCTTATGTTATGCATAGGCCAGCTCAACCGGAGTGATACCACGTCCTCATAGAATACCAAATACGAGTACGTGAAACTACACTTACGTTGTACTTCGCAATGTGAGTGAGGTTTACTAACTCCCAATCCTAGTCCACCCTCAATCGCCAAATCGTTAATCCTTTCTTATCCTTAAATGCCTAAGAACCCACAAAAAGTCGGCAACGCACTTGTGGCTCCTTCAGTGTTACGAGGGCCCATGGATAGCGCCAATGGCTTACAATCAGCATATCATCCTTCATAGCGTGTTTCCTGTAATTACTATAATAATTTATAATACCTCATTTAACATAAGTTACATAATATTATGCTAGTCTTATGAAGCAACCAGATCTCTTTGACATACATTATAATGTCATTACTACTTATCAAATCGTTACTTATCTTTAACAATGCCGATTCTAGAATGAGTTATAGCATAATGAGTTTTAATCTTACTTAGATAGATACCATTTTCAGGTGTGCGGAATCACAAACAGATCATACACCTTCCATGAATTGTACAAATACTCGAGAAATTTCGCCGCAAAATTGCGTACGCAGATGAAAATAAGAGATGGGGATGCCGTGTGTTTGATGATGTCGAATTCTCCTGAGTATGCCATCGGTGTACTAGGAGCATTGGAAGCCGGAGCTGAAGTTACGACTGCCAACCCTATTTATACCCCATGTAAGTTCGTTGTCGAAAAACAAGGAATCGAATCTTATGTGATGGTCTTTGTTATACTCATTTCAAAGCTGTACAATGAGTTATGAATAAGATTGCATAAACAGTTGTAACGTGTTTAATCTTCTAATCTAATATCTAATTGGCACGCCCAGTATTGAATTCAGACAAGTACTGATAAAAATGTATTATCTACAGACTTGATTCATTAGTCTGCAATAGATCCACTAATCCTTCATATGAACAATATAAAATTATATTAGAAATAAAAAGATATTTCTGATACAAAAAATATATTTTATTTCAGATGAAGTGGAACGTCAAATAAAGCAAGCAGATCCAAAAGTACTGATAGGAGTTCCAGACTCTGTACCTGTTTTAAAAGAGGCATTGCGATTAGCTAAGAGAGATATACCAATCATTGCCTTGAAAAACCCTGACAGCATTCTTCCAGAAAAAACTATATCATTCCAGGAATTGTTTTTAGCAGATAACGTTGAATATAGTGTACTTAAAAATGTTTCTAGAACGCCCGAAGATGTTGCTTTATTCCCATATTCTAGTGGAACGACCGGTCTTCCAAAAGGCGTTGAGCTGACCAATAGAAACCTTGTTGCTAATTGTGTGCAGCAAGATGTTGAAACTATGCGTGTATATGAAGAAACGACCAGTAAGTTAAGTCGTAAATTATTACGATAACGAGATTATAATCATGTATCGATAATTATCATCATCGAGTTTATTGAACGAAAATTTTTAGATTAAAATATGCTTAATAATGTTGGGTTTTTTCAAGCTAAATTTTATATTAATGATAATATTATTCTATGTTTGTTTCAAGCAATTTTTATTTTTAGTGGTAATTGAATGATTTTAATTTCTATTCCAGAGTCTAATCAAGATGTAACATTAGGTGTATTGCCATTTTACCATATCTACGGCCTCTCGGTAGTTTTATTGCACAAATTGTCAGCAGGTTTGAAAGTTGTGACACTGCCCAAGTTCCAACCAAACACATTCGTTGATGCGATGAAAAACTATAAAATAAATTTGTTATGTGCTGCGCCTCCTTTAGGTAAGTTTAATGGCCAGAGCACGAACTATTCTGCCACTTTACCTTAGTTATTATAATAAATCACATACATATTCTAGTTGAGATCGTTATAAAAATAATCAATTGTGATTTTTTGTAGTAGTGAACAGTAAAGAAGAAGTCATTTCTTCATTTTCTTATATTTTTTCTCTTTGAGTTATTTTATATATACCTACTTATATTATATTCACATACATTGTGTAAATTTGCTTTCTTTTTTCAGTATTATTTCTTGGTTCCTACCCTGGCATAACAGAAGAGCATTTAGCCTCAGTTAAAACTATAACTTGTGGAGCTGCACCATTACCAAGGACTGACGTCATTAGAGTTTTAGAGAAAGTCAAGGTAGTTTCCTTATTTATTTCACTAAAGTATTTTTAGACAGTAACAGTCTAGTAAAATAAGGGTATGATCTGAAACAACTTTTAGTTATCGGTAAAGTGAACGATAAATTATCAAAAGGATGTAGCTTTACCAGACACACACATCAGATCCAAACAACCTTGGACACCAGCCTTGCTAAAATGTGTTATGCTTTCGAACAAGAATAGATACAAGTACCAAGCAGGTTTGGAAGAAAAATGTTTTACAACCAAGGAATCACGAGACCCATTATATGTGTCCCTATTAAATGTGGGAAAGCCATGCTTCGGCACGTATGGGTCGGCACGTATGGGTCGGAGTGATGCCACGGCCTCACAGAAAACCGGCGTGAAACAACGTGTTTCGCCGTGTGAGTGCGGTTAACGGCGAATCCTTACACTCCTCCAATCCCTACTCATATCCAAAATCTTCAAAAGGTCGGCAACGCACTCGTAACTCCTCCGTCGTTGCGGGTGTCCATGGGTGGCGCTCATTGCTTACCATCACATAACCCGTTAGCTCGTTTGCCGAAACTACTACTTAAAAGAATTAAGTCTGATTCGAGCAGGGGGAACGACATTTAACCAATTCGACACTTGATCTCTTCTCTTAAATCCCTTTTCCAGATTCAAATCATAACGCTTGTGTTACTAACAAAACCGTCCTCAACTATGAATTTTTATGCAACGTTGTCATAGACTATCATTAACATCTATTTTATTTCATTTAGCTTTTCAATCACCACAAATTTTTTAAACTTAATCTTCTACCTCCTGATGTTGACGGAATGTTGAGTTGAATCTCCTAAACTACTTATTAACTAGAGATAAAAAACCTTAAACTGTGTGTAATTTTAAAGACAGAATTACAAAAACTCTTGGTCTATTTTTAGCAACTACAATGAAACAGTAAAAACGGTCAGGCTAAAATTCCAAATTTTGTAGGGATCTTAAATAAACTGATTTCAATTAGGTACTTTGAAACGTAAACTCTTGTTCTGAACATAAATAATATTCGTGAAGGTTCAAAACCTTCATCGCTTTGTTTATTCATAGAAAATGACTCTCGATCAAAATTCAACGTACTTATTTTACCGCGTTCAAGTTGAAGTATTACTTCAAACAATTACTTTCCAATTCTCATTATTTCCGAACAATATGGAAGTTTTTATAATAAAAATATTGATTTATTAATATTGTCAAGAGTCGAGCGTCAAGTCGAGTCAAGAGTTTAAATCATTTGGAACTTAAAACACTGGTCCGACATGCAACTAGGTTACATTTTCTTTACATAACACATCCACGACATCAGATCAATTAATTAACTGGATATGTTTATTTATTAGCAACCTTTAACAAGATTTTCCGTTCTTAACTTTTTCCTTAAAGTATTCCAGAATTCACAACACACCCATTGAAAATGAGCACTAAATATAACTCTACCCGTTCCTTTGGGAATAAAACCCTGATATTATTACTTTTACAAACCAACTGACCCGTAAAATCCAACAACTTTGAATATTAAGCCTCCATTAATATAAATAGCTTTAGCAAATAATTCAAAAATAAAAATAAAGAAATCCTCACGGAGCCATTCTCCTGAAGATAAATGGTGAAAACAAAAATAATCCAAAGTTGTTTTGCATAATAAAATTAGTTGAAACTTAGCAACATTAATATCCTTCAAATTCCTTTTTTGTAGATTGACTTTTATTTTCTACTGAATGCTTTATTTATTTTTTTTATTTTGATATGAAAGTAACTGGTGTATTTAATATCGAGATGGTTTTTGTGTTTGACCGCGTTATTTACAGCTTTATCCGGATACCCGTTTGGGGTAGACACAAACATTTAAAATATTTTATGATTGAAAATCTGGCTTTTGCCGGAGGCTTCCATTATTATTTTTTCCGTCAGTTCATCACATTTTGTAATCCATTCTCTTCCTTCCTCAAAGTTTCATCTCTCGTTTGGTCTAACAACTGCATTTAGCCACATCTGACGTCACTTGTGTCGCTATATATTTTTTTATAGTTATTTAGCATCCTCTTTCTTTTCCAAAGTTTATTTCGCCAACAATGTATTTTGGTACTTTTACCTCCAATAATTCTTCTCTAGAACAGTTTCATTGTGTTGGTCTAAGTAACCAATTCATCTACAAACACACTTTAAAATATTTTTGTACGACAAAAGCCTTGTTGAATCCCAAGAGACGTTGTCTCAACTTTTTGGATAATTCAAGGTTTTCGGCGTCCAATCTCATTTTCTGTTTACCTTTGTAAATTTTTCACTTTTTGCTAGTTTTGTATGTGTAACCCATGTGGGATAAAATTTTGGTAAATAATGTTTTTTCTATTGCGAAACTCTGTCTGTATACTGGTCTGATCAAAATTATGTTACCTTATTTACTTGAAAACAAGGACAAGTTATTTTTAAATCGGATATTCGAAAAATCTAACGTGTCTATAACTTGGGCAGAATGACTTCTCCGTATATTTTAATATAAAATTCTTACAGTTACAGACAAATTCGATTCACTTCGAGACTAAATTATAATAACTGATGCTAACGATAGCAACTAATAATGATAATTCAATGTTGTTATAATACTATTTAAACCTATTTTTTCTTTTTTTTCAGCATGATGTGGACTTTCTACAACTATACGGTTTGACAGAAGTATCACCACTGGCTACCTGCATGCCTCCTGGCTCAAAAGACTATACCAAGGCTGGATACGGCATATCTAACACCGAATTAAAGGTCGTAGATCAAGATCAACGTGTGCTGGGACCAAATCAGGTAATGTAATATTAAAAAAATACTTTATCCACTTGTTAAAAGTAACCCTTTTGGTACTTTACAACAAAACAACATTGAAAAATTTGTTTTTTTTTATCATTAGCAGTAAATTCTTTATCCACCCATTCTTGGTTGCTTTTCAATAGGCTAATCTTTTTTTCTTCAAAAAATAACTGGCATATTTGATTGCATAAAATAGTAAAAGCGTACAATAAACGTGTAAACAATTGAAATTTAAATGAGATTATATTAATTAATAAGAAAATATCGCGTCATTTTTATATTACGCTTCCACATTACCTAACTTAAATAATAAAAGCATACAATCTGTAATCGTAATTTAATAAAATAATTACCAATACTTTGCCTTCCATTAAAATAAAAATGCTATCTAAATAATAAAAATGTCAATGACATTCAATTACATATATCAAAATATCATGCTTGCCTCATAAACGCGTCTGTGAATTTTGTCTACAAAATTTTGTATAGTAATTATTCAATAAAAAATAACACCTGATACCTAATTTTTTTGTTTTACATCGTGCCTACATTTCTGTTGCTAAGAACTTTATCGAATTTATACAATAAATAACAAGCAATAATGATACTTTATCGAATTTATACAATAAATAACAAGCAATACTGATAATGATGATACTTGACTTTTCTTCGTAAATATATGCTTGAAATGCACTTTAAAATATATTTTCAACTGTCACTGCGTGATAAGTTATCAAAGCAAATATTAAAAGCATATTTTGAATTGTAACCCTTTAGGTTTTATGACTATCAGTAAGCCTATGTTAATGCAATAATTCCTTTTCTCTTTTAAGCCTGTTAGTCGTCCTGCTAATTTTATTGTAATTATTATTCTAAAAATTTGCTATAATCTAGCCATCAAACACAAAATCTATTATATCACAACTAGGCGAGTCAAAAAGGATATTATATTTTTCAATAGGATATAAAATATAAAACTGTTATAATAAGAATTTATAATATGTTGTTACAAACAAATTTTACGACTGACCATTGATTAGCACCATTGTAGGTCTCATTTTTTTACCGTTGCAGCCAGCAACCAACACACATAATTATCTTCACATTGAACTTAGCTCTCATTGACATATGTTTTGACGGGATATATTTTATTTAATTATTTCAGTTGGGTGAACTCCATATACGTGGACCTCAAGTAATGAAAGGCTATAGAAATAACCCAGAAGCTACAAAAGCAGTGATTACAGAAGATGGTTGGTTTAAAACTGGTGATCTAGCAAGTCTCGATGAAAATGGCGCGGTCACAATTAGTGATCGTCTTAAGGAACTTATTAAGGTACGTAAAAGCAAGCAAAGGTACGTAAAAGCAAGCAAAGCACGCAAATAAAAGAATGAACATTATACTGAAGGACCTAAGGATGTATAATCGGTTCACTATCCACCTGATAGTGAACCAATTTGCTTGCGAAACTCATGTATTTCAATACTTTTTACTAAAAGAAATATTTGAGCAATAATCACAATCTTTCATTAAATACCAAGATTACATTAAATGCTTATTGCAAACAGAAAACAGACTATTATTATTATTCATTTACCACCACGGGAATTGCCGACTAATTTCCCGGAGCCTTTAATCATTATGATCAAATTTGAAATAAGACTGGTATTTTGGAATATTTCTAAACTTATCTTGGTTGTTTCTCAGGTAAAAGGCTACCAGGTACCACCGGCGGAATTAGAAAATGTATTAAAAGAACATCCAGATATCATTGATGCTGCAGTTCTTGGTATACCAGATCCAAGACTAGGGGAAGTTCCTAAAGCCTTTGTAGTATTAAAAGAAGGAGGAAAAGTTCAAGCTAACGAAGTGACCTCATTTGTTTCGGAAAGAGTAGCAGAATACAAAAGAATTAAAGATGTAGTCTTTTTAGATGCCTTACCAAAGAATCCTTCTGGTAAAATTTTAAAACGAGTTTTAAGAGAACAGTATTGATAGTTTTTTGTTAGGTTTATATTAAACTTTTTTAAATATCAACAATTTTGTAAAATAATAATATTATTATGACCTGATTTTTTATAAAAATATACGCTAATGTTTATATAATTACGTTTATTATTCTATGAATTCTGTTACAGATATTTCTAAATGTATATTTATTTATCGAAATGCTTATTTCTTCTAAACGGAGGCCTAGCATTTGACAAGAATCTACCTCTACATAATGATAAGTTATTGATATATTATTTTAATCAATTAAGGTATTCTTTTACGTAAATATTTTTTTATGGTATAAGTCGGCAAACTAGCAGACGGATTACCTGATGGTAAGCAATCGGTGCCGCCTATGGACACCCGCAACGCCAAATAAGTTACGAGTGCATTGTCGGCCTTTTGGGGATAGGGGTTGCGGATAAAAGGATCGGGAAGGGATAGGCGAAGGGAAGGGATTGGGCCTCCGGTAACCACACTCACACGCCGAAATAAAACGCTGGGTTGTTTCACGCCGGTACTCTGTGAGGCCGTGGTGGTATCACTCCGGTCGAGCCAACCAATTCGTATCGAAGCTTGGCTCTCCACTTAAATAACACGTAATAAATATTTCATAAACTGCTTTAGTAAAGTAACAAAAACAAAAAAATTACGACATCTGTTTTTATTATAAGTCCAAAAATAAATAAAAGTATTTTACACCGCATTGCTTTAAAGTATTTTCACCAATTTGCATGGAAGGGTGAAGGAAAAACAAATATTATCGAAAAACATTTGCGAATCGAGAGGAAACCTTTTAAATATGTAAAATACTGCGCATTCTTTAAGCTGCCCCCTTTTTGTTTGATTACTATGAAGGGAATGAAATAAAACAGCTGTTTTGGTTTCACATGAAGTATCTTGCAGTTTTAAAGAAAAAATATGTGTTTAAGTGTGGGTGAGCCATGTATTAGCACGTGCTTCGACCGGAGTGACACCACGAGCTCAAAGAATATTAGCTTCAAACAACCACAGCGTTGTGTTTCGCCGTGTGAGTGAGTTTCTGGAGGTAGAATCCTTTTTCCTATTTCCCAATCTTTGAACAAAACCTACAAATCTAAAAAGCCGGCAACGCACTTGTAACTCCTCTGCTGTTGCAGGTGTCCATGGGTGGCGCCAATTGCTTACCATCAGGTACTCCTTGAGGTCGTTTGCCACCCTATCAAATGAAAAAAGTTTCAAAATTGTTTCATTTCACATTGTATAAAATATAAGTAGTGTGAAATCAATATGGTATACCCAGAGTGGTCAATTATTATTTGTTTACCTGATACTTCAGGAACATACTGCGTAAATAGGTGGGTATAATGCCTAAGGTTTGGTTTAACAAGCGTTACAGTTTGTTCTTTACAAAAATTGCATTGGCTATACACATAAAATTACCGATCACAAATAGTTAGGTACTTATTAAAAATAAAAATAAAATTTAATGAAAATAAAAATTCCTTAACACCCATACATTTACAGGGCTACTTCGTGTTTCTGAATTTACTGGTGTTACTCACCGTTTACTCGGTTATTATGGGCATCCACCACAAACTATGGAGAGGCACGTACGTTCATAACAACTGAACTTTTGCTACTAGCGTACCACTTTTGAATTTCGAACGAGAATAGCGATCGTGTTTTTTTATTTGCATTGTGCCAGTAGTAGTTTGAATTTTGAGGTAGTAAAACTTTTTAAAGATTTATTTGCTAACAAAATTCTATTGATACACAATTTCTATGTGTCTGCGTTCAAGGGATTGCTCAATTTCCTAAGCCTTGATTCGAGGTTTTTGGAATACCATACAAATATTTCCATTTGCAGATCAGAATAGTGTCCAGTCTAATCAATGACAACAGTATATTTGGCTTGAGTTAATACATAATTGGCTTAAAGTATATCTACTTTAGTGGAAGAAGTCGTTAAATGATAATCCCCTCAAAATAAACCTTCCTGTTTCGGAACTAAAAACTGTAATCATGTTATTAATTACAAAACAAAACGGAACTTTTTTGCTACATAAAAATCTGCATACACATTTAGTTTTTAATAAAAACCGAAGGAAACTTGATTAAAACGAGGCAACGTAATACTCACTGAGTCACGGGCTATATTACTTTCACATCTTGAAAAGATCTCTCTCATTCTTCTCGCTACCATATTCAAAGAAAATTGTCTTAGCAACTAAGAAAACATTTCGAAAATTTTCTTCGACCAGTTTTTCAACTTTCAGCTTTAAGCAAACTGAGTAAGATGCTATTTTCTAGGCTAGGACTAAGCTTTTGTCACGATAGTTTAAAGTCATTAAAGACACTTCTAGATCCCATAGTTACAATAGTCTAAATGCTTTTAACAACTGAATTTACAATCAGAAGTCGACTGGTGAAAATAAGCACATTACTAAATTGGCTTGACAAAGAGAAAACCATTTAAGTCCTGCTGTTTTCGCTTTAGTATGTTGGATTTAGAATGTCTTACACACCGAATTGTTTGAAAACAGACGAAACTGACGTCGCGTTGCGCTGAATTTGGTCGTGTGCGTGAGATTACTAGAGGCCCAATCTTTCAAATCCCAAATCCTCAAATCCCGATTTTTTTCCATTTTCCGTCCGACTCACCCCATTGCCAATGGCCGACTGTGCACTTGTAGCTCTAATTATCGATTAATTGCTACAAAAACAATTTTTAACATTAAATCATTGGAATAGCTAAAAATTAAAGAGCATAGGTTAAGGCACTATAACAATCTAAACAATTACTTCATCATCATCATCATATCAGCCACAGGACGTCCACTGCTGAACATAGGCCTCCCCCATTGACTTCCAGATAGGCCGGTTGGAAGCGACCTGCATCCAGCGGCTTCCTGCGACCTTAATCAGGTCGTCTGTCCACCTTGCGGGTGGACGTCCTACGCTGCGCTTGCCGGTACGTGGCCTCCACTCGAGAACCTTTCTGCCCCAGCGGCCGTCGGTTCTACGCGCTATGCGCCCTGCCCATTGCCACTTCAACTTACTAATCCGCTGGGCTATGTCGGAAACCTTTGTTCGTTTGCGGACATCCTCGTTTTTTATACGGTCTCGCAAAGAAACTCCGAGCATAGCCCTCTCCATAGTGCGCTGAGCGACCTTGAGCTTCTTTATAAGGCCCACAGTAAGAGACCACGTTTCAGTTCCATAGGTCATCGCTGGTAACACACATTGATTATAGACTATACATTACATACTATACATTGATTATAACAATTACTTAACATTTTTTATTTCGTAAATATCAAGAGACATTGTCTTGGAAGACCAAACATTGAAAACCCACAAAAAGCATTCAACTCAAACTTAGGTTATAAGAAAATAACACTTACACACAACGGTGTAAAAGTAGCCAATGAGATCACCCTCCTCGCAGTTCTAGGTTAACCCGTCGCCATTTCTGAAAGTATAATGGGAATCTCGGATTAAACTAAAGTTTTAATTAGTTGCAATAGTGAATTGGAAAAGTCAGGACGTCCGTTTTGGGGAATGCGCGGCCATATTGGAAAGTTAAATAGGTGGTGTGATAATAGACAATAATTGTTTAACAAAAAAAAAATTAATACTATTCTGTTTTGAATCAGAGTAGTAAGTATAAATAAGTACATGTTTTTCATTAGACGAAAAATTTTTGTTTATAATACGACAATGTATAAGATAGTTTTATTAGAATAGTTAACTCGGGTTCTAAATTTTTCGTAATTCAACAGCTGACGATTGACTAAAAAGAGACTGAAAGACAAAAATCAAAACTAAAACACAAAATAACGGCGAAACACAAAAAAACCTTTACAGACAATACTCCCTATTGAACTATCCATACATAAAATTCCACAATATTTACCTACACCAATCTATTGAATACTAAAAACTATATCAAAAACGTCATTCATCGGTCCCTGGATAGTTTTAACGAGATTTCAAAAAAGTAACAAAAAGTATGACCATCAAAACTTTTTCAAACAAAGGGCCCAGTTCAAAACAATACGGCTTGGCTCGCGAAATTTCAATACGCCCAGAAACAAATGAGTATACTTTTTAGATTGATTTATTGTACACTTTTTTCCAATAAGGCCTCGGTTTTTATGAACAGCTGATCCAATTTTTGCAAGCTGTGAAGTTTTCCGCGAATTTCATCGGCAAATAAAATATTGTTTCGCGATGGTGGATTTATTTACTTTCTGTAAAAACCGGCTAATAACTAAGTAAATAACTTTCCTTCCAGTAGAAGTCTCGAGGACTTTCTTTCAATAATCCTCTGTCTGTCTCGTCGTCTGTCCTTTCTTTATGCCTAAACTACTGAATCAAAATCTGTGAAATTTGGTACAGGCGTCCCAGGGAATTGTATGATTGTCTTGGATCCCGCAACGAAATAAATCAAAAGATATTATTTGAGGAGAAATTAACTTACATCTATCATCATTATTATTAAAAATCAAATATCTAAACAACATTACCTATCCTAGCCTTCCCTATTTTCTACTGTACCATAACTACCCCTACAACAAAATAAAAGAATCAAGGAAAAACAAATACACTTAATGAGCTCAATCATACTGTTTTTCCAATCGTTTATGTAAATGGTATCACCCATTCAACTTTATGCACGTTATCGTAGTCCGACCGTAGCCAATAAACTCAGTAAATATTATGCAATTATTATAACTAGCTAGAGAGTTAATGGCTATAGGAAACGTTTCCAATAACACCATCGATGATTGTGTCCGTAAATATCCAGGGCCAAAGATAGGCTGAAGTTAGCCTCGGTGGGACAATGAAACTGAGGCACATATTACACATGCTGGGATATAACGGCAATGCTCAAATAGCTAGTTAGATAAATTCAAATAATTGTGCAGAAAATGGCGTTTTATTTAAGCCTGAAGCTGCAGCGATAGTTTTGTGTCCAGATTGTCCCGTTCTAGGTCCCAATGGATCGAGTTATTGGTCATCAACAAACGTAAAGCACACCTCTATTAATATTTAAGTCTATTAGGTATATACTTGACACATGCTGAACTGGACTCCCATTCGGTGCAAACTAAAGACACACTGAACCGCGCCGTATTTTATTATTATTTTTCTCCTTTTTTTTCTCGTTCTTTTTGTTCTTTCTTTTGTACTAACTACCCGTCTAATACGTAATATTTAAGTATTTTTTTTGTTTGATTCTATTTTGTGTCATTTTATTGTTAATTTGTATTGTGTACCCACTTATTTGTCAATTAATTTGTGTCTGTTATTGTTTGTGCTGAATAAATGTGTTATCTATCTATCTATCTATCATTATTATTATTAATAGAGACTTTTTAGAGTCACTTAAACATATAATACTTGTCTAGTTAAAGAATTTTTTTTAACAAAATACAGCAAACTATAAACAAGACAATAACAACGTTGACATTCAGTCATATAAATAACATATCGAGATATTATTGGTGCGATCCAAACCAAATCAAGTGAAAAAAAAATCAAAACATCTTCAATAACAAAGTCGAAGAAGACTTACTTAAAAGCTAATTCGAACGAATAGATATATCGAATTTCGCTGAGACTGGGTGCAGTGAGGTGAGTGACAGTAATTGCTCACTGCATCCCAACGCCATTACGTAGCTTCGACAGATTTTTAATGGCGTGAACACTGGAACAAGATTTACGAGTTATTAACGTAGTCAGGATTTTTATTTTCTATTTTTTAAAACCCTCGGCGTCTTCATTTAATTTTAAGTTGAGCTAGCTCGTTTACTATATTTTAATTGTAGATGTTTAAGTTATTGGGTTTGGAGAGCATTAGTGTACGATGTAGCTATAATTAAGTATAATACTGTAAAAATATGTAGTGGTGGCCTGGAGGATAAAGCGCCCGCTTCTCGTACATGCCGCGGGTTGGAAACCTGGCAAGTACTAATGTGATTTTTCCGAGTCATATGTATTGTATCTACTTTCTATGATTACTTAGATATCAACGTTCACAAACGGTGATAGAAAACACGTGAGCGAAACCTGGACCAGGACTTTATTATAAGTTTGAAATCGCGTTGAGCAAGCGTGGTGATTAATGCTCAATACATCTCCGATTGAGAAGACGCTGATGATGCATGACTGAAGACGATGATGTTTAAAAAAACTTATAATAACAGCGATGTTGGAAACTGATAATAGAAAGATAAAAGTGAAAATGTATCATGGTTCCTTAAAAGACATTTAAATAAAACTATCAAGATAGACAAGACAAATCTCAAGACCTAAAAAAACAAAATCACACTGCCCCCAATAATCCTGACATTCTCGATTATAAGCTTAGCCAAAATTCATTTAGTAGTTCGACATCTAAAGTTCAAGGGTCGGGACAAACACTATCTGTATCCTAAATCCTCCATTAGATCTTGCATTAATTTGAAACAATTTTGGGGACCAAACAAATTGACGGTCATTTGTCAGGGAACTTACCGCGATTATTTGGCTGTCAAGACGAATAGAAATGAATGATCACTATCGAAATTATGTTACGGAGGAGAACTATTTGAAATGTGTCATTTATAACAGAAAATTACTGGTTTGTGGAGTTTTTTGGTTGTTCTTGAACTTATAATAATCTTTTTATAAAGTTCGTAGATATTTTGTGGTAAATTTAAATTTGTTAAATTTGCACATTCTGCGATAGGGCTTTTTTTGTCAGGGGAAAATCATCCAACGATTTCTGTATGTTTCTGTTCCAATGTTTTTGTTCTTTCAGGGAGTAGGAGAAGATATGGTGTAGTTTTTAGTGAATAATAGTCTGAAACTTTTTCTGTGGTGAGATTTATATGTTCATTTTGCCTTTCAAAAAGGCCCATTATACATACTATAAACACCCATAGAGGAATAAACGGCAGAGAAATACATACAAACTTAAGTCAAAACATGTCAAAAAAAAAAACTCTAATCTTTATTCAACAGTGTACCTATAACAACTGATGATCAAAAATAACAAGCAAATCTTTTGAACCAAATTGCAAATCAAAATAAAATAATCTTTTGCACTACTGAGAAATTGAAACGACGCGACACGACGATCCCATTATGAGCAGAAAGACGAAAAATCTTGAGAATAAACACAAAGGTGCAGCCGCACAAACAAAGTCCTAGTAGTTCCAGATTAAAGTTTTTGCAACACTGATTCGAGCGTTCTTTGTAGTCGAGTCTAATAAATAACTCAGTAAAGAAATCTAAGAGTTTAGATGTCAGTTTAAGCTGTGCCTTGCGAGTGCTGTAGTCTACGAGTCACTGTGCAAAACTGTTACCGAAGCATTACTTAAAAAGAATTGTAATTGCAGAAAAACTTAAATTAAGACTTCTTTAATTTAAGTCAAACTTGTCCTATAAATAATATCAATTTATAGGACAAGTTTGACTTAATTAAACAATTCAAGATTGTTTGATCGTTTAACACATAGTAGGAAAGTTTGATTTTAAATAGCGTGACAGGCTCTAAAATCTCAGTTGTATTTTCTCTCTGAGTAAAATACTGCTCGTCGCCGCGCACTACATGCTTTTCTTCATAACACGGGAAAAAATCGCATTTATAAAACACAAATGCATTCACCCAGATACCGCACAACGATTTGTGGATACAAGATTTGTACTTTCACCTTTCGCCACTCAATCAAGCATTGGTTTCCGACATAAAAACATAAACTTCTAGCCTCCAGCAGGCATAGGCCTTAGACCTTATCGTAGGTAGCTATCTTTTTTCACTTATATATTCTTACAGGAGGACTATGCTGCTCCTTCAGTCGTTCAAGTGTACTAGGATATTGTCTTAGAAATAATCTAACTAGTTTTTACACAGTCTCGCCACGTGTGCTAGCTATTTAAAGTCTTCCGTCTCTTCACGACTTTAAATCAGTAAAACCATGACAGTCAATAATGTGATCATATCATAAAGGGTGGGAGAGCCATACTTCGGCACGAATGGGTCGGCTCGACCGGAGTGACACCACGGCCTCACAGAAAACCGGCGCAAAACAACCACAGCGTTGTGTTTCGCCGTGTAAGTGAGGTTACCGGAGGCCCAGTCCTTCCACTCAAATAAAAAAAAATCAAAGTTTTCATCACCAAAATTCATCGCCACTTCGCATGTTTCTAGTAGGATAAACCATTCAAGAACTTATCATGAGCATCCACTATAAATATACTGACATAACTTAGATAAGAAATAAGTTGTAACATATTAGTTAGTTATAACACGGAGCACGTAGTGGGGGTTAGTTCAGGGTAACAGCGAACGTAAGCGATGTAGAGCAAAGAATTGATTTCTGCTGTGTCTGGCTGTACTTCAGTTTGTTACGTGATTATTGTATTTTATGTATACCAAACATCTTTGGTACGTTTTCTAGTTTGAATCGTTTGAGACTTTTAAATGTTTGAATAACTTAATTATTGCATGTTTTAGTGTTATGCTTAGTAGGCTTTCACGAATCATCTAAGTATATGTGAAGAAAAATTTTCCAGACATGTATTTTTTTTCTTTTCTAATGACTGCATTGTATTTGCTTTCTTCTTTTCAAGACTTTCAAGATTCTAATAAATAATTCCATAAAGGAAAATATTATCTGAAATAATCTACAAACACAACAAACAATCAAAAAAAAAAAATTAATTTATATGCGATTAATTTTTCCCAAATACACGACGTTGAAGAAGATTACCAACAAAAGTTATATATTAAAAAATATGAATGTGATAACTTTTTTTTTATTTATCATTTTTACAAATACTACAGAAACATTTATGTTAAATAGCAACCAAAAAAACACTAAGGTTTAAACTTGTGCTATGATGAATCATCACAAATCTAAAAAAATAATTCATCATCATCATCAGCCTATAAATGCCCACTGCTGAGCAATGGCCTCTTCTCACATGGAGAAGGTTTGAGCATTAATCACCACGCTTGCTCAATGCGGGTTGGCGATTTCAATCTTACAATTAGAAATTATAAGTCCAGGTTTCCTCACGATGTTTACCTTCACCGTATGTCAGTGATGTCTAAATAATCATAGAAAGTACATATAACTCGGAAAAAGTCACATTGGTTCTTGCCAGGTTTCGAACCCACACCCTCATGCACGAGAAGCGAGCTCCTTAACCTTCGGGTTACAGTTTAATAATTATGTAAACAAAGTAGGTACCTACAGAACTATTAAAAGAAATCATGCATAGAGACAGATTAATCCCAACAAGTTAGTTAGCATACGCCTCATCTCCCATCTACTTCCCGGGATCACGACAGCTGCATATTCATAGGCTTGCAACCGAACTTCAGGCAGACTTGAATGGTTTATTCAGCTATGCAAATGCAATGTAAAGAATACTACTTATTTACATGTTTTCATTTATCTTATCTTAGTGAATGGGCAGAATTCCAGGACTTCTAACGATTCCAACGAGAGCTTTAAAATAGGAAACGGTCGGCTTATTCTTTGGCAATAAGTTTACGTAGTGCGCTTTGCTCTGGCAATTGCAACAGGGGTTATCATCGTCTGTTACTGTAGTTACTCATCAGTCAGTTATCGTTGTTATTTAAAATATGTATCTCAACTAAAATAAGTAGTCTAATACTAAACTTATAATATAATATCTATATTGGAATTTGGGTCACTTAAAAGGTCGGAGGAGGTGGATGATGCTACGCAAACTACGCTATAAACCGTTGTAAGTACCTTAAAAAGTGCACTAATCTATAAAAGTTTTGTTATTCAAATTGTATCGATATAACAATGGCGCGGTGACTGGGCAACTAGTCGCGGCTCAATGTGTCACGGGTTCGATGCCCGCACGGAACAACTCTTATTGTGTGATCCACAAATTATTGTTCCGGGTCTGGGCGTGATGTGTAAGTGAAATTGTATGTTTCTAAATGCACCCATGACACAAGAGAAAATCCCAGTGTGGAAAAGCGTCTTTTTGGAAATAAAGCCAGATTTTATGTTAGGTATTCATAACCAAATTGAAGTAAAGAACACAGAAAACGAGAACAAACGATTCTGTTAAAAACAAACATCCACATTGAGACCACAACAAGTATGATAGCATTATTAATAAAACAATGATTCCTTAAACACTATGACCCTCCTTCAAGTTTAAAATATCTGTACAAAAAGTACGCACTGAACAGAAGTTCGGTAAATCCAATAAATAACGTTTAATTGTCCGCCATTTTATGTGTCTTGTTTTAAGCGGTGTTCAATTCGTTCTGATTTATAGATTCGCATTGTACGAACAGAAGAAAAGTGATATTGGATAATAAATTGTCTTGTGAAGTACTTTATTGAGTCGAGTTTACTCAGACTTTGGTTTAAGAGGAGCCAATATAAGAATATCAGCAAATTTCGGAAGATTAGACAACGGTATTTGAGTGTTTGAGTGAGAGTATTAGTTTGGTGTATATGGAGGATATAAGCATAAGAATATTATTTATTATTCTGTACTTTAGTCGTACCTTGGATTCGCAGAAAGCGGGTTGTAAATTGCAAATATTTCCCATAAAATATTAAGATGATTGTATCCCTAAATTAATTTAAAACATTTCAACGTCTGTGCAATCTCGGGGTTGCTGGTCAGGCGCAATAATGTTGTGAGCGGAAAATCATCAAATGACTTCTCCCACCCAGGCTGGGGAGGAGACATTCCCCGTGTCAGACACCCACTGACTAAAAACGCCTCCGTTCCTTTTCCTGTTCTAGGCTGAGGTCGCGGTGCCTCATTGCGCTCACCCCTGAACCCCAACTGAACGTCAGCCCTGTAGGGCCCGTCCGTGTTAATCTATCGGCTCTTTGAGGCGCGCGCAGAACGCTACGCGCCGTACGCTCGTGCCTGGAACAGGAGCAGGAACGGGATGGTTTTTAGGAAGTAAGATTCTGACACTCGCTCTCACCTCACCCTCGACGTGAGAAGTTAAGAAGGCATGATTTCGCCCTATAAAAAAAATGGGTGCAATTTTGGAAATATTTCTTTTTCGAAAAGTTTTGATATTATTTTTATCCTTTTGCTTTCTTTCTTTCGAAATCATAAACTTTCAAAAAGTCAACTTTACCGTGCTATCAACTATTAAACTCCTTGTGCACACGTGGCCAGCAGTGAACTAAAGTAATTTCAACTTTTATTCGTTGTCAAGAATAATATAATTTTTATTGGCGTGTTTTATAATGTTAGTGTTAAATTTCTTTAACACAGACTACACCTATTTACTTGAGTCTGATTAACAATTTGGGCTGGTCGCAGACGAAAAACCCATTTATCAAACCCACTTTTTTATGAATACCAACTATGTATTCTCTTTTGTAGTTGCCCTTATGTTCAATTAGGGTTTGTGGTTTTGTCTGAAATCATATCATTAGGGATTATTTTAGGATTGATTTTATTTTCTTCAAGTTTATTGTAATTAATGTTGTTCATTTATTCTTTTACTTTGTAATTTTTGTTTGGTGATAAATTGAATAGAAAAAATATTTTTATTTTAATATGAAGAATAACTTTTTTGCAGTTCTTTATTTTCGATATAAATTTGAATTCCGTAACTAAATTTTAACAAAATCTAGAAGACTTTTTCTTTCTCAATCCACCCACTACTAGATAGACACTTAAATAAAATAGCTCCTCAGCATTAAATAAAATCATCGGAACCATCTCTGATCACCAACACATTAAACTTAATTTCGTACGAAATCAACCATTGCATACATCATGAGCACGTACCAATCTAAATAGAATTTTCAATATCACTAAGAACTAGAATGGCGTGGCAGGTGCATTTATGTATATTTGATGTCCAATTTGATAGCGCTGCTCCAACGGTAGTAAGATTATCACACTTACTATGCCAATTTGGTCTGAATATAGATCAGGTGAATTGTATTTTCATCCGGGACCGGGAACGTCCAAAAACGGCAACCAGACCCCGAGAAGTGTGTAGCAGCATTCCATCCATATATCGGTTACCTCTTTGCGATCCCCAAGCCACTTGCCAAGCGTGGGGATTACTGCACTCTCCCCTCACCCCCTCCCCGTTTTTTAAGGGGAAGGCCATTCTTTCGTCTGAGGATAATGATGGTGAATTGTATTTTAAAGGGAATTCTAAGATATATTTGTTTAGAAACAATGCGTTGATCACTTATTCCCGACGCACTTTTATTGCTATCGATAATGAAAATTTTTGAGAATAAAATATCTTCATACTTTAGAACTGATTTGTTGTACGATTTCTAAGAAACTTAACTACTCGTATCATTAACTGATGAAATAATTAACTTTGAGAAAACAGATGTTTTCCCAGACAACCGCAAACCACAAGAACAGAGAGGTCATAAGAGCGTTGTCGGCAATTTGGATGTTAATTGTGATCTGAGGATGTGAGAATTGAAGATAGAAATGGGGATCAATGCTTAATTCCAGCGTTGTCGGTTATGAGTCCATGGTATCACTATGGTTGAGCCGGCTCATTTGTGTACAAGCACGGCTCTCCCACATTTATTTTCGTAATCTTCGAAGGTGATATACGTTTCAATTTTTTTTTATGTGATAGTTCGGCAAACAAGCATGCCGATTACCTGATGGTAAGCAATCAGCGCCGCCCAACGACACCCTCAAAGACGGAAGAGTTACGAGTGCGTTGCCGACCTTTGGGGATTAGGGATTTGGTGGTTTTCGAAATGAGGAAGGGGTGGATTTCGCCTACTCTCACTTACATGGCGACCCATTTGAGCCGAAGCATGCCTCTCCAACACTAAAATTTTCACGTTTTAAAATAATAAAAATACTCAATCCTGATTAGGTTTTGAACATTAATCTGTCGTAATGACTATCAGATTAGTCGGTGAAGGGCGACCCTAGCGACTACTCGTGGCGATGATAAATTAAATGTTATGTAATATAATGACATTTCCAATGACGTCACATGAATTTCCTTCCTAGTGCGTTTCTATTTACACTAGCAATTATTATAATTAACATCTCATTCAAATCCATTCGAGCATATATAATTTTAATTGGGTTTCATCTAAATCCGTCCATTCACAAGCAATTATAATTGCCACAGAGACTGATGTGTGGATGTCCATTTCTGTACAAAATGACATGAGATTTGTGGTGCGTAATTATAACTGAATTATTTGTTTATTATATTTTTTTTTTATTATAATTATATTTACAATCAGTCCCAGGACTATAAGTAAATTGGTTGTGCGGCGTTTATCTATGCAAGAGGTCTCCCCATCGAGAGACACTCCTTTCCTTTCACCATCGTACATCCAGTCTCTGGATGTCGTAACGTTTGTTATTATATGTTTATTATATAGCTCTCTGCAATTTTTTCTCACTCACGAACAAAACTATTTCTGTTTTAGAAAGATCTTGCCTTCCTTCTGGGATGGAAAATCGAATACCAAAACCATTAATATCGTTTGTTACAAATTCGTTCTTAATATAGCAAAAAAAAAAATCTCATGGTGAACTGATCCAGAACAGTTTCTATACTTAAATTAATATTATTTTTTTAATGTTAAAGGGAGAAATGGAAAATAGAATCCTGAACATGTCGTGTAAAACTTGAATTCAATCAAAACGAGTATATAGGTAGTCACCAAAAATAATTTTTAATCAAACAACACGAGGCAAGTTGGCGCTGGACTAAAATCAAACCTCAAATCACACACAGCTATTGTCCCCACGGCACAGAGTCGGGCACAAGTGAATTGTAAATTGTTCAGTGCACCCAACTGTATTTTCGCTCGCTAGCTCAAATCGCGCCAATTGAATAAGCAACTGATATCGGGAGATTTGGCATAGCTACGGCTCAAGCGCTTAGCGTAATGTCGCGTTTAGAAATGTTATTTACACTTCTTGTTGGCCTCGTGTGTACGTTGCTGTTGAACTATTTCTGTGTTTATAAGTGACACAGTTTCCAGGCTGATTTTGGGTATGAGAGACTTGAAGTTTCAAAGGAGGAAAAGGTTTCATTTTTGTTTTTTGAAGACAGCTTCACACACTCACACACATATCATCTTGTAAGTGCAGTGAACTCAGTAAAAGTCTCTTCTCATACGGAGAAGAACAGATGAAATTAATACCATGCGATTTTGAAATTAACATATAACAACACACAAACTATAAGTCCAAGTTTCCTCTGGATGTTTTTCTTCGATACTAATATGCTTACCAGGTTTTAGGCCCTACATTCTCGTGCAAGAGAATTGATAGAAGACTTCCAAAACTTCTTAAACAGATACATCACCATAATTATTTAATTATTTCACAAATATTTTATAAAATAGAAAAATAAATAAATCCAATATAACGAAATTTGGCTTTTTAAAGCCAAATTGAAATTACCTAAAATAATTGAAACCTCTACAAACAAAATTCTAAATGGCACAACCTTTGTTCATCTTTAACGTCCCCAATAATGTTTTTCAGCCATTTATTTGTTGAACAATTGACAATAATAGAACCTGTTTATTTATATATCTTCAATTCTTTTCAAAGCCTTGCTTCGAATAGCGGGTGTTCTGATATTATAAAGCTGTTAAATTGATAAAGGATGGTATAATATCGGTGCTAATTAAATGCACGCGAAACAAAACAAGGGCTTTTGTCCAAAGCCTGGAGAAAGAAGGTCAAAACCAGTCACGGGTTGGGAACAAATGGTCCATAGTCCTTACCCAGAAAAGGCATGATTCCTGAAAGTGGTCATCGGGTCTATTGTCCTGTTTGAAATACGATTGTCCGCAATGACAGTATGTTGGAAAATTCCTACTTTAAGTGTGATTGATCGCGGGTAATTTTAGAAGTTTGCGGACCTATTATTGCACGCTGCTTTCCCAATTTCATTGTGTTTTGAACCTGAAAAATTAATTAGATTTATAAATGCATTACATTTACGTAAATGTGGTTGCCTCGTAGCATTTTTTAGTAGTAGGTATTCTCTAATCAATTGTATTTATTTATTAAGGTACACAATATATATATATGAACATGGATCATCGACATCGAAACACATTTGAATACATATAATATTCAAATGTGTTATATATAATAAAAAGAGATATAAAAGTACTGCGTAATACTTTAGGAATTTCTTCCTGCAGTCTTGAGGCACGAAAATAAAGTGTGATAGATCATTATGTTGATAACGAATAATGTAAATTCGGCACGTGTAAACATGACAAACCAAATGCTTATTTAATTCCCCGTTCAGTAATAGAAGAAAATCAGTAAACGCACATTCTATAACATTAAAATAACCATGTAAAATTAACTTGTAAGAAACTTAAGAGTCAAATGTTAATGAAAACTTATATTGTAATTATACCTGAACTAATAACATTACCGATTTCTTATGTTGTTTTTTTAATTCCCATAAACTTGTTTGTTAAAACAATATCAACATATCCATGATAATAGTGTAGCCTGTATAAATTGCGTATTATCAAGGTGATTTCCACAAGAAAATATCCAAAATGCTCAACATTTGCGCCTTTAAATTAAGGGAGCAATGTCATTCCTTCTTCACTCCACCCCTAATTTGGAAAACTAGCCTTTTTCAGTCACTATCCGCATCCCACCCTTACGTAAGCAATTACGCACTTGGGGATCGTTAAAACGAGGGTTGGAATCGAGATAATTAAAGTTCCCTACAGTGGAGGGGTCAAACATTACGTTTAAATAATTAACTGGGTCTTCTCTACATACTTATTTAAGTGGTTATGAAAAGTTTCATATCCGGACACTGACGCCGTAAAGGGTAATGTCGGTGGAATATTGCCCTCGTTTAGGCCACTTACGCTGATGTTTTGAAACAAGTAAGGCTCATCCCTATAGTACTTTAAAAACTATTACGGACCGTTGGAAGAATTAAGCACGGCTTAATGCTTGTTCATGTTCATCTTGTGGTCACAAATCTGAATCTCTATTCGTCATTATGCATATGAATATTACTCATGCTTCTTGAAGAATTGTCAATTTTTTACGTTTATATTTGGGTACGTAGTTTTCATTCATACACGGAGGTAAAAAAAATGAGTATGGAGCGGGCTGACACACACTGCTGGGTCAGGCAAAGCACATTTGTTTTATAATATTCAAGTATCTTTTCAAGAAACAAGAAGCCTTAAAAAAATTCGCCGGTGTCTTTTGGTAGGTTTATTTAAAATCCCAAGTAAAACAAACCAAACATTTTTCAAACTTCTAATCACTTATAAACATATTAAAATTCCTAATAATTATATCATGAGACCAGACAACCTGTAGCCAACTAATTACCAGGGTTGCAGGTCAAGCGCAATTATGTAACGCATTCGTTTTAATCGGTAATATGAAATATAAAACTCGCTCTTACCCCGTTCAGAGCGAGTGAAGGGACGTGATGATTTTCCCGCCTTAATTATAAAAAGGCCCTTGAATGCGAATGATGCATCAGCTAATCCCTAATATATGAAATCAAGATTCATGTATTACAATGAATTATAAGCTTCACTTAGTCTTTAATTACTAAGAGATAGATACAACTGCGAATTAACTTGCTAGACTAAGTAACATTCAATCAATTAGGCCGAATGAATTAGGCGATCTGCTAGCCGAATACATATCGTATTCCTATGCTCACTAATGTATGTATTGTTCCATAATATATGCTATACTTGATGTACATAACGTAAAGCCATGTAATCTTAAAGTTTAAGTAACAAAACGTCATTACTTTTAATCCCAGAAGAGCTAGAAAACAGTCTAACTACTACCTCTCATGTTATAAGTGTGACCTCATACATTAAACATAATTCCAGGTTTTTTTATGTGATAGGTCGGCAAACGAGCATACGGATTACCTGATGATAAACAATCAGCGCCGCCCATGGACACTCGCAATGACGGAGGAGTTACGAGTGCGTTGCCGAGCTTTTGGGGAATAGGAACAACGCTGCGGTTTTTTTACTCGTACGCCGGTTTTTTGTGAGGCCGTGATATCACTCCGGTCGAGCTGACCCAGTCGTGCCGAAGTATGGCTCTCTCACACTTTAAAATTCATGGTTGCGATTCGATTCGAGAAATGGCAAAAATACTTTCCCAAACTGCCCAGATCAGTGCAGTACAGCATCTTTTATTGCAAGAAATTTGTTTTTAATAAAAACGATTAGTCGTATATTAATAATCTATTTCGGGGACTGTATTGAAGCAAAATAATGCTTGTTTCAGATTATTTAATAGCAAATGATTGAAAGAGTAACAAATAGGTACAATTCTGAAAAGTATTTATAAAAAGCTTCTACTTGAACTTTAATTCCAACTATAACGCTCGTTGACTCGATGATTTCGTTTTGCACATATGTAATGTTAATCCCCGCGGTTTCACTTGCGTACTTTACATATAAGATGTTAGATATTGAGATAGATTAGCTTCCTTAGTGAAAGAAATTATCAAATCGGTCAAGTAGTTTCAAAGTTAATTCAATTCATATAAAAACAATCAAATCTTTCCTCTTAATCAAATCGGTGTAGACCAGGGGCCTGGCCCTGCTTTTTACAGGTGTTCAACAAACTCGGTTTCTGGCCTATTGTTTTGTTTGGACCGCCACGGAATCGACATAGGATAGTTTTTATACCAAAAATCTGCAAGAAGTAGTCCACGCGAATGGAGTCGCGGGCAAAAGCTAGTCCTCAATAATATTTTATAACAGAACTGAAAGACCATAAAAATAAATAATACTATTCGGAATGTACTATAGTAAAATATGATTTATCTTGTAATCAAAACATGATGATGATGATGATAACATGTTTTACCAAGAGTTCTTCTTAATATTCAACACAAACTTACAAGAAATCTGTACGATCAATATTAATTTACTAACTTCACTTAATATCAATCGATGACGCATCTTAGGCATCTGATAAGATTGGACACACTTAAGTAATTACCAAGGTACTTTGTGTGTGATCAATGCCCAACTGTGTTACATAATACGTTGTTACATATTCTCAATTTAATCTAATTGAAGCATCATTAAGAATGACTATAATTTCTTTTTGTAATATTCTATCTAACATTGATGAAATTTGGAATGCCTCAAGGAGTAACGCTGGGCCCTCATTGTTTTACCACTAATATAATAAAATGTGGTTTGATAAAAATAACCAATGGTTTTACGTTAATGACTTTACAATCAAACAAAATAACAAGAAAATGATATAAATACTAAGTTATCTATAAATAAAAACTAATAGAACAAGTGAAAAACTAAAATTATTTATTAGCACGCCTTATACGCAAATACGAATTGTATTTGCAAAATATATACAATTCTATTGCCAAACGAACATTCCGCAGAGTGTTTTCACCGAAAACCTACAATTTCCTCTAGCGCTATGTAAAAAAATAAAATCAATGAAAAGCCCGCTTTCAACCTGTAAGCAAATAACGTTTGTCAAAAACTTTTTAAAATTTTCTATCAAATTCGTCGATGCACCGGTCTACGGAATTTTATGGGTTTTATCGTCCGATAGTTTTAAAATTTTGTTATACAGCTGGTAACGAAGCGTGATTTTACAAAGCCTATGTCGAAATTAATTCTGTCTATTGAAAATGATTGCATTGTTTGATAATAAAAGTCCTTGTGATGAGCTTTTGTTGAAATAAAAATATTTTTAATATTTTGAGCAGATAATTATTTAATGGGCAATGTCGAAAAGTATTTTTTGTGCAAATTCCAACAGGTGTATTTTAACATGTAGTTAGGAAAGCAACTTCACCTATCAGTTCAATTAATAAAACATGGCCACGCCTTTAACAAATAAATCTAAGAACTGTAACGTATATATTTATTTAAGTACATCATATTTAGCTTTATTGACTCTTCAGAGATGTCAGAATGAGAGTAATGGATTTATGGCATTCCAATATAGTGTTGTTATGGTATGCTGTATTTTTACAAGTGATATTTATTAAAATGTTAATATTGAAATTGAATTATTTCCCTTTTCTTTCCAATTTCATTTTTCAAACCTTACCTTAAAAGCGGCCAAGTACGAGACGTATGCCCAAATAACACCCGTTCCAACAAGTAGCCCAAATTTGTGATATATGGCGTATTCAAAAAATAGATCATTTCCAAACCAATTTTCGTTGGTAATTTTCGTAGCAATGTAACTGTGTGGTTTGAATTTTATCATTATCTTATTTTAGAAGTTACAGTGAAGCATACACATTATAATAATTTTGGAAGTATATCTCACACGAACTAATTACAATATACAAAGATACCAAACAAGCCTTTTTAGGGTTCCGTAGCCAAAATGGCAAAAACGGAACCCTTATAGTTTCGTCATGTCCGTCTGTCCGTCTGTCCGTCTGTCACAGCCGATTTACTCGGAAACTATAAGTACTACAGTGATGAAATTTGATGGGAATATGTGTTGTATGAACCGCTACAAAATTATGACACTAAATAGTAAAAAAAAGAATTGGGGGTGGGGCCCCCCATACATGTAACTGAGGGATGAAAATTTTTTTTTCGATGTACATACCCGTGTGGGGTATCAATGGAAAGGTCTTTTAAAATGATATAAAGTTTTCTAAAAAACATTTTTCTTAAAGTGAACGGTTTTTGAGATATCAGCTCTCAAAGTCGTAAAAAGTATGTCCCCCCCCCTCTATATTTATAACTACGGGGTATAAAATTCTAAAAAAAATAGAGGTGATGCATGCTAATTAACTCTTTCAACGATTTTTGGTTTGATCAAAGTATCTCTTATAGTTTTTGAGATAGGTTGATTTAACTGTAATTTTGGTTAAAGTTTATTATATTTGCTGCTACGGAACCCTTTGTGCGCGAGCCCGACTCGCACTTGGCCGGTTTTTGAATAAGGAATCACATTTATTTTTGTTTATTTTTATTCCTTTTTTGTGAAATTGGCAAAGAAGGTAAGGTCGTGGCGGATACCCAGATAGAGCTGACGAATCTATAAGGTTTTTGTTTATGCCTTTTCGCAATGGAATCCTATAAAACGGCCAAATGTAGGACACCACTCAATTTCCCACTACACAGTTACCAAACTAATGTTTAGTATCCGATACATCACTCTGTATAAAGCCGTGCCGCAAACTGACAAGTAAATTAAACTGTCGATCATGTTACACAAAATACAAGCAAAAGCCTTATACAGGCAGTTTTATGCTAGTCGCTACAACGTTTTTACAAGCGAATTCTCTTTTGGCTTCAAATACAAAGCAAGAATATCAATAAAACTTCTTTTATCATACTGCAATTCTTAGCACTTACTGTTACACAAACACTAATAAAGTTAAAAACTACTGAGTCGATTTCAAAAAAAAAATACATTGATTGTAAAGCTACTTGTACGTTCACCCTGAGCGACTAAAGCTTAAATCACGTAGCTCGGCTGCTCAGTCTATTTTGATGCAAGCCCTATAAAGGAAATGGTGGTAGAACAAAAGTTTATTCTACAATATTAAAGAACATAATTTTATTATCACTATCAAAAATCCAATACGAAATTGTCATTATGGCAAATTCATAAACTACTTTTACCATTTGCAAAGTGAAAGTTTATTAATGAAAGAAAATATAAAAAAGGCAACGAAGCCGGGACTAACCGGTTATCGAAAATTATTTCGTTTGCCTATACTTTTAATTATACCTATTAGTTAATTAACTATTAACACAAAGTTCTCTGTGCCTGCATACGATAACGTAATTGTAATGGAAAATATCTTAATCTCTATAATCACCTATAACAAATATAACTGCAACGAATTGATTGATCGCAGAATGAGTCGAGAGAGAGACCCTTTGTAACATTAGCATTCCTTTTCATTATAAAGAAAACTTGAAATATGTCCGTATTCTTGATCTCCGATAAAATATGGTAGCTGTCCTGTTTCCAAGGATTACTATTATGGAGACGCCAAGAATAAAAAAGAATGTCAAAAAGGGATTTATTTGAAGCCCTTTTGGTGGCAAATGAGGTGGAATCGACGTCAGCATTATATCGTCTGGATTTAACGAAGGCATCGAATTGAGACGAACGCCTGCCAAAGGGAAATTCTGATAGGGATGGTGTATGGTGTCACAGAGATTTGCAAGATTGAACTATGTCTTATTAGCAATTTGTATTCCGGTCTCTTAGTTTTACTTTCCTACGAAGATTTGAATTTAGCTGTAGTCTGAGTAGTGATAAAAATTTACAAATTCACAGCTGCGTAGTTTGTAAAAGTGATCTGAACCTTGATTTTATTCTTTACGGTTTTAGTTCTGAAGTTTTTGTAAAGCTTGACTAACCCATTTTAGCTAGCTACTACCGAGTACGGGGACTAGAGTTCTATTGATACTCTTGCTAGGCAGATATCTCGACTTATGAGCACACTGTTCATCTGATGGTACCCGTAACACACGAGAAGTTACAATTACGTTGCCGGTTAGTTGAAGATTGTTAGAAATTTTAGGAAAGGGAATTTAGGGGCATATCCTTAAAGTTCTCATCCTAAAGAGTCGCGACCTTTGTTTCACGCCGGTTTTCTGTAAGGCCGTGTTATCATTTCTGTTGAAATTGCCGATTTCGGTAATGCCGAAGCTTTGCTCTCCCATACTTACATATCTACCTATTCGTATATCTCATTTGTAACTAAAAACTCGAACTCTAATACTGAGAACGCGTACAATTTGAAATTCAGTTACACTTATAAAACTTCGCAGATTTAGTAGTTCAAGAAATTAATTAGCGCCAAAGTATTTCAGGAAAACTTATGATAGTCTGAAGTGGTGATTCCATTCTTTTAAGTGTCATGTAATAGCTACCTAATTATTTCGCCGAGCATTCTTAAAACTATTAGTTGGTACTTTCGCGAGAATATATTGGATCTTGGAGGAAGGTATTAGATTTTTATTTCGTTTCACGTCCTAAAATACTTTGAGTCTTTCTAGCAGTGAGTTAAACGGTGCAAAATAATACAATTTCCTGATAGATAATGAAATACAAGGAAACTGTTTAGCAAAGGTTGTCAGGTTTTGTATTCAGGTTACCAAAATATGTTATTCATGCATTTAGTCAGGTTGAAATATCCAATCATTATTTATCCATTTAAAGGTTTTTTGTAATTAACGGTAAAATTTGTATGTTTCACGTCTGATAGAGGAAGAAAAGAAAACTGCTAGGGATTCCTTGGACGGCACACCGCACCAATGTATAGATCCTCCATGAGCTTAAGATCCAGACAAGGCTCTCTTCCATATGCCTCCGCAGGATTTTGGAGTTTTTTGGACAAAGATAACTCGGTAAAGTTACTGATCACTGGTAAAGAGGAAGGAAAGAGACCTAGAGGCAGAAGTCCGATACGTTGGACGGATCAGATTTGCACCACTCGCAACACTACAATCCACGATGCTCTCCACTCGGCGGCAGATAGAAATAGATGGCAGAGTGTTTAAAAAAAAACAAAGAGTGTAATACGCAGTACACTGCTTCCACGAGGTGGTCACGATCCTCAGCACTGAGGAAACCGACGCGAGGAGGAGGACGTCTGATAGAAGAATCTAGAATCTTAAGGAAATAGCGTTGATTGGTGTCAACGTAATTTTCTCCAAATTCTTGATATAAGAACTTGAACGATAACTTGAAATAAGAACATTAATCTAAAGAAAAGATTTTAAACTGAGCCAAAAACCTAAATGAACACTCTATGAAAGACTTGGGACTTAGGCCATGCTTTTGGGAACGTCAAGCGGCACATTTAAATTTCTACGTAAGTACATTTCAGTTGCAAGCTGCAAAGTTTCTGAAACATATGAACTTTATTACTTTGTAAGTTAGCCTGTTAGAGTCTTAGCACCATCATAAAAGTAGTAGTAGTAATTCATAAAAATTATATCCTATTTTCAAATTTATCTGTTATCTATTGACTGGTATTTTTTGAAGGCATGATTTCACAGGGACGCAATTTATTATTATAAAATAATCGATTAAATGTCCATTGAAAGTAAGCATGTAACCAATAATTAGATACATTTGTATAAAATTACTGCGTGCATTCTTTCTTGGGTAAAATTACGAAGCATGCACTTAAGGTGCACGATTAAAAATAAGATTTAGTAATCCTATTTGAATATCATGAAAATACTTTGTCTCATAATCAGTTTTTATACATTTACCCAGTTTGCCTTATGCCGGGAGTTTTCTATGGGCATGTTTAGGCCAGGTGACCTATTAGTCGCAAAAGAAACGCTGTTTAAGGAAGCTAATCCATTTGGTTCTACAATAGCGAGTTATGGAAGGTTATTCCATTGTCCAGTAAGTGCATACCTATATTGAGTTATAATAAATAAAAAAATAATCCAGCCCGTCAACTGCATCGGGTACTGGCCAGAACCCCGTGGTGCACCCTGAGAGCAGGTGACAGTTTCCCTAACCTAATAGAATTGGAATGGATGTCACCCGTAGCTAACTTCAGAGCGGGTGGAGAGCCCGATCGGGTTCTGGAGATAGCAGACTCTGTACATGTTATTATAGGGTCTGTTCCGTGGTGGAGACGTTCTTCCGCACGATTCCCTGAACCTAGCAGAGAACGTGGTGAAAGAACCAGGGCGGCGCTCGTTTTGCACTCACCCTGCCAAGAAGCAACATTGGAACAATAGTTGTTACGTCAAAATCGTAATCCGGGAAGAGATCATGGTAATGTTTTGACACTCGGACCGGGGAGGAAGATAACCTTATAACCTTAGTTTAACCACCCAGACCAGCGAAGAAGATCTACCTTACCAGAGAGAAAATCTCTCCTCCAAAAGATGGGTTCCGGTGACAGAGTTGCCACTCCCTTTCATTTGGTGAAAAAGTCACCGTACGACACCACCTTTTTAGCCAGTGTAGTGTGTGATCACTTGAGCCGCGCTTTTAGGGGCGAGAAGCCTTGCCGCAGCCGCCTCTTTTTTTTGCGGCGCTTCCTCGCCTCTTCAGTCGATCCGAAGCTGGTGGCAGAGTGGAGGCAACGTCTGTCACAACGAAAGCCAGGCACGCTGTCATACCAGCGGTAAGACTCCTCTTTGAGGAGTTGCTTGAGAGACGAAGAGCAAGAGGTAGTGGTTCTGCAAAGCAGTAATACTCGTAAAGAAGGAAGCGTAGCGTTAGAGTGAGTACTCCTCTCGCCCCAATCGCCGCACAAAACGACACTTCGGGCGTTGGAGATCTCCGCCAACAGAAAGCGTAGGCTTGCCGCTCGACCAGAACCAGACCCGAGTGTATGATATGTGTGTATCATCAATATATAAGAATTTTTCTTTTTCATTTCAGATAACTTTCGTCCAGGTGATCGACCGACTAGACATTATGCCAGAGCCTAAATTTACAATAGTTCGAGGAGGTCTTGGACAAAAGTATATAAATCTTCGCATCAAATCACCATATAATACGCCGGTATATGTCAATATTAACGTCGCGTGTGAAAACAAGCGTTTAAAACGTGTGCCATTAAAAGCTATCGTTAAAAGTAAAAATTATAACAAAAATAATAATGCAACAATCTGCTTTTAACAACAACAACATTAACCGAGGTCGATAAAAAATTGAAAATGGTTGTTGGTAATAAGACAGTAATGATTTTGTATAACAAGTAATAACTTCAGTAGCCATTTTCAACAACGCCTATAAAGATGTAGAAAAATTATATATGATCAAAAAAAGCGAAAGAAACCAATATAAGTATCTAACAACTAATATGTAAATAACGAGGAAAGCTCGACTGGTTTCAAGATACAACGGAACTCTTATTTTCATAATCATAATCATAATCATTTATTTGTAAACATAGGTGAAGAATACCCCTATGTTATACCAAGAGGCGTACAAATATATTGTGAAATTCTAGTTAATATGCCAATTCCAATCCATACAAAAAATATCAGATAATTTTTATTGCACAAAATAAGAAACTTCATCAAATAATAAAGTAAACAATGTCAAAATTTGGAAAGTACAAAAATTATTCAATAGCACTAAATTTAATATTACTTTAAGTTACAACCAACGAAATGTCGAATAATATATATGTGAAAAAAAAATAAACAAAGATAAAAAGTTAAAAAAATTATATACATATATTTCTAAACGAATTTATCATTTAAGTAGTCTACAATAAAATAATAACGTTTATTAATCAAGAATAATTTTATTGTTCTCTTGAATTCTGCAATATTTACTAATATTATCTTATTTTTTTATCGTTTAAGTTATAAAATGGAGTGTATATTTTCATTGCATTTAGTATGTGTTCTGATAGTTACTATTCAAACGTTACCTTCTTGATGGATCATCAACAACCAAGCCTTTTTACGGGTTGGTGGAAATAAATTTATTTTAAAAACTATTTGATATTATTTACTTTTCAGTGAGTATTCAATTATTTTCAATGACAATGTAAACAGTGCTCTCTCAGAAATAGTTCTCTGGTTTGGTGTTAACAACTTATTACTAAACGAAACTAAAACTAAATGTATTAAATTCACAACACCAAATGTTAAACAGGTAAAAACTAGTGTGCTTGTCAAGGGCGAGGAGTTGAGTCCTGTAAATACAACTGTCTTTGTAGGTATAACCCTGGACGCTAAGCTCCAGTGGGGCCCACATATAGATGGCTTGTCGAAGAAGCTCAGTTCTGCAGCATATGCCGTTAAAAAAATTAGAAATTTAACAGATGTAGATACAGCGCGGTTAGTATATTTTAGTTATTTTCATAGCATCATGTCATACGGTATTTTGTTGTGGGGGAATACTGCTGACATCCAGTCTATTTTTGTTCTGCAGAAAATGGCTATTCGATCAATCTATAATCTTAGTCCGAGGCATTCGCTCAGAGAATTATTTAAGGAATGTAAAATAATCTTTGTGTGATCCACAAATTGTTGTTCCGGGTCTGGGTGTCATGTGCATGTGAAATTGTATGTTTGTAACCGCACCCACGACACAGGAGAAAATCCTAGTGTGGGGCAACGTTTATTAAAAATAAAAAACAAAAAAAATAAAACATAACAAAACAATGACAGTTGCCTCTCAATATATTTATGAAAATATAATTCACGCTCTTAAAAACAAAAGCTTATTTAAGAAATATAGTGATATACATAATATCAACACGAGGGGGAAAAACAAATATGTTGTCCCTGCCTCCAGGCTTCAGAAAATAAGTAGGTAAATCGTTTAGATGTCAATGTATACGCTTTTACAATAAAATCCCTAGCGATATTCAAAATTTGAGCCTCAATAAATTTAAAAGTGTAATAAAGGCTAAACTTTGCTGTAAAGCATTTTATAAAATAAAAGACTACTGAGAGGATAGTCAGGCTTGGGAATGAGCCGCTGTAATGTCTGCACAGGTCATGTTGACATGTTTGTAACATAAGTTACACTTATATATACAATTTGACATTACGTTTATTTTTTATACAATGACATAATCACCTATTGTGACATTTTTATTTTTTATTTGACATTTTTTTTATTTATTTGTGTCATTTTTATTATTTTATATTATTGTTAGTGTAAGGACCGTGTGAGACTTGCCGTGCTTTTTGATTACCAGTTATCTGCGTTCTGACAGTTTGAGTACTTGCGCGACCCAACCTAATGTTCTTTTGATCGGTATTGTTCGTCGGACAACTCAGCAGCTCTAGCTATACTGGTTGCAAACTGACACTTGCGTGCCTGTCTTCAGAACGGGTCCACTTAAACTGGTGTGGTTCTTTCCTCAAAAGACCACTACAGAATGAACTTGCACCATTCTCTCACATTATGTTATTTTACATGTGAAAATGATTTTGACTTTGACTTTGACATTACTGTTCAGAGAGTTGAAGAAAAAACAAAACAAGAAAATGCAACTATAGTAAAGTATAAAAGTTAAGTATCCCATAAACTTACATGTAGGTAATAGTTGAAACAAATTACGTACTATATTCAAATTGATCTGCACCTAGTGACCATACAGATGTTATAAAACAGGCTATTAGTAAATGAAATTTTGTTAAACATAGTAATTAATTACAAGCAGCTTCCTCGTGTTTTTCTTATAAGCATGATTTCACATATGTATACGTAATTTTATAATAATTAACTGCTCACATAAAACATTCGATTAAAACACCATTACACATAAGCGTGTACTTTATTAATTACAAATGCTATATTTATTGGATTTGATTACGAAGCACTTAAGGTGCACGATAAGAAATAAGATTTACTAAAACAATTTGAATATAATGAAAATACTTTGTCTCATATTCAGTTTTTATACATTTACCCAGTTTTCATCATGCAGGGATTTTTATATTGGCATGTTTAAGCGAGATAACTTTTTGGTAGCACAAGATACGCTGTTTAAGGCAGCTTCTCCTGTCGGTTATACGATAGCAAGTTATGGAAGGTTATTCAAATGTCCAGTAAGTGTATACTTATATTCACTAATTATACTATAAATAATAATCAAGCCTATGGCGTACTGTGAGCAAGGCACGGCTCGACCACCGCGATCGGTGCGTGCCATCAGAGCCCTACAGTTGGGACCCACTGAGATCAATGTCCAGCCGGAGTTGCGGGTGGATAATGAGCCGCTCTGCCCATTCGGAGCAAATGAAGGAAAGGTATGGATTTCAGTCAGTAAGGGTTTGACGCTCCGTCTCCCTCCACCCAGGGTGGTATAAGTCATTAGATGACCCTCCCAAAAATAGGACCCTTTAGTCCTCCATCTTTTAACTTCCTTCAACAATGGACATCAATATTAAAGTAACAAGAATATAGTCACCAAGAAATAACATAATAATTGCTTTAATAAGACATCTTTCATTTTATTTCAGATAACATTCTTGAGGGTGGTCGACCGCTTAGGTATTGGTCGAGGGCCTACCACTTCAGTTGTACGCGGAGGTCTTGGAAAACAATATATAAATCTCCGCATCAAATCAACATATAAACTGCCGATATCTGTCAATGTTTACGTTGGCTGTGATAACAAGCACCCATACGTTGTGACATTCCCTTCACGTGCAACAAAAGCTAGCCTCAGTAGTAAACGTGATGATACAATAACTACATCAGCTGTACAACTCGAAATGACAAACACATCAAATAATACCAGTGACAACACGACGACCACGACGCCGTTGACGACCCCGACGACCACGACCACGACCACGAAGTCGCCCTTACCAAAATTATAAAAAACGATAATAAAATTGAATAACACATAAAAAAATATTTGAACTCAACTTCCTCAATAATATATAAAGGGAAAGAAGCCAATATTTATAAGTTGTAACTGCTGGTAGTCGCATCAACGTTTAGACAACCCACATGGCAGCCTTAATGAGTTTGTTGATAAATAAAAACTTGTGTTAAAAATATGTATTATTATGTGTTTTCAATAGGTATTTACTTTCATGACTATTTCTGTGGCATAATTGTCGTAAAAGGCACGATTATGAGAGGACATTCATAATACACTTTTTTATTTTTATCATTAGATCCTATGCACTCATGTATACGAGATGTATCAGTATTGGACGCTCAAGGGTTGGTTCACACCAAGACGCGACGCGGCGCGACGCTGCGCGCACATTTATCATAGAGCGACTCAGAATATACTTTATTCACTACACGAAAAGATACACATTACATTGTGAGAATTTAGGTTACGTTGCACCACGCAGCACTTCGTCTCGAGGTGCCTCGCGGCGTAGCGCGACGTATCGTGACGTAGCGGTGCATCGCCGGTACGCGCGCCGTTCAAAAGCGTTAAGCAAAAGTGCTTCGTAACGCGGTGCCGCGCGACGCCGCGAGGCGCAGCCTGAGGCCGCTGTGGCGACTTCTCTACTATTTCCGTCCAGACTTCGTTTAGAATTAATGCAGTTCGGTCGAGTGTTCGATTAAAAATATAATGATAGACTGGGATCTTGTTATATTCGGACTTCTTGCAGAAGAGGAAGAGGGAGAAGTTCTCGTTCTCGTGCGCTTGCCAGTGGTAGACTGCAGGAGGGCGCGGGCGGGGCCGCGCCGCGCAGCGCCCGCGGCTCGTAGATACTGTTACGAGCCTGACGTCACGTTCCTGACTATGCGGGCTTGAGTTACGGGATTGGATGAAATGAAACACTAATGCCGGTTTTTAGACTTTCTATTGCACTTAAGTTACAGCGTCCACGGAGTTAAGTTATCGGCGTTCCTCTCCAGCAGAGTCCGGCCGACTGACACAACTTTGCCGTTCACACTGACTTAACTCACTTAAGTGACTGCACTTCACTATTTCACTGCACTTCACTATTTCACTCACTTTTCTTCTTTTTCACTTCTTCCTTTTCTTCCGAATCGCTTTAGACTTAGAACTCAACTGCCAGCGGTGAGCCGCAGTTCTGCTTATATACCCCCGGTCAGATTCTGGAACATTCAATTTCGTTATTCTTTTTGATCGTCATGCCTCCAGAACCTTCCAATAATTTCGCTATTCATTTTTATTTATTCTCCTTCTCACTCTTTAATTTTTCATCTCTTTCACACAAATAATTCCAGAAAGTTCGACAAAACTTCCATCAACTAAAAAACTTCATGTTTACGGCGGGACTCGAACTCGGGGTCTCTGTGGTGTAATCCACACGCCTTACCAATTACACCAACTCGTATTGACAATTCACGACGAAATTTACAATCTCTAGGCAACGTTTGACAACCATCCATTGACGTCATGATGTCAAAGAGTTTTCTGTCACACTGTCAATACCTCGCCAACCTGTCTATATGGACAACTTTCAAAGGGCTCCTTGAAAACTTCCGAATTCTGTAAGTAATGTCATTGATCTTCGTGACTATCTCGTAAGGACCTTCCCAACTCGGTTGCAGCTTTGGAGATTTTCCCTTCCTTCTGACTGGATTATGAAGCCAGACCAATGACCCCTCTTCAAACCCAACAGAATTGGCTCGTCGATCATAGCGCGTCTTTGCGCGATCACTAGCTTGAAGACCGGCCTCCCTGATCTGCTCATAAATGTCTAACATTTTTGCCCTTAACTCGCTTATGTAATCGCTAAACTCGGTGCGAGAGTCACCAGGTGGACAGCCCGACACAAGATCTGCCGGTAATCTCAATTCCCTTCCAAAATTTGCAAATGCAGGCGTCTTTGCGGTACTTTCATGTACAGCAGTCCGATAGGCAAGCAAGAAGAGAGGTATGTAAGTGTCCCAATCTCTCTGATGGCTGTCAACCACCTTTGCTAAGTGTCGCTCCAATGTTTGGTTGAAGCGTTCGACCATTCCATCTGACTGTGGATGATAAGGGGTCGTTCGAGTCTTATGGATTCCCAAAAGTTTACAAGTTTCCTGGAAAACTTGGGATTCAAAGTTCCGTCCTTGATCACTGTGCATCTCCAAGGGCACTCCGAATCGGGTGAATACCTCGTTTACCAACTTCGTGGCTACAGTTACTGCCTCTTGATTCGGTATGGCAAAGACCTCCGGCCATTTTGTAAAATAATCCATAACCACTAAAACGTAGCGATTGCCCGAATCAGTGATTGGAAATGGTCCAGCGATGTCTAAGGCTATTCTTTCCCAAGGCATACCAACATTGTAGATTTTCATCGCCCCCCTGCTCCTTGTTTGTGGACCCTTGACAGCTGCACAACTAGTGCATTTCCGGCACCAATCTTCGACGTCATATTTGCAATGCAACCAGTAAAACCTCTCCTTGATCTTCACCAAAGTCCTCCTAATTCCCAAATGTCCTCCAGAAGATCCATCATGGAACGCTTTTAATACATCCCTTATTTTTGAACGAGGCACCACCAATTGCAAATGCTCGTCCTTGCCGTTTGTTGATTCCCATTTCCTGCACAGAAGTCCGTTATGCAGCGTAAGGCTTTTCCACTGTGCCCATAAACCTTTCGTTACCGCGCTATATTGGGCGACGTCACTCCAACTTGGCTTGTTACCACTTCGTAGCCACTCCAGTATTGGTTTAATATCTGCATCTCTTTCCTGTTCTAATTTCATCGCATCATTTCCCCATGCCTCGTCAACAGTATCAGTCCTTATCACCTTAAGAAAAGCAGTTTCCTTCTTAGCACAATGTTTGCAATCTTCCACGCATGGGCGTCTCGATAATGCATCTGCGTTGCCATGAATTCTTCCGCCGCGATGTTCGATTTCAAAGTCAAATTCCTGAAGTTGTTCCAGCCATCTGGCTACTTGGCCTTCGGGATCCTTAAACTGAAGCAGCCATTTCAAAGCAGCGTGATCAGTTCTGATCAAAAATTTCCGTCCCAGTAAATACTTCTTGAAATGGTGCAGGGTTTTGACTACGGCCAGCAATTCCCTCCTGGTCACGCAATAATTCCTCTCTGGCTTGGATAGTGACTTGCTGAAGTAAGCAATAACCTTCTCCTGCTCACCATCGCGTTGTGAAAGGACACCTCCTATTCCAATATTGCTGGCATCCGTATCAACTACGAATATTCCTTTCGCGCTGGGATATCCGAGAATTGGTGTGTTACAAAGCCGTTCTTTTAGTTCTCGAAAGGCTTGCTCACAATCCTCGTCCCAAACAAAGGCACGTTTATCCTCTGTCAATCGATGCAATGGCTTGGCAATGTCCGAGAATCCTTTCACAAACCGCCGATAATACGAGCACAATCCAAGAAATGCCCGAACTTGCGTTTTGTCTTTAGGTGTTGGCCATTCCTTGACAGCGACAGTCTTGGCTGGATCAGTCTCAATTCCTCTCTCAGAAATAACATGACCTAGATAATTCACTTCGCGCTTGAAGAAAGAGCATTTCTTTGGACTCAACTTTAAATTTGCTCCACGCAGCTTGTCGAGTACCTTTTCCAATTTCCTTAGATGATCGTCAAAATCCCGTCCAACAATGATGATGTCATCGAGGTAAACTAGGCAGGTTTCGCCCAGCAGTCCCGCCAGCACCTGTTCCATCAAACGCTCAAAAGTTGCCGGTGCATTGCATAATCCAAATGGCATCACCTTAAATTGCCAGAGTCCCTTCCCAGTTGAGAATGCGGTCTTTTCCTTGTCCTTGGGATCCAAATCCACCTGCCAATAGCCGCTTTTCAGATCGAGCGTTGAAAACCATTTCATGCCACTCAATGTGTCAAGTGTGTCATCGATTCTTGGTAACGGGTAGCTATCCTTCTTGGTTACATCATTCAATCGTCGATAGTCTACGCAAAACCTCGTTGAACCATCTTTCTTCTTGACAAGCACGACAGGTGAACACCAAGGGCTAGAAGAGGGCTCTATCACGTCATTTTTCCTCATATCGTCAATCATTTCTTCAACCTCTTTCTCACAAGCGAATGGTATGCGTCTGGGCCTTTGACGAATTGGCATTGTATCACCTGTGTATATTTTATGCTTCACCAAACCAGTTCGGCCAATATCACCATCGCTTCTTGAAAACACATCAGAGAATCGAAGAAGTAAATTTCTAGCTTTCATAGTCTCCACTTTTGTCAGACTTTTGTTTTCGTCTAAGATTTTCGTTACAAAGTCAATTCCCGTACTGTCCTTCTTCACAAGATTCTCCGAGCATTTTCTTATCCAGGCCACTTCTTCCAATACGCCCACAGGCTCTCCTTCTTCAATCGTAATTTTTGAATCACTGAAGTTGAATACCGGAATGCGGTTGACATCAGATGACCCCACGACAGTTCTTGCGGTAGCCATGAGCTTACGTGTTCCGATTTATCAATCACAGCGCACCTTCGAGGTAAACTTCCTTCCTTCCTCCTAGGTAATGCGATTGGTACGAGAGTCTGTGATTTTGGTGCAAGAACAGTTCTTCTTAAACAGCAAACTTTTCCCAAGGTTCCACCCTTCATCGGAATTTCCTCAGTTCCACATAGTAAAACTCCAGATTTTAAGTCGATGTTACACTGGTGCCCTTGCAGGAAGTCAAGTCCCAGGATGCAGTCATCCAGAATTTTGGCCACAATAACCTCATGTCGATAAACACGTTCCCCAATTTTGATTGTTACATGCAGTTTTCCACTTATCGGTATGCACTGGCCGGTAGCTGATTTCATTTGTAGGCCAACAATTGGTTTAAGGTGTTTCCTGATGTTTTGCTCGAGCAGCCGAACATTTATCACCGTCCTTGAAGCTCCAGTATCTAATGTTAGCTGACTGTTTTTCCCATTTACTTGACCGTCTATCACCAGAGTATTTCCATCGTTGGTTTGCTTGATGTAGATTGTTGGGGTTGTTCCACTACCAGCCAGCGCCCACCCCGCAGCCCTGGCTGGATTTAAGTTTCCCTGCTGGTCAGAAGTTGAGACCGCCGCGTCCTGGCGGTTCATCTTCTTCGGGCAGTCGCTCCGTATGTGCCCACGCTCTCCACATCCATAGCACATGAAGTTCCGACGGCGTGGAGGTACCTGCTCCGTTGTCGTCATTTCCCGCAGACGTAAGGTACGGGAGTTACCACGCACGGCTTCCACTTCCAATGCATGGGCCAGAGCTTCTTTCATGTTCTTGTGATGGCCCAGATGAACAGCGGCTCGTACTTCGGGGTCCCGAATACCGTCAATGAACGCTTGGAGAAGCGTGCCTTCAATCATTGACGGAGTCGACCGGAAAGCTCGACGCACAAGTTTCTCGATTTCCACGGACCATTGCTGTAGGCCCTCATTAGCACGCTGAGTTCGCTCTTTTAATTGCGCTCTGTACACGTGCTCGAGGTGGCTGTCTCCAAAACGTGCCTCAAGTGCGTCGAGGAGGGCACTAAAGCTGAGATCCCCACTTGCGCCGATAGCTTCCAGCACTGAGAGCGCTTGATCACGGAGGGCCAGGATAAGGGCTGACTGTGCTTCCTTCTGAGTCCAACCATAAGCCTCCATAAGTGTCTCAAACTGTAGCTTGAACGCGGTCCAGGATGTTGTTCCGTCGTAATGGGGAATCTTAAGCCCTTTCGTTGCACTTGAAGCCGCATTCGGGGCTTCAAAAACGGCTGCAAGACGGCTTCGGCTCTTCAAAGGGCTTAGGCTTGTCACTTCCTGCTTGATTTTGGAGATCTCTTCTTCCACTCTCTCCTCTATCGCCTTGACGCGATGTTCCAACTTGCCTAACCCTTCCTCCACTTCTTGTACCCGTTCGACAGCCTTTTGCAGTCCCTTCGTGAAATCCTTATGCATCTCTTCCAAGCGACGCGCTTGCTCCTCTTGGCGGCGAGCTTGATCCTCTTGGCGACGAGCTTGATCTTCTTTCAGCTCCCGAAGCTGTTCTGCCTGACAGCGTGCTTGCTCTTCTTGGCGGCGCGCTTGCTCTTCTTGGCGGCGCGCTTGCTCTTGTTTAAGCTCCCGCAGCTGTTCTGCCTGACAGCGCGCTTGCTCTTCTTGGCGGCGCGCTTGCTCTTCTTGGCGGCGCGCTTGCTCTGCCATCATTTGCTGCAGCTGTAGCAGAAGATCCACCTGCACAGGCTTGGCTTCTGCATCGCTGGTTCGAGCTGCAGCACCCTCTTCCCTCACACGCTGCGCTTCTGACATTGAACGGGTACTCACTCCTCTTACGTCCTGCGGCACTAGCGGCATTTTTCTCCAATCCCACTTCTGACACCAAATGTTACGAGCCTGACGTCACGTTCCTGACTATGCGGGCTTGAGTTACGGGATTGGATGAAATGAAACACTAATGCCGGTTTTCAGACTTTCTATTGCACTTAAGTTACAGCGTCCACGGAGTTAAGTTATCGGCGTTCCTCTCCAGCAGAGTCCGGCCGACTGACACAACTTTGCCGTTCACACTGACTTAACTCACTTAAGTGACTGCACTTCACTATTTCACTGCACTTCACTATTTCACTCACTTTTCTTCTTTCTCACTTCTTCCTTTTCTTCCGAATCGCTTTAGACTTAGAACTCAACTGCCAGCGGTGAGCCGCAGTTCTGCTTATATACCCCCGGTCAGATTCTGGAACATTCAATTTCGTTATTCTTTTTGATCGTCATGCCTCCAGAACCTTCCAATAATTTCGCTATTCATTTTTATTTATTCTCCTTCTCACTCTTTAATTTTTCATCTCTTTCACACAAATAATTCCAGAAAGTTCGACAAAACTTCCATCAACTAAAAAACTTCATGTTTACGGCGGGACTCGAACTCGGGGTCTCTGTGGTGTAATCCACACGCCTTACCAATTACACCAACTCGTATTGACAATTCACGACGAAATTTACAATCTCTAGGCAACGTTTGACAACCATCCATTGACGTCATGATGTCAAAGAGTTTTCTGTCACAATACGTTCCGCTGCGCCTCGCGGCATCTCGCTGCGCAGCAAGGCGTCGTCCTGCTACGATTTTAACGCGCAACGTTGCGATGCGTCTCGCGACTACGCGCGACGCAGCGCGAAATCATTGGCTTCCTTGAGTGTCGTCGCGTCGCGTCGCGTCTCGGTGTGAATTGACCCTTAGAACTATTGGTAAAATATCTTTCAACACATCTACACACGGTTGTACCAAATTACTGAAGACTTCCCTCTCATATGAGCGTTGCGAACACTAAATTAAGTTGCTAAAAAGGTAAGGTTCACAAAGCGAGTTCACTAGAGTGACTCCACTTAATTCTTTATTTATTTAAAATTCATGCGCATTTTCTACCATTCGAAACTTGGCTGATGCAGAGATTAGCCAATGGTCGGTGCAAGAAGCAAGCAAACGGCTTAATTTTAAATGGAATACGGCATACGAGATAGATACATAATACGTATATTTGTGCGTATTATTAATACAAGTTACTTTATATTATATACCTACATTCATACCCAATTTATATAATATAATAATAAATAACATATATGTCACTCCCTGCCTGTTTATCTGTATGTATCAATATTGGTCAGGGGCAGGGGCCATAGTAGTTCCATAATTATCATATCCACCAGTCCATAGCAACCCATACCCTTAACCCTTCCAATTATTACCACATTTAGCAATAGTCCTGAATCAACCGGGGATTGTCATTGGGTGATGTCCCATTTCACTTAAATTAAAGTTGTTCAACGGGCAACTGCGAGTTGGCTTCGGCCCCTCGTACGCCTTTCAAAGGATCATGTGATCCCGTGGACGGAAACGAACACAAAATATCATATATGTACTATATACATATATATACTAATACTTATTAATTATAATGAATGGTGGTCACGATTTACCCAAACCTTTCAATAAAAGCTCCCGAACCTTTTGTTTAAAATTCTAACGACTAGACACCATCCTGACATCCTTTATCTTATCCGTAAAAATAGTTTTTATATTATTTTGAATTTCAAGTAAGTAAGAGTTGTTTTGAGAACTACACTTCTAGATACATCATACCTTAGAGTTTGGGTTTCGATGGCCCCTACCGGAATATGATTGCAAGATTGAACAAAAACTGTTTATGCAGTTTTAAAGCTGATACATTTTACCATCTTTTCAAAAAGAATACCATATGACATGCAGCTACGCCTAACAAGTCGGATATGCGCCTCGTTAAAGGCAATAAATTTTTTTTTAAATTTGTCCAATAAAGGTTTAATTTAATAACGCATGTTATCTCCATGGGCATCTCTACCACAGCTCTCATACGATAAGGCATAGAGTTTATCAAACGCTCTATGAAATTTTATTAGATCATCTCCCATTCCTCTACAATGGTAGTTTGGCAACATTTGTGTATCTCTACAATCAACCATCATATTTACCATTAAGGTGAAAACAAAATAATATAAACGCATACTCGTGTAATGTCATGTTTAGAAATAACATACCATAGATACCTCCCACCAGCAAGAGACGACCTATAGAAAACTCGTGACAATAACAATCATTGTAAATATAGTCACTTAATCTTCACACGATCCATTTAACCAACGGCACATAAACAAATTCCAAGGGAAGTAAGAACCATTGTTATATAAAAAGGAAATAGATATGATCCATGGGCATTTGCAATTGAATCACTAATTTGAACGGTCATAATGCTTGTTAAAACCATACAGGTAATTCTCATCCTAAGTGGAACATTAAAAGCATCGACATTGGAAAAGATGCAGCCTTCTGATCTGGTTGCACATGACAGCATTTTAAAGGCTGAAGATATGACAAGAATAAAAAATTTTCTTCAAAAAATGAACGATGATCAAACACTTCAGATGAGGGATCCAAGCAGTTATTGTCACGCATTTAATACTTGCCAAGACTGCGTGAAAAGTATGTGGTTTCCATGCGGTTGGTGTCACAACTATGGATGTACAGAAAATCCTCAGAAACTATGCCCTCGTGCTGAAACCAAAGCTGAGAAATTCAACTTAACTGGAGAAATGAGAGGATGTCCACGGATGAATCACGATGGACCAATATTAATACCAGGAGGAAGAAGAGTGAACATAAAAAGTAAACTCTACGTACCAGATCCTGCGATGTATGACCAAGAAATTATATGTCAAATAAAACTGAGGAATCGTCTAACAAATCTTAAGGGAAGTATTTTAAATGATATGGTGTATTGTTATCCAATTTCTTTGGAACCACATTCAGTGCAGTTTGGTGATACAGACAGAGGTACGCTGACACTCTTGTGGGGCGGATCTCAACCTTATTCAAATTCAATTGAACTGATTGTATACAACTGCGAATTGTTAGCATCGGATTGCGAATCTTGTAGAATCATACCATCGGTTTACAAATGTGGGTGGTGTGATCAAACAGCTAAATGTGTAATTAGTGACAAGTGCTCCAAGGATATGATGAAATGGACCCTAAATAGATTGACTTGTGAACATTATGGTAAGAGTTTGTTATATGTTTGAGCACGTACAACAAACCTGGGCCTCGAGTCTGTTGTTGATTTTAACAAGTTTTGGTAATCTACTAACACGAAAGCATCATTATGACCTCCCAATGCCACTTCATTGAAATAATTCTTTAGAACGGTAATCTCGTACATAATGAGAAATGAATATTTGACATAATGCGGTAAATTAATAAAAAAAATGTCAGTTCCGTTATTCAATGATTTACGTTTAGAATATTAATGTGTAGTTATTGTTTATAATTCGTTACAAGACATCTCGTACTATAATTATATTACGACATCGCCGAACGCCACTGATAAGCCATTTTGAATTAACAGATTACGAACTTGTAGCAAAATGACAATGGAATCGTGTAGGAATGAAAATAGTAGACTCGGGCCCCTGAGCATAAGAAAAAATACCTTCAGTATTAAAACACTAGAATGGAGTCACGCTTTTACTAGGCAAATGCAATTATATTGTATAAATTAATGTTGAAATAGGCACCGGTGTTATGTTGATAAGATTGTTACTTATAATATTTTTAATTCATTGAAGTTTTGCAAACATCAACATGCAAAAAAAAATCATCAAACGATGAATATTCTAACGGATGACGGTCAATAGTTCAATGTTCATTGATCTTACGAATGGCATCATCTTCACACGTATTGTCTTAATATTCTGTTGGTAAACAATAACGTATTCATAGGCTGAACAATCGTAGTCATTTTTTTCAGTTCACGTCTTGTAGTAGACTCACATACCTTTGGTTAGTGTTAATTTATAATTTTAAGTGAGTGGTTCAATTTTCGTGTTTCCTGACCAACATTTGATATGTGAAAAAAAACCCAGAAATAACTGTTAATATTTTAAAGTAAATCTAAATTAAAAACTAAGAAGATGTTACGTTTTTATAAAACGATCTGGATTATTCTTATAAGCATACAGTGTACTAAACAATTAACCCCGCAGTTAACGCAAATAGACTCAATCCAGGACTACTGCATTTCATTCAGCAGTTGTTGGGATTGTAAGAGAGCAGGATCTCAATGTGATTGGTGTCACGAGTTTGGCTGTACACATTATCCAAGCCTCCATTGCCCCCAAAAAGTGATTCTTGACAATACATGGCACAAGAACTCTATAGAAAGGTACTGTACAGAAATTGTGTCTAGTGATCCCATATTTGTTCCTGCTGATGTAAAAAAATATATAAAACTGAATTTGCGGATAGACGATTTAACAATATTCAAAAGAAACATTATGTGTGAAATACATATAGAACAATCGATCATACGAGTCAAGGCAAGTCTTGGTCAGAATACATTGTATTGTGATATGACTAACTTAAAAATTAGTCGAAATGTGGCTCTGGGTTACGTGAGACTGTTGTGGGGTGGTGTGGAACCATATTCTAATATGATACTCATGATAGTGTACAGATGTCAAAACATGGCAAGCACTTGTTTTGAATGTCAAGCACTAGATAAAAGATTCAACTGCGGTTGGTGCGAAGAAAGTTCGAAATGCATTTTATTGGAAGAATGTCCAAGAAAATTTGGACCCTGGATAGATAGAAAAAGTTTGTGTGGTAAATATAAGGATATATCTTACTATACTCATGGAGAATCAGGGATATAGAATTAATTGTAAATATGAGAAGGTTTTTTTGAACGTGATATTGTGCATAATGTTTTATTAAATGTTTAGTTGCCAGCGGGTGTATTTTATTTGAAATTCATTTCCAGCAGCAAAGACTTCAGCCGGGGTTGCGGGGTAAGCGCAATGAACAAATAGGGGGTTTTTAGTCAGTAAGAGTCTGACACCCCTCTTGGGAAGTCATTTGATGATTTTCCCCTCACAAAAAAAAGCAGCAAAGACTTGAGGATCCCGACAAATCTTTTATGAAATATTTTAGAAGAAAATTAAAATACTAACTTTAATCTAATACATAAAAATATTTTCATTCATATTATATATCACAAATTCTAATATATAGGTAAAGAACATCCAAGTTAATTATAGTTTTAATAGCCTTTTTAGACAGGCCTTTATTAGAGGTGAGGCGTCTCAGATGGTGTGTCGGTTTAAGCGAATGGTTAAGGAGTACTACCTGTCATTGTAGATACTCTCTCTCTCTCTCTCTCACACACACATACACACACACACGTATGTTGTCTGGAAGAAATCACCCATTGTGATAAGATTGTGAATCGCCCATTTTACACGCCGTAGTTGTAAGCCTTTGTTATTTTTTTTTTAAATAATGTGTACAATATAGTATATATCCAAATCCATCCAAATTAATATTATAAGTGCGAAAGTAACTCTGTCTGTCTGTCTTTTCTTCACGCCTAAACTACTGAACCGATTTCTGTGGAATTTGGTAGAGACATAGTTTGGAACTCGAGAACGACCATAGGATAGTTTTTAAATCAAAAATCTGCAGTAAGTCACTATTCCACGCGAACGGAGTCGCGGACAAAAGCTAGTAAATAAATAAATAGACAGGTTGATGATGTAAATATATTCCATATCAACTGGAGCTATGCTTAGCTATAATATTATAATCATAAGATTTAAAATAGTTCAGTTTACCTATTTGTCATTATATTTAACTTAAAATACAATTTACAACTTTATGACTTACATTAAACAAAAACATGAAAACAGAAGGATACAAATGGCAAAGGTATCCCGTATTAAACCTTTTAGCATAATGAAAATTGCTCCAATATCAGTAGGCTGAACACTTTGCTATCTGTGCCGAAACAAGATCTAGTAAGCGCGGGAAAATTGAACAGATGCTACAGCATTGAACGACTTCAGGTTACATTGCTATTGGGAAAAGAAAGGAGTATATTGAACACACTTTCTTTTGATGTGGCATTTGTTAACTTACTTAATACTACTAGTATTACAAACGCGATAGTTTGTAAGTATGGATAGGTGGTTTTTTGTTACTCTAAAAAAACGACTCGATAAATACTTATGTATGAAATTCTCAAATAGAGATAAAATTATAGTCTGGAATAACATATATGAAGACTCCTTTGAACCTGACACTCATAGACCCTTAACGAATGTGAAGCAGTTATGTGAAATCCACTTTTTAATAATTTTGAGTCCCGCGTTATGATGAGCCAGTTACATAAATTAGATTTTTTGTTTAATGTTTTCTTTCAACGGCATTCTTCCTATTTTGTAAAGTAATTGCAAACAAGTATAATTGCCGCCGTCACGCCGATACCCTATCAGTGAAATTCTCTGAAATAAGAACATGAGACTGTCATAAATAAGTGTAGGAGAGCCACGCTTCGGCACGAATGAACTGACTCGACCAGAGTGATACCACGGCCTCACAGAATACCGGCGTGAAACAAAACTTACGTTGTGTTTCGTCGTATGAGTGGTGTTCACATAGCGCCCATTTTTCGTCCTCCATTCTCAATCCCCAAATCCCCTAATCGTAAGAGCCTAATAACCTACAAAAGGTGGGTTATGCAATTGTAGTAACTCCAATATATATATAGTATTACTATATACTATACTAGTTTAGGCGTGAAGAAAAGACAGCCAGACAGACAGACTGACTGACAGACAGACAAAGTTACTTTCGCATTTGTAATATTACAGTAACTCATCCTCGATGACTGAAGAGTCCTAGAATAGAAGATTGCAATTTGGTACAGATGAGGAGATCATTGCTTGCTTAGTCTCTATCAAATTTCAAGTCCTGTACTCGATATTCCGACATTGACGGTAAGGACGGTGACTATGTATGAGTATTCTACGATGTAAGCTTTGTTTCTTTAAAATTTAAGTACTGAAAGTTATATAACAATAGAATTATTCGATTACCGGACCCCACAACTTTTTGTCTGATTCACAAATTGTTGTTCCAGGTCTAGCTATGTAATGGGTATGTAAAATATTATGTTTTTCTAAACTCAACATCGACACAGGAGAAGGTCCTATAAAAAAAAGTAGAAGAATGAAATGGTATTTTGCCGCATCCATTTTTTATAACAAATGCTTTTGACTACACGGTATAAACGTCTGGACATTGATTTCTACAAATTGGTTCCGTGAGTACATTGCGATATAAAAATCCTTTGCAGTAAGTGAATGAACAGACAAAAGAACAAAATAATCTTCTAAATACGAAATCACTATCTAATACATAAAAACCATTCCGTTTCACTCACTGTTGTGGTGGCCCAAAGGTATACGTAAGATATTCGGTTCGAACTGGCAAGTACCAATGCGACTTTTTCCGAGGGATATGCATTTTCTAAGAATATTTAGACACTACTGACTTTCATCATCATCCTCATCAGCCTTTAAGTGCCCATTGCTGAGCAAAAGCCTTTACTCACACGGAGAAGGTTTAAGCATTAATCACCGCGCTAACTTGTCCAGGTTTCCTCACGATGTTTACCTTTACCGTATGTCAGTGGTGTCTAAATAATCATAGAAAGTACATATAACTTCGAAAAAGTAACATTGGTACTTGCCAGGTTTCGAACCCACACCCTCATGCATGAGACGCTGGCGCTTCAACCTCGGGGCCACCGAGACCATTTTTACCTTTTTTACTTACTTTACCATGCGGTAATGGAAAATACTAGAGAGGCAACCAAGGACCGGAGAATAGCGTGGGCAGGCCTCCCGCTTGGTGGACCGACGTCATCGTCAGAGTCGCTGGGAGTCAATGGATGGAGACGCCATCTAGTCGTTCAACGTAGAGGACTAAGGGTGACTTTGTTAAGAAGTGGACGTCTTATGGGTGATGATGTTGTTAATGATGATGAATGGAAATTATCGTGAGGAAACCTGGATTGTGATTACTTTTGCTCAAATATCCTCCATGTGAGAGGTCTCTGTTCAGTAGTGGGCATTTATACATACTGATATAATAATACAATATATTCTGTTATAACTGATACAATAATAAAATATATTCAATAAAAAAAGATGCCGATTGTACCCAGTTCAGTGGTGTGTAATTGATGAGGCCTTAGGTTCAGAAGCTAATGGAAATGGGCTGAAGTTAAAAAAAACACGTACGTAAACCAAAACACATACACATCACATAATTTGAGTTGACAGTTCTTTTATTGACAAATTATTGTTCCGAGTTGACTTGACTTTTAACTGCACAGTTGAAGCGGTGCGTGGGCAACCGGATACCGTGCAATGTGTCGCGGGTTCGAGTCCCATATGGAACCACTTATGTGTGTGATCCACAAATTGCTGTTCCAGTCTGGGTGTGCTGTGAATTTGAATTTGTATGTTTGCAAACGCACCTTTGATTCAGGAGACAATCCTAGTGTGGGACAGCGTTTTCCTTAAGAAAAACAAGAAAGCAAAGAAGAAATGCGTATTACTACAAATCATGAACAACTTAATAACTTTATATACTGATCCAGAAATTAGTCCAGAGACCCCATAACTCAGCAATGAGTTCAAAAGTGGAAAAAAAAACTCTTCAAGTCCTAATTTTATTCATTGTCGTACACATAAATCTAACAAAATTTTTATGCGTTCGCTTCAATCGTAATTCTTTTTCGTAGATAATCTATAATACTTTTCGAGGGCGACTGATCCCTGCCAAATAGCTCGTAAATCTGTCGACCAATAAAATTTTTGTTACACCCTCGTTCTAGGTACTTCGCTGCACCTGTCACTACTACTGCTGTCTCGCTTACACACAAAATTCGTTACATAAAGCTGTAGTTACACAACAATGATGATAAAATGTCCAAACGTATATTTTGCATGAGACTTAGGTGGGTATATTCTAATCGCAATAAGGCACCGCTGCCTCGACCTGGAGCAGGAGAAGGAATTCGAAAGAAAAAGAAGGAAAGGAAGGAAGGAAGGGGGTTTGTAGTCAGTAAGAGTCTGACACTCCCTCTCGCCATACCCTAGGCGAGAAAAGACATTTGATGCATATGTCCTAGAATTGGAAACAGCTCTCAAATGACCAAATGTATTTTTTCCTAACCTTCATCCTCTTCGAAGAGAATGATTTCGTCATCAATGGGCTGGTACGACCGGATTGGTACAACAGCCTCACTGGAAATCGTTAAGACCACCTCAATAAGAGTTTTAATTCTCCTAATCAGATCAAATCCCTAAAGTTCTCTGTAGTTTAGGGTATGCAGGAGCGGTGCTGGTTGCTTACTATCAGGGGATCCGGCTGCCCGTTTGCCGCCATATCATAGAAAGACTTGTGTTTATTTAGTAGTGGACGTCTTCCTGATAGTGAACATGATATCAAAGTACAATTTAAGCTCAAGGAGCAAGCGAGTAAGCAATGTTCATACACAAAGCTGAATTCCATATTTCTACTGAGATTGCCATTTACAGCTTCTAAGCTCATCAGTAAAAAGTCAACTGAAATTGGTGACTGCCTGAATTTAAGACGAAGAATCGATTTCATTTCTTGTTGTAACCAGATCCTTACTCTAATTTCAAGTGAAAACCTATCCTGGTTTATTACTGTACCTAGACTGAATGTGACATCAATTTTTTCAATTCAATTTTTGTTCGAGCAGACATTGTTGTTTTTTGGCCAACGTTTATAAGCATTTCCTTGCGTGTGTAATTTGCAATCAGGTAGGTACTAATTAATGTCTTTACTTACTTTATAAATACCTGGATATCTCCGGGGAGCTTGGAAAAGATGAATGAGACATTTTTATTTAGGGTTGGACACAGACTGTTATGTAACAAAAATAATATCAAACGTATGATAATTTTATAACTTCAGTCTTATCATTGGATATCAGATCTAACAAATAATCTGAAGGTGGACGCTAGTTTAAAAATATTTGTATTTAATCGAAAAATATTTTCTGAAAAGACCTTTACTTACTAAAATGACGATCAGTCTCCTTGCTCTATGTTACATTATCAACATCAGGCTATAAATGTAATTTTTATTCACCACGCTTGCTCAAGGCCTTTGGTTTAAATACATACTACTACGACTTTATGCGTTTGGTATAGAGACTAAATTGAATTAAATAAACTTCGTCGCCTTGCAACCACGGTTGCACGAAGCCAAATTGACAACTTTTTCTTTGCAACTGTGGTTGCAAGAAGCGATCGAGCGGATAACTCGGAGAAAGCCACATTGGCACTTGCCAGGTTTCGAACCAGCACCCTCATGCATGAGAAGCGGGCGCTTTAATCTCTGGGCCACCACGACGTTAAAATATATGACATTGAATTATGGACTCATATAATTTACATCGCCTACTACACCAGTATCTACCTGAAAACAGTCTATTCATACACCCATCAAAAGTCTGTTAAAAATAAAGATAGAATGAATAGATATAGAATGATATTTTTGAATTTTTTTTTACGATTTAAAAATGTTAAGGGATCTACATCTGCCAATAAACTGTTTTTACGGTTTGGCAGAGGTAATATATGTAATCTAACTGGGTACCATAATATGAATAAACTCTTTTTCATTTCATTTCACATGCATTAGGAACGAACGCATAAATCTCTGGGCCACCATGATACTTTTAGGTCTAAGAAATCTTAAAAAAAGGCCTCTAGATACCATAGTTAAAGGGAAAAAGTTAAGAAACCAAGATGGCGGCCTGTCATTTACGGCAGCCATACTTGGTACCCTCATTTGACTTTAAGTAGATACTTGAACTAAGACATAAGCTACAGGCCCTTTTTTCACTCCTAATTCGTATGCTAATGTCCTGGTGAAGAACAGTTTCCGTACCCAAATGGTTTGGTGATAGGAATTCCGATTTTCAAGGCCAGATGGTTTAGGTATTTGTACTAGTCGTAACATATTTATATCTTTTTTTGTTTTAGGAATATTTTCTTTCGACGACAAAATGTTGATGTCATAGTTTTGTGATAAATCGGTAAACAAGCAAACGGATCACTTCGTGGTAATCAATAAACGCCTTGCATAAGCAATATATTGCTGGCCTTTTGTGGGTAAGGCATTTGAAGACTATGGATGCAAGCGTTTATCGGTAGCGGGTCAAGCAAAATAATGTGCCCCGGCGCCGGCATGGAGCAGGAGAAGTAACTAGAAGGAGGCTGACGATTCCTCTCCCTACACCCAGGTTAGAAAAAAATAATTTCAAGATTTTCACCACCAAAAAATAGCGGGAAAAATAAGTAAACATTTAATATTTTACCAATACATGTGTGGGAGAGTCATGGTTCGGCACGAATGGGTCGGCTTTATCGGAGTGATACCACGGCCTCACAAAAAACCGGCGTGAAACAACCACGGCGTTGCGTTTCTCCCTGTGAGTGAGGTTACCGGAGACCCAATTCTTCCTATCCACCAATCACTTCCCTAAAAATCCCTAATCCCGAAAAGGACGGCAACGTAATCGTAACACCACCATTGTTGCCGTGTGTGTGTGCCGTGCAGTGTCCTTGGGCGGCGCTAATTGCTTACCATGAGGTAATCCGTCTGCTAACCCGTTTTATTATATAAACTTTATGCTTATGAAAAACGATTGTTATTCATTGACACGTTACGTCACACACGTTTTGAGTATTCCGTAATATTAAATTATTGCTAACACTTATCATTACAACGATACTTAAACACATAAACAAAATAAAATTATAAATTGTTTTCAAACTCTGATATTACAAATTAGAATTTACTGAGTCCGCACTCATCGCCACTGGTTACACTGCATTGCAAATTTATCACCTCACCTTCATTTGTTCAAATATTATAAATATGTGTTCGAATAATTTTATCAACCTTTTTTTATACATAGTATTTTACTTTATTAATTTAAGGAAAATTAGTATGTTTTTGTAAGATTACTAATGCAACTGTTTAACTCTGAAATTTCAAGCAAGGTGCTGTCCATCGATGGGCATCCTATAGGTCCATTCCAATTATTCATAATTTTAAATTGATTTCAAAGTTTATTTACTACCCAGCTAGAAGCTACGAATCACTCATAGAGCACCAATAACAAAAAAAAAATACATATGATTTTATAAAAAAAAAATTGAGTTTTCCCCTTTTCATTGGCCTCAAATGTAACGAGATAATCAAAGGTTGAAGCCCGCTTCATAAGAGAGCAATTACTATTTTATTAATTTCTTAAAGAGCCGGTCTCGTGTTATAAGGGGAAATGTGCCTTAATATGCGTTTAAGTAGTTAATTGCGTAACATCACAAGCCTGTTCAACTTTGTATCATAATAAAAAGGTTTTAATGAAAATTTACAATAATAATATAATAAAGCTGAAGAAGTTTGCTTGTTTCTTGTTTGTCTACTTGTTTGTTTTCGAGTATCTTTGTTTTATTTATAAAATTAGTTTTTACTTCGAATGGGTAGGTTTTGAATAGACTTCCAAATTCAAAATGAGTTATATGTAGGCTACATGTCCTTTGAATACCAAACTAAAAATATTTTTCTTATTCGATTCTATTCAAAGGTGTTCTTTTGTTTCCTTTTCTAAAAAGTATGGATTAACTATCTGAATTATTTATGTTTGTTAATTTTCGACCACGACACCTTAGAGTTGTCAAATCTTTGGAAGTTGCACGAGAGTAAAAGTGATGTTCACGGTTTAAAACAAGCCTTACTTATTATACTGTAAAAGAATACCTAATCGATGCATTGAAACGTTTTATTGTAGACTTTTAATGTTTTATTAGCTTTTGCTCACTACTCCGTTCGCGTGGAATAGTGACTCAATGCAGATTTTTTCTGTCCTTTCTCGAGTTCCAAACTATGTATGTCTGTACCAAAATTCACAGAAATCGGTTCAGTAGTTTAGGCGTGAAGAAAAGACAGACAGACAGACAGACAGAGTTACTTTCGCATTTATAACATAAGTTTGGATTTGGATTATTATTAGAATGATTAGTTATTTGAAGGTTTCACGCAATTTTAATTGAATTTAGTAATTGTATTATTGTTTTTAAAATTACATTTGTATGCCGGTGACATAGCGATATTCAAATAAGAGTACAACATAATCTATAACTAAATAAGTTCCTACCTATGTTCAACAAAAAAAAAATTAATTGTATATATCAGAGATTATGTGCATAGCTGTCAAGGCACGCCATAGAACAGTTACCTAAATAATTCACACATAATTAAATTTTCTTCAAGACTCCTCCACAAGTCGTTGTTTGTTCTATAAATGACGCGGGGAGGGCGTAATGTGTAGAAACGGCCTGTTTCATTAAGACAATGGGTTTAAATTGCAGCGGTTAGATAGACGGACGGAAAACGACTGTGGTATAAATAACAAGAGAATGTTGAGGCCACTGATAGCTGTACGAACTGTTACACAAGCCTTTTTATAATTAAAAAAGACGATGCAACTTTCATTTGTTCAATATTTTGACTGTTTTTTTTAAATATTATCAAAATATTGAACAAATGAAAGTAAGTAGAAATATATAATTATATTAATTTATATGTTCATATGTTGCAAATTCAGAGAACAGTACCATTTTTTAACATGTGAATACGAAATTGATAGAAACGTATCCTTTTTCATTATAATTTCGAAAAAAGTTATGAGTTTGACTAGTAATCATAATCCCCATTACTACTCGGTAGGTTCCAAATAGTTAAACTCAACACTTATATTGAAATGTTTAAATAATACTTTATTTAAAAAGCATAAATGTATAACTTATTTCTGATAAAAAGCTATCGTCATATGAATAAATTAAAAAGGATTTATTTTAAAAATAAAATTAAATGTAAGTAGTGCATTGACAATATTATTTTGTGTGTAGATAAGTATAAATATTTAATAAAATAAAATAAATAATTTTTGAGCTTTCAAATTACCCAATTATTTACCCTATAGATCAGAGACAAAAAAGTATAAGTTTCTTTTTTTAACTTAACTAGACTAAACTCTAAGTAGGAATCAGATTCAGACTGCACCGTTGAATTGGCTGCCGCGCAACGTGTCGCAGCATCGATTTCCGTACAGAACAACTATTTGTGTGATCTACAAATTGTTGTTCCGAGTCTGAGAAATGGGAACTCATACGTTAGTAAATATACCCATTATACAGGAGTTACGAGTCATTTCGAATCTTGAGAGTAAACAAACCGATTACTCGCTACAACTTACAAATTAAACTGCGTACCATAGACAGACGAGCAAAACAGAGCCATAGTTAATTCCTGGCCAAGGAAATAACGTGCATTAGTCAACTGCAGCCAGGACTAACTGTAATGAACCCTCATATCTGTTCCATAGTAATTATTTAGATGGCATATTCTTGCTTTGAGAATGCGTTTAAGAAAAGCGCTGAATTATATGATGTTTGCATTCAGAATTTCAGAAATAATTTTGTTTTTTTATATAGATTTTGATAAGCGATAAATGCATAATCCGTGCGAGAAGAGACTTTTGCTCAGCACTGGGCACTCTAAGGATGATGGTGAAGAGAAAAATGAAAGAAGAAAGAAGGACTTATCTTTATTTTCTGGAGTTCATCACACCATCAGACTATAATACTTACTGTTGAGCAAAGGCCTCTTCTCACACGGAGGAAGTTTGAGCAATATTCACCATGCTTGCTCAAGACGAACTATGGATTGCAAACTTACTATTAGACTTAAAAACTAATAAGTCTAACTTTAATCACGATGTTTTCCCTCACCGTTTGTCAATAGTTCCTAAACATTCTTAGAACGTAAAAATAACTCTGAAAATATTTCTTATCTCCGGGCACTAGTCTCATTATGTAGTTAGTAGTTGTGTATTATTAGAACTACTATCTTTTGCCCGCGACTTCGTTCGCTTGGAATATTGACTACCTGCAGATTTTTGGTATAAAAATATCCTATCCTATGTCCTTTCTCGAGTTCCAAACTATGTCTGTACCAAATTTCACAGAAACTGGTTCAGTAGCTTAGGCGTGAAGAATAAACAAACAGACAGATAGACAGACAGAGTTACTTTGGAATTTATAATATAAGTTTGGATAATTTTGATGATAAGCATTCGTTCCGATTTTTGGATATTTTAACACCTCTATTAACCCGCTTCATTGGTATTTCATTATTCATTACATTACATCAATGCCACTATTGAACAGTGGTGAAGTTGACTGAAAATGTCCAGAGGTTTAAGGTCGCCTCTCAAATATGCCCTAAGAATTCTTAAATCTGCGATTACTAATGTGACATTTTTATTTATATGTTCTTTCTAAGACTATTTACACAGCACCGACAGATGGTGAGCAAAATATGGGCAAACTTAGACTTACACAATTGATATCGTTAATCCGCCTTGAACAAGCGCGGAGCTTTTTTCTTTCCTTCTCCTTGTGAGAAGAGGCATTTTCTCAGCAGTGGAAATATGGACAGACATAATGACGATGATGATATCAACTGCTGCTGCAATAAGACACAAGAATTTAAATGTGGGAGAGCCAAGCTTCGGCACAAATGGGTCGGCTGGAGTGATACCACGGCCTCACAGAATACGGACGTGAAACAACCACACCGGTTACCAGAGGCCCATTCCTTCCCCTCCCTCGATCCCTCTCAATCCCTAAATTTCCAAAACCCTAATCCCTACAAGGTCGGCAACGCACTCGTTACTCCTCCGTTGCGGGTGTCAATGGGCGGCGCTGATTACTTACCATCAGGTAATCAGTCTGCTCGTTAGCCGACCTATTTCATAAAAAAAAAGCTATAATTCATCTTCGTCAGGACATGAAATCGTCGGTAGAAAATTCTTAAATCTCCAACATAAAAACAAAACAAAAATTCTATGATCCGAATAATTTTTATTTAGGAATTTTTATTTCAACGTAAACCGGTATTTAAATGAGAAAAATACATTTTGTTAGCGTTGCGTTGCGCACCGTACAAACAACGCGTTTGGTTCCACTGTTGGCGCCAAACAAAATAAACGATGTTTTATTCAATTACAAGTGCGATGAAAAGCTGCAAAATGTATTTTAGTACCGGCATTGTCTGTTTTCCACGAATACCTGTGCATCGTACTAGACTTACACTGCCCGATATTAGTATAGTGTTTCAACTTCTGAACGTACTTAATAAACACAATATTATAAATGCGAAAGTAACTCTTCACTTCACCGATTTCTGTGAAATTTGGTACAGACATAGTTTGGAACTCGAGAAAGGACATAGGATAGTTTTTATTCCAAAAATCTGCAGGAAGTCACTATTCAACGCGAACGGTGTCACAGGCAAAAGCTAGTTTATTATAGATATTATTAACTAACTATGGCTAACTCTCCGCTTTTATAATTGTCGGCCATATTGCCATATGATACTCTCGTGTGCAGCGAATGTCATCATACTATTAACAAGGACTCGAAACTTTGTCAATATGGATGGACGTATAGTAAACTTAAAACCACTGAACGGATCTGAGAGAAAATTGACAAATACATTTTAATTTCAAATAACACATAGATTATGAATGGAGGAACTCGCTAGAAGAAACAAATATGAAACATTATTTTTTTGGACGGCGTACGGACTTAAACTGAATTGAAGTACCACGGAAATATAACCATAAAAGAGGTTTGCTAAGCGCTCAACCATATTGCATGCTGTTTTAGAATAGCTACGAAAAGTCAGTAGCCTGTTGCTTACGACCATTCCTTCCAATCGCATTTTACGACTGGAGCAGATAAAAACTTTATAAGCTGACCTTTATTTTATGATCACGTCACGTTTATACATTATGGGTCTATGGAGAGCATCGGTTATAAGGCAATGTACTAGAAATCGTACAAGATAGATCCAGTCTATCTTCCAATATTCCACTAAAAATACCATAACTTTTTTACTTATAGAAAAAAAAGAGTAATATAAAAATTTCCTTACTTTATCACTGGTTCGTTTATACATTTAATATCTAATATCTAATCAGCGGAAGTGGAAAAATCAATAAGGACTTTTTTCCTATAAAAGGGAAAAATTTTGTTATACTCAGATTAGGCAATTTTGTTTTTCAATCTCTTTCAAATGCACCTATCTGTTTTTCATGTATAAAGTAGTTATGTAAATATAATAAAATTATACTAGAAATATTACACTAAAACAATTTTTATTGTGTATACATCTAGTGTACTAGCTACTCTCACGCGCTGCATAGCGTGATGTTATAAAGCCTAAAGCCTTCTTGTAAAAAAGCAATTCAATTCGAACCAGTAGTTCCTGAAATTAGCGCGTTTAAACAAACAAACTCTACAGCTTTATCTACTTTTAGTATAGAAGTGCAGATTAGATACTTATGTATTTAGTCCGCCTGCACTGAAGCCCTACAATTGAAGTAGAACAAAAAGCGCGAACAAAGTCCTCTCAGTATACTCACGGGTGGCATTTAAACTGGGATGCTTAAACTTTTTCGCGTTCATTAAATCATTGTTATCTTGCATCTCTTTTTTTCGATCCTCCGCTGGGCGCAGTTGTATTCTGAAACTATTCATTTGATTCTTTTTTTAAATCATTCTGTGTTCTGATAAAAACTGTTATTAAAAGTTAAGTTTGCTTCTGATTATTTCAAATATATGCTTTATGATTGGTTTTATTGTAAAATGAGGGAGATAGAAATAGGTTTTGTATTGCTTTTTCATTTAATTGATACAAACCTACTTTGTTAATCATGTTAAGCTAAGACGTTAACGATCTGTATCTGTATAGTGCATGATGGAAATAACCAAAATAATCAATATGTTTTAATTTCCACAAATATTTCACTCAAACTCGAAAAAGACTGACCACACAGAGCTGTTCGTTGCGGGAACTGAAACCAACGAAACGTTGCAACGTTGATCACACAATTCGCCAACAGTGCAGACTTATATACTTGTAACAATAGTACTTATTATTTCACCATCTATCCACATATCTTTCTGCCTCGCACAACCATAAGTACCTTGGTGTAATAATTTGGAGTCTTTTCCTAACAAAAACCGCTTTCAAAAGACGAGGGAACTCTTTCTGAAAAAGCCTGCAGTACGCCTGTAACTCCTCTGGTGTTTCGAGGGTCTATGGGCGGCCCTGATCACTTACCATCAGGTCGATCGCTTGTCGATTTCAAACTTACAATCAAATATTAGTAGTTCCATCCTCGCCCGTGGTGTCTTAAGGAACTTAAAAAGTACATATATATAACTCGGAAAAAGTCACATTGGTGCTTGGTAGATTTCAAACCAAGTCCTCATGCATAAGCAGTGACCGCCGTAACTTTCGAGCTACCGCGACGTAGTACTGTAGAGCCTGCTCGTTTGCCCCCGTAAAAAACAGTTTTAATACATTCTTATCTGAACCTAAACTGCCTAAGGGGACTTCATAAAACGCACTACACTGCAGAAATGACAGCAATCCATCTCTGTCATTTAAGGTCCTTTAAAAATGACAGGTTATTGTCGGAGGGATCCCGAGGCGATACCAGCGCCTTTGTCGTTGTACTTAATCTTATCTTTTGTAAAAAAATTGTATAATATACGTAAAACTCATACAATACGTGGTAAAAGGTTTTTTTCTTTCAGTCAATCAATCGAAAAATAGTATTAATATAGAGAATTTCTGCTTTTTTGTATATTGTATACTCGTACTACAATGAAATTTTATCAATGTTTTTATTTTTATCTTTCAGTCTTTACCGTCCTTGGCTCTTTAAGACCCTCACCTGGCAGCTCGGGCCTCGATGCGCCTCAACGGTTATCATCAAAATTGCACACTTTTACCATAATTTACTATTATTCGAATCCTCCTTAAAGACAAATAAGTAGAAATAATTAAACTATATTTTAATTTTATTTTTATCGAATAGGATGTGGCATTGAATGTAGGAGAGTCATGCTTCAGCATGAATGGATCAGCTCGACCGGAGTCACACCAAGACCTCGCAGAAAACCGACATGAAGCAACCAAAGCGTTGTGTTCCGCTGCTCGAGTGAGGTTACCGGCTCAATCCTTTCTATCCATGGGAAAGTTTGGGCCCATCCCAATCCCTAAATATATATAGAGCCCTCTACTGTCGACTTTGATGCGCTTCGCGGACAAGGGAAGATTGAACGTCGGATGCTGCCTTTGATACTTTGTTGGGCTGTAACGGTACACAAACTGCAAGGTACCACCTTGGATCGGGCTGTCGTGGACCTATCAAACGTGTTTGCAAAGGGCCAGGCTTATGTAGCCCTAAGCCGTGTTAAAACACTTGCTGGGTTAGCAATAAAAACACTTGACCCAAAAATCTGTTGGACCGGCCCCACGACGAATGTTCTTTAACTGAACTTAAACGTTTGCGGGATCTTCAGCAGTAATGACTCACCTAATTCTTTTTCTTCTTCACTACCAACAGTCCAGATTGGCGGTAAATTTATGTTGCGGAGTAACATCACTCGTAATCTAAAGCCAAATGTCGTCGAAATAATTTAAAATGGTACTTACATATACATAGTCTTCTACATCTACAACATTTTCGTTAAATAAAAACAGCTAAAAAGTTATAAATAAAAAAATTATTATTAAAAAAACAAAATACCCGACTGCACACTAAAAAAAGAGTAAAACAAGCCCCACAATACAAATTTACTGAATATAATTTATAAATGTTGATGGAAAGAATCGCAGGCGGGGACCACCTTGACCGCCACCAACGAAAATTCTGCTAAATGGTGCACAACAGAAATGACTATAAATAAGCCTCTGTTGGTCCCCGCCTGCGATGCTTTCCATCAACATTTATAAATTATATTCAGTAAATTTGTATTGTGGGGCTTGTTTTACTCTTTTTTTAGTGTGCAGTCGGGTATTTTGTTTTTTTAATAATAATTTTTTTTTTGTATTAGTGTGACAAACGAGTTACCGTATTACCTGATGGTAAGCAATCAGCGCCGCCCATGGATGCCCGCAAGAACATAGGCGTAACGAGTACGTTGCCGAAGTCTTGGGGATTAGGGATTTGGAGATTTAGGGATTGGGAAGGGATGGGGGAAGGGAAAGGATTGGGCCTCCGATAACCTCATTCACATGGCGAAACGCAACGCTGTAGTTGTTTCAGACAGGTTTTCTGTGAGGCCGTGGTATCACTCCGGCCGAGCCGAAGCATGGCTCTACCACACTTAAAAATATATGACATTATCAGCCGTCCCATTATTAACGCCTTAACCTTTTGTCTGTACGCAAAACAGAAGGTGGCAGAGAAAATTAAAAAATGCCAACAGCAAAGATTGGTATTAAGAGTAGACATTAAAACGAATAGCATAATTTGGGTTAGAAGAGGCCACTGTGGGATACGTAATAATCATAAAGTACCGGCTGGCGGTTACCAAGTTTATTGAACGTTAGGCACCAAGGAGAAACCTTTTTATTGTTTCCTTTACGGTGCATAGTAACGATGTACATAATGAGGGATTTGCTCCAACATTCCCCTTGATAGAATTAGATATAAATATCTTAATTTCTTCACAAATCGCACCATTCGTGTAAAAAGGAAGTAAGTGATTTTCACCAACTTTTCAGGAGCTTAAAAAAACTGTCCTATATTTTTATTATCAGGTCTAGAAATATGTTTCAAACAGAAAATTGCAGGTCACAGTTACCTTCAACTACACGTGCTATTTAATTGGGGAACAGATTGATGTACTTCGAGATAATCTAAAAAAACACGGTTACTTCTTTATTCCACGGAACACATCGCATATTTGCAGGAGTAACTACAATTATTGCTTTTTATTATTGTATTTTTAAATATATTAACTAATTTAACTCTACTTACGGCCTTGTAATCTCTTATATTTCGTTATAATCTAGAGTTGTAAGTGTAATCACGTTGTTATTTAACGAAAAATCCTTTTTTGTAAATAGAGTTACGTATTTTTAGCTAACTATTTAATTAAGTTTAGTAGGTGTATTTATAAAAATTGCTTTTATAATGCGGAAAGTAACCGAATATTAAATTTGTATCTTGCAATACCTAATTCTTATAGTAAATAGTGTATGTTTGGCAAAACTGTAAATACTGAAATAAAATAATTGAGAGAAAATGAAAACAATGAGGGGTATTCTACGATCAATAATGGGTTATTACTAAAATTTAATTATTAAAAAAATGTTTGTCACATGCATAATTAATCAAGAAATGTTTAAAATAGTGATATTTTTGTTGACCTTTATTAATTATCCTCAATTTCGGAATCAGACTCGCTGGCAGCAGATTGAATACTTAAGCTCTTCGAACTCTCGCGCCCGTCTCTAGTCGAGGCCATGGTTCGTAGCGAAAGGAACTGGGAAGCCGTCTCCTCTTTCTGCGAAGCAGTGATGCTCGCAAAGGAGGAAGCGGAGCGCGTGAGGGAACTATCCTCCTCGCGCCCCAGCTGCCGCGGTAGGCGACATTCCGGGCATCGGGGATCAAAAGATGATCTCCGGCCACCGCAACGGACGGAGAGTAAGCGTAGCTCGCGGCCCGACCTGAACCAGACCCGAGCGTACGGCGCGTAGCGTTCTGCGCGATACTCCAAGAGCCAAAAGACCACCACATACGGGGCTCTATAGGGCTGATGTTCAGCCGAGGCTGCGGGGTAAGCACAATGAGGCAACGCGACCTCGGCCCAGAGCAGGAGAACAATCGGGTGGGTTTTTATTCAGTAAGAGTCTGACACTCCCTCCCGCCAGGCCCTGGGTGGGAAAAGTCATTTGACGATTTCCCTCTCGCAAAAAAACGCTCCTCTAGTAAGTCTGGTAGTGTGGAGGTATGTTATTATCTCTACATAGAACTATCGAGTCTTTGTATAATTTTCCGGACATTAAAGATATACCGAAATCTCTTTAACTTTACTCCAACTAAGTTTCTTACCGAAGTCATTCATTTCACATTCCACACATTCCATCTGCTCGTTTGCGGGTGCTGCGGGTGCCATCTGCTCGTTTGCAGATGACACCAGAGGAGACACAGGTGCGTTACAGGCTTTTTAAGAAGGAGTACGGTCGTGTCTTGAACGTTTGGACGTCGAATCGGTTCGGGAATACCGCCGCCGGAAGATCATATTCCAAAGTTTTGCTGTGAGGGGCAGAAAGTTTCGCGTGAATTGCATAGTTGTTGACTGCCAACCATCGATGTGATGGGGATGAAAATGCTTTCACGTAAGACGTTGGCTAAAAGAAGCGACGGGGATTAAATCGAACAATTCCTCAGAACACTCCCCGTGGTAAATGCGATAGAGAACACATAACGAGGCTACATCCCTACGCAGTGCCAAAGATTCCAACCGGTCCGAGATAACAGGGCAGTCAACAATTCGGACAGCTAGCCGTTGAATGCTGTCCAGAAGCTGTTACTGGGGAGAAGCTGTAGCAGTATTCCATATGGGTCTGATCTTGCGCCTTGTAAAGTAACAGGCGATGCCCACCGCGAAACTGGACTTCGCTTGATATATCGACGCCAAGTATCCCAATACCGGCCGAGGTTGTGAGGGGGGTGCTCTGAATTTGAGGAGATACGACCAACGGCAGATTTTTAGCTGTGCACACGCAGACCCGTGTCTTTGTGCGGTTATATTTAACCAAGTAAAGTCTACCCCAATCTGAGATTCTCTCTAAAGAAGTCTTGATTTCAGACAAGTCTGTTTCGACTCTCAATGACTTTTTCCCAAGAAATGTTAGCACGGCCAGCGTAAGAGGCGTGCCCCTGCTGTCATCCAACATATGATTGATATGTAGGAGGAACAGAGTGAGGGACACCAGCATTCACAGACAAGCAATCAGAGTATTCACCGTCGCCGCGACCTTTATGCTTCTGTCTGCAAGGAAGCTGGATACCCATTTACACAGGTTCTCGGGAAGCTCATTAGGAAGGCAGCTTCGAAAAAAGCCCTTTATGCCAAACCCGATCGAAGGACTTCGCTACGTCCAAACTGACTAAAATCGGCCCCTTGGACTCAATCGCCTGTGCCCAACAGGTAAACTAGGAGATCACCAGCGGACTGGCCCTTACGGAAACCGTACTGTCGGTCACTAAGAAGCTGATAATCCTCCAAGTACAGAAGGAGCTGGCAGTTAATAGATGATTAAATAATTTTAGAAGAGGGAAGTTGTGGCTATCGGTCTGTAATTGGACAGATTTGTGCGATCACCTTTTTTAGGGATCGGGTGGACCAAAGCTGTCTTCCATAATTTCGGGACTACGCCTGAAGAGTATGAGAGCTGAAAAAGACGTGTTAAGACTGGTGCCAACTCTAAAGCGCACAACTTTAACATAATGGGTGGAATTTCGTCAGACCCACTCGACTTATGGATGTCAAGAGACATAAGCGCCAATCGTACTGAGCATTGGTAAACTGAATATCCGGCATTACACCCGTGCCATGGCAGAACCGGCCGCTTACGCCCCCGCCATCCAATGTCGAATTTGACGCAAAGAATTTACCCAAAAGCTGAGCTTTTTCCTTTGCGTCGTGCGCCAATGATTCTTCCCCCCCCCCCCCCCCCCCCCCCCCGTGCAGAGTTGAGAATGATGGTCTGCAGCAATTGCCTTCGATAGCTTTGGCGGGAGACCAGAACGCACGAGTTCCTGAAAAAAGGCGCTCAAGCCTCTTTCCAACCCTACCGATATGGTTTGACTTGGACCCGCTATGACTCTTTTGAAGGACCTGGAGGCACAGTTATACTCCTTTTTAAACTTTATTTAGATCCCGCGCCACCACCGCATCAGCCAAGGCTGGGTAAGGCTTTTGCTTTATGCACGAAGCTTTTCTAGAAGAAGAGCCGAACCAGGGACCGAGATTTGCCACCGACGGGGACCACAGAGGACGGAACGAAGAGTTCCATCCCTTGCAACACCACATCAGCAAGAGAGTCAGCAGCAACATTGGGATCATTCTGCGAGAAACAAACTCGTCTCCAAGGGTAGGATGCAAAGAAGGATCTCATGCCATCCCAATCCGCTGACCTGCAGTGCCATACGCGGCGTCATCACACAAGGCACCATACTCCGGACGAGGCAATTTTCTGATGAGCCAATAGGAGCATCGACTATTAAGTTATAGCCGTTCGGGTGAGAGGTAGTTAGGTACTTGCGTTTATAATGGAAATCTCCCGCGAGCCGGTGTAGGCACAATGCGGTGTAGGCGACTTGTGTTGTTCGGTGCAATACATCCAATAAGTACTTTTTACTATATACGACACTAAATCAGACTATTTTTTTTATTTCATTTCAATTTCACAAACATATTTTTATTTTATTTTTCTTGTAAAAGCAGGTATTCAAAACCACTCAACATTATTTATAAAATGTTTCGCGTAATAAAGAAGTAACTGCAACTACACTTAACACGTTGTGAAGTTTTGCTGGGTAGAAAGTATGTAACTATAATCACACATAAACTATTAGCTAAAAGTTTTGTAGAAGAAATAAGTAATTAGAATTACACAATAGTCCTAGATTGTAAAAAAACAGGAACAAGTCATTATTTATATTTGCGTTATAGAGTTTATTGTAAATCTTCTTTTAAAATTTACGTAAACATTATTATGACTTTATTAGCAGGATAAATTATAAAGCGAATAAATGTAAATATGCATACCTCTATTTTATGCTGGATTTTTATGTTTTTTAAAGTCGCAAAATTTTAGTTTTTTTGCATTTATTCCTTCATTTTTGTAAATAGCTTCACGAAATTTTGACAGAAGGTGTAAACCGTGATGCACGTTTTATTTACGTAATAAAAAAATTTTGACGCAAGTTCACTTACGTCTTTTTTACACGGGTGGTGCGAAATTATTTTTGACGAATTTTTGATACTTACTTTCTGTTATGTACCGTATGCGTGTTCTATTTAAATTAAATCAATACTTTAATTTTGTGGTTTCATTTTTGAACCACTGCAAGAAATTTCTTAACCTAACTATCTCTGTTAACAATAATCTATTAACTATGCATATTCAATTATAAACTGTGACATTTTTGCCAGACTTCGTGGCAAGGTAAATAATGAGACTGTAGATGGTTAAGGTCTGTTTATTACTTTAATTGCTGGTGCTTATATACTAAGAAGATGCGTGAGATTTTCAGATTTAGCTATCCTAACAAACGTGCAACAATTAACATGTATGTCTTATCTCTATCGTATCTAAGTAATGTAGCGACATGATAGTGCCGCTACATATACTCCCCCCTTTTAAAAATAATTAACATATAAATTGAAAAAAATTAGTATGTACCTAATTATATAATAACTTAACCTTGCTGATAAATTACATCCTATGCGTAATGTAATGTCATTGTTGCTAATTCGAAGGAAATAAAAACTGCTGCCTTTGTTGTGACGGCGGCGGCAGTCGATGAACTATCCACTGCATTTGTGCTGATTGTTTCTTGCTATTGTTTTCACTCTTCTGTCTAAGGTCTTCAGTATTCCGTAGAGAAGAAGGATGCCAATTGTGATGAGGATTTGTCCAATTGCAATGTTTCTCGTCCACCGTAGCTCTTCCAGGACAAGACTTTTGAGATGGTCGGCTTCATTTTGATTAAGGCAACTGTCGGAGTTATATACGATTTGATCTTTGGAGCTTTGGTTGCCCATTGTTCTCTCGTAGATACTGACGGTATATGATGGTATTTTCAAAATACGGTGAGTATTTAAATGGACTGATTACTTGTGTCAGCAAGTGACGAATCGTACTGTCGGCTTAACCGCCCGTCCTGACTTCGTGATGTACGTGTTCCGCCCGTTGTGATTATTTTCTGAATTTGGCACGTTCGTTCCATTATTGAAGACAAATGCAGGTTTTAATCGGTCTATAGATATTGCTTTTTCATTGTCCCCAATTTTAATGATAAACGTCTTATCTATCCTCTTTGTCACTAGAAATGGTCCTTCGTATGGTGGTGTTAAACTTTTCCTTATTCTGTCACAGCGCACGAATACATGTGAGCATTTGTTGAGCTCGGGGTGAATGAAAACTGTTTGTTTAATTTTCTTGCGTTTTGATGTTGATGTCATACGAGAAATGTCCTTTTGTATATTTGTGACAAATTCTTCGTATGTCGAAGGCTGTGACGATTCAAAAAATTCTCCGGGAAGCCTTATAGGTGCGCCATATATCATCTCTGCTGCACTATATCCTGTGTCCTCGCGTACACAACTTCGTAATCCAAGTAGAACTGAAGCAATTTCGTTCATCCAATTAGCATTAGATTCTCTTGATATTAGCGCCGCTTTTAAAGTTCTATGAAATCTCTCTATCATTCCATTTGATTGTGGGTGATAAGGCGTTGTTCTAATTTTGTGTACTCCTAAAAATTGTGAAAGTGATTCAAATATTCTTGATTCAAATTGTCGACCTTGATCCGTAGTAATGCGTAATGGGCATCCGAATCTTGCTATCCATCCCTCATACAGTATGCGCGCTACTGTTTCGGCTGTGATATCTTTAACGGGAAATACTTCCGGCCAAGAAGTACAACGATCTATCATTGTAATTAAATATCGCTTTCCTTGAGAAACAGGTAACGATCCAACAATATCGATGTGTAGATGTTCAAAACGTTGAGATGGCATAAAGTTCCCGACAGGTGATATAGTGTGGCGTTGCACTTTTGATTTTTGACAAGCTAGGCACGATTTACACCATTCATTTATATCTTTATTCATACTTGTCCATAAATATCTTTGAGTTATCATTTTCCTAGTAGCTCTCTTCCCAGGATGACTCAGTCCATGCATGACATTAAAAATTTGTCTCCGAAATTTTTCTGGTAAATAGGGGCGATTTTTTCCTGTAGATATGTCACAGGCGATGACTTCAGTAGAACCCGGAACCTTGATATTTGAAAATTTTAAATTCTTGTTATTACGAAGTCGTAATAATTCTTGGTCATCATGCTGACATCTTGCTAAATCAGCATAATTAATCGGTGATGGCACATCAATTTGTTCTATCCGTGACAATGCGTCTGCTACAATATTGTCACGTCCTTCTATATGTTGAATGTTGGTACAATATTGTGAAATAAAATCCAGTTGTCGTATTCGCCGTGGCGTATCATTAGATGACGGTTTTTGGGAAAATGCGTAAGTCAAAGGTCGATGATCTGTAAAGATAGTAAATTCTCTTCCTTCGACTAACCTTTGAAAATGTTTGACTGCCATATATATTCCGAGCAACTCTCTGTCGAATGTCGAGTATTTTTGTTGAGTATCACTTAATTTCTTTGAAAAGAATCCTAATGGTTCCCAATTACGTCCTGACTTCTGCTGCAGAACTGCGCCAACACAGGTCAAACTGGCGTCCGTCATAAGTGCCAAAGGGGCGGTGCGAGAGGGGTGAACTGTTAATACTGCGTTCATTATATTTTCCTTGCATTTATCAAAAGCTTTTTCGGCCTCTGTTGTCCAAGAAATTGGAGAATTATCATTCTTTTTAGAGTCGTGCAGGTAGTTGTTTAAGATAGTTTGATATTCAGCGGCATGAGGGAGATTGTTTCTGTAAAAGTTGATCATTCCTAAAAATCTTCTTAGCTCCTTGATTGTCGTAGGTTTAGGAAATTCCATAATTGCTTTGTACTTTTCCTCCGTTGGTCGTATTCCTCGACGTGTTGTATGATAACCCAGAAAATCTATTTCACTCTTAAGAAAGTCACATTTTTCGAGATTAATTGTTAATCCATTTTCATGTAAACGTTTGAAAACCGTATCCAAATGTTGATAATGTAGAGCCTCGTTTTCAGATGCTATAAGACAATCGTCGACGAATATGAATACGAAATCCAAATCCCTGAATAGCGAGTCCATGAATCGTTGGAATGTTTGCGCCGCATTACGTAAACCGAAAGGCATTTTTGGAAATTCGAAAAGTCCAAAAGGAGTGATAATAGCAGTTTTTTCCACATTTTCTACAGGAATGCAGTGGTACGCCTTTCGAATATCAATTTTGGAAAAGATTTGCTTCCCTTCTAGTATGTAAGTGAAATCAGTTAGTCGTGGAAGTGGATATTTGTCCGGTACAGTCACGCTATTGAGCATTCTATAATCTCCACATGGTCTCCATTCACCGTTCTTTTTCTTAACCATGTGCAAAGGACTAGCCCATGGGCTGTCCGAAGGGCGACAAATGCCAAGCTCCATCATAGTCTGAAATTCTTTCTTTGCTATATGATATTTATCAGGAGGTAATGGTCTTGCACGTGCTGATACCGGTGGTCCTTTAGTGATAATATGATGCTTAATCTTGTGTTTTGGAGTAGTGTGGAAGGAGGCTGGTTTCGTAATATCCTCGTATTCATTTAATAGTTGAGTAATGCGTGGATTCGTCTCAATGTTAATAGTGCGGATTGTTTGCTGCGTCGATTTGATCAGGGTTGCGGGCGTTGTCAGCTCAGTTACCCTATCTATGAGTTTTCGACCAGCTATATCGACTAATAGCTTATAATGCTCTAAAAAATCTGCTCCAATAATCGGTTGTGTTACATCGGCGATGACAAAGTTCCATACAAAGTTTCTTCGTAGCCCGAAGTTTAAAGAGAGTGTTTTTTCACCATATGTCTTAATTTTTGTACCATTGGCGGCATAAAGTATACATTGTTCATCTTGTATTAGTAAATGTCTCTGTGGCTTGCTAATAACTGAAATATTTGCTCCCGTGTCAATCAAAAATCTCATACCACTTTTTCGGTCGGTAATAGTGAGGCGGTTGGACGGGTGAATAGCACAGAGTTCCGCCGTTGTCCGTGCTTCAATTAGTTTCCCTGTTTCCTTGAGTTGAGATCCTGTTTCCAATCACAAGGTTGAACACACTTTTGTGCATATTTTTTAAATCTTCCATGGTAAAAACAAAAGTGCCTTCTTTCTCTTGAACTCGACTGTGGTAGGAAATGCCGACGATTGGAATAACTTTGAGTGCTGCGTCGATAGTTTTTTTGACCTTGCTGAATTGCATTTAGTTCCAATTGCATTTCTGCTAACTGTGCTAGTATGCATGACATTGTATCGTCGCCAGATTTGTTTCCGTTTACAGCTGACACCTCTGTACGTGTTGAATTTATTAATATCTTGTCCGCGATCTGGCTCATCTTGTTCACATCTATGTCTTCTGTGACTGCTAGAACCGAAGTCACTGATGGTGGCAGAAGCCTCAACCATAGAAGTTTGATGGTTTCGTCGCTGATATTTCCGTTACTCAGGGTCCGCATCTTGCGCAGAAGATGTGATGGTTTCTGGTCGCCGAGATCCATTTCAGACAATAATTTTTGGAGCTGACGTTGGTCTGATTCCTCATAGCAACTGATTAGGCGTTCTTTGATAGCCTTGTACTTTTCTATTGGCGGTGGGCAAGTAATGAGGTCACTAACCTGTATTATTTCTTCTTTTGGCAGTTTTGCAATGACCGTATAGTACTTGTAATCGTCTCCTTGCTTCTGTGGTGCTACTATGGCTTCTAGTTGCTTAAACCATAATCTGGGTTGGTCCCTCCAAAATTCCGGAATACGGGATAAAATGGCGGTTCCGGCTGATATCTCCAAGGCTTCTTGTTGGCTGCTGCTTGATTTGCAGGGTGAATGAGTCATGTTGATTGTTCTTCGTCGGGTCACCAATTTGCCAGACTTCGTGGCAAGGTAAATAATGAGACTGTAGATGGTTAAGGTCTGTTTATTACTTTAATTGCTGGTGCTTATATACTAAGAAGATGCGTGAGATTTTCAGATTTAGCTATCCTAACAAACGTGCAACAATTAACATGTATGTCTTATCTCTATCGTATCTAAGTAATGTAGCGACATGATAGTGCCGCTACAACATTTATGGATTGAATGCTAGTTTAAGAGCTCATTCTGTCGTTGCTATGTTGACTTTCACAAAATATAAAAATCTGTTTAAAATATATTAATATATCAGCAAGAAGTTAATCTGAAAGAAATATCTAGTCTTAATTTAATTCATAAATCGTACTGCTGTCTTTGAAATTAATGCTAGAGAAACCTTTTTTATTATTGTTAAAAGTCAAAAAACAAAACATCATTGCAAAGCAAAACAAAATTTCAAACAGACAACCTAGCGTCATCTATCTGATTTGTTATGAACTAACATTTACGCCTATCTAACACAGATGGCAGTTTTAATAAGAAATTTTATTTAGATAGATACTATTTTTTCAGACACATTTGATATTATTACTTTCAAGATAATCTTTTTCAAAACAAATATAAAATTAGGTTTTTGACCGTTGTACGTGGTACAAAATACATTTTTGTATAAGTGCAATTACAACAAAGTATTATGTTAGAGCAAGGTTATCTGCTCAATGATGCTCAATTCTTTTTTAATTACATTTTTGAATAAGTATTTATAGTTTGTTTATGATTCCAGGGTTCATTGAACAGAATTAAAACAAGTGAAAACCACAAAGCCCAAAAAACAGAATTATTACTTATATCGCAGTCATCTACCTTAATTAGCCTTTCTATCAACATCCTAATTGACTAGCTATTTGAGTAAAATTTTGGTAACTCTTTAAGTTCTTATAAAACCTTACCTACAATTCTAATAGTGAGTCTGTGATTGTAAAAATCCCTTTACCTATTACCTTTCAACTAACGGCTTCATCTAGTTTCGTTTTTAAAGTGCCGTTTATTGGCCTATTTGGAAAAATAAATTCATTGTTTAATTGTAAGAAAACTGAAATTAGAAATTTTGACAATCAGTCAGACAGCTAGCCATTATGCCGTTAAATGAATAACTAATTACGCTAGTTGCTTGCGACTGGGTTTCGCCGTGTGAGTGAGATTACTGGAGGCCTAAATACTCCCCAAATCTCCTTACCACCCAAAAAAAGCAAGCAGTTCTTGTTGTTCTTCTTTCGGTGCTCACTGGCTAGTTTTGCGCCCTAGTATATACAAAATTTATTTGCGAAAGTAAGTAAACTATTACATTTTAATTACTTAAACAAACTTCTCGGAAGAGACAGGCGATTTCACGTGGACAGAACCTTTTTTTTTTTGATGGAGCATATTTATCTTACGATTTACCTTGCCTTTATAAGACGTAACTTTAGGAGAGCCATGCTTCGGCACGAATGGGTCGCCTCGACTGGAATGATACCACAGTCTCACAGAAAACCGGCGTGATACAACCACAGCGTTGTGTTTCGCCGTGTGAGTCAGGTTACCGGAGGCCCAGTCCTTCCCCTACCCAAACCCCTCCCCAATCCCTTAATTTTCCAAATACTTAATTCCCAAAAGGTTGTCAATGCACCCATAACTCCACTGCTGTTGCGGGTGTTCATGGGTGGCGCTGATTGCTTACTATCAGGTAATCCGTCTGCTCGTATCCGTATAGTGCCGATCTAACACATAAAAAAGGAGTTTTCAAACTCTAACTGACTAAATGGTGGACTACGTGGTGGCCCACGGGTTGAAACGCCCGCTTGTCTTGCATGAGGGTGCGGGTTCGAAACCTGGCAAGTACCAATGTGGCTTTTTCCAAGTGACATGTACTTTCTATGATTTATTAGACACCACTGACACACAGTGAAGGAAAACATCGTGAGGAAACCTGGACTTATAATTTCTCATTATAAGTTTTAAAACGCCAATCCGCATTGAGAAAGTGCGGTGATTAATGCTCAAACCTTCTCCTTGTGGGAAGAGGCCTTTGCTCAGCAGTGGGCACATGTAGGGTAATGGTGTGATGATGTGATGTGACTGACTGAATACCACCCTGTTCCTTCTTCAGCTCCCCCGAGCGTACGGCGCGTAGCGTTCCGCGCGCGCCTCAAAGATCCAACGAGCGTACGGCGCGTAGCGTTCCGCGCGCGCCTCAAAGATCCAATAGACCACCACAGACGGATCATACAGAGCTGATGTTCAGCCGGGGTTGCGGGCTAAGCGCAATGAGTCACCGCGGCCTCGGCCCAGAGCCGGAGAATGAACGGGGGGGGTTTTTAGTCAGTAAGAGTCTGACACTGTCTCTCGGCTTACCCTGGGCGGGAGAAGTCATTTGATGAATTTCCCCTGAAAAAAAAGGGATAAAAACGAGCCATCCAATAAAACGCTTAACTTTACTTACAGCTTACATTTATTATGGACTAAATAACAATAGGTACTAACAGCTGCACTCAGAGTCATTTAATAGGCACCTAACCCAAACCTTAGTTTCTAAACGGTAGTAGTACAGTAGTAGCAGCCTCAGTAGGCTGCGGGACGTCGCCGCGTCCGCGCACGCTGCTCATGAGGAAGAACCCCTCTGTGGTTCGAAACTAGTAGAGCTTTTCTCAATATTTACATGTGAGTAACCCGCGATTTTTAGTTAATTTAGTATGTCTCACGATAGTTATTATAAAAACATAGCAAACCGTTACTAAGGAATAAAAATTTAAGTAATTATTAAATATCTCAAGTACGGCAACAAATTGCATTACAATAACTTTTCCTAGGTAACAATGGATTTGTGGTTTATACTATTACAAACGCCTCGATCGCAGCAGTCTGGGTAGGGCAGGTATCTGTCCCCCGACACTATAGCACAACCATTATCGCTCACATGAAGAGTACCGCAACTGAAATTACAAAAAATATAAAACATTAGCTTCCGCCCGCAGCTACGCCCGCGTGGTATGTTGATTATAAGTTAATAATAATAAGTTGTTTGTTGGTGTTTAACAAAAAATGCATACAATCTATAAACCCATGTTCTGACATTTTGAAGGAATGCGTGTAGATATAAATATTTTAAAGTAGCCTATTTATTAAAGTACTAAAGTATTAATATATCACCTATTTATGTACATACCAAATTTCAACTAAATCGGTTCAGCCATTTTTGAGTAAAAGAGTAACAAACATACATTCATATATTGTCATAAACTTTCACATTTATCATATTAGTAGGACTAGTAAGATTTCAAAAATTCCAATAATCTCATGTGCTTGACCAAAAGTATGGAACCGTCACTGTGATTTTCTTTTTTAAAAAAAAACGTTGCCTCTGTACTGTATTTTTATTTTTTTCTCCTGTGTTGTGGGTGTGTTTAAAAACATACAATTTCACATACACAACACACTCAGACCCGGAACAACAATTTGTAGATCACACAAAGTGTTCACAAAAGTTCCGTGCGCCGGGAATCGAACCCGCTACACGTTGCACAGCAGCCAACTGGCTGCCCAGCCACCGCGCAAACCGTGCAGTCAATATCATACAAGATTATCGAATAATAAAATTATTAACATAACATAATTAATTAAATTGTGCAAATTGATCTAAAGTTTACCTACCTATTTGTTTATCAAAATGTTTGTATAAAAAGGCAAAATTGAAATTATAATTTATGTAAATCATCATTCTTACCTAAATGTTTACACAACATATATGTATAACATGTATATTATTTTGATAGCTTCTTGTTATCAATATCATTAATTTTTGAATTTACAGAATACCAGATCAGTATTTTGTTTTGAAAAAATATTTTTATTTGGGTTACCTAGAGTTCAAAAAGTCATATAAAGTGATTCCCTAAATAATACGTGTTTTCAAATAATACGTGTTTTCAAACATTACCTATTTACCTAAAATCAGTTATGCAGTGTACAGATACAATTTAGAGTGATTTTTTATGACATACCAGCTTTTGCCCGCGACTTTGTTCGTGTGGAATGGTGACTTCCTCAGATTTCTGGTATAAAAACTATCCCAGGTAGTCTGGAGTTCCAAACTATGTCTGTACTAAATATGACAGAAAGACAGCGTTGCTTTCGCATTTATAATATTAGTTTGGATTTGGATGACAACAAACATCCAGATGGATCACCTGATGTTAAGGAATTCGTGCTTCTAATGGGCACTTTCAAAACCGGAAGTGTTGCAGTTGCAAGGGCATGATCGGTATTTTGCAAGAAAGAGATTTGAGGATCGATAAAATAGATGCTTTTTGGTGAGGGGTAAATCATCAAATAACGGGCAGGAGAGAGTGTCAGACTCATACTGACTATACAATCCCCTCCCCCCGTTTCTTCTCCTGCTCTAGGCGGAAGCCGTGGCGCCAAAAATGGGGGCTGGGAATAGTCGTGAGGATTAGGTTTTTTAATTACATAATCATAAATACCTAAAAATGGAAGTTATATTATCTCTTCGGCAGTTAAACTGGAGACAAGCCCCTCCGTCTTGTGGTGAAAATGGCGTGTTGTATGGCAACACACGGTTCAAGGCCAGAACGTAACATCCTTCAAGATGAGCTGTAAAATCAAAAACTTAAGGTTACAAATAATAGAATGAATTTGAACAAAATGTTAAATTTGTAGCAAAGACTAGTATCTGATAGTACCTAGATGGGTCTCGAGAGCTGGTGTAATGCACCATCATACGAGTACCTATATTATACAAATAGAAATATTTATTCTAATTACTATTTTGATGATGTCAATCGATAAGGATAGGTCTATGTCCAGTGGCGGTAACGACAATGATAATCAGGATAAAAAATAAGTCAAGTCAAAACTCAAAGTGAAAGTCAAAATATTTTATTGGACTATACCATAAATAGGCACTTTTGAAATTGAAATTTCAAAATAGAATATAAGTTCAAGATATTGGTAGCATTAGTGGAATTCATTGTGGACAGTGCACACAGCTATATGTATGATATATACCTATGAAAAAGGATCAGGCAAAATATCAAGCCAAAAAACTATTAAAATACAAAGGGATAATAAAGCCAAAAACAGATAGCTAAGCAAAGTTTTTATGTAGAAGTAAATAGGTATATTACTCGTTCACCCAGTCGCTCTTTTGTTTTATTTGATTTGGTGGTAAACGAGCATTTGAATTACCTCATTGTAAGCATAGTAAGCAAAGAGCGCGGAGTTCCAAGAGCCTTGTCAATATTTTGGGCACACGGGGTTTTAGTGACTTGAGGATTGGGATAGGGGAGGCGGGAAGGATTGGACCTCTTATAACCTTAAGTGTGGGAGAGCCAAGCGTCGGCTCGACCGAAGTGATACCACGGCCTCACAGAAAACCGGCGTGAAACAATCACAGCGTTGTGTTTCGCCGTGTGAGTTAGGTTACCTTAGGCCCAATCCATCCCCTCCCCAGATCCCTCCCAATGCCTAAATCTCCAAAACCCTAAGCCTTAAAAGTTCGGCAACGCACACGTAACTCCTACGTTGCGGGTGTACATGGGCGGCGCTGATTGCTTACCATCAGGTAATTCGTATGCTCGTTTGCCGACCTTTTACATAAAAAAAACCGTATTCAAAAGGCAAAACTACATTAAACATTGATGTTGTTTCAGGCCGATATTATTTGAGGACGTGGTGACACTATGATTGAGCCGGCCCTTTCCTACCGAAGCATGACTCTCTCACATTCTTTTATTTGACGGGTATTTTAATAAATAATGATACTATTTTCCTGTTAGCCAGGAAAATATAATTCTAGCCAAGACTAGTAATGAATGGTAGCAGTGATAAGAGTTCTGAGTATCTGTGTATTTATATTAATGGTAGCAGTGATAAGAGTTCTATGTATCTAATATTCATTTTATGAAAATGTTTTTTTTATAAGGGCAAGGTAAAATTCACTGTACACATTAGTATTAAACTAGCATTCAAGTTTTTTTGATGACCAAATAAAGGTAGTTTGAAAATGAAATAAAAAATGCTACAATAATCAGTTTTAATAAAATCTATTTCAAGTTACAATACAAATAATTATCATTAGCCTTCGTTTTATAATAAAAAAACTAGATAAGAAGACCGAAAAAATATGTTGTACGATCCCAAAAACCAGATCCAATGAGTAGAACGAGATCGTCAGTTGTTCTTCATTAAATCATCACGGATCTCTTTAGTACACAATCTTGCTCCAACTTGATCTCTAAGTTCAGCAATGCGTGAAATATCCTGCTGCAGTTTTGAAGCACTGGGCAGATTTTTAGCCAACAAAACTCTGGCAACTACGAATGTCACATCGAATCTTCCAGAATTTTTCCTCACATAAGCTATCATGTAGTTATCATTAACGTTTCTCACAACGCTTCTACCATTGAACACTCTACCAGCACATCCACAAGTAACATTCATAAGATTAACCACATTGTCAGTATTTTCAACCACTACCATCGGTTCGAACTCTGCCTTTGAATCTCCAATCTGTTTATGAGGATCTAGACGTTCTATGAATTTAATTTCCATTAGTATACTTTCGTTTCCATCTGAACACACACACTTGGGTTGGTTTTCGTATTCATTAAAAGCAACTGTGACACACACTGGATCGATTACTAAGCCGGCATACATCATAACCGCTGTATAGTTTCCATAGTCCTTAACTCCTTGTATGGTGCCTAGAACGGTGGTCAGGATTATTAATCTGAACATTATGAACACTGTTTTGTATGACGTGCGAATATGCTAGTTGTCACTAGTGCAATAATAAGCACTAAGGAATAAATGACTACGCTAAATGATAACCTTTGACTTCTTTGATAAACACTTTAGAGATTGCAAAAACAATGGCAGCTTGGAGTTGTGTTGAAGAAGTTTTAATATAAGGAAAAAAAATAAAATAATTGATTGAAAAAACTAATAATCATTGATTGTTTTTAATTTTAATTGGCTTGACGTGTATTTTATTTATTTATACAACCCTGTATCTTATAGGTAACATGGTAAAGAGTAAAGTGAAGCATATGTACTTATGGTGTATAATCGACTATGATCGATAATCACTTTTGACTGCACCGTTGACCAGCTAACGTGGCTGGACAACCCACCATCGCGCAACGTATCGCGGTTTTGATTCCTACACGGAATAACTCTTTGTGTGATCCACATATTGTTGTACCATGTCTGAGTGAAGAAGCTGTATGTCTTTAAACGCAGCCACTACACAGGAGAAAAACATAATGAAGATGAGGGTAGATAAATTAAAAAAAAAAAACATTTTTTTGTAAACTTAAGAGACCAGATATAAAATCCAAGTTTTAGAACATACCAAGTTACATAATAGCATAGACAAAGAAAATATATTTTGCTAAACACGGAAACAAACAGAACCCATGAAACTAAACAAAAATTCGAAATAAAAGGTTTAGGACATTAAGATAAAATTAAATACACATACTATATATACTTAATATTATAAAGCTGTAGAGTTTATTTGTTTTGAATCTCCGGAATTTGTGGTTTCAATTTAATATTTTTTTTTTTGTTTTCGTAAGCCCATTTATCGATAAAGGCTATATAGGTTTTAAAACCTCACGCAACTATCAAATGCAGCCGAGCAGCGGGTGAATCCATGCGAGAGTAGCTAGTAATCTATTATTTAAAATAAAAATTACCCATCATTTACTGATATGGAAATATTATAAGCAACTCGTTTACAATAAACAAGTTGACGTATCTGTTTACAAACGGCATACCTAGATAAATACTCCACCGTCACTTTTATTGTTAATTGGACACAGAAAAATATAAATATGTGCATTTTTACGAGGAAAACTTTGATAATACTTACTGTTTATAGCTGGTCTAACTTGTATGGATATGGTCAGGCGCATACATATTTATCTAATTAGGTAGCTGAAGTGTCGGTAATTATGATAACTTCAGCTACCTAATTTGCGCCTGACCATATCCATTCAAGTTCCCGATAAACTTATTTGGCACATAGTTTATACAGATTACATTCAACGTTCAAATGAGACAAAAGAGACATGGTGAAACCAGCCCTCTAAGTTATCTCAAGGTCTCAAGTCTATCAGGTGGAACAGTTATTTTTATGGGATAAGACGGCAAACTATCGAACGAACAACCTGATGGTAAGCAATGTGTACCGCCCATCGATAGCTTGAAACTCCATAGGGATTTCAGATGCGTTGATGACCTTGGAGGTTAGGTTAGTTTACTGTGACGCGGTACATTCACTGCTCACTGCAAGTGTTGCTCTCCTACCCTTAATCATGAACTGCTACGTGTGTATACCTTAGGACATCAATACTATCCCAAGGCGTTCGGCACTTAGGGTTCTACGCGCGCCTTGAAGAGCCAATTGACCATCACAGACGAGGCCCTACAGGGCCCAGAGCTAGTGAAAGAACAGGTCAAGGAAAAAAACTCTCTCACGTTTTTCTACTCACTGTCTTTCTAGAATAAAAACTGATATGGATTAGGCTGTTTGCACTTGTTCTAATAACACTTTATGATAACTCATAAAAATGCTACCAATTTAATATATTATACCTATTAAATAGCTAAGAGATCCGGAGCTGACTAGGGACAGGTACGACTGATTAAAAACTTGTTCCAGAAAGGCGCCAATCTAAAAAATTCTATTCATTATCGTCCAAGATCAGAGGTCAATATTTAGAATAATTTAGATTTTGTATACATAGGTCTAAATGTTTACAAATTTGATAAAATGTCGTTCCTTGAGGTCAATACCGCGGAACTCGCGAAAAATCGAGAATCTAAAATAGGTATGCTTTTTTCGTACTTACTTATTACGTTACCACGATAACTCCTGAACTATCGATACGATTAAAACTATCTAGTATTATAAACGCAAAAATAAGCATTGATGAATGTTTGTAACTATTATATTTGCATAAAACCTACTGAATGTATTTGAATGAAATCTGATCCAAAGAAATATTATTGTTATGTGGTCTGAAATAACATAGGGTACTTTTTATCCCATAAACTCGGGTGAAGCCGCTGGAAATTCTAGTTGATTATAATTTCTATAATACTATTTTTCTCTTACATAGGTACCTACTATTTTTTGGTTTGCGATTTTACCTACACCAGTCCACGGCCATCGTTTTCATAACAAAATCATGACCAAGAAAAATTATGCGTAAATAAAATTAATTATTATATTTCTCTGTGTTGGGAAGTTGAAGTAAATATTATCATATTTAAAATTTTTGCCAATTAAATTTTTTTTACTTCCTTGTTTTTACTAAACGCAATACAGTCACAATTCAATCGTATCAATAAAAAACCTAATTTAAGGTAAATTTTTCACAACAAAAACAACATCATAAATTATGAAACCTCTAGTCTTCTCCCCAAAACACTTAGTTGGAATACACACCCATTTCCTTAGGCTTTTCTTCAGGTAATTGTAAGGCCACCGCACTAAACACAGTCCGGATAGACACGGTGATGCACAATACAAACAAAAAGTTGTACAAAGAACACATGTTGATGGTCACACAGATGTAAAAATACTGAACTATGATATTACTATACTTGCTCTATTATACGGAACTAGTTACAGACGGGTTTTGCCTTGCAATTTTATTTTGGCGATAAATTGTTATGAGAACTGGTCTATTTGTTTGTTGAGTTGTCACTAGTGTGTATTTGAACATTATGCCGTGTTAGGTAGAGATGTTTATACGATTATGCACATTGTTCATGTAAACGCTAAGATATTTATACCGAATGGGAAATGAAAAGTTGAAATCAAAAATCAAATGTCATCAGTCTTGAAATGTCTCGAAATGTCTTCATTGAAAAGTTTTGGAATGATTTGCGAATATAAAAGTATACAGAGAAATTTTAATTCCATATTTTTTTAATGGATTGCAGACGTATTATAATAATATGATAGTAAGCAAAAAAGCGCCGCCTATTGACAACTTCTACATTAAAGGAGTTACGAGTGCGTTGCCAGACCTTTGGGGAATAACATTTTTTAGATTTAAGGATCGAGGGAGGGTAAATCTTGGACCTGCTGTAACCTCATCCACACGGTAAAAGACTATGCTGCAGTTGTTTCACGGAGGTTTGCTGTATTACTCCGGACCCATTTGTGACTAAGCATGGTTTACCTACATAGTGTAACATAAAGACACTTAAACCCTCCTAATTACATACCTACATATAAAAGGTTATGTTCCGCGCCCATACACAAGCACATGACCGCATGGAGAACTTCGTACTATGATGTCACATGAATGCCTTTGCTAATACCAAGATATAAATATGCAGGTGGATAAAATCTGAACTAAACAAACTGTCTATAAAAAATGATCTTACAGCGAAACTAGCGATTGTTATTAATGGTTGATCGAAGAGTAATTACCCTATTGCATTAATATTACTGAGTGTTACCTCATTTTTGGTTTAAAGAGGATTAATTGGTTTGAGATTAAAGAAGAAAATTCGAAGCTTGTAGTATGGGAGATCCATGTTTTGGCACGAATGGGTCGGCTCGACTGGAGTATAAGGCCGTGGTATTAGGCTTCACAGAAAACGTCGTGAAGCAACCCCAGCGTTATGGTTTACCGGAGGCCTAATCCTTCCCCTTCCCCAAAATCTCCAAATCCCCATGAGGTCGGCAACGCTCCGTTCTTCCTAACATAAGATTTATTTTATTAATAATATATTATCCAGTCAAAGCTAGCCAATTACAGAATGCTACCAAAATTTACCATAACTAACAATAGGTGCACGACCAAAAATCGCGAATGATGTTAACTCACAGATCGCAATGAAAGATTATTGGAGCAGCAAAATAACTGACTACAATAGTCAATGCTACATGCACTAAATTAATGAAGTTCACACGTGAATTTTTTCGTTTCTAAAATTCGTCGAAATTGAAACCAGAGCTGTGTACGGAGGCAAAAATAAAAAGAATAGGTTCCTATCAATAGCTGAAACGTTCACCTTTTTGGCCGCAGCCCCGCGTTTTGCAACAGAAAGGATCGATTGAAAAATAAATTGCTGCGTTGTTTGAAATTCGGCGTTCGTCCAACGCAGCCTGGTTCCAATTTGCGCCATTATTTCTGTGTGGATTTTATTTATCCTCTAAGGTGAAAAGACATTTTCCTCCTTAGATATTCTTTTGATGGCAACTAAAGGTTATTCTAAATTCATCATAACTATTGGTACTACACTTTGTTCGAATGTTACATTATTATCTAGTTTAACATACGTTTAGTATTAAATTAATAACATATGAAATATTTTATTATAATAATTATTTAATAAAAAAAACCTATTTCTTATCTAAAGTAATAAAAAATATAAGTAAAAGCATTTGAGACGTTTTTTCCAATGACACAAAATAGACTCGAAAACGGATTGATAAAAGGTCAGATGCCTTGAACAGAATAGTTACCCTTTATTACTACGAAAACTTTTTAACAAACATGATTTGAAACTAATCACGCAAATTATCAACACAAAAAGCCAAAGGTCAACAATCGAAACGCCTTAAATAGCAAGCCCTGATGTGTTGTTGGTGTCAATTGTGGTGAAACCCAACCAGACGTTAACACAAAGTTCTCTGTGAATAAAATGTGGAAATTCATTGTATTGTCAGTATTTCTGGGCATTGCCCAAGGAGCTAGCATCAATGATGTTAACGGCAACTACACGGCATTGATGGTGTTCCCAACTTTGAATAACGGAACAAATGCTTGCGTGCGTTTTTCTCTGTCAGAGAACCAGTCCAACAAACAGGGCTCTTGTACCGATGGCAAGACTGTATACAGCGTGAACTTCCAGACCTTCGAACGTTACAACGGAATTAAGCCCCAGGACCAACCAGTATTCTTCTCCCTACCTCTGTCTGTTGTGGACAGTAGCAACGATCTGGAAGAAAACTTGAAGGCTACATGCACACGTGATGGTGAAGAGATCAAGGACCGTGCCGCTTTTTGGGCTGTGAACGACAATTACAAAATAGCTGAGGCTGAGACTAGCCAATATGGACGCATCATGTATTTGATTGGAAGACAATTACCAACTGCCGCCCAGTTAGAGCAAGATGTCGCAAAGATTGACGTTCTTAAAGGTAAAGTTGGCGCTGTCATCTGTAACCAGGAAATTTACCAGGAGTTCCTTTCTGGAAACTAATTGTTTTTGAGTGATAGGTATTTTTTTTTTTGTATTTTCCATTGTATTGTTCAGTTATCCCACTATGTCTCTTTAATATTAATTCTGTATTCCTTTTATTTTGTTTTGAAGTCTCAGTCACATAATTTGTTATATACCAATTTGTTTATTCTTTTGTATTATAGTTATTATGCAAAAGTACGCTTTAAAATGTTAAATATTGTCTTATTAATTTTAATTAGATTGAACTAACAGTAGGTTTCAGTGTTTCTTCTCAAAGTAGTCATAAATAGGTTTTAAAGCGAAAGTGAAAGGTGACATCTGTGGGTTATTTACTGAATAAATATCATCTATAATCACATTTCAGACTTTTTATTTTACTTTACTCTTCTCTAAATATTTTATTCGTTTTGTCTATAGTTTTTACTACTTTTTACTAGCTACTGTCCCGCAGTTTGACCCACTCACTGCTGGGCTCCTACATTTCGTTTTACATAGAAAATATCAACGATTTTTTTTAATATCGGGTCTTAGTGCTCCTTTATACTCCGTGATATCAACATACCGAATTTGAGATTTCCATCAGTGACGTTCGTTTTTTGAAAGTATAAACCAAATCAATGAATGGATTTAAATTAATTGTTATGAAAGTAAAAAGATTAATTACAGACACCGATTAACTGAATAGTTACTATGCATACTAGTTTATTAAATACACGTAATTTCTACTAATGGGAAAGTTATACTATATAATGTGTCGAACACAAAGGGGCCAGCTAGGTTGGATTGGTGTACGGCCTCACAGAAAACCACCGTTAAACATTGATACTTCCCTTCTATCCCCAATTCCTAAATTTTATCATCAGCATTAGCAGATGATGATGATGATGATGACTTATTGAAGTGCCTACTGCTCAGCAAAGGCAAGAGGCCTTTGCTCACATGGAGAAAGTTTGAGCATTAATCATCAAACTTCCACAAAGCGGATTGGTGATTTCAAACTTCTAATTCGAAATTACAAGTCCAGGTTTTATCGCGTTGTCCGACTCCTGGCTTTCAGCTCTAGATGTAGAGAACATTAAAACACTTTATCAAAAACCTTTTAACGAAAAATATTTCCGAATGCTTATAAAAATCCAAGTCAAACCATTTCAGGCGGGGTTTGTCTGATGCTGGAGGAGAAACGGGGTTGTGTTTAGTTACTAACACTCCCTCTCGCCCCAGTAGGATTGGGGGAGGGTAAAGATTGGATCTACGGTAACTTCACTAACACGGGGAAACGATGTTTCACGCCGGTTTTCTGTGAGACACTGCTATCACTCCAGTCGAGCCTTACCGTTCGTGCCGAAAGCACGGCTCTAAAGCACTTGATTTTCCCCTGAAAAGAAAAAATCTGACCCTTTTCAATTACACCAAAAAGACACTAGAAATAAAATATTTTTATTTCAATATTTGTGTCTGCCAGAGGTTATATGTTTATTCCAAAGTGTAGGTAATGAGTGTAGGAAAAAGTTGTAAATAATTTAAAATTTGTCGTAAATCCTGAAATTAAAAAAATAAAACTATTTAATATTAATGATGGTATTTTTTCTATGTATTATAGAAGCATATTAATACTATCTGTCATGTTAACGTGATCGCCGGGATAGGTACCTGTTGCGGTGCAACGTGTCGCGATTGTGACTCCTGTTTTATGAAACTCTTTGTATAATTTCCAAATTCTGTTTTAGGTGTAATGTGTATGTTTATAATTGCACCTACGACATAGGAAAACATCCTAAAGTAGCGTTATAAAAAATAAAAAGTAAAAAAAGTTTTTGTTCTTTCACTGATAGATAGCTACAATGTTCTTGAGTGCTATAAGCTATAAAACATCACGCTACGATAAAATGGAGCAGCAGGTGAAGCCGCGCGAGATTAACTAGTGTTTTCCAAAAAGGGTAATCTTTAATTACTGTCGCTTGAAGATCTTTCACAGAACATAGGACTCATTTAGATATCACTGTTGGCACTGTGGCTCGGCTACCCGTATCCCTTGCAACGTATCGAAGGTTTGACTCTCGCACGGTACAACTCTTTGTGTGATTTACAAATTATTTGTGGAGCCGAGGTTACTCCGTGTGTGATCCGTATATAAAATTGTGCGTTTGTGTACCCAAGGCCCAGGAGAAAATCCAAGCGAGGGGAACGTATTTTATAAAAAAAAATTACAAACAAGGCTTATTAACTTTTTTTACTAAAAAATAGATAATATTATAAATGTAATAGTTCTCAATAATAGAACGTAATCCAATACATTTCATGACAAAGATTGATGATTTATTGTATACACAGATGAAGATACCGATAGACCTATCCCTTTTCATCATCATCAGCCTATGCCCCCACTGCTAAGCAAAGGCCTCTTCCCATACGGAGAAAGTTTGAGCATAATCAACACGCTAGCTCAATGCGGGTTGGCGGTTTCAAACCTGTGATATCTAAATAATCGTAGAAAGTACATTTTTTTTTGCTTTATTTTTATAACGTTTCCCTACATTAGGATTTTGTCCTGTGTCGTGGGTGCGGTTACAAACATACAATTTGACATACACATGACACCCAGACCGACCCGGAACAACAATTTGTGGATCCTACAAGGAGTTGTTCCGTGCGGGAATCGAACCCGCGACACGTTGCACGGCAGCCACCGCACCAAACGTGCAGTCACATAACTCGGAAAAAGTCACATAGGTACTTGCTAGGTTTCGAAATCACACCCTCATGCATGAGAAGCGAGCTCCATAACCTCCGGGCCACAACGACCTATCCCTTATGACTAGAAACTAAAAATGCAATTGTTTTCTTTTTAATTATGTTTAAGTTTTTAATGTCACTTTTTTTTAAATAACTTTTGGAAGTAATATCGCAACATCGTTATCACAGAAGTCAAAGGTTAGCACTGAAGAGGTCTCAAATAGCCAGTTCTGATAATTCTGTTAGTGTCATACTGTGGAGAAACCGTACAAGCCGTTACCACGAAGTGTTTTGTGAGCAAAATGTGGAAAATAATTATATTATCAGCATTTCTGAGTATTGTGGATGGAGTCAGCGTTAGTGATATTTATGGCAATCACACTTTAATCATGGCGTATCCTAATAATATCATTCCGACAACTATCTGCGTGACCTTGTCTCTATCAAGGGACCGAAGGGATCTCCAAGCTGCTTGTTCTGATGGCAATAATGCTACCAACGTGGTTTTTAGGATTCTCGAACGTCATAGCAGACTGCATTTTGCTGGCAATCCAGGAGTAATGTCGGTACCTTTATCTGTTGTGGAGAACAGCAACGATTTGGAGGCATACATGAATGTTACTTGCAAACGTGAAGATAAAGAATTTGATGATCGTGGCGTTATTTGGGTTGTGAATGAAAATTATGAACTAACTTACATTATAACTAAGAGGTTTGGAACCATTCTATTTTTGATGGCAAGAGAAGTGCCAACTGCTGCACAGTTAGAACTAGATATAGCTCAGATTGAGACACTAAAAGGAAAAAATGGGACTTTGTTATGTAACAAAGAAATTTACGAACAATTTCGTTCTGGACACTAATTGTTTTTGTGCTGATTACTAAATATAAGACTTGAAAAATGTTATCTTGTTATTATTTTTTTATCGGTATTCACTTCTTGTTTTATTTTATAAAATATAATAATTATAATATAACATTTAATATTATATTTTGAAATGTTCAAAATATAGGTATATATTCATTATATTTGTTTTATGGCCAAATCTCTACCGTATGACCAAGGTAACCCCGGCAACTTGCCTGTATCTCCTCTAGTCCGGGTCCGACTTTTTAGGCATATTTGTGTGAAATGTTTCATCATCTTGATTAAAAAAAAGCTCTCAATTCCTTCCACTCTTTGGCTGCGATAAATGTATGGAACTTCCATCGTTTTAATAGGATCAATTATATAATTTATAATTGTCTGGTCACATTCACAGCGTTCCCTTCATGCCATGCCCTCTCAAATTAGGATAAATGCAAACTTCAGATAATTCGGAAAACAGCAATTTTTCTATATTACAATTGACTGGCGGCAGGTTCATTACTTGAACCTTATGTAGATCAGTGAGTAGCGTATGTATCATATAGTAAAGTACATTTTTCGGGATTATTCGGAGTTGATGATTATCCCAACTTTTTCTACCACCTCGAATCTGTTGAATCCAGCTCCTCACCGATTTCCTGCTGAGGTAAGTATTATGTTTGGACTCATTATAAAGGCCTCAAAGTATAGAACGTAGATTAATAATGTTTATTTAAACTGGATACTTATGTCTTTGAAGGTTGAAGCTTCACATCAATTATTCTTAACTTAAGAACTTAAATAAAACGAATGTTCTGAATTTAAATTAAATTGAATGATCTAGATTTTTAGAACACTTTCAAATAACGGTTTCGAGTTCAATGACATTTCGATTTGCATACAAATAAATCCCAAATAAGCAAATATTTAGGTCCAAACACTATAACTGCTGCTGCAAGTACTAAAAATAAATAGAATAAAAAATGTTATCCATAAATTTATGAAACTTAAAAACAAAAGAGTACTGTCTATATACCTACTTTAAGTCAAAATTAAAAATCCCCATCAAAATGGGGAATAACAATTGGCGTATTCTTATTTTGCTTAAGAATATAAAAAAAAAAAACAGAACAGGAACCTTATTTTTGTTTATTTGATTCAAAAGTTTCCTCGAACTTAGGTGAGTCAACAACAGAACAACAAGATAATATTTACATGTAACACGATTTATCAGAAACGGGTTCAGCCGAGAGCGGTACAAATATAAGCGCATTCATCGCAACTCTCTATCAGTGTAAAGTGAAACTGAACTCGAAAACGGTACTAATCATGTGGAAGATAGTGACACTGTCGGCCTTTCTCATCGTCGCTCAAGCGGCTGACATTAAGGATATCTACGGGAACTGGATCCAAGCAGCATTCTACCCAATCACAGGCTACATTCCTGTTTGCATACATTTCGATTTCGCTGGTATTCCAGACAGTCCTCATTGCACCTACTCCGATGGAAGTAACGCTACATTAGTTAAAGTTAGCATGATATCTGAAGCAGGAGAACTTGTCCATCAAGGTCCGATGGCAATGCTTGTCGTGGACAGTCCAGCAGAGGTAATGCCAGGTTTGAACTTGACCTGCAAGTGTGGTGATACAAATATCCGTGAAAGCGGTGTGGTCAGGATTATAAACAAGGATTACTTTATCCTATACACGCCAATACCTGATTCCATGAGTCATACTCAATCGGAGACGGAACCTAATCAAGCGTATCTCTTCGGAAGGAATGTGGTGTCTTCAGAAGACCTGGCGAAAGTAATGCTCAGTATCGAAGAATTGAAAGGAAGAAGTGGTGCTCAAATGTGCGGCACGGAGAATTATGGAGGATATGACAAGAATAAGGTTTAAATTTATTATTTACAGGGAAAAATATTTAAATCTTCGTAACTTATTACGGACTTTAGTGATTAAAAGAAAAAATAAATTATATTTATTGTGGTAACAAATCAATAAAGCTGATATTTAAAAAGAAATTGAGACTATTTTTGTTACCCAATATGATTATAATATAAATTTTTCAAATTTTGTTTTTTATTTGAAACTTACTCATTCTTTATCACTGTCAACAGTCATATCACATACACAAAACAAGTTATTATTCAGATATCGTTTTGAAAATAAAAAAAAAAACTAAGTTAGGTACTGAAAATTATTTCACACTATGCTATCGTATGATTGGACAAAAAAGAAACGGTTTTCCATATTATTAAGTTATTTGTACTTAACACCAGGCTTATTAATCCTCAAAAGTATAAATAAATTAAGATACATTTGCAGCCAGCTACATATCGCTATATAGCTCAGTTCATTATGGTCTCATATACGTATTGAACTTTATAGGTGTAGGGAATTCATGCTTCGACACAAATGGACCGGCTCGACCCCACCATAGATATCATGATCGGATCATGGCATCATAGAAAACCAGCGTGAAACAACGCTTGCCCAGTTGGCTTGTGAATAACTTTACCGGACACTTAATCCTTCCTCCTCTCCATCCCGTACCTTCCCGTAACCAAATCGCAAAAGGCCGCCGATTCACTTGTAACTCCTCTGGTATTAGGTGGCCAGTCTGCACGTTTACATATCATAAAACATGTAACGATCATTTTATACTGGTTTTAATCACTGCATTTAGCGATATGCACCTGCCTGAATGTACCTACATAAATATATGAAGAGCCAAGTCGCCGAGTCGCGTGTCGCGGAATGCTGCTCATGAATATGGGCCTCTAGCATGGCTTGAAACTAGTCGAGTATCACGTCAAATTATTACGTGAGTAAGCCGAAAACATAATAAATAATATATGAAAATCTCCAAAGTAAGTATTTATAATACATGAAACTGTAAAACTCTAATTTCACTAGAGAATCCATACCCTAACATTTGGAGATAGTATTGAATAAAATTCAACTTATTTTTCTTAAACAATTTCAGTCTCAATACTTGGCTCTGAAATCAAAGCCGAGTCCCTAGCTTGAATCACGTTAACGACCACTCGACTTCAACCATTATCACACACTAATGTACAGATAATGAACTTGTTATGTAAACTTTAGCAACATTTTGTTTAAACTTTTGTTATCAAAGTGCAATTATTATCACTGTCACGCGTTTAGCTCATGATAAACTAAGTTCAATTACGACAGGGCAGGCCACTTTTGTCGATGAACCGAGGACCTTTGGAGTAGATCTGTTCTGGAGCGGAGAAAGCATCTGGGCAAACGTTTAATCCCTCCACCTCCCCCATATCAACCCAGTCCTTAAATATCTGAAACCCTTATTCCTAAAAGGCCGGCAACGCACTCTTAACTCATTTGGTATTGGGTGGTTCGAAACCTACCAAGTACCAATGTAACCTTTACTGAGTCATAACTCCTTTCTAAGTTCATTAAGACAACCCATACACCACACACCCGAAAACAAAGCGAGTTAACTCGGACTTATAATTTTCAATTACAAGTTTGGAATCGCCAATCCGTCTTGGTCAATCATGGTGATTAATGCTCAAACCTTCTCCGTGTGAAAAGAGGCCTGTGCTCAGTAGTGGCCACCTTACAGGCTGATGATGTAAGTGAAAAAATATAGTTTTAAAATAAAAAAAGATATAACATTCCCGAGTGAATTGCAGAACCCACATCATTCACCAAGACTTGGATTAGGCTTTTTTTATCAGGTAAAGCAAAGTAACCCTGAGTTTTTCAATTTTGAATTTGTCACAACTTTGCTAATACTTATTGTAGAATAATATCATACGGACACCTAACTAAAATTAAGTTTCTTTAAAAAGTTGCTCTGGCCTTAATTCAAGGTCATTTCAGGGGATTTCTCTAGTTAGGTAACGTGCTAATAAACAATAATATCAGTATATTCACTCCTATTTACCTCTTTGAAGGCAAGAAACAATATATAGTTATAGGTATAGTTATTATCCAACAATATAGTACTAACACAAACGCTATCAGAGCTAGCAGCTAGTTAATCAATTGTTCTAGCGCTAACTTGACCTAAGGCCACAAGATAGAGGAACGTCTGCCTTGATACTATTTATTGGTAGACGAGGTCGTGTCACATGCAAAACAAGGCGACATTGTGTTGACAAATACATTAAGATAATATTCTCATATGACGACCAACCCTTGAACCATCATATGACCATCAAAACAATTCAAGGTTTCGCAAAAATCAAGTTTGCAAAATCTACCTGGGATTTTTGGAGCGATGTTTTGTTGATTTCGGAATATTATTAGGTTTTATAGAAATAAAACAATTCTGGTTGGAGTTATTCAAGGTATGTTAGCTATTCTTTCACGTCCGCAAGGTTCACAGATTAACTGTTACACTTATTTTGAAACCGACTTCCTAAAATGAGGTTTCTTAAGTCAACCGTTTATATGTATTACTAGCTTCTGCCCGCGGCTTCGCTCGTGTGGTATGCTGATGAAAAGCAACTATGTGTTAATCCAGTGCATCACCTACTTACATACCGAATTTTAACCAGCTGTTATTGCGTGAAAGAATAGCTTACATACATCCCTATATTCTCACAATCTTTAACATTTATAATATTTGTAGGATATTTGTTTACCTAACTTCGTTGCTTATAAATGCTAAAATCAGTTAGATTTTGATCATTCTTTTTTTAAAGGTCTGGAGTTGACCTGATGGTGGAGCCGAAAGTCGTCGTCGAGTCGAGAGAACTTTTCGACGGTTTGCAGCAATATCCTTGTGTTTGGGCTTGATTAAACTGTATTGATGAGCACTTTCATCAATGTTTGTTGTAATTAATAATACAAAGGATTTGTATAGCTGTGTATTGAAATAAAATAAAAAAATCTATTAAAAATGCGACCAACTTAACAAAAGGAAATAAACCTAAAAACTAAAAAATGAAAAATAACTATTATCATTCATAGCTTGACCACTCACTGATAAAGTGTGTACATTAACATAAATAATCATAGTATTTTTTTGCTTTTTAGTTTTTAGATTTATTTTGTTTTTGAGGTTGGTTTTTTGTTATTGCCTTATAATGATGCCTATTGAAATGTTTTGTTATCTACGGATGAGGCAAGCGCGATGATGCGCTGCAGCCCGGCTCAGAGAAGAAGAAGGAACGACTGGGTTTTAGTCAGTTAGAGTCTGACAACTTCTCGCCTCGCCCAGGACGAGGGAAGTAATTGGATTATTCTTTAACATTAAATTATATATTGGTATTTTCAAGTGGTATAGTATCATAGGCATACTTTATATTTCAGATCATGGACTTATTAATCTTGAATACATCCCAATGAGGTCTAAGGTCTCTTGCTCTGTAGCTGCACTTTTACCCCCATGATCTATTAGGTGAAATTCTAATTCATATTGTTTTATTCGGTAAAATAAGAGCGGGTATAGTGTTTACCAAGTTCATAATATTGCTATTCAGTGAACAAATTCAATCTCTAAATAGTTTATAGATTCAGGATTTTCGTGAAGGTTTATTCTCTTACATATTGTCATGAACATACTCCATATTATTTATAAAGTACAGAGCCGTTTCTCGACCTTAAGAAATGTTATATCTACAATATACAACAGATCAACGCATCAGAGGTCCACTGCGATTACTGCAGTCGCGTGCGATCTAAATATAAACGCAGGCGTCCTAACATTTAACCAGTATAAGTGTTAGACTCAAAGATACAAGTGGTAAAGTGCAAAAATGTGGAAATTTATCAGTCTGTATTTTGTCATCATTGCTCAAGCGACGAAGTTAGAAAATTTCTACGGCAATTGGTACCAGGCCGCTTTCTACCCTGTCTCGACTTATGCTCCAGTCTGCATACAGTATTCGTTTTCCCCTACTTCTGACAATGTGCAGTGTACTTACGCTGATGGTAATAACGCTACTCTGATTCAAATGTCGATAATGACGGATAAGGGTCAGGTCATTCAGAATTCCCCGTTGCCAGTGATGATTGTCGAAACTCCTGCTGAAGTGATGCCGGCTCTAAACATGACATGCACATATGGAGATCAGGAAACTCGAGGTCATGTGGTTTTAAGGTTGGTGAATGATAACTACTTCATAATGTACCATGACAATGAGCCTTTTATAGAAACTTCTAATGCTGAGGTAGAACAGAATGCTGCCTTCCTTTTCGTGAAGAACCTGGTATCAGAGAGTGAATTACTTCAAGCTATGATGAGCATTGAAGATTTGAAACGGCGGAGAGGTGGCTTGATGTGTGTCAAGGAAAATTATCATGGAAACAGTACTCCAAATAAAGTTTGATATACACAAAGATGTTTATGAAATTGTTTAATGTTATCGAAAATGTTGTTTTATTTATAGCCATGAATATAGTATTAAATTGTTCCTTTGTGCTTACCCACTTATTTTGTTCCTTTAGAATATTTTTTACCGACTTCAAAAAAGGAGGAGGTACTATGTTCGGCTGATTGTTTTTTTTTCTGTCTTGAGATTGCAACCTACGAGCCGGTAAGATGCCGTAACAAGATTTTGAATTAAGAACGTAAGTAAGTCTTACATTTAGAATACGTGTATGGTAGGTGTAAGTGAACTAAAACGCCACTTAGGGCAAAGCATTAAAGTATAAAATTACTTGACAAATAAACTCCGCTATACGTTTATATTCAAAATTTACTACTTCCTATGAAGTAATGCTTTATCCTAGCAGTGTAAAGATGCGTTCACACTGTTTTCTATCAAATGGAGTAATGTTTATTAATATGTCAGTGGACAAAAATATAATTTTATAGTGTGATCCACATTTAATCTTGATTTTTCTTCATTTCGGATAAATTTGCCTGCTGGCCTTGTTTTTCAGTAAGGTTCTTAAAGTGCATTAAATTCTAGCTTTGAATTTGCTTAAAATAATTTATATTAACCAAAGGGGAGAACAAGCAGAGAAGAGAACAACAAAAGAGGGATGAACCAACTCGCGCGCGCCTTGCGCGTGTCAGCCTGTGGTGGTCTATTCGCTCATTGAGGCCATGGTCCATGGCCATAATCCTACAAAGCCGATATGCAGGTTGCGGGGCTAGTAGAATAAAATACTGCCTCGGCCTGAAGCAGGAGAAGAAACAGGAGGGTTTTAGTCAGTAAGATACTGTCACTCCCTCTGGCCTGAGCGAGAGAAGCAATTTGATTAATTTCCCCTCACAAAAAAGGCTTAAAGTGTTTAACGACACAATCATTATGGTCATCCAATATATCTACCACATTTTAGCCAAGTACGTGTTTGTTCTCTTAAAAATAATAAAAATAAAGTTTAAGTTTAGAAACACAGGACATCATTGACCGGCGTTTCAAAATGCTCTACATAAAACCACGCCATTGTGAACGCATGCAACGCATAACAGCTAACAAACATAGCTATCTCACTCCCACGCGTTCTATTTAATACACAATTATCAGTAACGGTCAAAGGTCACATCCCAATACTGTCAGTACACATTCTTTACTCTGGAGCACGAGCACATACATCAATTTCTGTGTAAAATAATAATACAAGATGTGGAAAATAATCCTTCTTTTCACTTTCTTGGGTGTTAGTCACGCAAACATACGAAATATCTATGGAGACTGGACAATGGTAGCATTTTACCCAATGGCCTCACACCAACCTGCCTGCATTCGTTTCTCGTTCACTAAGAGTCCTGTGAACGTGAAATGTTCATACGCTGATGGAAGAAGAGCAAACTCCGTACAAGTGTCGATGACCTCGGAGAAAGGAGAATTGTTGGAGCGATACTCCATGCCGATGAGAGTTGTGGACACTCCCGAAGAAGTGATGCCAAGTCTAGAGATTGGATGCAAGTGTGGAAACGAGGAAGTCAATGACCATGCAGTTGTAAGAATAATAAACGATAACTACTTCATAATGTTCCACTATATCACTAAAGAATCTTCTAGAACTGAGACAGAACCGAACGCTGCTTACGTGTTTGCGAAGGAGGTCGAGCCACAGAGGAAATTATCTAAGTTCATGTCTAATGTTGATGACTTGAAAGGAAGAAAAGGAGCAATGATGTGTTACACGGAAAATTTTAACGGATATGGTGATGAAAATGAAATCTAGAGACTTGTTGTTCAATAAAGTGAAATGCTTTTGTGCAGTGTGAGGTGTGTGTAAATATATTCAGAATCGTTAGTGCTATGTTCTTCTGATAAATGGCACAGCTGTTCAACAAGTACAGTATCAAGCTATTCGCGCATGTCATTTGTAATCTAACTTAAAATATATGGAAAATATTATATTATATTTCCAAAAACAATTCTTACTAATTTTCTATTAACATGCTAAAGCAAAAATTGTGTTACGTTCATTATTTGGCCACCTATGTTTAACTTTGCAGTATCTTAGTGCGCATTGTTAATTGAATAAACTTGTATTCATTTTTGTATTTTATTTTAATTATTTTGAAGTTTTTTTTAATTCTTGAAGTCGGTTTTCAGTTCCTTACCTTCCAAATCTTTTACTTTAGAAAGATGGATGGAGCTATACACCATTTATAAATGTTTATCCTTCGCTCTCGCCCAGAAGATACACGCTTTAACACTTCATGGTAGGCCTACTGTTCTGGTGACGTATTTGTCAGGAGTTTTGTATAAAACTGTCTTACCTTTTTTCGAATCTTAAAACCATGGAAATGTTATTTTTGAATTTTCTACGAGATTATACATATATATGTTGTGAAAACGAGTCAAAAACGCGAAAATAATATACATATTATTTAAAAATAAAATTAATACTATTAAAATACGATTATACCGTGTAAATCCCATAACTAAAAGCGTGATTCTTTTATATTATTTTAATGCATTGAAAAGTCGATATAATTTACGTATTTTTAATACAGTCAGATACCAAATTAGTATGACACGTACGGTGCTGATGTCAATATTATATCTTTAGTTACAAACACATACTTCCGACAAACGTTTACAACTCACCGAGTCTAACCATAACTCAGTAAAATTGTAACTTGGGTATTTTTAGATTTCATGGTTTCAACTTTCTGATTTTAGAACCAATGCCACGTTGTCTAGTTCTTTTATTAAACTTTTCTTGTGCATCGTAGGTGTATTTTATAAACACATACTTTAACATGCCACTCAGACCTGGAACTTCTATTTCTAAATCTCAAAACTCACAAGAACCATTGTTCCAAGCGGGAACGACAATGTTGTATTTGATATGGTGGCAAATGATCAAACGGATTACGACAGTAAGCAATCTGCGCCACCCATACCCATGGGAACCAACAATACTAAAGAAGTTTCAAAGCAGGCCTATTAGAGGGGGCTTTGAGTATTTAGCTATTGGTGAAGAATGGAAGAAGGATTGGGCCTTCAATAACCACTCATATGGTGAAACAACGCTGCGCCGTTTTAGCAAATGCTGTTCATGAAACAGATAAACTAGGAAAGTACTGATGTGACTTTTATGAAGCCAGAACCTATTTGCACAAATGTCGTGGGCAATTCAAAATTTTGTGAAAGTGACGGCTTGTTTGTTGACATTGCCGCAACGCGCACACTGCCTATGAGTAAGAGCCCCGCTGTGACTTGAAAGTAGTAGAGCATTTTATGTTTATTCACAAAGTGAGTAAGTCATTATACAGAAAATTCATTTGTCATTATATTTAGGCACATCACGTCTATCTTATCACACATGTTAATATTGTACACAGAGATGCGGGTCATTGACCCGCATGCTTCTGTAGTACGAACGCCTAATATTACGATGACGTCAATGTATTTCAGCCGGTAGATACTATGTAGTGTTATACTGCACTGCACTTTGAGCCTTATTTGAATTCAGATTAAAAAACTGAATTAAATGAAACAATGTGAATACTTTTTTGTTGTAGTTAATAATGCAAATGAGTGTGAATGCACGCTCATTGCAAAACTAAGAATTTGAGATGTCTTGTCTTCTACTTGTCAAGTAGATTACTTAGTAAGAGACTGACACTCTTTTTTGCGCCAACCGGAGCAAAGGAAAATTATTTGATCAATTTTTCCACTCAATACGATACATAGAATAAGCTATTTAGGTGACGAGGTGGCCCACCTTGTTTCAAACCACGCTAGGGGCTCTTGTTAAGTATGTAATAGCCATTTTATACTACTTTGACGTTTTTTCATCATCCAAAGGTGAAAAACTTTTACAGGTTATATCTGATTTTAATTGATTCAACATCTATCAACACAATATGGTGACAAAACCTTGTAACAGGTCAGCTGAAAAAAAAGCATATAACTTTAAAAAATACAAAGGGCACTCTATCCTACATCTTCCGATTCCTCTATTTGCAAGCAAGTAACATTGCTCCTTTGAACAAACAGGCACAAATTACTTTTACATGACCTTTCTACATAACTTAAACTATCTTACATACTTATATATGAATTTGTACACTATGTAAAAAAGGAACATCGAAATACCTTTTGTAACTACATGGTCCGATAAATATATAAGACAAATTAGCACTAGCTGTCTGGCATAATGCTGAACTGGATGCTATTTGGCACAACCTACTATCTGTTTTTTCTTTTTTGTACTTTTTATTATTATATGTATGTCTTGTGTTGTGTCAATAAATGTTTTTTCTTTCTTTCTTTCTTTCAAATTATTGTACACTAGCGGCTCGCCCATTCCTCGCTCGGGTACCCACCTACTCAGTGATTGTTCATTTGTTTTCTTAGTAGAACACCACAATCGAAATGTACTTATTTTTTTTCGATTATATACTCCTGTCCAGTCAACTGTCCTCCCGTGCTGCCTCGTTCCTTGTAAGTTTGGATTCATTTTATATACAGTCAGATATAAGCATTTCAAGTTAAGAAGGTATTAAACCAATTTATTTGCTTGATTCATTAATTATGAAAAAACTTTATTTTACCTTCAAAAAAACCCCTGGATCAGAAGCGTTTACTTGTATATGTACGGTTGTTGGGAAAATTAACAAAAAATGGCACACTGACGATTTGTAGGTAACACTTAATGCATTCAACGCGCCTTGTAAACATCATCATCTTCACGATATAAAAACAAAGACAATAATCTACAATGGTTCCAAAGAAAACCAAATTACAATTTGACGTGACCAGTGACCACATCAATCGAGTTTCTAAGAAAATATCAACTACTTCTGACAAAACCTGTTCTTGTCGATTCAATATCAACGTCACACCACAAAAATAACCATGTCAACGTAAACGAACGTTCAATAATGTCAACCTAATTATCACGATTACTGATTCTCCTTATAAAGTAAAAAAGAACTCTGATGACGTAACGTCAACGATGATTCAGTATTCAAACATTTTACCAAAAGCTTATAATGATTAAATAAACATATCAGTGTAAATAATCATTTATGTTAGACGGAAGAGGATTTCCGAGATATGATTGATTGATCCTTACGTCATCAACTCGAATGGTTTTCTCAGATATAAAAATTATCGGAAAACTATTAGTGATCGTATTGATTGATGTTCGATGGGTTGGTTAGATCATTTTATTAGTTATAGTTATTCTAGGTAATACATTCCGTCATTTTCTAATTATGATTTCTGAATCCTGGAAATGGATTTTCTAGCTCGTTCTTTTTCATATATAAATTTACATTATGGAACGACGGATAGGTCAAGATTCTTGTAAGAATTTATTGAAATATAATGCTATGACTTTCTTTCAAACCGGACCAATCTATAGCCATAGTATACAAGATACATAAATAAACAGAAAGGTCTAAATCATAAGCTTGGTATTAATTGCAGTCCCATAGGAGATGTCGGGGGAAAAGCTGATCTAACCATACATAGGCATAATTTCATGTGCCTTTATGTATTTGAATACTTAGCAAAATCTATACATAATTTATATACAATTGTAACACTTCGATGTCGTTACATAAATGATATTGAAGAAAAACTAACATGAGGGTGACCTTTATTACACCAACATGAAGCCAATGTTTTTTATTTTTTGTCTGTTTACCTGTAGGTATGTTTGCTTCCGTATCACGCAAAAACGACTGCATGGAATTTAATGCGATTTTCACAGGTGTGTTGCTATAGGTCCAACTTAAACTATAGGTATCTGTTTTCACACTAAAATTATACAAACATAAAACAATATACATATATGTCGTGGTGGCCCGGAGGTTAAGGAGCCCGCTTCTCATGCATGAGGGTGTGGGTTCAAAACCTGGCAAGTACCAATGTGACTTTTTCCGAGTTATATGTACTTTCTATAATTAAATAGACACCACTGACATACGGTGAAGGTAAACATCGTGAGGAAACCTGGACTTATAATTTCTAATTATAAGGTTGAAATCGCCAACCCGCAATGAGCAAGCGTGGTGATTAATGCTCAAAACCTTCTCCGTATGAGAAGAGGCCTTTGCTCAGCAGTGGGCACTTATAGGCTGATGATGATGAAAACAATATATACGTTTTTATGTGTTCTAGAGTGGAGACCACGTCTAGGCAAACGTAGTGTAGGGTGCCTTCCAGCTAGGTGGACTGACGTCACTGACGACATCCGCAGGGTGGCTGGCAGTGGTTGGATGAGAAGAGCTAAACATCGAGCTTAGTGGCATGCAATTGGGGAGGCCTATCTCCAGCAGTGGACGACAACAGGCTGATGATGATGATGATGATGATGATGATGATGACATGTTTTTACAATGCTAATCATGACATACTTACATTTCTATTGAGCTATCGAAACCGTAAACAGTTCTTATAGATCTTTGGGCTTTTCATAGTCAAAAAATATAGTAGGTATTTCATTTTAGAAGGAAGTTTTTTTTAAGAATTCTTGGCATTTTTACTACTCGTACAATAAAAGTTTTTTCTTACACGAACAGACCTCGGATTGGACCTTGACATCATCCAGAAGGCTCTTACGGATAACAATATAAAATATCTACTTGATTTTTATTTGTTTGTCTGACATTTCTTTTGTACGTTAACATTTACTGTCTTATTAATACTACACACGAGAATTGTAAAATGTAAACGTAATATTATTTTGTTATTCATTTAAAAATGTAGGTAGGTAAAAAAACTCCTTTTTTATTTTTAACCTTTTTTATTTGTTCGGAATAAAGCCAGACGAGCTCACATTTTGGAGATTTATATTTCTTTTTTTGTATTATAGGTCGACAAACGAGCATACAGATTACCTGATGGTAAGCAATCAGCGCCGCCCATGGACACCCGCAACAACAGACGAGTTACGTGTGCGTAGCCAATCTTTAGGGGATAAGGGGTTTGGAGATTTAGGGATTGGGGACCGATTGAGGGAGGGGAAGAATTGGGCCTCCAGTAATCTCACTCACACGGCGAAACACTACGCTGTAGTTGTTTCACGCCGGTTTTCTGTGGGGCCGTGGTATCACTCCGGTCGAGCCGAAGCATGGCTCTCCCACACTTAAACTGCCTCAAAGACATTTATTGGTTACTTAAACTATTCCATAGCTTCAGCCGGGGTCGCGAGTGCAAGCGCTGTAATGTACCGGGACCCCCCGGCCAGAAGCAGAAGAAGGAATAGGGTGAGTTTTACTCAATAACAGAATGTCACGGTCTCTCATCCCACACTCAAAAATACGATTTCTTAATTGCGATTTTGTTCAAAAACCATTGCTGAGGGCTAAGGTCAGTAACCATTAAATCTACGGAGTTAAACAACCATGGACCATAGTCTGCTTGCGACCACGATCTGTGTAACCAGGTCGAAACGTCAAGCCTACCAAGGTATTTAAATAATTATTTGTCGTGTTAATACCCGCATAATTATATGTTGTAAACCATCGTTTGACCAATATACCAACCAACGCAAGCAGACTAAAAATACTTGATGAAAAAAAAAATCCAAAGAGCTGACACTAGAACTCTCATTCTATTACCACAAGAAAATCCAGTAACAATGCCTAGTGTAAATATAACTGCAAGACTCTAGTCGGCGTAACGTGCCTACTTATCTTTTTTCTTCACGAATTTCAATTAATATAATGAGTATACTACAAAGTGATGTATCAATTTATGTGGTGACACGGTAAATTATAAGATTCGGTAGCTTTTATATTTTTAAATACATTTTACATACAGCTTAAATATATGCGTATACAGCGGCTTCCTGCGTCCTTTTATCGATTGGTAATTTTACTTTTGTATCATTTATCTTAGGATTATTATCATCATGTGCGTCTCTCTGTGCATCTTGAAGTTTTTAGGAAGGCCTATGTTGTTTAAAAGATTTGTTTTAAACAGATGTGATGATACTTAATTACTTTTTTTTTTAAAATAAGTTCTTTAACCGTTGTTATTTGCAAAGCTACAATCGATAGAGTTATTAGTTCGTGTACGTTCATTTTATAAATAAACATGGCAGCCAAGTTTACCAACCTATTGGTTGTAATATTATAAAGCCGATAGTTCATTTGTTTGTGTTTTAACTTGCTAGCCTCTGGATCTTCAGACTGCTTCAAATTGGACGGTAAATTTTACTTGCAATAGTTTATTTAAAAGGAAAGCTTATAAGGTATAAAATATCTCACTTTTTTTTGAGGGAAAAATGGATTTCGGCCTCCGGTAACCGAACGAACTCCCCACTTTTGTTTCTAATCCAATAAACAAAATTCTCGTCCTCTGTTTGACCTACAACGCAAAAGCAAAAGCACTTAAGCATAACAACGAAAAGATTAAAAATAGTTCGTAAATTTTGATTTATAATAACAGCTATGAACTAGTTGATCCCTGTTTTTTTTATTTAGCGTCTTAACGTGTGGACAGGTAGCTGTGTATTAACCACAAACCTGTTATTTTTATTTACATGTTGTTAACCGCCCAAACCGCAAAATAAAACTACTATGGCATTGTAATTTACTATTTCGTTTCGTATTGTAAGTAGTGTAAAAAATATAAATAAAATTGTAATTAAAATACCAAGTTGTCTTTGTAGAACATTTTCTGTAGATCGATGCTAAATGTTCTTCCAACTGAAGAAAGTTTCAACATCAAGAACTAAAGGTAAAGTGATTTTATCATAATCAACCTATAAATGGCCTTAGCTAAGCAAAGGTTTCTTCTCACCCGAAGAAGGTTCAGGCGTTCAGGTCCTCACGTTCCTCACGTTTTTTTTTCTACGCTGTATTTCAGTATAAGCATATATTTAAATTTATACAGCTATCTGTCTGTTTGACCTCTCATCTGTCAAATACTCTCTGCGTTTTCTTTGGCGATTATGTTAAAAGCCAGATTTTATATAATTTGCCGGATTGTATATATAGGTAATTAATTTCTATCAGTAGTTCACTTGTAGGTATATTTTTACTTGAAAGAACAGAACCATTCTTGTACTAAACTCGAATTTATCTCAATATTCTTAAATTTAATAAAACTCTAAATGTTTTTAAATATAAAATTCGTAGCAGGACTTCAGATCAAGATCATTACACCTAACTTTGGGTGATTCCCAAACAACGCAATTTCACTAAAAACGCCATAAAACAGGTACAGCCATAACAATCTATGACGTACTATTTTCGCAAATGTTACGCAAATTCGTATGTTTAAAACATAATACATAAATATATAATTTCTATGTCATGTTTATGCATAATCCCCTTATGACGTGAAATAAAATTAATGCTACCAACAAAAACACTAAAAGGACTGGTCAGAGAAAAACATTAAATAAATTTTGGAATTTTACAAACAGTTTTCCTGCTACGAGTACATAATAAAATTTTATATTGAACGTCAATTATTATTATTTCTGAATATTTGCCAATAAAAAATATTTAGTTATTTTGAAAGCTGAAACTCGTCATTATTCTATGAGTTATTATCAAGTGGGAAACCCAGCTTGATAATTGGGATGGTTTTTTTGTGAGAGGAATATCCTCCTCCCGTCGGAGTCGGGCAGGAGGAGGTGTCAGACTCTTACTGACTAAAAACCCCCCGATCCTTCTCCTGTTCTGGGTGGAGGCCGCGGTGACTCAATAAAAGGTATGACTAGGCTGGATTAATACCACGTACTCAAAGAAAAATAGCGTGGAATAATAATTGCATTGTATTAGGTAGGTCTTTCGTGTGAAGGAAAGGGTCTATCCTCAAACCGCTAAGCCGCTAAGCTTTTATTTTCTCTGGTGCACATTACTTACCACCAGGCGAAATGCCAAAGCCTAGTTTGTCACCTTATTCCATTATAATAACTAATAATAACTTAATAACAATGCTAATTTACTTCAAAAAAGGAATTTCGAATTGTAAAAATTGGGCAATCCCACCTTAGTACGCATAACTACTAAAGTACAATGACCGCATTTATATATCCTATTGACTACGAAGAAAACAAATACTTAAATATCGTCAACAACACATTCTGGACCACATTCCTCAAACTTACATAATAAACAAATTAATTTCGACAGTTATCCATCTAACTTGGACTTAATAAAACAACGTCGTAAACTAAATCATATGTAGATATAAACTAACGGAATCGCATACCTTTGAAAAACCCCAAAATTTTAAACGAACTATAAACAAAATAACTCATTTTGTTTCTTTGATTCTGTGACCTCAATAAACTGGTCGCGTTTGTGTAAAGATCCGGTCTATGATGTAGCATACTTACGACCAAATTTAATAACTTATACTTTGATTTCAACAATACACGATCCTCAGACTTTGGACCAACAAAAACTGTATTCGTGCAGTAATAGCGCGGAGTTTAGAATTGTTCCTGATACCTATATGACAATAGGTAGAATCCTTATTATATGGGTCTCATCTCATAACTAAAGAGATGAAACGGCAGCCAATGTGGCAGATTAAGCACAATAATGTAGCGAGGCCCCGGCCTTGAGCAGAAGAAGGAACGTAGTGCTTTTTAGTCAGAAAGAGCCCGAAACATCTTCAAATATCTTCACCCGCATGTATAAGGCGGTAGGGAGCTCACACATTCGAGTGTATTTAATTATGGCTTTTTATATAGCTGAATTGATGTAATCGAGTTAATGATTGACGGAACTCTTAAGCTCTTACATTATTGTGCGTGCATCCACAACTTGGACTGGTTTGCCGTATTAGGTCCCATCTGTGGTCAATGAGTATTTGAAACAAAGGAGTCATACCTGTCTTTATGCGTCCCATATATTATAAAACCTTTGTTTTGAAACCGAAGAATTGCGAAATGAAAAACAAAAATAGAATTAAAATTGAATTTAATAATTAAGTATAAATTTTAATACTAAACAAATACTACTTATCTAAGTTAAAAAAGTGTATATTCCATGGGTATTTTAGCGATTTGCCTTCAAGACATGTGATCATCGAACAACATTTCGGATAGCTTACTACGAACCTTATAAACCGGATTTTACAATCCTCATCCAAGATTGCTCCGCAACTGCAAAAAGAAAAACATTACAAAAATAAAAAAATATTTCGTGGCTTTTCGCCAAAAATAATGATTTATCGTCAAACGTTAAATAGTCCTTAAAGTATTTGATATGTTTATCTTTTTTCAAGAAAAGAATTCTGACATCCTTCGCTTCCATATGCGATGACGGTTATCCAGCAAGGGGTTCGCTGCCTCCTCGAAGATCGTGCGTTAGCCGCGAATCATACATATGTGATCATGACCATCTGCTGAGAGCTGGCCGCGGCCTCAAGTCCGGCAACTACACAGGGGTCCCATAGAGGGTTATGGATCGCACCAACCTCAAACACAACTCCCAGTAGGAAGCGTTTGGCACGCCAGCTTGGGCACAAACTGCTTGAGTGCAGTCCCTGTCCGTTTCATCTTGAGAACCAAGCTAAAACATCTTGGTGTTCTTCATTTTACAAACAAAAAGAGTTCTAGACTTACGCGCTAAAGCTCAAACCCCGTTTTCGGCAATGAACTGTATAACAATATCCAGGCGGTTGTACACTTTCGTTCAAAGCTATGGTTTTACTTATTTCATCAACGTAGCAACCAGGATGTTCATAACTAATGATTTTTGGCCAGTTATTGAAATTTCTGATTCCTGCAACTTTGAAAACAAATTAACCGTCATCATCATCATCATCAAAGTAACTTTCAGATTGGAAGCAAACTGCATCCAGCGGCTTCCTACCACCATCTGTCCAACTTTTAAGTCAGTCGTCCAACGCCGCGCTTGTCGGTGCATGGTCTTCATTGAAGAACCTTTCTGGCTCATCAGCCGCTGGTGTTACGAGCTAGATATTATGTGCCCTTTCCACTGTCACTTGAGCTTGCTAATTCGATGGCCTATATCTTTGACTTGGACATTTTTGATAATAATCAAATTATCCCAACTATCCTTTAATCCCAATTTCGCTTCAAATCAAGTTTTCCATATAATTTAGTCGGAGTACTCATAAACATTATAAAACTCACGTTTATAAATATTTCTTGTTCTATAACCATTAATCCCGATACACCGAAAACTTAGACATATCAAAGCAAGGGCTATAATTATTTTAAAAATGTTTGTACGGAACATTTCTGCAAATAAACTGTTCAATAGTTATTTTATAGTATTATTAGTAGGCGTGCAAAATTAAATCCATCATGAAATAAGTGATTTTCGACAGACCCTGTCCAATCAAGTACATTTAACTTAATTAACACCTATTTAATTGATTATTTCAATTCAAAATAAAGATTAGAGGACATAATTGAATTATAATTATTTTCACTTCAAGGATTAATTGATAATCCCTTGATAAGCAAAAAATAATAATAACATGGGTCTCAAAGTGTCGAGGGCACTGTAAGCCATACGTTGGCGCTATGCCAACAGGGAAAAACTCGGAGGCGGCGACCTGCCAGATCTGCATCCAGGATCGAGGTCTCCACCGCCGTCCATCCGAGCATCCGAGCGGTCGAATTACCTGGTGGTCAGCATGGACACCCGTAACACTAGAGGATTTTCGAGAGCGCTGCCGGCCTTTTGAGATTGAGGAGGGATGGGGGGAGGGGAAGGTTAGAGCTGACTCTCGTTTTAGTAGGAGTCGGTACAAGCTGGTTTTTAATTCTATTGAATAGAGTTATTGAACACAGAAACTAACTTTGCAACAATCCTAATGGATCGCAATGGCTGACATCTTATAATTAATAATTGAATAATAATTCGAAAACTTCTCCACACTGGCGACTTTAATTGCGATTCTGCGATTTTTACTTTTAACATTATCCGTATAAGAAATAAAATAAATTGACGCATTCAAGATGTGTTAAGTGGATTTTCCCAGTTCTCATTGTTGTTACAAAATATATTTTCATGTTAACACTTTTTTGTATTAGCACGTTGTTATTGATACTTAGCGCATATTTTCTAATACTTCAAATATTTCTTCAAACTTATTTTCGGTTGTATCGGTTAAATAGGATTTTTGTACCAAAAAGGCCAGGTTTTGTTCCATTACTATTGCGTTACCAACCATTTTGTAAACCTATAAATTGAGCTATCATCTTTTTCCACTGCGTATCTCTTCTGAAAAGGCCATCAGCACACTTGTGACTGTTTCCTGAGAGCCGTGGTAACACTCCGTTCAAGTTCCATTCATCTTGAATTATAGCTCTCCCACACTTCAACTTAGCGCCTTTACTTGACGCTGGTCTATCAAAGAAGAGTGATATAGCATTGACTACAGGACTATGAACCTTCGCTATTAAAATTTATTGTATATCACTTTTACATCGCCTAAAAAACCGTAACATTTTAAGTTTGACGCTGTTAGCCAGTCTCTGTATATTGTAGCTGGGTAATTCTCCCATCAACCTTAACATTTAAATCAAATCACTATCGGGCCTAGTTGCTAAAATTATCAATATTTTGAGAGCAATAATATGGTTTACTTTTTTTAAATCATTTTTTTTATTCCCGTAATATTTGCGTACACTAACTGATATCGTTAATTTGTAATAAATTGACGTGAAGGATCAATCACGCGCAGTTTAATTATAATGGATAATGATTCGTATTTAAAGCTTTCATCTAAGTAGCAATGTGCATATGTTAGTTAGCTAACTGACCCTAAATTTTCAAAAACTTTAATTCTAAAAATCGTTTACAAATTATGTTAGTTAGCTAACTGACCCTAACTTTCCACCCTAATCCCAAAATAGGCAGCAACGCACTCGTAAATCCTTCGTCGTTGCGGCGGTGATTCCTTACCATCAGGTAATCCGTCATCCCATTTGCCGACCTATAACATAGAAACTCGAATATCTTGCTAGTAAATTTGAATGCTGATATCTTCTTTAATGTGTACCGTTTTTTTTTCTGTGAGGAAAATCATCAAATGACTTCTCCCGCCCAGGGACGGGCCGAGTCTCAGTCTCTTACTGACTAAGAACTCCCCTGTTCCTTCTCCTGCTCTGGGCCGAGGACGCGGTGCCTCATTGCGCTTACCCCGCAACCCCTGTTAATGTGTACCGTGAAGTCTAATTTCCATAACAATTATTTTTAAATGCAATTGGTCGGCAAACGAGCAGACGGATTACCTGATGGTAAGCAATCAGCGCCGCCCATGGACACCCGCAACGGAGGAGTTACGAGTGCGTTGCTGACCTTTTAGGGATTAGGGATTAGGGATTTGGAGATTTAGGGATTGAGGAGGGATTGGGGGGGAAGGATTTGGCCTCCGGTAACCTCACTCACACGGCGAAATACAACGCTGTGGTTGTTTCACGCTGGTTTTCTGTGAGGCCGTGGTATCACTCCGGTCGAGCCGACCCATTCGTGCCGAAGCATGGCTCTCGGTCCCACACTTAAACTAAAATACTCCAAATTCAAATCTTTTTATTAATATTATTGTTCACGTTAGGTACTGTTGATAAATACCCTACTGAAAATATAAGAAAGTCGCTCGTCTACATATTACCACGTAATTGAATAAATCTTAATTACTCCGTTCGCGGTCTGATGCAGTAAGAAACATTACTTTAAATTATGACATGCCGTTTTCAATTTGTACATTCAGTTTAATCAATGATACATGCGCAACCTTCACGGCATTTATCTTTCGAGGGTCACACAGAGGTTAACTGGAATTATTCTTCATAGATGATAGCCTCATTATCATATCGAAGAGTTCAGTTTTTGAAAACGTTTATTCTGTAGCTAGTTTGGATTAAGTAAATTGTTTATACAACTGATTCCAAAGCACATTTTTGTAATGAGAAAATCCATTCCATATTCTTTATGGCTCTGGTCAATCTATAATATAAAAATGAATCGCGAAATGTGTTGGTAAGCGCATAACTCAATAACGACTGGACCAATTTTGCTGATTCTTTTTTTGTTAAGTTCGTTACTTTTATGTGAAGGTTAGGTACCTACCCTAGTACTTGTATAAATCTGATTCAGTAAAATGAAAGGGTACAGATTGTATAGTATAGTACACCTTAAAAAAGACAGATTTTGTCGAGCTCGGGTAAACCAAACCTAGTAAGAAAATTGTCAAGAAAAAAAATACAAGCATATAAACAGATTTAACCAAAATGTTAATATTTCAAATAAAACGTTCAAAAATAAGTTTACGTTCTCTTCTACAGTACAGATAAAATATTTAAAAATATGGTAAGAAATTAAACGAACTACGTAAGACTGGATCAGAGCTGCAACAAGATGAAAAATAAGAGATGGTTCAGTAAGCATTAGGCGGCGCCTATTTTGGACACATTCATAAAGTGCTTTATAAAACTCATAAGGTACATATTTATAAGAAATTACATTCCAAATTTAATTTAAGCTCTTCAAACAATAACATAGACGTTGAAACAGAGAACAATTAAAGTACCTACCATAATGTTTTATAGTGCAACAGTTTACTTGTGATATTTTTTTGTATTTGGAACATGATTGTCTTCAGGTGAACCAAAAAAACTATACTTTGCCATACAATCTGTTAGTTATGATACCTTTTTTGTGAAGGGAAAACCACCAAATAACTTTTCTTGCCCAGGGTGGGGCGAGATATAATATAAGACTCTTGCTGACTAAAAACCCTTCTCATGATTTAGGCCAAGGCCGTGGTATCTTATTGCGCTTGACCCGCAACCCCAGCTAAACGTCAGCCCTGTTGGGCCCCATCTGTGGTGTTAATTATGATACTGCTTTTTTTTTCTCCTGTGTCGTGGGTGCGGTTACAAACATACAAATTCACATGCACATAACACCCAGACCCGGAACAACAATTTGTGGATCACACAAAGAGTTCTTCCGTGCGGGAATCGACCCCGCGACACGTTGCATGGCAGCCAGTTGCCCAGCCACCGCACCAACCATGCAGTCATATTGCACTGTAATAGTGTAATTTAAAGTCAGTAATATAATTCTTTGTTTTTTGCTACTGTTTCTGAAATAAAAATGTCCTTAAAATGTAAATGCAATAAGCAATAATTGACACACCCACATTCGTCCGATAATTTTTACTTATACGACAGGCGGTGACAACCTTACACATACAAGGGCTATAATAATAAGGGCTTACTTGTGACGTAAGCTAGCAGAATAAGTTATGCATAGCACAAGGATAATTTAAAATAAAAATGATACGAGTAAAATAAAAATTATATCAATAACAAAATTTTTTTGTCAAGATAACTTTTACAATATAATATCTTTAAAAAGTGAAAATCTTTTCGTCATAAAACAATAACTCCAAGATCTCATTTATTTAGAAGTCGCGTTGCAAAGCGCGTCTTGCGGGCCGTTATACATTGCTGATAATATTAATTTGTTTAATTTATTGCACGAGCCGCTGCAGCAATGTACAATGAAAGAAAAACGCGCGTAAACGCGACCTATATAGAGCCCTGCATTATTGGCCCTTTAATAACTACTTTTTTTTGTATTTTCACCGCAAATTTATTTTAAAATTTAACATATTTTTTTGTGTTCCAAAAATTATAATTATATCAAATTTGAAATCTTCTTGTTCAAACTGCATCAGCATAATAAGTTTTGCTTAGAAATTACCGGGTTTATAATAAATTGTTATCAACATCACACTTGATGTCAGGACAGCATTGCGGGTAGGGTTTGCTCAAGTCTTCTTCAGTTACGTAGCATTTAGGATCACCAGTTGCGACAGCACCGCACCTGAAAGAAAAAAATAAGGTTTTTTAATTGCACTGCTCTTTACAATCCAATTCCATACATTTAAGCACAACTAAAAGATACGGGACATTGTGAATACAATTCTGGGTCCCCGTGTAAAGATTATTATTAATCCCTTATCAAACAACTTAGAGTATATACAATCTGAAATCAGAAATAAAGTAAGGAGTTCTAATAAAAATTGGGCTATATTCGCACGATGGTCCCTGAAGTGCGCAAGAGACTTCGATCAAGGTAGTTAGTAATTTATTTACTTATTTATTTGAATTTCGAATTTGAATTTGAGTATTTTTTTAATTTCGGAAAACGTCTACTAGAAGACACAGTGCCCCTTTTAGGTGATGATGGCCATTTGGGTTTGTTTTAGAAGAATATCCACCACTCCTTAGCCTTTTTAAAGCTTTTGCTCTTCTTTAAGCTGGGAGCTTTATAAAGAAGATGAGATTTTTATAAAGAAACCTAGCTTGTTGGGTATCTAAGGCTACCCAACAAGATAGGTTTCTTTAGGACTGAATAAGCTCCTAAACTACTTGACCGCTTTAAAATTATTCTTCCACTGTCGCGAGTTCAATAAATATATGAAAGAAAAAGTACGGATAACTTACGATGCACCGGACATCATAGTTGTGCCACAAGAGATGCGGTAACATCCATCAGGAGCCGTGATCGACGCGCCAAACGGAATAACATCGTTTATTTGTTTAATATAACAACCTTCTTTGTGAGCTGAAAAAAATAAATTATTGACACTATGTTTTTATTCAGGACCAATATAGGATAAATACGATTTAAATTCGACTTAATGTATACACATATTTTTACACACACTCTATATACTGTTTTTGTTCTGTTACTATGTCGTGGGTGCGTTTTAAAACACACAATTTGACATACACATGATACCCAGAGCCGGAACAACAATGCAATTTGTGGATCAAACCAAGAGTGCGTACGCATGGGAATCGAACGCGCAACAAGTTGCACGGCAGCCGGTTGGCCGGTTATAAACTATTAACATAATTTATTCTATATACTTTTTAAGGGGGTAATTCATTAAATTATTTCTCTCGCCCTGGGTGACGCAAGAGGGAGAAAAAATCACCCTGTTCCTTCTCCTGCTTCAGCACAACCCCAATATTCTATAGATTTTAGGACAGTATTTATCTACAATAAGAGTAATTCAATAATCATTTATAAACTTAAACACTACTACTCTCGCGCGATTTCAGCAAGCTCGCTGCTCGGCTCCATTTGATTGTAACGTGATGTTTTGTAGCTTATAGCACACAGGAACATTGTAGCTATCTGTCAGTGAAAGAATTTCGGCAATCCGACCAGCGGTTCCAAAGATTACCCCCTACATACAAACTTACAAATTACCTCTTTATAATATTAGTATAGATAACACTTATGTAGAAACAGAAACCTAATTCTGTACTACACCGTTTTATTGGCACTTGAAGTCGATATAAATTTGTAAATAAAATATAACTTACCTAGCTCTGGAGGTTTCTGTGCATGATTGCTCCTCCATGTCGCTGCACAAGCGCTTCCAACAATCAAGGCAATAATAAAAATCTTTGAAACCATTTTATATTCTAACAAAGGCAGATATTAATAAAATACTGAATGTTAAGATATTTTTAAGTACTTCAATTTAAGTGCAGTTTCGAGCCGTCCGAAGACTGGAATGATAGCCTACCGGTCGTGATCTTATTTTTGTTTCAAAACATAACTGATAACTTACAGGATTTATCGTTTGTAGAGCTCGCCATTAAAAATGTGAGTTTTTCAACCACGTGATGCCAAGAAGACCGTGATGAAAATTTGTTTTCTGAGATTGGTTTTCCAAAGCGAAACCAAATAAGAATCTGCACATTTAGGATGACTGAGACTAACACCCGGTTTCTGAAAGGCTTTTCAACGCTAAAATTAACTGATCTCCTGTTCTCTTGTCAAGTTATCTGATTGGTTGTTGATAATTCAGTCAACCAATCAGATAACGGAAACCGGGTGTCAGTCCCATAAGCTCAAGGCGATGATGAGCTAATAGCCAAATTTGAATTTGGAACAACATTAGGGGATATTTTTGTAGTGAAACCCTTCTTTTAAAAGCCACTCGACGGCAAACGGAACTGGATAAATCCCATAGGCTCTTCAAAAAATGAGATGGACTTTATCCGACCACAAAGCGATAAATATTATCATGTATCAAAATACTATTTTAAAATAAATTTCATTAAATAAATTTGGTAGTCGATTAGTGAAGTCCACGCTTCGACCTTCTATAAATCCAAGAGCTCGTGCTATAAAATAACTCGTGCTTGCAGGATTGCAAGTCCGAGACCAGCAACAGATTTGTATCAACAGTCCAAGAAGTCGATTCTCATCAAACAACAATAAGTATCATATCTGTATGATGCAGTATCTTGCAGATGGCCTGAGCTCCAAAAAAATATATAATATGACGGGATGATATTGTTGGTCCACATCTTAGATTAACATGTGGTAAAGATAGATTAATTTTAAACATTACACAGTATTTTTTATCTAAATATTCTTATCGAATGAACTACTTTTGATGTCATTTGATTTTAAAATATTGTGGGACGTCGTGATTTTGTACATTGAAAAAGTAAACGTAACTGGTCAAGGCGACCTCCCGTTCCACACATTTTCATTATTTCATTTATTCTGAACATTGATTTAAAAAAAGTACGACTTTTTTTAACACCCTTTCATAGAAAGCGTGGTAGGCTTTTTTCATACCAAATCATAGTGAATAAACGTCGTGGTGGCCCGGGGGTTTTGGAGATTTAGGGATTGATGTTATGATGGCCTGCAGGATAAGGCGACCCATTCTACTGAATGAGGGTACGGGTTGGAAACCTGGAAAGTTACCAATATGACTTGCAGAGTTATAAGTACTTTCTTATGTAATAATAATTATTATTATACAAAACATTAACTTACGGTGAAGGGAAACAACGTGAGGAAACCTGGACTTATAATTTTTAATCACAAGTTCCAAATCGCTAATCTTGTGACTAAAGTGCTCAAACCTTCTCCGTGTAAGAAGAGGCCTTCGCAGGCTGATGACGTAATGTGAAATTATGAATTTAATGATGACCTACTTGTAACCATTTCACGAACTAAAATTGTTTATGTTTACCTGGGATTTCATGAAGATTTGGCAAAGGGAAAACTCTTGAGTCATCTAAGTAAAAGTATTTTTTTTTTATATTTATATTGCTTTGTTTTTTTTATTTACTACTGACTACTACTTTATTACTGACTTACGAAATATATTATTTCATATAAGGCTTTATATTTATTTTCTATAATGTTGACAAGTGAATGAGCAGTTTTACGGTCCATTTGCAAAAATAAATTAATCGCTTCATTGTTTCAAACCCAGTCATTATCACTATTACATAATTTTCTCTACTAATCAGTCCGTTTGTCATCGAGCATAACATAACCTCAAAATCTATAATTCAAATAAAGCGTCTATTATCGTAAACATATTCATAAATTATTTCATTTTAGTAGGACATTTTTATTGCATTTATACAGTATGATCTGTATAATGTAATGTGACAGAACAGAATGAAAGAAAGAAAGAAAGAAGGAAAGAAAGAAAAAAAGATGGACAGACAAGATTCAAAATAAAACTCAAAAACTTTTATAGTTATTTCTAATTTAATAAAAACAAATTAAATTAACAATTTGGTGGCAAGATAGCTTCTAGAGTATAAAACTCTTTGAAAAGGAACTCCATCTATTCGTCATTTTACAATGACTCTAGATATCCCCCTGTTAAAATCATGGCGTTGTTGGAAATAAATCCACACAATATCGTCACTTTGTCGAAAATTATTTTCTTTGCGTCGTCAAACGCTTATCCTAAATCCACTTCAAACTTCAACACATCAAATATATTATTATCAATAAATATATTATTGGCACTAATTAAAATATGGCACACAACAATTTCATCAAATCACAAACTTACTTTATTCACCTTTTACAAAACTAACGCCAAGATTCTAACACGGTTGGAAACTAAACCTAAAATTATAAATAGTTAAGTCTAAAATAAATTGTTGTCAACATCACATTTGACATCAGGACAGCAATGTGGGTAGGGTTTACTTAAGTCTTCATCAGTCACGTAGCAGTGGGGATCATCAGTCGCTACAATACCGCACCTAAAAGAAAAAAAATAGGTTAGATTTATTTTTGGAACATTAACAGACGAGAGTCGAAAACAAAATCAAAGTTCCATTTTTGTTTAGTTTAAAATTTGAACATTTTTGTTGCTAATTCTTCTTATTATTTTTTAAGTCCAAAGGATTACATTATAACTTCAAGTGGCTGCATAAAACCTCTTTGGCGTAAACGATTTTGTGGTCTATTCAATGTTCTAAATGTTATTTATTATCTGTCCCTCTCTTACTTCACAAAATAACAATGGAACAGAGTAACAGAAAGAGATAAAAATAGATTACTCACGATGCATAGTCCATGACTCTTCCACAGGAGATGCTGTAACACACGCCAATAGGCGAGACAGTGTCACCAAAGGGGATAACGTCGTTTATTTCTTCAACGTAACAACCGCTTTTGTGAGCTGAAAGAAAATAAAAAAACATCAGACTGTATATTTAAAATTTTTTCGTTTGTTAAATAGAAATAGTTTTTAAATCTCTCCTTATAAAGTTGACATTTCTTTACACCATTTTGTTAATCTATAATTGGTATGTATGTGTGACGGCCCTGAAGTATTATCTAGCTATAGCTACTTAATTTTAATGGCGGAACATATCATTTTGGTCGATATTTAAAAAGTAAAGGGACTAAAATTGTCAATAGAACAGAGTTACTACCAAAGTGGTTGTTTGGTTGTATTCAGAACTGACTCCGAAAGAATTCGAACTACCGTCACAAACAAACTGCTACCGGCATTAATAAACGATATTTATTAATTAACAGATTTTTGTAAGGATTATATTATCAAATGTCTGCTCTTGCCCTGGGTGGGGTGAGAAGGGAGGGAGCGTCAAACTTTTACTGACTAAAAAACCATCCCAGTCCTTCTCCTGCCCCGTACATTATTGCGTGAGTAATTAATAGAACGGCTACCTAATTAAAGTCAAAATAAAGAATAAGAACAAGTTATGTTATAACGAATATTGTTTGTGAGCTTTATTATTTATGCACATCAATAGGAAAACAAATACAGAAACCGAGGTTCATAAGTAATAATAATTATTAAACAAAATAATCTTAAATGAGCCGAAAAACTGTACAGTTGCATAGTCAGATAATCGGCTGTGAATACAACTTTAATTTAATATTCACTTTTAATTATATTTGTTCAGATTACATCGCTTACGATAAAAAATGTCCACCAAGTACCTAAGTATTAATATTTTTTACATCAAAATTTATTGGAAAATAGAATTAGCAACACTTAACGCATTAAGATTACAATAACTGTATACAAAATTAAAATTTATTCTTATTGAATTTAGGGTTGTATTTGCCAATTATATTTAAAAAATATGTTACATTTATTTCCAATACTAAAAAACAAAAGACAAGCACCAAGCTAATGATGGTGGCGCCAAAATGTCATCAGGAACTTTGTACTAGTTAGTTACGTCCTATTTAGAATCTCTTACTTTTAAAACGTTCAATAAAGTATAACAACAGTTTCTAATAAAGCAAATGTTCCGTAAACAATAATAAATAGATAAACAAGATAAAATAGTGCATCTGACACAAACAAAACTCAAAATAAACTCACCCAGTTCTGCAGGTTTCTTTGGAGGCATGCCCATCCAAGTCGCCGCACTGGCGGTCCCAACAATCAAGGCAATAATTAAGATCTTCGACACCATTTTACAGTTCAACAGTAGTAACTAATATCAAAATACTTCACTCTAATGCAACTTTGAAGTTGTCCGAATTGAAAATATTTTTAAATATTTACTTCACGTGTTTTATAAAAATATCGCACTGCTATTTAAGTGTAGTCTCAAGCTGTCCGAGAATCCGAATGACCACCCGCCGGCCGTGATCTTGTTTTTGTTCCAAAACAACTGATTACACACTTGCGACTTTAGATATATCATGTACTACACAATTCTATAATTTAGTCGTGGAGACCACCATTTAACCTGCTTAAAAAATATAATTATCATACCAATACTGGTGTTTTACGAAATACTAATTTAATAAATAGCGCTTAAAAATATTGGCCATCATTTTATCCTCAGGAAATATCTATCTATCACATTTCTTGAATTTACCAAGCTTTTGTTTAATTAATATGCCTACAAACTTATATTACACGCTAAATACCACACGTTATTAGTAATAGCAGGTATAAATCTTTAAAGAAATCAAAGCAAATTACGAACAATTTAGATGGATGATTAAATTGAACTCTAAAACTTTGTCGTGAAGTGTGTAGACAGCCTTACGAAGGTCGCGAGCGCTATCGGAATGCTTACTTGGGATTTACATGTGATTCATCATTTTAAATATAAACAAACTTTTTTATTTCGAAAAATATTATTATCATAGATCCGTGATGTATTTTTATTTTACTAACTATACCTATATAAAAAAAGAGACGCTATTATCTACTTATTTTTTTAACTCTTTCGCGAAGACGTAATTTTTTTGTTGTTTTTATTGGCCATGTATTACCACATTCTTGGATCTGACCTCTACGTCAACATTTTAAGCTGACGACATGACATAACATTCTGCGAAAGTGTGCGCGAATTCTCAACAAGAAATTCGAAAGGTGTATTGGAATTTCGTTGGGTTATTCCTAGCAATATCTTTGGTAGAAAAGTGAGTCAGGCTAGCGATTTTTTTTATAATTTTATGGAAATGACGATGTCATTTGTCATTTAAAGTTGGGGTGGTGTCGCGTTGCGATATTTGAAAATGTATGCAACAGAATAAAGTATGAGTGAGAGCCTCATCATCATCACATTAGAAATACTACTACTACAAATTGGGACAAAGTTTAAAAAAAATCAAATATTCCTCGCAAAGTAATCAATTGCAGAAGTGAATTGACAATCCCAAAAATTATGTCCCACAATGTGCAACTAGGTTACCTAATTAGTTACTACATATGTAAATACATAACTACTTACTTTTTTGTCAGGGGAAAATCATCTAATGACTTCTCCCGCCCAGGATAAGGCGAGAGAGAGTGTCAGACTCTTACTGACTAAAAACCCCCTGTTCCTTCTCCTGCTCTGGGCCGAGGTCGCGGTGCCTCATTGCGCTTACCCCGCAACCCCGACTGAACATCAGCCCTATAGGGCCTTGTCTGTGTGGTGGCGGTGGCGGTGGTCTATTGGCTCTTTAAGGCGCGCGCGGAACGCTACGCGCCTTCCGCAGACCTGCGCTTACGGTGGCCGGAGATCATTTCTCGATCCCCGATGCCCGGAATGTCACATTTACCTACCTACATTTGTTTTTCGAAAACCGTCCCCTAATGGTTTATCTTTCAAGTTCTGGAGCTAAAATTATCTACCAAATAACATTATCTGTTAATGATTTAACATTTAAAATTGAGGAAAAAAACACAGATTTGGTTTGAAGGGTGTTGAGGTCAGTTTGAAACTATAATTATATTACGTATGCACATATTTGATAACGATTACTTTTTCCTTTTAAAACTTTTACTTCACAACATAAACTAGTAGGTAAAAAGCTACTTAAAATAATAAATATAATGTTTTCGTTGACTTTTACCTTAGATTAAGGAGGTTATACAAACAATATTTAAAAAACAAACTGTTGCACGCAGCTGCTATCGTGCGCCGATACAATTTGTATGGCAAAGTCACCATCATCATCAGCCTATAAGTGTCCACTGCTGAGCAAAGGCCTCTTCTCACACGAAGTAGGTTTGAGCATTAAACACCACTCTTGCGCAAGACGGGTTGGCGATTTCAAACTGATAATTAGAAGTCCATGGTTCCTCACGATGTTTTCATCCACCGCATGTTAGTGGTCTCTGAATAATCATAGAAGGTACATAATTTCTCGGAAAAAGTTGCAAGATTTTGAACCCACACCTTTATGCATAAGAATTGCCTTTGACTTAACCTCCGGGCCACCACGGGGACATGGAAATATTGCTTAGTATGTTCTTACATTAGCTACGATTTCTCAAGTGAAAATAGGTGAAATAACTCGCACTGAGCTCTCGGAACAACTGCCTTTAAAGAAGCTTACAATTCTTTTTATGGACAAAGGACATGGCCAACTTTTGTATGGGCGTTTGCATAGTTATTGAATTCAATGTACATCAATGATTTTTGGTGTTTACATTCGTGAATATTATTAAATTAAATTGCAAAAAATAAAACACATGAAGAACTCGTAATTATAACAAACAAGACGAAAATAGTTTCACTAAACCTTTAGTCAGATTACTGGCCATAAGTGCACGAAATAAGATTTTGCTTTTAAAAACCATGGCGTTTTAATTATTTTTTTATTTATTTATAAAATAAAACAAAATAATATGTATAAAGAATAATGATTTATTTATTAAGCAGAATAAATAAAATAAAACTACGTAATAATTCACTTTTATATTTTTATTACAAAGTGTATTTTATTAAGTTTGTGTATGGAAGTACGTTTCTTTAATATATGTTCTGTATAATTGGGTAATAATATGGTAGTACTTTCCATTTGAAGCGGCCTGCTTAAAACAGGTGGTAATGGTGGTGGCTCTGGTGGGCTAACCACTTGAATATAAGGGGCTACTGCATTGTTGTCCGAACCCAATTCCTGCAAGTTTCGTGATAAGTCCTGCACTGTCTGTCTATTTGCCCGCATACAGCACACAAACATGACAAACATAGTTGCTTCTTGAGGTCTGAAAATAAACTCCAGTTAGAATAAACACATGTTTTCAAGTTTTATGTTATTGTACAGTGAGAAGTATTATGTTACAACATGCCTATTTTAAAGAAGTCTATGCAAACATGGAAAATACATAAAGATAGATATTATAATCACACATACCTACTATGAGTACTTTTTTATAGATTAATATAGATAAATACAAGTACATATATAAAACAATGAATAAAAAACAAAATGCTTACCACATTAATAGTGACGCCGATACACCAGGCACCGCAGGCTCCGTCTCCGCCCTCTGGACGCCGAAACCAGAGAGGCGGAGCTATACGAGGAGTACAGGGCGGCGAAGGCCACCCTCAGGGTGGAGATCCGGCGGGCCAAAGATCGGGCCCGCGAGGAGATGTTGGAGACTCTGAACAGAGACCCGTGGGGACGCCCCTACCGGATGGTGCGTGATAAGCTCCGCACCTGGGCGCCCCCACTGACTCAGAGTCTCCGGCCGGAGGTCGTGGACGAAGTGGTTGGGGCGCTATTCCCCCGACCACAGATGGGTTACACGCCTCCGGCTATGCCTCCGCCCCCTGCGGTGCCCAATGCGGGCTACATCGACGACGACGACGAATCCGCTCCGGAAGTGACCGAGGTAGATTTGAGAGTGGCGGTGCGCCGGCTGAGCGGCAAGAATACCGCCCCAGGACCTGACGGGCTGCATGCCAAGGTCTGGGTCCTGGCCTCGGAGGCTCTCAGGCCTCGACTACTTGGTCTGTTCAGCGCATGTTTGGAGAGAGGCCAGTTTCCGCTGTCGTGGAAGACGGGTAAACTGGTCCTCGTGAAGAAGCCGGGGCGTCCTGCGGACTCTCCGTCCGCGTACCGGCCCATTGTGCTGCTCGACGAGGTGGGAAAGCTGTTCGAGAGGATAATCTCAGACCGCCTCGTCGGGCACCTGTCTGGAAGGGGGCCGGATTTAGCGGACGGCCAGTTCGGCTTCCGCAGAGGGCGCTCCACGGTGGACGCCATCATGCGCGTGAGGGACCTCACGACGGGGACAGCGTTGGCCGGGAGGCGAGTCGTCGTGGCGGTGTCTCTGGACATCGCCAACGCCTTTAACTCGCTGCCCTGGAGCTGCATTTTGGAGGCACTCCGGTACCACCGGGTGCCTGCCTATCTCCGTCGTGTAGTCGAGGCTTACTTGACGGACAGATGTGTCATCTACCCCGGTCACCGGGGCGTGTGGAATCGGCGAGAGGTGTCGCGCGGTGTCCCACAGGGATCGGTCCTGGGACCTCTCCTGTGGAACATCGGGTACGATTGGGTGCTACGCACCGACCTCCCGAGCGGCGTCAGCATTGTCTGCTATGCTGACGACACGCTGGTGCTGGCGAACGGGAGGTCGCATCAGGCGGCGGCCGACCTGATGTCACAAGCGGTTGCGACAGTCGTTGCAAGGATCCGGCAGTTGGGACTCGAGGTGGCGCTCCACAAGTCCGAGGCCATGTGCTTCTATGGCCGTCGGAGCGCGCCACCTCCAGGTGGGTCCCAAGTAACGGCAGGAGGAGTTACCATCGGCGTCGAGTCGGCGATGAAGTACCTGGGTCTCGTCCTCGACAGCCGATGGAACTTCACGGAGCATTTTCGTCGTTTGGCCCCTAAGTTGGAACGGTCTGGGGCCGCGCTCAAGCGGCTCCTTCCCAACCTCGGGGGGCCAAACGCCTCCTGCCGGAGGTTGTATATGGGGATTGTGCGATCCATGGCCCTCTACGGTGCCCCTGTGTGGGCGCCGGACTTGAAGCGGCGGCCGGCTCGTACGCTGGTCGCGTCCCAGAGGGTCATGGCTATACGAGTAATCCGCGGGTATCGCACGATCTCCGGGGAGGCGGCGAACCTCCTTGCCGGATCACCGCCGTGGGATCTAGAAGCGAAGGCGCTCGCGCGCGTCTACAGTTTGCGCGCAGACGCGCGTCGCCGGGGCGAAGATCCTCTGCCGCGCCAAATAAGTGCGTGGCGGAATGAGCTCCGGCGAGATCTCATGGCAGAGTGGAGACAACGACTGTCGCAACCGAGGGCCGGGCACGCTACCATAGCAGCGGTAAGACCCCTCTTTGAGGAGTGGCTTGAGAGACGCCACGGCGTCCTCACCTTCCGTCTGACGCAGGTGCTTACCGGGCACGGCAGCTTCGGTAGGTTCCTGTTTTGGATTCAGCGGGAGGAAACGCCCGAGTGTCGTCATTGTGAGGACCACCTAGAGGATACGGTGGAGCATACGGTAGCGGTATGCCCAGCCTGGGCTGAGCACCGCCGTATCCTCAGGGAAGTGATCGGCGGCGGCGACCTCTCGCGCCCGGCCTTAGTCGAGGCCATGGTGCGGAGTGAGAGGAACTGGGACGCCGTCTCCTCCTTTTGTGAAGCAGTCATGCTCGCAAAGAGAGAGGCGGCCCGCGTGAGGGAGCAATCCTCCTCCTCACGCCCCAGCAGCCGCAACTGGCGACACTACGGGCGTCGGGGATCGAGGGACGATCTCCGGCCACCGTAAGTACGGGCCTGCGGTCGGCGAGTAAGGGCAGCTCGCCGCCCGACCAGAACCAGGCCCGAGCGTACGGCGCGTAGCGTTCCGCGCGCGCCTCAAAGAGCCAATAGACCACCACAGACGGGGCCCTAAAGGGCTGATGTTCAGCCGGGGTTGCGGGGTAAGCGCAATAAGGTACCGCGACCTCGGCACAGAGCAGGAGAAGGAACAGGGGGGTTTTTAGTCAGTAAGAGTCTGACACTCCCTCCTGCCCGGCCCTGGGCGGGAGAAGTCATTTGATGATTTTCCCCTCACAAAAAAAAAAAAAAAAACCACATTAATAGTATTTTGCGATATTAGGCCAGCTAGCAATAGAGAGTCCATACTGACATTATGGTGTCTTATTTTTCGAACCGATTTTCCACAACCAAGGCAAGCCATGTTATGCCCCAGTAGTTCTCATGTTCACCAGCTTCAGTATTCAATAATAAGAAAAGTGGTTGACAAATGAATGTCCCCAGAGGCAACTAAAAAAAAGATGCACTATTTAAAATCGCATACCATGATAAAACATAAAAAAACAGACTAAGTATTATATATTCCGACTTCATACCTGGGTTTGAGCTGGTTAACCAACGTGAAAGTTTTGTTTGATGGTGTGCAGAAAGCCCGCCTCTGCAGCCTTTGTACGCCTATTCCGCAGTTGATGCACCTCATCGTAATCCACAAAACAAATCCAAAACGCAAAACAGTTAGGTACCCCAGTATTATTAGCAAGGTTAACAAAAACACGCTGTCAAAAGTGCCAAACACGTTCCGTTTCGTTTAAGTTTTTCTTTTTGGTGAATTGGATAAAAATAAAACATAACATTATTATAATATGAGTATATTTTAAAATGCAACTAAAACCAATGAATACAGTTTCGTATGAATAAAATGTTCCTATTGTAATGCATTTGTCGATCATATCACACGTTTTCTACGAGTGTAGTTTAAGACACGTGGTTTGGAATTGGAACGTCTTTTTATTTATCTTTCTCTATGGACTATTATGGCGAAACTTGACAAACGAACTTGATTTTGTTGCATTACTTTAACATTTTTTTAATAATAATTGTCAGGTCTGGAGAGGCTAAAAACTACGTAATAATTCATATTTCTATTTGTATTTTACAGTGTATTAATTTTGTTCGTGTACGTGGAATGTACTTTTTTGGCCATGTCCTTTACTTCCGCTATCGAAATATTAAGAAAAAAACCACCAAATATTTCTCTGATATCTGGCTTAATCCGCTTTAAAAATATGTTTATGTCATTGATAAAGTATATATTTATACTTAATATTATAAATCGCGGTATAGAAGGTTATTCTGACTCGCAAACAGAGGTCACGAGGTCAACTGGCGCCGAAGCTAAGTTGGTCATAAACATCATCATCATTTTGACATCACGATGTCTTTGTCAATCTTTATTTCTTAAGTGATAAGGTTAAAAATTGAGTATAACGTATGTAGTGTCTAAAGATCACGTGTTGCACTTTGGGGACTGATCTATTAGTTTGTCTGGCAATATTATAAAAACTATAATAAGTATTTTTTGTAAGAAAAGTAAAATTATTACTGATATTAAAAATGTTTTTTCAGTAGGTAATTAAGTACTAGAATTTTACAGACGGCTAATGTACCAAATTTTTTATATATCGTTATTTTATTAAAAGTTATCGGTGTCATCATCATCAGTCATTTCTTTTGTTAGAGAACCGCTACAGCACCAAATATGTAGCTATTTTTCAACTTATTCTCAAAAAAATATATTTTGTAAGTACTTTCTCCTGGCCTTATCAAGCACAGCGTATTCGACCAATAAATTGTTACAGAAAATAAAGCAGAAGCAGCAGAACAGCACGTCGATTCTATAAAATTTGTTTGTATTTGAATCTTGTTCGAGTACGAAGTGAGCGTCGAAGTGACGGGGAAATTAAATTTTAGAATGCCACTTTTAACGTCATCTCATACTTTATCTATCAAAATTTTGCCGTCAATTTAGTTCAACTCGCAAGTGTAGCGCTAGTGTACTACTACTCACAGCGGATTCAGATTCGAAGTTTAGAATGAAGTCTTACAGAATCACACTGCAGATGTAGATGAACAAACTAAACAAAATCACCGGAGCCTGTCTAGCCGTTCAGGTGTCATAATCAAGGGAAATTGGGTTTCATTGTTAAATATAATGTGGTTGTGATGCCCCGGAGCTTAAGACGCTCACTTCTCATGCTATAAACCTAGCAAATACCAATGTAATTTTTTCCGAATTATATGATTTCTATAATTTTTAAGACACCACTGAAGGAAAACATCGTAAGGAAAACTGGACATATAATTTCTAATAATAAGTTTGAAATCGCCAATCCATAAGCAAGCGTGGTCGTTAATGCTCAAACTTTCTCCGTGTGGGAAGAGGCCTTTACTCAGCAGTGGGCACCTTATAAGCTGATGATGTGTATGTATATGGTGCCATCTTTTTATAAGTATGTATTGGAATCAAATTTCTTATCTACTATAAAAATACCTATTACAGGAACGCATGTTAACATGCGTTCCTGTAAAGAAAATATATAGAGACAAACAGCTTGATGTTTTCACTTCTTGCCTATAAAATCCAATTAAATTCAGTTAGATTTATGTAACTAAAAAATTTAATAAAAAAATCTTGCTGCCATTAGTTCCAATAAGCCGAGATTAAGCAAAACGCCGGAACATTGCAATTAAAATCATATAAAAGAAAAACTGCACCTTTTTTGACGAGGGAATGACACACAATGACAATGACAATGACATCAAATGATTTCTCTTGCCCAGGATATAGCGACAGGGAGTGTCAGACTAATACTGACTTAAAAGAGCCCCGTTCCTTCTCCTACTCTAGGCCGAGGCCGCGGTATCTTACTGCGCTTGACCCGCAACCCCGGCTAAAACCCGCAACCTTGCTAACCAACCTATATAAACTTCAAAATTTCGTACAATATTATCACTTAATATTCACTTTTTTTTTATGTAATATCTCGGCAACCGAGCAGACGGATTACCTGATGGTAAGCAATCAGCGCCGCCCATGGACACTCGCAACGGAGGAGTTACGAGTGCGTTGCCGACCTTTTAGGGATTAGGGATTTGGAGATTTAGGGATTGGGGAAGGGGAAGGATTGGGCCTCCGGTAACCTCACTCACACAGCGAAACACAACGCAGTGGTTATTTCACGCCGGTTTTCTGTGAGGCCGTGGTATCACTCCGGTCGAGCCGACCCATTCGTGCCGAAGCATAGCTCTCCCACACTTAAACTCACTGACTCATGACTTAGCAACAAAAACATCTTCCAAACTTTTATCCACTTAAAATTCTCAGACATTTACGATTATAAGTCTCGTTAAAATGTATCGATATTGGTTTTATTGTGCTAATAAATGTCCTATCTCTGTTTATAATCCTAAAATAAACTACAATAATATAAATAATTGGCAATAAATCAACGCAAAATTCATGTTCACTGACGAAGTTCGAATTTTTTTATTATCTAATGTTTGTATCGTAAATATCTTTGATGCTTTTAAACACGATCAGATAAAGATGGAAGACCATCTGTCATTTAAAGTTGGGGTGGTGTCGCGTTGCGATATTTGAAAATGTATGCAACAGAATAAAGTATGAGTGAGAGCCTCATCATCATCACATTAGAAATACTACTACTACAAATTGGGACAAAGTTTAAAAAAAATCAAATATTCCTCGCAAAGTAATCAATTGCAGAAGTGAATTGACAATCCCAAAAATTATGTCCCACAATGTGCAACTAGGTTACCTAATTAGTTACTACATATGTAAATACATAACTACTTACTTTTTTGTCAGGGGAAAATCATCTAATGACTTCTCCCGCCCAGGATAAGGCGAGAGAGAGTGTCAGACTCTTACTGACTAAAAACCCCCTGTTCCTTCCCCTGCTCTGGGCCGAGGTCACGGTGCCTCATTGCGCTTACCCCGCAACCCCGACTGAACATCAGCCCTATAGGGCCTTGTCTGTGTGGTGGCGGTGGCGGTGGTCTATTGGCTCTTTAAGGCGCGCGCGGAACGCTACGCGCCTTCCGCAGACCTGCGCTTACGGTGGCCGGAGATCATTTCTCGATCCCCGATGCCCGGAATGTCACATTTACCTACCTACATTTGTTTTTCGAAAACCGTCCCCTAATGGTTTATCTTTCAAGTTCTGGAGCTAAAATTATCTACCAAATAACATTATCTGTTAATGATTTAACATTTAAAATTGAGGAAAAAAACACAGATTTGGTTTGAAGGGTGTTGAGGTCAGTTTGAAACTATAATTATATTACGTATGCACATATTTGATAACGATTACTTTTTCCTTTTAAAACTTTTACTTCACAACATAAACTAGTAGGTAAAAAGCTACTTAAAATAATAAATATAATGTTTTCGTTGACTTTTACCTTAGATTAAGGAGGTTATACAAACAATATTTAAAAAACAAACTGTTGCACGCAGCTGCTATCGTGCGCCGATACAATTTGTATGGCAAAGTCACCATCATCATCAGCCTATAAGTGTCCACTGCTGAGCAAAGGCCTCTTCTCACACGAAGTAGGTTTGAGCATTAAACACCACTCTTGCGCAAGACGGGTTGGCGATTTCAAACTGATAATTAGAAGTCCATGGTTCCTCACGATGTTTTCATCCACCGCATGTTAGTGGTCTCTGAATAATCATAGAAGGTACATAATTTCTCGGAAAAAGTTGCAAGATTTTGAACCCACACCTTTATGCATAAGAATTGCCTTTGACTTAACCTCCGGGCCACCACGGGGACATGGAAATATTGCTTAGTATGTTCTTACATTAGCTACGATTTCTCAAGTGAAAATAGGTGAAATAACTCGCACTGAGCTCTCGGAACAACTGCCTTTAAAGAAGCTTACAATTCTTTTTATGGACAAAGGACATGGCCAACTTTTGTATGGGCGTTTGCATAGTTATTGAATTCAATGTACATCAATGATTTTTGGTGTTTACATTCGTGAATATTATTAAATTAAATTGCAAAAAATAAAACACATGAAGAACTCGTAATTATAACAAACAAGACGAAAATAGTTTCACTAAACCTTTAGTCAGATTACTGGCCATAAGTGCACGAAATAAGATTTTGCTTTTAAAAACCATGGCGTTTTAATTATTTTTTTATTTATTTATAAAATAAAACAAAATAATATGTATAAAGAATAATGATTTATTTATTAAGCAGAATAAATAAAATAAAACTACGTAATAATTCACTTTTATATTTTTATTACAAAGTGTATTTTATTAAGTTTGTGTATGGAAGTACGTTTCTTTAATATATGTTCTGTATAATTGGGTAATAATATGGTAGTACTTTCCATTTGAAGCGGCCTGCTTAAAACAGGTGGTAATGGTGGTGGCTCTGGTGGGCTAACCACTTGAATATAAGGGGCTACTGCATTGTTGTCCGAACCCAATTCCTGCAAGTTTCGTGATAAGTCCTGCACTGTCTGTCTATTTGCCCGCATACAGCACACAAACATGACAAACATAGTTGCTTCTTGAGGTCTGAAAATAAACTCCAGTTAGAATAAACACATGTTTTCAAGTTTTATGTTATTGTACAGTGAGAAGTATTATGTTACAACATGCCTATTTTAAAGAAGTCTATGCAAACATGGAAAATACATAAAGATAGATATTATAATCACACATACCTACTATGAGTACTTTTTTATAGATTAATATAGATAAATACAAGTACATATATAAAACAATGAATAAAAAACAAAATGCTTACCACATTAATAGTGACGCCGATACACCAGGCACCGCAGGCTCCGTCTCCGCCCTCTGGACGCCGAAACCAGAGAGGCGGAGCTATACGAGGAGTACAGGGCGGCGAAGGCCACCCTCAGGGTGGAGATCCGGCGGGCCAAAGATCGGGCCCGCGAGGAGATGTTGGAGACTCTGAACAGAGACCCGTGGGGACGCCCCTACCGGATGGTGCGTGATAAGCTCCGCACCTGGGCGCCCCCACTGACTCAGAGTCTCCGGCCGGAGGTCGTGGACGAAGTGGTTGGGGCGCTATTCCCCCGACCACAGATGGGTTACACGCCTCCGGCTATGCCTCCGCCCCCTGCGGTGCCCAATGCGGGCTACATCGACGACGACGACGAATCCGCTCCGGAAGTGACCGAGGTAGATTTGAGAGTGGCGGTGCGCCGGCTGAGCGGCAAGAATACCGCCCCAGGACCTGACGGGCTGCATGCCAAGGTCTGGGTCCTGGCCTCGGAGGCTCTCAGGCCTCGACTACTTGGTCTGTTCAGCGCATGTTTGGAGAGAGGCCAGTTTCCGCTGTCGTGGAAGACGGGTAAACTGGTCCTCGTGAAGAAGCCGGGGCGTCCTGCGGACTCTCCGTCCGCGTACCGGCCCATTGTGCTGCTCGACGAGGTGGGAAAGCTGTTCGAGAGGATAATCTCAGACCGCCTCGTCGGGCACCTGTCTGGAAGGGGGCCGGATTTAGCGGACGGCCAGTTCGGCTTCCGCAGAGGGCGCTCCACGGTGGACGCCATCATGCGCGTGAGGGACCTCACGACGGGGACAGCGTTGGCCGGGAGGCGAGTCGTCGTGGCGGTGTCTCTGGACATCGCCAACGCCTTTAACTCGCTGCCCTGGAGCTGCATTTTGGAGGCACTCCGGTACCACCGGGTGCCTGCCTATCTCCGTCGTGTAGTCGAGGCTTACTTGACGGACAGATGTGTCATCTACCCCGGTCACCGGGGCGTGTGGAATCGGCGAGAGGTGTCGCGCGGTGTCCCACAGGGATCGGTCCTGGGACCTCTCCTGTGGAACATCGGGTACGATTGGGTGCTACGCACCGACCTCCCGAGTGGCGTCAGCATTGTCTGCTATGCTGACGACACGCTGGTGCTGGCGAACGGGAGGTCGCATCAGGCGGCGGCCGACCTGATGTCACAAGCGGTTGCGACAGTCGTTGCAAGGATCCGGCAGTTGGGACTCGAGGTGGCGCTCCACAAGTCCGAGGCCATGTGCTTCTATGGCCGTCGGAGCGCGCCACCTCCAGGTGGGTCCCAAGTAACGGCAGGAGGAGTTACCATCGGCGTCGAGTCGGCGATGAAGTACCTGGGTCTCGTCCTCGACAGCCGATGGAACTTCACGGAGCATTTTCGTCGTTTGGCCCCTAAGTTGGAACGGTCTGGGGCCGCGCTCAAGCGGCTCCTTCCCAACCTCGGGGGGCCAAACGCCTCCTGCCGGAGGTTGTATATGGGGATTGTGCGATCCATGGCCCTCTACGGTGCCCCTGTGTGGGCGCCGGACTTGAAGCGGCGGCCGGCTCGTACGCTGGTCGCGTCCCAGAGTGTCATGGCTATACGAGTAATCCGCGGGTATCGCACGATCTCCGGGGAGGCGGCGAACCTCCTTGCCGGATCACCGCCGTGGGATCTAGAAGCGAAGGCGCTCGCGCGCGTCTACAGTTTGCGCGCAGACGCGCGTCGCCGGGGCGAAGATCCTCTGCCGCGCCAAATAAGTGCGTGGCGGAATGAGCTCCGGCGAGATCTCATGGCAGAGTGGAGACAACGACTGTCGCAACCGAGGGCCGGGCACGCTACCATAGCAGCGGTAAGACCCCTCTTTGAGGAGTGGCTTGAGAGACGCCACGGCGTCCTCACCTTCCGTCTGACGCAGGTGCTTACCGGGCACGGCAGCTTCGGTAGGTTCCTGTTTCGGATTCAGCGGGAGGAAACGCCCGAGTGTCGTCATTGTGAGGACCACCTAGAGGATACGGTGGAGCATACGGTAGCGGTATGCCCAGCCTGGGCTGAGCACCGCCGTATCCTCAGGGAAGTGATCGGCGGCGGCGACCTCTCGCGCCCGGCCTTAGTCGAGGCCATGGTGCGGAGTGAGAGGAACTGGGACGCCGTCTCCTCCTTTTGTGAAGCAGTCATGCTCGCAAAGAGAGAGGCGGCCCGCGTGAGGGAGCAATCCTCCTCCTCACGCCCCAGCAGCCGCAACTGGCGACACTACGGGCGTCGGGGATCGAGGGACGATCTCCGGCCACCGTAAGTACGGGCCTGCGGTCGGCGAGTAAGGGCAGCTCGCCGCCCGACCAGAACCAGGCCCGAGCGTACGGCGCGTAGCGTTCCGCGCGCGCCTCAAAGAGCCAATAGACCACCACAGACGGGGCCCTAAAGGGCTGATGTTCAGCCGGGGTTGCGGGGTAAGCGCAATAAGGTACCGCGACCTCGGCACAGAGCAGGAGAAGGAACAGGGGGGTTTTTAGTCAGTAAGAGTCTGACACTCCCTCCTGCCCGGCCCTGGGCGGGAGAAGTCATTTGATGATTTTCCCCTCACAAAAAAAAAAAAAAAAACCACATTAATAGTATTTTGCGATATTAGGCCAGCTAGCAATAGAGAGTCCATACTGACATTATGGTGTCTTATTTTTCGAACCGATTTTCCACAACCAAGGCAAGCCATGTTATGCCCCAGTAGTTCTCATGTTCACCAGCTTCAGTATTCAATAATAAGAAAAGTGGTTGACAAATGAATGTCCCCAGAGGCAACTAAAAAAAAGATGCACTATTTAAAATCGCATACCATGATAAAACATAAAAAAACAGACTAAGTATTATATATTCCGACTTCATACCTGGGTTTGAGCTGGTTAACCAACGTGAAAGTTTTGTTTGATGGTGTGCAGAAAGCCCGCCTCTGCAGCCTTTGTACGCCTATTCCGCAGTTGATGCACCTCATCGTAATCCACAAAACAAATCCAAAACGCAAAACAGTTAGGTACCCCAGTATTATTAGCAAGGTTAACAAAAACACGCTGTCAAAAGTGCCAAACACGTTCCGTTTCGTTTAAGTTTTTCTTTTTGGTGAATTGGATAAAAATAAAACATAACATTATTATAATATGAGTATATTTTAAAATGCAACTAAAACCAATGAATACAGTTTCGTATGAATAAAATGTTCCTATTGTAATGCATTTGTCGATCATATCACACGTTTTCTACGAGTGTAGTTTAAGACACGTGGTTTGGAATTGGAACGTCTTTTTATTTATCTTTCTCTATGGACTATTATGGCGAAACTTGACAAACGAACTTGATTTTGTTGCATTACTTTTACATTTTTTTAATAATAATTGTCAGGTCTGGAGAGGCTAAAAACTACGTAATAATTCATATTTCTATTTGTATTTTACAGTGTATTAATTTTGTTCGTGTACGTGGAATGTACTTTTTTGGCCATGTCCTTTACTTCCGCTATCGAAATATTAAGAAAAAAACCACCAAATATTTCTCTGATATCTGGCTTAATCCGCTTTAAAAATATGTTTATGTCATTGATAAAGTATATATTTATACTTAATATTATAAATCGCGGTATAGAAGGTTATTCTGACTCGCAAACAGAGGTCACGAGGTCAACTGGCGCCGAAGCTAAGTTGGTCATAAACATCATCATCATTTTGACATCACGATGTCTTTGTCAATCTTTATTTCTTAAGTGATAAGGTTAAAAATTGAGTATAACGTATGTAGTGTCTAAAGATCACGTGTTGCACTTTGGGGACTGATCTATTAGTTTGTCTGGCAATATTATAAAAACTATAATAAGTATTTTTTGTAAGAAAAGTAAAATTATTACTGATATTAAAAATGTTTTTTCAGTAGGTAATTAAGTACTAGAATTTTACAGACGGCTAATGTACCAAATTTTTTATATATCGTTATTTTATTAAAAGTTATCGGTGTCATCATCATCAGTCATTTCTTTTGTTAGAGAACCGCTACAGCACCAAATATGTAGCTATTTTTCAACTTATTCTCAAAAAAATATATTTTGTAAGTACTTTCTCCTGGCCTTATCAAGCACAGCGTATTCGACCAATAAATTGTTACAGAAAATAAAGCAGAAGCAGCAGAACAGCACGTCGATTCTATAAAATTTGTTTGTATTTGAATCTTGTTCGAGTACGAAGTGAGCGTCGAAGTGACGGGGAAATTAAATTTTAGAATGCCACTTTTAACGTCATCTCATACTTTATCTATCAAAATTTTGCCGTCAATTTAGTTCAACTCGCAAGTGTAGCGCTAGTGTACTACTACTCACAGCGGATTCAGATTCGAAGTTTAGAATGAAGTCTTACAGAATCACACTGCAGATGTAGATGAACAAACTAAACAAAATCACCGGAGCCTGTCTAGCCGTTCAGGTGTCATAATCAAGGGAAATTGGGTTTCATTGTTAAATATAATGTGGTTGTGATGCCCCGGAGCTTAAGACGCTCACTTCTCATGCTATAAACCTAGCAAATACCAATGTAATTTTTTCCGAATTATATGATTTCTATAATTTTTAAGACACCACTGAAGGAAAACATCGTAAGGAAAACTGGACATATAATTTCTAATAATAAGTTTGAAATCGCCAATCCATAAGCAAGCGTGGTCGTTAATGCTCAAACTTTCTCCGTGTGGGAAGAGGCCTTTACTCAGCAGTGGGCACCTTATAAGCTGATGATGTGTATGTATATGGTGCCATCTTTTTATAAGTATGTATTGGAATCAAATTTCTTATCTACTATAAAAATACCTATTACAGGAACGCATGTTAACATGCGTTCCTGTAAAGAAAATATATAGAGACAAACAGCTTGATGTTTTCACTTCTTGCCTATAAAATCCAATTAAATTCAGTTAGATTTATGTAACTAAAAAATTTAATAAAAAAATCTTGCTGCCATTAGTTCCAATAAGCCGAGATTAAGCAAAACGCCGGAACATTGCAATTAAAATCATATAAAAGAAAAACTGCACCTTTTTTGACGAGGGAATGACACACAATGACAATGACAATGACATCAAATGATTTCTCTTGCCCAGGATATAGCGACAGGGAGTGTCAGACTAATACTGACTTAAAAGAGCCCCGTTCCTTCTCCTACTCTAGGCCGAGGCCGCGGTATCTTACTGCGCTTGACCCGCAACCCCGGCTAAAACCCGCAACCTTGCTAACCAACCTATATAAACTTCAAAATTTCGTACAATATTATCACTTAATATTCACTTTTTTTTTATGTAATATCTCGGCAACCGAGCAGACGGATTACCTGATGGTAAGCAATCAGCGCCGCCCATGGACACTCGCAACGGAGGAGTTACGAGTGCGTTGCCGACCTTTTAGGGATTAGGGATTTGGAGATTTAGGGATTGGGGAAGGGGAAGGATTGGGCCTCCGGTAACCTCACTCACACAGCGAAACACAACGCAGTGGTTATTTCACGCCGGTTTTCTGTGAGGCCGTGGTATCACTCCGGTCGAGCCGACCCATTCGTGCCGAAGCATAGCTCTCCCACACTTAAACTCACTGACTCATGACTTAGCAACAAAAACATCTTCCAAACTTTTATCCACTTAAAATTCTCAGACATTTACGATTATAAGTCTCGTTAAAATGTATCGATATTGGTTTTATTGTGCTAATAAATGTCCTATCTCTGTTTATAATCCTAAAATAAACTACAATAATATAAATAATTGGCAATAAATCAACGCAAAATTCATGTTCACTGACGAAGTTCGAATTTTTTTATTATCTAATGTTTGTATCGTAAATATCTTTGATGCTTTTAAACACGATCAGATAAAGATGGAAGACCATCTGATTTATCACGTTAATGTATAAAGACATTCCAAAGAAACTAGTTTCCGTAAACCGCGACCTTGCTAAAAGTTGACAAGAACATGCAACTATTAAATTAAATTGATCGAAAGCAATTTTTCGATCATTAATTTTACGGGTCGTGGTTTTTTCATAGTTTCTAAAAGGTATGCAGACGAAATATTTCTTTTTTGTATAATATACTTACTTAGGTGCAAAATAGAACCCTAAGTTTTGGAGATCATCATAATTCGCAGTTCGATAGCAAGCAAATTACTTAATGTCCAAAAGCAAACTTTTTTTTTTTCTTTACTAGCCTGTAATGTCCCTCTGCAGGGCAAAGGCCTCCACACCTCCCGATTTTTCGACCGTGTCCACAAGTCTCGACGATACGCGTTTAGATCGTCACGCCATCTTTTTCGGGGCCTACCCCGCCTGCGGCCTCCATCCTGAAGTGTCCACTGGGTGAAAATAGTGGCCCATCTCTCCAGATGTATTCGGCTGACGTGCCCGGCCCAGTCCCATTTTAATTTTGCCGCCTTTTGGCCCACAGCAGCGACTTCTGTTCTGGAACGTATCACGGTATTCCGTATGCGATCGGTCCGTTTCATGCCTACTGGACGTTTCTTTGCCCATTGCCCTTTGGCAAACCCTGAGCTTGTACTTCTAACACTCGGTGAGAGACCAAGTTTGCGCACCGTAAGTTAGGACAGACAAGACACACATGTCGACTAATCTTCGCTTGAGTAAAAGGTAGTAATAGCTTTTCCAGCAGCTTTTCCAGGCGTTCTGGATATGGCAATCTATTTCCTTCTCTTGCCTGTTATCGAAAGAAACTAACTGGTAGAAAAGTAGATGTACTCGTCGAGTTCAGAGCTTGCCTATCTACCTCGACGCTTAAGTTTCGTGCTGTTGGTCATAGCTTGTGTCTTGCTCGTGTTCATTTGAAGCCCAACCTGCTCAGATCTTGGAGCATTTGTTGGAGCTCTGCTGATACTAGTCAAAAACCAAAATTAAAATAACTTATCTTGCCCTGCTAAAATACATAAAATTTTAATTATTTATTTTATTTTAAGTTAACTAGTGACTTTCCTTTGCTGCACAAGTGACAACAACGACAAACTGATTGAAATTGACCAAAAATAAAAATAAAACTAACAATATTTTCGTGAGGTATTAAAATACAAGGAAACCTTTCTGAGCCTATAACATAATCTTTCAAGGGAGAATGAATGATCTACAGACAATTTGATAGTAGGTACTGGACATCATTTCTTTTTTTTCTTGCTGTAAAGGAGTTGCAATTGATGGTTTCTGGGCTCTTTCCTCATGCAGACTAAAATATTGTGATATATATATGACTGCACGGTTGGTGCGGTGGCTGGGTAACTGGCTGCCGTGCAACGTGTCGCGGGTTCGATTCCCGCACGGAACAACTCTTTGTGTGATCCACAAATTCTTGTTCCGGGTCTGGGTGTCATGTGTATGTGAAATTGTATGTTTGTAACCGCACCCACGACACAGGAGAAAATCCTAATGTGGGGCAACGTTTTTTAAAAAAAAAAAAAAAGAAAAAAAAAAAAAAAAAAGAAAAAAAAAAAAGATTGTCCGACACTACTGAAAAATCTAGTTATAACTAGTCCGCAATTCTTGACACCCACCAAACATTATAATTACTGCTAAGAATATATAATTTAAATATAAATGTGCGATTTTAATGCTACCAATTAATAAATCTTATCTTAAAATGCAATCAAGAAATTAATGAGCAGTTTTACATAAATAACAAAACACTGTCGCGACACACTAATATTATTTTATTTGACCAGATAATAATTTATAAATTTCTGTATTTAAAAATGGAAATATAAAACCTTTATTATAAGTTTCACAACTTTATATTATATCGATATGAGAAAACCAATCTCCCGCTGTTTTATTATGTAATAATTGTCAATCATTATGCTAATTATTTGAATATTATTAAAAATATTATTAAAAATACAGACACACACAAAGAAAACATTTTTGAAGTTTAGATTTCTTATGCAACCACTTTTTAAATATTTAATTATATTAAGCTACCTAGATGTAGATGCCATAATTTAATTTATACTTAATCGGCCTTATTACAAAACAAGGTTTTACTTTAGTCTAGGACAAAACCATTGAGCCAGTTTTTGTATTTCGAATTGAAGGTAGATGACAATAAGATTCAAAATTCAAATCCCGACTCAATGGTTTAAACCTGGACTAAAGATAAATCTTGTTTTGTAAAAAGGGGCAATATGTTTTTTCCGTGTAGATACACCAACCTCATTGTACCGAGTACCACCTACAGCCATTTATTTCTATGGAAGAAAAAAAATATGCTTTTAAATTTAAAAAAAAATGGAATACTGTGGTATTTATTTCAAAGTGATTTTTCGTGATAATATCACGTTTGAGAAGTTTTTACGTTACGTCAAAAGGTGTCTCTTTTCAAGAAATTTATTTAACCTTTGAATTTTTAAATAACCATTTAGATTATTAAAATTATTAAAGGTATGCTACAAAATTAAAGATCTTCGTTGGACAGAATTGGCCACTACTTGAGTAGTGGCCAATTCTGTAGCTGGGCAACTGGACGCCGCGCAACGTGTCGCGTCTTCGATTACCGCACGGAACAACTCTTTGTGTGATCCACAACTTGTTGTGTGATGTGTAGGTATGTGAAATTGTATGTTTGTAACCGCACCCACGACACAGGAGAAATTCCTAGCGTGGAGCAACACTTTCAGTAAAAAAACAAAAAAAATTCTACCTCTGTCTCACGCCCAGGTTGAGGCGAGTGGGAGTTCCAGACTCTTACTGGCTAATACTCCCCGTTCCTTCTCCTGCTTTAGGCCGAAGCCGCGGTATCTTAATGCGCTAGCCCTGCTACCCCGGCTAAACATCAGCCCTGTAGTGACCCGTCAGTAGTGGTCAATTAGTTCTCTGGGGCACGCGCTGACCGCTACGCGCCGTACGTTCGGCTCTGGCTCTGATCTAGCATCGAGCTAACCTTGCCCGCCGTCCGCAGAACCACGCTCACTTTAAACTACTTACTTGGTGTTCAAAATTACAAAAGTTCATATCTATCTATCAAATCCTTAGTCGGCTCATACGATACGTGGAGGAAGAGTTCAAGTAATGAAAACAGGACATCATTGTACATCGCAGTACTCATTTGCTAACATTGAATTATTACAACCTAATCAGAAACAATTGCTTACATGCATACCTTCTCCTTACTAAGAAGCAATTTTATCACAGCTTTTCTATGCACCAGGATGTGTATTGCATATAATACACAAGTAACAATATAGGTATTAATTAATATACAGATATACAAATAAAAAGCACCTAAGTAGGTACTTACATAGTTTTTTTGAGCTCCGCTGTCAATAACGAAATTAATTTCCAAAGATGACTGGATATTGGATATTTTCCTCTATTTGTAAACAAATCAGCGTCTCAAACCTTTTATAGATACAACGTCGGTCATGTGCAATGTGCATAAATATAAGAAATTGACTCGACGACAGTCTCAACTAAGAACCGGGCTTGCTGTTATTGTAGCTGTTAGACCATAGAGGATATAACCACAGGGATTATTCCTCTATGTGTTTTTTTTGTGAGGGGAAAATCATCAAATGACTTCTCCCGCCCAGGGCCGGGCAGGAGGGAGTGTCAGACTCTTACTGACTAAAACCCCCCCTGTTCCTTCTCCTGCTCTGTGCCGAGGTCGCGGTACCTCATTGCGCTTACCCCGCAACCCCGGCTGAACATCAGCCCTTTAGGGCCCCGTCTGTGGTGGTCGAATGGCATTCCTCTATGTGTAAGACCCATATTTGAGAAGTAGTTAGGGAGTCGCTACGGTGAGCTCACCGTCTTCCTAACGCTGAACACGAATGTTTTGGGAGATGTCTACCTGCTTCAGAGAACACCCGAACCCAAACTTATCACTGTGAGGACCACCTGGAGGACACGATCGAGCATACTGTATTGGTGTACGGTATTCTAAGGGTAGTGATCGCCAGCGGGGACCTCTCGCGATCGACTTAAGTAGAGGCCATGGAGCGGAGCTAAGAACTGGGAAGCTGTCTGCCTCTGCAAACAAGTCATACTCGCAAAACAAAGACGCGGGACGCACTAGGGTAGCGCGGCTTCGGCTTGGAGATTAAAGGAGCAGGAGATTTTAGTCAGTAAGAATCTAACAACCCTTCTGCCCCTACCTAGGGCAGGAGAAGTGATTTGTTGATTTTCTTACCACAAAAAATGTATTAGAAAATTTTACTAATAACACATAACACGCGACAAAACAAAACATACATGTATAAACATAGAATGAATTCCTATATTATAAATAATCCGAAGCGTAGGTATTATTTTTCAAGAAAAGATAAAGTTAATACAATTTTATTGTTATTTCTGTGACATAAAAAACAAAACAGCAACAGTATAGCATGGCGCCAACGTAGATTTGTGGTGTAAAAGTATTCCACAAAAAGAAGATTTTTACAATTTATTTTACAATAATTGTATGTAAATTATGTTTTGAGCCGGAATCCAGTGTTGTTTTGATAGCTATTTAACTACCTATTGAATATATTATATTTAATAAATCGTCTGTTGTATAATTTCATATAAAACCAGAGACAGAATTGTGGCGCCTGCATACCAATTGGTTTAAAAAAATTGTCATTTCGCCAAATTATTTTAATTTAGATGAAATTCTTTTCGAATAGTTCCATTTGTTGGTGTCTTATTTTTATAAGATAGTTTAGAATTATTAGAAGCAAATTGTAGTACAGTTTTAATTTTAAGATTTTTTGCACCATAGATCGCGCGCAGTTTTTGATGGTCATGTTTTAATTACATACAAACCATACAATAAATGATACATACTTTAGGTTCTTTATTTTGTACTAGTAGTTTCAGGCGCTGCTTGTCTGCTACAGATCACAGCGCGATATTTTATAGCCCTTAGCTTTCCTCGATAAATGGACTTAAAAACACAAAAAGGAATTGTTTAATTCGAACCAGTAGTTACGGAGGTTAGCGCGTTCAAACAAACAAACTCTACAGCTTTAAAATATTAGTATAGATTTTAATTGACTTAAATATTGATTAAGCTCACCCTCTAAGACTTTTTTTTGAGCGTGGAAAATTATCGCATCGCTATTACCCTAGGTGGGGTAAGATCGAGTGTCAGACTCTTACTGGCTGCAGTACATATATTAAATTATTGGGCAACTTTATTAACCGCTAGTCTGCCGGTATATGAGACACAAAAGAAAACGCATTATGTCTCGCGTATATCTGCGCTCCGGGATATATACCACGGGTTAATAATTGATTACTTATGGTACTGTCACACAGATGGCGTTAAAGTCCAAATGTCGTACTTAGAGACTTTCAATGATAATTTATTTAAAATTTTCCCTTGTAACGGTTGTGTTCTAAAAACAATTGAATGTTGGTTACAATGATCATTACCTATTTTTTTTTCGTCATCCATCACAAAGGCTACCAAAAGATTATCCACAGCTGGTATTGATTCGGTATATTATACATATTTGCTGATTCTATAAAAGTCAATGTGTTGTTATTAAAAAACACGTTTTGTTGTCAACGTTATTATTGATTTAATTAACATTACGTAGGAAATATCCAACAATGAACAAGTTTCTGCTATATTTAGTAAATATATCTAAAATTAGCGCCAGTTAGACTTATAATGTTGTGCGTCTAAAATTGACCTCAAACTCTGACCCTTATAGAAACGTTGTGGAAAATCTTCCAAAATGGAAGCCTGTTGCCTAAATAACTAAACAATAAATATGATAATTATCGTTGTGAGAACATTTAGTGATTTAAAAATTTTGAGAACGATTTTAGGATTCGATAAATCTTTTTTTTTAATTCTGCCGTACTCAGAATCGTTTAATAACCCAGTCCTCAAGTCGAATCGTATTCATATAAAATTATTACTGAGGAAAAGGTTGAATATTCATTAAATGTCTCGTAGTACGTCAGTCGAGTTCTAACGCCATCTGTCGGTCAGACTCATTCGTCATCCAGCACTATAATTTGACATTTGACATAGTACCGAAATGAAATTCACAATTAAATGGCATTATTTAAAAATATTTTACTTTATTTGTTGCAATTAAATTACAGAACTAGTAATCACATTTTATTTTCGCCTGGACAAATTGTTTTCATGTTCTTTTCATATTGAAAGAAAAATAATTATGTTTCTTACTTCTCCATGTCGATGACATGTTGCAAATCTGTAGCAGTCATTGGTATGCGGATGACAGCACGGGTGATGCCATTTACACCGGCCGTGCTAACATTTCTCGGGAAAAGTCAAAGGTCGGTAACGCACTCGTAACTCCTCCGTTGTTGCGGGTGTCAATGGGCGGCGCTGATTGTTTACCAGGTAATCATCTGCTTGTTTGCCGATCTCTCACATTAAAAAAGACTTAAAATGGTCCAATTTAACCCCTCAAAAACTGCCGTTGGTCGTGTTTCCTAAATTTCAAAGCACCCTCGACAACGCCTCGGCTTATATATTATGTTTTCGGCTTACTCACGTAATAATTTGACGATATACTCGCTTTTCGCTAGTTTCAAGCCACGCTAGAGGCCCATATTCATAAGCAGCATTCCGCGACACGCGACTCGGCGACTGTCGCGCTGCTACTCTTATGCTACTCATGCTACTAGCATGGCTTGAAACTAGTCGAGTATCTCGTCAAATTATTACATGAGTAAGCCCAAAACATAATAAATAATTTAGAATGTCTCACGAAAGTTATACTAAAAAAACAGCCTCGGCTGTTATAAGGTATGTGATGTTGACATCACGTACACATATCAAACGGATTCCAGTTTTGCGGTCATCTAAAGGGTGGTCATCTAAGTGAGCCTCGAAGAAGCTAAGTGTGCTTAATAGATCAAGGCGGAACTTCACTCTGGGGCATCGCATGCTACTTCATAAGGCACACAAAGATCTTTTGCCTACTATTCCCTAAAAAAATGAAAACGTTCTTCTCCATTCCAATGTACAATTTGAAACCAGCTCTTAGCTTCACTGACAAGCAGACTGACCGGATGTTATTCTATTTTTACCCGACTACGGCAAAGCAAAAGGAGGGTTATAATTTTGGCAGGCTATGTATGTATGTATGTTCATCTGTTCCCTCGTAACTTCTAAACTACTTATCAGAATTCGACATATTACATATCATGAGACACGTCTTAATGGTCCGCTGGTTATATGCTAAGTATATGGGGTATCAAAACAAAATCTAATGTAGCGTCCTCTAGCGGACAAAACAACCAGAGTAAAAAATAAATAAATATAATAATAAAAAAATAATAATAAAAATAAGTTAAGATAAATATCATCAACGCTGGAAAGGCGTACCTAGTCACACGTTACATTTACTTACCATACCTGCACTCTGACAACGTTTACTATTCTGAAAATCTTGTTTTATTGTTGTCCAGCGTTTGCTTTTGTCGTAGTTGGGTTTTAGTTTTTATACTTTTTATTATGACGTTTCAAAAGTAGTAGGAATAAATGTTTTTGACTTTGTCTTTAAACCCACCTCATATATTCGACTCATACTTGACCACCAATATAAATTCGAATACTAATTATAATAATTGATCACAATCAAACAGATTTTTGAAATTTATGATAAATGTATACATTCAGAAAATGATGATGAAGGTATTAGTTTAACAATATTTTTATATTAATGGACTAGCCTACTAAGTCAAAAACTGACTTATTTACTAAGACAAAAGTTTTTGAAATGTTTTTAATTAAAGATTCTAATAGAAAAACCTTGACTGGGCATTTTTCTTTAAGCATTATAGTGGCATGTATTCTTAGATGTATCTATCCAGGAAATTATTTAGTTAAAGCAAAATGAAGGATAGCAATACAGGGTAAAAGTTTGAGCTTCATTGGTCTTTTACACTCTCAACACAGTGGCTGATGTCATTGAAATATTTAGCTGTTCACTGAGCGAGTTCACAAAGACCAGTTACTGTGTGGAACGTAAGGAAATATAGTTTGTCGTTAAAAGTGTAATAAGATTATACTAAGGTTAATATAGTTTATAGTCAATTGTTTAGAAAACATATTATTTTACGTTACTATGTTGAATTAGGTCAAGGTTACCTGTAATAGCAAAATAATAAATAAATTTTACCTCATCTATAACGCATATATACTGGTTTACTAAAAATGCTTTCTAACAAATAACCAATGGGCTAAACATGAAATAAAATAAAAAAGCAAGACCACGTTACCAACCATTTATTTACAATACTCTTCTTTCAAAGTTTTTCTTAGAATTTTCCCTGAGGGATTCTTTGGAATTTCTTTTAGGAATGTTATTTCGTTTATCTTCTTGTATGGTGCTACTCTTTTGCTAACAAATTCAATTATGTCTTTGTCATTTGCCTTAGCTTCTGGTTTCAAGACTATAAAGCCTCTTGGTCTTTCACCCGTGGCTTGGTCTGGTACTCCGACTACAGCTGCGTCTAGAACTGCTGGATGTTCTTTTAACACGTTTTCTAATTCAGCTGGTGGTACCTGGTAACCTTTAACCTGCAATGTAAAGTTAATTGGTTAATTCAGATTTTCTGCTGTCCTCGTAATATTAAAATTAAGCCTTAAACAAAACGTTGATGGTAGGTATTATTTGTTAAATTAGAATGAGATATGCATAGGTATAATAAAAATAAAGTATGTGAGGGCCAGGTTTCGGCACGAATGGATCGGTTCGACCAATGTGATACCATGGCCTCACAGAAAAACCGACGTGAAACAACCTCAGCGTTGTGTTTTGCCGTGTGGGTGAGGTTTCGAGAGGCCCATCCTTCTTCCAATCTCCCAATAATTGGCCAAACCCTAAATCACCAAAACTCTAATCACGAAAAGGCTGGCAACGAAACTCCTCTAGTGTTGCCAACCTCAGGTGCGTCCATGTGCTTACCATCAGGTAATAAGGCTACTCGTTAGCCAGCCTATGTCATAAAAATGTGAAGTATTTATTTATTTATTTATTTAATATCTTTATGCACAAAACAAATGTACAAAGGTGGGCTTAATGCCATGGGCATTCTCTGACAGCCAAACCTTTGGATGATGCAGAGATAAATATAAAGGTGCACAAAACAAGCATCATCAGAGACGTTATAAATACATATTATATACTGTAAATATACATACATATGCTTATATATATATACTAGCTGCTGCCCGCGACTTCGTCCGCGCGGACGCCGTGAAGCACCAAAAATACATATCTACGCCTGCGTCATTTTAAGTGTAGTTTTTTAGTGAGCAACTTTTAGGATCACATTCCCTTGCAGTTGGCGCTGCAGTATAACTTCACCTCATAAGTACCTCTCATAGTGCAGGTGAATTTTGAATATGGTTTAATTCCTACATCCCACGAATAACAGATTTAAAGAAACACAATTATAAAATTTCTCTATAAACTACATTTGTAGTTTTGCTCTCAGTAGCCAAAATGTATAGAGAGTCAGGACTGGTGACGCGGGAGCAAGCGACGTACAGTTGTCCGTGTGAGAAGCAGCTCGTCCTTAGGTCGACACCCGCAGCCTTCAGTGTCTGTCCCTGTGACTTATTGATAGTCATCGCGAAGCAAACACTCACAGGGAACTGCACGCGCTTGAACTGGAAGGGGTAGTTATGTACAGGTATATCCACCAGAAACTGACTAAAGAGCGTTCGGTAACGGTGGAGATAAGATCCGTCATTTACTCGAAGCTGGATCAAGAAGCTGTAAAACTGCATAGCAGACGTTTTTTTGTTGTAATTCAGGGAGCCTGTCTAGGGATCTATATTATAGTAGGCAAAATGGTAGCCATCCTCTCCGCAACAGAACATAAGAAGATATTGAAGAGAATCGTAAGCGCGGTGTGTCTCGCTGATCCTTTGAAGCCGGTCATCATGCGTGCGCAAAACGATATCTCTTTTATCACACTCCTGATCGACTAAGAGAACGACTACCTCATTCGTCGTTGGTGCATTATACCGCCCGGGATGGGCTGCGATCGGTCTTCTATCTGCGCTGATGACAAACTTAAAGCGGTTGCGCTCGTTCTCAGGCACTGACGCCAGGGCGGCTTTGAAGTTCTCAATGTGTGATTCACATTATGCAACATACTTTGCAATCCCCTGACCAGACCAGAGTCCAAATTGGGGATGTGTCTGCTTCGCACGTTGGCTTGTTCATCGAAATCGCTAATAAAATAAACTTGCAAAAATTTTGGCGTGTCTGTTGGTAGTAAAGAACCGATTTGATGATAAACCCTGTACCTTGAATGTTGGCATGAATCCTGCTTCAACCATTTGATTTGCACCAAACGAAGTCATCTGGAAGGTGCTATTATAAGCTCGGATGTTTTTCAAAAAATGGCTGGACTTTGGATGCTCGCCATTTAATAGGACTCTTAACAGGTCTGGCGGGTCGTGCTTAGAGTCCAAACGGACCTTACCAGATGCACAACACATCCCATTTGGCTCCCCTTTCCATTTGCGTGCTTGGCAGTGAGCACACACTTCTTCTAAGGCACCAATATTGCCATAAGCGGCGTAGTTAATCGCAACATTGTACATAAATCCACTTCCCTCTTTGTTTAGCCATAGTTGCTCTTCGATATCGTAAACCGTGGATACCACATCAGATGTTGAAAGCTGATTTACGTTACGACGCAGGTGATCTTGTTTACGACCAAGTTCCCCGAATCTCTTGAATACTGTCCTATTCTTTTGATAGATGAGTAGACGCATCTCCAAGCAGTTCGTGGTACCGCTGTCGAGCAGCTGCACGACGTTCTTCACGCTGCTCATCTGTCTCTAAAGAACGTGACAGGGCATGCTGAGAGCGGTCTCTTCTTAAGCGGGTCTCCCGTTCTTCATCGTCTTCAATCGACCGAGAAAAAGAAGCGCGGCTCCGCTGCAAACATAACCTCGCCTCTCGTTGCGTGTACGTTTCGAATCAGCGTGGCGCTCCCGATCACTTTCCAGTCGAATTTGTAGCGCTTCGACACTCTCGCAACATCGAGCGCCATCAGTGCGACTGCGCTGCGAACTTAGTCTCGTCTCAAGCTGCGTATACGTCTCGGATGCGCGAGACTCATGGCGCTCCCGATCGCTTTCCAAACGCGCTTGTCGCCCTTCAACACTCTCACAAGATCGAGCGACATCAGTGTGCTAGCGCTGAGAACTCAGCCTCGCCTCTCGCTGCGTGAACGTCTCTGACGCGCGTGACTTAGCATGGCGCTCTCGGTCAATTGACAGCCGCATCTCATGTGCTTCTGCACTTTCCTGAGACCGCGACAATGCATTTTGAGTGCGCATGGTATCTAATCGCGACTGGCGCGCCGTATTACATTCTCCTCTTCGAGTCTCTGCAATTTGTTCACGAACAGCAGTCAACCTGGCCTCTCGCTCGTCAGCGGTTTCAAGGGATCGAGCTAACCTTCTTTTTCGCGAATGGTATGACGATTGTGATAGATTAGACCGCTTTCTGGGCATTTTTACTACTAAAAGAGAAATTAACACGAAGTAAACAGAATAATTTGAGAATCTCGATAACTTATAAACAACGCAGGTAACCCCCGTTTCTATAGGTTGAAGCGGCGACATCGGTACTCATAACATCACTTTTTGTGAACGAAACCATAGCGCGATCTAATTCGACGCCAACACCATCTAGTTAGGAAAATGGAAACATTTTTATATGATAAACAATAATAATTTCTCAATTACGACTGAATACGTTTTCAACGTGAAAAAAACGTAACCGCTGTGACGTAGTAAGTAATCATTAGTCTATAAGAATATAACATTGTATCTTTTAGGTAGAGAGGCATTAATAAACGTAACGTGTAACCAACAACATCTTGTTTGATTCACCTAAGTCCCGTCCTTACATGGCGACCCTGCCATTTAAGGTTCGGTGTCGGATTCCGGGCTCAGTAAATCGCGCGTAGTGACATGAGGGAAAAAACTATTGTATTGCGTTATTGTTCGGACAAAGTTATAAGTTTGGTGCGTAATTTTGATTCTGACAATGGGAAAACCACAAAGTAAAGAAGTTGTGATTGCGCAAAACGCCGCAGGTGGCGTAAATGCTGCTGATGTTGCCCAACTACATCAAAATCAGTCAGTGACCAATTTTATACTGGGTGCGATGTTGGTCATCCTGACTATTGGAGTTTGGTTTGGAGTATACAAGCTGTATAAACGCTGTCACGTAGACTGGATGCGAGCGGAGATAGCCAGGAGTGCTTTTAGGCGTTCTGGCCCAAGGCGTGACCCAAGGAGCAAAGAGTCCAATATCGAGAGCGTTTAGCCTTGAGTAAAACTCGGCTAGACAAAGGCAGACATCGGATAAGAGAGTCTTCATATGTTACGGTAAAAGTGAAAATGTGTGTGTGAAGTGTTTCAAGTGTACGGCATGGACAGAGGTATTTTAGTTAAGATTTAGAATAGGTTTCTTTATGTTGCCCCACTTCATTTATTTTTCATGAGTTAAGGGTTAAATGTCTGATTTAATAGATATTCATACATTAATTAAAAATATTAAAGTCAATTTACTAAAATTAAGTAAAGTTAAAAGAACAAAGAAAGTGTTAGAGCAAAAATATTTAGAAGCGAATGGTTTATATGATAAATATATTACATGTCGTAGTGAATTAGATATAAAGGTGTCTAAAGGTTATGTTAAGCAGGAGGAATTAAAATATATTTTGATTATTTGTGAGGAAATAGAGTCATATTATCAAAGAATTCAGAATTTTTGTTTAGAGAACGAACAAAGCCTAAGTACCGTGAACACCATGACTGAGTTTGACATGAAAACTGCATCTTCTCTTCTACCTGTGATGACAGGAGAGGAGGAATGTACTAAAAAATTAATAGATGCTCTTGAATTTTATAGCCAAAACATTAAGAAAGAGCATGAATCTTTATTAATATCCTTTGTTCTTAAAACTCGCATATCCCGACATGCCAAATTACGTTTGGCATCTAACTATGATACTTCCGCAGATCTTATAAAGGACATGAAAAATAATTTGCTGACGAAGCAGTCTGCCACGGCGCTTCAGTTGGAGCTATTGCAGTCTCGACAAGGGTCCCAAAGCATTGAAGAATTTGGTAAGAAACTTGAGGACTTATTTGTTGAATTGACTATATCTCAAGCGGACGGTAAAGAAGACGCGTATAAAATGTTTAGACCTGTAAATGAAAAACTAGCTATTCAGCGGTTTACAGAAGGCTTGAGAAATGGTCGATTGAGTACCATTTTAACGGCTAGAGATTACTCAGAACTGAAAGATGTTATACGTGCGGCTAAAGATGAGGAACGGGCGCACCAAGGTCACAGCACATCGGCGGAGACAGTCTTTGCGGCTCAGCATCGAGGTAAGTATAATCAATTTTATGGACAAAGCCGAGGACGTGTTTATATTCCGAATCGTAATTATTATAGGTCGACACCGCAACCGCCTCCGAGGAATCAGGTACCTGTTAGGACTTATTACCGAGGGCGCGCAAGAAGTTTTGTTAACAATCCGCGAGGACGTGGACGTAATTACAGTCAGGCTACGAATTCGGGAAACTATAATCGCAATAACAGGCATAATACTTATTTGCTAGATCAGTCGAGAAATGATATTCAAGGCGCGTCGACAAGCAATCAAAATTTAGATTTAGAGTTTTTTCGATCCTAACTTTATTTTAACATGTAACTATAATAACTTTGTAGAATTGTCAATATTCGATTCTAAATATAGAATGTTAGTTGACACGGGAGCCTCTTTGTCAGTGGTGAAATATGAAACGATTAGAGACTGGAATATTCCTCTGCAACCAGAATGCATTACCATTAATGGTATTGGTGGCAAATCGACCACCGACGGTTATGTTTACATACCATTCTCCATATGTGGAAAAGAATTCAAACAAAAGTTTTATGTTCTAAAGAATCTACCTTGTATTCAAGACGGTATAATTGGGCAAGAATTTTTAAAGAAGTACAATTGTGTTTTAAATTATGAACATAACACGTTGACAATAAATGAATGCGATAGTTCAGTTACAACCAGTTTAGAATTAGGGAAATTAGGTAAAAACTTATTTATTACAGTACCACCAAGGTGTGAAAAATTTTTCCAAGTTCATTGTTTTGAGAGTGAGGCTTGCGTTGTATTTCCGAGAGAATTATGCGACGGTGTATTTATTGCTGGAAGTATCTGTCAACCCAAGGAGGGAAAGATATTAATACAAATTTTAAATACACGTGAAACAGAAGTTCAACTTAGTTATTTTAAACCTGACCTTGATCGTTTATCTTATTATAATATGTGTGCATTCGAAAAGGAAAATTTAAGCGGCGAAAGAGTTAGGAAATTATTATCGTTGATAAAATTACAACACTTGAACAAAGAAGAATCCATAAGTATACAAAACATATGTGCAAAATTTGCTGACGTATTTTACTTACCGGGAGATAAATTAGGCACTTGTAACCTTTACGAACAAGAAATTCAGTTGAAACCCAATTCGGATCCGGTTTATACTAAACAATATCGGTTGCCATTTTCACAGCGTAATGAAATTGAAAATCAGATTCAAAAAATGCTTTCCAATGGTATTATAGAACCCGCAAGTAGTGAGTGGTCTAGTCCAGTGCTACTGGTACCTAAGAAACTAGAGGATAACAAGAAAAGTTGGCGTTTAGTTGTTGATTTTCGGAAATTAAATGACCGCATTATGGATGATAAATTTCCCCTCCCCAACATAACCGATATATTAGATTCACTCTCTGGCGCAATATATTTTTCACAGTTAGATTTAACTCAAGCGTACTATCAGGCAAAATTAAATTCAGACAGTAGAAAGTACACGGCGTTCACAACACCCTCCGGCCAGTATCAGATGACCCGTATGCCGATGGGGTTAAAGACAAGTCCCAGTTCTTTCTCACGTTTAATGACAGTCGCGATGTCAGGACTAAATTATGACAAGTGTTTTATTTATTTAGATAATTTAATTTGTTTTGGAAGAAATTTAGATATACATAATAAGAATTTATTAGACATTTTGGCTAGGCTAAGGAAAGTAAATTTGAAGTTAAATCCGGACAAGTGCGATTTTCTTAGAAAAGAAATATTATATTTAGGCCACGTTGTATCAGCTGATGGTATAAGACCTGATCCAGAAAAGATTAAAGTTTTAAATAACTATCCAGTTCCTAAAAACGCTGATGAACTAAAACGTTTCGTAGCATTTTCTAATTACTACAGGAAGTTTATTCCGAATTTTGCCGAAATTTGCATACCATTAAACAATTTATGTCGTAAAAACGTAACTTATAATTGGGATGAAAACTGCCAGAAATCATTTTCTATGTTAAAAAACTGTTTAGTAAAACCTCCGGTATTACAATATCCTTTGTTTGATGACAGTAATACTTTTATTCTTCAAACCGATGCGTCAGGGTACGCTATAGGTTCAGTTTTGTGTAATGCTGATCGTAGGCCAATTGCTTACGCCAGCCGAAGTTTAAACAAGGCCGAGTGCAGATATCCTACAATTGAAAAAGAATTGTTAGCGATAGTATGGTCCGTCAAATATTTTAGGCCTTATCTCTATGGAAGACAATTTATTATTGAAACGGATCATAGGCCTTTAGTATACTTGTATAACTTGACAGATCCTTCCAGTAGATTATTAAAATTTCGGTTATTACTAGAGGAGTACGATTACAAAGTGGTTTATGTGAAAGGGCGTGATAATGTAGCTGCAGATGCATTGTCGCGCATAGAAGTGACTGGTGAAGAATTACGGGCGATGAACGAACACATTGTGTCTGTACTTACTAGAGCGAAGAGACGGGAGCTTGAGAAAAATTCTGATAATCATACTTCGGTGGCTAATATTCCTAAAAACGATTGGACTGATCACCCAAGAGTTGTAGAAATGTTAAAACTACCGAAGGATTACACGGAATTGGTATTTGTGAATGAGAAAGAATGGATGAAAGTTAAAAAATATGTGTCTTTAAAGAATGGTGATTATGCGTATTCGGCGTCAGATCGCACCATATATGTAAAACTATTTACTCAATCACAGCGTACACGAGCGGTCTCTGTGAGAGAAATGGAATTATTTTGTGCTGATTTAAAAATAGATACTTTATATATAATTAAAGATGAAAATAACGTAAGAATAATAAAAGAGCTAGCTCAATATATAAATAAATTGCCTAAGTGGTCCGGACCCCGCTTATGCGTAGTAAAAGGCGTTAAAAAGATTGTCGACGACGATACAAAGAGAGTAATTTTGAACGATTATCATATTCTTCCTACTAGTGGACATGCAGGGATAAGACGTATGTTAAACAATATTCGTAAAAAATATTTTTGGAATGGATTAGAGCGTGATGTTACTAATTTTGTAATGAAATGTAATAAATGTCAACGCTATAAATATTTAAATACAGTAAAAGAGCCTATGGTTATAACGGATTGTGGAAATTCAGCTTTCGATAAAGTATATATGGATCTAGTAGGTCCTTTACCACGAGATAACAACTATAACTACATTTTAACACTACAGTGTGACCTCACCAAATATGTCGAGGCGTATCCGATAGCGAGTAAGGATGCGCGTACGGTGGCCACAACACTGGTAAATAATTTTATTCTTAGATATGGCATTCCCCGTGAGATAGTAAGCGACAGAGGAACCGAATTTGTCAACAGCATAATGAAAGAGGTATGTACAATTTTACATATAAATCATTTACAATCTACAGCTTTCCATCATCAAACTTTAGGTTCATTAGAAAATAGCCATAAACACTTAACTTTTTATTTGAGAATGCAAGTTAATAGTCAAACACAGGAATGGAGTTCATGGGTATCCTACTGGTGTTTCTCATATAACACTTCAGTACATTCGAGTACAAAATTTACGCCATATGAATTAGTATTCGGGAAACAATGTAACATACCTTCCAACCTCACTACTACAATAGATCCGATTTATAATTTTGATAACTATGCTGTTGAATTAAAATATCGTATACAAAAGTCTCAAATGGATGCTAAAACCAATCTTATTAATTCTAAAATTATTAGAAAAAGTAAATATGATAGCAGTATAAATCCAATAACGTATAAAACTGGTGATTTAATATTGGTTAAAAATGAGAACAGTAACAAACTTGATCCATTATATTTAGGTCCATTTTCAGTAGTTAAGGACATATCTCCAAATGTTGTTATCTTAGTTAAGGGAAAGGAAAAAACTGTTCATAAAAATAGAACTAGACTGTATTATGAATAAGATTATATTCCTGTAACACTTTTGTTTGTAATTGTACGATATCAAATGAAGACTTGTACCGATGTCATTGTTTATTGTTTAGATTGTAAAGTGTACTGAAATAGATATTGGATACTAACTTACAATTAACTAACTATTATACAATGAAAAATGTATAAAAGCTGAATCTACACAATTGAATGAATTATGTTTAAATTTAAAAAAAAAAAAAAAAAAAAAAAAAATGTTTTTATAGTTTACATTTTTTTTTTCCTTTTTTGAGAGGGCGTGTGACGTAGTAAGTAATCATTAGTCTATAAGAATATAACATTGTATCTTTTAGGTAGAGAGGCATTAATAAACGTAACGTGTAACCAACAACATCTTGTTTGATTCACCTAAGTCCCGTCCTTACACCGCATATGAATAAAAAAAAAATGCTAGTTCTTCATCACACCTATGTTTATAATTATACACAAAAATATTGTATGAATTCCGAAGCAACAATTTTACCAATATAAGTCTATGTTTTATTTTATATTTCATTTTTTTTGTGTCTAGGTTTGTGATAGCATGTCCTGTCAAACAACCTGCTTACAAACGTAATTTAAATGTGTATGAGGTAACACCTGTTCTGTGGGTAACACTACATGCTGCTTCAGTAAGGTTTACAGATATAAAGGTTCATTACTCATCCCCCGTAGGTGATAGCGTGATAATATGTAGCCTATGTGATGAACCGACCTGTCAGTTATGTTCATGCAAAATTTCAATTTAATCCATGCCGTACTTTTTGAGTTTATCCGTAACAAACATACAGACAAACAGACAAACAGACAAACAGACAAACAGACAAAAATTCTAAAAACCATATTTTTGGCTTCAGTATCGATTGTACATCACGCCCAAAATATTATTTCAAAAATATATTCAATGTACAGTTTCGACTTTCCTACGATTTTATTATATGTATATAGATATATATATATACATACTATATATTACATATACAGCAATAATATAATTACATATACTACTTAAAATTATTTAATAACATATCAATTCTTAATTTAAAACAGACGAAATAAATTTCGTGAAATTTAATGGATGCACCTGCAACAATTTTATAGTTAAACAACTATAGACGATTAATGACATTTACGCAGGCGCTAAAAATAAATTTACTCATGAAGTCACACTCAATTGCTGACCTATACTATGTTATTTTATCTAAACGCTCTTATGGCGTGATTCTTATAACATCATCTACCTTGATCAGTTCCTTGAGCCTATCAGCTATGGTGATTAATCCATTTTCGTTGATTTTTGCCAGGTCTCCTGTTCGAAGCCAATCCCCATCGACAAACACTTCACTGTTAGCTTTTGGATTCTTCAAATACCCCTTCATTACATTCGGTCCTTTTAGTAGAAGTTCTCCGACCTGTAACAGTATTAACATTGGTGAGTTATAAATTGGTTAAAATATAATTATTTCCTTCTTTAATTTCTTTGTGTTTAAGAATTCACGATTAAATACACTGAAAACCTTTAGTGTTATTAATCATTGGCCGGAGTCTTTGTTCCCCAAAAGGGAATGACCTAGGTGTCTCTAAAACCTTAGTGCATTAGTTGCTTTTAGGATGGCGTGCCCCATCATAGATCGCATCATCGCTTTCGCTTACCACCAGGCGTGAATGTGGCCGAATGCCCATTAAACCTTTTTATTTTTTATGTAAGTTTGTTACTCTTTAATCCTGTGTACGCGGGTAAAAGTTCTCTGGCAGAAACGATTACTTCTATGTTGTTAGGTAAACTTGAGTCCTCTACAGATTACACTTACCTCGCCTGGTCCCAAATTATTCATCTCTCCATCGACGATCCTACAATGCATATTCGGTAATGAATATCCGACGTCCTCATAAACTTTCTCACCGAAAGGAGTCAAACTAACTAGAGGAGATGTTTCCGTCAAACCATAACCTTGGCAGAACTGGATTTCTCTCTGGAATAAAATAGATATAATCAGCAATAGTTTGATTGTGCAAGTGCTTAGTTTTCCGGGTCTAGAAACAAGTAAATCAGTAGTTAAGGATTTCTGCATCATTTTTTTAGTTTGTGAGGAAAGTCATCGAATGACTTCTGTCGCCCAGTGTAACACGGAAGGGAGTGTCAGACTCTTACTCACTAACATTCACTGCTCCTTTTTCTGCTCCAGGCCAGTAGCCATATACTACCACAAATAGGGCTCAACAAAGCAATGTTCAGCCAGGGTTGCAGGGCAAGATCAATAAGGTACCAATGCCCTGAGGGCCTACCATGACGAGCTAAAACGTCAGTCTTCCGAGCAAGAAAGAGCATAGCATAAAAGTTGAATAGCTCCATCCCTCTTTCTCGCCCGGCAACCCTGGCTGACCATCGGCTCTGTTGAGCTCTATTTGTGGTAGTCTATGGACTTTTTGGGCAGTGTAGAATTACCCTATCTTATTCAATAGTACCTATTGCATCTTAGGATCATAGAAATATAATACAAACCTGAGCCTTTTCAAAGAGTCTCTGGATATCTGCAGACGGTAAGGGTGCAGCTCCTGATGTCACTGCAGTTACGTGTTCCAAATGCTTTGCAGTCACTTGAGGATACGCACCAAGGAACATAACTGAAACAATAATCAGTATAATCAAAGAAAGGCTCATTCAGCGGAAAGCAACTTCTGTGTCATAAGATAAACAAAGCTGCTGTCGTAAAGCTTTGAGTATTTATTAATTACTAGCGGCCCGCCCCCGCTTCGCACGGGTCCAATTATCTCGCTATCATAGGGTCACTTTTTCCTAATCTTCCCCTCTACTTTTCTAATATTTTCTTTGATAATGAACCTTCTCCTGACAATAACAAACACAACAAAAAAAGTATTATCAACATTGGTCCAGGCGTTGTTGAGTTATGCGCTTACCAACACATTTTGCGATCCATTTTTATATATAAGATTATATTATTTGCGAAACTCAATCAAATTTAATAAAGGCATATATATTTACCAAGTACATTTCATTCAAAAATTAATTTAGTGTCCAGCGAAACAATGATTAATATGATGAATCATTAGGTACAAATTAAACTGCGTTCAAGCGAAGTGATGTGCTGCAGTCCAGCTCGGAATAGAAGAAGGAATATAGGGATCCTTAGTCAAGAAGAGCCGGACATTTCCTCTCGCGGGATACGCGTTGTACGTAATACATGATTCCCTCACCCATTGGTGGAGCCAAATACATCAGCTCCAGTCGATGTGCCAGCAGCGTGTTCAAGAACATGTCTGGTTGGAATTTTGGCAAAGTCACCAGCTTCAGACCAACAGACATCTTATGTAACATGCAGATACTCAGCCCATAGGAATGGAACATCGGCAGTACCACCAAAGTGCTGTCTTGGTGTGATTCTGAAAATGTAATTGTGTAATTGACTATTAGATCGATGAAAACTCAGTGTGACGCTACGACATACGAGTACAAATAAAAATAAACAAGATTGGCCTCAGAATCAGTCTTACAATGTAACTGATTCTAAACCTGAGCCAAGGACAAAATTTAATATCCACACATATTGATAAAGCGTAAGTGTGTGCTTATTGTGAGCGTGCTGTTTTTAATTCATCTTCATTGTTTACGTGCACTGTAATAATACTTAAATTCATATCATTAAACTGTTTAACGGATGGTTAAATTTATTTGTATTTTTACACGGCCTCACAGAAGACCGGCGTGAAACAACCACAGCGTTGTGTTTCGCCGTGTTAGTGAGGTTACCGGAGGCCCAATCCTTCTCCGCCCCCAATCCCTCCTCAATCACTAAATCTCCAAATCCGTAATCCCTAAAAGGTCGGCAACGCACTAGTAACTCCTCCGTTGCGGGTGTCCATGGGCGGCGCTGATTGCTTACCATCAGGTAATCCGTCTGCTCGTTTGCCGACCAATTAAATAAAAAAAGTGACTTTCTCCCACACTAATATAGAGCTAGCCTTTAGATTTTTTTAACACGTCTTCATCTAACTCGGCTACCACTCTTCTAAATAGAAGACACTTTAATAATTCTTTCTTACCAGTAGTATATTCATATTGTCTAAAATCAGTATTTTGTTGTTCACAATTTGCAACAATATTCCTATTAGTTAACTGCACGCCTTTAGGTAGTCCAGTTGTGCCACTGGAATACGGCAAAAATGCTACATCATCGTCTCTTCTATTTACTTCTTTTAAAACACTTATATCAACGTTATTATCTTCAACCAGTTCTTTGAAAGACACTGTTCCTTCTGGTGTACTTTTGTCATTAAGTGAGATTATTGGAAAGTCTTTCTCTGCTAGTTTCAAAGCTTCTTTTACTGTGGAAACTAGATCTTCATTAGTTATAATAAGTGTGGTGCTTGATAGAAGAATTTGCCTCTGGATTTCATCTGTAATTTAAGACAATAGTAATTTGTTTTTTGTAATATTCTAGCATCTTGGATTGGATTGATTGAAATCCGTTCAGTAATATTTACATAAACGAGTTATATGTAGCCACCTATATTTAAAAACTTTCGCGTTTGCAATACTTGTAAGGAAAGTTAATTATAGCTATCGCCTATATGTATAGCTAGATACATGTTAAGAACATGTGATTATGTTAACATTTTATCTTCGTGGAGAATGTTGTGTTTAATAATAATAAAAAATATCTCTAATATTACGCAAGTACGGACCTACCTGCCAACTATTTTTAAGTAGGCACCAAAGTTATTTACTAGTAGTCATAGTAACTTGTAATAGGTATTTATCTAGTCTTATCGCTGTTACCGTAGGTACTCAGAGTCATTTATTTTGATGATTTCTATTCAGACTTTAGCAACTGTTTTCAGAACAAAATCGTTACGAAGGAAAAGTTAAACAAATCATTAAATAACTTGCCCCCCTTATACAAAACAAGATTTATCTTTAGTCTAGGTTTAAACCATTGAGTCAGGTTTTGAATTTTGAATCTTATTCTCACCGACCTTCAATTCGAAATACAAAAACTGGCTCAATTGTTTATACCTAAACTAAAGAAAAACCTTGCTTTGGAATAAGGCCGTCTGAGTTCGGCAAGAAATAATTAGTTTATAAAAATTTCATGACTTAGTATAGATAGTATTCGAGTTAATATTAACATGGCTATATATGTATATTTCGTATATTTTATTTTACAAGTAGCAAAAAACAGACTTGGCAGATTCAAATTATATGACGCTAAAAAAGACGTGGACAAGCAAAAACTAACTTACAAGCAGTATAAACAGGATTCATAGTGGTAACCACACCACCAGCGGCGAGGATTCCAAACGTGATGATCGGGTATTCCGGCGCGTTCGGTAGCAAAACAGCGACAGTGTCGCCATCTTTGATTTTGAACTTTCTCCTCAAATTGGCGGCAAGGATTCTTGATTTTTTGTACACTTCCTCGTATGTGTACTGTCTATTCGTGTGGCCGCAGATCTTGAAACGAAAAAAAAAATATTAAGTACATATAAAGTTTTTTGGCTTAATAAGAATCATTTCCTGACTGCAACGAATGCTTGTACTATGATAGCCAGTATATTGTCTAACGTTCACGTAAGTGTTTTTACAAAGCAACACACGGCCATTCAATTTGGTTTACATGCATACATACATATTTTAACATCACATAGAATCAAATTACAATTTTAATATAACTTCTAAAGTGGAATGCACATTTTTACGTGAACCATGAAAAGTAGCAGCGCGACAGTCGCCGCGTCGCGTGTCGCGGAATGCTGTTCATGAATATGGGCCTCTAGCATGGCTTGAAACTAGTCGAGTATCTCGTCAAATTATTACGTGAGTAAGCCGAAACATAATAATTAATATAGAATGTCTCACGAAAGTTGTAATAAAAAATATGAATCAATGTAATTCACAGAAGTGATAATTTTGGCTGCACAATGCTGACATCGTGGCTGGGCAAGCGGCTGGTGTGCATAATGACGCGGGTTCGAAACAAACAAAACTTTTTTCGATCCACAAATTCTTTTTACAGGTTTGGGTGTATTAAAAAAATATGTTTGTTAATTAACGTACCCACGATACACGTGTAAACTCTTTGGGAGCATCATTTATTTTATAAATAAATACATCCCTGCTTCCATCTTTAAAACTCATAGTAAGTAACCCTATAAAATTGTGAGGTCAAGTATCATAAAACATTATTTTCATACTGGCTAAACAATGTAAGCTTGCTGTGTATTTTTTTACATAATCGACCTTTGGTATATCTTAGTATAATAAGGTGGCCTCCCTCAAAAGGAGGCCTTACAACATGGTGATTACTTTTTTAAAAAAACTCAATTTAAACGTAATTTGACTCATCATTATTTATCAATTGATTTAAATATTTCTGTACTAAAGGTCGGAATTATTTATCAATGGAGTTTGTCCTAGATAACTATCTTAAGATTGGTATTGTTTTCGATAACAAAGTTCGAAACACTAATGACTAATGTTCAAACTTAATGTTTTTTTAATGAAATAATCACTAAACTGTAATGTACGGCATTACAGTTTAGGCCTCTCATTGAGGGCAACCAGGCCTATGTTTAACAATGGACGTAAAGTTAGAATTGTTATAATGAATAAGGAATGAACCGGTTCGACCAGAGAGATGCTACGGCTAGATTAGCGTAAAAATGTTTCTAAAGATATTACTGGTACTTCCCGAAAACCCTGATATCGATATCAGTAACTTGGACTTACGTAAACAAACTCGTTGACAGTTGATTGCCCTTTGAATGAACCGTCAAGAAGGCCCGGCGTTTAATTTATTCTATATGCATTAAATAATGTAAATAAGTCAATTGTTTCTCAAGATATAGGGAATATTTTAAAACTATTCATTTCTTTAGATTCCTTTATAAATTTTTTTAAGATTATAATCTTAAGTAAATATTAATTTCCACCGAGGAAACTAAAGCTATTTTACGTTTGAATCAATAAATTAATTCAAATTTTAATCGCTTTGTTTTTGAATATAAAATTTTCTTAAAGCAATGACCACGATAATTATTCCATTTGCTTGATTTACCTTGCGAAGTGCAAAGATTTTTTTTCGATAATGCGATAATAATAGTATTAGGCAATTGGCAATCGAAGATAATGATATTATAAACTAACAGAGTTTTTATAAAAATGAAAATAGGGAAACATTCCCTGGAGAAGGCAGTGAGTCTGATAAAGAAGAGACAACAAGAAAGACAACCTCAATAAAACTTGAGTCATAGACAAGCAGAAATTTTTTATTTCTCAGTACTTACCACAGCAGTTTTCTTTGCCCATTTATCCAAATTCCTAAATAAGTACTGATCTACTGTCAAGCTCGGTACATCAACATCTTTGGAAGCTGAAATTACAACTTTGTCACTGGTCCAAACACTTTTTTCTCTAAAACACGCACTGAGACATAAACGATTAAATCGAGGTCTAAAACGAAATATAACAGTAGACATGGCGACGATAATAATACAATAATATCAGTAGTAACTGTTAAATATAGATTAAGAGTTTATTTACAAAAGTATATTATTTACAAACAAAATTATAATTCGAGCGGTCCGCACGTTGACGACGTTGGATGTCATATGAGTGCTGTTAGCAGACGGTTCATGAATACATTTTAATTCGTTAATATTTAACAGTGTGATATCCAGAAGTATCACTTCAAATAAACTTATTACGCTGTTGCTGTTAGATTAAAACTATATGTATATGGCAGTCCCATCTAATAGTGGCAAAATATGTTTGGGGTTGCATGACGATTGTACATAATCTTGTATGCAAAAGTGTGCGTAAATGCAAGCCTCCATTTTTTTGTAAAGGGAAAGTCATCGTATGACGTTTCTTGCCCAAGGTGAGGCGAGGGTACCTAATTATGCTTGCCCCGCAATCCTGGCTAAACATCGGTCATATTGGGTTCTATCTGTAGTGTCTATTGGGTCATGGAGGCGCGTGCGGAACGCTTCACGCCTTATGCTTCTGGCTAAATGTAAACCCTAGTGTGTATGCGATAAAACTGGTAAGTCATCTGTAAAATACAACTCGATCAGGCCAGTAAGAGTAGCGTGTATGGTCAAACAGCCACCGTTATATAAAATCGGCACATAGCCGGGCCGGGCCAGGCTTCGTCAAGGGCTGTAGCTGATTGGACGCAGTTTCTTCAGATATCTTTCTCTAATCAGTTCTCGTCATAAAATCTGTAAATGTATTTCTCGCTTTGTTTTGTTCATTATCTTCTTTGACTAAGCCATATATTATTATCAGATACATTAATGTTATATGATACTGTACTACTAATCAGTTTTTCAATATCAATGTGTCTATATGCGTAGATTCGCAAGGTCCTTTATCAATGGAGTTTGACCTCGTCTCGGTACAACCGGTTTATTTATACCTAATGTAGGTAGTTATAAATACTAAGTGGTAATATTTTTTTACGTTGGCCAAAATATATATTGTAGTTATGTTGTAATTTTAATACGAAGGCAGCTTTTCTAAAGATAGAAACGATAAGAAATATTTTTCAAACAAAATAAAATAAAATACCTACATGCTATCGTACTGACAAGTGGCATAAAAGTTGACTAAGGCTATTCTATGATGAGGTTAAATCATCAAATTACTTTTCTTAACGAGTCCTTATGGACATACTCCGTCTGGGGAACGGCGAAAGAGCATACCAGACTCTTACCGACTAAAACCATCCCGATGCCTACTCACACGTGAGCCCAGGACCATGGGAAACTACATTCTTCCGCAAACCCTGCTACTCCAACCGGGGCCACGGTACATTATTGCACTTGTACCTGCAACCCTCACAGACGGGGCCCTATAGGGCTGATGTTCAGCCGGGGTTTTTTTTGGGAGGGGAAAATCATCAAATGGCTTCTCCCGCCCAGGGCCGGGCGGGAGGGAGTGTCAGACTCTTACTGACTAAAAATTATGCCGCCCCAGTTTAACAGGTGCTTAAACTACTGACTCGTGTCTGTAGTGTGGCATAATTAATATTTTTATTATAAGTACGTTGATAGTAATACTACATTATATAACGTTATCATGCTCATTATCTTGAGAATTACAAATAAATAATTATTCATTGTTAATGAAATATTTACACAGATTTTAAATGTTAAGGTTAGGTATAATTTTTGCGAATGTTAGGTAGGTAGCTCGTCGCTAATGGATCTTTTAGGAACAAAATTGTGTACTGCGCAGCTAATCGGCTAACTTCAGACTCGCCAAGATACGTTGACGGTATTGTAAGTACCTACTTACCGCATGAAGCAAATAGGATATAACCACATGAAGTCACTTGGAGTCGATTTCTGGAATGTATAATTAGGTTTTTCGATATACTATATATAGTTTTATATTTTATATGTGTTTTAGCAGATACCTATTCAGTCACATAATCAAAGTTAAGGCTCAGTTACCGACCCCAATAACGAATTGGAAAAAAGCCAGGCGCATGAAATTATAGGCCAGTTTCCAAATAAAAAATTGCGAACTGCCAAAAAATCTTTATTGCTTGAGTCAAATAGCAAACTTTTTCTTTAAAAAATGCTAGAATAGTAAGAAAAAAGGGATTCGTCTTCAAATCAATGAGTGAATGTGTGATTTTTTTAACTTGCTTCCGCCAGCGCCCTCTCTCGTTATATTAATAAAAAGAAGCCGATGTTTTATACCAGGTTATCACCTATCTTAGCCGGGGTCGTCGATCAAGCGCCATTACAAACATACATAGGTACATCCATGCATTCTCACAAACTATCACTTTTATAATATTAGTACGCTAAACATATGGAGTGCAGAAAATCGATCTTTCGTTAGGATAGGCACCAAATACTCCAACATGTTCCAAACGAAAAAAGGTGTGAGGCAGGGTTGTATCCTGTCCCACTTTTCAACATTTATGGAGAGTATATAATTCAGAAGACTGTCGAAAACTGGGAGAAGGGATTTCCTATAGGTGGTGAAAGAGATTGTCTAATCTCTGATATGCTGACGATACCGTTCTCCTGGCAACACCCATGGAAGATATGACTGAACTGTTCCAAAGACTCGAAACTGAAAGTGGCAACATTGGTCTCACAGTGAACAGAGCGAAAACTAAGGTAATGATAGTGGATCGAGCCGGAACACTAGCAAAAGTCACCTACAACATTCCTAGCATTTACATTGTCGACCACTACATTTACCTTGGCTCCCAAATCGGCAACTATGGCAGCTGTGTCCCCGAGATTAGGAGACGCATCGGAATGGCTAAAGATGCTATGACCCGTTTGAACAACATTTGGAAGAAGAAAGGAATTGGCATTCAAACCAAGATCAGGTTGACAAGAGCCTTGGTATTTCCTATATTTCTTTATGGATGGAAACGTGGACGATCTTAGCCCGAGAACGATAAAGGATTCGAGATGTGGTGTTGGAGGCGATTACTCCGAATACCTTGGACGGCTAAACGCACCAATGTGTCTATCCTGAATCAGCTGAAAATAAAAACCCGCTTGTCAACCATATGCCAACAATGCATTCTATCCTATTTCGGCCACACAGTGCGCAGAGGCGATAAAAGTCTGATTGTCGTTGGGAACACTGAAGGCAAACGATCGCGCGGTCGTTCACCAACCAGATGGACCGATCAAGTGAAAGATTCATCGTCCTCCGAGTTCTTCGCGGTAGTGAGAGATGCGCTGGATCGAAACCGATGGAGGCGGATCATCCGCTCCAGATGTTACCCCGATGCTGACCACGATCCTCAGACATAGACCGAGTATAAAACGAATCTAAACTTATGGAGCTGCATTTGCTGCATTGTATCATTACGAGCTAATATAATGAATTACTATAGAGAAAATAATATTCATTAAATTGCCGTACATAGACAGACCTTATCACTTAGACAATATAGTTGATTTTACAATTTCGGTTGAAAAATAACCGGAAATAAACTTATGCCTACAATGAAACTTCTTATAACTCATACAAAGGCGTCCTAAATCCCGGAAGGCGTTCTCAACTGCGGAGGTAAAGAAGAAAAGTGTTTCAATAGGTTTTTATAAAAAAAAGACTAGAAAAACGTATATAACATATTTGTAATTAACAAATAAAATAATTGAGATAAGATATATGAGATAATTTGTATATGAGATAGATATTATAGATAGATAATATGAGATGTTTGTTACTATGACCTGAATGCAGATCTCCTCAATAAACTCGACCGACTTCTGAATAACTGCATTCGTTTCGTTTTCAACCTACGCAAATATGATCATGTTTCTGCACATCGGTTGCAATTGAAGTGGTTGCCCATACGCCAGCGTAGGGAGCAAAGGGCGCTAACCACTTTATTTTCCTTTCTTAACTCACCTTGCCCACCTAGCTATATGTCCTCTTACTTCCAATACACATGCGCAAACCACAATAAATACCTTCGCTCTTCTAACAATCGTCTCCTCAACTGTCCAACTCATCACTCAAAATTTCTCCATTCCTCATTCTTCGTTCAGGCTATTCTTCTGTGGAATGCGCTACCCCCCGATATCAGGATCTTGACTAGTCGGCTGTCTTTCAAGCAGAGAGTTCGGGAGCTTCTTTTGAAGAGGTTGGGGGAATCATCGTGACTATGACTGCATATACGTATATATATGTATATATATATATATATTTACTGCCTTATAAATATGTATTATAATGTATATATATAGTATGTATGTATGTAAAGTGCGTTATGTATATTTTTATATATTTGTTTGGTATATTAAATTGAATTTCCTTGCTTCTGCACCTGCTACTAGATTATCTCTGCATCACCCAAAGGTAGACTGGTAGAGAATGCTCATTGCATTAAGTCCGCCTATGTACAATGTTTTGTGCATGAAGTCTAAAATAAATAAATAAATAAATAATTGGACTATAAATGTCTATTAAACACAAGTCTGGGATAGCCACGCTTCGGCACGGAGTTATACCACCGCCTCAAAAAAACCGGCGTAGAAATGAAAGTGTTGTGTATCCTCCCTCCCCCTATCATTCCCCAATCTCAAAACTTCCAAAACCCTAATTTCCAAAAGGCTGTCAACGAACTCTTAGCACCTCTGATGTTGATCAATAGGCGACACCTATTACTTAACATCAGGGCCTTCATATCAAAATTTAATAAATACAACTAACTATATACGTATATTAATTACTCACATATAGAAATACGTACAGTTTTGCTGCCAGTACTGGATTCGAAAAGTAAGTGTTGCATAGACTATATAATACATATATCTAATACTAGCTACTCTCGCGCGGTATCACCCGCTGTTCGGCTCCTACAGATCGTAGCGTGATGTTTTATAGCCTAAAGCCTTCCTCAATAAATGGTATATTTCAATAAATATCTAATGTCTATTTTATGGCCAAATGGTCTAATAGTACATATTTTAATGGTCTCTTCTAAAGAATTTTTCAATTCGAACCAGCAGTTCCTGAGATTAACGCGTTCAAACAAACAAACAAACTCTTCAGCTTTATAATATTAGTACAGATATATCATTAGCGATTCATCAAAATATGAAATAATTAAAACAAAAATATTTAAAAATATACGTTTTTTATTATTTCGTCTAAGTATAACAATGTTACAACTCGAAACATAATTAAAAATTTAAAAAGATACAAAAAGGTTCTCTGTCACTATTTTTACTTACGTATCTACCCACGATTTCATTAATAGGTGAACCTATGAAATTGCCGCAGTACTGGCCATTTCAAATCAAAATAGTTTTTGTTAGGCTAAGGCTAATTAATTTTGTTCTAAAAATATGGGATTCTTTTTCCAAAAGTAGTAATTCGTTTATTGATTAGTGTTAAATTTTTATCGCATTTCAAATAAAAAATTCGTTTAAATTTTTTCATGCAAAACGGCAATTTCATAGGTAAAGACCTATTATTTACTGATTTAACAATATAATATGTTTTATATCTACGTGTTTTTACAAGATATTAAAGCTTTTTGTAAATCTTTAGTCAGAACTATATTTTACGTAACCTCCTTCGATTCATTCTAATTTAAAAATGTATCTTGATTTTCGAAAAAATCTTCATACTTAGTTATTCTTTTCCCTATATGATTTATATTTTATTTAAACTCCTAATGAGAGTATAAATAAAGATAGAATTGCAATAGTAACCCTTATGTCCGTCAATCATAAATATTATTTATCATTTCATTTGACCAAAATCACCTGACTTTCCTATGAAAAAAAAGTATTTTTTTCTGTTTACCATCAAAAATATCGACTTATGGAACGGTAGAAAAGGTGTTAATTAATTTAAAGGGACCAAAATAGTCACACATCTTCCTAAGTAATTTTAAATGTTTATTCAAACTATAAAAAAAATGCTTAAAAATTCGCAATTGTGTCTCAAGAAAATTTAATAAAGGATTCCTTTTTATCTAGCTATCTCTCTCGCGGTAACTGTAGTACTGAAATAAATTATTAATTTGGTCAAATAAAAAAGGGTAACGAAAGATATGCCGTCGACATGAAAGGTAATATAGCAATTATCTCCCAAAATTCATCGAAAAAAATTCTCATTTAAAAAAAATATCGTCCTTAAAACTATTTACAATATACAAATTGACATTTTATCAATCTAACTACCCTGCAGGAGTTTCAAGTCATTTTAAAATATTCTGTGGAAAAGTTACGGAACTATAATATTGCATCTCATTTTCTCACAAATTGTGAATGCCTTTAACAAAACAACCTGCTTTATAATTCCTATGTTAACAGTACTGGTCCCTTAGTACTCTTCTTAAAATCTTCCCAGCTGCACTTTTCGGAACACTCTCTATAAAAGTAATATCGTCTACATGTTTGTAAGCTGCTACTTTCTCATTAACGAATTCGCTGAGTTGCTGAGGAGTGCATTTGTGACCATTCTTAAGTACTACGAAGGCTTTTGGTGACTCTCCTTTGGTTTGGTGAGGAACCCCAATGACAGCTGCATCATTCACCGAAGGATGTTCTCGTAAAACGGATTCTAGTTCCGCTGGAGGCACTTGGAAGCCTTTAACCTGTAAGTAAGTTTTAGAATTTAATTTTGACTTATTTGACAACAGCTTTTAATGGTTTCCTGGAATCGTTTCAAACGTTGTAGCCACATACAGATAATCTACGGTCCGCGTGTTAATCTTTTTCCCTGATTTTACATTATTGTATCCACAAAAACATTTATTCTAAGTTCGAACATAGTCATTAAAAAAAAATTGTAAGGATTACTTAATCCAAATTTCAAATTTATCTGTCTTAACTTACAAGTCTTATTCTTCTCTAGATAACTTCAATAAATTGGATAACCTTTAACAGCAGTTCTTACCTTAATTAGCTCCTTGAGCCTATCAGCAATTACGAGAATGCCATCCTCATCAGCCACGCCCAAATCTCCAGTCCTGAACCAACCGCCTTCTAGGAGCGTTTCTTTATTGGCTTCAGGGTTGTCTTTGTAGCCACGCATCACTTGAGGACCTCGGACAAGGATCTCACCAGTCTGGAAGAGTTTAGACATTTCCTTTATATTTTTAAAATAGATGGCTCCATACTCAGCATTATTACCAAATATGATAAAAATATCAGCATATAGCACAAGAGAATTGAAATCGCTGGAAGACTCCTGTTAAAAAACTAGCTGCAATGAGCATCATAATGAAGACCGAAGAAGTTTGACAAACAATTATTTTCTATAACTGAAGAAACCTTACCTGAGTAGTAAGCCAAATTAATAATAACTTTAACAGTTAAAACAACTAGGTAAACTTGTTTATTCAAAGAGATCTCGAATCTGGTCGACACATCTCGTGACCAAAGGTTTGATTTGTTCTTAGGACACAGCAGAAGACTTCAACATTCTGGGCATTTTCCTCATTCATTTTTCGTTGCAATCGGCTTTTTTTAGATCAAAACACTAATACACGCTACTGTTAAATAAAAGGAAATGAAAACAAAAATTTCGACTACCAACCTCATTAGGACCCAAGTTGTTGAGATCAGAGTCCACGATCCTCATTTCAGTGTTTGCTACAGGTGGTCCAGTTGCTTCGTAGCGGAGCAACCCTTTAGGAGTGACTGTCAACGTTGGAGATGTCTCCGTCAGTCCATAACCTTGTCTGAAATCTATGTCTCTCTGAAAAATTAAATAGGTTTTCTATTTTAGTACCTACGTTTTTTCTTCACACTTCGGCCTTGCTTTATACTTATTTGTCATTTTCTACATTATTCAAAATTGGGGTTAAAAATCCAACAGAAGATCATTAAGAGAAGAACGCCGATCATTAATAAACAAGATTCTCACTAATATAATTTTCTTACTTCAATTATAACTTATCTATTTTCTTTATTATTTCTCTTGTAAGATAAATAAGAAAGTAATCATTAAAAAGAAGTGGTTTGTAGAGGTTTTTAACATTTTAAATACAGCTTTAATTTAGTTACTTTTGTTTCTCATTAAATAAAGAAAAAAACTTCATACCTGCATTCGTCTCATCAATCTTTCTACGTCACTTCCAGCTAAAGGAGCTGCTCCATTACAAACAACATCTATAGACTCGAGAGTTTTCGCAGTAGCCGCTGGATGAGACGCCATTAAAAGAACTGAAATCAACCATATAAAATGGTTACTTTTATAGTCAATCAATCCCTACATTTCTGAAACCCTAATCCTCAACAAAGGTCGAGCATTGACACTTAAACCTTGTATCCCAATCTATAGAATAAATAATAGGTACTACATTCAACTTTAAGAACGCAATATTTGTTCGGTAATAGTGATGAAATCCGAAATTCCGTGAAATGTGTATAGATTTCTGAAGATAATTTATTGAACATATTTTTTACAAAGAACGAAACAAAATGAGATTAAGTACCTCATAACAATACAAGTGTGGGAGAGCCATGCTTCGGCACGAATGGGTCGGCTCGACCGGAGTGATACCACGGCCTCACAGAAGACCGGCGTGAAACAACCACAGCGTTGTGTTTCGCTGTGTGAGTGAGGTTACCGGAGGCCCAATCCTTCCCCGCCCCCAATCCCTCCTCAATCCCTAAATCTCCAAATCCCTAAAAGGTCGGCAACGCACTCGTAAATCCTCCGTTGCGGGTGTTAATGGGCGGCGCTGATTGCTTACCATTAGGTAATCCGTCTGCTCGTTTGCCGACCAATTACATAAAAATAAAAAATAAACAATTTTTAGATTCTTATTAGGAATTGAAACTAGACCAAAACATTTCCTGTTTTTGCAACAGTTTGGACAATAATTATTTTATCCTTGTTACATACACGGAAATGATTTCTTCAATCTAACATGATTTTTATATGCTCGTATGGGATGTACAATAAATGAGTAGCAGACTTTCTTGGCAAAAAATGTTTTTTAATAATGACTGTACTGTGATAAATTACAGTACAGTCATTATTTAAAACATTTTTAGTAAATATGTATTTTTTAAATCGATGACGTAAATTAAGAAAAATACAGACACAGACAGTCAAAATTAAAACTTAGAACTTTTGTTGATATCTCCAATTCCTTGGCTTTTTTCGATATCTATTTCTTTCGAGGATTACTCGATTTCTTCATTGTAATGGAACAAGAGTTACAATTTTCTATCATTTAGTCTTAGTTAAATTGTCTTTCAAAAGTTGAAAACAACTTTCCTATTTGACCTTGAAATCATTAAAAAACGTGGTAAACAAAAACAGATCTTACTCTCACTCACATACGGTCCAGTGAAATTAAATACCCACAATAGGACAAGTTTTATAGAATCCGGAATCAAACAAGTATTGTCAACGAACGACCTTGTGCAAAAAAATATCGCGGACGAAGAGACATAAACAAATAAAGTTTGGATGTGTGCGCGTATTTTAGGTAATGTGAATGTATGTGTAAATGTAAACATTTACGGATATGGCAATTCTAAGTTAACAAAATATTTACACATAGTAATTATTTTGCCTAACTGACTCTAAAAACTGTTATCATCATCGAATTATTCATTTCACGTCTACAATACAATGGCTATTTTTACAAACTCTTTCAGCCGATGTGTCAAATTGGTGGGTCTGTTCATAAATGAGAACCATTTGATTGTTTAATGTACATCGATGGTCTTTTATCAATTTTTCTTTAACATTTCATAAATTTTACTTACTACACTTAAGCCGATAATTACTACATTTAAGCCATTGTTATGCCCGAGCACAAAAGCCAATCACAGACATATTTTTTTCTAATACATCTCATTATAGCGACGAGAAGTTAATATACCTTCTTTAAGATTGGGAAATCATTATTTTCCTACTCCGAAACAGGCCGCAGTACATCTAGGCTTGCAACCTACCAACCTCTTGGAGGTCTGGTCTAATTCTACTGGTTCAGTGTAAAATCGTAATAATAGGACCAAATACTCACTCAAAGGGGGTGCTACCATCAACACGTTAGTCTTCTGCTTCTCAATACAACTCAGAAATGCATCAGGATGGAATTTGGCTAAAGCCACTAATTTAGCTCCGACAGACATCTTGTGGAACATAAGGACAGTCGCTGCGTAGATATGGAAGAATGGCAACGCGCCCATCACAACATCTTGATGAGTAGCTGAAAAGTATTGAAGAAATAATAAATATTAATATTAAGTACTTATTTACTTTGTTACCAGTTCAAAAGTTTTATACAAATCTAAGCTAGGGAAACAACATAAGCGTCATGATAGCGGCGGAGTTTCAGCCAGCAGTCAAACTCAATTTTGTAAAAAATCCAAAAATCTGAGATGCCTCCCCAATACAGCGTATAATCACCAGATCGTAAAGTGTGGAAGAGCCTTGAAGAGCTTGGGCATGAAAGGGTTTGGCCTCAGAGAAAATCGGCACGAGACAACAATGCAGCGAAATCCTGATCCCCAAAAGACTGGCAACGCACTTGTAACTCCTCTGGAGTTGTGGATGTCCATGGGCAGTGTCGATTGCTTACCATCACTTAATCAGTCAATTACGAATGAGGATATTTAATAATAATTTTTCAATCATTGTATAATTAAAAAAACTAATGTAATTGTTTGACGGCAAAATCAGGTGGATTAGTTCTTACATACCTGTAGTTTCTTTGTGCATAGCGATAATTGGTTCATTGATCTGCTCGCAGTTAGCTATAATGTTCCTGTGGGTGAGCTCCACGCCTTTCGGTAGTCCTGTAGTTCCACTAGAGTATGGTAGAAAGCAAACATCATCTGCAGTCCTTCTGACTTGCTTCAGTATAGATTTATTCGCATGAATATCTTCACTAAGTTCGTTAAATAATGCTGTTCCTTCAGGAACTGGACTATCGTTGGTTTTTACTACAACGATTGGAATGTCTAGTTGGACAAGCTTTAACGCTTCCTTTATAGTTGGTACTATTTCTGGTAATGTTACAATCATCTTAGCTGCAGACAATTTCAGCTGGCGTTGTACTTCATCTGAAATTAGAAGGAAATACAACTTAGTAGGCACCTCGCCAACGCAAGCGCCAGGTGTATTGGTGGTCGCGGGAATTGGCAGACCTGCGCGGTGAGTGCACCGCAGCGCGACGCCGATACACCAGGCACCGCAGGCTCCGTCTCCGCCCTCTGGACGCTGAAACCAGAGAGGCGGAGCTATACGAGGAGTACAGGGCGGCGAAGGCCTCCCTCAGGGTGGAGATCCGGCGGGCCAAAGATCGGGCCCGCGAGGAGATGTTGGAGACTCTGAACAGAGACCCGTGGGGACGCCCCTACCGGATGGTGCGTGATAAGCTCCGCACCTGGGCGCCCCCACTGACTCAGAGTCTCCGGCCGGAGGTCGTGGACGAAGTGGTTGGGGCGCTATTCCCCCGACCACAGACGGGTTACACGCCTCCGGCTATGCCCCCGCCCCCTGCGGTGCCCAATGCGGGCTACATCGACGACGACGACGAATCCGCTCCGGAAGTGACCGAGGTAGATTTGAGAGTGGCGGTGCGCCGGCTGAGCGGCAAGAATACCGCCCCAGGACCTGACGGGCTGCATGCCAAGGTCTGGGTCCTGGCCTCGGAGGCTCTCAGGCCTCGACTACTTGGTCTGTTCAGCGCATGTTTGGAGAGAGGCCAGTTTCCGCTGTCGTGGAAGACGGGTAAACTGGTCCTCGTGAAGAAGCCGGGGCGTCCTGCGGACTCCCCGTCCGCGTACCGGCCCATTGTGCTGCTCGACGAGGTGGGAAAGCTGTTCGAGAGGATAATCTCAGACCGCCTCGTCGGGCACCTGTCTGGAAGGGGGCCGGATTTAGCGGACGGCCAGTTCGGCTTCCGAAGAGGGCGCTCCACGGTGGACGCCATCATGCGCGTGAGGGACCTCACGACGGGGACAGCGTTGGCCGGGAGGCGAGTCGTCGTGGCGGTGTCTCTGGACATCGCCAACGCCTTTAACTCGCTCCCCTGGAGCTGCATTTTGGAGGCACTCCGGTATCACCGGGTGCCTGCCTATCTCCGTCGTGTAGTCGAGGCTTACTTGACGGACAGATGCGTCATCTACCCCGGTCACCGGGGCGTGTGGAATCGGCGAGAGGTGTCGCGCGGTGTCCCACAGGGATCGGTCCTGGGACCTCTCCTGTGGAACATCGGGTACGATTGGGTGCTACGCACCGACCTCCCGAGCGGCGTCAGCATTGTCTGCTATGCTGACGACACGCTGGTGCTGGCGAACGGGAGGTCGCATCAGGCGGCGGCCGACCTGATGTCACAAGCGGTTGCGACGGTCGTTGCAAGGATCCGGCAGTTGGGACTCGAGGTGGCGCTCCACAAGTCCGAGGCCATGTGCTTCTATGGCCGTCGGAGCGCGCCACCTCCAGGTGGGTCCCAAGTAACGGCAGGAGGAGTTACCATCGGCGTCGAGTCGGCGATGAAGTACCTGGGTCTCGTCCTCGACAGCCGATGGAACTTCACGGAGCATTTTCGTCGTTTGGCCCCTAAGTTGGAACGGTCTGGGGCCGCGCTCAAGCGGCTCCTTCCCAACCTCGGGGGGCCAAACGCCTCCTGCCGGAGGTTGTATACGGGGATTGTGCGATCCATGGCCCTCTACGGTGCCCCTGTGTGGGCGCCGGACTTGAAGCGGCGGCCGGCTCGTACGCTGGTCGCGTCCCAGAGGGTCATGGCTATACGAGTAATCCGCGGGTATCGCACGATCTCCGGGGAGGCGGCGAACCTCCTTGCCGGATCACCGCCGTGGGATCTAGAAGCGAAGGCGCTCGCGCGCGTCTACAGTTTGCGCGCAGACGCGCGTCGCCGGGGCGAAGATCCTCTGCCGCGCCAAATAAGTGCGTGGCGGAATGAGCTCCGGCGAGATCTCACGGCAGAGTGGAGACAACGACTGTCGCAACCAAGGGCCGGGCACGCTACCATAGCAGCGGTAAGACCCCTCTTTGAGGAGTGGCTTGAGAGACGCCACGGCGCCCTCACCTTCCGTCTGACGCAGGTGCTTACCGGGCACGGCAGCTTCGTTAGGTTCCTGTTTCGGATTCAGCGGGAGGAAACGCCCGAGTGTCGTCATTGTGAGGACCACCTAGAGGATACGGTGGAGCATACGGTAGCGGTATGCCCTGCCTGGGCTGAGCACCGCCGTATCCTCAGGGAAGTGATCGGCGGCGGCGACCTCTCGCGCCCGGCCTTAGTCGAGGCCATGGTGCGGAGTGAGAGGAACTGGGACGCCGTCTCCTCCTTTTGTGAAGCAGTCATGCTCGCAAAGAGAGAGGCGGCCCGCGTGAGGGAGCAATCCTCCTCCTCACGCCCCAGCAGCCGCAACTGGCGACACTACGGGCGTCGGGGATCGAGGGACGATCTCCGGCCACCGTAAGTACGGGCCTGCGGTCGGCGAGTAAGGGCAGCTCGCCGCCCGACCAGAACCAGGCCCGAGCGTACGGCGCGTAGCGTTCCGCGCGCGCCTCAAAGAGCCAATAGACCACCACAGACGGGGCCCTAAAGGGCTGATGTTCAGCCGGGGTTGCGGGGTAAGCGCAATAAGGTACCGCGACCTCGGCACAGAGCAGGAGAAGGAACAGGGGGGTTTTTAGTCAGTAAGAGTCTGACACTCCCTCCTGCCCGGCCCTGGGCGGGAGAAGTCATTTGATGATTTTCCCCTCACAAAAAAAAAAAAAAAAAAAAAGTAGGCACCTTAGTGAGACGACACTGCGGGCGTCAGGGATCGAGAAATGAGCTCCGGCCACTGTAACCGCGGCGAATAAGGGTAGAACGCCTCCTGGCCAGAACCAGACCCAAGCGTACGGGTCCACGCGCGCCTCTCTTTAGGGCTAATGTTTAACCGGGGTTGCGGGGTAAGCGCAATGAGGCATCGCGGCCTCGGTCTGCAGCAGGAGTAGGAGTAGGAACGGGGGGTATTAGTCAGTAAGAATTTGACACTCCCTCTCGCCTCACCCTGGGCAGGAAGTCATTTGATGGTTTTCCTCTCACAAAAAGGCACTTTATATCATTCAATTCTTGGATTTACTTGCTACTTTGTCTTACTATCATTTATTTTCAAATTGCAGTCATAAATATCTTCTTTCATTACCTATTTAACCAGCATAACTTTAGCAATATTACTTGTGTTACTTAATCATCTTAAAATATAATTTTATTTTGATTATAAAGTTGAACTTTTTTCTTGTATTGTTTTTTTTTTAACCAGATTATAAAATCCAACATTAGCAGATAAATTAAGAAAATATCCTATATTTATCATCATAAAAGCTATGACGTCACACTGTTATTTCCATTGACTTCCCTTCGTTTCTTATTTATATTACCGTGGGAGAATAACATAACATTGTCTCCTATAGTATTGTCTAGACCGGTTTAATGACATTTTGCACTATTTAGATGTAGACAACTTCCTTTTGCAATTACAGTTGTTAAGTTATTCAGGAAAACATTTATTATGTTCACACTTGTGTACTACCTATGTAAATTCTGTTGCCAATTTTAACTAAGCGAAGTGTGAGAGAGACCGAAACTATAACCTGGCCTTGCAGAAAAACAACGCGAAACAAAGCATGCGTTGTGTTTTGATATATACAGGCAAACAAATCCATAACTCTTTAAATGTATAGCCCTACGAGAAGTTATACGTGTTGCAAGTTGCACTCCTCGATGTTGCAGGTGTCCTTTACTTGCCATCAGGTCATTCGCCAGCTCCTTTATTTTGCTTTTAGACACATCAAGATGTGACACTCTTAAGAGATTTTTTTTTGTTCTTTTTTTAACTTAAAACGTTGCCCCACACCATTATTTTCTCCTGTGTCGTGGGCCGTGGGTGCGTTTACAAACATACACACACATCACACCCAGACCCGAAACAACAATTTGTGGATCACACAGAGATCACACAAACCCGCGACACGTTGCATGGCAGCCAGTTGCATCAATTGACAGGTAATCTATAGTTCTAGTAATATAAAACCACCTATTCATCTTAAAGTGAGAAGATATCCCATCAATGGAACAATTTACAGATTATAAAAGAAGGCTTACTTACGAGCAGTGTAAATAGGATTGATACTAGTAATCACTCCTCCTGCCTCCAATATCCCCAAGGACACGAGAGGATAGTCCGGAACATTAGGTAACATCACGGCAACGGCATCTCCATCTTGGATCTTGAACTTCGTCCTAAGGTTTGCAGCAAACCTGTTTGATAACTTGAACGCTTGTTCGTAAGTGTACCCTCTGCCAGTCACTGCACAGACCTGGAAACATTGTTTTAGAAAAACATTAATACAGCAACATTGCTTTAATCGGTAGGAGACCTATGCTTCAGCACGAATGGTTCGGCTTGACCAAAACTGACGTAAAACAATGCTAGCGCGATGTTTCGCCGTGAAAGTAAGGGTTTTTTTATGAGATAGCTCGACCAACAAACACAAAAATTACTTGGTGGTAAGCAATTGGAGCTGCCCATGGACACCAGCAACACCAAAGGTACTTGTACGTTGCCGGTCTTTTAGGGATAATGGTTCCAAATATTTAAGGACTGGGAGGGAATAGGCGAGGGAAGTTTGGGCCTCCCAAACTTAGGTTTTTTATTAACCCAACCCCTTGGATGATGAGAACCCATTCTCAAATCCAGCATCGCCAAAAAATTCGGCAACGTCAATCCCTTGAAGTTTTGGGTGTCCATGGATGGTGCCGATCGCTTATCATTAAGTAAAACATATTCGTTTGCCGTCCTATCTCATAATAAAAATACAAAATAACAATTTAAAAAATTCCAAACTCTAGCTTATCAGTAATGCATGTCTTTTTCATATCTTGTCATTATGAAATCTCTGATAAGAGGGCTTATAGTCATTAGGTATGGATATATAAAAATACTGACACTTGTAGTTCAAGGGATTATAGCAATCAAGTGGAAAAGTAGCGGCTTTTATTGTTATCCCGATATTAATAATCAAATTCTTCTATCTTGCCTTGGTGATTGTGATATCTAAATATATAAAAGAAATTGATTTTATTCTTTTTTTTTGTAGTTGTAAAACATGTAACGGTCTTTGGAGTCGAAAATTAATGGAAGCTAGTAAGGCGACCACCTATACCACAGGAGAAAATGATTTCCTTTTTATTGGCAATGATCATTGGGCAAAAAAACTGTTAATTTGTGTGACACTAAAACTAATGTTCGTATGGAGTTCGAAAGTTGTTAATATGGAGAAAAATAGCATTAAAATTATCATAAAGACTATTTGGACAACGTGTCGATTGTGTTTGGTAGGTTGTTTAATTTCTAACTGCATAAGTATTTGATATCAGAAGTTTATGTAGCTTTGTAGAATATATACATGCAGGCCGGCTAAGGATCGAGCAACATCATAAGCAGAGTGCTAACTAATACGCTGTGTGGTGTCATAATTTTATTATCTTTCTATTATATGTTATTATTTTATTTTAACACATTGTAAATAAATATTGCTTTAAAAAAGAATAACTTAGAGATACATTCAAACTTGGGGATTTCGTATCTGATCCCAGTGTGTCGTGCCATAATTCGCACTAAGAGATATTATTTGCTTTTTGTTAAGTCATGAAAGCCAAGAACAAAAATAAAATATGCAGTATAAAAAATACGAAGGTTTAAAAACAGAGTAAGAAAAAAAGAGAATATGCAAAATGATAACAATAAAACAGTCTTTTACCAGATGTTACAAATTAAAATAATAATTAACAGATACTCACAGATGCAGTCCTCTCCGGCCATTTATCGAGATTCTGCCAAATATACTCATATAAGGTACAATTTGGTATCTGAATGTCTTTAAAAGGCGATTTGACCACTCTCTCCTGAGTCCAAACACTATGATTCCTTATCACAACACTTGCGTATTTTGAACTCTGTTTCACTGTTGTCAAAGTTCTGTTTACGGTGAACAAGTTTCTGGCTACCATTGTGGTGTTGTAGGTACTAGTTGTAGACTGAAAGAAAATAATAAATTGATATTTGACGATACTAAGAAGTTGATAATATGTTGATACGTTATAGATTGATAACGGTTATTATATCATACGAAGACGTAAGTAAAAGGAGGATAAGCAATATTTTAGGTATACAGTTCAGTAGTGATAGGGATCGTGAGTGAAACATCTGATAGTCATTGTAAATCAACGCATTTTAAGTCCAGGTCAATGTTCAAAGTAGGTACGGCCATTACCAAAAGGGTTTTTGCGAGGGGAAAATCATCAAATGACTTCTTACGCCCGGGGCCGGGCGGGAGGGAGTGTCAGACTCTTACTCTCTAAAAAACCCCTGTTCCTTCTCCTGCTCTGGGCCGAGGTCGCGGTGCCTCATTGCGCTTACCCCGAAACCCCGGCTGAACATCAGTCCTATAGGGCCCCGTCTGTTGTGGTCTATTGACTCTTTGAGGCGCGCGCGGAACGCTATGTATGCGCCGTATTCTCGGGTCTAGTTCTGCTCGCAGATCCGCGCTTACGATGGCCGGAGATCGTCCCTTGATCCCCGACGCCCGTAGAACAAAAGGTTGTCTTTTCATTACTACAATAATTTTATGTTATTCTTTTAAAAAAACCTAACACCAGTGCTGTCAATATTATCATCATCATTATCATCGCCGGATTCCGAAATGAGGCGCCCCTAATTGTACGCCACTGACTGATGTTCAGCTCGTCTCACCCCTAATGGCATGCCAAGTAACAACTACTACGTAGATATTCTAGTTGTTACTAAAAGTAAAAGAGTATTATGCGTAACTATGCGACTACCTAACCTAATACATTATGCATTAAACTGCACAGAACTGATAAAATAGATAAGTTTAACATGAAATCACGTTCTCGGTCATTGAAGAGAGATTAAAATGTCCTCTTTATATTGTTTATTTTAAACTATCTTTGCTCGTTATTGTATAGTATATCTCCATGAAGTTCGTTGAACACAAAGGAACAAAGGGTGCTCTCGGACACAAATTAACTTAAAATAACATCAGTGATAGGACTTGCAAGTACCAGGGTTTTGGGTGAAAGCGCAATAATGACGATATCAATGGCTTGTCCCGGAGTGGATAGTAGTCAATAAGAGTGATACAACAACAGACACAACTTCTCGCCTCACCCAGAGCAAGAGAAAAACAGCCGGGGTTGCGGGTTAAGCACAATGTGGCACCGCGACCTCGGCCCAGAGCTGGAGAAGGAAGAAGGGTTAAAAACCCTTCTTCCGTTTCCGTCGTCAATAAGAGTCTGACACTCCCTCCCGCCCGGCCCTGGGCGAAACTGAGAAGTCATTTGATGACTAAAAGTGCAAGAGAAGATTTCTTCTCTTGCACTTTTAGTCTTCTTCTTTTGCATTTGCAAACGACGCCCCATAAAAAAAGTGATACGACTTCTTGGTGTAATATTTGCGCAAAAAATATAAAAAAGTGATTATTTATAATAGGATTTATTAATTTTTAGTATTATTAGTTTATAACTTTAAAAAAAATACAATTTTTAAAGAACGGAACGTCAAATCGTCAAAAATGTAGGTAATCACTACCTATTTACTACACACTAAGACGATGAAATAAATTTAAAAAGGAAATAAAAGAAAAAAAACTAACCAAGCTACGATTTGTCCAAGTAATGTTATTTTAATGAAACTGTTTGTTTTTCTGTTTTGTTTTCGATAATATCAAATGATAAATCGGTAATGACATGAAACATTAGGTTTATTATCTAACCATTTTTATCGAAGTAACTGTCCTCGGAGTTTCTTTCAGACAGTTACTTCCATAAAAAAACGGATGGAACATGGCGTCTCTTTGATAGTCTTCTTGGCCTAGTGGACTCGGTAGATAGATTGACTATCGATGACCAAGAGAAGATTACCGAGGGTAGTTTGATGCAAAAAGTAGGAAATCGTGTGCTCTGACGCGCTATTGAAGACTTATGTCAAACAATGAACTTTTATTTATGCTTTAGAAAGATATAATAGTCGGTGGGTCCAGCTCCTCCTGTATGTCAGTTTTTTTTAAACTAAACTGCCGATTTTATATAAGAACTATAATCCTCATAAAGTACAGAAAGTCGAAAAGGACCTACTAGCCAATTAACTAGTAGAACAGTCCTCCTGGTCTTTACGGGAAGGAAAACGGAAACAGGCAATAATCAAGAAGCATTCTTGAACGAAACTATCATCATCACGATAGAATCGTCATCGTCGTGAATATAGATCTGTACATCATTCAAGTCGTAAACCGCAGTACGTATTTATGTATCTACATTTTTGCATATAGGTACTGCACTGTGTCCGTTTAGCAGATGGGTATGACCAGTTGCTTCTATAAATAGACTGTTGTATTCAAGTGTGTTTTTATGGTACGAGTATAAGGCAACAGACAATTCACATGTTAGTAAATAACATGAACCAAACAAACCGGTTTTTTTAACCACGCTAGGAAAATTAAACGTTAATCAATAACCAATAAATTATTCAATTAATGTATACTTAATTTTATAAAGCTTTTGTTTGTTTGAATGCACTTATCTCCGGAACTACTGGATTTTTGTGTTTGTTAGTCTATTTATCGAGGAAGGCTATTATAGGCTATAGAACATTACGCTACGATCAAATGGAGCCGAGCGGGTAAAATCGCACGAGAGTAGCTAGACATTGTTATGTAGGTGAAGACTTTGATAAAGGCCTTACATAATACAGTGTGAAACCATGTTCGCTTGCATGTGATTAAGGTTGCCGGAGGGGCAATCCAATCCTTCCCCGCTCCTTATTCACAATCCTGACCTATCCTAACCCCCAAGAAGCGGGTGACAATGGGTGACGCCGATAGCTTACCATCAGGAGCTCCATCAGCTGGCTTGCCAACCTATACAAAAAAGGTTGAAATTCCGCAAGAAAATCACTCAAAATGCAATGAAAAACTGGGTAAGACTGGATAATTGATAATGCCCACGAATTATTTGGAAAAATCCAGAGTTATATCTAGCTCTTTTACTATTTTAGATTGGTTTCACTGTTATACTATATGTTCTAGCGATACCTATTATCTATAAATTATGTCTCTTTTTATATCTATCATATAATTTTTAAGACAATCTATATCCAATATATTTTCTTTTAATTCGCCATCGATACGGGTAATCTACACACCTACATACATACATAGCATGGTTAAAACAAGACAATTAAAATTAAAATAACATATTCATTATTCATGTGCCATACAAAACAAATGCGTGAATAACATTTTTATCATACTTATAAGTACAGAAGATGCAAGCCTATAAATAAATGCATTAAATGAACAAAGAACGTCAAACAAGAAAACACTCAGACGCAAAGACAAGGTCAATTTATTTTGAAAGTAATTTATTAACATACATATATTTAACAAAAGATGTTCTTTGAAATTACAGGCATAAAAACTGATTTGCAAAGATTTTTCGCCAGTTACGTTCCTATTGTCGACTTTGATAAAGAGATTTTTTCAAACCATTAATCGGATGTAGTAATTATTATTAATTCTATAGTATTTCATTTTAATAATTTTAATGATTTTGCAACAATAATAATAATGTTTTTTTTGTCTAACGTGATTTATGGAAGCTTCGGATGCTCAATGTATTTTATTTTTGGTGTTATTTATAGGATATGAGTCGACGGATTAGCTGATGGTAAGCAATCGGCCTCGCTTGCGGATGCTCGCAACATCACTTTAGTTACAAGTACATTGCCGGTGTTTTGGGGATTAGATTTTCTGAGATTTAGGGTTTGAGAGAGGGGAAGAAGGATTGGGTCTCCGGTAACGTCACTCATGCAGCGGCACACAACGCTGTGGTCGTTTCACGACGGTTTTCTGTGAGGCCGTGGTAATTACTCCCGTCCCACTCGTACCGTAGCATGGCTCTCCATCAAATTGATATATGAATCAATTTTATGACACTACAACAATTTTCTGAATCTAATCTTATAAGTCAGCGTATCTCTGGTTGATCCCTAGTCGAACCTTTGAACCATAATGCTGATGGTTAATTGGCTAGCTGATGTCAACGATGTTTCAATTACCATAACTAGCGGTAAGCAGAGCTCATTCAAGGAAAAACAACGAAGCCTTTCTGTTCTGTCTTCAGGCTTCTGTTTCTCACCGTAGATGGGGCTGATGTTCAGCCGGGTATAGGAAGCAAGCGCCATAAGATACCGCAGATTCAGTCCGGAGCAGGAGAAGGAACGGGATGGATTTTAGTCAGTAGGAGTTTGACACTCCCTCTCGCCCGGCCCTGGGCGCGAGAAGTTACTTGCTGATTTTCCCCTCACAAAAAAAAAAGCTACTTGAGATAACCAGTACCTATTTACGTATGATTTATTATATTTCTAGAAGCATACTAACATTAGGAATGTTCGTCATCATCAGCCTATAAGTGCCCACTGCTAAGCAAAGGCCTCTTCTCATACGGAGAAGGTTAGAGCATTAATCACCACGCTTGCTCAATGCGGGTTGGCGATTTCAAACTTATAATTAGAAATTATAAGTTCAGGTTTCCTCACGATGTTTACCTTCACCGTATGTCAGTGGTGTCTAAATAATCATAGAAAGTACATATAACTCGGAAAAGTCACATTGGTACTTGCCAGGTTTCGAACCTACACCCTCATGCATGAGAAGCGGGCTCCCTAACCTCCGGGCCACCATGACGGTAAGGAATTAAATATAAATTAGGAATATTGTTGTACTTAAATTAAAATTTGAAAAAAGGTTCTTAACATCTGATTTTTTTTTACTGTTTTTGCCAACTTAAATTAGTTAAATTACCTTTATTTTATTAAGTCTGTTCAGTACAACAAAATATTTAAAAAATATATATCATTCAAACTATTTTAAGTTACATTTTACTACCTAATTTGACAGTTTGAGTACCTAGTTGTGATGAACCAGTTTTTATTTATATGAGAATGTCCAATGTTCTGTTAGAGTTTCATAATATTTTAAACCTTTGTTACATTATGTTTGCAAAACATATCTAATAATGTCACGGCCTATGTTTCTAAAATAAAATTCATTATGAATAATAATAAAATTTTCGTTTGCAACTTTCGGCCAATAAGAATCTAGATTCAAGCTCCTGCCGAAGAACGTTCTATGATATCTCTACTATTTCTCATTTATTTTCCATCGTTGATCGTTGGTTTTGTAGTGTGGCATTTTGGGGATTAGGGTTTTGGAGATTTAGGACTTTTGGAGGGATTGGTCCTCTGATAACGTCACTCGTACGCCGAAACACAACGCTGTGGTGGTTTCACGGCGGTTTTTCGTATTATAAATCTGGTCGAGCCGACCAATGCTTGGTAGGTACATAGATAGATTTCAAATTCGACGTATTTTTTATACGAATTACAAGCTAATTTTTGTGAAACACACCGTTATTGAGACAAGTCGTCTACCCTCCAAAAGAAGGTGCTAAGTAATTTTGGAATCGTAAAAAATAATTAAACAGAGACGAAAAGTAATGCAACACTTATTCTTCATTAGTATTAGTCAAGACTATTAGTAGATTACACTCGGGTTTTTAACCGACTTCATTAGGTATATAAATATTAAACACAAAACACAGATTAAAAATATTTCACAGATAATCATGGAACGCCATTTGTAGGTCAATGGCCTAACGTAGCTATGTTTGGTATGTCACTTCACAACACATACGCAGCCAACGATCGTGCATGGAAAAATTAATAGATAAATAGAAAGTGAATTTGTTTGTTTACTTTGCTATAACTTCTGAATAGCTGAATAGGATTTGATGACTTTAGGTAGGGAAATGGGTAGATGATAACTTGACTACTTTTAGGTAAATATCTAGTGCAAAAAATTGGTTTAGAATATTATATCTATTTTCAAGACTCCATTAGAGAGGGACCCCTCTAATGGAGTCTTGAAAATAGAACGACAGTTGCAGGCTGCTAATGCTTTTCAAATTTCGTAAATAGAACGCTAATAAAAAAAACAAATGGTCGTTGCTTGAGTGATACCAAGGCCAAGACAACCGACGTGTGCGGTGTGAGTGCGGCCACATGCACAGTCCCTTCCCAATCTCTTCCTAATTTTCCAACCCTCAAATCCCTTAACCCCATAAGACAGTCAACACACTACCTCCTAAAGTCCTAACTGATTGGTTGCACGAATGCCAATGTCTTGTTTGCCATTTATCCCATTAAAGTACTCATTTTGCAGTCGGTTATTTAGTTTCGATATCCTAAGATGACCCACTGACCAATTCATTGAAACAAACACGTCTCACTTACAAGGCCAAAAAATAAAAGTTATATTAAGAAAAAAGATAACTTAGCGAATGCAAATACTTACCTAACTATTAGCCAGTAATACTAGAAATGTATGTATCTCTTTTTTATATTAGGTATACGTAGATAAAATAGAGATATATCGGTGCATTTTATTTTCGTATCAAATTTTGATGCCTGCTTTCCGGTCTACCCACAATAAATTATGATACTTTAAATTGGTATACATTAGGACCTTTTTTAGACCAATAGAAAATTTTAAATCCGATGTAAAATTGTAAAAAATTAACGCCGGCACCTGACTATGACTTGGGCATTTTACTACCAAAATTACACCGGTATTTTGGTAGGTCTAACCAGGAATAGTGCGTCCAAAAATTAATAAAGCTACCCACGATCATAATACTACGTACTTTTTAATCATAATTATACTTTTGTTACTATAATTTGCCATTGGAAACAATGGGTGAAATTGTAATCAATGTCTAGAGTCAAAGTTCAAAACCTTTGCATTGCGGACGGACGCAATACATCATGGAGTTATCAATTTGTCATTCATTACCAATGACATATGACGATAAAATCCTATGTTTAGACTATTATACCTAGTTAGGTTACTGGATGAACCTAAGTCATTCAGCGTAGCGGTCAAAAAGTTAAAAACAACATCAATTTTAAAACGAATCTACATAAAACTACTTACGTAAAATGGTTTCTAATTAAAACATATATAATCACTATTCAAATAACCACAATCACGCACAAGATTGTTGTAAACAAATGTTTAAATTGGAGAAAATACGTTGCAGTGAATGAGGCGACCGACCGCGACGGAATCGCGCGGGCAACTAAATTCAAAATAGATGTTATGTATGTACCCGCTAACAAAGAGCTATCGAGTATCGAGGTTTTAATCAAAAACAGTGAATTTATCGGTAGCTATCTAACTAGATATATTACACAAACAATGCATTTATTGGTACAAGCCCGTCAGAGTTGCAAGGCTAAAAATTGTGCAGTTTTTCTGAATGTAATTGTTTATCTATATCTTGAAATCCAGATAAAGATTTAAGCGGATAGCGACTGGCGATAAAAGCTGTTATTGTTTGTTATAATAGTACATATTTATATTTGATATACAAATACACTTTATTAAGGAAATACCAAGTAAATAATTATTATTAAATCGTGTTGTATCGTGCTTGACCTGTAGATTGACGCGCCTGTTTCTCATGCACGAGGGTGAGAGGGTTCGAAACTTGTCAAGTATGATGTGGCTTTTTTATAATTATATGTACTTACTGTCTAAGATTATTTAGATACCACTGACATACGGTGAAGGAAAGTTTCTTAAGTTCAAAATCAAAATCAATTTATTTTTCATCAAAATCACGCGTACGGGCGACTAGCGATTCGCGCGCGCTTCAAAGATCCCATAGATCATTACAGAAACTATAAGGCTGATGTTCAGCCGGAGTTGCGGGATAAGCGCAATGGTTCACCACGGCCTCGGCCTAAAGCAGGAGAAGGAACGGGGGGATTTTTAGTCAGTAAGAGTTAAAATCGTCAAAAATAGATAAAAGCGCGACCGCATGGTGTTTGATAAATTAATTCATACATTGACAGCCATTTGTGCAAGCGGGTTAAGAACTGATATGTCCACCGTACGCTCCGTTAATTCGGACCATGTCACGCTTACGTTACAATTGAGTTAAGGCTGCTTGTTGAGTTCCATCAAGATTATTAGACAGACAAAATTGAACAGACGTAGTTCGAGAGGAATAAACAATCCTATTATTTTTTAAACGCGAAAGTTTGGTTGTATAATACATGTTTTTGATGGCAAGCAAACAGCGCCACCCATGGAAACCCGCAACACCAAAGGAACCAAAGGAGTTACGAGTGCATTGCCGACCTACTAGGGATAAGGGTTTTGGATATTTACGGACACACACAACACAACGCTGTAGTTACTTAACGACGGTTTTCTGTGAGGCCGTGGTATCACTCCGATCGAGATAACCTCGAAGCTTGGCTCTCCCACATTTAAATATGTAAATATAGTACCTATAGATAGACCCTGTAGTCTTTTTTGCGATTGAGAGCGATACGTCTGGTTCCAAGATCCAGATGGCGATCGTGTTCAAATAGGGTTAAAAAGCCCTAAGAGGGCTCTTCAACCCAATATTTTATTATGCTCTATGACTGACTAAAAACATCCCGCTTCTTCTTCTGCTCCAGGCAGAGATCCCGGCAGATCCATAGTTAGAAAAACATAATTATGAGCTACCTTTCATCGGGGTAGCCCGGTAAAACCCGCTGTGACAGAAGCTAGTAATAATTACAATACAATACAAAATTAAAAAAAATAAAAATGTGCAAGTTTGAGAAACTTTTTTCTGTAAGTCATTTAAGAGAAACTGACGGAGTAAGTGGACTAAATTTTGTTTAGAAACACAAAATATGGGATAGGTATATAGTCACATATGAGTCATAGCCATTTATTTAATATAATAGAAATATCTAACTGTTTAGGTAAGGAACATAAGTTTTTAATTTCTGGTCTAGTTATAGGAAAGCTCAAGAAGAAAGCGCAGAAAGTCAATGAGCATTTGAATGAGGTGGACGATCTAAAGAGAATATTGTAGATATATTTGGATAAAAATATTAAAAACTAGCTACTCTCTTTAATCTTAGCGTGATGTTTTATAGCCTATAGCAATCAGGAACATTGTAACTATCTATCAGTGAAAGAATTTTGGAAATCCGACCAGCGGTTCCAAAGATTACCCCCTACATACCAATTTACAAATTTTACCTGTTTATAATATTAGTATAGATCAACCTTTGTATTTACTGGTACCAACAGCGAAATAATAAGGACAACATTTTGTTACCATAAACATGTTAAAAAACATCCTCAGATCACCTGTTTGTAAAACTAGTGTTTTTATCTCTATAATATTTATATCTTGAATTAATTTGTACAGTCGACTTTGTAAAGTAAATAATACAAGATACGCTTAACACTGTGTCTGTGTTTGGAAACCGGTGCAGTATGTTGTTGTGTGTGTGTGTCTCAATAGTCTGTTTACGCACGATGTTGGCCGCGTATGAATGCCTACGTGGGTGAAGTCAGCTACTTTAGCGTTAGCGATAGTAGGTCATTGAGTATGACCGAATGGAATGCCGTAATGTCCCAACAATCCCAACATTTTCATTTAATATGACGAGTATTTTTTCTATAACTCTTAAAATCGTAGATATTATAATCCCAATTGTTCGAGGAAGTAAGTCAAGTGTCAAGTGATTCCCAGCTAACAATACTGTCTGTATTTTTAGGCAATAGTTTTAGCTAAATGTTGTATGTACAGAAAAACAAGTGTGTCTATTAGCCTTATGCATTATTTAAATAAAAAAAAACTATAGACACAAGTAAAATTTATAGATAACTCTATTATAATATTTAGCAATAATATAAAGTTACGCAATATTTGTTGACAGAACGTTAGTCATCCATTTGCTATATAATCCCTGCCGTTTGCAATTTATTTACTCAAATTATGACATACGTAAATAGGTACCATTAAGTATTGGAGTTTGTACTCATTGTACCGTGATAAATATTATGGAAAGAAAACTGGAGAAAATGTGAACTTATCAGGGACACAATAATACATATAATTTTGTCCTATCAGAAGGTTGGGCCTTGGGTAACTATATTCGCACAGCGGAACAGCATGCAAGCGGTGTTTTACGGTTTCACGGTGTGCCGGTTTTTCTGGAGACCGAGGATCACTTGAATTGACGGACCATTCGTGTCAAAGCGTGGCTCTCCCACACTTGAAAAATGTATAAAATGAGTGGTAGATAATTATGTAAGGTACCCAGTCATCGACTCAATCGTAATATTAATACTAATCGATTTAAAAAAATGTGAAAATGTTTTGCGTTCACATTATTTTATTGCAGATTCCTTACTAGCGACATCTGGTGGTTATTTTTTATTTATATAAGAACAAGGTTTTATTCAATAGCGACAGATGGCACTGCATGCAACAAAATTTACGTTCATGCTTGTTAAATAATGTAAGAGAAATGATAATAATAAGTTTATTTAATCCAAAGTGAAAACCAAAGTAGTTTTGAAGTATTAAGAATTTTATAACGGGAATGTCCAAAATAGAACAAAATCGTGACAATATGTTATTTTAGGAGTGACGATGAGCAATCAGTTCGATTAATATATTTTTTTTATTTGTTCGAACAAATAGAGTCATCGAGTGACATCAAAGGATATGTAATCTTTAGTAGATACAAAAACTTGGTGTTCCACTCTCTATAGATACCTACCGACAACCATACTGACAAAAATATATTTATCATGGACACCAGTGCACTTGTTTACAAAATTTTATCACTAAATACCGCCGAAAGTAAGTAGGTAATGTAATCTCTATGACGTAAGTATTAAGTCTTAAGTTCAGTGTACTTATAAAATTATAATTATAGCGTAAACAAAGTTTATACCCGTGGTTTATACTTACCTCCGGTTAATTCATCGTAAATTTATTCAAATCAATAACAAGGCTGGTACCTATGAGTGTGATTTTATTATAATCTATATCTTTATATATAAAAATGGATCGCAAAATGTGTTGGTAAGCGCATAACTCAACAACGCCTGGACCAATTCTACTGAATCTTTTTTTGTTTTTGTGTTATAGCCAGGAGAAGGTTCTAATGAAAGAAAATTTTAGAAAATTAAAGGAGCGAGTTGGGTAATAGTAGAGACCCTTTCATCGTAAGCGAGATGATGAAACCCGTGCGAAGCAGGGGCGAGCTGCTAGTATGTATGTAAATAAAAATCCCGAAAGATTGGCTAATTCCGAGTATATTTTTACTTTCTTGGTTTATTAAATACGTGTGAGAGAGCCATCATTCGGCACGTAAGGGTCCGCTCGACTAGTCATACCATGGCCTCACAGAAAATCGGCGTAAAACAATCACAGCGTTGTATATCCCAATCCCGATAATTACCCTTTCTCCATTCCTCCCTAATTCCTAAATCTTCTGAATCCTAATAAAAAAAGGCCGACAAACCACCCGTAACTGTTCCAGTGTTGCGGGTGAAAATGGATGACTTTGATTGCTTACCATCAGGAAATACATTAGTTCGCTTTCCGACCTATCACAAAAGAAATAAAAAATTGAAATGAAGAATGTAATAAAGTGTAAAGTATAAAAAGGCGAGATTATGTGGAGCTAATTAATTAAGTGCGGGAAAAGCCCTGCTTATGTATAAATGTAGGTACTGAAACGGAGTATTACCAAAGCCTTACAGTAAAATGACGTGAAACAATGCTTATATTTCGTTTCGTCGTGTGATTTTAAAAGTCCGACAAGTCCGACAAGACAAGTATAAAAAGTGACAAATTATGATTTGAGTCGGCTAAACAACTTCGTATAATGCAGTTACACATTACATTACATTTTTATCTTCAAATAGTTGATCAATCAGTTTTTGCTTCCTAGTAAAATTTTAAGCGATCTAAAGGCTCACTAGCGCCACCTTCTGCTTCCAAAGAGGGATACCTACTGGAATAGAAACAGGCGTTAAAATAAAATCACAACAATTATTTTTTATAAAATTAATTTATTTCTAAAAACTAAGTAAAATATAAAAACGATTCTCTTATAGTACATACATACATAGATTTTGTAATGTTTACGTTGATTGAACATTTTTTGACGATAATGTAAATATTATAATTTTTGCAATCGAAATAACAACCAAAAAATGATAGAAAAGTGTTTTAACGACACGAAAAAGTTTGAATGTCTTTTCGGAACAGAGATCAAAATTACAAATAAAAAGAAATCCGAGTAAGAATGGAACAAACGGTTCAAAAACTTCAAAGTTACATAAAAGGTCAAAGTACATTTAATTTTTCTAAAATCATAATCTTTCGGTTCAACCTAGAAGAAAATGGTAACCAGATTATTCAGAATCTAGATAGACTTCGTTATGAACCACTAGTTATTCGAGGTTTATATCCCAAACTCCCAATGTTTTTAAAACCTTCCATTATAGAAATTACTACTATTGTTATTAAACTAAATCCTCCAAAACTTTAACAACTTAAATGCGATAACAATGCGACAGTGGACAGCGAACTGAATGGTGCTAATTCTGGTATCGAACAAAATTATTTTGACCTGATAAATAAATGTAATCCAACTCAGATGGGCCTGTTTGGGAAGTTACATGATGTCTTCTCATCGAAAATCCCACAGTGCCTGAAGACCAGGATGTTTTACCAGTGCGTGTTGCCCGTGATGACATATAATACAGAGAAGTGGTCACTAAATTCTGTCCTTCTTGAAAAACTCAGGTCGCTCAGCGCGCAACAGAAAGGGCTGTGCTCGGGGTCTCTTTACGCTACCGATCCGAAATGTGGAAATTCGACAAAGAACCAAAGTCACCGACATAGCTCGTAAAATCTGCGGGCTAAAGTGGCAATGGGCAGGCCACGTTGCTCGAAGGACGGACGGCCGATGGACCCGAAAAACACGTTGCCCCACACTAAGATCTTCCCTATAAAAGAAGCGATTGAGCGAAACCGGGGGTCAAAAGTCTTCAGCCAGCAATTAAATCGAAGCCATCTGACGAAGTTGACCACACCGGATGGTAATATCGTCTCTTCTAAGCCGGAAATTCTCGAGGAGGTTCGGCGCTTCTACGGTGATCTGTACACCTCAAAAGCACCGCGTCCATATCGAGACTCGGGGGATCCTAGGGCCACACTTATCCGCCACTTTACCGAAGACATGCCAGAGATCAGCCAAGACGAGATTGCGTTGGCTTTGAAGCAGCTTAAAAATGGAAAAGCCCCCGGAGAGGATGGAATTACAACGGAGCTCCTAAAGGCCGGTGGAAAGCCAGTGCTTGAGCGACTTAAACGCTTGTTTGATTCCGTTCTATTCTCGGGGAGAACTCCAAGGGCGTGGGGCAAAAGTGTCGTCATTATGTTCTTTAAAAAGGGAGACAAAACCCTTCTGAAGAACTACCGACCTATTTCTCTTCTGAGCCACGTCTATAAGCTGTTTTCCAGGGTCATAACAAATCGTCTCGCGCGAAGACTCGACGAGTTTCAGCCCCCGAGCAGGCCGGGTTCCGAGGGGGATATGGTACCGTGGACCACATACATACAGTGAGGCAGATTGTACAGAAAACCGAAGAGTATAATCTGCCCTTATGCCTGGCGTTTGTGGACTACGAGAAAGCCTTTGATACTGTCGAAACCTGGGCTGTTCTGGAGTCCTTGCAACGGTGCCAAGTCGACTGGCGGTATGTTCAAGTGTTGAGAGATCTATATGATGCTGCCACTATGGTCGTTCAAGTACAGAACCAGCAGTCTGAACCTATCCACCTGCATCGGGGCGTAAGACAGGGGGACGTTATTTCCCCCAAACTGTTTACTAATGCTTTGGAGGATATGTTCAAGACGCTGCGCTGGAAAGGCCGGGGCCTAAATATTAACGGCAAGTATCTCTCACACTTGAGATTTGCAGATGACATTGTAATCGTGGCTGAAACCGTGCAGGACTTACAATATATGCTGAACAGCCTGGCTGATTCCTCTGCTCGCATCGGACTCCGGATGAACCTACAAAAAACGAAGGTCATGTTCAATGAACATGTTCTCCCGGAGCCGATCACCATCAATGGATCTCCTCTCGAGGTTGTTCAAGAGTACGTCTACCTCGGGCAAACGATCCAGTTCGGTAGAAACAACTTCGAGAGGGAGGCTCGTAGGAGGATACAGCTTGGCTGGGCAGCGTATAGGAAACTCAGTCGGGTATTCTCGTCAAAGATACCGCAAAGCCTGAAGACAAAAGTCTTCAATGAGTGCGTCCTACCAGTGATGACATACGGAGCCGAGACGTGGACACTTACAGTGCGACTGATCCACCAATTTAAAGTCGCTCAGCGAGCTATGGATAGGGCTATGCTTGGAGTCTCTCTGAAGGATCGTATTCGAAACGAGGTGATCCGACAGAGAACTAAGGTTATCGACATAGCCCAAAGGATTAGCAAACTTAAGTGGCAGTGGGCAGGTCACATCTGTCGAAGAACCGATGACCGATGGAGTAAACGTGTTCTAGAGTGGAGACCACGTCTAGGCAAACGTAGTGTAGGGCGCCCTCCAGCTAGGTGGACTGACGACATCCGCAGGGTGGCTGGCAGTGGTTGGATGAGAAGAGCTGAACATCGAGCTCAGTGGCGTGCAATTGGGGAGGCCTATGTCCAGCAGTGGACGACAACAGGCTGATGATGATGATGATGAAGATCTTCCCTTGTGTCGTGAGTGCGTTTAAACACTTATAATTTCACATACACATCACACCCAGACTCGGAAGTTACTGTTATGACGACAATTATTTAATAAATAGTATTTTATTTAGTTTGGGAGGGCCTTAAGGATTTTGAAACAGATTTGTCCGTTATTTATAGTTTTGAACATTTTCATAAGAAAAACAGAATTAGCATCATTGTATATAGTTCCGTGAATAGTTCAAAGGCACTCCTTTACCTAACCAACAAAATAAGCTCCTAGCAATTAAACCGTCATTACTTCAAATTATTTACAACAGAAGATTATTCAAACACCAGTCATAATGATAAAGGTAATAGAAGTCAGTTTTGCTTAGCAACAACTGAAAATATACAACGATTAGGATAAAGAAATTTGGTTTTTATATACAAGACTATATGGCAGGTATTTGAATAATCCCGACCTAGCACGTAACTAACAATTACATAGTAACCAGAAAACTTCCCATTTTCTAAAACATACGTTAAGGCACTTGAGGTATTGCTAACTTTTCTACTTTTGGATGTAGTTCAAACCTAAAACTTGGATATTATCTTTGCAAAAGACAAATTCATTAACTTGCTTGTGATTTTTTTCACCTAAAAGAAATCCCGCAAGTCTTTTATTTTTCTCAGTAAACAGATTTGTTTTTCTGAGAACATTTTTGCCCTTAGAATTCCAAACAAACCTACTCTTACCAGGTAGTCTCCGCCTTCTATATCTTTTCTGCAAAGCGAATCTAGATCTGGTTCAAACAATACCCCAGAAGCATCAAAGTTAGCAACGTTTTCTACTACTACGCGTACATTTTCTTCAATTCTTTCCTTAAAATCTTACCCGACGCAGTTTTGGGGATTTCATCTACAAACATGACTTCTTCAATCTTTTTGTACACAGCTACTTTACTTGCAACGAAGTCCTGTAGCTCTTCTTCTGTGATCTTAAGACCATTCTTTCTGATGATGAACGCTTTTGGCGCTTCACCGTAGAATTCATGAGGTACACCGATGACAGCTGCATCTTGAACTGCTGGATGTGTTCGTAAGAGACTCTCGAGTTCAGCTGGCGCTACTTGCATGCCTTTTACCTGAAAATTAAAAGGAGTGTAGTGAGTGAGATCGTCTTTCCATGGATGTATGACTAGTCCTGTATATGTCAAGGTGGTTCGAAGGTTAAGGCGTTCGCTTCTCATGCATGAGGACGCGATTTCGATAGCAATGTAACTTTTTGGCCAGTTGTATATACTTTCTAAGGTGGTGCCTAAATAGATATATGCAGTGAAGGAAAACATTATGAGGGGTATTTCTAATTTTGAAGTATGAAATCATCAAGGCGGATCCTTGTGCAAGCGTGTTGATTAACGCTCGTTCCTTCTTCTTGCGATAAGAGGCCTTTGCTCAGCAATGGGCAATTATAGGTTGATGATGACGAAAGTAACTGACTGTATTTGCTTATGTTATTAGGTTGTACCCCTCCTCGAAAAACATAACGTGAAACATAATACTGATACCAGCGTCAATACAATGTAGTTTAAACCATAAATTGTTAAACCAATAAACTCAAGATAAGGAAACATTAAAGAGAACCTTACCTTAATCAGTTCCTTTATCCTATCAGTAATAAATAATCCGACGCCAGGTTTGAAGTAACCCATATCTCCAGTTTTAAAGAAACCGTCTTTAGTCATCGTTTCTTCTGTCGCCTTGGGGTTTTTGTGATATGCCTTCATCACTGTAGGACTCTTTATGTACATTTCTCCAGACTAAAAATAAAAGATACTTTAGTTATTTTTTCTTCCGATTTTTTTCGTCCTGACAAACAGCACAGTACCAAGTTTGGACCAATTTGTCCAACTGAGTGTAAGTAGTCTAAACAATTTTAAATTTCTTGAAGAAAAAGTACTTAGATGTTAATGTTAATCAACAAATCTTTGCTTGAATAATGAGGAATTTCATGAGAAATATTTGTAACCGGGTTTTATAAATGATATGAAAAGCCAAGAATCTTTAACATGTTGTTACGTATTCTTATTAGACGTAATAGGACATTAAGAAATTTCAATAACAATCCATGTGCATTGTACATATCTGCTACTTACTTGGCCAACAGGTACTGGTTTTCCAGTAAGAGGATCAGCAAACATCAGCTGTACACTCGCCATGGGGACTCCACAAGCGTTGAAGTCCACATTCTTCGTTCCCTTGAAGGTGGATGTACCCAGCGACGTGGTCTCCGTCATTCCGAAGCCCTGGTTGAACTCAATTGGTCGCTGGAATTAAAAGATGAAGCTTGAATGGTACGCAAAAGAGATATGTGTAATAGCTAAGTGTGAGAGAGCCATGCTTCGGCACGAATGAGTCGGCTCCACCAGAGTGATACTACGGCTTCACAGAAAATCGGCTTGGAACAACCACAGTGGTGTTTTTCGCCTTGTGAGTGAGGCTTCCGGAGGTCCAATACTTCCTCTTCCCCAATCCTTAAATCTACAAATCCCTAATCCCCAAAAGTTAGGCAACGCACTCGTAACTCCTTTGGAGTCACGGGTGTTCATGGACGGCGCTGTTTGCTTACCATCAGGTAATCCGTCTGCTCGTTTCTCATCCTATCACATAAAAAAGTAGTTTCTAAAACGACATATCATGGTCTTCAGGACAAGGACGAACCCATTGCCCTAAATCATTACGGTAATAGGCACATCTGATCAGTTAAAGTTGATGGATCTTGATTTAAATAACTGGGTCAACGTACATTGGTATTTAAGACATTGTTTCTTCTATCAATCATCACTGAGTTCATAGATTGAACACGACAATTTTAAGTAAGCATTTCTATGGACAGAGAATGCGTATGATATTCAAGGATACAGCCTAAATCCAAAGATTAAATTTCAAGTCAAAGTCTAAATTTTCAAAGATAGTATGTAAGTCACTGACAAGAGTAGATAAACATGATTGTTTTTGGTCAAGCTATGTCCAAAAACATGTTTTTATTATCTAATCTTACCACATTAATGAAGGTAAGTAATAAAATTATAACTTAAGTGGATATAGTCGTAAGTGGCTTAAAAATGACTATATCGATAACAATACAATGGTTAAAGGGTAGAAGATAAGATATAGGACCAATGTCGCAAAAGAAATAACATTGGGTCAATGCACTAAAGAGAGGATTACCAACAGAGCAATAGCTAATGGGATAGAGAGATTGGGTAGATGCCTTTTACTAAAAATTTTGAACAATATTAATATTAATAGGCTAGACATTGAAGGTGATGAATATGAGCTTGAGTTATATAATAAAATTATTAAATAACTAACAATATTAGAAGATACTGTGTGCACTAGAAACTGGTTGGTGTGATTATGTTTCAGTTTAATACGATTCTTGTGATGTTACATTACGAAGTGTTTTACAGCTCATTTAATCTAATGTCTAACATCTTGGAAATCGGCATGATTACTTTTTTCAACAGCTTTCCAAGCAAATTTTAACAAACTAAAAAAACATAGAAATCTTAAATTATAAATTTAAGGAATCGATTAAAATACTTACTTTACTCTTTTGTAAAATAGCTTCAACATCAGATGCGGCTAACGGTGCAGCACCACAAATGATGTGTCGGACAGAACGGTAATGAGCTTCATTCACATCAGGGTGCTTGCCCAAGAGTATCGCTAGAAAAAAAAAGAAAAAAACATCAATCAACACCAAATCCTCTGAAACACCACAAAAGACCTAACCTTGAGAATGAAGAAGAGGAGAAAGACCCTGTGGATGTTATAAAACGTGTCTTAGGTACAAATCATTTGGCAGAGGCCGTAAGGAACGCCCCCAAACAAAACCTGAACTTGTACTAAACTGCGATCTCCAACCCACCTTCTAATTGCAGATTGTGGAAGACCTCGTATATTTATAAGAGGTCTATAGTTTAACATTGATGATGATGTACATATAACGGAACCAATCGGTACTCACCAACAGGAGGAACGATATACAGCAGCGTAGTTTTCTGTGTCTTCAAAATGTCCAAATACATACTCGCTGAGAATTTAGCCATTGTAACCAGTTTGCAGCCCTTAGACAGATGGCCCATTAGACCAATCACAAGTCCATAAATGTGGAAGAATGGCAGGAATGCGGGAAGAATATCTTGGAAATCACCTGAAAATAGAAATGAATTTGGTAATGGACTAACTCAATGATGCAGACAAGAGGTCTACGAGCGATCTGTAAAGATTAAAAGATTTTTGGGTTTTCACCTTTAACATCTTAGATTTAAGTAGCATACAATTTGAAATTACTTTCGGTCAATAGTCTTATTATACTTATAATCCAATTTGTTGACTTTAGTTCAATGCGTTTTCTTATTGATGCCAACAATTTCTACTTGTAGGTATTCATCTTTCTATTAAAAAGATGATGATTTTTGGCTGCAAAATTATTAATTCCCTCTGAAGTAGGTACCATAATAATGGAAAATCTTGAAAAAGATGCAAGATGTTAATCTATTGGTGTATTTTATTATAATTTAAATGCAAATTAATAATAATTATTTATGCAGTTCCTATTCAACAATGAATTATAATAAATAACAATAAAGCAAACAAAGAGTATGCATATGTAGGTACTAGATTATTTCTTAAACAAAGTTATCACTGTGAAAAATCAGAATAAAATTAAAAGTAAAAATAATACTAATGCTGAAAAGTAAAGAATACCCGAAGCTAAGTTTTCAGTGTTTTTACTATATCAAGTAGAACGTATTTCCCTGCTTTAAGATAAACCAATAAATATTGCACGCGTTAACGATAAAAATATATTAAAGCAAAAATAATCAATAACTTACTATTTGCGACGTGAGGAAAACAGTTTTCTTTTTGATGCATAATTTCTATTCCAGCTAAAATATTGTCATAGGTTATCTCTACACCTTTGGGGAGACCAGTTGTTCCACTAGAAAATGGAATACAAGCAACATCATCTCCTTTCCTTTCCACCTTATCGAGTAGACCAAAATCAGCTTCACCGGATTCTGCTACTTCTGAATATCTTGCAACACCATCAGGCACGGGCTTGCTAACATTGTCAACAAGGACGATTTTTGCTTGACTGTTGGCTGCCTTTAAAGACTTGGATACGATGTCGTAGCATTCTGGTATTGTTACGAACAATTTTGGCTCCGTGATCGTTATTTGATGTTTTAGTTCGACTGTAAAGAAATAAAAATATAGAATAAGTACAAAAGTGTACCACAGATTTTTCAAATTTCAAAGGTCCAGGTATCTATCGGGCAATATGTTCATAGTTTAACATATCCGCAGTTCCATAGATGTCCACGATGTCAATTACCCTGTATTCCTTTACAAGGGACTTCATAAAATAGTTCAAATCGGATTAACATACATCTCTTCGGCGTTATGTCGATGATAACTAATGTTTACATGTATCGTTTTTTCATATTGTTTTACTATTTGTAACGTTTTGTTTTTGTTTTTCTTCAAACCATACCCATATTACAATTTATATCGAATTTTTTATATGCATCGTACAACATAATTTTATGAATACATATTATTTATTTCCTGATAACATCATGTGACTTTTACTAAAAAAAATGCACTAAAGAAACAATTGCTGATAATACAATTTGAACCTTAGTGTTATGTATATAACCTCGTTTTCAAATATGGATTTATTAAGCTCATAAGTTTAGTAGGCATATATTTTATTGCGTCAATTATTATTTTATCACCCATTTCAGCCCCTTATGATAATGCCTCAATATTATAAATATAACTGTAACAAGCTAGGCACACCTACCTTTTTAATCTTTTGCAAATAAAGATATTTTCAAATCTTTATTTGTTATGGCTTAGCGAACGGTCGATGTGGATAAACCCAAAAATTCGAAATGTTTAGGCAAAAATACAATAATATGCATTATCCGTTCAAATGTGAATGCTTGTGTGTCGCTTATACCGTTAAAATCTATATGTTAAAAGGTTTGTTCCAGTTCCAGTAAAGCTGGTTGTTACTGCTGATTCGGGCTGATTTTTCAATGGTTAGGTTAGACATATAAATGTTACCTGGGGAATTATTATGATGCTGTTGCGTCAGAATGTTTGTATAAGACAGTGACAACAACAACGGTATTCCTCAGATAACATTTATCTGAGTATTGGAAAATAGCCTTAAGTAATTTGTTATTTTTTTTTTGTTAATTAGTTTTTTTTTGTGTTGTTTTTACATGTTTTCAACTAACATATTGTGACAGAAAACTCTTTGACATCATGACGTCAATGGATGGTTGTCAAACGTTGCCTAGAGATTGTAAATTTCGTCGTGAATTGTCAACACGAGTTGGTGTAATCGGTAAGGCGTGTGGATTACACCACAGAGACCCCGAGTTCGAGTCCCGCCGTAAACATGAAGTTTTTTAGTTGATGGAAGTTTTGTCGAACTTTCTGGAATATTTGAGTGAAAGTAATGAAAAATTAAAGAGCGAGAAGGAGAATAAATAAAAATGAATAACGAAATTATTGGAAGGTTCTGGAGGCATGACGATCAAAAAGAATAACGAAATTGAATGTTCTAGAACCTGACCGGGGGTATATAAGCGGAACTGCGGCTCACCGCTGGCAGTTGAGTTCTAAGTCTAAAGCGATTCGGAAGAAAAGGAAGAAGTGAAAAAGAAGAAAAGTGAGTGAAATAGTGAAGTGCAGTGAAATAGTGAAGTGCAGTCAGTTAAGTGAGTTAAGTCAGCGTGAACGGCAAAGTTGTGTCAGTCGGCCGGACTCTGCTGGAGAGGAACGCCGATAACTTAACTCCGTGGACGCTGTAACTTAAGTGCAATAGAAAGTCTGAAAACCGGTATTAGTGTTTCATTTCATCCAATCCCGTAACCCAAGCCCGCATAGTCAGGAACGTGACGTCAGGCACGTAACATTTGGTGTCAGAAGTGGGATTGGAGAAAAATGCCGCTAGTGCCGCAGGACGTAAGAGGAGTGAGTACCCGTGCTATGTCAGAAGCGCAGCGTGTGAGAGAAGATGGTGCTGCAGCTCAAACCAGCGATGCAGAAGCCAAGCCTGTGCAGGTGGATCTTCTGCTACAGCTGCAGCAAATGATGGCAGAACAGCTGCGGGAGCTGAAAGAAGATCAAGCGCGCCGCCAAGAAGAGCAAGCGCGCCGCCAAGAAGAGCAAGCACGCTGTCAGGCAGAACAGCTGCGGGAGCTGAAAGAAGATCAAGCGCGCCGCCAAGAAGAGCAAGCGCGCCGCCAAGAAGAGCAAGCACGCTGTCAGTCAGAACAGCTGTGGGAGCTGAAAGAAGATCAAGCTCGTCGCCAAGAGGAGCAAGTGCGTCGCTTGGAAGACATGCATAAAGATTTCACGAAGGGACTGCAAAAGGCTGTCAAACGGGTACAAGAAGTGGAGGAAGGTTTAGGCAAGTTGGAACATCGCGTCATGGCGATAGAGGAGAGATTGGAAGAAGAGATCTCCAAAATCAAGCAGGAAGTGACAAACCCAAGCCCTTTGAAGAGCCGAAGCCGTCTTGCAGCCGTTTTTGACGCCCCAAATGCGGCCTTAAGCGCAACGAAAGGGCTCAAGATTCCCCATTACGACGGAACAACATCCTGGACCGCGTTCAAGCTACAGTTTGAGACACTTATGGAGGCTTATGGTTGGACTCAGAAGGAAGCACAGTCAGCCCTCACCCTGGCCCTCCGTGATCAAGCGCTCTCAGTGCTGGAAGCTATCGGCGCAAGTGGGGATCTCAGCTTTAGTGCCCTCCTCAACGCACTTGAGGCACGTTTTGGAGACAGCCACCTCGAGCACGTATACAGAGCGCAATTAAAAGAGCGTACTCAGCGTGCTAATGAGAGCCTACAGCAATGGTCCGTGGAAATCGAGTAACTTGTGCGTCGAGCTTTCCGGTCGACTCCGTCAATGATTGAAGGCACGCTTCTCCAAGCGTTCATTGACGGTATTCGGGACCCCGAAGTACGAGCTGCTGTTCATCTGGGCCATCACAAGAACATGAAAGAAGCTCTGGCCCATGCATTGGAAGTGGAAGCCGTGTGTGGCAACTCCCGTACCTTACGTCTGCGGGAAATGACGACAACGGAGCAGGTACCTCCACGCCGTCGGAATTTCATGTGCTATGGATGTGGAGAGCGTGGGCACATACGGAGCGACTGCCCGAAGAAGATGAACCGCCAGGACGCGGCGGTCTCAACTTCTGACCAGCAGGGAAACTTAAATCCAGCCAGGGCTGCGGGGTGGGCGCTGGCTGGTAGTGGAACAACCCCAACAATCTACATCAAGCAAACCAACGATGGAAATACTCTGGTGATAGACGGTCAAGTAAATGGGAAAAACAGTCAGCTAACATTAGATACTGGAGCTTCAAGGACGGTGATAAATGTTCGGCTGCTCGAGCAAAACATCAGGAAACACCTTAAACCAATTGTTGGCCTACAAATGAAATCAGCTACCGGCCAGTGCATACCGATAAGTGGAAAACTGCATGTAACAATCAAAATTGGGGAACGTGTTTATCGACATGAGGTTATTGTGGCCAAAATTCTGGATGACTGCATCCTGGGACTTGACTTCCTGCAAGGGCACCAGTGTAACATCGACCTAAAATCTGGAGTTTTACTATGTGGAACTGAGGAAATTCCGATGAAGGGTGGAACCCTGGGAAAAGTTTGCTGTTTAAGAAGAACTGTTCTTGCACCAAAATCACAGACTCTCGTACCAATCGCATTACCTAGGAGGAGGGAAGGAAGTTTACCTCGAAGGTGCGCTGTGATTGATAAATCGGAACACGTAAACTCATGGCTACCGGCAAGAACTGTCGTGGGGTCATCTGATGTTAACCGCATTCCGGTATTCAACTTCAGTGATTCAGAAATTACGATTGAAGAAGGAGAGCCTGTGGGCGTATTGGAAGAAGTGGCCTGGATAAGAAAATGCTCGGAAAATCTTGTGAAGAAGGACAGTACGGGAATAGACTTTGTAACGAAAATCTTAGACGAAAACAAAAGTCTGACAAAAGTGGAGACTATGAAAGCTAGAAATTTACTTCTTCGATTCTCTGATGTGTTTTCAAGAAGCGATGGTGATATTGGCCGAACTGGTTTGGTGAAGCATAAAATAAATACAGGTGATACAATGCCAATTCGTCAAAGGCCCAGACGTATACCATTCGCTCGTGAGAAAGAGGTTGAAGAAATGATTGACGATATGAGGAAAAATGACGTGATAGAGCCCTCTTCTAGCCCTTGGTGTTCACCTGTCGTGCTTGTCAAGAAGAAAGATGGTTCAACGAGGTTTTGCGTAGACTATCGACGATTGAATGATGTAACCAAGAAGGATAGCTACCCGTTACCAAGAATCGATGACACACTTGACACACTGAGTGGCATGAAATGGTTTTCAACGCTCGATCTGAAAAGCGGCTATTGGCAGGTGGATTTGGATCCCAAGAACAAGGAAAAGACCGCATTCTCAACTGGGAAGGGACTCTGGCAATTTAAGGTGATGCCATTTGGATTATGCAATGCACCGGCAACCTTTGAGCGTTTGATGGAACAGGTGCTGGCGGGACTGCTGGGCGAAACCTGCCTAGTTTACCTCGATGACATCATCATTGTTGGACGGGATTTTGACGATCATCTAAGGAAATTGGAAAAGGTACTCGATAAGCTGCGTGGAGCAAATTTAAAGTTGAGTCCAAAGAAATGCTCTTTCTTCAAGCGCGAAGTGAATTATCTAGGACATGTTATTTCTGAGAGAGGAATTGAGACTGATCCAGCCAAGACTGCCGCTGTTAAGGAATGGCCAACACCTAAAGACAAAACGCAAGTTCGGGCATTTCTTGGATTGTGCTCGTATTATCGGCGGTTTGTGAAAGGATTCTCGGACATTGCCAAGCCTTTGCATCGATTGACAGAGGAGAAACGTGCCTTTATCTGGGACGAGGATTGTGAGCAAGCCTTTCGAGAACTAAAAGAACGGCTTTGTAACACACCAATTCTCGGATACCCCAGCGCGAAAGGAATATTCGTAGTTGATACGGATGCCAGCAATATTGGAATAGGAGGTGTCCTTTCACAACGCGATGGTGAGCAGGAGAAGGTTATTGCTTACTTCAGCAAGTCACTATCCAAGCCGGAGAAGAATTATTGCGTGACCAGGAGGGAATTGCTGGCCGTAGTCAAAACTCTGCACCATTTCAAGAAGTATTTACTGGGACGGAAATTTTTGATCAGAACTGATCACGCTGCTTTGAAATGGCTGCTTCAGTTTAAGGATCCCGAAGGCCAAGTAGCCAGATGGTTGGAACAACTTCAGGAATTTGACTTTGAAATCGAACATCGCGGCGGAAGAATTCATGGCAACGCAGATGCATTATCGAGACGCCCATGCGTGGAAGATTGCAAGCATTGTGCCAAGAAGGAAACTGCTTTTCTTAAGGTGATAAGGACTGATACTGTTGACGAGGCATGGGGAGATGATGCGATGAAATTAGAACAGGAAAGAGATGCAGATATCAAACCAATACTGGAGTGGCTACGAAGTGGTAACAAACCAAGTTGGAGTGACGTCGCCCAATATAGCGCGGTAACGAAAGGTTTATGGGCACAGTGGAAAAGCCTTACGCTGCATAACGGACTTCTGTGCAGGAAATGGGAATCAACAAACGGCAAGGACGAGCATTTGCAATTGGTGGTGCCTCGTTCAAAAATAAGGGATGTATTAAAAGCGTTCCATGATGGATCTTCTGGAGGACATTTGGGAATTAGGAGGACTTTGGTGAAGATCAAGGAGAGGTTTTATTGGTTGCATTGCAAATATGACGTCGAAGATTGGTGCCGGAAATGCACTAGTTGTGCAGCTGTCAAGGGTCCACAAACAAGAAGCAGAGGGGCGATGAAAATCTACAATGTTGGTATGCCTTGGGAGAGAATAGCCTTAGACATCGTTTTAGTGGTTATGGATTATTTTACAAAATGGCCGGAGGTCTTTGCCATACCGAATCAAGAGGCAGTAACTGTAGCCACGAAGTTGGTAAACGAGGTATTCACCCGATTCGGAGTGCCCTTGGAGATGCACAGTGATCAAGGACGGAACTTTGAATCCCAAGTTTTCCAGGAAACTTGTAAACTTTTGGGAATCCATAAGACTCGAACGACCCCTTATCATCCACAGTCAGATGGAATGGTCGAACGCTTCAACCAAACATTGGAGCGACACTTAGCAAAGGTGGTTGACAGCCATCAGAGAGATTGGGACACTTACATACCTCTCTTCTTGCTTGCCTATCGGACTGATGTACATGAAAGTACCGCAAAGACGCCTGCATTTGCAAATTTTGGAAGGGAATTGAGATTACCGGCAGATCTTGTATCGGGCTGTCCACCTGGTGACTCTCGCACCGAGTTTAGCGATTACATAAGCGAGTTAAGGGCAAAAATGTTGGACATTTATGAGCAGATCAGGGAGGCCGGTCTTCAAGCTAGTGATCGCGCAAAGACGCGCTATGATCGACGAGCCAATTCTGTTGGGTTTGAAGAGGGGTCATTGGTCTGGCTTCATAATCCAGTCAGAAGGAAGGGAAAATCTCCAAAGCTGCAACCGAGTTGGGAAGGTCCTTACGAGATAGTCACGAAGATCAATGACATTACTTACAGAATTCGGAAGTCTTCAAGGAGCCCTTTGAAAGTTGTCCATATAGACAGGTTGGCGAGGTATTACGGCAGCAACGATGCTCGGGACGAGCGAATCTAAGAGGGGGGCAGTGTGACAGAAAACTCTTTGACATCATGACGTCCATGGATGGTTGTCAAATTTTGCCTAGAGATTGTAAATTTCGTCGTGAATTGTCAACACGAGTTGGTGTAATCGGTAAGGCGTGTGGATTACACCACAGAGACCCCGAGTTCGAGTCCCGCCGTAAACATGAAGTTTTTTAGTTGATGGAAGTTTTGTCGAACTTTCTGGAATATTTGAGTGAAAGTAATGAAAAATTAAAGAGCGAGAAGGAGAATAAATAAAAATGAATAACGAAATTATTGGAAGGTTCTGGAGGCATGACGATCAAAAAGAATAACGAAATTGAATGTTCTAGAACCTGACCGGGGGTATATAAGCGGAACTGCGGCTCACCGCTGGCAGTTGAGTTCTAAGTCTAAAGCGATTCGGAAGAAAAGGAAGAAGTGAAAAAGAAGAAAAGTGAGTGAAATAGTGAAGTGCAGTGAAATAGTGAAGTTCAGTCAGTTAAGTGAGTTAAGTCAGCGTGAACGGCAAAGTTGTGTCAGTCGGCCGGACTCTGCTGGAGAGGAACGCCGATAACTTAACTCCGTGGACGCTGTAACTTAAGTGCAATAGAAAGTCTGAAAACCGGTATTAGTGTTTCATTTCATCCAATCCCGTAACCCAAGCCCGCATAGTCAGGAACGTGACGTCAGGCACGTAACAATATATACCAACAATATTCTCCTCGACGTTCTAGATTTCCTTGCTCAATTGTTAGCATCCAGCTCAGATTCATTTTACGTTACAGATATCAACAAGTTATAGGGCGCCCTCGACATCCGCAGGGTGGCTGGCAGTGGTTGGATGAGAAGAGCTGAACATCGAGCTCAGTGGCGTGCAATTGGGGAGGCCTATGTCCAGCAGTGGACGACAACAGGCTGATGATGATGATGATGATAGGAAATGGTAATACTAACGAATTATACCTAAAGCAGCAAAAGACTCGCCGAATTATCACTGACCACAGCTGTTTTACAATGGATTAACGTCTTGATAGTATTACAGGGCTTATCATATCCTATTGTTATAAGTTTTATCGCTTCGTTGGAGTCGTTTGCCGGTAAAATTTATCATAATGTGCAATAAATGTCCGATTGTGGGGACAGTATCTAATCTTAAGGGGCACGATGTTAGTACATGGTCGGTATTATTCGATATCTACCGATCTTTGCTCTCTTCATAGATAGCAATTTTTCTTAGATAGTGTGGACGATGATGAAGCAGTAATTGGGCTGTTAGTACTTGATGTACCTAGACGTTTGCGGTATGAATTTATCTTGAGTTTAAAAACATTGTTCGAATGTTGGAATAGTGGCTAAATTGTTTTTAATAGACAGTAGTGTTTTAAAAGGTAAAATGATAATTTAAAAAATATATTTAACAGGCAAATGATGCATGAAAATGATTTTGAAAAGGATTATAAGACTCACAAGGCAAATAATTTTAAAGAGTACACTTATAAGGACTTAGCGGCTCCCCGGCTTCGCACGGGTGCAATGCTAATATGTACTAAATGTCTCCACTAAATGGAATATCAATTTAAAACTACTTCTTCTATCACTCTATTCATTAAAACAAACTGCATCTTTATCCGCGTAGGTGTTACAAAGGGATATGGAGACAGAAAAACCGCCCCCACCGCCCACCCGCTGCTCGGCTCCATTTATTCGTAGCGTGTTTTATAGCCTATAGCACTCAGGAATACTGTAGCTATCTATCAGTGAAAGAATTTTGGCAATCCGACCAGCGGTTCCAAAGATTACCCCCTACATACAAACTTACAAATTTTTCCTCTTTATAATATTAGTATAGAAAAATAATTCAAATCAAGTCATAAAATGAGACATAAAAAAAAATTCATATCACCGTTACTGGGGAAAAAACGGAAGATAAAACACGAAAGCAGATAAAGCAGACAATGACAAACAAAATTTTGAAATTGGACTTTCATTTCGCAATAAAGTTTTTATCGAAATTAGTCGCAATAAAAATACTATTGACTTTACAACGCAGTATAGACCTCTTAAAAATACACCTAAAAATGTATAATACTAGAATAACAAAGCACTTGAAACGACATAATACTCGTACAGTACGTAAGTGTAGGAGAGCCATGCTTCAGCGCGAATGGGTCGGCTCGACCGGAGTGATACCACGGCCTCACAGAAAACCGGCGTGAAACAACCACAGTATTGTGTTTGTGAGTGAGGTTACCGGAGGCCCAATCCTTCCCCTTCCTAATCCCTCCCCAGTTCCTAAATCACCAAATCCCTAGTCCCTAAAAGGTCGGCAACGCACTCGTAACTCCTCCGTTACGGGTGTCCATGGGCGGCGCTGATCGCTTACCATCAGGTAATCCGTCTGCTCGTTTGCCGACCTATTACATAAAAAAAAAACAAGGAGATACATTTTTAACGCAATAAATATGAATATTTATATTTAAGGAAGTTCTGATCCTTTTTTATGCAATAAGGCTAACGAGCAGACGGATTATCTGACTGTAAGCAATCAGCGCAGGCAATGGACACCCGCAAGACCAAAGGAGTTATAAGAAGTACCTAGCTATGCAACTAAATGCTGTGCAACAATATTTTGTGTGATCCACAAATTATTAATTTACATATTTTTTTATGAATTATGTCGTCAAACAAGCAAATGCGATTAGCTAATGGTAAGCATTCGACACCGCCCATGGACACTATTATATCATATAAGGATTGGGAAGCGATGGTAGGAGGGGGACGGCTTGGGCCTCTGGATTGTATTTATTGTTTGTGAACGCACCCGCGACACGGGAGAAATTCCCACAAATTCCAATGGTTTTTAAAGAAAAATGAAATCTGACGTGAGAAAAACTAATTATGAATATTAATATATGTACTTATTATGTTATTAATATTACGCAATCCAAAATATAGGCTCATGCATATCTAGCAGAAAAATTTTAATACGCAAAATAAATTAAGTTGATGATACATCCATAACCCTATAAGTATAATATTCAAATTGAATTATTAATTTTAAGAACTTTCCTACAATTTAAAGGAATTTTTTAGCCCTCTTATGACAGTTGAATTAGTTTGGAATTGAATTATGATGAATTCCTAATTTAATTGCTGTGTCTAAGTCTGTGTCTAAAATTAAATATGTATTAAATTTTCATCAACGTCAGATTTATTTTTATTTGATTGTGTATAAGTATAATTAATTATTTTTTTGTTTTCGTTTTTAATATATTTTTTTTATCCAAAAGTAGGTGTTATTATTAAAACCGCCAAGAGTTATTGTAATTCTATTGAAAAAAGTTTATAATATTGTATGACCATGAGTTATTTTTGCATATTTTTCTCTTTACGCAATTATTTAAACGTTTCCGTGTTTTTATCTGCACAGTTTTATCTTTATATCAAACCTTGAGATTATATTAGCGTCAAAGAATAAATATTCGCACGTGAGTGTTAGATGAGATCACGGTACCTACCACAGCCACGATATTGCAATTTCTAAATTATTTGTACACTAAACATTACTATGGCTAAAAAATATACTTTTTACAAGCAGTCTACTAGGAGATTTAATGTAATGCGTATTATATTAAGAACAGCAGTCGGCCGAAAAAAAACTACACTATAGCTCGATAGATGGCGTTGGGATCGAGATAGATCGCGCTATGGTTTCGTTACATCAGTTTGGTTGGGTCCGTCTTGAATCTCCGTTAAGTTAACTTTGCGCAGAGGCAATATCGTAACCAATGAGGTTAATCCGAGGTGCGATTATTGCTAGTTGAAAACTTTACCAATACCCCGCCGTGTGGACGTGAAATACCGTCCGCTATGGCAATTTTTGAATGGCCGTAATTGGCCTAAGAATTTAAGAAAGTGATAATTAAGAACGACAATGTCACGTAATTATAAGACTCTACCATTTATATGTCCATGCATATTTTTGTAAATACATATTCAATAGTGACGCTATTACCGGTGAATTTACTTTTAACTTGTTGAACATGAAAACATTAAATTGTTTGGTTAATAATGTAATTTTAATTTTATCTGTCGTTGAAGTTGCCATTCTTGTTATTTCAGTGCTACCTACATATTTGCATGATATTATTGTTTTGTGTTTTGTTTACGTTTCTAATTAAGACTTGCGATTATTTTAAAATTGTCTTATATAAGTATATCGTGACATCATTGGCTTGCTTAAACTGTTTAAGAAACAAATAATAATACGCATCGTAATCAAAATGTCGCGTTTGGTTCAGTGACCCCTCTGCAAAAATTAAACAGAACGCAAAAATAAACTCACATTCTTTATAAATAGGGTTGACAGTCGTCAGCACACATCCCGCTTGGAAGCTCCCGAACGCCACCACGGGGAATTCGGGACAATTTGGCAACATGACAGCCACGACATCTCCCGGCTTCAAACCGAACTTCTTCAAAAGTGAAGTCGCGAAGACTGATGTATTCTTTTCCACCTGAGCGTAAGTGTAGGTCTTCTTAGTTTCGGCGCTTTCCTATAAAAGTAAAAGAAAACAAAATATAAAACACTTTACTTCCCTGTGCGTAAGACATAGTTTTGTGTGCATCTAAAATATTTTTATAGTGGTAACTGTAATTTAAACTTTAATTCTATGCGTACTAAGATCATTTTAGGGATAACCCTGCATCAAACAATTCGGAAATTACAGATAATTGGTACGGTATTAAGACAAATAAAAGCCTAGAGAAGTATGACATAATGTTGCAGAAAGTCCTATCCTTGTAAAAGATCAAAGTCCGTTGTAGTTTATGATAAGCGGACGTGAATGTATGTACTAAGCTTAAATTTTATCTACGTGCTAGATAAGCCAATTGACGTGGGATAGTACCTTTATCAGGATCTTCTTCAAGGTACACAATTATTAAGTTGCGAAGGTCATTGACATAAAAATATACCTAAGTTTTTTTTTTATATTTTCAACTCAAGGTCGTCTTGTCGAAGAAGTGTGGGTCTTGTTCGGCACGAAATTGTCGCCCTTACAGAAAACTGGCATGAGACAGCAAAAGAGTTTTTAGTTGTACGATATAAATGCTGGGTAATGAAAAAGTAATCATAATTGTTGACGTCAGCTTGCAGCGTGCAGCGTGGCTTGAAACCCCTAGCGTTGCTGTAAACTAATCGAGTTCCTTACCAAATATTTACATAAGTAAGCCGAAAAATAACAGTTATCATTTAATGATAAACATATTAGACTAAGGCCTGATTTTTCAATAGGTAGTCAGATAAATGTTTTCTGAGGAATAAAATTGTTGCTGTCACTGTCTTATACTAACATTCTGACGCGACAGTATCATAATTATTCCCCAGGTAACTTTTATATAACCATTGAAAAATATCAGCCCTCAAATGCTGAATATTTTAACCTTTCAATCGTAGTAATTCGAGACACAATAGAAGTATAATAGGTGCGCAAACGCAGGCATTCGCTTAGAGTTTGATGAATTAAAACGCATATATGCTAAATGCAAGGCAAAATAGCTCTTATGCCATATCATACGCAACGTAAATCAAAGTATTAAACAATAGGTACGTAATCCGCTAAACAATACACTTCGCTGGCTCTGATTGCATAGCACAATGAACCGACATCCAACCATTAGCGAGCTGACGTAAACAATTATGACATACGGCTTTTTCATTCAACAAACATACCAGTAGAACTAAAAAGTCTGACGATATAATCACGTAACAACATGTAAAGGAAAACCGACTTATTTCAAACAAAATTAGGGGCTTACAAACACAACATGTGCTACTCACGAAGTCACGACTCACGACGCAGTACGTTGCGCACTCAAAGACCATTGCTTATAATTAAAGGCCCTTGGTGTGGACCGAAACTGGTTGAGATAACTCGTCAATAGTAAAATTAGTAAATCATTAAACACAATATTGAATTTGATATGTCCCACGAGAATTCTAAATATTGTCAGATAAAGTCAATGCACAGTTATGCCTAATATACCTATAAATTAATTTTTATTCAATGGCTAATTTCCCTTTATTTACACTAGCCATTTTCACTTTATTTACAATAGGTAGGAACCTATGTGTAAATAAAGTATTATTTATTGGATTCCTTTATTACTTCATCCTACCACAAGCTATCAACTGTCAAGGGAATTTTAAATCGATTTTCACTTTTTATTTGTACATATCGAAATTTGAGTTTGTAGCGTTCATACATAATAAAAAGTTGTGAAAGGATTTCCTACAACAATGTGTGCTCATGAAGGTCGTGGTGGCCTGGAGGTTAAGTCTCCTGCTTCTCGTGCACAAGGTTGCGGGTTGAGGCTGAGGGATCCTAGCAAGTACCAATGTGACTTTGTCTAATGTACCTACGAACCACGTTCAAACTGTATTTAAACACCAATCACAGACGGTGAAGAAAAACATTATGAGAAAAAAAACTATATAGGACTTATTCTAATTATAAGTTTGAAATCGCCAATCCGCCTTGAACAAGCGTGTTGCTGAACGAAGAATAGTGAAGGTTTGAGAAATGCTCAAAACTCCGTGTAAAAGAGGCCTTTGCGCAGCAGTGGACACTTTAAAGGCTGTTATAGCAAAAATAAATTAAAATGTAGATTTCATTGAAGATTTAACCATCTTTTTCTCAGTTTTGTTATTGAAATGTTTGAAAATTTGTTCAACCTTTAGTAATTTTAGTATCTACGGCAACAGTATCAGTGGATACACGAGTTACCGACCAAATCATCTTGATCTCCTCACGTTATCAGACCTGTGAGTAAAGTGTAAGTCTGCGTAGCAATTAGTCGTCTAGAGTGTGTAACCTAGATAAACAAAATGATTGATAAGACACTCTATTAATTGGCCCCACGGATGATTCAGTTGGTTTGCGGAATATTTATTAATAGATACTTAGATAGTGTAGGAATATTGTTCGGTATTTTCTCATGTGTTCTGGAAAAATCGAAGCTGGTTTTGTTACTTGATTGCTCATCAATTAGGTACAGTCATTACTCATTATACACACTTACTAATCTAATTTTTATTTTACATTGAAAGTATAGCAACTGTCCGTTTTTATAGATATAAGGCTTATATAAATACTAGTTTTGTTTTTTTACTGTAGTCGGAATAATGGCAATTTTAATAATAAATGATTTTCACAAATATTGATATTTGCCATCATTCAACTTTTAATGCTCAACTAATATTAATTTATACATTCCTTCAATGTTTATTTATAATTTTTATATTGTCCGGTTTATGGACTATAATGAACGATACGCTCGACCGGAGAAATCGCAAGTCTTACAGAAAATCATCATATCCTCCGCTTTCCCCTATCCCCAAACTTCAAATCATAAAGGCGAATTACGCATTCGTAACTCCCCTAGTAATACGAGTATTCAAGGGCGACGCCGATTAAAAAAAGAAAAAGAAGAGATAAAAGATTCTTTGGTAGAACAACAGGGTCCTAATGAGACATGTTGTTACTCAAACCGGATCATGCATAACATGGGCAGTAACACTTTTTCCAAGCATCAAACTCAATGTGTTGAACTAAGCGAAATAGTTCAATGTTACTTTTATTACATATCAACATTTGATAGGTTTGTGTACCACAATATACTATTCTATTCTATTATACTGTTTACACGAGTGCTCTTGACCTGACCAAAGTCCGCAGAGAATTGTGTCTGTCAACATGATCTATCATGGCTGTCGACAAATCGCTCCAATTTACATAACAAAAATAACAACCAAAAATTACTTTTAGACCATTATTTAATAATGTGATAACGAGAGGTTTATTTGCTAATCGGGCTTTTTAACAGAGCCCAATGTCTGGCGCGTGACGTAATTATTAAATAGGCATATTCCATTTTTAACTGGCGCCTTCCTTTTCTTTTCAGCTGAGAAAAATGCCTTACGCATACATACCGTACATGTACAACCCCGGGAGACGGTGAGGTTGCGTGGGGCTTGCACCCACAAAACTCAACTTTCGTGCCGTCTTCTGGCTTTTTGGGAGAAGCCACAAGGACCAAAAACGACTATTGCGACAACTGGCGTTGCGACAACTAACCTAATTTAATCTGAGTAGCTTGGCGATTCAGCAAAGGTCTGACACTCAGTTTCGCCTCAAGCGGGGCGGGGAAAATCATTATCCATTTACAAAAGAATATGGAAAAATTGTACTTCTAGACCCCTCATTGAAATTTTATAGGCGTTAATGATATTTATGACGAAATATTTTTAAGTATTTTGTAATCGAAATTGATAACTGATTATCATAAGTATAATAATTTACAACTTTCAATTTACCAAGGACTTGGCACTAAAGATATAGCTAGACGTCAATAATACCTATCTAAGTATTACTATGTAAAATTTCTAAGGCTCTCTCAATCATTTATCATTATTGTGTCGAATTATAATTATTATCTATCTTCTCATCATGTTTCGTAGTGACAATTATTATTAAATACCTAACTGCTTACTTTATCGGTCAACATTAGTTAAATATTTTAAAAGCATTTGTTTTTTGGATAAGGAGACAAGCGAGCGTATCTGTAACCATATAGTGGTATGATGGAAAGCCAGTAAACAAGAGGAGTTACAAGTGCTTGCAGGCCTTTTAGGCGTTGTTAGAGGGTTTTAGCGATTGGAGATGGGAGGAATAATGGAAAGGATTGGAATTCGATAACTTCACTCTAACAGCGAAACATAAGGTAAAGTTTGATTTACGCTAATTTTCTGTGAGGCCGTGGTTTAGCTCAGGTCGAGCCGGCTCGTCGTGCCGATACATGGCTCTGCAGAGCTGCATCGGGCTTATTTCTGTTTTTTTTTTAATTAATTGACCCAGAGAATATTGCAAAACGGATTTTTTATATCTCGCTTATTTGAACCTTAGAGGCTTGATTACTTCCAATAAAACAAGAAAATATACCAGAAAACGTAAGGGTGGATACATCGCGTAATAAGATACCACAAGTCTCTTAAAAACAGCTATTAGGCATATGACAAGTAACAATTTCACCTGTTTATCAAAACCTCTACATATTTTAAAACTTCTTCAATAAACAACATGAGCGTACACTCAAAATTTGACTTTAAAATAACGTGTAACAGGTCAAATTTGTTTGCAAATTAGACGCTATATTATGTATTTGTTGTCGCCAAAACAACCTTGGCGTTTTTTGCATACTTTTATTGTGAATCTTCTTACGTATTTGACCTTAACTTAGTTTTCAAATAGGAGGTCATTAAGATCAGTAGCTGTTCCGTATATGGTGATTAACCGGTCTTTTCAATGTTAAGAATAAGGTTACAAAGGCCACAGGTATCATTATTTTTAATGATTAAGACGCTCTTCAGAATAACTAAATCTATTTTGATGTATTCAATACTAAGATAAAGCTAAAAAATATTAAAGGGCGGTATTGAATTGGCAACCAACTTCGATGCACACATAGATAGATTCGACAACAGTAGATATTAAACCATATAAAGACGTCACAAATCCTACATCGCATTAGTGATTTTTTTTTTATGTCATAAGTCGGCATTCGACCACCTGCTGCCTGATGGTTAGCAATCAACGCCCGTGGACACCCGCAATACGAAAGGAGTTGCCAATATTTTGGGAATCACAAATGTTGTGGTGGCTCGGAGGTTAAGGAGCCCGCTTCTCATGCATGAGGGTGTGGGTTCGAAACCTGGCAAGTACCAATGTAACTTTTTTCGAGTTATATGTACTTTCTATGATTATTTAGACCCTACTGACATACGGTGAAGGTAAACATTGTGAGGAAACCTGGACTTTTGAAATCACCAACCCGCATTGAGCAAGCGTGGTAATTAATGCTCTAACCTTCTCTGTGTGAGAAGAGGCCTTTGCTCAGCAGTGGGCACTTATAGGCTAATGATCAGAAATTGGGGATTAGGGATTTGGACATTTTGGGATTGGAGAAGGATTGGGGGAGGGAAAGAAAGTTTGCGCGCTATTCAACAATGATAGACAATCCCATCAAATACCTGTGGAGCAGTAGGTAGTCTGCCAGGCATGGTAACCTCTAGATACTGGACGGAGTTTCCTCGTTTTCCGATTTTAGAGAACTACTCTCTTGCGTCTGTTTTGCTCCCAAAGTGTTTCATATCTGGACCCAATTCAGTGCCAGAATGTATGTAGCTTAATGGATTTTAAAAATTGCAACTATATTTTAGTTAACGAATACAATTACTGATTTTATAGAGTGCAGAGCTTGTATCAACGCGCTTATCTCCGGAACAGCTGGTTCGACTTAAATATTTCTTTTTGAGTTGGATATTTCAATTTATCGAGACAGGCTTATAAGTTAAAATACCACTTTAAGACTAATATTAGCCAAGCAGCGGGTATTTTTTTGAATTTTAATCCTATTTCCTTGTGGTGTCTTTGCCTCAGTCATAGAGCTGTTTAAAATTATACGTGACCTGACCTTCCTTAAACAAAAAGCCTGTCCTTTGCCATAACATTAAAAATACAAATTACACATATATTTTAACATTATTTACGTACTAACACATTATGTCATTGATTGGTAGATAAATTCAAAATAACACAAATATTAAGTATTGAGAGAATATTTATATGTATAAAGTTATATTATAGATGTCATCATAATATATTACGTTGTAATGTTTACTTAAGAGACTAGTTGAAGGTCAAAAATATTAAAAAACATATTTTATGGCTAATAATTAGAACACGAGTACTTACTTAATTAAAAAGTTGCTCATGTGTGCTTCAGTCTTTAAAACTACGCAACGGATTTAAATATGTTTTTTTATAAGATCGACTGATTGAATAGGGAGGTTTATATATGTATAATAATTAATATAAATCCATTAGATGGTGCAGCATTTCAACCGTGCTAAGACGGGGCGGGTCGCTATCGCTATAGTTACTTAAAAATGTTGAACGGCTTACTCACTTATCTATTTGACAAGATAACTCGACTAGTTTCAAGCTACGCTAGGGGTCCATATTCATTTCGCGACACACGACGCGGTAAAGATCACGCAGCCAACTGCGTCGAGCGTCGCGTGGCGGTCAACTGATCAACTACTAGGTTAAGGGTCTCCTTCAAATGAGAAGGATTGCCTTAACATCCATACTTAGCAAAAATAACGATCGAATCGAACAGGTCACATTTACCCGCGGTATTCGGCGGTTCGTTTATTGAACGAGAAAGTTTGTATGCATAAATAGATAGATGTTTGTTACTCTTTCATGTAAAACTGCTGAATGGACTTGTATGATATTTAGCATAGAGATAGATTATCTAGTCTAGAATAACATAGACTACATTTTACTCTGGAACAGCGAGCGAGAAGCCGCTAGTAGAAGTTAGTCGTACATAGGTAATCTTCAGGACATCAAAAGCAATTACACAAATTTTAATAAATCAAAAGCTTCACTCTTCATTGCCGGCTGCGATCTTGCAATTGGACGTGTATTTAGCACAAACGGTTCAATGAACTGTAAGCAGTGCACGCTAACAGAATATTTAGTACTCTCATGATGCCATGACTTTCCTATCAGAAATAACTATGAGTAACCCCTTGTTCGCTGTAGACTATTATTTCTTTTTGCCGTTCATTGCAAATCAGTATATGTTATACAAGATATATATGTACGTATGTAGGTTATATACAACTTTGAGATCAATTCTCATAATTTATATTATCTTAAGGTATCTTTCCCTGTCACGTTCATTAAATATCAATTACATCTGAAAAAGCCATTTTAGGTAAGTACAAGGAGAGGTTCTTACAACGTGTTTAAAAAAAATCTATCTGTCAAGAAGTTCACTGGTTTAGTTCTAAAAGTTTAGCAAAACAATAGAATGTATTTTTAAAATCTTACTTTCAGCTCAAAACTTCAGATAGAGATAACGACAGAACAACTTTTTAAGAACTTCCCAAATAAAGTCTCCAGTTAAATTTATTTCAAGTTCCTTTAACCTAATCGTGATATTTCCAGTCGCAATAGAAGAAAAATATGTGCGCGAACACCGGCGTTCGTTTGGGGTTTAATGGATTAAAACCTTGCTGAAGTTTCATACTTGGTAAGGTACATTTCCAGTTCCATTACCAACTTTACTAGGCACTTAAAACAAGAAACTCAATCAATAACTACTAAACCATCAATGTATGCGATACATTGTAATAAGATCACTAACAGTTCAAAACAGCTGTTGATTGTATTTTGAACTTTATTCCCGTTAGGTTCAAAGTCTTGAATGTATTTTTAGGATTAAGAGTTCGAGTCTAGACTAGTCTAGAAATTATTCTGTTGCTAGGTGACACGAATACGTGTTTAGATAGTTTGGTTAACGTGTTTCGATTGTCAACGAATTTTTAACGTTGTTATTATATAGTTTTGTTTCCAACCAACTCATGTAGACGTTGTTGAGGGGATGGTATATAATGTGGTTATATCCTCCATGTTCCATGTGTGGCCAATATTGGCAATATCGTCATTGGTCTGGTATTAGGGCCTGTACCTATACCAGACCAGACCAGTTCTGTCGTTTACCTATATTATAATAATAGGCTCATAGCTTATTTACATAAATCAAACAACCCGGGTTTTTGCTTCATGCTTACAATTAAATAAACAATAAATAAAATAATCATAAATAAATAAATAAATAAAATAAATTATTTAAGTAAGTAAGTGTAATTTGGTTTCAAACAAAAAAATATTTAATGTTAATTTTACTCTTACTAATATTATAAATGCGAAAGTTACGATGTTTGGATGTTTGTTACTCAATCACGCCAAAACGGCTGGCTGGATCTGGATAAAATTTGGCATAGGCTAAGAAGCCGCGGGTGGAAGCTAGTTCTATATATTAACTATATAGCATTTTTCTCACATAGGGGTACAGTAATGTATTATTGGTGAATTGTAAAACAAATATTTTTTTTTAAAAGAGAAACGATGGAGTTAATTGCTCGTTCTTCTCCATTCGAAACTACAATTTGGAACGAGCACCTAGCTTCACTGACCAACACTGACATATTTATGGTTTAGTTGGAATAAATGATTTTGATTGATTTGATTTGATTAGGTTACCTACAGATTTCTTCAATGATACCAAGGTAATTATGATATTTTTACTGTGATGATACCTACTTATTATTTATATCGTGACTTGGAGTGAAAGATAAAATATGAAGACGAGATAAGTGAAATGCTATACTTTCAAGAGATGGTCATAACAAATCATATTATCTAGGTCAACGTGAATATAGACCTTGGGGATATCTAGTACTTAGACACACTTAATACACAAGTTGTTACTGACTATTTATACAATAGACCGGTGGCTCCCAAAGTTTTAATAAAGACCGACTTATTGACACATTTTTACTAATTATATTAGCTACTCTCGCGCGGTTTCAACTCATTTGATCGAAGCGTGATGTTTCATAGACTATAATAGCACGCAGGAACATTGTAGCTATCAATGAAATAATTTTGGAAATCCGACCAAAGATTACCCCCTACATGCAAACTTACAAAACTACAAAACCTCTTTATAACATTAGTATTATTTAGTATAGACTCAATACTCATATAACCTAATTAACCTAACTCTATAGTATAGAGTTATAGATCAAAGATAATTATTATGATGCTGTCGCGTCAGAATGTTTGTATAAGACAGTGACAGCAACAATTTTATTCCTCAGATAACATTTATCTGACTATGTATTGAAAAATGAACCCTAAAATTATTTATACAAATATCCAAGGTTTTTAACAAAACTTCAATGAAATAATTGTTTACAAACAGATCGGTCTCCTCAAACACATGATACATGATAGCCTTGCAGGTAAGTAAATGATAAATGATATATAATATGATACAAGGCTTTTTTTATTTTGTCAAAAAAATCGCAGGATTTTAACAACTGCTTTGTTCTTGATACAAGGATTACTTTCTGGAATCATATTTAAGTGGTGGAGATGCCATGCTTCATGTTGGCGATGAACGGCCATGCGGGACGGTTCCACCGTGAAACCACGGTGCCACAGAAAACCGGCGTGAAGCATAGCACTTTGTATCACCGTGTAAATGAAGCATAGAATGGTAATTATGATACTATGCAGTGAAGGTATCGGTGGCCCAATCCCTAATCCCCAAAAGGCCGGTAACGCACTCATAACTTCTCTTTTATTGCGATTGTCTATGAACGGCACCAATTATTTAGCATCAAGTAAAAAGTCAGATTGTTTGCCTCATCTATACTATCTTTTTTCTATACATATATTATTAGTACATATACTATGTACTAATATTATAAAGAGGTAAGTTTGTTGTATGTAGGGGGTAATGTTTGGAACCACTGGTCGGATTTCCAAAATTCTTTCATTTATTGATAGCTACAATGTTCCAGGGTGCTATAGGCTATAAAACGTTACGCTATGTACAATCAAATGGAGCCGAGCAGCAAGTGAAACCGCGCGGAAGTAGCTAGTAATACATAAAAAATAGGAATCTCTGAATTTGTGTCAGTATTTTAACTTTTTATTAACATTAAGATTTTAAACATATTATTTCAAATAATATTTAAATAATATTTTATTTAATTATTTGTGATATTTCTTTACTTACACAATTCAAAACTTATTATTAGCAAGAATGTACGTTTTATCAAATCCTAGGTATTTAATCATTTGACATTTCATTACTGCAATGTTTCGTTGTGATAAATATGATGACTAGAATATTTTTATCTAAGTACATACACAGGTATTAATTATCTTGTCGCGATACTTAATCCGGCTAAGTTAAATGACTATTTATGACTATTCTATCCATAGTAACTATGTTATTATGAAAGAGAAACGTCGTAGTATTTGTTAACTATTTTTTTCGATTGATTATTATCAGGTTAACCTTATGTTCGGCTTTTTTGATACTCTTATCTAGGCACTAAAGTTTATGACATAGGTACTCACTTATAGGCTTGCCTACGTATACATAATATGTTTTTTAAGCACCTAATAACAATGTAAGTCAGAAAAGATTATATGCAGAACCAATTATTAATTATAAAATATTTATCAAGACAGAAAGCTTGCTTTTGAGGGACTAAGGGAAAGGTAATTTTAATCTTGACTGTGTAGCTGGCTAAGCCATGAATTTTTTTCTACATTTGTAATAAATTTGCAGAAATAGTTAAATATGTATATTATTGAGTAAGTAAATAATTAATTAGGTACTTATAAACTGCTAACAATGATATGTAAGGAAAGTAGGTAGGTAATTAAAATTTCTTTGCCGAAATGTTTTATTATTCTATTCCATTGTATTGACAACATTTGTTTGTCGATTCGTACGGACAATTGGGTATGACGGTGACGGTTAAATAATAAAACAATAACGTAACGTAACTGGTTCAAATTCCAAAGCGGAGCAAATTGTTTAACCCAATTGGCAAGTAATTGATGAGTAAGATGTTTTGTTGCCCCACAAGACATCTACTCGGTTTAAATATTCAGTCAACAGCCCGTACAAAGTCCTATTTTCTTATTAAAAATACAATTTTTATTTGTTGTTTTTATACGCGGCCCCACATATAGCTTTGATAACACTTCGTATACACTACGGCTGATAAGAATCCAATTTCACGCGTAAGTAGGTATCTACGATCTACTTGTTATTTACTTACGGTACGTAAATATAAATTTTGAATTCAAATTCCTTGAATACATAATAAGCTAGGTACCCGGAATTGACATTTTTTTATAATTTTTATTTTAGTACTAAAAATGAAGTTTTTAGGTGGGTATTGTAAATAATTTGTTAAAGACGTTTTACGATGTGCAAAAGTTCAATACATTAAGTACCTAGGTACTTACCAGTGCAACAAGATTTTTATATCCCGCCGATTCAGCCCACAAACGATCAACAAACCTTGTTTTTGGCACAACAATATCAGGAACAGTTGATCTTATAATAAAATCTTCATTCCTGAACACAGCACTAGTTGAAAGTTTCCTTTGCCATTTTAAGTTTTTAATTTCGCGTAAGAGGAGTTTTCGCGCCATATTTTGCAGGTTCGCGCGCGATCGACGGTAGCGAGTGAACGACTGTCGCGGAACGACGCGCGCGACTGATAGAATGAAACGAAGCGTTTCGGCCACACGAATACTTTGAACTTGATAATTTTGCTAATTTGCACTGAATGCACGGCTGGCAAAAGTAGATAGCTGATAACAATTTATTTAAACAATACAAAGGTAGTTTTAGATCCGCGTGGCGTCTTTTATTATCAATTTACTTAGGTGGTAACTTTTTCAAATAAGTACGTTTTATTTTATTGCAAGTTAGTGTAGTTACTTTCTTATCTAAAGGTAGATTTTTTATCGTTATTTATTCCAAATATCGTTATAAATTTTATTGATGTTATATGAAATGGACTTTGAATGTTATTCTCAATATTGTTGACATCAATGTTTCACTATCAAGCCTTATTTCACCTTAAGTTGCTTATGGGTACAAAGTACGACTTCATCAGTACAAAGGTTAACACAATAAGACAGGAATACTCCAGATAAATATGTAGAAATAGCTAATAAATAGACATTAATAGCATAACATTGAGATATGCTTAAGGTCTTCCTTGTACGATTGCATTCATACCCTTAGACTTTGTACTTGCATACTGTTACGACATCCCTACCTAAGTACCTATATAAGTTTTCTTAGCATCTAGCAATTGCAGTGTATAAACAGATAGGTAATTGAAAACAATTACTAACTTAATTATCCTTATTATCTATTGTAGTGCAGAGTTAATTAGAATTAAGTACCTAGGTATTTTAAATATAAAAACTTTAATGTTGTGTAGGTGTTTTTTATTTTATCATTTTACTACCTGGCGTACTCAGAGACTTTCAACTATTAATTCTTTAGTAACGATTTGTTGTACTTATTCGCAATAACAATTGCTAACGAATCTAATGACCGGTTTCATCTTGTCTCTTTTTAATCTCTTGTCAAGTCATCTGATTGGTTGTTGATAATTCAGTCAAATAATCAGATTACTTGACAAAAGATTAAATTGATTTTAACATTGATCGGCCTTTCGGAAATCGGGTGTAAGTAACCATTAAATGGATGACTCTGTACCTATTTCTATAGAGTGCCTTATTAGATATCAAACATAATAATTATCTCACAAATTAAGAATGAGGGTTTTATGGAATAAGGCGGTAGACGAGACGAGCGGGCACATCCCCTGACAGAAACACCTGAAGACTTCCAAGCGTCGATAGCCTTTTGTGCAACACAAGCAAACTGATGACTTTGCACAATTGATGAACAATCAATATTATTTTATTAAGTGCTTACCTAGGTTTGCCTAGGTGCACCGATAAGTATTATTATTACGTACCTACCTATGTACTTACATGCACACACTTCACCTTGGTGACCAAACCGGTTTCGTTTCTCCCAAGACTCTGCAGACGTTGCCCTTAGAAAATGCAACAATATGTCTGTAGTGTTGTTAAAGAGGGAAGGAATTAGCTCATTTTGTACTGTAGTGTTATTAAAGAGAGAATCAGCTTGATTTTTTAAAGTAGATAGGTACAGAGTTATTTAATTATTTATGCGAAACCACTGAATCTTCTCTAATTTGGGGTGTACCTATATCAGTATTTACGAACTAAGATGTTTTCCAAAACCATCTAGGCTTCCTAAAGTGATACCACATTTAGGATAGGTATTCCTTATCAGATATTCGAGGCTTGCTCGATCCACACGATAGGACCCATTAAGACCGATGTTCTCAGAGATAGAACCTACTAAGGGCGAAGTCAAGTCGGCGTAGCAAGGGCTCGGAGCAGGAAAAGGAACGTGGTGGTTTTTATTCAGAAAATGACACTCCCTCTCTCCCAACCCAGGCCAGGAGCAGTCATTTTGATAAATCTCCGCTTAAAATATTATGATATAAAATTTAATGCATTTACCCATGACACACCCACCAATGAATGTGCCAGATCTGACTATGATGTAGCAGAGCCGATACTAAAACAAGCGCAGAATCAAAATAGTTCGCGAAAGCGCAAGGTTCAATGAACTACCGTACGGGCTGCGATATGGAATGTTTACAAGGCCGCGAATTGTTAAAAGTAGACATTTGCGATACCACCATTCCAAGTAAGTACCTAAGTATCAAGCAGTACCTATTATTTCTGATGTTTTTAATCTATGGTATCTACCATGTAAGTACACACAATGTCCTTATTTAAGTGACTAAGTATTACCTATTTATTTATACTGTGGTATTACCTAACCACCAGGCAAGGATGTAGATACATATTAACTGAATATGATGTTATATATTGTAAGTTAAATATATATTTAACTTACAATATATGCATGCCTGTGAAACATATTAATATGATAGGTTGTTTTAGTTCTAACTTCTTTACTCTAAATCCTTGGTAAAAACTCCGAAAGTGTTAAGCCCTCGAAATTATTGAACCAACTGATAAACATTGTAAGTATAAGTGACTTTTGTAAAATTTTAAATACCTAACCGCTTTTTTATTCGATTTGTTTTGAAATGGAAATAAAATAACAATCCTTTCCCTCCTTCAATTTCTATATCCCCAAAAGTTCAGCAACGCACTCGTGACTCCTCCGTTGTTGTGCATGGGCGGCACGCTGATTGCTTATCATCAGGTAATCACTAATCCGTCTACTAGTTTCCAATCCTATATTCCTATCCCATAATAAAAATAACATCAGTGCGTTGACGTGATAACGGAAAATATTAATGAGACTATTCTTCTAACATTCCTCTTCAATTCGTACAATCCCTCAATATTTTATTAGCCGTTGCTAATAATAGAAACTTTGTTCAAAATTAATTTGTGACCAAACATTTGCATGCCTGATAAGTTGAACCAAGAGAACTGTATAACGTTAAATATTTAACACTTTTGGGCATTCCCTTATGTACTACAATTTTCTTGCTAAGAAAACAAATTTATTAATTTGATCACATATCACGAAGCAATGGATTTGGATTGCCAGGAGTTTGAAGAAAGCCACACGTAGTTGTGTAGGTTCTTTGATTGCCTTTACACTTTTTATATTATTTACTCAGATCAAAACATAGGTACTCACAATTTTGCGTTCATAAATAACACATACTCTTACATTCGCTCCGACATAACAGTAAGTTAATCTGGTGACGCACTTCCTTAGAAATCCTAGCTATTAGGTACATCATTACGATTTTTAGGGTGGGCAAAGGATCCTTAGGATATTTATTTTGTTTACACCTATAGGAGCGTAGGCCCTTCTGACATAATAGACAAGCATTTACCAGCAAATACATTCTTTCCGTCATTACGACCGAATAAACAGACAGTTTGGCCAAGTTTGGTAGACGCACTTCGTTCACCCTACTTCAATTTGTCAAAATATGCCATTAATACGTATTTTGTGCTTTATTCCAGGTCTATAGGGTTGGAAATGTACTGTGTAAATAGAGGCGTAGGTTGATCTGCTGTTGTCTACGTGGGCTTCATGGTGACGTAGTATTTAGTAGGTAACAAGGTCGAGCGATTGACGGTCTTTGGGTGTGTCTAGCCAGCCACAGATACAAAACTAATTTTAGATTCAAGGTTTTTTTATACAACCAAAAGTAACAGAGCGCGTTTTGTTTGTTTACATTTTTCTTCGGTGATAGTTTTGATGCTGGTTCGTACCTTTTTTCTACCGAGGCTTTGTCTATGAGGTATAAAACCTTATTTTTAGTATTTTTTAAGTCTAATCTATCTATCCCGATGCTGACTCACAACGCTTTATACTTGCAACTTATACTACACACGGTTCAAAATAAAATTACAAAATAAAAATCATATCATTTATTTTATTTAACATAATATACTTAATTATTTCCTTATGTATAAAAATCTTATGATATAAAACATACAAAACATCTTTTCAACAACAATAACTTTTAAGGCACATTGTTTGATTTTGGCAATTGACAATCTTTTCGAATATTCTTTTTTGTTTTAAGGAAATACTGACTTTATTGTCTACGAAGTGGAAGGCATTAAAATGTAATAGGTATTATCTTTTCCAACTAAAATTACGTAAAATATTGCGCATCCCGTAACTGATTTCCAGGGAAATAAAATGTATTGAATACAATACATGTATATTCGTAAAATAAACTCGATCAAAAATAACAAATTTTAATAGATAGACTAGTTGTATTGCAAATAATAAACCCATTCAATTACTAAAGTATAAGAATCTTATTGATTGACTGATTTTGATTCACAAGTATTTTATCTTATGCTAAAACAATAATAAACTTTACTTAAAATTCATAAAATCATAATACAGCGATAATACTTAAAAATATTTTAAATTGACTAATTACAATGGAAACCATCTAAACATTAATAATAAAATTATTAAACGCACAAAATGATCAAAAATGCAATTCGCATTAGAAAAACCTTAACACTAAGATTGTAAAAAATACGAATGTAATTGTAACGATATGTATAATATGCCAAAGGTCAAAGAAAATCTTTGATGTAGGTACATAACGAATACTCATTTCTTCAAGTTCCCCTCGACAAAAACCACAAATCGTCGCATTCAGAGAAGTTAATTGTTACCCAATCTTTAACAATTACTTTTGTAACAAAATTTTTAACAAGGAATAGAGTTTACGTGATTATTAACATAGTAAGATTGAGAATTAAGTTTATTTATGATTTATAATGTATTTTGATAAATCAATATGCATTTTAGACGCAGACTTGGTCTGTATCACAGTTTTTCATGTATTTCTGTGGGCCGATCCCGGCGGCACTGCAATGCCGGGCCGACCCGTGACAGGAGTGGAGCGAGCCCCGAACATCCCATCAACTTCCAAAAATCAGTTTAATATACTGGTCCCTCAGTGAGGGAACTTTCAGATATTAAGCTGAAAAGAACAGTTACTACACTTTGATCTTAGCCAAAAGGCCGAGAAGCGATACTAGTGAATTGAAAACCGAGGAGGGTCATTCATTCGCGGAGAATCTTAACACCGCGATTCAGAAAATGACGTCACGGCACAGAGGCATCTATCGGTACGCCGCGGAACTACTAAGGCAGTGCTGTCACAACCAAAGTTAGACACACAAGCCAAATGTACACTTTCAAGTTTAAAATTCTGCATGAATACTTAAATGCAACAACAATAACATTGATACGCATGGGTACCATACTTACATTTTGACTTCACAACCATTCTTAATTACATAATATGATATCTACCGTTCTACACCTTAAAATGCTAACAATACATTTCCTTCAGCTGTTTCCTAAGAATCTTACCTGCGGGATTCTTAGGGATTTCATTAACAAACTGTACTTGTTTTATCTTCTTGAAGATTGTGACTTTAGTGTTAACATGCTCTAATATTTCTTCTTCTTTCAGAGTTTGTCCTGGTTGAGGTACAACGAAGGCTTTGGGGACTTCGCCTGAGATTGGGTCTGGTATACCCAGGACGGCACAGTCGAGAATTTTCGGATGTGTTCGTAACACCATTTCTAGTTCTGCTGGTGGTACTTGGAATCCTTTTACCTGTAATAATATTATTATGTTTTGTATTGTGAAAACTTTGTTATTTAGACTGTATCAAAATTAAAAGAGTTTTTATTTACACATTTTTACAACGCATGCCATATTAATTAGTTAAAGAACTATTCAGCAATAGGCACTGGAACCGAGCTAACGACTTTATGATGGCTATATTTTTGATAATTAATAAATGCTAATAAAATTACGACGTATACGATTTTTAAGTCAGGTGCAGGAAAAGATATTAGTACGGCACTATCGGCTAATAGTAGGTCTTTACCTATGAAATTGCCGTTCTGCAGTACTGGCCATTTTAAATCAAAATAGTTTTTGTTAGGATAAGGCTAATTAATTTTGTTTTAAAAACATAGGATTCTTTTTCCAAAAGTAGTCATTTGTTTACTGATTAGTGTTACATTTTCATCGCATTTCAAATAAAAAAAATCGTTTAAATTTTTTCATGCAAAACGGCAATTTCATAGGTAAAGACCTATTATATCTTTTCACATGTTGATAGTTTTGTTTATGACAGTACATTACCACATCGTTGATTTATATTTTTTTTTATTATCATTTATATTTAGATGATAATATTTACCTTAATAAGTTCCTTTAGCCTGTCAGTGACGTATAAATATTTGTTCTCGTCATATCGCCCAATGTCTCCGGTTTTGTACCAGCCATCTTCGGTCAAAACCTCCTTTGTTGCTTCCTCATTTTCATAGTAACTCGTCATTAGGTTTGGACCTCGGTACCAGATTTCGCCTTCCTGAAAATTATAGATTAAAAAGTTTCAGTATTTTATTTACCTACTTGTTTGTATTTTTCTAATAATACACTTTGATTAATGTATATTTCGTAAGTAAATACGGCAAAATATTATTTAGATTTGTTAAGAAATATACTACTTCAGACATTCATATTTATTCATAATAATAATTCCTCGATCTCCTTCAACTCGGTAAATTTTACAAAACTTTATTCCTAACATTTTTAACAATTATTAAGTAGGCTCCCTAGCGCCATCTGTTATCAACTTTGTGTAAGAATCGGGTACTTGACGATATTAACTCAAGTAGGTACTAACTTAATCAAACGTTTGTTAATAGAAGTGTTTAAAATACTTGCCTCTCCTGGTCCCAGAGCTTCCCGTGTGTTGAGGTCAACAATTTTCACCTCGCTATTACCCAGTATGTGGCCAACTGAAGCGTGGTTCGAGTCATCGTTCTTGCCCACTGAAATAGCTCCATTGGTCTCCGTCAAACCGTAGCCCTGACGGAACACGATGTTTTTCTGAAATAACAAATATTTTGATTTGTCATTTTCAGTTTTTAATAGGCTAGCTTCCGAGGCGGAGTTAGAATTAATTACTCAATTTTATTTTATTCTGTTAGGAACTCCAACAAAAGCAATATTAAACAAAGATTTTTAAAAATGTTTTGTGGCCTTATAGACAACACTTAATGTACAACCTATTAGGATTGGGTATAAAATATCTCAAATTTTATATGTAAGTAGAAGCACACTAAAGTATTTACATAATAAATCATATTAAAATTAAAAGTAAAGTACATTAAGATATAATAAATCAAATTAAAATTAAATTAAACGTTTAAAATTGAAACAGATGATTTGCCCTCCACAGATTTTTTTGACGAACAACGGATTTACGTAACAACATAGGTGCATTTACAGACATAAAATCTGACAAGTATGGGAGAGCCAAGCTTCGGCATGAATGGTTCGGCTAGATCAGAATGATACCATGGCCGCACAGAAAATCGACGTGAAACAACCACAGCGTTGTGTCTCGCCGTGTGAGTGAGGTTATCGGCGGCCTAATTTTTTTCCCCTCCCACTTTTTCCTCATTTCCTAAATCCCCGAAACACTAATCTTAAAATGCCGGCAACAGCCTTAAGTATACCTAATTCCTCTGGTGTTGCGGCGCCGAAGGCTTTAGCACCCGGTAATCCGTCTGTTCGCTAGCGGTGCTATAAAAAAAAAAAACACTCCTTTGTGATTTTTTTTTATTTACAACTTGTCTCTTCATTGTTCTCACACAGGGACAAAATAATGTAGGTATACAAAATGTATTATGAGTAAATTGTAAAAAAAAAATTTTTAAAAAGAGTAATGAATTAACGATGGTGTTTCTTGCTCGTTCTTCTCCATTCGAAACTACAATTTGGAACGAGCACCTAGCTTCAGTAACGAACAGACTGACAGATTACTATTCTATTTTGACGTTTCAAAAGTACCTATTTATGGTATAGTTGGAATGAAACATTGATTTGATTTGATTTGTTATGGATAATACAAAGTTCTATTCTAATGCGGGACCGAATGCTCATCTTAAATTGAATTTTGTTGTTAAATAAAATAAACGTATCTAATAATAAAAGTACCTATAAAGAGAAGACACAATCATATCTATATTCTGAATTTATCAATTCGATTATTGATATCTCTAGACTAAACACATTGTATTATCAGATCCTATTACTGATGAACCTGATGTACCCTTGAATAGAGATATTTAACAATATACTTATTTATCAAGACTTAGATAACAGTGGACAATGAACTCTAGTACAAAGAGCGCAAGTTATTTAAGATTTGTATAATAAGTATGTAGGTAATGTTTAGCCACATATTTGATTTTTTTTCTGCGAAAAGTATTAAATTATTAATAACCCTTAACCTTCAGTCACAGATGGCAGGAGAGTGTCAGATTCTTACTGAATAAAAACAATCGTCCGCTTGTTTGTTTGTTTGAACGCGCTAATCTCCGGGAACTACCAGGGTTTAAATTGAAAAAAAAAACATTGTGTTGTATAGTCCATTTGTTGAGGAAGGCTATAGCACAGTATAAATATCATATATTACCTTGGCTATAGAGTCTGTACTATAGCTATAGACTATAAAATATCATAATCACGCTACGATTTCTAGGAGCAATAGAGGAAAAACCCGGGTTTTTTACTCTATGGTAGGAGCCAAGAAGCGTAGAGTAGGTAAAGTAAGTATAATGGAAAGAAGCGGGTGAAACCGCGCGAGAGTAGCTAATGTATACTTATGATTTTTTAGGGGCAAAAAATATTAAATTAACCTTCAGCCCCGGGTCGGGTGAGACATGAGGGAGTATCAGATTCTTAGGTACTAAATAAAAACGTGTTTTGAGTTCCAACTTCTGCTTCGGCCCGCTCGTTCTTTTCTATAAGAATCTACATTTTGAAACGAGCACCTAGTTTCTCTGATGGAGAGTTACCTAAACCTGCCTATTGCTCGCTTATATTTACAGAAGGTAGGTACTACGCATTCAGAACTAAGCTTCATAAATCGTAGATAAGCAACAGTAAAAAAATGCCTACCTACCTACTATTTACAGAAGGTAGGTACTAGAGACATTTTCATTTCATTTAAACTAAGCTTCATAATTCGTAGATAAGCGACATGAAAAAAATAATATCTACCTACCTACCTACTATTGTTTGGTATACAATCAATTGAAATCATAAATTGTGGCGGGAAGTGTTTTTATCACAAAACGGCCTAATCTTACGCTATTGTCGTATACGCACTGCTAGCAAAAAGTTGACAATAGGTATCTATTCGAATATATAAGTAGTTTAAATAGGTACTGGTTATGTGTATAATTAATTATGTAGTTAAACGTAAAGTATTAATGTGGGTAAAATTTTGCCTATTATCTTTACTTAATGTTATAAAGCTGTATGTAGAGTTTGTTTACGCGCTCATCTCCGAAAGTTCTGGAAGTAATATTATAATGCAAATAAATATAAAAACATGTGGCACAAGATAATATTAACATAAAAATTAGATTATTAATAATTATAGTTCGTCTACAGAGTACCTACCAGTTCTTACTGGTTTGAATGGAACAATTCTTTTTGTGCCTTTAGTATATTTATCGAGGAAGGCATCATGCTAAGGTCTGTAGGAGCCGAGCAGCGAGTGAATCAGTGCGAAAGCAGCTATTTGCCGAATAAGAGCCTTTATGTATTTGTGACTGGGTTGACTGTCATATACTTCCGAAATTATTAGGTATACGATAGAAGCACCTTAGTGTCATGGCAATAATAATATACCAAACATCCGACCCGGGAAGGAGAACGAATGGGGTTTTTATTCAGTAAAAGTCTGACAGTCCTTCTCGCAGGAAGAAGCAATTTGATGATTTTCATCCCTCAAAAAAGTTCTTAAATCCTGCTATCCTCCTCTTCACGCCCTAGCCGCCCAGCCGGCGCAGTAGGCGACACGCCAGGCGTCGGAGATCGAGAGACATCTCCGGCCACCGTAATCTCGGGTCTGCAGACGGTGACTAAGGGTAGCTCGCCACCCGACCAGAACCAGACCCGAGCGTATGGCGCGTAGGGCTGATGGTCCGCCGGGTTTACGGGACAAGCGCAATGAGGCACCGCAGCCTTGGCTAGTAAGTAAGAGTCTGTCACTCTGTCACCTTACTCTGGGCAGAAGAAGCCATTTGATGATTTTTCCCTGACAAAGAAAGACCCCTAGTCCTAAGCTAGCTTTTGCGGCGGGTGCCAGCGCATAATATACCCCGGACACAACCCGGAGCTGGATAATAAACGGGGTGGTAAATAAATTGATGACTTTCTACGCTCCAAAAAATGTAGCTCTGTAATAACATAATTGAATATTAGGGAGAATTAATCGAAGGTTTCCAAAAAATCTAAAGGAATTTAGTGCTATGGCAAATAGAAACAATAGAAGCAAAAGAAACAGGTCATTTATCTATACAGAACATAGTCGTAGGCAAACCTTGTTTTACATAACAACGACAAGCTATTTCTGTATACGTATTACGTACTTCAAAGGCTTTTGTTATCAGACGTAGTTGTGTGTGTCTGTGTTGTAATATAAATAATTTATTTGCAATTGCATTCAATTATGTGACTCAATAATGATTGCAATGGGCTCGTCTGTTTATGAACCTGATTAGGTATTACCTACAAACCTATGTTAAAGATCAGGTTTCCAATAGGTACATACCTATACAGTCAGCTGTTTATTAGGAATCGGATTTCTGTTAAGTTTAACTACAACCTGTTTCTCTAATTGAAAGGTATATCGTGTAAGTATTAATAGAATATAATATTATTAAAACTAATTTTCAAACCGTCTTCGTCATCTTTTGACTAGCAGTAGGAAGATACAAGAAAGGAATTGTATAGGTATATTCTGGCTAAATTCGTTATTTTATTTTTTAACACTCGGTCTATTCACTTCGGTAATGGAATTAATGGCAATAAATATTGAGCAAATCATATTCCCAAAAGAGTGTTTTTGTTATTGGTGTAGGATTCGAAGAGAGAGGTCGGTTAGTTCTAGCCATGCAGCTTATAACCATTAGTAGTATACGCGGCGACTCCCAAATTTCCAAAGATCGATGTGCAATATTTATCAATGGGTAATAGATTTTTTTTGAGACCGACTCTCTCTTAATCTCGCGTTTTAATGGCCGCGGCGCATTATTGCGTTTCAAATCGCCGCAAGCCCGGCTGAGAGCACTATAGTAAACTTACATTTTTCTGGATAACAGCTTCGGCATCCCCTTTGGAGATGGGTGCAGCACCGCTAACAATACCGTACACTGACTCCAAGTGTTTCGGAGTCACAGCTGGATGCTTTCCCAGGAAAATCACTGTAAAGTTTAGTAGATATTCGAAATTAGACGAAGTACAAGAAATAAATATAATATAAAAGGAAATACGAGACTAATGTTTATTCACGTAAAAATAGTTCTAATAGTATCAGATTCAAACTAGTTTCTTAGATGAGTGAACGCGGCTGCCGAAAAATGGAACTCGTGTTCGATCATCGTCATCGTTATCAACCTAAAAGCGCCCACTGCTGAGCAAAGGCCTTCTCCCAGAGAGAGAGAGAGAGGTTGATCATTATAATACGTACTTATTATTAAAAATTAAATTATAAGAAAGAGAATTATAAATGAGGAGTCCTGGACTTATAATTGAAATGGTATGAGTCCAGGTTTCCTCATGATGTTTCCGTTCACCGTGGGAATGTCGATTATTGAAAATATTTTTTAAAAAGGCAGTAGCTTGAAACCGGTTTATTATGGTGAATTTAATGGTAGTGTAGTTTTTTATAATAAATCATAAAGACCTCACCCATAGGTGGTACCAAGAACAAAACTTCAGCCCTATGTTGAACGAGAGTCTGAAGAAATAGTTCAGGTTTGAAGTACGGCATTGTGACTAATTTGCACCCCAGCGCCATCTGGTTCATCATCAGAACATTGAACCCGAATATGTGGAAGAATGGAAGGATGGCTGGTAAAACTGCTTGATTGGTGTCTAAAACAAAACGAATTTTAATTTTAGTGTGTTATGTGTTTGATTTCGCTAAATAACTTATCATGCATTTTCCTTAAAACGGGAAAATAAGGAAATAGGATACATGATAGCAATTGTAAGTAAATCGCTAACTATCAAAAATAATTATCTTTAATTTTAAATATGGATATAATAATTGTTAGAATACTTATTAGGACCTTACATCTCCATACTAGGTAATCACTAATAGTCTTACTTAACAAAAAAATATAAAACTTACCAGTGGTTTCCTGTATAGCAATAATCTCTGGATCAGCAATCTGTTGGTTCATGGCAACAACACTTTCATGGGTCAACACTACGCCTTTAGGGAACCCAGTAGTGCCACTCGAAAAAGGTAATATAGCCAAATCTTTAGGACCTCTTTTCACAGCTTTCAAACAATTCGTGTCCAAACTAAAGTCTTGCGCAAATTCTGCGAACTTTATGGTGCCTTCAGGTAAATCGTCATTGTCTATTAAAATTACTGGTATGTTCATCTTCAGTTCTGTTAACGCCTGTTTGATGTTTGCGTAAGAAATCTTCGATGTAATCACTGCTTTGCATTTTACCAATTCGATTTGCCTTTTTAATTCCTCTGTAAGGGAAGATGGTTTGAAGTGAATTTGTTTTGATTATTGTACTATACAAGCTTTTTTATTGTAGGCATAATGTTAGGTATCATTTTATATGTTCTAAAAGCAGTACAGGTGTAATATAAAATCAATGCTATCCAATTTTCATTGACCCCAAATGGAAAAAGACAGAAGTGTTATGCAATTGCACTTATGTATTTACCAACCAAAAATTCCCTATCATTTCATATCATCGTTTTAACAGTAGCAAAGCCTAGCTAATGTATGCTTAGAATGGGCCCAGTCGAAAACAATTTCCTAAAACGGTAACAGATTTGTGAAGCGTCTGATATTGCAGTTGAAGATATTTATGCTCCGCTGTCCTTTAATCACCATTCAGGTCGTAAGTTTAGTATAAAAGACTCCATAAGTTCTGATAGGTACATTAGGTACTATCCACCAAGTCTTCTTTAATCCATCGCTTCCATCCTCTTTTATTACTTACCAGCAGTATAAACAGGATTCATCATACTAGCTATGCAGCCAGCTTGCAATACACCCAGTACAGTGACGGGATACTCCGGTGTGTTTGGCAAAACTATCGCGATTTTGTCATCGTTCTGCAGTTTTAATTTTGTCCGCAAGGAGGCAGCAAAAGCTATGGACATCTTGTGCGTTTGCGCATATGTGTAACCGCGACCTGTCACTGCGCAAACCTATAACATAAGAAGTAAACTGAATATTTGTATTTACGAGAATAATTAAGATTGACTTCCACCAATCCCCTACTCCCTAAATCTCTAATCCTCTAATCCCAAAAAGGCCGGCAACGCAATCGTAACTCGTATGGTGTTACAGGTATCCATACGCGGCACGATTGCTTACCTCATCGGCAAAAAAGCCTAGGTTTTGTTTTTCATACTTATGCGTTACTATAGACAATAGGTAGTTGTTTTAATTTTTTTTTGTATGGGTACATTTATACACACTAGGTATAATAAGTAATGTTTATTGTTTCTACACACATTCTATGTGATGCAAAGACCAAGGCCCGTGGCGAGTAGTAGGTAGGTATAATGTCCATTTTTAGATTTACTACTTAATTGAATTTTGATAACTTGTCGTGCTGATTAAACCTATTAGCTTAGTTTACAAATTATTATGATAAAATGACATCGAATTGGGTAGTTTCCTATGTCAACAATAAATTAACTCGACGTTTCAATAGAATTAAATATTGAAAAATAACTATAGGTACTTTTATTCATCGATCGATCGATACACAAAATTTTAGATATTTTTAGCTGATTTTTAAGAAATAAGTAAGCTATTTGACGCAAAATTCTATGACGTCATACAAATACAAAAGTGTTTCATAGTATCGTGTTTGACATTTGGATTAAAGTATTGAATTTGACTACCTAGTTGGAAACTACCGTACGCGTATTGTGACTTTATTTCCAAAGAGATCGACTGATGACGGAGGTAAATATTATCGATACCTACATGATGTAGGCATCTACAAATGTTTTGTCTCAGGGCAAAGTATTTTCTGTTTTTTTTATGAACAAAACAAACATGTTATTGTTAATTCTGTCGCCAGTAACACCCACATTATCTTATTGTTTGCTTATCTATGAGAATTTAAAGTGGATAATATTAAGTATGATGGCAGTAAAGATTACTTCGTCCCGGTTGTTCTTTAGTCAAATTAACTTAGCTTCCTTTACTTAATTATTTAATGGGTTTTAATAAGTAATTATTATTATTCTATATTTATTACATGTTCATTTAATAATTAAAAATTTATTTTAAATCATTTAAATCGATTTTAATAATTCACAAAAAGTTTTAATTATATTTTAATATCAGTAAGAGTTTGACATTAAATCTAAATGGGAAAAAAGACGAATGAAAATAAACCTGACTATGGACACCTAAAAGAGCTAATAATTATTTTAACCAGTAGTTAGGTATATCTATGATGTTTGTTTATTTAGTTGAATAGCAGTTACTTCTTATTGATATTGGATTTGATAAAATTTGCCTATGATAGCCTCATTCTTGCTCAAAGGAGGTTAAAATGTTATCTAGCTTCACACAATAAATAATTAGTTAGGAGCACATGCATGCGTTTGCAACAATTAACTCTAAATCTGTGATATATATTTTAAGGTAATAAAAAAAGGGTTACTTACTAAAATAATAAAAATAAATACTTTAGTACTTTATTGCTATGACCCAAGATAGTATAAGTAAGCAATGCTGGACAGAAGGTAATTATTCTGTTAATCATTCATAAAAAAAAAACTATTACAATGTTTGTATGTAGTTGCATAAAAATATTGCGCTACATGTTGTGGGACTCGTGGGTTTCGATTCCCGGAAGAAACGACAACCACATTTTGACCCACATTAACAATCCACATTATTGTTAATCTGGGTCTGGGTACTGTATGATTTGTATTGTAAACACACAAACAACACAGGTGTGGTACAATTTAAAAAAAAATCAATAACAGTTTCTGAAATGAAGTTTTAAACACATTCATTAATATAAATAAATTGACTAAGGTATAGGGAATAAAATAAAAAGGGAATATAAGGAAAAAAAATACAATACATTATGGTAGGTATACCTAAGTAGTTATGATTTAGTTAGTAATTAAATAATCAAAACATTATCTTATAATAATATCATATCAATCTAATTTACTTCTTATAATTACTATACCCATTAACCCACCATTAACTGACAATTCAAATTATTCAAATAATTTATTTAGTAGAAGTTTGTAATATTCCTTTTTTAGAACTGTACGCATGACACTTCTATTTTTTATAATACTAATAGGTAATAGTGATTTTAGCATTATTTAGGATTCTAGAAAGGCAACTTACCTACCTAAATACTATGCCAAGTTTTGAATTTTAAAATAACAGTTTTAAATAAATAAAATAGTAGGCTATAAAAAGTGTAAAAAAAAAAAGAAAGCAACTCACAGTAGCAGTTTTGTCAGGCCATCGGTCCAAGTTCTGCCAAACAAAGTCATTGGCTGTGTAACTGGTCATCGGAATATCTTTGAATGCTGATGTTAGAACTTTTTTTTCTGGAGTATTGGAACTCTTTTGTCTCACTACAATAGACACAATGCCATTCTTCTTCTTGTTTAGAACTTTTAGAACTTTGCCCCTTACAGCACTGGCCATGTTTGGACTTTAGATTCAGCTGCAAAAGATAAAAAAAATTTAGCACATTTTAAGCAAACACAATTATTATGAACACATTCATACTTAAATAGCAAAAAATTCTAATCGTGTTTAGAATGGAAACGTTTAAAAATTTCAAAAATTTTAAAAATTTCCTGACGGCATTCAAATACATAGAACAAAATAATACACAAGCCCACTGTTTAATATTTCAAAATTACGCACAAACTTTTAATTTTCATATTAAGAAACAAATGAATGCATTTAATATTCGAGGTACGTGTGCATAGAAATTTAATTTATTCACAAAAACATAATATTATTCTTAGCGAGAAACCTGATTTTCTTGAAATCAAATCACCATCAACTTTTTATTGAAGTAAGTTGTAAAGTAACATCTCATAAAATATGCACTTGTTTATTCGATTAATAAATGCATATTTGTATAAATAAAATATTTAAAAACAAACTAAAATTGTTTACGTTGCGTACAATATGATCAAATAAAATTTACGGAATTTAGAGTACGTACCGTCGCTCACAACTATCTCACTCGAAATTTCGTAGCCAACTGAGACTGAGTAAGTTATATTATTAATTACTTGTAGTACTATTCACTTCCAACACATACACACATTTATTATTAAATTTGATAATAGCAAACTCAGTTTCCTTCTGAATCTCCGTGCCCTTGGACTTTGAAACTACGAGATACTAACAACTAAAACCGGGCTTTCACTTTGTTTTCAAAGATAATCAGAATGAATAAAAAACACGTAAACACATAGAAAAACATGCGCTAGTGTATGCGTTATACATACGTGTAAGAAAGAGAGGTCAGACTATTTGATACACATTCCGCTGTTGTACTCAAATTGGTAGCAGTATACGTTAACAGCTGGTTGTCGTTTCAATCTACGCAATTTCTTGATTATTAAGTTGAAATGAACAACGTATTGTGATCACAAAACTTGGACACAAAAAAAAAAACACCTGTAGAAAACCAAATATTTTATTCATTTCACCACTTAATCACATTGGTAAAAATAATTTTATAGGTACCTATTGTACCCACTTCAAGGTATATTTTGCAAAATCAATGTGATGCATTTTCCTGATCCTTCTTTGAGAATCAAATGATTGCCTCAGGAGCGGATGGAGCGTGGGTGCTTGCAAATTTTATTTGGAGCAGTCAATTACTAACTTGTAGTTAGTTAGATTTATTGTCCATTTAACTGCATTATTTGTGTCGGTGTGTGGTTTAATGTAGTCGTCTTTTATTATCCGAATGCTCCATTGCGAGTAAGGACTTATGTTATGTGCCAATATGCTTGTTTATATAGCTCAGGACTTTTCGAGGATATGCTACAAAACATCACTCCTTTTATTTCTTGGAGTTTAGGAAAAGAAACACATACTAAATCTATATTCCGCTTTTTTAGAGGGGAGCGAGGGGGGAAGCAGCCAGTAATTTGTAGGTACTTGTGAACGTGCAAAATGGAAGTCCCTCCAGGACGTAACTTTTAAATTGGATTAATATTAGTACAAGCAATTGGTTTGCACCATTAGACATCAAGTTTTTAATATTTTATAGTCTTGGTTCCTTATTTAGTATGTCCATATGTATAAAAAATAAACACAAACATAATTCTATATTATTTAATATCAGAGAAATACAGTGGTATAAACTTATTCAGACCTTACTTTAGACGGCTAAGGGCAGTCAGCAGTCAAAGTATTTAAAACGCGTAAAATTATACAAATTATTAATAAAATGTACCTACCTAAGAAAGTACATACACATACCTATATAATATTTATACAATTCAAAAGGTTAAACATAGAGTGAAAAAGGTAAATACTACAGCAAATCATTCCTTAAAATAATCAAACAGTTAATTCAATTATTTTAATTAAATATTTTACATAGCATTGTGATACAAATTGTTCGGCACAAATGAAACTGCGGAAGCACGTCTGTAAACACAATATAAACTAAACGAAAAACCTTTTTCGGAAGGGCATTAAAGTAATAAATGCTGTTTAAATATTATGTTAAGAAAACTTTATCTTGAACATATTCTGGTATCGCTATTAATACTTCAGCCCCGCTTAGGGATTGGACTCTGATTGCGTATTCATGTCACCAAATTGAGTACATTTGATACCTACAAAACCAGCTCAATGAGAGAGTTTGGCATCATAAATACACAGTGAGTCCAGTCTCTAACAAAAACGAAAGTAAATAACTCAAAAACTTCTGTAAAATACTTCTAAAGATTTTACGATACTATTCTGCACAATCAAAGATTTACTGCATTGGCAATTGCTAGTCAAAAGAGCTAAACATTGAAGGCGCAAATCTTAAACAAATGTAGGTAACATTTAAAGGACATTTCTTTAGTAAATTGAACACAATTTGTACCAATAATGGACTAGTAGTAACTCAATATTTGGCAACTAAAAATAATTTTATTTTTATATTCAACCAGTTTTTAGTAGAAATCCTACAATGAACATAACGTGGTAACGAAATTTACATATTCGTGCAAATTAGTTAAATCGGTTTACAAATATATAGGTACTGATTATACATAAGTATGTGTGGGATTTAAGCTAATTCGAATAACAATCTTCTATTTCTATTTTCTAATAGATATTTTGAACTTAGTACAAACTCCAAATTTGAAGCTAACTTTTTAACCAAAAATCGTCTTGATGTAAGCGATAGCAATTTATTGCAGACGCAATGTGACGAGTGCAGTACCATTGAATGACAATAGCTCATATTCGATATGGTTGTTATCAATTAGTTCCAAATCAATTACACATTTATTCTTTAAACAATATAATAGGATTATTAAGATAAATAACTATATAATAATAAGTTACTTTTAATAGATGAGGCTAATGAACTAAATGTTAAAAGAGTTTTTAAGTAAACAAAAATAAGGACTCTCTGAACTAATTAAATAGTGACAGTTACATTTAAATGGATATTTTTTATGAGATATATTATAATGAATATATTATACAAGCAATTATCACGTAGAAGCTGATTTCAGTTTAATAGACATATTTTAATAACCTTCTACATGTTTGTTTGCTAACCAAAATTGACAACAATATTAAGGCTACCGAGCATAGCCAATTTACAGAATTTTTTAATGATCAACATTCATCCAGTCTTTATTTTTATACAAACTTATTCTCATCCTTCTGATTTCAAACTATGGATGCCATATTCAACTTTGTTGAGGTTCAATTTGCTTCAATTGTATTAGATACATGAACAGTTTTCCTAAATATTTTATAGAACATGGCGGCAAACGAGGGTATTGGCCACCGGATGGTAAGTAATTAATAAAAGTTTGTAATAAAGGGTTGCCAGCCTTTGGAAGAGGGTCGGGGATTGGCTTTAGGAAATCTTAAAGACTGCAATGCAAGCATTGTATAATGTGGGGCCGTGGTATCATTAAGTTCTACTCGACCCATTTGTGATGAAGTATGGCTTCGCAACAATTAGCTACTATACATCCTAATGCCATTTTTCCAAGTATCAAACAAAGTAATATACAACTCACAACCATGTCATAAATCCTTGACCGATCATTCTTCACAGCTTCGGTAGAAATAGGCATTTCGCCAACTATGTCACATGAACAAATCAAATGGGCCAGAGTATTTGTAACATCTCCGTACATTGCTCTATTTTAAGTTCGTTACCTTTTTGTTCTGAATATTCTATGACAAATGGCTACGTGACTTAAAAACAGTTGAAAAAAGAACTTTATTGTTTAGATTTAAAGGGTGGATACCATGTGGATACGAATAGGACCGGAGAATCGATGCTGATTAAAGCAAATCAAATTATTGGCGTATTGTTTGCAAGCTGTTAATGCTGATTTATTTATTTCCAGAGAAGACCTACACGGCTTTTATGTAGTATGTGCGTCATATAGAAACGAGATCGTAATTGACGAACAGATATCTTAAATACAGAATTTTAGGTGTGTTTTTCAAGTTAACTAGGCATCAAGAGTTTGGAATCAGTTTTAGCACACAGCCTTCACAACAAATACCTTCAATGTACAATTTGTTTTAACATTTCCAAGTGTATAGCAACATTTTATTTATAGACAGTGAATTGAAACCACTTGCACTTGGTTTCTTAACTAATGCCTTTATAGTAGTGTGTAGGAGACAACATGTGAATAAGGCGGGTGTAGTAGTTAACAAAACTTAACATTTCATGTCATCCATTTTGGATTGTCTCGACTCTCATCTGGCTCCACTGAAAAAAGAAAAATAAATAAGATTAGATTTTATCCTCAACTATACCCGCCATAAGCAGTCATTTAACGGTCTTTTGCTATTCTTTATAAATTAAATCGTTTCTAAGTAAAACTTAAGTTATCATCACTACATAGTATAAAAAAAGTTGCTTTATCTGTCCCTATATCCCATTGTTCATAGAATCTTTAAAACTACGCAACGGATTTCGATGTTGTGTTTTAATAGATAGGAGTTATTGACGAAGGAGGTTTATATTTATATTTCTATAGCACCAGTGCGAAGCCGAGGTAGTTAGTAGTTTGTTAATAAATAAAATCGTTACTAAGTAATACTTAAGTTATCATTAAATATGTCTGTGTCTGCATTAAGTATTGCAGTTAGTCTCGACCTCTTTTCTCTTTTTCTGTATTATTCATACAAAACTGTGTTACTTTTGGATTTGCTAGTTGTAGGTTCTCATTTAAAGAGCTATATTAATTTTGATCAATTAAATCCCTATGACCAATTTCATAAAAAAAATACACCTCACAAAACAAAGTTGACCCATTTGGCTTACTAAAAGAAATACAGACGGTGTTAAGACGAAGTTCTTCTAGCTTTTGTATGTTACACACAAACAAGAAAGATTTTATACTTTAAATTGAGTTAAACATTAAAAATGTTTACAAAGGGAACAAGACTATAATAAAAAAAGTATAATAATACTAAGACAAGAATACCGTGGCGCCATGAAATTTATGTACCTACAAAGAAACTATGAAATTTTATATAAGTGGGTCGTATAACATGCTTTTACGACGTGTTAACTAGTAAATATAAGTTTATTGGTAATTAATAGTTTCTTACAGCGGTAGGCTGGTGAAAAGTTGTTAATCATATTAATTGCAAAAGCATGATGCATGGTGCTATAAAACAAAGTGTTTACAGCTCAAACTTATAAAATTGAATCTGCTAATATTTATTAGTACTTTGCTATTATGTATTTTCTATTATCCAAATAGAAAAGGGACCCAGGATACCAGTGGACATTTGAATATTTTTGAAAAGTAAGCTGTGATTGGACAAACATACTTCAAACTACATTATTGCCATCTGATGGACAAATAGCCGTAGCCCACATGACTATATTAAAAGCCTTATTTGTATTTTATGTACACATTTATATTATTTTAATATGGACATTAAAGTATATTTGATAGAACCGTAAAAAGAACTACGTACCGTAACTTACTGGAGATTCCCGATATCTTCCTCAAACAATCTTTTCCCGCCTTTTAAAAGCTTTTCAGAATCATTACCGAACTTTTTCGTGTATTCCTCTAATCTGATGAGCCACTGTGCCCAGTGCTCCCTTAGTTTATCCGAAGAGAGGTGGAATACATCAGCTTTAGAGCCGTCTGTGTATGCTATGACCAATAATGCGTCTCGTACGTTCAAGTGTTTGTAGTTAAGGTCGTGGCACACTGCGCCATAGTAAGCAGCGAGTTGGACAGGGTTGTCGTAAGTATTCGCTATCGATTTGCGAGGTTTGTCCGATTTCTTCCATTCGATTAGAGTTGGTTTCTCACTGGAATTAATAAAAAGATAAACAGTTATTCATTTTGATTAAACTCAAGATTGATTATAATCGCTAACACTGCTAAAATAGTAAACGTGTTCAAATGAATTTGGATCAAAACTGGCTCTGTGATAGGTACGTTTGGAATACACACATGCTACTATTCATCTGGGTAACAAGAGTGGTCTCTGGAAAAACCTATAAAATATTACTCTTTTACTCGTGAATAGATAATCTACCTATTTCACATACGTTGTGCAATATGTTACAATATTTTTTACAAGTCATTGTATGTGTGTTAATTTTATTTTACTAAAATTATTAGATACTTTAGATTTGATTGAGATAAACAGTACTCAAATTAAAATAGGGAGGTACATTATTATTACCTGTTACGTATGTGCAGTCGCAGACAGTATGTATTAAATAGATTTATTTTTATGAGGTGAAATAAAATTGAAGAATATTGCAATTAAAGTGCGATGCATGTATAATATGTATGCCAAATTGGGCTGTCATTTGTGTTCAGGCGATTTATATTCTAATCCTACAACTAATATTGCTTCTGACTATTTACTAAGCCACACTCCACATTGGATTTATAAACAATATTAATCTAGAAGTCTCACCATCAAGACCATACAAAGTTCAAGCACATTACAAATTAAGAAGAAAAAATATGAAACTCTCAAAAATCATTTACATAATACACAATCATGTGATTTTTAAACACATGTGTCAGTTTTAACAAATATCCCACATTTGACAGTCATGATGAATCACATTATTAATGAAAGAAAACATCTGTTAAAAAACGTTTTACAATATTCTTGCAGCCCACTCATTCTTATTCTGAGGGAAACATCAAAAACACGAGGAAGAAAAACAATCAAATTGCGCCGTAGAACTAATATTTTCTAACAACGCGACGTCATACGGTCAAACAGTAAATATTTTTGTTTAAAACTATCTACGTGTCTTCTTTTACCGAATAGCTATAGTAGAGAAGTATAGATATGTGAATCATACTATTACACAAATTACCTTTTTTTGTTATTAATGTTATTGCTTCACCATGTATAAAGTAACGTTCTCCTTGTTTAATCTTTTGTCATATAAAATAAGTATTTTAAGCTACCGATAAATTTAAAAATAATTTCATTAAAGTAGTGTTACATACTATCACTTTTTAAATATTTTGACAAGGTTTATCAATTAGTAACCCTCAGCTAACTCATTACCCGCAATCTTCATTTTCAGTGTGTATAAAGACTGTTTTACCCATTTTTAAGTCGGTAAATGAAGATCTTTTTAGTCGAATCAGTCGTTAATAAAATGAATTCGAAATGTACAATTCAGTAACAAAGTCCTAAACTTACTGCCAGTTTCAATTGTGGTGATACAATTTTGAGTAAGAAAACTACAGATAGATTATTGTAACTGGCCAGTTATGAAAAAAAGGTTTACTGGGGGACTTGTCTGCACTCTTTGATATCGTCCCTTTTATTTTTATCAATATATACATTATAGTTACATCAATTATCCGAGAAGTTTGGCACGTGTCCGTCTGCCCACAAGATTATATTAAGCGCCGATAACCTTGAATTTTCCCTTGACATTAGCAATCTGTTATTCCAAATCGTTGATGTCAGTGACTCCTTTATCTTTGAGGCATTTCGTGATAATGATAAACGTTGATAATACTAAATGACGTCGTACGTAACATTTCTTTTGCTTTTTTAATGTCAATTTTCGTTGTTTGTTTATAGTGTGAGGCTTCCTGAGGGTATGGACAGTTCAGTAGGCAAACTATTGAATTGACGAGCGTACGGTGCGCGCCGCATAGTGACGATGTCCATACGGGGTGCTCAGGATACGAGATGCTCGGATTAGAAAGATCAGGGTGGTTTTTATACAACACCTTAACTAAATAATGGATTAAATATTGTACTCAGCTTTCAGAATGTTAGAGCCCGTTTAGGAAACTATTGCAGATTAATGCTTCGGATTACCGTACCAAGGTGCACTGCTGCACGTTTTTAATTTTTTTGTTTTACAAAAGTGCCTGTTACTAAAGATGAAGAGTGAAATTATTTGAGAAATATCAAAACACAAACAACTCAATAAACTTGAATACTGACCTATTCAATCATCTCAACCGTTATTGTTTCTACCATTGTGCGGACCAACCATAATAATAATCGGTAATAAACAAATAAAAAAAGATATAATTTCGATTTCATACGTTGTAACGAACAAATCATATTTTATGATAAGTACGCGTGTTACAATGACCTCAAATCAACAGTACACTCTTATGAGAGTCCAATCACATTAGCCTTATATGTAATTATTTTCACTTTCTCTGCTTCTGTGACGCAGTGATCGGCCTTGCGGCGGCCTAACCAGAGGTCTTCTTAAACTCTATTGAATGATTTGCTAACAAGCCATTCGTAATTCGCAACACACCCACACGATTTTGTGCAACGTGTCTGGGTCTTAAGATTAATGTGTAGGTAAATAGATTTGCTAATCAGATAGCTAGCTGGTTTAGTAAGATAGGAATTCCATACAAATCTGATAGTAGTTTACCCAATCTAGTTGCTTGTCATAATGGAACTAAAACTGGTTCAAGAGTTGGTCTACAGTAATAATGTAAATAATGTATGCTATTTATCTTAGAAAAGGGTAAATACTACATATGAAAAGTATAACTATATCCACACTAGCTTCCACCCGCGTCATATGTTGATAAAAAGCCTATGTCCTATTCCAGAGTGTATCCTATGCCTGTGTCAAATTTCATCCAGATCCGTCCAGTCGTTTTGGCGTGCTTGAGTAACAAACATCCAAACATCCTAACTTGCGCATTTATAATATGTATTAGTAAGATAAAATACCCCACATAAAAGTTACCCCTTATTTTAGAACAATCTTTTCTAAGCTGTAAGTTGCAATTACCAACAGAAGATTGGCTACCCTAACACCTATATTAAAGACAAATTTAATAAAAATACAAAACAAAGTATTTACTCACTCATAATCAGCAATTGCATCAAAAATACCCCTGTATTTCAATACAGGGTGTATGACATTTGATTCTATTGCTTTTGGTGATGAAATGTGTTTCAAAACATCAGCTACTGACACCCATACACCTTCGACCTCTTTTTCTATGCGAAGCTGAGTTTGTGGCTGCGTGAAGTAGTTCTTCAAGGTGCTGTGGAATTTGGTACCAACAGCCATTTGCGCTGGGGAAACAAAAAGAGAAGTATGAATGTTAAAGTACTCTCATGTATAGATCTGGTTTCTATCTGGTCTAGAACATTTTCTATAACAGATTTTTAAATAGCAATAGTAGGATATTGATGTTTTTTATAAATTTTAATTTACTTAAACCTATTTGTTGCTAGTATTTATTACTAACCAAAATTAAACAAAGGCAAATTTATTTAGGATCTATTTTATAGATTTGAATATAGAACATCATTTATATGTATGAACAAGATGCGAATAACAAGTTTACTGGGAACTTGTGTGAAGGTGGTCAAACAGGCGCTTACTTAAACAAACATCAACTGGTACATGTTTGCTATATATACATGTATATTGTACAACCAACATGCGTCGCCGCTTCAGGCGCCATCCAAATATACTTCATGAAGCTTCACATACTTTATAATTACAAGTCACATGTCTTGGCAGTGACACTAGGCAGTTTGATTTAAATAGCAAAAATATTTTTCTCAATAGCTTATAGAGATGATAATTGACCAGTTTTGCGTATACTTAAACAGAAAAAAATGATGCACTGTCTCTCATTGATTCAAGAACATCAGTAGTATCATGAGACATATTATTAAGACATCCACTACTTACTGAACTTAAACCTGCACTGTACTCATGTAACTGAGTCAAGAATAAACATAATAAGTCGTAAAGAAATATCAATTCTTGGAAAGCCATGCTTCAAAACAAACTGGCCTACAAGACAAGAGGGATACCACAGCCTAATAAAAAATCATGTTACTCAGCTTGTGTTGAGTCTCGAAGTGTGAGGTTACTAGAGGCAATCCTTTTTTTCCTGCCTATCTTTAATCTACTAATCCCAAAAGGTCAGTAACACACTTGTAACTTTTTGTGTGGTGGTGTCCTGTCTTCATATTTGCTACATTATCCCATCATAAAAACAAATTAGTCAGAAAATAAAACGAATTTATTGGAATACATTAATTTTATTTCAGCAGGCAACAGCATTTTGCAATGTACCTATGGTTTATATTTAAACAACTGCATATCAGACTATATCAGGGGACATGTTTTTATTTTGTAGGTATTGTATGGTCGACAGACTTGATGGTTTGATTCATTCTATCGATTTTGAATTTTGTATTGTTATTATTTATTAGACATCACACCTTAAAACAGGGTGAATAGATGTTGGCGAATTTTTCTTCTGTGTCTATTCACTCCTCGAATTCTATTCACCCCGTTGCACCTTTACTTTGAGTAATAGTGTCTACATTTTGGTTTCAATTACCTATCATTAGCTATTAGAAGAAATATTGGGGCAATTTGATGTATCAGAAATTGGATATTTTATGGATTTATCAAATTCAATCAGCTCAACTGATCAGGACTTGATTTAGACCATAACAAAGTTAGTAAGAATACCCTTAACCATGAAGAGAACAAAAACAGAAATCTCTGAACACTAGGTCCTTTCACTATGCTGAAGTATTTTCAGCAATATTTCATTTACAGTTTAAATTAAATTTGCAATTGTTACTTTTATGTTATTTCGTTTATACTGTGCGGCATGTTTTGAGCATACAGTACACTTTTAGTTTAGCAAAACAAAAATCTAAGGATATGACATTGTGATAAAGTTGGGTGATTTAAAAAAGTTTTACATCATTTTATATAAGTAGGTACTATTTTATATTTTTCATAGAAACAGGATCAGGTTACATGACAAAATGATTAAAAGTCAGGGTAAAACCATCAAATGTCTTCTGTTGCCCAGGGTAAGGCTAGAGAGAGTGTCAGATTCTTACTTCACCTGTTTGGAGGCTTAATGGAAAACAAGCCATTTAACCTTATTTGGATAAAATCATATGAATTTAACAAAATACAGACAATATAAGTTACAACCTAACTAATGAAGTCTACCAAAGCAAAACGATAAAAGTTAACAGAATGTACAGAAAACAAAAAGGGGAAATTTCTTAAATTAACAGAAAAATAAGTAACTCACCTGCATAGAATTTATTAAACTCCTCCAATCCCATCTCAGCAATCCGTTCCTGTTTCCATTTCTCTAATGCAGACCTAGACTCATCTGTCATAGTCTTATTCAAGATCAGGGTCACTGAAGGATACTGCTGAGCATAGTCATTCTTGTGTGGTTTTATTTGAAGGATTTTGTCTTCGCTTGCATAGCCAGGCTGGGCTGGGGAGCTACGGGCTGCATTACATGATGCAGAGGTAGCTACTCCTCTCACAGTATTATTCAAGACTACACCAACAAAATTCGCACAGTGCCTAGTATTCTGCCACATTTTCGTTTTCAACACATTCACTGCCAGCACGGGGTTATACTTCACATAACCAGTCAATATCTGACTCTGTCCACCATTTCTCTCTGTACTTTCTAAGAATTTCAATTTATTTTCGTTAGAAGCAGTCGAGTCGTTGTTTTGATGTGATGTCCTATTTTTAGCTGTAACACACAGATAAAAGCGGCGTTATGCGTGCGCGTGTGTATCTCGCGGCGCCAAAACTGAAATGTCATATGATGTTAATTGGCAAGATTCGCTACGCGGACACTATTATGATACGTAGTATGTACGCATAAATTGAGATCGAAAGTCAACATGAAGCGTAAACAACAATTATTAATTATCGACCCGAAGCAACGAGATAATGCGGTTCCCATTACCAATAGCGCAATAATGGCTTCCTCGTGCTGGCTCTCAGATACCTTTTAGAAAGTAGATAATCTAGTCATTCGCAAGGTTGCAGAAACCTTACAAACAAAATAACAAATCTCCACTCACCCGCTTTCCGTGCTCGCTGTTTTTTCTGTTTGCTCGATTCTAATAATGGTCCGAACAATTCCTTATTTTCTTTATTAAATAGTTTCAATTTTTCAGCAGGATTCAAGAACGAAGCAGGACGAACCACTTTATTCCTGATAAATTCTCTACTTTTCCTCTCAAATGAGATTCTTTGGCCGATTGTGCACACTGGTCGGAACATCGTGAACAGTTTAAGTGTACTTTTGGTTTATAAATATTAATAATTTCAATATTACCTACAGAGTCTAAGGTTCAATATAGTTATAATATTTTCTTAAAAATTTGTTATTGAATTTAATCAAACATTGACAAAATATGATGAAATAATATTTTATTCTTTCTTTTCCTTTTCTCAATGAAAATTAAAAAAGCATTACGTCAAAACCGAATGGCATTTAGTTTTAACCAATGACAGCGAATTCGAAAATCTTGCCATTATGAAAAAAGTAGGTTTCCTATGTAATTGTTTTTTGAAAATTATTATTAATTAAGTTGGTTACATTAATTTATGTTATTTTTAGAAAAAATCTTTCAGACTAGATTTATTGACGATTTTGCTATGAAGTTGGTTGTTCAACAATATAATAGATGTCGCTGTTAAATAAAGTTTAGAATACAACTTCTAGATGGCGTTAATAACACTTACGCTACGTGACAAAATTAAAAGTTACCGAAGGCCGAAGAATTTGATGACAAATAGAATGTATTAAATTTGGTAGGATAATACTAAAGTGTCAATGAAACAACTGCTATGCGGATAAATTGAGATGGGACTTTTCTTGGACTACTCAGAAGGGAAACGAGGACTTTGGTTTGTGGAGGTATTACATCCATTAATTTGGCGCGAAAATGGATAACGCGAGATTGTTTGTAGCAGCATTTGAAAAACGCCGGCTAGACGCAGCTTGTGTGTGGCCGTGTCTTCTCTCGTAACATCGAAAGTTGAATTTATTGAACAGGTGGTCTGGACTATCGGGTGTTCGAAAATATTACGAACGTATTATTTTTGTTCTTAATTTAATTTTAAATATGAAACACAAACTATAATTCTGCAAAAAGTGGATTGATGTGAGAAAAAAGAAGTGTAATATCCCGAGGGATTTTGCTTGGCTGTTGTAAGTATACCTTTAAATATTTCTATAATTCAATTCATTTATATATTTTATAATAGCAAGTTTAATATATTTAAAATTTAAGTATAGCAAGGCTTTTAATATATAAATTAGGTATCATTACAAAAACTAAAATAAAAAACAAAATTAAATGTTTTGTTGTTGGAACATTGTGTACACTTTATAGATAATTATTTAAAATATGAAAAGATGTGTCTCCACACGCTTAGTATTATTAGTTTTAATTTTGTTTTGAATTAATAAAAAAAATCAGTTCCAAGAATTCAAAACAAAATTAAAACTAATAATAATGCCTAGGACTTAATATTGAAAAACTGTAAAGAGTGCTTATGTAAGCGTATCTATTATGTACCTAATAAAATATTTTTTTGTTGATGTATTGACTAATAATTTTTAGTAGGTACTTATTTAAATATAAGAACATTTAGTTCGTAATTTTAATAGGTCATCATGAAATCAAAGTAGCTTCCGATAAAAATAAAATCTGGTAATGATAATTAATAATATTAAGTAAATATTTAAATAATTTAAAGAAATGCCATCATTTAAGGATTTAGTCGTTTAGATTCTATATCGAACTTATAACCCATCTACTTATTATTAATTCGGTGAAAACCCTATCAAGAGGCAATAAAAGTCTGGATGTGGTACCCAAACTTTAGAGAGAAAACGCCCAGAGTGGGGGGCATAAAAAATTAAAAAGGCTTTTTTATATCCCCTGACGCCAGACAACGTCTATATATTATATCTAGGCAATAAAATGTACCTAGGTAGGTAGGGAGGCATCTATGTTGGAATTTACGAAACTCTAGGAAGAAGATGAATAATATGAAATTCCGACGCGTAGCTTTGAGGCCTAACTTTTTACGTTCAAAAGCGTAGCTGCCATCCAGGTATCCATTTACATTTCATAAGATTTTCGTAGCATCACGTAATAAAACAGCGTTGGAATGTAGATAATGTTCTTACTGTAAAAATAAAATAGATTTTGTGACCTGCAAGATTTGCGATTTGCTAAATTTTGAATTCCGAATGAGTTGGTAGGTACCTAAAGGAATGACGGTTAATAAAAACGATTATTCCACCTCTCACACTGGAACTTTTTCAATTCTCGGAGCATTTTTAGAATATCTTTTAGAATATTAAAAAAAATTTAGGCAGTTTACAAGCACTTGTCTTGTTGAAAGAGATCCCCTGATTTAGTAAACAGTTTGTTCATTCATTAAACTTGTGTAAAGAGTCGCTGTCAGACCAACGATAAGATGGTGAAAGAAATTAATTTAAAAACGAGACCATTCAGTGCATCGCGGGAGTAGAATTTTAATTAAAAAATGTCTGCCACGATGCGAGAGGAGATTTATTTTAACAATTTTTCCCGCCACACTTAATCTAATTTCAAGTTGAATTTATTTGTAGTAGTTGGAGGTTTTCATTTCTCTTTTAACCAGTTTGTGCGGTCGCTCTATTTCGGGTGTTTGCGGTGTTGTACCAATAAATTGACTCAAGCGAATTTCTACCATGGCGTGACTAGAGAATTCAGACAGAGGTTTATTTACAAATAGACCCAGTTTCGACTAGATGAGATTAAGTAAAAGAATGATAGTTCAATAGACAGGTGGGAAAAACATGCTTCGGCCCGAATGCCTTGTATTTTGCCGTATGAGCTAGTTAGCCGGAGGCTGTGTATCTCCCCCGATCCCCAAATCCCCAATCCTCAAATTCCTAACATGGTTTATGGGTACAAACCATCAACGCACCTGTAACGCCTTTGGTGATTTGGTGGTCTCATACAATGAGCGGCGTGATTGCTTACCATCAGGTTACGTCAGGTGGATTGCCAACCAGGTTGGTTGAGGGCCGCTGTGCTACAGGCATCTTCTTTACAGAATTATGAAGTAAGAGATTCTTGTGCCTTATTAACGTTTACTTGCTCTAAAAAGTTGCTGATAGAAATACGAAAATATGGTGACCCTATCATTTTAAAATTTTGGTAATAAAAACGTATCACCCAATAGTTATCGGATCCCCATAATTGATCTTATTATCGAAGGTTTATAGGTGAGGCTTTTCCATAACCTTATAAAAGATTAAGTTATACTCTTATTTCATTACATGGCAGTGTATCTAACTGGTACTAAAGCTAAGATCATAAAACTGTTGGACGTAAAACTATAGGTCTTTTCGACACGATATAGTGTCAAGCTACTTTATTACAATTTCTTGTGTCCATTACAATTTATGATGTCTAGTTTAGTAAATCGCTGTTTGAAATACACGATTATCGAAAATTTTAATTCATGGATAGCTCGAAAACTAATTTGGAAAAGAAATATAGGATTTTTCGATTTTTGTGACATAATAATTATTAGGTACTTTCATAACATAATCATTCTTTTCGACCCCTATTCATGTCCTTTGGGAAATAATAGAAGTGAAAAATAATAAGGATGAATTTTTCCCTAAAGCTTCGAAAATTTTGGACAAAAACCAGAAATGGTCGCTACGTGAACTTGCATATTAATGAGATATCGATGGCGTTGCCAAACATTAGTGCTTGTTGGTGTAATGGGGACAAACGCGAATACGAATTAGGTAGGAATAGCTATTGTTCAACGATTTATTAAGGGAGAAAATTTACAATTCTTATTAAGACACTGCCAATGATTTTACATGTTCAAAGAAGATTAAAATAATTGAAATCGTTGTACTTAGATGAAGTAGAACTAAGTAGTAGTGGAATATTACATTGGAGTATTACAAGGGATAAGAGATTGGCGCAGTCGACCTTTTGTTGCTACCAATTTAACATGAGTGATGTAAATCGGTTAACTATATTTATAGAAAACTACAAACTAGCATTAAAAATTGTTTATACGGATCAAAATAATAGACGCATTTAATTAGTCACTGCTCAAAACTAAAGCAAATAAAATGTTAGAACGTGGAAAAACTAGAACATTTTCGCATTTTCAGGAAAGCAAAAAGTTTTTAGACCCGCGAACAAATAAAACATGTAACGACGGGTAAAATTTTTTCGGAGAAACTTTTTGGATTTATAACAGTTCTGAATAACACTTTAGGACAGTTATGAATGTGTGCTCGATGTATAGAAAAGTTCCAAAAACCTGAAACAACCACGAAAAGTGTCGGTATTAAATCCCGTCAATTCGACACCCAAAATATGTTCGTGCTCTACATTCGGAAAATGATTTGGCTTTAAATTAATTGGATTTAGTGATTTCGCAAATGACTACTCCATTCATATGCCATTTCCAGTAATGAATGGGAAGATGAAATAAGTAATATAGGTTTATTACCTACTTTTCAAAAACAATGGCCAGTTGTCAGGCAAGGAAGTAATTAGGTTAAGCTTTCGCTGTCTTCCTCGATAGCCTCTGATAGACAAGTAATTACCTCCAACAAAATATCCGTTTTATTTCGAACTAAATCTTTCCGTTATTGGTTAAGCCTAATTCTGAGAAAACGTTCTGTTAATGGGATTGTATTAAGTTTTTTCTTCGAATTGATACGAATTATAATTTCAAAGGAAATTGCTTTTAAAAAGATAAAAGCTTAAGATTTTGTTGTAGTGTATTTGCAATTTGTTTGTATTGAGGTTAGGTGTAATACGATAACGCCATATTTAATGGTAGCATGTCTCCGCACCGCTGTTATACAAACAAACGATCTCAGAAAGACATTGGCATAATCCTCTCAGTTGATTGGATTGTTGACCGCAGCATAATGTTATTAGTGTAGGTAGTGTAGGCAGATGGCGTTGCCCATGTTGATATTATCTCAGCTGTCTCCTAGGACCGCTAGCAATATTAGTTCGAGCTAATCCTCCACTAAAACTAGCCACTGGCGCTGCATGCTAAATGTGAGCGACTCGAATGTAAACACAATTGGTTAATAAATTTTACAATATTGTGTACTATCGGGTGCAACGTGCAGCTGAATCAAAACATACCTTTTGTTCAAACAAAGAAGGCATTTTCAAACGCTGCATGTGCAATCAGGCTTACGAAAATAAAAACATCAAAACGATTGTTTGTAGAGCTCGCAGTATTCAATACTGTACTGTTGATTGTACAGGGTCATTTGTTTTGGTCATCGGAAGTTTATAAGCAACCGGGAGTTATTTGGATAGGCATCATCAAATTTTTTAAGGATTTAGGAGTAATTTTTTAATTAAATTAATGTATTTTTTTCTATTTATGATGTTAAACAATTTATTCGATTTATCAATTTACTGTGAGAAATGATATAATTCGCATGATTACCGTATAGATATTTGATAGATATTTTCGAATTTTGAAATTGTGTAGCCTACACTGACAAGTAAGAGGAAAATTACGAGGATGGCAATTTACCCTGGCTTCACTACCACTGATGAACGACAATAGTAATATCTAATACTTTGTTAGAGAGTACCCAGAATAAACGAATTCCTGCACAACTCAAAACAAGTCGACAACTGTAGACTAAGATATACGTCAAAATTACGTACACTTGACTTGTCTGCACACAATTACTGTCTGAATTATCTGAAATACGCCACGGAAGAAAATATCACTAATACGATTCAGGCTTGAGGAATATGGAGAACAGTTTAACTTCTCAAGTTAGATTAGATAGGTCAACATGATTGTGTGTGGCGCGGTTCGCGAACCGTCTACGTCAAATAACTTTCGCACATAGTTGCATACTAGAAACGACGATAATGTTCTACAAACATTCCTTTGTGTTTACTTGCGTACAATAGGATTATTTTGGAAGAATTCTCAAGTTGTAAGTAACTGGATACCTATTGGATAATTGTATAACTTTTGGGATTTCAATAGATGCAAAGGTCAAAGTAATCTGCGCTTAATTTAAGGTCCTTTGTTTGTAGTTTTTGTCTATGTTGTACCCATATTAGACGGACAAAACTTGTAGCTTCTAATCAAGAAAGTAAGGGGATAATATTATGTATAATACTTATGTATATTTAGATACCACGGCTTTACTTTTCTAGGTTCTAACTTATTAAAAGTTTTGAGCGTGCCTCAAAAGAAAATATAACCAAATGACATATACATCTCGTGCTTTAAAGAACTAGTTCTGAACCTCAATTTCCGGTAGATTCCCATTCTCTCGACTTTTTCGCGTCTCAGAAAAGAATTTGGGAAACAAGATGTCTAACAATGTGTACCAATGCCTAGCTCCCAGTGTTATGCAAAGGTTTCTTTCTACACCCAAATGGTATATTTCAAGCAGCTGCAGTATTTACTGGCTGAATAATTAGACGATAATGCAAAAAATGTTCTTAATTCAGTATCGTGTATTGTGCCATCACGTTAGATTTAAATAAATTTAACATATATTGTGTGTACCTTGAAATATGTTACTCGATTTCTACATCAAGAGAAAAAAATGTTCTCTAAATTGTTAAAATGTGTCAGGACGTAGGCAAGCCAACAAGCCAACTACCTAAGGTGCATTAGATATGCATTAAGATAGCGATGATTGTAAAATTGAATGTGGTTTAAAGGGGTAGGTTATATCTATCAGAGCATGCGGGCTAATTCTATCACCGGCAGTAAGTGTATCACGGATGATATCACTACTGCCTCGCATCATCGGTCAATCGAATCAACGCATCAAAATCAGCTAAATCACAAGCGGTCGATCCTAAAAGCAGTGTACTTGTGATCGGAGATAACTTTGATTCTGTTTCACTACTTATAAATCAATAACAAATGATGATTCTTCTGTACGTATTTGTAATAGTAGTGAATACTTGAACTACTTATGTGTCGAATAGCTCGTCTCCCACGCGGCACTCCGCTAGTAGACTGTTCAAGTGTTTCAAGTGATTGTTCGGGCACCTTGCTTACAACCCATTTAATGAACTGTACGTAGCGTATGGTTATTTTTGGTTTGTAACAAAGGTGTACTACTGTCCGGAGTTTGGTTCTGTAGAAGTCTTGGTCAATCATAGATAGTTTAATGATAATGAACAGGCGCTCCAATGTTTCTAAAATATATTGTTTTATCAGAGATCTTTAGTACTTATTTTGAAGATAAAAAATATCACTATGTTTTGCGTTTAGCGCTTTTGTATCTATCAATAAGTCTTTCGTTTTCTAGACCACTTCGGCATTTACCATCTGTTACACGATCCAAAGAAATACAATAGTTTTCTTAGTGTAATGGAACTAGAAACCCAAAATTCTGTAGGTAGAGGAGCTACCCGAACGCTAGTTTCACACACGAAAATAAAATAGAGGAAAATTCTCCTGTTTCTAAATAGAAAGTTTTCACGAGTTTGTAAAAGCTAGCGAAATAAAATGAAACGATATGAGTGAGATTTTCTTTATTCTTTAATTTCCGTTGTGCGTCTTAGTTCTGCAATTGCAACGTCTTATTTTCCAGCGGAGTTCACATTTATTGTGGTAATGAGCGACATTTACAAAGACCGAAGAACGACTTTTCATTTTATCAAATTATTATGAGACTTTTGAATTATGTAACTAGCTTTTATGTGACTGAGTAATGTTTTAAATGATAAATGATTAAGAAAGTACATAGATACCAGATTATTATTGTCTTTAAGGAACCTTATATTTCTTAGGTTTAATTTCGGTAAGTAGAAATGAAAGAATATATTATCCTTTCAATTGTTTGAATCTGCGCGGTCGGTAGTAATGGATGCCCTTTAGGCTCACCGGCCAATGTGACCATAAATTTGCCACGGCAGGTTTGTTGACTTATACCTGCTATAATATTTCATGAGTCGATCGATTGCTATAATAATGTTTGATTCCGGTAGTGAAAACGTTATATTTTCTTCTATTTCTTGTCGAGTAGAATACATGAAAATATAAGTATTTGTTTCAAATAAATAGCCTACAAAGATAATAACGTGTATAATAAAAAAATAAAACATTAAAAGTTTGTTTTAAGTGTATATCATTAGTAAGAAGAAGAGTTCGCGAGTAAGCAAGATACCTGCCATAAAATTTATGACAAGGCGATATATTCCGACATAGTCCAGCGGATTAGCAAGTTTAAGTGGCAGTGGGCAGGGCATATAGCGCGTAGAACCGACGGCCGCTGGGGCAGAAAGGTTCTCGAGTGGAGGCCACGTACCGGCAAGCGCAGCGAAGGACGTCCACCCGCAAGGTGGACAGACGACTCGATTAATGTCGCAGGAAGCCGCTGGATGCAGATCGCTTCCAATTGGCCTATCTGGAAGTCAATGGGAGAGGCCTATATTCAGCAATGGACGTCCTATGGCTGATATGATGATGATGATGATGATATACTCCGTAGAATAGAATTCGACAACAATAACAAAATTATCTGACAAATTTTTGGTTACGCAGAACAGTAAAAAGTACGTAACGACTCACCAGCTCATTACAAAGTTTCTTAACAAATGTTTATTTCATTTAAATACCAGAGCAAAGCCGCAGAACTACTAAAAAGTGGGTGGAGTTCTAGTGAACACTGAAACACACTGAACACTGAAATATTTCACAAAGGGAACTGTGTCATTGCAGTAGTCTTGTTTGTGTATGTACTTAGGTGCCTACATAAGGACGAGTACTCGTGTAATAGGTACCTATAGATGTAAATACGTCATTAGCGGTAGTGTGATAGCTAAATGTGATCCTGTCACTTATAACACAGGGAATTCTAGTTTATGTGTTGCCTGATGTAAATTTTTGGGTCCATAAAGAATTTTGTTTTCAAATCTTTTGTTTTGTTTAAATAATTTTTTTGATTTCGAAATTCTTAGTAACATGTCATCAGTAAATGCAGAATCTCTCACTCATTCTTAACAGACCTCAGTGAGGAGCTGATTATGGAGTATGACGCCATCTTTTTTCAATTTAATACATCTACTTTCTGACAATGTTGTTCGTATTATTGTATAAAATTCCTCTTTTCAAATAGTTATAGGAATATCGGTAGCTCATAAATTGCCCCAAGTCAGGAATTTTGCAAACTAAGGCTATCTATCTTTTTGATTGTGCTGAGTTTGGGCATAGACGGATGGTAAGTTAAAGACTGAATTAATTGTTAGGCCATCAATAGTGAAGTTAAATCGCACTTCTAATTTATGCTCTATTTGGTTATCATCGCCATCTTGGCCTTTAATATCTCTCGTCTGCACGAAACCCTCTTCCAAATTAGAGAATAATAGATTATTTTAATATGCGACTCATGAATTAAATTCTTTTCCAAATGATTTTCGAGCTCGCGCTGAACAATAGACGTCACGTCTTCAGTCCTTTTTAATTTACCGCAAATGGAGAAACTTGATTGGAGGAAAGTGCTTTGTGTTGTGCACTCTATCAACTTGGGAATTGCTACAATTAAGGTCTTAAGTTTTGCTTTAATGTATTTGAAGATTCGCTATGAGTATAATGTCAGGTTGATTTTGTAGTCAATTAAATACAAAAGTTTAACAAACATTTTTATTTAAAAGCAACATTCCCTCAGGCTATGAATTCCCCTTTTTGCTTGATAGACGGGCTTCATTCAATTTATCCCGGCTGGCAGCGAGTTATCGGCAGCCGCTGCAGTTATATGCATAATTTAACCTGCGACCACACGGAGTGACCTACATGCATCGCCCCAGTTTGTCTTACAACTCCGAGCCTTCCTTCGTCAGTATATTTTTACTTTTTTACTGAAAGCAAACGGTTGGGTAAATACAGGAAGTTCTTTCACTGCGCGGCGTTTAAATATGTTTTGAATAAAGTACTTGTACGGAAACATTTTTTTTTCTTGCGCTCGCCTGCTCTTCAAACCATTTCGCGGTTAGAAATAAAGACGCCATTTAGTGCAGTTGTTAACTTATTTTGTGACTTATGTTGGTAAAATTCGTGACCTGATAAGTTTGAAATAATTCTGTATCACCTTTTAGTAAGTAAATAGCTTAGCAAATAATTAAGGTCGGAAATGAGTGAGGCTCTAAAGTAAATTTGTTTATGAAGAAAATTCGAAGGCTTTCCTTCCCTTGCTTAGCTGTGATTAATTTTCTGGACCGGTAAGGGAATTTTAGAATTACTAGCAATTCAATTATCCACAAAAATTGCTTCAGGTAATATGGTATATATGTAATGTGGTATATATTTAAAGGTAAATTTTCAGATTCAATTTGTAATGTAGCGTTTAGGTTAAAAAATGTTAAGTACAGATTGTAAAAACAATATTAATACTGTCTTGTGTTATCTTCATGGTTTACTGCGATGCCGCAATGTTATGTAACGCTCCTTAATCAGGCTTTCTTATCAAGAATGTAATGAAGCTTGACATCGCGTGCCCAAGCGCATCAGACTAAATCTCTTGTTTCGCGTGCCGCTCGTTACAATTAATTCTCTTGTTTTGATTCTGTTTTGATTACAATATATTCGCACAGTTGGTGCAGTAATAATTGAAGTATTGCGTAATGCATGGATCAGCTCTAATTTGAGGTACTTGTAAAATATCCTCCCTTCTTTTAGTTTAATCTGATTCGTGTTCGTGTTTATACATAGTCATATACAATAAAAATATTTTAAACACATTCTCCTGTAATAGAGCTTTTTACTCAATTATTGGGAATCAGAATTCATAAAACAGTAGTAACAAAGTGTAACACCGCTAGATACATCAAGACAAAAGTACTTACTGAGTGAATTTTAACTTTGTAAATAAATAAATAAATAAATGAAAATAAATATAAATAAATAAATAATTCATTGATTCTTCTATGTACTTAATATTGGTATTTTTGTAGCTCATTTTTATGAAATACATTATGCTGCATAATGGAAGAAAAACAATGAAAATTCGAATGAAGTAGGTATTGAGTTTTTATATTACTAGTTATCATATATATATGATAATTATTATCTTTAGCTACGCATAAAAATGATCATCCGGAACCTGTTGATCCCCATTATAACTGCTTTCTTTTAAATTTCGGATAATAGGTATTATTTTTTCTAACAGAAAAAGTTCAAACGTCCATTGACCTAGTTAAAAGCAAAATACTAAAACGATTCCGACAGTCGACTGGAAATTGTAAAAATGATTTATTGTTCTATGCGAATTCCGGTCCCAAAGTGCTTCGCAGAGTACTAGCAGGAGATAATGATAGGTAAAGTGGACTTTAAATGGAAGATGCGAATATATGCGTTGTTCCTTTTTTAAAGCTTTTTTTTTACCTTTAAACCTAAATATCGATATGGCTAGCATCATTAGGTTTGCTTTGCAGCTATCCCCATTTCATAAATACAGTAGAATGAAGTAATTTTCCAACAAACAGTTTGGCAGTTAGAGGTTATATGTAATGTAATAAAATTGGGAGTCATAATAAGAATAAACTCTTTTTTATGTTCATATTTATTCAACTTCAGAACACTGAAGTTTTATGGCGAAAGGTGGTTAAAAGTGATCTCATAAGCTTGGTGTCTACAGGCATACACCAAAACAAATAATCATGGACTTAATTGCCCACCACCAGTTCGTTTGATAACCAGGCGAAAAACCACCCGTACATCCAGTTGTGCAACATGGTGAATCCTTATGAAAAAGAGATTTACAATGAATGATGTGCCTATCGCGCCTTTATCAAAGTCATTGTCATTAAGTGGCTGAATGACTATCAGCACAAGCGCAAGCATTTATTCATTAGAATAGAGAAAAAAAAGTTTGTTCATGCGCGATAATGTGCTCGTAAAACGATAAGAACTTTTTACAGTAACCACCGACAATGTCTCTTTTGTATTCAGATAACAGAAACAAGTTCTGGTAACTCACAGATAAACATTAATAATTAGAATTTTGTTTATGATATGGAAGAATAAAGACGAGCGTGTTACAAATAAAAGTTTCACAGATGTTCCTGATTTTATTTATAAAATTTTGTTTTAAGTTTTTATTACCTACATGTCTATTTATAGAATACAATTTTATACTTTCTATAGGTAGGTACGGGCCTACGTATAATCCTTCTTTCAATTCCTTAGCCGCTGAAATTTAGCTCAAAAATATATGGATTAGGATAGATTTTTCATAGTTTTATGGAGCTTTAGTCAAAAACAGAGATCGATCCGTAGAATTTACATTAAGCTCGGTTATTAATTTCGCAAATAAGTTGTGATCCCAGAATTAAGGTATTTCGTATAATGTAGGTAGGTATCATTGACCGTGTGATACCTAGATATGATATAGATATATGACAGTAAAACTGGATTCTTCGAATGAAAGATTTTTTTAAATATAATAAACAAAAATAATTAGATTAGGTGAGTTCAAAGGGTTCGGCTTCTGCGACGAAACTTGTATGCAGCCACAGCGGATAGTGACGTAACGACTCCGCAGTCTACGGATTAGCTAGTCCTTTTCAATGGTAAAAAATGGGGAGATGTTATAGTTTAAGGCTGTTTGGCTTTTCGACGTTGTTCTTTAGTTTTCGACCTTGTACTTAGAACTATCATTCTCAGTTACTATCAAAGTTTCTTAAAGTAATTACGAGTAGGTAGTCAGACGCTTGAAAGTTGAGGCGCAATTAGTCAAAGAGGGCAAACGGCCATTAAGTACTTTGAAATATTAACTTTTAGCTAGAAATGATATTGGCAGTTCCGGTTTTTGTTAAAATTATTACAATAAAAGATGAAATGTAAGGTGAGTTATAAAAATGCCCATGATTTCTTCTGTTTATCAATTCACTAAAATAAATCTATTTAAGGGACAAAATATGTTATTGAATTCAGTCACAAAAACATCTTTTACGGTAACCCTTTCAGCTGTTTTTTGAGTTGTACGCGTAGAGACCTACTACGAACTCATTGGAATCTGTGCCTACTTCATAATCATAACTTTTAATTTGGACAGAACACAATTAAAATAATTATTATGAAATTAATAACTATGAATTATTTTTAAGTTTGGGAGAGTCATGCTTCCGCACGAAAGCGCGCTGGCTCGACCGCAGAAAACAAGCATGAAACAATTACAGCGTAGTAACCAGTCTGCTAGTTTGAAACCGTTTTAAAAACTTTATAAGTGTCAAAAACCAATTTATAAATCTTTTACATCCTTTATTTTTTTATTGGTTCATCTTAAGGGATTAGATGCTTTCAATGTTCGCGTTTATTAGGTACCTATATTTGAATCGAAGTCGGGAGAAAAGTATCAATTTCAAAACAGTTTAATCCGATTACTTACTGATTTAGTTGCATTTCAGGGTATAAAAGTTTTAAATATGATTCTATCAACATAAAAATACATAACACAAACAGGATCTGTTGAAAACACGACAATAGCATGTGCCCTAATTTGTAGGTTATGTAGATACCCATACTCTGCCCTGCATCGTAATATAAACAAAATACACAAAACATAAATAAATAGTAACGCAATGGTTAGACAACACGTGGAAACGGTTCAGCGGGTTAACTATCAGTTAATAAATATCCGTAACGTGCAGTTACCGAGAATTCGAACATAATCTGGTTAAAATTAAATGTTACGCAACGACTGTTACGTAGGTACAAGTATAAAGGAACTCGGGAAGTTTAAACAAATGAGTTTCAAGGGTGTTTGGATATCTAACTGAAGTTAAATTAAGTGAGGAATGTAATTGATGCGGGTATGATTGTCTTGTAAAACGGTTAGATATTAATGTTAAAATGACATGATTGACGCGATAACCGGCTCGGAACTTTTTCCATCGCCTTTTTTAAGTTGAAGGTGCATTATCATTGATGTAATATTAGTAATGTTAAAAACTTACAATTAAAAAATACAATTTTATTTATACCTAAGTAATCAATTTGGGCCAAAAAAAACGGTTTCTACCTAATTGCTATCTAACGAACGCAAGTATTCCTCTATGATAAAAGCAATATTATTAACATTTATTAGAAACTACCTACTAAACAATGATAACTGGACCTAATTATAACTGCAGAGAAAAGTCTTTGGCTAAAAACAAAAGGAGAGTAGGTCGAGCAGCAAGATAGGTCAACGACGCTTGGATTGTTGCTGGAGTTCACAACAAAGCATTTGACTCATTTTTGTTTAATTTTACAAATAAAAAGCATTTTATGGAACCAAGTAACTGACTGAGTAGTGATCCCGATGAGTATCAACGTTAAAACTTACTTTGTTGTGCCAATTTTGAGGAATTTTGTAGTGGTAGACAGTATCGAACTCAATTGTTGTAGTCGTTGCGACAATAAAAATTGAAGCATTTTGATCAATTCATAAAATGTTCTTATTGAATCAAGAATAAAGTAAATTTTAATTATTACTAGGTATATAGTATAAAAGAATGTTGTTTCTCTGTCCCTATATCCCTATGTTAGCTTAATTCTTTAAAACTACGCAACGGAATTTGATGCGGTTTTTTAATAGATGCAGTGATTGAAGAGGTAGGTTAATAATATGATAACACCCATTAATTAAAATAGTGGGGAAATTTAGTGTCAACATTGCATCCGTGCGAGGCCAGGGTGGGTCGCTTGTCCAAACTAATATTATAAATGCGAAAGTAACTCTGTCTGTCTGTCTTTTCTTCACGCCTAAACTACTGAACCGATTTTTGTGAAATTTGGTACATTCATAGTTTGGAACTCTAGAAAGGACATAGGATAGTTTTTATACCAAAAATCTGCAGGAAGTCACTATTCCACGCGAACGAAGTCGCGGGCAAAAGAAATTTTGCTTTATAGTGTTGGTCGGTAAGAAAGGGTACTTATTTAGTTTTGAGGATTATGGATTTTTTAACAATAGTGTCTCCTGTAACTTGACTTACACAGCAAACACACAACGCAATCATTGTTTCACGCTGGTTTTCGGTGAGGCCCTGTTTGGAATCAATTCAGTTGAGCCATCGCATTCGTTTCGAATTACGGTTTTACCAAACATATGTTAATTTATTAAAAAACAATGTGTGATCACATTTTCATATTTTCTTACGTCTTTTCCAAAATAGTAGTTATGAAATAATCAATTATCGTTATAATCATCGGTTCATCTCAATTAATTGGAAAAAATATTCACAATGTGTTCTTTAGCAAAAATGTAAATTCCTCAATGAGCAAATAGATCACAACAGATGGGGCCCAACTGGCCCAACTGGGCCGATGTTCATACATGGTCGCGGCTCAAGCGCAATAAGTTACCGTGTCCCCGGCCTGGAGCAGGAGAAGGAAGGAGGGTTTAGTCAGTAAGAGTTTGACACTCCATTTCGTCTTTTACGCCTTTTCCCTGGGTGAGAGAAGCCATTAAATTATTTTTTAATTATTTTAATTATTTAGAACAATGTAAGGATATCTAACTCAAGAACCTAATCTTAGCTTGCCTATTACCATTAAAGTGAAAAGTTAGTGAATTGAGTGCCTACCTGAAGAGTTTCGCCTGATTGTATCGGGTTTGTTTGATCTTGTTGTCGAAGGACCTTCTAGTGATTCAGTTTGAGGTGAGTCAAAGGTTGAGGGCCTGATCAAAGTGGCAATTGAGTCGAATGGGAGAAATGGTTACGGTGCTCCTTAGGTATGAGTAATTGAGTACTAAGTATTTCTAAGTAGGGTCACTTTACGGTATTAAGTACTTGCAGAGGTTTCATGAAAGGTCAGGTTCATGGTGAAACATACCTATTAGGTACCGGATTTTATTTCTATTTGTCTCTATTTATTTTGCACTAAAACAACATAAAAGTAAAATGAAATACTACTCATAACATAAATCTTACGGATAAAATAACACATGAAAAGAAAAACAAATATATATAATTGCATAATCAACTTTTTATGTACGTACCAAGAAAGCGATTTTAGCTCGCCACTTCATCAGAAACAACAAAGTTATTATTGTACCTAGTAATAAACGCTCCATCGTAGCACCACAACAGAGTTCTGGACCACACCAAATTAATAGCTCCGTCGGCGCTTATGGAGTAGAAAGCACCAAATAAAGCAAAGAGTTTGTAAAAACCAACCCAAAAACTTCACCGGCCAGCATCGTGCTTGGTGCAAAGAATTGCAAACATTGGAATATCTTTGTTTTTTAAATTGACGTTGTTTCTAAGAACTCTTTCGCCGATTGCATACGTATAATTAAGAGCCAATCACTTGTCAATTTGTTAATGCATTTATCTTGTATTGTCGTAGGAGGATAATAATATAATTCGTACAATAAATATGTAAAAAACATTTCCACCACTTAATTGTGGGTCACGACACACAATTTTTCTTGACGTTGTACTTCGTTGTAGCTTTTATTCACGCAAGTTGCTGAAATTTAATATGCATCATCAACATGTAACTATAATAAGTATAGCTCTTATACTAACGCTAATCCATTCTAGTTTACTTTTACTAGTCATAATCATGTCACCGCAAAATCTTCCAACTTGTACCAATCTAGGAAACTTCTCTTTACGACCTCCATCCTGGTGACCTGTTTTACTAAACACCCATAAAGCCCTGCAGGGTATACTGGCCTGGATTACGTCATTGTCGTTTTACGACTGTTGTGTTTGAGTTATAGCGCTCGGCTTTTTTGGCCACTTCGTGGACATAATCACTTCATTCGGTTTAGTTCGGAATCCCTCGTAAAATTGACAGCTGGCCAATCAAACAAGAGTTCAGGCTTAGCCCCGGTAATTAAGTTTGCATTTTAAGTTCGATCTATTTGTGGATGTCATAAATTCCTTATTTGTATACTTGGCTATATTTATGTAATAAAGCCGAAGTGTTTGATGTTTTGTTTGTTTGGTTAAAAGCGTTTATTTATCTTGGAAACTATTTTGAGTTGATATAAAAACTAGCAATTCAATAATCACATTCGAGCAATTGATTTATTACATCCAACGAAAAACAACCAACTTTCTCTCCACCCTTTGCTTTTACGCGTCAATGTAAGCCTGAGAAAGCTTTATTTAACGTGTACCATAAAGTGTCTATCTCGCGTTGTCTGCACTTCAGTAGCGTATGCTAAAATTTTGGGGACGTAAAAGTTAGAATATTTTAAGGGAATATAAGCCACCTAATTTTGCGAAAGACTTTATTACATACTAAAATATTTTGGTAGTTGAAACCGTGCTTACCACACGCACATTGAAACAACTTGTTCAAGATTATAATATAAACCTTCGTATTTTGTACTGCTTGAAATGAAGCTTTGGGGAACAATGTCATTCAAATATGTTGCTTTAGAAACTCATATTGTTCATCCGAGACTTTGACCCGAAGTTACCCTATCGCCTTAGCAGGACCATTAAACATTGTCACAAGGTTTTCATTATAACATCCATCCAACCATTAATTTTTAGTAAATGGAAAAATGGCGTACCCGAAAATATTAACGTTTAAATATTTTAACACATTTCCGTTTGAGATTACGTTCTTGTTTTATGTTGAAAACGTAAAAAAATCTTTAGGACCATAAAATTATAATGAGCGATTTTACAACGAACCGTTCCATAGTGAATGAGATTATTCAAAATATGTATGTAGGTGTTAGTACCTACTGTAAGAAAAACATTCAGTTTTGATATTTGATGATCTTGTCATCGTTTGCTGACAGATAGACTCATAAAAGTATTGTGATATATATTTATGATTGCGTAGCATTACATCACTGGTGTGCTATGTTTTGCACAAATGGTTCGTTTAACGTTTTATTGTTTGACCTTCTTATGACGTCCGTCTGACACATCCATCTTGAACTCTCTAAAGAAGGAAACTTCTTCATGCTACTTCTGATGTTCAAAAGTTCTGACATTAAGGTTTAAGCCATTTTGTGTCAATCAGAGATTTAAGTGATCGTTTTAAGCGTTTGGCGTGGGAACGAAGGATGTTGGCAAATAACTCCTTATAAATACCTGCTAAAAGGGTGGGCCTGTTTACATTTGGCTATTATAAGAATGGATTGATTAATGCTCAGGTGGGAAGATGAAAAATGGTTTGCAGATAACATGATCTTGCAAGGATTTGGTAGAGGTACGGATTATGTAATGATTTATAGTGAAGCTAAAGCAAAAAAATATTTCTTTGAAATAGAGCTTATTTTTCTACTCCAAAAATGAATCAGGTGCTTACTATAAATCTTAATGAAACTTTTACAAGTATTTAGCCAAAAAACAACAGCTGAACCTAATCTCAATAAAAACGAAAAAATTAATATCGTTGTCTTGTATTTAAGAGGTAATAAGCATCATTATTATCATGCAGCCACACTTCCACAGGGGTCACTTGCATTATATTAAAGACTTTAAAGGAATGTCCGTAAGTGCGAGAATTGCCTACATACACAATGAAAGCCCTTGTCTTCCTCGAAAGACCATTTAATACAGACTGTGTCCTTCAATAGTCCCTGGTCCCTAGCAATTGAACTAATGTGTTTAATTGACGCGTGACACTATTACTAATGCGCTATAGCAATAGTTTATATCAGTTTTATTAACAGTTGAATTAAAGGCTATATCTATTATGATTCACGTAGGCGATTAACATTCTCCTTGGAATATAGAGTTAAGGTCACATCTAGTGTAATTGTTATTGGTAATTCTATTCCATAAAAAATGATAGGTATTCCAGGATTTTGTTTCCTGCAATCAATTTGGTCCTTAGCTAGCTTCCACATACATGTGGCTTTGCCCACGTGGTATGTTGATAAAACAGAATATGTGTTAATCTGCAATGACTCACCGCGGCCTCGGCCCAGAGCAGGAGAAGGAACGGGGGTTTTTAGTCAGTGAAAGTCTGACACTCTTTCTCGCCTTAAGAAGTCATTTGATGATTCTCCCCTGACAAGAAAAGGGTATCATCTATCTACATATCAAATCTGTCCAGCCGTATTTGCGTGAAAGAATAACAAACGCATATCCATACATTCTTACAAACATTCAGAATTATAATATTAGTAGGATTTGTAAGTATAAAGAACAAAGGACGCTTTTACAGCTTTACACTTACGTCAATGTCAATTAGTTTCATGACTAGATAACGAAATCTTTTAATTTCAACCAGAACAGTGAACACGTTATTATAACGGCTTACAAAATGGTAGACTCTTTGAAATAGTCAAACCAAAAGATGAGTTGTAATTACAAATACCGTCTTACCAATTATTTAGTAGTCAACGCGAAAACACAGCTACAGAAGTCTTCCTTGACACAATTAATAAGACTTATTACTAGCTGTAGGTACAAGAAAACTTCGTAACTTTCTGAAGCTGTAAGCACAAGTCTCGTCTTATACAGAGAAACAGTGACGAAGTAAGAAATTTGATACTATACGCTACAATCTAATTACGACTAATGGACAAAGAACATTATTTCTTAACATTTATTGTTATGTCAAAGTAAAATATATAATTCTGAGTGACTTTAAGACTAGAACACCATTGTCCTTTGTAAGTATTGTGACAACGGATGAAAAGACAAAGACTTTAAATGTTATTAAAAAGTGAATAATGTAGTCAAAGCGCTTGTTGTTTCAGTAACGTTAGCCAAGTTGATTCAGTAAGGTTATTTTTTTAAATATTCATATCTGTCTGTAAAGTTCACTATTGAGGCATATTCTAGGAAAACCTTACACTTTATAATACTGAGGGAATGTAATTTCTTGTTTGCATGTGTTTCAGCTAACTAGCTTAATTTACTATTCAATTAAAAGCCTAGTCTGTTTAGTACAGTTTTCATAGCTGTTTACTTGTAATGGCTATGCGACTATTTTATGCAGGTCACACAGTTTCTATAACTCTGGTAGCAACTCAGTTTTCATGACAATTGCTTTAACCTTCAACTAGCCATTCAATCCAACGGCTAGTTCATTCATTTATTTAGGTATCTTGTTGAAAGACTTATCAAGCTAGATCTATGTCGCTATATCTATCGCAGGCGCGACTGATATAAGTAAGACACTAGCGTTCTTGAGGGGAATATGTCCAGTAATATCTAATTTAAACTTTCTAGTTTCGGCTGTGCGTTGTCTATTTCTGATTCATTCATATATCATAATAATTATGCCGTATTTCCACTACTCCGTTGCAAGTCCTTTTATACATAACAGGTTTGATTTCCTATCTAAGACCTACCTTATTCGTTACACAACATTTTAATCCAAATGCAAATACATGAGAGTTTAAATCCCTGACTTTGACTTGTATATTTTGGAGAAAGTATAAGTATTCAAAATAAAATTTGAGTACTATCTTATATTTTATCTAAGCACCGATATTCATGAACATGAACTTCTTCACTGTACTATAAATTTAGCGACCAATTCGGTAGTTGTAGAAACATATCACAAATTGTATGATGACTCAGCAATTTTTCACATAGAACCCAGTTATCGATCTCTCGGTCAAGTTTTAACAATCATTTAAAACTTTGCATCGAAAGTATGAATATGGAGAATTTAAAAGAAAGTAAACATATTCCTTAAGCAGCGTCAACATCTGTGCCCAAAGTAAAGAGCCTATTAATTATCCCAAAATTAACATAATCCATTGTCCACTTTACGTCCATTCTCAATAAGGAGACTGACCATGCAAATATATTCACCCAATTTAATCCTAATGAAAAGTGAACGAAGCTTTGTGATATCAATTTGGACAATTACACAGTCTCTGCTCTGTTACACCATTTAACACGATAAATGGGTCGGTAGACGAAATCTCTCGGTTCATAGGGTATCATGATTTTAAAGTACACATGGGGCGCTGGTACTATGGATCGGAATTTAAGATGTGTTAGGGTCAACGAACTGATTGTTCTTAATTAGAGCTTTATGTCACGTACCTACTTCCTTGCAACGACTGTCAGATTAAAGGCATTAAGAAAACCTTCTTTGGTTGCCACAACAACAGGGTAATAACTTATTTTGAAGATAAGTTAGTGTTTTGTTTTATATTAATGGCATAAAAAAACGAAATGGTTTTACTAATCCTCCTCCCGCGTTATAAGCTCTTAGTCATCTTTTACGATGCCCACCGGGATTTAATGGCGTCGGGTAATTATTAGCCAGGATTCACTGTTTAGGGTTTGTACGGGCACGGGCACATACATTTTTGGCACAAAGGATAAAAGAGCCAAGCCACATCTAAAATGTTGTGTTTTTCCTGCACTAGAAGCTTATAATAACTTACATTCGTATAATATCTAAGTCCTAAGAGATTTATTCACTTTATTTCGCTGTTGGTCCTCGTTTCTGATGTAAGAACTCCAAGTAAAGTTTGAGGGAGTTTTAATAGAGTAGTTTGTTATAACTTCGCGAAAGTGCGGCCACCTGATGAAATGATAGCTTGACCTGCACAGGTGTCATCTAACTCTTGAGCACGAAGTTTTAATGTAAATTACTGCTGGATTAACTTCGCAAGTTTTTAGCTTGAACCTGACTTGCTTGAAAGTGGAGCTGCTACTTTGTTGTTTCTACTTTCTTTGTAACTCGTATTGAATATACATATAATTAGTCTTCTGGTACTGAGAAGTAGATTTTTTTTAGTAGAAATTATGTCGTATACCTAATATTATCCCGCATCAGTGTATTGGTAGTCTTTCTTTTATATTGTAAGGAATTCGTTTTGTACATTATATACGTTTGGAAGGCGTCTTCCTCTGAAGGAATCGTGTTGGATTGTCATGTTCCTAGATCGCAATTTAAATCCTGTATCTAAACGTCGATCCATACCCTTCAAACCTATATTTCAAAAAAGCTTTTAAAGTACAATGTTAATTAGGCGAACATTTAAAAAAACGTCTCATATTATAGGTACATATGTAATTAATTACCTTATACTAAAATTGTCAGTAAATTAGTCATTAATCAAACACTCAGCTCAAATACATACAGCACTAATTACAAAAGACTGTTTATTAACAAAGTACTTACAGTTTAAACACAAGCGTACGTATGATAACTAATTTAATGTTCATAGCAAACGTTGACACATTGCCACTCAGTAAGAAAGTACAGAAAGACTATAAAAAAAATTGTGACAAAGCAAATCATATTCGAATCTCTGTCCATGTTCAGAAGGTATCAATTTCCCTGATTGGATCCATTGTCGTTAGTCCATTTTTGGTCCCAAGACTTTCGAATAGCACGCAGTTTAGGAGATTCACAGCGTAATCAAAACTAGAACTACGCTATGCTAACTTACTTACAAATAAAAACTTTAATGCTCTAAACATATGGTCCAAAGTAAATTAAGAACAAGATTGTAATACGCAGAGCGGTTCTTCTAATCTCATCTTTCTAATACACACTGTCAACAACAAATTATGTGTTGTTGACACGGCAAATATTTCTTCGTGCGAAAATTAGGCCTAGCACAACATTGTTATTATTATGAAGACTGGAATGTACATAATTGTTTAAGAAAATAATGTGTGGATTGTAAATGTATTAAGAAGGGTATCTACGGGCACATTATGCTTGATATGTAGTAGTTGGTTCTAGTTTCGTTTTAAATAGTAGTCAAATGGCAATTAGGTGGATCACATAGATAACAAACGGGTGACAAGTAAGTTAAAAAGCAGTTTAAAAAGTAATACGCTCGTTTTTTTTTAAATTACGATCTTCCGTTCCTGGGCTGAATTTCTAGTAACTTTATTACGATATCTTCATGTAAATTCTCTTGAGGGTTCCTCAAAAATATCTTTATTTCTATCTATTTACTTCACAAACACAACTTTGTCTACGCATATATGTATTTCTACGTAGTACATATATACAGGTTTCAATTAATGTATTCTACAAAAATATTAAATGTCATTAAATATTTAAGGATTAGGCTCAGCCTATATAAAAATTTAAAAATATTTAAATGAAATGTTAAGTAGGTATTAAAGAAAGTTGAGAAGCTCTTTATTTACTTAAAGTATTCTCTGAATCTTGGCTTAGCCATAATTTTACTAGGATCCTACATTATTTGTGGCATCGCGACGCCAAGTACAATTTATGACGAAAACATAAATATTTAAGACATTTTTCGTTGTTATTTTTAAATGTGGTTTGAAAATTTGATCTGCTTTAAAAATATCAGTATGGACTTATTTTGTTCCGTCGATTAGTGACGGTTATCTTTGTAGGCACAAGAGCTTTATTTAGTCTCTACTATTGAAATACATGACCTTTTAAGATTTTCTTGGATTGTATTTCTATTAATAACAAATACCTAAGTAGGTCCATAGGAAGCTTCTTAATAATGTTCCGTAATGTTTGCGCATTCTGTTTATTTGTTCCTGCATTTAATTGTTTCTCTAATTAGAAGCGGGGATTTCGGATGGCAAAGCGGCTTAAAATGAACGGACATACGCTGGAAGCATCTTCTGGTCTTTATTTCTTGGTACAAGCACAAGACTATTTCTCAATTCTTAATTGTGTCTGCCTGATTAAATCAGCACCATATAAATGGTTGACCCCCATTGACTCTAAAAACTAGTGTGAGAACGAATTACTTCACTATGGATCCATTTAAAAATTTCTACGATTTTTAAAAGGGTAAATATTGGTAAATTTTAGTAGTCATGGAATAATCTGTCTGCAGAATAATCCACAATTATGGAGGCTAGGTTAGCAGACGAAATAGACGTAGATACGTTCTTATAAAATTCGATCATATCAGTTTTTAGCGTCATTTATTAAAGCATTATTTATTAAATTCATTAACAGTGACGATTTAGTCTTCATCGTAAAAATCTTTTTTAAGTACTAAAAATCACACACTTTGTTCAACGAAACTACTAAAACTTTTATTTATTAATTGACACAATCAAAACTACAACGCTTTATTGCTATTTTCCTAAGACTAATCGTTCTGACAAAAGTTGGTTAGCGGTATTTCAACACAAAAGCCAATTGTTGCTAATTTATCATTTTAGGTAGCTTTTTTATTTAAATTTTTGCATTTGATTTGATCTGTGTTGTAAACCATCTAGGTTTAGCAAGGTTAACAATACAGAGATACAATATTTTCAATCCACGAATGAAGAAACGTTTTCTCTTGAGTCAACTTCAGACAACTTCATTTGACTGCACGGTTCGTGCGGTGGCTGGGCAACTGGTTGCCGCGCATCGTATTGCGGGTTCGATTCCCGCACAGAATAACTCTTTGTGTGATTAATAAAATGTTGTTCCGGGTCTGGGTGTGATGTGTATGTTTGTAAACACACCAACGACACAGGAGACAATCCTAGTGTAGGGCAAGTATGAAAGAAAAAGTATCATTGGAACGCAAAACAAAAAAAAATTACAACTACCAATCAGTGTATGTGACAGAGTTATTGTTTTGTGTTTGTTTAATTTACACAAATCGTTTTACGGTCAGTTTGTTTAAGGCTCTCTTGGGGTTTGGGGTTCCCATACTGTACCCACGGGAGCCACAAAAGTATCAAGTAGATACCCATACATATGTTCCGGCCATCTTAACTTTAACCACAGAGTGCTACACCGCACGTGAGTTTAATATCCCTTATTTGTTTTACGGTTTCTTGAAGATATGGTGTGTACCGAATTATTAACGGTTTCCACAAGTTACCCATAAACAATTTTGTACATACGTGATACGTAACATGCCGCAGAACTTTAAGTTACCAAAGATTCAATTTAGCGTGTAGTAAGTTGGGATAAAGTTTTGATATTGTATATTATTCTAAGGGAGTGTGTGCTCGTTTATACAGTCGGGAGAGCCTGTATTTGTGTTGTTTTAATCCTTGACCGAAAAATAGACAGTAAATTTGTTATGGCCCAATAGTGAAGATGGAGTTGTTCTTATAATTAACGCATACTAATATTAATATATGTTTAAAATCCTTTATCTCGCCGGTTTATCATTCTGATCGTTCGTATCATGAACGTTTGAGGCAGTGGAATAACCATTCCAATGAAAACAAAACTTTTACCCGTGAACCTTACAAAAGTACAAAAAAATAGGTACTTTGTAAAATATTTTTGAACCAAAACTACCGTACGAAAATAGCGTCAGACAACAATCTCGTTTAATATTACAAACAACAAATAGGTAGTTGAAATAATCCTTCTCTGTTTCGAGATTGCTTGCAACACAAATCCAATAATCTTCAAGCGTTCCACCGTATCTCCTGCAGAAGTAACCCTATCTGTTTGAAAGTGCCATTTTCTAAAAGAAACTGGGTTTAAAAGAACGGTTCCTGGAATTTATCTCGCTTCCAGATCATTGTCCGAGGGGACGTGAAGCTATTTATCGTCTAGTGCAGTACCGTGAGTCATAGTACCATCAATGTTTGTACAACCTCCATAGAGTTCAATGCTATGATAGAAAAATGTGTGAATTCGTCAATTTTCGTTACTTCGAATGCGCGCACGCAAGCTTTTAATATAACTCTTTACGTTTGATGAATCATTCGGTGATGTCCGAATTTATATTTGTTCGTTTGCCTTCGAATTGTTTTCTTAAAAAAAAAAACGAAGAAAAGAGTTGACCCATTTTATTTATAGTTGAATAAAATCGTAAACGAGTTTAATGAATTTATGGCTGAGTGTTTATGTCAAAATAGATTTTTATTGTTTATGTTGTAAAACATTAGTAACGCGTAGAATTAGTTAGATGAGTAAGTAGGTACTTGTTTAATGTTCCGTCCCACTGGTGTTGTAAAACGTACGTTATATTTTGTGGTGTAATACTGGTGTCACACTTAATAATAGTGTATTTTCATGATAGATTGAGTAAACTAGATATATGCATGTCGGTTTTCCAATAATCCAGACGAAAGTAACTCTGTCTATCTGTCTTTTCTTCACACCTAAACCATTGAACCGATTTCTGTAAAATTTGGTACAGACATAGTTTGGAACTCAAGAAAGGACATAGGATAGTTTTTATGTATGTATATATTTCAGACTGAGAAATATACACAGTTTTAATTTTGGTATTATTAGTTCCATGTAGCAGAAAATAAGTTTGTGACCGTGTCAATTTTGGTCAAATTGATAGTTCCACGTACACGTACAATTTTGGTCAAGAGAACTTTATGTAGTTTCTTGCTCGTTCTTCTCCATTTGAATCTAAATTTTGGAATGATCGTCTTGCTTCTTTGACGAACCGACTGCCCGACTAATATACAATAGTTTTGGACGTTTCGAAAGTACCTTATATACCTTATATACCTTAAATAAGATTTAGTTGAAACAAATGTTTTCAAATCAAATCAAATCGAAGTCATATAATCCAACTAAACCATAAATAGGTACTTTTGAAACGTCAAAATAGAATAGTAGTCTGTCAGTCTGTTCGTCAGTGAAGCTAGGTGCTCATTCCAAATTGTAGTTTCGAATGGAGACGAACGAACAAGAAACTACATAGTTACTCTTTTTAAAAAATATTATTTGTTTTACAAGTCACTAATAATACATTTATTATACATTATTGTAGCCCTATGTGAGAACAATGCAGAGACAAGTTGTTAATAAAAAGAAACAAATGATGGTATCTATTATTAAAATTTTAATCATTTGTCGTCTCGAACATGGCGCTCACATATCAACACTCACAATCCAAAAGAATGCTTCTATATAAACTCCGTCAAGGTTTCATTAAATTTGAGAAATGAATATTGTCCAGTGGAGCCAAACCAACAATGATTTTGAAATAGATTTTGACTTACCACTTAAGATACTGTTTTTTTTTTTAAATCCAATAACATTTTGCACGACTCGCGATCGTGGCTCGAGGCTAAAGTTACCGCGCTTTATCATATTCCGGAAATATGGCGCAGACATAGTTCAAATGAATAGAGTTGATGTACGACTTCTCACATATTGAACGTTTACTTGCACTGACATTTTATTAAGAAACCATAGAAAGATACATTATGTTATAGATCTATTCTTAGATGTAGTGGAATTTTGTATTTTCAGAAAGTATTTTCAAGAAAAATATACATACCTATACAAAAGTATGGTGATGTATCTTTTTTTATAGTATATAAAATAACGTTGCTTCAGTGTGAAGCAACAACACAGTTCCAGAACAATAATTTGTGTATCACACAAAGAGTTGTTCCGTGCGGGAATCGAATACCGCGAAACGTTGCGGCCAGCCAGTTGCCCAGCCACCGCGCCAACCGTGAGATACTACGGTACGGCTAGTTTGGTTGTACGGCAACTCTTCTAAGTTTCTCGTCTAGTTACGAGCCACGCCAGGGCTCATGGTCAGGTGACATCATCAAACAATAAGAGATTAGTTTGATTATATTTAAAAAAAAGCTGTTTTTTTTATAATCATATTGAAATTTATATTAGACCTGTAAGAAAATAATTAAAAACATTATAAAAATATGTCTTAAGTGTGACCAGTGCGATGATGATAAAGGGTGTCCAATAAACGTTTGATGCACGTATCTCTATGAACATTCCCGTAATGTGAACATTTCGGTCAGAGCACAGCTCGGGGCGCTGATATCGAGTAACGTCTATGTGGGCCAGCTGTACCTGTGATTTATTTTTCACTTTCCATCCCAAATTGATTCGACGTTATTTCCTTTCGAACGAATTTTGCATTTAACTTTGCATCATCAATCGAATTCGGACAGATTGCTTTTATAAATGTTTGCTATTGAACTGTTTTCAGTATTTTTTTTTTGTGAAAACTACTCGCGATTAATAACAAATTCACACATCAGATGATTAATGAGAACATTCATTGTTTTTTTTTAAGTTTTTATTAGACATGATTTTTTGCTTTTCTTATAAAAAATAAGTAATATTTGAACAAAAATGAAAGAAGATTTGAAAACCTTGCCATACTTTAAATCCAAACAGACTAAAATATCACTTAACACAAAGAAAACATTAAACTTACTACCTAAAAATATTTTCAAACTATAACTTCTGAATTTTCTAGCAAAAACATTCTTCCGCCGTCCATTGCTTTTCCTCGTGGACCCAGTCATTTTCCTTCAGCACTCTATACAGCGCATTTTTAGCCTTAAATCTCTTGCAAAAATATTTTCGTGGGGGTAACGACCCGTGAAAATGGTTTAATGGTTGCACGGCTATTCAGCTATGATGAACGATCCCGATGTCTGCAGTGGTGTATCGTTAAAAATGCATCAGTATCATTTTATATGTATGTATTGAGACCGTTAATATAGCTGCATCATTTATTACTGCAATGTGTTTTTGAACTAAAGAGAAATTATTATAACGTACATTAATTTTTTCAAGAACAAATGTCGACAGATTCGACTTTTTTATGCGATAAAATGTTTAAAATGAATCACAATTTCATTATGATTTTTTTTAGAAACACCTTGTATAAAGCCACTCTTGAAAACACAATTTTTTAGTACAACATTTACCTAGGAATTTTCGACATTTACTAGTTGTTGAATACCAAAAATAAAAAGTATTTTGGTATAATTTATATGTATAAAAATATTGAAAACAAAATACGCTATACATAATTACATTAATAATACATAAATTTATCGTTATTTTAATATCATTTCGAAATATTTTAGAATTATTATGATTATCTCAATAAAATATAAAAACCTGGCTGAGATTTATACACATACGTAAACATATAACAGTTGAGTAAGTCCTTGTTTATTAAAATTAGCTAGTGTCTTTAAAAGACCTTTTAGACTTCAAATAAGCGCTTGAACATCGTGGTTGAAACGATTTGTAACTCAGTAACAAACTTTAAAAGAAATAAGTAGGCAACGTAAGAAATATACACAAACATTAAACAGAAATATATTTCGGGGAAACTAATGAATGATCTAGTCACGTTGATTCATTTTTAAAATAGTTTCTAGCTTATCTAGGTGTGTCTGTTCTGGCTTATCAGTTCATATTATTTTTAACTTGTTAACTTTTTAAAAAGATATTTTGAGTTAAAAATAAACATTTGCCTATAATTAGATCGTCTTATGTATCGAATGGTTTTTTGCCTTGATTCCTTGGATAGAGAAATTATTATTGACACTCTGAAACCACAATACAATATCTTAACTTATATTATAAAAGCGAAAGTTACGATGTTTGGATGTTTGTTACTCAATCACGCCAAAACGGCTGGACGGATCTAAATAGAACATACTCGTAGGCTAGTTTTTATCAACATACCAAGCGGGCCAAGCCGGGGAGGAAACTAGTTTGTTATATAGGTATTACCTTTCTCGATATTTCACTAGGTACGGGAGAGAAACAGCATATTTTGGTCTTTTTAAAACAAAAATAAATAATAAGACCAAACTTTTGACGTATCGAAGCTCAAAACCCATCACAGTTACGTGACTAATTTGTCTTCCAAACACAAAATACATAGAGATATATGTATGCATCGTAGAGTTTCGTTCGGCAATACATAACGTTCTAGTCTTAATTTATAGAACACGGAATTTACGATAGATCCGTCTCCGTGACTAATGCAGCAGTTAAAACAATAGATACAGGAACGTTGGGCTGCATAAGCCGAAGGATTGATGGTCTCGGTGCTTGTAAAGAATATGCATAGACAAAATAACACAGCTTTACAACAGACTTATAAAATTTTACAGACCCTTTATTTCGTAGTCATTTTAGAATGTAAGTTTTAAAAATATATTAAGGTTTAAAACATTTCATACCTGTTTATGTTATACTAGTTACTCTCGCGCGGTTTCACCTGTTGTTCGATCCATGCATTTAATCGTACCGTGTTTTATTGCCCTATGCCCTATTATATGCCTATAGCACTCAGTAACATTGTAGCTATCTATCAGTTTGGAAATCCGACTAGCGGTCCCAAAGCTAACCCCTAAACAAACTTAAAAATTATCTCTTTATAATATGCTAGCAGACCTATTAAACCTATACCTATAAAATTTTGGCAATCCGACCAGCGGTTCCAAAGATACAAACTTACAAATTTTACCTCTATTTTAATTAGTATAGATTTAATTTAAATTTTGTGTGTTTTCTTTCGATATAAATTCAATTTCAGTGAATTTGTAAATAAGCTTAATCAATTATTTCCCCGTACTGCAATAAAAATAAATCTTAGCAAAAAAAAACAAGTCCTTGTGCAACGTAATATTAAAATGAAAGTCTATTAATATTAATGCATTTATCTGCCAGAATTAAAAAGCTTTTTATTTTCGGTGCATCGCTTGTAAGGAAACTTGATTTTGTAATTTATTTGTCTGACGATTCGTAAATCATGTTATAAAAGCGAAACCTTATAAAGAATGAGATTGTTTCATAATAAAAAGTTTTGTAACAACAGTCATGTCCTTTTTCAGACAACACATACTTAGAAAAACTATGTAATATGTTTTTATAATAACTATCGTTACATGTAATATCTCGTTAAGTCATAGAGGAACTTCTTTCACGATATTACAGAAAAACTTAGAAACCATTTCTATATTTAAATATATATTTATCGCCATACAGTTAACACAATAGACCACCACTTCAAAAAAAACTAGAAAAATCAGAAACATTTCCTGTAATTCGTATTTTTTCCTATTTAAGCCCTATTCGTATTTTTTTGTTAACCTACTTGAAAATTCTTGAAATATATACATAGAACACACATTGAATATTTCCATAGCACAGCGTGTCAAATATTTCTTACTCCTGGTTCCTATATTGAATTTCTAAGAACAGAACAGTTTCCCCGGTACATTTTCGTCGGAGATTTTTTGCCTTCATTCTCACACTACTTTGCTAGCATAACTGTCCAGCCAGCTACACCCTACGTCAGCTAAAAGCGACGTTCGCGCCAAATTGCTTCCAAATCGATTTCACTGCTTTAGTGCGCTTGAAGCGCTTCATGTCTTTCCAACACAAACACCCGTACTAAATGTGTACTGAACATTTGAAAGCGGTTGCTTTTATTTCTTATTTGTGAATTTTATTTTCTGCCTTACTTGCCAACGATCTGTTAAACTAAAATTTTAAATTAAAGAAGCGAAGACTTGACTTGGTTTTTTCAAAAAACTTTCCCGCTTTTAACAATCAAGACGAACTTCTCCATTAATTCTAACCTATGAAATGAATGTAAATAGAGCGCCAAAATTTCAGCCAGAGACAATACAAATAAAAAACAGAAATAAGTAATTAAAAATTCTTCCTACGTTCATTTTTCGAGTTGAACTGCCGCGCCGAACAATTCGGCGATTTTAATTAAAAACATTCGCTGAGATACGGAAATGCGAGACGAAGACAGAATATTGAATTACTTTAAAGTTAGACAGAGTAACTAAATGCTCAAAGTTTGCTTTATAATCAACATTGTTTTACATTTTTGTTTTACCTTTGTGTTTAAGTAAGGGTTTATTAGTTTAATGAAAGTAATTTCTACTGTAATCTGTTATTGTAATCGAATGAATCCTATCAACATCATCCCACATTATTCAATCTTTGCCTGAGTTACTTACGTGCTATATTAAAAACAGTAAAGCCAAAAATATTGGTCGGTAAACAAGATTTTGTTCAAAAAATTCATAAATTGTTGATTTATACGTAAGACAGCCCTAAATTCACTATTCCTATGCCGTAGTGAAGAATTTGTGAAGTAAGAATTTCCCTAGCGTACTTTCGTCGTCGACCTACGAATTTTCATCTTGAACTCAAGATATTAAGGCCCGACACCTTCTAGGCATGATTACACAAGTTTACTAGAAGAGGATGACGTCATCGCCACCCTTCAAAAATATATCCAAGAATTGTTTCCCTCGAGCTAGAAAAATATTCTTTCAAGATATGTGTGTGGCTGAAGTTACGTATGTTTCTTAATGACGCAAATACTTTATGTGATTCTATTCCAAGCACACGGTTCTATGAACGTCCTTTTCACAAACATTAGTAAAAGTTATAATTCTGGAACTACGGGAACTAGTTCTATATATTTGATGTTAGGGTCTCGGACATAATGTGCCGTTAGTAACCGTCTGAAGTCGTAAACTGAGCGAATAGTGGATCGAAGAATATTTACGAATATCGTGGCCAATATGCGACAACGTCGATCTGAAGGACTTGTGAAATTAAATTACGATGCGTAAAATTTAATAGTTTTTTTTTGTTTCTGTACACATGTATATATACTGCAGAACACGTCTTGCTTATTATTTTCGAAACATAAAGTTGTGACACTGAGACATTTCATATCTGAAAATCTAGAGGTTTTTTTTGTGGGGGGGGGAAATCATCAAATGTCTTCTCCCGCCCATAGTGTCAGACTCTTACTGACTAAAAACCCCCCTGTTCCTTCTCCTGCTCTGGGCCGAGGTCGCGGTGCCTCATTGCGCTTACCCCGCAACCCCGGCTGAAAAATCTAGAGGTATTAGATAGCAGATTTGTTGAATAGACCTAAAACCCTGATCATTAAAGAATTATTACATTTAATTTTGTATATTTAAGATCCATTATTAAAATGGAACCGAGTACAACCACCTAAGATACAGACAAAATCTTTCAATATCGTCTTATTTCATGTAAATTATTGTGTGTTTTATACTAATTTCGTCTCATGTTCCCTTAACTATTTCCATTCAAAAGCGACAAGTATTCAGTGTGGACAGAAAGTTCATTACACAAATATGTGAACCTCTAGAGACGAATTAAAACGTGTTAATTTTTGTTTTGAAATGGAAAAACACTGCTGTTTGACCCTTAAGGGTATTAAAAGCAAAAAATAGGGGTCTAAAGTTTAAAAACACACATTTTTCTGTAAAGCACTCTATTGTTTCAAAGCTTTATTAAATGCTCTCGAAAGTATTCTCGGCGTTGGTTTAACCGTTATTTCAAAAGCTGTGCCAGACATTTATAGCGCATTAGATACCCTTTACAGTCACGCAGAATTTAATACTAAAAACTTGCAAAGCTGCCTTTCCACACATTGTAATTGACGCAATATTCAAGCAAGTTCAGATTCGTAGCATAACAGCAAAATCAGATTCGAGCATACTGTTTTAAAAATGCCTAGGTATATAAAATACATATGTACATTAATTTGATTGGAGACTCATCTTGTATCTGAGTATAGTCTTGATGAAAAGTATTAAAAAAAAATGTAAATATAAATCTTTCACGTATCTGTGTCGCTTTAAATTTTTTTTTATTTAGTTTATGTTAGTAAGTCAGTTTTTGGGACTTGATATATTGAGTGTGAATACTTACACTACGTACCATGTTCCATTAAATCTGGTACAGTATTTTTTATATTGATAGTTTGTAAATAAATACGCGCCGCAACGTTCACAAGATAAACGAATATTTATACTTACATCATTCTATATTATATACATCAAATCGTTCGAGAAATATTTTAAGTACAGATATTTGTAACGGTCGCAACCCTATCTATACACGGCTAGAATATCAAGGATGTGCTAAGCAATAAATATTGATCATATCCTATCCCGTAGTTAATCTCGTGTGACGTATCCATAATAAATCATAGAAGGTCCAGTTGCCTTCTTGAGACAACAAATGGTTCTGAATATGGATAAGGTACTGCTATTCATCTCGATGCTACGTGATCTTGTAACTACAGTTAGTTTTTTGTGATGACATTTTTGTATTTAATGTCGCGGTTACAATATTAGTAGGATTCTTAAAACATTAATCACAATTACAAAACAATGTACCTAACTTATGTGTGCTTCTTTACAAATACAAAGATACAGCGCAAGCTTTGCAGATGTAACAAAAAAAAAAACTACCTACGTAATACGTAATAACCAATTTTCGTTCTGAAATATGGCGTCCGCAATAAAACATTACGTATTGTTATTTTATTCAAGCCCGAGAAAACTTTATTGAACATCCCAATTTGTTTTAATGCCCTCAATATTTTAACATCACCAAACAAACTCGTAACAGTGATCGCTTCAATAAAATATATGTGAGGAACTCGAAATAAAACATTTAATAGGAAGGTGGTGGGTACTGAAAAGGCGGGAATAAGATGGCTTCCCAACGAGTTCATTTTTAGGGTTACACATGCATGATTACTTTTTTGTTCTTAACTGTTACTAGTTCGATTCAATTTTCTTTTTGTTCACAACACATTTAAAAATCTTTACTTGTATCTTTCTTTATATAAAAAATATCGTGTCACATGTTTTCCGCGATGAACTCCTAAATTACTAAACGAATTTTAAATTTGATTTGCATTCCGTTTGCATTTTGATCCAACTTGAAAGATAGGATAGCTTACATCTGAGTTTATACTCACAATATTATTTACCATAGCTACAGCAACGCGTGGCTAGGTCTGCTAGTATATTATAAAGAGATAATTTTAAGTTTGTTTAGGGGTTAGCTTTGGGACCGCTAGTCGGATTTCCAAACAGATAGATAGCTACAATGGTCATATTATGTGCTTTAGGACAAATTATACTTGATTTGCGTATTTTATGCCCGGTTGGAGCCCGATCCATGTTAAAATCAACTAACTAGGTGTCAAATCTCTTGTTACGTCATCTGATTGGTTATTGACAATTCAGTCAACCAATCAGATGACTTGACAAGAGATTAAATTTATTTTAATATTGATCGGCCTTTCGGAAACCGGGTGTAAAACGTACTGTACGTAATGTTCGTACGTCATGTACGTAAACGTAGTAAAACGCTACTGTTTTTTATAATCCCGGTATTACTACACGTGCGAAGCCGCCGGCAGAAGCTAGTTCAATAGTATTTTGACAAATCCAGATCCATTAATTCCAGAAACAAATTAAAATGAATAGTGTTTTATAAAATTTAAATAAATTGTCATAGTGAACCCACACGAAAGAGTCACAATTGCACTTGAACTGTTTTTTGTTATTCGTTGTCCGCGTCAAGAATCCTTGTGAAATATGTGAGTAAATAGGGACGTCGGTGTTTCCGTCGTTTTTCCTTTAAGACCGAAGTAACAATAACAATGTAACTTTCTTCAAAGATTTGTTTTGAAATATCTTCTTCTAGTTATAATAAAACCTGTTTTGTTACCTGTAAAAGGTGTCTAGTAATACTTCAACAAGTTTATCCAATATACTGTGTTGAAGTTGTGTAAAAATACGAAAGTTTTAAATTAGATTCGTGTACAATGTTCTCGGGGGAAGCGCAGAATGCCAGCTTATTGTATTGAGGAGGCACCTGCGGGATGTCAACGGTAGTTACTAGTGTTGCTTGAGTTTCAAACATGGAGAAATTTCATCTTTATTCAATCTAAAATATTGATCAAACTTTCATTCTTTCATCAATAGTTACGAAATGACTTTCTTTACAGCGCCTTGTGTTTCTGTCTTTGCTTTTAAAAAAGACTCACTTTGAGGTCGGTGGTTTTTACGTTTTTTTATTTAAATTTCAACGACTGATAAAAATACTTCTTTATTTTTTGCGAAGCCAACATAGCAGTTAATTTAAAATAAAACAGTACATCAAACAAAGGCTCAAGAAACAAGGTCATTTATACTTACCAAAGCAAATTTCTGAAAAAGGACATTTCGTCAAAGCGTTTGTAGTTTTCGGGTCAACTTATTTTGCATAATTTACAAAATATGAAAGAGTTTTCCTTGGGCCTTGTTTAGGCCACAATGGGCCAGTAGCGCCTTTTCACTAAATTTGGGAGCAAAGAACAAATTATTTATTCAGATAGGTATTCAATTTTTTGACTCACTTGGGACAAAGGCAAAGTGAAAGGACTCCTGATTTATTTATGTTTCATAGCAAAATCAAAAGAACAAAGCCTTACTGAGCTTTTCAGACTGTTTGCTATTATTTATATCTGTACCTTATTTTTGTGATTTCCTACTTTTCACTTCGAGTCTTTGGAAAGAAATTAAAGAAAAAATTGTTAGTATCAAGGACTTCAAATTGGATTAGTATTTACCGTAATTTTGTTTGTTGATTTTATTAAATCATAATTTTTCAAGACAAGGTATAAAGGCAAGTCTTCCTACATTTTATCTTAAGTATACGTTTCAAACTCAAACTCTTTTAAATGTCGAATAAATTCATTTGAAACGATGTCAAGTTCCTTATGAAAAGTAACATGTGTACTTATTATGAAAATTCATTATGCATAACTGTATACCCAGAAAATTTTGGAATATAAATATGTTATGTATATAAATGTGCGTTAAGGTAAAAACCCTTTCACAAGACGAGTTACTTAAAGCAGGGTTTATATATGCCCAAAAACTTGTTTCACAGAATTTGAATAAATCTTTTTCTAAGGGCCATACCCGAGACCCTAGTTAGACAAACAACTTTTGAACAACCGAGGAGGACAAAAATAAACATAGAATTTTGAAATAAAGTACTGAAAATAATAATTTATTTTTAAATGAAATATAATTTGCTTTGTTCGTTATTACATATAGTTCATAAAGAATTCATACTCATATACTTTATAAGCCGGGGTTGCGGGTTCAGCGCAATGAGTCACCGCGGCCTTGGCCCAGAGCAGGAGAAGGACCGGGGGGTTTTTAGTCAGTAAGAGTCTGACACTCTTTCTCGCCTAACCCTGGGCGGGAGAACTCACTTAATGATTTTTACCTGAAAAAAAAAAAACTATATATATAGAAATCGACTGCACTGCACGTTTGGTGCGGTGGCTGGGCAGCTGGCTGCTGCGCAACGTGTTCGATTCCCGCACGGAACAAGTATTTGTGTGATCCACAAAGTGTTCTTCCGGGTATGGGTGTGATGTGTATGTGAAATTGTATGCTTGTAAATGCACCCACGACACACGAGAAAATCCTTGGAAAAATGTGTATTCACTAAAAAGGTTTTCCGTACTTAAGTAGATAGTTCTGTGTTCGCTCAGGTCTTAAGAGAACCCAAAACTTAATCTAATCGTGCGGGTTTTTTGTTGACACTTTCTAATTGCTGTTTACGTGTTGTTTGACGACTGAACCCTTTTCTCTTAGGTGTAACATATTCTTTGAGCTGACGTATTTGTTGTAAGGTATAATTAGGTAACAGGTAACCCTGTGTACTCGAACTTAATTTCGTGCAAAATAGTAACTAAAACTTTCAATGTTACCTTTGTAGTCAAGCTGCTGAAACTTAGTTATAGAAACTTAAACTATATTTGATTTACAATTCAGTTCGTTTTTCAGTGTATGTTCATCTCTTTTAGTTTTTAGTCTGTGGTGGTAATTTCTTTGACGTACATACGTAATTATAATACTTGTAAAAATACCTCTCTATCACAATCATATATTTATCTAAAATAAAAATAGGTCGCATTCATTTTAATTTAGTACTAAACTTATTTAAAACATGTATCTTATCCCAATATTTTCAGAATACCTGTTAAAATATATGTAAGTATCAAGTCAATTGAACGCTATTGATATATATTATAATCTCCCTTCTTATTTATCTATATTTATTATCACATGATATAATCTAAAACTCACACTCGACAACATTAAACATAACTTATATAATAAATAAAAAATCAATAACTGAAAAAGTAACTAACTGACTGATATTAAAATTTACTATTATCTACTATTATAAAAATGTCACGGTTCTTCATTACTTTACATTATTTCAAACTAAAAACTGTACCGCATATTTCTATGTGCGTACATAAATTCTTAAGAAAAATAAATCACACACCACGAATGATGTCACTACGCCATTATCATTGTTAATACTAAGAAAATAAATACTCAAATGGCATAATAGGTTCTAAAAATGGGACTATTGATATTCTGACGGAACTTCGAACAATAAACACGGTAGAAATAAGAATTGTCATGACTTATGTGTCACCAAGGACATTGGTCATATATATTATTTTTGAATTAAGTTAGACGTGTAGGCAAACCTGTTTAACTACCCGTATCAAATAGACTAGTTAGACCAAAGTTATGAATATCGACAGAAATCGGTTTGTTTAGTAGATGTGAGTGATGTGATTTCAAAAAATATGGTTGCATAATAGTTCTTCCCAAAAATGTTTTATTTTTGGCAAAAAGTAATGTGGTAAAACACAATGTGGCTTACACTAGGAGGCGACGAGTTATACGACGAGTTTTATCAAGCCTCAAGCTTATCGCAATAATAGTCGAAATGTTCTAATGCATTGAGGTGTATTCTTACTTTACTTTTTGTTTGTTTAGGTCATTGACTACCGCCAATTACTTGTTGAGGGGAAATTCTTCGCTATCTTGGCCCACATGGTGTCCCGAATGGTTTTCAAAGTGTCAAAATTAAAAATACACTGCAAATTGCTAACCATTTTCGTAACTGAAAGGAATGTGAGATAATTTTCATAGAATTACATGACCTGAATTCGTATACGAGTGCCATTTTTATGAGTGATGTGATCATTTCTATGTACAGCAAAATAAATTAACGTCCCGTTGTAGTCTTAATGTTATCCTAAATGTGGTGGTGTAATAAAGTTTATATGCCGTTCTTAGAATACGTCGGCGAACTTCTTAGCGGATGATCTCAGCGTTTAATATTTGTAAATATATTCGTCGCTGCGCTCGGTGCGGTCGCTTCACGGTTTTGAATAGCGAGACAGTATGGCACCGATCGCCAAAGCCGGCTGCATTAACGGTGTCGCACTCAATTGCTCATTCATTTTTATTCCAGTACATCAATGTAAAGCTATAAAACTTTGCATTTGGGTGTCGGGTTTTGCTATGAATGATACATGAATGTAATAAATATTTATGTTTCATATACCCCACATTACAGTACACGGCTTAAAATTGACGATACATTTATTATTCTTGAATGCGTAACATATTTTTGGCACTTTGTTGGTTCTGATCCTCCTAAGTGGAGGTTTAAATATAATAAACAGTCAAAGCAATATGTTTTATGATATTTTTCAGAAGTTAATTTAAATTTTTCCAAAGTATAAATTCATGAAATGACCTCATTTATATAACGAACAAAAATATCAAGCGCTTCCCCCAAGGCCGCTGCAAGTTGGGTTACACAAATCTAACAGATTACGAATGAGATTTTTATAGTGCCGAGGATTTACGTAGCTTTGTGCATTGGGATTTCAAAGCCGAATAACAAACGGGCGCGTGCGTTAAATTATTCCGTGTGTTTTCCACAACTGTAATGGGTGTTAGGCGTTATTGCCTAGAAACCTAAGCGCCTAACGAGAGTCTAAATAAATATTGGTCAAGGTTCCTTTAACGTATTCTGTGTCGAGGATATCGGATTTCTCCCACTCAATTTTGATGGTTAATTTCAAGCAGTCTAGATGATGTCTTTAGACACTGTTTTTAGTGGATCGAGTCAAGTAGATTTTTTTTCTTAGATTGTTTCCATCTTCTCTTTCTTTAATGCCTGTGTCGTCTGACCTCCATATTCCATATACATGTTGTGACGTGTGCATACGATACTAATTTTCGGTCCGACTTAATCCAAACTGGATATATTATGTAGCTTGAGTTTCTTATGTAGTTAAAGGTCTACTTTTCAATTTATCCTTACATTAGAATTTCTACTTATGGCTGTGTCGTGATTTCATTGATCATCATCACATGTTGTTCTGGAACAAAGCACTGAAAAAATGTGCATATAGCAGAAGTTTATGCAACAAAAGATGAAGCACCAGATTTAAATTTTTAATAGTATAGTATTCTTAATATTGTTAGCATACACGAGTAAGTGTTACTAATATCTTGTTCTTTCTGTGTTTGATCTATCGACAGTTCTGTATTTACCTTTGTTTTGGGTTACAAGAATTAGGGTAACTTGCATGCATCTGTTTGCACACACATGTGGGATTCGTCCCGCACACACGGACTTCTGTGATTGGACGCCTTGTAATTCGGTTTGGAGAACATTATAGTCATTATAATATTTTAGACAGTGACAACAGCATTCATGAGTTTATGATTGTCAGGTTTCGATTTACATCTACGAGTTCAACAAACCAGTATACTAGACTACTCCAATCAGTTTTTGTTTTTCAACCTTGTGATTACGTAATAATGTTGAAAATCTTTGAACAAAATTTTTCATCTTTTAGTAGCTTGATATGCTGGTGTCTACATAGGCTTTACTGGTCAAGGCAATGTCCATTTTAGATATTATTATACTAATTTATAATATAGTTATCAGTTGCGGGGGTGTGACGGCAAACCATTGTCTAATATTGAGTTATGTATTGTTCTTATATTGAGTAAGTCATTTGTTATCTGATCTCCTTGTGTGGTGACTGCTTTATTTTATTTTAAACGGAAACACATAATTTTTATTAGACGTTAACGGCGATGATGAAATAAGCTGTAGATTTGAAGTTGATCTTGCTATCTCTTTGTAAAGACGTTCTATAGTGACTTATTTTTTGTTAAACTTAAAAAATAATTAACAGATTAGTTTTTTAAATATATATTAAAATGGAATCTTCTTTCGCTGTTAGTTAGGTAGTTGAACTCGTCCGCAGCAGGGACGAGCTTTATTTTGTTTAGTTGAGATATATTTATTGGCAACACTTAGCTCTCATTCCTGACTGTGAAGTTGTAGGTATGTTTTATTTAAATTATGATACTAAATAAGTAATAATAGAGTTGCATTTAATTAAAGCAACCATTAAAACACATGCGGTTGTTTTAGTCATTACCCCAATAATACAGGGACCGCAACAACGTTAAATGTTCGCACAAATACAAAATTAATGTCAAGAAACAAATTGTATGCAGAAGTCCCATTTAAGGCAAGTTGTTTGTTATGAGCAAATTATTAGATAAGCGATTCTGTTACACGCGGAACCCACGCTGGTAAATGTCAAACATACCTATTTGATTTTTTAAACCGACTTCGTTTTAATCGGTCGGCGTAAAAATCGTGGGTGTTTTGGTATATATATATATTTAGTCTATTTCTACTATTCATTCTCAGAATTTTGTTTCCCTTCCAAGAGTTAGATAAATATGGCTCAATACCTCGTGTCATGCCAATTACGTAAATGATTTAACTAATATACATATTATGTTAACGTCAACCACGTAAGTTTATTCAATGTAATTTATAATATCCGCTTATAATATCGTATACTATATATTACAGAGAATTAAAAAAATTGTTACGTTTCTACTAAGAGAAATATGTGTAGGTGCCGAGAATAGAATTGCCGAATTTGTCGTATCTTTTGGACTACAGTAACCAGAATAAAATTCGATAATTCGAGATTTTTGATCAAACTGTTACGCACCAGACTATATTCGACCGACGAGGCCGTCTGGCTTTTTTCTATATCAAATAATAACCAAAATCCTTTCAAATGTTATAACGTATAAACTGATCCTGTCTTTTGATCTGAAACTTGGGATTCAAGGTCGTTAACCTCGTTTTTGTACATTGTTTCACATGGAAACTGTATTATATTACATTCCAAAGGCTTTTCTCCAAATTGAAACTTGTTATTACGAGAATTTTCCTTTTTATCCCATTTACCTATATCGAACCTAATGACTTTCTACGAAAAATTTCTTTACGCCCGTTTGACATCAAAAAATGCTTAGGACACGTATGGGATGAGATTATCCATGATAAGGAAAGTGGGTTAAGTAATATCAGCCTTCATAAAAAGTACCTACGTAAATAAAACTAAGGACATTTCTAAACACTTTTTTCCTTGAATTCTTATACGAAGTATAAGTGTATTTGTATCTCATTTAAGCGTACTTGTATCTCTCTCTCTCATGGTGTTTAGTATTATGAATGAATTTCCTTGCTTTTTCGAATTGATTAAGTACTACTTAAAATCCAAGTCCTGTATACTTTTCAATAGACTACTTATTTACTTTTTAATCATCAGAATTTTCAAAATTATCTTTTTGCCATCTCTTGGTAGCTGTCAACACTTCTTCAAGACGTGGTAGTACTGTATTTTTCTTCTTCGACACTTGATTTAACAATGTTGCATTAAGTTAAATTAATAGGTTGTTTGCGAACGAGCGGTTTGATGGTATTCAGTCGGTGAGTCAGCTCATTGCATATCAAATTATTAATTTATTGTACTATGAACAGCAGTGCGTTATGTCATTCATTGAGTCATGTGGTTTAAACGTTGACAGAATATGAGAAAATATATTTTTGACATAAAAATGTTATGTCATTCACCTACGTATTCATACTCGTAAAACATGAAGTAATTATATGCATATTACCTCACTGTTAACTCCGAATACTAATTAATAATACTAATTCAATTCTACTACATTTAGGTACTTATGATAACTAACAGAGACAGAGAGAGAGAGAGAGAGAGAGATAGATAGAGAGAGAGAGATAGATAGAGAGAGAGAGATGAACATAATTATAATATTTTCTGATCCTTTTTCGGATGAGTCGGATTTGGATTATTTGAATTGGCTATTTATTTATTGTTATACGTTTCAAGTCAAGTTAAAATGTGAATTGTAAGTACCTGTATATGAATTAAAGAGTTATTAATATTTTTAAACATTAAATTGCATTACATTTCATTTTCGACTAAGTAACGTGCCCAATTGTGTCTCTATCATTTAAAAGCATAATAAAAGTAAAACACGGTATGAGTATCAAAAAAATTATGTAAACATACAAAATATTATATCTAACAGGAAACATATTAAAACTCAGATCTCCATATCTGTTTTACCTTAATCCCTCTTTGTAAAACATTTATGGCATAGTTAATCCATAACAAATGCATCTACATTTTGATACGGCAACCACTTCCTATGCAACACACGGGTTTAGAGTCATCAATCCGCCTAAATAAGTGACTGGCTTTTGATATGCTAATATTGTTTCAAAATTTATCGAAGGCTTTCTAAAGGACGTGACGGAAAAGCCAGTAGCCCATAACATATTTTAATAGCTGTTTTCGTTTTAATATATTTTTGTGTGTTTTCCTTGAGTGGAAACCTCTCCTGTAGAGGTTTGTTCAATTGTGGGTACGTGTGTTAAACTTAAAGTCATATCATTTATTTCAAGTTTATAAATGGAACTTTTAAAATAAAAACGAAACGAAACGAAACGATTTTTTTTATATTATGTTCCACTATCTTCTGCCCGCGGCTTCACTGCATGGTATGTTGGTAAAGCTTTTTAATAAAGCTTTTAAATAAATAAAGGGTACCATCTATCTACATACCAAATTTCTAGCAAATTGGTCCAGCCGTTTTTGCGTAAAAGATTAACAAACATACATCCATACATATTTACTTACTTTCACATTTATAAGAATAGTAAAATCTATCGCTCCGCTCAGTCCCCTGTACTGAAGCCATTGGCTTGTTGAGAAGAATACCTAAATACTTCGTCGAACGAGCAAGAAATTTCATCATTGCTCTTTGTCTATAATATAAGTTTTGTGACAAAATGTGTGCTACATTGTTAATTGCTCTTTGTCTATAAGTTTTGTGACAAAATGTGCGCTACATTGTTAATTGTTAAAGAGCATGTTAGCGAGCGTCAGTAGATAAAAATCGTCACTTGAAACTTGTAATAATGAAAGCAAAAGTTCCTAAACGAACACCCGTTGCCATGACAACGGGAAGGATCAAGTTGACATAAAACCCATTACAAAAGAAATACTTGTCTGACCTACGATGCTCTTAGTGAGGGTTTTGGCGCCATCAATCAGGCTTAATAGGCCGCCTTTTGATATTATTCTAATATTGTTTCAAAGACCACTCAAGCACAAGATGGGAAGGACGTGGGATTAGATTAGCTTCGTATATTGTATGAGTACTTTATGAATATCCTATTTATAAAAATCTTTGCTCACAGAGTACTTAACCCTTCCTATATATGTTAATGTATCTGTGTTATGGCTGTGTAAGTGTATCCACATTTATCTTTGTTTTTAAAGTTCTGATGGTCATAATTTAGCTGTCGTGTATTAAAGCGTAATTTACTTCCTGATATTCCTGATGAAGAAGTAACTACATTTTATACAATACTAGCTACTCCCGCCCGTTTTCTCAAGCTGCTTCATGCCGCGGCTCCATTTGATTGTAGCGTGATGTTTTATAGCCTATAGCACTCGGGAACATTGTAGCTATCCATCAGTGAAAGTATTTTAGGAATCCGACCAGTGGGTCCAAAGATTACCCCCTACATACAAACTTACAAATTTTACCTCTTTATAATATTAGTACAGATAGACACGAAAAATTAGGATAATTTTGAAATACAGTTGTTAAGATTTATCGTGGATGGATTATTTTATAAACACCGACGCACTCCAGAAAAAAGTAAACCTATCCCAATCGAATAGAAAGAATAATTTCTAAAGACTTAGCTGAGATCGAACCCGTAATCCAATAAGGGGATTCAAATCTATTTTGAACTCAATCCCATTGTTTCGTTGATCTACAATATATTTGGTGTGTCAATTAAAGTGTCATTTATTTCATTAATAGCCCATTCAAAGCAATAAAGTTGATATATCAAGCTGTGCTGTTCTATCGTGCTAATAAATTGTCGTTACAACAAGATGATCTGTGTCCGATCAACGGCCTTACTGAATTATCTTTAAATTGTGTTTCAAGAAGATGGGGTATATAGATATTTTGTTTTAATGCTCTCGATTTTAAATAAAAATAATCAAATATTATTAAAAATTTATAATTATTAATATGATTTGACAGCAGAATTAGCATAGTAGTCAGACAACTGGCTAATATACTTATACATATAATATTGAGTCCTTACTATGACTTGAAAAATTGGAAAATTTATTGAAAATAACGACTTATCTTAGTACATTTTTCGTGAAAACCTCATCTAGTTTCAACGAGACTTTTAATAATGAGTCGCGCTGCTGAAGGTTATACCATAAAAATGCCCGTTATACTGTAGTATTTTTTGATATTTGCTTCAAGTTACTATCAACACTTATTATTGTAAAGAAAAATGGCTGCGTGGGCAACTACGTTAAGTGGCTTCAGAGGCCGATGAAGATTAAGTCAATTGTCTCTATAACAACAGACATAAACCAAAAATATGTTTCCTTAAAGACGACCTATCTTTATATTAGGCGCAAATTCAACTTTTTTTAAGACTACAATTATGTAATAACTTAAATAGAGCGTACTAGAAAACAGTGGTGCATAATATTTGGTCAACAAAAGCCTATCAAAATTTACACCAATAAAACAACAATAAAACCAATCACGATATTTCAAAGGCTGAAGTTAAAGTGCTTTCAGTAGGTAGAGAAGTACCGTCTCTGTTCTTTAGTCTCACAATATTAAGCGACAAGCTTATTGATAAATTTTAAACACGATTCCAGAATCCTGATTATCACTGAGAATTTGTGATACAAACAGTAGGTACTTTCTTCGACGACGTCATTAAAATGTCTTTTGGTGATAAAAAAAAACGTTATGCTGTGGTGGTATAATTTGACTGCACGGTTGGTGCGGTGGCTGGGCCACTGGCTGCCATGCAACGTTTCGTGGGTTCGATTCACGGAACAACACTTTGTGTGATCCAAAAATTGTTGTTTCGGATCGGGGTGTGATGTGTCTGTGAAATTGAATGTTTGTAAACGCTCCCACGACACAGGAGAAAATCCTAACGAGGGGCAACTTTTTTTAAACGAAAAGAGATTCTGATCCGCCTCCATCATCTATTTCCATGTTAGTAGTTGAAATTATTCGGCTAAATTACATGAATATCACACATCCATAGTCAGTAGGTACCTAATGTTGTCCAAACAATATTCGTGAGGAGTTACGTTTGGTGCCCATCCCGTTTCACATGTAAGGTTTGTTTATATTAGACCTATTTACATATTCGAGGTCAGAAGGGATAGAATAATAAATACCATTAAAACTGTGTGATATTTTAATCACGTTCTCGAAAATACTGGATTTAAACATCGTCATATAATCAGTACTTACATAGTTTTCTTTCATAAGGTAGTAAGGTGTTTTTTCTGGAAATTGCAAAATTGGAGTTTGGATCCAGTACCTAAAGTTTATTATTGGTTATTTTTATGAGATAAGCGGAAAACAAACACTCGAAACATCAGGTGATTCTTGTGTTTGTCTAGCCGTCCTAGGTCACCCACAGGAGTTAAAAGAGTTTTCGCGGATTTTTGAGGGTCCTTAGGGAAATGAATCACAGTAACACACATCACGGTGTTTAAAAGCTGGTGAGTTGGTTACCTTTAAAAAATCAGCTAACAAAGAATATTAAGGAAAATACATTAATTTTTACAGTAAAAAATATTGTATCACAGTAATCATGATAAATATCTAATTTTCTAAAAAGCGTTTGCGTAAACGCTGTGTATTCGAGTACTCCCAGCCATATTCCTAGGAGACAATAAAATAAGTATCGCATTTTCTTCATTTCTTTACTAATCCATCAATTTCTACCTTGTATTGAGACAGTTTCAATTTCTTGAGCTAAGAAAGTCCCAGGATAGCTACCTTTGTAAACATTTAGAACATGTCTTGGGACTATCTTTCTTCAAAAGTTATTTATGAGAGAAGTTGTAATCTTTTTCTCCTTACGATATTACATAATGTTTTGCCTAATACCCTCGACAGTATACATATGTACACAGAGACTAATATTACCTACCTTTTTTTCACTATTTTATATCTATCGGCATGTACCTTAATTTTGGCGATAAGCTAAACTGATTATTTCCTTCTGATGCAGTGTTTTTTATTGATCGCTCTTACTTTGACTTTTATTCCTAAAAAGACACATTTCAAAACAGGATACTTATTGAGAATTTTGTCGATACAACTTCTAACTCGAAAGTTAGAAAAAGGTTTACTTTCCAAGAAGTAACCTCCTTAGGCTGTTATATCACTTCCCAAGGGTTAAAGGTTTCAACACAACAGTAACTCAGTTCCCGCGTTTATTTCTCAAGGCAAAACAATCCTTTATCCTTCTATTGTGTAGAACAACTTCAATACAAATGTATCAATGGAACTCAAAGTCACGCGCAAGAAATGTACACTGAACTAGGTTAACATACATTGGAACGAGTATTCATTGGGAATATACTTAACCAATATCTATTCAAAGGAGACGTGTTGTAAAGTTTTGCATTGATCTGTTTATTTAACGCTCATCTTGTGTGTAAAGAGCATAATTATTAGGCAATCTACATGTATGTTCTAGTAACAACAATATGTTTTAGTTAATCTCCTAGAACAATAGGTAATGGTCCTGCTTTCGAGTATGATAGATATTAATGATCAAAAAAGACGATTTGCTTCTGTGGCGCCATCTTTTGAGATGTTTTCATAAATTTAATTCAACATCATATATTCACTTTCGTGTGTTTTTGTGTCGTGGTGGCCCGGAGGTTAAGGAGCCCGCTTCTCATGCATGAGGGTGTGGGTTCGAAACCTGGCAAGTACCAATGTGACTTTTTCCGAGTTATATGTACTTTCTATGATTATTGAGACACCACTGACATACGGTGAAGGAAAACACCGTGAGGAAACCTGGACTTATAATTTCTTATTATAAGTTTGAAATCGCCAACCCGCATTGAGCAAGCGTGGTGATTAATGCTCTAACCTTCTCCGTATGAGAAGAGGCCATTGCTCAGCAGTGGGCATTTATAGGCTGATGATGATGATGATATTCACTTTCATATATAAGTACGAAACTTTACTGACAATGATCCCTAAACTTAGAAAATTAGCGCGAACCTCCTTGATCGACCTATTCTTGAGCAACTTGAATAATAATTAGTGTCAAACTAATTGCGTGTCCTATCTCATTTTATCATCTGTCATCTCAAATTGAATTGTGTTATCATAATGATGATCTTAAACTGTATCTAAAAATATTCATGCTTTGTCATTTGACTCGAGTACTCAACCATGGAGTGACATTACAATAAAACATATTAAGTTGTTACTTACTCCTGATCGATGATCAAAGTGACCGGTTGAAAAATTACATTTCAAATCGAAATATTTATATTGAATCTATCAATCTACGTTCCTTTCCTAGCGAAGAGAACATTAGTTTGAGATTAGAAAAGATTCAGAATGCACTATATCAAAATCCTGTTCGGAAAAAAATATGGGGGAGAGCCAAGTTTCGGCATGAATGGGTTGGCTGGACCTTAGTGATATCACGGCCTCACAGAAAACCGGCGTGAAACAACCACAGCGTTGTATTGCGCCGTGTGAGTGAGGTTACCGGAGGCCCAATCCTTCCCTTCCCCCGATCCCTCCCAATCCCTAAATCTCCGAAACCCTAATCCTTAAAAGTTCGGCAACGCACTCCTAACTCCTCCGTTGCGGGTGTCTATGGGCGGCGCTGATTGCTTACCATCAGGTAATCTGACTGCACGTTTGCCGACCATTTGCCGAACATAAAAAAAGCACTAGATGAAGTAGCGAACAATGGTGTTCGTATATACGAGAATGTGTGCAATGTAAGCGATGATGAAACTCGAAAGGAGGTAAAACTAACAAACGTAGGCGTTATTCTATGAAATGCAAGTGAGTGTGCGTGTAAATATGTTCGAAGACGTCACTTTTAGCAGACAGTAATACCTTGTGAACACAATGAACGATCAGAAGCTTTGTTATAACTTTTAATACCAACCAAGTGTTCAAATTTAAAAACTCCTACCACGCGGTTTCACCCGCTGCTCGGCTCCATGTGACTGTAGCGTGATGTTTTATTTATATGCCTATAGCACTCAAGAACATTGTTGCTATCTATCGGTGAAATAATTTTGGCAATCCGACCAGCGGTTCCAAAGATTACTCCCTACATAAAAACTTACAAAGTTACAAATTCTACCTCTTTATAATATTAGTTAAAAAATAAAAGCTATAAGTACGAAGTGCGTTCTATAAGTAATTCGGATTTTTTTAAGACTAGGTACCTGCTTGAGGGATTACCCGCATTATTAAGTTAAAAAGTTGCCTGTGTTATTTTAGATTGTAATCTATGTAAGTGACAATTTTCATCATAATCAATGTAGTGAGTAGTTTTCCCGTGTAAGTGTAACAAACATCCATCCATACTTACAAACTTTGGCGTTGATAATATTAGTAGGATTAAAAGAGGATTGTATTGCTGCCTGTTCAGTTTTCGTTTTCAGTGAAAAACTGAACAGACAACAGTATCCTTAGCAACTGCATGGAGTCTGAAATAATCTCCCATGCATCGATATTTGCTATTATGACTCAGATAAAACATGCCTACTTAGAAAAAAATAACACATACTTCAGTGTTTGACCTAACTTTAACAGATTCTACATATGTTTATTTCTTGTGTAAACCAGACATTTTAAACATTTGGAAAAGTGAGAGTCAAGACTATTTAAAACTATTTCCTATAAACAATAGTTACTTAGTACCATCTATTTATTACTGTGTCTGTGTTTAACCTAATTGCTTTAGACCATTCGAAAGCTGGCCATTGTCCAATTGTTAGACAGTTTTGGTCAAGTTCAATAGATTTTGAAATGCACAGTGATGTCATGGTGTCTACCATATTAAATTTTAGTGCAGGCAGACATGTCATACAGTGACATGTCTTCTAGAGAAATATTTTAAATGTTTTTAGATTTATTTCCTATCATTAACCGCTAATGTCAGTTGAAAGTCAGTGAAAATATTTTTGTATTTTTAAGACTACCTAGTTCTGTTTGTTCCATTCTGAGTCAATTCGGAAACTGAAGGATTTATGTATATTGATTGATTGAATTTTCATTCTAAATTTTATGATGTTTCCGTAATAATCCCCACAAATGTTTTTCTGCTCCTGGTTACTGCTTCGATATTCTATTGTTTTTGTGATCAGATCTCCCAATTTCCTCTTTACTAACATTCAGGTCGCATCAGGAGTAACAAACTAATTTCTATTCTAGTTTATTTAGCCAAATACCCGGAAAACTTGCTAGACTGTACAAAACGGGATGAGGCGTCCCAATGTTAACCTAATAAGGAAAATAGTACCGCCTTTAATTACAAGGACAGTCTGAACAAGATGTCTTTTGTTGAGATAATCCAATATTGTATGAGACTAAGTACTTATGATTCAGACATAACCATATCTTTGGGTATATATTGACATAATATAGCTACTCACTTCCACACCATGAGTGATATTATAAAGTGCCTACGGAAATAATTTAAATGTGAAAGAAAATAAATGTGTTAAAATATGTTTGTATATACTCCTACTACTGTAACTGAGTACTCAAATTAATTCAAATCTACAATTTGGAACGAGCGCCTAGCTCCACTGACGAACAGGCTGACAAATCTTTATTCTTATATTTTCTTCGTTTCAAAAGTAACTGTTTTTGGTTTAGATATAATTAATGATTTTGAATTTGAATTTTTAAGTTTTTCGAATTCACAAAATCGACAGTTATCTATGATGTTTCTACGAGACAGCGTGTTTTGTAAAAATCTTATTTTGATCCCTTTTTATTAAAATTTTGCTTAAAAATATTTTTTTTAACTAAGCGGGGTTGCGGGTCTAGCTTAATGAGGTACTGTGGCCTTGGCCTACAGCAGGAGACAGATTTTTTGTCAGTAAGTCTGACAATCCTTCTCGCCTCTCTACCATGGGCGAGAGAAGCCATTTGATGATTTTTCCCATCACAAAACAAAAGTATGTTACAGATGATGTTACAAATTCGAACACTTATTAACAGCAATAGTTTGATTTTGTTGAAATATTATTTATTAAATATAGTTACATTCCTTTACCTGCTTGTCGACGCATTCATCAGATCAGAATGTACTTCCTTATTATGAAAATGACCAACCCGTCTTGAATAAAAACAACACAATACACTTTGTGAATAAAAATCTTCATTCACAAATTAATCAACATTAAGTGGACCTGTCATTATTCATACAAAATCTTTTAGTATTCTAATCCCATATAATTGCTTGGACTATAAATATATATTTTAATAGCGGGGCCATTTCAACTGTATACTATTTTCAATCTATGTGAGCAGTTCAGTAAACATAGATCAATCAACAAGAGCAATCACGTTCATCTGAGACTAAGCTCTGCGATACGGCACAAGAATTTCAATATACCCGTCTAGTTGTTCGGTACCTACGAATTTAACCTTTATAATGAAACTTTATTTACAACTACGTACATAAAACTCCTGTTTTTGCCGATACTGTAAGGAGTTCTAGAAATGCTCTGTCAAGGTCATTGCATTTAATTTCTGGCTTCTGTACAAAACTTAGATTTTCTTGCTGAGGTTTCGGAGGCGTAATAATGTAGGTACTGCAGCCCAGATCTGGAGCAGGAGAAGTTTCCGTGTCACGTCCTGGTTGTTGAAAGGGAGTGTCAAACTCTTCATCATCAATCAGCCTATAAGTGCCCACTGCTGAGCAAAGGCCTCTTCTCACACGGAGAAGGTTAGAGCATTAATCACCACGCTTGCTCAATATGGTTTGGCGATTTCAAACTTATAATTAGAAATTCCAGGTTTCCTCACGATGTTTACCTTCATCGTATTCAGTGGTGTTTAAATAATCAGAGAAAGTACATATAACTAGGAAAAAGTAACGTACGAAAGTACTTGCCAGGTTTCGAACCCACACCCTCATGCATGAGAAGCGGGCTCCTTAACCTCCGGGCCACCACGACTTTTTAACAAACTCTTACTGACTATAAATCACCTCGTTCCTACTCCAGGTCCAGGCCGGAGCTGCGGTCCATAATTCTTCTTAATCAGCAACACTAGAAATCGTTAGGATCTGGTTTGATTTTCGTAATTTCTTCATGAAAAACATTTAACGCGTAAAACGCGTGTGATCATTGATCACTAATTGGAAGTAGGCCAGATGTCGTGTTTCTGACATACTGACCAAGATTTGGCCAATGCCACTTATTGCTTAAGTGACTCACGGGTAAAATCTGGTAACGAATCTAAGGGAGATCATTTATTCTCTCACTCATAACGGTGAGGTTGTTCCGGTCGAGCAGGTCCATTCGGGCTTAAGCATGTTTTTCCCACACATCTGAAGCAATTGTCATTATAACGTGAAATGTTGAAATAGTATTTTTTTATGAAATATCTTCAATTGACTCCTCTTTTCCAGTCCCGTCTTGGCGTTGTAGAAGTTTATATAATATTAAATCTTAGAACTGTTGCCCAACATACATAATGTGTTAACTTTGGTACTTTCAGAAAAGGCTTTAAATAATGATCCACTTTGGGTCTAATATTCTGATTAATACATTTAATACAAAAATTATTCCTTTAACCTTACACTCTGCACACGTGGTTATTCTTGCTTAACAAAGAGAACATAGATACCAGCACGTCGATTCTATAAAATTCTAACACGAACTCGCATGTCAAGTCGATATTCTCTCTCACTTCGCATAAGGTTCAAAATGGCGTTGATTTTGCATTCTGTAAGCATCACCTAGGCACTTGCGAAGTGAAGTGAAGAGAACTGGTACTAGTGTGGTACCATACTCCACATAATGTAAGTCGAGATTTATCGGTTTTTATCTTAACAAGTTTTTGACACAGAATTTTAGATATTATGACGTATAAATTGAAATTTCTTATTTTAAGGAAATTAAGGCAGCTAATTATTACAAAATAAACAGAAAACTGTAAATTCAGGCGATGAATATAATCTGTGCTACGTTTACCAAAAAGAAACTGACAGATAATGTCTTCATTCATTGTTGACAAACTCTTTGTCATTTTCTTTGTATTATTTTGTCCACGTTTGGTTTATTCGTATATTTTTTCGTTTCGTGCTTGCCGATAAAAAGAGACATCATAATAATCATGAAGTAAGTTTTATTACTGGTTGTAAAGTTCAAAAATAATATTTATTAAAGAGTGTTTATTTTGTTTTCTAATCAAACAATAATGTTTCAGTCCAAATGAGATACGTTCCTCACACCCGTCGTCATCTCAGGTTGTAACCTGGCTGGCGAAGGGTTTCTTGAGAACTCAAGGTGCCAGAGAGCGAAAGCGACGCTAGTGGAAGGAACTAGCCGTGTGCCTGAATAGTATAGGTGGCACTTTCAAAACTTATAAACAGAGGACCAAGGTGAAGTAAGTAGTGCTTACTTTGGCATGTTAAAACCATTTAATATTCCTTAATGCAAGCCACTTAAAATAGCGATGAATCTTGGCGTGCTCCTTGGTTATATAACTTATCTTATTTTAATTTTACATTGACTATTAATAATAATAAAAAGTAAGGCTTTTTTTAATAACTTCTTTATTAATATAAATGTCTGCTTGTAGTATTGGTCTGAGAAAAAAGCGCCATAAGAAGCTCAGCAGCTAGGCGCAGGACAGGACTGGTGTGGTGGAAGATGAAGTTGAGCTATCAGAGGTTGAAGAAAGAACTTAATTTTTGGAACAAACGACAGCGAAAAGCTGCAATTTGTTAAAGAGATTTTATCAATGCACATAGTAATCGGTGTTCTCTTTTCAGCATCCCGTCACACAACATCACAACGGCGAATAGAATTCTTCAACATCACAGAGGGATTCCTGAGTGTGGAAGAGTAGACGATTTCAAATCAATTGGAAGAATTTACAAAAATCAAATGCACAGATCTTGCAAGCATTTCTGAAGAGAAGTCTAGGGAATGATTAAATTTTAGCTGGATCTGTAGTTTCAATCGGGAATGGATTATGAGCATTGGCAGAGGCCATGGCATCAAGATAGGGTGTAACAACGAAGTTGTGTTTTAGTTTTTAAGAAGGTTTCAACCAACTTTTTTATTATATTTAAATTAAAGAATTTTAACGAGTACTAGCAGTTTTATTAGTTAAAGACCCATTCTCACATATCACTGACTATTTATTTATTTGACTTTAACTCAAATGTACATTCAAACAATTATGGGTTACAATAAATCAACTAGGGCCTAACAATTAGGCTCGTAAGGCTAAATTAAAAGGAAAAATTGTAATAAATGGAAAAAGTAAAATCATACAAAACCCTAATTGACTTAAAATCAAAATAAAATAAAATCATAATCATATTTTTTTGTCAGGGGAAAATCATCATGACTTCTCCTGCTTTAGGCCCGCCCAGGGTAAGGCGAGATAGTGTCAGACTCTTACTGACTAAACCACCGTTCCTTCTCCTGCTTTAGGCCGTGACCGTGGCACTTCATTGCGCTTGCCCCTCCACCGTGGCTGAACATCAGCCCTGTAGGGCTCCGTCTGTGGTAGTCTATTGGCTCTTTGAGGCACTATATTTTGCCTACGTCCTAGATTTAAACCTGTATTAGATGACAAATTCCTAGTTTGCCTCCTTTGAACTTCAGCAATTGTACATAATTTCGTCTCTAATTGTCCTCTCTTCTGAATTGCGAGCAGTAATATGTATGTTATTTTAAAATGCTTCTGGGGAATTGTCTTCAACACCACTAATGGTATCATAAGGTCGTCGTACGTCGAGCAAATCCTGAATCACCTGAAAAAAAATCTAATGACTATCTAGTACTTATACCATTTTAAGTGTGCGAAAGCCATGTTTCGGCACGAATGGCTCGGTCCACTGGAGAGATACCACGGCCTTACAGAAAACTGGCGTGAAACAACCACAGCGTTGTGTTTCACCGTGTGAATGTGTGTCAAAATCTCCAAATCCATAATCCCCAAAAGGTCGGCAACGCACTCGTAACCCCTCTGTTGTTGCGGTTATCCATTGGCGGCGCTGAATCTTTTCCATCAGGTAATCCGTTTGCTTGTTTGCCGACCAATCACATATAAATTAAACCTAGTAATTAGACTTATATATTCTGAAGTAGGGGTATAACATGGTAATATATGTTGTGAACTAAACTATTATATTATTATACAGATATATGTATATATTTGAAAGTTCAAAGCCCTTTGCCTCGCCGTTTTGTGGGTTTTATCAAAGGGAGTAACTCATACTCCAGTTGGTCAATCAGCTCCATTGCAGATACACGCTCACATAGTCGTCATCTCAGGTTAATAAAGACAAACTTCGAATGGTGCTAGATTGTCGACGCATTTCTTGTTTATCTAAAGCATGAGCTTCTTCTAACAAAGATTTTACCAAAATCATTCTTGCCATTGTTATCGTTTTAATAGGTAAGCACTTATTCACTTTGTTACTTTCAAAACTTAATTTGAACACTATCTAACTATTATTTCTTCAATTTTCACTCGTAAAATAGATACTTTTAATTTGACATTTTGAATCTTGTTCTAGTTCGAAGTGAGCGTCGAAGTGACAGGTAAATTACATTATAGAATACGATTTTCAACGTTATCTCATACTTTATCTGTCAAAATGTTGCGGTCAATTTAGTTCAACTCGTAAACACACTCGCAAGTGTAGCGCTAGCATAGATTCGAGTTAGGAATCGAGTTTTAGAATGCCAATCAAGAAACTCACCGCGGATTCAGATTCGAAGTTTAGAATGAAGTCTTACAGAATCACACCCCAGATAGAAATATATATAAGTTGTTGATATTGCATTTAAGATGGAAATTGAAGCCGACGCCTATGTCTCGGTGGATGCATGTGTGATCATCCAATCAACAAGGTAGCATTTTAGGTATATATCCATGACTTATACGAACAACTTCAAAAAGGTTACATTAAACGTATTTTGAAATCCTTATTAGAAACCAAAGTTACGTACATATCTCAAGTTCAAATACCCCTTGGGCGCCAATTTAACTCCAAAGCTATACACTAGGGACGTCCAATTACATTAGAAGCTGGCATTGAGAACTGGACCCTAAAGAATGAGAGAATTGTACTGATGTCGATTTTATCGAGGAAGTCATGAGTGCCAAATAAAACGCTAGGCACCTACTGAACATTTGCAGGCTATAAAATTAGATACGTCGGCTATCGAAGGTCGGTTAGGGATATTTTTGTGAAGAAATAATACGAATAAAGTGGAATTAAATATCTTCTTATATATATAAATTAAAATGAATTTTTGTTCGTTAATCTTGCTAAAACTCGATAAAGCCTGGACTGACGTGTCTTATTGTGGTCTCCGAATATTCCTGGGTATGCAGTAAGAGTGGTAGAAGGTCAGAAAAAAATATTAGTTATATTTGGGGTGGTATGTTTGCCTAGTTACCAAATTGTTTTTATAAAGTTAATATCCACATACATACACACACGATAATTAAAATTTAAACAACGATGTGAGCCCTATCGCGGCTTTTCACTATAGGGCTGATGTTGCGGGTTAAGAGTAATGAGTCACCGCGGCTTGGGCCCAGAGCAGGAGAAGGAACAGGAGGTTTTTAGTCAGTAAGAGTCTGACACTCTCCCTCGCCTAACCCTGGGCGGGGGAAATCATTTGATGATTAAAAAAAAAGTCGCAGCTTTTGTCTAATTTCAAAATTTTATTTTTTTATGATTTGGACGTATAAATATATTCTACAGGTATACGTTACCTACGTACTCTTTTTTTTCTTTGCTCAGAACATTGAATTAGCAGCATCTTAATGCTACCACAATTTTAAAATATTCTAAAACAGCCGTCGAAAGCGTGGTTTACGGCTCACCGTTTGGATAATCTCGGTGATCTCATCCCTGCGACAGATTTAGATATCAGCTGTTCTCTTGATGAATTCATTGACTTTACGTTCACAATTGATAAACAAACATCAGTTTGAAACTGCGTGAGAAAATAGAAGTCGTGTGATTAACTAGTTTAAAACTAGGGGAATATACGTTTACATACGATGACTAAGATAATTCAGTAATCTATTTGGATGAAGGTAAAAAAAAATAAGGTATAGGGACAATACGTATATTTTAGGTCTTTCGTTGTGTACGTTATTTAAAACTTGTAGTTGTAGAACCAACGTCATTGGACATTGCGACAGACCAAGGAAAAGATAGCTGATCGAACTTGACACGTTTTACAAGGAATGTGCAGATGGCAACTTGTCGTTCGACGTGGAGGGCTAAGGGAGAGGCCTTTGTCCAGCAGTGGACGTTTTCCGGTTGATGATGATGATGATGACACATTTCTTATGTAGTTTTGCCTTTTCGCTGATTATGGGATATTATCATCATCAATATAATTAATAAATTATTTTTCTTTCTTTCTTTATATCAAAATATTAGCAATGTCACCCGTATTACTGCTGTGACTTGGAAACAAGAGTCTTCTTGTACTGGGTCTAGAGTGTGAACGGATTTGCAAATGTCTCCATCGCTCTATGAAAACCCCCCTGAAAAGTTTTTGAAGCAATATTATAATATGGTGTATCCTTGTCAAATTGAAACACATATAATTTGAATTGGCAAAGAACATCAGTGTCGCCCAATTTGTGAGAACATAATTGGACACTAGATTTTGTAATGCGGAAGGAAATAACACGTCTGTTTCACAAACAACCCATTGTGTTGAAACTTAAACGGCTAATAAAATTCAAAACCATGCTTAACCCTGGAAATATGAAAAAAATCATAAATAAACAATGTATGTAGCTGAGTGACTCAATGATTGAATGCATCTGAATATGATGTCATAGCGGTCAAAATTAGAAACAGTTCGGATTTGTTCGTGAGCCAGTGGCCCATATTGTCACGAACATAACATTATTTCGACACTTTATGACACTACTTATAACATACACTACACAACATTCCCAGAATAAATATCACTTGCTGGCTTTCTTTCTCTGTAACTGCCTTTATTTTTATTCTGTAACATCTGAATTTTAGAAAGGGTACGATTTACTTTGTATGTGTGTAAGTTTTTCTATTTCCTTTCGATTGTTAATGGGCCTCTATTCCACAGGAAATGAAAGAAAAAAAAATGTGTCCCTGGATTTGACGAATATGTTTGACGTGAATTTTCGAATATCTTTTCTGATCCACAGGCTTTTTCGATTTGATACTCTTTTTTTTGTAAAACAGATGTAATTCGTGATCTTTGACACTATTTATTTTTTATATTCTATTAACAAGTTTGATTGAGGTATGTTTTCGATAGCTGATATATTGAAAGCTTTGCTCTCATCTTTCAATAAAAAATAGTATCAATAATAATAAGAGTCAATCAGAGTTATTTTATCGTAATTAGTTTTTATTACTGTTAACTTCAACTAGGACAAACAGTGTTGTGTTTATACACAACATTACATTTGATTTAAGTTTGAGGTAATTTTTAGGAAACGTGTTGGAATTCTGTATATTTTTGTTTGTTACCTGGTTACAAAACTGCGCTGCATTAAGTATAAGTATCTATTCTCAAAGAAAACCTGCGTGAAACAACTACAGCGTTGTGTTTCGCTATGTGAGTGAGGTTACCAGAGGCCCAATCCTTCCCCCTCCCCCCAGCTCAATGTTTAAATATCCGAAACTTTTATCCCCAAAATGCCGGCAACGTACTCATAACTTGTTTGGTGTTGCGGGTGTCCATGAGCTGCACCGATTGCTTACCATCAGGTAATCTGCTTGTTCGTTCGACGGTCTAGCCTAGATTTTGGTTAGAAAACTTAATGTCATGAAATATTACACCATTGTGTTTTTTTTTATTTCTGGCTGTTATTGCTGCAACTGTTAAACTCTTCATAAATCTAAATTTGACACACGTTATGATAACAAGCTTTACCTTCTTATTAATTATATTATTATTAGGTACTATATTTAAAGTTGATTAATGAAACAATACTTTTACAAACAGCAGTTCACTAGACTATCCCGGCAAAACATAGTCGATACATTTTGAACTATATTATTTCGCAATAAAGTTAAAAGTCTATTAAAGTAATGCGATAGCTTGTTGTTCTGTGTGTCTTTATGATATACCAAAGCCCATTCCCATAAAAGTTAATGATAAATAAAAAAAAAATTTTACAAAATAAAAAAACCGCCTTCAAAAAAAGTCAAGCAATAAAAGTTCCTACACTAAAAAGTAAAAAATAACAATTTGAATTACTGTAAAAAAAACTTAATTTATAGGTAAACTTATTTGACATTAATATTTTGCAAATATTCAAAATTTATTACTTATTTTTGGAGTCGGTGCCAGCATTTTAATGTTGAAACTTAATGTTAGTTAGGTTTTTAATATCCGGTGCCATTTTTCGTACATAATGCTTAAACATTTTCAATGTACTTAAAATGTTTTTGTAAGTACATATTTTTTATTTAAAAAAATGTGCAAATCGGACATTTTTTGTAGAGAAGTCTAATCTGTATTTATGTCTTAATTAATATACCTATATTTGAGTATGCAAATAGGTATTAAGTAGTTTTATAATTAAGTAAGAGGTAGTTTTTCAAGGGATTGTTGCCCATTTGTATTTCCTTGCATGGGCTGGCACCGACTCCAAAAATAAGTAATAAATTTTGAATATTTGCAAAATATTAATGTCAAATAAGTTTACCTATAAATTAAGTTTTTTTTACAGTAATTCAAATTGTTATTTTTTACTTTTTAGTGTAGGAACTTTTATTGCTTGACTTTTTTTGAAGGCGGTTTTTTTATTTTGTAAAATTTTTTTTTTATTTGTAGCCGTTTAGTGTTTTTTTTTTTTATTATTATAATGTGTTATGGCAAAGAAGTCAATATCGTTCCTACATTTCTTTTGAAAAAGTTACCAATGTCATACTTATACGTAGAAATACATATCATAGTACATTGTTACTGTGTAATCGTTTTGATCTCGAGGAGAGATGATATGATGCATGAGATACTTATGACTTATAGTTAAAATAAAATAATAATCTTATCATAAATTCATACTAGTTCTCGCCAAATAACAAAAAACTAGATATTTTCATCAACAGACAGATAAAGTTCAAAGATACCAAATGCAATCTAATTTAGTATCTATGATTAAATACATTCGTACATAGAAAAAAGACCGATGCAATTATTGTTTTGTATCAATTGTAACCCATTAAATGAAGAATACTATTTTGTTATTACTAAGAACATTCATATATAGGCAAGTTGGTAAAAATATAAAAGACCATCGCTATTGTAAATATACATTTATGACTCATTCAATGTATGAACCTTTTTTAAGTAAGTATTATCTACATATGTGCACACAAAAGAAACACAATTATTGTTTTGTACGACGCAATTATTGTTTTGTAACCCATTTAAAACGACTGTTTTGTTAAAAATGCCAATTAATTCTCTTAGCCTATTACCAGGAAAACGATAAGAACACAATGACGCATTTCACCACTAATGTGTAAACGCAGTCCACGTGGACTAATGCAAAATAGCCAATACTAGGCCAAACTCCGCCCCCAAAGGTGTGCGGTCCCGCTCTAGAACCTTTCGGCCCCATCGGCCATCTGTTCTACGAGCAATGTGCCGTGCCCACTGTCACTTAAGTTTGGCATTTCTTCGGGCTATGTCGGTGACGCTGGTTCTTCTGCGGATTTCTTCATTTCTGATTCGAACATGCACGGAAACTATGAGCATAGCCCTTTCCATTGCTCTTGACAGCTCTAATAAGCTTACACAATACTAGGCCCCATGCCAACCTTCCAGCTTCATCATCACATCAGTTCAATAGTACCTTACAGCCAAAGTGCATCTTATAACAATTCTAACAAGCCCAAACACGGCTAGGATATATTAATTAGGTACGCAGTTCCAGTGCCTACCTTCCAGCTCCATAATCATCATTAAATCAGTTCGATGATAACATTTCCAACATAATTATTTAAGATCATTGGTTTACAGTGCATTTTCATAGTTGCTGAACTACCTTGATTGTGATATCTATGCGAGTGTCAAGTTTCATCATCCATTTCTGATCTTCTTCGCCAGTTCCACCTCATCAAACATTACTTTTTGACTGTAAATGCTTGAGTGCTCTATGAAAATATTAAAATTACTATATAGTTGCCTATAATATTTGAGGAGTTCCCTCGATTTCTCATGGATCCCATCATCAAAACTTGATTTTGAAAAGAATGGGACCAATCTGGAAGCATATCCTTTCAATCATAAAAAAAATTTTGCAAATCCGTCCATAAACGACGGAGTTCTGAGGTAACAAACATAAAAAAAAAAAATAAAAAAAAAAAAAAAAAAAAAATACAATCGAATTGAGAACCTCCTCCTTTTTTTGAAGTCGGTTAAAAAGGTTGAACGTTACGTCTATTATTATCGCTGTGGGTCAATGGTCTTATAATAAGTTCTCATTACTGATAAGCTCTCTTTAGATGCATTAATAATTCTTTATTGTTCATTTATCTAGCTAATTGAAACGATTTTATTGTAAGTTAAATGCGTCGAGAAATTAATTGTACTTTTATGACGTATTACTGTTATTAGTTTGCATTATGATAAAAATATGTTATGCTGACTTAATTGGAGAGATTGTCGGAAAAATGCATGTGAATATTAGGTACGGTTAACAGGCTTTCTGTACTGCTAAAATTAAGAATGTTAATAATTGTTGAAGAAGTGATGTAAGCTTAAGAGCGTACATAACACTCCTCACAAAAATTGTATGCAACTGGTGGAGTTCTGTAATTCCTGAATTTCATTGAAATAATAAATTTGGAATAAGTCTTAATATTGTTAATAACCTTAACCTTAACAGCATTTCATGTATCTCCAACCATATAGGTACGTAAAAGCATAATATATATATTTTTCAAGATAAAACAATAACTGCATAGGTGTACACGTATTGTGTAAATTTGTATATTCATCAAATACAAAACTCATCACACTTTCAACTAATTTTTCCTGACAAATAGATTTTTATTAATTACTCGTACATGTTTAAAAATAGGTTATTATTTATTTACATTCGGCGTTGCAACGGTAAATAAAAACAAAATTACAGTTTATACGTTAAACAAAAACACTATTCTCTTTTAAACGCACACTGATATGTGTACATATATTGGCCAATATAATTATTGGAGTGAAGACATGTTTACATGGCAACGTTTTCCAAAAGTGTTCTTAATTTGAATTTTCAAATAAAACACAAAATTCAAGTGTTACTCTGTAGTCTTTACTTACACCTGCAGGTATTGCCAGGTGCGATTATTATATTATTATTTTTTTATTGGGGAACATCATAAAATGGCTACTTTCGCTCTTGTGGGATAGGGATTGTCAGATTGTTACTGACTAAAACCACCATGTTTCTTCTCCTGCTCCATTATTGCACTTGCACTCGCAACCACGACTATTCCATAATCGTACTATAATAACTTCATAACTATAATGCATGTTTGTAACTCTTTCACCGAAATTACTGAACGGATCTGGATGGAATATGGTACAGAGATAGTTTATAGTCTAAAATAACATATAGGTTTTTTACCCTGGTACCTCGAGCATCACTGCTGGCAAAACTAGTCTATTATTATATGAGCGACGCAAATGTAAATGCTTAGAAAATTCTTTCCCTGTTGCCATCCTATTTTATTTTTTAATATCATGTTTCACGGAACACGTAAGTACATATTTCTGAACAAAAAGAATTTACGTACCTAACGCAATATTGTCGCGTCTTCTAATTTTTATATGAAAACTTGGTCGTTCTAAATACTAATAATGGGGTCTCTTGAAAATTCCAGAATATTTTTTTCACTTTAAACTTTTAAATGTTAATTTTCAGTACGCTTTTGGGGTTCGAATATATTCTGTATTTTTCTTTTAAATTTAGCTCTTTATGCCGTTGAGAATTAAAGTTTAAACTGTTCTGCTTGTAATTTAAACACCTGGTATTATATAAACTGATCTGTTAAGACCAGGTTAGGTTCAGGGTCGGGGACTGATTTTACTTTATCCTCTATGCATTGTTTACTATGCATTTTTATGTGTTTATTAGTTGCAATTAAAACTTTTTGGTTAAGACAACTATTTTTTTTTCTTTTTGGTTTGAATACCGAAGTTATGTGAGAGTGCTCCTGGCCGGGGCTTGGTTTCTGATATAGATATCGGCCTATAAGAAAAACGCGGGAAGAGTAGGGTAAAAAAATTGTGCCTTAGTTTTTGATACATCATCTATCTATTTAAAACAAAACGAAACAAGAGAAATACTAGTATGTATGTATGTAATCTAGTTTTCAACAGTATCAGTTATACTTATAATGTTTTGTCTTCAACATTCGCAGAGCCGAGATAAATCATAGTTCCCGAGGGGTTCTGCACATTGAAAACAGATGTTTTCCGTTATTTCAGCTTCACTATTCCGAATTCAAATATCAAATGTTTGTTCGAATATTTCTTTGAAGTATTTATTCTTGCCACTGCTGAGTGGATAGCGGCATTCTCTAAAGTTTAATTTTTTTATGTTAAGGGTCGGCAAAGGCGTAGGCGGATTACCTGATGGTAAGCAATCAGCGCCGTCCATGGACACTCGTGATACCAAAAGAGTGGCTACAAGTCCATTGCCGGCTTCTTATGTATTATCAGGAATTTAAGTATATTTGGGGATTTGAAGATAGCATGGCTTGAAACTAGTCAAGTTCCTCGTCAAATAATTACGTGTGCAAACCGAAAACGTAATAAATAGTCTCACGAAAGTTATAATGAATTTGCTACTTTTACTCTGGAACTTAGGGCGAAGGCTATAAGGATTATATTCTATTGAATACTAGGTTTGAACAAGTCTATATCATAAAAGTAAAAAAGTCCAAATATTTTGTTAAGGAGATAAACAACTGTTGACCGACAAACTTAAGATTTATAATTATTAATAAGTTGGATGTTAACGTCAATTTCAATAAAAATAAAAATTAGGGACCGAATTTCTTTTAGGATGCCTAAGTGTGTGTTTTTTTCCTATAGCTATGTTACGTATGCCGCCCGCTTTTCAAGCATGAGAGTGTGGGTTCGAAACCTGGCCGTACCAAATACCAATGTGACTTTTTCCGAGTTATACGTACTTTCTATGATTATTTAGACACCACTGACATACGGTGAAGGCAAACATCGTGAGGAAACCTGGACTTATAATTTCTAATTGATAATTTTGAAATCGCCAACTCGCATTGAGCAAGCGTGGTGATTAATGCTCGAACCTTCTCTATGTGAGAAGAGGCCTTTGCTCAGCAGTGGGCACTTATACCTGGGCTGATGACGATGAATGTTACGTATGTAGGTAGAAATTAATCTAATTGCAGTTTATTTAAGACTCAAACTAGCTTGAAATAGAAAACTGTGGGCGAATAATAGTTCAACGTTTGTACGATTTTGGCCATTATAATGCTTTTCATTAGGTAGTTATTTCTGTGGCTAATATGAAGAAGTATACATATAGGAACTCGTATTAGCTATAAATATTTGTACAATTAAGTGCTAAGATATGTATTTGGACTATTGTTTCAAAATATACGTATAATGGGAGTTTAAAGTCATTAACGAGTAAAATTTATATTTAATATTTTTAATAGGTACATATTACACATTGTGTTGGCACTATTAACTTAAATAACTCGATGACCGGGCCTTGATCGGTATTTTTTGTAAATGAATCCTAGCTAGATCGATTTTTAACCTCCAAAAATCCATGCATTAAACTTTTTTTATAATACGTTCTAGCTCAATCCGAGATTCAGATTTCATATACTTATAAAAATATTATGAAAATCTTTGTGTAGGATTAAGTAAAAAATTAATCAGATTGCTTAGCACCGCATGGCGAATGAGTTTGCCACCTTTTCCCAAAAAATAACTTTTCACCAGAAATACATATTTGAAACAACAACGTGAGGGTACAAAATACATACATACCTATATGTATGTCTATATTGACAGTGAAACACACAATATAAAAATAATGACCTAGAAACATAAATTTAAAATGTCAAGAAGTACAATTATTACATTTAAATTTTTCGTTTTATTAAAGAGGAAATAAGTTCTGTCGGGACCCTTTCTTCTTTGGTTCGTAAGATGGCAACACTAACTGTTGAATTGCCATCATCAATCATCGAAGTACCGTGAATTCATTTTTACGAGGTCCATCGGATTGATTATGTAGAAAAATTTTTCGTTTTTTTTTTTGTGAGGGGAAATGGTTACGTAACGGAACTTACCCTGGGCGGGAGAATTGATTTGATGATTTTCCCCTGACAAAAAAAGAGCCACGCTTACGGTGGCCTTAGATCGTCTCTTGATCCGTGAGTGAGAGTCGCCTGATGCGGCGGCTGGGGCGTGAGGAGAAGGAATACTCCCTCACGCGGTCCGCCTCCCTCTTTGCGAGCATAACTGCTTCACAGTAGGAGGAGACGGCGTCCCAGTTCCTCTCACTCCGCACCATGGCCTCGACTAAGGCCGGGCGCGCGAGGTCGCAGCCGCCGATCACTTCCCTGAGAACACGGCGGTGCTCAGCCCAGGCAAGGCACACTGATACTGTATGTATGCTCCATCGCGTCCTCACAATGACAAAACCCGGGCGTTTTCTCCCGCCGGATAAGAAACAGGAACCTACCGAAGATGCCGTGCCCGGTAAGCACCCGCGTCAGACGGAAATTAGATGGTACCTACATATGTGTTTTGCGCTATCTATATGAGTCGATATACTTTATACTTGCTTCAAATCAGCCCAGCCGTTTTTGCGTGAAATAATAACAAACATACATCCATACATTGTCACAAACTTTGACATTTTCGATATTAGTAGGAATTTGCCAAATTCAAATTACCTTATGCCCGGTTCCTATAATTGAGAAACGATCCGTTTTAATTACGAATAGTAGTTTTATATACGACTCGTAAGCTAAAACCGTTCCTATAACAAACGTCTCGTCGTGCAGCTTACTGACGGTTTGCAACTAACGGATGTCGGTAAGCGAATTGTATGGAGATCTATGGTGTCTGTGGTGTTCCTATAAATATTTTAACCGTCAGTAGACGGTCAAGATAACTATTCGTAATGTCATTTGGTCGTAATGCGTATACAACGACGATTCGTTAAATATAGGAACCGGGCATTAGTCAAAAGGAATGATGACGGTACATATACACCCAGACACGTTTTTACTTTATAAAAAACATATGACTTTGACTCTCCAGTGTAATAAAATATTGAAATTAATTCCAATTTCATTCATTGATTTCTCGGTATAGGTAGTAATGTATGTTTGTACCTATGTATTTTGTACGCTATTTTGACACAAAACAAACATGACGTTACAATACACAATCATGTATAAAATTCATAAAAAGCTAACGATTTTTACAATTATAATGTGACGAAAAAAGTTTGAATTTGATTGGTCGTCAAGTCACCAATTTTTTTTATTATTAACTTTTTTTTATGTAATGGTTCGGCAAACGAGCAGACGGATTACCTGATGGTAAGCAATCAGCGCCGCCCATGGAGGAGTTACGAGTGATCCCCAAAAGCTCGGCAACGCACTCGTAACTCCTCTGTTGTTGCGGATGTCCATGGGCGGCGCTGATTGCTGACCATGAGGCAATACGTTAGCTTGTTTGCTGACTTATAACAGTAAATATAACAATAAAAAAACTCATTTCGCGCTACACCATATTAAAAAAAACCTAGCTCGGTCAGAACCTATTTACGGTCGCATCTGCTACCTAAACTAGATTATAGAATTTGAAAGTTTGTAATTTTCACGTCCGCGTCCCGTAGCGTCGCTGCCTGACTGTTTTACAGACAAATCCATTTACTCACACTGTTTGGAGTTTAATTTAACGGTATATTTTTTATGGGGTAGATCGGCAAACTATATAGGACAAGGATCACCCGATGGTAATCAAACCGCCTATAGGAACCCGAAATATCAACGAGTTACGTGCATTATCATATGGAGGTAGTGATCTGAGAATTGGGGATAGGAGGAAAGGAAAGCGAGTGGGTTGTCCCGATATTTATTTATATTAAATTACTAGCTTTTGTAAACTCCTGCGGATTTTTTGTTTTCTCCTATGCTATGTCCTTTCTCGAGTTCCAAACTATGTCCGTACCAAATTTCACAGAAATCGCTTTAGTTGTTTAGGCGTGAAGAAAAGACAGACAGACAGAGTAACTTTCGCATTTATAATATTAGTATAGATAAAGTAAAGATACAGGTAATGAATCAATACAGTTTGTATAGTTCATTAATAGATAATCAAAATAGTTTTACTAATTACCGAAGAGAGGCAAAATGAGGGCTCACGTCTTTGCTACAAAATAATCTGCATTTTGTTTAGAAGTACATAGTCTGAATCAAATTGCAGTCAATCAGAGGGCCGTGTTTATTTATAATACAGATTATACACCCCCTAACACTGATTCATTACATTGTTGTGACTGTCCGTTTACCGACTCCCCGACACATAATATTTACAAAAATATGTAAACATCTATTGTGCTCTTAATTACAACATATCGGTGCATACACACAGACCACGGCTTAGTTCAGACTCGGCTGGAGTGCGATAGACACGTGTTAGTCATACATATAATGCAAGAAACTGTGATTTTTGTTTTTATTTTTTTTTTCAAATGTTAATCTTGCCTACGACCTAAAACGTACTGTGTGTGTGTCCTTGCGTTTTATCTGTGTGTGTAATTTTTTTTTGAACGATTGACAAGGTAATGTTGGTTTTAGGAGTTTTTAAATAAAAATCTGTTGTTCAAATGAACTGTTCGTTACTATGTAGCCAGTAAATATTTACTAAATAAAATATTTTAATTACATTTTAAAACTATGTTGTAAAAAAATCATTTAATTATTATATTATTTTGGAAGTTTATTATAAAAAATAGATAAGTATGGCGTTTTCGTATAAATATTTTAGTAACTCAAAATACTCATTAACAATGTAACAATAAAATTAGACCTGTGAAAATTAACTACTATATATATTGAGGAAATAATAATGAAAAAATAACTTGGATTTAGATTATTTAATTTTTTTTTTACATGTGATTTTTTTAAATTGAGATTATCAGTTTTGGCTATTCAAGTCGGCGCCGGCGGTAAGAAACTGCAGAGAGAACGGACAGCGAGATATCATTAAAAAAACCACCTGGACTTTTTGACTATGATCTTCACCCTTTTTTCGAGCGTGGAAATTACAATAATTCTATTGCACTAGCAACTTCTATGACAGATCATCTAATTTTATAGTAAAGCCATAAGTCTCACAAAGTATTTAAGTATTCACTTATTGACTAGTTATATGTATGTATATTTTTTTTTTACACGAGTACCTAAATCTCAGAGGTAGACTGCACGGTTGGTGCGGTGGCTGGGCAACTGGCTGCCGTGCAACGTGTCGCGGGTTCGATTCCCGCACGGAACAACACTTTGTGTGATCCACAAATTGTTGTTTCGGGTCTGGGTGTCATGTGTATGTGACATTGTATGTTTGTAAACGCACCCGCACCACAGGAGAAAATCCTAAAGCGGGGCAACGTTTTCAAATAAAAAAAAAAAAAAAAAAAAAAAAAAAAAAAAAAAAAAAAGTCCTAGTGGACTGTATTGTTAATAATGTTTTTTTTATGTGATGGGGTAGCAAACGAGTTAGGGGATTGGTTATCCGATTGTGCTATCAGCGCCACGCATGGTCACCCACAACAACAGAGGAGTTATGAGTGCCTTTTAGGGATTTGGAGATCTTTAGGGATTGGGGGAGGGCAAGGATTGGACCTCCGGTAACCTCACTCACTTGGTGAAATACAACGCAGTGATTGTTTCACGCCGGTTTTCTGTGAGGCCGTGATATCACTCCGGTCGAGCCGACCCATTCGTGCCTAAGCATAGCTCTCCCACTTACTAGTTACTTAGTATGTACTTAATAACTGATAAAAGCAAACAATCTTTGCCCTTTCTTGTTTTCATATTTTACTTTGATAAGAAGTAGATCTGTTGCAAACAACGGACATGGATGCCTTCTGAATGTATTCAAATAAATTCATTATTCAAGCTCAAAAGCAATTCGCTGATCGATATTGCAAATTGTGTGCATCTAATGAAATTCTAATCTATGATCTTCATCTTCATGCATAGTATATTGTATGCCTATCAAGTGTATGTATGTATATATAATCTATATTTACGATTGATGTATCTGCATTTCACTGGTACCAAACTCAACCCTGGTTTTCCGACTGCAGCTTTTCCCGAGTAAATTTGAAAATAATTTTATCGAAAATAGGTCCTATATAAATACCAACATAAAAATAATAAACAGAAAAAGACAGCCAAATGGTCTATGTAATAAAGTTAGGTAAAATCTGGCCACTATGTGCACGACAATTTTTTTAAATAAATAGAACGTAATTTTCAAATAAATTTCTATCTGCATAAATATATGATTTTTATTGGATAGGACAGGAAATGATTTGGTTGGAAGTTATCGGCGCCGCTCATGGACACCAAAAGGGTTTGTTGATTGGGGGCTAGGAACAGTTTCTCCGGCTTTCGGAACTCCACTCATACGCCGAAAAGCGTATTACCTTTAGAGATAGGATAAGCCGGCTATTCTTGCCGAAGCCTGCCGAAGCATGGCTCTCCCATATAATTTATCTAATACATAAATTAAGTTGGTTAAAACATACCACATTGTCTAACTTCCTGTCTGTATATTTATTGAAAATAAACAAATAATCAATGTCTTTCTCTTTAATATTATTAGTGTTGATGTTATACAATTGTCGAATACGATTTTTTTTATCTTAATCGCCATTTTTATTCGGTTGTTCTATGTAGATGTATTATTAATATTTGGTATTTGTATGAATACCAGTGATCCGTGGTTCATCTAAGAAAGAAGTAAAATATTAAAAACCAAACAGGATTTGTGTATGTCTAGAAACTAAAATTAGAAATGATTATCGCTTATATTAAAATTACGACTTTCAAATCATTGAAAACAGGAAAACTGGCTTTTAGTATGGCTAAGAAAATTGCGTTAATCCGGCAAACAGTAGCGTCGGCGCGGGTTGATTTTTGGAGAGTATTATTAATTATTAGCTTCGACCCGTGACTTCGTTCACATAAAATTTTATCATCGCTATCGTGTGGTATCAAAATATTTTTAGGAGAAAAAAAAATTCTAAATAAAATTAAGTGACCCAAGCATCGATCACTAATAAAGATTAGTGATCGATGGACCCAAGTTACTCCTTATAACATCAGCTACCTACCCATAATAGTCCGGTTAAAATAGATCCAGCCATTAACCAACCGACCTACTGACAAAAACTGTAAAAAGGGTTAATTTTGTATGTGTACTATATATTTTCATATAACTAGTGTGGGAGAGCCATGCTTCGAAGTGAATGGGTCGGCTCGACCTTAGTGATACCACGGCCCGACCAAAAACCGGCGTGAAACAACCAAAGTGTTGTGTTTCGCCGTGTGAATGAAGTTACCGGAGGCCCAATCCTTCACCCAATCCTTAAATCTCAAATCCCTCATCCTTAAAAGGTTTGCAACGTACTCGTTACTTCTCTGTTGTTGTGAGTATCCGGTGTAGTATCAGCTCGCCCCCTGGATCTTGCCCCTTCCGATTAAAATGTTCCACTCGCCCCGTTTTTATTAATTTGGAGTTGTGGTTCGCCCCTTACGATCCATGGGCGGCGCTGATTGCTTACCATCATGTAATCCGTCAACTCGTTTGCCGACCTATAACATAAAAAAATATGCGTGTAGCAAAAATCGGTTATTTCAACATTACAAACAGACGCTTAATTTTATTTATATAAAAAGATAAGGATATTGTACAAGCTTCATTTGTATCCAAACCAAGATCTGATTGATTTTGTAAAACACTCAACACACGATCAAGACTCAACACTCCAAGGGACATTAATTAATTACTGACAGAACCTACACTGCCTACGCTTGAGTAGGTAACTACACATCATGAATTAATATATACACAGATTGGATTGACGTGATTCGATTGTCTGTCAGACTACATCAAATTGACAAGTAAATCTAATTAAGTTCCTACTGTAGCGACATCTATCGAACAACATTGACAACAACACCAATCACGTGCAAGTTTCTACATCGCGCTATAAGAGTTTACAACACAATTAGCACTGATACAAAAATCCCGACTCAACCGTCGGGCAGTAGCCCGCCAGGCACGAACACCTCGCCTGGTCGGAGGATCCTCCCTTTTCAATGGAGGATGAGGAACTTTCCACCCTATTCCTCATACCTCTAAACTACATAACGGAGTGTACACTTCAATATGAACGCAAGTGTATGGTGAGAATGGAGGACACATGTAGAAGTGTAGCTACTTTTATTATAACGTCATAAGCATGTCGTCTTGGCTTATTTCGAAACTATTCCAAGTAACGAACAAAGTTTGTGAGCGTGGAATTTCATTTTGTTATTTTCGACACTGGAGCCAAGTTCATGTAGGTATGTGAATTCTTGTGCTTCTTGCTTTTTTTCCTTAATCTTCCCGTTGTACTGCAGCAATTTTGTAAAGGAATAGTTTCTTGAGTTTTCTGTATTTAACTACATTCGCGTTAAATATTACATGACTACCTGATTTAAGTCTGAAAACTGCAAAGTTTTACAAAGTATCTACCTAGTTGTTTCTTATTAATGGTATTTGGGTTCATTTTATATGACATTTTTAACAATTTTAATAAAATTAAATTCCTTCCTTCTATTTTTAAAATGCGTTGTGTGTCTTAGCAATTCATTTGTCAACGGTAAAAATGTCACAGTATGTTTAAAAATAATAATATGTATCGTCGCTCTTGGTTTTAGAACTTGACTTGTTTCATCACGAGGTTAAGCAAGGCTACTCAAGGTTGCTTTGTCGATGCTTATCCATTCCAGAGTAAATAAGGATATAATACCACTGTCAGCAGGTTGAATAGCTCCGATTAATAGTATTGCCATTTTTACAAAACTGAAGAATTGGTTTGTATTTAAGGCTACGTGTCAGGTAAAAGTCACAATTTAGGACATAATTAACACCTTAAAAAAATATTATATAGTATTGATATCACAAATCAAGCAATACCAAAATTTTATTACAAAATACACATACGGAAACTTTACCGAATAGCGGATCCATAAACACTGTTTACACAGATCGATATTTTTGTCATGTCGTTAATCATTTGTTTTTAATATAGAGGCTGATGAACTTGGGATATTTGCGCCTTCTAACATGTAGGTGGTTGTTTTGTATCTACGTTTATTCACTGCTATTCATAATTTCAATACAGAAATAATAAATCCATTAAAATATACTTTTATTATTCCTTAGTAAGCTCCTTGGTCTTTAGTTGATCTCGCGACCGTTCGATTACTAAAGCAATTCTTAACTTGTTTTTCTGTGTTTAGTTTATAAGGTATATGCCAAAAGTCGTTAACTTCCATTTCTTCATAGTTAGATAAATCTTATCTTCAATGAAACAAGACTATGAATTAACGTCAACCCTTAAACTACACATGTCCTTTCTGTCCAAAGTTAACATCAATGTGTAGATTGCAGATAAATAGTTAAATGTGGAAACACACGCTCGGTTACAATGTTTACCCCATTCTGAATAATATATTAATCAGATCAGCAAGACTATTGCTATGGGCCCCGCGTGGCTCAAAAATAAAACCTCATGTCAGAAACCTTCCGGAGTTCTTTTTTATTTGAATGACCTCAGCGCGATATTGTTCATTTGTATCCATAATTTCATTGATGCACTGTATAAGATAGATTATTATTTGTTTCTGGTTAGGTACATTATTTTGTAATATGCCACTGCCTACTTCTTATTAGTGTATATGTGTGTGTGAATTCGCACTTCGTATTTTTAAGCACAAGTTACGTAATAGAATTCTGTATATTGTGCAAATATATTGTAAGGGGTTGCTTAAAAAAAAAACAACAATATAATAAAAAAATCCAAGCCCCTTGTGCAGAGAAGGCCCATTGTCAACTTGACTGTCAAGAGCTTTTGAAAAAGACGATGGCTCAAATTTTTGAGGACTCGATTTTGCACATTACTACAAATGCCAGAACAAAACAGTTAATTCCTGTTTAATTTGCAATTTAATTGAACAAAAACTCATTAGGAAATCTTAGTTGGAATATGTCCAATACAACGGTAACTGTGTAACGGTACTAACTTCGAAATATATTGTGGTCTTATGGTACAAGGTAGATAAGCAAATTGCAAATCCAACCAAACTAGTCCGAATATTAAACTAGTGTAGGTGTTAAATGTCTTAAGCGTTGCAAACTGCAATTTAGAGGCAAATAGTCCTTATTCGCACGTGGTTTTCCAATACGGGACAAGTGTGGGAGAGCCATGCTTTGGCACGGATGGGTTGGCTGGACCGGAATGACACCACGGCCTCAAGAAAACCGGCGTGAAAAAACTACAGCATGTGTTTTTTTCGTGTGAGTGAGAGGTTACCGGCAACACCATCTTTCCTTTTCCCCTTCCCCAATCCGTCTGGGTATAGGCGGCGCTGATTGCTTACCATCAGGTAATCCGTCTGCTTGTTTGTCGTCCTATGACATAAAAAAATGCAGCCTCATCAAATTCTAGACCGTATATTTCTCATAATCTATTCAACCCTCCGTTCGCAGCAGTTTCATTTATTATCATATCTAACGCACACTGGGCTATTAAATTCCCAACATCAATCACTGCTCTGGTACTAGGTACTATTAACCGTTACCGGCAGAACACAAGCTGATAAATGTTTGAATAACCTTATTTAACTTTTTAGTGTTTCATAATTGATGACTCAGGTTGAAGTTGTGTTTATATTTCGTTATTGGTGCAATTTTTAGAATTTTTAGAACCAACCGCCAACTGGGCTTTTAAGTAAACAGTCGAGATTTGAAATTAGAAGACATATTATTGTCTTTTTATTATTTACGTGATAGAAAATGTAATTTATAATTTTAATTGTAAATTTAAATTTTAAATTATTGATTTTTAAATAATAAACAACTTTTATCTTTTCTTAATTTTTGGTAAAATTATAGTTATTTTGTACACATAGGTAATCAATAAATTTGATTGATTTTTCAAATTCATATTGACTTTGTTAGATATACACAAACTATTGTAAAAAATATAGTAGGGACGAAACTGTAAAAAAGGAACTCAAAAATAAAATATTTTGCCAGTAGAGCATAACTCGTTTACAAGAAGGTTTAATATAATGTAATTACTCAGATGGCAGTTTTAGTCGGTGTTAGTCATGAGCACAGGTGGCTTTAACGACCAAATTTTGTGTTAATCTCAAAAATATTATCATTCAAGTTCATTCGTAACAGATGCTTTGTTTCATTCTGCTTTTAGGAAGGAATTTGTAGGTGGTTAAATACTAGTAGGAAAAATACCTACACAACGCGTGATTAGCCATAATTCCCATGCTCGACAGGCAAGTTTGAAATCGTAAAAAATGGCTACTGTATTCCAATTGAACTGTACAATTATAATACGAAATTGTTTCTCTACTTCGGTACATTAATTATTAATCCAATATGTCAGGCCAAAAATCAATACATTTTTTATTTGCCGTTTTTTTATAAAATGTAATTTTCCTTTGATCTATTTAACATTGGGCCTCGAGGTTGGGTGTATAAACTGAAATTTTCATTAAAATTATTAATCTAACAGACGAAAAAAAGACAAAGAAAGAATTATATAACGAAGACCCGTACGGTCTTCGTTATATAATTTTTAACCGAATTAAATGATAAAGAAATTCTATATGCCCAATGAGGCACCGCGACCTCGGCCCGGAGCAGGAGAAGGAACAGGGGGGTTTTTAGTCAGTAAGAGTCTGACACTCCCTCCCGCCCGGCCCTGGGTGGGAGAAGTCATTTGATGATTTTCCCCTCACAAAAAAGGGTATCATATGCACGGATAAATTAGGAACTTAAGATGTACGCAAGGGTTTTAGTTGCTAACTCCCGTTGCTACATGTACACATACATACACACATAGGCATGTATGTATGTGTTACATGAATGTCTGTCTAGGAACAGCAATGCGGGTACACTGTGGTGTCCGCCAATTATTGATTAAGCATATGACACTAATATTATAATATTAATTTATTTTATTTGATTTTATTTACCCATAAGTCTACTATTGCATTATGTTCAGAAAGATAAAAACATAATTTATAGAATCAGGCGTTACTTTGCGGAAATCCATGACATTAAATGTAAGGAAAAATATTTAGTTTTAATTCCGCGACAAAAATCCAGGATGCAGGATTGCAGGATGCAATCCCACTCCTATGCAATCATGCATATGCACATGCAGCAAGGGTAATATGCATATGCACATATACACAAAAACACAAAACGGAAAAACATGCCACGAGATGTTGACTCGCCGAGCGCTCGTCGAGTCCTGAGGATGCTCTGTGGAGGGGCGAAACACGTGTCGAGTATAGGTTTGATTGCGTGGCATGTTTTTCCGTTTTGTGTATGTGTGCATATGCATGTGGGCGGAAGGGTGGGACCCTTGCTGCATGTACATATGCATGATTGCATAGGAGTGGGATTGCATCCTGCAACAAGCCTGGATTTTTGTCGCGGAATTAAAACTTAATATTTTTCCTAACATTTAAGAAAAAAAAAACGTTAGAGGGTGTTTCTTTTCGTATAAAATAACACGTTATGTGACTAGGCGTCGGCCGCCACCTGCTACAAAGTTACGAAGTTAACTAAATCCCATTTGAGAAATGGCTGTCGATCTTTGCCAGAGTGTCGGGAGTTTAACTTAAGCCCGCTGCCAATAACGCTTTTTCTAAATCATTTGAATTTTTATTCTAGTATACATATATGTATACTACATATAACATATATAAATGATTTATAAAAAGGCTGAACTTAAAAGCGAAACCAATTCACACTAATATTTTAAAGAGGTAAAATTTGTTAGTTTGTATGTAGGGGGTAATCTTTGGAACCGCTGGTCGGATTTCCAAAATTCTTTCACTGATTAGTTACAATGTTCCTGAGTGCTATAGGCTATAAAACATCACGCTACAATCAAATGGAGCAGAGCAGCTGGTGAAACCGCGCGAGAGAAGCTAGTTAAAAATAAAGTGCTTATAAGATATACTTACTAGGTTTTTTAATTTTTTGTTCAAGAAATCATTTCGTGATATCATCTAATGGCTTATCTTACCCTATGTGGAGTGAGTGGGAGTATCAGAGGCTTACTGACTAAAAACTCCTTTCCTTCTCCTGTTCGGAGCCAGAATACAAACAACATAAGAACAACAGCCCTATTAGGCCCCATTAGGCCCCATCTGTGTTCTAATGGCTAACGCTGACCAGAAATCTTACCTTCAAACCTTCAAGAAACGAGTGTATTCCTTCTTAAAAGGCCGGCAACGCACCTGTGACTCCTCTGGTGTTGCGGGTATCCATGGGCGGCGCCGATTGCTTACCATCAGGTGATCCATAGGTATGGTCGTTTGCCTCATATTCCATAAAAAAAAATCGTGACGAGAACATACACTGGATTAGCTGGTTCAATAGGTAGCTCACAAATGCCTTAAAAACAAGCGCATTTTTTATATTATATATGTATACTGTTAATCTTTCTTTCTAGAGTTCCAAACTATGTCTGTACCAAATATCACAGAAATCGGTTCAGTAGTTTAGGCGTGAAGAAAAGACAGACAGGCAGAGATACTTTCACATTTATAATATTAGTTTCGATATAATAAATAATTTTCAAGGCACTTAAAGCTTCGTTTTGCAGTCTGAGTATTGATACATGATATTATTTTTAAACCAAAAGACAAAAATTGTAACGATAAAAAAACAAAATCAAATCTGAACAATAAAATGAATGCTGCAGTAGTTTTAACGTATTTACGATAAAAAATCAGATATAACGTTATTTATTAGATAACGATATTTGCTGTATTTTCAAATTCATTAATAAAAACACGCATACATACATACATACACATACATAGGCTAATGAAAACAAAATAAAGATAAACGTAAGACATATTTCCTGCTCGTTATGGCATATTTTTTGTAATAACATAAGTCTGCAATAATAATCAGTTTTAAATTATTACAATTATCAGAGACAATTATTATCATAACAAGTAGATTATGTACTAGGCGCTATATATTTCACAGTACAGTAATGAATAAATATAATTAAGATATGATTATAAAAATAACAAAGGTGAACGTCATTCAACCACAATAAGCTTAAGAACTATGATATCAATATCATGTAAAATTCTCTGATGGTAAGCAATCGGAGCAGATCTTGGTCACTGGCCACACTAAAAGAAATGTGGGAGAGCGATGCTTCGAAATGGGTGAGCTCGACCGGAGTGATATACCACCGACTTACAGAAAACCTGCATGAAACAATTACAGCGTTATGTTTCCACGTGTGAATGAGGTTACCGGAGACCCAATCCTTCCCTTCCCCCAATCCCTAAATCTCCAAATCCCTAATCCCTAAAAGGTCGGCATCGCACTCGTAACTCCTCCGTTGCGGGTGTCCATGGGCGGCGCTTATTGCTTACCATCAGGTAATCCGTTTGCTCGTTTGCCGAACTATTATATAAAAAAGTGCGTTGCTGGTTTATTGGGGATTTAAAAATTAAGGAGGCTTTGATGATTGTAGGATTGAGCCTCCGGTTACTCATACACTATGAAGCTAGGCTTTCCCACACAAATAATAGATTAGAATCATAGATGTAAAGGATTCATTTAAAAAAAAACAGTCTTTTAATGCGAAAAAAGATCAAAAAGCATATTTTATTGAAAATCTAACAGAAACTGACACGCATTTAAAGAATGATTATTAAATTACGCAATTTATCTTTCCAGGTGCAGAATATAAGGAGCAAAGATGGCGTTCTGGGGGATATTATCTCTTGCCTTCGCCACGTCGATGTTCGTCGAAGGAAAATCGTACCATTATCAAAAACGCGAAATATCAGCAAACATATGTGACCCAATTTACAACAATACCAACGCCGTACAATGTTACTGTATCCAGACTGGAAACACGAACTTGATACGAAGTGCAAGTTGTCACATGGTTAAAAAAGACGTTCCAACAGATGACAAAACTTGGGACAATTTTGAAATTTTAAAAGACATCACTAAGCTCACTATCTCTAACACCAGAGGCATCGCTATTTCTTACATACCCACAAATGCTCTAATACATACGAATAAATTATTGAAAATTGATGTAAAGTATGGCAATATTGAAAGAATCGATGCTTTTGCTTTTGCTAATTTGAGTCTAGTCGAAGAAATTACGTTAAGTGACAATCAAATCAAAATATTGAAAAAGCATGCTTTCGCCCATCACAGAGACTTGACCGTTCTCGGTTTAGACTCCAATAATATAATCGAAATAAATAGAGATGTCTTCATTGAACTACCATCACTAGAAAGATTATATCTGACAAACAATAAAATAACTACAATACATGATAAAGCTTTTGTACATTTAATCAATTTGAGAGAACTCGAAATAGACAGAAATGGTCTATTCAGTCTGAACAGTGAGACATTTTCAGGACTCAGAAATTTGCAAAAACTGGATCTCAGTAGCAACAACCTTGAAGTGATCGGAGATAATACATTTCTGCCTTTGGTCAACCTTAGAACATTAAACCTAGAAGAAAATAAAATTCAGATGCTAGACGAGAAAGCGTTTAATGGTTTGGGACAATTGAGTGTTTTAAACTTGGCACATAACAAGCTCACTACTATTGAAAATGTAAAAACATTTGAAGGACTGGACTCGTTAACAATGTTAAATTTAAAAAGCAACCAGCTTAATGAACTGAAGCCTCAGGTGATGTCACCAATATTGAAAAACTTCTACGGCAACACTAGTAGCTTGGATGTGGAAGGTGAGATATTATTTCGTTTTTATTATTATTTTCTATAAAACGCGTCATTGGTTGTAATCTGATAATTTATAGAAACATAACGCTTCTATAAATTAATGTGCAATTAGAGCACTTTCGGTTTTCAGCGGTATGTTAGAGGGTTTTGTGATAAATATTTGTCATAGGTCGGCAAACGAGCTGTTGGATTATGATGGTAGGCAATCACTTCAAGTGCGTTGCTGCCCTGTTGTAAGTTATTACGGATTTAAGGATTTAGGATGGGGGAAGGATCATTTTAAGTCATTTGTTATACTTCTTCTTCTTAGTCGTGCACTCTTGACAGAGTAGTCGTGGTTATGTGCCGGTCGAGTCTGATTTGCTCCACTGCCTCTCTTGCGATGCGACGCCATGAACTTCTATGTTTGTTATACACAAATCTCTTTTTTCTGGCCATAGTATCACATTTCGTCCGATATCAAAGTGATTTCACAAATATCCAAAAGATTAAATAAAAATTAAACGTATTAGATTAAAATTTATGTAACGTAAAGTAATCAAATTAAAATTTTTACTTTCCAGAAAACAACTTCCCCTGCGACTGCCGTTTGGATTGGTTCATATCATTGATGAATAAGACACAGAACATTCATTTCAAGCGCGCTATTGAGAACCTCAAATGTAATCCTGACAACAATTTAAGGGAACTGTGGGCCAAGACTGAAGAAGCCGAAAAGAATACGGGTCAAGCCTTTGCAGAAGAAGAGGAGACTCAAGTACAAAATGCGGAATACGAATACTACGACGAGACACAACTGAACGGGAAACTATTTTACATAGATATAAGAGATTTGGCCAACTGTACTAATACTAGCCGGCGTGTACCAATCATAGCAATTGCTGGAAAGAAACCAGAAACTGTGGAAGCAGATGGCAAATTACCAACCAAAGTAAAAGCTAGTCCAGTAAGTACAACGATGTCTTCAACAGAATATGAGATATCATCATCTGTCACTACACCAGAAGACAGTGAAGATGTATTTGAAACTAAACAAACTAGAGATAATGAAATACTGAAGCCAAATAAGGAGAAAGAGACGAAAGAGTCATTTACAACTGTTCGTCTTGTTACTGTCTCTGCCAAACCGATTGAACATAATTATGACCAGGATATGGCGTCGGATCAAGCACGACCAGAGAAAGTGAAGGAGCACACTCGCAAGAGTATTCAAGACGATATAAAATCTTCGCCTAAGAGGGCTTATAGTAGTGCAAGCTGGAATGTGAATAATGTGGCTTTAGTAACGATGTTACTATGCTTTAGACTATACTTTTATTAAATCACTTAATTATATAACAAATTCATAGTTGTTTAGCCGATAATGATATTCTCTCACAGTCATTAAAAATAAATAGGTTTAAGACTTAAATTGTTTTATTTCTTTTTCATACCGAGAAGAGTTTAATGTCTCAAACTCTTTATGTGTCAAAACCAGCCAGTTCGTACTCTTGACTCTACCCCTGGTAAACATGGGCTCTGGTGTGCCCCATCTGTAGTAGTCAGAATGGTCTTTGAGGCACGCAGAACGCATCGCGCCATGAGTTCTGGTTTTGTTCAGGTCGGGCGGCGGGCGAGCTACCCTTGCCCTAAATCTGCGCTTCCGATGGCCGGATATCGATTCTTTGCCAGCATGATGGCTTTGTAGAAGGAGAAGACGTCTTTCCGGTTCCTTTTGCTCCGCATAGCCTGTCCTTTCACAAACCTTAACCTTATTTTCCATTGTATAACCCAAAAAAGGAGGGCAATGTATACTTGTAACCGCGGTGTTACCGCCAGTTGACCATTTTTAGGATTCCGTAGTAACTAGGACCCCTTATAGATCCCCCATGTCTGTCTGTCTGTCTGTCCGACCGTGGATAATCCGTGACTGCTAGCACTAGAACCATATAATTAGAAAATATGGAAAAAAACTCGAAAGTAGAACTTCACAAACACTCTTGGAAAAATTAAACAAACATAACCCGTCTAGTTTGTATAAATTAGTAACCCAATTCCCTAAAAGATGGCGCTGTACTTTTGCTACTTACGCTGAACTGCTGCGGTTTTAAGATTTGCAATAACTGTTAAGGTTACTTATAGTGACAGACGGGAAAATACGGAATCCTACACTGAACGAAGCCCGATACGCTCTTGACCAGTTTCAAATTTTTTTGTGTCGAGCAAACTGATTGCCTGATGGTAAGCAGTCAGCGCAGGCCATGGAGACCCGCAACAAAGGAGGAGTTACGAGTGCGTTGTCGACCTTTTGGGGATTAGGGATTTGGAGATATGGTGATTGCCTGTTAAAACATGACTAAAAACCACTGTTGGCAAGTGGTGTCTGATTAAAAGCATTTATAATATAATAAATTAACGTAACATTTAAAGTAATAATAATATTCTGATTTTAAGTTGTAATAAATTAAACTACTTAATTAAAGTTTTTATTTTTTATTATTGTTTCATTCCTACATAATTCTTAAGTTTGGCCACGTATGTTACGAATGTAGGTAAAGAAGATAAGGAATTTAAGAATTCTAAAATTTCAATAATAATTTTCCGAACCGGTAATACTCAGCAACATAGCGCCTATCATTTTTTTATTCAGTAACGTTTACTTTTTTATAGTATAAAAGAAAAGTAAACTATTTTACATAAGTTAGCTTCATTAAAATATTTGGCTTGTATTGCCATCTAGCGCTGCTCTATAGTACTAAATTTGAAGTAAGTTGACAAAATATTTGTTACATCTTCTTTTTTTGGATAGATGGCGCTAATATATTATTGTAACGCTACGAGATGGCGCTAAATTACACTTTATAAATGGTTTAACCCATAAATGTAACTTATAAATGTATTCATACTCGATAAATTAGTATTAAATTAATTATATACTAATGTGTAGTAATGATTTTATTGAAATTTTTAGGACACTTAAAAAATTTCTTCTATTTTCTTTAAATAAAAGTATTTTCAATTTTAATTCGTAATTGTTAATTATTTCATTCATTATTTCTGTTATTTTGTTTTGAGAAATTAAAAGGGCCTTTAAGCTAAGCAAGTTAGAAGCAAGGGACAACGTGTTCGTCCAGTTTGCTGTAGTAATATATAGAGGGCGATATTCGCAAAAACTTCTTCGTGACAGATTTGGCCAGGTTATTTACTTAGGTACATAATACATATTTAGTAATCAGGTAAAAAATAATAACTGATTCAATTTAGAGACAATAGCTACTATTTATTGTGCAATTCTACTTCCCTTATGGATTCATGAAATATGGTACCTCACGTACCATATTTCATGAAATATTTTCCTTGATAACTTGGTTAAAGAAATTAACTAACTGTATTTAAACTCCATCAATCTTTATATACACACATGTATACTAAATGAATAAAAATTAAATACATACATATACATAGTCAATGCTAATGGTTTAATAAAAAGTACTAGTAGTAATATTGCTTTAATAAAAAGTACTAAATGGATTTTTTGTATGTGTAGTGTGATGTCAGACGGATTACCTGATGGTAAGCAATCAACGCCGCCCATAGACACCCGCGATACCAGAGGACTTCAAGTACGTTGCCGGATAAGGGATTAAGGGGGGAAGATAAATTATAAATGAGTTTTATAAATATATGTATGTTTTATATATGTATATAGCTATTCTCGCGCGGTATCACCCGATGCTCGGCTCCATTTAATCGTAGCGTGATGTTTTATAGCCTATAGCACTCGGGAACATTGTAGCTATCTATCAGTGAAAGAATTTTGGAAGTTCGACCAGTGATTCTAAAGATTACCCGCTACATACAAACTTACAAATTATACCCCTTTATAATATTAGTATAGATAAGTATAGTTCTGTCTATTTTATGTACGTTTATATAAACCTATGTTATACTCATAGTATTCTATTTCGCTTGCTTCTTGCATCTACTACTGGATTCTCTGCATCACCCAAAGGTCGACTGGTAGAGAATGCTTAATGCATTAAATCCGCCTAATGTGCATACTAAATTGTGCATGAAGTATAAATAAATAAATATGTCGTGGTGGCCCGGAGGTTAAGCAGCCCGCTTCTCATGCATGAGGGTTCGAAACCTGGCAAGTACCAATGCAACTTTTTCCGAGTTATATGTACTTTCTATGATTATTTAGACACCACTAACATACGGTGAAGGTAAACATCGTGAGGAAATCTGGACTTATAATTTCTAATTATAAGTTTGAAATCGCCAACCCGCATTGAGCAAGCGTGGTGATTAATGCTCTAACCTTCTCCGTATGAGAAGAGGCCTTTGCTCAGCAGTGGGTACTTATAGGCTGATGATGATGATAAATAAATAAATACTATGTTAGTAGATACTTTAATTTTTTACATTTTACTTCAAAACATCCACCCTTTTCAAGTACCTAAGTTGATTACTTACATTAAATTATGATTCAGTTTCACTCCTTCTTTTTTGGGCAATTGCATTATAGCGGTCAAACGTTTTCTTAATCCAATTAAACTCTCTGAATGTCTCAGAATATACTTTTAGAATTTAAACCAGTATAATATTCTTTGTTTATTCTGGTTACGAAGTTTCAAATTCAAATTCAAATTCATTTATTCATAAGAATACAAGCTTACAGTAACACCAAAACGCTTATATCTATACTAAGCTTACAGAAAAATAGCTAAGATTACAATGCAATAATAAAATATATATGTACACAATTAACAAAGACAAAAAATCATAAATTATTTCATAAAACTATTCAGAAAAGGGTAGAACATTTTCTTTATGACATAAGGAGCATCAAAAAATATGTCTGCATCCGGAGTATTCTGTAGAAAGCTATTTATTAATGATAAAGTAAAATAGTATAAGTCGTAACTGGCATTCGTCCACGTCACTTAAATTCTAATTAATTAAAAAAATATAATAATATCTATTATTATCAGCATTTTTCTCGTTTTTTACCAATTGTTTTTTTTTTTTTTTTTTTTTTTGTGAGGGGAAAATCATCAAATGACTTCTCCCGCCCAGGGCCGGGCAGGAGGGAGTGTCAGACTCTTACTGACTAAAAACCCCCCTGTTCCTTCTCCTGCTCTGTGCCGAGGTCGCGGTACCTCATTGCGCTTACCCCGCAACCCCGGCTGAACATCAGCCCTTTAGGGCCCCGTCTGTGGTGGTCGAATGGCTCTTTGAGGCGCGCGCGGAACGCTACGCGCCGTACGCTCGGGCCTGGTTCTGGTCGGGCGGCGAGCTGCCCGCCCTTACTCGCCGACCGCAGGCCCGTACTTACGGTGGCCGGAGATCGTCCCTCGATCCCCGACGCCCGTAGTGTCGCCAGTTGCGGCTGCTGGGGCGTGAGGAGGAGGATTGCTCCCTCACGCGGGCCGCCTCTCTCTTTGCGAGCATGACTGCTTCACAAAAGGAGGAGACGGCGTCCCAGTTCCTCTCACTCCGCACCATGGCCTCGACTAAGGCCGGGCGCGAGAGGTCGCCGCCGCCGATCACTTCCCTGAGGATACGGCGGTGCTCAGCCCAGGCAGGGCATACCGCTACCGTATGCTCCACCGTATCCTCTAGGTGGTCCTCACAATGACGACACTCGGGCGTTTCCTCCCGCTGAATCCGAAACAGGAACCTACCGAAGCTGCCGTGCCCGGTAAGCACCTGCGTCAGTCGGAAGGTGAGGACGCCGTGGCGTCTCTCAAGCCACTCCTCAAAGAGGGGTCTTACCGCTGCTATGGTAGCGTGCCCGGCCCTCGGTTGCGACAGTCGTTGTCTCCACTCTGCCATGAGATCTCGCCGGAGCTCATTCCGCCACGCACTTATTTGGCGCGGCAGAGGATCTTCGCCCCGGCGACGCGCGTCTGCGCACAAACTGTAGACGCGCGCGAGCGCCTTCGCTTCTAGATCCCACGGCGGTGATCCGGCAAGGAGGTTCGCCTCCTCCCCGGAGATCGTGCGATACCCGCGGATTACTCGTATAGCCATGACCCTCTGGGACGCGACCAGCGTACGAGCCGGCCGCCGCTTCAAGTCCGGCGCCCACACAGGGGCACCGTAGAGGGCCATGGATCGCACAATCCCCATATACAACCTCCGGCAGGAGGCGTTTGGCCCCCCGAGGTTGGGAAGGAGCCGCTTGAGCGAGGCCCCAGACCGTTCCAACTTAGGGGCCAAACGACGAAAATGCTCCGTGAAGTTCCATCGGCTGTCGAGGACGAGACCCAGGTACTTCATCGCCGACTCGACGCCGATGGTAACTCCTCCTGCCGTTATTTGGGACCCACCTGGAGGTGGCGCGCTCCGACGGCCATAGAAGCACATGGCCTCGGACTTGTGGAGCGCCACCTCGAGTCCCAACTGCCGGATCCTTGCAACGACTGTCGCAACCGCTTGTGACATCAGGTCGGCCGCCGCCTGATGCGACCTCCCGTTCGCCAGCACCAGCGTGTCGTCAGCATAACAGACAATGCTGACGCCGCTCGGGAGGTCGGTGCGTAGCACCCAATCGTACCCGATGTTCCACAGGAGAGGTCCCAGGACCGATCCCTGTGGGACACCGCGCGACACCTCTCGCCGATTCCACACGCCCCGGTGACCGGGGTAGATGACGCATCTGTCCGTCAAGTAAGCCTCGACTACACGACGGAGATAGGCAGGCACCCGGTGATACCGGAGTGCCTCCAAAATGCAGCTCCAGGGCAACGAGTTAAAGGCGTTGGCGATGTCCAGAGACACCGCCACGACGACTCGCCTCCCGGCCAACGCTGTCCCCGTCGTGAGGTCCCTCACGCGCATGATGGCGTCCACCGTGGAGCGCCCTCTGCGGAAGCCGAACTGGCCGTCCGCTAAATCCGGCCCCCTTCCAGACAGGTGCCCGTCGAGGCGGTCTGAGATTATCCTCTCGAACAGCTTTCCCACCTCGTCGAGCAGCACAATGGGCCGGTACGCGGACGGGGAGTCCGCAGGACGCCCCGGCTTCTTCACGAGGACCAGTTTACCCGTCTTCCACGACAGCGGAAACTGGCCTCTCTCCAAACATGCGCTGAACAGACCAAGTAGTCGAGGCCTGAGAGCCTCCGAGGCCAGGACCCAGACCTTGGCATGCAGCCCGTCAGGTCCTGGGGCGGTATTCTGGCCGCTCAGCCGGCGCACCGCCACTCTCAAATCTACCTCGGTCACTTCCGGAGCGGATTCGTCGTCGTCGTCGATGTAGCCCGCATTGGGCACCGCAGGGGGCGGGGGCATAGCCGGAGGCGTGTAACCCATCTGTGGTCGGGGGCATAGCGCCCCAACCACTTCGTCCACGACCTCCGGCCGGAGACTCTGAGTCAGTGGGGGCGCCCAGGTGCGGAGCTTATCACGCACCATCCGGTAGGGGCGTCCCCACGGGTCTCTGTTCAGAGTCTCCAACATCTCCTCGCGGGCCCGATCTTTGGCCCGCCGGATCTCCACCCTGAGGGTGGCCTTCGCCGCCCTGTACTCCTCGTATAGCTCCGCCTCTCTGGTTTCAGCGTCCAGAGGGCGGAGACGGAGCCTGCGGTGCCTGGTGTATCGGCGTCGCGCTGCGGTGCACTCACCGCGCAGGTCTGCCAATTCCTGCGACCACCAATACACCTGGCGCTTGCGTTGGCACGGTCGGATCCGGGGCATCGCCACGTCGCACATCCTTGACATGGCGTCCTGGAGCCATCTCGCCTCCTCGTTAATGTCGGCTGGCCTGACCGGTGGTATCACCCAGGCCTGCACGACTGCGGCTTCCAGGAAAAGCTCCCGGTCCAGTTGCCTAAGCGCCCAACGCGGGCCACACGGGGCCTGTCTGACTGGCGGGTCTGCGGACTCGGCGGAGACGTCGAACCGTATATACCGGTGGTCCGAAAACGTCTCCACCTCCTCCATGACGCGCCAGTCAACAACGCGCGATGACAGAGCGGGGCTAGCAAACGAAATGTCCACCACTGACTCGCCCCGCATCCGTACGCACGTGGGGACAGAACCCCGGTTCAGCACGACTAGGCCTGTCTCCAGAGCCCAGTCTTCGACCATCCTTCCCCGGACATCAGTGAGCCGGGAACCCCAAGCCAAATTCTTGGCATTGAAGTCCCCGAGGACCAACACGGGGAGGGGGCGGAACCCGACGACGACGGTGACTAACTCCCTGAGGGAGTTGTGGAACTCGACGAGAGTTCGGTTCGGAGAGAAGTACACGCCCACCACGGCGATCTCTCTGAACCGAGCCGCGACGCAACCCCTGCCTCGCTGAGGCCCTTCGGGGGTTGGGGTACCGGCGGCGGCCGACGAGATGATGGTCACCGAGCCGTCCAGGTCTGACACCCAGTGTTCCCTGGGTGGAACGAAGTACGGCTCGGAGACCACAGCAACATTGATCGACCACTGCGCCATGCTCTGGAGCAGGAGATCCTGAGCAGCGACGCAGTGGTTGATGTTCGCCTGGAGGAGGCGTAATGGAGCCATTATTGGGTATCCATCACGACCTCCTCTCTGACGGCAGCGGCGACAGCAGCAGTCGCAGGGGTGTTGGCGACTGCGGCGGCAGCGGGAGCGACGGTGGGAGCGGTGGAGGTGGCTAAGGGCCTACCTTTGCTCCTGGGCTTGGTGGGGGGGGAGCAGGTTTTGCCCCCAGCCCGGTGATCGGCCGGCTTGCCAGCCGCCGCACATACTACGCAGTGCGGCGGGGCGGTACAAGCGCCGGCCCTGTGACCGGCAGGAGCCTTTTGCCCTCCGACAGTTTTTTGGCCGCTGTGACGGGGCAGCTCACTACCACGGTCCGCAGCCCCGTATTGTCCGGGCGGATGGTGCCTGCCTTCACCTGATCAGCAGAGCACCCCCCCGTCCTTGCGACAGCGGCCGCCACCTCGTTCTCCGTCACGGAGTCATCCAGGCCCATGATGCGTAGCTCCAAGCATTTGGTGGGCCTGGACACGCGAGCCTCATCCGCCGCAAGGCACGTCCTGAGCCTCTCGGCAAGGGCGTCAGCGGATGGGCCGCTGGCCGCGCCGGGGACCTCCAGAAGACGGGCTCCAGTCGCGGTGACCCTTACCGCGAACCCGTTAGGGGCCCCGAACTCCGCGGGAGTAACCGTCCCCTTCAATTTGGCGAGGACGTCGCCGTATGTCACCCCCTTCTTAGCCGCGTCCGGCTGTAGCGTGATAACTACAGCCGAAGATTTAGGGGTGAGGAGCATTGCCGCAGCGCGCTTCTCTTTGCGTCGCTGCTGCCGCCGCTGCCGCTGCTCCTTCTTGCGGCGCTTTCTCGCCTCTTTGGCGCTCCTTCTCGCCTGCCCGGCCACCTGCCACTCGTCGCCATCGGTGCGCAGCTCTGATAGCGGGGTTGGGGCTGCAACGGCTGGAATTTCAGCTGCTGCGCCTCTTCGCTTGCGGCTATTTGGTGCCAGAGGCACAGCAGGAGCCGGTGCCGGTTGAGCTATGGGCGTCCTCGTCAGCGGCGGGGCTCTCGGTGCTTTCGCCGCAGGGGGCACCAATTGTAATTCTAATATCGGTCGTTTTAATATCTGTTTATGTATGTATAAAGCATGCACCAACCAAGAATTCAAAAATTCTTCAAAACATGGCAGTTTTGGTCTCGTGGCCAATTAAACATTACCTACCTTCTTAGTAAAAAATATATATAAAAATAAACTTTTTATAATTATGTGTTACCTAAAATATATCGGAATATTTTATTCTAGGCAAACCTGACAGCGTTTACTTATATTTTTATGATGTTCACCCAAATCCCTAATATGATTCGATGGTTTTCAATTTCCCGAGCATGATGTAGGCTTGCGTGATACCGGCTGTAATGGAGTGTGGTTGGATAATAAATACTGTTACGACCAAAACATGATTCACTTGTCGGGGGGAAATTTTGATCATCTCAGTGGGTTACCAATCAAAGTTGGAGAGTACTAAGATAAATTCTTAGTTTGTGAACTGTGTTTATGTTATGTCGTGGCGGCCCGGAGGTTAAGGAGCCCGCTTCTCATGCATGAGGGTGCGATTCGAAACCTGGCAAGTACCAATGTAACTTTTCCCGAGTTATAATATGTACTTTCTATGATTATTTAGGCACCACTGACATACCTACGGTGAAGGTAAATATCGTAAGGAAACCTGGACTTATAATTTAATTGTAAGTTTGAAATCGCCAACCCGCATTGAGCAAGCGTGGTGATTAATGCTCTAACCTTCTGCGTATGAGAAGAGGTCTTTGCTCAGCAGTGGGCACTGGTAGGCTGATGATGATGATGATGATGAACTGTGTTTCTATGTTGCGGTAAAACAACGACGGCGATTATCTTACCTATTATTACCTACACAAAAACAACAAGAAAGTCACTACAACCTTCGATTACAAAATACTTTCTCAAAATTTTTGATAAAGATAGGAAAAGAAATGGAAAATGTAACATTATGTACTTATACTTTTATTAACTGTTTAGTGTAATTAATTTAAGAGTTCCGTTTTAACTTGAAAATATTATTGAGATAATTCTATTTTTATTTTAATGTGATAGATTGTGTGCAAACGAGCAGGCGTATTACCTGATATCAAGCAATCAGCGCCGCCCATGGACACCCGCAACAGCAGAGTGCGTTGCCGAGCTTTGGTGTTTAGGGACTTGGGAGATTTAGGGATTAGGGAGGGATTTGGGGAGGGGAAGGATTGGCGGTTTTGGTTTGGTTTTGGTAACCTCACTCACAAGGCAAAACACAACGCTGTTGTTGTTTCACGCCGGTCTTCTGTGAGGCCGTGGTATCATTCCGGTTGAGCCGACCCATTCGTGCCGAAGCATGGCTCTCCCACACTTTTTTTTCAATGAATTTAGTACGTCTCACTACAAACTCTCAAACATTTCTTTAATAGTTGAAAGTAAGACCACTTTCAGCTATTAAAAAAATGGTTAAATCACTAACATTGTAAAATTAAAAAAAAAACTAAGTAACTAAACTTGATATTATTATTATCATTTTCTTTATTTAACGTATTGATAAATACATATAAATTATATTTAAAGTAATTTGTTAAAAAAAAAAACATTCAAAAATATATATAAGTAAAATTTTATTTATTATACTTATTATTAGGTTCTTTTAAATTGACAAAAAGGTGGAAAAGATTTGCGATTCAAAAGAAGAAAGGTTTTTCTTGCTTATGTATAATATTTATTATTTCGTTTTATAAAGCTGAATGACAAAATAAAGTTTAAAAAGTTCATTTTTGTGCTTCCATCTCGCAAATAAACGGTAACCTTTGGTCACAATCCGCAGTAGAAGTATAAATACGATCACTATTTCTACTTGAAACTGTGCCACAATCACCATTTTGATCGTTGTATGACAGACTGTACATATCACTGAACTTGTGACCTGTAAGAAATTTTCAAGTTTAGTAAAACTAAGATAATTAGTACATATGTTAATTTTTTTTTATAACATAATTATGTCGGCAAACGGACAGACGGATTACCTGATGGTAAGATATCAGTGACGCCCATGGACAGTCGTAGTATCAAAGGAGTTGCTACAAGTGCGTTGTCGGCTTCTTGTGGGTTATTAGGGATTTGAGGATTAAGGATAAGGGGAAGAATCAGGCCTGCGTTACTATATTTACAATTAATTATGATTTATTAAATTCGGTAAAAGTGTCATTTTGTGAGTCCATCAATATTTAAGCGTCATGCATGAGGCAATAATATAAAACTGGAACACGTACGTACCTTTCACTGTATAGTAATCACTTTGAGAGAAAAGTCTTCGGACTCCCACAAAATATTCAGGACTGCCATCCACCATATTATAGACATCCCTTGCCTGTGCACTGTCCTCTATGACTGCCAGTATTCCGCCTTCCATGAAACAAGTCTTCATAGCCCCTTGCCATGTTTGTGGTTTGTTGTTCACCTTATAACATTTATGTGAGGATTTTATATATTTGTAACCTGAAAACATGTAAGTAGTTTTTAATAAATTGTCTAGCTTTGTAGCTAAGTATGGAAGAGCCATGTTTCGGCACGAATGGCCCGGAGTGATACTACGGCTTCACAGAATACCGGCGTGAATCAACACTAACATTGTTTTTCGCCGTGTGAGTGAGGTTACTGGAGGCCCAACCCTTCACCCCTTATCCTCAAATACTTAAATCCTTTATAACCCTCAAAAGGCCGCCAACACACTTGGTAGTAACTTCTTTGGTACACGAGTGTCTAAGGGGGGCGCTGATTGCTAACCACCCGGTAATCCGTCTGTTCGTTCGGCGACCTATGATGTATAAAAGAAGCATTCCGCTCGCAGTTTGAGCTGCGTGCTTTGCGACGTGAACACCAAGAAAGACAAAAACACTTATATTTATATATAATGTTAATAGTAAGCCTCACCATTGGCGTATGAAAAAAAACATATCGTAAGGAAACTTGGACTTTTAATTTCTAATTATAGGTTGGATACCACATTTTCACATGGCAATATTGGTAGGTACCACTTCTACTACTAATTCGATTCCATTTAGTTACGTTAAACCATATGAAACGTCTAAAAACCGAATTCAAGATTTACTGCTGAATGCTTTTGTGGCCAACCCGATAAAAAAAGCAAAATATTTTTTTTTTTATGGTAGATCTAAATATTCTTACCTTTGTCAATAGTAGGGCACGATTCGTCTTCAGTTTTCTTGCAAACAAAAGGTAGGGGCGTGCTTGTTGTCCGGGTACAAGAATCCTCATGGAATTTGCCAGTATCAATGCTCATTGTCACACAGTTATCTAGGTTCGGATCACTCAGAGGACTGTGAACATTTAGCGGGTATGGGGTTGAATATCCTGAAATTATATTTGTAATTAATTATAACACAATCTTTAGCATTAAAAGTTGCAGTGTGTTTATTCTGTAACTATAAAAATGTAAGTGATACACATTGTGGAATATTTCATTTTTAGATGTATTCTAAATAATAGTCTGCCTTAAGTTTTTTGATTCTAAGCGTTCATGCTCCTTTAAGAATACCCTGTATATTTTGTTTTTATCACACGCTATCTGAGCGTTCAAATACGTGATCAAAAATGGTTATGGTGGATTTACAGATTATTTAGTAATGCAAGTGTAACTTTTTCCAAAAGGTATTCCAATGACTAATGCAATAACAAAGTAGTGGTAAAGAGCGAACTTACCATCGACGGTTACAAACTCTCCTAAGTTAAATTCGTTGTGGAATCCAACAAATATTTCCGTCACATTTGGCACTTCTGTCATCATTTCAGTAAGGTTCTTCACCAAGGCCCACTCTCCTTGAGCTTTCGGATAGAACAGCAAAGCGCCTTCATCTTCACAGGTCAAGAAAGCCAAGTTCCAATTCGTTCCACTAATGTCCCAGTGGACTTTATAGAAAGCATCAAAGTGTTCAATGTACGTATAATCTTTTCTATAAAACGGAACATGGCGGGAGTGTGCCGAAGGGAGTGTTATACCTGCAAAATATATTTATTACAAAATGTACATTTACATAGAGTTAGGTAAACTACAATAGCAAATGAAAACATCTGAAATGTAAGAACATAACCTCTTACAACTGAATTAAAATAATTTTCTATTTTACTGACTAGCGGATCATTCTAGTTTATGCACTGGTTTCGTTCTTTATGTGTTCTGTATATCTTTTCTTGCAATATAATAAAATAGTCTACATTACTTAGGGTAAATGTAGCTTTCCAAAGGTTAAATATTATTATTTCAAATCGACGCAGTGTTTTTTAGTCTTTTTATGACATTCACAGCCGAATATAATTTTTATACTTTAATATTTCATTAGTGTAAGTGGCCAACATTATGTGTGCTTATGTGGTTTCGGTTGTTACGTTACAGGAAAATGATTATCTTTAAGGAGTTTATTTAAAAAATATTATAACGAAACTGTTACGGCTTAGTATGAAATGAGTTTTAAGAAGGTTCGAAGAACTCACCAAGTAAAGAAATAAGTATGAGAATCGACTTCATTGTTGGTAGTAATGCTGCGCAGTACTAAACTAGGACACAGGAAACATTACATTTATATACTCGTGAATAAAAATTAAGTTCTTGTTTATGGTCGGGTAAGTCTCTTATATTAAACATATGCAGACATTTTTGCTATACAGGTTGTTATAAATGCACATGTTCTTTAGAAGATGTTAAATTTCAGGTACAGCTTGATTACGATCACCGCCATGTCCTCAGCTTGTGTCATCCGGCCTTAATCGAGGCCGTGGACTAACAACTGCACAGTTGCTGACTGCACGGTTGGTGCGGTGGCTGGGCAACTGGCTGCCGTGCAACGTATCGCGGGTTCGATTCCCGCACGGAACAACTCTTTGTGTGATCCACAAATTGTTGTTCCGGGTCTGGTTGTCATGTGTATGTGAAATTGTATGTTTGTAACCGCACCCACGACACAGGAGAAAATCCTAAAGTAGGGCAACGTTTTTTTTTAAAAAATAAACTGGGAAGGCATCTCCTTGTCCTGCGGAGCTTTCAAGATCGCAAACAAAGAGGTGTAGCGCGTAATGGGAACTATCCTCCTCACGGCCCAGCCCTGAAGCGAGAGAAGTGTCAGGGTAATTTTTAAGCAATCAAGGCACAAAAGGAATCTCAAGCTTGCAATAAATGCACTATATAATGTGTAGGTTAGATTGTTTTTTATGTTTCTGTCTTGTGGGTGTGGTTCCTAACATACAATTTCACATACAAATCACACCCAGACCTGAAACCACAAGCAGTCAGTTGCCCAGCCACCGCATCAACTATGCAGGTAAGATTAAGAAAAATCCACAGTTCAGTCTAAAGATTTTTCATTTTTTACGTTTCAGTCAGGCAGGGCTCTTCATTCTTTCATATGCGTTTAGTCATACTTCGAAATTTTGAGTGTGCGAAATATTTTTGTTTTGCATAGGTATTTGTTGTAGAAGTAGGTAAACAAAAATATTTAAAATGAAACACTCTGTACGTAATCTACATTTTTATCGCTGGGTGGCGAATGTCAAAGGTTTGACTCTGCAAAGATAGTGTAGGTACAGGACACTTTGTTTGTAGCTGACAACTTGTTATTGTTCACTTTTATTAGCTTTATGTGCAAAGCCAAGAAGGATATTTTACTATTTTTCAAAATTGCAACGTAAACATAATATTGTTTAAAATACAAAAGTCTGTTTCCTCGTAAAGAAATGCATAGAAATATAGTCTTTCGGTCGATTTGGACCATGGAAAATCAAAGCCTAATCCGACCGCTTAATACTGGCCGTATCAAGTATTCCCAAGTTATGGACATTATTTAAAAGTTATGTATGTGCCTATCTCTGCTTAAAAACTGACGTTTTGTTACAATTGTGTTAAATATTTTTTAGGTTATGTTAATATACAAAAATAAATTATATTATTTGCTGACGACATCTCCCTGTTAATAAAACGCGAAAATTCCGAAATCCCAGACCAACTAGTACAAAACACATTACAAACCGTCACACATTGGCTTCAAGACCATAACCTAGAAATTAATTACAGCAAAACCAAAATAATTCAATTCCGTTCATATAAAACCCACCCTCTCCAAATAAACATAAAATATAATAACACACCAATAGACACAGTACAAACTTTTAAACTCTTAGGTATACAAATAGACACTAATCTAAATTGGAAAAACCACATTGATGAAGTAAAAAATAAACTCTCAAGATTCACTTACGCCCTTTTTCAATTAAAACACAGTACAAATTTCAAAACCGCACTTTCAGCTTACTACGCATACGCCTATTCTTGGTTAAGGTACGGAGTAATATTATGGGGAAACAGCGTCAACATGCATCAACTATTTGTACTGCAAAAGAAGTGTATTAGAATTCTGGCCCATATAAATAATAGAGAAAGTTGTAAACCATATTTCCAAAAATACAAACTACTAACATTACCTTCAATATATATACACGACATTTGTAATTTTGTATTCAAAAACATTCACACATTCACTGAAATACGAGATATACACAACATAAACACCCGCCACAAAAACCGACTATATCTTCCACCCTCTCGAATTAAAATGTTAAACCAAAGTCCACAATATATGGCTATAAAAATATATAACAACCTGCCACAAGATATAAAAAAGGAAACCAGCTTAATAACATTTGATAGAAAACTGAAATCCTTTCTAATAAACAAATGCTTTTATTCGGTAGAGGAATTTTTAAATATATCTATAAATAAATAACGATAATTTAACTAAATATTAATTTATAAAAATACGTGAATATATATAAAAATACTACTTAAATAAGCAGAAAATAATATACATATCTATGATGATCAAACATATAAATTTTATAATAGTACCTACCTACTCAGAAATATTATTTAATATTAATACAGCGATCCACTAAAAATGATCTCTTTTAATTGTGTAAATTTATTTTCTAATTAATTATTAATAAGTATAATATTAGTAACAAGTATCTACCCTCTAGTATGTTTGCAATGCCTGGAAAAGGCTACTAAGTTTTTAAGTGCCACTAGCAATAAGACCTATGTATACACTTAGTTTGCAAATAAATAAATAAATAAATAAATAATTTTCCTTTTTATTTATTAATTAAAACGATCGATCGCAAGTGCATCTCTGTAATATTTTATGTCCTATAATATTTCTTTAAAAAGTCTCACGTGATGTAACTCATGCTTGCTCTCTATGATTTCCCATCATTAATGAAGTATTTAACACCGTTGCGAAGCCAGGGCGAGCCACTTGGTGGTGTTTAAATAGAAAATAATTTAATTACAGGTGAATACATGGAAGAGAGATAGACTGCCTCACCTCTCTTTTACCTTAACGGTACATAGAGGTTTTTGTTAAACCAACATTTTGCAATGGCATTTTTGTGAGGGTGGAATATCATCAAATGACTTCTCCCGCCCATGGTCGAGCGGGAGGGAGTGTTGGAGTCTCTTACTGACTAAATACCCCCCTGTTCGTTCTCCTGCTCTAAGCCGGTCGCGGTGCCTCATTGCGCTTACCCCACAACCTCGGCTGAACATCAGGCCTAATAGGCCCTGTCTGTGGTGGTCTATGCGCCGTACGCTCGGGATTTTGCAATGTCTAAATTATTATAGTCCAGTGCGACAATTCGATTCTTAGAAGAGGGATAGTTGATAGGTAGGGACTATATGTTCAAAAAAAAAATGTGGATTTCAAACTCTTTGCAGAACTTAGCATTTGTCATGCTCCTTGTAGTTAATGCCAATGGATTTGGTTTTAATTTTAAACTAAATGTTACTATGCATTATCCAAACTTCCAAACTAATATTATAAATGTGAAAGTAACTGTGTCTGTCTGTCTTTCCTTCAAGCCTAAACTACTGAACCGATTTATGTGAAATTTGGTACAAACCTAGATTGGAACTCGAGAAAGGACATAGGATAGTTTAATATCAGAAATCTGCAGGAAATCACTATTCCACGCGAACGGAGTCGCGGGACAAAGCTCGTAAATATTATAAAGATTTATTTGTAAGTTTTTTTGGAGGAAGTAATCTTTGGAACCGCTCGCTGATCGGATTTCCAAAATTCTTTCTCGGATATGTTATTAGCTACAATGTTCCTGGATACTATAGGCTATAAATTATACTTGATTTGCATAGTTTAGTCGAGCTTAGAACGCTGCTGTTTTTAAAGTCCCGGGATACATTACTTTTAATACGCGTGTGAAGCCGAGGGCGTAAACTAGTGTAGGTGTTATATGCAGTTTTCACATCTGTTAAGTAAAAATTTTTCTTTAATGTGTTCTAAATGAAGAATCGTACACCTGATAATAAGCAATCAGGGCATGCTCATGGACACAATCTATACCAGGCAAGTATTAAAGCTTAGCATTTTGGACTGGGGGAGTTTCGGTTTTTTTTTGTGACTGTGACTGCGTTGTGTGACTGGTCGAACTGGCCCATTTGTGCTGAAGCATGACTCTACCTTATTAAAATATGTGATGATAATGGAGATTATGCTTTACATAATAAAGGCCCACGAGTATAAATAGTTAATAATAAGTTAAACATGCACGCTGTTTTGAAATGGAGAAGGTTGTCATTGCAGAAATATTAAACGAGTACGTACATTGTAGGTATACCTAACTCCTTGTTACAATGTCAGCAATCAGTGAATTATTAAACATCGTTAGTATCAGCGTTATAACACGTACATAACCTACATATGCAAAACTGCAAATCATCTTAGGTTTCTCAAGTTGCCTACGGTAGATTTTCAACCGTAACTTTTTGTAATAAGCACTATAATACTATAATACCTACTAAGCATATTGGACAAAACTGATATGGATTTTCATACTCGTGTCTATTTCAAAGGTTAGATATGCGAGATGCTCTTGATAAAAAGCTATAAGTCAAGACAAGCAAGATATTATGTAGGAGTGACATAATATACATATGTACATTAAAGGTAGGCATGTATGTCAGCCAATTGTGACGAATATTCGAAATTATATAAAAATATATAAAAATATTTGAATGGTATAATATAGGGCTGCAAATGAGTAGACGGACCTACTGGTGGTATGCGACGCCAACTGACTCCTTAAACGCCGAGGAGTTACAAGATTGTGGGAGAGCCATGCTTCGGCGCGAATGGGTCGGCTCGACCGGACTGATACTATGGCCTCATAGAAAACCGGCGCGAAACAACCAGAGCGTTGTGTTTCGCTTTCGCCATGTGAGTGAAGTTTCCGGAGGCCAAATCCCTAAACCACCAAAAGGTCGGCAACGCACTCTGTGGTTGCGGGTGTCCATGGGCGGCGCTGATTGCTTACCATCAGGTAAAAAAAACAGACTGGCGCCCTTTTTGTTTAAATTGGCCCTGTGCAGTTAAGAGTATCTGAATACACAATCATTAATGATCTATTTTATTATTTACATATGTATACAGGCTTATTTACCTATGGCTGGTTTCATAGGAAGGTAAACTGTTTTAGCGTATATGTATAATTTGTTCCATGCATTTAATTTCGCACTTACAGCCATTTTGACGTGTGAAATAAAACTCTAAAGGTAGCTTATTACCAGGATAGGTCCAAAAAAGCTATGGTGATAGTTATTTAGCATCGTTCTTAAAAAATACTCAGAGCTATGAAAAATTATACCTTAAAATTGTATTGTATATTACTACTATTTTATTATACTTATATTAATATGTTATTTTTGTTGTAACATTTTTCGACAACCCCCAGTTAATTGAAAAAAGAACATGTAGCAATTAACTCCCTTATGTATTATATTAAAAAAAAAGATTGTATTCACTAATTATGATATAAAATGTATTCATATCTGAATAATTTGGATAATATTTTCACACACGCACACTTTCTTCTATATTCACATTATGTTTCTTACTTCTTTTCTTTACTGAGTGGCGGTACCGCCGTCCGTGATGTGAGTCACTGCAGGGTGCCACCTGAAAATCAGCGTTGAGCATATTCGCTCAACTATATGCTGAGGTGGAGGCCCTTTTGGCATGGGCACATGAATATTATTATTTTAACGTTTTATTTTAGTTTTTTTTTCTTTTTTAATACTTTATATGTTATTCTTGTTTTGTTTATTATTTTATTATTGTATTTGGAAATACTGTGTTCTTATTATGTTTTTTTATATACTTGTATTTGTGTGCCTATTTGTCGAATAAATGTGTTTTCTTTCTTTCTTTCTTCTTTCTTTCTCTCTCTCTCTCTTTCTCTCTCTCTCTCTCTGTCTAAACTCTTCTTCAAAACGTATGACGGCATTCACTTTCGGTTATTGTCAGCTACTTAAAAGCGTTCTATATTCTACTATTCTACTGGAGAATTGTTGTATACGAACAATTTTATTTTACAGTCAATCAGATGATCGCCTGATGGTAGATAATTGGCGCAGCCTATCACGGTACACCAGATAAAGATAAATTTATTCGCAAATATGGGTACAATACAGGTGATACAGATACGGACATTTTCATGGTTCAGCCATAATTTGCCAGTAAGGCATGCAAATTTTAACAGGGAGAACACAGAATTTAAGTTTTTAATAGAAAAATAATAAACAAATTAATAATAATAATAGGCATATTGGTAGTTACACAAGGCTTTCAAAATTGTTACTATCAATAACTCACTACTCTATATAACAAAATCTTTTTCATGTAAAAAATCACTTATACTATAATATTTTTATTAGTAGCTAGAAGTGAATAGAATACTCGGGGTATCATATGGTGGCGACATGCCTTGATTGGCCTGAGTGCCGTCGTGTCCTCAGCCGGCACTAGCCCAGGCCATGGCGCGGAGCGAGAGGAGCTGCCAGGCCGTCTTCTAGTTCTGCGAAACTGTCATGGTTATGAAAAAGGAGGTGATGGGCACGAGGGAAAAACCTCTGGGCTAACTTTTTAACTATCGCGTTTCATATTTTCAACATAAATTACGCGTAATAATTATCAAAATACCTTGGGTAGGTGAAGATTAATCGCCCGAATGCGGGGAGCTGTGACATCGCATCTTCAGTCTGCTTGTGACCACGACCTGTGCAACTAGGTCGAAACGTCAAGCCTACCAAGGTATTTAGATAATTATTTTCGCGTTAAAACCCGCGTAATTTAAGTTGTAAATCAACATTTGTATAAATTAAATTTTATAAATTTTATAATTAAATTTGTATAAATTAAACTCTTTTGCAAAAAACGGGCACTTTAGATTTTTTTCTCTACTTATGCTTCAATGAAGAAGAACAAAAAATAGGTTTTATTAATTTGACAATGTTGTTTGAAGCATCCTGGCACGATTCTTTACGTACCAAATTTAAAAATTAAAATAAGTAAAAGAAAGTAATAATTGTTGTGGATTCTTCTAAAACTGCTTTCCTAATGGTACGAATTACTGAAAGGATTTTGAACTGATTACGATATTTTAAAATTTTTGGGATATTTTCTGCAAATTAAACAATTTAATCTTTTATTTTACATTTTACTTTTTGATATGAGAGATAAAGTGAGAAGAGCCAAACTTACGTGTCTGTAGCTAAATGTGAGTGACATGTGAGATACAGGAAAAATGTATTGTGTGGGGAGCAAAGTTTAAAAAAAAAATGAAAAAAATAGTTTAATGCAGAGTTCTCCTTTTAAGTGCACGAGATAACTACGCTAGGAGGCCCCGCAATTCGCTTAGGTATACAAAACCGACCTTATTACTAATCAATGTTTTTGTAAGCAAATAATTTACGAGCAAAATAAAAAAAGTCGTTGAGGTAAGTCACAAAATAAACGAACTATAGGCGCATAACGTTACCCCTTAACGTTATGCACCTATAGCTCGTTTATTTATTAAGTAAGGTAATCGCCAATCCAGTTTGAGCAGGCATGGTGATTGATGCTCAAATCTTCTATGTGTAAGAAGAAGCCCTTACTCAGTAGTGGGCACTTATAGGCTGATGATGATGAAGATGACTTCAAAATCAATTATACATTCAAAAGTGGAATATACTATGTATGTGTAATTGTGTACCTACTGTCTAGTTGTAGCTACAAGTAAGTCCAACACGAGTACTATTTGCAAGTCGGAACAGCGGTAGCTTTGAATATTTTGCAATTGACGATTTGACTTTAAAATACAATGCAGCGGCTTATCAGGAACCTTCTCTAGCTTACAGCCTGTTTGTTTTCCTCATTTTTCTAGAGTCTATAAATTTTTGGCTGTATGGCTATCTGTACAAATAAAAAAATCAGTATTATCTCGCACTACCTTATTAAAGACAATGACTGGCCATCGTAAGCGGTTGATCTGCGGACGGCGAGTAAGGCTAGCTCGCCGGCCGACCGGAACCAGACCCAAGTGTTCCACGCGCGCCTAAAAGCCAGTAAACCCCGTGCGTGGTGCACGGGGTCCTGGTGCTTGGGTAAGGTCTGATGCTTGGTCAGGGTTGCGGGGTAAACGCAATGAGGCACCGCGGCATCGGCCTAGAGTAGGAGAAGGACCCGGGGGGGGGGGGGGGGGTTAAGTCAGTAAGGGTCCTACACTTCCTCTTACCCTTACTTATATCCCTCAATGGTGAAAAGATCTCCAATCGAAATCAGAAAGTTCTAATACGCTAGTTTCGAACTAGTCAAATTCAATACTTTTATCTAAATGTCAAAACCGACACTTTTCTATTCAATGAGTATGAAATAATGAGCTATTGCTCATGAGGAAGAACCCCTCTGTGGTTCGAAACTAGTAGAGCTTTTCTCAATTTACACACGTGAGTAGCCCGTGATTTTTAGTTAATATTTTATTGTATTGAAACGTCGAATTGATTTATTTGTGACCTAGGAAACTACCCAACTAAAGTAAAATTATTACTCAGGTTCCGTGTTTTACAATAAACACAAAGCATTATCAACCTATTTATTTCGATTTTATTACTGATGTGAAAACTAACATAATTTCACTAATTTTGTGATTTTAAATCTTAAACGATTATTTGTACACCCCTGGGCGAAACATGGATGATCTACCTATTTATAACACGCCGAACTGTGAAATTTGACCTATAATTTAACCTATCTTTAAGAATATTGGCTTTCTGATTATTTATGCTTAGAAAACATATCATTCTACGAACTACAAACCTTTAACACATTCAGTGCCCCCGACGCGTATGTGCGTTTCCTTACGCTACTCTGTGTGCCCTCGACGTACCTGTGCGTTCTAACCATTAATGTATTGAACGCACAGGTGCGTCGAGGGCACACAGAGTAGCGTAAGGAAACGCACATACGCGTCGGGGGCACTGAATGTGTTAAGAAACGCGCGTACTCCTTCTTAAAAGGCCGGTACTTCTGTGGGTGTCCAGGGGCTCCTCGTTTGCCTCCTATTACATTAAAAAAATACACTTTTGTGTCAGTTATCACTGTCGTTCGCTTCAATAGAAAAGTGACCTTAAAATTCATAAATGGAACGTCGAAAGGGTTAAACTCAACTCGCTATGTACTAAGGTTATATAGGATGATTAGCTCCCAAAATTACATAAACATACTTTCGGTATACTTTCGGGTAGACGTGCTTCGAATACTTTGTGGATTAAGAATTTGACTTTAAAATTAAGGAGATAAAGCCAGTACTCCTTACCTCTTAAGCCGGGCATTGATTTTCAATAAGCACATCCCTTCAATGTTATTTTTTTGTAAATTGTCAAACTATGTCGGTGTTCTAGGTTCAAGTGCGAAGAATATTAGTTCGATTCTTGTTGTGACTAATCTATTATAGTAATATTATAATGAGGTTAAATAAATTTGTAAGATTGTATGTAGGGGGTAATCTTTAGTGACGTATTTATGGAGTATTTAGGTACTACGATAATTAGTGAAAAAAAGTCATTAAAATGCTTATAAATTAAAGAAAACAATGTCTTGTAATCTGTGTAATACAATATATTGGATAAAGCGATAGATTCGAGCATATCCTCAGCCAATCAACGGTTCAAGATCGAAGGAACAAAGGGTGGAATCAATTTTACGTAATTGCATCACTTTTCACTGCTCCGCCCATTAAGCTAACCTTTTTTAATCGAGTTTTTTCCGCTTTAGTCCGGATATTGGCGGACGAGTAACGGACCACTTATTCGAATCTATTGAACGAGCCTCATGGACACTAACTACTACTTTTCGAGTTTCTAACCCGTTAAACGGGTTTTAATAGATTGAGCCAACGATATACGGTGGCAATTTATTTAGCCTTTTCTTATAAGTACCTACCTAATGGTTGGTACACGAAGATTTTCCTGACTTTTTTGTTTTTACTAATTTGATTAGCTTTGTTCGTTCATAATTTCAATTCCTTTAAATAGATTTGGATCTCAGAACCTGATGTGTTTTTCACTTATGCACTCTAAGGCCCGGTTTCTGAAAGGCTTGCCAACGCTAAAATTAACTAATCTCCTGTTAAATCTCATGTCAAGTCATCTGATTGGTTGTTGACAATTCAGTCAACCAATCAGATGACTTGACAAGATATTAAATTGATTTTAACATTGATCGGCCTTTCGGAAACCGGGTGTTAGTCTAAATAGTATAATTCTAAATACGATTTTCTTTTTCTCACAAAAATATTTCTACGAATTACGCGTAAAATGGATAGATGGAGCTTTTTCTGTATTGACAACATTTAGGTATGCTAGTTAACTAGCCAATTTGATTTGATGTTTGATGTTTGATTTATGCTCGACTCACACCGAGACGCGGCGCAATGCGACATTACTGGGAGAGGCTAGTGATCGCATCACATGGAAATATATAACTTTTCTTGAAGAAAATAAAGTTGCATTTTGGGATGCTCATTCAAAGTAGTATCTTAAGAGCATCGCCTTACCTGTAACTCACTTACAAAATGAGCATTTAAAAATATATATAATATTTGCTTCATATTATTATGTTATTCAAAGTGAAGAAAACATAATTTGTAAAACAATTTCACTCCTCGATATACACAATTTCGTGCGTTACACCATTATTCGGGTGCCTAAAAGCTTCGGCTTGCCCTTTTAACATCCCTAGGGCATGTAAGAATATTATTTACCTCGGAATTTCGAACTTGCAAACAGATAAGGAACGTATTTTAAATTCATTGGTTCCCATAACCATTTGACGTGCCTAAAAGCGCCTGCCAGCCCTACAAGGGTCCCAAAAGACCTTAGGTCAAGGTTCTCTAAGAATTAAAGTCTGTGTTTCAAGATAAGGGCGACTCGACAGATATTTCTAGAATGGGCGGTGAACTGGCTCGAAGGAAATTAGAAATGAACAAACAAGTTTTTTTTTTTTAATTTTAGATAAAAGTGAGATTGCCTTAATAATTATTTTAAAGTTCCCGTACGTTTTGTATCGTAAACAGAGTGATCTCGATTTATTTCCACGTCACGTATTTATATAATTGCTTATTTGCCAATTAATAGTAATATAATGTATTAAACAAATCGCGACAAATACCTAATGCTTATTCGATAATAATTTGTAGTATATAATTATGAGCAGGTAGATACGTAAGCGACTTTATAAAGTACACAGACAACAGTAGGTACAAAATAAAAAACTACTCACACTTATCTATGAAAAATCACGGGTAACATTGAAATATTAAGTAAGATCTTATGTAGGGTGACAAGCTTTTCCTCGTTGGATCAGAATCTAAATGAAACGAGGTGTCATCTAAATAAAACAGGGGTGGAAATTTTGGGTCGTGCGTTAAACACGTCTGAGTATATATCAGACCAACTTTTATATCTAACTAAGTAAGTATTTCAGCGTTGTGTTTCACCATGTGAGTGAGGTTACCGGAGGCCCAATCCTCCCCCTCCTTCTTTCCCAAATACCTTAATCCAAAAACGCCGGCAACGCTCTTGCCATTCTTCTAGTGTTACGGATGTCCATGGGCGGCGTAGAGTACTTATTGAATACCGAATGACATAAAAAAATTCTTATTCAACTTCAGAAGTGTTTATTTAAAAAAAACACACATCTCCATAAAATATTAATTTATTTCTTATTATTTATGCACATCTCATAGAGGTACATGGGTGCTGTACTTTTATTATACTTTATTAAAGAATTATTATTAAATAATAAAATCATTTTTGCTTATTAGTTATACCCACAAAAACACATTGTCGAATCTTGGGAAATTTTTACAATTATTAGCAATTTTGTCATATTTGTTAGTGAAATATTGTATTTTTGCTAAATAATAAATTTACCTGCTAGTTACTTAAACCAGCACTGAAAGTACAGCTTGACTTGTTAATACTCGCGGGTTTTGTGTTTCCCTGATCATATCCTATTCCTGCGGGTAGCTTTGTCCTCTGGATGGCTCCCGGCAGTCTTCGCTGTGACAGGTCACGTTTTACCAAGGGTCCTGAAACCACAGTATCTGATCAATTCCTAACAGTGACTTAAAACTCTTTAGGCGCCTCGGGACATGAATCCGTGTGCGGTTTTTAATATCTCCTTTCTCAGTATAAGATAATTTTGTTTATTTAAATTGGATGTTATAATTATATTAGCCTTTTAATTTTTTTCAAAGATAGCTAGGTATTTAAGTTTATATTACACATAATTATCTTTTTCCAAATTTAAATACTTATAACAGTCACTTTAATCAGTTGCGTTATGAGCCCCATCATAATTTAATATTAATTCGTGTTTACTGCTCCTTTCTGTCGAGTTCCTGTAGGACATTTTAAACTTTATTTTTTTAATTTTTATATAACACATCCGACTTCCTAGTATCCTAGTCCCTCATAGCCCTGGTATAATACTATAAATGGGAAAGTTTGTGAGAATGAATGGATGTATGTATGTTTATTATTATTTTAAGCAAAACCGGCTGGACCGATTCGTATGTAGTTAGGTTTATATAACAAAATGGTAACAGAAAAAAAACAGGCCAAAACTTAAATCTACAACTAAAACTACAAACTAACTTTATATAAGCTTCAAATTAAATAATACCTTCTAATGTCACTCCATTATGTACCACACCCGATAATTTATTGACACTACACAGTCGCATTCTCTGTTCCTGTCCCTATCACACGCAACGGATTTTGATTATATTATTGAATAAGTTTCTAGGAATAATAACATCCTTTAAATGGTGAAGAAATTAAGAACCAGCATTGCACTTATGAGAAGCTGGGCGGGTCACTAGTATAATATAAACAAAAAGATAAATACCTATATAATATAAATAAAATGATAAATGTAGTGCTCTTTCACGAGTCTCCTGAAGATTAATATGGACTTCAGAGTCATAACTATAAAGTCTACAATCAAAACAAAAACATAAACTGGAGTAGGTTTACCTGCTGGCCAATGTACTTAGCTTGATCAAGAAATTAAATTTGAACCCTACTTCAGCAGCTGCCAAATCAAGTGCTATAAAATCAAGTTAAGATAACAAAAATATTTATAAAGAGATTCCCACCTTACGAGAAAGAAAAATACATTTAATATTTATCTGTGGTCACTTTACTTTGAATTTGGCTCCGTTTTAATTACGAGAAGTAATAAATCTTTACAGGCTTAATTCAAACGCCAGTCATAAGCCTTTCAATGATGAATAGACTTCAAGTGTCGTACCTTTCTGATTTGAGGATCGTGTGGTTTTTGAGCACCTAGTAGTTACTTAATTACCTAGAATATTCTTTTAAAGTAGATTGCACGGCTGGCGCGGTGGATGGGCGACGGGCTGCCTCGCAACGAGTCGCGGTTTCGGAACACACGGAACAACTAATTGTGTGATATAAAAATTAATGTAGCTTTTTTATCAGGTAGAAAGGTTGAAGAGGAAGATTTAAATGTATAATAACATCATTAATTATTGTGTTTTCGGCTTACTCACGTAATAATTTGACGACTGCGACACGCGACGTGGCGCCTCTCGCGCTGCACAGTCGTCGCGTCTCGTGTCTCATGAATATGGGCCTCTAGCATGGTTTGAAACTAATCGAGTATCTCGTAAAATTATTACGTGAGTAAGCCGAAAACATAATAATTAATTTAGAATGTCTCACGAAAGTTATAATAAAAATATAATAACATCCATTAAATGATGGAAAAAATAGTATCAGCATTGTAAGGGTTCGCGAGTATGTTTATAACGCCTAAGAATCAAAAATACTGCATCCAATTGAATGAAAACCGTGTTTTGTTTGATAGTTCATTGATTAACTCGCGACGCATGCTTGCTATATGACTCATCACACATAGAAAACATCAAGCTTCGAAAGTAGCAGCCAGTTTAGAGAACTATACTTTACAAATAAAGATTCGGTAGCCAATGATAAGATGATGTCTCCCTGAATATGACCAGTTTGACCTATTTAATAATCAGTCGGTATCCGGAACATAAATCACGGGACGGTGTCAATGTGGGTAATTAATTCAGAACACGAGGTCTCACGATATCTTCTGCACTAGAGTAGTACCTATCTTAGTACTTCATCTTTTTTTGAATAACTTGCGAGACTGGTGGATATTCTTTTAAAGAATGATCTTAAGTAGATGTGATATTTTAAGTGTGGGAGAGTCAAGCTTCAGCACGAATTGGTCCTCATAGATAACCAGCGTGTTACAACCAGCGGTGAATTCGGTGGTTTAAGTGAGGCTACTAGAGGGTCATTATTCCCCTGCACCTGTCCATCCCCAATCCCTTAATTCCCAAAATCTATTAGATGATTCAAAAGGTATAAATGCGCTTGCAACTGCAGGTGTTGCGGGCGCCCTTGGGCGGCGCTGATTGCTTACCATCTGAGCTGATTGTTTCCGGCTGTATTACATAAAAGACGCGTTGAAATTTAATGTTTTTTGAATTGAAAAAAAACTAATTAATATCAAAAATATATAATTTCGCCATACAATGCAATTAAAAAAACACCACACTTATATGTATACATGGAGTTAAGAGGTACCTTTAAATTATTCTTATTTTTATAGCTTATTTTCATTAAATTAGTACGCCTTTTTCGTAAAAAAGTATGACGTCACAACACACAATCCCGTAGATACATAATTTCTAGAAAAATGACAATTACAACGCGAAACAAGTATTGAATCTATAGTTTTCATGTCAATGTTACAACGTATAAATTTGTTTTTAGGGAAAAAAAGAAATATTAAAAAATTCAAATAAAGAATTTTTATTGTTTTCGTACTCGTGTGTGTTCGTAGTTCAATATCCGTAAAAGTTTAAGACTGGCACAATAAACCGTCGGCACTTCATATAGACCGGCTGTCATGCGGCAGAATATTTCATAGCATTTAAGGGGAAGTACTCAATGTCACTTGTAACAATATTACATAATACAGTATCTACTCGTATAACTTTGATTGCCTCCTTAATATATTTGTCGACAGCGCAACTCCGAACCAATGGCTCTTGTGATCAATTCGTGAACGAAGTAGATTATTAGGTATTGAGAGTTTTAGATTTCGTTCTTTCTTATAAATAGAATGAAAACTGTAATTGTGTTGTGTACTCGGTGTACCTTACCGTGTCCCTACCTATGACACTAAACTTATTTGGTAAAATGTGTCTATCTCTTCTTTTCTATCTCCTTATAATGATAATGTTTGTTTATGAACCGAACTAAAAAAAAGAAATGTAGCGTTAAAGTTGTAACCGAATATGGCGCCTAATATTTTGAATACATAAAGTTTTTGTTTAGGGAACAAAGTCAATGCCACTGGGACTAATTTCAAATGATTCCACACGAGGACTAAAGGGAGTTTGGGCACAATATCGTAAAATTCAATTCACTAACTTTCACCGCGCTTCCCCACGGGGAATCTACCAAACAAAACATTGGAACAGTTAGGGCCTGCTCAGATATGAGATTTTTTGTCTGTCGGCCTTTTATCAACCGCATAATGAGATACTATATTATCACAAAAGCTAATAATCAACTTTATTTAAATGCTAATAATAATATAATCGATATACATGGATTATTGGCAGAAATTCTAGCCAAGTCGTATTGTACTGTTGACATTTAAAAACGTCAGAGTTCATCGAAACCACTAGGAGTGGGTATATGTTGTTATAACCTATTTTTATGGCACATAATAAAAGCTATAGTTTTCAGAAAATAATCAATAATTTTGGATCATTTGGTTATTAATATTGATCTTTAGTTTAATCCTGGTCAGTTTGGTATCAAGAAAGTACATCGCGATGCAGTTGAGTCAAATTTTTGATGGATTTTGAACATGATTTTGTATTTATTTATATGCTTAGGAAGCAATCAGTCCCTAACCTGCGAAGGTCCTTAATACCAAAACCTGAATGAACAATTGAATTATTTGTTTACCGTTATAATTTATTGCATTTGTTTTAGTATGGATTTTTGGATTTTTATAACAAGTTTTTTTATTTAGTTTGGTTTCTTACTCATCATCATCATCATCAGCCGGAAAACGTCCACTGCTGGAAAAAGGCCTCCCCTTTAGCCTTCCATGTCGAACGACAAGTTGCCACCTGCATCCATTGACTCCCCGCGACTCTGACGATGTCGGTCCACCTAGCGAGCGGCCTGCCCACACTACGTTTTCCGGTCCTTGGTCGCCACTCTAGCACTTTCAGGCCCATCGGCCGTCCGTTTTCAGGCGACGTGGCCTGCCTATTTGCCACTTAAGCCTGCAGATTTTATGACTATGTCGGTGACTTTGGTTCTTTGGCGAATTTCCACATTTCGGATTTTGTCACGCAAAGAGACCCCGAGGGGGGCCCGTTCCATCGCGCGCTGAGCGACGCTGAGTTTTCCAAGAAGGCCAGAAGTTAAGGACCACGTCTCAGTTGGACGTCATCAACGGCAACACACCTACCAGTATCTGCTAAGTATTCCTCTTTATGATACACATATCTTTAAAATTTTACTCCGCACATAAATAACAAACTGATTTCGACAGCACGGTTGGCGCGATGGCTGGATGACAGGCTGCCGCGCACGTGTCGCGGATTCGATTCCCGCACGGAACAACTCTTTGTGTGATCCGCAAATTGTTGTTTCGGGTTTGGGTGTTATGTGTATGTGAAATTGGATATTTGTAAACGCACCCACGACACAGGAGAAAATACTAGTGTGGAGCAACATAAAAAAAGACATTTTCAGTTCCACAATTTTTCAGTAATCGATAGTAAACGGGTGTCAAGTGATTTGAAGCTTTTAGTTTCGCCAGTTTTGTTATTTATCAGTCCCACTAATAAATAATTAAAAACTAGCGAAAAGTAAGTGTGCTTTCAAAACCTTAAGGCGTAAAAACTAAACACAGTTTTACAAGCGCCAACAGATGGCGTTGTTCCAAATTATATGGCACGAACTCGAGCATCGCAATAAAAAGTAAACTTATTGGCTCATACCAGAGTACAGTATTAATACCTTGAACGTTTTATAAGCTTTTCAACTTTACCAATGAAATAAGTCAGGTGCGTTTATAAAAAATATGCCTCGTAAAGTGTAACTTCTCCTTAACTTGGTACTCTCGTAGAACGACTGGAATAGGGCCGGTTCATACGGCACGCATGCCTGTTCGAACCGAGTGTTTCAACGATTTCTTAATAAATATTTGAAATAAAATATATGCAGTAAATTTATTTAGCATTTATCGAGTTTTCAGTACTGTACGAAGTCTTAAATTCGAATATTGACGTTCGAATATTATTACCTATTTTTGTGTAGCTCTAAAACAGCTTTTATTACAAAGACTATTGTGACTCTCTGCTTACATGAAAAGAAAAACGAGACAAGACAAACTTAAGTATATATAAATTCACCAATTGCTTAGTTACAATTAGTGAAGTTGATGTCTGGTTTAGAATCTTCTTGCTTCAGCCCGCGGCTTCTTATGCGCCTTGAAGCAATGTATACCGGGATTTTAAAAGGTGATAGTTCGACTAAAATATGCAAAACAAGTATAATTTATATATCCGTCAGTGAAAAATTTTGAAAATTCGGCCAGCGGTTCCAAATGTTTATCCTCTACATACAAACTTACAAATTACAAATTTTACCTCTGTAATATTTTTATAAATAAAAATGCAACTTAAAACAACTTGCTATTGTTGTATCATATAAAATTAGCTTTCTTAAACAAGCATTAACTCTCTCAAATGCTTACATAATATATAGAGTTTAGTATTTAAAAAGCAGAGTTTTTAATGAAAGTAGCTAATGTTTCTGTTAATTTTTTTTTTGTTAAAACCTTTTTCGCAGCGGCACGTACAGATGTTGTCGTAAAAAGATTTTAAACCATGCTTAATTAACTGGGCGAGCTTTGAAAGGCCTTTTGTTTCCCAGAAGTAATTTTAAAATTGAAGATATTTTATGCTTCGAGTGTGTCAAATTCTTAACGTAACAAGCAAACATATTTTTTAAGAATTTACTCAAAGATTCTTGATGTTTATATCCTAATTTTGGATGAATTTTAATATAGTTTACAACTATTATAATATCTTGTGTTATCTTCATATCAGTCTTTTATGATTACGTGGTCGCAAGTGGATTTGGTTTCGGATTGGTTCACAGGTTGTTTTCATAATAGTGTCTGATCTTGTCTCGTATAGGTATTATTACATTTTTCAATACACAGCACAGCGACCTACCCCTGCCTAGCACGGGTCTATTGCTGATATTAAATTTCTCCACAATTTAATGGATGAAATTATTATAATAAACCACCCTCTTCAATTTTATAATATATCCTCTATCTATTCAAAAAAAACGCATCGAAATCCGTTGAGTAGTTTAAAAGATTTAAGCATACACAAGGACCAACAGAGAAAGCGACTTTTTATACTATGCAGTGATACATGGGATTTATAACCTCACTAGTGGAAAGTTGGCGTTGGATACACATTCAATCAAATATTTATTCTTTATCCACACTGAACATGGGATGGAAATTAATTTAAAGTCTAGCTTAAATTATTGTTTTGCATGTTAAGGTAATATACAAGGGTTTAAAAATAAAACAACAGGCACAGCTTAACGGCTTTTTCAGGCTGTTTGGATAGCCACTATCATCAAATAAATTTGAATATAGAACGCATTGGTACGTACGACCAATCAGCTGCGATTTAAGTTTTTTTTTTGAAATAACTACATCAAGCTTATGATATGAGTATCAAGCAGACTCATTTATCTTCAGCAAGTCAATAATGTGCTCAATATTTTTTTTACAATGAATTGAAAAATAATAATTAAGAAAATGTATTCCCACAAATCGATTTACGATTACAATTTTACGATTAGTAATTCGTCTGGCCCGAGTCCCAAGGCTATATAATTAATTGTTTAATGTTTGAAATAAATAAAATAAATCGCTCTCTTTAGGCTGGTGTGATGTGGATAGACTGTAATTTTGAACTTCGAATAATTTTGTTGGAGCCCAAACACGTCAAGTGCGGGTTTGCAATAAAATTTACGCAATATTTTTACGATTAAATAGAAGGTTTTAATATTTTTACGAGGTAGAGTTATTGGTTTTGGGAGGCGAGTTATTTTTAACAATTCAATTGTGTTAATTCGACACACACTTAAAGAACATTTGGAGCACGAACGACGGCGTTGGCTTTTTTTTTGTGAGGGGAAAATCATCAAATGACTTCTCCCGCCCAGGGCCGGGCGTGTCAGACTCTTACTGACTAAAAACCCCCCTGTTCCTTCTCCTGCTCTGTGCCGAGGTCGCGGTGCCTCATTGCGCTTACCCCGCAACCCCGGCTGAACATCCCTTTAGGGCCCCGACTGTAGTGGTCTAATGGCTCTTTGAGGCGAGCGCGGAACGCTACGCGCCGTACGCTCGGGCCTGGTTCTAGTCGGGCGGCGAGCTGCCCTTACTCGCTGACCGCAGGCCCGTGTCTCGTCTTCGCACGGATGCAATACTGATACTAAATTTCTCTACTATTTTATTTAATAGGTATTATTATATGCATTTGTATAAATCCTTCTTATTAATTACTCTATTTATTAAAAATACGCATCAAAATCCGTTGCGTAGTTTAAAAGATTTAACCATACATAAGGAGAGAGAAAGGAACTTTGTTTTATACTATGTAGTAATTAACGAATAAAAATCCCTTAATACCTTCTAGCTTGCACCCTCCCTATACAACTATAGAAATGCAAAAAAGTTTTTCAAAAATGCCATAAAAGTTTCGATTCCATCTATAAATAAAAATTCAAATCATAGTGAATTTGTTATTTATATTCGACTACAATTCAAATGTTACGACTTTCTTGAAGTCTGAGTTGCCAGTTCGATTTGCTTCCGGGTATTAAGGAGTTAGTTTATGGCTCTGCCCAAGCGCTTGGCCAATATCAATGAACCTCAACTTGTTAGTTTTCGAATTGTATGTATTTCTAAATTTAAATAACTGTTTAACAAAATACGACCTGAAATAAATTCTTCTTTCTATAAAACCTTATTTGTTTAAAACATTTCTTTATTTAAAATTATGAAAAATAAAGAACAATTACGAAGTAATTTTTGATAGAATTTTTTAAATGTTTACAAAATATCGTTAAATAAGTAATTTCATAGAAAAATATTCTCTAAACCCTTTATACAGAATTGTCCTAGTTTAGGAATAAAAACAGATTTTGATACAATTTATTAAAGAAATTAAAAAAGGCTTTGTCTTTTGGCGCTAAACATTACGTAAGTTGAACATAATTACATACATACATATTTGGAAAGTGTATATAAGATATAAAAAAGCTGTATTTTGTTAGATTTCTTATAATGTAATATACTTTTCCTAATACCGGGTATAGCCTCTAGATGTACGCAAGAATAAAACTAGCTAGCCAACAAAAAAAAAAATCCAAATCTGCAATGGCTCTTTTTGTGCCATTATTTGGAAAATATATTTCATACGCATCCGCCGCGTTTGATGCATACGGCGTACGCCGTTTGTCATGGTGCCCAAAAACAATTGGAACTGTAAAATTATTTAAAAAGATTTTGTTATTTATGCGATATTAAATGTTTATTGTGACATGTGTTGTTTTATTCATCAAACCACCATTGAAATGCTAAAATATCGTGAGTAAACTTGGACTTATAATGCCTTCTTATTATAAGTTTAAAATCAAGAGTTGTGATTAACTTCTCCGTTTGAGAAGAGGTTTTACTCAAAGGCTGATGATGTAATCGTAATGGTCTTAACATAAGTCATTATTTATTTGTTCTTTTTATTTTTTAAATACGCAGCAAACATCGTTTTGCGAAACCCTACATTATTATCATGTCACCTATGAGGTTTTTTAGAATCTTATTGGACTGAGTCAAACATATTTCTTGAACCGATTGGTAGCTTAACCTTATTTATGGAGATAGGTGTCATTCAGTTCTAGTGCGCAGTTCGTCGCATTGCGAACACAGATAATTTTAGGTACGGTTTAAAAGTTTTTAAAAGTCAGTATTTCGTTGATCTGGCCACTCTAGAGTAGTAAAACCATAAAATGGGAAAACTCTTTTGAGTTTAATTTTTATATGCTTTTTTTGTGGGAGGAAAATCATCAAATGTCTTCTCTCGTTCCAGGAAGAGAGAGAGAGAGGGAGTGTCAGACTTTTATTAAATGAAAACCATCCCGTTTCTTTCTGCTGTTCTAAGACGGGATTATGTTTTAAGAAGGTAGTGTAACAAAATTAGTCTCGATTAATGTTAGTAAGTGTGATTTGAGAAACTATGTTTCATGGTAAATTGGATAGGCAGAAGACCTTGTACCTAATTAAAAAAAATTTTGTGTATATTGCTTTCCATTCCAAAAATTTTGTAATCACCCATTATAGTCAGTTTCTTCATATATATTGAAAGGTGATATCTAAGAATGAGACAAAGAAGAGCATATTCATGCAATAGGACAGCAAACAATCAAACGGATTACCTGATGGTAAGCATTAGCGCCGCCCACGGGCACCTGCAACAACGAAGGATTTAAAGACTTGGGATTGGGGGAGGGGAAATATTGGGCCTCCGGTAACCTCACTCACACGGCAAAACACAACGCTATAGTTGTTTCAAGCCCTTTTTCCGTGAGGCCGTGGTATCACACCGTTCGAACCTTTGTCTCTCCTAACTATCATCAGTGATATTCAACTAACATCAGTGTCATATATTTTTTACAGTATTGCTATAAGTTATTTATCTTTTTCTATTATTGGCTCTAAAACCGTGGACCTAAGAATATTTATCCATATATTTGATTCTTATAGGTACATATACCTATCTATATAATATATTTTCTAATAAAACCGAATCGACGAAATAGTGTGGACATAATGATATAGTCTAGCTTTTACTGCGTATAAATTTTATGTTGGTTCTTCGTTTCGCATTCGATATTGATACAGAGAGGACGATAAAAAGGATAGTCGATACTCGTTGGATCAACACTAGTCGCTCCAAAATAGTTTACGGAGGGTGTACTGTTTTTATCTTTGAGTCTTTATGACTACTTCTTTGGTAAACTACTACCGAGTCGATTGATTTACGTTTACGTGCGTATCCGTAACGGTTTCTTGTGTTCTAAAGCCTTGCAGGTTTTGCAATCTAAAATTAAAACCTTTAATTCTTTTGTTCGAATGACTTTAATTGCGAACGATCAGATAATAACTTGGTAAGTACTAAATGGAGTTGATACTTTAAAAATTATTTAAAATTGAACCGAATACTTATCAGTTACTTGAACTTTGAAAAAAAAACATTGAAAATGGCAATAATTCAAAGCAGCTCAGAGTTAAAAAGTTCAAAAGATTAAAATAACAAAACGTAATAAGATTTAAATAGACTAACATTTTATTGTTTTTACAAAATGCCACATTTTATTGAAAAAACGGCTTTTTCGAAAAATATTAAAAAATATATCCTATTTATAACCCATTGGCCACTATCTTTTTGGCTGGTGTCAGGTTTGGTTTTTTTCATAGAAATAGGCCGTCCTTTTTTGTACATACTGATTCTTGGAAACTCATCGGTTCAGATTTAAAATACACGTTTGTGGTGAATAATAGAATTTTTATTTTAATTTTAAAAGCGTTCTTATTTTAAATTAAAACGAATGAAGTGTGCCGCCCATGGACATTTTCAACTACGGAGGAGTGCTTGCCGACCTTTTGGGGATGAGGGATTGGAGGTTTTAAGAGAGGAAGCCTCCGGGGCCTCACTCACACGGCAAAACACAACGCTGTGGTTGTTTCGCGTCGGTTTTCTGTGAGACCATGGTCTCACTCCGGTCCAACCGACACATTCATGCCGAAGCTCGGCTCTCCCATACTTAAACTACGTAAACTCGATAATACAATTGTGCGAATCTAAAAAAAAATATTTGTTGTAAAAAGTAGGTAAATAGTTACTTATTAATATCTGATCCTGCTGAAAGATGAAAAAATCTACTTAAAATATACATATTACTGAATGCTAAAGATTGTTTTTCGTTTTTTGCAAATTAGACTTAATGCAGTCTACTACTAAGTAGACATTCAAGTGCTCTTCAATGAGATTAAAAAGTAAATTTCTAGGAATATGGACTTAGGCTACTTTACCTTCAGCACACAGAGCAGAGGTGAATATCAACAGATAAAAAATCCTATTGTTGAGCAAAACAAACGTATTCTTTATACACGACGCCACTTGATACACGAGCAGACCCTATTCAATTTTTTTCTCGTATTTTTGTTAAATGATTCGCAAATAACAAGGTTTGTGAAGTGCTAAATACCTGTACCCACTCGGCACTTTTTAATTGGAGAGGGTCAAATAATTATTCATGGGCACGCCTGAACCTGAACCCGGTTGGGCTTGAGAGCTTTCGTAAAGAATAATTTTAAATGTTTTATATTTTTTTTTGGGAATCTTTTTTTAATGCTTACATATACGCGTGACCTACGTATACTTATATATATAATTTCGTGTTTTTTTATTCATCAAGGGCTTAGACAAAAACTACCATCGTCTTCATTATTACAAGCCTATAATTGTCAGATGCTGAGCAAAGGCTTCTTCTATTACGTATGAACAAAGACTAATTCAAAATAAAAAAAAAATATTCCAACTAAACCATCTGCAGGTGTTTTTGAAACGTAAAAATAAAATAAATGTTTGTTTTTTGTCAGTGAAACTAGGTGCTCCATCGATACATAGTCATCATCATCATCGTCAACATTTAAATATTATTATCATCATCATCACCAGCCTATAGACTGCCGGTCCACTGCTGAGCGAAGACCTCTTCGACAAAGCAGACTAAGTGTGGGAGAGCCATCGGGACGAATGGGTCGGCTTGACTGAAGTGATACCGCGGCAACCACAATGTCGTTTGTCGTTGTGTGAGTCAATATTTCGTAGGCCCAATCTTTCTTCTCCTATAATCTCTCTCCGAAACCCTAATTCTGAAAGACCGGCAACGCACTCGTAACTGGTGTTGTGGGTGTGCATGAGCGGCGGCGATTGCTTATCGCCAAGAAATCCGTCAGTTCGTTGGCAGTCCTATCACATGTACAAACAAAAATAAAAATGTATTTTCTTATTTAATCTTATGTAAAAAATGGTGATATTTTTTCCGTAGGTACACCAGGTACGATTTTTATTACCTGACGCTGTTCTACAGCCGATGTCCAGCTGGAGTTGCAGGTGTAAGCACAATGATTTACGGCACTGAGCTGGGCAGCTCGAAGTAAGAGAAGGAACGAGCTGGATGTTAAACAATAAAAGTCTGCGTCCTTTCTTTCCCTAGGGTGGGAGAAACGCCTTGTTGAAGTTGATGATGATTTCGAAAAATACTGTATAATATGTCTGCCTAATTAACATGACCCTAGAATTTAGCTACATTGTCCTACATTCCTATATTTAATTCGATAGATTCGATTTTTTTTATTTAATAGGTCGGCAAACGTGCTGACGGATTACCAGATGGTAAGCAATCTGCGCCGCCCATGGACACCCGCAATGGAGGAGTTACGAGTGTGTTGCTGACATTAAAATTTTAGGGAATAGGGATTTGGAGATTTAGGGATTGAGGAGGGATTGGGGGAGGGGAAGGATTGGGCCTCCGGTAACCTCACTCACACGGCGAAACACAACGCTGTGGTTGTTTCACGCCGGTTTTCTGTGAGGCCGTGGTATCACTCCGGTCGAGCCAACCCATTCGTGCTGAAGCATGGCTCTCCCACACTTATCATTCTTAAATTCATCGATGCTTAAATATCTTATAATAAATAAATTAATAAAAATGGTGCATGAAAATGTACCTAATATTTTTTTTCTTATAAATGTCCTTCAATATCCGAAATCTACGAAAAAGGTTTAAGTGTACAATACAATAATAATTTATTAAGGTTTTGTGTGAATTGACAGAGCCGAGGCCCACAAAGCCGGGCCGGGGTCGCTTGTAAATAATCAAAACAATTTTGTTTGCACGGACAAATATTTGTTTACGACACGCAAATTCAAATATTAAATGATGTGGTTTCAAACGTGCGTTTGATGGAAATTTATTTAGAGGTCAATGAATCGCCGTACCGATTATACATTAAAATGTAAACAAACAAATCCTGCAACGACATTATAAATATTATGAATAGGAAAATAGAATATTAAATTATATAATATTACGGCTTGTAATGTTACTAACATGCCAAAATATGCTTTGAATAAAACCTAATTAAGTAATATGCTTTAAACTAAAAAAAAGTATTTGTTACCGTTTTTTAAAAAAAAAGGGTTTTTAAAATAAGGGTTTTGGCACAACATTGCTATTGCTAAATTTCAACGCTTATATTAAATATTGAGCACAAAATACAATTTTCATATACTTTCTTACATAATATAAGAAGGCAAAAAAGCTATTGGCTGACTTTCAACCCTTTAATCGACAGACAAACTAGGTGTGTCTTTCTGGGCTATCTTTGGTAAAAGGTAGTCTTTTTTATACGTCGTAAAACTTAAAATGTACCTGTGTAATCAATAAATAAATAATAATAAAAGTCTTCGTACCACACTCACAGGCTTAATTAACCAACCATCGTGTATTTCTTTCTTTAAAAGTTGCGGAGTAAGTGCAGTAAGGCACCGCAGCCTCGGCCTAGACCAGGAGAAGGAACGGGGGCGTTTTCAGTCAGTAAGAGTCTTTTCCTCCCTCCCTCTCGCCCTACCCTGGACGGGAGCAGTCATTTCATTATTTGCTCCTGACAAAAAAGCGTGTAATTCTATAAATTTTGAGATATATTCAACTTTTAGTTACCTGCTCGTTTGCCTCCTATTGAAGTAAAACAAAAGTCGTTTACTTATTACAAGATCCATACCAAAAATCAATTATGTGAAATTTGTTAATGTAAGCGAAACAAACTGAAATAAAAGATAAAGGATAACTAAAAAGAGCGTACCTACATAGAAATTTTAATCAAATCAAAAAATAAATAAAAATAAAACCGGCCAAGTGCGAGTCGGGCTCGCGCACAAAGGGTTCCGTAGCAGCAAATATAATAAACTTTAACCAAAATTACAGTTAAATCAACCTATCTCAAAAACTATAAGAGATACTTTGATCAAACCAAAAATCGTTGAAAGAGTTAATTAGCATGCATCACCTCTATTTTTTTTAGAATTTTATACCCCGTAGTTATAAAAATAGAGGGGGGGGGACATACTTTTTACGACTTTGAGAGCTGATATCTCAAAAACCGTTCACTTTAAGAAAAATGTTTTTTAGAAAACTTTATATCATTTTAAAAGACCTTTCCATTGATACCCCACACGGGTATGTACATCGAAAAAAAAATTTTCATCCCTCAGTTACATGTATGGGGGGCCCCACCCCCAATTCTTTTTTTTACTATTTAGTGTCATAATTTTGTAGCGGTTCATACAACACATATTCCCATCAAATTTCATCACTGTAGTACTTATAGTTTCCGAGTAAATCGGCTGTGACAGACGGACAGACGGACAGACGGACAGACGGACAGACGGACATGACGAAACTATAAGGGTTCCGTTTTTGCCATTTTGGCTACGGAACCCTAAAAAACGATCGAACGAAAATAAAATCTTCAAGTATTTCCCTTTACCTATTGAAGGTTTATCAGTTTATTTACATCCTCAACAGAGCAATAACATCAATTCGAGACTGGAAACGGACAAAGAAAATTCAAAATAAACTTCAAACTTCACCAAAGAGCGTTACATTTCTAAAATAAAGCCTAAGCTGGTAAAAGTTTGCAATCCGCAATTCGCCAAAGTGGGGCATCAATTTTCAAGTAAAAAGTTTTCCGAATTCTAACATTAACAGAAGATAGAGGCTCAAGAACGATCGCTTCGCCGGTGTAGTCTCTTAACACCCGAACCCAACTACTTACTAACTACTTTACTTTAGGATGTAAGATATATACGTGCAACTACATTACACTTTTCATATAAAATCCTCTAAAATTCTCTAAAACCAATATTGGTTTTAATTCACCCATCAACAGAATAAGCAGACAATTCCACCAAATCGCAAGTATTGTACCTGAAATCGATATATTCCTCGACACGTATTTAAATCAAAAATATTCGAGTCCATTAAACAATAATCCGAATTTTTGTTTATTCCTACTATCTAAAATGTCTTAAATAATAACTAAATTATACATTCATGTAGCATAATTCTACATTTATAAATGGTAGCGCATATCAAATTTTATTTTTACTTTATTTAGTTAATACTTTATTAATTAGTTCTAGTTTTAATTTCTGTATACTTTGACTTTATAAACGCATAATTTTTAGAATGTTGGTTAGCTCGTAACTGGTTAACCTATAACTAATACTTTAAACCATTTTGTATACATAAGCTTCGAGCCTACCTTATAATAAACAAATAAATAATCTACATAATAAGAGATTTTCACAAACATGTTTTCATTTCAGGACACAAATACATGACCAATCATTGAAGTCTTGCTTTTATGAAATAGATTGGCAATTGGGCAGGCTTGGCACCAAAAAGACATATTCACAACACCAGATGAGTGACAAGTACGCTGCGTGGATTTTTGAGGTTGTAAGCGTGGGGGGAACTGATAACCGTCGGCGTAAACGTGTTCAAGAGTGGAGACCACGTCTAGTGTAGAGCACCCTCCCGCTAGGTGGACTGACAATATCCGCAGGGTGGCTGGCAGTGGTTGGATGAGAAGAGCTGAACATCGAGCTCAGTGGCGTGCAATTGGGGAGGCCTATGTCCGACATGGCAGTGGCCGACAGCAGGCTGATGATGACGATGATGAAGCGTGGGGGAGGGGGGGGTAGGTCAACGTGTGAGTGGGCGACTGCCACGTGGTTATGGAAACCACCGCCATAAGTTGTTCGCTGTTGTTGTGTGCTGGTTTAGTATTAGGCTCGATTCTGGGTTTCGGAACTTGCATTGGTTTTTTTAAGAAAAACGTTGCCCCTCACTGGGATTTTGACACACCCAGAACCGGAACAACAATCTGTGGATCACACAAAGAGTTGTTCCGTGCGGGAATCGAACCCGCGACACGTTGCGCGGCAGCCAGTTGCCCAGCCACCGCGTTATCCGTGCAGTCGGTTTAAAAACAATTTGACATAAATTATTTCTATAATGAGACTCCATGTCAATTCTCGCTCGCAGATGAGCATACATATTATGAAGATTGCATCTTTGAATCTGTTACAAGTAATAAATAGTCAGTCGTACGTACAAGCAGTTGTTATTTAACTCCACTCTCCAACCGTTGTCAAATACGTATCAAAAGCAATAAAAAGGCAATCGACAATAAACGAAACAAAAATACAAATACCTGATAGAACCCAATTTCATGATGGCGAGGGCAGGCCAATATTAATTACTGATAAACAAAAACCTGATTATTTATAAACCACAAAACTCATTTTGTATTTATGTCGAACAAAAGCGATTTAATTATTTTGTTAATGGTAAAAGTTTACGTTCGATTTCGTTATTTGAAACCGAATACGAACAAAACAGCTACAATTACAATTGCTTTATTTATTTATTTAAAACAATAATTTGCAATACAAATTTTCTGATGAACATGTAGGCACTGAGTAAGCAAAAGCAAAGTTTATTATAATAATATTAGAGTACGAAATGGCATTTTAATCAAATCCTTTACATCAGCAGCATAATGAACTTAAAGCTGTAGTAAGCCGGTAAAGCTGCCAGTAACAGCTTTCGAATTCTAAAAAAAACTCCTCTTTCTGCAAGCTATGTGACTATACGTTTTGACAGAGACCAAAGTGCCTAGTGAATGTTTGTGTGAACAAACCGAACTTCTTTAACGTGTTGATTACGGAAAGGTAAAGCAAACCCACAGTGAGTATTCAAGTAGCGTTGCTCTTTGATAAACCTCATCTTGTTATACTGCGACTAGCTACTTTCACGCGGTTTCACCCGCTGCACAGCTCCTACACATCATAGCGTGATGTGTTATAGCCTATAACATTCCTCGATAAATGGACTAACAAACACAAAAAGAAAATAATGTTCTATTCCAACCAGTAGTGTCGGAGATTAGAGCGTTCAAACAAACAAACTTTTCAGGTTTATAATATTAGAAAAATATATATTAAGTATAGATTACTATAAAGGTAATCAGTTTTGTTTCTTGTCGCGGTTTGTTACTATTTATGAGTTTGAATTCTGTGAACATCGTCTTTACGCCAAAGTTATATAAGAATAAGAATAGAATAATTATCTTTATTACATAAGATATTGGCTATAACATTGTGTGAAGTTCATGATTCTCCTGAATTTGATACTGATTGGTGATGAACTATGACTTACTATAGGCAGTTAAGGCTACCGCTGCTCTCGAGCCGAACTGAGTCGGTTTCTAAGCGCACAACAGTGAAACAAGAAACCGAATACGAAAAGCCAGAGTTACGGTTTGACTTACTACTAGTTTCAATTTGCAATACCTACGATAAACGTATTGCTAAAAACCACCACGCCCACGCCTACGCCTACGGGGTAAGCGCATTGAGGCACTGCGGCCTCGGCCTAGAGCAGGAGAAGGAACAGGGGAGTTTTTAGTTAGTAAGTCTGACACTCCCACTCGCCTCACCCTGGGTGGGAAAAGTCATTTCATGATTTTCCCCTAACCAAAAAGGCTACTGACACTATTTGTAGTGTCACCTAACTCGGCTTGACTCAGTTGGTGAAAACAACCCTTTAAAAAGTAAAGTCGGAATTTTATTTCACCTCAATATAGGTATAATAAATGAATATACTGTTGTTATATTTATTTCGGGTCGCAATAAATTCATAAATAATTGCTTAGAATCTTTATTAATGATTATACTTCAATAATATTGTTTTCGAACTTTAAAAGACGGGGATTTTTATGAAGATTTTGTTATTTAGGTATATTTAAGTACTTAAAGATTTAATGCGAATAATATAAATTGTATTAATTTAATTTTCTTTTGTCTGAGAAGGGTTTGGAGCTTTAAAATTAACATTGAAATTTTGATCTTATTATCAGGGCAGGTGTTTGTAATATTTAGAAACAAAATTCACTATTTTGCATTTATACTTCTTATTTTTAATTACAACAGACTCATCGCCGTGTTCAAATCAAAAATTTCAATCTTCGTTAGTACTTTAATCGAAGATACCGTGGCATTTTGTACTTATTTTTTTAGTTAAGAAAACACAAGACAACTGAATATCTCCAATGAAGTCGTGTCTAGTTGGTGGGAAACCGAAAACTTGTAATGCATTCATTATTTTAATTCCATACCTTCACCAAATTTACAAAACTGATTTATTTTTGAATAGTTACTAAGACTTATTATGTGACATACAAAATGTATTGTAAATAACGATTTACTTACGTGAATGAACTGATAACCTCTACTAGTTAGTAGAGGGTTTCTCAAGTAACAAAAACGAGCGAAGGGTTGACTGCGCGACGTCGCATCGCCGCGGTGCGCACGCTACTCATGAATAAGAGTCCCGTTGTGACACGAAACTAGTAGAGCTTTTCTTAGTTAATTCAGGAGAGAATCGTCGATTACAAAAATATAGATTACTAGCTACTTTCGCGCGGTTTCACTCGCTGCTCGGCACCATTTAATCGTAGCGTGATGTTTTATAGCCTTTAGCACTCAGGAACATGGTAGCTATATATCAGTGAAAGAATTTTGGCAATCCGACCAACGGTTCCAAGTATTACTCCCTACATACAAACTTACAAATTTTAGCTCTTTATAATATTAGTATAGATAATTATTACAATCACTGAACTCGAAGTTACTCGTCGTCGTACACTGCCGCTGCGAAACGTATTATTGTCGCACACACACAAACTTATAATTATTACGAACAATTTATAATGAACAAAATGTACAACACAGCCTGGAGTTGAAGGAACGAGGTTGATTTTTAGTCAATAAGATTTTGACAGTCATTGTCTGATGGCGAGTGAAGTAGTTATAGGAGGAGTAAACAAAGAGGTAAGAGTAAGTATTTTTTATGTAGAAAGTCGGCAAACGATGGATAGATTACCTGATGGTAAGCCATCAGCGCCGCCCATGGAACGGAGGCGCAACAAATCGCAACGGAGGAGTTACGAGTGCGTTGCCAACTTTTTAGGGATTAGGAATTTGAAGATTTAGGGACTGGGGAGGGCTTGGGGAAGGGGAAGGATTAGGCCTCCGGTAACATCACTCACACGGTGAAACACAACGCTGTTGTTGTTTCACGTCAGTTTTCTGTAAGGCCGTGGTATCGCTCCGGTCGAGCCGAACCATTCGTGCCGAAATATGGCTCTATCAAACTTGAGGATGGAGAAAACTATCGATTTTTAGTTCAAAAATATCCAGTGATTTGTTATTAGGCCTCTTTTGTTAATAGCTTGGTTCCCCCTTGTGCTTTCCACCATCGTACTACCACACAATCGTCAAAACGTCATCGCTTTATGGTGGATATCCCACCTACACGCACGAAGCGGTTTGCCTCCAGTTTTATAATCCGAACCTGTGTCTGTGTCTATTTTCCCCGGAGGGTATAACCTGGATTTCTTAAAGGCCCTAGTGAATAGGTTGTTTATGGGTAGACATGTTCTATCGTAGGTGGCATTATCATTTACAACCAAAAATTCATTACAGTTAAGAATACTTAAAAAATATACATAACCAAATGCTAGTTTTGTTATTCTTTTCTTTTTTTAAATACGTTGCCCCACATTAGGATTTTCTCCTGTGTCGTGGGTGCGGTTACAAACATACAATTTCACATAAACATGACACCCAGACCCAGAACAACAATTTGTGGATCACACAAAGAGTTGTTCCGTGCGGGAATCGAACCCGCGACACGTTGCACGGCAGCCAGTTGCCCAGCCACATGACCAGCCAGCCAGTTGACCAGCCATAGGACTACGATTAGGATAGTAAGGAATCGGCGCTGCCCATGGGCACCCTCAACAACAAAGGAGTTGCGAGGTCGTTGTTGATCATTTGTTCATTAGGGTTTCAAAGATTTAGGGATTTGGGGATGGGAAGAAGATTGCGCCTCCGGTAACCTTACTGACACGGTGAAACACAACTCTTTGATTGTTTCACGCCGGTTTTCTGTCAGGCCGTGGTATTATTCCGGTCGAGCCAACACATTTGTGCCGAGGCATGACTCTCCCACACTAAATATAACATTTCTCTCCTTCTCACAAATACAAATACAATAATTAAGCAAATTACATTTAATTAATTATCACATGAATGCTGTATATTAATGCCGTCAATGTAATTAGCAGGAATAATTCTGGCAATTAAAATAAATTATGACAGTCATCGATTAAGGACGTTAGTTCGGATTAGGATGTCCGTTACGTGACATTAAAATTGTATTAGTAACTAGCTATTGTCGCGCGGTTTCACCCGCTCGGCTCCATTTGATCGGTGCGTGATGTTTCGTAGTCGATAGAACTAAAAGAATTTTGGCAATCAACCAGCGGATTCAAATATAACCCCCTTCATACAAGCTTACAAACTTTATCTCATTATAATATTAGTATAGATATCTAAGCAGCCTATAAGTGCTCACTGCTAATCAAAGGCCTCTTCGCATACGGAGAAGGTTAGAGCATTAATCATCACGCTTGCTCAATGCGGATTGGCGACTTCAATCTTATAATTAGAAATTATAAGTCTAGGTGTCATCACGATTATAACCTTCACCGTATGTCAGTGGTGTTTAAATAATAATAGAAAGCTACATGTAACTCGGAAAAAGTCACATTGGTACTTGCCAGGTTTCGACACCCTCATGTATGAGAAGCGGGCTCATCAGCCTCCGGGCCACCACGACGTTTTAAAAAAATAAGTTTACCCCTCATTGAAAGAAGCGACAGATATTTGCAGATGCAGACTCTCACTAAAAATCAGACTCGTTCTCTTCGCCTCCGTTTTTTGCGAATATCACTCATTCGTACAAAAGAGGAGTCGGCTTCCCAGTTCCGCTCACTTCTCATCATCTAAGGCCGGACACTAGAGGTCACCTTTGACGGCTTCCCTGAAGACAAAAAGGCGCTGAGCATCACCGTAAGCTTCATTGTAGTCTCCGTATGATATACCCGTAGGAATAGACCCAGTATATCTTGGTACAAACTTACAAATTTGACCTCTTTATAATATTAGTATAGATTTACCCCAGTATACACGTAAATATACAATATTATTACGGATATCTTTAGCTATATCCCTTTGAATATCGACATTGGTATTCAAAAATTTGTCTGCATTATTTATTAACATCTGAATGGGAGTAAAACAACATACTAACTTTCTTATCTACATCTCGTGTTAGTACCGTACCGTACCGTAGTAGTAGTTTAACGAGATACCTTGCGAATTGTATCAATTCTAAGAGTTTACCAAGATACACGCAAAGTATAACAAAGGAAAGTAACACCTGTAATAACTTCGGTTTCATCCTGGCTTCGCTCCTCCGCGCTCACTTAAAAACTCCTAAGGATCTCACAAACGCAATAGTGTGACTATGCCTACATATTATTAGGGATTTCCTTATCATGAGGATAGTATTATAGTCGCAACTTTTCCTTTTTTTATTCAAAACTTTTACTGTTTAATAAAAATAAAAATATAGTTTTTTAAACCTTCTCAACTGTTATGAAAGTGCGACGGTGGGAATAGCGTTCGATATTTAAAAAACGCATATAAAAAAACTCCAGAACAAGTGTTCGGACGTTAAGAGATAGTGTATGTTACTATAATAAGTTAAAATAAAAAAAAACAATAATTACTACTACCAAAGTGAAGACGCGGGCTACCAGTAAAAAGTGGTTATTTTAAAAGAGACATTTTAAAAAAGTTTTTGTCATAGACGTTTACACAAAACGAGAAGATTATATAAGAAAAAATTTGACTGCACGGTTGGCCCAGTATCTGGACAACTGGCTGCTGTGCAACGTGTCGCGGGTTCGATTTCCGCACGGAACAACACATTTTGTGATCCACAAATTGTTGTATCTTGTCTGGGTGGCTTGTGTATATGAATTTGTATGTTTGTAAACGCATTCTCGACACAGGAGAAACTCTTAGTGAAGGCAACAAGTTTTATTAACAAAAGAGTAAAAATAATTGTCAATAGGGTAGCACTCGACTTTCGGCTCTACCGCTATAGTTTTACAATACATACTGAAAGTAACAGTTAATTTCCAATTAATATTCCATTTGCGTTAGAAAATAATGAGCCATCGATGTTAACGTGGACAATGACCAATCAGATCACGTATTTAATTTGTTACTATTAGTGTCAACGAGTACTCGAATTGGGTAATCCTTGTATGCCATGATTCTGTTCGAACGCTCAGCTCTCACTACAAAATTTGATGAAATGTAACTTATATATATAGATGGCAGTTTTAATTTTGATAAGTAGCTAAAACTTGTGAAACTGGTTAAAAACTGTAGGGAGAAACTCACAAATTTAGTTCTCTCGCCCAGGATGAGGCGAAAGGGACTGTCCAGACTCTTACTGAATAAAATACATCCCATTCCTTATCCTGCACCTGGCCGTGGCAGAGGTACTTTATTACACAATCCTTGCTGAACATCAGCCCTGTTGGGCCCCATCTGTGGTGGTATTGGCTAATTGAGCTTGCCTCAAAATTGAGTTTTTAGAATTTGTAATTTTGGAACGAACGGCTAACTTCAATAAGAATCTAACTGACAAATGATATCTTAAAAGTATCTTTTTATAGCCTTATTAAAATGTCTAATTGATTTAATGTTGCTTTTGTGATTATTTTTAGCCAAAGTATTTTGTATATTCTGTTTTTTTTAATTAACAACGTCTTTCGCTTTTCTTTCAAGATCATGTGGGTGGTATTGAACAAAGACCCTTTGAGAATGATAAAATCAAATTATTGTTAAATTAATTACTCGATTGGGTTTTCATAGAGTGAATTAACATCTATCTTGTAGTTGTGTTGAGTCTTTCGGAGATAATAATTTTTTTTACGTATATAGGTATGACGGGACGTCCTCTGTGGTCAGGTTGACATGTGCATTCCTATCATCATCCATCGTTGCATAATTCAAAAATAAGGCTCCAGATAATTGTACAGCACACGTATATTCAATTACCAATCTTAAATTATTTAAATAACAAGTCACACCGCAGGTCTAATCGGATTGACAGGTTCTTCAGCTTAGCATTTTAAAAGTGACCGTCCATAGATGCGCGAACGAACGCACCAATCATCGCTGAATGATTGAGTAGTGAGTGAAGTCGCTGTTATACCGACAGTTACTAATAATACTAGTCTGGATAAAACCTTACAGGGCCATCTATTTTGAATACTTATAAACTAAAATTAGTTCAACGTGTTGTTAAGAGATGACGTAGTGAGCGTTTTGATTAACACTGCGACACGGCCGTCCTGCGCTTCACACGTCCTCGTGTGGCTCATCTGAAAAGGAGTAATAATCCAAAGTACATTTCTTTGCTCGGTCATGCCTGACCCTAATTATGTCACGGTTACTGAATAGAACTCAAATTCAAAGTAAATCTTTTGTTTAATCTGATTGACTATTTAGTAATCAATTCTTTTTACATGATTTTAACTTCCTCTTTCTTGTAACAAGTCTAATGGCATAATCAACTACACACTACACAGTCACTTAGCCAGTGATCTGTCTTCGCCACTTCCCCAGCAGCGGTATCGTAGCCACTTAACCAGCGACACGATTGAATATTCATCTGCCGCTTAACCAGCAACAGGATACTCTAATCACTTAACCAGCGATTGAGTTTACTTCATTTTTTTTATATCATCGCTTAACCAGCGGCTTCGCTTAACCAGCGGCATCGCTTAACCAGCGGCTTCGCTTAACCAGCGGCATCGCTTAACCAGCGGCATCGCTTAACCAGCGGCATCGCTTAACCAGCGGCATCGCTTAACCAGCGGCTCATAACATATCATTTTCAGTTGCACACCGCGCACTCACTACGGCAAAACCGGAGCTACGGCTACAAACTGATATATGACAAATAAAAATCATTTTCTTTTTTTTTATGCCATGAGACATGTAGTAATCAATTACATCACTGTATCTTTAACCATTATTTATAAACAATACTTTACACACAATAGAAAATCAACAAAAATCTTAATTATTTTAAAAGCCTTAGTCACTAACATTTTCAGTCACTAACATTTTCAGTTTCACTTTCATGATCATCGGATGAATTAGGTATGATTTCACTATTGGGCATTTTACGCAGCCTATCATGGGCGTATTTGTATGTCCGATTATTATTAAGTGCCTTCAGTACATATCTATCACCGTCTAAGATTTCGGTTACACGAAATGGGCCCTTGAATTTGGGATCGAGCTTAGTCTGATTACGCTCTTCACTTTGTAAAAGTACGTAATCACCCATCGAGTATCTTTTAAGCTTGGTTTTTGTGCTGTCAAATCGGGATTTTTCGACTTCCGTCTCTATACAAAACCTCGAAGTCGAATGCTTGTAAGAAAGCCCACCACCTATGGACACGTGGGGTCAAATCTGCCTTTTTATGAGAAGATCTCAAAGAGTAACAGTCCGTAACTACTGTGAATTTGGTTCCATTCAGGTAAGGTCTGAAATGTTTTACAGCGGTTGTGAATCAACCGCTAAAGTCTCTAACTCATATGAGTGATATTTTGACTCGGCGGTTGTAGTGCGTTTACTAAAATAGGCAACTACATGCTGAAGAAATTCATCCGGAAGAACATGAAACAAGACTTCGAGCACAACATCGTCAATATCAACAAAAGCTAGTATTTGCATTGTACTGTAAACGCTTATTTGACCAATACCAGTCATTTTAACAGTCTTATTACATCTTGTTCCTTGAAACATCGACAATATTGACTCTTTCACAAATGAGCACTCGGCTCCTGAATCAAAACGATATGAAAACGACTCACCAAAGTGGCGTAAAATTCCTTGAGGGGCGCTGACCATGCAGACGTCCACACGTCGCTCAGGAGGCTTGCCAGTAGAAGTCGAAGGCGTCTTCTTCCCTTCCGCGTTAGCTGCCCGTGGACAACGCGAGGCGTAATGTCCAGTGCCTCGACAGTTGTAGCAAATGATGGAGTCAGGTATAGTCGCCTTCAGGGCCACTGGAGGATTCTTCGAATCATCACGAGATGATCCGGCGTAACGATTGTCCTTTTGGTAGACGTTTTGTCTTCTATGACGGCATATAGAGACATGGTGACCTAATTTTCCACAATGAGTGCATTTCACAACTGAAGGGGTCATAAATTGTCTGTCGCTTCATGTCTGAGGTATCATCTACACAATTATTAGCTAGCGGTGCCTTTCTCTTTAAATAAGACAACGCATTCAGTTCTTGCTGCATCTTATTCCTAGTTGGAATCTCTGTTGTAAAAACGACACGATTTACACGTGGTTCTATCTGAGCTATATGCGCCATAACTGTAGAAATTGCTATTTGCTCTATACTAAGTTTCTTCCAACGCGCCATCAAGAGATTTAATTGAGTTGCAGCATAAGTAGCAAGGCACTCACCTTCTTTTGGTTTGCTATTGAAAAGATTGATCATCGTGGAAGCAGCAGTCTCAGAACTATCATAGCGGGCGGTAAAAGCTTCTTGAAAATCTTTCCACGTCATACCAGGAAAAGAAACCTGCGACAGCCATGCCGATGCTTGTCCTTTTAACGCCTTGCTCAGGGCTATCATAAGAGGCGCTCCAGATAATGGGTCGTCCGCCATACACATGTCTGCTGTAGATAACCAAGCACGTGCATCTACACTCGTCTTGTCTGGATCAAACTCCGGGAAACGCAAGTTATTCTTGGTCTTGGTACCTTGCATAGCTTGTATAAGGGCGAGGAAATTTTGATTTTGTTGGTCCAACAACATTTTCCATTTGACATCATTGTTGTCCATCCTCGGTGGAAGTAGATTACATCCCACTTCTGATGACGGGACGTCCTCTGTGGTCAGGTTGACATGTGCATTCCTATCATCATCCATCGTTGCAGAATTCAAAAATAAGGCTCCAGATAATTGTACAGCACACGTATATTCAATTACCAATCTTAAATTATTTAAATAACAAGTCACACCGCAGGTCTAATCGGATTGACAGGTTCTTCAGCTTAGCATTTTAAAAGTGACCGTCCATAGATGCGCGAACGAACGCACCAATCATCGCTGAATGATTGAGTAGTGAGTGAAGTCGCTGTTATACCGACAGTTACTAATAATACTAGTCTGGATAAAACCTTACAGGGCCATCTATTTTGAATACTTATAAACTAAAATTAGTTCAACGTGTTGTTAAGAGATGACGTAGTGAGCGTTTTGATTAACACTGCGACAGGTATATAAAAATAAAAAGTTTGTTTACTATCATGTCCTTATCTCAGGAATTACTGGATCGAATCGAATAGTTCTTTTTGTGCTAGATAGTCAATTTGTTCAGGAAAAAAAGGCAATAAAGCGTTACGCTTAAATCAAAAGTTGACCAGAGGTTGGAAGAGCGGGAGTACATAAAAAACTTATTTTTTTATCAGGTACTTAATGTATTTTAATTGCAAATTGTTTAAAAGGACATGTCTGCATACATCGAACGGGTTTGTAATCTTAATGAAATAAAAGTTAGTAGTTTTTTTTTTTTTTGTAGAATAACATCTTTTTCTATGTGATAGGTATAATTAGACCAAGACTTCTAATTAGAGCAAAATATTAATTAATTGAAGTTCTTCTAAGCAATATGGTTTACATTTAATAAGTTATATTTTTTTCTTATTTATTAATTATTTCTTAGTGAGTTACGTTGTGAGTGAAGTTTCAAAATAAATAACGAGTACAAACGGTTTTTAATTAAAAAAATATGAGAGTCTTGTTTGGTTGCAAGCCAAGGGCCCCATACAGGAATAAAAAAAAGAAAAATGATGACACTTAATATCGGCATTCGGTATTTGTAATTTCATAACTTCTGAAATTTTTACCTGGAATTCCGTGTGCCTATGGTCGGCATCATGTTGCTAGTCTGATATCAATTCATAGTTATATTTTCGTCATTATTTCACAAAAAAAAAAATCCTGAAAAAGTCGTAATAAAGTGGCTCACCCTACGTGATGCCCTAATCTTTTCTCGGGAGTGTCGAATGAAAACTTTTCAATCGGATTTAACTCCGTTTCTTATCTAATCGCAAAGTTTTGTCAAAATTTCAAGCGGCCCCGTACTTGATCGGGAATGTTCGGGAGTTCGGCTCGATGCTTTGTGGACAAACGAGATATTGTGATTTATTCTTTTCAACTTTTATTGTCTATTTTTGAATTGACTTCGTTGAAAGCTGTCGTTGTTATGTTTGAAATGTTCCATCGAATAAAATAAGATATTACTCTTTTTCATTCACCGGGTCTAAATACTTAGGTCGATGAATTTAACTTTTTTTTTGATTGGGGTAAATTATCGCATGGCTTTCATCCTAGATAAAGCGAAAACCTTACTAACTAAAAGCCACCCCCTTCCTTTTCCTACATCAGCCCGACCCGCAACCTGTATTGCACCTGGCATGAAATAACCATTGCATTGTTTTGTTTCGCCGTGTTACCGGAGGTTTCCGGGTGGCCAACAGCTTCCCCTTCCACTGGATCCCTTCCTTCCCTAATCTTTGAATCATTGAAACTCTTATCCCCAAAAAGGCCAAAGAAGCAACAATTTTTATCAACTGCAACTATTATCACATAATTATTGTAACTTTAAGTACAGATTGTCTACATCAAAAAGACGTCAACCGACCAAGGAAAAACGTCGGTATAAAAATAAAAATCTTTTTTCGTCTATTGTGAGCGAGTACACTCAATGTACAAAAACCACCTAAATAGGTCAGTCCAAAGGCCTAGTTTTGATTTAGGCATTCCTTAATACCGGAATCTTGCTTTTACGGATAAAATCCTAATTTCTTTTGACTTAAATGAAATCTATTTTGATACGGGAACTTATGTAGTAATAACTTAGTAGATTTCTGTAAACTTTAATGAGTTGTAGTGCTTGTAAAATATTTAATTAAAAAGATTCTGTTGTAGGTAGCTAAAGTTTTATAAAATTTTATTTATAGATACATATTAATGTTGCGGTTAAAGTCTAAACGTAACTTCTTTTGTAGTTTTTGTTTCACTTCTTGGGAATGTGAAAAGCGCCATTCACCTTCAAAACTACTGAACCGATTGTAATGAAATTTGGTACTTATTCGGAATATATTAAGGTCTTAATCTTTAAGTACATTTATACTATAAGAAAAAATTTCGAATAAGGTTTTATTTAGAAAGAGAGACAATGTAAACTGCTCACTTAAACAATAATTTGACAACGCACATTTCTACTTAGTAAGTTTTTAGACCTTTACACACTACGTATAAGAACGAAATTGCATTAAAATCGTTTGCGTAGTTTCCATGGTATTGGAGTTGAAAAAGAAATATGAAAACCCGCGAGCGCGCTTAAATATTTTATTTTCATTTTGTAATTTCTTGTTGCTTTCAAGTGAGGTAAAGGAAAGCATCTTTAAAAAAATGTGTCAAGTCATTCTTACTACAAAGAGCGGTAGTAAAAATACAAATAACGTTACAATAACCCTTTCAACTTATCTGGGTCAGGGCATAAAAATAAATCTATTAAGACCGTAATGTTGAACAAACAAAAACTCGGCTTATTTTTATCCTACATAATAATGTAACAATGGGTAACATTAGCGGTGCTCGTGAAAAGACGCCCCGGTGTGTAACGCCTGTCGATGTGTATAGGAATATAGTAAAATTTACAACATAAATATTCGTCAATTCAGTGACGTTCGGCGTCTGCCTTTGTTGGGGGTTTACGGTAGAAACTTTGATTCGGTACAAGTTATAAGCAATGAGTATACAGTCTTTTGCGTAGCTGGATAAAGCGGTGTATATAACACTATGTTCCAACAACGAAGATAATAAATGATGGTCGTCAAAAACCTGAGTAAGTATTTCTCTTTCAAATTCAGGCGTCTTAATAACGATACTGTTTCAGTTTATGTTTTTTTTTGGAGAAGAATCATCAAGTGTCTTTTCCTTCCTTTTCGACTCTGGGTGGGACGAGAGCCTCGCTCTGGTTTGGTTCTAGTCGGGCTGCGAGTTATCCCTGCTCGCCGTCCTCAGACGCCCGCTTAGGGGTCGAAGATCGTCATTCCCGATAGCCGGAATATTTCATGTGGCAGTTGGCGCGTGAGGAGGTAAGTGTTCCTCCTGCTTAGCGAGTATGACTGCTTCACAGGAGAAGGAAACGGCTTCACAGTTAATCTCGCTCCGCACCATGGTCGCGACAAAGGCCTGGCGCAAGAGGTCGCCGCCAATGATCATTTCCTTGAGAAAACGCGGTCCTCAACTTAATTAGAGCACACTGCCACCGCATGCTTCACCGTGTTCTCTGGTGGTCTTCACAGTGACGACACCCTGGCTTTTCCTTCCCTGTAACCGAGACAGGTACTTCACAAACCTTTCTCTGGCCTTTAAGTAGATATTGTAATTATAATGAAAAAGTCATATGGTTGTTTGTAGGAGGCTATTTTTAACAAAAAAGTTTTCAATCACTTTTTCTACAATTTTATTACAATCAAAACGTGACGTAGTTCTCAAAAATCAATAGAATTTTAGATTTCTCAGCAAAACATTTCTGGTGTAAATATTTAAGAAAACACGTTTCATCATCAGACTATAAGTGTTAACTGCTGAGCAAAGAGCTCTTCTAACATGGAGAGGGTTTGAACAATAATCACCAAAATAGATTTTGGAAAATATTATTAGAAAAAAATTTGCAAAATACATATTATTAGAAAATGTTTCCCTTGACGTTTGTTCTGTATTCTGAGCCCTTGGCCCTGTCAGCGGCGTCAATAAATACATCATAAACAACTTAAAAAAAAAAAAACACATTAAGCAAGATTCGACCACGACCTTAAAGCCAAACCAGAAATGTTTGCCATTTCAAAAACAAACACAATATTTGGGTCTAACACCGCTACCACTCATCTCTTGTCCTACCGACTATAACAAACCCCCTCACCCCCCACCCCGCGACATTTCCCCGACAATGCCCTCCTCGCTTGAGGAAATATTTTATCTTTCTTCATAAAGGAAGCCAACAATGGTGGAGTGATGTATTTAGGAAATAAATGTCAAGACATCACTCAGTGTTCGTTCTAAAGTACATTTTGGACTGTTCTTAACGGCAATACGAAATATTAACAGGGCTTAAATCATAAATTAAGTAACGACTTCCACTTAACCTTTGTGGGATGGTAATGAGAACATCTTAAACAAACTCTTTGTGTAGATATTGGTGAAGTTATTTGTCTACCTTTAAGTAAATTGTTTGATAATTTTTGGTCGTAACTAACAGTGTTCGTATTGTATTTCGTCAAGCAATTTTGCATAACACGGTCAGTGAAATTTTTAGCATCATAAGTAAAGGAATGGACTCTTCCTTCATCAACACAGATTTTTGGCATAATTTTAATATTGTCTTGTACCATTTTTAAAGTGTCAGAGAGGCTACGCTACAAATATCATTTCGATTGGAGTTATACTTGGCGATACTTAGGTATCTAGGAGGCTAGTGCCTCACAGAAAACCAACGTGAAAGAAATGTTGCGTTGTGTTTCGCCGTGTAAGAGAGGTTACTGAAGGATCAATCATTCACCATCACCAACCTCCAAATTTCTACAGTCCAATCCACAACAATCCCATAGAAAGTTCGAAACTCACTTGCAATTACTCCGGTGGCACGGGCGGCTCAAATTGCTTACCATCAGGTAGTCAGTCTGCTCGTTTGCCGCGTATACCATTAAATATGACAAAACTTCTATTGATTATATTTGTGTGTACAATTTGCAAATTTTCCTGTCGTTATCTCCACCATCAGTACCACATATAAGTCATTGTTTATTTACCTTTAAGTAAGAAACAAACTTCTCTAATCATGCTGTTTTTGTCTAAAGCTTGAATTGAGGCACGAAATATGAAGGTGGGCGCGTTATAGGGGTCCTAACGCTTCCCGTATTCATTCGACCCAGCGCAAAGGATTACGTATTCACCTTTACCCTATTGAAATAAATGGATATTTGCCCCGCCATATGAAACTAAGCAGACCGCTTCAAAGGATAAGACATTGCGTACTTATGTATCTTAGGGAACGCTTCAATCGACTATACACGTACAAATTACCTGAGACGTAGAGATTGGTGTAATCTGGTTTCTCTTATACCTTTATTTACTTGATAAGTACTCTATGCGTGTATCTGAGTCGTGAACGTCCATAAAATGATTTTGTTGAACAGGCATCATAATACACGATCTTAGACAGTTTATTTTATGATTGGCAATTGTTGCATTTAAAATTCGAATGTGCTTTTTATTTTTACTTTTAATTTATTTAAATTAAACGAGTGTAGGGCAAACTCATTATGTAGTATATCCGACTGAAAATTTGTGAGAATGTATCCGAAACGTGAGTTTGTTATTCTTTCACGCAAAAACGGAACCTACGTAAGTGATAACTGATACACTGGATTAACACAGAGGCTGCGTCTTACCAACAGGAATTATAATAAAAAAGTAAGTCAATATAATGTTATATTCACCCTATTTGCGTATTAAAAACGCAATGGTAACGTCAAACAAAGAAATAGGTTGACAAAATTAAGACGCTGGAAGAGTTCTTGAGTCACAAAGGCATCTCCACGATTTTCAAAAGCACCCAAAGCTTTAAAATGTATCTCAAGTCTGAAGCCACAACAATCACCCTTTTGAAGGCGAACACAAAAGCCAAGCCGTGGTTCCGTATCTAAATTGGACAATTAGAGACCTTTTGTCATTTAATTGTTTATCTGTCCAAAACAAGGCTACGCTTAACTGCAAATTATAAATAACTGGCGGCTTAATGAAGTAAATGAGTTTTACGGTCATAAAAAAATGGCCGTGGTTTGTAATATGGCAGGGTTTACTTTTTATTCTGTGAATATTTCTGAATGCGTTGGTTACGTTATTTTAAATAGAACAACGTAGGTATAGCAAAGAAAGTAGACACAACTGAGGTTCAACAAAAGAGTTCTTTTTTTATTTGAAGGCCTTCGTAGTTACGTTAAATTTAAATGCTTTTTCAGAAGCTAAAAACTAAATTGATCATAAAAATAAAATAATAAGTTGACCGACACACCGATCTATCTGTCAACCCGGGTTGCAAGGTAAGCGCACCGCGGCCCGCGGCCTCGGCCCAAAACAGGAGAAGGAACGGGGGGTTTTAGTCAGTAAGAGTCTGATACTCTCTCTCGCCTTACCCTGGGCGGGAGAGGTTATTTGATGATTATTCCTGGACAAAAAAACACTGATCTATCTGCCTGATTAAACTGTAGATACAAAAGTTTACGATGAAGTTCTGGAAAGACAAAGAAACCACTTTAGAGTTTATATTATTACACAAACAGTAAGATTCAATTTCGGGTTTCTATTTAAAAAGTGTCATTTGATAGGATTACTATAGCGGTTTTATTGAATGAGTGACTGGCGTTAAGACTATTGGTGGAGCGGTACCGTTTAGTAAAATGTCTTGGATATAAATTAAAAGGCATTTTACACCCATTTATCATGTCAGAAAAAATAACAATTTTGTTTACTTAGACTGTTATTTTAAGTAGCATTTAAAAGTATTTTCTTTATCCTGTGGAGCTGGAATATGACAGTTTTTTTGAGGGGGAAATTATCTAATGACTTCTTTCATTCCGTGTGTGGGGAGGGTCAGACTCTTACTGACTAAAAATCACCCGGTTCCTTTTTTTGCTGCAGGCCGAGGCCACTGAACATTATTGCGCTTGCCCAGCTACCCTGGCTAAACGGATTCTTTAATTTTAATCATATGCGTGCAATTGGCCAAAATACAAGTACTTCGCTCTGAGTTGATATACACGTATATGACTGCATTAACTGGTCAGCCGGTTGCGTTGCACTTTCGATTTCCGTTCAGAACAACTCTTTGCGTGATCCATAAGTGGTTGTCCCGTGTCTGGTTGTGATGTGTATGTGGATTTGTATGTTTATAAATGCACCCACGACACTCAACTCAGACTTTTATTCAATTTCAATGAAATCCGCAACTTTGATTGAACTAAATAAAACTAACTTCACAATAACTTCGTAACATCTACTTGCAGAACCCTAAAATATTTCCTTTTAATGTACATAATACCGAAATCTGTTGCTCGAGGCTACACTTTATGAATAAGATGTTGAGGTTAAGTCGTCGTAAATAAACAAGTCCGTACGCCAACCTACTCTATAGTAGGTATAATTATATAGCTATCACTTTATAAGTCAACTTTATTTTGGTTACTATAATATATAAGTGTAAAAAGTGGGAATGAATGATCTTATATACTATCTATATCAAAGAAATACTGAAAATTAATTTTATGTCAATAGGCATACCTACAAAAGAAGTTTACCTGTTTATGGCTTTCCTCATTATTATCGGGATCTGACGTCCTCGACTGGATATTAGGCTTTAGGCAAAGCAAACAATATCTCGCCTCTTACATTGTTTTTCCCTGTAACAGTTAAAAAAATCAAAGTCTTATAAAAAACCTTCAGCAAACTAAAGGAATCTTATTTAATACAATATCATTTTTAAAACTATTGCGTAGTTTGTTAGCCTAATAGTGTAAGTCACTGTGTTTAAGGCAGGCGGTAACTTCTAGTAAATGTTTAAAACGAGAATTGAAATCGTTTTTAAATGAATGGAGTGGAAAATTATCGAATGACTTCTCTCGCTCAGGGTGAGGCGAGAGACAGAGAGAGAGAGAGAGAGAGAGAGAGAGAGAGAGAGAGAGAGAGAGAGGGAGAGAGAGAGATGTTACACTATCACTGACTAAAACCCCCGTTGCTTCTCTTGCTCCTAGGCTGACGCCGCGGTACCTTATTGCGCTTGCCCGCAACCCTGGCTGAACATCGACTCTTATGGCCATCTGTTCTGGTCATTGGGATTGTAGCTGGAGTTTATCTCTTTAGTATGTTACGAGACAAATAGTCATTTAGCAGAAAATAGACCAAAACAATAAAAAACTGTAAGTGTACGTAAAACAAGGTCGCCTTTCGCTCAAATATCGGCTTATCGTATTGCATTGATAGAGGTTTAAAGTTCTAGTTCTTCTTCTTTACTCTAGCGTCGCGACTATCTATGAACGGCGCTGATGGCTTACTATCAGGCCATTCATCTATCCGTTTGCAAGATAACAGATTTGTTATTCTCTAATTCAACTTGTTTTTTTAGGTATTTGATAGATCGGCAACCGAGCAGACGGATTACCTGATGGTAAGTAGAGCGCCGCCCATGGACACTCCTAACAATATAGGAATTATGATTGCGTTGCCGACCTTATGAGGATTAGGGATTGGGGAGAGATTAGGTGAGGGGTAGGATTGGGCCCCCGTAACCTCAATCTTACAGCGAAACATAACGCTGTGATTGTTTCACGCCGGTTTTTTATGAGGCTGTGGTGTCACTCCGGTCGAGTCAACCCATTCATGCCGAAGCATGGCTATCTTACACTGGTCGCAAAGACCTTTTCTCATTTTTTCTCTTTTCTCATCACGGTTGGTTTCGGCGACAGTTAACGTGTTCTCTCGGTGCCACGGAAAGGCATCGGCGTGTGAACTTATAGGTCAACCGATTGCTGGCATTTAAAATTCAAAAGAGCGTCTAAAAATAAAATCGTTGCCTCTTTTTGAACCCTTTACGAGTCAATACTCTTTCAATCCGATAGTTATAAATGTTATCCCGTTTTCAAAGTTACGAATCGTGAATTCTGCACGTACTTTTTTATATGGCAAAGTATCATGTGATGGATCGTGGTGGTCTGGAGATCAACGCCTTTACTTTTCATGCATGAGGGTTCAAAACACAAGTACCAATGTGACGCATTCCGAGCTAAACAAACAAACAAACAAAAACTGCTATTTATTGTCAATCTGCCTTGATCAAGCTTGGTGATTAATGATCCTTACCTGTGTCAGAAGAGGCTCAGCAGTAAGGAGCTCCACGCTGATAATGTGATGTGATACAACTTATAGATATTTCAATATGTTTCGATTGAATTAGTGCTAAGCCTGAAATCGATTCTGTTATATGGCAATAAATCCAGTATCTCATACAGTGAAGCTTTGTACATGGCAAACAATTCGTTATATAATTTAATGTAATGTTACTAACAAAATTTAATTCGTCTTATTATTTACAGAAATCTAGTTTAGAACAGAATTTCTATTTCAAAATAGTTTTGCCCGGCCAGAACTCCGTATACCAAAACTAATAATATTTTATTACCTTTAAAAATCAAAGTTCACCATTTTATGAGGGATACGTAAAGAAGAAAAATATTTTGCCGTTTTCTAGGAAATCGGTTACTGGTTTACGACTGGAGTAGTTTTTATTCCTTTTTAATCAAATTTTAAATCTATTAAGGAGTTTTTTCTCTTCTATATGCATTATGTACCTACGTTAAGATGGGAATTCTAGATAACGTAATTTTTCCCAAGGTGGAAAATCATCATGGAGCCCCTTCGCATGTGGTGACGCAGGGGACTGTCAGACTTTTACTGACTAAAAGCCAACCTTGGTGCCCCGTCTCTTATGAAGGTGTGCGACTCAAATTCATCCGCAGCTCCCACTCGTGATGGCCTCTACCAGTAGGTCCCACCTCGAGATGCACATGTTTTATTTAATCTTACTTCAAATTAACCTTATGGGCTGTCATCCCACTTTGTGTTTCTGGTCCTCCATCCTTAATCGTAAAGGTTATTGAAACCCAACATTTAAAAGGTCGTCTCTAGACATTTAAGGTCTCAAAACGGATTCACAGCATACCTGAATGCTTCAAATGCTATCTACAGAAATAGGACTCCCTAAGGTGTATTGTTAATTTTAATAAATTTTAGTAAAAGTTTAATTATGATGTAATATTTGTTCTAAGGAATATTCATATGATTTTTTTTGGGGTAGGTCGGCAAATAAGTCCGCCTATCAAGGGTTTTCAGCTTTTTGAGGGTGGGTAGGAACTTTAGCAATCTGATAACCTTACTCACACGACGGATTTCTGTACACTCGTGGTTTTAAGTTTTAAGTACTCCCGTCAGTCGATCGCCAATACTGAAAAGCACCGATGGTCATCATTTAAAATACCTACAGAAAAAATACGTCCCTAGGCAAACCTTAATCGTAAAAATACGAGACACATTTCACTTGCTCCGTTTTAATCTCGAATGATGCCGAAAGGGCTCGTCAACCGTCGCGTCGTGCTCAAAGATTTATTGTGAAGGCTTTGACATTGAAGCCCTTAAAAACAACAGAAAAAATATGTTGCTACTTCCTTGTTGAATAACAGAAAATCCACTCCTACGAAATGGTTTCGAAAACTGTACCATTTTTTAAACTTACTGAGGTTCAGGTATCACAAAGTTTCAATGATAATTTGTCTGACCTGTCGAACATGCGACGCCTTGCAGTACTTTCAATACTTCAGTACTATAATCTTAGTTACATAGGGAGAGCCAAGTTTTAATATGAATATCTTGATTTGATTAAAGTCGGCCTCACAGTAAACCAGCATGAAGCAACACCTGTATTGTATTTCGCACTCTAAACTTACTGAAGGCCCATCCTTTCTCCAAGTAAAAAAATCACTATAAGTAAAAGGCAATTAATATATTTGAGCTTGAGCTTTTGCTCGTTTGACGAATTATTCCATAAAAACATTTCTGAAACGTAATTGTTCCGATGTTTAAAGTCTTGAGCACAAAAGGAATAAAACCCACGCTCACGTGTACCTTTTAAAAACAATTACTAAAAGGTTTAACATTTTACTACTTCAACATAAATTACTATTACTAGCCACATACTGCAACGTTGCAACAATGTTGTTTAAGCCCTTTTTTGCATGAAAACCGATAAGGCTACATTTATTTCGACAACTATAAACCTTATTGCCTTTAGTAAGGACTTTTTTATGTCATAAGACGGCAAATTTATGACAGCATATAGGATTACCCGCAACAGAGAAGGAGCTACGAGTGCGTTGTCGACCTTTTAGGGATTGAGATTTTGGGGATTTAGGCATTGGGGTAGGGGAAGGATTGGGCCTCCGGTAACCTCACTCACACGGCGAAACAGAACGTTGACCCTAGTGGGGCCAACTAATGGTGGTCTGATGGCTCTTTAAAGCGAGCGGGGAACGCAATGGCCTATTCGCTGCTGGCTGGTTCTGTTGTGACGATCTGTCTCATATGGTAGCAGTTATTTTTTGCTCAAATTTAATGCTATCTCATTATTTGAGGTGCTTAAATACACTAACGAGGAATTTATATTATATACTAGCTTTAGCCCGCGACTCCATTCGCGTGGAATAGTGGCTTCCTGCAGGTTTTTGGTATAAAAACTATCTTATGTCTTTCCTCGAGTTTTAAACTATGTCCGTACTAAATATCCCAGAAATCGGATTAGTAGTTTAGGCGTGGAGACAAGACAGATAGACAGACAAAGTTACTTTCGCATTTATAATATTATAGTTTAAATTTCTCTGGCGTCTTCACAAATGACACATCCAGTATCTGTGGTAGCTGTTCAAAATATGCATATGGTCATACATATCCAGGCATTATTTCGCCTTCAATCTTCATTCATGCATGTCAATCAAATGAAAACAGCCTTCATATTCAGATCAACCAAATAGCTACTGCAGTGCTGCAGGGGTTTGTATGTAATATGAGTATTACTCCTTTTTGACAATTTTCAAAATGGAAGAAAAATAAATATGAAATATAGATTTGAGTAAGATTTACTTTTTACGTATGGCTTATAGAAGGTTATATTACGTACAGTCGAACGCATGATATTAGTTTTAACTAGATAAACTGTTTACTAAAAATCGCTGGTTACTCACGTGTATATATTGAGAAAAGCTCTACTAGTTTCGAACAGTGCGCGGACGCGGCGACGTCGCGCAGCCTACTGACTGCGCAACTAACTGACAGATTTTCTAAATATATACACGTGAGTAACCCGCGGTTTTTAGTGTCTCATGATAGTTATTATAAAACGATAAACTGTTACTAATTGAAAAATAAATATCGATATCTGATACCAAAGAGTATAAAGTATACAGTAAAATTTTAAATACAAAACGACCATTGTTACATTCGAATACATACTTGAACCTCACATTTGCTTAACGATGACAAAATTCAAAAAACACGATTTTTATTTTCAAATATTCTAAAGAAAAAGACGAAAACAGTTCTATATTTTTTGTGTGTCTAGAAACAAAGATAAAGCAACATTATAATACGATTGAAATAGAAAAACAAGGAAAAACAAACATTAAATCAATTGTTGTGGAACTTTTGAATTTTCCTGCTTAGCCACGAAACGAAATAATAAAGTCTTTGAAGAAGGCCTGCGGAAAGTTTAGATACATGACAACGTTAAATATGATAATGAGAAAAGTAAGTAACATGAACGTTCAAAGTTTAGCAATAAATTATGAATATTTGTTGAGTGAGTGCATTTTGTTGCGATGCAAAATGTTGGCGACATTTTATTGTTTTTTCGTATGGAGTACGGCAGTTCATAATTGAAACGTGTCGATTCGAGAACTCATTAACATAACATAACATTAATTTATTACTATTCGTTACCATTCAATGTCCGATTTTAAATGATGTCTGTACATTTCGATTTTTATTATCGTTTGATGGATTAACAATATGAACAATTTACGTGTGAAATGTTTTTATTTCGTTACGTACGTATAACCTTATAATTAGGTACACATAATAATAGGTCTTTACCCATGAAATTGCCGTTCTGCAGTACTGGCCATTTCAAATGAAAATTGTTTTTTTTAGGCTAAGGCTAATTAATTTTGTTTTAAAAACATGGGATTTTTTTTCCAAAAGAAGTCATTTGTTTATTGATTAGTGTTACATTTTCATAGCATTTCAAATCAAAAAATTCGTTTAAATTTTTTCATGCAAAACGGCAATTTCAAAGGTAAAGACCTATTATTTATTATATCTAAGTTGTAAAAAATCATCTACTCCTTATTGCGACGCATGCCTTATTGCTGAGGGTCGTGACCACCATTTTGCATAACTTTTTCTAGCACGGTCTTTCTTCATCTTAATTTGTCGCTGGCGGTGTTTAAAATAATCTTCATCCGGGGTTGCGGGGTAAGCGCAGTGTGGTAGGCCTTGGCCTAAAGCAGAAAAAGGAACGGGGAGTTTTTTAGTCAGTAAAAGAAACACGATAACTGGCATTACTATTTGACAAAGTAAGCTTGTAAATAGTTTTGTGAAGAGGTTTTTTATGGCTTGTTAATACGATAATTTTTATTTGTAACTCATAAGTAGGTAGGTAATACCTATCTTATATACACATAATAATAATGTCATCCAAATCGTATTAAATCATCTTCACAAAACGATTATCAAGAATTTTGGGAATTCGGCTAGCTGATCAAATTTTTTAAAGATTACGCCTCACATACAGTTACAATCTCACAAATTTTACCTCTTAAAAAAATAAAACAAAAACAGAAAGTAACGTAACAACAAGCTATTATTAATATTCTTTGTTTAAAAAGGTATTCCTTCTAGAATGTTCTTTAAACGTGTATAAATGAGTAAGTAGTTGAGGAACAGCATGCAACTTGACACATAACGCCGTGAAGCCATCTTCTCTGTAGCTAATTATTCAATGAGGCAACACCTGGACTGCTTAAAGATGCTTTTAATATTATATAGTTCTACCTAGTTTTGACGTCACTTTGCATGTGTTTGCGTACCGTTCGTACATATAATGTAGGACACTGGCTGTCTTAGCGAACTTTATGTTATTTTCAAGTGATAGTTACATTAAGTGTGTCATCATTCATCATCATCAGCCTATAAGTGCCCACTGCTGAGCAAAGGCCTCTTCTCATATGGAGAAGTTTCGAGCATTAATCACCACGCTTGCTCAATGCGGGTTGGCGATTTCAAACTTATAATAAGAAATTATAAGTCCAGGTTTCTCACGATGTTTACCTTCACCGTATGTCAGTGGTGTCTAAATAATCATAGAAAGTAAAATAATCGTATAACTCGGAAACAGTCACATTGGTACTTGCCAGGTTTCGAACCATTCATGCATGAGAAGCGGGCTCCTTAGCCTCCGGCCCACCACGACCTTAATTGTGTAAAAACTTAAAAAGTATTGTAATATAATGGTAACTGAGGTGCAGTATGGCAAATCACCACGTAAGCGTCGTTTCACGCTGGTCCGGTCTATTCATGCCGAGGCCTGGCTCACTCACGTGTAGTGTAATCATAATTACTTCACGGTTGGTGTGGTGGCTGAACAATTGGCTGCTACACAGTGTTGCTGTGCAGCTTAAAGTGATGGCACATGCCAATTGAATTAACGTATGCTAATACAAAAAAAAAATATTCTTTTGTAAAATTACCACTTTTATTAGTAATTATTTAAAGTCAGGATATATCAAAGATAATTGTTAGCAAAGATTTTTTTCTTATAAAAACGTTGGTCCACACTAGGATATTCTCCTGTGTCGTACGTGCGGAACAACGATTTGTGGATCATACAAAGAATTGTTCCGTAGGGGAATCGAACCCCGAATTATTTGGCAGCTAGTTGCCCAGCCACCACGTTAACCTTGCAGTCAAGATTTACTTTTAAAGTCAGAATTATTGGTAATAAAAATGGATATATAAAAAAAACAGTTTTTTTTTTATGTAATAGGTCGGCAAACGAGCAGACGGATTGCCTGATGGTAATTAATCAGCGCCGCCCATGGACACGCGCAACGTAGGACCGTGCGTCGCCGACCTTTAAGGGAATAGGGATTGAGGAGGGATTTGGGGGTGGGGAAGGATTGGGCCTCCGGTAACCTGACTCACTCGGCGAAACACAACACTGTGGTTGTTTCACGCTGGTCTTCTGTGAGGGCGTGGTATCACTCCGGTCGAGCTGACCCATTCGTGCCGAAGCATGGCTCTCCCACACCTATCATGGTTCATGATCATTTATCTTTTGAAATAATCTGACAGCATATTATAAGAGTGGTCAATTGCCCTAAATTAAAGCCTTAACTTACTAACTTTTGGTTGCCTAACAAGAACTAAAAAGATCATGAATAAATACTTTGAAAAAAAGAACTATTAAACTTTTAATTTATTAATAGTGACCACGAGGATACACCAGGAACCAGGATCTTTCCAAGAACTAGTTTACAAAATCTGGTTCTTGTCTTTTTATTATCATAAATAATGAGAGCCTAAAATGAATAGACCAAAATACTCCCCGAGTTTTGAATAAAAATCTTCGTTAAACACAAAAATACACTTTAAATTTAACAATTTCCATAAATATAAAGCTAAGCTTTTCCGTAACAAATTAGGGTTGGCTATAACCGGTGCCTTATTTAAAGTTGTACCCGCAACTGTCTGTGTATCCACGTTTCGCTTGTCAAGCTGCGGTTTCTATTAAAAAAGCAAAAATTACATTGTTCGCTGCAGGCGTTTGCAGGGCTGTCAACCTTACATGGAAGGAAAAGGCTTTCATTTCAAACTTTTGTGGTGGCACCCGCGTCCTTTGTGTTGACGATGCGAAATTTTATACTTCATTCAAACCGTGCGGTATTTTTACCGTCCGCATATTCTCCTTTTACTGTATATGAATAACTGCCAACCTTATTTTGGAGTGTGTTAGTGGCTGACAACTCGGTACAGCGTATAGCTCGCTCCGTTATAATACTGGAAGCCAAACAACGTATTTTGTTCGAACGCTTTTGAAATTTCTTGAGGAAAGTTTTGGTAAACTATATTATTTATTGTCAATTAGGTTTTTTATAGTATGTTTTCATATTATACAGTTCCTATTCATTATAATTAATATTAAAACATAGGTAACTTCTGAAAAAACCAAATAAAGTTCCATATTTGGATGTTCAGTGAACATTAAATTATTTGATTACGCTAAAAATAAACGAATATCAACATAAATAAATGACTCAAGATCAAAAGCCCAAAAATAAAACGTACATTTATCACTCATTACACTCTCAAAATTAAACAAAGCAAGAGCAAGTAATCAAATGCTTCCAAATGACTTGTTCAACAAAATACGTTTGTAAATCAAATTAGAGTCATCTTATTAACTTTTATAATGAGAATACCACTAAGATAATGACGCTTTCAAAGTCTAAAATCATATTTCGTGGAGTACCAATAGAGGTACATTATTGTTTCCTATAACAAAGGAAATTGTCGACTGGTTCGGCTTTGATCATTCGATGAATAACCCTTTGTTGATGTTTCACTAATAAAGTTTACCTTAATATGAATTGGGGAGTGAAATATTAATATTTAACGTTTTTGTTTAAAGTTTGGCCCGGCTAATTAGCCGATGTAGTTTGTGTGTACACCGTGGAAAGGTAAATTAGTAAGCCAGAGTGTACGCCAAGTCAATGTGCATTAACTACAAAATGTGAAACGTTGACTTAGATGCACTGGATAAGAATTTCTCTTTTTTCAAAATATATTTGGTTATTAACTGAGACTATAAAAGATAATGAAACGAGATCAAGACTTTATGAAACATTCAAATGCCATATGTGCCACCTTTATTATTGAGACAAATATTTCATAGAAATTACATTCTGTAATAATAATTATCTGGTATGGTATTTAGCGGCTATTCATACTATGTGAAAAAAAAAAATTTGATTCATCAAAATTTTTTAAATTCCAAAGTAAACAAATTAGTAAGTGGCACGATATAGAAAAATATTAATAAGAAAAACTTTAATTAATTTATTAATAAAAACTAAAAAGCAATTTTTTATGTTATAGGCAAACAAGCAATCGGGTTACCTGATGGTATGCCATCACCATCGCCCATGGGGGTGTCCATGGCAGGCAGAATGGCTGGGCAACGACGGAGGGTTTTGGGGATTAGGGATTTGGAGATTTTGGGAAAGGGAACGGATTGGGGTAGGGGAAGGATTGGGCCTCCGGTAACCTCACTCACACGGCGAAACACACAACTCTTTGGTTATTTCTGTGGGGCCGTGGTATCACTCCGGTCGAGCCGACCCATTCGTACCGAAGCATGGCTCTCCCACACTTTATATAAATAACTTTATGGAGTTGACATGATTATTCGACCTCTAATTATACATAATTTTTTTATGTGTTAGTGCGGCAAACTAGCTGGCGCCTGATGGTAAGTAATTGGCGTCGCTCTTGGACAACCACAACACCAGAAGAGGTCTGGGTGCGATACCGGTCTTTTGAGGATTAGTGTTTCGGAGATTTTGGGAGAAATGGGGGAGGACCCATGAATTTGGCCTTTGGTAACCTCACTTATACGACAAAACACAACGCTGTGGTTGTTTTACGCTGGCTTTCTGTGAGGCCGTGGTATCACTCCGGTTGAGCCGACCCATTGGTATAGAAGCATGGCTCTTCCACAATTAATTTTTATCTAAAAATTATAGTGTTTGTTATAGAATTATTTTTGCTTTTAATTGTGATATAAATTTAATAAACTGGCCTCAAGGTGTAATATGGTTAAACTGTATATTATCTGTATAACTATGTCTTCTTCCATTTATTTATTCTTTATATTCTTAAATAATGTATTATATTTTGATGTAAATGTATGACGTAAATTGCCTGTATTAAATTATTCTTCTACAGAAATTGCTTTTAGCGATGAGACGCCAATTGTACTATCTTTTGTGTTTTTTGCTATCTGTGTTTAATAATATTGTGGTGTACAATAAAGAATATTCATTTTTTTATTCATTCATTCATTATTTCCTAACAACTTAGGTTCATATTAGGGAATAAATATAGTCGAATAAATTTTTGACTTTCGTCAAACGTACTTAATTTAATTTAATTTAAATTAATTGTATAGAAATGTTAGTTATTCATGATTAGTAATCTTATTCGTGTTTGTTTCTGTTGTTCAATTTATGTATGTGTAGGAAACTAAATGGCTTGAATTGTTTTCAATTGTTTGTAGATCATAGGATTAATGCACTAAAAGTTTTATTTTTAAATTTATTAACAGCCTGTTTCATAACGTCTGGATAGCTACTACCTACCACATACGTTTGAATTTACAACATGATTTTGTCAATCTATTTGTCACTTTTTAACTAGTACATATAATATGAGGATGGTGATACTGGCCCTAAGTATTATAACTTCATATATCACTCCGAACATAAGGGAGATCTTAATTGCGATAGCACGAAACGGCTCACTCATCTGACACATAATGTCACGTCCAGTCATGATTTATAACACGTCATATATTTTTAGAGGCCGCAACATTTTTTAATTGTACCCAATTAACTTTATTCCAGCCCTCGGCCCAGGAACCCAATTACATCACTTCGTGAATAAAAATTAAAGAAGGAAAATAAAAAACAATAAAAGATTATACACGGTTGGCCGTAGACAATTTATAAGATCAAAATGTAATGACGTCTTTTATCTTAATTACTTACTTTTTCTTTTGACCTCTTTTCGAATTGGTAAAGACTTATTGTTTTTTTTTACTTTCTCTTTGCCTGAGTTCCTTCAGTTCTACAAGGATTTTACATTATGTAGTATTAAGGCAAGGCGAATTCACCTGTAATGGTGCGCGAGGCTTTCTTTACATTTATTAGGGTTTATAAAAGGTTTTCTGCTTTCTGATTATTGCAAATAGGAATTCCGTTATTTTGTTTTGTTATAAAAATATAATAGTAAACAAAATTGATGTTTTGTAGATACAATGTTTATGAACAAAAAGTTTTTGATATCCTTTTCTACGGCTATATGGTTTTCTCGGAAAGGCGATGGAATACCGGGAAAAGTCGAGGAAAAAGAAAATTAACTTTTTTTCGCAATACGAATGGAATAAAAGTCCGTAAAGTAGGTATATCAACAATGTTATTTTGTTTGAATTTGAAAGGTGAACTCTGAAATTGAATTACGTACACATTATGGAAACGAATGCATTTTCATATAACGTAGATTTGTTTTTTGCTGAGGTAAATTTAAGTGGATATGTAAGCTGGTTGGCTTGTTTGTAATAGTAAATAGATAATGTTGTATGAATTGATTACGACAGCGTTCACTACAAACATTTAACAGATTTTTTTTTCAAGATTATTCGGGCATTATCAATATTATGTATCAATAATCAAACAAAAGTCATAAAATAACTATGTACTTAATCATATCAATTAAATAATATAAATATCAATTAATAAAAAAAACTATCACAAGAGTTCTAACAAACTGTTTTATTACCCTTTTTAAGTTATATTTAGGTGTGCCCTGAATTGTTTATAATAAAACAATAAGGGCCGGTCACTTCGCATTATGTACCCATTTGTGGGGCAACCCCTCTTGGAGGGAGTTATGACGCATTATTAAGCTCAGAAAGAATTGGTAATGCGTATGATTTAAATAATAATGTTTGCGACTGAAAAAATATGGTATTTTTATTAAAAAAATTGAGGTGCGTAAAATTTAAAACGATCCAACCTTTTTGGTTGTTTTGTTGAGAAAAACACTATTGTTAATTACAAAACTGGTCTACTAACTAAATAAGCTACATTAGTACGTCAAGACCCCAAAGCTAAGACGTGTAAGCTAATAAGATAATTAAAATCAAACAAAACATTCTATATCGAACATGGACATAGAACTTCATTCTCAGCAAAGAAATAACGAGGCAATCACAGCTAAAACTAACAGCAATTATTTTCGACAAAAACAGGCGGACATCACAATAGGTCGCGAACACAGGGGCCGAAACAAAATGGCTCGAACTGCGTAAAAAAGTGTCAGTTCGGGTCGGGATTTTTTGTACCCAAACAGAGGGAACTAGCCAGTGGAGCATTGAAACGGTCTCGGGGTAATTGCACCACTGTCCTTGTAGACCCCAGACAGTACCAATTATCCCCAACACTAACGCGAGAACTGTACCTAAAAGGTTTTCATAAAATTGTTCGTTCGTTTTTGATGTACGGAATTTTGTGTTTACATATTTTTGGTGGATGCCGCCCCGCTCCGAATGTACAACGAATTTGTTGTTACGGATTATGTGCTATACTTTGGCGCGTAAGCCTAAAAGGTTACAGGATTTGCGTTGTAATTCTAATTCTGGTACATCTCGCTGTAAGTCGAATACTTCGAGAAAATTGTTTTTGCGTTTGACTTAAGAAATTATTTATATTAGATGTCATGGAACTCAATTCAGAAAAAAGTCAAAAGTATTTTAGGATTAAGTAAACTAAACACAAATTAATGTGTTTTTTTACTAACATTCTAAAAAACTCAAAACTAATTTATTTTATCTTAAATGTAAGATAAAAAGCATCAGAGAATCTTTGCTAAATTACACTAAATTAAATATATTTAAAAGGTTAACATTGTAAAAAGTAGCCGTTTATAACTTTATTCAGAATACATTGTAAATAAAAAAAACATTTTACAGATGATAAACTTTGAATAGAATTTCAAAAAAATATAAAATGAATAATCCCAGTCTGGTATTTTTTATAGAGATTGTTTACTTTTGTGTGCTAAGTTTCAAATAACTTTGTAATCACAGAGTAGATAAAACAGTATTACATACATATTTCTTTTGAACGTGGAAATAATCATAATGACTTCTCTTAGTCTGACTGCACGGTTGGCGCGGTGGCTGGGCAACTGGCTGTCGCGCAACGTGTCGCGGGTTCCATTCCCGCACGGAACAACTCTTTGTGTGATCCACAGATTGTTGTTCCGGGTCTGGGTGTGATGTGTTTGTGATATGGTATGTTTGTAAACGCAACCACGACACAGGAGAAAGTCCTAATGTGGAGCAAAGCTATTTTTTTTAAAAGAAAAAGTCTGGGAGGGGTCGGTGCGACAGGGAATGACTCTTACTTCTTCTTCTTTCTTCTTCTGCTCCAGATCGAGGCCTCGATACATTATTGCGTAACCTCGATATAGGTATATCTAACAATTACTTTTTTATTTGACATAAACCATAGAGTTTCTTGCTCGTTCTTCTCAATAGGAATCTACACTTTGAAACGAGCAATTAGCTTCATTAGAGGACAGACTGACACATATAAAGTTAAACTTTATGATATCTTTTTTGGTTGACGTTTAAAAGTGCCTGTTGTGGTCTACTTGAAATAAAGAATTTAATTTGAAACAGGTTGTGTTATAAGTTTTGAAACATGAGTATATGAATGTAACGTAATATAGTAGGTAACTACAAAATGAATACGGGTAGTTGAGGGCAGGGGCAAAATGAGTATTTTGCCATTAATTGAATGAAGTATTGGGACTAAAGTAGATTTTGACCATTACTACCAAAACGATAAAAAGATATCATAAATTTTATAATACCTTGATTACAACGTTTACCTATACAATAAAGAAATACAATAAATGTATAATAAATTCGAAAGTCAATTTTATTTGTCTTTGTCTAACGAAACGCTTTGTCGACAACCAACCTGCTTGAAATTTGCATACCAACCTGTATTTGGTAATACGGAGAATGGTAAAGATACACGGTCAAAACTGTAACCGAAAGTATCGTACGAGTATCAACCTTCCTAATAAAACAAATTTAAATTAATACAATATTTAAAAACAAGCTGTAATTAGACGGGTCAATAAGACTTTAGATACATTTCTATGCGGTAAAAGAAAACCTGTATGACTTAACATTTATGGTCATACTAACCAAACGTGTGCTTCAAAATTTAGCTGAAAGATTCCACTTACAAGTACAGTTAAAATGAAAATGTTCTAAGGAAAAAATAAATTCAAATATTACTTAGTTTCATTTCAATCAGATTCTGAAGGGCTAAGCTAAGGCTAAGCTGAATCCACATTATCATAACTAAAGACAAATTATGCAAACAAGCTGTGTCGTTCATTGGCTACTTTTCCTTGCTTCAAACACATTTTCTTAAAACTAGGTCGATCCAATAACTGATTGGACAAGTTATTATACTTACCACGTTCGTCATATTATTATAGAAACCATTCGATTTTGATTGGAAGGTACCAAAGGCTCACAGAACGTTACAATAATGACTCTCTGAATAAATTATCGGCTAAAACTTAATAGTAATTTCAAAAGCAATTTGTTATCCAAATCGTATATTACAAGAGAAGGGTAAGATTTGGACAGATCTCAGGAGCCTTCGGGGAAATCAAGTTTTCCAAGCAGTAGCAACTGGTTCATCGAGTACTAGTGTAATGCGATCCATTGTTAGGTATTACAGCGGTGTCTCACGTAATAGCGTAATTTAAGTTGGTATGTACTGACGAGCCCAAAACTTTTACCTCACAAACCTTTGATATACCAAACATCACAAGACTTTACAATTGAAGTAGTCATCATCATCATCAGACTGACTGCTAACTGCTGAGCAAGGCCTCTTTTCTGACGGACAAGGATGAGCATTTGTCACACGAGTTCAAGGCGAATCGGCGTCTGATGATATGAAGTCCAGTTTTCTTGACGATGTTTTTTTTTCAGTGTATGTCTGTAAATAAATCTCGGAATAAGTCAATAATTGCAACCGTGTTTTGAACCCAAGCCTTCATGCATAAGAAGCTTTTTCGTCTAAACCGGCACGATATTGAAGTAGTAGTAACTATGTATGCAAACGTAATGACAGCGTTGAAGACATTATTCAAAATTCGGTAATCAATCCACTTAAAATTCAAGTTAGTTACCTAAGTCTTAACGAATGCTTTTAGCATACTAATTAGGGCAGCCGTGCAGAATTTCGGCCTAAAATTTTTAAGCCCATCCCATTAAAAATTCTTTATAAAACTAAAAGGATTTAGTTCAAAAGTTATTGGTACTTTGGTTGGGACAATTTATGAAAAATATAGTTATAAAGTTTGGTAACCTTTAAAAGTTTTTCATATAATCAATTTAATAAAGTCGTCTCTATTTAAAAATAACTTGTTTTATACGAAAGTTAAAATTGCCTAATCTGGAAAAAACGTTAATTTTCTTTTGAAATAAAATGTCAATCTAAATTCAAATCTTTATCTTAATGATATCAATTCAGTATATACACTTATTAACATGTCTGTACACAACATGAGACTATCCAAAATTATCTAATGTGTAATGACAGTGTCCAATCTGATGAGGGTCGAGCCAGGGCCAATCTGAAAGGAATTCCAGTTAATATGCCCGTTATTCCGAAACACCGTACCCTTGTACTAAATAAACCACCTTTTTGGTATGCAAAGAAAGTTGCTTACTGTCTATAAACCAATGCTGGTTTTGTATTAGATTACATGTGCGCAATCTGTACTCTACTATCAATGTATATTTAATTAATATTTGCTGAGAATAGTCGTGAACTAAAAGAGTAATAACCGATCAAATCTGCGAGCAAGTCTAATGTTACGTGCGCATGAATGGTTACAGCTATTCGCAATATTTGTAATGGAAACTTTGAAATAAGTTTGTGTTCGCATTTAATTTAACATATTGAATAGTACTGTAACAAGGTTTATTATAAATTCAATTTAATATGTTTTAATTTGTACCTTTTGAATGAACAAAATTAAATAAAGTATCATATTTTTACTATGCAAATAAAAATTAAAAATATTTTATTTTATTTTTAAACCGTATGTGTAAAACAAATGTGGGGTACGTTGTTTGCTTAAAAAATCGTAAGGTAAAGAGCAAACAAAGGCAATTTTCAAATCCAATCTCACCGTTCCGAGAGACACATACATATTTTTCTGAAAGGGGTCATGATTAAATCCTGTATACACACGTCAAACACAGAACGATCCTCGTTGCAAAATGCAAAAATCATTTTCTTTTTAATTATAACCAACTTGTATGTCATCAAGGTAATAAGAGTTCCGACGTTGTTAACAACACACACAAACAAAGGTGCTATTAAACAAAAGCACGGCAGTTCTCCACAAAAGGATGTCACAGGCATCCCACTCATTCTACAAAACCTCTATTCCATTCAAACAAACCTTAAACCGACCACTAAGAGACCATTTTCCCTCAACCCATCTATTAAAATTGCATGGTTACGACCAACACTTGGGAAAACAATAAAAATCGCTCGCGGATCACTTTTTCCTCAAAATATCCAATTTATTTATGTGTTTTATGAGTGTCGAAATGTGAATTGAAGAGATCTTGATTTCGATTCCTGGAGGCAACAGAGTAGTTTATTATAATAAAATATCGCGGGAATGTTTTACGATAACTTTTTACGACATATAAAACCGAATATCTATAATAGTGCAGTATTTGGAATAAAATAGTTCGCTTCAATATGAGTTCTGATTTTGGGATTATTTCGGTCGCTTTGCTCTGAATGTGACCAAGAGTGTGCTCCAATTAAGGGCCATTTTGTGTCGACTAGCTTTTTATATGATTGGAAATTCAACTGGATAGCTGCGTGGCTAAAATTGGTGCATTAAAAATTGAACCAGATCCCATTTAGTGAGCTTTTTTGAATTGGTTATTTAAAATTAGATTGGTTAAAGTGTTGATGTAAAAAATGTTTAAACATTTATATCAGAGATTACAAAAACATTTTTACATTTGAAGCTGTTTTTTCTTTCATTTAAACTGAGGCCATTGAACTGTACAGTAACTATTTATTTGACTTTGAACGTATTTTTATTTCAGCTGTAGATTAATCTGTTTATAAGTCCATTCATAAAGTAGATTAGATTTCATTTTTGACTACATTTTTCAAAATAGCACGTTTATAACTTGTTTACTTAAAAACTGTTTACTACGTACTCTCACCATTATCACCATAATAAGTGACTTTTGAGATAAGGCTTTTTCTTAAATTTTAGAAAAAGCCCTTTCCAGCACTATAACTGCGTCAGTCCCATTTGCGACTATTGAACTAACAGCAAACATAAGTTGGAATTGCAACTAAATTAGAATTAGAAAACAACTGCGCACAACAAAGTAATTGATCCGTCTAATTGCTACGAACGCGTAGTCTCGTAGTAACTGTAGCAATCGGCTACGGCGTAGCACTAAGCTAAGCCTTTTATTCTCAGTAGTACATTCTCTTAATTGATAATAAGGATTGGCCTAAAAGTATCAGATTGTATGTAATATCACAAACACCATCTATGTGATGTGTGAACGTAGGTGTGTCTGAAAGTTAAACAATGTGACACAGGGGACAAAGCAAGTGGAGTGGTGGACCCTTCAGTTACGAGACCGCCCTTTGTTCTATGACCCTGCCAGTGATGTTTCTTTTGTAAGTGGTATACGTTACAAGCGGCGAGAGTTTTGGGTTAAGTGTCATATTTGTTTTGCATTACCGCGTATTTATATCGTAATGATATGTTTACACACCCTGTATGCTCTAGTTTGGGCGGTGTTACATTTATATGTAGAGACGTCTAAATTGTTGATGTTACTTGGAGTTCTGCGAATTTATACTTAAAGCTTTATTTTGTTATCTTATTTTAAAAAAAAACATTTGACTATTCTGAAAATTCAGATTTTGGATTATTTGATTGCGTCTTAGAATGAAGGTAATGATTTTAGCTAAAAAAATTAAATAGTAACACTAAACAGTTTACCAGCATATACCTATATTATGTTTTATATAAACATAAATCTTCATCAACACAGTTACTCAAATACAAATATCGAACTTACACCAATCAACGGTTTGTGTCCTGAGTATCAAAACGCCATCGTTTGTGATTTGTGACAAATTTTCACTCCGGCAGACAGGAAGCAGTGTCTCTTTAAAACAACCACACAAGATCGCTTTTGTGTATCGCTGACTTGCCCCGCAGACATCGCAAGAGCATTCTTAAATAAAATTCCACCCTCCCAGGTACCTCGTTATTCAATCAAATGGAAATACCCATTGTTTCTACTTAATTGGAAATTTTCGTTCATTCTCCAAACAATTTGTAGTTAGACAATCGAAAAATAAATAGTATTGTGGCGCGCCGAAGGTCGTTAGTTCGATTCCCGTTTAAAACAAATATTTGAATGGCGTTGTTTGTTCAGCGTCTGGACTTTAGTGACTGTGATTTCTATAATCGTTCAATGGACTTAACATTTGTTAGTCGATGGTGATTGACAAGGATTTAGTTATTTATTTTGGATTTAAGAAAGCTAAAGGCTTGTTAATATTTAATAAAACTATGTCGATAATGTTCATGTTTGTTGTTTTACTTTAATATCTAGAACTGTAACAAGTTATGGTGTGGTATGGTAAACTATTGCCGTACTGCATATAAAACATATAACAAAATGTTTGGTTAAAGGTAGCAAGAAGCAGCTACTACCATCACGTAGGCAAAGCATATATTCATCGGTTTAGCTCCTTCGGCTGACTGAATGGTGACAACATATAAAAAAAACTCATCATCTAGAAGAACCACTTTTATTATTATTTCTAGCCATTTTATAGAAGTGTCTACTGAGCAAAGTCCTCTTTTATACGGACATTGGCGCTTTTAGGTGAGGTTTCGTCGTCAGTGGTTTCTGAATAATATGACAATGTCCATACAACTGACAAAAAAGTCATATTGGTAATTGCCAGGTTTTGGACCCGCATTCTCAATTCTCATGAAGATAGATCATAGAAGGGTTAGGCCACCATGACACTATACTATTACGGAAGTTTAAATCCCTTATTTAATATGGTAAACTATATATTGAAATTAATTAGCTTGCTACAAGCTAGACAAGCAGTGAAGTTCTTTCAAATTAGCACTTTCGTGTTTGATTAAGTAATTGTTAAAGGCAAACCTCTGTACCGCATTTCTATGCTAATGCATCGCGATATACAAACGAACAGATGACTTTACTCCAGTAATTGAGTTAAGGCGAAGTTTATACTAAATAATTATTTTCTATTTCAAATGACATTATGATTATTTTCTTGTCTTAAAATATGTTTTTTACTATGAAGACTTACACTATATCCAGTACTATGTATATTTTAAATCTAGAAATAATGTAGGTCTATGCAATTTTCATTATCATCAACTCATAAGTGCCCACTGCTGAGCAAAGGCCTGTTCTCACACGTAGAAGGGATGAGCATAAAACATCACGCTTGCTCTAGGATTGGCAATTTCAATCTTACAGTAAGAAATTATAGGTCCAGGTTTCCTCACGGTGTTTCCTTTCACTGTATGCCACTGGCGTCTAAATAATCTTAGTAAAGTACATATACTTAATTCGGAAAAAGTCACATTGGGACTAGCCAAGTTTTGAACCGGAATTAATCTCATGGTTGCCACGCCATTCAAATATTTGAAAAAAGCTTACTACATTTTCTACATTCTCAATAAACATGTTCAATGAAACGAATCTAAAATAGTATGCATTACATTAAATGGAATCAATTATGTAAGCCTATATACTAAAATACTCCACTCTGTTCAATCATGAGTCTTAATTAAAAACTGACAAGTGATTGATTTAACGCTATTTTAATACTGAAGTCTAAATCTGTTTTAATTTTGAATGTACAGATTTATATCTGGACGTTTGGATGTACAGAGCTATATATTTGTAATAGCCTTTATGTAAATGTAAACATGTTTGAAATATTTTAATTTATGTGACAGTGTGTGATAGAATTTTAGATAATTTATTTATTATTTACTAGCTTATACCAGCGACTTTGCCTACGTGTTATTTCAGACAATAATATATACATATATAATCTGTCTCTGTGCCAATTCCATCAAAATCCATTCAGTAGTTTTTACGTACAAGTGTTAAAAACATTCATACTTACAAGTTGTTGCGTCTATAATATCATAATTAGAGTTATGTTATGTTTTTTTTAAATAAAACGTTGCCCCACTTCATGATTTTCTCCTGTGTCGTGGGTGCGGTTACAAACATGCAATTTCACATACACATGACACCCAGACCCGGAACAACAATTTGTGGATCACACAATGAGTTGTTCCGTGCGGGAATCGAACCCGCGACACGTTGCACGGCAGCCAGTTGCCCAGCCACCGCACCAACCGTGCAGTCAAAGATAGATATGTGTATAGTTATTAGTTATGTTATAGTTATCAGTAAGATAAATGTTTCATTTTCAAGTTCCTCTTAAGTCGTGTGGTCGAGTGTTTCTGTTACGAAATGATTTCAGACTATGGTCACTGTAACTACTAACAAACAGAAAAAAATACATTAATATACATTATACCCATGCCTGCAACGGTCTCATAAATTATAACAGACAACCGTACTGACTCTTCATTAAAATACTCAAAAATGAATAGGTATTTATAATTGATGAACTTGACTACAAGATTCTTGCATTAGTGGTATCAGACAAGTTTAATATGAGTTCCTAAATTAGAAACTGTCAATTTTCAGTGAATATGTAACTGTTAATTATATTCATACTGGCAGACCCAGCCACGCGTTTCTGTAGCTAAGGTAAATACATATATATTATATATAATATAAATTGAGATGTAAGCTATCCTATCTTTCATGTTGGATCAAAATGCACACAGAATGCAAATCAAATTTAAAATCGGTTAAGTAGTTTAGGAGTCTGTCGCGGACAAACACGTGACACGAAATTTTTATATATAAAGATTTTAGTAGCTCCGCTCTTTAGCTTTATATTGACTGACAGGTTAGCGTAGTAACTGAGGCGCATGTTGTTTAACGTGTCGCGGTGTCGATTCCCGCACGGAACAATACTTCGTGTGATACGCAAGTAGTTGTTTCGAGTTTGGGTGTGATGATTTCACATCACATATGTGAAATTGTATGTTTGAAAACGGACCAAGAACCAGAATAAAATGCAAGGGTAGGTAAACGATTTAATAAGATTTTTTGTGAGCTTGAATAAAACAAGTAGTTCAGTTTTCTACTGGTGTGCACTACTTAACTAAAGTTAAGATTCACCTAAAGGAAAGTTTTGTTTATAAACAGTGTTACACAATTTAGCTATATTACTATACAATACTTATTTCATTATGGGAATAAATTGATCTTCAAAATTTGTGGGTTTTTTTGTGATGGGAAAATCATCAAATGACTTCTCCCGCCCAGGGCCGGGCAGGAGGGAGTGTCAGACTCTTACTGACTAAAACCCCCCTGTTCCTTCTCCTGCTCTGTGCCGAGGTCGCGGTACCTCATTGCGCTTACCCCGCAACCCCGGCTGAACATCAGCCCTTTTGGGTGCATGCGTAATGTGGCACGGCTGCCCCAACTAAGAGCTGGAGAAGAAACGGGATGAATTTTAGTCAATAAGCCACTCCCTCTCGCCATACTCACTTCAGGATGGGAAAAGACGTTTGATGATTTTCCCTTTAAAAAAAAAGACTCTAGAGACTAGGTAGCTATACTCAAAGCTTGACAAGCGCAGTTTAAGTAGTCATTATAATTTTCAGATTCTTAGAACTCCAAATGGACTTGTTTTGTTTTAGTATAAACAAAAATGGATAACGCCCATCATTAACAAAATCTAACTTGAAAAGTTTTATATTTAATGAAAAAAATGTAATCCCTTGAGTGGTAAGGAAGTTTCTTCCTAATTTAATTAACATTACAGTTTAAAATTAAATTTCCTAGCATCAAATTTTTAAAACCTGTTAACACAGAATGTACTTTTAAACGCAGGTACAGGTGAACACAAAACGCTTTCCCCACTCGACGTTTTCTCACATAATTATTTTTTCTTTCACAAGAGTACATCTGCAAATTAAAATAAACTCACCTTCATATTACGGCATGCTTGCTATTCTTTTTTAAAAGTTTTTTTATTTTATATTAAACCGTACTGTGCACCCTTAAAATTGTACACAGATCTATGCGATTGACTAAAAGTGTTTACATGTATTGAGATCCGATTTCCGTAGCATAAGGACAAACCTCAGTGGTTTATTTGTGCTATTGTAACAGAAAATTGTATGTTTTTATGTTGTGATAATAAAGAAAAAAAAAGAAAAAATGTTTATGAAAATTAAAAGTTTTTATTCCGTACTAAAAATTCACAGTACAGTCTCTTCTATTTTTTATTGTTTAAGCTGTTTTGTATTTTACGCGACTTAGGATAAATTTGAGCTGCAAAGCTCACTCATTGCAGCATCCACTAGAAGCGCTAGATCCTACGCTGAGACCTAATTAGCATAGCTAATGGAGTTTAATGTTTGTGCTCAGTAATCTGATTTTACTTGGATACGGTAAACATTTACCAACACTTGTTTGCTGTTGCAAAATCATTAAAAACAGAATACAGTAATGGCTTCTGCACTAAAAATAGCATGTCTTAACCTTAGACCATATTTTAATCTATACAATAATGTTTATAACTTGTATACGTACTTTTGGCAGCTTACGATGATTATAAAGATCATTTACGTATACGATTTTTCGGAATAATATTTTACTAAACGCCACCATAAGTCAAAAAATCACTTCCAGTACCCACACACCATTGTCGTAACTAATTCCCTGTGTACAGAGTGTCGGAAATTAAATTAGAATAAACATAATTAAACAGTTGGCCCCATTCGCTTCGACTTTCAAAATTACCGTATTTAGAGGATTAAATGCCGCCCCAATGTTAATAATACAGGATTTTGGGACCAGAAAGTATAATATAGTACTTTTCGTATTCCATGGATAATTTTACTAATTATTTCATTAGCATAGAATTAATTCTTTGTCGGAAATGCTTTTATGCTCCAGAAGCGTTATAATTATTAAATACATACATCAAGTTATCTGTCTATAAGTGCCCACTGCTTAGTAAAGGTCTTTTCTTACACTGAAAAGATTTGAGCATTAGTAAAACGCTTGCTACAGGTAGATTGGTGATTACAAACTTATACTTAGAAATTAGGAATTCCGGTTTTCCACATTTTTTGCCACCTTTGTCAATTAATACGCCCCCCTATCACTCACGTCTTCAAAAATCAATATAAAACTGTTATATTTATGAGATACTGTTCTTACCAATGCTATTTTAAGTCAAAACAATTCAGTCAGCTTATTCGATTTTCAAATCTCCACGCATTGTACTAATTTTAAAATATCCAAGTAAACAAGCACGGTCCAAAATTGCCCTCACAGCCCTACCAACCTCTAATGGGACTCCAAAGCATCGTAACCCTTTTTGAATAGGTACTTTAAAATTTTCCGAAGTTTAATTAAAAAGGCTTTATTTATTATAAAACAAATTCCGATATAACCTATAAAAGTTTGTCGCAAACTTACATAAGAATACAATATTTATTAGAGTTACAACGCTTTTGTTCTCCTCTAAAGACGTACATATCTACATAACAAAATAAAACATCTTCAACAAAAAAATATTTCAACCAATAACTCAAACGGACGCTGACAAAGAAAATCTTTTGACTCAAAATTCATGTCGAATATTGCTAAACAAAGCGAAAAATTATTTTCCCAAATGTCATAACATTTTGATTATATTGCTTTAGACTTATACATTGCAGTGTTTGTTCGAATTTTCTAAGTTCAAGTTGTTAGTCGTGCGGCAATGTTTATCAAGTGAGTCAGTTTGATCAAGTAAGCTTTGCGCATGTATAGAACATAGTGCAACAGATAATTTTCCCGAGAGCGTCAAATTCAGTGTTCTCTGTGCCGTCGTGGGGGAGGTACGCGCCTCGTTTCGGCTCCATGTGAAGTTTCCTTCGCCTATCGGTGTTACGAAATTTAAAAATCGAACGCTTTGGTTATAAGTGGCAGTTTTGTTTATGGACGAAGTTTTCTGGGTTGTTTTTGAGGTGAGTATTTTTTTTTATAATATTATTCCGTTTTATTGCAAAAATTACTTTAGAAGTATTATGTGCGAAGGTTTTAAGGCCAGTAAAAGTAAGTTGTAGTCAAAGTTAATTATAAAACTATTTTTTTACTACAAGTAACATTTTTTTCGTGGCGTTAAGATTTTTATAATTACGTAACTCATTTAGTGTATGTAGTACTTACTAATAATTAACAAACACATCACTCCGAATAAAAAATTAAACCCTGCTTAAAAATAACACCACAAACGTATAATTATTTTCTTAACACAAATTACACTGAATAAAGAATTACTTAACAATACTGACGAAATTTAACGCGACCCTCTAAAACGGTAGAGGCAACCTGAAAACGGAATCAGTAATCTGCAGCTTAAGGACCGAGACACATTAAGATCCCACGATTTATTATATAAGTAATTCTACTGGCTCGTCCTGGCTGACTCTTGATCTTAGCTTAGAGGAGCTAGAAGAGGAGTGAAATGCTCTCGGAGTACCTCACACTTTATAGTAATCTCGTATTGATATTATTGGTTATATAAAGCTTTGCTTATTATTTCAGCTGGTATATAGTTCTAATGTTAAATGATCTTTATGTCGTTGATAAAGTCAGTAAATCAAAATGGAACTGCCCCGTGTGCGGCAAAATAACATTATGAATTTAATAATTAATAATTGCATCAAATCTGGATAACATTTAATTTTTTAGTTATTGCATAAATTCTTTTTTAATTCACGTAAAGAAAATAATTACCTATATTTGACCTGTAATTAATTTTGTAGCGCAAAATCGCACTGTGAACCTTTTTTATAGAATGGTTTGCGTTCTTGAGGAAAAAGGTCAAATGATAAAAAAAATGTTGTTTTTTTTTTAATTTCTTCTCGTCTTTATTGAGAAAAAAGTCCAGTTAATAGGAAGAGTATAATAAATAAAAACTATTCAAAGATGAAATCTTGCTTATTTATTTATTTAGAGCCTTAGGCATAGCGTTTACAAAGCACAAGCAAAGTAAAGTTTTGGTGGCCTGAAGGCTATTATCATGAATAAGAAGAAGCTGGAGTGGCTTTGAAACCTGGCAAGTACCAAAGTGACTCTTTTCTAGTCATATATACTAATTTCATTATGAAGCTACATATATACGGTGAAGGAAAACATCGAAAGGAAACTTAGGACCAATAATTAATAATTATAAGTCGCCAATCCGCGGTGAGCAAGTGTGATGATTAATGCTCAATATATGTAGGTACTATATACTCAATTTAATACCTTCTTTGTGCGGGAAGAGACCTTTGCTCAGCAGTGGGCACTTATAGGCTGATGATGTGTGTAATGTTATTAAGTAAAATCTTCATGAATAACAGTTAGAACATTTGATGACAATTTGTGGGGACTTTCAAATCTAGCCTGCTCTAACAAGATAGAGACTAATCGTTGACTATTCTAAAACTTATGGTTGCGTTTGTGTGTGTTTAAAATGGTGGCAATTTGCTTCCAGTGAGAGCTTCTACATCTTTGTTTGTTCTTAAAGTTTTACTTACTTATTTTGTAAGGTATACTGTTCACTGCGAGTTTTTGGCAACTATAACAGATAAGGTTTAATATCATTTCCCTTGGTCTTGGTGGTGAAGGTGTAAACGGCTGGACCAATTTCGATTTAGTTTGGAGAAGAGTGATTTTGAAGAATAGCATATAGATATAGCATTAATATAGAATTGTTTATGACAATTCTTTTAATGCTATTTTTGTAAAAATTAGATGATGATTTACAATTACTGACACCATGTTAGTTGAACATCCATGTGAAGGAGTGCAGGGTCAACTGTATCTAAATATAAAAAGTTTTGCCAAACTGATATTTTCAATAATAATATTTAAGACTAGCTACTATCGCGTGGTTTCACCCGCTGTTCGGGTCCATTTAATCGTAGCGTGATGTTTTATCAGTGAAAGAATTTTGGAAATCCGACCAGCGGTTCCAAGGATTACCCCCTACAAACAAACTTACAAATTTTACCTCTTTAAAACATTAGCATAGATAAAATCTTGAATAAACTTATATAATGACAATACTTTTAATAATTTCGTCCCGGGATCGAATCGTTTGGACAAACGAAGCTACTTACACTACATTTTAATGACCCCGACTCTATAATAAATGGAGTAATAAGCTGTGTTCCGAGCTGATGGCCGCACGATAATGAAGTAGTGGGCACAGGATGCAGTGTACCATTTACTTTAGCTCTATCACTGCCCACGTTTGGCGGAAATTTAAGATGAAGTGACAGAGGTCAAAGGTCGAATATTTTATTTGAGTTCATGTTGACGTAAATAGTTATTGAGTCACTACTTCTGGTGTTTCTCTTAAATATGTATAAACTCTCTTACAACTTGACCATTAATTTGTCGAGGAGAGTCACCAGATATGGAATAGTCTCTTAACATATTAAAGTATGGAATTTTCGTGTTTTGCATTCTATCATTTGAAATACAAGAAAATTCCATATTGGGGCATCATCAAAATCTCACTTCAGACTTTCTTCTACAGTTAAAAAATATAAATGGCGCTTAGTGTTCGTGTTGTGTGTGTAATTCTTGATTTTAGATTGAAATTTATTTTAAATGTATTAATGTTTATAAATGTAGATGAAAAGAAATACAATACTTCCCTTCCCCTCCCCTGGGGAAGGTTAGCAGACCTCTTTGTTAAGCATGCATGCTCCAACTTTTTGTGATGGCCTAAGATTATTTGGAACGAAGCTAATTTACGGATATTGATGTTTTTTATTATTTCATTTTTTTCATTTTACATTCCAGGCGACAATCATTATCAGATTAAGGGCTGATTTTTCAATGGTTAGATAAAAGTTACCAGGCGAATAATTATGACGTTTGAATGAGAGAGTAACAGCAACAATTTTATTCCCCAAATAACACAGATGACTATTGAAAAATCTGCCCTAAATGGTAAATCAGTTTTCGAACTCTTATCGGTGGATATAAACTTATACTTAGTTCAAAATCTTGCATTCACTAAAAGATACGATAGCAACGTAGTACGGGGAAGTAAAACAGTTGCCGACCGTCCATGCATAACTTGTACGAGCATCCACCAACAACTCGAAGCTTGATGTTATTTATTTGGAATGGGACTTTGGACATGCCTTTTAGGTATTTTTGTTTTCTAAGTGCAACATACAGATTTGTTTTAATGCAAATCTGACTTAAAACATTCGAAGTTTGAGGTTTATTTTAGTATTTAGCAGGAAAGTAGTACTACAGTGCATCAAATACAGTTTATGGATCTACATATGGGTATTAATTTTGTAAACGGTTTGGGAAATTGAGCATTATTGCATAACTGTGCACTTCATTTTCGTCAAAAGAACTACGTAACCCTACTTTAGGATGATCTTCCATGTCGTGGGTGTGTTTTCAAACATCTGATTTCACATATACCTAATACACATCGGATTAAAAATGTGTGGATTACACAAACCGTTGTTCCGACCTCGATACGAACCCGCAACACGTTGCCAGTCCAGCCATCGCGTCAAACGTGCAATTAAACCTCATAATCGTTCAACCAACCTTTTGATTAGGATAGGGTACGCGTTATTTCGTCCTGAGTGATATATTATCTGACTGCTCGGTTGGCGCAGTGGCTGGGCAACTGGCTGCTGTGCAACGTGTCGCGGGTTCGATTCCCGCACGGAACAAAACTTTGTGTGGCCCACAAATTGTTGTTTCGGGTCTGGGTGTGTTGTGTATGTGAATTTGTATGTTAGTAAACGCACTCAGGATATATAGATTTCCCACAAGATGTGAAAGTCTTACAATGCTGTTAAAGGTATTTTTCCTAGACTAGTGTGATAGTTTCACTTTTAATCCCAAACATGACACCTATCTTATTAGACCAATTAAAACCGAAGACATAAAAGTTCTGATGGATTGTAATATGAAGGCTATTAATGGCTTCTCTTTACATGATACAATGTCACTATTCTGCAATATTCCGCTGGCCTCTTAACGGTTATGTTTGCCTAGTACTTTGAATTATTTGGTGTTTACTGATAGTGAAAATAATTTAGTTGATTTGCATTACGACTTGCTTGGGAATATTAACAACTTCTTACTATTTTGGCATAATCGTCAGAATATAAAAATAATTACCTGCGTCACAAAAATAAATAATTAATTTTCGGACATATTATGTTGTCAGTACGTATCTCTGACGATTGTTACAGAATAATTGATTGTATTTAAACAAATCTAAAAACTTACCTTGAGGAAAAAAGATTAAAAGCTAGATTCTATTAAAGATTAACTAACATGTATATAAACATTGTTATCATCAATCATCAGATTACACACTTACAAATCGCTTAGGGATGCTTATGACTATGCATAGATATTCCCACTAATAGTCTATAAAGCCTTATCTAAAACGATATTACAAACTATAATGAAAAGGAAAGCTGTTCTCATCTTCTAGTCTCCTAGTACGCAAGGAAACTGTCTATACAAATATTTGAACGACCTACATAGTGAGATGTGAATCTCAAGGATTCTTGTGTGATATGACATGTAAAACAAGAATAGGGTATGCTATTTTAAACCTTGTCAAATATGTTTTAGGCTTACAATAGGTTATCAAATGGGACGATATAGAATATTTGGGCAATTAAACTGTCATAGATCCTAAAAGAAATATAATGACTAGACTGTTTATCATATTATTTTATTCTCGCCTCAGCCAGCCGTTGCCCGTCGTACTAGGAAGTATTTACAAATTTGCATTAATAATTTCATATACAAAAACATATTTACAAATTTTTGTGTGTATATCGTACTAGGATTTGAACTCGAATCGAGATAATTTAATCGAGAACCAATTAAAAATATAACATGAAAAACTAAAACTGTTATTGAAAAAATCCTTCTTGTTCTATTTTAGACTCAAGACCTGTATAATAAATAGATCATCAGACTCTTTTAAAATGTCCACAATGTACGTATGATTCTTGAATCACTGATTGGTGATTTGAAACGTATTAAGTATTAGGAATTATAAATCTAGATTTCCCTCAAGAGGTTTTCCTTCACCATATATCAGTAAAATCTTTGATCGTAGATATTCTCTCACTTACCCAGAACCATATTCATGAAAATCTTGTCATGTTTTAAACCGAACGTCACCTTGCTCATGAAGAAGTGGGCTTTGTAGGCTCAAGGCCACTACGGCTACCTATAAACACCGGAATATAATTAGTTTTGTTATTGTTTTAAGTTCAGAAAGCTGTCAAATATGTCTGTCTCACATACCCAATTGTTAATTAACGAAATTCGCTACAGAACCCTTGTCGTACAGTTTTAATTGTTATTCAAAACTGGGCGTTCTTTTGTATTCAGTCTGTTCATTTCCATTTATAATATAAATAATTTGAAATTATAATTATTAATAACATTAAATTTATGACAAAAACATATTCGTGAGCAATTTTATTAAAATTATTTTGGTACAAATCATTCGTTTGAATTCCAATGTAAATTTACATCACGTTCCAAATCACAGCAAAGTTTGGATAGTGACCACCGATTTTGTTGTTTGTGTTTTACTCAATAAATTAACCTGTCACTTTATTTTGATTAATAAAATACAAATTGAATGGCGTCCATTTTTAGCGTCCAACGGGCGGTTGGTACACAAAAGTTCCATTAAAATTTGTTACCAATCCATCAGTGTACGTATTGGACATCAGAACAAGTCTTTGTGTAAACCTTATTCAATAAATTTATAACGTTGTTTGTTGTTAATGGGTTGAAATCCAACAACACCTACAACAATTTACTTTTAACACGTCGTGTCAACCGATAGTATAAATTACACGAGAATTTATCCTTTTTTTTTTGAGGGACAAAAATCGTCAAATGCTTTTGCAGTGTGAAATTCTTACTGACTAAAAACTATCGTTCGTTGTCTTGCTCAAGGCTGGGGTCATGGTATATTATTGCGCTTAACCCGCAACTCCGGAATAGAATTCATGCTGGATTCATTCAGAATATTGATGTTTCATATGATACACTTATTTATTTCCTTGAATAAATCAATATTAAACTAATAACAATATTACATACTACAAGTTAAACCTCGCCCAGGATTTATTTAATAATATATTAGTGAAAATGTACAAAAATAATTATTTTTAGTTTTTAAGTTAACTTATTTATAGAGTCGTATACATTTCGTATTAAAATATAGATATGGTATGACAAGGCATACCAAATAGTACAATATTAGTACCTAATAATGTTATTCTTGTTTAGGAGGATAATTCCTGCTTTAGATTCGAACGCTCTAGCATTCTAGATCCAATTTGGTCTGGAAGCACTGTTTGAGAATGTGTAGACTGACATTTGTCCTGGCATATGAGATATTACAGCGCTCTCTGAATGACAACCCTGATGATTTGCATCATTTGTTCCCATTGTGGTTTATAAAGGGTTTCTTTATTGTTATAGGTATACATTTAAGTAGTTTTAATTAAGTCATCAGTAATGCATACATATTTTAAAAGTAGGTATGTATACGGTAGTCTCTCTATATCATGAGATTTAAAAATCGGTAAAAAGCGAAATTATTTTGTGCTGTTAAATCCGTCGAGTGTAAAATAAGAGTATGTTAGACATAATTTGTAAATTTATTTTTAGAACGATTATAAAACCTTATTTCTTACAAAAAATTTACGAAGCGATCGTTCTAAATAAATATCAAAGAGCACTAAACTTCAATGATTAATCAACCGCCGTACTTCCAATAATTCAAGTTCAAGAACACAAACAAATAAATCTGTACATAACATTGAGTTTCAAGGTAAAATTATCGAAAAATCGAAAGCAATGTAATGTAGGCGGCGTGAATACATTTTGGACTAAATAAATCTGTCAAAATACTTTGTTTATTACACACAGGGCTCGTTTCGCCTTTTAGAATTTAATTCAAAGGGCATTAAGGTATACATATAGCGTACAGTCCGGAAATTTAATTTCCTTTATACTAACACATTGGTTTATACATAGAAGCATATAATGTGCTCGGGGAAACATCAAACCATTTTACATCATAATTTTTTACATTATCATTGTGGTATATTATGCTCCGAAAAGGTAGGTAGAGGTTTGAACATTTCTTGTTTTGAGCCTCATTTAAGAAGACGCGGCGTAGTGAGTCCGTTATACATTGCTCATAATGTTCACGTGTTTGTTTATGTGCGTGCAATGACCCGATCTGCTGCTGCAATGTACGGAAATGAAACGCGCACGTGTGCGTAATCTTTTTCTTGTTTTTTACTTCTTGTATTCATCTAACACTATGTAGTTATATTTTTCGGGTGAAGTGAGGTCCAACAACTATTATCTAACCGTCACACTCACATGATCAACCACGCTACCAATGAACTTTGTATGAGTTCTGTCATATTTGTGTTCCAATCTATACATATAATAAAATCGTAGGAAAGTCAAAACTGTACATTGAATATATTTTTGAAATAATACTTGGGGCGTGATGTACAATCGATACTGAAGCCAAAAATATGGTTTTTAGAATTTTTGTCTGTTTGTCTGTTTGTCTGTTTGTCTGTATGTTTGTTACGGATAAACTCAAAAAGCACTGCATGGATTAAATTGAAATTTTGCATGAACATAACTGATAGGTCAGTTCAACACATAGGCTACATATTATCACGCTATCACCTACGGGGGATGAGTAATGAACCTTTATATCTGTAAACCTTACTGAAGCAGCATGTAGTTTTACCTCATACACATTTTAATGACGTTTGTAAGCAGGTTGTTTGACAGGACGTGCTATCACAAACCTAGACACAAAAAAAATGAAATATAAAATAAAACATAGACTTATATTGGTAAAATTGTTGCTTCGGAATTCATACAATATTTTTGTGTATAATTATAAACATAGGTGTGATGAAGAACTAGCATTTTTTTTTTATTCATATGCGGTTACGTTTTTTTCACGTTGAAAACGTATTCAGTCGTAATTGAGAAATTATTATTGTTTACCATATAAAAATGTTTCCATTTTCCTAACTAGATGGTGTTGGCGTCGAATTAGATCGCGCTATGGTTTCGTTCACAAAAAGTGATGTTATGAGTACCGATGTCGCCGCTTCAACCTGTAGAAACGGGGGTTACCTGCGTTCTTTATAAGTTATCGAGATTCTCAAATTATTCTGTTTACTTCGTGTTAATTGGTCTTTTAGTAGTAAAAATGCCCAGAAAGTGGTCTAATCTATCACAATCGTCATACCATACGCGAAAAAGAAGGTTAGCTCGATCCCTTGAAACCGCTGACGAGCGTGAGGCCAGGTTGACTGCTGTTCGTGAACAAATTGCAGAGACTCGAAGAGGAGAATGTAGTACGGCGCGCCAGTCGCGATTAGATACCATGCGCACTCAAAATGCATTGTCGCGGTCTCAGGAAAGTGCAGAAGCACATGAGATGCGGCTGTCAATTGACCGAGAGCGCCATGCTAAGTCTCGCGCATCCGAGACGTATACGCAGCGCGAGACGAGACTAAGTTCGCAGCGCAGTCGCACTGATGCCGCTCGATCTTACGAGAGTGTCGAAGCGCGACAAATTCGACTGGAATGTGATCGGGAGCGCCACGCTGATTCTCGCGCGTCTGAAACGTACACGCAACGAGAGGCGAGGTTATGTTTGCAGCGGAGCCGCGCTTCTTTTTCTCGGTCGATTGAAGACGATGAAGAACGGGAGACCCGCTCAAGAAGAGACCGCTCTCAGCATGCCCTGTCACGTTCTTTAGAGACAGATGAGCAGCGTGAAGAACGTCGTGCAGCTGCTCGGCAGCGGTACCACGAACTGCTTGGAGATGCGTCTACTCATCTATCACAAGAACGGGACAGAATTCAAGAGATTCGGGGAACTTGGTCGGACGAACAGCGTGCGGCACAAGTAGAACAAGATCGCCTGCGTCGTAACGTAAATCAGCTTTCAACATCTGATGAGGAATCCACGGTTTACGATATCGAAGAGCAACCATGGCTAAACAAAGAGGGAAGTGGATTTATGTACAATGTTGCGATTAACTACGCCGCTTATGGCGATATTGGTGCCTTAGAAGAAGTGTGTGCTCACTGCCAAGCACGCAAATGGAAAGGGGAGCCAAATGGGATGTGTTGTGCATCTGGTAAGGTCCGCTTGGACTCTATGCAGGACCCGCCAGACCTGTTAAGAGTCCTATTAAATGGCGAGCATCCAAAGTCTCACACGGAACTGCTTCTCACACGGACAACCGTACGTCGCTTGCTCCCGCGTCACCAGTCCTGACTCTCTATACATTTTGGCTACTGAGAGCAAAACTACAAATGTAGTTTATAGAGAAATTTTATAATTGTGTTCCTTTAAATTCTGTTACTCGTGGGATGTAGGAATTAAACCATATTCAAAATTCACCTGCGCTATGAGAGGTACTCATGAGGTGAAGTTATACTGCAGCGCCAACTGCAAGGGAATGTGATCTTAAAAGTTGCTCACTAAAAAACTACACTTAAAATGACGCAGGCATAGTATTTTTGATGCTTCACGGCGTCCGCGCGGACGAAGTCGCGGGCAACAGCTAGTTAATAAATAAAAATCTATGAATACTAAAAAGATTCTATAAGCTACCGTAACGTTGTTGCGTCTATATAATGCGTATAAATACTTTATACTTATTTGAAACCCCATTCAAATTAAAGCTTATAAACGCTGACTGGTGACAGGAACGATGCTATTTTTCTCAGCAAGGACCTTCGTAAAAGTTGAGGGTCGATAAAAAAAACTTCGGGTATTCTGAACAAATTTCAATTTAGGAGAGGGATGGGGATCTTTTGACCGAATGGGTAAATATAGCCAGGGGCAACATTAAATTTTGTTGATTAAATTAAACTATATCAGCTCACTGCGTGCTCCGAGGTTTACCGCTAAATTATTTCGTAGTTCTGTTGCTTTGTTCATTGAATAATAGATAGAATTATCGCAAAAAAGATTCAGATGAAACTGATTATTTTATTTCAGTTAAGTAGATGTAACACTTTTTTAATGAATGGCGATATGATAAAAGTGAAACTTATCGTAATGGCCTAAAGGTTAAAGAGCTTGCTTCTTAGACATGAGTACGGAGGTGTTCAAAACCTGCCAAGTACTAATGTGACTTTTTTGTTATTTGACATAAAACATGACATGAAACCTGGATTTGTAATTTTTTATCATGCTCCACATATTCCTACCGAAAATGAAGACAAACAAAACAGCCAATCCGACGTAGATACTCGTACATGTATACAAACTTCCCCAAGTTCTAGTAATGTAAGCCGAATCGAATAATTATTACTCAACAGTCATTTGTTTAAACAACAAGAGACAGAAAGACAAGCAAGTTCTTCGAGAGAAACAACCACAAACCTTAGTAAGTGGGCCCATATAAATAATTCGGTACAATTTGCTTTGCAACCTCCCTCAGTCCAAATCATTAACTCTAAAGGGTTTCGAATCTTAAAGACACGTTCAGAACCACTCATTTGAATATTCCTTGTTATTCATTAAAGTCTTTGGTTGAACAAGAGTTTTAAGAGAGCCTATTAAGACCGAACAACCTTGGACCTTAGGCTACTTATAAGTTGTTGATACCACAGAATTCAATATAGATCATTTACATGAACTGGGTTTGAAAATCAATTATTACATGATCGACTGCTAGGTTTTTTTGAAGGTGGAGTTTCATTAAATATCTGCTCTGGCTCTGGTTGGTGCAAGAGGGAGTGTTAGACTCTGACTGACTAATTACCACCTCGGCCCTTCTCCTGACCAGCCGAGACCCCGGCTAATCATTGGCCATGTTGGGCCCCACCTGTGGTGGTCTAAGTATTTGCTCTTTGAGCACTTGGGTCTGGTTCTGGTCGGGCCGCGAGCTATCCTTGCTCTCGGAATCTGCACGGTTGGCGCGGTGACTGGGTTATATTCGCACGGACTCTTTGTGTGATCTATAAATAGCCCTTCCGGGTGAAAGTGTGATGCGTGTGAATTTGTATATTTGTAGTCAACAAATCACAACACAAGGGATTATCGTTTTTTTTATATTTGCTTTGCCGTCGACCGAATACTCGAGTAGAAAGCACGAAGTTTCATGTACTTAGTTTTTATTCATATTTAGAAATTTCAGAAATTAAAATCTTATAAAATATGTTAGGAAAATAGATTTTTTTAATGTATCGATGTTATTATAACAAAGCTCGGTGCTTAGCCATAGTTTCATTGCTCAGAAAATATGAACATAAATCTCGAAGCGTATTGTAAATTCCCTTGAGTGCAAAATCAGCTTGTCATACTATGTTATGCAAATAATAATTAGTACGTTCTTCTTAAGAACATAATCTTAGTTAGCCGGACGTAAATCTGTAGGAAACTGAGCATAAAATTTGTTGTATCCTTAGTCATTAATCTTATACGCAATTGTGTCTAATTCCTGGGGCTTCCGTTAATGTAATAAATCAACTAAGTAAATACGACTGGTGTTGTGGGTTACCGCCTTCATTTTCGTTATAACATCGGTTTTATATTTAGATTTCGCGTTTATAAATATCTAACTGTTTGTATATCTCCTTTGGATTTGGATAAGTGATTTATATTTATTTTTAATTTAGGATTTTAATCTAGACTTGAAAGGTTATGAATTTCAAGGTTGTTTCACATATTCTCCTTCTATTTCGTAAAGTAGTTCAACCTTTCTTTGAGTATCTTAGCATTTGCTAGGGCGATGAAAAGTGCAAAGCGATGATTTATAATTTAATTTTGTTAATTTTAAGTTATTTTGGTTTATCATTAATTTGATTTAGTTTTGTTATCACCACTAGACAAAGGTTGTTACATCTATATTTATCTTTATTCTAGTGAAAAAAGCAATGAGCGAGATTGCTTACGATCTAAGAGAAATCTTGACATTCCTTTTATACGCGTGTCCCCTTATAGAAACTCCGTCATGATTGATAGATTGTTTTTCGGTATAACGTTGTTTGCCAGATATCTGGTAAAAGTTCATAATTGATTGATATATAGTCAACCAGTAATAGATTTATCGGATAATGCGTGTGAAGTTCTTGTTAGACGATTTATGTTTACTTTTTGAGTTTATTTTTTTATTAAATAGTACGAGCATCACACGTTTGATTTGTTCAAACAATTTGTGTTGGATACATTTATTGCTAATCATTAGACCGGTTTACAATATGGATTGTTATCAATTATGTACGATTTTACGCGCATTTTAGTTCATATTGAGTGATATAACACATAATGGAATTGTTTGTTATCTATTATTACTATTAACTCCAATTGAAAGTTCTAACTAAATATGAATCGTATATTTTGATGTTAATTACACTTAAATGCGCAACAAAACAGGGTAGCAGGAATTCACGCACTATTACCTTTAAACAAAATACCTATAGGCATATTCGCATTAACGTCCACGAATATATAATTTGAATGTGTCGCATCACTATAACAGGGCCCGCGTAAGTGCAAATAGTCGACCCGGGCTACAAAAGGATTTGTCGAAACAATTGTTTAAACTTTGTATTATGTTTTAGGCGTAAACATGACGCATCGCGCAAAAGGGACTAATCCCCAAATAATAGTGATGTATAGCACTAAATTAAACGGGCTTTGCGCTATTATTGTGCCACTTTTATATATAATTATATTCGACTTTCTAAGTGCCACTAACGATAATGTATTGATGTAGCTCAAGATGAACTATCAGCCTCTCAGAATGGCGCCTTTCTACGGTTAATGGCACCGTTCAGTGCTCGGATCATTTAACTAAAATCTTTTGAAGAAATATGTGTACGCCGAAAGCGCTTAACTTTTATTATGTTTTCTGAATATCATTTTCAAAGGGCAAGAATAATTTTCAACTCGATTTATTCTGTTTCATGAAAACTTAGGCTGTTGGGAGTTGAATAATTAATTGGGCTTGAGTACTTGAAATCACGCCAGTTCTTATTTATTACTTTTAATTATTTGGAAAAATAAATTTAGAGATTTTTTTTATTGCGAAAATTACTTCAAATATGTAGTTTGCACTATTTAAAGTAAATGAGGTAAATTATACCTGATAGTAGCCAAGCTAAAAATCTTTGTTTAATTACCCGATTAGCTTATGTGAATTTAAGTATCTTGTCGTATATTCTGGTAATTTTCGTACGTTTTGCCGTTGTGAGTGAGGTTATCGGAGGCCCAATCCTTCCCCTCCCCCAATCCCTCCTCAATCCCTAAATCTCCAAGTCCCTAATCCCTAAAAGGTCAGCAACGCACCCGTAACTCCTCCGTTGCCGGTGTCAATGGGCGGCGCTGATTGCTTACCATCAGGTAATCCGTCTGCTCGTTTGCCGATCTACCACATAAAAAAATCTGGTATAGCTTATTATAACTTTGAAGTTTTTATTTTTGTAACAATTTTTATAAACACCACATAATAATAAGTAGATATAAAATCTTATCGGCTACCCTCGGCCGTAAAACGTTTCTATTCAAAAAAACTATCCACCCAACTCCTATTTCGGGTCACATCTCAACATAGAAACAACTAAGAATTTACACAAAACAAACAATAGGAATCTTACAAAGGAAAGTAAATACTGTTAACATAATATACATGAAAACTTGATCCTCTACTAAGGCCACATAAAAGCTAGGGAAACAACACATCGCATTCATTTTCTATCCTGTCACTTAGTAAGCTCGTGACGTCATCACTACCTCTGTACCGCGACCTAATCTAGCCTGACCTCAAGCTGTATAACCAGTAATAAAAGAGGTTATAGCCCATTGAGGTTACTTCAAGGGCCTTTTATAGCAGTTCATGAAGTAATTGTACTAGCTCAGTTAGTTAGTGAGTGTATTGAAGTACTTTAATTACCTATTTCACTGTCTGTTCAGTTGCTGTTAGTACGTTTTTTTTGGTAGGTAGGTTAGGTAGGTTTGATCTGTTTAGATAGATCTATTGACAAAATTTTCCCTCGCAGTTTTTTATTTATATTATTCTTTTTTGTATTAGGCTTTGATTCTGCCAAGTAGGAAAAATTGTCCTTTGATGTTCTTTGAAAAATTTTCATAACCTGAAGTTCAAATGTTGCCTATAAAAATGGTTTTTCTGTCCCCTTTAACCTGATTGTTTGGAGAAAAATGGTCGGTTTGTATTTATCCAATTAAATATACATTTTATGTGGTCGCTAAATGAGCTGATGAATCACCTGGTAGTAAGGAAGCGGCGCCACCCATCAACATTCGTAACACTAAAGCAGTTACAAGCGCACTGTCGGCCTTTTGTGCATTGTTAGGGATAGGAAAGCAAAGGATTTGGCGATTAAACATAGGGGTACGGGGGGATTGGGCCTTCGGTATCTTCACTTGCACGGTCACACACAACGTAACTGTTATTTCACGCTGGGATTCAGTGATCCGTGGTATCCCTCAGAGTCAAGACAGCTCATTGCGCGTGCCGAAGCATGGCTCTGGTATAGTAAGATTTTCTTCTATATTAGTGATATTAGGTTATATTATAAGAGCTTAGCTGTTTCATATCACTCAGTGTTGCGATGGAAAGTTAAAAGATTAACTGAAAGGATTTGTTTGGTAAATGTAAGTGGAAGCACCGGACAGGACACCCTTGAGACACACTAACCGTTAATGTTCTTCAAACAATTTAGTGCGCGGTACTTACTTATATGAATGTCTCGTACGACAATATATTGTGTCCATTTTAGGAACTTTATTTGAATAAGTTTGTGGTAAATAGAAGCTAACGAAATAAGAACATTAAACACATTTAATGTTGGTAAAGAATATGATTTTTAAATTACTGTAAGTTTGGGAGAGCCGCAGTTTGATAGTAACGGGTCGGCTCGACCGAATGATACCGCAACCTGGCCCGGAGCAGGAGAAAGAGTGGGTTGATTGGCCTCACCCTGGGCAAGAGAAATCATTTCATGATATTCACTACTCAAACAAAAAATACCCTTAAAGATAATCGCGCTCAATAACACTCACGTTGTGTTTCGCTATGCAAGTGAGGTTACCGGAGGCTCAATCTCTCCAGTCGAGCAACCCCATTCGTGCCGAAACATGGCTCCCCCACACTTGAATTACACATAGGTACCTACTCCAATTTCTACGTAAAGAAATTATATCTGGAAAAACGAAATAAAACTTGCTGGAAAAATTGTATTGTAAACTAGATCTGCCTATTCTTTTTTTTTTCAGTTTGGCCTGGATATACAAATGAATGATACTGGAAACTTTGATTTTTTTGTTTATATTGTATTGTGTTTTTGGCTAGTCATACCAATATCTCTGTCACTCGTTGCCGACAGGCGCCTGAAAACCTGTTACGGTTTTCAAACTTGTGTACGGTTTTGTTTATATTCGTATTTAATTTTTTTTTTGTTTATATTTGACCGATGTATTTTGGAAGGATATAATAAAGAGAATAGATGGCGCTAGTAGGGTGTTTGGCTCTTCTTGTTATATAATCAGCTTACCCACGTTAGCACATATTCTATTGATCATATATCAGTACCTTTTACTGTTCCTGCTCTACTTATAATAATACAATCTATGTTCTAATACATCTCTTTTTCACACTCTCAACCTATAAGTACCTCTCTCAATTTCGTCGCGATCATAATAATTACATCCAATAAATTCAAATTAATTAAATAACAGCCTAAGTGATAATAATGTCCCAAAATATATATTCTATTTACAAAATATTTAGCGAGCACGGGAAATAAACGATCAACTATACATCAACATCAAAGCGTAATGAGTGAAGCGCAACTTTGGTGAATTATGGACATTAGCCATCAAAATGCTGAGCAATGCCCGAAACTGGAGCGTGGCTAAGGCCCTTCGAACCACGTAATATGTAAAGTAGACCCACAGTGGACATTAAATATTTACCACACACTGTGAGAGGACGTCTTAAGAATTTACGCACACTCACACTACGAACTCAAGTTTTTGTTGAAAACACAAAGCTTAGGGTGAGTTCACATTATTTTTATTTAAAAAGACGTTTTAACGATAATCTTTTTTATTTTTCTTTTGATTTCTAAGACACATTGATATGATATAAAAACATAAGGCAATCTTTTCGATTTCTTAACATTTTTCTGACGCAATTTTTGGTAAGCGTCTGACACTCTCTCTCTCTCTCTCACACACACACACAGCCCCCAATAGAAGTTATGGACTAATGCAAGACCCACAAAAATGAAAAAAATAAACATAACAATATCAAAAGTTTTTGTTTTTTAGATCCTGATACCAAGACTTTTCCTGCTTTTCCAAACATACAATTTTACACAGACATCACACAAAGAGTCATTCAGTAATAGAAATCGCGACTTGTTTCACGGCAGCCGGATGCCCACTTACTACGTTAATTGTATTTTTTCTTTCAATATTATAAATTAATCATTATTAAATCAGTGAGGTGGAAATTCTTCAGGTAATATTTTAAAGGATAATATACATATAAGTATGCCTGTGTTATATAAATGTCTCTAAGTTAGTGATAGCTTAAAAGATAATGTAACAATGTGACATATATTAATGTACTACATATATATCGATATTATTAACAGTGTATAGAGTTATCAGTGAAACGAAGCTGCGGGGACTAAAGCTAATATAATACAATTACGTGCGTAGCGTTCATTAATTAGATTGAACAACTAATTTAAATGCACGCGATAATATGATCATTTCCCTGACAATAAATTACAACATTGTTTGTAGTGTATGCAAAATTTTGGAACAACTTTTTTCTCAAGGATGGAGATAAAGATAGTTGCGTTGTTTAATTTCGTTCCGAGGTTAGCCATTGTTTGGAAAGTACAGGCATATTAAAAAAAAACAATATGTAGTTAAACATTCAAGAAAAATGGTATAAAAAATCGAATTTCATGTCAACTCTCTAAGAACAGGTCGGGAATCAAAAATCCAACCTCGTATACTCGGAAGCATGGCTCTCCCACGCTTAAAATGTTGAATTTGCCCAATAGTTATAGTATGGCAATAAAGTTAACAACACAAGTGTTATAAAATCTGATTTATTTTGGATCAAAATTACTTTTAAACATCTAACGCCACTTGGTCTTGAATAATTCGTGGAAGTCCACAAAAGGTTTGTACCTAGAGTAAACATCCACGCAGGCGGAACCGCGCGCTACCGCTAGTATACTACGATAATGCGTGCCCATTAAAATATTCACTTAATCAGTGAACTGTGTGCTTGGTCTACCAACGTGAAAATATACGGTCGATAGTTGCAGAGATATGTATATAGTCGCCAAAATATATAAAAACTTTTTAGTAAATCCTTTTTCCGACAATCTGGTTACTTGGTTTAGGTTGTATGAGATGTCTCAAATGTAACCACATCCTAAGATAGTTCGTTACTTTGTGTCTTGTAGAGGAGTTATCTTGATCTGTCGTTTGTATAAGGATGTGAGGTAGTGGTGTAGAACTAGAGGACATTAGAGGGGAGGAATAAGGGAGGAGTCTTTGTATTAAATTTAGAAGAGTTAGTTTTGTACACTTTTTGTTGTTTAGAGTATTTTTTAGATAAATTGAATGATTTTTTTTTGAGGAAATAAAGCCAGGAAATAAATAAATGATGTACTTTATCATATATATAGAAATATAATAAAATTGCTTTATGTGTGTACCTCCATAAAGAATAATAAAAAAATATTTAGTTAATATTATATCATATAACTTGTAACATCCTAACTAACCAGGCAAAAGATTAATGGAATAGCGGGTGAACCTACTACCTACCATTCTTGCCCATACATACAACCTAAAAATTCTTGATTACGTTTTATCCCCAACATTTCAATCTACATATTTTGACATAAATAATCATAGATATTAAATTAAACAAAGTATAAAAGACTTATTTTCCACATGCAATACTTTCGCGTTATTTCTAGAAAAGGTTCCAGAAGGCCATAACTGACCTTATTGGTGATTTCCTTCGAAAAGGTCAGGTGCGAACTGCGAACTACCTATTCACAAATGGAGCATAAGAGTAGGTTACCATAGAAACAATCAACGTTATATTTATATGAAAAAATTGTATTATAACGTTCCTATAGTTTTCTATTCCAATTATAAAATATTTATACGGACATGTAAAATTCAAAATAATTCGAAAACTTTACAATGCTGTTAAATTTCGAAAACAAACTTTCTCTAATTACGACCTATAGATAAAAAATAGTTAAAACAAATACAGCTACGTAATTATAGGTTTATTGGAAGCCAAGCAACAAAACGCGTATACATGAATATTTTAATATTACCAATGCTATATTAGCTCGCGATCAAATTATTTGATAACAGATATTTGTTTGACACCGTAGCCGATGAGTAATTTAAATCCAATTAGCAGTCGATCTATTGAATAATTCAATATATGCCGCTTTGTGTATCATTAGAAATCAGTCTATTGGAGCCCAAAACAATGAACAAAGCCCGGAGGTATTATCCTCAAAGGCAAGTTCTTGGAATATATAAATCGATTTTAAAAACACGGAACTAAGTAATCACGTCACTAATAATAGAAGATAAAAGCTAAAAAGGAACCCAATTCACTTTTTTCTTTTTCTAAGCGAATGTACCCTTACAACAGATTAGCCAGTGTGTTTTAATACCATTGTCTCCCCAGAGGAAAAAATAACAAAGAAAATGTTACCTCAATTTTGTCACAGGCTGCCATTTGCTAAGTTATGGATCGCATTTCGAAATATAATAGAATTTTAATCAATTCGCCCACCGAAAACGGAAATTTAATAATTCAGCAAAATTTATAAACAGTCTGTGACCACGTCTCAATTAATATTTAATCTTAAAACAATGTTGTTTGTTCGGAAAAAAGGTTATGCGGGCTGTCAAAAGTTTATTATTTATTTATCCATGCCGCATTTTTAATTAACCTAAAAAATAAGGCCGAGACCCAGCTGTGTGTAAAGTCACGTAGAATATCGTCAACAGCTGTCAAGAATAGAGTTTATAATAAACGGAGTATGGCTAAGGGTCGCCATCCCTTATTTTAATTAAGTTTTCAAGTAATGTAATATAATTAAAGTCATAAACAAACAAGTATAGTTAACGAACAATATATTAGTAGTTTTGATATGAATATAAGGCGCCTGCTTTACCTCCGACCTTTGAGGAGAATTTCCATTCAATTTTAGCGGGCGAGCGTTGACGGCTACCAGATTTTCTGTAAAACTTTTTCGTTCTTTACATTTCATCAATCTGCCTGCCTAAATAAATGTTTAGGTAGACAGGGCGATATGGTTCATCAAGCTTTATTGCAAATTTAACAAAAAATAATCGTCTTTTCAATGTTGCTCTATATTTTGTAACGAGATGGTTGCGTAATGTTTTGGCCTATGTAAAGTCAGCATAGAGTAAATATTTCGCACAAAATTATTATTTTACTCATTCCAGCCCGTCCAAAACAAATAAATGGAATTACTTTTTACCGCCGAGGACGAAAGTAGTGGTTGACGCTGATATAAAGCTTTATACTCTATTTAGATTAACTTAAATGTAAATACATTTTAATTATTCAGAATTCGTGACGTAGCAGTTTTTATGAATATTTTTCAAAAGAAATTCATGTCCATAATAAGTAGAAACTTTTTGACTAAGCTTTTAACTGCAGATTGCTTTTTAGATAATAAATTAAACATTTATGCTAACGCATGTCTGGTGAAATTAGAACACTTAGAAAATAAATTTAATCAAAAAATGATAGACTTTAAAATGGCAGTAAAGAAAGTATTAATACATTATTTGTCAGGTTCACCCAATCTAACAAGGTACTTGGACTTCATTTTTAATAAAATAAATGTCACAATGTTACATAATACTTATAGCTTCTTATATTATAATACAAGTATATCAATTTATAGAATAAAACAAAGTGGCTGTCTCTGTCCCTATATTCCTATCGATCCTTAAATCTTTGAAACTACGCAACGGATTTTGATGCGGTTTTTAATAGACAGAGTGATTGAAGAGGAAGGTTTATATGTATAAGAAAGTCGTAGACTGGAGAACATTAATATCAGCATTGCAGCCGTGCAAAGTCGGCGCGAGTCGCTAGTATTATACTTTGGTTCGTTTCTATAGTAAAGTGATTCGGTTACTGGTTCGTGCGGCACGGTGAGGGCTTGTCTGTGTCCAATTGGCTTCAGTGTGACAACCTTTCTCCTTCGTGAATTGCAACTTGTGTACATTAAAGATGAGAAATAATAAAATATTGTTAAGTATATAAATTGTATTATAATTTTAATTTCTAAAATGACAAGGCGAACCTGCTATTGTAGAAAGCTACAATAGTTATATGTACCCACATTGGAAATTATAATTTTATTGTAAACATGATACCTAGTTTTTTTAACAATGTTTGGTAAAAATACTTTTACAAACTTTCATTCAAATTTTTTGAACCAGGCAAGTAACAAATTAAAATGTTTCTTCATTGTGTACATAATAGGTTTAGAATTGGAAATACTAAATCATATTAGCGGTTAAAAATATATTGCAAATTCTATTTCAAGCTATTTCAAATGCCGATTTAAATAAACATCATTCGTAAATTCGAAATGGAACAATACAAGGAACGTTCGAAATTCAACTGTACTTGAATCGAAGGAGTTTTAGACGAAAGGTTTAGTGGTCATAAACAAGCTGGCAACCGACAAAGTATTCGTTATTTAAAATTGGAATTGGTCTTGTAGTACTGGAGCAATGGCGGAATTTATTTTTCGAATCTTTGTTGTTTTTTATCGATTAGTTAACAAGCAGGTTACTCGTTTGCTTGGGCTCAATATGTTTTTAGTGGGTTATCTAATCTTATTAATTTTTTAGTAATTGAAAAAAAATCAGACAGTGAATAACATCAATTTTTTCATGTTTGCTTTCATTTAAAGTCCGGTTGATGCTTCTTGCGTTGATGATCTTTTTTAAAGTTAAGGTCACAAATTAGTCTATTTGAAATATTATTAGATTGAAACGATATAATATAATAGGCATCAAGTTAATATATAGCCCACAACGATGAAAGTATACAATACAATTTTTCACTGTAGCAATAACTAATACAAGAAAATTTTCTTCGACAAAATATTTAATCCCAGTTGATCTCACCAGTGTACCTGATCAAAAAGAATAAATAATAAATCTCACTAGATATGATTGCTAGGAAATCGATCTGAATCCAGATATAAATTCTGGCCACGGGAGGAATATATTTCTAGGAATCCATTTTGTGTAGCGAATTCAAGCACTCATCGTTTATTTAAATAAATAATATTTTGATACCTTTTTTAGAAGTAACTGGCTGTATGCTTGTGACCGTTAAATTTATAATGCTTCTCGTTACAAATTCCCGGAAAATGTTAGTACATTCGCAAATCAAAGAAGGCAATTTATTTTAAAAGTATTTGAATGATTCAAATTTGGATTTTTATAGTTTTTCCCAGTCATAGATAGAAACTTTCTAAGATTATTATAAACCACGGAAAAAAAGAAATATATTTACGTCTATTTTCCTGTTTATAAGACTCAAAAAATTATATTGGTAACAATTTATACACACATTTTGTTCTCACAACCCTTTCAGTCGTACAATATTTTCCATCAGATATTATCAGTCTAGAAATAATAAACACAACAAACCAGCGCCTTTTCTTGATAAAATTCTTATCTTGAGAAGCTTTTGAAGGTGTAGATAATCCTTCTAAACTCAGTATCTTAGATAATATTATAAGCCTAGAAATCCTGCGATTTCGTAAATAAAATGGCGTTGAATGTTATGTAGAAGGTGGGGTGCTAATAATGTAGGTGAGAGGGCTTAACGTGACGTCATCAGCTATTATCTCGAGGGATAGCACTCGGCAGTGCCTAGCTAGAGGTACACGTTGCAGAAATGTTGACGAGGGTATATATGGTGAAAGGAGGGCGGATGGCAGGGACCTTATGAAGTTAAGACTCTTCAGTTTAGTTATTTTCCCTCAAATGGCCAAATAACAAGCAAGTCCTTTAAGGTTTTTCTTGTTATGTCTATTTTTATAGGCATTTCGGCAATCTTGTAGGTCTAGTATGTCCATTTCTTACGAAAAGTATAGACAGAGGCGTGTAGACTCCCACACACATCTCTCTGCCTTTGACATTACCTAACAATAACAAGTGAAAATTGAGCTGATAGACATTTGTAATATCGCCCCACTCTTTTTTTTTTGACTTGCAATAAACTAGTGCTTGACTGTGATCCCACCTGGTGGTAAGCAGTGAACTTTACTCAAAATTAGTTTCATAGTAAACTTCACTTTTAAAAACAAAAAAAAAACTGTTTTAAACATTGTGAGAAATAAAAGTAAAACCTATCAAACAAATCCCAAACGTCACAACTTCTGCAATGCCATGTTATTTGTTCTAAACCCAACACTTACAATCTCGAACAGCTGCAGTCAGCACAAAGCACAACCAATGAATTTTTAATTACCAATCAAACTGCAAACTATATGCTGAGTTGATTGGTTCAACTTTTGGCCCAATGTTGGGGCAAACTTTGTCGTCTCGTTCACAACTTGCACCACCGTCAGTCATGTCTGTTCTCGGTCCGGGCCGTTTATTCATTATTCACTTCGTCGACGTTCCGTTAAACGCGTTACTCGTTTGCGATGCTACCGTTTGGTTGCCACCACTAAATATGAGAGACAGAAGGGTCCCTAGTGCATTCAGCGATGTCAGAAGTTTCCGCTTGATCTATGAACCAGTTAACGTGAAAAGTGGTAGTGAGAAGTTTTTTGGCGACGAAAATTGTATTCTTTTTACTTTAGATTCTTGTCCCTATTGTAGTTTTTGCCTTAATCGTAGCCTTTGTTTAGCCGGGGTTCAATTATTTGAGAAAAGTGGATAGCTTTTTTCTTCTTACATAATATCTTCTGATTCATTCGTAGCAGATCTAAGACCCCAACATTCATGTCCCTGGGTGTTACGGTGGTTTTCATGGTTGTATCAACTGTAGATACTTGCTTACAGGAGTTGAAGCTGTGTTGGAAGATCGAATATCGTCCCTATAAAAATACACTATTCATTATTATCTGTCATGTGTGAATTTAAAAGACACAAATATATTAAATTATTATAAAACGTGAGATGAACCAGTCCAATCCTTTAGAATACCGTTTCTAGAAAGAGTAGTCGGAAATATTTTTATGAAATATAACAGAACTCCGTATTACCTAACTTAATAAAGTATTGGGTAATTTCGGAAAGTAATTCTGTAATGTTAGGATCAAGAACTATTTTTATAATTATAGTTCTGCGAAGAAGAAGGCTGAGGCATACACCCACTATTAACAGTTAAGTTATTAATTCCTTGTAACAGGAGGCGTGTTAGACTGTACTAAAATACTACTTAGAATTTGGTAATAAAAAACCAAGGACAATTGACGGGCATATAGGTAATAGACTTTTTGCCTTTGGAGTCACTGAAATAAGTATTTTACTCCAAGAACTAAAACGCTGTAGGACAATTTTTTATGTCAGAAATTAATTTCGGTATTACACATTTTAATTAAATATAAGAAAATGTACCAATATCAAAATTAAGAATTTCGTATCATCACATTGCATAAAATTATGACGATGTTACCTCCTAGGAACACCTTCTGTCTTTCCCCGCTTGGTGGCAGCACGTTCGTGTCACGGCAGCAACTTATTGCATTGTGACGTCAGATGTCATTGAGAAAAATGGCCACAGCTGGCCAAGATATTGCGGATGTAAGTGACACGACTCTTGCATCCAAATGAGAATACTTTGTTTAGAGTCTTTTCTTCGAAAGAGTGAAGCTGGTACTAACTGTTCGAGAAAAGAACAATTGTATGATAATTTTCTGATTCACCACTGGCTTGCACTTATCTAGACGTGCGTTGCCTTTTAATGTAATGTCTGTCTTTTACTAATCTAAAATATTAAGGACTGATTTTTCAATAGTCAGATAAATGTTATCCGAGGAATAAAATGGTTGCCGTCACTGTCTTATACGAAACATTCTGACGCGACAGCATCATACCTAATTATTCCTCAGATAACTTTTATCTAACCATTGAAATATCAGCCCTAAGTTAACACGTACCTATTTTTCTCTTTTTCATCGATTACTTTCTATTTTTAATTGATTTCAAATATCGTGTTACGTCACGACTTATTTTATTCATAGTGATTATGTATGACGATGATGTACGCTACATCTTCACCCCGCCTCTTCATATTACTCTTAAGGTAAATGTCAGATATTTTTAAAATATATAATTGACGTATTAATTGTATGTTTATTTTCATACTCTGTCCTACACAAAAATATTCTCATAAAGTTTCCCCACAAATCATTCAGCAGCATACAAAATGTTCCTTTCATTTACAGGCAATCGAGTGTAAATAGAGACTAATTGAAATACAATATGATCCTGTTACTAACAGGTACAATCGCCATGAACCTATTTGTATATCGTTACTACGGATCTCTGTTGAAGTCGCAAGGGAGCAACGCCGAACGGTTGAAAAGGAACTCGAAGTATAGTAACTGACATTGCACACTAATCTTGTCTGGCTTCTCTCACTTACATTGTTGTTTGTATAGCTCAATAAACATCGTGGAAAACTGATCGAGTTGCAACGGTACGGGCTTTGAAACAGATAAACAATGATTTTGTAGTTGTATTCTTTCATTTTATTTATTCTTACGTTATGCAGTTTCTTTCAGTGTTAAATTTTTTATCTTTTCTTTTATTTACTAAGAAAGTTGTTTTTTACAACACAAGTTGTTGTTCTCATAAATTATCATAAAATCCATATTATTTGCAAAAATAATAATTAATCTATGTATTCTTATATTGCGACGAGGTCTGGTCTAATTGTTTGTTACAATTGCATAGGCTCCGAAAGTAGTTGACTAAATTTGGAACATTATTTTACTGTTGGGAGCCACCTTGTAAACTTAAGCTATATGTTTCCACGGAAACGAGAACTACGTGGGTGAACAGCGTAGCCTACCACGGCTTATATAAAAAAAACATCTTGCGACCTTTTACAGTTGAGCATATATTTTTGTGGTCAATGTTTATTAAATAAGATAAATCCCCTTTTTATTTCATTCCGCAACCCACTTTCAGTGATCTATTAAAATTTATGCAATAAATAATAAATGACACATTTATGTTTTGCTCTGTACGTATGCCTTATAAGTACGAAGTTTATTGTGTTTATACACAACACCTAATTCCTTTTTTGTCACCCCAAAAGCAACTGGTTCATCCAAGAAATTAAAAAGCTATTCTGTTTAAATGTATCATTTATTATCCATTGAAAACATTGACATTTCAATCCCCACATTGATGTAAGACTTGAACAGAGACCCCGCTCACATACAATATTTTCCTTTATAATAAAAATAAAAAGCAAAACAATCCATTACTTCAAAAAACAGAATGATGGATCGTTCTCTTTATAACCTCAAAGTTCAGATAGTTACTAGCGGACCAAGTGATGGCCTCAGAGGAAATTTTATTGCAATTTTTGCGAATATTCCACGTTCCTAGACAATTTAATAAGCAATGAGGGCAGAGTTCGGAGATGACGTCACAATACATGCTCTTAACTAACGAGGTTTGGTCTGAAAGCAAAGACAAGCGCGGCACCCCCTAGCGAAATAACTTGTCGATAACTCGGTCTGCTCGCTACGACGGAGCATGTCGATACATTATCGACAGAGTATGTTCGCGCACTAAGTATTAATTTGTAAATATTCGACGACGGTTCAAATTAGTTTCTTGTTCTCCGTGTTTATGCATTGGGAGCAGAATACATTTAGTTGCGAATTTATTAAAACACACGTGTGTTTAATTATAAAATCGATTAAGACTTCGCATTTAGAAAGTCAATTAAATAAAGTTGGCCACATAATTTCGAGAGCAACATAGTATCACCTACTACGATTTTTAGGCTGTTCTTCTTCAAATACATTATGGAGCTGAAGTTTAACGTTGCACGTTCCCATTATTTAAATTACAGCTAGTTGCTAGTAAGAGGTAGTTGCCGGCTCGAATGTCCAAACCGAGCAGCGTACCCAATCGATATAGTTACATCATCGATAAAGTGTACACCGCACATCGGAGACAATTTCGAGTAGATTGGCAAATCGGTCACGTTCACAATATAATAGCTTTTAATGCATGACAAGGAGTAATGAAGCGTTGAGGCAATCTCTAGCTCACACCATCCTCTATTGATCATTATCCCCTTTACAAGATGGATTTACGCGAACGAAGTATGCTAATACTGTGATAAATAATCGCTTGCTTAGAATTGGAAAACGCTTTAAGTACTTTGAGCCTCTAAGACGATTTCGATAAATCGAGTCCGATTAATCGGATGGAAAATCGAGTAAACAAATTCGAGTGATAATTATGTTGGTTAGAGGAGTCGTGTAATTAATTTTGTTGCTGAAAATATACTGTCTATTTTTGCCTGGGTCATTGACGGTATTTTTTTTTATTTAATTAATATGAAAACGAGAGAAAGTTGGGTCTATTTGGTCAATTGTTTATTATAAAATCGAATGATTATATTGTTGGAAATTATTTAGAATCTGAATAAATCAAACAAAAAAATACAATCGAATTGAGAACCTCCTCCTTTTTTTGAAGTCGGTTGATAAACAACAAAAACATAAAAAAACGTACACATCGAAAGTAAAAGAAATTTTCATATTTATTCTCTTCCCTTCTAAGTCGGGCTGATATTGAATAAGTTGCTTGACATAAATTCTTGTTGAACGTTTCGCAAAAAACGTATAAATAACAAAAAAATATGGTGGCGAGCATGACAAAGTTCTCACTCCACACTCCACGTGGAATGTACGAAGAAACTTTGTGATATTCAACAAGAATTTATAGCGAGCGCCTTAAAAATTCTCTGTAGTGATAAATTGAGAAAATATTGCTTTTCATACACAAATAAGTAAGGGACATTTTGCTAAGTACACTTAAAGAGGGTTCTTGTGTCTGTGCCTAGACCTGAATTTATATTAAAAGTAAATAGGGAACAAGATATTGGAGATTGGAACTACGTTTTTAGATCTTGTAGTATAGATATTGAAAATACGGTTACAAAAATGTATAATAAAGAATTAGGAAAATTTGTTTAAAACAAATCTAACTCTGAAAAGATGTAAATGTTTCCTTGTAAAAGACAAATGCTACGAATATTACAGACTAGCTTGCACCCGTGCCTTCGCCCACATGGTATGTTGATAAAAAGCAGCTTCTGTAGCTTATGTATCCAGGGAGAGTATCATCTATCTACATAGCAAATTTCAACCAAATAGGTCCAGCCGTTTTCGCGTGAAACAAAAACAAATTTAATATGCATCCATACACTATCACAAACTTTTACATTTGTAATATTAGTAGACTAAAATATTTCTACTCACCTCAAACACTAATAACCAGTCAAAAACGCAATAATAGACGTAATTCATTAATAATTCTAATCAATACAATGGTTTAAAGTGACACAAATTAGTATTTAATTCCCGGTACACGAAGGTACGTTTTTAAATGACATTTTCTTCAGTGTCGATGTCGTTTTGAATATTTGATTACACAACCGCCCTTGGCCCTTATATGCGTAGTATGTAAAAAGTTTATTTATTATGCTTGTAAGTTAATATATGTATATCTTACACTGTTTGTCGTGCGTACTGTATATTCCTAAATTAAGTACCATTTGTTTCTTTTAGAAAGCACAGTTGGTAATAAGCTAGATAGACGATCTGACAGGAAGCAGGTCTCTAAATGGGTCGATATGATCATCTTCATCATCAGCCAGATAACGTCCACTGCTGGACATCCTCAAATGGACGCTGCTGAGCTCGATTTTGAGCTGTTCTCGTCCAACCCCTGCCAGACACCCTGCGAATATCGTCAGTCCACCCAGCTGGAGAGCGCCTAGTACATTTGGCTAGACGTGGTCTCCTCTCTAGAACACGTATACTCCGACGGTTCTTCGACAAATGTGACCTGCCCACTGATGCTTCAGTTTGCTAAATCCTCAAACCTTCCTTTTACGGGTCGATATAGAAGTAGGATATTGGGGGGTACAAATGTCCAGCAGTCTAATGTGATGATATCCTTAACAGTTTATATACGTCTTCGATTCGCTTTTTAAGAATCCCTTCTTACCTTAGCCTCGACCTTATACCAAATTCTTACGACTAGACAAAGTTAATATGTGTTGGATTTATAGCAAATGTTATTTTAATTGTAAGTACCTATATTGTGAGACACACAAAATTTATGGAAAATAATGTCTTACTGACGAATGAACTAAGAAAAGCTCTACTAGTTTCAAGTCACAACGGGACTCTTATTCATGAGCCGAGGTGAAGTCGCGCAGCCGACTTATTATTCGAGCTTGCATGCCCATACTGCCCATTGCGCCCTCTACCGGCAACGCGCGTGCTTGCTTCAAACATTGCGGCGGCGTCTACGACGATGTTGTTTCGTTTAGCGGCCTCAATGTTAGGATCAATCGGACAAAATGTTCATTTTACTATAAGGGCGAAATTTCAATAACGTCATAGGAAAAGAACAAAGCACCTTAAAACCTACCTAATAAAATTGGAAGGACCGTAAGGTATTGAATTTTGTATTTTTTTTTTAAAAGCGTGAAATTTTACATAAACAGTCCTTTTATAAATCGCGCATCAAGCTACACCTAATTGCCAAAAGATATTTTATATTAAAAATGGATTATTTTTAGAAGGAATATTAAAATACTTGTAGTATGTTGTGGAAATTGTTTAGCGACTCAGATTATTTTAAACTGAGGCCCAATGGCAACGTAGGTATGACCTCATTACAAAGATGCGGAAAAAGTACCAGGTGCGGAATACTCATAAATGGAGCGTTTGTACTACAGTCTGAACGTGGAGGAAGCCAAAAAAATATAACACAGAAACATGTGGTTTCCATGTAATCTCACAGGATGCTGAGCATGTCCATATATTAAGTTACGATATTGCAGTCGTCTGTATTAAAATAAAAAATATAAAAATAATTTATTTTATTCCCTTACTGAGTAAATAGAAATGTATAGGTAATAATTTCACATACATTAATGGCAACATTTTTTGAAGAGAAACTATCGTGAGTCATACTAAACTTATTAAAAACTAGCTACTCTCGCGCGGTTTCACCCGCTGCTCCATTTAATCGTAGCGTGTTGTTTTATAGCCTGTAGCACTCAGGAACATTGTAGCTATCTATCAGTGAAAGAATTTTGGCAATCCGTTCAGCGGTTCCAAAGACCCCTACATACAAACTAACAAACATACAAACTTACAAATTTTACCTCTTTATAATATTAGCATAGATAATGACTTATTCACGTGAAATGATTGAGAATAGCTGGTGCATGAGCAGCGTGCATGTCGCGGTGACGTCACGCTGCCAACTGTAGAACTAGTAGAGATTTTCTCAATTATTTCACGTGATCAAGGAATATTTTAGAGATTTTCTCAATTATTTCACGTGATCAAGGAATATTTTCAATAAATTGTTTGACAATCTTTTAGTCATTTTCTTAGTCATGCAGTCGCCTGGACAGTCTTCTTCGCCACTTCACTGCACGCTTCTTATAAATAAGAGTGTCTTGATTACAAACTAGAAGCGTAGAAGCGTAGAGCTTTTACTATTATTAATATTATTAATACATTCCGTAGGTCTCACGTTAGTTATTTATAAAAAAAGTGTAGTTTTTTATATTAATATTATAAAGCGATAATTTTGATACTGGATCAAGTTATGTTTCTATAGTTCCTTTAAAAAGATATGTTTAGTTAAAGATGATCTTAGTTGAGACATATTAATTTCAAACAGCATAACATTTCAAGCAAAGCGTCTGACACTGTGAAGTACTGAGTGCCTGTCATAAGTTCACCCCCAACTTAGCTATTTCTCTACCAATTCCCTGTTGAATAGAGGCTCATGAATATTTATTAGTTAAACCAAGTGATCTCTCAGCTACATTCGAAAGACAACTCTATTTATTATGCTATTTAGTTGATATTCTCTTCATTGTCTATTGTTAAAATTCTTAAATAAAAAGTCAAGAAAATATATTATTTTTTATGCAATAATTAGTATCGGAAGAAAATTAAATAAAAACCACACCATCGTTGAAATTAATATTAGTTTATTCGCATCGTATTCTAAGAAGCAACTTTAATTAAATCTTCAGTTGAATTTTTTGCAAACGTTCTAACTTTTTTCTACTTCTCGATTCAACAAAGTATAAACAACAAGTCAAAAGTAGTTTAGGAAAATCAAAAATAAAGTAATATTTTACCCAATCTACGAACAACTCACTAGCAAACCACTTAACGAAGCCACTGTGGAACTTTTACTACAAACTTTCCTGGTCCTAAATTAATTTTGTAACTAACAATTTATACAAAGTAACACACCTACCCTTATGAGCAAAAACACAAGCCTTACACTATATCCGTACCGTGTTCGCTTCGGCGCCTCAACTCAAGGGACTAAAGGATTACGTCGGAGAGACGGCCGGCATCCGGCTATTAACTAATGACATTACACGCGGTCACCATACGGCCTGTCAACCGACGAATATAGCAGTTTTCCCTACATCCGCCGCCATCTTGCTAACTTAGCTAATGCCATCAAATTGTTTTTGCACAGTATGAGTATTTTTAGATGATGGTAATGCACATGAGGATTCGTTCTGTAGATTCCAAACTGCACACAGTCGAATAGAAAATTTTAACTACAATTATAGAGCTCAAATCAATGTGACTATACTTGTAAACTCAGCTGTAGGATCTCCTAATGTCCTATGAACTGAAGTATCTTTTAATCAATGAAGTTCTATTTTTATTTAATTTTTATTTTATGTGTTCGCTTCCATTCATGGCGTAACAGAGTTCCGGATCTTAGGAAGGCGTACGAGAGGTCGAAGTCAACACGCAGAGGCCCATTGAACAATTTTTAAAATTGAAAATTGAAATGGGACATCAGTCGGTAATTATCCATTCATGAACTATGAAACTGAACAAAATCCTTGATAGATACAGGACTTATGCAATTAATTGAAAATTATTATTTTCTGGATTTGGATGGCTATGGACTGCTAGTTAAGATAGCTATGCGAATCTTATGGCCTGATGGAATCCTCTGACCAATATTGATATTAACGGATAAACAGGCAGAGGATGACGAAACTCCATTAATGGGCCTCCAGATATGGCCGCTAGCATGTAGCGACACGAGGGCAGCATACGTTAAGCTGCTTGAGAAAGGAGACACCCAGTATATCCTTAGATTAGCGCGTTGAAACAAAAAAACAAACTTTTCAGCTTCATAATATTAGTAGAATAAATATTTTTCTCCTATTTCAAAGTTATGTTTGAATTAATAAGAAAAAAATAATAAATTATATTGTTATTGTAATCGTATTGAAGCCAGAGTTTATACCTATTATATTTCTCATAGCCGACAGACATCTGGGAATATCAACTTTTGTAATAAGGCAAAATTTTCCACTACTAAGTATACGACTTTGTACTAATACCGAGTCGAGAAGAGAGCGAACTTCTATACATGAATACATATATTGAGTATTTAGAGACTAGTCTCTGAAATGTTTAGTCTGTCCGCCTACATGTCACTTTGGCTACCTACCCTATACTACCTAACCTACTCTACCTACCCTACTCTACCTACCCTACTCTACCTACCCTACTCTACCTACCCTACACTACCTAACCTACTCTACCTACTCTATTCTATCCTATGTCCTTCCCCCAGTTCTTAGCTACCTATCTACGAAGTTTCAGCCAAATTGGTTCAGCCGTTCTTGAGCTATAAATAGGATAACTTTCTTATATATATAACATAAAATAGCAAAAAAATATCAGGTATCAAAATGGTGCTTTAAATTATATCAGCTATTGATATGAAGAGCAAAAAAATATGAGAAAATGATTTACTTCTGCAAAAACTAGTGTGGCTCGACTGGAGTTATACCATGGCCTCACAGAAGACCGGCGTGAAGCAATACTCATCTTGAATTTAACATAATAAAACCAACATAACAAAACTTTACATAATACTTAAAGTAAAGTACTTTCTGCTGTCTGTTAAATAAGATACTTTAATCGTCGTATTAAAGTTTAGGATCAAACGGTTACGTATAACAGAGGATGCAACTTGATGTAACTTGTTAGAACAACATCCTATGTGCAAGATACACCGATATTTCAGTTAAGTTACGTTCCCCTAAATCGATCTACCTAACTTCGTTATTTAGGAAACCACTAAACAGTTCGATTAGGGTATCAAAATATGTCCGCTTTGCTGTGGGACAGCCAGCCTCGGCTGCACGAATGGGTTTGCTCTTCCAGCCTCACAGAATCCCATCGTGAAGTAACACTTATGTAAGTTGTGTTTTGTTGTATAAGAGAATCCCCCACCCTTAAAATCCTTTGGCACTCAAAAGGCCAGCGACATTTAACAACTTCTTTGCTGTATTCTACTACACGTAGATATTAATGGGCGACGCCCGTTTGCTTAACATGAGGTAAAATGTCAGAACAAGTCTTGTTAAAAAATAAGGGAGAGTGAGCTTTCCAAATCTCTAGTCCCCAAAAGGTCGGCAACGCACTCGTGACTCCTCTATTGTTGAATAAGTTCGTGGGCGGCATTGATTGCTTACCATCAGGTAATCCGTCAACTCGTTTGCCGACCTATCATATAAAAAAACTGACTAAATAATATTGTGTAATTTCTTAATAACTTAACTATACGGATGCAATGAACCTAACACAAATGATCTATCTCACGACTTTTATCTATCTATCCTTTGAGAGAATGAGATGTGTATTTAAATTAACTGTCGTTCTTATCATCATCGTCATTTCCACCAGCATCATTTTTATTAAATAAATAAATAGTTTCTACCGTTAGAAAGAGACCTGTCCCAACTTCTTAAAGAGTGGGTGGTTGGAAACGGAGGTATATATAACGATAATATTTCGAGACAAATCCCTAACCGAAGTTCAACAAAGAAGTAGATATCAATGGAAAATATGAATGTCTTGAAAAATAACAACTTTACAAAGTTTCCAAGCAAATGTTAGATCCTTTTGGTCCATTTCTCTGAATCTCGTTTCCACTGTAATCTAGATTGGCGTGAAACCTACATTTTGAACATTAAGTTTGACTTTAAAACACTTTTGTTCAAATGGGGTTTTACTTTATACAGCGGAGTGTAAAGTACGTATTTTATGGTTGCTCTTATATTTTATAGTATGATTACATTTTATATTAGTTCTGATGCTATTTCTTCCGAAAGCTGACTGTTAAGTATTTTTCAATATCTTAATGGTAAAAAGTATTACGTAAGTAATAAGTACTATACCATACTTTTTATGGTACAGTAGGCAAATGAGCAGTCGTGTCACCTGGTGGTAAGTGATCTGCGCCGCCCATGGAGTCCTGTGGCACCAGAGGTCCAGAGGTATCTCAGGCACGTCGCCAGCCTTGTAAGGAGCACGCATGTTTCTTGAAGGCCGCAAGATCACTCCAAAGTTTGCTGTGCGGGGTAGAAAGGTTCACATAAATCGTACAGTTGAAAACATTTCCGCGTGGGACTATGGCAAAAGGATGCGGCAGGGATCAAGGTGCTCATTAGTCTTAATAATTCAGAACTGTTACTTAATACGTGTGTTTTAATTCATATAATAATACTAAAAATGCTCATAATACCATAACACCGTTGTAATATTATTTGAAAACAATAAAATTCCTCACCTACTTCATGATAAGGCGTATTATCAACATGAAATAAGGTAGGTTGATATGGGTTTCGCAAGAGCTTAAAGCGACAGGTTGACGGGAGGGCGCGACCAGTAACCGCTGGGGAACGATTACGTGTCTCCCAGCATAACCGTTTATTTTATACCCGCGTTATTCTTTATCTTTCTAGAATCAGCATTTTTCCGTAATTTCGGATGATATTAATGATAATTATTGGACAGAAAATTTGCTTTAATATTACAGTTATTGTTTTGGGCAAAGATGCTGCGGACGATATGGAATTTAATCGATTTCGGTGTCTGAATTGTGTTAGTATATCGGTTCTCGTTATATTTTGTTTAGGGATGAGGGGTCGTGATATTGAATAATATTGTTGTTCTTGGATAATTTAACGTATGTGTGTATTTTTTAGAAAAAAATAAAAGTATTTCCAATTTTATTTGATAGAACGGCAGACGAGCGGTACAGTTTACCTGATGGTAAGCAAAGGACGTGCACTTGGACATCCGCAACACAAGACGAGTCACGATTTGGGCTTCAAATCCAGATTTAGGGATTGGGGAAAGATGGTGTGAGGGGAAGAATTTGGCCTGTAGTAACCTCACTCACACCGCAAAACACAACAAATGCTGTTGTGTGTCACCGTGGTTGTTTCTCGCCGGTTTTCTGTGAGACCGTGGAATCATTATTAGTTTTCTGAAACTTCTACACTTGAGGCATATGATATTATCGTCCGAAGCATTACATGGTCTTGTATTTCCTAGAGAAAACGGCAAATCAAATGAAATTACTAATTATACTCAACACTGTTCTTACAAAATTACAAAACAGCATTCTCTAGTTACTTTCCATTCTCTTTGGAACAGAGCAAGCCTGTCTCTCATCTACGAATTAACATAGAATGAACATGTAGTAGGTACTGTTGCTAATTTGCAAACGCGTTGATTAGATACCAACTTTATTCAGTACAGTCGGCTGGCTAAATACTTTGAACCTACGTTGGGATGGAATTAAATTACTAAAGAGAAATGCTAGTACCCTTATAAGATGTTAGGTGTTATTATTTTCCTAGACGTGAAGGGATTTGCATAGATATAGGTGCGAATGTGTTATCTAGCTAAGCCCGGTCGTACTTTGTTTCGAATGTTTACTTATGTCGTCTTGTGAATCTCTTTTGTTATAAGAAACTTAAGTTTAATCACTGAGATCGTCATAAATTTATAAGAAATTTTATATTCGCCGTCGATAGTGATTGGCACCAGCGAGAACGCTATGCGTCGGGAATGTAAAACAATTATCAATCTATTTGTCCACTACTTCATAAAATGTACTCTGTATATACATAAAATGTATCTATATATAATGAATTACGTGACTTTTTATTTCATTCTAATATATTTGAAAAAACTGGGTGGTTTTTGTATGAATTCAATTCAAATAGTCAATTTTCCTTATTCTGCAAACGAGCAGATGGATTATTTGATGGTAAGCAATCGGCGCTGCCCATGGACACCCGCAACACCAATGCAATTACGAATGCGTTGCCGGCTTTTTAGGGATAAGGGTTTCGGATATTTAGTGATTGGGAAGTGATGGGGGAGGGGACGGCATTGGGCCTCTGGTAACCCATATTATAACAATGTATAATTTGACAAACTTAAACACTACATTCAACTATTTCGTAACATTCCATCTAAAATATTAGTAAACAAAGAACAGCAACGGTTGCGTTTACACGGCCGACTGAACAATGACTGGTGTGGAAGACCGAACGTTATATTTAACAAAGGACTATAGAACAAATACGTACATACAGCTCTATTTACCTTCCTATGTATGTAACGTATATAGGTATGTATAGGAACAACAAAGCTACACAGTTCTATGATTTAATTGGCATTGTGATTGCTCTCGTAGGTACAGTCAGAACGCGTCGCTGCGTCCTTGGTCTTGCGGGTGAATTTCCATTGTACTTCTTCTATGTAGTCTTTTATGTTGATGTTGCATGTTTCTTTTGTGTAGGTACTGCGAAGAATTTGCTTCCTATATAGTATGACGTGTTCTTATAATATCAAATATTGTACACCACATCGGTTTGTGTCTGATTACATTTTACAAAAAAAAATTTTAAAACCAAAACGTCCATTGAACATTAATAAAATCTGAATCAGAAATAGGTAGCACGCCAGTGTTTCTTCTTTGTCTGGCCGTTTTTACACGGAACACAGACAGCTGAGAAACAACATCATCTACCACATCCAATGATTTCTCCCACCACGGGTGGGACGAGTGCCTGACTATAACTGATAAAAAACTACCCGTTCCCTCTGATGCTCCGAGCCAGGCGACTGGCACCTCATTGCGCTTGCTGTCGCAACTTCTTCTGGTCATCGGCCCTAATGGACGAAACGAGGAGCGCTTTACGCTGATCTAGTTCTGGTTTGGCGATGAGTTATCTTTATTCGATATATTCACAGAACTGCACAATAACTAGATAGCGAGCAAGGGTAGCTTACCGCTCGATCAGGACCAGACCCGAACATACAGCGCGTAGCGTTCCGCACATCTCAAAAAGCCAATAGACCACTACAGACGGAGCTATACAGGCCAATGTTCAGCCGGGGTTACAAATTAACAAAAATATGTTTCATTTCATTTTCATAATCAGATAAAACTATCGGTTCATATTTCAATGTGGAAACTTATTATATACAAACTAATAGCCAAGAAACATACCTACCTAACTATTCAACGCAAGTTATACAACTTTATGAATGAAAACTTGCAAACTATCTTATATTTGTAATAAATTGTTCAAGTGTGTGTAGTATAGGTGGGAAGCGAAATTTTGTGTGGATTATTAACTAGGTTACATACAATCTACTAGTTTCTTTGTAAGTCTAAGTAGGTAAGCCTGCTCACTGTATATCTAACTGCAACTTATTTTAGTTATCGTGTTTCTTTAAGGGGAGCGGGAAGGGGGATTTTTGCGTGTAAGGTTTTTAGTCCATTTCTATCCGAAACCTCAAACTTTGTAGTTTTACTAAATATAACATATTTTTTAAGTGTGGGAGAGCCAAGCTTTGGCACGAATGGGTCGGCTCGACCGTAGTCCACGGCCTCACAGAAAACCGTCGTTAAACAACTACAGCATTGTGTTGCGCGGTGTGAGTGAGGTTTCTCCCCCATCCCTTCCCAGTCCTTAAATATCCGAAACCTTCATCCCCAAAAGGCCAACGCACACGTAATTCCTTTGGTGTTTTGGGTGTCCATGGTGGGCGCAAATTGCTTACCATCAGGTAATCCGACTGCTCGTTTGCCAAATTATCCCTTAAAAAAAACTAGCGACCCGCCCCAGCTTCTTACGGGATGCAATGCCGATTCTTAACTAAAAATCCGTTGTAATATTAAATAATTTGTATGCAAATCAGTATTTTAGTTTTACGGGAAGAAGTATTGTTTCAAAGTTTCAAAATGGGTATGTATATAATATGGTGTGGGCTTTCGTTGTACATTAGATAAAAAAGCCATCCAATTTTGAAGATGTTTAAACACTATTTAGTACCTACAACATGTTTAAGAAATCAAATAGTTAAATTGTAGTACGGTCATTTATTTGATATACAGTAGATTATAAGTCCAGTAATTTTGTTTGCTTAAATTCATAAATAGATGCGCAGTTAAAAAATCCTCATAAATCAACACTTCAATAAATACAATCGAAATTTTTTCTACATAGAACACTATTCAGAATTTCAGGAATTCTCTTCTAGTTATCACGAACGTGTCCTTACCTCCCAGTTTTCCTCTCTATAACTAGACATTTTCTACATAAAACTATTCTTAGTGCCATCCCACAAATTCTAATACATCTTGTACAATAAAGGCTGTCAAACGCAGGTTCCGTAGAACCGACTAGAACTGTAGAAGATCTGTGAAATTGAAGCTTTATTCTCATTGAATAGGTATTGTCAGTCGATTAATTAAGTGTGTAATTGCCCGACCGGAGTGATATCACGGCATTATAAAAATTAAGCGTGAAACCACGCGTATGTTGTTTTTTGGCGTGAGAGTGATGTTACCGAAGTCCAAATTTCTCCCTCGACTGAGGGGAATGGTCCCCTTCTTCAATCTCCTAAATCCTCTAATATCAATAAAATTAAGCTTGTTTTATGAAAATTTATAGTATAAGGATGATGTCTTGTTTTCTTATTTTGTGGCAGTGTCGAAATAATTAGATAAAAGTGAATGTTACATTTGATATGTGTCCTTCTATTTAAGTGGTATGGAATAGTGGAGCAAAGAAGCAGACTGGTCAAGATCAGTGCAGCCTAAGAACCCCTGCAACACCAGTATCTGAATCGCTACTGAATTAAACCCTTATCAAATGTCATGTATTTTTTTATTGTGCTATTACGAGTCATACTAAATAACAACTTATTCAAGTGAATGAACATGAAAAAGCAGCGTTCGTGCCGCGGCGACGTCGCGTAGCGTAGTTGATGAATAAGAGTCCCGTTGTGACTTGAAACTAGTAGAGCGTGGGTTAGTCGTTATTTCCGTCATATTATTGTTGAAATTCTCGTAATGCATCTTATAAAGGTCTAAATATCTAGTTTCTCTTGATTAAACATATTGTAGTGCCATCTCCAGACTTGTATTGACAGAATCTTCACTGAGCTGCAAGATTATAGTTGTGTGTTGCAATGTTACAGCTCAATGCACTCTGAGGTATATTAGGCTTTTGATAGTACTTATAGTTATGCAGATATAAAGTTATATTAAATATAAAAAGTCCCTTTAAGTTTATCAAGACACCACTGAGAAAAGGTTAAAGGAAACATAATATCGTGAGGAAACCTGGTCTTTAGTTTGTAATATTGAAAGTTTGAAATCGCTTGCTTTTGCCTTGATGTAGTATGGTGATTAATGCTTTCTAAAGAACCTTCTCCATGTGAGAAGAATCTTTAAGAGATAAGACAAGACAAAAAACATTATTTACCACAGCTAAAAATAGAAATTGTAATAATTAGGTAGTTGTATTTACAACTATATCACTATTGACTCTGTACATTTTTTTGTGTGCTGGGACGCAAAACGAGCATACATATTATCTGATGGTAAGCAATCGGCGCCGCTCATGGGCCCAGCAATACCAGGAGTTATGAGTGCGTTGCCGGCCTTTTGGGGATTAGGGTTTCGGAGATTTAAGATTTGAGAGGGATTGGGCCTACATTAACCTTACTCACACGGTGAAATAAAACGTTGTGCTTGTTTCACGCCGGTTTTCTGAGGGGCCGTAGTATTATTATGCTCGAGTCAACCCCCTTGCGCCGAAGCATGGCTATCCCGCAGATAATAGCATATTTTCAAAAATCACATTACTCTTTTAATTCCTTGAGCCACACTGTTCTAGAAGCTTCACAAATAATAAGTGCACAAATCTAAAATGTCAATAAACCACATGAACATTGAACAAGTCTATTTTTTAAATGCAAAGAAACTCTAAATGCCTTTAAGTCTACTTTGAAGAACAATTAAAATTAATAAGTCTCGCATCTTGAATCGGCTTAGACGAGCTGCCGTTAAGCCGGTCTCCCTTAAAAATCTCGTTGCCTTAATCTCAATTCGCGACAAGATTTAATTTTCTGTATTATAAGGAGCTGAATGAAAAAGGCTCGAGTTTCATTCATTCCAGTAATCGTATTGAAAATGTAATTCGATGTAACATCACGTTTTTACCGCCATTTGTCATTTTTATTCGATATTTGAACGAATAAAATATAAGGTTATTCAACATATGTAGGTAGGTACTTTCAACAGTTAATAATTTTGTAGTGCAACACCTTAGCTAAAAATATGAATTTGGTTAGTATTTTTTTCTAAGCAAAAGAAATTCCATAACTTCTCTGGGTAGGACAAAAGGGAGTATGACTCTGGCCGGACGTAGCTACTAATAATTAGTCTCATGTACCTACATATATCTATATAGAAAATAACTAAGCATTAGATAAGGAATCCGAAATACACAGAAGCGAAAGTTTGTATGATGCAAAACATTAATAAAAGCACGTTATTTCTATTAAGAAAACTTTTATAAAAAATATTTTTATTAATTTGAATAAGTCAATGGTTTTATTTTTGTAAATTGGCCATAAAACAGCACTTTACCCATCAAAATTGGGGTGCGTGCCAGAAGACCTCCCCGTGGTGCACCCTGGGTGCGGGCGACAGTCTCCCTAACGGGATGGTGACAGGGTTGGTTTGACTGTCGCCCGCAGCGAACTTCTGGCCGGGCGGAGAACCCGGTCGGGTTCTAGAGGCAACCGGCTCTATGCTGGCATGGAGTCTACGCCTCCGTGGGGGCGTTCCTCCGCACGACTCTCTGGACCTAGCAGAGAGCGGGGCGGAGAAACAAGGGCGGCACTCGTTGTGCACTCACCCTGCCAATGAGTAGCATCGGGGCACTAGCTGCGCCCGACTGCACCCGTCGATATCGTAATCCGGGAAGAGATCATGGTCATGTTTTATGACTCGGACCGGGACGAGGGTCTTGGCTTAACCGCCCGGACCGCGAGGAAGATAACCTCTATAAAAAATTCCTCCAATACTAAGTTCTGGTGCGCGGCGAGGGTATGTATGGCTGAGGAGTAGGATCAGTCGTGAGCGCACCCCCAGCTAGGGGACCGGTGGACCCCCTAGTTGGGAGACAAATGCACACTTACCCAGGGACAGGGGGCTCTCCCTGGGCGGACCTTTTATTTCCCCCATACTCGTGGGAATCACATGGAGATACCTAAATACAAAAATAAAAAGAAAAATCCACCTAACGGTGAGGAGGACGCAAGCGAGGTCAGCTCGCTTGCGAATATAACCGAGGCGCTAGATGCATCGTGTGCACGTGCCTCTAGCAGGAAGGAGTCGGACTCAGAGTCCGACTCATCATTGTCTGGCGTCAGCATCGCGCTGCGCCACAAGAAAGACCGGGGCGTTTTTAAACGTCCCAGGTTGGAGCCGTCTACCAACGAGCAGGAGGCCCCAGCCCCCAAAATCCCCACGGCTGCGCGGGGTAGGGGCAAGGGGAAGGGCTCCACAAGGGCGGCTGGGAGCCGATCCGAGCCGGCAGAGCGGCTGGCAGCGGAGGGGAGCGCCCTGGGAAAGGCTGCCCCCTCGGACTCCTCGGAGATGGAGGCCTCCGGTGGTGAGGGTTCCGTAGGCGGCGCTGAGAGCCTCCGCCTACAAGTAAAGGAAGCACTCCGCATGCTGGCTGGGCAGAAAACCCAGGCTGGCAGAAATGGAGTGCTTAAACACGCGGAAGCCGCTATTATGTCGGCGGTATCCCAGCCGGGCTCAGCTGAGCGGCAGATGGCCGCCATGCAAAAAGAGCTGGCTGGAATGCGGCGGGAGCTATCCCGCTTGGTGGCTGCCAATACTGCCCTGGAGGCTGAGCTTCGGGCAGCAAAAACAGAGCTCGCCGCAGCTCGGGGAGTCCGATCCCAACCTGCGCAGCCAGCGGAGGCCGACCTTCTCGGCCTTATGCGGCGGGAGATGGCCGCCTTCCAGCAGCGTTTCGACGTGCTGGAGGGTAGGCTCCTGCGACCTCCACTCGCAGCCGGGTCGTATGCTGCCGCAGCGGCTAAGCCCAAGCCACCAACCAGCCGTGGGGCACAAGCCAGCGCACCGGCGAAGAAGGGGGCGAAAGCGCCGCCAGCCTTGCCACCGACGAGAGCGCCCGAGTCTCCCTCGGCGCTGGCTCCTGCGCCGATGAGCCGCAGACGAAGAGGAGCAGCGGCTGGAGCCCCAGCCGCATCGGCACCTACTCCGCCGTCTGAGTCGCGTGCTGGCAGCGAGTGGCAAGTGGCGGGGGAGGTGAGGAAGGTCGCCAAGGAGAGGAGGAAGCTCCGGAAGAAGGAGCAGCGGCAGCGGCGACAGCAGCGGCGCAAGGAGAAGCGCGCTGCGGCAATGCTCCTCGCCCCAAAATCTTCGGCTGTTGTTATCACACTACAGCCGGACGCGGCGAAAAAGGGGGTGACGTATGGCGAGGTCCTCGCCAAACTGAAGGGGGCGGTAACTCCCGCGGAGTTTGGGGCACCCGACGGGTTCGCAGTGAGGGTCACTGCCACTGGAGCCCGTCTCTTGGAGGTCCCCGGCGCGGCCAGCGGCCCGTCCGCTGATGCCCTTGCCGAGAGGCTCAGGGCGTGCATTGCGGCGGACGAAGCTCGCGTGTCCAGGCCCACCAAATGCCTGGAGCTACGCATCATGGGCCTGGACGACTCCGTGACGGAGAATGAGGTGGCGGCCGCTGTCGCCAGGACGGGGGGGTGCCCTGCTGACCAGGTGAAGGCAGGCACTATCCGCCCGGACAATACGGGGCTGCGGACTGTGGTAGTCAGCTGCCCCGTCACAGCGGCCAAAAAGCTGGCAGAGGGTAAAAGGCTCCTGGTGGGCTGGGTTTCGGCGCAGGTGAAGCTCCTGGAACCCCGACCTTTGAGGTGTTTCCGCTGCCTCGTGGGTCACCACGTGGGTGCCAAGTGCACCTCAGAGGTGGACCGCAGCGACCGCTGCTTCCGCTGCGGTCAGCCCGGTCACAGGGCCGGCGCTTGTACCGCCCCGCCGCACTGCGTAGTATGTGCGGCGGCTGGCAAACCGGCCGATCACCGGGTTGGGGGCAAAACCTGCTCCCCCCCCACCAAACCCAGGAGCAAAGGTAGGCCCGTAGCCACCTCCACCGCTCCCACCGTCGCTCCCGCTGCCGCCGCAGTCGCCAACACCCCTGCGACTGCTGCTGTCGCCGCTGCCGTCAGAGAGGAGGTCGTGATGGATACCCAATAATGGCTCCATTACGCCTCCTCCAGGCGAACATCAACCACTGCGTCGCTGCTCAGGATCTCCTGCTCCAGAGCATGGCGCAGTGGTCGATCAATGTTGCTGTGGTCTCCGAGCCGTACTTCGTTCCAGCCAGGGAATACTGGGTGTCAGACCTGGACGGCTCGGTGACCATCATCTCGTCGGCCGCCGCCGGTACCCCAACCCCCGAAGGGCCTCAGCGAGGCAGGGGTTGCGTCGCGGCTCGGTTCGGAGAGATCGCCGTGGTGGGCGTGTACTTCTCTCCGAACCGAACTCTCGTCGAGTTCCACAACTCCCTCAGGGAGTTAGTCACCGTCGTCGTCGGGTTCCGTCCCCTCCCCGTGTTGGTCCTCGGGGACTTCAATGCCAAGAATTTGGCTTGGGGTTCCCGGCTCACTGATGTCCGGGGAAGGATGGTCGAAGACTGGGCTCTGGAGACAGGCCTAGTCGTGCTGAACCGGGGTTCTGTCCCCACGTGCGTACGGATGCGGGGCGAGTCAGTGGTGGACATTTCGTTTGCCAGCCCCGCTCTGTCATCGCGCGTTGTTGGCTGGCGCGTCATGGAGGAGGTGGAGACGTTTTCGGACCACCGGTATATACGGTTCGACGTCTCCGCCGAGTCCGCAGACCCGCCAGTCAGACAGGCCCCGTGTGGCCCGCGTTGGGCGCTTAGGCAACTGGACCGGGAGCTTTTCCTGGAAGCCGCAGTCGTGCAGGCCTGGGTGATACCACCGGTCAGGCCAGCCGACATTAACGAGGAGGCGAGATGGCTCCAGGACGCCATGTCAAGGATGTGCGACGTGGCGATGCCCCGGATCCGACCGTGCCAACGCAAGCGCCAGGTGTATTGGTGGTCGCGGGAATTGGCAGACCTGCGCGGTGAGTGCACCGCAGCGCGACGCCGATACACCAGGCACCGCAGGCTCCGTCTCCGCCCTCTGGACGCTGAAACCAGAGAGGCGGAGCTATACGAGGAGTACAGGGCGGCGAAGGCCACCCTCAGGGTGGAGATCCGGCGGGCCAAAGATCGGGCCCGCGAGGAGATGTTGGAGACTCTGAACAGAGACCCGTGGGGACGCCCCTACCGGATGGTGCGTGATAAGCTCCGCACCTGGGCGCCCCCACTGACTCAGAGTCTCCGGCCGGAGGTCGTGGACGAAGTGGTTGGGGCGCTATTCCCCCGACCACAGACGGGTTACACGCCTCCGGCTATGCCCCCGCCCCCTGCGGTGCCCAATGCGGGCTACATCGACGACGAAGACGAATCCGCTCCGGAAGTGACCGAGGTAGATTTGAGAGTGGCGGTGCGCCGGCTGAGCGGCAAGAATACCGCCCCAGGACCTGACGGGCTGCATGCCAAGGTCTGGGTCCTGGCGTCGGAGGCTCTCAGGCCTCGACTACTTGGTCTGTTCAGCGCATGTTTGGAGAGAGGCCAGTTTCCGCTGTCGTGGAAGACGGGTAAACTGGTCCTCGTGAAGAAGCCGGGGCGTCCTGCGGACTCCCCGTCCGCGTACCGGCCCATTGTGCTGCTCGACGAGGTGGGAAAGCTGTTCGAGAGGATAATCTCAGACCGCCTCGTCGGGCACCTGTCTGGAAGGGGGCCGGATTTAGCGGACGGCCAGTTCGGCTTCCGAAGAGGGCGCTCCACGGTGGACGCCATCATGCGCGTGAGGGACCTCACGACGGGGACAGCGTTGGCCGGGAGGCGAGTCGTCGTGGCGGTGTCTCTGGACATCGCCAACGCCTTTAACTCGCTCCCCTGGAGCTGCATTTTGGAGGCACTCCGGTATCACCGGGTGCCTGCCTATCTCCGTCGTGTAGTCGAGGCTTACTTGACGGACAGATGCGTCATCTACCCCGGTCACCGGGGCGTGTGGAATCGGCGAGAGGTGTCGCGCGGTGTCCCACAGGGATCGGTCCTGGGACCTCTCCTGTGGAACATCGGGTACGATTGGGTGCTACGCACCGACCTCCCGAGCGGCGTCAGCATTGTCTGCTATGCTGACGACACGCTGGTGCTGGCGAACGGGAGGTCGCATCAGGCGGCGGCCGACCTGATGTCACAAGCGGTTGCGACAGTCGTTGCAAGGATCCGGCAGTTGGGACTCGAGGTGGCGCTCCACAAGTCCGAGGCCATGTGCTTCTATGGCCGTCGGAGCGCGCCACCTCCAGGTGGGTCCCAAGTAACGGCAGGAGGAGTTACCATCGGCGTCGAGTCGGCGATGAAGTACCTGAGTCTCGTCCTCGACAGCCGATGGAACTTCACGGAGCATTTTCGTCGTTTGGCCCCTAAGTTGGAACGGTCTGGGGCCGCGCTCAAGCGGCTCCTTCCCAACCTCGGGGGGCCAAACGCCTCCTGCCGGAGGTTGTATATGGGGATTGTGCGATCCATGGCCCTCTACGGTGCCCCTGTGTGGGCGCCGGACTTGAAGCGGCGGCCGGCTCGTACGCTGGTCGCGTCCCAGAGGGTCATGGCTATACGAGTAATACGCGGGTATCGCACGATCTCCGGGGAGGCGGCGAACCTCCTTGCCGGATCACCGCCGTGGGATCTAGAAGCGAAGGCGCTCGCGCGCGTCTACAGTTTGCGCGCAGACGCGCGTCGCCGGGGCGAAGATCCTCTGCCGCGCCAAATAAGTGCGTGGCGGAATGAGCTCCGGCGAGATCTCACGGCAGAGTGGAGACAACGACTGTCGCAACCGAGGGCCGGGCACGCTACCATAGCAGCGGTAAGACCCCTCTTTGAGGAGTGGCTTGAGAGACGCCACGGCGTCCTCACCTTCCGTCTGACGCAGGTGCTTACCGGGCACGGCAGCTTCGGTAGGTTCCTGTTTCGGATTCAGCGGGAGGAAACGCCCGAGTGTCGTCATTGTGAGGACCACCTAGAGGATACGGTGGAGCATACGGTAGCGGTATGCCCTGCCTGGGCTGAGCACCGCCGTATCCTCAGGGAAGTGATCGGCGGCGGCGACCTCTCGCGCCCGGCCTTAGTCGAGGCCATGGTGCGGAGTGAGAGGAACTGGGACGCCGTCTCCTCCTTTTGTGAAGCAGTCATGCTCGCAAAGAGAGAGGCGGCCCGCGTGAGGGAGCAATCCTCCTCCTCACGCCCCAGCAGCCGCAACTGGCGACACTACGGGCGTCGGGGATCGAGGGACGATCTCCGGCCACCGTAGGTGCGGGCCTGCGGTCGGCGAGTAAGGGCAGCTCGCCGCCCGACCAGAACCAGGCCCGAGCGTACGGCGCGTAGCGTTCCGCGCGCGCCTCAAAGAGCCAATAGACCACCACAGACGGGGCCCTAAAGGGCTGATGTTCAGCCGGGGTTGCGGGGTAAGCGCAATGAGGTACCGCGACCTCGGCACAGAGCAGGAGAAGGAACAGGGGGGTTTTTAGTCAGTAAGAGTCTGACACTCCCTCCTGCCCGGCCCTGGGCGGGAGAAGTCATTTGATGATTTTCCCCTCACAAAAAAAAAAAAAAAAAAAACCCATCAAAATTATAATTATATAAAAATACTAGATTAAGGACTATAAGGATTATAATAGATTTTTTAAACATTATACACAGTTCGTACATTATAATAAGAGTGTTAATCAAAAAGAATTAAATATATAAATATGTGAACACGAAAAAATAAACAAATGTTACAATGACTTAAACAAAAAGTATGATATTTATTTTATACGCCCGCTACTATTATTTATTAACTAAAACTAAATCTAACTCTACTTGTTTGAAGATAAGGCAAGAAAACTGAGATAAACTTACTTTACAAGTCAAAAAGTAGTTCATACTATCTTTGACAAGAGATAGGCCCGACCATGATAAATAATCGTTTTTTACTTAATCGTTCGATCTGAAGTGACTTTTAGAATAAACACTTTTTAAGATGTAACGATACTTTTTGGTCTACTCGTAATTGTATTTTATACTACTTCTTTTTTTTTCTTCTTAGAAAGACCCCATAATATGATTTTCTCCTGTATCGTGAGTGCGTTTATGAACATACAATTCCATATACACAAACCACACACATCCGAAACAATTATTTGTAGAACACACAAAGTGTTGTTCCATGCGGGATTTGAACGTGCTACACGTTGTAAAGCAGCCAGTTGCCCAGTCACGACACCAGCCGTGCCAACCATCTTCATTTTAATACATAGAATTCGGTAAAAGAGAAAACTGAAGTTTGTTGTCGTTAGGAATAAACAAACTAAAATCGATCATTTAATTTTGGAATAGACGTGTAGATTTTCCCTGAAAAGACGAATTTTGTATTAACTATTAACAGCTCAATTATACATAATTTACAAGTAAATTATATTTAAATGCTGTATTAATTAGTCACTTATTCAACGTTTATCAACTAACTAACAATGTGTAACTAAAATATCATTCAGAAATAGACACAGTACAATATTAAGTACAGAATGTAAAATGGTTAGGTACCACAGAAATTCGAATTTTCCACCAAACTTGTCGACATAAAGTTCTAATTTTAGGGGAATAGTTTATAACCTGAGGCATATCGGCAGGCTCATTAGTACTGAACACTAATTTGAAACTAATAAAACTGTATATCTATCTATCACATGCTAATAATATTAAGGGGATCCGAGCTCGAGCGCGCACTACGTTCGAAATTCAAATTATATTAATCTGTAGGAGTTGCCAATATCATCAGCTATGTGTAACCACTTTCGTATCCTAGCAATAATTATGAATCTAAATTTAGTATAGTTTGTTAATTATCTTGTTATTAAAATACATAGATTCAACTATTTTATTGTCATTCCGGTGACTGTTCTTGTAAGCTTGCGAAATAATCCTTTTTCCAATTAGACTTTTTAGAGAGAAATATACAAATACTACAATTTATTTGAGTAAGTGTGTAACTAGTTCTAATAAGCAATAACATAGTGATATTTAAAATTCAAACATAGTACTTATTCAATAAACAACCATAGGCAATAAAGCTGTTATAGCAACAAATCTTTGTCCATTGCCAACATAATAAAACGAATACATTAGGTTCAATTTTGTTTAACATCAAATTTACTTTTAGATCTTTTCAGAGAATCGGCTTCTTCAGATAATCAAATTGGGCCGTTTTAACATTATTGTCGTTTTTTATCATCGAAAAGGTTTTATCAGCCCCAGTTGGTTGTGGAGGGGGAGACGGCGGCCAATATTGACTACGAAACGAATCTATGTAATCTTGGCACCTACCGATTATATAACCCTCTGGAGAAAGATAAATGAATAATTTTAGTATTTTACATGATATTTGTGGAGTTTTTTGTAATAGTAAATGTCCTACTAATATTATAAATGCGATAATTAGTGAGAATGTACCTACATATGTAGGTATGTTCTTTGTTATTCTTACACTCACTTGCTGGAACGGTTTGGTTGAGATTTGGTAGGTATGTAGTTACGTGATACCTTGGATTACACATAGGCTTTTTATTAATACATCTAGGAGTTTTTGTATCGCTTTCAACTACCCTATCTAAAAGTCTAAGAATAAGGCAAATTATCATCAGTGATATCAGAAGAAGAGGTGCTTGTGAGCAAAAAAATAAGTAACGGGTTGGTTTTGAGTCAGTAAGAGTTTGACATTCCATCTTGCCGAAAAGAAGATTAGACAAGAGAATATAAGATTTACTAGTAAAAACAAATTGACGCGTTTTTTTAATTTTAAAGGATTCTGACTATCCTAAATCAATGAGTGTGAAAAGCAAGGATATTTATGGTACATTTTCAAAATTCATTTAATACCAAGCTATGAAGCTACAGCACTAAATAAAAATTAAATCAAACTTTTAACTTGGTCGAGATCGGGTAAAATAATTTTCTTTAATCCTGTTTCAATCTTTTTTCACGCTCACATCTCTTGGCTAGACGCCAAGACTCGCTAAAGGAACTGTTCGTGCGATTATTGACAAGCACAGGATCCTTTCATCCATGATATTATGGTGAACGTACTCGATTTTACGCAGAACGACCGATGGCTTTAACATATTTGACGATAAAATGAGTAATGATTTCTAAAGAAAACATTAAATAATATTTTATAATTTAATGTTTAGAAATCATCTATTATTTATATAAATAACGTTTAGTACGTAACATTCAATTGCATTAAATACAGAAATATGAAAAACACAGAACATTTTTTTACCATTCCAATTTTTTTTAAACATTGCTCCCTTATTGTCTTCTACTGTGTCGTAGATGCGTTTGAAAACACGCAATTTCATATGCACACAACACCCTGACCCGGAACAACAATTTGTGGATCACACAAAGACTAGTTCCGTGCGGGAATCGACCCCACGAAACTTTGCGCGGCAGCCAGTTACTCAGCCACCGCGCCCACCGCGCAGACGAAATTACTTATTTCCAAAAGAAACAAAAGAAGTAAAGGATCATTTCATGCTACTGTCTATACCACTATGATAAGACTTTATTAATATGTATTAGAGAACGCACATGTTTACTAGAAACAAATGCTCCTATTTATCAGGACATTGACAGTGACCTTTCCTAGAAACAACGTGAACAAACATTACAGATAATGTCCCCAAGTTTTCTATTTGACTTGTACATTAATCCTGAAGGAACCCATTATTACTTTCATAATCAGAAGAAGTTTGCTTGTTTGGGGACACTGAACTCACTTATTGTATTCGACAAACAAAATAATAGTTATGAGAACTGTTCACATATAGAATGAACACCTAAGAATTTAATTCTCAACACAAAACGCCTCTGTCGAGTTCATATATAACTTTAACAATTTCGTTCAAAATTCCATCTAAAATTTCCAAAGCGATATGACATATTTTTGCTGGGTCTGTGCAAAGTTGTACAAAAATATGTCATCCCATCTCCTACGATTATCCAAGTTTCCTTGTTAGTATTCAGTACGTGTTTCATTCGGAATCAACTTTTAAAGTATTCTTAGCGAGATCTAAAATCCCGGTCACACAAATCCGATTTTAACGAAACACAAAAATAGTTGATAGAAACTTTCATCCGCGTTAAAAATGCATTTTAAAACTCTGGGAGGAGTGGCTTTAATCCACTTGCGAAAGTTTAACCAAAAGCAACTTTATAGTTTCAAAATCCTAAAAGCCGAAGGCTGACAAAACTCAAAGTGCCACCGAATATTCGGTATTATGTAACATTATTAGGCTGCTTTTTTTAATTAGGTTGAAACTGCTTAATGGGAGATATTTGTTTGGCATATCGTGACCTGGTAATGTGTGAAACCGAATATTTTGTGTTATTTATGAGGGCATATATCAAAGGGCGACCTAACCCTCCGCCTGCCTATACTGTAATATGAAAAAGAATTTTCTGTCTATCTGCGGCACGCCTCCCGTACGTGTAATTACACCGTGTAGCAATACATCCTATTTAGCGGCCCCGAACGACAATATTGGTATCGAAACGATATTAATGCGAAACGTGTTTATTACCTTCAATTTTATTTGTTCGTCCCTTGTTTTTATTTCTCCAACCAACATTGTGTCCGTGTCTCGATTTAGATTCACATTGTGTTTTTCTTAAATATTTTTAATTATCTTTTGTCGTCGGAGTATTTATTTATGACACGTGTTGTATTATATTTCGTTTATGTATTTTACTGTGAGTGGAAATAACATGGTGTCGTTTTCGTTTAACTTATAAATTTATTACTTCGAGCTGTATAATATTTTATTAAAAGGCCTTGAAATCTTTGTCTACTTCTTTTATAATTTTGCCATAATATTTCCTTCGCTTGCTTGATTTATGTGAAAAGATTTCTGATAAAATATTTTTCCTAATATTTTCTAACATTATGGAAGGAACTTCAGTAGCTATCAAATTAGTTATGAACTAACATTTCTTATCTTAACCTATTAAACTAAAGCAGTTAAGAAAGCTTTTAGAACACTATTATTACGTTCATATAATCCTATCTTAGTAATATATATCATAACAGTAACCGACTTCCAATAACAACTTAGGAATAATTTTCTATGAAAAACTTTTATCGCGACCGAACTAGACAGTTACGTATTAGGTACTAGATTATGAATAAACTTTGTACTAAAAGTCTTTTGTATTGTTTCAGGTGGCTTCTAAACAAGAATGGAACAGATTACAAAATACTTGATCATCATCGCATCACTAATGACCGTCAAGTTTACAGTGACTGGTAGCAAGAATGAAGACACTGAACCGAGAATGGAAAGACTTTATTATTCACCAGTGTTTATTAACGTTTGCGACATTGTCGACCGACGATCCAAAGTTCACTGCTATTGTGACAGTAACAAGCCCAAAATGGCTACTAGAGCAGACTGCTGGGTATTTAGCGGAGGCATTACTGAAGAGGATCTCATCTGGCCTAGTTTTTCATCACAGTCCGAAATAGAACATCTAATGTTTAACGTTAGGTCGGACGACGCGCTCACATTCATTCCAGCAAAGGCAATAGTAAGGCTGGATAAATTGAAACATCTCTCTATACAATTTGGAACTATAAAAAGAATCCCACCGTACGCATTTACGAACTCTTCGACAGTCAGACAAATTGTGTTAAAATCAAATAAGATCGCCACATTAGAGAAGCACTCGTTTTCACAGATGATGATGTTATCGAATTTAAGCCTGGACGAAAATCAAATATCGGAATTGAAGAGAGACGTGTTTTTTGGTTTACCAAACTTACACGTTTTACATTTATCGAATAACAATTTAAGTCTGATTCACGAAGGTTGTTTCAAGCACTTGAATAATTTAATAGAACTCAATTTGGATTATAATTACATATCAGTAGTGACAAGAGAAATGTTAGAGGGACTCGAAAACCTATCAAGATTGAATTTGAGAAATAACAAACTGACAATGGTCGGGAATTTGGCTTTTAGTGAACTGTGGGGATTGAAAGAGCTGATGCTAGATAATAATGCTATAGAATATATATCAGAGAGGGCTTTCGGGGGCCTCACACAGTTGAGAAAACTGACGTTGTCCGGTAATAAGCTGACAAAGTTCTACGAAGATATACTAGAAGATATAAGAAGCCTAGTCATTTTAGATTTGAGGTACAATATGTTGGAAACAATCTCGTATGAAACAGTTCGACCGGTGGTGGAGAATGACAAATCTGCTTCAACTGCAGTTTATTTGGAAGGTAAGTTAGAACTTTTGTTATTTATTGCTCTAATACCGACTATTAAACCGAATATACGAGCGGTTACGTCACGTGACTTTTCATTCGTGAACACCCGGTGCGTATGGGGTTTTGAATATTTTATTCTTTGAATAAATACCATCTAATGCAAAATCCGATTACATTCGTACCTTTTCTTTGTTTTCTCTCGGATCTCCTTGTGAATACGAGATATAAAGAAGAAGGTTTTTTGTATTGTTTGCTACGTGGTTTTTATGAAGTCACATATTATTACGAATATTCTGACATTGAGTAGTGTCACAGCGTGTGGCCACATTTATTGTTAGTGTGAAACAAATACCATTCACTGTGTCACGTTTTGTGTAAATTTTCGTGTGAATAATAGCTTCGATCATTAGCTACACATTACGTAACCGTTCGGTTTACGAAATTCGATCGAAAAAAGAAAAATACGAATCATTAGCCGTAACAGTTTGAGCCCATTACGAGGCATTATTTAAAATAGGACCAAACAAATACTTAAAAATAACGTTAAAGGCCTTTTTGGCGGAACCTCTTTATGTCTGTCGTTAGCTTACATTTAATTGGGTTTGTCCGAAATACGTACACACTAACAAAAATCTTTATATATGAATGATATTTTAATATAGTTTTGCACTTACAGTTCTTTGTTTACCAAAGAAAATTGAATGAAAAAAAAGATAAAAGTTATTGTAATTGTCCATTTTATTTATTTTGGAACGAGACTGTATAAAACACATACTTCCTACTTTAATAAATGAGGTTGCGTAAAACTGATGAAAAGTAAGTAAAATAGCTGCAAAAAACAAGAGTTATATATATGGTATTTTTCAGTTCAAACTCAAAAATAAAACACGTATTCAAGGAGTTTCTGCCGTTTGTATTGGGGATAAATGGAAGCGAAAATAAGGAACCATTGTAACCATAAATTTCAGTGTCGCGAAACGGAGAATCAATACAAATACCTACATTGTTAGCTCGTGTTTATGAAACACATTTTTAGACGGTTTTAGAATATATTTGTATAAATTAAGGCAAGGCGACCTCTTCTGTTTGATTTAAATTAATTGTATACGTCGTACAGTTATCTGAGTTAGACATTTCGGTTCTGTTTTGTTAATTATTTGTTTCGTGAATGCCATGCTTTGAACTCATTTAACTTGTCGCTATGTGAGTGATACAACATAAATATACACTCTGAATAATACAAAAATACTTTTGTATCCAAAACAGAAAGTTCAACGTAACTACAAAATCTATTTCAGCCATAATGATGATCGACATAACAATCGCAACGGACGATAAAGGCGTCTAGCGCCCAATATAGAGCAATACCTTTGTCCGTCGGCCAATATTTTATATCTATTTAGTGTAGATACGTGTGCCTACGGTAACTTATAACTATCAATTCAATTTCGTAAGGGTCGGCCTGATCTGCGTGGTCATCGGAAACGTGTGAGCCATAGAGGTCAAGTCGGCGCCGCAAACGATTTGAATCGATTATTGATTCAATTCTATATTGCTAAATGCGGGATTTTTTCCAAAGGAAATATAAATAGAGGTCGTTTACGGGCCTTGGGTAAAATTTAAATAACCAAACAGGACTTTTAGTGCAAATCTCCTACATTTATTTTTGTCTTCAAGCAGATCCTATTGAACCTGAAACTAGATTGTTCGTCGTAAGCGAAAAGTGAGCATTTAAGAGTTGTACGTGTTTTTGGCAAGTGCGTTCAAAGCCTGGAAAATTAAGCCCTCCCATTTACACGTGAGATGTTAACAGCCCTTCTAGGTTTCAGAATCACAACGAAGGTTACATTACACGAACCTATTTTCAAGTTCCCTTTAAAAGTGCTAGAGGCTAAACCTCGCTTGGAACATAATGGAATTGTTCAGAAATAGCGTCGCAAAGAGTTTCAATAAGATTAACAACGTGTGCACAGCACTCGAGGTGCCGGCGCCGCCAAATATATCGACGGGCGACACTTGCAAATGACGCTTATATATCAATCGCATTTGTTTGATACACAATTCGGCTCCGTAAGATACACAAATCCTTTTATTTCTTGCGTTTCATAGACATCGCGTACGTAAATCACCTTTCCAACGTTGGCAGGATTGCACCTATATTTTGCCGAGCGACCCGATAAATTTGGCCCGTCCCACCATCGAGAAATAGCTTTTTATTCGCAAACCCGTTTGTTTATTACGTGTTTTGTGTTGTATCGGATACAGGTCGCTTATTTTATTATTCACGAGTGGGTTTCTGTGACTTATTTGTTTATTTTTTTTATATTACTTCCCTTGTTTCGCTAGCGAGTTTTGTACTCTTTTTACTGTGTATATTAAGTGTTGAGGATGGGTGTCTTGAATTTTTCAAGGCCAATGCTTTCGTAAGGAAGTTACAGTTTTTGTGAATTTTTTACTTATCTTGTTTATAATTTTGTAAACATATATGAATGGTATGTTTTATATATTGTTGTTAATTAAAAAAAACAATATTTTTAGTTTTGTTTTGTTATTTCAAGATTATAATAAATAAATAAACGTAGTAACGTAAACAGGTTAATGTCATTTATGAGTAAAGTTAAAGTCAAAACACGTACAGGTTCCAAGTTATATTTACTTTCAAAGTACTTTTCAAGTACAAATGAGTAGACACCATTGACTTACGGTAAAACCAAACAAGGAAAAGAGGGCCCTTTGACCAGCAGAGGGCGCTTATAGTTTGATGGTGATATTATCAACAGAACGATCTAAGAAACATTATAGTGAATTTTTCTTTTAGGTAAAATATATTTAATTTTGGAAGACCAAAAGTATGAAATACAATTAATAACATACATATTAATTTAATTAGGCTTCTAACAGTCAACATAACAGTTAATTTAATCCAATTAGCTGCATCAAAGGAACTTTTAATACTAATAATTCACCTTGAAAATAATTTTACAAATTCACTTCCGAGAGAAAGATCGTGGGCCGAGTTTCATTTTCTCAATTAAATTTTGGGAATTCGAGGTGCGGAACTTGAGTATTCTTAACTAACTGCTAAATAACCAAACCGCTGGATGGGTTCGGCGCCTGTTTGCTGGATCACGATCGAAGTGGACTTACAAAGATATCGAAAATACTCCACCGTTTAAAGTAATACCTTTTAGTTCTGTTTTAGGTCATCGATCTAGGCTTAACTTAGTTACAGTCCACGCTGACTAAAATTGGAATCAAACCCGTCCTATCTTTAGTATTAATGACGAGTCTTTCTGCTTTTTTGAAGCCATTTTCTCCTGTAAACACAAATCCAAAATTCAGTTAATCAACCTTAGACCTAAAATTTAATCTACCAAGGTTTGTAAATATGAATCTAATTTCGTAGTAATAAAGTTTATTTAGTGATTCCACTGAAGTCCCACTTAATATCATATTTCCGTGAAGTGTAACTGTATCATTATTTGTTCGCTGTTAATTTGGTTCCCGTGAATATTTTGATCCTTTGACATTTAGTATCCAATCCAAACCTATCGGTGAATGTTTATGTTAAGTAAACATTAAATAAATAACAAACGTACATTTATCGGAGAGTCATGTTCAACCTAAACGAAATCTAAATCTAGTATTCATTCGTATTATTATTTCATCTATTATTAAATAGGTAGGTAACCTTTTAATTAGTACTAATTTTTACAAGTAATCTATGGCAAAGTTCAGACAGAATTTCAGAGTATAGGACTTTCGACTTAGGCTAAAAGCTAAGGTCTGGCAGCTAACTGTCAATAAATCCCATTATGAGTAAGATAAGTATTGAAACCGTCTTAAAAAATATGCACAAAAAAATATGTACAAAACAAATTCCAATGAGAAAATCACTTTTATTGTATAAGGATAAAATTGAAAATCGTCAATTTTCAATCGTTGAAAATCCATTAAAGAACTTTGACAGGTACCCATTGTGTTACAAACAACAATTTCTGTTTATATAAAATTTCATCCGCCATTAAGATCCATTTTCCCTTGATAGGAACTGCAGATGGTACAGCCACGTCACTTTGATAAACTAATTTTAGCTGATTGTACACGTACGGTAATGTGTGAGATTAGTTTTGGTGATAACGTATTATATCTTAGCTTTACACTAAGCTTTACCCAAATTGAATAGATGGGTTATTCTGTAATACACACTCAAGTCTTTTATGGCTCGTTCATTTAATGTTTCAACAATATAAGTAGTTTTACCAAAGAGTCTCTTTTCATGCGTATCTATTTAATTCGCGGCTTCAAATAACTCAGCTGATTTGAAATTTTTAATCCATAAAATCATTAGTAGATAAACTTATTTGAACTGTCAAAATAAATTGTCCTTCTTCAAAGCTAAATTTATCTCTTTAACGGTAACCAAAATCGGTTAAGCGGTTTAACCCTAAAAAGTAACAAAGTGATAGAGTTACTTTCACATTTATAATTAAAGGCGCGGATTAGCAAAAAGGCTTACGTATCGTCTAACATAATCCATCGGGCGACTAAGAAAAATTGCTAATTAATCCGATAAGCGGTTTTAACGTTAATCGTTTTTCTTTGAAACCGTCTGAGCATCAAAAAGCTTAAAAGCCTGCAGCCGTTACTTCACCGATCGTCTTCGAGAACCACTATTTGTCCAGAATAACCCCCCAATGGGGCGTGCCTTCCCGATCGCCATTTTTCTTCCGCAAGCTATCTGGCGGAGGCAGGGCGCTGCGTCGGCTACTCTGATAAATCCTCTGCGGAATGCAAATAAAATAGATCACTGGCTGAAAAATATTTTCCGAATAAAAAAATTCTATTTTCGAATAATTTAGTTTGAATACGAACGGCGTAGGTACTTTTGTTTTTTTATTTGTGTACGTATTCCGAATTAAATTTCAAAACTCGGGAAGGTGTTAATTGGGAATTATGGAGCTTGAAGGTACGGGACATTGTAAATTAAAAAGTTTTTTTTTGTTTCCAAACATGTTCATTTGTTGTCTCTACGGGTTTTGTAGGCAGTAAATCATACGGTAGAATGTAGACTGTTTTAATAGAGAAATAATAAAAGCCTTTGTGTTTCAAATTGGTGTTTTTTCTTTTACAGGAATAGTTACTTATTTTTTATTCATAAAAACTTACATGTTGTATGTTAGCAGTCGTTTTTGACATAGGAAATGTGTATAACTATACAGGAGTACAATACCGGCTCTGTAATTATAAAAAAGTGTTAATACATAGTTGAAGATTCCTTGTAATTAAAAGTCCACGTTTCCGTAATAATCTTTAAAAATAAATAAAAAACGTACTTAATGAGACAGTGGAAACTACAATTTGTAACATACATATGTCAAATGAACCAAGGCTGGCAACATTCTCCTTTTTTAAATTTGGAACGACCATGTAATATAGAGGCTTGTATATTTTTTTAGTATCCAGTTTTTTCGCAGTAGAGGCCCGATTAGCGAGAGTTTTTAAATTGTTTGACACTATAGGTAGCCTGTGTCGCGTTCCCGCGGTTTAATAAAATCGGATGCAAACATTTTTCATCCAATGTTGAAGATTTTATTTGGATTAAAACATGTGAAGCCCTATAAAAGTTTTACTATGAAATGGAATGAAAATAAAGGGATGATTTATTTATAGTTCTCGTTTAGATTTTATCACCACGTGTAGTATTTAAATGTAGCTTGACATAGTATCATTTTTTTTATATCGACCAAACTATTACGTATTGAACAAAAATACAATTTTCTCTATAGTTTTGCATTAAGAAAGTCTTCATATAGGCCAAGTATTTAACTAAATATGAAAATGAAAATAGTTGTCTTGCCCTTAATTTGTATATTAATGTACGTGTCCTATCTTGTTGCCACAGTTTGCTGAATACGGACTTAAATCCGATTTGCCTGGTAAATGTACCTATCATTAGTAACCAGGTACAGATGTAGCCTGCTGAGTAATATTTGGGTACCTAAATATTGTTAGATTAAACTTATAGTGTTCGTTATAAAAAAAAAAAAAACAGTTGCTCGTTATAAAGTAGTAAAAAAACAATCTTTCGTTATAAAATAGTAAAAAAAAACAGATGTTCGATAGCAACTAGTCAAAGAGACAGTTCGTTTTAACCATAGACATAAAATAGTTGTTTCAAATTTTTGACTAGTATATTTTTTTTTTTTTATTTAATAGGTCGGCAAACGAGCAGACTGATTACCTGATGGTAAGCAATCAGCGCCGCCCATGGACACTCGCAACGGAGGAGTTACGAGTGCGTTTTACTACGAGTGAGTTTTAGGGATTAGGGATTAGGGATTTGGGGATTTAGGAGGGATTGGGGGAGGGGAAGGCTTGGGCCTCCGGTAACCTCACTCACACGGCGAAACAAAACGCTGTGGTTATTTCACGCCGGTTTTCTGCGAGGCCGTGGTACCTATCACTCCGGTCGAGCCGACCCATTCGTGCCGAAGCATGGCTCTCCCACACTTATCAACAATATTATCTGTGCAAGTGAGCATTTAAAAATTTTCGCCTTTTAATTTACCCTCTCTAGTCTACGGTATTTTTAGTGTGGCAAATTGACGTCTTGAACAATTTAAAAGCAAAAGTGTAATTAAAATAATATGTTAAAAATATTTAAGTAATTGCCAAGTCGTTAAAAAGTAAGATTGAATTGTTTTGGAGAAATGTATTGTTTTAGTTTCGGTATGTAGAACATGCCCAGTGTTGTTTTATAACATTCACTATAATTTTTTTAGGTCATATGCCTAGAATACCTAGATTTTTTGTCTTTTAGGCTAACATCTATAGTTTTTTATGTATTAGCTTTATTCAAAAAAGAAACATTGCCCCACACACTAGAATTTTCTCCTGTATCGTGGGTGCGTTTACTTGTACGGCAGCCAGTTGCCCAGCCACCGCACCAACCGTGCAGTCAAGTATTTATTGATTTTCAAGTTGATAATAATGTGTAGTTTATAAACAATTGCCATTTGCTGTCAAACCATTAAATTTTTTACAAGAAAACTTTACTTTGTAGTACATTTCCCTTTAAGATCGACTCACAAATAAAAATAACAGTCTTATTTCAATTTTAAAATACTACAAAATTACATAATTTAAATTTCATTGTGTTAACAAACAATCTAAGTCCTATATAAATTACCTGAAATAATCCATTCGTTTCGAAAAACAAACAACACGTAATTATTACTACATCCAGAGCAAAATATTTGAATTACCTTCCTTGTTATTGCGGAGAAAATTAACAATTACAAAATGGCGGTCCCAAGCCGAGAGGTAAATTAAAGAATTTAACATAACCATAAGCAATTATCATTAAAAATTGTTATTATACAGTAAACTGTTTTCATAATCCATTAAAATGACTTTTATAATTCCTTTGAATGAACAGGGCAACGTGATATTAAATTCTTCGTACAAAAGCTTAGATATTTTCTTACAAATTGGCTTAAACTACGGCCGCACTACGTTGGATTAGGCAAATAAAATTTAAGCACTACAAAAATGGCTCATAAAGGTTTACGTAGCTAAGAACCAAGCCTTAGATATTGGGCTTCGTTTTCGAGGCGTGAACGGGTCGGCTAAATGGCTAACGCGGTGGTAGCCCTACCATGCTGAGTGACGTGACTAAACAGGGATGTACGCACGCTCAAAAACAGACCCTCTTTCAAACCCTTTTCCCTTAACATTCAGAACAAATTAAAATCAATATGTGTTGAACACGAAGAGATATTTTGATGTATACAGTAATGGTAAAATGTATTGTGATTGTAAGTTCACTTTTTCAATTTTAGAACTGTTAGTGGCTTTTTTATGCTGTGAAACTACTACTCCTACGAAAACCATAACGTCTTTTAAAGTTAAACCAAACCTTATACAATTAAATTAACAATAATTTAATTTCGCGAATTTTGTTCAAACTCGTTTATCTACCTAGATTCGAGAAACACTTATTATATTAAAATTTTATTTACCTGCAATAAGAAACAATCTTTTTTCTTAAATATTTTTTTAGATTTGAATTCCCAATATCCATTTATGGCGTAATTTTTGTTTCATAGGATTCAGAACACTGGCAAAGAATAGGCGTAAGATATAAATGTTTAGATACTTTTTGAGAAAAATACTTTAGGCACAACAAAATCTAATTTATATAGAATTCAAAGATATTTTAAAAATCAAACGATAAATTTATCTATTAATTAGTCCTTTAATAAAGTATACTTATTCGTAATTGAAATAAAGCGCAAAAGAACGAGAGAAACTCCACTGTCTTACTCCATTTTCAAGTGACACCTCAGTTCCGTGATCTTACATTGTGTACACGGGTTTATGAGAGTAATGGTCGCCCGCGGCTCAACTGAGCCAGTCTCGTGAGTTAACTTGATTGTAACAAGCCCGTGCTGGTGTGTGTGAAACATTGCAATATGTTACGTAAGGGTACGGCTTAGACATACTATTTATATCCAAATTTGCCTGCGCAGCCTTGAGGTTCAAGTGTGTTGGGGTCCAATCCCGTTGAATTCTTTTTCAACGAATAAGTTCCACTAATCGTCAGCCTGTAATTGCCCGCTATTTAGTGAAGCACCTCTTTTTATACGAAGCAGTTTTGACCTTAGCTACCTAAATACGACGTTTTTTCAAGGGCGATTTTCTTTATTAAACTTTGTCCTACACTTGGATTTTCTCCTTTGTTGTGGGTGCGTTTACAGACATATCTACAATTGACAGCCAGACCAAAAAAAACCCACAAAGATTTGTTCCGTGCTAGTATTATTTTGGCAATTTCAAACTTACTATTACAAAATTAAAGTCGAGTTTTCCTCACTATTATTTCCTTCACTCATGATAATTACAACACAAAACTAGCATTCTCTCAAAACCACCATATAAAATACTTAATCTATATTTTCTTAACATTTATCGTCTCTCCGCCACATCTTAACTAAAACTCATTATACAATAAACGATACTGGCTTGTTTTTGCAACACAAATGAATTAGTACCTCTGAACGTCTCACAAACTAATGAATTGAAACAGATGCAAGATCTGAGGACGGATTTGAATGTGGCTTGTCTGATTATGCAGACTAGGTACAGTGCCACAATGGTCCTATGTTAAATGTATTAGGATCAATTGAGAAAGCGACTGACAGTTGCTAGTGTTTACGTTTATATTCTGTGACGGTTTTAATCATTCTATTTTGATTCTTTTGCATTTGATTTGAGAATAAAATACTTACATCCAATAAAATTTTCGAATACTACCTACTTATGGTACCTACTATTCAGCTAATGAAGTTCAATACTTTTATAGAAGTGTCAAATTATGTTAATAATTTTATTTTTTTATTTTTATGGAATAGGAGACAAATAAGCAGAAAGATCACATGAACGTCATGGGCTAGTTTCGATATTTTATACGTCGTCAAATATCATACTTATTTCTTAAACATTAGGTTATAAGTAGTAGATACCTGGTTTCGTATTATGTAAATCGTGAATTCAATTAATAAATGTATGAAATCATATTTAACTTGAAAGAAAAAAATCGAATTTATACTTAATTGTGTACGAAACAACCTTATGGATCAGTAAGCAGATAGATTTGAAGACACGCAAAATTTCCCTTTTGCAATTAATCATGAAAACAATGAAGGAAGAAGGCGCACGTAAATCAGTGACCGCCCCATTAACACTTCGCGTTGCATTGACACGCACATCTGCGGTGAGCTCTAAATACATTCGCGGTTTGCACGCCACCATAGAATATTCTCGACCTATTACCTCGGTTCACTTTCATGAAAGAAACTGGGCCCATTCATACGCACATAGGAAACCGTATAACTTATATCTACCCGATGTATAGAAACTTGATTTATAACACGGTTTTGTCAATGTAAGGGTTATAGGCAATGCCTAAACCACTGGAAGACACGGGCTCGCCTTTGTTAGAACCATTTTAATTAATAAATTAAATTGATAGGACAACCCTATGTTAAGGGATGACAACTCTTCATCAACTTCTAACAATTAGACAGAAATACAAAGTTTTAATTGTATTTAGGTAATTTTGTTTAGGCTCAAGTCTTGTAGTTAGGCTTAAACGTTTAGTACAACGTTTAAAATACAAAATTACATTAAAAAATATTTGAATAAACTCGAAGTTTAGGTCTTTCTGAGGTCAAAAATTCAAATAGTCTCAACAATTTAATAATTTCTTCTTTTTGATTTGATATTCAAACTCGAAAACTCTTTCTTGATACCTATAGAGGATGATTCGACTTTACTAAATTATAATATCGATCGATTATACAATGTAATATTTTATTCTGATGGAAATTTGGCATCATTCAAGTACCTAAATGTGATTACATCATAAAATATCATTATTAGTCCCTAACATGTTGAGAAGGCAGCCATTTTGTCTTTTATGGAGCCTTTTGATACGTTACATAAATATTGATTACTTGTAGATAAGGACTAGTATAAGTGACGAAGTCAAAATTATGTATGATTGTAGCCTTTGCTTAGACACTTCCAAATCTATTACTATTATTAATATTATAAAGCTGAAGAGTTTGTTTGTTTGAACGCGTTCAAATTGTCCATTAAATAATAAATAGTCCATTTATCGAGGAAGGCTATAATACATCACGCTACGATCTGTAGGAGCAGAGCAGCGGGAGTAACCGCCTGAGAGAAGCTAGTTTTTAAAATAAAATATTTATCATTTTAAAAATGGATTTTTTTTTTTGTAAGTAGGCCATAAAACAGCATTTTTAAACTACAACATTAGGTATCCAAATGACGCGAATTTATAGTAAAATTTGTATTTTTAGGACAAACTTAGTGTAGGTGAAAAAATGTGTTCAATAATATTTTTATTCTTACTTTATTAAATACTATAAAAATACTAAATTTCGTACAACCCTTTCTATTTTTAAACAAAATTAAAACGTTTTTGGTTTGCTTGAATTTGGTTCGAGGTCCTTTGTAATGATTAGGTACACAGTACTTTTACATATACCGGGAAAATACACGTGTACAAATCTCAGTACAAAACTGTACTTCTCCACAACTGAAGTAACATTTTCGTTTGATCATTATACATACACGGGTCTCAATCTATTTTTGGACAAATGAGTCTCACATTGAATTCGACGTAAACGAAAGAAAAAGTACAAGAAAATAAACGCACCGTTAAAACAAACACGTTAACAGGTATTCTCTTTACAGGTAACCCACTCAGCTGTAATTGCCGCCTCTCCTGGATCTACGCGTTACGCAACGAGACGCGAGACAACACACTAAGGCAAGCCCTCGAGAAAGTATCATGTGTCACCGAGCTAAGTGAAGACAGGCACTTGAACGACCAAGAAGATAACGAAAACGCCAAAGATAATGTCCTACCCGACGACACTTACGACTATTATGATAAAACCGAAGAGTATTCCGAAAGGAAATTCACCAAAAAAGCTACTAAACTTATCGATATTCCCCTGGAAACTCTTCCCTGCCCCAAAGAGCTGATGCAAACGGAGGAGTACGGCCACCCAGTACAGAACGAGATCAGACTCAAAGCGTTCTCCAACGTCGATAAAATATCTCCGTGTTTAATTTTAGTTGTATTCATGCTGTTGTGTTAATTTGTAAGTATAAGACAAAAATATTTGTGATATTAGCAGTTAACTAGTGTATCTTTCGTGTACAGATTTAATATATTTGTTGTTCTAAATGTAGTTGTTGTATTTTGCCATTTTATATTTTAACGTGTGTGGTGTGCGTACTAATTCTTGGAAAATTGTATGTTGTTTAATTAATGAGATATGTTCGGTTTTGTTTCGTTTGTCGCAACGAAATACTCATAATTATATGAATACTTAGGACCATTAAATTTATTAATTCTGCTTATAGTATACACAAATACTTAATAAGATACCTTTTTAGTATCATAAGCTCGACATTTGCTAGATGGCTGTATTAAAAACCAGTTTTAAATATACTATCTTTAATAAGATTTTTATCGGTACTAGGTTTTAGTTTTTTGGTTTGAAGATACCTACCTACTATGGATTTAATCAATTGGTTTTTAACGTTAATTTGAATGAAAAATGGCAAGCAAAAAATGGTCTTTAAAAAGTTTATCTTTTATGAATATCTATTTTTTATTTTTATTTTTTGAAAAAAGAACTTCATCAGTTTTTAAAACCAAAGTATATTTTTGAATAAAAATACGTTTTAAATTTCAAATACTAGAATACAATTTATTTTATCGAAAACACGTCACCTCGATTTCATGTCAATAAATAACAGCCAGTAATTAGAACACAACCGCACGCTTTTGTTTTAAAAATAAAATGTTCTTTTTTATTAAGGGTGTCACGTTTCATAGAGTGTACAGGCAAAAAAATTCATCTCGTTAAAGGAGACTCCGTAGGGATTAACTGGATGTGTGATTCGGCCAACATTCCAAACGCGAGCATCGTAAGCCGGGACGCTTAAAATTATCTGGCTTTTGTAAAATTTAGCAAGGATTTACTGTATTAGTAGTATATTTTAAGAGCGAATAAATCGCTTACAATTCAAGTTGAATTAATGTAAATAGTTGTACAGCCTTTGTTGTTATTTAATATTCCAGTAATGTTGCGATTATTTTAAATAATTAATGGCATGTTGTTGTTTTAGATGAACAATTTCATCTCGCGTATAGTTGTATTTCATTGGCTCTTGGTTTAACGAATGTTGTTCGTGAAATATTCAAAATGCACGTTTAAAATAATTATGGATATTTGTTGCATACATTTGAGAGTTTATACTACATACTGTATATATTTTAAATACAATAAATGTGTATCTTATTTAGTACACTGATTACCACTACTTAAAATAATTCCTCAGTAGTATTTCTGTTCTGTGATTTCAATAAAGACACGATAGCAGAGACGTCCTTCGAATGCCACGGAATCCTCTGACATACCTCAGCGTCATTCGGCATTCCAATGAATACTTTTCCAAGTCGTACCTACCAGCCCTGTCGGTAAACGCCAACCATTCTCATCGATGCAAAATTCAAAACAGCGTTACAAACTTACAAACAAATAAGTTTGCAAAATTGTATTCGCGATCGCGTCTTTAGTTGTGGTTCGATACTAATTTCATTATAATAAATAAAAACTCTTGTCACAACAAAATAATGTTGAAAATTGACGGAATCCCCATTGATTTCGTCACAAATCTTTGTAGAAATTTCGAGTATTTCGAGTCTAACACGTTTGTCTATCCCGAGTAACGATAAGACCATCTTTATCGAGATTATAGGCTATTTTATCCTTTAATTATACATGAGACTAACTCCAGTGGAGCAGACAAAATGGCTGCGGAATTTTATTAAATATCCTGTTGGTTACGTGAACTGAATTTTTATTGTATACTTGTGTTGCTGAGGTCGTTTCATAACTGCCTCCTTTAACTCTTTTGGAAAATGTATTGCAAGTGTGTGTGCTATTACTTTATTTGTAGGCAGTGTTTCAGATATATCTTGTGTTTTGTTTGTCTGTGGTGCGGTCTCTTTCATTTTGGTAATTCTTTGAATTGCGTAGTTATTAAGTATGGCATGGGTTGAGCTGTCTTCACTTTGTTTATCGTCGTATACCGTTTAAAGTAAGCACATAATACAGTACAACGTGTAAGTTCCCAAATCAGAGTATTTAAAGATTCTGTTAACACGAAATTGACTAACAAAATAGACCCAATTAAATCCATTCTAGTCAAGTTACACAATTTGACATTTCAAAAATAAACCACTTAATTATACGTCCGTAACTGTTCTTTGTTTTCAGCTAAAATCGATTCGAGGTTCTAATTGGCGGATTTGAATTCAGAATTATGTAACCTGTAGAGTTGTTCTAATAAATCCAGGTAGATTTTAATTTGGAGCTTAAAATATTTATTCTGATCCTAATTTAAAAACTGGGTCAGCTGAATAATATATTATATATTTTATCCTATTTAGGAATTCCTAGTTTGTCTAGATACTATTGTCGCTGCTTAAGACCTAGTTCAGACAAGATGCGGTATTTTATATAAACTATTAAGAAAACATCATGAAAATAGACCGTTTGAAGAAACCATTACCGTCTTATCATTATACATATATATATACAAGAACTTAACAACACGCTCACTAAAAGAATTTCTTTAAACGTTCATAATTAAGTAATAGACGTACTGCGCATAAGAAGTTTCGTTAAAATTGATTCAGCAGTTTTAATCGTTTACTACTTACAAGTTTAGCAAAACCCGTGTCTTGTTAGCAATTACACTCTAGATTTCTGTTTCTTCATCGCCTTTAGCTACTGAGGAAATTATTACAAGTATATTGGCTATTTTCTAACGTATTATATTTATTGTTAAAGCATTTAGGCACACGTTTTAAAAAATGATTTCTGAAATCAAACCATACTAGATTTAAAATATAAAAATGTTAGAACCACTAGCTATATGAAAATGCAAAGCTATATTGTATATAAACAAAAAAAATATCTTTAATATTGTTACCTATTACTATGAGAATAAGATTAATAAATTTAATAAAACACAAATATGTAACATAAAAATTCACGATTTATTGCATTGTTCTTAAAAATAAAACGATGTAAATGATTGAGCCTGTATTTGTAATAATTGTTAATAAAATAGTATTAATAAGATCAAATTCATAGTATTCAAAGTTAAAGTTAAATGTACAAAAAGTATTCCTGTTACAAATATATCGTGTATATTGTAATTAATTAGGTTGTGTATAGTCTTCGATTCTGTTGTAATAAATATTTCTACCCGTGCATTGTGGGATTTTTATTTATTTTCAGCTGCTCTAGTTTTTCCATTCGATATAATTCGTGGTTTTAAATTATAAAAACATTGCTAGCTACGACTAAATTAAAAGTTTCGCTGTTAATAAATTGATGATTGCTATTTATTTTTAAGTCATATTGCACCACATAAAATGGTTACATCACTTAATTAATTGAAATAAATGACTAATTTACTACGAAAAGCTTTACAATTTAAAAACGTCACATAAGAGTCCCGTTGTGACCTGAAACTAGTAAAGCTTCTCCGAGTTAATTTAATATTTTTGATTGTTGCTGTTCGAAAAGTTGCTATTTAAAAACATTAAAATATTTTGTATCTAAAATTGAAATATGATCAATCTTTATTTCACATATCAATTCTAACATTAACAATGTTCACACACAAATATAATTAATACCTCACTAAATCTGTTTGAAGTAATTTCCCACATAAAATAGAAAAGTATTGAGTAGAATATCTAAGTGGTAAGTAGAAAGGGTATTCGATAGCTTACTAAACCATTACATTTGAATTAGTAATAAGTAAGGATTTACCTAGAAAGTCGGAGAGCAATAATACGATTTTAATGATACCAAAATTCTAGATCAAAGATTAGTTGTCATAGCCACTATGAAAACAACTTGTGACCTGAATAAATTGTCGTTTTTTTTTGTGATAGGTTGGCAAACGAGCAGACGGATTACATGATGGTAAGCAATCTGCGCCACCCTTTGTCACTCGAATATCAAAGCAGTTACTACAAGTGCGTTGCCGGCTACTTGTGTGAAATTAGGGATATAAGGATAGGTCACTTGAGGATTAAAGATACGACGGTGGAAAGGCAAGGTTTGGGCTTCCAATAACGACAATTACACGACGAAACACAACGTAAGTTTGCTTCACGCCAGTTTTCTGTGAGGCCGTGGTATCATTCCGGTCGAGCCGACCTTTCGTTCGCATTCGCATTCGTGCCGAAGCATGACTTTTTCCGAAGTTATACGTACTTTCTATGATTATTTAGACAACGCTGACATACGGTGAAGGTAAACATCGTGAGGAAACCTGGACTTATAATTTCTAATTATAAGTTTGAAATCGCCAACCCGTATTGAGCAAGCGTAGTGATTAATGCTCAAAATTTTCCTGTGTGGGAAGAGGCCTTTGCTCAGCAGTGAGCACTTATAGGCTGATGATGATGATGATGATGATAGTAGATAAATAAGCGGATGGTAAGCGATTAGTGTCACTTATAAACTCCGCTACACAAGAGGAGTCACGCCTGTGTGGTTTGCGGTTATCTGGCTTTCGCGGCCAAACACATCCGACACAGACACAGCTGGCCTAGTCGTGGAGAAGCATGCACCCTGGCCAACAACTACAGCATATTGAGATTTTTCTCTTTAGCTTAATTACGGGTTTTCATATCTGATAGATAGATAACAAATTTATTCACAATAACAGACACAAATTAATTGACAAATAAGTGGGTACATAATACAAATTAACAAGAAAATAACACAAAATAAAATATAAAAATTACGTATTAGACGGGTAGTACGAAAGAAAGAGCGAGAAAAAGGAAAAAAAAATATTAATAAAATACGGCGCGGTTCAGTGTCTTTAGTTTGCACCGAATCCAGCGAAGTCCAGCTCAGCATGTGTCAGGTATACTGCTGGATCCCTGCAAAGACGCACGGACGTCGAGTAGACCGACCAATGAACATCAAAAACATGATTGCACAGGTATTACAGTGGTTGCAAACTAGTTGCTGTGCGACTTATTTCTTTGAGTGATTCCACAAATTGTTGTTCCGGGTCTGAGTGTTATGTGTATTTAAAATAGTATGGTAAATAAAAATAGTTTTTGTGAACGACTAATTTATTGTTGGCTTGAATAAAGGCTAAGTTCACAACGTAATGAATCATTCCTTTTGTACTCAATCAATTGTGTTCCGATGGACCTTTGACATTTAATTTGGTTGAGGTTAATATATTATTAGGATTATATTTTATAATGGAATACATAAATTAGTGTGTATAGAAGATTTCGTTCCGTATCTAGGAACACGATGTGTCGATGGCATAACATTTGGTGGTCTTCATGGCAAGGATCAGATCTCCCATCTAAGGCGGGTAATGTAATTTCATGGTTTTTCAGTAAAAAAGATGCTTAGCGAGCGACCAGTAAAATTCTGTACAAAAATAAAATACTGTAAACTGATAACATAAGTACCAGTTTATTTCAAATGGGTAATCAAGAGCAAAGGAAGCATTCATTGAACGTCGTGTGAAAAAAGATATGCAGGACAATTTATGATAGGTAGAAATGGAGGAGATTGAAGAATACCCCTATTTTAGTGAAAAGAATTGCTCATCTTGAGTAATTTGTGTAATAAAGGTGCGAAGAAGAAAAGCAAGATTTTCCATCTTACTCAAACTTTTTCAGTAATTAGACTAACATTGTAAAAATACTAGGAAAGTTTATATCTTTCGGATGAAGTTTGACTTAGTCTTTTTAAATTTTATATTAGTAATTAACGAATAATTAGGTACCAATTTACATAACCTGAACATCTGAATGGTAAGTAATGACTTAATTTTTTGGATTTTTTTATCTATCAAGTCTGATTGTACGCGGTTTTTTGTAAAATTACAACGAGCATTTTTCAACTTTCTGTCACGGACGCAGCTGTACTCAGCGTACTAACGATCGAAACAGCTGTTTTTAGTTATGAGGTCGTCCAACGAAAAAAAAGCTTATATTTTAACTCTTCGTCTCAAAGTATTTGTAAAGAGTACAACACGTGTTTACATACATATTTTTTTATAAACACGTTTCCCAAAATTGAATTTTCTTCTGTGCAGTGGGTGTGTTAACAAACACACAAATTCACATACACAACCCATTCAGAGCCGCAACAACAACATGTGGATCATGCAGTTTTGTTCCGTGCGGGAATTCAACCCGCGACTCGTTGTAGAGCAACCAGTTGCCCAGCCGCTGTGCCAAACGTGCAGTCTAAAAGTATAATAATATTTACTTTATTATTACAATCACTATACTACACTCAAGTATCTTTTTTACACAAAGATATTTACAAAAAGCCCTCTTGTCGCCTAGGTATTCTAATTAGAAATTTCGTACATGTCAAGTACTCATAGCCAGATTTTCCGAGTAGTGGGAACATTGAAAATGAGAAATTATTCCGTAATTACAGAGCGCACTGCTTTTGAAGCGAAAAGCCAACATGAGATACTGGTCACAGTTAATTAATTTTCCTCAACCGGATGGTCTACGTAACAATATTTGCATTTATAAGTTTTAATACTTAATGAGGCTTGTAAAGCATCATACTTGTAATTAAACCAACACTCGCATAAAAAACAACACGATTTACTGTACGTTTTATATTATTATCGAACTTTGTAAGAACATTTCTTTTAAACATCTATCGGCAAATTAATTGGATAAAAAATATCAATCTAAAAACTGGATCTTTATTTTCATGGACTGTTTATTCCGTGCTTCCCATTCAAATGGTATTACACTTTAATTATAAACAAATTTTCCTTTGCAATAAAAGAGAACGATTTGAGCATCAATGGCGAGGCTCAATGACGCAAGACTAAGCCGTTTCTATCGTCTCTTTTAATATTTCTTCAGAAAATGTATCTATTAACTGAGGTTTTTTATAAAAGGAATTCTTGATTCGTCACTGAAGATTGGGGCCAATCCCGTTGTTCTATTGTCTTTGAATATAATATTTTTATCGGTCTGCGTTGGTAGATGAAAAAAAAAATTGACTAAGCGTACTAAACAATTTCGTCGCAAAAGAAATAAAATGTAGGTTGATATAAAAAGTCTTGGTAATATTTCTTTACAGTTGGGATCGTAAACTCAAGAGACAGTTTAAGTATTAAGTATAAAAAAAAGTAAATTCTGTAGTGGTCTTGTGAGCAAAGACCCACAACAGTTTGAGTGAATCAAACAATAAGTACACTTAGGTAGGTCGCACAAATATTCAAACTGAGTCAGAACTTAGTAACTAGAAATAAGATAGTAGACAGTAGACAAAATCGCAGTTACACGAACTTACTTAATGCAAAAAAAATACAGATTACTTTTAATTTAATAGGGTGGCAAACGAGCCGACTGCTCCCCAATGGTCAGCGATTGGCGCCGCTTATGGACACACAACACCAGAGCAGTAACGAGAGCATTGCCAGTCTTTAGGGATGAGGGTTTCGGAGCTTTAGAAATTAGGGAGGTATAAAAGGAGGGGGAAAGGACAGGGTAAAGATTTGGCCCCTGGTAACCTTATTCACACGGTGAAATAAAACGCTGTGTGTTTCACGCCGGTTTTCTGTAAGGCCGTGGTATCGCTCCTGTCGAGCTAATCCATTCGTGGCCCGACATGTCGTTTGAAGACGTTACGAGAAATCATTCCCTCTCTTGATCTTGTACTGGTATTACGTTCTATATATATACAAAAATGTTTTCTTGTGCATGCACTCCATTTTCATAAATGTATTGAGAGGTGATCTAGACTTTTTTTATGGAATAATAGAGAAATAAGCGAATGGATCACCTGATGGTGATCGGCGCCGCCCATGGACACCTACAGCATCAGAGAAGTTCCAGGCACATTGCCGGCTTTTAAAGAAGGAGTGCGTTCGTTTTTCTAAGGTATGAAGGTCGTAAATCGACTATATTTTCTTTAAATAGTTGCTCGAGAGTGTGCCTTGGTATGAAATTGTAGATTGATCGAATAGTTATCTTCTATAAAACAAATAAAAAGTCAGCAGCAATTCCTCACAAAAAAAACCGTATGACCTGATGTTACGGAAATAACTAAAATAAACTAGCCGCGCTGTATCTACATCTGTTAAACTTCTACTTTTTTAACAACAAACGCTGTAGAGCTGAGTTTTACAGCAACTTTTTTCGACAATTTATATGTCCGTCTGGAGCTAACCAAATATTGGATGATTTGCTAGCTTCAATGACTGAATAACTTATGAGGCTATTGAGGCACAATATTTACTGCTATTTGGCGGTTAATGCATGGTGTACCAATTAAGTACCATTGGTTTTATTAATTTTTTTGTTTCGAGAAGCCTTTTTAAGGGGATTATCATCAAATGACTTGTCTAGACCAAAATGAGGCGAGAAGGAGTGTCAGGCTCTTTCTGACTAGAAGCCACCCTGTTCTTTCTCCTGCAGCAGGCCAAGGGTACGGCCCCTAATTGCGTTTGCCCCGATTCCCCGACCTAATATCGGCCCTATTGGGCCTCATCTGTAGTGGTCTGTTGGCTCTTTGAGGCGCGAGCGGAATGCTACGCACCGCACACTCGGGTCTGATTCTGGTCGGGCGGCGAGTTACGTCTACTAACCGTCCGCAGACGTTATATAGCGATTATAGTATCAGTGTTTTTTTTTTTTTTTGTATGTAATTGGTCGGCAAACGAGCCGACGGATTACCTGATGGTAAGCAATCAGCGCCGCCCATGGACACTCGCAACGGAGGAGTTACGAGTGCGTTGCCGACATTTTAAGGATTGGGATTTTGGGGATTTTGGGACTGGGAAGGGATTGGGGCCTCCGGTAACCTCACTCACACGGCGAAACACAACGCAGTGGTTATTTCACGCCGGTTTTCTGTGAGGCCGTGGTATCACTCCGGTCGAGCCGACCCATTCGTGCCGAAGCATGGCTCTCCCACACTTAAATATTCTCATCGTCACTTTTTTTATGTGATAGGACGGCAAACGAGCAGACGGATTACCTGATGGTGAGCAATCGGCGTCGCCCATGGACACTCGCAACAAAGAAGGAGTTACGAGTGCGTTGTCGACCTTTTAGGGATTAGGGATTTGGAGATTTAGGGATTGAGGAGGGATTGGGGAAGGGGAAGGATTGGGCCTCCGGTAACCTCACTCACACGGCGAAACACAACGCAGTGGTTATTTTACGCCGGTTTTCTCATACCTCGTGTATTCACACATTAACACTTTACATTTGATTGCACCTACCATATTTCATTGTAACACTTTAAGGTTGTCTTGTAAGAATACCTAAGGCATTAAGTTCGCCTCTACACAATTAAAGTGCAGAAATTTATTTAAATAAATAATTTTAATGAAGCGGTAGTGCCATTTGCAATTCTTAGCAGAGTATCCTGGCATCCAGCGGGCAGGCTTATTTTAAGGTAAGAGCGTTTTAAAAATGAAATAGTGGATTAATAGAAAAATAAGCAAATTTCAATTTCGTATTGAATTCCGTGAAACATTAACAAATAAACTTATGGTAAGTCATCGACTCCGCCCTTAGACACCAGAATGAACACGACCATGGGGGAAGAGGATTGAGCATCTTCTTTACATTAAAATTAACATCAAAAAGTATGACATTTCGTAACATACCCATTTCAAAAAGTTTTGATTCAACAGAAATATTTAGAACAAATATTCCGGCAAACATACCAATCACTGAGGCGTTATTGTAATTAAGTTAGGCATTTGTTTTCAATTAAAACTTGTAGCTCATTCCTCTACCAATACTATGGATTCAGCCTGTACTGGCTTTGGAAGCGACGAAATAACTTCGCCAGTCTTAAGACAAGTTTTATATTAGTCAAGTATACGTATGCCAGTTGTTTCAATGAACTGGCGTGCTAATCGAACTCTGAGTATTACTGTTTTGTTCGAGTATACCATTTTTTTATGTGATAAGAAAAAGGAAACGACCAGTCAGTAGGCAGGTCACAACTGTCGAAGAACCAATGACCGTTGGAATAGACGTGTTCTAAAGCGGAGGCAAACGTAAAGTAGGGCGCCCTCCAGGAGCCCAAGTCTACTATTTTCAAAGTGTTGTCATTCCTACACAATCCCATTGTCATTTTGCTAAAAGTTCGTAATCTGTTAATTCAAAATGGCTAATCATTGGCGTTCGGCGATGTCGTAATATAATCATAGTACGAGATGTCTTGTAACGAATTATAAACAATAACTGCACATTAATATTCTAAACGTAAATCATTGAATAAAGGAAATAGAACTGTCATTTTTTTATTAATTTACCGCATTTATGTCAAATATTAATTTATCATTATGTACGAGATTACCGTTCTAAAGAATTATTTCAATGAAGTGGCATAGGGAGATCATAATGACGCTATCGTGTTAGTATATTACCAAAACTTGTCAAAATCAACAATTTTGAAACCAATAATCTACTATTCTGACACTATTGTAATAGCAGACTCGACGCCCTGGTAGGTGGACTGACGATACCCGCAGGGTAGGGCTGGCAGTGGTTGGATGAGAAGAGGTTAACATCGAGCTCAGTGGCGTGCAATTGGGGAGGCCTATGTCCAGCAATGGAAGAAATCAGGCTGATAATGATGAGGACAATGAGACGACCAGTCGAATCTATTGGTACCATCAAGTAAGCAATCAGCGTCGCCCGTAGACACCCTCAACAACGGGGGAATTACAAGTGCGTTGCTAACCTTTTGGGAGTTTTGGAAATTTAGGGATTGGGTGCAACGCTGTGGTTATTTCACGCCGATTTTCTGTGAGGCTCTGGTATCACTCCGGTCGAGCCTAAGCATACCTCCCACACCATACTTTTATAATATCAAGAGAGTTCGATATTAGATCGACTTCTTAAATGATTTTGTAAACTTAGTTGTGACATAATTATACCAGTGTTTCACAAGGCATATAAAATTTTACACTCAAATAATTTCCATTATTTCTATGAAACATTTGTACCTCACACACAGAACAACATGAATAATTTCCTTTCTCGCTACTGCTTTGTCTTTATGTCAACACAAACTAGTCTATTAAATAAAGCTACTAGAGATTTAGCACCTAAGTACTCTGACGCCAGCACTCGTCTACTTACTCGACCGACGTGAACGCGGCTTAGCGTGGCTTTGTCTCAGACTATCTCGAGTCGAAAAGATAAAAAATTATTAGCTCTGAAACTCGAACTAAAACAAAGTCGTGAACTTTTGTGAAACTTTGCAAAAATTTCATCGTTCCATCTTAACCTTGATCTCCTTATCCAGGGAGACATGATGGATTCCACTGATTTATTGAACATTGCTTTTCTTAGAGGAAAAAAGCGAAATTCCTCACTGATGGATGACAACTTGACTTTATATAAAAAGCCCGAGTAAAGTCGTAGCTTTTTATTATTATAATGTTGTGTTCCGTTCACATTTTTATTGGCTTGTATTTTGTTGGAATTTTAGTTGAAATCGTTGCGCTAGTGCAATGATATTGGAAAATATTTCACGTAATTACCGTTTTACACTACACGCTCTGATCAATGACCTACTTGCGTTGATTTTATACTACCGATGACAAATTTATTCTTAGAGACACCAACGTCATTGGATATTTATAATTTTATTTATTTATTATTATTTAAATGAAGTTTCAATACAAACTATATTCTATGTCGGAAAATCTTTTCTGTTCGTTCCGTTCATTTCATCACACACCGATCTATTACTAACAAATTGTATTGTTGTTACAAATTTTGTAAGGTTAAATAAACTTTTTTGTGCAGAGTAAATTATAAAATGACTTCTATATCTTCTCGTCTAGTGTGAGGTAGAGGGAGTATGAGACTCACTCCACTGACTAAAAACCCCCTCTATTCTTCTCCTGCTTTAGGCCCAGGCCACGGTATCTTATTGCGCTTGCCTCGCAATCGTCTAATAATACACCAAATTTTCCAACAGGACTATTAATGACGTCAGAACTATCTAGAATATTATAACAAAAAGATCTTACTTGACTCCTCGCCTAAGTTCAGGTTCTAGGATTAATTCCAAAACCTTTGTTGGTCATTTAATAGCTTCTAACACTAAGGTATTTAATATCAACTGCTAAGTTTGAGTGGGTCACTAGTTGAATACAAATAGAAAGGCTAGAACTTGGACGGACAACAATAAAGTTATTGGTTAGATAGTTGACGTAGTTTTACTGTTGGAATTGGTACCTAATGTTAACGATACAATATTTTTTTAATAGGGTATATACTGCTTCAGTTTTATAATTCATTTTTAACCCAAGGCAAATCGCTTGGCAAGTGTCACTTCTGACGTTGGGGATCTTGCGACGATCTCTGGCCGCTGTAAGCGCGGGTCTACAGTTCTCGAGAAAAAGACAAATGCAATAAGGTACCTTGGCCTCGGCCTAGAACAGGAGAAAGAACGGGAGGTTTTTAGTTAGTAGTTGCCTGACACTCCCTCTTGCCATACCCTAGGCGAGAGAAGACATTTGATGATTTACTCTGCTATAAAAGAAAGTTTCAATTGAGTAGTCGTTTCATTTCAAAACCATGGCACTACTAACGTTAGTTGATTATCGATTAGTTTTTTAAAGACTTATTAAATAGTATTTCAAAATGCTGTTATTAAGACTATTTGATAAGTCTTTCAAAAACTTATCAATCTTACATCATACTCACATAGATTTAAAGTGCTAGAAATTATTGCTAAACCCCTAACAACGCACAAAAAGCCGGCAATGCACTTATACCTCAGGTGCTACGAGTTCATCACTCATGGGTGAAGAGGCTTATTCTTAGATGACCCGTTTGCTTGTTTATCAACGAATATGTGAATCCTTTTCATCGATACTTTTTTTTACGTAATAGATCGGCAAACGAGCAGACGGATTGATTATCTGATGGTAAGTAATCAGCGCCGCCCATGGACACCCGCAACGGAGGAGTTACGAGTGCGTTGCCGACCTTTTAGTCATTTGGAGATTTAGGAATTGAGGAGGGATTGAGGGTGGGGAAGGAGGTAACCTCACTCACCCAGCGAAACACAACGCTGTGGTTGTTTCACGCCGGTTTTCAGTGAGGTCGTGGTATCACTCCGGTCGAGCCGACCCAATCGTGTCGAAGCATGGCTCTCCCACAGAAAAGATCTGTTTGACTATAATTCTTTATTAACCGTATTTTGTTGAGTATACACAACATTGTATTTCAGGTGTGTGTGTGTGTGTGTGTGTGTGTTTCAAAAGCATAGGAATATATTAACACGAACTTTCTTAAGCATTTCTTTTCGTATTGCCAAATTAAGGGTTATACATATAGGCATTCTTTGCCTTATTGGAGATCAACTCCTCAACGTAATGCTTGTTATGTGCAGTCACGACTGCTACTCCAGGTTACTTATTTAATAGAATTTAACGCAGACTACTCATAAAAGACCAAAACTGTCAACAATTCTCACAGAAAATCGACGAGAAATAACCACAGCATTGTGATTCACTTTATGAATAAGGTTTCAAGAGGTCCACTTCTTTTGCCCCTTCTCCGGAATCTAATCTCCAAAAGACCAGCACTGCACACGTAACTCCTTTAGTATTACGAGTGTCCATGGGCGGCACTGATTGCTTTCCATCAGGAACCTAATCCGGCTGCTCTTTGCCATCCTATTACTTTAAAAAGGTTACCCACATAACCAGATATCCACAGACGAAAAAAAACTTTACGATCTTTATAGCGCATCACACATAAAAGAACGAATGTCTCATTTTTCAAACTGTAACCCGCATAACAGGTATACCGTCGAGTATAATAAACCGAGAATTTAATGCACTTTTAAAAGAGTTAAAATCACAGGTATAAAAATGAAATAAAAGTTAGTTTTTAAAGTATAAACTTGTCTTGAACCGGTCATAAATATGGACGGAATGAGCTCTGTGATGGCATCGTTAAGCATTTCCTTAGACATCTCAGCAATAACTTTTAAATTTGCAGAATTGAGAGAATTTCCACTGCACTGTATCGGGTATAATGGCCCGATATTGATATGTTTGGCTAGTGAGTATTATACAGGATGTAAGAGACAGCCTTCCGCAAATTGATAGAATTCAGTATATCGTCTTAAGTTGACCGGAGGAGCGGTTGTAAACTTGACTGAGCAAGAGGCATTGAATTGGATCTCAAGTTCATGCAAAATATTTATAGTCATTTCAATCATCGAATTTCTCTTTTTAGAACATAAACACGTTGCCACACACTAGACTTTTTATTATGTGTTGTGGATGCGTTTACAAATTTACACAGAACGCAAAACAACAATTTTTGGATCACACAAAGTGTTGTTCCATGCGAGAATCAAACCCGCAACACGTAAACGACGATGCGACTTCGAAATTGTTTACATATTTACGTAAATAAAAATGAATCTCAATGCCTCTTGGTAATTGCATCACACATAAACTTTTAAACCGACTATGACCATTATTTTCTTCATGTATTTATTATTATAAGGAGAAAGTTTTATAACATAAATAATTATAGCCTATCGATGCCATGGCAGTGCTTAGCGAAACATATGACTGACATTGAGGTACTTAGACAAACGTGCGAAGCAGGGGCAGATCGGAAGTTAGCAATAACAATAGATAATTCTTTAGGAAATAAATGGTATGATAACTACATCATTCATACAAATAGGGTATCACATGTTATTTGTATTTAAATCAAGAAAAAGAAGATGATAAAATTCTCAAGGAGAAATTTGTAACTTCAACTCTTCTATCGTAATTACACATTCTATTTTATTGGCCACGGTAGAATTCCCAAACGTGGAACCATAAAGTATTAAGTACGAAACAAAAACATTACACGTAACACCACATTTTTCATATCAGAATCGTAAAAGTAACACAAAGTGAACGCAAACACAAATGATAACCACACGTCTCTCCCGTAAAAGGAATATTTAACTTCAAAAAATACACCTCAGGCCTCTACTCACATTATTTACACGCATTATATTCACAACATGTCCCAATGACAATTTCAATTTGCTACAAAACACACTTGTTTATAGATTTCCAAACATAAACAGTCCCCATTTGATAGTTTCACAACACAAATATTGGAAAAGTATGAACGCGAAATAAATAAGCCTTTCAAAAGAGTGAAAGGCCCATACATCTCGCAATACCGGTACGGAAATATTAAAAAATATCTTTTGAATCGAACGCGCTATTTGCAGGTGTAAGGAAATTGGACCGTGGGATAACGTAATGACTATGTTTCCTCGACCTTTCATTTATTTCAGTTGAAAAACCCGCCGCGGCTGCGGCATATTTGGCTCACCGAAATTATCTGTAAGGCTTCCAACTAAAGCCACATGGCAATAATCCGAACGAGATCCTGATTAGAAATCCGCCTAGGCAGGGACGACCCTTATTTGAATTGTCATTCGTACCTACAAATTCTTATCTGATCATACTTGATATAATTCCGATGGGTTTATTCATTTTCAATTCAATGAAAACGTCAGCCTATTTTGTGATTGCGAAATTCCGTTTTTCGAGTACTTCGCCATTTCTAAAGAGATATTTATAAAGGGGCCATTCCAAATTGATAATTTACTTGAATGTATCAAATCAGTAATTTTGTGAAAGCAGCAATAAGTGCTGCATAAAAATTCCCAGGTGGAATTCTTTGCAGATAAATTTATTTGCGTTCCGCGGTGTTTATGCTAGTGCAAATATTTAAGTCCCCGATGAATGCACATATATTGCACGGTACGATTTATATTTCCAACCTGTCTGTGTTACATAAAGAGTTTAGCCTATAACTGGCAGTCGAATAAACAAAGTTAGATTAGGGTTGTTACTAATGTTCGATAAAAAAGTCGAGATCGGCGAGGTATCCAAATTGCCGAATATGCTGCCAAGCTGGAACGGTTCCAAAATCAAGTTTCAACTTCAACATTAATCTGACACTGTAAATTGGTGGGATTATAGTTTAATACAAAATTATATGGGTACACAGGTGCTTTACATAATAAGTACACAGAACAGAAGGGGTTATTATAAAATATAATGCGGTATTGGTACGGAATTAGAATTATAAAGTTAGCCGGACAAACAGAATGTTAGCGGGATATAGAAGGTTTTATCAAATATAGGTAATTGCTTCCGGGATAAACTGATGAAAAGAGTAATCAGATTGTGCAGAAACTTCCCACTTGATAATATGCAAGCTGAACTATAATTGTTAATTAGTTAGCTGGAATTAGAATGGATCGATCTGGACTGGATGTTTTCGTGTAAATTTAGCTAGCGGTTTTTTTTTTTTATATGTAATAGGTCGGCAAACGAGCAGACGGATTACCTGATGGTAAGCAATCAGCGCCGCCCATGGACACTCGCAACGCAGGTGTTACGAGTGCGTTGCCGACCTTTAAGAGATTAGGGATTTGGAGATTTAGGGATTGAGGAGGGAATGGGGAAGGGGAAGGATTGGGCCTCCGGTAACCTCACTCACACGGCGAAACACAACGCAGTGGTTATTTCACGCCGGTTTTCTGTGAGGCCGTGGTATCACTCCGGTCGAACCGACCCATTCGTGCCGAAGCATGGTTCTCCCACACTTCAACGGTTTATATAACAATTTATATATATAACGGTTTATATTCAACTTCACGGTTGGCTATGTGCTTTATTATTTTACAATGTATTCACCAAAAGCACCTATCATGCGAATCGAATTCATTCATGATAAAGCCTAAAAAAATAAGCGCTAATAAATAATGAAACCATTCACAATTTATTTGGCCTGCATCGATGTATGCACAAATATAAAAGTTATGTTTATGAACTTAATCTTAGTACATCGTAATCGTTCGATCTCGTCACGTACTTCGATTGTTTATTTGGCAGAAGTGACACGAAGCGAGCGAAGAATAAGCACTCTACCAATTTTCCATTATTTAAGACAACCTTTTCGAACCACTCGTATAGGTACTATAATCATGACCAAAAATACAATAGACATTAAATTACACGAATTCCCATTTTCCTAACAATAATATAAATTGTGAAAATTGGGTGTACAATGTAGTACCTACTTTGAGTAGAATATAATCAGCTAACGTCTCCTACTAGGTGTTTTACCTGTATGGTGATTGACATTATAATGCGCTTTCTTCCGACTATGGGCTGATTATTCAATGGTTAGATAAAAGTTATCTGCGGAATAATTATGATGCTGTCGCGTCAGAATGTTTGTATAAGACAGTGACAGCAACAATTTTATTCCTCAGATAACATTTCTTTAAACATTCTAACTATTTGTAACGCGCACTGCTGTCAATGTTCCTAGCGTTTATAACTCGTTTTTTTTTTAATTTGTATTTCTACCTGTGGACAGCGTTGTGGGTTATATTATGACCACAACATAAAATTGTTAAACTAGTTGTAAGTCTTTATAATGTATCTGTTTGCTGTTCCTCAAAATAAATAAAATTAAAAATTAAAATCATTTATCCAACTATTGAATAAACATCCCAAAGTAATCTAAACCGATAAAATATCACAATTCGGTCAACACGACAAAGATTCTCTTGATTCTTGAAATCTTTATGACATAAACAAGTAAAACGTTCCTTCCTCTATTTTATTTTCATTATTCCACTCGCGCCCGTAATGTCATTCTCCAAGGTTCCTGTCGTGCCTTTGTAAGGGTTGGGAATAATGTCAATTGAATAACGTCACAAGCGACTCCATTTAGGCAAATGCTTTTTAAATTATTTTAATATCAAAGTTGTGGCTTGAATTTGAATTTACATGTTATTTTAGGTAAATACTAAGTATCTGTGAAATTACCCAAAGCTTTGTAAATAAATGATAAATGGGGTATTAACGTAATTATGTATTTAAACGAATATTGCAATACATAATAATATAGCGATGGTGTTAGTGAAAAAGTTTATAAGCAGTCTGGTGGAGCAGTCATTATAACTTTAGTAGGGTTCTTTTTTTGAGGGTGAAAATCATCGAATGACTGACTGAAATGTCAGACTCTTACTGGCAAAAACCATTTTGTTTATTCTCTTATACTGGGCCGAAGGCCAAGACGTGAATGTGTATATGTGTGTATGGAATATTACTTTATTATGGAATATTACTATATTATTACTCGCAACCCCGGGGGAACTCAAATTAGTGTAAATAATTATTTAAACAACACAAAGCACACACTTGAGAAAAAGGATCTCCACTGCCTTGAGGGTCATAAGTAGTCAGACACACTTGTAACATTTTGTTCGTCGTACATTGCAGCAACTGATCGGGTTATAGCCTGCACAAACGCAAAAATAATGAGCAATGTATGACGAACCGCCCAACGCAGCGCATCGGGCCGCTTCTGCATAAATATGGCCTTTAAGGGTCTCCTAAAATAAATATGAGAATTACGTCCGACTGTTTGTTGTTGAGTATAAGTATATTTTTAGGTAAGAAAATAATTTAACTGTTTAATTGGGCAGATTGTCATTATCTGGACTCCTCAGCTTCGAGTCAAGGATGAAAGACCGAATTTTTGGTTGCAAGATATATATAAGTAGGTACGTACGATATATGCATGTTTTCTCAAAAACACAACAAAAATCTCTTATTTATCGTTAATTTTATTAATCAGGAGTCAGTGAAAATAACTTTTATAAGGATAAGAACATTCAGTCGTCTAATATTTTCTTTCATGCGAAAAACCCTTTCACTTATCTATATCATGGATAAGGCTAAAACCTGATGATTCTCAGACACACTTTTACTTACGAAGCAGTTTATCAAACTATAAAAATTTGTAAAATCTTGCCTTCATAAAAACCTGTTTTGAGCTGACTCGCCTCAGACGACCATTATCTTTCCTTCCCTCAATTTTACGGAGCTCAATTTATCTTTTAACCACTCAAAATCCGACTGGCAGTTAGCCAGAGTTCAGCAAGATTTGAACGATAACGTTGGCAAGATTTTACAATTTACATAAAAAAGCTGTTAATGCGGTACTCATTGTTGCATTCTTGGTTCTGAAGATGCTGATGCTGGACATAGACTCGTTTCCGAAATAAAGAAAGAAACAGAATCGATTCAAAAACATTTATTTTAGTTTAAAAAGGAAACTTACAGTTGTATAAAGCAATATGGACTACAATATTAAATGGCCCTTATTGATAGAGGTGTCGTATTGCCATGTATTATAGTAATAAGACTCCTTGCTAATCCTCAGATTATTCAGCTAAGTCTAAAACAAAGCTTTGAAAAGTTAGTAGGTAGGTAGTTTAGTTCTCGCATTCTCTCATCAAATTTATTCAGTCTTATGACCTTGTGTCCGTCTAGAACACGTCACGTAGTCATGAACTATCACGTCAGAAGCAAAATACTTATTCATATATACTTAAAATGAAGCTATTACTAGGAAAACAATTACGACTTTTCAAATTTATTTTAATTTTCAAAATTAGAAGAAGAAAGTCACCTCTTTATTTACACCTTTTTGCAGTTAATACAAGGCGTAATTAAAAAAAGAAACGACTCAGTCATTATGGAATTCCTAGAAAAATTAACATAATTTTATTCGATCATTTACTGAGTAAAAGATAAATAAAAATGCAAAGAATCTGAAGACTCAGCGACGTTCTTTGTGTACTTTCTTATAAAATAATAGAACAGACGGGAAGGCACTATCTGATTTTAATAAAGTTAGACTGTTATTATTTGGTAGCATTGCTGTCTTTTATTAAATAAGAACGCACATTACAATTATAATTTGTGTATTTTATTATATGACCCGCGTAGATTTAAGTTTGTAAGGATATATTAATCACATTTCTTATTTTTTATTGTTATCTAGACTAGAAATAATTCCATATCAAGTCCAAAAAAAAAACAGTCACTAATCGTGCGTTTAAAAATTTACGATTTAAGGCAGTGGTCTATGGTGATAGAAATACATATATATATAGGTTTATTGTGTTCTAGCGATCCTCTAAGTTTTTTTTTGTAGATTTTTTTAATGAAATGGTTTATCTAGCCCTAACTTGGGAGGAGAAGAAGTGTCAGACTATTATTGACTAAAACCACCCCGTTCCTTCTCCTGCTCCAGGCTGGGTGTGCGCCTGCCCCGCAACCCCAGTTGAACATCAGCTCTGTTGGGCCCCATCTGTAGTGATCTATTGCCTCTTTGAGGCGCGCACGGATCGCTACGCGCCGTAAGTCCTGTGGTGGTCCCTGGACGGTCATGATCACTTCCTAACAGATAGGGTCTGCTCGTTTTTTTTCAAAAATTAATTTCGTAATCTGTTCAAAAATAAGCTTGGTGTCTGATGTTTTATATAAAAAAAAAAAATTCGTAATCGTTGCTCTTTTAGAACCTTTTCTATCCAATGGATAGAAAAGGTTCTAAAGGTTCTAAAAGAGCAACGATTACGAAATTACCTTTTCTATCCATTGGATAGAAAAGGTTCTAAAAGAGCAACGATTACGAAATTAATTTTTTTTTTATAAAACATCAGACACCAAGCTTATTTTTGAACAAGTATTTTAGAAACTTCAAAATACAAATTCTAATATAAAATGCGTTTTAGTTAAAGGACAACTCCTTGAAATAAAATTCTATACTATTCAACACTCAAACAAGGGCCATAAATCCTATGTATAGTAGTCACCATAAGTAATTGAGAATATTTTAAGAATTTAGAGAGACAGGGACAGCTAAGCTCCATACAAATACAACATCACGAAGAACTGCACGATTAAAGAATATTTCGAAAATGTACCAAAAAAAAGTTTTAACACCATGATATACTACATTATTATGTACTCTCGCGCGGTTTCACCCGCTGCTCGGCTACATTTAATTGTAGCGTGATGTTTTATAGCCTTTAGCACTCAGGAACAATGTAGCTATCTATCAGTGAAAGAATTTTGGAAATCCGACCAGTGGTTCCAAAGATTACCCCCTACATACAAACTTACCTCTTTATAATATTAGTATAGATAAAGTTTTAAGACGATGTTTGGGTACATTTTTTTTTACAATTATCTAGTAGCTGGTTTTTGCCTTTATATGACGCTCTCAAAATTAAATCTTCAATGCAAAAACATCGGAAATAATTTAGTTATACCTATTTACACAATTTAAACTTTGAACATTATTTCTGCAATCACAATCTCGAAGAGTTAGCAGTTAATTTATTTACTACGACAAAATTCAATATTGGCTGCGAATCCTAAGCATACAGATAGTTATTCCGTAGATCAGAAGTTTAAACTAATTTATTGTTATAACAACTAATAATTAAATACAAATTTAATACTAATTCAAGCTTTCCTCGTTTAGCAATAAGGGAAGTTAATACTTATAGAAACTTTTTTCTGTCTTTAATATTATCCTTCTTTAAAAGATTATGTATGTATGCGATATATGATATATGAAAATATGATAGCCCGGCCCTTAAGCTGCTTCTCATATTATATGATGGTGCGGGTTGGTGACTATTTCCATTCGTAGTTGTATGTACTTTCTGAGGTCATTTACCAATCACATACGATGACGGGAAACCCGAAATTATCATTTCTAATTTTAAATTTGAAATTGTTGTGTTTTGTCTTCTGCGAGGCCGCGGTATCATACCGTCATTCGTGCCGATGCTTGACTCTTCCACGTTTGACTACTAGCTATTTATAAATAATCACATCTTACAATCCTATAGCTAAAAGTACATAAAGGTTACACCTTATCGAAATACCTTATTCTCATCTAAGTACGCAAATCTCACATATAAAATGTACTTATTTACTGTGAACGAAACCTAAAGAACCACTTTTATTAGGCCTCAAAATAGGAATCTTTTTTCTGTTACCTCGCATCGACATGAAAATTGAAATAAGAAATAAGTACAAGTAAATGGAAATGTGGCTTCTTTTCCATCTTGTCTCCTGTGTTAAAACAAACGTACGTATTTGTGGAGTGAAAATTTTATTATCACGGTGTTCTGTTTTTTTTGAAGCTGTCTTTGTATGGTTTTGCGAAGGGGCTAGGGAACCGCCAAGGCGTCAACTGAGATGCCATCTCCTCTTTGTCACTCCGGGCGTCGCAAGCACGGATCTGTTGACGGCATGCAAAAGCAGTTCGTTGTTTGATCAGAACCAGACTTGAGCTTACGGCGTAGCGTTTCGCGCTGGTTTCAAAGGAGCACTAGCCACTAGATCAGCCAGCCAGGGTTGCGGGTAAGAGCAATAATGTAGCGCGGCCTCGGACGGGTTATTTTAGTCAGTAAGATTCTGACATTAGCTTTTGCCTCCTATCCAGGATGAGAGTAGTGATTTGATGATTTCTCCCCCCATTAAAGCTATAAGTATGCTAAGCAGGATGGAGCAGAAGGCACGCAGCCAAATCGGACTTGCTGAGCGAACGTTTGCCTCGTCCGTCGTACGTCGCATAATCGTGGCTTGAAACTAGTTGAATTCCTCGTGAAACATACGGTATAGGCTATTGGTTTACTTCCAAAATTAGGAAAACCCATACATATATCACTTATATACATACACAGCAACTAGATTAAAAGCAATAAAAAAAAACAACATTCATCAGGTTAAACTCAGTTCATAGGCCTTCCCAATCACAGATCAGTTAATATGAAAAATAAGTTATCAAGATATCACAATTTGTAGATTTTATTATTTTCGTATTCCTTCAAAAAGAAACGTTAATAAGGACCAAAGTCACTACAGTCATTATCATTACCAAAATTGTATTTCGGAAAGTCCACGATCTTTCCACCGTGATTTAATTTGTCAGAATATGAAAATTATTATTTCAATTTTAAATAAGCAGTAGGCGACTGAAAGAAAATTGGGTTGACTTGGGACCCGCAACGTATTTAATGAGAAAATGTATTCCAAAATGTTTTTTTTATATTTCATTTTACAACTGATCGTAAAGTTATATTTTGTTTATGTTTACTTCATTATGACTTTAATCTGTATGTTGATTAAGGAAGATTTTGAAAATAGCACCTAATGTTCTGTTGTTAACGGCGTATTTGACAGAAGATGTCCAGATGTCCACTAAATCTGAATAAGACAAAATCCCGGTGCCTTTTAAACATGAACCTATACTTCTCAGATTTTAATACAAAAACAAACAACTTATATCTATACGGCACCTATATTCACCCAATTCAGTCACCAAAAGCAATTGTTTAACGATTACCAATGCCCATAATATTGAGAGCACTTGTGTGTTTATTTATATTAAATTATTATTTAATATTTTACACAAAAACCCAGTATTTATTTAAATTGAACAAAGTAAATATAAATACCTAATAAAATAAACATATTCATATTTGCAAATAAACTAGAATTTGTCACACTATCAAAACAGTAAATTAGGGCAAAACTTAAATAGTTAATAGTCTAAATTGTTAATTAGAGAGAAATACTGATGTACTATTTTTAGTCATTTCAAAATAATAGCAAGGAATGAAGTAAGAAACTGTTTTATTTTTACGGTGAACAAAAGACTGCCAACCTGTTACATTTAGATGCATTTTATCTAAGGCCTACCTCACATCGAGTTACTTTTAGCTGCAAAAATGTTTATGGTTAAAATATCAACAATTTTCGTTTTCTACCCTGTGTGAGTCGGCAGGGAGTGTCAGACTCTTATCGACTAAAAACCATCCCAATCCTTATAATGCTCCGGGTTGAGACCGCTTTACATTCGCGCTTGCAGCCGCTTCCCTAACAGGGCTTCAAGCAAAACACTCAAGCCACGCTAAGGGCTGATATTCCAGCCGATAAAAATAAATTCATGTCTTACACAATTGATCAGTTCTCTTAGTACAAGTTTTCGTAATGAACTCAATCTGAAATACCTACATTATTATTATTATAGCTAAAGAAATTGTCAAGTGTATAAGAAACCTTAGCTACCGTAATTACTTTCTGTCCATATTGCCTTCAGTTACGGAAATATTTTTATCTTACTCTTGGCTGGAGCAGTTTATGAACGTCCACTGCTATTTTTAAATAGGATTTTTCAATTTGAATTCCTATTTGTATTTTAGCTATTGTTATTTCTGATCACAATAACAAAATGATTGTACTGTGTTACAAATATTATTACAATAACTATAAAATAAACGATAATAAAACTAAAATATTTTAACATTCCTAAAACAATACAGTATCTGCTAAAATAACATAAAAATTATTTAATTGTTATAGTGCATAGTTTTAAATGGCAACATTATTTTGTTCCTCTATGGCTATTGAACACTATTTTGTTGCAATGTGTCAAGAAATAAACCTTTTGAAAATAGAACTTTGAATTCGTCACCGATTGCCGAACCAGATCCTGTCTTTAAATAATTCCCGTGCTTGATCTATGAAGGTCCTGATTTATTTATGGTATAGCCGCCCCAAAAACGAGTAGACGAATACCCGATATTAAGCAGTTTCACCCATGGACACCAGCAACAATAGCGTAAAAAGTGCCAAATAAATTATTTTTATTTCTTTCGTTGCCAGCTTTTTAGGGATGAGAAATAAATTGCCTCTTGGAGATTTGGGTATAGGGATCATGAATGGGGGAGGATTGAGATTCCAGTAACCTCTATCACACGATAAAATACAAAGCAAGCTTTTATTTCATGGTATTTTCCCGTGAGGCTGTGGTATCACGCCAGTTGGGCCAAAGTATGGTTCTCTCGTATATCGCTTTCGAATTTGAATCCTTATTAAAGGCTCACCTATACATTATTGTTTTTAAACGTAAATCATTACTCGCACAAATAAAACGTTCGAGAATTCAAAACAGGGCACATTTATATTCCTCGACACAAAAAACATGGATCCAAAAGTCATTGTTTTCCAAACGTTCCACCGCTAAAATGAAGAAAAGGCAATTTTAATTAAATGTTCAACAGAATGTTCTTCTCGTTTTATTTCTAAGAACTTACTTATTATTCACTTCATTGTTTTACCTGCCGGAGTCCGCTTTGCTTAATCAATAAATTACCCGATGAACTACTTATTTCTTCGTCTGGATACAAGCGGAATTTGTACTTCCATTGGCTACCGTTAATGGTCTTTTTCAACTTGATAAATTGATGTTCATTGCTTGTTTAGCTATCTTTTAATTTATGCGTAGTTTTGTGAGTTTTTACGGATGTATGTCATAGCTCTTAGTACCTATTCACGTTGATATTTCTGATATCCTTAGTTAATCGAATAGTTTCGAGTTCCCTGCCAAGAATCTAAATAACAACACAACAAAGTATCTAAACATTTTTGTAAAATTATAAATCTATTCCCTACTCCCTTTGAAATAAGTTGCGAATTCAAGAAAATAACAAAAACAAACATTATTTTGTACTCAAAATACACACACACTAATTGCGTATCTTATTTACCTATACATTAAATTGTTGAAACCCAATAAAAGCATTAGATCTTAGAAAAGAGTGCTAATTTATTAAATAGAAGACAGGCTTCTATCTGTAGCTTTACTCGCAGCAATAGCATGAAAAGCAGTCTTTAGATTCATCCGGAATATAATCTATGCCAATTTCATTTTATATTATCACGTATATAATATCATTAAGATTAAAATGATTAGCAAACGCTTTGATCATCGTCATTCTCATCCCGTATTGACTTTTATACCCTTGGGTATTAAATTCATTCCTTCCATGCCGCATTTCCACTGCTTTTGTTGAATCTAGAATGTTTTATGAAATGAGAATATGATGAAATTCCTATTAATTTCATTTGATAATTTAGGTAAGAAATGTAAACCGTCACAGTTTAAAAATCGATTTGATTTTCGCTCTTAATAAGTCAGTAGCAAAAAGTTTATAAGTAACTTATTGCATAACATAGAGGCATGCAAAATCGAGGGGTTGAGAACTAACTGTAACCATTAATCTTTACAAAAATACAAACGTTTTCACACATAGGTACTGAACAAAAAGCAAATGGTATACATTATTTGCATCTAAATTCAAATGGACACAATAAACAAATAGCTATCGTTACCATCGGCCCTGTTTTCCGAATAACAGCTGCTAAAGTCCCGCGCGAAATGTAAAAACAATTGAAACATCAATGTGTGATTCTATTCGGTATTTTATTTGTTTCGAATATAAAATGTTTCAAACAGTAATTTTAACAATTCTATCTTGATTGCGTAACTAGAAATTAATGGCATCGGTGTTCACTGGCTACTAAATTAAGCATACAATAACAGTTTTTTTTGGTAGGAATTTTAATGTATAGAAATGACGTAGACACGCGTAGTCTTTCCTCCCCGACAACAAATATTTTTTTGTAATAATGACTTTTTGTATTTAGTTTTTTTATGTGATTAATTAAGCGGTAAACTAACTATCAAACGAATCACCTGTGATATCGAGAAAAGCACCATCTTAGGAAAGTAAATGCTTTGCTGGACTTCTACTGTCAAGGATTGCAGATTTATTTGGAGATTGGCAATGAAAAGAGGTGAAAGATTAGGCTTTGGGTGATTTTAGGATATTCCAAGTGATACTCAGTAATATTTGGTGATCATTATTAATACGGAGAAATCTGAAAAACATAAAAATAAACTTTAGTTTTCCTCTGAAATTAATGAACATTTTCCTCATAATCATTTATAATGGAAATTGTCTTCTGCATTAAGTATAAAAAAATGAGTTTTTTTGTCAAAGCGGATCAGTGAATGTCTTTGAGCATTTTAAATGCGACTAAGTATTTAGTTATTTTTACTGAGGACAAAGTATTTCTGAAATTGTAATGTCCAAAACCGTCATCCCTAAAAGGTCGGCAACGCACTCGTAACTTGTCCGTTGAGGGTGTTCATGGGCGGCGCTGATTGCTTACCATCAGGTAATCCGTCTGCTCGTTTACCGACCTATAACATAAAAAGAGTATTAAGAAATTGTCAAACTCAATTATTTTTACACATTTATAATAACCATAATACAGGTAAACTTAATAAGGTACCAAAATAATTGTTTCCGAAATTGCACTACAGGTTTGTGCTTTAAAAATGTTTGCTCCATAAGCAGGGGTAAGATCCCTCTTTAAGGAATGGCTAGAGAGATGCCATGTCGTCCTCACCTGACGCGATTACCTGATGGTAAGCAATTAGTGCTACCTATGGCCAATCGTAGTACTTAAGGACTTAGCACAAGTGTGTTGCCGTGTCACGCATTAATTTTTTCGTTGCATTTGTTTTGTTTACAATTGTAATGCCCTTTATGCCAAAATAATGACCAGTGTAAGTACTCAAAACCATTAATCCCTTACACAGACACACGATAGCTCAGACGTTAGTAAGAAGTATATTAATAAATAAACGAATTGTTCTCGTTTTAAAAATTATATCAAACAACGTCAACACCAAAATTGTTTTTAAAATACACCAGTAACTACTACAAAGTTTAAAGCACTTGTAGCAACCATATTATAATATTATACCAATATAAACATAAAATAGAGTAAAACCTTTAACGAGTACAACATAATAAAAGCCTCTAATATAACTTCAGAATGGCCAGGTAAACCTCTGACATTGAACTTTCAAAAGCATTCGCCTTACTTCGGATACTACCACACATTTATACCGCAGTTAACAGAAATTCTACCTTCATTTTCAAAGAATAGAGTTGTAAATGGCTCGTTTGATATTAAGTTGGGTGACCCATTATTGAAACTACTTAATTTAGGTGGCCAGTCATGCTGTCACACGTCGGTTCCTCTAAAGGTTTATAGTTTTGACAGTTTTGATGAAAATCCTTCCCTATATGTTGCGAAGTAATTCTTATCTCTTGTGGCATATTTGGAACTTATCATGCCTGTTATTAAATTGGAACTATTCCTCATTTAGGGGTCTTGCATAAGTTTTTTTATAGTATAGTAGGCAAAGGACAAGACGGACGAGTGGACACACTTTAACAGTCGAGTATCGGGTCGACAATGCCTTGAAATATAGGAAAATCCTATTTTTTTATGTGATATTTTGAACATCATCAGTTGGAAGACTCTCCTAAACAAAGGCCTCTTCCATATTACAACATTTCATTGGCTTTCCCAACCAAACGACAACATTTCATTGGCTTTCTATGATTGATTTATCGGTCACTCATTGGTGTTATCTTTATATTATTATCTACCTTAAAGTCTTTCAGACGTCGCCATATTGTAGGGATAAGAAATCTCTACCGTTACTTTTTCCATACGTGGAAACATGATTGCTAATAGTTAAGGTACTAGTAAGTAAGGTAATAGTTAAGGTCCAGGACTCTGTGCCTTACGTCTTCACTAGCTACACTATACTACTTGAATTCAATGACGAAAGAAACATAACTTATATTTTAAAAATTACATAATTCCAGTCTACACGACTCTACGGATTCTTCCCTCATCAAGAACTCTATTACACATTTGAAACCGAAAACAATCCATAATAAGACTTTGTTCATTTCCTTTGGATATGAAATCCCAAAATAGATACCAATACGAAAATCAAATAACATTGGTATAAACCGGAACTTGGACCCTAAACCGTACCAATAACAACGCAGTCAATAGAAAACTCAACAACAACAACAAAACAATTTATTCCAAAGAATTTTGCGTAACATTCAAATGTACAGCCAACGGCTAAACGGAGTAAAAGACTTCACAAATCAAATGACAATTTCTCAAAAACATTGTGAAGGGACACAAAATTTTAACAAATTATTATTTTTCACTCTCTTTGTCTCCAAAAATCATCATTAATCGTTTCAAACAACTCGAAATGGGACAAGAAGATATCGTAACAAAACCTCATTTCATCTCTGAACAGGCAAATATTAAAATTAAACGAAAATAAAGTTATCAGTTGCAATTGTGTAGTTTCCTAGGTCAAAAATAAATTAATTCGATGTTTCAATATATAATAAAATATAGAAAATAACACTAATTTTATTCGTCGATTTGTCGATGTATTAAAATTCTATACTTTATAGCTAATTTTAAAGAATAAGCGAGCTATTAGGTGCAAAATATACTATTTTTTTATGTAATAGGTCGGCAAAGAAGAATTCCGACCCGCAACGAAAGAATTTCGAGAGCGTGGCCGACTTTTTAGGGATTACGGATTTGGAGATTTAAGGATTGGGGAGGGAGGGATTGGAGGAGGGGAAGATTTGGGGCTCCCACAACCTCACTCTCACGGCGAAACACAGCGCTGTGGCGACACACAATTTTTACATAATTTGGAGTTATACTTACTTACTTGTACTTCTTACTTTCATAAAAAGTATAGTTTTTTATTTAATTTGGTTAGTTGGTAACTACAGTATTATGAGGCAAGTGCCACACTTACTTACTTGTGAACGACTTAACACGCACTTAAGTAAGCATAATTGTTTGAAAACGGACGAGTCGTGCATCTGACGTACAAGATTGATAGAACCTTTATCAAGATATAAAGTTACTGAAAGTGACATTGTAGCGTTCGTGGGAATTTTCTAGTCGCAGAGGTCAGTAGTTTTTGTAAGTCAAAAGTTGGGGCAGAATAATGCCTACCTTGAATAGATTTCATTAGTTCGTCTGTCTTACTCTTTCATCCTTGTTAAGTGCTTAACGGATTGGGATGTTTGAGAACTAGATAAATCTAGATGCGAAATTTGACTAAAATGCGGATTCCTAGACAATAGTAGAAAGTTGGAAAAGTTTGATGATATATCTATATGGGAAACATAAATTTATGGTAAATATATTTTGTTACTATGCATATTAAATAAATAAGGAGGTAGTAACTACCCTATTTTGAATATAAATAATATGAATACTGAAAAAATACGTAAGTCGAAGTTAGTTGTCATTCAGAATATTTCCAAGAGTATAATAGAAAGGTCTCAAAGTTACCCGAACATTATTCACGAAAACATTATTTTTACAAGAGGCTTAGGCATTATTGAAGAAAACTTTTATATTTAGCCCTCAGGCCCAGAACTACAAACAAAGATATAAAGCGCGTTATCCAACTCATTTGGAGCGCACTCCATCAAACTTGGCTCTTCCATTTCACCCAAATTCTTTTATGCCCGAATTTACCGAGCCTAGTAAATTAATCTTCGTACAGATTGGGACAATGGAGGACTTAGCAACATAATACAGAATTCTTGTCGGCAAAATTTTGCGCCTACAAAAGATTTGTTTTAAATAAATGGAGCTTCGGTTTACGGATTTCTTTATGGCTTCTGTGAATTAAATTTGATTTTTGAATAAAATGATCAAGGCCAGTGTTTCACCTGCATCGAACCTTTTGTTAGGTGCCGTCCCTCCGCGCCTTAATTATGTCCGTATAAATCGACAGAGCCGAAAACAGTCGTAAAATTCGTTCACAAAGGGAAATGAGTAAAATTGTACAGACGAAAATATCCTTTCATTTGGAGCAACTTATTCACTTGTTGTAATTTTATTGAAGAAACGGAGCTATTCTTCAAAGTTTTATGCTTTCATTTCTAAGTTAATCATGTTGGTCTATTGTAGTTCCAAGTTATTATTGCCGCTTATTTCTTACTGCCGTTCCCCTGTTCTTTCTCTTAAAGCTTTACGAAAATATTTATTTATCTCGTCTCGTAAAAAGAGATTTTAGGTCAACTTATCATTTAGATATTTAATTTCAGTCATAGTGATATTTCAAAGTTGTAAAAATTGCTTCATTTCTAAAAGTAAAAAAATATTTTATGTCACTTAACTTCTTAGAATACAAAAAAAGTTAAAACCACTCACCAACCCTATTTATAAGCTTCACAACAAAATTACTTTACTGCGTCCTTCTAATGAATACTTTGCTAGCAGAAGGCTTTTGTCTGAGAAGCCAAAAAAATACGACGTTATTGTCAAAATACCCATCATAATGTACGAAATGAATAAAAAAATCTCAGTAGACATCTCTTCAAAACCGACTTTATGATAATGACTTTTGGTATGAAAATAAATCCTTAAAATAAATGTTTTAGTGCAGAAAATTGGCAATATAAACAGTCAAGGTCAGTTACTCGGGTTTTTTATAGAATATATTGTATTTATATGTATTTTATCATTGTAAATATACTTTTCAAAGGGGATAAATCATTAAATGGCTTCTCTCGTTTTCTTCTTAAACTGGGCGAGAGGAAGTGTCAGACTTTTACTGACTAAAAGCCACCACGTCCTACCTTCGCTAGCCGCCATCCGCAGACCTACGCTTTCGATGGCCAGAGATAGTCGCTCAATTCCCAACCCCTGGTATACCGTCAATTTTAAGAAATCCATTTTTATATACAATTCTTTACTTGTCTTCATAAAAAAAAGCAATCCCAATGTAGGGTATATTAGATTAATGTACACAGCATACAATTTTTCGCCCAGACTCGCCCCAAATCAAATGAAAATATGATCTCGTATGTTGTGTATTGTGGATGTCAATGGGTTGCGTTGATCGCTCATAAACAGATGACCAGATAGACCAGTTAATAGTTTAATACCAACCTCTTTTGAAAACACAACAGTACATGCACAAATAAATCTCCCATACTTTGGCCACTCCCCATTTTACCAATTTGTAATTTACGGTCAAACCCTTCACGAAAATGGATACTCGTGTTAAAAGCAAAACTAATGGTCTAGTTATTAAGTCAGCTCACTAAGTAGCACTTATGTGTCAATGACCTGTAATATAGTAGCGACGAAATCTAGCCGAGGTCAAGTAAACTTCTAGAAAGTAATCGAATAGAGAACATTTTACATTGTTTTATTGAAAGGGCTAACGAGACTAGTTTGTTTTAGTTTTTGTATAACACTGCGTATTTTCAACGAGCAGTTAGGTGGTGTTTTAGCATGATTCAAATCAGATTTAATAGCAGTTAAATAACTATGTACAAAATATATCACCCCTGCTCAAACCATTGCAAACCACTCAAAATATTGTGATAATTATTTATCAACTAAGAAGACCACTGCTAAATAAAAACCTTCCTTCCACGATTACTTTTTCAAGAAACGGTGAAGAATTTCTTGTCTTTGAGACTTGCCCGATGCGCAGGTTATTATCTAAACTGATTCGTCGTTCAAAAATGTTTAATTCAAATTAATATGTTAAATGCCTTGCGAGTCAAAAGGAATTGTGTCAACAGTTTTCTGCCATCAGCAATGTAAATACGGCATAATTTATGAAAATAATTGTACTAGACAGACACTTTAGGGGGATAAAGTCATTCGCGTCCGTAGGAGCTGCCTAACCATCACCCTACACGTGTCCCCCGGGTGGCGCTAAATGAATGACAACGCCGAGTCTCGAGCGGCGGTAAATAGCTCGACACTGCGACGCTTAGCCAGCAGATAACATAGGGAGGTAGGAAATGACCACCCTAACCCGTAAACCACACAAGAGCGGGAGTCTTGGCTTCATTGCCTGGACTACGAGGAAGAAAAACCTCTTCAAAAATTACCCAAATCCAATGGTGGGAAACGTGCCAACTGGATGCATGGCTGTATGGATGAACAGCATTAGCGCCGACCTCTACGGACCTGGCAAACGTAGTTGTATATGCCTTCATAGGGAATGGCGTCACCCCTAAGTGACTTGTTATTTCGTCCAATACTCGTGGGAACAAAATGAATGAAAACCCAAAAAACAAAACAAACCCTATTATGATCCAACAAACTTTTCACAAGAGCATGTTCACAAAAACACGAAGCAACTCTGTAGGTGCAATACCAGAAGTAATAAATGCCCATGAAACAATTCCTGAATCAAACGACAAAGAAAAGAACACCTGGCAACAAGACCGAATACCTAAGACCAAAAGAAAAAGAATGGAATCAAAATCACCACAGATAGGAAACTTAAAGAAAAAGACCAACACAACCGAATATGTAATATCCACACAAAATCAATTTGAAATATTAGGCGAAGTAGAAGACAAACCGGCTATAATAGAAACAGAAAAGCCGCCAAAACCAGAACCAATCTTTGTGACTGGTGTCCTGGATATCAACACACTTAAAAACCTACTGTTAAGAATAACAACAGAAGGAAATTTTACTATGACCACCCTTAGGTCGGGACACATTGTAAAAGTAATGCCAGCCAGTATAGAAGTATACAAAAAGATCAGAGAAAAGTTCATCACAGACAACATCAGTCATTATACCTACATGTTGAAAAGTGAAAGACCTTATAGAGTAGTTTTGCGTGGCCTCCACAGCTCAGAAGACACCTCTGAAATAAAAGAAGCACTTAAATAAAGCACACGGACACGAAGTAAGGCAACTTATAAATGTACGTCATCGAAACACAAAAGAACCCTTACCCCTATTTTATGTAGACCTGGAACCAAAGAGTAACAACAGGGATATTTTCAAGATAAAATATCTAAATCATATGAAAGTATATATTGAAGCACCTTACAAGAAACAGGAAATCCTGCAATGTAAAAGATGCCAAAGGTTCGGGCATTCCAAAAATCAATGCTACCGGCCATTCAGGTGCGTCAAATGTGGAGACGATCACCCTACCACCAGTTGCTCTAAAACAAGAGAAACAGATGCTACTTGCGCAAACTGTCAAGAAAAACATCCAGCTAGCTACAGGGGATGCATAAAATATAAACAGTACAAAGAGCACTTATTGAAAATCCAACCAAAACCACCACATAAGAATACAAAGGAAATGCCTGAAATTATCAAATCACAGCCAAGAAAATCCAAAACACATAATAGAACAACCTCAACTTACGCTGAAGTGGCTAAAAGTAGAACGGAAAAAATAACTGAACCAGATCAATTACCCCAAACGCAACAATTAAGTGACATCTTGGAACAAATGTTCAACAGAATGCAAGCTATGATGCTAAACATAGTAGACAACATGATGGATCGCTTCATCCAGCTTATGAGCAGCCAAATTAAGAAATAAACTTAACCTTAAAATAATCACATGGAACGCCAACGGACTGGTCGCACGACGACCGGAGCTGGAAATGTTTCTTCATATGAAAAAAGTTGATGTGGTATTAATATCTGAAACTAGGTTTACCGATAAAAGCTACATCTCAATTAAGGGATACACCGTTTATGCTACCAACCACCCATCGGGAAATGCGCATGGAGGGACGGCAGTAATAGTAAAATCAAATATAAAACACCATCCGCTCGAAGCCTTTTCAACAGACAAGATACAAGCCTCGCTTATTAAAGTTCATGATAATAGCTCAGATATTACCCTTGCGGCAGTTTATTGCCCTCCTAAACACTCCTAACAACTCCTATAAAGACTTTTTCCCCATGCTCGGACATCGTTTTATAAGTGGAGGTGATTGGAATGCGAAACACCTATTCTGGGGCTCCAGACTTACAACAACTAGAGGAAGACATCTCTATCAAGCCGTGAAAGATCTAAATCTTGACTGCTTGTCTACTGGAGAACCTAGCTATTGGCCGACAGATCCACGGAAGACTCCCGATCTGCTGGATTTCTTCATATCTAAAAACATTGCAATCAATAACACTAAAATAGAAACCGACTTTGACCTTATCTCAGACCACTCTGCTATTGTTCTAAACGTATATAGTAAGATAATACTAACAGAAGCACCACATAAAATATACAATAGGAATACCAACTGGGGAAAATATCAGGATATCATCACAACTGAGATACAGCTCAAAGTCTCATTGAAAACGTGTGACGAAATAGAGCGGGCTATAGAAGGACTAAACAAACTAATTCATGACGCGGCGAACAGATCCACATCTCAGAAATCGAGAACTGCAAAAGAGCATGTGTACCCTGACTTCATCAAGGACTGTATAAACGAAAGACGTAGACTCCGCAGAGTTTGGCAAAACACTCACTATCCTACAGACAAGACAGCCTTCAATAAAGCTTCGCAGCAACTGAAAACTCTAATCAAAGAATTGCAGAACGAAAATCTACAATCATATCTCGCAAATATAACACACACTAGTGATACAAATTACTCGTTATGGAAGGCTACCAAAAACCTGAAGCGTCCCAAACAACAAGTTACCCCACTAAGAACAAAAACGGAGTCTTGGGCTCGCTCTGATAGTGAAAAAGCTAACACTTTTGCTGATCACCTACATAAAGTCTTCGAACCACTTCCCAGCAGTAATCTATATCTGGACACTGAAGTAGAGGAATACCTAATGTCACCTACCCAAATGTGCTTACCACTTAAACATGTGACACCAAATGAACTGAAAAAGGAAATCCTAAAACTCCAAGAAGGGAAATGCCCTGGCTATGACCTTGTTGACGCTACACTTTTGAAACACCTCCCAAAAAAAGGAATACTTTTCATACTCGCCATCTTCAACGCATGCTTAAGATTGTCTTCATACCCAAGTCAGTGGAAAATAGCTCAGGTAATAATGATACTGAAACCGGGCAATCCTGCTCAAGAAGTGTCTTCTTATCGACCTATCAGCCTACTTCCAGTTATTGGTAAATTACTGGAAAAGATTATACTAAATAGAATGAGGGAACACTTAGCAGATATAATACCAACACACCAGTTCGGATTTAGAGAAGGCCACGGAACTGTCGAGCAAGTGCACAGGCTGGTTGACGTCATAAGCAGAGCGATGGAAAATAAGCAGTATTGCTCCGCAGTCTTCCTAGATATTAGCCAAGCATTCGACAAAGTATGGCATATTGGGCTACTCTTCAAAATTAAAAAAATGCTACCGCACTCCTTCTATCACATGATAAAATCTTATCTTGGAAAAAGATGCTTTGAAGTAAAATTTAATGCTAAAAAATCACAAATGCACGAAATTAAGTCAGGAGTCCCACAGGGTAGCATTCTGGGACCAGTTCTGTATTTAATATTCACAGCAGATTTACCCATTCATGCGAACACAATCATAGCGACATACGCAGATGACACTGCACTTCTTTCGAACCATGATAATCCTGATACCGCATCCGAAAGCCTCCAGTCACACCTGACTCTCATCCAAACATGGTTCCAGCAGTGGCGTATTAAAGCCAACACAGATAAGTCAGCCCAAGTAACTTTCACACTTAAAAGAAAAACCTGCCCACCAGTTAAACTCTTTGACACAGTGATCCCACAATCAGATGACGCCAGATACTTAGGTATTCACCTCGATCGCCGACTCACTTGGCGTAAACACATATGGACTAAAAGGAAACAGCTAGATAGTAAACTCCGCAGTATGTACTGGCTCATCGGACGTAAGTCGAAATTGACAGGTGCCAGTAAAATGGCTATATATAAATCTATACTTAAGCCTATATGGACTTACGGCATTCAGGTTTGGGGCACAGCCAGCTATAGTAACATACTTGAAAGGTTTCAAAGCAAAACAATGAGAGCCATGTTTAATATTCCACCACACATAAGCAACAAATATGTGAACCTAGATTTAAATTTGAGAACCGTGAAGGACGAAATCGAGATAAACAGCAAGAAATATCAACTCCGACTGAACCAACATATAAATGAGCTAGCTGCCGAACTGCATGGAGAGGGCAGTCTAAGATTCTCTCGCCTTAAGAGGAATAGTATATCTAAATTAGCGACAAGATTCGCAGACAAAATATGAGGATTGTACCGTTAGGTGCACATCTCTGCTAAGAATAAAATAGCTGATGAAAATCTGACAGCATATTAGACTATTGTTGGAAAGAAACAGATCGCTAAGTAGCAGGATATATAAAAAAAAAAAAGACAGACACTTATTCGATTTCCAAAGTCATAACTAATGTAGATTAGATAGAACTTCTAGATTTTAGTGAAACCTTTTATTTGCAACAATTTTTGTTGACAATTCATGGGTTCTACGTTTTAAAATTATATCTCACTGCAAAATTGATATTTCTTTGCCACACATCCATCTTTTTAATTGAGTAAATAAATCACTCTCACCGCACCAGCCTCTAGATCAACAGTCAATTAAGTAATTGCTTCAGCAGAATCGAACCGATTGCGATCAATTTAGCGGCAACACATTGCCACTCCCCAGAGTCTTATAAAAGGTAACAAACAAAGCTCTCTAAACATTCAATATTAGAAAAAACAGGTAAACGGTTGTACACACAAATGTTACGTAAAAAATCCTGAGAACGCAAATTCCAAGTCGTTTGATCGCAATCATTACGTGTGACGTATCAAACGGAAAGATCCACGACACAAGCTGCCAACGAAAAAAATGAAACTTGCAAGCAAGCCATAAAAATCGTCAATTTTACGGATTTCCGAATTTCGATGTGCAATTCACCGTGAACAGTGAATGCTTGGGCGAGCGAAAACTTACAACAATAGACAGTTTCCTACCGCGTAAATCTACCTTTTAGTTGGCAACCCTATCGGTGACGATGTACGAATTGTGATTTTCTATTTGCAGTTTGATGTCGGTAACCCTAATTTTATGTGGCCTCTCAGTCTTGTTATGTTTCGAGAATGTAATATTTACAGCACCTATGATATTTGCCCTCGTTCAGCCGGTAGTATCCCGAAATTGCTGTCGTTTGTGATAATACTCGTAATTTAAAACGACAACAACCCTTAGCGCTGGCTGCTGATCGAAGGGTCGTGGGCTTGAATGGGAATCTATTACGTCATTACCCACAGACAACTTATCGGACCATGTCTTTCTGATGACTCGTGAAAATTACAAGATGTCGTATCAGCCTGGTAACGATGTTATTAGGACCCATATTATAGGGAGCGAGCATATTGTCCTGTTCCGGAAAGAAACTTATAGTCCATGTTCCTAATTCAATTCAGTTTATAAAATAAAATAAAAACGATATGAGACGTATAATTAGCATGGCATTAAAATGACTATATTTTGTAGAAATAAATGAAATGTGTAAATACAGATCTAAAAAACAAGTATGGAACATCACACGCGCGGCTCCTAAATTAGGCCACACGAGCAAGTAGGCGTTGATAAACATCTTCTAAAGAAATTCGGTTGACCGCGTACCAAGCGTGTGTTTACCTAAATTAAGAATATGGTGACTTGTACTATACATATTTCACTGAAAAGTCTACCTATGCGACAGCCTTGTAGGTCAAGTTCCCGCAAGAACGTCTATAAAGAACGAGGTGTCGTATTAATTATTATTATGTTTTTTTTTTTTAAATCAGTAACAACACAGAGACGCTACAAGTACGTACTGTAATTGTAAATGACATTCATAAACCATATCGCGAAGAAAAGTGGTCTTAAACTTAAAAATCTACTTACTCCTTCGGGGTGTAAAAATATTAGGATTATCATAGGATATACAAAACATAAGTCTCCAAATAATAACCGATGAAAAAGATTTAAACTAAAAAACTGCCGTATCAAATCAATTCCTAGAATTACTCCAAAATGAAATTAAAATAAATTATATCTCGGCAGATAATTGAAATACTTTCAACTTGATTTGTGACTTATACCTTTATCAATTTCTAAAGGCATGTTTCTTTGGCCGCAGTATCCAATTATTTCTAATAGAAGATTCGAGAAGATCTCTTTGAAATCGGAATCTACATTAAAGGATCCTTTTTAGGGCTATCGTGAATAATTGTTAATTAAATGCAGGCAATTTAATTTGAAAAATCGAGTAGCGTCTTAATTGATATTGATTGATATCCCTTGTAAACCGTTTAAGGATTAATCTTCTACCTCTCGAATAGGAATTTAATAATAAAGGGGAAATTGTCAAACGACAATTTTCATTCATTTTCTTGAGAAATAAGTTAAGACAAGATTTGTATCAGAATTAGTCTGGTAACACGTTATCATTATTACCGTCAGCATCTGATCCAGCAATAGATAGAATAGAGCCAAAAAAGTCTCTGCTTGCTCTTCTCCTCTCCTCTTGCTCTGATGCCTAATTCTATTGTCGACAAATGCTGCTTCAATGTGAAGCTTCATAATCAGCTCTTACGAAACACGTGGGAAGAAAGGTTCAGGTTGAGGAGAAATGAGGGAGGAGAATGATGGAGAAGATATTTTTTTTTTAAAGAGTTACTATTTTGTCTCTTTTTTGTTCTTCTCCATTCGAATCTATAATTTGGAACGAGCATCTAGCTTCACTGACGAACAGATTGATAGACTACTATTCTATTTTGACGTTTCAAAAGTTCCTATTTATGGTTTAGCTTAATCAATAATTTTAACTTTGGCTTTGACTTTGACTTTGGAGTGTCCGGTTCCTCACAGCGTGATTGCGCGACCACAATCATACGGCAAAACAAGCTGTGGTTGTTTCACGCTGGACTTCTTGTTTGAATCAGGTTAATAAACAAGATTTCTGACACAACTTAAACGTTTTATTTTAATAAAAGTTATAAGAAAAATTTTACAACGACATGACAGTCGCCGTATTCAGAATGCACACACAAAGCCGCCACCTAGCGTTACAATGGAAAAATAAAAACAAGACAAAGATAAACAAAACATATTCAAACTCCTTTTATAAAATTTCATCCAATACTCCCACTAAATTTTATAAACTAAAATATATCACATTGCCTGCCTTAAAAAACTTAACTTAGATAACTGACAATATTTCATCTCTTATATGTTCAAATTTACCAGTAGATAGAGCTTTAGTGAGAATATCAGCCAGTTGCTCTGAACTTTGCACATACTTAATATTAATTAACCTTTTTTTTTACTATATCCCTAATAAAATAAAATTTAACATCAATGTGTTTTGTCTTCTTATGATAGACAGGATTATTTATCAATTTGATTGCACTTTGATTATCCATACACAAAGTTGTACAATCTTGAATTATATCAATTTCTTTGAAAAACAGTCTTAACCATAAAAGATTCTTAGCAGCTTCACAACCAGCCACAAATTCAGCTTCAGTTGTTGATAAATCTACACAAGGTTGTTTTTGACTAGACCAAGAAATAGGTCCACCATTCAACATAAAAATATAGCCACTGGTTGATTTTCTTGTATCTAAATCTCCAGCATAATCTGAATCTGAATATCCAATTAAACTTTCATGACCTTGATACTTTATACACAAATTTTTAGTTTTTATAAGATACCTAATAATCCTCTTCAGCTGATTAACATGATGTGTACCAGGATTATTAATATATCTACGTAACAGATTTACACCATATGAAATATCTGGTCTAGTTGCTGTTGATAAAAACAATAAAGACCCTATGGCCTCTCTATAAGGAAAATCAATCTGCTTATTGTCAACATTTTTAGTTAACTGAACATTTACATCAATTGGTGTACTGCTTGAGTATGCTGTACTCATATTAAACTTACTTATTAATTGTTCAATATATTGTCTTTGACTAATACAAACAGAATTATTATCCTTTAAAATTTCTAAGCCAACAAATCGACTTAAAATTAACTCTTTAATACCAAATCCTTGCTTTAAATAGTCAACAACTTGATGTAATATAAAATTTGACTGCGACATTATTAAAGCATCGTCTACATATAATATTAGCAAAGCTTTAATACCATTAAAATTGCCTACAAAGACACAATTGTCTGCTTGTGACTGAACAAAACCAAACTTAACTAGAAAATTTGTAAATTTTTGATTCCAGCAACGAGATGCCTGCTTCAGGCCATACAGGGATTTATTTAATTTACATATTTTATTTGCTGGTGCTTTCACTCCATCTGGAATTTCCATATAAACATCCTCTTCTAAATCTCCATATAAAAAAGCTGTCTTAACATCTAATTGCCTTAAGTTCCAATTATATTCAGCAGAGATAGACAACAGTATTCTTATTGATTCATATCTTGTAGTAGGTGAAAAAATTTCATTGTAATCTATCCCTTCAATTTGAGTGAAACCACGGGCACAAAGTCGAGCTTTATATCTTTCTACTTTACCATCTTTGTTTCTTTTAATATTAAATACCCATTTTGATGTTATAGTTCTTTGGTTTTCATTATCCACAAAACTCCAAGTGTTATTAGTGCGATGAGCTTCTAATTCTTCATTAATGGCCTCTAGCCACAACTCACTCTCTTCGCAGTTAATTGCTTCATTGTAACTTGCAGGTACATTCAGTTCCATTAAATTTGCCTCAAAAACATTATGTCTACGCGGACGCAAAGTAATATTTGAATGATCCAAATCTGAAAGTTCAATTTCCTGCGAAGGTTCATAAGTCTCATCATTTTCATCAATGGCAGTATGTGTACTTTCATCACTCTCAGTCAACTCTGTATTATCCAACTCCTCTTCAACATTTTGTTCATTATCATCATATATTAAAATTTCAGCTTCATTCTTATTTATTTCAGGACTTTTATGTTCATTGAAAATAACATTTCTTGATATTGTAATTCTTTTTGTAATTGGATCATACATTTTGTAGTTTGAATTATCATAACCAACTAACATCATCTTACAGCTTTTACTGTCAAGCTTCTTTCTCAACTGCCCAGGCACATGTACATATCCTTCACATCCAAACACCCTGACATGATCTAAACAAGGTTTTATACCACTCCACAACTCTATAGGGGTAATATTTGGTGTCTGACTTGAAGATGTGCGGTTTAACAAATAAACAACACAATTGACTGCTTCTGCCCAAAGATAAAGTGGTACCTTACGAGCATAAAGCATGGATCGAGCACTTTCAACAATTGTCCTAATTTCTCTTTCGGCTCGGCCATTTTGTTCAGGTGTATATGGTGCAGTGAGCTCATGAGTAATGCCCTCATGGTCAAGATATTCTTTAAATTCTTTGCTTAGGTACTCTCCACTATTATCAGTGTGTAGTATGCGTACACTATGTGAAAACTTATTTTTAATCATTGAATTATATTTCTTGAAATAGTATAAAACATCACATTTATTCTTTAAAAAATACACATACCTGAAGGTTGTAGCAGCATCTTTAAATATTACAGCATATTTCATACCTTGTACAGATGGTACACTGAACGGTCCACAGACATCGCTGTAGATAACATCACCTGGTTGCTGTGGTCCTCGGTTTGATTTCTTGAATGGATGACGAGCATGCTTACCATAAGCACAACCCTCACATACAAACTTGTCACAGTCTGATAAATCCACACCAGTAATTACATTGTTCTTGCACATTTTCTGTATTTCTTTTACATTTATATGTCCTAGACGTTCATGCCATGTTTTAAGATCCAATTTTTGTACTACATTGCAAACTGGATTTTGAAGTGTTATTATGTTTAACTCATATAGATTGTTGCTTTGCAAAGATGCACATAACACTACTTTGTTATCCTTGTATATTAAAGCATCTGTATGTTTCTTTACAATATTATAACCTTGTCTTGTCACTGCTCCTTCAGAAAACAGGTTTCTCCTCAGCTTTGGTACATAAAGAACATTTCTTAAGATACTTGTCTCCCACTGCCCATTAACACACTTGTTTATCAAAACATTTCCTCGACCAGCCACTTCTATAGCTTCTTGGTTCCCGAGTTTCAGTGGAGATCCAGTATACTCATACAGTTCAGCAAAATTTTCTCGCTTAAAACACATGTGAGCTGAAGCACCGCTGTCTAATATCCATTTTAAACCATCATCATTTTTCAATTCTGAAATTGCTACATGGAATGCTAGCATGTTCTTACCTCCATGTTGTTTTTGTTTTGGAGCACGGCAGTCTCTAGCAAAATGACCACGTTTACCACAGTTGTAGCATGTAAAGCGATGTGCTTTTTCATTTGACTTTTCAGTTGAGTTTTCATTTGACTTTTCATTTGATTCTTTGTTAGTTTTCTTCAATGGAACACTTTTCTTTTTCATATTTTGTTTTGCAACTAATAAAGCAATTTCATTGTCATCTTCTATACTCAAACTGGCCTCCTCATCAAGCAAACGAGCTGTTAGGTTAATGACTGTTTGATTCTTTGGATCAAGCGACATCCAAGCCTGGCGAACAGATCTGTACTTGGAAGGTAGTGAACTCAAGATTTTTGTTATGATTGCAGTTTCACTAATTGTTTCTCCGCTTTCTTTAAGTTGCTTAGCCAAACTCTCAACTTTAGCAATATGCTGAGCTATACTGTCTGTTGGTGACATTCTGTATTGATAGAATCGCTCATGGATCATCATTTTAGTCATCTCAGATTTCTGTTCATAAATGGATTCAAGCTTGGTCATTACTTTTAGTGCTGTATCACAATTTTCGATGAGTGCTATTTGATTCAAATCCATGGCAGACGTTATCACGAACATCGCCATGCCATCATCTTTATTCCATTGAATCGCCTTTCCATCCGGCTTTGGCGTGTTAATATCTAGCCCCTTGGCACGCAGGGCACATTTAATTTGGAATTTCCACTGTTTAAAATTCGTTCCGTCGAATTTTTCCAAATTTGTCTTTCCGAGCTCCATTTTTGTTCAAAGAAAAAAACGTTTCTTTTTTCGAAAATTACAAACAACTTATGTTTTCTCTGCTCTTTGTTTATCACCGCTTTTACATTAACGTGGGCCTGGGCCCATAACCTGTTTGAATCAGGTTAATAAACAAGATTTCTGACACAACTTAAACGTTTTATTTTAATAAAAGTTATAAGAAAATTTTTACAAAGCCATGACAGTCGCCGTATTCAGAATGCACACACAAAGCCGCCACCTAGCGTTACAATGGAAAAATAAAAACAAGACAAAGATAAACAAAACATATTCAAACTCCTTTTATAAAATTTCATCCAATACTTCTGTGACGCCGTGGTATCACTCCAGTCGAGCCGTCCCATTCGTGCCGTAGTATGACTCTGCCAAATATTTGCAAAATAAACATTCGACGACACACATTTAATATTAATATTATTATATAAACGTTAGTCGTTCATTTTCACACAATTTTCTTGGTCCTTTAATAAAACCAGGTCACTCGCAAATTATTTCTTACTATCTCAATCAGGAAACTGAGATCCATTTAATTATTCACGCGGTAATTAAGTAGATTCATGTATCACTTCTAACTAGATTAGGTATGCCAGCTGCATTATTAATTTTCTTGTTACTCGCTCTCTCTAATATCAAGTACTTAGTCCTGTTAACAGGAGGAGGTCAAATCCCAGATTTAGGGATATTATTTTGGTTTTGGAACGATACTTACGTCTTTAGAGGCTGTTACCCACTTTATCTTTATATTTTAATCTTTCTCTTTTACAAAATTATATTTCTCAAAGAAAATAGCTGGTTAACTACGTAACAAGCAGTCTTATTGTGTAGTATATTCGAAAAAGTACTTCAATTTCCAGAAATGCATTTCTTGAGTAGATATGCGCACTTAACGATTTGTTAAAAGCAAAACTTGGGCATTATTCTGGCAACCCGGAACCCTAATGGTCTGAAAATTGCATTATGCAGTAGCTAGGTACATTGTTATTTCGTCAAAACACAAAAGTATTATAATATTATAATAATACAAACATAAAAATATTCTACACGCGAGATATTCTAGAAAATTCCATCTCTTTGAAACGCTTTTGCCGTCGAATTTCCCAGAAGAAACTTCCGAAATCAATTTTGTATTTTATTCCTCTCTAGTGGGGGATCCAATCAATACACATTATGCTCTAAACGAGTTCCCCCCGTTAAGTTTCCCCCGGACACAGGTAAATACGTGTTATTTATAATAGAAGCGTGATAAGTGGCGGTACGAATCTATTCTTCGGCCAATTTATAGGCCCTTTTGCCTAAGAAGTCGATCCGTACAGGGAATTATTTGCAAGGCAAAAAAATGTTTGGAACTTCAACAAATTTGCTATCGAGGCCTTCAGGAACGTTTTATTCTTATTTTGAAATACTTTAAAAATTGTTGATGGCTGTCACAGCAATGTCAGGCCTTCTATATTGAAGTCTTTTTAAGAGACTTCTATTAATGACCTAATACAAAAACGGATATAAGTCCATCGTATTTTAAAACGAATATCCATGCAATGCATTAACCCAACTACAGGGTTTTAAGAAAGCAAAATAAATAAAATGTTTTAAAGCACGACGTGTGAGCTGTAGTGTGACAATGTAACACTCTGGAGTTAAGCTTATCTTGGCGTGGTGACAACAATAAGTTTATTTGCCACAAGAGGGCGCTACTTTGTAACTCTTTTTGAATTGGTTCAAATAAGTGTTAAGAACTTAAATTACTTATAATTCTTCAAAATTAAAACGGATCTCATATACTTTTCGTCCAATAGATCCTAGAATGAACGGTCACTGACTTTTTTTTTTGAGGGGCGAAAAGGATTGTCATTCTCTTACTAACTAAAAAACTACCGCTTTCGTTCTCCTAGTCTATGTTGGGATAGTTGTCAATTACTGCTATATCACCCAAAACCCGGCTGTTATTGATCTACCTTAAAAGATAAACATGAATACAAAATAAACTTTCTTCTATATTAAATATTACTTTTTATAGACTTTTGGTACCTATAAGATTCTAATCTAGTGTTCCAGTTCTAGAAATCTGATTTCTAGCATGTCAGATTCTGATTTTCTTTACTTACAATAATATAAATGTTACTTTTATTTATTCAGCGTTCCAATTCCAGGTAGTAACTCCGTTTTACCTCGCTAGCTTATTGGCAGAAACAATGTAGAGTAAAAACTTTAGTTTGTAACTAGTAGCCACCTATTTGTATGAACAAAAGCAAATAAAATAAAATGTTTTCTGGCATAAAATAAATAAATTAATACAATAAATAACAACGCTTTGTGTGATTGATGTACAAACTTTTTTATATTTAAAAGAAAAAAATATTAGAATTCTTTATTTGAAAATTTTTAATTTTGTGTTACCAATGTGGAAAGTGTTCAGAAATCCGGTTTATTTTTCTATGAAAGTGTTCACAAGGTGCGGAATATTGAAATAAATATGTGATACAAATATTAGTTAATAGCACTTACATAAAATTTTGTCCCTAGCGGAAATACATTCCAAAACATTGCCATAACATATCAATTCAAGTTGTTTACCATCCCAGTGTTATTATTCAAAACATCGATATCTATTTGTTAGTGATGTCAACAATCCCTTCACTCAACTGTCATGGCTGCTCAAGGTCACTGTCAAAATTAAACATAGATCGATACTACTCTATTTACTAATAAAATAATGTACCAAATCATAAGTAAACAACGTTATTAATGTAAAAAAGGAATTATTTATATTTTTAGGCCATTAAATATTTATTCCTTACTACCCTTTACTTTGGTTAATAATACATAGGAATTTACTTAAAAGGCTTAGTAACTAAGTTGGTATGTTTTTTTTATGTGACTCGGTGGCAAACGGCTGTCTAGATCACGTAATCGGTGCCAGAGACGCCACGCAACACCAGAAGGGTTACGGACTTGAGAAATGGAGATTAGAAATGTGAGAAAGTGAAGGAATGGGCCGCCACTACCCTTATAGTTGTATCACGCCTGACTTATTGTGAAGCTGTGGAACCACTCCCGCCGGTCGAGCCGGACCAATTGGGCCGAAGTTACTTCTTGACTCTTCCGCACTTAGAGTAACCTTCTTAAACGTAATGTCGTTTACATTATTGTAGTCTTTGTATTCCAAATCAACCAATATATGAATTTCTGTTGACATTTACCCGTGGAACACTGGAGTGCAGATCCAAGGAAAGAGCAATGTGTTTTGAGAATAACGATATACTCAAGTGAATTAACTAAGAAAACCTCTAGTAGTTTCAAGTCACAATGGGACTCTTACCAATGAGAAGCTTCCGGGTTGGTCACGTTGGTCACGGAGCATAGCTCGCGCTTTTATGCACGTAAATACGTAAGTCGTTATTTCCAATAAATGTTGTATGTTTCAGGATAGTTACAATGTTTGTTTCTACTGTGACTTATATAGCTGCACAGGAAAGGTTTTTGCTAGTCATCGTGGACAGTAATACGGACCTTAAGTATGTAAAAAAAAAGAATTGATTAGGTATATATTTCATATCGATATTTATATCCCTAATCTATTGAAGATTATGAAACCAACTTAAATTTTCTATCTGAAAGCGTGACTACTCAATCAAATGCAATCAGTTTAAAAGTATAATAAACATAAAAGATTACGTAATATCGATATTCGTGTCCAGCTTAGTAATCAATATGACCATCTATCAAAGAGTACTCCGAAATTCTCTTTTAATAGAAAAAAACCGTTACCATGTTCTTCCGTTTTAAAAAAAAATCTTTTAATCCCGCCTCTTCAAAAGCATGAAAAACTTTGCTACCGAAAAACGCCAGCATACTTTTCCTTTGCCGGGACAGCTGCTTATCTCGCTTTTACTCGTAAAGTTGAGGGAAAAAGGGTTGTTTTACTAAAGATAAGGCGAGGACTGATAACAATGTTCCTGTCGGTTTATCAATATTCAAAAGATTTGTGTTGAGAATCCGAGATTCCGTGGTTGGTGACTTATCGCTTGATAAAATAATTTCGAAGAAATTATTTCTGCTAGTAGATTATGATCGTGACGTCGGGACCTTGTGGCTTTACAGCTGTGTGGATTAAAGGCTCTCAACGCTAATCTATGCTTATCCGGTCCGTAGATGAACGAAAGATGTCAGCAACTGTGTTCCAATGTCTACCGTATAGGAATAGAACAGCGATATTTTTAGGTTAGTTGTACAAATTTCTTTCTCTCAGTCTCTCTTTATAGCGGCAAACAAGCAGACGGATAATGTGATGGTAAGCAATCAGCGCCGCCCATGGACACCCGCACCACTAGAGGATTTACAAGTGCATTGCCGGTTTGCAGGGATTCGAGGACACTTATACGTCGAAACGTCTGTGCCGACGCATGGTTGTTCCACACAGGTCATAATTAGACCTTTTTTGTCAGGAAATAATCATCAAATGTCATTTCCCACCCAGGGGTGTATCGAGAGGAAGTGTCAGACTCTTACTGACTAAAAACCCCCTTAACCTTGTTCCTTCTCCTGCTCTAGGCCGAGGACGAAGTGCCTCCTCATTGCGCTTACCCCGCAACCCTGGCTAAACACTTTATATGTCCTTAGCGGTCTTTTTAATTTTGAGTTTTTTTATTGACATATTTATTATCTGTAAAGTTTTTGTACAGGTTGTATAAGTGTGATAAAAATATTTCCGTTAATGATTGTACTGTTTTCTGATATCTTATTGTGTGTATGTTGTTAAGTTCCCATTGACGTACACAAAAAAGCGTTTCTATAATAAAATATTTTTCTCACCATAATGATTATTCAACCTACTTTGTGCTTCAAAAATACGTTAAATCTCGTCCCAGCTAAGTGATGTTGGTCGTTAAGGCATGGGCCAGATAACTGTGGAAAATAAAGTACGGTATTAAGGAGAGACCTCTGCTGCCAATTATCATAACATAATGTTGCCACGTTCTTTGTGAATAGGCTTAAGTCAAAAAGGTTTTATTTTAGGATTTGAGTGAAGGAAGTCACTTTGGAGGATGCTTTTAAATTTAGAACAGTATTTTTTGCTTCCAAAATTATAAGCCGTTTCAGATTCCATTTAGGATCTATTTACGTCAGAGTTCTATAATTTCCCCATTTTAGATTTATTATTTATATTCATGGAGTTTCAAGTTCTTAAAAGCTATGAACATACAGTAACCTCATTTACATAATATTCTGTAATATTTTATTCTTTATTACCTAACCGAAAATGTTGCAAACCTAACACCGTTCTCTTTACAGTCAAATTTAAAAATAGGTTTTATTTAAAAAAAATATATTTTTAAATAAACGAGCATTCCAATTCTAAATTCGAATTGTAATTATTGCATTCTATTATTGGCGTGAATGCGATCCCGGTTCGAGCGGGAAATAGTCACTGCTCTCAAACTGTCACGAACAAAACGATTACAGTTCTGTCGTACAGCTTTGTTTTCCACGCAAAGAGCATAGAAATAAGGGTTAGGCGGTAGCTCCATTAAGCGTGGGCTTCTGTGACCACAAAAAATTGTGTCTAAGGGAATCAATGCAACCACATGCACTCGTATTTTTATTATGTGACTATTCAGAATGCAGTAACTTATTAATAAGTTGTATTAGTATAGAAGTAATTGAGAAACAGCTTTAATCGCACCATCACCATATTATATATTGAGTCTGCTTGCGAGCACGACTAGGTCGATGCAAATCCTTCCAGTTATCTAAATAATTAATTTTGGCGTTAATACCCGTTTAATAATACCGTATGTTGTTAATTAACCATCATCAGTTGTCACATTCACAGTCTGGTAGTTTTTAATTTTAGAATAGACCGGCTCGACTAGAGATATGCCGTGGCTTCACAGAAAACCGGTTTGACCCAACGCTTACGATGCGTTTCGCCTTAAGGTTACCCAATGCTCCCTCATCCCCACATCCCCACTTCTACAAACGCCGCACCCCTAGCAAGCCAAAAAACTGGCCACGCACTTATAACTCCTCTAGTGTTTTGTTGCGGTTGTTCACGGATGATACCCTTTGCTTACCATCAGGGCCACTTGCTCGTACTATGCAAACCAAACCTCCGAATAGGCTTTGTAATAATCACAAAACATGACAGCTTGATGAGTTGATTGACTCGTAGGTCGAAATTTAGCCTCCAAAATTTAAGAGAATTCTACTATATATTTATATTAAAATTTGTGGTTTAAGATTGTTTCTATTTGGTTTTGCGTGTTTCAAAAATCGAATGCAGAAAAAATCATATTGTGTTATAAGCTTAGCAGTTATGCACGTCCCAGCTTTATTTCCTACGCAAACAGCTTAAGAATAAGTGTATAATTAACCGGATTCCAGCTATAGTAACTTCGCTTAAAGTTGTATTTTACACTTTATGTACTTAGGTTGCTGTTTACTGTTCAGGTTGAAAACTTGGATGCATTTTGTTTACATTATAACTGATAGTATAAAACTGAAAAAAAAACTATAAAGTAATTCAGTGAAATTACTGGGAATAATGTAAAATGTATAGATGTAGCAGGTTTGTACGAACAAACAGACAATTTAACAATTCGCTTAGTTTATTTATTGATAAAACACAATGACGGACTATAGTACAGTGCAGGGAGCGGGACCCCGTGCGTGTGCTATGAGTAGCGTGAGACTGGTTCTCAGAGCTGTCCGACCAGGGAGGTTGAAACAGAGTGAGAACGACGTGAATACTGCCTGCGCAAACGCCGGGCATCGTGTTTTATAGGCTCTGCGCCGGCCGGCGCGCGGAGGGGTGGCTGCTTGCGGGGAGGCCGCGCCCAGCATGACGTTGCCATGGCTCGAGTGCTCGGGCATTGTTGTGATTTGTTGTTACATAGATATATTAATTAGTTAATATATTATTGGTTGACTATTTTTATTTCATACTTCGTTGATCGAGGTGGTTTTTACACAATATTTTACAAACAGTAATAAGCCTCCAGTTGCCAGTTAAACTACGTTTCTATTCTTAGAACTTCTTAGTTTTACAACGAAACGCTTTTAAATAAAGAAACTTAAATCCATGCAAAAGGAATTCCTGACTTTAAGCTAAACAAAGAGTCTAATAAATTCAACCTTTAGCATTTATAAATATTTCCACATATCTTGGAATATCTGCATTCCCACTCAAAGAAGCACGCCTCTCACAACTCATGTAAATATTACCGTCAAAGGATTTACATATGAACGCGGATTCTAGCAAAAATCTAAAAATCTCCCCTAGACCTTTGCAAAATCAACATCTTTACTAAACTCTGCCGTAGCCGTTGACACGTCTGTCATAACTGTCTCAAAACGTCAAATTCCCCTTGCGAACTTATTTTAACACTTCTTAAATAACTCCGTTATCTATTTTAAACCTTACCCCTTTATAATAAAGGTTAAATACATCCTTAATTAGCTGCGTTTACCGCATGCGAAACTTTGTCGCGGATTATGATAACTAGGTTAGCCAGAAAATGTATGTCAAAGAGATTTCGTGTCGTACATCGTCTTTTCTGACAGAAACTTTTAACGTAAAATAAATATGGAGTATAATTTATTATGTTTTTGTTCTTTTAATATTTATTTTTTGTGCATATTTTTCCTTATTTTTAGTAGCATCTACACTCATTTATATAGTAGCTTCATTTTTATACAAAAACCCTATCGTTTTTATTCAGAAATAAGTAAATTAACGACCCATATTATGAGAGGACCTAGAAATCTTCGCAATGGCAATTTGGTCGTATGTCCGACGAATATCACTCGTTTTGGGCAAGTCAAATATCCGGGCCGTAAGTGATAGAGTTCTTATTGAAAAATGATATACGGTAATATATGAACTTATTTCTGGATCATAAGGCCCTGACCTTTACAATATATTTCGAATGATAAATGAAACACATATAGTTATTGGAGTTGAAATGTTTATTTATGAATTTTTATTCAAAAATGCTTATTATTTGGACGTTAATTTCAGTTTCATGAAAATTTCATTGCTCTGTTGGCGCAGTGGTTAGGTAATCGGCCGCTGTGCAATGTGCTACAGATTTTGCATCTTGGCTTGATCTACATTTTTTTTATTTCGTCTCTTAATGACGATTACGGAGAAGAAAATACGAAGCAGAGCAATGTCTGTCTTTAATGATAAAAAAGTGCACCCATTCTTACACATTTCTTTCATTGAAGCTAGCATTACTTTATAAGTAACTAGGTAAGAATTCCGACCTATCTTTGTATAAAATGAATCATACCATATTTCTCTAACAAAAAATGAATTTAAAAAAATATCAGTATCTATCACGTAACCAATTTAAAATAACGTTGTATAGACAGTTTATTAATAAGAAATTGTTTTCATAGCTGCAGTAAGCGCATTACGGGCAATGCGATCGTATCGTAGTCTTTAATCCCCTCACAACGTATTGGTACACAGAGTATCAAAAGCGAGGTCAACTTGCAGTTTACTCTTGCTGTCGAGATAGAAATGGAATACATAACCTAAAATCTCCAATTTTGCAAGAACATTGTAGTATGTAGTATTCACATTTTTAAAAACCTGCGGTATCCTTCTTTGTAGATATTATAACTCTAGAATAATGTGGCCCACATTGAGTTAATTGTTACATTTAATGGCTAATTAATAAAAAAACGCAGAAGCCGGAACGGGGTTGTTTTAGTCAGTAAGAAACTGATGCCTCCCTCTCCACCCAGAACGGGAGATGAAGATCATCTGTGAAAAGAATCTATGAGTTTTTGTACGACTATAAAAGTATAAGTATCATATTTTAAGAGTGTGAGAGGCATGCTACGACATAAATGGGTCGGCTCGACCTGATTATGATATGATACCGCGGCCTTACAAAAAACCGGTGTAAAACAAGAACAGTGTTATGTTGTGTTTCAGTTTCGTGTGAGTGAGGTTAACAAAGGACCAATCCTTCTCCTCCCAAATCTCTTCCCACACCCTAATCCCTAAAAGTTCTGCAACGCACTTGTTACTCTTATGTGGTTGGTAAGAGGTAACCAAGCTGCTCGTTTGCCGACCTATTTCATCAAAAAAATGTCTTTATTTCTCGAAAATAATTCTATATAATATACATAATATGTACATATTTTATCACAATTTCAAACACCGCATGATTAATTTTAGTGCATTAACTTGAGGCACGCACGACCTATCTATGTATGACTCTGTGGTTTGTTATAATTGCAGCAATAGTATTTACAGTTTAGAATTAATGTAGGGACGGTCAGGTAGCCTGTTAAATTATAATGTCAATCTACAATATATTATAGTACATTGTGAGGACCATCCAGAGGACACGGTTGAGCATACGGTTGTGGTAAGCCTTGGCCTTGCTTGGGCTGAGCACCGCCGTGTTCTCAGGGAAGTTATCGGCGGCATCGACATTTTGTGCCCAGCCAAGGTCATGATGTGGAGTGAGAGGAATTGGGAAGGCGTCTTCTCTTTCTGCGAAGTAGTCATGCTCGCAAAAAGGAAGGCGGAGCGCGAGCGGGAGCTCTCCTCCTCACGCCCCAGCCGCCGCTGTAAGCAAGACTCCTGTGATTGAGGGATGATCTCCGACCTCCATAAGCTTGGGTCTGCGGACAGCAAGTAAGGGTAGCTGGCCGCCCAACCAGAACCAGACCCGGGTGTACAGCAAGCCAATAGACCACTACAGACGGGGCCTTATATTCGGCCGGGGTTACGGGGTAAGCGAAATGAGGCACCGCGGCTTCAACCTAAAGCAGTAGAAGGAACGGGGGGTTTTTAGTCAGTAAAAGCTGACACTCTCTCTCGCCTCACCCTGGGTGGGAGAAGTAATTTGATGATGATGAGTGTAAAAAGGTATGCCAAAATAGTGTGGATATGCTAAAATTTTTTTTCGTTTTGTATTTAGAATTCCCCATAGGCTATGCTGCTGCAAGTACCAAATTTTAAGAAGATTTTATGTAAATAGTTACCATTTTAAAATGTCGCCCACCTTTGTTTTATGCCCCAAAGGTCAGTTTTGACCGTCGGCATTCTAAGACTAAGCTAAGGCTAAAGGCGTTCAAACAAAGGCAAAATGCGTAGTCAGTTCGGAGAGAGCCTTGTACAACAGTGTTTATTTTGACGTGGCCTTTTGCGAACCGAACAAATATCGTAGTGACGCGAAGGCCTAAAGGAATCCTCAATAAATTAGGTAGGTTTGTTGTCTGAATCTAGTGTCTGTGTTAGCAATATAGGCTCAAATATTCTTTATTTACATTTATGATGTACAATATTATTTGCATGATATTACCTATTATTATTATAACATATATAAGTTATAATTTGTAGTTGACTAGGGTAGACTGCCTGGTTGGCGTAGTGGCTAACCGACTGGCTGCTGTGCAACGTGTTGCCGGTTCGATTCCCACACGAAACAACACTTTGTGTGATCCATAAATTGTCGTTTCAGATCTAGGCGTGATGTATGTGAAGTTTTTTAAACTCACTTGCGACTTTCATTTTCTAAACTCACTTGCGACAAACGAGATTTTTTTTTGTTTTTGGGCAAAGTTTTATCAGAATAGACAAGAAAGAAAATAAAAGACAGCTATTCACAATTTTTCGTTTGTTAATTATTGAATTTGTGTGTATCATGGTTCTCATTAGTAAAGCTTATGTAGAAAACGAGTTCCACTATCGATTACTTGTCATTTACAAACCAGCAATTTACTGTGTGAGTAAACAGATAATAATCGTACAAAATACTTCCTGTAAACAAATTGAAGCCTACAAATACACAAAAACAAAACACTCAATACAGATTGAATTGTTCCAAATCGTAAACAGTAATAAACACATCAATGTACTTGGTAAATATTGTGACAGTCCGCCATGATTGATGGTCGCCCTACAAGGGTATGATATTATGTTAACTTTGAGGAATTTATGTGACAAGCGTGGAACGGTTGGTGCTACGAATTAATTACAACGTTCAAGGGCTGTGGTTAATTAAACAGGTAACGTTACCCGCGACGCTGGTTTACCACCAAATTATGTGTGTTAATTACGTATTAACTGTTGGTAGGTTATATTGAAAAAAGTTTGTTTGGTAATTAGTTTGAATATTTTTTGTTTTTTTTTGTTGTCGAGTCGTGGCTAAGCCACCAGACCCTAACGTCTGGTGGGTGTTAGTTCGTTTATATCAATATTGCTTTAATAAGGTAACATAATTCCCAAACCCACGACACTTTGCGCAACATGGCGACGTATAAGCTTCATTGTATCATTTTTTATGTAATAGGACGACAAACTAGCAAACGTATTACCTGATGGTGAGCAATCAACGCCTCCCATGGACATCCGCAACAACATAGGAGTTACGATTACGTTGCCGACGTTTTGGAGATTAGGGATTAGGGAAGGATTAGGTGAGGGGAAGTATTGGGCTTCCAGTAACCTCAGTCAGACGGCGAAACACAACGCTGTGGTTGTTCCGCGCCGGTTTTGTTCTAAGATTATGGCGTTCATTTTACTCATTTAATTCGCCGTAAGATTTACTGACGAAAATGGGCGAGTTGTAGTTCAGTACCACATATAATGTTGAGGCTTCAATATACTATATTACATGTCACGAAATCTCCAAACATAATTTGCTACACTAAATCTATTTTTAGACTTTCTTGCTTCCGAGTACTTAAAATAACTATTGTAGATGTTGTAGTTTCTGGTGTTAAGTTTAGTCTCCCATCCACAAAGTTACTTTGACTAGCGTAGTTCAACCTAAGAGCGGTTGGTCTAAGCTGGTATAACTTAGCCACAAGCTACTCTTTACAAGACTCACAAGCAAACATCGAAAAGTAAATAAAAATATGTGTATAAGGATTTAATAGAGTACTTTTTGGCTTATTATTTTTAAAACCGCATTGTAAAAGTGGCGAACCCAATAATGCAATGACCATCTCATCCGAAGGGTTGCAAGAATGATTTTTCCAAACGAGAGGTTTTGTGTTCCAGTACAGTATTTTATCAGTACCTCGTTAATTGAAATTTGTTCAGCATTTTTTAAGAATCAAACAAATCTTTCGTTTTATATTAGTACTGTAATAGTGATCAACATTTTATGGGACATTATAGATATTATTTGAACTGAAGTTGTATTATATTTAGTCTACAATCTGCAGTGAAGTTGTAAGCGATACAGGTAGCTCTCGTAACTCGCGGTTGACCAAACTGTCATCACGTGTTCTCGTTAGCCCGAGACCTAACTTTACCGAACTTAGAGTTAGTGCTCTTGTTTCTAGAAACATTGTGATATTACGTCATAGCTTCATTCTAATTCTGAACTTTAAAACTTGGTTTGTATTGTAACACAGTATGATTTATCTATGTAGTATTTCATTAAAATCGTTGCAAATAATGTATAATTTCTATTTATAAGTTGGTAACTGCCAGTCTTGAGCAAGCGTGGTGATTAATGCTCCAACCTTCTCCGAGTGAGAAGAGGCCTATTCGCGACGATAACTAGTGGTATAAGTGATAAGTAAATGAGAAACTACTACTAGTGCACTGTATACATTATAATATGTAACACATTTCGCGATTCATTTTATATAAATAGTTTTATGTATATTATAAACATAAAACAAAAAAAATATGGACTCTACTCGCTATTTTCACTTAGTAATCACAATCACTTAATTGGAATACAATAATCTGAACAGGATCGTTTGCTACAACTTGATTTCGACCTTAACTATTAAGCGTAACGTTTGTATAAGCATGGCAATGGCCTTAGTAATCACGGCTTGAACATATTTCATTAAGGTTGAACTGACTAGATTTTGGTACAATAAGTTATTGCCTAATTCTTTTGAAAGGCCCTCGAAGATCAAATCAGTGAGTCTGCACTTAGTTCAAAGGAGAGTACTAATGTGATTTTTGTATGTGAAATCTGACTGAAGTATAAAAGCTTAACCTAATAACTTCATTTGAGAAAAAATCCTTTGATAATAACTAAGGTTCGCGCAATATCCTGTAACATAGTCCACCAATAATTCGTATAAGACGGAACATTTCTTTTTATTTATTAATGTACACATATACAGCACATAGAAAAAAGTATTTATAAAATTTAAGTAACATACATAGGTGCTACATATTCCTTTCCTTCCTGCATGCTAAAAATAACAAATAATGACGATATGAGCTCGTTTTAATTGCTACAAAAGCATCTTTTAAATCGATATTCATTGGTGTAGGCACAAAAGAGTAGCAAACATCTAAACACGCTTTCGCATTGAAAGTTAAACTCAAGCGAACTTTTCACAAGAAAAATAAACAAAAAGAACAAGGAAGTAACAAGAGAGTATTAATTACAAAGTAGCTAAATATTCCTTTATTAAACCGCAGGCGCAATAAGAAACAAATGCGGGTGTAACCATACTAAAGTCACGTACATATAGTTTAGTTTACAATGTTACATAACACGTGAGGTACCGTACAACATGCAACATCACCTACTTTTGTACTCACCTATTCGCGAACTTATTAAAACGGTTGGCAAAATTGTTGCATTGTATGTTGCATTGCAAACAGAAATTTGTAGGTGAATAAAGAGTAAATATTTGGAATTTTTAAACGAGAGCTGTTGAAAATTGTTGTTCCGGAATTTTTTCATTACCTATTTTTTTCTCGTGAAATGTATTTTTTCGATTTAAATTACTTCGGAATGGAAATACTCATTTAACTAAATTCTGATAAAATATGGCCAATAAGCCTAAAATGAAATTACGTAACCACAAAAAGAAAAGACTCTAAAACTTTCAGCCTGAAGACACCTACAATGACCTCCATTGCTCTTGGTAATTCCCAAAAGTTCTAATACAAAACCTCACCCCTACTTTTATAGAGGGACAGATTAATATAGGATTTAATGAAAATCTTTGGAGGAACATAAATCAGCTTGCTATTGACGACCAGCCTTATTAGCCAAGGATAAAGACTGTCGCGCCACGCAGTCTCTAATCTAAAGGCTCTGTTCACACGATCTGGTTAACCCGTAGCCGGTACCGGGCAACGAGATATTTGGTACAGAATAAAAATTGATTCAGTACAACAGTGGGAGTAGCTATTGTTGCACTTAATTATGTGGTTTTAAGGAAGTCAAGTCTGTTAAAACCAATTATCAGTAGTAATGCATCAGTTGCTATTAATTTTGTTTTCTTTTAGAATAATCCTATACAAGGATTTTTTCTGCGTCGTGGGGTTGTTTACTCATCTGATTTCACGAACACATCATGCAACAAATATGTATTTGTAGATCATACAACCTGTGGTTCCTGCAGAAATTAATTACGCGACACGTTACAAGACAGCCGATTGCGAAGCCCACCGCGTCAATTTTGCCGTTGCTATATCCATAACTGTATCAAACTTTTTTTTTACCTGTACACTAAATCACTTGGCTTGAAATGTACTAAAGTTTGACTTAAGCGACATTTGCCACCGAATACTCGCTACCGACTACCCGTCAACTGGAGAGCATGAACAGGCCCTTTTGGACCACATTCCATTAATAGCCAGATTTATTGAATCTTCCTACGCCCTTAGCAAATATTAGTTCAAAGAAATGATATAAATGTAATCATAAATTTCTGTTGTATTGCTATGTCAATAACATCAGTTTGTTTGTGCCTTGTATATAATTACAGTAAGATTATATGCCGTGTGGGTGGACGAAGTTTCCGTTACTTTGCCCTTGATGTCCTTTGAACTCTTATATGTATGTACAATATTGTATATGTATGTGTGCGTTTGTTTCATTAATTCCTCAGTGAAAACACATGATGTTTTAAAAAAGATTGTTCTTTCCGTGTGCGCGTTTTAGGATTTGTGACGTCATCAATAATATTGTTGATCTTCAATGTGTGTCACTTGCGTCACTACATTGCTGTACTGCATAGACAACATATCTGTACTATGAATTTTTCAATAGACAATTATTGTTTTATGTAGTTATGTAACAATTGTTCTAAGTCCGTATTCACTAAATATCAAATCTATATAAAGACTTTTTAAAGATTTACAATACGTGAGAAATGAAATCTTATTTGTAAATAATATTCCGTTAATCAAAATTAGCAGCAACTAACAAAGCATCAAAATAGAAAACCACGGCAAACTCAAAACAACTTCTACATAGTTTTAGATCAGAACTTTTCCTATAAACAAAACATGTGCCCTCTACACGAAAACGAGTATAGAAAAATATATTTTCAATATTTTCAGGCGCGCGTTATTGATCATGTTATATGAGACTGTTATTGAAAATGCCTGGCAAATATGTACCAATATTTATTGTGAGTTACCACGTATCTTGGGAGTGAGGTATAGCCTATAGTTGTGAACTTTCTAAGTAAGACATATGTGCATCGTCACGCCTATACCCATAGGAGTAGGCAAAGAAATATTTTTTTACTGTTAAATATTAGAATTTTGTATATTATATGACTCTCGTGACCTTGAATAAATTAATTATTCTTTTTAAAGGCGTAATCATGAAACCAATTAAGCAGGATCTCGACCAGTTTCAAGCCACGCTGTGGGCTCATATCCATGAGCAGTATGGCGAAACACGACACGAAAAGTATTGATGTGCACTATTAAGACACATAACATCAATTTATTTTAACCTTTCAATCGCGATAATTTATGACACACTAGAAGAATAATAGGTGTGCGTTGTTCCTGAATTTGTTTTGCCCGGACAGATTTTAATATCTGTAAAAACATCGACGACACAGGAAAAAAAAACTACACGGAGAGAAAATTAAAAAAAAAAATGTTTGGATCTTTATACTGATTCAAATCCCGATTGATGAGTTAAAATATGACTAATACAACATAAATAATTGTTACACGCAACTGCTCAGACATTTGGATCTAAAAAAAATATTGATCAATTTTGTAGAATAAAAAATAGACATTCACTTAAAACTGTTCGTTATATTTCTGTGTATATACCATACACTAAAAGTTTTCTTAAAAAGCAATACCAAAAAACAGGGCAGTTAATATTTTATGAATGAAATCACACTCCTATGCAATATCTATTCACAAACTAATGACCTAACAATAAGAAACAAGTAGTCTCTGATACAAAATGTTACAGGACGAAGTATCGCTCCCCGTTCTCGCACAACTGGGTTAGGTATGCTAGTTTCATTGGAAAATTCCTGCTCTATATCATTGGGAAACCGTCTAAAGTTGAGTAGTTTTTACGTGATTCGCCTAGCAATGGCGACCAAGTGCAGCTTTAGACATCGTTAGCTAATAATTTAGCACAGTGACATTTTTCTTTTAGCTGTTGGAAATTGTACCTTGTGGTAATAAATTTGTCAGACACGCTAAAGTTATATAAACACTTCGGTATTTTATTGTACGAGTATTATACTTTAAAACTCGGTGTATTTTTAAATTACTTTTATTTATGTTAGAATTTTATTAAGGTCAAAGTCAAAATCATTTATTCCAATAAGACTCTAACAGGCACTTTTGAACGTCAAACAAAGATTAGAATTAATAAATAATGTCAGTTCGTCGGTCAATACTCTTAGTGAAGCTATTTGCTCGTTCCAAAGTTTACTCGTAGATTCTAATGGAGAAGAACGAGCAAGAAACTGCATGGTTACTCTTTCAATCAGTTTTACAACCAGATTTTTTGTTACTCAATCTGAGTGTTTCTTTTTTCTTTTACAATCTATAGATTATCTTTTACTAAATGATTTTAACGATCTATTTCTTATTACTACATTATTATATATACAAAAATCACATATACGAAGTTATCCTTTGTAACTATGTGGTGTACAATAAAGTATATAATAAACTAGCTACTCTCGCGCGGTTTCACCCGCTGCTCGGCTCCATATAATCGTAGCGTGATGTTTTATAGCCTATAGCACTCAGGAACATTGTAGCTATCTATCAGTGAGAGAATTTTGGAAATCCGACCGTGGTTCCAAAGATCACCCCCTACATACAAACTTACAAATATTACCTATTTATAATATTAGCATAGATAAATACTAAATTGGGGACCTGATCGTTGATTACATAACAAAATACCATTAACATAATAATATTTTGCCTAATATCGAATTAATAGAACAAGCAAGTTCACTAATCGAAGTTCTCAACGGTTACAATACTCGTTACCCATATAAGTTTGTCTTTAGCTATTTGTTTAACCCAGATGTGGAAGTTACGCCTGATCTCGTATTAAATTGATCCAACGCGAACAAAACTTACAGCTGTGAATATTATACTAGTTGTACCGTGCGGGTTTTGCCTGTCTTCTATTGCACATGTTACTAACATGTGCAAGATGCAGTGTAGTTTTGTAGAAAACTTTTATTTTTAGGTTGAAAACATGAATCCAAAAATTAATTATAATTGATCGATGAAAGACTCCCAGGCAAGTAAATGTGTACATGTGAAATAAAGATTTTTTTATTTTTCAACTACTATACATATATGTATGATAAAGTTTAATTTATGTGAATTCAAATTTTATCTTAGTAATAAAAAACCTTTGAATAAAAACATATGCTTGCTGTTACCGATTCCTTAAGTAACTATAATTAGAAATTTTTACGTATGTTAATAAACTCAAAACAAGTCACGATGAACAAAAAAATTGTACCATATAAACACACAAACATTCAAGCTAAGACACACAAATAACATTTATCATATATTCAATATATTGTAGTACATTTTATACTGTGAAGCCTGCTTCAAACTAAGTTTATTTCGCTGAGATATGAACCAGAAGTTGACTATAGTGAACGAATATAGTTTCAGAATATAATGCTACTGACTCCTGTATTGATTTCCTATTTTGTTTAGCATTTGTTTTAATTTATTGACGTATTTTATTACTAACTAGCTAACCTGGCCAACTTCGTTTTCTGACCTGTTAAACCTTCCGTGGACGTCAACAAATATTTTAAGACCAAAATTATCCAAAATGGACCAGACGTCGTATCGATGTTTAGGGTGACTAACGAGCTGCATTTCAATTTTATATATCAGATGTATTTAAAGTCTGTGTAAGGACTTCATCAATAAATGGAAAAATTCCAAGAATCGGGCAACACAAAATAAGTTACAAGTACGTTGCTAGCCTTTTGTGGGTCGTTAGGGATTTGAGAATTGGAGGATTGACGATGAAATGAATAATTGGATATCTAGTAACCTTGCTCACATGACAAAACAAAACGTAGTCGTTGTTTCACGCCAGTATTCTGTGAAGACGTTGTATTATTCTAATCAAGCCATTTCATTCGTGCCCGATTTATTTTACAGCTAAGTTATAACCACTAATGATACCTTTTAGGCCTATTTAACAATGTCCAGATAGCCACTCTTTGCAAGATAAATTTAAATATAGTAAGAACGTAATTTTGATTAACTATGTGCCACATAATCTTAATAATTATAAAACAATAACCAAGCCCTTACTACGAAATAAAAATAAATTATAACTATATCTCTAGTTATAATTTATTTTCTTCTTCTTCCTTTAAAAAAAATGGGTTATCAAAATATCGACCCCAAAGCGGACATAATTTCAGAATACTTTGATGAATTGACTCGTGACTTGAATCCATTACTCGTAATAAGTCAATTGGTATTACGCGTATATTCTCCAGGCCTCTACATTTTTTTATTTTTATAGCTGTCCCACTCTAGGACATTTGGTGTTATTTGTGCGTTTACAAACATAAATTCGCATACAAATTGCATCCAGACCTGGAACAAAATTTGTGGGACGCAGAAAGAATTATTCCATTCCAAGCCGCGAGATTTTGGACGACAAACCATTTCTCCGAATTAACTATTCAGTCGAAAATTCTACCGTGATAATTCTAAAATCATTTATTATTTAAAAGTTTCTATTCTTTCATCAAATGTCGTAAGTTTGTCAGAGATTCTAAGTTATATAAATAGTTAGATTTTTTATTTTATTATATTTTAACATTCTGTGTATTTTCAAAATCATTTATTTCAATAAAAGTCTCATTGAAATGGTTTCGACCTTCACCTTCATATATGTTTCCTAGTCCCCGCGTTAGCTATGCAGTCAAAAATTATACCGTTATAATACTGAAATCATAATTATTTAACAACTTCTATTATTTCATCGAATGTAGTAATTACTGAACCATTAAGATCAAAAACTCAATCGAACCTTAATTCAAGTAACTATTAAGTCGGACAAGTAACCTATTAAATTGTAGTTAAGGAATTCAGCATTGATTGTTTCTGTTTATATGTATAAACGAGGGTCTTTAAAGTTGTAGAGAGATGTATAGAAAAATAGTAACCATGGAGTTTCTTGCTTGTTCTTCTCCATGGTAATCTACACTTTGGAACGAGCAAACAGTCTCACTAGAGGACAGACCGACAGACGGACACAAAAAGTTGATATAGTTTTTTTTTTGTTTGATATTCAAAACTGCCTATAGCATTTTATTTGAAATTTATGATTTGAATTGGAATATTTCATTTGACTTTAAATATTTCATACGCAAATAACACATTTTTGTAAAATATTTATTGTAAAATAAAGAAATAAATTTTAAAAGTAAAGTTAAGAATAAAAATATTAAACTAAATCGCTTTCTATATTAAAGTTTTAAATAGAAATAATCCTCCAGAGACGATAAATAGTTTAACCCAATTAACCTACAGACACACTTTAAAAAACTCAGTAAAACAAACCGAATCTATTTAAATCTCATTTAAATATAAACTAATAAAGAAGCGGACTTTATCACTAATTTTCAAAGAATTTCAAGCTCTGAAGATAAATGAGTGCAGCGTTACTACGTGGCCTGGATATAATGTACCGTCACTGCTACGAGCTACGAGCTACGTAAGCTACGCGGCGTAGCAAACCGCTACGAATGGCTACGAATCAATTCAATTTACAGTTCAATGAGTCAGTTGCTTTATTATTGGGAAATATAATAGTTTTAGCAGCTTCATTATAATACTGAAGAAATTAATAAGTATGACGAAAGATTATTGTAATCAAAATAATGAAAACATTTTCAACAACTACTTATCAATATTTATGATCAATATGATGATTATAATACCGATTAAATATTTAAATAATAAAACTTTTTATTTAAATGAGAATAAAGCATATTTAATTTCGGAGAATCATTTCAATAGCTAGTTAATATGCAAATTGAATTTTCTGATAATTATAAAAGTCACGATTCCAGTATGTTTGCTTTTTCAATTTTGTGTTAATAATAAAATTGCAAGAATAAATAATATTAAAAAGTGGGATACACTGAATTTATAAAAAGTAGGTAACAAATTATTCACGTAAACTATGTACATGCCAAAATGTTATTGTATATAAATATATATTGTATAGACTTGACGCGCACGCTGCTCATTATTAAAAGTCCCATTGTAACTTGAAACTAGCAGAGCTTTTCTTAGTTAGTTCAAGTGAGTATGCACTTATTTTAGTATATAAATTAGTATTTCTTTGAATATTTATTACATAAAATCTGATTCACACTATTAGCTATATGTACACATATCGATTCACATCGATTATATCGATTATAAAATAATGTTCACGTTGGTGATGAGAATAATTGTCTGTTTTTCGTTCCCAGTACTCTCCTTTTTTATCATGTGATAGACGGACTACCCCATGATAAGCAATCAGCGCCGCCCATGGGCACCCGCATCACCAGAAGAGTTACGCGTGCGTTCCCGACCTTTTTGGGGATTTAGGGATTGGGGGAGAGGAAGAATTTGGCCTCCGGTAGCACCTCACTCACACGACGAAACACAACGCTGCGGTTGTTTCACGCCGATTTTCTGCGAGGCCGTGGTATCACTCTTGTCAAGTCGACCCATTCGCGCCGAAGCATGGCTCTCCCAGACTTAAACTTTTACAGCAAGTGAGAGGTAGCTATAGAGCAACATATTTGCGCTACTACCCAGCAGCGCTCATAAATTAACCCAATCCTGCTCCAAACTGCCTGCCGAAGAAAGAAATATGATAAAACTTAGTAGATATTTTACTGTCGTACTTAACTTAACTATTAATTAGTAACTTATTTGTTCCAAAAACAAATGACTATAGACTAAGTAAGTAAACATTAAATGATTCTGAGTACGGCAGTAGTAAGTAATAGCACGGGCTGGTGATGATAATGAGTCTTCTAGAAAGACAGCAAAGGAACTCGAATCCTTTGAATAAATTGAGTGATTTCCTCCGACGACGGTTAATTAAAAGAAAATAACCAATAATGCTGACTCACTTTTCTGAGTAAATAAATTAACCGCCGATTCGATTATTTGTTCTTTGTAAGCACAATCTATATTAATTAAACAAAGTAGTTAAGGGGATTGAGGGTAAATATACATTATCTTCGTCCCTAGTGACAGAGACGTATTTTCATCAACTTGTGCCTTCTCGATTAATGATTTCTTATGACTATATTAATATTATACGCCTTTAAATACCAAAGAGGATTAACAGTAGTGGATGTATTCTTAATATCGGAAAACCATGCTTTGGTACGAATTAGGTGACTCGACTCTAGTCCTACTCTGATACCACGGCTTAAAAACAAGCGGTAAACAAGGGTCAGTATCACGTCAGCGAAGTAAAAGGAGGCCCAATTTCATACTTCGCCATCTTTCTATACCCTGTACTCTCAAGTCCAAATCCCGAATTACCAAAGAAAGTACTAATGTGTTTAAGTCACTTGTGTGTGCCATCAAAAAGGCATTCATTATCATAATTCATATAATAATAATATATCAATATTGCATTCTGTTTTCAAAAGTTTTGTAAACATAGTCATGTAGTAGAAGGTGAAGCTACAATAAACACTGAACGAATTACCCACTAACGAGGTAGTTCTAGCTGCGTTATTTAGGTATTCTAAACACTGAAGTTATTTATTATTGATATTCTATTGATTTTAGATTAAAAGTCTGTCGTGGCTCGTTGGCACACAGTATTTACGAATGCCTATTTATTAATTTTACACTGTTAACCTACATATTACATACGTATACTATAAGCATAACATTCAATTTGTGTTTAGAACGTAGAATAAGATTTGTACGTTTAGATTTTACGATCGTCATCGATATTTTAACTATCTTAAGTCAAAGAATAAATTTAAAGCATTTTACAGTAAATTTCCGGTAAAGGGTATAAAGAGTTATAATATACATCCCTATTATTAATTGATTGTTACGATTTCCCACCACATCAAACAAATCACTTGGTTGTGAATTTCTCTATAAGATTAGCAAGCATTGCGTCAGCTGTGAACTTTGCATCAATCACCGACGCGACGTGTCAAATAACGTCACCGTATTGAAGTTTCAATCTATCAGTTTTATAAATATTTTTTACTGCCACTGGAAACAAAACGTTTCAAATTTCCTGAATATTTTTCATAATATTAATCGTTTTGCGATCTGACTATATTTCACCAAAAAATAATAAAAGCACGTTCATGCCACATTTATAGTTCTATTTATAAAATTTTAAGATTGGTTTTCTCAAACCTGATAATATATCACAGACATCGGTTATAAGCAAAATGTTGTTACGTAGGCACAAAGTAACATGTTAGTGTCGACGTTGCGTAAGCCTCTAGCATAGTATATGTCGGCTTATTCTGTTCGAAGTTCTCCGAAAGCTAAGCCACCTTCACCTCAAGTTTCACCGCCATTTTGCTTGCCGAAATCCTTGTTGTTTGCTCAGAGTCCTTAAAGTCACTGTTGCTTAACACAGGATATCATGTGGCCACAGCAAGAACTATAACAATACGTATACATACATATTGCCATGTCTAACGAAACTTATCACATGACTAGGGGGGTCCATCATCGATGCTAGTTCAAGGTAAAAAAAGTCTTAAACTCTACTTCCCGCTATAACAATAGTTATTAATTTAGTGGTCTGATAATCTCAATTCCCCAACTCCAACATAACATTAAAACACTGCATAAAACGTAAACTTAAATATTTTACAGTACTAAATTTTGACTTCGAAAAAAACCTCCCAGACATTCTTGCGCCTTTAAAATCTGAAACAAAATACAGAAGCGCGTGACATATATTCAAGATACACTTTAATAGACTAGCAAAAGTTTTGACTTATTTAATAGATGGGAAAATATAGTTAATCTGCTAACGACTCGCATTTCGAAAATTTTCTTTAAACACTTCTCACCTCACCTCTAAGACGAAACTGGAACGATTGTGTCAAAACTCTAACTTATTTCTCCACAGACAGACCGACTTGCACGACTTTAGGAACACAGCGTTTAGAAGTGCACATCAACTGAACTGCAGAATGCATTAATCATGGTTGCACTCTGAACTATGACAGATTCTAGCATGCAGATTTACTGGTTGACTTTAGTTCGTAGGTTACGTAACGCTTGCTTGTAATGAAGATATGCAAAGGTAATTTCCATGATCAAATTAAGTCACAAACCTGCGATTCATCTTATAATATTGATGATAGCCATATTTTTTTAATAAAACAAATTTCATTTTTTCTGTGTACACAATACAATACTCATTACATTTAGTAAAATAAGATACTGTTTACTTGTCATTGTTACATTATTATATTCCTTGACACACAACGATACAAGTTCAGATTTCTTACTACAGTAGAGAAGTAAACGCAGGTACGACCGCGGCCTATGACTTTGCTTGACCGCTAATCAATTTAAACGGTAATTTTATGTTAATTAATATTATTATAGCTAATTCAAATCAAGCTCGCTAGCTCACCAAAGCTAAACCGCAATTAAACTATAACCGCAATCCTTCACCAGCTGTATTTTGTACTACAAACTACTAGCCATATGTAAGTCACTAAGTTTTCCTTCCAAACAACAAACTTATAAGAACTAAAGAGAGTTTGAAAAGAGATTTATGTTTGAAAATCTTGCTAATTGTTATTTTCTACAACAAATTGCTTTTAAACCTAGTTTTCTTGAAAATAATGACCTTAATCCTCAAGAAAAATTCACTTTCTAGTTTTAATGTTGAAATAAGTAAAATAAATTCATTCGGTGTAAAGGTAAAGGTATAAACTAAATAATATTTAATATAATAAAAGCGAAAGTTTTAAAGTGTAGATGGACATTTGTTTCTCTTACAGAAAAACTATTGAGCGGATATTAATGAAATTTAGCATGAATGTAGATTATAAAACCAAAAAATATATATGGTGCGATGAGCGACGTCGCTTTCGGATGCTGGGACATAATACTCGTATTGATTTCTTGACACGAGCATAATACTACATACCAAGCATTAAATTTTAATCAGATAAAAAAATCTAATTATTGTTTCTAGTGACTGAGTTTTATATTAAAATCTTAATCTCTATAAAATAATATCTTATATAATAAATCATTTATATGGTAATTTTGTTAACCGCATTACATAACTAACATTAGGCATATCTTTATCCCAATATCCATATCTACGCAGTTACGCAATAATTAAACACAATCGCAACCAATCAGATTTAATTACTGGTATTCTGTAACGAATATAATTACATAGTTCACATCACATGATTTCACACAAGACGTCAATAGCAGGGGTGGGTTAACCACAGTGCAACCCCGCCTTTGCTCTGCCGGACACCGGATGACTGGCCCGGATACCGGACGATCGGCCCGGATACCCGCCTTCATACCAACCGACAGACCGTCCCACGATTTTCAAAAGGAAAAAGTCACATATTTCGAAACTTCAATACTAAAATATATTTTTAATTCGCTTGCTCATTTGTCATTGACTGCCTATGTACTATTGTACATTTATTGCATTGTATTGTATATGTGGGAGTTTGTGTATTGTATGTAGGTGGGTGTGTGTATTGTTAATTTAGTGTGGTGAGACGTATTGGAATAATTCAATGATATTTGGTCGATGTCATAATAGATTGGTGTGCGAATTGTATGTACGAATCATTTGCTTTGTATACACTAGTTATCACTAATCAGGCATAATTTAGATGCATTGTAATGACTACCTCATTTGACAAGTGTAAGTATTAATGATGAGCGATTGTGTTTCAATGAATTTCTGAAGCAAGTAATTTCTTTTAACATTATTGCCATAACAAATTTTAGTGGTAGGAAAAAATTGGAATATTCTCGTAGATTGACTTACTGTTAGCCAAGGCCAGTATCGATAATCGTTATTGCTTTAAAATAAGGTAGACGGAGGCTCAATCCTTCCCCTCACTATGTCCCTTCTTAACCCTAAATCTCCAAGATCCTAAGCCCCAAAAGACCAGCAACATGCACATGCCACGCTCCAGTTTTTTACCATCTATCATAAATATCACCTTAAATTAAAAAAATATTAACCACGTGACTTGTCGATTACTTGTTAATTTCTTCCGTTTTGTTTTTAAAGCAATAACGATTATCGATAGGTTCTGTATTTGTCTAGGGAGGCCGGTATAAGGTAATTAACTACTCTATTATAAGGAAACGTAAATTTGTTATAAATAACATAGTATACTTATTACTTATACATCAAATTTGGTAAGTTATTAGATCAATTAAGTAACATTATATTTATATTTAACTAATAATATAAACACCATGTTTGTAGGTATAGATGAATCGATGGATTGATGTTTGTTACTCCTTAACGTTAAACACGGGCAAAGCTGCTCGCAGAAACTAGTATTCTATACTATATAGCTTGGTTGAATACCGACATCGCCAAAATAAAGTATTGTTGTATTAAAACTTAAAACTTTGGGTATGAGGCTCATTAGCAAAGTTATTATGCACCGTACAGACATATACTTAAAGTACAAAATAAATAAGAAGGCTTTTATAACCTCACTAACATAAGACTACAAGCGACAATAACTTTAAAGTTACCACTAGCACATTGGACATCGTTTAGAAAATAACGTCCATTAACGGGCCCGTATGCAAGTGCACCATTAAAGTTGTTAGTAATGGAGCAATGGATATAATTTGTGGTGCTTGCCGGCCGTCGTAAGACCGTTGTTGATTGCATTGCGGGATTTGTTCATGAGATCGCTACATTTAAACAGTGTTAAAACTGATTCTCATTTAAATACGATCTGTGTATCACTACATAGCATAAAACAAGGTCATTTTATCTGTCCCTGTATACTATGTATGCTTATATCTTTAAAACTTCGCCACGAATTTTGATGCGTTTTTTAATAGATAGAGTAATTGAAGATTAAGTTTTATACATATATATAATAATATCCATTATATAGTGGAGAAAATTGGTATGAATATTGCACCTGTCTGAAGCCGGGAAGGGTGGTAGCTAGTAATAATTAAATATTATAACAAATCTTGTTAATTGAGCGCTTAGAAACCTTATTTACTAATCAATTTACTTACCAGAAAGTATTTTATTTTAATATACGCTGGTCGGATTTTCAAAATTCTTTTACTGACAGATAGCTACAATGTTCCTGAGTGCAAAAAGTCGCGCTAGGATTAAATGGCGCCAAGCAGCTAGTGAAACGGCGCGAGAGTAGCTGGTACATAATAATCTGACTCTGTTTCATAAAATATGAAAATACCGCGTGGCATATATGGATGAAATTACACACGTTAACAATTTTTTCGGGATCAATATCAATACATCGAAAATATTACTAAAACAACTGCATGGAAGGACGTATATATATTGTCGAGTCAAATATGTGGATACACTCGTAAAACCAAATGTTTATTTTTATATCAACGTTTTCCGCGTCATTCATGGTTATAAAAACATTTGTTTGACACAATTTTTCAATGTTTCCATGTCGAGGAAATCAAAGAAATGTAGGTAATTATGTATTTTATATAAAAGACATAGCGTGTATTTTGTTTTTCGTATCAAAAAGATCAACAATAACAAGGCTTGGAATATAATTATTATTTATTACGCATTTCCATAAACATGTATTTTTGTGGTGGCAAACGGGCACCTCATGGTAAGGTACCTTGAAACGAGTTATCCAAATCCAAATCCAAACTAACATTATAAATGCAAAAGTAACTCTGACTGTCTGTCTGTCTTTTCTTCACGCCTAAACTAATGAACCGATTTCCGTGAAATTTGGTACAGACATAGTTTAAAACCCGAAAAAGGACATAGGATTGTTTTTATACCAAACATTTTCCGGACGTCACTATCCCACGCGAACGTAGTCGCGGGTAAAAGCTAGTTCTATATAAATATTCTAGTTCTTATTTAGTAATATAGACCAGTTGAAAATAATTTTGTTTGTTTTTTTTATGTGATAGGACGGCAAACGAGCAAACTGCTTACCTGATGGTAAGCAATCAGCGCCGCCCATGGATACCCGCAACGGATGAGTTACGAATGAGTTGCCGACCTTTTAGGGATTAGGGATTTGGAGATTTAGGGATTGAGGAGGGATTGGGGGAGGGGAAGGATTGGGCGTCCGGTAACCTCACTCACACGGTGAATCACAACACTGTAGTTGTTTCACGCCGGTTTTCTGTGAGGCCGTAGTATCACTCCGGTCGAGCCGACCCATTCGTGCCGAAGCATGGCTTCTCCCACACTTAAATACAGTATAGATTTTATATGTATAATGGAAAAAATACAGACATCAAATCGGTCATTTAGATAGGTACTAGATAAATATATTTCGATAACCTATTTATTAAGTCTAGCATCAAGCTATACCAATCCAGTGTAACATGATCTCGTTTTTAAAGATTTTCCTTTGATTCAAAGGTCTATTTATACTGAATATTACAGCTTGATGTGCAGTATGTAGGTACATACATAATGTACATTTGTGTAAATGATAAATCAATAAAGAGCGTATTTATTTCACTCTCATATTTGTTTTAATCAGTAATTTATAGCAATTGAATAATAAAATAAGGTTCATATTTTTTTCTCCTTTCGTAAACACTGAACAGGCGACAGCTGCGTCTTTCAATTAATAAAGAAAAATATCAGATCAGAAAATATTGTTCAGTACATTATACAATTTTTCGTTGTACTCAAATTGGGTTAATTAATCAAGTTCAATGCAGTCCTTGCAAACAAAACATATTGCTTAACTTTAAATTCGCTTCGTCAATATGCTGGTGCAATGTGTCCGATTGTATAAACGTAAGCATAGAGCTGTTTATTCATTTGACTAAGGGCTGATTTCCTGGTTCTGGATCAGGTTTCTGGCGAATCATTAGTCAGATAAATGTTATCAGAAGAATAAAATTGTTGCTGTCACTGTTTTATACAAACATTCTGACGCGACAGCATCATAATTATTCCGCAGATAACTTTTATCTAACCATTGAAAAATCAGTACTAAATGAAACTGACTAAATGCGTTGTTCCGCCGTGTGAGTAAGGTAACCGGAGGCCCAATTTTACCCCTCCTCAATCCCTAAAACCCCAAAACCCTTATCCCCAAAGTGTCGGCAACGCTCTCTTAACTCCATTGTTGTGGGTGTCCGTGGGTGGCGCTAATTACTTACCATCAGGTAATCATTACGAGCGTTGGCCGTCCTGTCTCGAAAAAAAAGCGTTTATTTAACAATCGTTTATCATCAGTTATTTTTCATGATTATGCTTGTTATGAAAGATATCGATGTCGTTAGTTTGAAAATAAATGAAACGTATGGAAAATGATAATAAACTAACTTAGCAGATAACATCTTGAAAGGCTGCATAGTTCACTAAAGCACAAAACTGTGATAAATGAACGTCTGCCTTTAAGTCGCAAAAGTCATTAAACTTCTTTGAAATATTCCGAGCAGAAGGTTGACACTAACTTAAAACCAACGGCCCATACCAAAAAGATGCTAATAGTGCGCCATTCTTCCAATTTCGGTAAGAAAACACTAAAAATATTGGCAACATATTCGCAATAAGGAAGCTTACACGCATTGGCACGCGCGCCGAGCATGCCAACTACGCGAAAGTGATAAATAACATATCGCTACCTAATATCCGGAGACAAAAATAAACAATATATTATCGTCACCACAGAAGGAGTCTCGTTTGTAATCCACCTATTACGTAACTTTACGAGCTATAAACCGGACAAATGAAATAGTTTGTCGTGCGAACGCAATAGTACTGCGTCGGCCCGTCAATTTGTCAAGTCGTATGTTTCACTGGCTCCCTCAAAATTGCTTTTGTATGCTCCATGTTTAGAGTTGCGCGTAAAGATAAGCGAATGTGAATTATATTGCTTAGATCGTAAAGTAGTCTACATGAAAGAGATAAAATAATATTATTTCTAAATGTTTGTATGCGTTTCGCGTGTCTGCTTTATGTGTATGAAAGTTGTATGGAAAGTTAACACTATATATGAGGGACATTAGTCACTCAACTCAGTCATACGCTGTATAACATTTTACTATTTTATTGCTTAACTCGAACATAAAACTAATGTTACTTCGAGTTGTTTACGATGAGTTATATCACTCGTTGTGAGTAGGTACTTATTTATTTTACTGAGAATTCTACCAAAGAGTACAGTTTATTTATATTTAATGATTTACTTATATATGTGTATAAAGTTCTTTTAGTTATAATATCTTTACATTTTACTCAAATAGAAGGAGGTAGAAACTTTTAAACAGCAAACTCTTTATTTATTCTACCACACACACAGAATTATTATCAATGGTAAACAAAAGCGTACTATTTTACGTCGCGAGACATAAACGTCCTCATTGCAGCCACTAATTTATGAACTCACACAAGTAATGTAGAACAGAGTACCAATCACAAATACACCATTACAGTAAAGCAGGTTTCCTACAAACAACGATTATGCAGCTCTCTAACTCGCAATACAAAATGGCCGCGACTGAATACAAAATGGAGTCATAACTCTTAACCTCAGCATCATGATATTCTATGACAAATTGTGTTGTCGTTCCATGACAAATACGTTTTGAAATTTAAACTGCGCTGTTTATGTTCTACGATATCTACGACGATCGTGCATGGTACGTATATGTTATTTCATTTATTTCGTTCGAAATATATGTCACTAATAGTAGTGTTGTGACTTTTGATAAATAACTATACGACTAGTGCAACATAATGATGGTAAATACAACGGAACCTACTAAATGATATCATAAAAAATTTAATTATGAAACTGATTGGAAAAGAGTAACCAAGTGAGAACGCTTGTTTTTCTCCATAGGAATCAACATTTTGGAACGAGCAAATAGCTTCACTAGAGGCCAGGCTTATAAAACCAAACACACACAAAGTTGAAATCTTTATTTTGTCGACGTTCAAAAGTGTTCATGGTGCTACCATAGTTTCATACAACGAATAATATTTGGCGGTAAAGAAATAAACTTATCATAATGATACTTCTTCATAAAAACGCATAAGGCAATGCTCCGTGGTGGCCCCGGAGCTGGAAGCATCCGTTCCTCATAGTATCCTCATAGTATCATGTCGAGTCCTCGTAACTCGAGTGCCAATGCGACTGTTTACGATTTATATTTACTTTCTAAGTTGATTGAGTTACCACAGCACTGACAAACGGTGAAAGAACACACCATGAGAAAATTGGACTTATAATTTGTAATAATAAGTTTGAAGACGCCAATCCACCTTGAGCAAGCGTGGTAAGTGATGCTCAAACCTTTTCTATGTTAGAACAGGCCTTTGCTCAGCAGTAAGTATTTATTTATAGGTTGTTATTGATGATTATGCATAAGGTATTATATATATTTAGTGCTTCATAAAAAAAACTAATTCATTCTTCTGATTCGAAATGTATAAACACAAGATGTGTAAGTTACACAAACATCTAAATTCCTGACTTTAGCTAAGTAAATAACATCACAAATGCGAACAACATTCCTTATTCTAATCCTTTGAAGATATGGGGCTCGAAGGTGCACTAAGTTGCGTCGAAGAATATGCGAACGTGCTCGAGTTTCCCACTCCTACTTAGCAAAATATCAATACTTTGATCATATTTTAGTATTTCTCAAACCTTTTAGTGTCATTGCTTGGTATTGGAATATGAGAACCAAATATGCAACCCGCTTCTTACTTTGTGCTATGAAAAGTTTATACTGAACATACTATTTATATTGTATACATATAGTGTGTATATTGTAATTTATTTTAATAAATTGTATCTAAAAGTTTCTTTGTTTAAATTGGTACTACGAGTGAGAAGAGGCCTTTTTGCCAAATAGTGTGCATTTACACTAATAGGCTGATAATGATGATGACGATTTATAAAAGTTCCAACCTTGGCCAATGTTCTCACTTTTTCACGTCACATCACATTCATATCTTTGCCTATGCTGGCGTATGGTCAAATCCTGGCCAGGGTTGGCGTATGGTCAAATCCTGGCCAGGGTCAAGCGCAATTACATACGGCGGCCCGCTGTGTAACAAGAGTTAGATCAAGGTAGTTTTTATTCAGTAAGAGACTGACACTCCTCTCACCAGGGCGGAAAGAGACATTCGATAACTGTCCACAAAAAAGTATTCTGTTGAATAACAGTATAAACTTATCATTCTTAGCTTTTACCAGAAACAAGTATTTTACCTGCCTTGTAATAATAATATTATCTCTGTAGTTTTTTTTTCTAGTGTCATTTTTTGCGTTCACTAGTTACCTCGTTGACAACTTTGGGTCGGTCGGTACGTAACGTAATTAAATTGCGGTGTACGTTTTCAACGAACAAAACTTTTGTCTGCATAACGTTTGTGATTTTTCGTGAAAAATATTTTTGTTTTACACACACCACGAGCTTGTTAGTCCGTGAAGGGGTATACGTAACTCTCTGTTTGACATTTTTGTTATTTGTTTCAAATGTATTTTGGGAGTATAAATAGAAATGAAGGACACCAGCATATCCAAAAAATAAAATAAAACTCGCGTGTCTATTATAGAGTTTTGTCAATTTTGAAATACATTTGTCCTCATTCATTTATTGATTTGTGCTAAAATTTACACAAAATGATAAGAACTTGGTAAAAAAGGTGGACTAAATGCTATATGGCACTCTCTACCAGTTAATTTATCATAAGATAATTACATTGTGGCAGATGTGACAATCATGACTAAAGTTTTTCTAGTTGAACTTACTTACCTAAATGAATTATTAAAATTCTCAACGGTATTAAAAAAATTCGGTATTATTTCCAGTATTTACCTACAATTCTCAAATGCTAAGTAAAAACTTTTTCAGATATGGAAAAGTAATGTCAAAGTGTAGTACAAAATACAGGTAGTGAAGGTTTGTGGTTATAGTTTGATTGCGGTTTGGCTTTGGTGAGTTTGTGAGCTTGACTTGAATTAACTATAATAATATTGGTTCTCACATAATTCTATTATAATTGATTAGCGGTCGCGAAGTTTTTTTTCAGGGGAAAATCATGATTAATGTCCTTTCCCGCCAATGGTGAGGCGAGAGGAAGTGTTAGACTCATACCCTCTTATTACAAACAAGATTTATCTTTAGTCCAGGTGTCCAGGTTTAAATCATTGAGTCGGGTTTTGAATTTTGAATCTTATTGTCATCTACCTTCAATTCGAAATACGAAAACTGGCTCAATGGTTTAGTCCTAGACTAAAGTAAAACCTTGTTTTGTAATAAGGCCGATACTGACTAAAACAATCCCATTCCTTCTCCTACTCTAGGCTGAGGTCGCGGTGCCTCATCGCGTTTACCCCGTAACCTCGACTCAATTAGGCACTTTTGAACGTCAAAAGAGTAGTTTTAATAAAACATAATATGTAATAGTAATTTATGTTTCTGTACTATGCCAATCTTTATTTTCTTATCTGCAAACCAAATAGTAATTGGACTAGCCGGACTATGCATGTACCCACTGGTGTATTCTTCAGTTTACTTTTTAAAGAATGTTTAAATAAAACTTGGTATTTTACTAATGACTACAATTTTATATCTCATTCTTTTGCAATAATTACTTTTTCCCATTTTGTTATATTTTATCCAATTTGATAGCAGTACCAAGGAAAGGCAACGAGAACGTTTTCCAACAGCTCAGTAAAAAAGAATGATTATATCTTTTGGCATTTTAATCATCTAAATTCGAGCATTGTTCTATAAAAACTTGGAGTACACAATTCATTATGCTTGGCCCCGTAAAAAGTACAATGGTTACTGTATTTTTATTTATTCTCTTACTTATCAACGCTACAAAGTTTCATCGGGTTACGTCAAGAATATATTTACATTAAAAATACAGTTGAAATTTATTTACCTACGTAGTCTTGATACAGCAAAGAAATCTTTTATTTTTTTCGATCTTTACTGTTGTAGTAACAATTAACATGAAACTGGCTAGGCCTAACATTAATGAATGTAAAACGACGAAAATAATGAATATGAAACTCTAAAATCAGCTCATCAGTCGTTGGATTGAAAAAGAGAAAACGTATAGTTTCTCGCTCGTTCTTCTTCATAGGAATCGGCACTTTGGGACAAGCTTTAGTGGACTTACCAACAGACAGGCACGTTTTATCTTTAAATCTTTGTAAGACGTTCAGAAATGCACAAAATACTCTAATTGAAAGAAATAATTTGATTTCCACTTAAACAGGCCACAACTACAAAAAATCTTCAAACATTTCACGAAATCAAATCGCGGATTAATTGAGTCTATTAATAAAGTTAATTCCGTAAGAAATAAAACAGCCGACAAACATCTATCAAAGTAGAATTAAGATTTCCGAATAACAAACGATTCTAAAAATAAATCAACAGCCTATTCTGAACTCATTACGTCACAAAAGATATTTTGAATGTAACAATCAAAAGGTACTTTGTAATCGTATTTCGTTTGAACAAATGGCAACATCTGTTACATAAGATAAGCAAATATTGATCAACCGTTTTAATATCCTATCGTAACGGAAAAACATTAATATCCTTAAGAAAATATCCTGCTCTCTCTCATTTTACTGTTAACTGTGCATAGACCAAGAGCAGGTAGCTAAAGTATAAGTCTTTATAGAATTGTACATTTTAAAGTATAAAATAAAAATAACTGTTATTTTTTTTAAGAAAAATCGAGAGATTCAAAAGGAATATTACAGCGTAGAGGTTAGTTATCGCGCGGTCTGCGGACAGCGAGCAAGGGCAGCTCGCCACTCTACCGGAACCAGGCCCGAGCATACGGCGCGCCTCGAAAAGTCAACACCACACACCAAAAGACCACCACAGATGGAGCTGCTTTGTCTTAATGATTTTCACCATCAAACCAAAAAGGTCACGGTGCAAACTTATTTTTGAAATACTTTAAGTTCAAAGTAAATTTGGTCTAGAAACTAAATTTCTTATTATTTCAAAAGCATTTCTAAAATTATCCGCTCAATGATGCTTACGTCTAAGAACTTCCCACACGACCGAGGCCGTCACAAAGACGATTAAGGTATTAAAGTCAAGAGGGTAGATATTGACAGTTCCAACAAACTGCCAATAGCAATAAATTGCAATCAATTATTATGTCCAATGAGATTATTAGAGCGTCTCCCTTTTAGTCGGTCATTGAAAGCCCTCGACGTTCAAGGACGAGCGGTATGATCATCGAAATAACTATGAGGAAAAGGGGAGAATAATATCCTAGAAATCAAATCTCGAGTAATGTATTAATTCATACGAGAATAAATCCTTTCCTTGTCGTGGTCTTAAGATATATCAAAAGTAGTAGAGCTGCTTAACTAACAAGTGAGTTTAAAGGCTCCCATGCGGATATTTCATATCTGTATTTAGAAACTGATAAAATGCATAGTTAATTATTTTCAAACTAAAGTTTGTAGTTGCAAGTTTCCTTGTAGTACGAAGCAAGTGCGAACACTGATCAAGAGCTTTGAGCTTGAATATTCGGCGTTAAGAAAGTTAAGGAATCTCTAAGTTTTGTTGAAATTTAAACACAAACAAATTTAGTTGATCCTTTGAAAGGTTTATTATTGAATACGCCATTAATATTTTTTTCGCAGTTATGAAAAATAAAATGTAATATGAGATCAAATCATCTTTACGGCCGAATTGTAAAAATTTACTAAAATAATTTCGAAAAAAAAACAATATTATTATTTATGTCGGCGACGGCTCCTGGGCTGGGCTCCTGGGCGTTTACACATGTACACCCCCGTTTTGTATAGCAAACACATTCGCCATCATAATAAATAACACGATAACAAAGAATGCGTCGCCGATACAGTACATTTAACGATACATTTACTTTCAAAGCAAATCAAAGCTTTCATTAATTATGTGCGCCAAAGAAATATGGCCGCCAAAAGAGTATGGCGGCCGATACAACCGATGCGATGAACACTACGAATAAATGTATACGACGTTGATAAATTATTAGTCCCATGCAACTATTTCCGTTATTTTTCATTTGTTTAATCGTAAATATTAGTCACAAGAGAAACTTTTTTATTTCAAGGTCAATTATGAATAGCTTCAACCACTGAAAATCTAAAATTCTTGGGCAACGCTAAATATTGGTTTCTAGGATTTATTGGCGATGTAATTAATCTCTACGCCACCTAGTGCTAAATGGGTTTTCCAATTTAGAGAAAATATTGTAGGATATTGGCATTTTAGCAATTTTGAGTTAAATGAAAGAGTCTGGTACTATAGTTCATTCTACTGTCTCATATAAGCACCCAGCGGCCCCTTTGGCAAACAAAACGCGTAATGCTGTATTATAAAAGTATAATACATATATAAAAAAACTTTGACTTGAAATTAATTGCTGAATTGCAAATGTTTGTAGAGACATTATTCATTCGAGATATCATACGTTATATATTTATTATTATATATTTATTATATATTATATATTTATTTGATGTTCACGTCCCAGTAAATACGTATTGGGCTTTTGTCCTTTGTGGGCCGAAACACATTAATCAGGTGGGCCGGAAATCAGGCCAGTGAGCGGTTACGTTTATATTTAAACTTTGCAGTAGTATTGCGTTTCGTTTCGAATAATGGATCGCAATTAATTATATCTTCGAATGTGTATTTATGCTGGTTTAAGCAGGCAGTAGAAGATAAGCAATTAAAATTGTTCTTATTTTTCTTCCCCCATCCCCAATCTTCAAATACTTACCTAACTTCCAAAAGACGGGCAATACACTAGTAACGTGTTGGTACGTAACTCTGATATCGCGGGTGTTCAAAAATGGCACGTATTGATTACGGTCAGGTGAGCACTAAGCTTGTTTGCATTAAAAAAAATGTTAAAAAATCGTAAATTACATCATAACATCTACTTTTCCGGTAGGTGACGTACAAATCGAATAAGACTACATATTTAACAGAACCGGGCAGGAGTTTTCTGTAGTAGACCTGAACCTACAAAGCATGGATATGACTACAAACCCCTACTTTGAGGGGTATAGACATGTGTATATAAGCGATAGACTCCCATAAAGAACTCTAATGGGCTTATTAATGTTAAAAATATGAGTTTAAAGTCACGTGGCAAACAAGAAATGTCTTTATAATTCAGATCATAATTTGCAGCACACACACAAGCATATAAACATAAAATTAGCTTTCCTTATACCGCATTGCAGTCTGTCTTCGAAATCTGATGAGAAACATTCCTACTAATTGTCTTGTTGCGAATATTTTAATAGAATGTGAACGACAAACGTGCTCCTTCTTCGTTGTTCGTTAACTTGAAGCGCAGAACAATGTTTCTTTTCAATTCTCAGGGTGGTTAATCATCCCTTGATGATTAAATATGGGAAAGCAATGATTTCGCAAGAATAAGCCAACTGAACTACAATGATACAACGGCCTCGCAGAAAACCGGCGCGAACAACGCTTGCGGTGTGTTTCATTATATGTGTGAGCCATTCCTTTCTTCCCTTTCCCAATATCTGAATCTCTAACTCCTAATCGTCTCTTAAACCCTTACAACCGGTAACGGTTACCAGTACCGGCCGGCAAGGTACTGGTAACTTCTCATGTTACAAAGGTCTCCATGGGTGGCGCCGATTACTTACCATCAAGTAATCAGTCTGCTCGTCGGCCGTCCTATATCGCAAAGAAACATTAAAGAAAAGGATCAGACATCCGTCTGCTGACCTGCGCCTCATGGTAAGCGATTAGCGCCGCCCTCGGAAACCCCTAACACCAGATTGTAAAACTTAGCGTAATAAAATTGATTCCAATATAGAAAAACTAAATCTAGAAAAAACCTTTAAATCTTATATGTAACAAGACAAAGGGTGTGGAGCAATATTTATCCTCGCTATCCTACATGGCAACACATTACCAGTTATAAACTATCGAAGGACACAATTCCGTACAAACTGAGTGACCAATTAAAAACTTCGTATTTTTGTTCACAACAGGATGTCATTCCAACGTTGCCTATTTGCCGCATCAGCGGCCATACGATTCACTGTCTTGAAATTAAACTACGCTCGGGAATGTTCGTTTTAAACGAATCTCCACGAATTCACGCTTAGGGGATAATAGTACTTATTTATTTCGGTCTTGAAGAGGTTTGGGAGCGAACTACGTGAATGCGGTTTCTGGTTGTGTTGAGAATGTAAGTGCAAGGATTCAGAAGTTGGATTTCGTGTGAAGGAATTGATTCGCGATATATTAATGGACTTGATTTTATTTATGGGTTGGAGTTATTGACTGAGATTTGTGCTTTAGCTGTGTAGCTGCATTTTTCACTAACCATAAGAGTGTACAAATGCAACGCTTGTGAGTGTTACCATATTAGTAAATGGATAGGTGATTAAAATATCATTCACTTTTCACACAAATACCAACTGTTCTTAGTAATTTAAAATTTATATTTCCACATAGAGTATATTAATAGTGCGAAGTCATCGTCACACGTTCATTATTGTTTTATTACTTTGTTGTTTTATTATTACAAACATATTTTCAATAGTCATCGGTGTGTTCAAGGATTAAAATGCCTTTGGCTTCAAAAAATATTTAATCACATTATTCACTGCCAACATCTAAACTTCCAACACATAGCATCCAAGCGCAACAAACCATTCAAAATGATAAAAGAATACGACATACATAAACAATCCAGAAATTGAATCTTCCAACAATAATTCAAATTTTTTTTTATGGTATATGTCGGCAAACGAGTAGACGGATTACCTGATGGTAAGCAATCGGCGCCGCCTATGGACATGGCAACACCAAAGGAGTTACGAGTGCGTTGCCGGCCTTTTGGGATAGGGGTTGCGGATATAAGGATTGGGAAGGGATAGGGGAAGGGGAGGCATTGGGCCTACGGTAACCTCACTCACACGGCGAATCACAAAGCTGTGGGTTATTTCACGCCGGTATTCTGTGAGGCCGTGGTATCACTCCGGTCGAGCCGACCCATTCGTGCCGAAGCTTGGCTCTCCCACACTTATTTGAACAAAACAGACATAAAGCAGATCAAAGTATACTAAACAGCAAAATATCTCGACCACCCACTCAACCATAATTAATAATTAATTTTAAAAGAAAAGTATTTCTAAATTCGAAACAGTAACAACGTAAATTGTATCGGAGAAGCTTTTGTGCTCACCTTGGAAATTCTTTGTAACAATTTATAAGTTCCCGAAAAACTCTCGTACAAGTTTAATACGACAGGAATTCTTAACGAAACAGTTCCACTGGGTCTATTTAGGAGTTGCTTTTGTTGTAAGTTTTGATTAAAAATGTTATCAAGTGATTGTAGTGTGACGTGAAAATTGCGGTATGTAAGAAATATCACAAGTATGTATGAAGCACTATGAACAAATATGTATAGCCAAAACTAAAGAAAACTTAAATCGTAACAAAAAGGATTTAGTTCTACATCTTTTTTTCTATCTACCATGCCATAAGTAAATTTTCAGAGTGGAAAAATCCAATTAACAAAAGGAAACCTTACGAGACTATAATAAAAGCCAAGAATGAGATACCTTAAAAAACATGCCTAGCGTAATCAAACCTTTTTTCGTCATTAAAAGTTTTCTCCTTAACAAATGGTGCACGTGTAAACTAAAAAGTAATATAATTATTTTTTGTATATTCACACTTAAATTATATTAATCATTTTGGTTTTTAAATAATATTTATCATTTTGTATTTATTATAATTCTCTAGCTTCTGCCCCGCGGCTACGCCTGTGTGGCCGTCGCCGTTGATACAACCCAGCCTTGGTTTGATAGGATACCTATCTATGTACATAGTCAATTTCAACCAAATCGGTCCAGCCGTTTTTGGGTGCAAAAATTACAAACAGACATCCCTATATTCTCACAAACTTTCAGATATATATATCTGTATATAATAATATACATCTATATATCTTTTGCACCAATCATTGGCTCATCTCCGCATCATTTAAGTCCTCCTTTCTATCAACGGTGTATGAAGTAGGAAATAAATAAATATGAAGCAACGGTAAGGGTACTGGGCCGATATGATGATGATGACATATTATATTACTTACTGTATTATATGACTTTATTATAAATATGCCTTATGTTTGACGAGGTGCTGCAGGTCTGCCAAAGTAGAACTGTTAAGCGTAGTACTTTGGGATTTTCTATGTGCTACGTTCATCTGCACGTATACTGTACCTGTTTGACGTGAGAATTTTGACGTCATCAGTTGCTTTATTTACCTTTGTCGAATTTTCTGTCTAAATCGCCTACGAATTTATGTTTGAACGACAACGACAATCTTAGAAACTACGGATTCGATTTAAAAAATATATTTATGTTGTAAATATTATATAGTAATAGGCTTTATAAGTTAGGACTACAATAGATGGGACCAGAGCAACTTGGTGGAAACTAATTCACCATTTACATGGGAGTTAATAAAAATGAGTAAAGAAGTAATAATAATAATCAATATAGAAAGATTTTGCTATAGGAAAACCTTTGGCCGTTCGTCAAACCAACAGAAAATTTATCCCTCAATTATCCAGCTTCACAAAAAATATACATGAAGTATTGTTATTAATAAAATTGACACTTATCGATTCACCGAAAAATATTTGTAAATAAATAATAAATATTGCTTTAATTCATTACGAAATACATACATAATATCCACGAAGTACTTGGTTCTTCGACGTTCGACATATTACAGATAATTGCTCAATTACCTTCTGCCTATGAGAGCTCATGCTTGTGATTGCTCGTATTAACAACGCTTCGAATGATATCAAGTGTTTTATGTATAGGAAATATACTTGGAAAAGTAGAACGCTTATATAAAGTACAGAGTATTTTTTGGAGAGGGCGAAATCATCAAATTTTCTTTCTCACCCTGGGTAGGTCGAGAGGGAGTGTCAGACTCTTACTGGCTAAAAATAACTCCGTTTCTTAGTATAAGTATATTATTGCGCTTAAACCGTAACTCTACCTAGACATCAGCCCTATTGGGCCTCATCTTTGTTGGTCTATTCGTTGTTATGGGTGGACACAAAACGTTATAAAGTCCTGTGCTGGTTGAGCAAATAGTTGCCCTGGTTTGCAACGTGTGTGGACGGAGATGGTTGCCCGATTGTTTCTTACTGCGGCGGCTGGGGCATAATTCCCTCACGAGTTCCGCCTCCATCTTTGCACGACTGTTTTGCAGAAAGAGGTAACAGCTTCTCGGTTCCTCTCGCTCTATGCCATGGCCTTGACTAAGCCCGGTGACGAGAGGCTATCGATAACTTCCTTGAGAACACGGCGGTGCAACAAAATAGAATAGAAGATCATTTCCTCAATCAAGGTTCAAAATCAGTTGGCAAACATCAGAAAAGTAGTCAGTTCTTGATTTTGCCTGAAACTATCCCCTTCTACAAAGGCTTGCCCAATGTGGGCTGAAAGACAAGGCACTTTTTGAAAAGCCCTTTTTATTACTGTTCATAAAAAGGCCAATGTTGAAACAGTGGATTTTGTTTACATTTCATTTTAAGGTTTTACTTACATACCGTAACAAAACGTGAAAACTGTGGGAGCAGTTCTTATCTGTTTAGAAAAACCTTATAACAATTTGTTTTGGGCGAAAGTTTGTTCGAAAATTCGTTCTTTCTTTACGTTGAAATGTAGGGGAAAACTGAAAGCCATGGAAAATAATGAAACAGTAACAACAGCTAGAATGTAAAAACGTTTGTTGAAGGTAGCTAAGATAAAAAACTAGGAAACTAATTCTTTTTCTTGTCAAAAATCTAAGTCTTGCTTGCACAAAAGTTTGTATGGAAAAAAAATATTACCTATGTTTTTAGTATAAATTTTCTACGCCTTCTTCCATATTCTATTAATTTCCATCGTTTCTTAGTCTTCCGCGAATATTAATAAACCAATATTAACTAAGTCGATGTAGCCGCTTAACTTGCCAAACAGCAATTCGATTGATTTTTATATATAAGGCTCCAAGTTTAAAAGTATCAAATGAAAGAAATCGAACATAAATTTAAAAATAACGGTTTTATTAATGGATCGTTTTTATTGACGGTTAGTTACTCGTCTCTTATAATAAAGCTAACTATAGAAAAGCAGCATAATAAGTATGTTAATTTACCAGAACATTATGCGGCACAAGATCATATGCCGTATCTTCATTCCTATGAAAAGTTAACTGCCGCGTTTTACGATCTCGCAGGAGTTTTGAAAAATTCTGTCTCCCGTCATAAAATAACATTCGTATTATTATTATGCAAAATTCTTCACTGCAGTCCGTCATTTTTTTCGTATCCTTTAAAGAAATGTGTGTGTAAGTGTGCTATAAAAATATACATATTATAATGTCGTATTCTTATTAGGGTACGTACTTATAATAAAATCTGTATTTCTAAAAAATCATTTTAATGTAGGGCATTTGTAATAATTTATGCATATTTGTTAGATAAGTCTAGTAAATGTTTTGTTCTTTACAAAACATTTGCTTTTTAAACTAAAGTTACGCAAGAGCTTTATTTTATCAGAATTATAACTCTTATTTATTTCATATAACAACCGATACAATCATTTTCATTTATCCAACATGAAGCAAGTAAATACGATACATTAAAAAAACATTTTATTTGAAACCTTAGTTACCCATATTTTCTTGAACAAAACCTATTCGATTTACATTTAATTAACGCGGTGAATATTCAAAATATTTTAAAATAACAACAAGGGATGACTTTGGTCGGCCCTCGCCTTAAATAGACCAAGGTATTTGCTTAGCGTACTAAACAAACGTGTGGGCACTTTGTTTATATATGATTTTCTCCAAAACCCATGTACATGATGTACATGGGTTTTGGACATCGATTACAAAGAAATTGAAATCGAGTCGGTGTCCTTTTCTTTGAGCAAACAGTAAATTGTTTTGTATGATTTTAGGGGAGCCATTTCAGTGTAGGCTTTCGTCGAGAATGTCAATGGAGTCGATTATTTGAATGTGCGACCTTTTTTATTCGCCTTTTATTTTCGCCTCTGACGAATGGCTTCAATGGTTCGATTGAGAATACTTTCCTACATAATTTCGATGTGGCATCGTATTGTTTGTATTGATGTTTTCTCTTTGATGAATATCGCATTACCACAGCCGAAGTTTTCTTTGTCTCATTACTGAAGCAACGTTAATTATTTTGTTGCGTATGTTTCATAATGATGGAAGTGTGAAATGTTTTGTATTGTTTAAGCTTGAATTTCAGATTCAATTTATTAATATTCACATATACGTATTTTTTGAGTTATGTGTGTTTTGTTAATAATCGACTTCAACGGAGACCCAATGAAACTTTTCCTCTTGAGAATTAAACCTGATACTGGACTTATATGTCGCTCAGAATAAATAACAGTTTTATATTCTAAAACTATCCTTTGACAAACATAAGCACTTTTATATTCACACTGCATAACTCCCATAAAAATATGACGCGGCTTCGTAGCAAGAAAAATTTAAAAAGTATAACTATTAAACCGTAGTTTCCCGTTATACCCACGTTTACCTCTGGTGGGTGATAAAAATATTCATTTAATGTTATTTTTATATATTTTTCTGTGTTCTTACTTATTATAACTCGAGGTTTGATCCAGCGATGCTCTCATAAAAACATTATGAGGAGACATGAAACGTAAACCTCTGTTATTATACAACTTATATTATTTAAGAAGGAGTATAGTACAAAATTGGTGTGTTTTCACATAAAAATGGGTATTTTATCTTAATTTCAACTGTATTAACTATTGTCGCATCGATTTAAAGGTCACAATGAAGTACTATATGTTTTTTTTTTTTTGTTAGGGGAAAATCATCAAATGACCTCTCCCGCCCAGGGCCGGGCAGGAGGGAGTGTCAGACTCTTACTGACTAAAAACCCCCCTGTTCCTTCTTCTGCTCTGTGCCGAGGTAGCGGTGCCTCATTGCGCTTACCCCGCAACCCCGGTTGAACATCAGCCCTTTAGGGCCCCGTCTGTGGTGGTCTAATGGCTCTTTGAGGCGCGCGCGGAACGCTACGCGCCGTACGCTCGGGCCTGGTTCTGGTCGGGCGGCGAGCTGCCCTTACTCGCCGACCGCAGGCCCGTGCTTACGGCGGCCGGAGATCGTCCCTCGATCCCCGACGCCCGTAGTGTGGCCAGTTGCGGCTGCTGGGGCGCGAGGAGGAGGATTGCTCCCTCACGCAGGCCGCCTCTCTCTTTGCGAGCATGACTGCTTCACAAAAAGAGGAGACGGCGTCCCAGTTCCTCTCACTCCGCACCATGGCCTCGACTAAGGCCGGGCGCGAGAGGAAGTACTATATGTTGGAATCTTCTCACTCAAGTTGCTATTATGACTGTAAGTTTCAAAATTAGTTGACTGCACGACTAACTTCTAACGTTGATGATGATAATGAGATTCATAAGGACTAGTACTACCTATTTCTTTTCCCAGTAAAATTATCGCTAAAGTAAGAAAGTAATGTGTAAGAGCTGAGCTTCGGCACGAATGGACCAGCTCGACGGCTTTATACTTCACTTTGTCTCGCTGAGAACAGGCGTGAACCAAAACTTGGGTTTCGGAGGTTGCCGGAAGCAAAAACCTTACCATCCCCGGTCCCATCCTAATGAGGATCCCCTAATCTTTAAGTTTACTTACTCCAAAACGCCAGTAGCTCATTTGCAACTCCTCTAAGGTTTCGGCTGTCCATTGGCACTGTATGCTTAATATACAGGTGATCCGATGAACAAGCTAGTTCGTTACATTGTAAAATGTGTTAAATAAATGAATATAAACTTTTAAATTGTACTAATAGTTACTTTAATTTTTACAAATTAGTATAAATCGTTCATAAACGAACATACCTATTACATAATAGAGATATTATTTTTTATTCGGTACGGCACAGATGTAAGTACATTTGGCTCCAATCATGTAGGAACTAACCTAACGTATTGCCAATAACCGCATAACCGGCTGCTCTATAAAACTCCACCTAATGTTCGGCAGTGTGCCAAAAATGTTCAAACATTTTTAAGCTAATATGATTGAGTTCGACCGAACTGTACTCAACTTGTTCAAGTAATTTTACCATTATTTCTTATTTCACATAATAGTTTATTATGGGATAGGGTGCCAATGAGCAATAATAACCAGATCAAAAGCAATTCCAAGGACACACAACTCCGGACGAGTTGCGATTCGCAACTGTGCTACCAACGTTTTATGCATTACGGATTCGAAGGTTAAAAGTACAAAATAAGTAGACAAAAACCTATATCTGTAAGGTTTTTTTTGTAATACCGATCTTTAGTCTTAATTTTACCATAAGAAACATTTTTTATGGTATTATAGGTCGGCAAACGAGTTGACCGTTTACCTGATGATAAGTAATTAGCGCCGCCCATGGACCGCAAAAACAGAGGAGTTAAGAGTGTGATGTTGACCCTTTGGGGATAACAGATTTGGAGATTTGGGGATTGGAGAGGGATTGGGGAAGAGGAAGGATAGTCTCCGGTTACCTCACTCACACAGCGAAACACAAAGCTATGGTTATTTTACGCCGGTTTTCTGTGAGGCCGTGGTGTCACTCCGGTCTCGCCGACCCATTCATGCCGAAGTATGGCTCTCCCATACTTATATACTTACACTTAAATATAATTACCATACCATGAAATCTGCTAAATAAAAATCACTCTTGGATTATAAATATATAATAATATAAACTAAAGAAAGGTGCTTCAACTTACAAGGTTGATGTACTTATTTTATAAGCTTAAGCTGCGCCAAATAAATGATTGAAAAATCATTGTATATTTATGATTAATAACATATTGTGATCATATCAAAACTTTATGAACGTCTCGAGATTTATACTAAATCGTTAGTCAACTCTAATGTGATCTTCAACATATTTCTTTCTCTTACAATAAGCTTGGAGTAAAAGAGATAACGTCAAACTTAATGTACAGTTAAGGTTATGAACTTGCAACACTTTATTAAAAGACGTTTTATTGAATCTTTTTATTGATTTAGATAAACAATATTTTTATGGGATGTGATGGAAAACGAGCAGACTATCACCTAATGTTAAGTAGTTGGCGTTGTAGATAAGTAACTAAGATTGGGGAGGAGGATGAATTAAGCTCTAGTACCTCTTGCGCTGATAATTCTCAATAGTTGACAAATTCTAGAGGGTACGATCGGATGTAACTTGGTCAGTATTCATAATATTGTTCACTGAGAAGTATTCTACAACATTTACCTGAACGTTTAATAATAATATGATTTGTTCGTTTTGTGTCTTTTAAGCGTCCCGAACGCGAATAAATACTTTTTGTTTGTTTGTTTGTAAATGTACCTTAATACAACGCAGGCATTGTTCACGCCGGTAATATTCATTGTAGTATCACTCGGGTCAAGTCTATCTATTAGTGCCTAAAGATGGATTCCCCATGTTAGGTACTGATAATTAAAAAGCTATAATCTGTGGTGGCAGCAAACAAAAATTAGGTCTCCAAAAGTGTAACTGGTATTTTTCAATTGAAAAAAGGAATCTATCAAATCGGTCCAGCCGTCTTTGAGTAATGTATACCCATATAAAAGATTAAATCGAATTTAGAGAAAATCTTTTTAACAGATGCCTAAAAATAACCTTTTTATTCTATAGAAAAAGAACATCTTGCAATTTTTGTACTATTATTTAACTTCGCTTTCATGTCGTGGTGGCCAGGAGGTTAAGGAGCCCGCTTCTCATGAATGAGGGTATGTGTTTGAAACCTGGCAAGTACCAATTTGACTTTTTCAGAGTTATGTACTTTATATGATTATTTAGACACCACTGACATACGGTGAAGGTAAACATCGTGAGGAAACCTGGACTTATAAGATAAGTACCGTAACTGCAATACGTTCAGAGACAACGAATCCAAACTCGATAGATCGAAGATTAGAAACTGTCAAAGTACTTTAAAACTCCTTATCTGAACACCTATCAGTTTTACTGAGTTTCATTTCGTTTATATGGAAGGACATTACCGCTGTGACCTTGAAGATTTTCCTGTCCGCATTTGTACGTTTCTCTTTTCAAGAAACTTCAAAAAGGATGCCAAAAATAACTGCCATTTGGAACTAGAATAAAGTAGATAAATTCTCATTATTGTTAATATACCTGTCAACATTTATTCCAGCTCATTTTATCAGGCTGTTATTTAATGAAAAAAAAAAAACAAATAATCCTAACCAAGTTCAGTTTCGATAATCGGTATCGCTTTAGAAACGAAACAAATATGTGTAGATTTCTGAAAGTCATCGATAAGTCGCGGTCAATAAATTAATTCCGGTATAAGAAATACAAGCAAGCAAATAATTATTCTTTCTTTTGTTGACTTATCGATGATCTTTCGAAATATCCACACATTTATTTCGTTTGCGATAGCGATTATCAACATTGAACTTGGCTTAGGGGCAGAATGAGATTTTTTTTGTGCGTTGTCTCGTTAGCTTCCTGTGTCGAAAATGTCTTGAATTTCTCCGTTTTGTAAATGTGCTTACAACCTTATGAATGCAAAATAATAACAATACGTGACATCTAGATCCGGAACAATAATTTGGGGATCACACAAAGAGTTGTCCCAAACGAGAATCGAATCAGTGAAGTTGTTCAAATTCATTTTAAACATTACGCTTTTTACTTTTCTAAACATAAAAATATAAGTTATTATTAAACTTACGCCCTTTACAATTGTAAGCGGGTATACTTGTACCCGCATCACTGTGTCTTTAAGTACCGCTGCTCTTAAGAAGCAGAGATGTTCAATTGAGCGTCTCTTAAGAGCCGAGAGTTAGCTGCATGGCTCTTGTCTGTTGGGCAAATGGTTGAGAAATCGAATGAGTTCGGTTCCAAGGACCGGTATTTATACGTCCATGTAAGACTGGATGCGTCTACACAATAAATGTGGCTCTACAATGTGAGAGTGGATCCGTCACTTATATAAAACAGTGCAACGTCTTTGCAGGAATTTGTTTGGTAGTTTGTTAAGATACCTGAATGATTTTTATTTGTTAGTATTAAGTGCTTATAATATCATGGTGGCCGGGAGGTTAAGGCGCCTGCATCTCATGTCTGAGGTTGAGGGTACCAAACCTAACACTACTTTCATACATTATTTAAACACCATTGCAACACGGCGAAAGAATACATCGTGAGAAAAATGGGACTTATAATTTCCAATCATAAGTTTAAAATCGCCAATCCTCTTTGAACAAGCGTGGTAATTAATATTACGATATTTACACAAATAAAAATATCGCCAACATTAACTGTGTCTCATACAGATGACATCTTTCGTACCACAAGATCCAAGAGAAACTAATCACTTAACGTATCAAAGGACTACAACAGTACCTGTTCTTTATCAAACGGAATAGTAAATCACATATTGCCCACATTGTTATCAGTAATAGGACCGCCCTTTGTTAATACTCAGACAAAATATTTCTTTTGCTAACAAGCAAAATTTACTTTCGTAGAAATGTAACCGGAGCGAAGGTTTCCGACCACAATAGTGTGCAAATAATTAAAGTGATGACTCTGTATTTTATTTGTAACATTTCCAACGAACCGTTTGTCATGATGATCTTTATTTTGAACAACATGAATCGACTCTTTTCAGACCACAAACCAGTACCAGGTAATGAATTTAATAGCTATTTATTTTATACCAAACAAATGAACGTACATGCGCTACTTATTTTAAATTCGAATCTCTATATATATCTCAGTAACAGAATTGGTAGCAGATTTTGTTCCGTCAACATTAAATTCTGCAAAATTTTGTTTGTTTACATTATTGGCCTATTATTGAGTTATTTCGTGGAACTGATTAACGCTAACAAAATGGCGTGATTTGAGTGAAGAAACTTAAGAAGTTACTATAAAGTTGAAATCGTAAATCTCACCAGTCGACGAATATGATTGTAGTGATATGAGATTTAGTTACAAATAGTAGGTAATTATTACGATTATTTTGATATTTAAACAACATCTTTAACAAAATATTTAAGGAAATAACGATTAAAAGACCAAATTAGCAAAGGACCAAAATAAACTTATCTATAGATAGGTACTCCATGTATTCTTATGCCATATTATATAATAATTTAATTTTATAAATTGCCAGCTTGTCCGTAACCCGAGTCTTAAATTTAATATAATAATTAACGGATCATTATTCAGAATAACTCGATTCTATTTATTATTTGAAAAGATACGTGTATCCAGATAAGCCGGGCTGACCATAATATCGGCCGACTTTGTTGTTTTGTAAATGTTATATAATGTATACAATAGTTTGTACTAAGTTTATTTATTTCTTGGTTTATTTTTTTTAATAATTTAGGGTACAATTACCTACTTTAAATGGTTTGAAGATGTTTTTTTATTTATTTATTTATCATTTTATACAGAATTATCACTTAAAATAGCAACCAAAACCACTAAGGTTTAAACTCTATAGAAATCTATCTTAAAATTGAGACTAACAATCATGGAAAACTTAAAATAAACGGTCCCTGCTTAGACTTACACATTCCTAAATAATACTTATATAATATTGCTTAAGTTTACATTTGATATAATATTTATTTTATTTTTGAGGCCAAGTTGTTAATAAGTCTGGGTACAATATAAGCGGTAGTTCGTTGGCCATATGTAAATAAATAATAATAAAAAATATCCCTCCAAAAGGAATATACACCCAATGTTCCTTTTTTTATATGTATGTGTTATAAGTACATAGATGATATAAAAATATGAATTTACTAAAAAAAAACTATTCCTTAAACTATTACAGGCAACGTAGATACATTACAAATACCTTAATTGATATGACAAAGACATTAGCATAACACCGAAGTAACAGAAACTTTTCAAATTAGTGTCTGATAACTAATAAATCCTAATTATGTATAAAGTGAAGAGACATCGCAATGAAGTGTGTTTAGTTATATAAACATTAATATTGCAGAGTGGAAGCCCTTTGGTTTACTCTCATTTGACATTCCTTTCTGGCCGGGGTATTTCATTACAAATTCCTGAGTTTGTCCCGTCCTCTATTGAGAGGAGGTAATAGTAACTGGAAATGATACTCTTTGATACATTTTTGAAATACAAACACTAATAAAAAATTATATTTTAATTTTATTTTTACTAACTGAATTCATAAAATTTCATTTTTTTATGTGTTACGTATCCGTAAGCAATCGATGCCACCCATGGACATCCACACAGGACAGATTTGTTGGCTTTTGATTTTAGATATTTGGGGCGGGGAAGAAAATGGCCGCCGGTAACCTTACTCCTATGGTGAAACAACCCAGTTTTCTGTGACACCGTGGTGTTACGCCGGCGCCGGCCCGTTCATGTACTAGACAACAGACTTAATGTTTGAGTAAATACATATAATAAAATAAAATACCTCTAAACATAAACAGATAAAAAAATAAATTTAAATCGCATTCATTCATACCTTTTTTTAAATACTGACATACTTTTGTTTCAAATGGAAAATGTAACAACATGATAGTAAGTTAACTATTAGATTTCATTATTTTATGTTCTTCTTAGAGAACAAAAATATTTTGATCGTCCTTACGTAATCTCAAAGCTTAAAACATACTTATACTTGTTAGCCAAAGGACCGAAAACAAGCAACAATATCGTATCGTCGTATCACACGCGAATAAATTTAAATATATTTTACTACAAGAGTTCACATAAAACAAAGGCTATTTTATTTTCCCCAAACCATTTATTCTAAGCCACGTACAAATAGTCTTATAAGCAAAGTTCAGTAAAGTAAACCAGAGCAATAACTAGAACTAGTTTGAATTTTAGCAATAAATACCTTCAGTTTTATTTGTGTCGTAAAGCTACCTAGGCTATAGATATAAAAATCCCAGCCAAACTTGGTACAAGTTTAATTCAATGTGAATATTCATCAAGTTTTTATTTCTAGACCATTTTTACTGACGGTTGAACAAACAATATACTTTGTTTGACAGTCAAAACAATTGAACTCGTTTAGAATTTTCGGGATTTTATTTTTTTGGAACATGTTTTAAATTAAAAGGCTATAAAAATAAATCTGTCAGTTTCGATACTTATAAGCGGCCTGTAAACATAAAATTGTATTAATAATTAAAAAAAAATAGAAGAAAAAATATTTTTTATAGTTAGTACAAAAATCTTTCGACGTTTATTTCATCATTAAAATATTCATAAAAAAGAAACTTATTATTTATTTGAAATAGTATATTACGTTTTTATATTTTTTAAATGTATATTATTTTATTAGGTTATAAACCATTCTAAAGAAATTAGTTTCGAAAACTAGTTCATTTTCAATTCTAAAAAGTGTATGTATAAACTTATTCTTATTTCTCCCTCACTGGGCTAAAATAACATAAAGTTCCTAGACGCAAAGCTTGGCCATCTAGCGTATCATTACACAAACCTATATAAAACCGATACACTCAACTTATATTATGATAGTAGTTAAATCAGTTCAGTATAACCATTCTTCAAACTTCTGCCTTTCAATTTTACGTGCATACTCAAAAACTTTTTCTGTAGAACCGTCACTAAAACTAGTTTCAAACTGTCGAACTGTACCGAAGCGTGGCGCTTCCATATATTCTGTATCCGCGGCGAATCTCCTCGAAATAAACAGGACAGGTTTATGAAGACTTTTGGATATGGTGCCGTAAGGGTTGTGGTGAAAAGGCCCGTCACACGTTAAATGGGTATCGTTTATTCGACCTCTTTTTATTATAAGGCACTTATTTGAAGTTACTGATAGTAAAAAGGTAAAGGGTTAATTTATGTGATCGTTGTAGTGTCAGTTGTTGGGGTGTGGAGGTTCAGGCTCGCTTCTCTCTCCTTCTCTGGCTTGAGGATGCAGTTTCTAAACGTGGCAAGTATAAGTTTTTCCAAGTTATGTGCACTTTCTAAGAGCGTTGAAGATGAAGGACAACACCGTAAGGGAAAACGGACTAATAATTTCTACGTAAATATACATAAGTTTGAAATCAGCAATCCAAGGTGGAGTGATCTATCGTCTACCCTTCTCCGTATGAGAAAAGGCCTTAGCTCAGGAGTGTACACTTAATTATGCAAATGATGTAAAGTTTTAATGTATTTGGTAGTGATATTACAAAAAGGAAGACTTAAATTGTGTGCTCTTCATAAGCGGTACAAGTTTTTTTCTATCTTATAGGCCAATTATTCAAAAATGTAAGTGTCGTTTACAGAGTTCACTGAAAATACATAATTATCTGCTTACTCCTTTCGGTAATTAACTGCCGTACCTTAATACGTTTCGTTATCGTTTATACTAAAATCAAGGAAGATAAGGGCAGTATACATATGTACGTGGAAACTTGAACAAACATAAGGGGCAAGGTACACAGTATATGCAAACAAACGCATCTTTCAACTCGTAAAACTTAGTTGTTCTTGTTCGCAGTTTTGTTTCCAACAAGTTTGGGACTCTCTGGACAGTTATGTTTTGATGACCGACCTCTAAGGTTAACGAGGTGGTTGCCAAGTTTTGTCAATGACACGCCCCGAGTTTCTGTACACAATATTTGTAGTTTGTGAAGGTCACAACATGAAACGTCGTCGGAAATCTGACCTCATTACCTCCTATGCAGATAGAGACGAAGGAGTCGTTCCTAAAATAGAAAATTAATTATAATAAAACAAAATAATAAATTATAAAAAAATATTAAACGTAGTCACAGCCGACGCCGCCAGTGTTAAATGGCGGTAAATTAAGAAGAGAAACATCAAAGCATATTTTAAAGGCAAAACCATAAACAAAAACATTGCCATTATGAAACCGAAACAAAAAAAAAAACATTTTAAAATGCACAAACTCATTTCTGACATACCAAAAAGAAAAAAAAAAGCAAATTGGGAACGAACATCAGTGTTCTACATTTAAAACAATAATCGACCGGGGGTCAACGTTCAAAGGGAAATGTACCGTAAAGAGGGGAGATAAGTATTAATATTTTTTATTTACATGACCGGCCCTCACGGAGTTATAATCCTGTAAAGTATCGCGTTTTCCGGAGTGAGAGGGACCGTAAAGGTCAATTCGGGAGGGAATCGGAGAGGGTGAGTATTCAAAACTTCAGTAAATACTTGGCATTTGTGAAATTCATCAGTTTGAAACAATTTTGCTAAATGCGCGGAAACTATTGTTACAAGGTTTGTTGGCATATTCGGACACGAATCGAGTAATAACTACTTTCATTGGATTACAAATACAGTGCTGCTGCTTTAAGGACTTCATTGTTATAAATTACATATTACAAAACATTTTTATTTCTTCACAAAACTGTTATTATATATCCTTTTTTCAGCTTTCTGTCCAACTTAAGCGGCCTTATTACAAAATAAGGTTTTCTTAAGTTTACATCTAAAGCGTTGCGCCAGTTTTTGTTATTTCGAATTGAATATATTATTTTGTAATAAGGGAGCAGGGTTTCACTGTCTGATTAAGCTGTTATTAAACAATTAATGATTTTTTATATTGAAAGTAATACACACAACAATGGTTTTACTGTTTTCTGTGAGGTTGTGATATATCCGGAAATTACCGAACCGGCCCGTGTGCTGTAGGAAGTATGGCTCTACCACACGTAGAATATGCTCTCACACTTTATACATGAAGTTTCATTAACACTCCTATTAATTAACGATTTAGAACTTAATAATACTTTATCTGGGTAAGAAATCGAAACTAAGGCATGCTACTTGAATGTAGTACGTAGTCTAAACTCAATAAATAAGTTTCAGTAAACTACCACTAAGTTACTGCGTACGTTAGTTGTAAACTTCGTGACTGTAAAACTGTACGATCACGATTGTTATCCCTCGAATAGGTAGACAGGTCTGCCAAACAACTGATAAAATCTCTAAACTTTCCTTCCATCATTCGTTTTAAGCAAAAGTACTTGTAGCGATGTTGTGGTGGCCCGGAGGTTATGGAGCCCGCTTCTCATGCATGAGGGTGTGGGTTCGAAACCTGGCAAGTGCCAATGGAACTTTTTCCGAGTTATATGTTTCTATAATTATTTAGACACCGCTGACATACGGTGAAGGTAAATATCGTGAGGAAACCTGGACTTATAATTTCTAATTATAAGTTTGAAATCGCCAACCCGCTTGCTCAAAGCGGTGATTAATGCTCAAACCTTCTCCGTATGAGAAGAGGCCTTTGCTCAGCATTGGGCACTTATAGGCTGATGATGAATTGAGAGCGACATAATAATGTTTTTTATATTACATTTTTACGGATAAGAGAACAGTTTGTAAAGTCACTAATCCTCCATTGAAAAGGGAGGATCCTCAAGCTGTTGTATCTGGTGGGCTACTGTTGGTTGATGTCAGGATCTGGTTACTGCTAGTTGATGTCTGGATCTTGTACCACTTCAAATCATTTATTTCATGTAGACCACAAAAGGCACTTTTGAACGTCAAGCAAAAGAAAAATCAAACGATTTAACTTTATGCTTGTCAATCTATCCGTCTATTCTCTAGTGAAGCTATTTGCTCGTTCCAAAGTGACTTCTAATTGGATCTAGAACTGTTATACTGCGATGTAGGATTTTAATCGTGATTGGTGCTGTTGAGCGGCAGATGTTGCTTAAGCAATATTAACAGCGCCTCAAATCAAACATTTTCGATTGTGAGTCCACTTCCAAATTTGCTAAATCTTCACTCACCGACTCGGAACAACAATTTGAAATTATACGCGAAAAATGCGGGAATTTTATCATCGATCACTAATAAAGTATTAGTGATCGATGAATTTTATCGATATTTTGTACCTACAGAAGCAAGTTGGCAAATCGTGCGGAAACCTGAACCAAACGGACATACGTACCTTTAATTAAGAATTATAAATTTAAGGCAAATTGGGGAAATTTGCCTTATGCAAACTTGGTCTAGCAGAGAATAATTACCGCTTGATGATATGAAAAAGAAAACGCCTTATAATATGAAACCAATATTTATTACAAACAAGGTTTTGTTCTACAATTTTGTGGTGTAATATTTTGTACTTAGTACCTAGTATGGTCTATATATAAAGGAGTAACAGTCCCTATCCTTGATATTCCATGTTGATGACTAATGTCTAGTACACAGAATTAATAACAATACAAATGTATTTTTTTTTTACTTTGTTTGAAATAATTGGTCTCAGTGGTGTTAACTTGTTTCTACAAATCTAGTTTAGTAAAGTTTCTACATTGCAGCAGCAGGCCCTGTCGTCGCCCGCGCAAATACAAACACATAAACATTACGAGCAATGTATCGCGAACCGTACGACGCGCCGCGTTTCTGTAATTGACGCCTTAGTGTGCGGCCTAACACTTGATATTAGGGCAGCACTCTGGGTAGGGTTTGGATAAGTCTTCAACCAAGTGGCAATTACCAGGCGACACTGTACCGCATCTAAAAAAAAATGTTTTTTGGGGAAAAAATCCACAAATTTGGGTTATTTTATTACTACCAGTAGGTAGATACTTCAATTTACAGTAACGGCATTTGATATGAAATTAGTTTTTCGAATTACAACTGCATTGCGAATATTCCAAATTTTCGACCACTTTTTTATAAAGGCACACACATTTTTGTTTTCAATTTATTGTTTACATCTGGTTACATGAAATTTCTAAGCCTTTTGTCAGTATGTCAGTGGTGTATTAACACCACTTATATATGGTGAAGGTAAACTTAGTGAGGCAACTTTTAGTTTAATAAGAAATATCATCAAGTTAGTTCTCGGCCTCCTAGTGGAGAGTGAAAAAGAAAAGTTGATTCTTAGAAGCGCACGCAAAGCAAAATGCCAGCTACAGTTTCAACAGCGGATAGCTAGAGTGGTTCTAGCCTTTCCCAAAGAGAGATTGAACTGTCTTACATGGTGGTCGAATCTAAATTTATAATTTTCAATTACAAGTTTGAATTAGCTTAGTGACTTTGCGTGACCTGGAGGACCCAATGGATCAATGTCAGTCTGGTGATGATGATGATGAGGGTGGATTCTCTAAAGATAAATTAACATTATGATCCTTTTCTTATAGTCATTATACTACGCAGACGAAGTCATGGGCAGAAGCTAGTTTATTGGATATCTGCGTTTTTTATCTAGTATTTAAGTTGCATACCCGATTAGCATATCTTTGTATGCTGTTTACACAACCTGAGGTCAACATCAACGAAAAAAATATTTTTGTTTCTATAGAGTATTTTCCTTAAACGATAATATTTTAAAGTTATCCAAGTGACCGTATTTTTAATTAACGGATTAACGTGTTCTCTTTTAAACACGCTTAAATTAGGTCGACCTAACACACAACAACACACACGACAAATCGCTAAATGCTATAAACAAAGTTGCTTTCCCTGTCTCTGTATCTCCATGTCTGTGTACTTACATTTTTAAAACTACGCAATGGATTCGGGTTTGGATTTTTTAATTGATAGAACGATTGAAGAAAGGGTTTCCATCAATTATAACATCCATCATCCAATAGCGGAAAAATTTAGTATATACCGAGCAGGTCGTAGCGGGAGATTATCTAATAAAATCTGAAAATCTAAATGTCACATTTACGTTGGTACATTATTATGGTGGCATCATCCTGGTTTGAATATGGAACGTCTTATTACTTATAATAATTACTGAGTTTGTGCTCACTGGATTTGCCAATCTCTCATAAGTATGAGAGACCCACGGTTCGTCGCGAATGCGTCGACTCGACCGGAGTGAAACAAGCACAAAGTTGTTTTTCGTCATGCAAGTGGCGTCATGTTACAGGAGGCTCCATGCTTCTCCTCTAAACTTCCAAAACTTTAATCCCCAGAAGGACGGTGTGACTGTCCGTCAAATGCCCCTAAAATATAAACAAAAGCATTCCAATATTTTAAAGTATTAGCTTTCCAATGAGCCATATGTTAGGCCATTCATCTTATAGTTTATGGGATTCACACTATAGATAATTACTGACAGGTAATACAGTTGCAACTTGTTATAGGATCTTAAGAATAAGTGGCACCGTTGGGCGCACAATACAATGCAAACGTTTGCAATAATACTCACCCGTGAAAAGTCCAGAGAAACAGTTAAGATATTATAAATAAATAAATAATAAATAAATTTTTATTTCCAAAAACTTAGTACTACTTTATTATTTTAATATGGCAACAGTATCAGTAAAAGTAGAGAGATTAGCGTCTGTAACCGAACTAGGCATAGCCTGTACTTCGGCTATCAGAACCTTTCCCCTCGAGTATTTACCATCTAATAAAAGGTACCAAGCAGATATTGCACAAAAAGTGTCATAAAACTCCAAATGCAAGGGCCTGGGAAAAGGGCTCTGGCGAGGAGATGTTAGGAATGTGATGAAGGCGATAGGGCACTTACTCTTGAACTGCGAAGACGGCAGGTTGTCTTGGATAAGGTAAAATGGATTCTGAGAATTACAAAGTAAATTCAGTGTGAACTGCGGAAGATTTGTGAGTTGCAGCTTAAGAGCAGTGAAGGGGTATGTGAATGTGGTCTTAATTGTAGGTAAGGGTCTGATCCCATCCTATTTGCATCCCGGAACAGTGCTTTGCACTGTACTTGTTGTCCGCGCATCTCCAGGGAGCGTTGGTAGGCTTCACCAAGTGTCACGGAGGCTCTCCATACATTTGATAGCTCTGTTCGAAAGGAACACTAGTTTCAAAACACATGATAAAAAGTGTCTCGTCAAATCCAAAAGATGTGGTGGTAATCTCTAAACTAAAAAATATATATTTGTCGAAACAGAGTTCGATCAAGGCGGTGTAATGATTTGTAGATCTGAATGGCCACTTCGGCGTAGACAAATGCATCTACCAATGTAATATCCTCAACTTTTGTTGCCCTCTTTTTTTGTAATGTAGAATTATTATAATAAGACATCCTTTCATTAATGAATTCTCTAATTCCCTTTGTACTTCCTTTTGGAATATTATAAATAGAAAATGTAGATAACATAAATATACCAATAAAATCAATTATGTTATTTATTGGGAATTCATTATCCTTTAAACGGTGGGAGAGTGACCAGTAACAGGGCGAACTCTACAGGACTGGGCGGATGGCGGAGCTCAGTCCCTTGCCCATTCCCCTAGAAAGAATAAGCCGAATATCATCCCTTCCTTGATTTAGGAAAAACAAAAAAAAAATTAGCTTAGTGTTGGCTAGCATCAGTCACAACAGCTACGTAACCATGACTCCTCCGTTGTTGCGGGTGCCTAGAGGCGGAACCGATTTCTAATAATAATGGTTATTATTTTAAACATTAAGACATTAAGCTACCGGATTAAATGCTGGTAATAACCAATAAAACTTGACTGCTTGCTACACTTCTAACATGTATAGTCAGGGTAAACATCATGAGTAAATTGGAATTTCTAATTTCTAATTATAATTCTGAAATCGCCACCCCGACTTGAGCAAGCCTGATGTTAAGTGCTGAATCTCGGAGCCTCCACTGGCAATTTGAGCGCCAGTTTGCACAGAGAGACAGCCACTTGAGAGAGCCACACTATTACTGACTGAAAACCACCTCGTTTCAATGTTTGCTGCGTGCAGGGGCCTTCTACTCCTATCCTCTGTATCTACTAGTGGCCTAGCAGGCCCCGTCCAATGTACACTTGAATCTGGTTCTTGTCAGAGAGCAAGGTACTCTTTATCCCCAGACCAAGCACTGTATAACCGTTTCTGTATGCACCGTATGTCACAAATACGCTATGCATAATATATGCATATATATGCATGTACCACATCACAATATTGACTTTGAGAGGGAAACGGAATGCTACATGTTCTTTAGAATCTTCTCACAAAATGCAAAGTAAATAAAGAAAAATATATTTTTTAAAGTTATATTGTAGTATTGGCTACTTGGCACCGTTTGATCGTAGTGTATGTACAACGTTCCTGAATGCCTTAAGCATTCAGAAACGTTGTAGCTATCTATCAGTGAAAGAATTTTGGGAATCCGACCAGCGGTTCCAAAGATTAGCCCCTACACACAAAATTACAAATTTTACCGCTTTATAATATTAGTATAGTATAGAAATAAATATGTAAGAATGTTTCAATGCAATTTTAAATTCATGACTTCTGCATCGAAATGTAAATCTATACTAATATATAACAAACTAGTAGAGCTTTTCTCAATATATACACGTGAGTAACCCGTGATTTTTAGTTAAATTATAACACAATAACTTTATAACCGAGTTTATTTTTAAGAAGGTATATGAGAAATTATGTGTTTGTAAGCACACCCACAACTCAGGAGATAATCTAACCGAGGAAACATGTTTAAAAATTTTTTTTCGTATGAATTTACAAATTTGCAAAACCATCACTCCCCCCGACTTGTCTCGTCTTGTCCGCATTATTTGTGTGTAATTCTCGTATTTGAGAATTATACACAAATAATGCGGGATATCAATTAAGTAGAAGAAACAAGGAGTACTGCTCTCCTAAATTTACTTTGCTCTACGAGTATATTAAGGAGTAACATAATATGTTGGTTACAGTACCTACACAGAATTAATAACAATACAACTGAAAACTTTAACAACATTTTTTTTATTTTCACAACTTAAGAAACAACTGGTATCGGGGGTAACACGCGCGCCGTTCATTCGTCGTACATAGCAGCAGCAGTTCGCGTCGTCGCCCGCGCCAATACAAACACATAAACATTACAAGCAATGTATAGCAGACCGTACGACGCGTCGCGTTTCCGTAATTGACGCCTTAGTGTGCGGCCTCACACTTAATTTTAGGGCAGCAATCTGGGTAGGGTTTGGATAAGTCTTCAACTAAGTGGCAATTGGGGATATCGACCATCGTGGAGCCGCATCTAAAAAAATATATAAGTTTTATTTGTGACAGACACTTGCATGCGTAGGCATAGAAAAATTACAGGTTTTTTGTTAAGCTACAAATTTGAATAGTTTTATTACTACCAATACATTAATTTACAATAATGGTTTTTATTCGATTATTTTGCTATACACATAGATAAACCTTTCCATTCCATCATTATGAGTAATTTAAAAAAATATGCATGCATTGGGGTAAAGGAACAAAGGAAGTGACTTTGTTTTATGACTGTGTAGTAAAAATTGATTTTCTCGGAGGAATGTCTTAAAAATAAATGTATATTATCTATCGTTGTTTCATTTCGTAATATAGAGTAAATGGTTGACTTGATATTAACCAATGTTATTTTTTATAGAATGGAGTACTTACGAATTGTAGTTCATCCACTTCCTTCCACATGTTATTTCAGTACAGTGTCCAACAGTCACGCTCTGTCCAAAAGGAATTACATCATTTTTTTCTTCTATATAACATCCTTCCTTATGAGCTGAAATAAAATATAAAAATTTCAAAATAAACTCTAAAAACCCTTAGAAAAAAAGGAAAAAACAACTTGATTCCTTAAACCACCTAATTCGACACTTATACTAATCCTTCCCCATTCTTCTTCCTAAATCCTCAATCTATCTTGAAATCATATCTCTTCTAATGTTGCAAATTGCCAACCATCAGGTGATATCTCTGCTCATTTTCCGAATGATCTCATGAAAAATATGTATATAGTAGACTAGCAGACCGCCCCTGCTTCGCACGTGTACCCGACTACCACGGTATCAGTCATTTGTTTTGCAAGCGAACGGCCATAGCGTCGAAAGGGTTGTTTATTACAGCTATTGCACTTTACTTTTTTAAAGTTTTCTTTTGTAATACCTTACCTAAACCTTCTCCTTATAATAACGAATATAACAAAAAAAGAATTAGCAAAATTGGTCCTGGCGTTATTGAGTTATGCGCTTACCAACACATTTTGCGATTCATTTTTATATTATAGATGATTAGATATAAAAACTAAAACCACTCACCAAATGCTGCAGGTTTCGGAGGAACCGGTCCCATTGCTTGCGCTGCAATAGTGGTTCCGACAATCAAGGCAATAATAAAAACCTTCGACAACATTTTATATTTCAACAGTAGAAACTGTGGTCAAAACAAATCCAATGGAATTCAGTTTCCAGCTGTCCGAGATGGAATGACTACCCACCGGCCGAGATCTTGTATTTATTTCAAAACGGCTGATAAGACTGTGAGATAGTCCAGATACGTATATATGTATTGTGTGCCCTTGTGATTAATTAATTGTGTCTCTGTAAACCTTTCAATTGTATTATTTTTTTTTCCTGGTGTTCATTTTAGCTTATGCAGTATTTTCTATTACTTTTGTCTACTTAGTTATTATTATTTATAATAAGTACTATTAGGCTCCGGCTTTTGTATATTTTTTGTTCCTGGTGTTCATTTCAGCTTTTGCAGTGGGAGCTCCTCGGTGGATGCCATCAAGCGTGTGAGGGATAGACCAGGGGGTGGATCAGCGTGGCGGTGCCTTTAGACACGCCAACGCATTTAACTCGCTGCCTAAGAGCTGCATCTTATAGGCACTCCAGTACCACCGGTTGCCTGCCTGCCTCCGTCGTGTAGTCGAGGTTTATTTGACGGATAGATTTACTATCTACTCCGGTCACTGGGGCGTGTGGAACCAGCGGGAGTTGTCGCGTTGTGTTTACAGGGATTAGTCTTGGAACCACTCCTAAGGGACATTCGATATGATTGGGTGCTACGCACCGACCTACCGAGCGACTTCAACGTACGCCATCTGCTTTCATGTGTGGTAAGCACCCACATTAGACGGAAGGTGAAAAAACAATGGCGACTGTCTAGCCACTCCTCAATGAGGGAAAGCAACGTATCTCGCAGCGTCGCCATAATCGCGAAGGGAAATAATTTAAGGCACAAAAATATTATTCACTCACTTGGACCTCAGCTTCTATAAACAACATACATATATAATATAATAAATATGCCAATCAAGCCTTGATTATAAGATAACTGCTCTAAAAAAATGTATTGCAAATTTACAATAAACTAGCTTCTACCAGCGACTTCGTTCGTGTAGTATCGTGAGTTTAGGCAGAATATAATGTTCGACGTGTGGCGTCACAACAATACATAGGAAAAGTGTAGGAGAGACTTCGACACGAATGGGTCGACTCGACCTAAGTGATACCACGGCTTTAAAAAAAAACCAGGGTAAATCAACCACAGCATGGAGTTTCGCTATGTGGTGAGTTAACCAGAGAGGACCAATTTCTCTTTCCCTCTCCCAATCCCTTAATTTCCGAAACCCTAATCCCCAAAAGGCCGGCAACGTACTCGTAACTCCTTTGATGTTGCGGGTGTCCATAAACGGTGCAGATTGCTTACCATCAGGTTATCCGACTGCTCGTTTGCCGCCATATCACATTAACCTTGACCTAATTAGGTAATCTCTTAAGATATCAAACTTATTTACACAACCTTTTTTAATCTGAGGTCAATAATGAGGAATATTTTTAATTTAATTTTTATCACTGTTGGCTGTACTTTCCAAATGACAACATTTGCATTTAATATGATAATAATGTGTTTATTTTCCTTAAGTGACCAAAAATACCGCGCTGGGGTCTCGGGTCCAGAGTGCCAGTGCCTAGTGCAAGTTTCTCTTACGTTAACCCAATTGACATGTTTATTAAATTCAGTGCTCTGATTCGCCCATAGTTAATTGGGTGATGACCTATATTCTGAAATGCTTGAACCCACAAAAGATGAAGGAGAACCCGTTGGATGTTTTAAGTGTTTATCATAATAAGTGTGCTGGTTGACTAACCTATCCCAAAAATAGAAAACTGCCATCCGCGCGGGTCTGTACCCGCGCTTACGGTGGCCGGAGATCGTAGTGTCGCCTGTTGCGGCGGCTGGGGAGTGTGGAGGAGGATTGCTCCCTCACGCGAGCCGCCTCCCTCTTTGCGAGCATAACTGCTTCACAGAAGGAGGAGACGGCGTCCCAGTTCCTCTCACTCCGCACCATGGCCTCGACTAAGGCCGGGCGCGAGAGGCTGCCGCCGCCGATCACTTCCCCGAGGACACGGCAGTACTTAGTTCAAGCAATTCCGCCACCGTATGCTCCACCGTATTCTCTAGGTAGTCCTCACAATGACGACATTCGGGCGTTTTCTCCCGCTAGATCGGAAACAGGAACCTACCGAAGCTGCCATGCCCGGTAAGGACCTGCGTCAGGCGGAAGGTAAGGACGCCACTGTTATAATAGCGTGCTCGGCCCTCGGCCTGGACAGTCGCTGCTTCCACTCAGGTACTAATAAAGGTACGGTCTAAATATGTTCAGTAGTTTCGAAGTCTTAACAAACAATGATGAACATTGATACAAACGCTAATAATGTCGTAGTGGCCTGGAGGTTAAGGCTTGCCAAATATAAAGGCGCGGGTTCGAAACCTGACGAGTACCAATGTGATTTTTCCTAGTTATATGTTCTTTCTTTAAATATTTAGACACCACTGATATATATATACTATGCAGGAAAACACCGTGAGGAAACCTGGACTTATAAGCTATAAGCACACAAACTTTTGTACATAGGCGGACTCAATGCCGTAGGCTTTATCTACCAGTCTGACCTTTGGGTGATGCAGAAATGAGTAAAGTCGGTGAGCGCAAGCAGCAAACATTTTTAAAGATGTATAAGTTTTAAACAAATACAATAACAATATAAACTTACATAAACTAATATAACATACAAAATATGTATAAATAAATATAGAATACTAATATAAATACATAGATACTACATACTTATATTTATATAAATACTACAACTGTAATTTTACTAACTTTAAAATAATTTATCTATAAACATGTTAATGATTTATAAGATGCACAATACCTGGTTGGGTATAAATAAACTCACTTTGTATCTAGTACCTATCACATTCATCAGTTGTTTTGGAATAAATACAAGATCTCGGTCCGCGGGTAGTCATTCCATATCGGACAGCTGGAAACTGCATGCAAATAACAGTGCAATATACTTACAACTTCAAAGTTCCAATAGAGTGGTGTATTTTGGTGGTACTCGATACTATTAGACTGTAAAATGTTGTTGAAGATTCTTTTTATTGCGTTCATTGTTGGAACGGCTAGCGCCGCTACAGTAAGGGGCCGGCCTCCTCCGAAACCTTTAGCATTTGGAGAGTAGTTTTAAGATACGTTTAGAATTTCAAATCAGTTCTTTTTTTTATTTAATTGAACATTTGATTGGAATCTTAACTCCTAGGTGATTACGTTTTGTTTTGTGAGGGAAAATCATCCAATGATTTTTACCGCCCAGGCTCGGGTGGGAGGGTGTATCAGACTCTTTTACTGACCAAAAACCCAAGTTCCTTATCCCGCTCTGGGCCGCAGCCGCGCTGCCTTATTGCGCTTGGCCAGTAACCCCGGCTGAACATCAATCTAAAGGGCCTCGTCTGTGGTGGTGCACAAACTAAATATGATATTCTCAAAAAAATGTTTATGTTTATTTTTTCCTTTTCTTTTGCAGCTGACAAAGATGGTTGTTACATTGAGGAAATAAATGATGTTATTGGTTTTGGGGAATCAGTCGCTCCTATTGGTATATGTCACAGAATATATTGTGGAAGGATGATGACCTATGCGTCGTAAGTAAACCATACTAATATAGGTACTTTTAAAAACAATTAAATAAAAGAAAGAATACTAAATATACATTCACTTTTATATTGTTACAAGTGGCTCGCCCTTGCTTCGCACGGTTGTCCAACTACTTCAGTGTAATTCTTTTGTTTCATTAGCAAATGACCATGACACCGAAATGGTTGCTTTTTCCCTTTTTCCCGACTGCCAACGGGATGTTGGACGGATTTTGTTTAAAAAATTTATTATAGTTTATATATAGTTATACCTACATATATAAATAGAGTTACAGTTGAAATAAAAAAAAAACTTTTTTGGTTTTAAATAACATGGAAATCAACATTGAAAGTAAATGAAAACTTTAAGTTACAGCTTAGTAAAACATTTTAAGCAACTTAAACCTTACATTGGCTAGCGATTATAAAAAAAATACTTAAGATTTAATATGCATTTTGGTGTACACTTTATATTTAGATTTTTCTTAATTAACGAGTAGCCATAACGAGTCCACTAAATTAGATGATTCTTTTTAAAAGTCGCATAAAAATTATACAAACTTCTTAATCAGGGGGGAAATAGAACTCGGGTGAAGTTGGAGCGGGCTGCTTGTCAATGAAACAATGAATTTATTTTTGCAAATAGGCCATAAAACGGCACTTTTACACGTCAATTTATATGTACAAAAACTAGATGAAGCCGGCATTTCCTATCTAACTACGCTGAGAAGAAATGCCGAAACAAACTCACTCGTTATTTTAATTTATCTTACACGTATCCAGCTTGTAACAAACCAAATCAGTTTTGAAAATATTTTTTTTAGATGCAGCACAGTCCCGACTAACGATCCTACATGCCACGTGACCGGTGAAGATTTAAGTAAACCTTACCCACACTGCTGTCCTTACCTCAAATGCGACGCTCACGACGACTTATTTGAACCTTCGATTTTGCCAAAATGACATTATTATTATAAACAAATCGAATAATGTAAATATTTGTGTAATAACTACATTTAACGCCTAACTTATTGATTTCTCGATTACATTTTGAAAAATTGTTAATTGTATTAATTTATTTTTCTAATTATTAATTTATTTTTGTCTGTTATAACCTTTAAGAGTGTTTGGGTAGGTGTTCTGACCAAATATTCAAGTAATAAAAATATAGGAACTACTTTACCGAACCTGATTTTAATATGACTTTGCATAACACTTGTGTATGATACGCGATATGTCGAAGTTGTTTAAAAAGATAAAATATAATATTTTCAAACAGTTACATCATAAGTAATAAATAATAATTTCAATTTAATAATTATTTCGCAAGAACAGATAACAAATAGACATGTACATATTATACCGGTTAATATCGTCCATTATATTTTATTGTTATCAGGTAAATATATTTTGCAAAAATCATCTTTAACACAATAGGATAACGAACCAAATAAAATGTCTTGATTGACATAAAACATTAATTATCGCATTCTCGTCGCTTTCTATAAATAGAGAACAAATTAAAATACCGAGAACTGTGGTACAAACGAATAGACTAACAACAAAATGGAAATTTAAATTAATTGACTCAGATTTGATTAAATTTTTACTCAAGTAACGTTTACTTAAAGCCTAAGATTTTCTTAATTACCTTCCTATTACAATTACTTTTTTAACTACGTTAGTAACATAAAAATATCCTTTAAATCATAATGTATCATATAGCTAACAAGCTACTTTCGCGTGGTTCCACCCGCTGCTCGGCCCCATTTGATCGTAGCGTAATGTTTTATAGCCTATAGCACTCAGAAGCATTGTAGCTATCTATAAGTGAAAGAATTTTGGCAATCCGACCAGCGAGCGGTTCCAAAGATTACCCCCTAAATACAAACTTACAAACATACTTTACAGAGTTTACCTCTTTATAATACTAGTATAGATTGAATGCTAATTCCATACAAATTTATGTTTAATAAAATTGCATAAGCATTGATTTACTTAAAAATATGGATACACTTTGACTGATATACTGATTTTCTCAGAGGACTCATTTAGTACAATGTAATAAACAGAACTTGTAACACAACAAAGAAAATATTTTCCCTTCTATGAATACAAACATTCGAAACTCGTGGGATCAAATACCGCCATTGGCAAAATGTAATATCATGTAGCTGTCTTTCCCTTGAGGGACAAGTATCATGATGGTTGTGTTTCAAAACTTCGGCACCATGTAGCATCTTTAAGACAGGTACTGTTGGGTAAATGTGCGTAAGTAGTGCCGAGATACAAAACAAACTCTTGTCTTGTTGAAAATTAATTTACTAATTTATTTAACCTTCCAATCGTGGTTATTCGAGACACAATTCGAAGAACAATAGGTGCACGAAGTTTGATGAATCAAAAGGATTTTACTAAAAGTTGGCTTTTCATTTTCAAATAAAAGAAAGCCAGATAAAACGCACTGCCATCCTACATTTATAACAACTCAAAATATTAAACTTAAATAAAAATACTTAACTACCTAAGAATACTTATATAACAATTAATTTTATGAACATACACTCTATCTCTTATTTACAGAAGTAACAATTCAGATAGTTCGAGAGGTCCGATGAACCTTCGATTAATAATGCATCCAGTATTCAGGAGTACAGAATCCATGCGTGTCTCAATCTGGGCTATGCTAACCACACTAACATCATTACATCACTATTGTAATGATCACCAGAGCGTGAACAATGTTAGGCCTCGGGCCCAATGGGATTAGCCCAACACAATTTCATTAATTATTTTTGTACGCGCTTAATTAGCCGCGTCTTGTACGCTCAGCATTAAAATTGTTCTTTGTGCTCTCTCCGAAAATATAAAACATTAACATTGTGTGTATACTGTATCTGTACATTCCATAATTTCAATTGATAAAAAATCTCTATAAACGAAACTATAAAACTTCTCAAGCGTTTGAAGCAAGTGCATTCACAAAGATTCTTGGTATTCTTCAAACAGATTTTTTGTCTTGTAACCCACATTCCCGTTTCGTGACTTTATCGGAAATGTAAAAAGTAATCAACATAAAATAAACTCTTCGTTGAAAAACGTGGCAACATTATATATTTGAGAACGCAAGATCGATTTTCTTTATTCAAAAGCCGACTGAGGAGTCAACACAAGACCTTTTATCGTAATTCTTTGCTCGTGAACTTTTGCAATTGTACATTTTTCCGTGTCAGAATAAAATTTAAACATCTCCCAAATAACGCCCGAATCTGCTTGCGTCATGACAACGAAACGTCAGGCGGGAAGAGATATTACTTCAAAGAGACCACAACAGTTTTACGACGTCACAAGGGAGGAGAGCGAGGAATGCCACATACAATTTGTTTTTTCTTCTGGCCTCCGCATTTACAGTAGTGTGTTCATAGCTCAAGCGAACGCATTAAGAGAATGGCACCATTTGTGGGGAATTTCATTAGTCATTCCCTGCGGTGGGGGTATTCCATCATAGATTCCTTTCGCGTCTCACGTACCGCGGATACTTCGCAGACAAATATGTCGGGAATAGGGGTGAATTTTCAATTGGATCTTCATTAATTATTTACCAAGCGAGTTCCCAGAATTGTTCGCTAAATAACGTAAATTAGACGCGTAAATATATTGTTGGCTAGGCTTGTTTGCGCGCACTAAAATGCTATTAGCAAAGTCCTGGTGAATCTCAATTAAGTACCATAGCGTGGTGTATCAACGTTGGTTGCTTGTTAATAACCGCGCGAATCAATCTAGGCCACAGTGATCGAAGCACCTTGTACTACTCGATTTAATAACCAGTTCAGTCAGCCGCCTGTCTAGTTACTGCTGATGTTTTTGAAAATACTTTCTCGTAGCGTTTTAATTAAAAGGAGTTGTTCTATGACGTTGTTCCAAATTTTGATCTGTATGAAGTATTTTTCTTATTTAATTAATGTAAAAATAAAACCTTTTGGATAAATTGAAGCTTGTTTTGCCATTAACCTCGTGGAGGTAGATTGGCTTGTGTCTGATATGGGTTCTACTGAGCCCGATTCCGTTTCGTTATTGGAATCCGAACCTACGGTTTCTGTATCGTAATCTTTATCCTCAGCCTTTAGGATATTGAAACAATTCTAAAGCTGGAATCCGGAATAGAAGAGTGTGAATGCGGTGCTGTGCATGTATTTCGGTTAAATATATATTTTTGTGGAAACTGAAAAGTTGGTGAAACAGGACCTCGGTTAAAGTGGGCTTGTTTCACGTAATGGCAGAATTTGCTTTAAGATAAGTATTTTTCTTGTAGCTTGGGACACAAATGCGGGCAGTTTTTTGCGATGCATGCTGACCCAGTTCGGTTAGTTTTCTTTAAACATAGCACGTCAGCTTTGATAATAGTAATAAAAAGTTGGGACGTATCTGACTGTATAGGATCCCGTTCCGGGGAGATCTAACTTCATCGGAATGACAACCGCTGGAATGTTTGGACGTGCGTAACATCTAGCTCTCAAATACGTGTTGGGTGATGGAAAAACATTTTCGTCAGCAACCAACAGATTTAACGATCGACTCGTATTTACGGAAATATTACGTTTTTCGTAAGGAATAAGTTTTAACAGACATAGAATACGTTAGGGATAGTAGAGAAACTCCGCGGTCGTTAGCTTAAATCCGACGTGAATACTAATGTGCCGAAATTGGAAGAATATTTTGGGATGTCTTTAATGTAAATGTTATTATAATTTGTCTGGCCCATAAGACAAATTAGTCTGCTTGAGTTAATAGTTTCTTTACGGCACTTCTTATCCATCTCGCAGAAAACACTGATGCTTTGAGCTTGAATAGAAATTTGCATAGTGCTTGGCAATTGGTAATAATAAGCTACTCTTTCTTTACTCATTATATTAGAACTCAATTTATAAGTACATATTATTGGAATATATGAAACATAAATAGTTGATACCAACACTATTAAGTTACTTTTAGGATATAAGAAGGGATTTTTTGTACTTAATTCAATACCTTTTTTACAAGACGATGAATCTATAAATATAAATATGGCTACCTCATACATTAATCATATGTTAGTTTCTAGGAAAATTTAATTAAATAAGTAACTACAACACTATAACATTACGAAGAATTCTGTATTTGTGATGAAAACAGGCAAAAAGTGTTGTTCTACTTTTTGCCTCGGTTTTTATGTGTTTCCTTTATAGTAGAAAATATTTCGCTAGACAAAGTTGCTTTATGAATATTACGTACACACAGAAAACCGTCTCATCTGACGTTAAAAACAAACAAAGACAGACTCCCAATCATTGTTTCTTTCATTTTACATATTTTATTCTTTATCAAGCTGTATTTGGCGTTGGACAGTGATTATGCTGCATAGTGTGAATTCATTCTCTTCTGATGTAAACAAATACATAATATTACATTCATTATATCAGATCCAAAACCATAATTCATAGATCACACGAATAAATTCGTTTGAGTGTGTGAGAGCCATGCTTCGGCATGAACGGGTTGGCTCGACCGGAGTGATACCACGGCCTCACAGAAAACCAGCGTGAAACAATTACAGAGTTGTGTTTCGCCGTATAAGTGACGTTAGCGGGGGCCCAATCCTTCCCACCCCAAATCTCCAAATTCTAAATCCAAAAAAGTCGGCGACGCACTCGTTACTCCTGTTGCCATTAAAAAAATATTATACACCTTCTCTGCCAAACTTATCTTTATTTTGGCACATAATTGAGCTTGCAACGGCAACCCTGGTGGAACATCAGTCCTGTGGCGCCCGATCTGTGGTGGTCTAGTGACACCATCATACTGTTACTGCATAAAACTATTCATCATTAAACTTTATATTAACTAGCGATTAACTTAAAGTTAAGTAACGATTAAGTTAGTTTAAGTGTGGGAGAGCCATGCTTCGGCACGAATGGGTCGGCTCGGCCGGAGTGATACCACGGCCTCACAGAAAACCGGCGTGAAACAACCACAACGTTGTGTTTCGCCCTGTGAGTGAGGTTACCGGAGGCCCAATCCTTCCCCTACCCCAATCCCTTCCCAGTCCCAAAATCCCCAAAATCCCAATCCTTAAAAGGTCGGCAACGCATTGGTAACTCCTTCTTTGTTGCGGGTGTCCATGGGCGACGCCGATTGCTTACCATCAGGTAATCCGTATGCTCGTTTGCCGTCCTATCACATAAAAAAAAAAACTGATAACCTGCCACAAAATACTCCAAGCCAAGATTGGTGAAAATAAGTGTAAAGGTAAAGCTATATTCTACGAAATATCGGTCATCGTCTTTTGTTTCTGATTTTGCTTCGCTGTTCCAAATGTTACTGGGCCGCTGGAATAAAGGGGAACGATGCTCTGTTGTTTATGATATTTGTGAAACAATTGTGTATTATAAAGGGGACCTTTTAAAATAATATCTTCTTATAAGTAAATCTGTATAGAATTATTTTGACTACAACAATTGGATGAATCGTTGTAAAATTCAATTTATTTAAGAACAAGAAGATTCATTCTAATAGTCTTGTGAAGGTATTTATCAAATGAAAGTTACATATCAATATTTTGTATATACATAACTCAAGCTGATGAAAATCGTTTAAGAAGATTTGGTGCAAATGCAATTCGTATTGCCGTAACAAAATACGAACAAAAAAATCGCCTGACAGCGAACTACACGAAAATTTCTATAGCATGGTACTATTAGGGGCGGAAGCGGCCATTCGTCGGTAGGCTAGTCCCAACATAGCCTGGAAACTGGTATCATTGAGGAAATCCTCCACCAAAGCCAGGAAAAGCAATAAAAATCGTATAATCCATACAAAGCTTTATGGCGACGCGTCGCTGCAATTTTTAACCAACTTTTTGTCTGGTGATATTTATGTTGATAGAACGTGTTTTGCCAACTGTAACCCAACTTACCCTGTCCCGTCTGTGTCCCGATATATTATTTTATTTGATGCGAGGCCCAAGTATTCGGTTTTGTTCGAATTGTCATACGTCTTTGTTCAGATTGAAACTTTGTTGGGTATGTTTATAAAGTAGGTTGTATTATGTGTAGTCGGAATATTGTTTATGGATACGTGTTATATATATAATATTAAAATATATGGATACTACCATCTTGTTTTTTAAGGGGTTGGCTTAAATATATCATACTATCAACGTAAGCTAACTATAGTTTTCTCCAACGGCTCCAGCTGCAGATTCAGGGAAAAAAGTAACGTTATGTGTTACAGTTATTCTTAAATACATTTAATAGTTTTTAAGCGAAAAAATAACAATCCTTACTTACAAACTTTCGCGTTTATATTAAGAAGGTTGTAATGCCCACTTTTTAGAAATTTGTAACAATGCGCATACTAAAATGAAAATTTATTAAATATTTCTTAAATTCACAATAAATATTTTATTGTTACATACAAACCACAAAATAAAATAACAAAGCGTTAGTTACAATGCAGTAATGTAGTTGCTACGGCGTAGTAACTGCTTCGTAGCAACATACATCGTAGCTGACTACGGCGTAGCAACAGTACATTTCTGTATTGCTAGAACACAGAAAACAAACATAATGTTGTTCAGTATCAATTTATTTACATCTGTGTGGGTTTGAATAGACAAGTCTAATTTTCTATTAAAAGTTTTCACAAACAACGATCTGAATACGTCACTTATCATAGCTTTACTTTGTGAACAATGTATAAGAAAATGTTGTTGTTACCGAAAGGAATCGTTAGAATAAATTGTTTACAGATACATCCTGAATAAATATGAATAGGTGAACTTCGAATAAAATTTGACACACACACACTGAATTTATTTAATATAGAATTATATACATTTACATTTAGTTCAATTGTTCATTTAATGGTTGGCGGTTCCATCTGGTGTAGTGATAAATATTCTAGAATGGGCCAACACATCAATATGGAAATAACAAACGTTACACACATACACAAACATACATAAGTCAACCAACTACAGCCACATCACACAGACTTCCTAACAATTATGTCACTGAGAAGGCAAATCAGAATACTAAACATAAAGAAAAGAAAACAAAAATATTGTCTATATACACTTGACTATATAATTTAGATCTTTTATGTTTTAATAAAGAAACGAGTGTTTTTTTATACTTATTATTTTGCCCTGGCAAGCCGTAGGACATCACTTTGTTTTAAAAACAATATTATAGATTTTGGGTTTACATTTTTAAATAAAACAGCGTAATTTACTCGGGTATCTTTGAATTAGTAAAATATATTTCTAATTATATTTTATATAATTTACACTGTAGTACAATTGTTTCCCTTTTTATAATATTTGTGGAGATGTAGGTATGAGAACTAATACAAATCTATTACTAAAAATGCTAGTTTTCCCCAAAAAAATATAAATTTACAATAGTTGGAATTACTAAAATAAAAACACTAGCTTCACTAGCTTCCGCCCGTAGCTTGGCTCACGTCGTCTGTGGATAAAAAGCATCCTTTGTGTTAATCTAGTTTAACAGCAATCTACATACCAAATTTATTTTTTGACAAACATCCATCCATTCTTACAAATATTTTCAATCCAAGGTTTTGCAAAAATAGCACCTACATAACTTCAGCACACTGTTTTATGAAACAGTGAACCAACTAAAGGTAAACAAAGGCTTTTACTGCAACAATATATACTCATAATACCGAGACATTTCTTAAACGTTACATAGAACTAGACTTCGCTGCCTATACAATGCATGCATGTAGCATGTGCAGCGACCACTATTCAATGACCCACAGATTCAAGATATATTCTCTCGCAGATAATACTCTATTGTTGGTACATACAATGCGTACATCACTCCTATCAAATGTGCAATGGATTCTGGACTGGCCATCGATATTCAATATGGACCTATCATTTGCTGTTGACCGCACCGTATTAAATCGTTGGACTGTTTGAAATTTTGACTTGTTATATGGACTGGAAGGAAAGGAAATTGGTTTAACCAAAAGTATTTTTTTTTATTGTGTTTTCGGCTTACTCACGTAATAATTTGACGAGATACTCGACTAGTTTCAAGCCATACTAGATGCCCATATTCACACCGAAAACATAATAAATAATTTAGAATGTCTCACGAAAGTTATAATAAAAAAAAAAAGTATTTTTGATCAATTCAGCTGAAAAATGTTGTATCGCTGAACTTCTGGGCATGTATTTATAGATATCAGTATAAAATTTCACAAAAAGAACGTTGATCGGTTTTTGTTTAGTCCATAAATAAAGAGACGTAAAAATATACCTAGATATTTCTAACTTATTGTAGACATTCTCCATTCTCATTTTTATGGATGTTTTTTTTTATTTATTGTATTCTTAACCTCTAATTTATTAATTTAAGAATATACACAAAATAAATATTAAGGTACAAAAAGGTTTCTACATTTCAGAAAGCAGTACTAAAAACATCTAAGAAAATCCTCACACCACTGCCTAACTGGCTACCTTCAAAAGAATTGAGGATACCACAATAAAGTGCATGTGATATAAACACTCATGTTTTTCAACTGTGTATTAGGGAACCCTCCATTAGGTTTGCTCACGGACCAGACGGGGCTCGGGGTTTTTGCTCGTGCCTGCCTATCTCTATAAATCTTTGTAAGTGCCTCGTTAGTTGCTCTGGTCAATTCACGTCCAGTTTCTACGTTCAGATTTTTTATTCATCCTATATGTGCAAGTTTTTGTGATAGGATTCTCTCAGGATTGAAAATATAGTTTAAATTTCTTATGGTGCTCTTTAAAACTAGAAAACCGCAAAATGTTTAATAAGTATTATCTTCATTTTATTAAGTAGTTTTTTTATTATTTCGGTCGCAAAGGTTTTATATCTGAGACATTAGAAGTAGGTGTACATGAATAATGTTACATAGTGGTATTACAAGATCCAAAACCACGTTACCATCTCGTTCGTCTATTATTATTTAATGAGACGTAACTACGGAAGGGGATTAAAATCGCGACTCGCACTAGAATCAAGTTACATTTGTAATTTGTCACCATCAATCATTTAGAACGAGTTAATCACACATCCTTGTTGATTTAATACGCTATGGTTAATGTCTTCGAAATAGATTTTAGAATTACAAGTTAATTATTTACACATACTCTTTCAACTATCAAATCGATCTTATGGTGTATTTGTATTATAATTTGGTAAGGTTTTATTTAGGTTAGTTATATTGCTTGCCGGTACGAAGGTTAAATATGGTTGGTAATACGGTTGGTTTTCAATGGGTGGATAGTGTGTGATATGTGGTGAACTCGTTCTGAATGATGTATGGTATTTTTTTTTTGTCAGAAGAAAGTCATCAAGTGACTTCTCCAGTCCAGGATAAGGCGAAAGGATAGTGTCAGACTCTTACTGACTAAAAACCCCTCCGTTCCTTCACCTGCTCTGGACCGAGGCCGCGGTGACTCGTTGCTTAACCCGAAAACCCGGCTATGATCTATGGTAATAAGTTGTAAATGTAACTTGATTAGTGTGGCTCTCCATATAATTATTTATCATTAAAGTAATACTAATATCGTTAGACGGCTTTTCTCTGGAATAAAAATCAATATAGTTTTGCTGCATAGACACATTTTTAGAACGCGTCGAAATTAAATTTGGTACAGATCTAAACCACAGTCAGGATTAACTCTGAGTATTCAGAGAAGCCACAAAAACCAGTAGTAGTACATTTCAAACTTAAAGTAATCAAGTAAATTCACTTACATTTCAGCTCGTATTCACAATGGACCCTTACCAAAATTTCTGTATAATACTAAGTAATTTCAAAGGCCTCTGTGAACGTTAGAAACAGAGCAGTTCTCAAACTGAAATTATTTATGATCTAAAATTATTAAACCTTTCTCTTTGAATATACAAACGATAAGCATACTAAACATTTATGATTTACTGAAACTCTCACGTGGTGATTTTGTTGAAAACTTACATAATATGACGTCTATTTAGTTAACGAGTATGAAACAGATGTGTTTTTTATGAATCATTTATAAAAACCACAAAGAGGATAAGGTAAATAAGAAACGATGACTCAGCAAATAAAATTATAGTTTATCGGTCCCACAAGACACAAGAAAACTCAGACTCGGTGTAAGTAATTCTTAAACGAACAAAACAACCTTGAATTTAAATAAACAGAACACACTTCACCACCAATATTTCAAATACCCACGCAGTAATTAAAAAAACACTTCGTTATTCCATTTAGCTAAAATAACTCCTAAAGTTGAGACTGAAGCTCTAAAACCGAATAACAAACGAGATTTTCATGGTAAACAGTTTTACCGCGAAGGCTTGAAATTGTAAACGTTTTTCTGCTAATCCTTTGTGAGTGGAATATGCAAGGGTTTTGTCTCAAGGGCGCCAACTTGGAGTCTTAATAGATTAGCGGGCGTGGTTTCTAGTGCTTAACTAAGATATATGAATGATATGGAAGATTTATTCTATATTACTTTGTAGTTAGTTGGTAGGAACATGCTTGTATGGTGGCTATTAATGTAAACTATTGCCTCGTTATGGGATTCGCTTTAAATGGCTTGTTGTATTTGAATGATTCGGTAAATTACGTAGTCTTTCTTATAACGACGGCAACGTGTACTGTGAGTTCTCTCGTGAAAGTAGTATTTTAGCTTCAGGTGACACGGCTGCTTTTTTTGTCTCTTATGACTTAACATTACTTTTTATTAATAAAAATACTGAAAATACTAAAGCCACAATTAGTACATACTATAATATGTAAGTACACATATTTCTTTAATTAATGGAACTGTAAACTGCAGTAAAATCTTGTGTAGAAATATTATATTATTTACTAAAGTACCTACGTTAATTTGTTTAATTTAAAGTTGATTCTTTATTGTCATTTATAAATAAGTAAATAGTATAATATATTATACTATTTACTTATTTCGAAAATACATAGCCATTTGTTTAATCGTCCATATATTTGCGTTATAATTAGTTGAATGTTATCAGACTACCAACTTTTACAATTCATGTGTACTTGTGGTATTGAACGAGTATATCGCATCGGAATCTACACTTTGCAACGAGTAGGTAAATGGCTTCACTAAGACTGACCGACACTTTATATCTTGAAAATTTTGTTTGACGTTCAAAAGTGCGTGTAGGAGCCAATTAAAACAAACGATTTTGTATTCGAAGAATATCATTATTGTCATTTTTTTTATTTGATTTAAGTCGATCGTTATTGTAGGTGAGACTGGTTTGTCTCACCTACAATAACGATGGTTAATAAAAAAATTATCTTCGTTTATTCGAACAAATGTTAAGATCGCCCAGACCGCCCCATACATTCAAGTTAACAGTTACACTGTAATTGAAGCGCCGCAGTCTTAATGACTTACGATTACGCGGTCATTTATAGAGCGATCACAAACTTTGATCGTAGGAACATGCGATCAAAGACAATGATGTCGAATGAGTTTGAACTGATTCGATTCACGACCGTACGATCCAACGATCAAAGTTGATCGCGTTTCATCAGTGCTTAAGACCACTGTCGATATATGTCCCCTACTATTTAGTACATATATTTATGTGTCGAAGTTTAATTAACATGAATATGTTTCTACCATCCTACCCTTGTCCTAATTTAAATCCTAATGAAGCTACCCTCAATCCCATTCATTCAGTCCCTTCATTAAATCTCTAAACCATATTGTGAAAGTTCTTTCAATAGTCTAGATAAAAATTTGATTGTATATTCTCATCGGTCGTAACTTCTATTGTTTAGTGGGAATAACTAATTTTATATTTAATTTTTGAAATTAATTTTGAAGTATACAATATCAATCAAATTACGAAACAGCTGTGTTTTATTATTTAGTAATAAAAAGGATGCAATTTTCAGAAAATACATATTATTATACTATACTATACCTACTTAGAAACTGAACTGTATCGTACGTATCCTAGACACAAATATCTAGTGCAACTCGTTGGAGTGATGAAAAAATCGGCTTGAGTTTTGTAAATGCATTTTTTTGGATGTTAATATTATTTATTTATTTTACTATTATTTAACGGCTTACTTACAAAACTGTTTAGCGAAGAACTCGACTAGTATACCTACAAACTTATACACAAATTGTTTCGAAACAAAATATTTAGGTATGATATGTTTTAGGGAAAAATGGGTCGTTACCATCATTATTAGCCTATAAGTGCCCACTGCTGAGCAAAGGCCTCTTCTCAAGCATTAATATCACCACGCTTGCTTAAAGCGGGTTGGCGATCCCAAACTAAAAATTTGGCACCGTAAGCGTGGGTCTGCGGACGGCGAGTAAGGGTAGCTCGTCGCACGACCAGAACCGGATCCGAGCGTACGGCTCATAGCGTTCGGCGGGCGCCTCAAAGAGCCAATACGGAGCCCTGCCCGGAGGCTGATGTTCAGCCGGGGTTACGAGTTAAGCGCAATGTGTCACCGCGGTTTCGGCCCAGAGTCGGTGAAGGAATGGCGGGGTTTTTAGTCAGTAAGAGTCGGACACTCTCTCTCGTCTTACCCGGGGCGGTAGAAGTCATTTGAAAATTTTTCCCTGACAAAAAAACCTCCGTTTCCTCACCGTATATGTCAATGGTATCTAAATAAAAGGTAAATATAACTTGGAAAATATCACATTGGTACTTGCCAGGTTTCGAACTCGCACCCGCATGAGGAGCGCCTTCACCTTCGGGCCGCCACGATCTTGCCTACAGCTTCGAGGAAATCATGGGCGTAAGCTTTATTATTTTGAGTTTAAAATCACAATTCTATCGATGTATTAATTTACATTTAAATTCACTTCGTTCGAAATTCGCTGTCAATTTATTTATCACTTCACTGAATAGTATGTATCGTGGGCGAATATGGATGTTTTCTAAGAACCTCAGTAGAACACTGTCTGTTGATATAGTCAACCAGTGGGCGTTTATTTCAACTAATCCATCCTCCTACGCGACATTCTAATGTTGGGGTCGTCAGTCAACTCGGATCGGTATTGATAGACACAACTTAATATAAAAATTTTACGTGATGCTTCCAGAAACTTTAATTTATTATTTTATTTCCAAGTAAACAACAATATTGGTTTTAAAATTTAGAACGTAACCATCATTCTTCTTGGAAAGCGGTACAACGGTTGTAAAAGATGAATCTAGCTAAATGTTGTACAATGTTGGTAATGTGACAAAGTAATACGAAAATGTTGATGATGAATAAAATCATGGATATAATCTCATCACATGCATATAATACTGCGAGTAGTAGAGTATAACATAAATTAAAAAACCTCCTTCACATAAAAAGTCAAAAAGCCTTATTTGTGTTATAAATGACACAATGGAATCTCTTTTTGTGTTCAATTCTTGTTGAGTGCGCCGAAGTGGAACTGCGACTTTGCGTACTCGCGCGTATTCAGATAACTGGGATCGGCACACAATGCGCGGGGACGTGTGACGCTGCACAGAAGAGGAACTCGTATATTTTCGTTCATATTCGGACACAGTCGCTTATTTACTGGGTATAGAAATTGGTAGCTGGAAAAACCAACAATTATTAAAAAAAAAAATGATAGGGAGTATAGAATTAAGGACTAACTTGACCGGATTGATACTACGGCAGCACAGAAAACTGGAATGAAATGACAGGAAGAAAACTGGCATGAAGGCAAATCTTTGTTTCACCGTGTAAGTAAAGTGAGGTTACCGGAGGCTTTGGCGGAGCCGATTGCTCACCATCAGGTGATCTGTATGTTCAATAACCGACCTATAGGTACCATAAATTATGGTGAGTTAATTCAAAGATTTCCGAATACAGAAATAACACACACACACAAAATTTTAAGATAAAACATTTTTTGTAAAAAAAGCGCTAAAGATTATCCGTTGCTTGAGATATTGCTTTAGATTATTATTCAACAGTTCATCAGAGAAATTATTTAAAACGGAAAACAGTGACACAATTTCCACGAGTCAGCAGCCTGGCATGCAATGGATTAAGACCGTAAAGTAGAGCATACTGCAAACTAATAATTTGTCACTGCGTTGTTCCCTATTGAAAAATTGTGTTTGAAAAGTTTTTTATCACTACATAGTATAAAACTAAGCCGCTTTCTCGGTCCCTATATACCTATGTATGCTTAAATGGATTTGGATGCGTTTTTTATAATATTTAAAGTGATTGAAGAGTAGGGTTGCAGAATATCTTCAATTCTTTAAAACCCCTCAAAAGTGAAAGACAAAATTTTACCTAAAACTAATCAGCCCAATTCATGTGTTTTTCCTTTACCTCGTGTTCCGTATCTCGGAAAAAACGAAACCTTCCTAGGATAACTTTATCCTTGCGAACCGACGCTGGCCTCTTGTGGGTTGTTAGGGATTTAAAGATAGGAGATTTGAGGATAGAAGATGGGGGATTGGGCCTCTGGCAACCTCACTCACACAACGAAACAAAACGTAGGTGTTGCTTCACGCCAGTTTTCTGTGAGGTTATTCACTCTGGTCTATCCGGCCCATGCATGCCGAAGCATGGCTCTCCCACACTTCAACAAGCAAACTTTAACTTGAATTTGAACTACAATTTAAAAAATGAATTATACGGTCTAATCAGTTAATGAAATATGACTTGTACTGAACACTGGAAATATATTTTTAACACTGGATCTTTCATTAGTTTAAACTCTTTTGTTCTTTTATATAATTGAATGTTACTATAATTTCAGACTGCACGGTTGCGCGGTGGCTGGACAACTGGCTGCCGCGGAACGTGTCGCGGGTTCGATTCCCGCACGGAACAAATCTTTGTGTGATCCACAGTTGTTGTTCCGAGTCTGGGTGTGATGTGCATGTGAAATTGTATGTTTGTAAACGCACCCACGACACAGGAGAAAATCTTAGTGTGGGGCAACGCTTTATTTAAAAAAATAAAATAAAAAAATATTAGAAAAGAAATACGGGCTTAATGTAAACTTTTTCTGTACCATTATACCTCTGTCAGTATTGAGTAAAACACGAGTAAAAATGAAAATCATTTAACATTTATTCTTATTCACTTACCTACTTACCTCTTCAAAGCTCTTCTACTAAGAAAGCCACTAATCTCTTGATAAACGGAAAAGTCGACATCATAAGAGGTCTACTTATACTGGTAAAACATATAAATTATGTAATTAAATGGTCTCCCAACTATACATGAACCAAATATATAATAAATATATAAACCAAATAACTCGTGTCTGCCTCAAAGGTATATATTTTATTATATATTTACTTGAATATATATGTATGAACGGCCATGTATGTATAGGTCGTGGTGGCCCGGAGGTTAAGGAGCCCGCTTCTCATGCATGAGGGTGTGGGTTCGAAACCTAGCAAGTACCAATGTGACTTTTTCCAAGTTATATGTACTTTCTATGATTATTTAGACACCACTGACATACGGTGAAGGTAAACATCGTGAGGAAACCTGGACTTATAATTATTAGTTTGTAATCGCCAACCGGCATTGAGCAAGCGTGGTGAATAATGCTCAAACCTTCTCCGTGTGAGAAGAGGCCTTTGCTCAGCAGTGGGCACTTAAGGGCTGATGATGATGATGATGATATGTATGTACATATATATTCAAGTGAGACTACGGAACTTAATGCTATTGACTCAATTTCTAAGTAAGGTCAAATTTCAAATATTTCGACTGGTCCTGTAATAGCGTAAATTTAGGTCTAGTTCTCATGGCTTTAGGCTTCACGGCAAGCATATACGTATTTGCAGTGCATGGAATATATTATTGATATATTCATACATTTTCAGCGCGAAACAATCACAGCGTTATATTTCGCCGTGTGAGTGAGGTTACCGGAGGCCTCTCGCCAATCCATTCCCGATCTCTAATTTTCGAAAAAGCTTATCCCAAAATGGTCGGCAGTGCACTTGTAACTCCTCCATTGTTGCAGGTATCCGTAGGCGACGCTGATTGCTTACCATCAGGTAATCCGTTAGCTCGTTTACCGTCCTATCACATAAAACAAACTTGAGTAAAAATATTATTCTTCGCATTTTAGCCTTTTCAGGAGATATAAGGCCTGCTTCTCGGTAGGTATATTAATTCGTATAAATTTCTTATTAAGTATGAAGAGGTCTCTTGGGCGTTTAAAGCATTATTTGGAACAAGGTTATACTTTCTCAGACGGAATTATTTGCATAATAAGCGTATTATGTTCCTACTACTGGGACTAAAACCTAAGCCTGTGTGGGATTGTAATGTACCACACACCTTAAGTGCTTGTGAATTAATATTTATCTATAATACATATTACTAAACTCTTATAAGGCTTTTCTCTTATTGATTTTATTATCCTCGTTTTGGGCGTTTAAAACGTTTTTAGTATCTACTTTGTGGTTAGGTTAGGACTTAAGATATCCAGACATATTTTAATGGCGTTGGGCTGTACATGAGAAAACTGATCACCTGATAATAAGCTATTGTCGTCGCCCATCGAAACTCGAAAAACATATCCATTTTGGGCATAAGAAAATTGGTTTTTTGGGGGTATGAGGATTGGGGTCCATGTAGTTCTCGTACAGTTATAATTTTCATTTCCAAACTTTATTTGTTTTCATTATTTTATGTTGTGAAGGTGCTTTTTTAGAGCTTGACTATTACGAGTACATCTGTAAATTTGGAATTACCAGAATTAGGAGTTAAGCCATCATGGAGTAGATAATTACACAATTACATTCAAAATATTTTCATTGTCTCACGTGTTTTTACCAAACTACTCGTAAATACGTAGCAGAACTTTCGTTACTTTATTCCACAAGTTTTGTGCGAATTGTCAGACAAAAAACAACAAAATCGTGATTTTTCAAGCCACGCATCTACTATACACCTACGAAGTACATTCACCTCTTCGAACTTCAAATAGGTAACTCATATATTATGTACTGCTTTATGACAACTTCTCTATGCCTACATGTAACCCAAAGGGAAATCTCGCCTTGTAAATTTGGGGAAAACTATAAAAAGCAATAGCCAAATGTATAAGTTTTCTTTTTAAGAAGCTAAATATAGAAAAACCAACGTAAGTGATTATGTATATTATTAGAAAACCTTTGAAATTTTTCGTGTAACAAGATCTCCTCGTACTGGAGCAGCCTAGGTGTGAGTAGTTTAGGTAATAATATGTAAATGCACACACAATACAGTAAAATGGTTTTCTGACCTTAGAAAACAATTTTATTCAAACATAATATTTTCCAGACATCACGATCATAATACATCTACAAATAATGAAATACATTATGTATTTACTTCATAATGGCTATTGAACGCACGCACACGATATTTAAATAAAAAGCCATTTTCAGAATGAAATAAACAAAAGTAAAATGTTCGTTGAAATTAATCTTTTCGATACAAAGACTTGCAAAGTATGAAAGCATATTACGCACTAATTAACACGCATAAATCTGATATCAATGTCGCATACGTTCCAATATTTAAAATTGGAACTGCCGTAACTGGCCGCTCCTGGAATTTAAAATTAAGAATAAATAATATGCGATAAATCGTTTTGTCTCTGGAATGTGTAAAATGTAATATATTGAATTACACACATATTTCATAGACGAAACTCTATAACTGAGAACTTCTAATTTTTACATTCTAGAATATTTACGTACAAGTTCTATAACATATGTAGATTATTCAATATTTCGATATTATTATAAGAAAAACTAAATTAATAAAGAACGAAGGTTTTGCATTTTATTGTTGTCGCATACACATTCTTACCGGTACATTTTATTTTCATTTCCACTGAAGATACGTTTGATTTTTATTATAATGCTTAGATTTCCATTTTGTAAGGTAAACAAGTTGATGAAACAGCCGTGTGACAAGGGTAAAAGTCCAAATGTTGACATCGCGCGCACTATGACAGTTAACTTTTGACAGGTGACAGTTGGCACCAATATGGCGGGCAATCGCCATAATGTTATTATTGAAATTCGTGTTAACGGAATTGGAACATGTGAAGCTATATTTAACTGCATGATGTTCATAAAATTAAGTAATTTTACTTACTATATTTTTATATAAATAATATACGAGATTTCAAGTCATAAAGCCAGTGTTCACATGGTAAATAAAAGGTTCTGGTACTCATTTTCCTATGCATTGTTTAAGTTACAAACCCTTCTCTATTACTGATACTAAGAATTTAATAACGAGATCTAAGAAACTTCATTAGTAAGACCTCTTCTCAGGTGAAATTCTGAGAACCATGAACTAATGTTCTTAATGGTAACTAATTATACTATTAAATACCTGAGTAAGTCATATTACCTAACAATCACGCCTTCTACCGCTCAATTTGTAGAAACTTGGTTAAGTAGGACCAAGATAGCAATCTTGTACCATTTCGCACACGTTCCGTCCACTATAATGTTAGAATCGCTTCTAAGAAGATGGGCTCATACTATTAAGTGAATATTCTGAAATTAAAATAATGAAAGTCAAGCGAATTTCCAAGTTTACTTTTAGGTCAGGAGCTCATGAAATGTACTTAAGTTTCTTAACATTCCAGCCATAAGCTAGAAGAAACAAAATTAAAGAAGCAATATTCTTTAAAACCGCCCAATATAGTTTGTTCCAAACAAGTGAACATGTACGGCGCCATCTCTGTATAGCGGGGCCTCATTTAGGTACAAGTTTGCTCAAATATGGGCAAAGTTTGGCAAACTCTAACTACTCCACACTACGAAAATATGGACTAAACGTTGTATATTACCGAAGTAATTACTTACACGACTATTATGTAAAACTTTTATTGAGAAAGTGTTTCGGTTTTTCGATTTCGTCTCAGACATATATAGGTACATACAAAATGTTAATGAAAATTACCTCTAAATTCTTCGAAATTGCAACGTGTATTAGTCTGCAAATATAACCACGAACATACCTTTACGACTGAACTCTTCCAAATTGCAAATACCTAAAAATCCAATTTCAACAGTTCGTTCAAATTAAACCTCCCTAATTACGGATAGATTAGTAAAGTGCGATGTCGAGTTTGAGTGTATAAATCCGAGTGCTCATCAATTAATCTTTAGACCTACAAATTATAGCTTAAACTTCATATAAAATGATTTTTTCTTTTTGAGGGATGAAATTCATCTAGTAACTTACCAGTCCAGCCTGCTTGGGGCGAGAGGGAGAGTCAGACTCTTACCGACTAATAACCAACCCATTCCCTCTTCTGCTTTTAGCTGGGCTGCGGTACATAATTGCCCCGCTAGACACAACGCCAGCTGCGTCGGGACGATCTCAAGCAAGAGAAATTTGCCGCCCGACCAGAACCAGAGTATTCGGCGCGTAGCGCTTTGCGTGCATCTCAAGTAGACAATACATATACCACCACAGATAGGGTCCAAAAGGTCCTATGTTCAACTGAGAGTCTGACAGACTCCTACTCTCGCTTTTCCCTGGGTGAAAGAAGTCATACTTCATAATTTTCCCAGCTTTTTGATATTATTACACAAAACAACTTTTTTTGTGATCTACAAATTGCTATTCTAGGTCTGATGTATGTATATGTATTATTTTATGTTTGTAAACGCACCCACGACACCGAAGAAAATACAAGTGTTGTCAAACATTTCACGAATTAAAAGGAAGTGCTTTCGTAGACAATAACAATGATATAATTTCACAACCTTTACATCGAGTTCAAGGCCGTTCCATCTGGTTAATACCCTCAGGACCACAGAGATACCTATCCTTTAATTAAATACACATTGTGTTATAATTAACTTAGTTACACGTAAGATAATTTAAAGACGACGTCGGCTATATGCTGTGAATAGATTTTAGAGCTAAGAATCCAAAATCTAGGCAGACGCCGCGGTGGCAATAGATGTAAATATTATAAATGATCCAATCCTTTGATGTTGAACATAACATACTACAATCCCTATTTTGTTCAATATAATTATTATTCTTAACAAACACAAGCTTTGAGAAACATATACTTATAGAATAAGATACTGTACAACGTAATTAGTTCATATAAAAATCATGTTTAGTTTCTTTTCATGTTTAAGCAAATGATATATAGTATGTTATAATGTAAGTCTTTTTCAGCTTTTCGGTTCAAGGCTGTATAGGTACTTACTTGCGTATATATTTTCTTATAATCTGTTGGAGTTGGAATTATTTTATTGTGTAGACCTTGTTCTAGAAAAAGTACCTTCATATTTTATTTCTAAGCAGATCTTATTTAATTTCTTGTGAGAGATTTTACCTGAAAAGAGGCTTTATGGGATCATCTATGCTCAAATGAAACTTTCAAATCATTATATAACTGTAGTTATTTTTATAGATTCAAATATAATGATTATATATGAAATATAGAATCAAATATAACTGTAAATATAACTGTAAATAAAACATAAAAATAACTGTAGTTATTTTTATAGATTCAAATATAATGAATGTTGTGTTTCGCCGAGTGAGTGAGGTTACCAGAAGCTAAATCTCTCCCCTCCCCAATCTATTAATCAATGGAACTCCTCATTTTTAAAAGACTGGTAACACACTTGCAACCACTCTAGTGTTGCAGGCCCATGGTCGGGGCCGATTGCTTACCATCAGGTTAACCGTAGGTTCGTTTGCCGCCGTATCACATAAAAATATATAAATTATATGACCGACGACGTCAATTTAGTTCCATTATCAAAAATACCATACGAATGTCATAAACCTTCGCAAAATACAGAATATTCTTGAGACAGCACGGTGGACTAATCTTGAATTGGAGTCCTTTACCAAAAAGTCCCAATAAATAATTATAAGCCCTCAAGCCAATCCTAGACGTTGCCTAAGAAATAAGAATGTTCAAGAGCTCCTACAAAATTGTAACTATTTTTCCATGGCTAGATTTGTTGGGATAAAATTCCAAGAAAAGCTTTTGGTGATCTTGTTACACGTGCTTCTCTTGTTTAGGTTGTTTGTTTTGTTATATGAGCATGAAGTTGAAGCCAGGACTTGGTTATGTACTAGTTTCACTAGTTTTTGTAGAGAGTTGATAGTTTCTTATGTACGAAAAATGATAAGTCATTCGATAACAATGAACCATTGATATGCATAAAAAATATAAAAAGTCTATACGTTCCTTGACCCTACTCCTATTCATTTATCGCAATGAAGTGAAAAACTAAACGGACACTATCACCTCTAGTAGGTACTAGGCATCGCCTATAGATTCCCACATTTCCAGAGGAATTATATGTGCGTTGCTAGCCTTTTGGGAGATGTAGAAATTTCAGGATTAGGGATATGGTCTGCTATGGTACGCTTCCAGTAACTGTGAGAACTCCACTGACTCTTCGTACGGCCATTCTCTATACGGCCGTGATATCACTTCGGTCTATTCGTGCCAAAGTCTAGCTTTGCAACATTCGAACAGTAAAATTCTATTTTCGTGTACTCGCATAAGCCTCGTCGTGTAGAGAGGCTTCAAATTTAAACAAAGAATTAGTACAAAAACGAAAAGAGAAGAAGTACAGTAGTCTGTACTTATCTGATAGTTTGTCGATTTTTACAAATAATAATGTATAGAAAATGATTGTTGCTTAGCAACAGTGATTTACTTACTGTATAAATACAGTACTGAAACCAGTTTAACACAAGATTCGAAATACATAGACCTACAAAGACACAACAAATACAAAACTCTGATGTCGCAAGCACATTTAAAAGTTAAACAGCAAACGGTTACAATCTGTACCAAATTGGGAACTTTGCCTACAAAATGCATACCACCCATCGCAAGAATGTTCAAAGTAAGCTGCATTAAGTCAAAAGTACTGTAAAGTCAGTCGTAGGTCGTTCCGTGCCGGATCGTCGCGTGCCGTCGTCACGGGCCGGCCTGTCTTCCGATATGACAGCCGATTGCCTCCGAAGATTCCCGAACGTAAATTGGGTTCCGCCATTGCGAAAGGGATTTTTTGGTTTGACACTTTAGATGTGATGATTTGATCTATGCGGTTACACTTTTATTTGACAGGATGCTGACTTTTGGAACTGGGTTGTCGGTCTTCGCTTGTCCTTGGTAATACCGTATTATGAACAATAATGGCGAAAACGTTTATAATATTTTACGCTTTAAGGACCATTTAAATAGGTAAATTCAATTTCAATTAAATCAATATTGCAAAACTAATGAAGAGTTTCTTATTATCAAGAGTAGCAGTAGTTCTAGTAAAATTTTACTAAAAGCAGCTTATTTAATAAAAACACAAATGTCGATTAATACAGTCCTTGTCTTAAAACGCCGAAGTTGAGAATGAAAACAATGGTCCATAAACAATCTATATATCTATCTTACAACGTTCTACCTTTAAAACAATCTATACCAAAATCCCTAAGATTACACATGTTAACATTTTTTTAAACATAAAATCAATGAAAAACTTATTTGCCTGTAAAGTCTCTAGTGTGCGCTCAACGCTGCAATAGCAAAGAGTTCGATGCCTCTTAATCTCGCCACATTACCAGCTCAGAGAAGCTTCGCCACCCGGGATTAGCCTGAGCGTATTAAAAAAGTACGTTTAAATTTAACTGAGCACAAAGTTTTAGCAAATAGGTTTAACGGTTTGCGGTCTAAAGGTCCCTATAAACATTTACAGGGTTAAAGCTGTCTGCACACTTTTATTTGTATTAGAAAAACGTTGGTTTATTTGTAAATTTTTTGTATTGAAATTTTCAGTAATTGAACTAAATCTAGTACGGTAATCTGTGTTTAAAACACATAATGTTAAAAACTTAAAGAACATTATTGTCACTGTTTTAATTTGATCAGGTGATGTCCAATTTAAAGAGACAATTATTAAATCTATATATATACAAATGAATCGCAATATAGGTTGGTAAGCGCATAACTCAATAACGCCTGAACTAATTCTACTGGTTCTTTTTTTGTTATGTGTGTTATTGTCAGGAGAAGGTTCTTATGAAAGAAAATTTTAGAAAAGTAGAGGGAAGAGTTGGGTGTTAGGGACCCTTTCATCGTAAGCGAGATGATGAGACCCGTGTGAAGCAGGGGCGAGCTGCTAGTTATAAAATACAATGCGCTCCGAAGTAAACAAAATGTACTACTTTCTAAAAAGAAAAGGTATCCCTACAGTCCTGTAGGGTTGACAATTCCAATAAATATAAATCCTTTTAATCGAAGACCTTAAGTAATTTGGTCAAACTTTGTAACTATAACAGTTTCTTAAAGTTTTGAGAACAAAAAGGTAAGTCCCCTGTGTTCGAAACTTCCTTCCGCGATAAAACATTTATTATGCACAGCTATTAAAACTTTGTATTCGATGACACTTTGTGGCACCCCTTTTGTAAAGATTTTTTTATCTATGTATTTAAGATTGTTAAAGACTGCATATACAATTTTTTTTAAGTATGGTACAAACTGGCTACTCTCACGCGATTTCACTCGCTGCTCGACTCCTTTTAATCGTAGCGTGATGTTTTATAGCCTATAGCACACAGGAACGTTGTAGCTATCTATCAGTGAAAGAATTTTGGCAATCCGACCGGCGGTTCCAAAGATTACCCTCTACATACAAACTTACAAACTTACAAATTTTACCTCTTTATAATATTAGTGTAGATGACCAGACGCATCACCACGTGTGGTAAGCAGGTCGGCATCATCTTTAAACGCCCATACTCTAAGGGGATTACAAGTACGTGTCGTTTTTTTTCGCAAACGAGCAGACAGTTTATCTGATGGTATGCAATCGACGCTGCCAATGGACACTTGTAATACCAAAGTAGTTAAACCTACTACAAGTGTGTTGCCGACCTCTTGTAGGTTATTAGGGATTTAAGGATAGGAAATTTCACACTTACATGTAAGGGGCTTTTGAAGAATTTTGAGAACATAAAATTAGGGTAAACGACTTTTCCGGACTAATGAAGAAGCGTGATTTTAATTTTAACCTCATGTTGTTACCAGCTTTGTGTTTTGCTATGTGACTGAAGTTACCGGAGGCACAACCTTTCTCCTCCCCAACCACAAAATCTCCAAACACCTAATCCCTAAACGTCGGAAACGCCTCCTTACTCCTCTGTTGTTGCGGGTGTCCATGACCGGCGCTGATTGCTTACCATCGGATCATGCGTCTGGTCGTTTGCCATCCTATTATATACAAAAAAACAACTTTGAAAATACACACTTGGAATCGAATAGCTATTAAATAGCGTGCGTTTCAAAATTCTTGCGTGTATAAGCCAATAAAATCCATGCTGGCTTTCGTTCCCTCTCTACATTATGTACATGAAACTGTACTCATGTACAAAGTGCCAATTGTCATCTAAATACATAATGAAACCTACCTCTTTTCACTGAATAAAAATAGTACCTTTTCAAGTATACTGGTACTTTTTGGTAGAAAAGGTTTTGCTCGGTAAAAATATATTGTCAGTCTGAAAACTTTATTTGATCTATAAATTGTAGTTAAAACTCAAAGAAGGAAAATTTCAGGAAAAATTCTTTTCATTTCAATCCAAATTAAGCCATGATGGTGAGCAATAATAACTGGACTAAATAAAGGACAATCACAATAATGATAAACTGGAGTCACCCTTTCCATAAATCTAACAAAAACAACAATTCCATCTATTACGCAAATGCACTTTCTGAGGATTTTCGATATCATTTCAAACGTCCATTTTCGTATTCTCGTCCCGCATTCGGACAAATCAAATGACGGCTCATTTGACAGAATGAGTTCGATAAACGACTTTCCTGGAAAGGGTTATGTGATCTCTTATACATCCATACATACATTTACATATATTTATTGTACTTATAATGTTTGGGAATACTTCATTGTACAATTGCTTTAACTCCATCAGTTTAGTTAATACGTAAGCAATTGTCGGGATTATAATTTGGTTTGCAGTATTTAATTTAAACTGACATAGTTTAACTATTACTCTATATAAATCGAAATTATTTATTTTTTACATTACACTTTCTTTTTATTTATTTCTTTTTTTACCTAGTACTAACATGCAATTTGTTTGATTACATAAAGGTACAAAACCATTTTGACTTAGAAAACGTTTCTTTAAAATAAATAGTAACGAATTACTAGATACCGTCTTCTACCTACGTATAAGATTTAAACTCCAACAAATTACAATAGTACTTGCATCGAAAACATCACGTAATATTTAGAGTGGTCTAGACGTGTTAACTGGAGCTGAATATCCCAATGTAGAAGCTAAAATCTTTACTGGAAGCTCACTAAAGACCCATATTATTTTGACGTAGAAAGGTAAAGGACTCCTAGACGTTGATTTAAGAGATTATTAACACGAAAACACCGCACGTTCTTTGTTCCAAAGGTTTCTGAAGATTTACTCGTCAAATTACTATTTTGTAGGCTTCATTTTGACCTTGTTTGCGTCGACGTAACATTAAATCGAGTCATTAACCATCTTGTAGAGTTGTCGTCAAGTCTGTTCGTTGTGGTACATTTGTCACACGCCATTTGGTGTTTCCCGGCCACAGTAAAATAACTGGTCATTAAGACGAATAAAAAGAAAAATATGCCGATTATGTAACCTACAGCTGCCTCGTTAAGCATTACGTCACGCCTACTTTTGCGAAAACGAAGGCGAGCGCGTAGACCTTGCATGCCAATTATCCCTTATAAGTCTAAAGCTGTAGTTAATCAATAACAACTTCAGAATCCGCACTATTTTGGAAGATAAGTAAATAATTACTTATAAATAAATAAGTACTAATATATCTACATAATACTTAGATGGTCCTGGGAATTGACAGAATATCACTCAGTAATCGCCTTTACGGTAACTAACTATATTAATGAGGCAGTTTCCTCATCAAACAGTATTTTACTTGAATGACTTGTAGCCGCACTCAGCCATCAGTAATTCATTCAATTGGCCGAGCAATCGAGCAGATAATGATTTCTGCCGGTGCGTCCATTCATGCTTTCACGTCACATAAATCTGTTTACAAGCCGACTAATTAACTATGACTGAATGTTCTACGATAATAGCAGAGCCATTGATAAATGTGCTGCCCACTAATACGCTCAACTTATTAGCCACATACTCTAACAAACTGCCAACCACCCCAGAAAACCGATTCTCCCTAAATCCTCCGTCGCTTTAAATTTCGCTTACTAGCTCCGGAAAAACTCATTATACATCCCGAACTGAGTCCAGCAAAACCAATTATTTCTCCATCTATGTGCGTGCCTGCAGTGTTCTCTAAATTCCTGAACATTTCACTAGAAATAAACGAGCGACTGTTAACAATATTGAAATGCTTAAATTCGAGTCATTAGAGCTATAAGCAGGGCCGTAACGTGAGTTTTCTACGTCTACCCACACATGGAACGGGGCCAAAATGAAACGGTGGTGCGCCGACATTACCGACCGAACCACTTTAAACATCCAACTAACAAGCTTTATGAGACAATTTGCTTGGCATTTACATATTTGTTAAAGACATGATACGTCCGGACAACTTAATCGCTGCGGTCGAAATGTCCATTGTTTGCTTTACTGCTGGTCATTCTGAGCCATTAACAAGGTACTTCAATATCATGGACGCAGTATACGGGCTATTCTAATAAGACTGCTAGGAAATAAAAAATAAACGACTACGGCATTAGTTCGTAGAGCCAATCAACAGAGTGAACATAAACATACTTCATGTCATTTCAAGTTTAATTTATCGTGGTATTCGAAGGCAATTAAATTAGCAACGCATGCACTCACTCGTGCACTTGCACCGCAGCAGAAATATACTGAGCTATCTAGAACATTCCTGCTCCTCTGCTTGTCCCAACGTTATTGATATGACATCAGTTCAATGTAGTATAGAAAAGTATTTAAGAGAATGTTATATTGCTTCATAGGAATTCTTCGTTATATTGCGAACCAGTAAGGAGCCTCGATAGCTCGGAATGAAACAAAAATGATTGTTGAATTATGTATTAGAAGTAATGTTTCGTGTTTAAAGAAAGATCGCTTCGTCCGTGACGGGGACGCAGAGTGTTGTATGAAAGTTTAATCGACTGTAAATAATGTATCTGTTGTGATATATTTTATTGTTTTTTGGGGTCCCGCTCTCGAACGATGCTGACGAATACTGTTGCTTAGGTTGTAATATTTTTAACTACGACTATGCGTATACTAAATGAGGATTGCTACGTAATCTGTTTCTTTCAAAGTCTATTAGTAAGAATTTCTAAATATAAATCTTTCGAATACCTAGTTATAAATTAAATTTTTCAGAAAATACTTTAGTAGACTCCCAGTTTTACCTTCAAGTGTCTCTAGAATGTAGGTTGAGTTTGACCTCCTCCTCAATTCTAGATTAAAGTCCAATCAGATCACTTACCTATTGGAAAAAATGAAAAGAACTTTATCCTTATAAACCTATATGTTGTACATCAAATCAAATTTTACATACATCCTATGTATTTCTTTTGTTGCACTGAACCCCACAATTTAAAAAATAATTTTCTCTTAGCCAAAATTTTTTATAAAGTTTGTGAATGTTGTGTTGGCAAGGCGATAAAGGTGACTTTTTGATCATGTTGTTCTTTATGAATACTACAATATGTTCACAAAAAGCGATGGAAGATTTATATGTTTACATTTTATTTAATAAAGCTTCGTTACTGATGGGCTGATGGGCAGCAGCCGTGATAAAGATTTCATTATTCTTAACAGTTTTAATAACTTAGAACATGCCACTGGTCCTTAGCTGTTCGTATATAAGTCTTTTTTATTGGGAAAAATCATCAAATGACTACTCTCGCCTAGGGTTTGGCTATAACGTAGTGTCAGACTCTCACTGACTAATAATTATTTAATAAACTAAGACTATAACTCATCGGGTCGATAAACGAGCAGGTAGATAACCTGATGGTAACTAATCAACGCCGCCCATAGACACCCGCAAAAACAAAGGAGTTACGAGTACGTTGCCGACCATTTGGGGATAAGGGTTTTGGAGATTGGGGGCGAGGAAAGTTTGAGATATAGCACTGCTGTCCATTTTTATCATGTTATCACCATTCTAGAGATATTCTAAATAATACGTTCGTTTTTACAAATAAAGCAGATAGCAATTTAATTCGTTCTTTATGATAGATACGTCTAAACAAGACTACAAAAAACAAGACCAAAATGGAGCTCGCAAAATATCAGGCAACTAGGTCTTACATCCTAGAAACAACAAAGGCATAACTCACAAACAAAAGGTTTGCATAACAGCGAGAAACTTTGAATTTTTTACTCTATCCAACTTATATTAAAGTTTTAATTTAAAAGAATTAAACATCGTAGTTTTATAGTCGTTGTGCAAACGACGTCTAAATAAATAATAATAATTTATTAAAAGTAATTTAGCTATTATGAATTATTGTGTGGATCAAGCATAATTGTGACAAAACGCCTCACGAGCAAAATTTTTTTTTGCTCGTGAATTTTACCTTATTTTGAATACTTACAAAATATTTATTTTCATTTAAACAACGTTGAAAAGGAAGGATTTTAATAGGAAGAATGAGATGAGAATGAGAATGAACGAGTACCATGATTGTGACATAAAAATGATTTTACTTTTCCTACAATTCCATACTTTTAAATTGTTAAGAATTTCTAATTGTAATTTTAAATTTAATAATAAAATTGAAATGTTTTGTTTCTATTTCTAATTCTCAAATTATACTTACTTACCTGCCTATCCACCACTAACACATAAATAATTTAAATTAATAGAAAGAACTTCGTTATCATCATCTTTGCTTTCATAAGGAGTCACAGTCACTCATTTAAAACCTTCTATTTCCTCCCCGTACAAACTCAAGCTCCACCATTTTTCTCAACTAATGTCACCTGCTTGCTTCTTACTAAAAATGTTTTATTCAAAGTTCACAACCATGTTTAAATCGGGAAACGTATTGGGAAGTAATCCATCGGAAGAAAAATAAATTACCCACTATGAATATTTTTACTTAAAAGGGTTTGTACAACGACGAAAAATGTATATGAATGGGATTGCCTTTAAGCTCTCCGGGTAGCTTAACTTAGTCCCATACATTTTTAGTGTTTCCTTATTTAATCTGTTCTATTGTAGAGGTCGCTAGTGTAAGTTTAGGAAGATCCTTTCACATTATTATTTAAATACCAGAATTTATTTACGGGCTGTGCAAAAAGTAATAACTTCGTAATTCAATGTTTTGCGCTTTGAAACGATTAAACCAATGGTGGCTTCATTGATATGTCGATACGTGTTTATCTATTCCAATACATTGATCACCATAGGGGACAAGACATGGTTTACAACAGCGGAGGATTTCCCTCAACAGCTCTTTGTCGGTAGCCAAATTTTTTTAAGCAAATATTTTTCATCCTGGGTGTTGTTTTACAAAAGTAACGTTTGCTTGTTTTTTGCGTTCAAGATTTAAAAAAAATCTACGATAAATAACATACAAACTTAAATAACTGAATTGCTTTATTCAACAATAAATAAACGGAGACTTGTATATTCTTTTTGCAATAAAAAAATATTTTAATTTTTCTTTGCTTGTACAGAAGAAAAGACTAACTAGCAGGACTCAAAGTCATTTTAATGTTTATTTAACCCAGTTCTAAGTATTTTTTTTTCAGGATGAAATTATTACTAAGAAATATTTTTAAAACGTTGCCCTTACTAGGAATTTCTTCTGTGTCGGATGCGTTTACAATTATTTAAATTCACCCAGACACGGAACAACAATTTGTGGAACACACAAGGAGTTGTTACGTGCATTTTATAAAATATTTCTGAGTACGGCAGCTAGCGAAAAAGTAAACTATTAATTAAACAAACATCATCTCCAATCCACAGTTATATTCCATTATGGTTCTTTTCTACGTAGTAATAGGGAGGGCTTTTCTTCTCTATTTGATCTTGTGGGGAAATTTTCCATAGAATCACTCTTACTTACTCTATCTCTCTAAATTAACAGGTTGAAGACTGCAGGTTAAGAGATTTTACTTAACTCATCTGAAATCCTTGAGAATAGTAAGAATTACCACCTTTTTCAGGGAGGAAATCATCAAATACCTTCTTGACTTCTCCTGCCCCGAGTGAAGCGAGAAGGACTCAGAAAGACTCTGTCAGACTCTTACTGACTAAAACACATCCCGGTCCTTCAACTATAGCGACCCGGGGCAACGGTACTTTATATTGTGTAAATTATTATTGGTATTTGGTATTCTACTTCGCTATACGACTTAAATAGCTTCAACCAAAACAAAGCACACATACAAGGCTCCCAAGCGAGGATCCCTAAAAAGACCAATTAATTATACATGTACACACATGACTAGTTAAAACGTTGCAGCGACACACGAGCCATTGAAAGTAGCCAGCGCTGTGCCGAGCCCGGCCATTTGCATAAGTAGATAAATATTCGAAAACTTTAAATGTATTTTTCTTACATTCCTGTTCCGTACTGATGCGATGTTAAAAGTAGAACTACATGGTTGGTGTATTTGAGATTGTAAGTATATCAATAAGCTAATAAGCTTACACCGAAATTGATGTCAGAACCTGTCTAGTAAAATTATGAGTTATTTGGTATTTTTATGTGGTCACAGCAATTTTTATCTTTAGCAGTTGAAAGATATTCTGCTTCTAAACAAAGGCCTTCGTTGTATCAAACCATTTGTAAACTCGCCTCGGACATTGGCGTGTGATAAAGATACAAAAATTCAATAAAAATTCGTTAACGCAACAAAAAATCCTCCATTCCATTCAATTCATACAATCAAAGCTATTTCTAAGCAGTTTCTAGAATTTTCTCGTAATGTAGAATAGAAAATACGTTACGTAAGGAGCTCATAAATATTGCTAATGGTTTAACAGCAGCGGATAGAAATTCAAGGAATAAATCCAATTTAGCTTTGAAGTAAATCTAAGAAATATGTCAAATACTGACTTAAGAGTTTTATTGCAGCTTGGGAATATTTTTTATGTTTTTTTTTTATCTTACCACCGTGGTGCACCTTATTAATCAGCTACTAATGAATATTATGAATAATGGTAACAGTATAATAAAAATAATAACAGATTTTCATTGTCTAGATAGATCGTCTCGGTTGGCGCAGATTATGTAAGGTGGCAGCAGTGGTTGGGTGACTCAAAAATAAATATAGAAAAATTTTAACTATGTCACCGGAGCAGTTTCGGAGACGGCTTCCTAGTTCCTCTCGCATTTCTTTGCTTCAGTTCATCATGAACTGAAGCAAAGCCGGACCACAAGAGGCCGCCACCGCTAATCGGTTCCCTGTATTATTATTTTTTGTGAGGGGAAAATCATCAACTGACTTCTTCCACCCAGGCGATAGGGAGCGTCAGAATCTTACTGTATAAAACCCCCCTGTAACGTGTCCTGCTCTGGGCGGAGACTGCGGTGCCTTATTTTGCTTGCCCCATAACATCGGCTGAACATCAGCCCTAATAGGGCCCCGTCTGTAGTAGTCTTTTGGCTATCTGAGGCGCGCGCGGAACGCAACGCGCCGTACATCTGGTTCTGGTCGGGCGGCGAGCTACCCTTACTCGCCCTCCGCAGACCCGCGCTTACGGTGGTCGGAGACCCGGAGTTTCGGCTACTGCGTCGGCTAGGGCGTGAGGAGGATAGTTCCCTCACGAAGAGCATTACTGCTTCGCAAAAAGAGGAGACGAATTACTGGTTCCTCTCGCTTCGCACCATGGCTATCGACTGCCGGACGTGAGAGATCACCACCGCCGATCACTGCCCACACTCACACAGGGCACACCGTCACTGTATGCTCTAATGACGACACCCGCACGTTTCCTCCCGCCAAATACGAAAAAGGAACCTACGTACCGAAGCACGTGCGTTAGGCAGAAGGTAAGGACGCCATGGCGTCTCTCAATCCACTCCTGAAAGAGAGTTCTTACAACGGCTATAATAGCGTACCCGGCCAATCAATTCCCTGAAACTAATATAGATGAAGAAGTTTTATTAATTGAGGACAAAAATCAACAGAAATTGTGAAAGAGTCTTTTAAACTGTATAATGAGTACTTATGGCAAGAAAGAAGATTCAAGTCAGTCAGAAAAAAGTTTTGTATCTTAATAGGACTTTAGTTATATTCACAATTTCCCAAACCACCGTTTGTTAGAAAATAGGGATGTCACCACAAAGCATTTTGTCAGGAACTAAGTTATTAAATCGGGCGGAAATGAGTAGTGAAAACGAAAAAATTCGACCATAAATCCAATTTACCGGTAGTTAGGGTTGACACGCAGTTTTAGTGTAGGTCATCTGATATGGTGATAGTTTTTGGGTCGCAATTAATATTTTGTTAAGTGTACGAAAATATGGTGTGTTAGCATTCTAATGTACGTAAGTACAAAATTGCTAGCTTACGCAAAAAAGAAAATTATACAAAAAGCGGTATTTGATGGCTTTATTAGTGTTAAACAGGGCTGTAGACATAATAAATGGCTTCAAAATTTACTTTTGTGTAATAAATTATTTCTTAGTTAGATAATGCAATTATGAGCACCACCCATCACAACATCAGCCTATAACTATAACCTACGCCTCTTCTCACGCAAAGAAGATTTGAGCTTTAATCACCATGCTTACTCAAGGCGGATTGGTCATTTTTAACTTATGCTTAGATTCGATATTTTTCTTACCAAGCGTCAGTGGTGTCTACAACCACTCAGTAAGTAAATATAACTTAGAAAAGGCCAATGGTACTTGCCAGGTTTCGAAACCCCCTTTCTGGACCACTACGGCCTTTTCCATTAAGTAGCATCAACTATAACTCCTATATTAAGTAGGTATTATAACTTTGAGTTACTGATGGATAGCAGAGTAGCGTCCATGTTCATTTCTTCTACCTACACTTTCTTAATGAAATTTCCGTTTTCAAAGCGAAAAATAAATTTGCTCTTTCTTAGCTTTTATTGAATTAGATAAGTTGGACTTGGAATGAAGTCTGAGTACACACTACATAGGCATGTTGGGTAAACGGCATGTAGTTTATTGAGATTATGATACATTTGCTTAGAAGTTTGCGGTTAAAGTTCATTTCGCAAGCTACTAGGATATTAGCGTTGTGAAGTCGAGCGATGGCCTCGAGGGAAACTAATATATTATTATTAATCTTCATACCGTTCTATCTTGTCTATTTAAAAGTACAAAATCGTATAAATACAGGCTTCATCCAACAGCGTTTGAAAATAAATCAATTCATGTCGCGTACGAAAATGAAAATAAAAAACAAAAATAAGAAACGACAAGAAAATTATCAGTTCCCGATTGATATATACGGAATTTCCTTCGACGGGAAGCTTGGCGTCATAACCTCGAAGAAATCCGTGACACAAATGAAGGTCCAGATATCCCGAGCCTGAGATAAAATGGAACATTTTTTATGCACGCTCTAATTTCTGGGCATCGACCCGAAAACTCAAAAGGACTCGTCAAAATGAAAAGTTGTCACGACTTTTCGCAATTTACATGTTTTCCGTTCTCGAATAGATTTTCGAAAGCCAAGCTGATCTTAAGTGCAGTTCCCTTTTAGGTTGAGAGATACTTACTGTCGTTATTTTTACCTTCTTATAATCGTTTACTAAACTGTTGTGGATCTTTAAGGAATATTTGTATAAGGAGAGGCGATTAAGTAACGAATCGTGCCATGTCAATAAAATGTGATTACATTTTATAAGTCGCTGGCCTTTAGTGAGAAACCACAATTCTCAAAATGATCATCAAAAACAACACACTCAAGTAGATCTTATTACCATTCGATCAAATAACGCTCGTGGTCACAAACAAACACAATCTTTTTCCCTGAAAATTAACCAAAATGGCGGAAACCAGATATTGTACCACCGGTTCCGAGTTACATTCATATTAACGTCAAAGTAGATAATATTAAATAAAATTTCCTAGTTTTAATAAGCTTTATTCTCAGTAGTCATGTCGAATTACTGCCTCGTTTAATGGAAATGGTGAAAAACGAGTGACAATGCAGAAAATTCACTTCATTACACAACACATCGCATAAGTTGACACCTTATTAATGTCTACAGAATTGTCAAGGGTTGTTGCTGCTGATTGCTTGCCGGTGGAGTCCGGCAGTATCATGTTTTATCTTAATAAATCTATAAAGTATCTCCAAATCTATTTAAACAACGATACTCTCAGTGATCGATTTAATTTTAAGTTTAGTTTAAAGTATTATAGTTAAATATTTATTTATGAAATATATATCAGAGTGAAATAAATGTTGTATTTGACGCAAAATAATTATGACACCACATCTATGCGTCTCGCACAAAATTCATAGAAACATTGTTTTTCACATTTCAAAAAAGGTATAAATACTTCTCGTAATAATAATTGACATCGTCCAGACTATTTCAAGCAAAAATAAACACGATCTTCATATCATGTAGCACACTTAAAATCAGCTACCGTAATCGAAATTCCTCTATAAATTGGTTAATTACAAACCTTTCAATCTAATTCTACTTCTCACTTAGCTAAGCTAACTAAAATTATACTAACAATCTCCCCCGCCCTCCGTAAACGCGGTTACCGCGTCTCACCTACTTTAATTAATTTAAGTGAACCAGTAACTGTAGTTACTAACTGTAAACCCCCGTCAGTTAGGACATGAAGATAATCTCGGCTTACATATGTACGTCATCAACTTTTTAGGTAGGTTAGTACGAAAATGTAAACGTCACCGTCCTGTTCGGGTCGGGTGGTAAATTTTTCAAGGATTTAAGTATTAACTGTTTGGGTACTTCGGAAAAGAACATATGTAATATTATGAGCATACATGTTTGGAATGGCTTTTGGCAAACGAGCAGGCGGATCACCTGTTAGTAAGTTATATAGATACAGCACCAGAGAATCACAGGCGCTTGCCGGTCGTTTCTTGAAAGTTTGAAGGTCGTATCGGCTCGGGAATACCGCCGCTGGATTCCTCAGTTTTGCTGAGCGGGGCAGAAAATTTCGCGTAACTCGCACAATTGATGACTGTCAATCATCTATGTGACGGCGGGTTTAGATGCTTGCAGAGGTGCATTATAACGTGTCAATAAACTACGATGTGCTTTGTAATTAAATTAAAATATTGTTTAGATTTCTAGGTCTTTTGTAAACATTTATATCATAAATCTTATACGCTGGGGTAGCGGGCACAAGCGCAATAATTACCGCTGCTAGGAGTAGGCGAAGTCACTTGTTGATTTTTAGTAAGAAGCACTGCCTCTCGTTCCACCCAGGACAGGAGTAGTCCCTTGATGATTTTTGATCCTCAGAAAAAAAGGGTCAGCTAATGAGAGGTATAAAAGATTTTAAATTCTCCGAAAATCCTGATACCTTTTCTTATACTAAAATTATCCTACGTATTTTTTTATAAATAACTGTAATATACCTTCCTCTAATTTTACTTGAAGGTGTAGGCAGCTGTGTTCACTATAGTATATACATAATGTTATTACTTAGTAGGCTACATCTAGGTCCGCCCACGTAATAAATAAATCTCACACCAATTCCGATTACGTTTACTCCTGACTACTTTCCCGACGAAAACGAAAGTATGGCCTATACTTAGGCACGAATGACAGAATACTAGCGTCAAATATTACTTTCGTTGTTTCATCGTGTGAATGAAATTACCGGAGGCCTAATCCTTCCCCAATCCCAAAGTCCCCTATCTTCAAATCACTAACTACTTACAAAAAGCGGGTAACGCACTCATTTGGTGTTGCGGATATTCATCAGGACATCAGGTGATCCATATAATCGTTTCGCCCACCCGATTGAATAAAAAAGATAACAACATTTTGGCTATTTTCGGCAATTTGGCTTATTCCGCCCACCCACCACATCCACAGGACATTTTGCTGCAAATCCTCCTCTAAAATGTGAGGGGATTAACAAAATCTGCTCGTATGGTGGGCTGGTACGAGATCACAGCCTAAAGGTTAAGGTCAGATCACTACTGCCCGGTTTTATGACACCCTTAGCAGAAGTTAGGGTATGTATAAATATATGTATTTCGTTACCCAAAGTGGGTAACAGAAATACGCTGTATATTTCGTGAAATCCGTCTTGAAAGCCGCGATGCTAATCCGTTCCCTCTTTTATGTAAGACGTTTAATTAATAACGAAGTTTTTGCTTCACTAACTAAGATTAAGTGGGCTGAAGGCAGGTTCTAATGCCGCATCAAATTAGCATTTTAACTATCCTAAGTTAGATGTTTTCAGAAATACCGCCGTGAACTTGAACTAGATGAAAAATATCTGACATTTTTCCTAAGTAAATTAGTGTTAATTAATTTTAATCCCCTTTGCCTTGGATGAAGTTATGTAAGATTCTTGTTGATTATAATTTTATGGAGAGCCAATTCAAAGGTCGTCATGATTAAATTTTTGTCCCGTTGCTGGTTGGAAGGAGGTCAAGTAATTTTTGTATAAATTTAATTTATACATATAATGTTCGACTAGTCATTTACCTTTATACCTACTCTTAATAGATAATAATTAATCTCACATTCTTACTACATTACTTAAAAATCTAATATTTTCAGCAACAAAATAATATTTTCCATATCCAATGTTTTTGTAGTTGTATTACTTTTTTGTTGGGCCTTTACTGGTCATTATTTCGCCTGGTGGTAATCGATGATAAGACGTACTATAGAGCACGCTTACCCACAAGCAACCTGTTTACTCGAGACCTGAGGCTTCGTGAGTGGTGGGGAATGTACAATGACGTGGTGACATTTTGCCGGTTTTCTGGTAGTACGATGGTGGAAAGAATGAACGGGAATAAAAATGTCCACTTGCAGCTATTTCAAAATAATGTCCGATAAAAAAATAATATGCTATTGAGATATATATAATATATGTACTTAAACTTTTATTAATTACCAAAAAAAAATACTTTATACGATAGTAATAAACAAGTTCAGATTTGTACTCGAACATAAAAAGTAATATAAAAGATAACGTATTATTTGCTTGTTTTTATTACATTTCCTAGTAATTCTCAAATCTTATAAAGCTGTTTACCTACTTCCTTTTATAGATCACAGATTAATACTGAAAGTAAATATTTTTCTTCTTCTAACTTGTTGCGGAAGTAACTGAATTATTATAATGTAAACTAAGTATTATCTTTGAATAATTTGGTTGGAAGTTCTTAAAATTAATATTTAGTGAAATATCAATATTGACCATAACACCTACTCATTAGGTACGAATATGTACTATACATTTCTAATAACTATAATTAAATTATAATATGATTCTTTTTATATTCTGTTTCCATTTTGGCGAAACCTAATATATAGGTACTTGAGAAAAAAAATTAACTCCACTTATTAGTAATGGAATAAAATTGTTCAATAAAACTAATGCTTACTTAATATATTCTTAGTAACGACATTCTTGGCTAAGCAAGAGCATTTTTATTACAAAAGACTAAGGAGTCGGTTATGTAACTATTCACTGAGTCTGAAGACTAAAACCACTAACCACCACCAATCATTTTTAGTCAGTAAGAGTCTGATACTCCGTCTCGCTCTAACCAAGTTAGAAGTCGTTTACTGGCTTTCCCCCTGAAAAAGAAAAAACACGTTTTACGCGGCTGTAAGGACATAAACAACCCAAAATGATCATTCTAAACCACAATTACATTGCTATCTCTTATATAAGCACGTCGTATAAAAACAGGAACATTTCGAAACGTTAAGTAACACTATTTTTTTCCCTAATGCCCGTAAACTTGATAAATCCATATTGACAGAGCCATTTATTCGACGACGCCTGATTAAAGCTATCAATAAGCCGTGCGAAGTCAATGACCTTTCGCGTCCTTATATTATTTATTGACAGACGCTGTATATACATTAATTGTTACTTATTTATTTTGTATTTATTGTCGACATCTTCGTCATTACAAGCCATAGAGGTCAATTTCTTTGTGTAATTACCTACAACATGATGTGTATTCAGTTATGGCATATGTGTTATTTATTTATGACTAGCTACTCTCACGCGGTTTCACCTGCTGCTTGGCCCCATTTGATTGTAGCGTGAGGTTTTATAGCCTATAGAACTCAGGGACATTGAACAGAACAGAGAATTTTGGCAATCCGAGCAGCGGTTCCAAACATTACCCCCTACATACAAACTTACAAATTTTACCTCTTTATAATATTAGTATAGATAATACGGCTTTGATCAACAAAACTCAAGAAAACACATTTTTACATTGATAAGTTGCTCTCGCAGTACTTCATGTATGAGACTACTGTCAAATAATCGAACCATTGGAAAATGTTACCGAGAATTCAAGAAATCGGAAAAACACATTAGATTTTTCTTATCACATTTGTCTATGTAGCAGATAACGACCTGAATACCTATCCGCTACATTGAATGCGAAAAACACTCATTCAGGATGTTAGTTAAAGAAAGTAGAGATTATCGTGGAAACTGTGTTACTACTAGGATGGTAGGTTAAGTTATGTTAGAACTGCGACCCGCTTAGATATCGCATCGCCGTCGCAACTAACAGTCACAAAAATTGTGGTGCGATGTCATTTCTTTTCAAATCCTGATAAGAGTACATACGAAACACTTAACCAGTCTTAAAGGGACCACTGTCATGAAAAAGGCCTATTTTAAGTATAAGCCTTAATCACAAAACTAGCTCAAATCGGAGTGATTTGGCAACTCAAAGCTAGAGTGAATAGGCTCTTAATAAACTAGTGCGCCTTACCATCAACGATTGCATCACTGCTTACCATCAGGTGGGATCGCAGTCAAGCACTAGTTTATTTGCAAGTTTAAAAAAAACTTACAATTAGAAATTATATTTCAAGTTTCCTCGTGATTTCATCCTACACTGTCTGCCAGTGGCTTCCAAAGAATCTTAGAAACCACGTAACTATTACTTATTAGGTTTTGAGCCCTCGTGCATGAGACTATAAGTGGGCAAAACGAGCAGACGGATAACCTGATGGTAAGCAATATCTCTCTCAACTCTCGCACCAACATAAAAGTTACATGCACCACATTTTGGTGATAAGTCGAGCAAGCTCACTCACATGGCAAAACACAATATTGCGGTTGTTTCACGCCGGTTTTCTATGAGGGCGTGGTATCACTCTGTTCAAGTCGACCCATTCGTGCCGAAGCATGGCTCTCCCATAGGTACGTAATGAATATGTTCCTGATCATATCCATAAAGAACATTTAGTAGCAATATTATATCTCATAATGTGTAAAACACACAACAATTTACATAATTAGAGTTATATTCTCATTTGAATCGTGTACCGCAAAGTTTCTTCCCCAGTGAATTTACTCAGGCAAGTATTTAGACAAAATTCTACTAGTTTTATAGTGCCTATATTAAATAATAGTGCCTATATTAAGTGTGGGAGAGCCATGCTACGGCACGAATGGGTCGGCTCGACCGGAGTGATACCACAGCCTCACAGAAAACCGGCGTGAAACAACCACAGCGTAGTGTTTCGCCGTGTGAGTGAGGTTACCGGAGGCCCGATCTTTCCCCTCCCCCGATCCCTAAATCTCCATAACCCTAATTCCTAAAAGGTTGGCAAAGCACTTATTACTCGACCGTTGCGGGTGTCCATGGGCGACGCTGATTGCTTAGCATCAGGTAATCCGTCTGCTCGTTTGCCGACATAATGACATAAAAAACAAATAAAATATCATATTTATTCCCAATGTAAGTATGTACTTAATGTATGTACAAGCACTATTTGTCAGTATAATTGTAGTCCAAATACAGTAATTTTATGTGATAGGACAGCAAACGAGCAGACTGATTACTTGATGGTAAGCAATCAGCGCCGCCCATGGACACTCGCAACGGAGGAGTTACGACTGCGTTGCCGACCTTATAGAGATTAATAATTTGGAGATTTAAGGATTGTGGAAGAGGAAGGATTGGCCTCCGGTAACCTCACTTACACGGCGAAACACAACGCTATGGTTATTTTACGGCGGTTTTCTGAGAGGTATCATTCCGGTCGAGCCAACCCATTCGTGCCGAAGCATGCTCTCCCACACTTGAATTATTGTCATTTATTGTATTTTATAAAGGTTTTTTTTTTGAAGGGATAAATCACCATGTGGATCCTCCCCTTGTGTTGGGCGAGAGGGAGTGTTAGACTTACAGACTTAAACCCACCCCGTTCCTTTTCCTGCACCAGGCCGGGGCCACGGTGCATTGTTGCGCTTGATCTACAACCTGAAAGTCAATATTTTGGTGCGTCATTGAAGTTACTGTATGTCTCAAATCCTCAATCCTCCAATCCCTAATATTCTCATCCCTAAAAGGCTGTCAACGGCGCTGATTGCTCGCCATCAAAGGTATTCGAAGAGATCGTTTGCTATCCAATGCTGCTATTATTATTAATTTTGGTTGCCCTGAACGTGTTCCAAATTCAAACTGGCCATAAAATAAATACTAGTTTTAATTATTGTTACATGGAAAAAAATAAAACATATATTTTTGTACCTAATGAAAAAAAACATATCAATTCGAATTTATTAAATGAAAAAAGACAATAAAACTTTTTAAGTTCCCAGAATTCTCTTAAAACCACAAACGCACACATAAAATGGCTACGTGTGTAATTTACAAATATTGTATGAGATCATTTCAACTAGAAAATGTAATCACTTATTTTATCGACTCATAAAAACCGTTTAGGACGAAACCAATATTTTGAAGAAGTAAAACCAAATATATGTACTTACTTTATACGAAATGAATTTGTATGTGTGTTAAGGGGCCATATATTCAGAATAAAAGTTCAGCTTTCAATGTAACGCTGTATCGCAAGGTCAAAATTGCTTCTCTTAGCATTCCAAGCGAGTAAAGACGCAAGCAAAAACTAGCGAGAAAATAAATCTAAGACGACGGCGCGAGCAACAAGCGAATTTGTCGGCAAATATATCAACTGAGAAAAATGCCGTTCCGGTTTTTAAAAGACGAGTGTGAGTATAATATTAAGCATGGGGCATATTTTAGCTGCAACTCGACCTCTTTGCCTGTGGTGCAAATAAATAAGTATCAACTAGATACATAAAATGCATCCGCTTTCCAAACCAATACTATCTTTGCGATACTGTAAAATTGAACTTTGTATCTGACTTTACATTTGGTTCATGGCTCACGTTTGGTGTCTAAATTCTAATGTCCTATTTACTACAGACAATACTTTATACTCTTCTGAAAAAACACATCAATAACATTTATTAGCAAAAATGAACCATAATTCAACGTAATAAAAATTAAATCGTTTCCACTCTCTTTTAACTCACACCACAGTATAAAGAAACATTCTAGAGGCGTCAAAGAAAAATCGTAACAATTTATTTGGCGGGGTCGACTCTGAATAGAGAGAATTTTCGCTGTCCCACCATTACGAGTCTTTTCACTCACAACGCTGTATTATGTAATCTCCATCATTAATTTGTTTCATTTTAAAATTTTAACCTCAACTTCGAACCCAATTTTAAACTGTGACGTCTGCAATAAGAGTTAAGAGAGGTTTTTGCTCGGCTCGTTTGTTAGGGTTGCCTCACAGTCAAGTGGTCAAGTAGTTTGCGTATGTCGTGGTTTCAGGTGCCCTAGATAACTTGAAGCGTTCTAATGACAGACAGTGTAGGGTTGCTTAACTTGCGTATTAAGACGCGGCTTGGATATATTTTAGAGGGTTCAGTAGAAATTATTATGTAAATTTTAACTAAACAGGTGATGTCAGTGCCAGGTTTATTTTGGTAAGAAAATGAGACTACAGTACTTACATTCTCATATTAGTCTCGTTTTCTTACCTAAGTGCGTCGTCGCCATGCTGGTACCGTAATTTTATTTTAAATAACTCGGTTCCATATTTTGAGACGCTTATTTACCCACATCCACTAAAAGTAAAGTCTAAAATAATATTGTGATTTTACATAGAATAAATTTAAATAAGTAACTGTAATTTATTTTATTTAGATAGCAACGTACGTAACAATCCACTTAAAAGTATTAATTATTCAAAAAATCTCTTCAATTCAGAAAATGTATTCAGACCAAGGCAAAAAATAACAAAATGAAGCTGAATTCTGTGACTAGAAACATTAAATAACATTAAAAATTACGTCACTCTGGCTTAAAGGCTTTACGATCTACATAGCTTAGCAATACGAATACAACGTGTGAAATTTTAAATTAAAAGTTCATGATGAAAAAGGAAAACTGATTCGCTGCCAGCATAATAGTACTAATGGTGAAGTTACATTGCCTATTATAGCTTTAAATTTTTCAGTCACTCTTAAAATGGGTATTTGTTTTTTCTCGAACGAATAAGCGAAGGCCTTTATACATGTTTACTCGCTAGTCATAGGCCTTGCTAATAGCTATGCACTACGCTAAATCTTCCCTCTCCATATCCACTATAAAAATATTGTCATCACTCCACTTATCTAGTGAATGACCTACATTTGAAATACGTTGTTGATATATTCAAATCTATTTATGGATGCATACGTACGTATAACACAACTTGACACAAACTCCACATGATGCCTGAGTCAGCGAACATTTTGAATATTTTAACGCGCCATTAGACTGTCATAGACAATATTTTCTAGAGTAACACGTCAGCCATCTTGTTGCCATTTCGTTTACCGACGTAATGCTCTTATTGTTAAAAGTATTTTCTTTACTTTGTGTTGTAAATAAAAGAATAGATGACTAGACCGTCGCGTCGCGTAGACAAATGTTTTCTTTTTTAGTCACTTTAAAAGTGTATACATTGATAAAAATTGGTGGGCGGTACAGATACAAATAACTTGAATACGTTATGAACTTAGAAAATTCTAAAACTCTAAGAGCTCTATATGGTTGCTTGTTCATCTTGTGCAATGTAAACACTAGAACGCATATCAAATAAATATCTTTTTTGACTTTTCTGTTTAAAATACCAAGTAAGAGCCTCTAATATGTTTCACGCTCGTCAGCTTTTCTTTTCGAAACTAAATGCTAGACAATCTTAATTCAAAGTTGAAATTCAGACCCTAAGCCAAAACTCCAGCATTTATAAGTATTCTAATTGAAACTAATTTCAAAGGAAACTGACACGGCTAAATACAAATATTCCTAGGAAATAACTGGAAGCCCTGTCTTCAAATAGCTTCAAGTACAATGCTCAGGTAGCGATACAAATCGTTAAACACTTCCCAGCCCACGCCAAATGTCGATAAGGGCTATTTTTAGACTGACAAAGACAGCTGGAGTCATTCTATTCAAATTGGCATTTCTATTGAGTCATAATTAGAACTGTCAATCTACATGTTATGTTTGGTCTGAATTAATCATTGAGGGATCAATCAAGAAAGAAAGTTCTAAGACCTTTACTAAAAATATAATAAAGTCGTTATATTTCTCGAATATATTATGTATTGTTGTAGGGTTAGGGTTAAGGCAATTCAAATCAATCTAAAACTAGTCTAACTGTGATACTGGGTGTATGGTACCTATAGTATATTTTATAGTATGGTGTATATAGTATTATGGCAAATCTTTGTGTTAAAGTTGCTGTTAACACTGACGCTTTTAGTGTGGGAGACCCATGATTCGGCACGAATGGGTCGGCTCAACCGAAGTGATACCACGGCCTCACAGAAAACCGGCGCGAAACAACCACAGCGTTGTGTTTCGAGTTAGATTACCGGAGACCTCCCCAATCCCTAAATCTCCAAATCCCCAATCCCCAAAAGGTCGGCAACGCACTCGTAACTGTTCTGTTGTGCGAGTGCCCATGGACGGCGTTGATTACCTTCCATCAGGTAATCCGTCAGTTCGTTTGACGACCTAACACACAAAGAAAACATACGTATGTCATCCTAAATTGCAAAGTCCAAATATAATTGATGGAATACAACAATCACGATTACCTAACAATGCTTATTTTAGAAATAACTGCAGTCCAGTTTTGCATAATTAAAATAGAAAATGGCGCGTTGTCAGTCGCTATTTCGGCCGCTTTATTAATCCAATTTAAGCGGATAGCTAAGTAATTCAGTGAAACTAGGAGCAAGAAAAAAAACTCCTATTATAATTGTTCCAAACTCCTACCCTTGTTTTTGTTTCTTTAGCTTCTAGAATTTTATTCCTATTTACTCAATGTTTTTACCAAAGACAACTATATATTTTCTTTCAGTCAGAAAGCATAAATAATTCCTTGATGTTTTCTTTCAACGAATGTCTGTCAGAAAAATATATATATATTTTTTCTCTTCCTTGAAACGTACCTATAATTTCAATGTCTATTTGTTTAATTCAAATTAAATGGAGGCGAAAGAAGTATTAAAACCTACAACGTACACGCGTGGGTCGGCAAGAACACACACATTTCAAAAAAAAAAAGTTAAGCAGCGGTCGGACTAATAAGTCTGTAACAAGAACAAAGTAGACAAAAGTAAACACATTGGAACGGAGTCCAAACAGCAAAACCAATAAATAAGCCGACGTAAAGCCGAGCTTTGACTTAATAGGAGCTCACTTTGCACGCCTTTGTGGAACAAATTCTATTAATAAAGTTGTTCATTATCTTACAGAATTGCCACCTAAATATGGCCAATTAGTAATAAATCAAAATTGGAAGCCGAAGCCTCAATTATACTGAGTCCTGTTAGATAGTTACTGTTTAATTAATTGCTGTGATGGCACCGTATTATGTAGTTCTGTACGTTTATCTGACGGACGCATTATCTCGTCTAGATAAGGCATGTTTTGTTAGAATCTCGCGTTAGATCTCTCTATGAGACTGTAGGCGTAATGAAATGAGGTTCTGCTACGCATTGGACTAAGATGTTCGAATTCAATGTGTTTGGTTGTACAAAAACTAATAAATTAAATGTTTTTTATTCGGACTTTTTATTCAATTATTTTTTTTTTTTTTGATTTTGTTTGTACACGAAAACGTTACTTTATTATTAAACCAATTAGATCCATGTTTGATTAAACATTATATTATGGAACTTATTTAATTTTAAGCCTTATCTGCAAAACCACAATTAGGACACTCTATTTTCAACACAATCCAGAGTTTCGAAATTTAAATAGTCTACATTTTTTTCACGTGCCTATACATAAATCAATAATTTAATGTCGGACCAAACAAATAAATCCAAACAAAATGCGACCTAATTAACACAACCAACGTAATAAAAGGTCAACGACACTTTGACAGCTTCAGCAACTACTTTTACTTATTAGCCCTAACTATTCAACTCTTTAAGACCACTCACCCACACACGACACAAGCAGTCAATATTAAATCCTAATAATTTCGTTACTATGATCAAAAGGTAATTAATTTCGGCGCAAACAACCCTGGCTTATGACGTCACACCCCCGTCAAGTGTGAACTCAATGTTTGGACATTCATCGTATAGCTGATATGGTTGCCAATAACAGCCTCAAACTTCCCCGAAGTACTTTCAAGTTAGACTAGTCCCGAGTTTTAGTAATAGTGCCGTGACAACCCTATTACAGAGTGGTGAAAGTGCTTTTAAGTGTTGAGAATATTATTTTTATGTAGCGTTGTATTGGACTAGATACAATTCTTTTTATCACATGACTAATTTTTAGCAGTAAGTCAACAAAGAAGAAGCGCGCTTTGTGCCGTGGCTGGGCAACCGGCTGCCGTACAACATGTCTCGGCTTCAATTCCCACATGGAACCACACTTTGTGTGATCCACAAATTGTGGTTCTGGGTCTGTTTGACACATACGACACAAAAATACAAGTGTGGGTTAACGTTTTTAAAACAAAGCAAAGAAAAATAAGAAATTATATTTGTTTATTAAGTAGTAGTGTTTGCTATACACGTGGGCCAATTGGGTAGTTTCCTAAGTCAAAAATTAATTAATTCGACGTTTCAATACAATAAAATATTGAAAAATAACTAACTAACTAATAAATAAGTTTTAGATAATTTGTACCTAATTGTTAAGAGATAAGTAAGGTATTTGACGCAAAAATACTATGACGTCATAACTCAGTTTTCCATATGTACAAATTTCATAGAAAATTATCGTTATTGACATTTGGATAAAAGTATTGAATTTGACTAGTTGGAAACTACCGTATTCAGTGTGCATTGGTCCACATGCATATTATGTATTTTTTGATTAATTCAATTGTTTTACACTAGCAATCAAATAATAAACAACGTCACTCCAAAGATTTATTAAATAAAACGCAGAGTAAATAAAATAACTTTGCAATTTTTTTTTCAAGTTATCGTGTGTGCTACTTCAAATATATAGTAATATAGATGTACCTATTATATTATGTGTCTATAATTACTACGTCAACTATCACAAGATACGGAGAATGATATACGATTGTTACGTGAAAGTTGATGAGTAACTCATCAACTTTCACGTAACAATCGTCGCTAATTACTACTTATCAAGCAGTAACCAACCTTACCACGGATTCAAGTATTGATTTAAGAAAAAAAATGGGTAACAAAATGACAGAAAATAATAATATTTATAAAATAACGCCATTAGGGAAAGATTCTGGTTTCGAATTTCAAATTCAATTTGGTTCAATGTTAAAATAAAAATAATAATCCTGAATTTAAATTTTAATCTTCTGCCCTTGTCGCTAATAGACCAAAATAAAACCGCCTTGGTTTTTATAACTAAATTAAAACAAAGATCTTTGTGGGAGGAGCGTTTATATCAATCCGTTGAGGAGTGGAAGAAAATAAGACAAATTGTATGGTGCCTTTGTTAGAGGACAAAAGGCATATTAATATCACTTAGGCGTGTGTAATATATCGTCTAATATATTAAGTTTCACAGCATTTTACTTGGCAATGACCGAATGAGAATGAGGTCAGATGTCATTCAGTTCCTATCAGACAACGAGGTTATTATAAGGAAAAGTCTTATTACACCATGCTTGATATACCTACCCTAACGGGTCTACTGTTATGGAGCAGAAGTGGTATAACCAAACTTTAATGTTCTCAGAATACTGAAACCTGAAAACTATTCGTTTGTGTGGGAATTTACAGAAATACTCAGAAATCAAGCGACAAAAAAAAAACAAACTGGAAACATGTTTATCTTCTATTCGATCAAAATGTATTCTCTATTCCCATTGCAGAGCGTGTGCTATGATAACAACACTCTGTATTCGAAATTTAAAACGAAACAAAACAAAGCTTTCTTCGAACGTCGGAACGCAGATTAACCAGATTAAATCAGTTAATTGAGAACGCGTTGTGTAGAACAGCGTGTACTTTCATTCGATACCAGAGAACGATTCTGTCGTGCGACATGGCAGATCAACTAGGTATTCGCACATGGGATTGCTACATCGATTAACTGTAACCAATGAAATAGTGCGGCTCGGTAGCCGCTAACCACAGGGTATGTGTACGCAGCCTAATAACAATTACACTCGCGTTCAAATAATGACGCACTGTCCATCCTAACTACGGTACATCGTTTCTCTCAATCGATTCATTTCCCGGAACATACAATCTTCTCTTTTATCACTTCCCAGGTGTTTACTATTTAATTTTATTACGTAACCTTGCCTTGATACGTTAAAGTTTCAGCGGTTGCGGACAGCTCTATTGAATGTTAATGCGGATGCGGCGCTCAGCTAAAACAATATTGTTTTATGGGACAACCGAGCGAGTGTTTTCCGCATGTTTTGATTGCTCTGTAAATCATGCAGACGGAACTATTGTGGCAGGAGCACGTAGATGAACATTTTTGAGTAATAACACGAAATGTCATAACGCGGTAAAATATTGTTAACATGCGAACTGCGCAACGATTTTTGCAAAGGCTATTGTTACCAGAATCGCGCTGATGGTATACTGATATCTTTCAAATCTTTTCATTTCTACAAAGATTTTCCTGATAACAAAAAAATACCCAATCGACATTGTCTGTTATTATATTACTAATGTTAAACTAAACTAAATAATGATACTATTGTTAAACTACACTTACTGTCAATACGGTCACTCACTGTCACTATTTGTTAAACGTTTAAACATAAATACTTTAAGTAGAGAAAGCAAAGTAATCAAATTAATAGAGCATTTACAAATATTTCTCGTTCACCAGCATTTCCAACTGACTGCGTTAGTTAAGCAACTTACGATACAAGAAGTTTTCCCGAAGTTCTTAGCTGTGCACTCCAACTAAACCAAGAACGTAGAATGTACGAGTAATTATTGCTATCGACCTATTTCTATGTACATACTGTTATATTCTCTTAGTACATAATTTAACTTCAGTTCGCTAAGTCAAACTAACTGTTTATTATTGTTTTTGCTGAAGACATTCTGACGTTTCATTTAAAGGTTTTTCTACCGTAACACTATTTTATTCAGATAGTACAAAATACTTGGAGGACACAGTCTACACCCAAGTTCTAAGTTATTAAAAAGGAAATACAACCTCCTACATTACAAGCACTTAAGATTAAGTGCTAACCCTTCTTTGATCCCTATCAAACATTACTCCAAAAAGTGTTACTGCCCCGAGTATTAAACCGGCTATCATCTCAAACTTACAACTGGCGGGGTTCCTTAATATCCTGACCTCTATCAGCTTATCTAACGATCTTCACCATTGTTTTCATACCTTTCCTTCCTTCCCACTTCAACTTTTCCAGTTCGCGATATCTTCTCAGCCAACAGGGAAAGTTCACAACCACAAAAGGTGTTTGGTCCCGACGAAAATTAAGGTTTTTTTTCCGCATATTGATTAGAAAATTAAAAATATCCCCCAACAAGTACTAGGGTAGCAGCGAACTCGTTATCTTGAGGAGGTAAATCGGCTCGGTCGGGAGACCGACGATAACAAAGTTTTTCCGTTATACCTTGCAATTTATAACCGCCTGGTACCTCATTCTAACAACTTCTATATGAAGAGTCACTGCTTACAAATTTATTATAAGAGGAACAATATGTTCATTGTGTGTTTATACCAGCTATGCTAATAATGTTTGTAATCACATTTGTCGATAAATACACTTTACTAAAACTACAATTCATATGATAACACGATTTACGTTACAAGTGCACTTGTTTAGTAGGTATTCAGTTAGTGCGATAACGAGTATAAACGTATTTTATTTCAAATGGTTTGGCTTTATTAAAATGGCCGATAAAATTTAATTGCCAACACCAATTAAATGATACAAAACTATTTGCGAAACCACAAATAAAATTAATTGTAAACATTCCTTGGTGACTGTACAGCCATGGCAATGGTTGGGTGGCTTCTACACAACGTTTTTGATCCTGCTAAAATATGGTAGTGGATTTACGTAATTGAAATGTCTGAGTATTAAAATAAGAGCCTATATAAAAACTTAATATCACTGTTAGTGAATTGTGTGTATATCCTTTTTTGTTTTTTTAAACTCACCCACGAGATAGGAGGAAATTCTTGTGTGGGATAAAATTTTACGATAATCCACGTAAAGAGCCGACATTTTTACTAAACTTAAATGTTAGTGTTCAGTGCTGACCCCAGCTAGTTAAAGGTCAGAGAAAAGGTGAATGAATTGTTTATTTGTTTTTTTACTTAAAATGGTTTCTTGTTTTTCTCAGTTCGTAGAAATATTTTATTTTTGTATGATATAAACGAGGAAAATGTTTAAAATGTTTTAACATTGCGAGATTCCTCCGTTCTCTGTTGGCATTTAAAGGTATCGCTGCCGGCTATCGATAGTCGGTAGATGTAACTGTGAATTTAAAAGCTACCAAGTACCAATATAGGCAGCTAATATTGTTCTGAAAGTATAAGCAGTAATTCATTAAAAGCTTCAATCAAAACACATAGACCAATTACAGCTTAGTCTGTCTATTGCTTAACTTTGGATTTCAACGATCTTGGTTATCAAGTATCAAAACCAAGGTGCTTATGATACTGGTGTATTCTTGTTCCGTATCTGGGTGTGTCTGGCGAGTATGTGAAATTAGATGTTTGTAAACGCACCCACCCACGACACAGGAGAAATACCGAGAAAGAGTCAAAGTTATAGCAAAAACAATTTTTTAAAAGGAACATAATCAGTACATTGTCCTAACAAAATTGTTTATGTTTTATGTAACTAATGATACAATGATAAAAGTAATTAAACTGTACAATGTCGTAATCAATGTTTAAATGAAAATTTAAGGTAAAATAACGCCATAGTTAGCATACGCTCAAATATGAAGACTAGTATCGACCAAAGTGATACCACGGCCTCAAAGAAAACCGTCATAAAACAACCACAGTGTAGTGTTTCGCCGTGTGAAAGAGATTACCGGAGGCCCAATCCATCCCCTCCCCAATCCCTCAATCTCCAAAACGCTAATCCCCAAAAGGTCGTCAACGCAATCGTAACTCCTCTGCTGTTGCGGGTGTACACAGCAATCCGTCTGTTTGTGACAGTAATCAGTCTGCTCGTTTGCTGACCTAACATAAAAAAACTAATTCTTTTCGAAATAATCCATACCTAATCACAGCTGTGTTTCGTTCTAGAAATATCCCGAAACGATATACCTGAGCCACTCTAACTATTGGTACTGCATGTGAATTCATATACATATACACCACAAAGCATACCCAAAATTCCGCTCCGACAGAATAAGACACAGTCAAAATCCCAAAATCGAAATGCCTATGTTTTGCCTAAAACCAACAACCCTAGCTCAGCAGTGAGCCTTTTGACCAAAAGAACAGTCGCTTTTCACTGAATACTTTTCATTGTACATCCTGGGTATACATTTCCTGTATTTGTGCATAAATATTTTACAATATTTTAACCAATAATAAAATTTTCTCGTTCAATAACTTCATAGAATGCATTCTGTAGAGTTAATATAGGTGAAAGGTTACTTTATAAAATATTCAACAGCGCCTGTGTACCCGCGGTATACTAATACGTACTTACTAGGATTGTACTTACATACATATAGGAACATAATTTAACTAATATCTACCTTATACATGAGTCTGCAGGTATTTACTTTTGAAGTGTATTTGCTCGTTAGTCGAATGCTGGCTAGAAGTAAAGTAAATCCTTCTTTATGGTTTAGGTAGAAATGTATTTTTTATTCCTATGCTTAATCGTTTCATAAATGGACAGCAAAAGTGTCGTGGTGGCCCGGAGGTTAAGGAGCCCGCTTCTCATGCATAAGGGTGTGGATTCGAAACCTGGCAAGTACCAATGTGACTTTTCCCGAGTTATATGAACTTTCTATGATTATTTAGACACCATTGACATACGGTGAAAGTAAACATCGTGAGGAAACCTGGACTTATAATTTCTATAATTTCTTCTCCGTATGAGAAGAGCCTTTGCTCAGCAGTGGGCACTTATAGGCTGATGATAAAATGGATAGCTGCCGCCACGTAATGATAAAAAACCTGTTTTTATCCAGAGTATCACCTACCTACATACCAAATCGGTTTTTATATTTTGACATTTCTAATTTTATAAGAATAGTCGGACAGTGTTAACAATTTAAAACGTTGTACAATAAGAATTCATAATTTTACTTAAAAATTTAAATTGAAAAGTATTTAATTAACTGTTCTAGTTTATCTACCACATATCGAGTAAATTGCAATTTCTTCTCAAGCATAAACTGTATCTCTTTTATTATAATTAAATGTTGGTGTGAACACACTCTTACGTAAATCACATGACACGTTCACAGGGTGTCGCCAAAAGTTTCGTACAAAATTTTTCTCTAGAGTCTCGCCAGTCAACAAAAATCAACTTATGAAAGCCGTCGACGGTAACATTTTATTCGTTTTTTGTGTGGCTTCCACCCTTCCGCTCGCTTAAAATCCATGGTGCGGCCGAAATATTAAACATAAACTTTTTGAATATGATTTTTAACAACCTCCTGTTGAAAGTTTTTATTTTTTTAAATGTAACACAATAATTTATTTTTATTTTTGACGTAAACAATTTTTCACTGCTTGGATGAATTGACCAATATATTGAGGTTTAGCTATTCGGATCGGGTGAAGTGTTACCTAACAATAATTTCATTGTGGAATCACTTTTATTAGCTACGAGTCTGCATGGCTGTAAGCTTACTTTCTATTGATAGATTTTGCCAACCTCAAGATAGGCGAAAAATTAAAGAACAAACGTGAGGCCTGGTAAAAATATATATAGAGGTCTATTTTGAATACCGTATAGACACCAAAATACTGCTGCAGCAACCAAACTTGTTGATTCTATAAATTCCTTCAGATCGCCATAAAACTCCTCGTGGAGTTCGTTACAAACATTCAAGGAGTAGTTGCCAACTTTATACCCAACACAATTTGTCTAACCGTCGACTGCTCACAGTTTACCTTCATTTTCGAACTGTTTTTGTACTTAACTGACTTTTAATTAACTAAACGGTAAGTGCTTTCAACTTGGCAGTTGTCAGAACCAGACTTCTGAATGTCTAGCATAAATACTGGCTTTAAATATGTCGGCTACTAGTGCGCAACTTGCTTTATTTTTAACCGCTGTTGTGAACACCTACATACATACAAATCTATATGTATGTGTCTGCGGGCATCGCCTGCTGATTGGAATATAATTTCGTAGGTACTCGCTTTATTGTGTTTAAGCTCACTGTAATAGCCACAATGAAAAAGATATCCTAGAGACAATAAGTGAGCATTTAGAGAATTTGTAATTTTTGATTTGTTCTTTTTTAAAAAGGTTTGCTCTACAATCGATCATTGGCTTTTAAGGATCATTGCAAAACTATTACATGCCTACCACTGTTATACTTATCTGATAGATGTAATTGCGAAAAAGGCAACGTCGATCAAGAATGTACGTGTTCAGGTCTTAACTTGAGCAAAACACTAGTACTTGTGATAAAAAACGGTTATTGACAAACGCCACAAAATAATACTATAAACTGTTATACAATATTAAATTTACTCGATTCAAATCTCTATAGTTCATTAAATCAAGCAAAGAGAACGGATTAATTTTATATGGCATTTTTATAGATCAATTTTTTGTCGTAATCATAATATTATTTTTTATTGATATTTTAGTTTAAAAATATAATTTACAGCTAATTTTGTCATCGAAACTAAAACGAACCTCTTTTATTTTTGGGAAAATGATCTTGATTCAAATCTCTATAGTTTATTAAATCAAGCAAAGTTAACGGATTGATTTAGTGGTTCATATTTAATCTGAGTTCAAAGTAAACGGTGATTAAGTTTTACGTTAATCGAAGTTGGAGTAACTGCTTTATCTTACTGTTTTAATGTCTTAACGTTTTTAGTTAAATAGTTCTTAAAAAACTTTTAGTCTTAGATTTAAAACTAAGGTTTGATTTCGCTTATCTTAGCTTTAGGAATCATTTTTCTTGCCTATCGAAAGTTTTTCTACGATTCACTTAAATAAAATATGCAAAAACATTTTGAAGCAGTAAAGTTGATTAAATAATCTATCGGAGTTGTAAAAGAACAAACAGATCACCTGATGCTAAGCCATGGACTCCCGCTGCACCAGATAAGTAGCAAGTTGGTATCGACCTTTTTGGGGTTCATATATGTTGTTATATCATTCTGGTCGAGTCGGTCCATTCTTGCCGAAGCAGTCTCTCTCACACACTATGTTTGTCCTCAAACTAGACCACCATACCAACTGCTATCAAAGTTGTGGCAAGAAATTGAGCTCTAACATTATAAGGGGATTATAAAAACACCTTATGAAGATAGTAGTAAAAGTTGATGATGGTATATATGTAATAATTTTAATTTTATACCCAACATAATATGAAACCGAAGAAAACGGGACGTATTTATTTAACAAGCACACTCCGGCGGAGTGTCTATCCCTTTGGGAGAAACAAGCATTTTGTTTTGAAACATTGTTCTGTATTTTTGTACCTATACAATATAAAACCCACATTTCAGATTTACACCGTTTTGTTATTGTGACGGGATTTCAAACAACTGCGAAAACTCACAGTATGGTTTGTTGACATATCATAGCTTCATGGATTTTATTTCCACTAACTTCTGCCAGCGACTTCACCTGCGTCACCTGGGTGAAAAGTAACCGATGTGCTATAACTATGTAACTATCTATCTCAGTACTGCTGGGCGTATTTAGATGTCAATTTTCTGCCATATTTTTACAAAAAATCCATCAATGCTTATAAACTATCACGTTTATAATATAGGTAAGTTGTATTCGATTAATTAAGGGGGTAATATAATATGTTAGCACTATTTTCATACAAAATGCTACCAACTTTTAATCTATACAGTGAGGTTGAGAAGTTAAAGAGTCAACTAAAAATCGAACACGAATTTGAAAAAAAAACACCTCAATATTGTCTAACACCGTCTCTAGACAAATGAAAAGCAACTGAACAGGAATACAGCTCGCCTAGAATTCCCAGTGAGAAAACAGGTGGTCGTAAGTATTAACAAAACGGCGATTAATATAAAAGGAGTGGTGCACGTAAACACATCAGTGGTATGGTGCCAAGAATCCCGGGCGTATACTTAGCGAGCGCCGGCCGCCATCCGCCGCACGATACATGAGGCTACAGCCCTAGGAGGCAGGGATAACAGAAGTACTAACGCTTAGTATTGCTTAGAAATATGCAACTTACATAGGACAGCTCAACCAAACAATAAAAACATATGTAATGCCTGGTAGCGCAGGAACCTGTAAAATTGTAGCAATAGAGATGGTCTTGTTGATCTAAGTTGAAGTACAACTATCAGGCAGGACCTCTTCAATTTGATCTCTTAATTGTGAGCAAGAGAGATTTTGATAATATTCGTAGTTTCAAATGTCAATCTATAAACAACAGTTTTACACACAGATAGATACCAAGATAATGCAAGTACCACGTACAATTATAACAAGACAACAAATTATGGCGTCATGACCATTTAGATAGTTTTGAGAACTAACGAGATCCCTTTTCCACTCCGAAGGCAGGAAATGCCATTAAATATTTTTTTATTTCTATCACCTTATGCCGCTTGAGTTACGACAAATTTAGTTTCCCTAGTAATTATAAAATAGCTGAAGACAGTAAATAAATAAAAAAACAAACTTAAACTGATAATTATAACAATACATCAAGGCAGTTACAACGACATATCATTTCAGCGTCTGTCATCATACATGAGTTACAAGTTGCATCACAATGCGGCCGGAAACATCGCAACTGTCAACCATTCAACTACCATGATTGACACACCATGTATATGTTGCCGGGAGGAAATTACTACTTGAAGATGAATGTATGATTCTATACAGGCCACTATACATTTGATTTGATTGCTGTTAGAAAACGTATAAAGAATGCTTATTTTAGTAACGGGTTTAAAAGATGAAATGAGGTTTAATGGCGGAAGGAAAAGCTGAGAAATTGTGTAAACAGATGATATTTAACTGTGACAACAACAATATTATCCATTTCCGAAACTAAGTTTTGAGATTTATCCTAGATTTTAACCTGTCCTTTCACATCCCTAATGACATTCTCCTAAATTAAGCTGCATAATTGTATATCTGTTAATATTATTTATTTTCAGTTTCGAGGATTTACAATTCAAAGAATTGTCTTTAAAATCGATACCTTCTTCATAAGCTCCTAAAGAATTTTATGCATATCCAGAGAGGTATTCAATATACCCAACAAAAGGTTCATGTTAAGAATTCGTTTGACCCATAATTAATAATTGTTCTTGTGCATCGTTTCGTTTTTCGCAACAGAACAAAAATACCTCTAATTAAATTTTAAAATATGGCTGCTGTAAAAAATAATGAAAGAGCAAAATTGTTCTATGAATCTAGAGTACAAACTCTAATACATTCACAAAACTGGGTTACTTGTTAACAAGTTTATAATTAATTACACTAGTATATATCTACATCTATATCTATATTTAAAGTATGATTTAATAATCGTAATTAATCACCCACTCGTATATGTGAACTTAAAAGTAAAAGCCCACAATGAGAATTTGATATATACTTTCTGCAAAGAAAGAAATTGTTTTTATGTGGCATGCCACAACTATCACAAGGCACTCAACATTTACCAAATTAAAAACAGTAAATAAGAACATTAAATTTATGTAACAGCATAAATAATTTAAATATTTTTTCACAAAGACCCAGATGAACATACCTGTGTGAATAACACGACGAATTTGAATAGAGAAATTTAATTTTACTTAAAACTATAACATAGCGGTAAACAATATCTGTGCCAGTTACATTTGGCCAACTTCCCAAACGCAGACTTGTTAATAACTATCGAAATCTATTTTATCGCTTCGCATATGTGTAAACTATACTGATAATTATCATACTTAATTTTAACTGTTTATTATCGAGATAGATATACAATTTATAGATTTTGAGCAGTGTAAATAAAGGTATTTAGTATCTTACTTTAACAATCGTTGGGCTTACACTACATAAACGTTTCGAACAACTACGATTATTTTCGCCTACGCCGTAGCTTACTACGACGGCGTAGCATCAAAATCGACAATTTAATTTACAAAATAAACAAAATACGTGTAAGCTAATTGAGATATACTTCATTTAACACCATCATAAAATTACCAAAAATAACCAACTCATGCATATAAACGAAAATTAAAATAATTTTCTTTCACCATTGTAAACAAAAATAAATCGCGGAACGGCGCTGTATTCAAATTTTGAATTGAAATTCACGGAATAATATTACTGGAACTGTCAATTGCAGTGCAAATCGTGTTAGTGCGTACAATAGTGGAGTTCTAAGAGTCAAAGTGCGTTCCCGTACATTAGACGAAGGCAATTTAAACTTTTCAATGTTCTGGATGTTCTAAACTACACTTCTGTGTTCGCATGTTATCGGCAATGCTTCGGTATGTTTCGGTATGTTTACACCGCCCCCACACATACGCGCGACCAACGGATGAATTTCGTGTTCCAACACAGGTTTACATTGTACAATGAAGATTTATTTGTATTGCTATGTTCAAGTATAACTTTGAAAATGAATCGGGAATGCGAATATATATGTGTAAGAATAAGTAATGAGGTTTCAAGTATTCGTCGAGTATTGAAATTAAATAAGGATTGCTTGATGTTTTTAAAATTTTAATTCTTAAGTAAGAGTAAAACATTTATACATTTTTGAACATCAGAGAGTATAAAAAAAATATATTCACATACACATTTACCGATAGGAATGTTTTTTTTGTAGATGGGTAAATCATCAAGTCACAAGATGAGGCTTCTTTGCGAGCACCACTGCTTCGCACAATGAGAAGACGACATCCCAGTTCCTCTCGCTATGCACCATGGCCTCTACTAAAACCGGATGCGAAAGGTTGCCGCCGCCCATAATTTTCCTGAGGACACGGCAGTGCTCAGTCCATGCAGGGCACACCGCCGTGGTTATGCTCTATCGTATCCGCCGGGTGATCCTCACAATGACGACACCTGGGCGTTTCGTCCTGCGGGATCCGAACAGGTACCTACCGAAGCTTCCGTGGTGAGGTCCGGAAGGTGAGAAGGTCTCTCTAGCCACTCCTTGAAGAAGGGTCTGATGGGAAAGTCTAAGTTACGCAAAAAATATATTAACTTCAACATACTCAAGATTTAATAAAAAACATGCAGCCAAAAAGCGGTTCCATTTATGCCAACCTAATATTTGTAAGTAAAAATAACATGACGGTGCATTTTAAAATCAAATTCGGAACAGAACAAATACGTTTAACAAGTTTGCACCAAAATACGATGGAATAACGGACTAACAGATTGATCACATCACTATTCACGTTCGTTTTGTATACAAATGAAGTCATGTGGAACTGTACTACACTTATCCAGAATTGCAACAGTTGAAAATGACGTGCATTGACAAAAAACTGTAATGCCCGCTATCTCCGGACCGAATGCGGTGCAGAAACAAAAATAATATTTTCGCACGGCAGATTAAAAACATGCATTTTTAACGAACCTTTGTCGTCGGCGCTGAATATTATTTTAATCGAAAACAGAAGTTTTAATTAACGTGAACACACTGTATATAACATAATCCCCTGGAAAAGACTAAATCTGCGACGCACGTAATTTTAAAATAAAGGCGGCAGGCACAAGCTTAAATTCTATTCCGCATTAGAGTACCTAACTTAAAAAATACATCTTATATTTGAAAATGTATATCATAAAAAATACCTGTAAAAATAATAACAATATAGGTATGTATGTGAATATTTTCCGAATGAATTTTTCAATAACAAGAATCGCGATCGCATTGCAATTAAAATACCAACGAATAAATCACTGCAAAAGTTACAATTATACAAGTGAGTTCAAAAGCTTTAAATATTAATTCTCATCCGTCGCGTCGGTCGCATCGACCGTGCATACGACAGTAGCAATGTCGTACGATTACTTGGGACACAGACATGTAACGCATGGAAGTTCGAACAATTTGTAAACAATTCAAATTTTCTCAAAAGATCAGATTATATCGAACATTTTCCTTTAAAATCCGTGGCTTTTTTCCATTGAATATTCAAAATGACTTGTTATTAAATTTCTGAGGATCGCCTTTTAATTTGTTTGCCAGTATTTTCAGTTATTCTTAGCAATATAATATAAACAATATTATACAGTAGAGATTGGTAAATTGGAAACACAAATCAAATCGCCCTTGTTATCATATAGCAACCTTTTTGTTTCATTTGTTGTTTCATCCTATTTGTTGTTTCATTTTAATAATTGAATGAAAAGAAAAAATAGAAAAGTCTTGTACAATATTGACCTCAATAATGTTTTTAGCAATATGATTTGAATTTTCGAGGTGGAAATAAAAGGATATTTTAACTGCTCTCATTTTTTATTATGTTTGGAAAATATAGTGTTATTTTAATATCAAAATATGATCAGTGAATAAGTGGTGGCTCTTCTCACGCGGAAGATGTTTGAGCATTCATCACCACGGTTGCCTAGAGCGAATTGGTGACTTCAAACTTACTATTCAATTCTTCACAATGGTTTCCTTCACCGTATGTCAGTGGTCAGTTATGTACATACTGACTGAATAATCACATTTTTCCTTACCAAATCCTCATGAGGCAGAACGCCTCATGAGGATTTGGTAAGGAAAAATCCAGGCTACCAGCTATATCACCTCCAGGCTATCACGATTTTATTTTAATATAAAATTTTACATTAAGCTGAAATCTTTTTAAAATTGTAACTCTCGTCTGGAAATCCGCAGCGATAGAAAATTAGCAATAGCGGCACTATCTTTAACCACATTTCCAACTTATATCGGTAGAAAAATGTCGTTAATACGAAGGACTATTATCACATAATGACAATCGTTAGCAAAGATAATAACATTTTACTGTTTGTTACTTCCCACAAAATATATTAATTTCATTTTTAGTTATTTTTTATTCATAAAACCCTCTTTATTTTCTTTTATATTAAAATAACTGATACGATTTATATAGAAGCTAAAATTGTAATGCTTTTGTTTAATTAAAGGTAGTGTATCAATATTTCATTCCTATTTCGATTAGCGTCGCCATGTCTAATGGAAGAAGAATGTTACATGCAAAATTAGAAATTGAAAAAATCACATAACTTCTTTTGCCAGTACTTATATTTACAACCGAAGCGCAAAATCCCGAAGCTACCATAAATTAGGGGTTTCATTATTCGTGCCTAACTCTTAAAAAGACAAACAACCTCCATACATTTTCCACTCCTAACAAAATATATAACTACATAGAAACATAGTATAGTATACATATGACTTCTTACTATACAAGCTTCAAGATCGGAATATTTTAATAAGTTTAAATAAAACCTTAAAGAGATTGTGGTAGCACCGTTTACGAACACACTTAAGCAACCCCTTTCACTCAATTAAGTATAACTTACTGAAAGTATCAAGTTGTTTAGACGTCACCCAGTGGAGGCTGCTTATGTTGCTATTTGTTCTCGAATCACCGGAGCTTACGTCGTGTTACGGTGCTTACTTTAATTTAAATTGATGCGGTTTGTAACCCCTGAGATCTGTTAAACAATAAAAACACAATATCGCTGTTGTCGGACTCGAAAGGTCAGCCAGGGCTGTGTTATGGATTGCACACCTACGCACATACATTTCACAGTACATTTTTATCTGAATATTTTTATAAACAAACACAAAAAATGAGCTTCATTAAACCATCAGGAAATACCTATCTAATGTTACAATTCATATTTTATTATCCGTTGGTAAATAATAATAAAGTGGTAACATAAAAATCTATACATTTCACTACATCGAAAAAAGTAGGTTTACTATGTTTTGCAGTGTTTGCTAATTAATTACTATAGGGCTCAAGCAAATGAAGGCCATAGTTAAAATGTGCCTTTATCTACCGGAACAAAGGGTGTGATATTACATAACACCCTAAAACCACTTTTAATCTATTAAGTTTGCGTCGCTATAGCTAATCTAGCGGCACAACTTGCCCACGTGTGCGGGAAATATTAATAAAACTCAAAATGGACGCATAAACGAGAGCTATGGGGGAATAACAGCAACTATGGCGGAATGGGGTTAGTTGATGTGCGGCATACATGTTTTGTACCGCTGCTGCATATTTATGTCTTAATCAACGCTGGCAGCTGTTGCCTCTATGGCGCATTACTTCTCAATGTTTACATGTCTTCACCGTAAGTCTTGGAACAAAGCCTAGGAGCTAAATATTTTGGCAGCTGAGTTATGCATTGTTGTATTTTGCTCTTAAGCTGGGCTCAAATTTGTACCGTTTTCATGAATAATATGAGTACCTATTTACAGTACGGGTCGCTAAATGATACATTGGTAAGTGTTATTCATCAAAGCGCAATTAATTACGATATTTGTGTGTATTTTGGTAAACAGAATATTTGTTCATTTGTTTTTGTGGTGTGTTAGCATTGGTTATTGTTTTTGTTTTGTACAAGTAAGAAGGCAGATTAATATTTATTGAAAGTCTCAGTAGCAGCAACTTGGGATTTGCAAATGCTTTGCATTAAGTTCGCCTCCAATTTTATACAATTTACACAACAAAACTTGCAAAAGTGTGTGCAGCTGTGCTCTATGGATGAGCGCTACATCTTAAGATTTTCTCTTAATTTTGGTGTATTCAACTTTGTTAACATACTTGCATACATACATAACATGAACTCTCTAAAAGAATAGAAGTAGCCAACTGGACCATGAAAGTACCTCGGGCCGTAAAATAACGTACCTCATTACGACATGTTTATATTATTTACTATTCAATAAGTTTAGCTTATTTACTGTTCAATGACTCGTTTATAAATGCGACTCAACTGAATTGTACGTTTACATACTTGAATAACATTGGACCGCCGGTTACCGAGTATAATATAGATTTTATTATTATTTCAGTATTTCGGAGAATTACAACAATATACACTGCAAGAAGTGCATATTGTTATCGCTATCGGGCAGCGAGTAAGGGTAGCTGGCCGCCCGACCAGAACCAGACCCGAGAGTACGGCGCGTAGCGACCGCGTACCTCAAAATAGAGCCAAGAGACCACCATAGATGAGGCCCAACAGGGCTGATGTTCAGCCGAAGTTGTGGGTCAAGCGTAATAATGTACTGTGACTCCACCTCGGAGCAGGAGAAGAAACGAGGTGGTTTTTATTCAGTAAGAGTGTGACACGCCCTCACGCCCATGCTACAGGGGGCGAGAGAAGTAATAAAAAATCCATTTTTTTTTCTTTTTAACGTTGCCCCACACTATGATTTTCTCCTGTGTCGTGGGTGCGTTTACAAACATACAAATTCACATACACACATGACACCCAGACCCGAAACAACAATTTGTGGATCACACAAAGAGTTGTTCCGTGCGGAAATCGAACCCGCGACACGTTGCACGGCAGCCAGTTGCCCAGCCACCGCGCCAACCGTGCAGTCAATTATTATTTAGTATGTTGATTAAAAATAATTGATTTAGTACAAATAGTATACATTAATATAGTAACTTACTAATTAGCTTCATATACAAATGCAGAAATATAAATTTTCTAATTTGTGTACCATCAACGTAAAGAAATGTTCGGCTCGACTGAAGGAAAACAGTTACCCTAGGTGACGGCCATCTGCAACATCAACAATGTCACCCGCCGGTTGTAACCTTAACCTTTTTTTGGAGGACAGAGGTGACAATTGATGAAACCTTTTTGACCTTTCCTCAACTACAGTTAGTCTGAGATTTACCCTTGAATGCTCCATTGCCATTAACTTACACAACACGCTTCGCAATGATACTGTATACTGGAATAAACCGGCTGTCTTTTAAAATTCCTCACTCCCTAAATTATATTTTTATTGTACCACGGTAATTGGCTTAATATGTTCTCCTTATCTTATAAATTAGGCAAAAGGAACAAAGTATATTTAATAACAACTAATTAGGAACAATGTGAAGCCAATGTTTAGGGACCGAAACGTCTATAACTCTGCTGATATTATAAGTGACAGTTCGTTTGTCCCCCTTAAAAAGTAATTTCATAACACATTAGCGACCTGCCCCGGCTTTGCACGACTGCATTGCTCATACTAAATTTCTCCACTATTTGCTGGATGTTATTATATTTATAAACCTTCCTCTTCAATTACTCACACAAAACCGCATCAAAACCCGTTGCGTCGTTTAAGAAATTTAAGCATACATATGGGTTAAAGAACTGAGAAAGCGACTTTGTTTTATACCATTTACTTATACACACACTACCATCCCTATATGTAATTATGTAAAACATTTCCATATCAATCAATAACGTATCTACATAATCAAAACTGGTAAATCAGCTTAAAAATGGCTGGCTTATTACATAATCTTCAGTACATAGCACAGGAAGCAAGTTATACATCTTGGCTGTAAGATAAACAGTCGATGATGGCAGTTTACACAAGCGGATCTTGTTTAAACAAGTATAAGTATGAATAATCATGACCTAATAACAGCTTGGTAGTCGGTTTCTGTCTATTGATTTGTCTATTAAGCTTCGGGAATTGTGTGTGTACTTATATTACGTGTTTGTTGGGTGAACATTGTGGGTGGAAGCGCCACTTGAAAGTAGGTTGTATTGAGTAAAAGTGAAAATTGTCTACTTATGAACAAAAATAAAACGCCAAATTAGACTCAGTGCTTAGGATCTTTAGGCGTCCGCTTCTCTTCTTCATGCATATGCTTTTAAACAAGGAATACAGTGATGTCACAATCATACTTGCCAAGCGCATCATAAGGAATCCTGAACTTATAGTTTCTAGTTAAAGGTTTGAAATCGCCTAACATCAGATGAGGTGATAATTGCTCAATCCTTTTCCATGTAGGACTAGGCCCTTTCTCAACAGAACACTTCAACACTATTTTGCCTCCCTAAGCATCTTCAATCTAAAACACTAAGGGGATTACTCCAAAGAAATGTTTAGTTTGATCCCTGCCGCATCTTTTACACCACGACCCACGCGACAGTACATTATTTGCGATACCTTCTGCCTCGCCCAGGATAACTGTGGAGTAGTCTTTCGGTGCCGGTGGTTCCGAATCGATAAGAGTTCCAAACGTTCAAAAATATCAGTCCTTCCCATCCCCCAATCCCTCCTAAATCCCTAAATCTCCAAATCCCTAATCCCTAAAAGGTCGGCAACGCACTCGTAACTCCTCCGTTGCGAGTGTCCATGGGCGGCGCTGATTGCTTACCATCAGGTAATCCGTCTGCTCGTTTGCCGACTTATTAAATAAAAAAAATTATGCATGTGCCTTCTTAAAAGGGCGACAGCGAACTGTAACTCCTCTGTCCATGAGCGGTTGTGGTCGCTCAAAATCAGCTGATCAGCCCGATCGTTTACCTGCTATTTTATGAGAAAATAAATGAGCAAATAGGTCGATAGTGTAATTTGTGTCACATTATCTGAGTCGGTAGAAGGATGCTCCTCGTATAAAATGATTTTTCAATTTTTTTAAATTACATCACTACAGCGGTAAAGTTTATAATCCATATCACGCTATTCGAATATTTTATGTACATAACACAACCCCATAACTGTCAAAGTTACAAGGCAAAAATCCATTACATAAAAATTCCAATTTCAAATACTCGTAAGTACGACATAGAAACACCTGGGCACCATAAAACTCGAGTAACATAAAAACCCCGGTAGTCAAAGAATAATTAAAAATACGAAAGCCTTAATTATACCATGATTGCTTAATAAGCAGCTGTAAATTTACTTAATTTCAATTTTCCCGCACCCTATTTGATTAAGTGTCCATTTTGACCGAAATTCCTCACCCTTGTTATATTGACTTTGCGAGCAACCATTGCTTGAGTCTGAGCGCCTGGTACAAGCTAGGTGAAACCAACGCTACTTAGGAATGCAGTTAATTAAGGCAATTTAGGTGAAGCTGAAACGTTTTCGACAATGTCTGACTTGTACAGAGTAATGAGTTGCGTTCCCACTTCGCCGAATTTTGTTTTCATTTAACTGTGTAAGTGCTCTGCAAGTTATAGAACAACCCAATACAAAATTCTTACTAAAAATAACTTTGCCCCACACTAAGACTTAATCCAGTCACAGAGGCCCACGCTCACATCACAACCAGACATGGAACAACAATCTATGGATCACACAAAGAGTTGCTCAAACCCGCAACACATTGCGCAGCAACTAGTTGCCCAACCACTACGCCAACTGTGCTGTGAAAAAATTACACTATTCGGATTGTATGAGTTTGATGAATTTTATTCTAATTATTTTGCTATCATTACTTCCTAAGGATCATTTATTAAGTCTAGTTCAAATCTAATTACAAATCACTTTGTAAAAACTCTTTTAACAAGAAATACTTTTAAAAATCGAAACACAAACACACACCTAACAGTATCTATAACTTCTACCAACATAAGAACCTTAAAAACAACTATAACAGTGCAGTAAATTAATTAATTAATCAAAGCTTCCCTTTATGTTCGCCGAATGAGATCAGGAAAATGATAATCTACGGCGCTAACAGAAGAAAGAGGGTGACCATATTGTTACTGACAACACGAATGAGGCTTACGAAGTACACAACATTAGGTAATCAGTGGCGCCCGGCCTTTAATTAAAAGAACATGGCACTGTAGCTAACTCAATTTGTTCCTGTTCTTTATTTAGGAACTACAACGTGTAAAAGAAAACTTATGGTTGTTTTTACAATTTTTTTTATGTTATAAGTCGGCAAACTAGCAGACGGATTACCTGATGGTAAGCAATCAGCGCCGCCAATGGACACCCGCAACGGAGGAGTTACGGGTGCGTTGCCGACCTTTTAGGGATTAGCGATTTGGAGATTTAGGGATTGGGGAAGGGTCCGGGAAGGATTGGGCCTCCGGTAACCTCACTCACACGGAGAAACACAACGCTGTGGTTGTTTCACGCCGGTTTCCTGTTACGCAGTGGTATCACTCCGGTCGAGCCGACCCATTCGTGCCGAAGCATGGCTCTCCCACACTTAAATTCTTCAAAGATAGTTTTTACGATAATTTAATGAGACACAAAATATGTTTTTTATGAAGAACACATAGCTTAGGTAACTACCGCTTGATGGACATAAATTTTGTTGTTTTAAAACCAAAATTTTGATATAAATATAAAATAACTCTTAAGTTACCGAATAGATAGTTGAATATTTAAACTGAAAGGAAATTTAACTTCTCGTACATTTTCAAACTAACTCTTTATTAAGGGAAGTCTAAAAATCTAAAAGTGCTTCACGTAGCTATCTGCCACGGTTACGGCAAAATAACTCGGCTAGCTCTATTCAATTTTCCTTAAATTATATTTAGTCTTATTTCAAACGATATACTACCAGATTTCTGTTCAACATCAAGTTAAAACTTGAACGATAGAGTTTCCGTTTCTTGTGTATTAAATGTGAACTGTACAGGTATAAAGGCTATATGAAAATAAAGTCGAAGTGTTAAGTTTCCTGTAATCTTGAGTGCCTGCTTGTAAATAATGTATCGAAAGCAATTTAATTTGTAAAAACGGCTTCAATGCATTTTTCTACCCAACCAGAGAGTCTATACTACAATTTGCTAGCACACTAGTACCAACCTCTTTGGTCGTGACAAGCGTAGGCTAATTGCCATTTACCGAACATAATATCTGTGGGTGATGTTCCGTGTGAAACCTCAAACCAATGTACACTGAGAATATTCCAGCGAGAGAACCCAATAACGACGTCTTATCTATGAACATTTTCAAATATTCAACATCAAGTAACTATGTGAAGAAAACATTACTTCAAATATAAAGGAAAAACTGAACCTAACCTAGTAAATCTTAAAGTATAAAAATACTTGCAAAATGTTTATTAATAAACGTAAACAAAATCGCCACGAGTAAAATATAAACTTTCAATTAAAAATTTTATCGGCCGACGTCACATGCAAAAGAATTTAGAAAAGAACCGCAACTTCTCACACGTATTTTTAATAAAAAATTCAACTGAAAATAAAGTCTCAGGTCCTTTGTGACTAAGCTTTATATTAGCTAGTTCGTTTGATGTTCACTTTCCACGCGATGCAGAAGTTAGAATGGTGGACACAGCATTTCATTTAGCAAATACCTAGTGACCTAACCTAACAGCTTTGCACACAGACTACTCAAACCAACATTCCCGAAGGTATTGTGCGCTGCATGACCCTTTAAAGGTAGAAATGCATTATCAATTTCAAATGGCTAGTCCTCTTCAGTAAAGAATCTGGACTTTGTGGTCAAACTGTGGACTAACTTCAAAAATTATTAAGTAACTACCTTGTTAAGGGGATTAAAACTCGATCCTTTTCATCTGGATAAATAGACGGATGCCCGAGTTCTGAAACAGTACGCAATTTTAAATTCTCTTTACGTATGTACGGTACGTGTACTCTAAAGGATTAACTTGAAGTAGAACGACGAATTAAAATGTTCTTCTCTGTCATTATTTGGACCATTAAAATTCATGTTAAATATTATGTTGATGGAATAGATTGTAATCGTGACGTTTGTCGATTAAATATTTTAACACACAAGTGTCATCTACCTACTAATTCATTGAATGAAATACCTAATAATTTGCATTATCATATCATGTAACAGATCATACCAACGAATTTAAGTATAAGCTCTTCACCTGTATGCTTTTAACTTTTAAATGCAATATTAACGAGTACCTACAATTACTTTCTGTCTGATGACAACGCAAACTTACCAAAGATTATAGACGTAAGGACGTCACTACCACAACTGCAAAGTACTGGTGGATTATTTCTACAGACTACAGCCATGATGGCGTCGTAATTGGCGCGAAAATGACAGCCCGTTCCCGCCACTCGAGTCAAACGTCAGTACACAATTGACAAGAGATTTTAAAATGAAAATATATCTTGACAAATATTTACCATTGGCAAAAATAAATATAGACAAAAATATGAGTTAGAGCTGATTTATCAATGAATGGTTAAATAAAAGTTATCTGGGGAATATGATTCTATCGCGTCAGAATGTTTGTGTAAGACAGTGACAGCACCAATTTTATTCCTAAGATAAAATTTATCTGACTATTGAAAAATCAGCCCTTAATTGATCTTCTTTTGCGACTTTTAGTATTTTGTCTGTTTATTAATAGATTTTTGTTTCAGTTAAGCGGTAAGCTTCGGTAATGTATTTCATTTCAACATAAAGTAATGCGCAACCTAATACAACAAACGACTTATTAAATCCAAAACCCAAATGAAAGATAAATTAAAATCCGTCCCACAACGAATCCGATCGCCTTTACAAGGCACAGTGATGTCCTCATTCGCCACAAAAAAAAGTTATCAAATTTTTAAATTAAAAATATAATAAATTAGGCTCTGAATAGGGGAGTTTCAAAAAGCTATCAAGAGAACAGTCTTTAGTTAGACAGGATCGTACAGTTTAAGGGGTGCCTGTTTAATTTTCCTCTTAAAACTTTTACCGTATATCTTGGAAAGTATTTTCCTAAATTAAAGTTTTATTGAATGAATTTATAGACCCCCAACTTTTACATCGTCATTATAATAAAGATTATTGATATTGCTTAACCTGAGATTGTTGCCAGTTTTCTTCATTAATATACATCTAAATTATGAACAAAAATACTAAGTTCCCTTCAATATCATAATAATTAAAGAAAAAAACTCACATTCTATTTATGTCACATATTTTACGCTGATCTGTCATAAGTTGATGACAACATTACAGTATCGTTTATAACAAAACAAAGTCTATATTCCTAAACAAAACAAACCTCAAGAATCCACCATTTTTCCGTTCTCAGATTAACACAAAATAATGTTATTCCGAAATCTCATTTAATAAAATTCCGTTTGAGAACTTTCCATCGGATACCAGTTGCGAAAGGGTGGTTCACATTTACATAATATTTAATATTCGTTTCCTTTGAAAATTAAATAAATTGAAACAATACGTAAATCGAATAATTTGTCTGTGGTTTTATTAAAAAAACAACAGTCATTTTTTTGTACTATTACGTACCTAAGTATTTGAAAGTTGGTTGGATATATTATTCTGTAAGATTCGTTACTACCAATTTGATATTAATATTTACATTAAAAAACAAAAAACAAAATTTTGACGGTTTGAAATTTAAGGGAGATCTAGTAAAGAGGTTCTTTTTACAATGTTTTTTTTTTTCTTTAAGATGGGAGAGCCATGTTTCAGCCCGACCGAAGTGATACCGCGGCCTCACAGAAAACCGGTGTAATGTTAGGTTACGCGGTGTGAGTGAGATTACCGGAGGTTCAAACCTTACCCTCCCCCAAACCCTAAATCTCCTAAGCCCTTATCCCCAAAACGGCGTCGACACACTCGTAAATGCTCTGGTGTTGCATGTGTCCATGGTCTGATTGCTTACCATCAGGTAATCCGTCAGCTCGTTTGTCGTCAATCGTCGTCATAAACCGAAAACTTCTTTGACGAAGATCCAATATAATGCGGGTTCTAAAGTCGACCTTATTCCTTCCTGACAAGGTGCTTTTGAGGATACATATACTCTGTAAAGGACTAGGTGACTTCTCTAACATTTTATATATCAACATATTTTATCATATCTTTAAATTCGTTCATAGGCTTCATGCTACATGTGACTTATGGGGGTACTTATAAGAATTGCTTTTGATATGCTAGATTATTGGAATTTGAATTCCATTGCTGAGGTAATAAAATACTTTTTTAAAGATTTGAATTTATTTACTTGCTTGCTTTATTTATTCGTCATTATATATTCATCTTTACCAACACGTTGATACCGGATTATATTTAAAATAGCTTAATTCTGATTGGTCGATAATTAACACAACATTGCTGAAAATATGAAATATTTTGCAAACCGAATTACCTACCTATAATCGTAAAATAAATAACCAAAACGGTATTAAATAAGTTTTTAAATAAATAAATAACAATAAACCTGACGAGGACGTAGATAATAATATTTTATGAAACAAGTAAATACTTAATTAAATAATACGCGCCAAAGCCTGGCGTTTACGTTCAATATAATAATGAAACAGGTAATTATTTTATATGTATCTTGCTGTCAATTCACTTGTCCACTATCAATTATCACAATTATATTTCATCAACGTTCGGTGGGACGTACAATCGAATTCTCCAATAACTTCAATCCAGTGTCATTGTGTCAGAAATTCGATGCAATTTCCAACTGAAAATAGGGAGGTAACAGATGTTTTTAACAGACCATTACGTTTTATAACACCTCACATTTTTATAGCTGCCATATGTACATAAAAAGGTGGTATTCATTGCTCTTAAATTCGTAACACAACTTCTGCTCAATGGATGGGTTTATAAAATACTTACTAGCTTCCACCCGCGGCTTCGCCCGTGTGGTATGTTGATAGAAAGTATCATATGCCTATGCCAAATTTCATCCAGATCCGTCCAGCCGTTTTGGCGTGATTGAGTAAGAAACATCGTATTTATAATATTAGTAAGAAGTAAGATGAGATGTGAAATTATGTTATGTTTATTTCATTATTACATAAATGACTTTCTTACTTCACGTAAAAAGTCATTTATTCGCGTAAAACCAATTGATTTAGATTATCATCTGGCAAAAGCATACGTTTTATGTATACCTACGTGCACATCGGCCTATCCCTTTGGACATTAAAAAGCGCAACTTTATTATACAATTGCGATATCTTAGTAAGAAGGGCGGTATATGTCAACAAGTTTACAAAATGCGAGAACATTTTAAAAGATTTGTGGTTCTACTCTGGACAAGTCCCAAAGGTCAAGGAACACTCGGCGGTGCTTTAGGTGGCGACAATTTCTTTGTTTTAAACTCCTTCACACAATTCTCGGTTGCGTAAGAAAACGCCATTACGTTTGGTTTCGTTCAAAAGTAGGTCTAATGGTCTTGGACAGTCGTTTCAGTTTCGAATAAATCAACGCTTCCAAAATAAAATGAATAATATAATAAAAACTAACTATTCATAACATTTTCTGTTTCAACGTTGTAGTGATTACGATCATTTAGTTTTACTGTAAGAAGCAAAACGTGTCTAGATTATTTTATCTCTAAATACTCTGTAATTCTAAGACCAAAGTCTGGTTTTCTTCTCTTTGTAGAACAATAAATAGAGTTGTCGTCTACAACACAAGCGTAGTAATATATCTAATGGAATGTGGGTGTATTATTACGTACATACATACACATATACATGTACGCCTAATAAATATAATTTTGACTTAATGTGGTACTAAAACAACACCACAGAGCTTTTCCTTTCGAGAGAACGAAACAAACCCACAGCTTTATGAACAGTTCTATAAATAACTGAATAGTTACATAAGCATAAGAAACGGAATTCGGCGAGTTCTTGACTTTATAACGCGTTTGTTTTGTTTAGTTCGCCACAACCAGGCCTTGCCCGGGGCGAGCATATCTTGTGATGTTCCACGGATAAAACACGAACATTGTTTTTACCGTTACAAGGAGTTTTATAGGTATTATTCTAAATTATTCGATGGGTTAAAGGATAACATTGACAAAGTAATGTCGTCCAGGAACGGAACATAAATATTATTCTGGTAAATATAACCGATTTTGTCAGGATAAAGAAGGTGCGGTAACCAAAGATAAACCGCTAAGATTTTTGATGGAAATGCTTTATTTAAATCTATGAGGTCAATAATCTTTCTTTGGGCTTTTCGCTTGTACGTCTACCTAAACATCTGCAGTTTTCGATAGTCCACTCCTATAAGTCCTTCTCTTTAAAACACATTTACAGTTCTCAATAATAGTTAGTCAAAGTGAAACAGTACCTACTACTAATACTGTGTACTACATAAAAGGTGAAGGTATTACACGTATGTATGTGACAAAATTTCTAAGTACCTATACATTGGAGTTACACCGACCGCTTAATTAGGCGTTCTCATAAAAGTACTTAAAGTAATTAATTACATCATAAACACAAAACACTTAATCCATAGTCACAGGAGCCATCGAAAACTGGCGGGTGCGGGTTTGTCACAAGAGACAAGCTAGCAGGGGGAGGAGCACTTAGATTTACGACCAACAACTTGGTCCGCACTTAATTTATGACGAGAAACTTTCCTAGCACGTAAATAATAGTGTTCAAACGAATTAGCAAATTGGGCTATGTCCAGTAATAGATTGTGTAGATTGTTTTGTACATCACTACAATGTGCTGCTAAAGGAACATTCGTGCGAAAATAAATACTATCGAAATAATTTGAAAAAGAAATTAATTGAACAACGAATATTAAATAAATCATGAATGCGTAGTGGGTGTAGTGTATAACTGACGCACTGTCTCACTTTTCCACCTCGATATTCATAGTCTTACTCGTAAGGCCGCACAAGTTCCTGCATTATTTTTTCATGAACTCTAACATTAATTACCTCAATCTTCACTTAATATCGATGATTTTTTATGCCTATTTGCATTTTTCTTCATCTAGATTTTGTATTATGTAGTACGTATGTACCTACATTATTGATGTCTAACCTTTTTCAAAGACGACCAACGACAATATTTCGAAGTAATGTCTGTTCTGTCTCGTCCGTTAATTTTCTTGTAAATAATTAAGCAAGAACACAGAATATTTTATTCGTGAATTTGGAAATGAGTTATGTTTATCATTAATTACTTATTCATATAATCATGGTCTCTGGACATCTGTGAGATCGTTATGTTTGTTAATAGATAGATATATAAATTGTTACCTCTAGTCACCTCATTATTCATTTTCGCCTAATGACACTTTTTTCCTAATCGGGTCACATACATATGGATATTTTTATAGGTCAATGGTTATATTTTTCGATGTCATCGTCATAAAATAATGAAGCCATAATCATAATAGCCTTTATGATTGAATATTTCATATCATAGACGGAGTTTGATATCAAATCCAAAACTTACCTTTTTTTAAGAGGAAAATTATTTAGCAAACTATTATCAGACTCTTGCTGCCTAAAAATCAACGTATTCTTATCCTGTTCTGAACATCTTTGCATTTCATATCAGCTACAATTTTCGATTCGACTGAGAATAAATTTTACTATACTTTTCGACTGAGAATCCATTTGTCGTAATCTTGAATGAGTCACAAGGGTGTCCTACATTACACCTATTAGCTAATCTCTAATAATACGCAATTACTGTTCGAGAACACGGCGATATTAGGCGCGACATGATCATACAATACCTTACTTCAACCCGTTATGTGCAAACTTTATCAATTTAATTCGCAACTAAAGTCTCCTTCTATTTGATTTACATTTCCCACAAGCATTGTTAAAATTCGTGAGGTTTAGTAATATCGTAATAAAATTACTATAATTAATCCTTGTTGAGTTAGAAACGTTCTTTAAACAAGGATTTTGTAATTTTGTTAGCCATCAAGTTGCCCTTGAGACAAGGGCCTTCAAGAGTCCTTCTGGCTTCCCATTTTCTCGCGAAACAAGATCAATTTTACCTCATAACTAGACTAGAGAAACACGGAAATAATCAAAATTTGCGAATATTTAATGATCATAAATTTGTCGATTTCTTTGAAGCGACATAATTTATTTAGTAAAACATTATCTTTAACGTTTTAACCTTAATTTATTCGGAATTTTAATTAATTCGTAACACAATAGCCACAGGGCCACTTGAACCAATTCATGATTTATTTACCTAAATAAGTGAATATACTACTTTGTTTATATCTGTAACAAACTGTGTTTTTTTGTTAGGGGAAAATCATCTAATGACTTCTCCCGGCCAGTGTCGGGTGGGAGGGAGTGTCAGATTCTTACTGACTAGAAACACCCCGTTCCTTCTCCAGCTCTGAGCCCAGGCCTCAAACCTGGCTAAACATCAGACTTGTAGGGCCTCGTCTGAGGTTGCTCTAACTCTACGCGCCGTACTCAGTTCTGGTTCAGGTCGGGCGGCGAGTTACGGCAGACTCGCGCTTACGGTGGACAATGATCGTCTCTCGATCCCCGACGCCCGGAGTGTCGCCTACTGCGGCGGCTTGGGCGTGAGGAGAACATACCACCATATGCTCCACCGTGTCTGCCGGATGGTCCTAACAATGACGACACTCTACCGTGTCTTCTGGAAGGTCGTGACAATGACGACACTCGGGAACAAACTGTGTACTAACAGAGTTTGTTTTATAGTGTAGGTACTTGGTAGTTCTCCTTGAAATTGTGTAAAGATATTTACAATTATATTATTGCTATTTTCAACATACAAACATATAGGGTTTTTCAATTATAAGCAGAGCTAAATCTAACTAAATTTAGACATCGTCCATTAATTTCGTTTTATGTGTATATTTTGCGTTCAAAATGCGACACTTCGAAGCAATTCATTTTATTTAAACCCCTATATTCACATAATGATGACAATTTTCAAACAACGATAAATTTCTCGTTCCTAAGTATTTTATAAAATTCGGAGGGAACTTAGTACGGAGCGTGGGTCCGCGTGTGTTAATTAACTCTATTCAAGCGTTCGTTTCTTTTTCTAAGTACGAAACAGAGGCAGGCCGCTAACAAAGCAATTATTTTCTTTACAAAATTAATTATTTCCCTTGTATTGGTGTTCTGTTCTCTCGCTTTAATTACCGAAGTGGGTGCTACGTGTTGCGACTTGCGACTAATTGACCGTAACGCGCACTAAAGTATACCGCTGTGCCACAGGCGGAAGAATTCTCCCGTAGGCCAATAGGAACTAATCTCAGTGGGAAAAATAATTACTTTTATAACGTATAACGTATAGACGAGCATTGAACCGGGAAATTGAATAGCCCCTGTGTGTTTCTAAGACTAATTACATTTTATTGAACACGAAAATAAATCAAATTGACTTGTGATGTTCTTATATTTTAATTTACGTTAATTAATTAACGAAGAATCTTTCATTTCACAAATTTGTTACGGGATAATAATTATTTTCTATAGTAAATAATCTTAGAATTACTTTGGTAAACAACAAAAGTAATTAGTGTAAATGATAGCTAGTTTATCTTTATTCTGGCGTTTTCTCTGATAGTGTAACAAGCGTATACTTTAGGTATTTTTTTAAGTAATTGCGCATGCTTAGTGAAGGGTTTACAAAGGACAATAATAAGTAAGGTAAGGTAAGGAAATCAATTCTAATAAAATACAAAATTAGGTTCTTCATCAATTCAAACATAGCCAAAGGCTTTTGTAACGGGAAAACTTGGCCTACTGTTTTCCTGCAAGCTGTGGTGTGGAACAATTTTACCGAACAACAAGAGTCTGGCTAATGGAAATTAGCTTCCAGGGCTAATTGCCATGAATACGCTTAACATAAATCAACGGTGTTTTAAAAAACATGACGTGAGAGAAGGGAGAATTTTTTTCGGGGAAATAATACCTTTTTAATGGAAAATCTTTATCGCATGTACAATATTTGAATATGTAAATGTAATTTTTTCTTACCTTTCGCGAAATTTCTCTTGTAATAAATTATGTCAGTATTTAAAAAATACCTACCTAGCTGTTTAATTTACACACTTAGAAATAAAATATAATTTGTAAAAATCGAATCGCCATCTTAATTCTTCACGAATATATTGTTGAGAAAATTTAAGTATGTACAAGTAAAACTACACAATAATAATTTAAATGATTTATTGGATTGCATTGTTAATATTTTTACAGACATATTGGTACGCCACATGCGTACAATTATAAATCAATTAGTCGTTCACATTTCTCAAGATGGCGCTAAAGCCACAAATCTTGTTCTAAAATTAATGTTGATAAATTGTATATTTTATTAGACCTGCAAGATTTATGAACTTCTGCGCCTTATTTAAGCTTTTTTAATTTAAATATTTTACTTTATACTCGGTTTTATGAGAGGGTTAAGAGGCGTCAGCGTCGCTTGAGACCACTTGAAGAATTTTATGTTTATTTCAAAAGATCATAATAATATTACATAAAAAATCATCTTTAATACCAGCAGTGTGGGCCGCTTCAGTGAAGAACGTAACGAGTCATTAATTACAAACTCCTAAACTTCCGCCAAATTTTTTGACAGTTTCCAAGTTCAATTTTTTTTTTAATGCAAAACCCACGGCCTTTTTATTGATTTGAAATTTAGTTATAGAAGAATACTTGAGCAGTCTCTTTTTGTTTGTGGATGAAATAAGTTACTATAAAATTCAAATATTACTTTAAAAGACTTTCAACTATCTCAAACAGCTGACGTTTTCCCACAGATAAAAAAATCATTCAAAAATACAGTCACGTCAATCTCGCACCTTATCAACATGGACCGGTTAGCACAGCGCTCAACAGAAATGAAAATTAGCCGCTATTAATATTCAAATTTGCAAAAACTTAATTTACCTTTTGTTTTGTACACAGCGACTTGTTAGACAATAATTTTTATTTCTGTTAAGCCTCAAGCCTCCTTTTGAGACATTCTTCTAAATCAATTTGCGTCTTAATTTAATAATATTTTTAATTTATATTCTACGATAAAAGTATCGTGGTTCACTCAAAAAGTTAAGTGAACTAAAAACATTTATTTTCAGTCTTATTTGCGAGCATTAATGAGCGAATACGTTGTATTTATTTTAATGTGAAACGAAAATATCTCATTCAATTTATATTCTGTGGTTGTCTGTGATTGGTTAGTTCATGATAATATAATAAATTCCAGTTGTATAGATTTTTTCGTTTCATATTAAAAATACTCTTTCGTTGTAATGTTTTCAAGGCAGTCCTTAATGCGTATAAGTCATAACATTATAATACTAGATCATTACCGTATAGAACGCAGTTACAACTATGTATATCATAGTGCATAGTAAAAATCTTGAATTCATTAAATATTTCGTAAGTACGTTCTTTAATAGTTTTCGTTTGTAAAAACATATTTTTGCTGTTTAAATAATTCATTTCGATTATTTATTGTGATGTGCAAGAATAAATAAGAGTCGTAGTCATTGTAGTATAAATGCCTGTGCGTCACAACCTTAAAAATAATAAAAAAAAACTTAAATAACAAATTTACAAAACCTAAAATATAATGAAACAGAAAATTACTGAAAGGAGTCAAAATACAAAATTTTGTTTCTAACAAAATTCATAACAATTCTTAAGTACATTGCCTTTTCTACCGTTTCTTTTATTTTTGCAACTTTATCTGGCAACACTGAAGAGATTCTTATCAAGCAACAGGCTAAAGCGCATCACGCTAAGCGTCCCTAACTAAAATAATACAAACTTACATCTAGCTTCAGATCTATACTTGTTCTCAACACTCTAATAAATAAAATTATCATAAACTTGTCTTATAAATAATTCAAACCATATTTGTAGCAATTTTAGCTAATCAAACAAAATCCTTCAGCCCGTTGTTGTAGCAAAATTGCTTTAAATCTTCAGTGCTTTGACACTAAATAATCACAAATGCCTACACTAAGTAAATATTATATAAATATAATTTTGTACTGTCATAAGTCCGTACACTTCGATATGGCGATAAAAGGATAGCTATCACATTCTTCCCTCCAAAATTTTGTTTCCTACCAAAATGGTAGTTTATTGGGGCAACTCTTTTATTTGAAACCTTATTTCTTAGGAATTGGGATCCATTTTCACACATACTGCCGCGGTGCTGGCCCGTTTTTCCTTGAGTGAGGCAGGGTGTCGTCATTGTTGCCAGTGTTGTTGTTATGTAAAAATGACATTTCTACACCTGCATCGCCGCCCTATAAGAAAAAGATTTTTGTATACTTAAACAAAATATGCCTTCTAAATCAAAAAGTTTAGGTGAAACATTGAATTATTAAAAAATAATACACATTTACAAAACAAGATAATTAAAATAAATAGCTTCTTAGGCACAAGTTTTAGAATACTAAAGATTAACTTAAAATTTTTGTTTATTAAAAACATTAATTACCTACACAAATGTATGTGACTGAGTAGCTGTTCAAGAAGTCCCAAGAACGACCACTAAGAAAGACACTGTGAGTTTGTTTTCGCTTTTCGAAATTTGTCAAAAACAGACTCGTATCTTATAAGCATATAGGAATATTAATAAAACAAAAAGGATGCTACATTTGTTCATATAGGTATCTAAGGAAGTTACGTGTTACTCATTAAAAAATAATTTCACTTCATTTCATATGTCAGTTACCTCGGAATGCATAGGGTTGGCTGTAATAGTGATTGGCACTTTAGCAGGGATGTACCCGTTCGTGGCTCCGGTCTCCGGCACTGAGCCTTTCTCTTCTGTAATAAATCATTCAATGTGTTTTGACAGCTGCTTTAAAGGCACTATTATGACGTCAATGTTTTGTTATTATGTGATCCCATTGTTAAGTTAAGCGCTCTCCTCGTTTCATGCTCGGATGATCTTAAGCTGTTTTCATGTTTAATTAATTTATTGTTTTGGGTCTACTATTAATGGCTTTTAGTCTGAAACTTAGTGTTTGCCTAAATGGTGTATTTTAATATTTTTTGGTTCTTTACAAGTACCAATTCTTGTACAAAGATATAAAAAATTTAGTATGGCGCTATGATATGACTGAGGGTAGGGTTTTGACAAACTTTTATATCTCTAATATTTAATATTAAACCAGAATTTGTAACTATTTTTTTTAGTAAAAAAAAACGTTGCCCAACACTAGGATTTTCTACTATGTTGTAGGTGTGGTTCCAAATATACAATTTCACATACACATGACAAACCCAGATCAGGAACAACAATTTGTAAAGTAGTACTAAGTTTTTGGAAATAAAAACATTTATTTATTAACAACTTTGGGATCTTTGCTAAGGTTCGCAAGAATGAGTAACTAGAAAGCAAGTAGAACTGCATACTGACTGTCGGTGGTGGGTCTCCTGGCGCGGCGACACAGCAGCAGCGCGATGGCGAGCAGCACGAGGAGCGCGGTGGCGCCGAGCGCGCCGCCCGCCGTCACCAGCGCGGCCGGCGCGCCCTGTCTGCTGCCCGCGCCCGCGCCTGCGCCCGCGCCCGCCCCCTCGCTGCTCACGCCGGCACCAACGCTGTGGCTGGTGCCCGACGCTGGACGAAGCGTTTTTGCAGTCTGTTTGTGGAGGTATGATAATTAAATAATTGGTATATTATTCCAGTTGTATTATAGTATAAGAACTATTATTTCATACTGGGGTCTATAAAGAATACATCATGTACAGTAAGTATTGACTTTAAAATTGGTCATAACCAAATTTTATTTTTCACTTAGATTTTTTGTGTTTTAAATCCGCAATTGTTAAAGTTGCGATTGCGTTGCCGGCCTTTTCGGGACTAGAGTTTGGTAGACTATACCACTTATTGTAACTATATGTATTGTGATTGCCAACTTGAAATATGTTAACTTAAACAAACAAACTTAAACTTAGAATGAAAGTAAACCTTGATGTGGTCTCTAAAAGAGAACAATTTTTGTTATGTGATAGGACGGCAAACTTACAGACGGATTACCTATTTAAGCAATCAGCGTCACCCATGCACACCCGCAACACCAGAGAAATTGCGAGTGCGTTACCGGCCTTTTGGGGGTTGAGTTTCGAAGACTTCACCACTTTGGTAATTGGTAATTATTTATTATGTGGTTACCAACTTCGAATTTATTACATACTTGAAATCAAAGTGAACGCTGGGCGATGTGGTCTATAAAAGACCACCCCTTAACCTGTGATATACCGGAGCGCTGATCTACGTGAGACACAAGGTGTTTTCTATTGTCTTTTATGTACCGGCAAACGAGAGGTTAATTAATAAAGAAAAAAGTAAGACAGAAAAACGTACCTTAATAGCACTGAACTCTGAGGCAGCCTGCGCAGTGTAGGCCTGCAGCTTGATGTCGTAGCTGGTGTCGGGCGCCAGGTGTGTGAGCAGTAGTGCGCGCGGCTCGCCCGACGTCGTCACCTTCTCGTACGCGCCGGCAGACGACACCGCGCGGTAGTACACGTAGAAACCTTCCGCTTCTACCTCGCCACCGCTTGACCACTGACCAATGGAAATAATATAATAAATATTTGTTTAATGTCTATTTCATATTTCGGTAAAGGGTACAAGCGACCTGTAGCTCAATTTGGGAAAATTTTATATCAAGAATCTTAATTTATACTAATAAGTATTATAAAGCTGGAGAATTTGTTTATTTAGACGCGCTAATCTCCAAAACTACTGGTTCGAATTGAATAATTATTTTTTTGTTTGTTAGTACATTTATTGAGGAAGGTTTTTGGCTATAAAAACATCACGCTACGATTAGCAGGAGCCGAGCAGCGAGTGAAACCGCGCGACAGAAGCTAGTTAGTAGATAATTTGAACAACTGTTTGAGAAATTCTCATAGAAATATCGCAGACTTTCGCTCATATTGTGGTTACTGGTAATAATTGGTATAATCTATTAGGTATCAATTAGAACTTATCGAACTAATAACCTCAACTAAAAATCTATATGCAACTGCACTTCCTCAATTTATGTATATGAATATCTCATTCTCTTTCGCATCACAATAAAGTTTATTTAAACAAGATGACGCATATTTTATACGATGGGACCTTATATAACACAAGTAGTGACGGATATGTGTTACATTTATTTATTTATTTATACTTTAATGCATACACGATAAGCAAATTCACATAACTTAATGCCATATGGCAATCTCCTAGCCAACATTAGGGTTTGATGGAAAATAATTGATACTAAGCTACAGTAAAGATACAGTAACAGTTAGGTATATGAAATTAATATTTGAAATATAATTACACAGTTATAATTAAAAAGCCTTCCTCCCTTCGGAGAAGGAAATACATCACGCCTTTACTTTCACTTTCCTTGTATTATTACTATAATATACCTACTAAGTTCCTGGTGGCCCCGAGGGTAAGGCGCCCGCTTCTCATGCATGAGGGTGTGCGTTGGAAACCTAGCAAGTACCAATGTGACTTTTTCCGAGTTGTGTGTACTTTCTATGATTATTTAGACACCACTGACATACGGTGAAGGTAAACCTCGTGAGGAAACATGGACTTATAACTTCTAATTATAAGTTTGAAATCGCCAACCGGCATTGAGCAAGCTTGGTGATTAATGCTCAAACCTTCTCCTTGTGAGAAGAGGCCTTTGCTCAGCAGTGGGCATTTATGGGCTGATGATGATGATGATGACTAAGTTCTCTATACCAGTTCCAGGTACTCACCGTCCACTCGAGCTGTATGGTAGTAGGTGACATGGGTACTGCCCGCGACAGTACGGGCGCGCGCGGCGCCTTGAACCCGCCGCGCTGGAGGTGGAAGCGCGCGCTACTCTTTCCCAACTTATTGTCCTGGTTGGAATATACTGCTGCGATGCGAAACCTAGATTGAAAAATAACTGCATTGTTATTGGGAAAAATAAATCTTAATTAACAGAAAAGTTCAGAAAAGAAAAGGAAACTTTCGCTTTCACAAATTAAATGCCTGCCTGCCTATTTATTGTGTGGGTGAAATATAAGAAATATAGCGTCTAAAAATTTTTATTTGTCAAGGGAAAATTATCTAATGACTTCTCCCGCCCAGGGTAAGACCTGGGCTGAGCCAAGGTCGCGGTGCCTCATTGCGCTTAACCTGCAACCCCGGCTGGTAGCGTCTAACCCTACATTCTTAATGTGTGCATAATACCTATCTTATTTATCTATAACTGATAACTCAATAACGCATAGACCAATTTTGATAATTCTTATTTTGTTGTGTTTGTTATTATTGTCAGAAGTTTTTATGAAAGGAAATATAAAGATAGAAAAAATAGAGGTTTAAATCGGGATTAGTAATCATAACAATAACGTTGAGCCCGTACTAAGCAGGAGCGGGCCGTTACTTTACTAATACTTCTTTTCCCCTTAAGAAGAACAACAATGTTTTATTACGAAATTACACTCATATTTTATTTACGTCCTAAAAACCTAATAACATACGAAAAACCAACCTATAGCCAACATTTCCAATCTATTCTAAGTTTAGCTCTAAACGGACGGTGTACGCAAACATTCAGGTTAAACAAAAATGCGTTTCGACTTTCAACGCGAGAGCCGTTCAGTGAGAGCGAACGATCGAATATCGACGATGACATCGTGTCCTCCCATGCAGAACGCTGAGCTTGACCTGTGCTCCAGAGAATGATACAGCTAGCGAGTACGTCACTTTTTTAGTTTTCACATCATATTTTCATTCAAAACTTTGATATTTGAAACTATATATGTATTCTATCTATCTCTTTTAATATTATAAAGTTGTAAAGATTCTTTGAACGCGTTCATCTCCGAAACTATTGGTTTGAATAGAACATTTATTTTTTGCCCCACACTAGGATTTTCTCCTGTGTCGTGGGTGCATTTATCTACATACAATTCCACATATACATCACACCTAGGCCCAAAACAACCATTTGTAAACCACACAAAGAGTTGTTCTGTTCGGGAATCGAACCCGCGACACGGCGCGAAGCCAGTTGCCCAGCCACCGCGATAACCGTGCAGTCAAATAAATTCTTTTCGTTTGTTAGTCCATTCATTTAGGAAGGCTGTATAACAGGCTATAAAACACCGGTGAAACCGCGTAAGATTAGCTAGTCTATGATATAATAATGAATACCATTTGTTGTGTAAGCGCATAACTTCACAATGCCTGACCAATTTTGCCAATTCGTGCGAAACAGTACCTACGGGCCGCTAGTTCTTAATAAAATTAGTACTTTAACTTCACTTGATAACAAAAGTTTGATATTTCAGTTGTTTCTGTTCAATGAAACATTTTTAGGATGAATGAGCATTTCAAAAGATTACATTGTACTTAATATATAGTAAAACATTGACTTACTTGTAGTATTTGCCGGGAGTTAGCCCGTCTATCTGGTAGGAATGTATGTATGCAGGTATGTCTTGGTTAGCAGTGTTCCACTGAACATTGCTGGTGTTGCTAACCTCTCTATATTGCACCTTTTAACAGAGAAAATTGACATGTCAATACGGTAGTTTCCAACTAGCAAATTCAATCCCTTTATCCAAATGTATGAAAAACTGAGTTATATATTTTTGCGTCCAATAGCTTACTTATTTCTTAATAATTAGCTACAAAATATGTAAAACTTAGTGTAGGTATTGATCGATCGATGAATGAAAGTACTTACAGTTATTTTTTAATATTTTATTTTTGACCTAGTAATTATCTAAATATGCCACTAAAATAATCATGCTACTTTCAACCAATTAATGAAGAAATTATCACCAAAACCAGTAATGAAATAATCATACCATCTTCCATCTTTAAGAGCGCTACTTCTAGAAATTACGCAAGTTGAAATGGAAGCTCTGATATAACCACAAAGTGCTTTTAACAAATCCTCAGTTTCTCGAAGAATAAAATTAAAACGAATGCCAATTTGCTATCGTTAATTCCAATGAGTACTCTCGCTAGTCGGGCTAGGCCACAAAAACTCTGAGATCTTATAAAATGCTAACTTTTGTCCGCATTTCCTGCAAGGCACGGGCGACGGACCAAAAGCAACGACTTAAACCATTACTTCGCTCCCCTTTGAGCATTTTATACAAGAAAATAATTATGAATCGGGCTGTGTATCTTGTTTATGCAGTGTGCTCTTGGCTGAGCCAAGCTGTTCCTATCTCGTGGGTGACATAAAAGACGTCACGAAGTAAACCAGCACATGAAATGAAAACCGCGCGAAAATAACACCAAAAAATACTGTCTACAGTATGTCTTGTATCTACTAAAAGCCGTTAACCAACGTAACTTTGGTCTGCTTTTAAAATAGAACTAACTGTATTGAAACTCATAATAAAATCATCTTAATAAATCGACCAACCTTAGGAAGACGCAGGTAAAATTAAATGCAATATTTTGTTACATATATTACAACGTTTTATTTAAAACCAACAACCCCTAAAATATGCATAAATTCCCAATAAAAAGATAATAAAATAATAATAGCTTCTTCAATGTCCAACGTCAATATAATGACACGCAATTTTCTGAACGACATTCATAACACAATGCAGCAATATTTATATTAAAAAGCTTACCTTGAAAAACCGGATGGGTAGTCCTTGATTGTCATGCGACCATGACACCATGACGCTTTCATCATTCAACCGGGTAACGTTAGGCCTTGATGGGGGAATCATTACGGCTGGAACAAAAAGACCGACATCAACATTTTTCACGAAAATATCTCTACTAAAAGCTTTTGGGGAGTTTTTGAATTTGTTGAACTCACCTTTATGTTTTCTGGGGTTCTTTCTGTTATGCCTTTTTGGTGGTTGAACCGAATAACGTGTTTTTGGAGTTTCCACTGGATAATCCTACGAAAAAAAGAAAGAAAATATTTAATTTTTCAAGAATATAAATAGGTATTCTAAATAGCGACGCTAGCACATATACAAGTACCGCATTATTTTTATTATTTTTACTTATTACACCAATAACGTAAAATAACAGTTATAAATAGAATGTGTGAAATAAATTCAAATTATTTGATTTTTCAAAAATCGAAGGGCTTCCTTCTTCGACCTTTACTTTAATATACTTAAATAGAAAATATGGATTATTCTGTTGAACAACATTGTTACCTGGTCAGGTATCTGCAATGGTACTACAGACAGCATGCCGGCTCCGTATGCACAGCCGAGCGTGTTGCAGGCAAAGCACTGCACGATGCCTGCGTGACGCTTCTCAACGTGCTCGATGAACAGGTCCGTGTCTGTTTCATAAGAAATAATATAAGTATGTATTCTATTTTTTATGTGATAGGGCAGCAAACGAGATGCTGTATTACCTGATGGTAAGTAATCAGCGCCGCCCATGGACACCCACAACAACTAAAGGAGTTAAAAATACGTTGTCAACCTTTTGGTGTTTAGGGATTTGGAAATTTTGAAAATGGGGAGGGATTAGGAGAGGCTAGGAATTGGGCCTCCGGTAACCTTACTCACAAGGCGAAACAAAACGTTGTGGTTGTTTCACGCCAGTTTTATCTGAGGCCGTGGTATCACTCTGGTCGAACCGACCCATTAGTGCCGAAACATGGCTCTATCACACTTAAATTGTTTTGAAATCACATCCATAAGACTGATATCTACAGGGACGTAACAGTGGGCTCCGGTTAGGTTCGCAATAATGCAAGCATCCTTGTTTTATTAATTTTGAATAATTTAATTAAAACTGACCCTAAAATTAAAGTCGTGCTTAAGCAAATATAATCAAGTATTTCATCAAAAAAAATAAGTAAACATTTTAATAAGGTCGTAGTGGACATGAAATGTAAGTTATTGCAATTCCCTCCTACACCCTGTGCCTACCTACGTATATCTATTTATAAGCAGTATTTTATCCAAGCAAATGTTGAAATCCTAAGTTTACTACGCAATTTAACTATATGAAACACACAAATGTCCACGCAAGTTCGTCCACACCATCAATTTATTTCATTGGTTTTATTTTTATGTGTTTTTATAGGAAAAATGCTACAGGTTTCATCGGCAAACAATATTTATGTCCATCACGGCCCAATAAACTACGGGACAGGAGTGACAAAAAGCAATTGATTTATGAGTTTATATTGAAAAGTAAAAAAAGACATTTTATTTTAAAACTGAAAACTGTCAGTTGCTGATAGGGAAACAATGTGGACTAGTGTTCAACGAGGGATGGGCAGAGAGTAAATGGTTGTATTGTACGTCCTTATCTAATGTATGTGAATTCAGGTTTCATCGCTCTTGAATAGATTTTCATTCTATTCTAAGTTTTCAGTAATTGCATTGTGACTGAAATCTACCTCATGTATGCTTTCAAGTTCGATATTTTACAACAAACAACATGACCACACTACGTCCGATTCGAATCCAAAAAAATATGGGCGAGCTACAATCGCTCTTTACGCACCATATCCATCCGTCATCCGATTTCTTTTGAATTCTGTCCGAGTCTTCTAGATCTGAATTTTCACGGTTTCAAATCGGACGCTACCGTTGTGAGAAAACGCTGCTAGTCAATCCTTTCTTGAAAAAGCAACGGTACAAGCCTATTGATAGCGATCTTTAGGCAGACTTCGTGTACTAATATTGACAAGTCTTTACCGGTCTTGGATTTGAAGATCCACTCATCAAACGCACTTACAAAAACTCATACATAGCATATCTGTAATATGAATTCTCTGTGTAAACAAAACTACTTACTGTTAGCTTTAATCCCTTTCTCGTTCTTCAGCACCTCGGAATTCAGCACCCAGTAGACTTGAGGAGGAGGTTGGCCAAAGGAGTTTCCACACGTGACGTGTGCCCTTCCACCCTCGTTAGGGGTTGATACTGAAACGTTCCCGTCCCAGTGAGGAGGTTGTAGGGCCAACACTTTCCAAGAACGACGGATGCCATTTGCTGAACACGCGTATACACCCTAAAAATAAACAGAAAATTAATAATGGAAAATCAATTAATTATATTTAAACCGATTTCAAACACAAATAATACTAAAAACCTAACAATTAACTCGAAAATCTTATTCGCCTACCACCAAAATCATTTTTGAAGTGGGTTTTTGCCTCACCTCGCTTCTGATATGGTGTTTGCACATGCCAAAAAAAAAATAAAAGGAATTGAAGCGTTGCAACAAATGCATTTCTATAACATATTAATGAAAAAAAATCGAAACAAATACATTCGAATCTCGAATTCGGGAACGAGCCCTAGTTCCACTAACGAACAGATTATGAGGCTATTATTCTAATCTTTGTTGACGTTTCAAGAATACAGATTTGCGGAAAAGTTAAAATTGAAATAACAAGCGTAATCACAAAAAAAAATTCTATAATAATTTTCCTACAAAACTCCTTGTTACACGTCTCCGAAGCCATCGAATCACAAAAGTTAAGGTCTTAGAATTATTCGTTCTCCGTTCGTGAACAAAGAAAGCCTTCAAGACACAAACGATTTTTCTTACAAGATGGCACTACTGGAAATGTCCTAAAGCTTTTCCTTCACTTTTCCTTACAAAGGCAGACAATACAAAGCTTACACAAAAAAATATCAAACACAATATAAATAAAACGCTTTCACATTTTATAATCTGTGAGTCGGTGGTATTTCTCACAAAGCGTTCATAACATTTAACGCGGAGAGGAACTGAGTTCCGTAATGGGTACTTCTGTAACTTAGATTTTGAGAACTAACTACTAGTTATGGTTAGTTTCCTGTGTATTGGTCTTGTTAATTATTTAGGACTCAGGATATGTACAAGTAAATTACCAATACAGAGAGATATTTAGACACATACATAGACCTAATTCCCGTTTAAGCCTGTAAGTCGGATCAGAACAAGAGGTATAAAAGTCCAGAGGGAAAAAAATATACGTATTTCCACATCGCGCCCGTTTTCACTTGAATGTTATCAATAGATTCAATTGAAAATGATACGGGATTGCTAAATTATTGTCACATTTACAATTAAATGAAAGCAAAGTCACTGATTCTTTAAAGTACTAGATACTTGTAATCTGCTTGTTTGTTGCTGTATTACTATAGTAAAAGATGCAACTATCAAATATTTCGAATCTACTAAAATATCATCACAAAACTATCACAAATTAGTAGCGCTCGACGCATTCAAATAGCGAACTGTATTTTAAATAAAAGAAGAAATCCAATAACTAACTTCATTCGCAGGAGTAAAAGGTGATATCATCAGCATATGTTGATTGGCGAATGCTTTCAACTCTCCCTCTCCTTCTAAAGACCATGAGATCTTCGGAGGTGGAGTACTGACCGCCCCACACCATAACCGAAGAACTCCGTTAGGCTTTACTGGCATAGTCAGCACATCTTCATCTATAACACCCACGTACTCTTTGGATTCTAGGAATCTGTAAACAATTAGAATGATTTAAAATTTTCCGGAACAATTACAAGACTCTATTAAGTTTCTATTAAGAAAAACTAATTTTTGCAAATAAATTATTTTATATTTTTTAATAGTAGGCACAATAATAGACTTTTGGCATTTGTCTTTTGACTTTTTGTTTCATGCCAAAAACTATGTACGATAATAACATTCACAACTACATTCATACATAAGTTCGTATAATATGTGCGTACAACACTAACGTAATATTACTACAATGTTATGAGACGATGTCTGTAACCCGCAATACAAGGAACATGCCGTAACAAAAAGGTCTAATGGCCCAAAGAATAATTTGCAATTACAGCCTGACTAACTTTTCTTAGCCAAAGAAAGCTACATACAGGACATATGTAACTGAGTTGTTACAACAGTATCCATATCGTGACCGACCACAGCCGAATCTCATTTAATCCAAAATTTACTTGGACAAAGTTTCAAAACCACAAGCACATGTCTGCGATAGAACGAGACTCGACGTGCTCTTGAATCGGCAAAGGAATTGTGGTCCGAGCCGTTTCAAAAAAACATTAGACCTCACATTATAGTAACTTTTTTGCAGGTAAAACAAGTTATTATAGTATCGCAATACAAATGAAGTCGAAGGCTTACTTTGACTACCAACAGTAAATTTAAATCACACTAAGTACTAATTCTGGAACTAGTCGTTTTTTTATTCTGCAGCAAATCCTAATACGTCCTCATCGTGATGGTAAGCAATCTATGCTGTCACATAAACACCCACATAGTCAGAGGTTTAGGGACTTGTGCAGACATTCGTTTTTCGGGGTTTCTTTGAGCCCGTGATATCTCTCCGGTCGGGCCAGTTCACTCGTGCGTGCCGAAGCACGGCTGTCTCGCATTCGGAGGATACAAATATGAAGGTAGTAGTTGTATTCGTATTTAGTAGTATTAATAGTTAATAGGTAGGCCTTATTAGTCACCTACCATAGTCCAGTAGTACCAACCCGACTATGGTTATAGTCTGGTTGTTCTTATCATAAGCATTAACAAATGCTAAGCCATTTAGACAGTACTAACCTGACTTCCCTGCTTCCTTCATATTGAACATTCAAATGAGTCTTCTGAGCCACATCGAGCACCTCTCCACTGAGCTCATTGGTGGCCCTGCAGGTGTATGTTCCACTGTCGTCTGAAGTCGCATTATGTATCACCAGCACGCCGTGAGGAGTTTCCAACTGTCTTCTCTTACCCTGAAAGAAAGGCCATGTACTAACAAAATCGCTGATTAAGAAATCCGTCAAACAAAGATTGCACGTTATTAGTCCAGACACTGATTTAAAATCGTTTTAAAGAAGCATTCGGTAAATGCAATTCTGTTGATTTTGCTCTATTGTTTTGTAAGTAAAACAGTACCCACTGCAAGAGGGATATATTAAATAAATAATATAATCAAGCTCATCAATAGAGAAATAAATGCAAATGGCCGTAATAAGTTATTCGGAACTCCTCATATTTGATGTAGGTACTCAAAAAACATTTTTTCCCATAACCTACATGACCTGTGTATATTCAAATAGGTACTCTATCTTCTATCTTCACGTATAAAAGCTCTTCAGCTTACTTATAAAAACGCTTCATGTAACCGAAAACAGAGTAAAGTTTTTCTACAATAATCTAAAGATAATATTTGGACACTGTGGCAGCACTGTGTTCATGTTTGTATATCAAGTGTATTCCAAGAACTTCTATAGTATGTATCTCCTATCTTAGCACTTAGATTCCCGTACATGCTTACTCTATTTATATTTAATTTACCTCTTTAAAACATACTCTCCAAATTCTGACAACTTTCTAGAATGAGCTAATTAAGCAAATCTTATTTCTAAAACATGTTTTCTATGAAAAAGGTAACTCAGGGGATGCTGTTTCATAGTAACAAATAATTCTAGTTACAAAACTCATAAATCAATTTCTAGTTTCTGATATCGAACAACGTTCAGTAAACTATGCACACATTTCTTGCAATCAACCCAAAATTTCACGATTATTTCCCAGAACAGTTTTGAATTTAGTTTCTAAACACTAGTTTGTTCACATCCAAAAAACCACCCAACGTGTGGATTCAAAACGAAGTTCGTTATAAAATATTCGCGTATCGGTTCACCGTTCAAAGCGACCGCAAGTATACTAAAACATGCTTTGATTCTCTGAGATACAGACTAAGCTTAACTTTGTTTACCAACTATTCACGAACCAGGCATAAGAGCCTCCTAGAGTATCGAGTTTCTTTTGAAATATAGGCTTTTGTTGTATTTATTTTGTACGTAACCACGGCTTTATGTCCGCTGTAAAATGAGATAAACTTTAAATTTATACTGGCTTTATTTGTATAGGTATATTTTAGAAGGCTATCTAGATTTCGATCACGTAGATTTAAATAATGATTGTGTTGTTAGACCTCACACAGCGTAATAATTACGAATTCAAATACCGAACGTGCTTAAAATGGAATTATCTTCTAAAAATATGTTTCTATTCGAGGTATTATCTGGTTAGCACTAACCGGTTTTTGCATTTACAATTCACAATCTATTATTATCAATCATCAACATCTATAAAACAGACATAAAATCTTTGCTAATGAATTCAATGTCTAATACTAGCTATATAATTAATTTTATCTATTATCTAGGCATTAACTACATGCAGTTGGGTGCGAAAATATAATGTTATTTGATAGGCTTATGTTCAGCAATAGGCGGAAACAGCCATATGACGATGACGATGATGACGATGATGAAATTTCATCATCTAGTGGTCGAAAATGCAACTGAACCTTTGAATCGTTCAAAAGATTATAGGGATAGACAGAGAAAGCAACTTTGTTTAGGTAGTGAAGTAATTATAGGTAGTATAGGACCTTAAATAGGAAAAGGAATGGGGGGTTTTTAGTCAGTAAGAGTTTGACACACTCTCTCATCTTACCCTGGGTGGGAGAAGTTATTTGACAATATGCCCCGGACAAAAAAAATGTCATCTGTATAAACTAACCTTAGACCCTTCTTTCCACCACGTGAGCACAGCAGGGGGTTCTGATAAAGGTTCCTTGCAGTGTAAGATGACAGTGTTGTGAAGAGGTGCTGTGACCACTCTTTCTTCAGCAGTGATTCTGTCTGATGCGTTGATCAACCTCGCCACTGTGAGACGGGCAGGTACTGATGTTAAACTTACAGCTCCATACCACACTACACACTGCAACAAATAAACGAACATATTTTATATTCTTTATTGCACTTATTATTACAAATCTACAAAGAACAGGCTTGTATCTGTTGACAATGGGCGATCTTATTATAGAGTGATTTATTATTCTACATTTTGTTTTTCTTTTAGTCATAAGCCAGATACTTTAGGTTATAATATGTAAGTCGATCTCTAAGTCTGTAATCTGGAGTGGTGGAAATATTTTATATAATAATAGGATCAAATTATGTTTTACTTACTCCATAACATAACTGACAGAGAATGGTAATTGCATTAAATAATTGATCAGATGTGTATATCTGAATAACTTTGCATATAAATTCTATTTTTCCTATGAATTCCTGAAGCAGCTCTAATAACTGTAGAATGTTTGCACAGAAATGTTTGACTGCCGATGTTGAATTGGAGTTTTAATGAAAAAGTGTTGGCTCACTTTGTGCTCACTTTTTACTCATGCTTTTGATAAAGTATGATATATTGGAATGCTTACATAATGCAAAAAACATATTACAGAGATACCCAATATTTTAGGATTACTAAAACCTTTTGTCACCTTTTAACCTCATAATTCCCATTGAATAATCAGAAATCTAAAGTCACGTTTAGGTAAGGAAGGTTTTTATGAATCCGCTAGCGACAAGTGCAAATATTGTAAGTGCTAATACTAAATTTCTCCACTTTTTAATGGATTTGATTATATATTCTATAAACATTCCTATTCAATCTCTCTCTCTCTCTTTCTATTAAAAAAACACACCAAAATCTGTAGTGTACTCTGTAGTGATAGTGATAGCCTATAACCTCATTATTATTAACTTCCGATTCGATAATTGCAAGAAAATGGCGTAATGATACAACTAAGGTAAACCGCTGGCACTCCCGGATTCCCCATGGTTTATCCCTTAGCCGCCTCTTACGACACCCGCGGGACTTTAGCGCAGTCATCCGTAACCGACCACCACATGGGGACGATTGCTAATCTCCTTTGATATATTGATGTTTAACCTGTCCTTTGGCAGGATTATTTCACTTAGAAAATGAACAGGTCATTAATAGTGGTGTCTTTTTTTCCTCTAGAATTTCGAGAACCTAATACTTAATTTTGCAGTCCCTTCTTAATAGCCTCAAATTATAGACTGGACCATCAACTGATCCCAAATGAAGGGTTACTACATAAACTGTTACGGATTTATTCAATCCTAAAATAAACTTAATGGTCTGTGATCAGAATAAAATGAAATGTACTCGAGCATTTAATTGAATCCTTTTTCTACAATTTGCCTTAATTCTTTAGAAACTAAGGTCTTTTTCTATCATACCTGGAACCAAGTGGTTTCCAAATTCATCATGACTTCTATCTCCAGCTTGGTGCTTCTTCCTGGTAGTCCAGGTATAATCTTCTTGCCGTCTCCATCCACCACTTCAGTCCACAGCTCGTCATCCCGATCTGGTTTCCATCGCCACACAAACCTTTCCCCTGGTACATTTACTTCGCACTCAAACGTGACTCTGTCACCGAGGGGAGCTATCACTGACTCAGGATATTTGGTGAACTTCATCTCTAGTTCTGAAAAAAATAATATGTCGTAAATAATTTATACGAAATAATAGTTAAATCTAGTTGAGTACCACTACTGTAGATACTAGTTTAAAGCAAATACAAGAGATAGGAGTTTGTGATGTTTTTATGGCATAGGAGGCTAACAAGCAGGTGGATTGCCTGATGATAAGTGATTAGCCATAGACTCTCGCAATACCAGAAGAATCACAGGCACGTTGCCGACCTTTTAAGAAGCAGAATGTTCCTTGAAGCTCCGAAAAAGTAATTGGTTCAGAAATACCGCCGCCGAAAGATCATTCCAAAGTTTTCATGCGCGAGGTACAAAATTTTGCGAAAATCGTACAGTTGTTGACGGCCTCCCATCTAAACTGAGTCCCCGCCGTATCAAAAGATACAATCGAAATTCGAAAACAAGATCAGTCTGACCATTTCGTCGGGACACTCCCCGTATAGTATAGGCGATAGTAAAAGCATAGTGCGGCTACAACTTTACGCAATGCCAAAGAATCCAGCCAATATTATAAAATAAAAAACCGCTATTGGAAATGAGAAACCGATAACAAGTCAGAGAAAAAATCAATTGCGAGACAAAAACTAGGTGTACTAAGTACTCCTATAACAACGCAATATGCTGTAGTTGAAACATAAAAGCGGTTGCGGTTCAAAACAACCATTAACAATCTCTGTAGCATCGTAGCCATCTTTAAAAAGAAAGCAGATAAGTGCTTCCTGGAAAATGATAATACTAAAAGTGACGGTAGAGCTATGTCATGAAGCATGAATATGGAGCTAAAGGAATTTCTACACAGGATATCGAAAACCGGTCAAAGAGAACACTGAGCTGGAAGATGCAACGTTACATAAGTAGAAATACAGGGGCTCACAATGTCTCCGAAATATATTATAAAATCGGAGAAATTAAAACAATTGCTACATTACAGACAATTATCTACATATATTGAATTTGATATCTCGAGAAACTAAAAGTTGGATACACATGTTCCATTTTCAAAGCGTTATTATTTAACGTATTATTAGAGACCAAAAACAATGCACTTGTACGTCAAAGGTTCCGAAGCCGAAGATGTTTTCACATCATTTATCACCATAATCGATACACACAATCAGTAATTCTCAAGATCAAAAGGAACACAATTAGAATCTTTTTTTTTATTTGCATACCAAAAGACTGGCCATAACAATAAAAAAGAAATCTTGCCGTCCTTGATACCTTGTTACCCACACATTTCGATCTCGGATGACGCATCCGACTCCACTGGAATAAGCTCATAATAACACATCACGCATACCATTTACGACTTTATTTTATGCACGAATAAGTTCATATTGAAATGCAGCCAGTAATTGAGTTGTTACATTTTATTTTCCTTTGTTGTCGGGCACCAATTTATGTGATTTCAGTCCCGTCAGTCATTGACCGTAGCTTTATGGAGAATTTTTTAAATTTTCATCTCATTGCCGTGTCAATAAAATGCTGTTTGTATGATTTGTAAAAGTGAATTCGTGTTGAAATGTGAACAGTTACTTCTTTATCTTTTTAATCTTTGGCTTGTAGGTGACAAATCTTACTTTTGTCTAAAAAATCTTGCAATTGACGACTATTAGTATTGTTGGTATTGTAAAGCATAATTTAGCACCTTAAATGGGTAGTGTTTAGAAATAACATTTTGAATAGAATTTAACTATTGAATACACAACAGATTACTCTGTACGTAATAACTAGATACGTTCGAGGAAATCACGCTCAAATTGGTAAGAACTAGAAATGTATGGACATCAAATTGGAGGTATAACGTATAAGCAAACATTCAAAGAATTAAGTCCGGTTTAACATTGACTTGCTCTAGCATGTATGACACCAGTTTCACTAAAACCAATGTCTTATAAGTTAGAAGTAGTTAGAACCTAGAACATTAAATAACTAATAATGATTAACATATTTATAGTTGTGTTAACATAAATATTTATAGTCTATTTATAGCCCAAAGACGCTTAATTGATAATTTAAATTTAGTGAGATGACAACAAATATTTGAAATTCGACGTTGATGTGACATTTTTTTATAATTTGTAATGAGCTTAATGATCGCAAGTTTGGAACATAATAAGTAGAGGTAAATAAAACTTTCTCTATTGGAGGAAACGTTAAAAAATTCTTAGTAGTCGAAATAAAGCCTAAGATTGTTACGATTAACTCAAAGCTGCATACAATACAACGAGCCGTTTTATAATGAATGAAGCGGGAGTAAGTACAATAGAAGTTTAATTCATTGCCATGCGTCTGATCCCAGATTCACATTACAGTCAAATAGCAAATATTCATCAAACGGCACGCCAAAGGAAAACGTTACAAGTGCATGGGAACATTCCGCCGCAAACCGGTTCTAGCTCGAAATTATTATGTTCTCTGGCATTGCCAATCACTTGTTACTTCTTACCATAGTAACTAGAAGCCCTTTTCACTAATGAACAAAACCCCATTTGTGTACTGAACCTATTTACAAGTGTAATGTACCTTACAACCTCGAGGTTGCGTTGAATAAATTAAAATATCTCCATTTTGCGAAAATGTCAATGGTCTTAGAACTCCTAGAAAAGTCCACAGAATCTGATTTTAATAAAATATCTATTATTGAATCCTTTTTACCTGTAAATTTATAGAATTGAAGCTTTAATCAGTATTTTTTTGAAAAAAGAATAAAGTAAAACTATTCATCGCAATTAATGCTTCAGAGATCCGACTCGTCTCGAATAATATTCGCTTATTATAAGTGGAATAATATTATTAATTCACATTTCATTTCATATCGTGCGGTCGTTAAATTGACAGGAATGTTTTATGATATTGCATTTTTAATAATTATCGTGCAAGCAGAATAAGCGGCCGTACTCAAAATAAATTTCAATAAAGATAAAGTGACAAATGCATTATTCGCAACGTCAGTTTAAATCATTAAACGGTAAACGGTTAATAACACTTTGTTTGGGTTTCCCATAAAAAGCACACCTATCAATTTTATACTGAATATTTTTATGGCTCTACAAATCATAAAAATATTATTGAAATGAAATTTTGGACTGAAAGCTTAAAAAAAGCCTAAATTCACTTCATAAAATTGTAATATTCTAAAACATTTCATTTTATGCTGAGCTTTAGCGTCTTAGCAGAAAAGATAATTCAATTAAAAGATCACAAGGAAGCGAAGAAAATCAACATTGTATAACTTCACAGTTCCTGACGACAACAATGCCGAAACTTAAAGGGCAACGTCAAACGGTCAGGTGTCGAGCGTCTAATCAACTGCTACTGACCAAATCTAATTTCTGAACAAGCCGTTTCGAATCAGAACTAGTTCTCGGCCACTATCTCTCGAAAGGAACGGAAATAGGAGAAAAAAAAAGCCAAATCCTAAACGAGTAGGTGGTACTAATGACTTCACACAAATACTTGGACATTATAATGACTAGTAAGCGTAAAATTTGTTCGGCATACACCCACACAAACAAACTTTCAAAACTTTTTTGGGTTCCCTTCAAAACTGGACTTACTGGCCCTTTGTTAAGCTGCGGGGATCATTAAGTAGAATTCTGGGAATTGTATCAATATTATCTACGTTATACAAACATAAAAGCACTTTGGTATTGACCTCTCGAATTTTATGTTGATAGGTATCTGTACCTATATCTATTATGTATTTTACATATGAACTGTGAATAAAATTCAACGTGCGCAATATCAAATTCAGTTCTCTATTTGCCTTTCAAACAATACGTTTTTTTTAATAATACCTAGAAAAAAATACAATACCATGTTACCTACATTAGGTACACATCCACGGATTTTGTAGTGAATTATTAATTAAATAAAAAAACTAATTTTGATATTTATACTATTATTCAAAAACCAATTCAATTATTAAATTTAATTTCGATATTTGAAATTTTAAAATTGTTTATGTATTTTATACTTTCTATTTTAATTGGAAATAAATAATAATTGTTATGATGAATTTAATAAAAAAAACACGCAAAAGCGACAGAACCCCGAAATCAGTGAACATTTTTTGTCCTTTCGGCGACGTTAAGCCGGTATAGATGTGTGCGCAGCTACCTGCGGTATCCGGGAGCCTGTCGTGTTACAATTCAAAAATAGATGAAAAAAAATCTTATCGCTCTACACCTCGTACATAACTATTCATCTTCCTTTTCACGCCAAACTACGGCTTTGTAAACACGCAATGATAATCAAAACGGATAAACTTCATGATTTACTAGGCGGCGTATACAAACACGGTTTTTAAAGATGTTTCAATTTTAACCAGCTGACGAAATAGTGTCTAACGATGTCTAATATAAAATTATGCGTAAAGATATGCAGACACCAAAATTTTAACCATAACTATAAAAGATCCTGTATATGTAAAATTGTGTATTGTTTCTTAAATAGTATAAGTTAAATTATATGAAGTGGTAGGCAGTAGTACTCACGCGCAATCGCTGGCACGAACATAGCCAGGAGCAGCTGCAGAGGCAACTGAGCCGCCATTTTGGCAACCTGAAAAAAAGATACAGATTAAAAACTCAATCATGCGTTTTTTTTTCAAGCTTCTATAGGATGAAATGTCATATTTCACAGCCAGCATTTATTAACAAATAAAAAAAAACAAATCCAGTCGAACAATAAATTTTATTGTTCTTAATTTAAATGGGATGTAAGTTCAAGTTCAGAAGAAATTAAGATTTTATTTAAATGTTTCATTACTTTTTTTATTATTTCCTTTTTTAGACAAATAAACTTATTTTTGATAAATTAGACATCTTAAGAATGTATTTCTTGTAAACTTCATGATTTTAATAAATATATGGTTAGGTATTTGGCTAAGCATTCTCGCACCAATGATCTACCTATTAGTCATAGATTACTAGTTTAACCAGTAAATTAATGCTAACTGACGATCGTAATGGTAATTGACAACCTAATTAGGAACAATATAATCTAGTGATCAGTTGTGATCAGTTTGCTTTAATATGATTAAAAATAATAATAATATAAAAGCTTCATTTTCATCCTTAAATATGATCAAAGACGCACACAACTTAAACAAAAGTAAAACGTATTATTTATTTCAAGGATGATAAATTAAACACTAAGTTAATGATAAAAATCTATGTCCTATAAATTAAAAGGGAACGAAAGCAAATTACAAATACTTATTATACATATATTGTTACAAGAGAATGAGTGCATAAGCAACACAAATACAACACATGAAGGCAGACACCTTATAACTTTATTTAAAAGAAAGCCTATAGGTATTCAAATTATTAATTTTATTTCTACAAGATATTAAAGCGTTTTTACGTAGAATTAATGCTTTTATATCTCTATATAAATAATACATTAGCCTTCAAACTATCAACAAAGCTTAATTGTTTTCAAAAGTTCAACATATTATACGAACTGTTTTCAATTTCCATTTGAAACAACGATTTTATTGATATAGGATATAATATTTTTAAATTGCAACGTTCTGATCACATTTCAGAAGCAAAAGCACTTCTCCACTCAGCCTAGTATTTATTTCTGTCATAACCCACGTAAAAAAAGCAAAACACGATTTAAAATTAGAACGTTCGTTGTTGAAATCGGAAACCGACGCGTGCCAATAAACCAAAATAATACGTTAATAATGCGTAAACTGTTACAGACCGTTATTTATAAACAAAAAATATCTGCAACAATGTATCTTTTATTGCATAGCTCCAATACATTCTTGATCGAACGCTCGTTTAAGAGAATGTGTTGTTATTTCATCCCGACACCGCGAGATCAAACGTCAATATCTTCAGATATCAATAAAACTGACGCGCTATCATAAAATAACCATTATCACATTTACGAATACCTAATCTATGGTAATTAATAATTTATTGACTGCCCATTCGATGTTTTTGTTGTCTATTTATCACAAATTTGACATTAAGTCGCTCGTAACTGCGGCAGTATATCGTAATCATCGAGTAGTAACCAGTGAAGAAATCGCCGATCGATAACCACTTGATATTGCTGGCTAATGGCCAGCTAATAACGTTAATAGATGTTAACGCTAACGTTACAGCTCAGGTTATAGAGCTACGAACATTATTCTATAAAACTAATCACAGTTTTGCCCACACACTAACTCGATTCTGTCTTATCCTGACTTTCTTTTTCGGAGTTAACCCGAGCTTGTTAGTGGCGAAAGAACTTTGTTTTTCTAAAGTTAATTTGCCACAGATAAAAAAGGGAAGTATCAGATGTTTTTTCTTCTCACCAATCGAGAGGAACATCTCTATTGCACTCATAGGTATTACCTTTGCCAAATGCTTTTATGTAAAGTAGCCTGAACCGGCTGAGCGAAGCAGTAGCGTAGTGCTTGGCTTAATTTTCTCATCCTAGAAAGTTGCGCGAGCGTTATAGCTACCACTTTCAAACTATCGAATAAATATTCTAGTTTTATTTGAATTGAACTTTGGGCTCCTAGTTGTTTATTATGTACCTACATAACATTTTAAAGATATCATTATTAAGTAACGAAATAAGTGTGCCGATGCACACTTATTTCGTTACAGATTTATTAACAATACTCATTACATCATTTTTAGGAGGGAAAATTATATGACATACAATGACCTCTTCCTTCCTGGGAGGGGCGACAGGGAATGTCAAACTCTTACTGACTTTAAACCACCTTATGACCCTGTTCCTTCTCCTGTTCCATTCTGGGCAATCAAATCATCAATTACTCAGTATCATTAAATCCTCCAATAAAGATAAAAAATATTCGTAACACCTGTGGTAAAACGTTGATTTACAAGCAGGACTTAATGTTAGGTGGCGTATAGGTAAATTCGAGGAACAAATGCTACAAACTACGTATAATAATCATTGTAATATATATAAGTGACGATGATGGATGAGCAAACAGTTTAGTAGAAGAACCAATCGCTTTCATTACCCATTCAGCACACGCCAGAGGTACTACCACTTGTATCGGCCACTAAATAACTAGAATCGACGCATACATGTGTCGCTGACGATTCCTAGAACACCCAACACTTGTAAGATGTGGGTTAACAATTTATTGTTATTGTTTTCAGTTCGAACACAAATTTACTTCCGTCCCACAACCTCATAACTCCAATAGTAAAAATTTACTGTTTCATCTCTTTGATGTTGTAGTTTCGTACCTAGGCGTTCCGTTCCGTTTACGAAATTTAATCTGTACCATCGAATATGTTGTGGACGAGTGAAACTATGCAACCAGGTGCGATTATTTGCATTCAATTCGAAATTGAATTTTACCAATTGATCCAAAATATGCATCGGCTAACAAATGGCTACCTAGTGGAAAGCAGGCTATTTAAACTTTATACATACATCAATAAATCGTAATTCTCCGCGACCACAATAACTACAAATTGCGCCAATCATCCACAGTGATACACCTCACGTAATTACACGTAATCGCTTCAAGTTACTAAATTGAAAATCGTTTCAAAATGGCGGATTATTCAAATTAAGCGTCATATTTTAAGCTTATCGCAAATACAATATATTTTTGGTGGAAACATGCCGCAAATTCTAGTTTATTACAAATACGATGTACGAATTGCAGCGGCCAATTTTCAATGAATCTGTAGTTTTCGTTGTAATACATATACGCCACGTTGTTTCCTACTTGTTTGGTAAATAGTCTATTGAATTCACAGTACCTCCGACGTCTAGGAATTTAGTGAGCAATATAATCACGCCACGAAATTAATGGAACAAACCAAACATTGTGAATCCATTTCCGATGAGTGGAAAAGTTTCAGCTGTTTATAAAGTGGTCGAACACTGGACGTAGTATGAGAAAACAGGGTAAAGAATTATTTTTAAAACACTGAAGATAACTGGACTTTGATTTCTTAATTCCAAGAAATTAATCAAGAGTCTATTTGAAGAAGTATTTCGAATTCCATTCATTTTTGAACCATTTTAAAGTTAATCGGAAACCATTTTGTAAGTCAAAAGGATTAACTAGATTACGATAGTAGATTTCTAACTAATACAACTGTTCAAGAAATAAAGGCTATCTGTATATAATAATACTCCTCGCAAACCCGATCAAAAAGGTGCGCATTCATATATAAAGGTCCCAATCACTCCAGACGGAATAAACCGCCCTTGGATGTTCACGGTCAATGTGAAATTGCATTTCCTGCGAGGCGCCTCGCTATGCCGTCCGGCAGCATTACACCGCTCTGCACTTTTTATACCCTTCCCATCATTCAGGATTCCTGTACTAATGTCAGTCGCAACAAACAGGTGTGGGCAATCTTATCGATCCTGAATGTTCACTTTTTGTAAAACTCAGTACTCGCCGAGAACGGATTATAAAGGACAATGATTGACATATTTGATAACGATTTCACATCGCGATTCAAAATAAGATACCTATTTCTGATAACAAAAAAGTCTTGAATGTCCTCTGCGCCATGATATTTTATACTCCGAAAATTAGTAGTGTGAGAATGTCAACATGATAATCGATAACAGAAAGAATCTATATTTAAAAGCTGTAGGTATAACACGAATAAATAACTATGCTTATGGTGGATTGTACAATTATAAAAAAAGAGCATTAATTAAATTTATTTACGAACAATTTTAATTTAATGTACAATATGAAATGTTAACTATTTCAATGAAATGAAAATACCAACACAAACTGGAGTAGGTAGGTACCTCCGAACATATTTTAGATGCAATTTATTTATGCGTAAAATTTAATTTGCTTTAGGTACTACCAAACCAATTATGGTTCAAAATTTCGAAACAAGTGAAGATAGATTTACCTAATGTAAAATTAGTTTACGAATTCACATTTTGATTTACTAATTTTAGTAAATGAAGAAACTTTCAGACAAGTTACTTCAGAGAGTATGTTGGGTTGTAGATTAAAATTGAAGTGTTATTTTCATTTGTGCATGATCAAACATAACTTTAGATGTGTAGTATAGTGCTTGGTAACAACTGCAGCTGCGTGGCTTGTGGCCATTCCAGCTCACTGTAAGTTAAGACAATGATTTATGAATAATTTGCTCTTTAAACTTGTGCCTGACTAAGAATAGGCTTTCAATGTTCGCGGAGGGCGTGCAACATGAATTTCGAAATCCACTTACTTCGACCAAGTTTACTTCATAAACTATTAACTGTACATAATTCTAAACACATTACAGTATCTAATAAAATATAACAATCACACGTACCTAGCTATTACTCAACCAACTTGACAGTTAACGTTTGATATTCATTGTATATTGAATCAACAATTAGAAATGCTAAGTACGAGCCCAAACAAGACATCTAAGTAAATGACAGGGGCTCTCAATCAAAACAAACGAACGCACGATTGATAGTGTGACACATTAATCGTTGAGTTAACATATCATTACAGTTAGGAGTGTGTACATTACTATGCCGGACATGTCCTGCCGAGGACATCGTCTACGCAACCAACAGTGTTGTCTACTACATTCCTGCTTTTGAAATATTAATTAGGTGCATATAAAATCTTTTTTCTTATGAACCTTAAGATCATTGCAATTTGCTGGAAATGATTTAGTTTTAAGTATAAAATAAGAATATTGTAAGGTTGATTAATTTGTTAAATGTTCAAGTAATAAAAACACAAAATTAAGTTAAAATGGCTTTACCAATTAGCGGGTCGGTTATTTTATATACGTTCGATATCGTAGATTTGTTTCTACAACCTGTCTAAAATATCGAAGTTGGGCTACAATTTATTATTCATCGCCCATCCTCACTAAACATGGTTCCACGAATAACTACTAACTCATTAAAGTAACCTGTAACATGTCTAACATCATTCATTTGTCCAACAAATTTAGGAATGGCTGTTTTTTTCCTAACGATTTGAATATAGAAACTCCGTCGTGTCACAAAATATGGCAACACCGTCGCGTACATCGCTGACGTTTCCTCGCTAAATTCAAATCATTTTGGACATGGTTTAGTGCTTCCTCGACAGGCGTGCGCGTCGCATTAGGATTATTGAAATGCGGATTTATGGTCGTCTAATTGACGGTTGCCGGCGCTGTTTGTCAGTTTGTCACTACATACCTTCATCTGACGTCATTTTAAGGTTCAAATTAAGGATGTAACGTTTTTCGTTTTTCCATTTGCGATGAGTATGAAAACAGGAAAGAGGTCCGTTGTGTTTAAGTTGTATGTGCTATAAAATACAATGTTGCAGTAAACTGAAGCAGATTTGCGAGCATCTTGTTTATGGGACCATGGTTTTCCATCATTTTGTTATTTCCAGCAAAACGAAAGATGAATGATAAGTAATCTTCGTAGCAAATTAAACGTGGATTCCAGAAAGCTTCGTCCTAACGAACAAAATCAGATAACCAATAAAGACGTTTAAAATATAAATTGCGAGAGAAAGTCAGATGAACTGTCGGCTGAAGAAAACTAAGAGTAACCTATCACGATCAAATACAACGGTAATCTGAGGGTTTGGAGAAATTGCTATAAAGAGATTTTCTAAATGAGGACAGATAAGTTTTTTACAGTATTGGATTTACCGGTATATGTAGCGAGTTTTAAAATACCTTCAACGAAAATTTCAGAAAAAGTCTATACTTACACAGTTCCAAGAACCTCAAAAGACCAAACACGTTCTGAACTCTGCCGCCGATCAACATAAACCGAGCCCTTATGATATGATTATAATCATCTGTCAAAGTTAATCTTCCTCGGCTTCAACGAACAATAACTTCCTTTTATCAGGACGTTACCAACTAACTTTAAGTAATGGATAAACTTTGTAATATAATCTCCGTTTATTCACACAGCGACAATTTGGGAATCACACCAGCTGGCTTTCTCATGGCGTGTCCTATGGCTTCTCCACTCTGCAATATTGACAAGCAAATTGCTTTTTCATAAAACGATGGCCTACTTTATTGTGACTACCTTAAGTTTCAATATCGTTGAAGTGGATTGCAATTATTTTTGTCGAAAAGGGTCGCAAAAACATTAAAGTTTACAATAAAATAAAAAGAGGTCTAATCTTTATTTGGGTGCATTCAGCTGTACATTTATTTTCGTATTTTTAATGGTAACCCAGTTTATTACAGCTATCAAACTTACTGCATGCGTACACTTTAAAGGTCGAGTAATCCAATGAAACAGGGGGACATTCGAAATCGTTATAAAGACGGTGCCTTTTATTCCTGTCATACCCTCAGTAAGTGTTAAAATAAAGAGTAGAGAAAGATCATTGTTTTCAATAAATGTCTCGTAAAGGAATTGTATAGACCCGCATACCACACACTACGCGCATCTATAAAAGTTTGCTTTTATTTCTTTGGTCAAACAACCTTTTCAACTTTTAACGATGAAAATGCACCAATCTAAATTTTAAAAGCCTATAAAACCTTACTAAAAAAACAGAATTACACCGTATAAATTCACACATAAAGTTGATTATCGATATACAATATCGTGTACTTACAACAATTGAACATTCGAACAGCTCTTAATAGCATCTTCTCGTGTTCACGTCATCAAATTACAATTTTCTCAGGAGATCCTTAGGCGACGTAATTTATTTAAGTGTTCCAAAATCGTTACGATAGATTCAAACGTTTAGCGCCTTTATGGTTGACTGGTAAGTGACAATGCCTTCAAGGCTCGTTTATCTATACTAGTCGACTTTAAAGCCTGTTATTTGAATAACTGTGTTAATGTTCTATAAGTCTAAAATCTTTTGTAATAAAACGTTTATATTTATGATTTGCCTTCGTTGCGATCTGTCGGGAAATAGGAAATAGGAATAGGAAATCTGTCTTCGTTACGAAGACAGATTTCCTAAAGTTACTTGAATCAAAGCTAAAATTCAAATTATGATTAATATGGTCCTTGAAAAATTCATAAATTAGAACTGAACTTTTCTTTTCTAAGAATCGAGTCCTGAGAACGTGAGCAACCTCGTGTGAAGTGAATCTAACTAAAAAGGTTAGGTTAGGGTTAAGAATCTAGCTTCACAATTGAAAGAATACTATACATTCTACAAATGCAAACGCTCTTCCAATTAGAATTAAAGCTGCGATATGAACCATACATGTGTGTACGGTGGATGTTTATTATGTGTAGTTTCTGACACCAAGTAGAGTAAGTACTGCGTATATACTACTATATTAAGTTAACGAGACACTCTGTTATATTACCAAGGCTTTTCTCCTTTATAGTCGCAAGTTTTAAGCGGTATTAACACGGGTGTCTGACGCCATAATTTTCTGAAGATTGCTACTGTTAACAGTCCAGGTTTATGGTTGGTGTAGTGAAATTTCGAGAAAGTTCGCCGCGGTTACAATTGATAAACGGTTGTACTACTGTTGTTTATTAAGACTTTACTTACAGGTACAGTAAAGGTGCGTCGACCGCAAAAGTTACGCAAAAATGAGAAGTTGAGTGTTTAGGAAATACAGTAATGTTTTGGAAGGACATTTGGCGAAGCGCAAAATAACCTTAACTGAATAAAATAATCTAATGAGTAAAGGCTCATTGACCTAAGGGTTCAACACACTATCAACAAAATAAATTCAAATACTGTGTTACTATCGCCAGTATTCATACAATAAACGAAATACCAACCAATGTGAAACTCGACGAAGCTCATTATGAGCATCAAACTTCGCTATAAGCGAAACCACATATAGATACCTACAAACTACACAGATACCTTTATAAACCATTATACATAAAAGCTGACCTTTTAGTTATACCTGTTTATGTAAAAACTAGTAAGTAACAAAAATAATGAATGTTAATTCTGTAGCGGTATCAGCCTAGGTACTACGAACAAAATTGCCCTGAAAGCAGTAGACTAGAAAATTAAGCTTTATCGCAACGCTTTGAAAATTAACACATGCTGAGTGAAACGGAAAATTCTGGACCAATGTCGACTATGCTATGTATTACACATCTACTTACAACACCTGTTCGGAGAGTTCGAAAAAGATTTACCAAATTCAGGTCAGAAAATTAAATATTTGAGAAAACTGAGGCATGTGTGCCAGCCAAGAGCCACCACCAAGTCCACGTTAAGCTTTGTAGTATTTTCTTTAATAGGGCAATACATAAAAATAACTGGTTTTCTCATTTTTATTTACTCATGTCAAGACTATAATTTTTTAGTTATATCATATAGTCCTGAAACGTGTCCATTTAACAAACACTAACAATTGGAACAATTTAAAGTTAAACAAACAACTAATTATTATATTAACAACGGCTTAATCGACTTACTTCGAGACGTCGGATGTCACGCAGTGCTGCCCATGAATAAGAGCACCAAGAACAGCTCGAAACTAGATGAGTCCCTAATCAAATAGTTTCGTGATTAAGTCGTTGAGTTATATATATTTGATAAATTCTCACGACAGTTTTAATAAATATGTATAACGAAATTGAAACTGAACTTAAGTTACTTCTAAAGATATCTGTGATCATTATCATCATTATTATCATCGTTATCAGCCTGTTTACATCTGCTGTTAGACATAAAGGTTCTCTTATTCTCTCATGTTGAAAGAAAACCTCATTACACTTTCCTATTTTATTTTTATCATCCATTGGTTCAAATTTCAATTTTCAGTTATGTACCTGTCTTGCTAATGAATGTGCTTCGTATTTCATTTAAATCTACGAAGATTTCTAGTGTTGCATCCATGGCAATATTGACCTCTGTGACCTCAGGGCTTCAGTATAGCTTCAGCAGTGTCACGGGTATTAACATCAATCCAACTTTCTTTAGTTACCGTGGGAATAGGACCTACTCAATGATTTATTACTGGCTACGTGTGTTGAAACAAAATGCATGGTGATTGGTTCGTATCTACAAAAATTTGTTAATTTTATCACGTCTGTGAGTTTGAATTTCTGTGCGTGAAAGTTTTAGGCGTTTATCAAGTACGATAAGGATAAATATTTATTACGTAATTGTTTATTTTTTTAAACAATACATTATTACACAATACGATACTGTATGGATCTTAAATACCTATCACGACCTTACTAAACTGTGACGTGGAAAATTCCAAACCTAATACTTATACAAACTTAATATAATAAGGCAATGAATAACGATTTAACAGTAGATATTTTGTCGGATGGAATAAATAGAAAATATCCTTATGTTCTCCCTATTAAAATGAAGTTTATCTCCTTAACAATAAGTGTGGGTTTGACTTAACGCGCCCACTGAAGTATTAAGGATAACCTACCACTAACTACTAAGATTTACATTAAGAAAATCACGAGTTTACATCTGATATTTCTGTACTACTTCATAAAAGTGTAATAATAATAATAATAATAATAATAATGTATTTATTTCTAAAAATAATACAGATTAAAACTTAAGAACTAAAAATTAATGAAAATATATTACTGAGTAGTACAAAAGTTTGCCCTGATTGGTAGTATCAGAATTACAATAAATAAGTTGCAGAAAATCTGTACACAATATTGATGAACCCTGCCTCTTAAACTAGGGTAACCTGTATCTTAAGAGACAGTGTTTGACTAATTATGATTACTTCAATAATGGACTGTGTCGATCTACCATGTGCTTTATGCTTTATACTAAATAAAATTAAATATAGAATAGCCTAGATATAGGAGGTACCATGCAATACGTGTATGTGTGTGTGTGTGTGTGTGTGTGTGTGTGTGTATGTGTGTGTGCGCGTGCATTTATATTTGTATATTAAGCGATTAAGTTATGTATGTGAGTAAGGATTCTGTTTGTGAATAGTCCTGTTGTAATAGCCATTCCGTCACTTTTGACTTGAGATTAAATTTATTTAGGTCAACTATGTTGATTTTCTTTTGTAAATTTTTGTACATATATGTACTTAAGGTGTAGAATTGGTGTTTAGCAAAGGTGGTTTTGTGCTGAGTACTTGCGGGAAGGTTGGTTCGTTTGTTTGGATCCGATCGAGGGACGCTAGCATGTCTTCTAAGAACAGACCGTAGCACGTATAGCTGACGGACTGTTAATACTTTAGAATCTGAGTACAGCTGTGTTGTAGGATAGCGGTAAGGTTTCCGTAGCATCACTTTTAGTATGGCTCTCTGTGCTCTTTCTACTCTGAGAAATTTCGTTTTAAAGGCACCACCCCACACGGTGATGCAGTACCCGACTACAGTTTGACATAGTGCATAGAAGACCATTTTGAGTGTATCAAGATCAGCTGACTTCCGAAGGGACTTAAAGATTTGTATGAGTCTTATAGTTCTAGTGGTGAGGGCATCGATTTGTTTATCCCATCGCAATCTTGCGTCTATTTGTACACCCAAATACCGTACGCTCTCGGATCTTGTTAACGCTGTGCATACACACGAAGCTGATGATAATTGTGGACATGTGTGCGCCATTATGGTGAAGGTACGGTCTGGAGCGGAATTTTGGCGTATGGAGAATGGGACATAGGCAGTTTTGTCAAAGTTAAGAGTAAGTAGATTTACGTTGAGCCATTTCAATACTTCCATTAGTGCTGCTTCTGCATTACTCTTAACATTTTCCCACGTTTTCCCATATACTATAATCGCGGTGTCATCAGCGTAGGCGTAGATTTTGGTGTTAGGGAGGTTTATTTTACACAAATCGTTTACATAGATTTGGAACAGCGTGGGGCCTAAGATGCTTCCCTGAGGTACACCGTAGCCTATTGATTCCTCGTCACTATAATCACCATCAATTTTAACTCTCTGTGTGCGGTTGTTAAGATAATCTTTAAAGATTTCAAAAGATTTTCCTCGTATGCCTATCCGTTCCAATTTAGAAAGAAGCAAGGGAACAGAAACTGTGTCAAATGCTTTGGAAAGGTCTAGAAAAATTCCAAGACACTTATTTTTACTGTCAAGATTTCTAGCAACAAACTGCGTCAGATCTAGCACAGCGTCCTCGGTTGAGACTCCGGCACGAAATCCATATTGATTTTCTGCTATAATCTTATACTTCTCGAGGAATTTCTTAAGGCAGTTATTGAGAATCCTTTCCAGAACCTTTGAGAGCGCTGTCAAAACCGAAATTGGCCTGTAATTGTTGACACAGCTTCTGTTCCCCCCCTTGTAAATAGGATGGATTATTGCTTTTTTCAGGGCATCTGGGAAAATACCCTTTCGTAAGCAGCTGTTAAAGATGAAAGTTAAAGGCTTTGTCAAAGTCTCGCGGCATGCTTTCAATAGTATTGGGGATATACCATCCCACCCAATTGCGCAGTCATTGCGTAGTTGAAGGATGAGGGACTCTACTTCGGTTTCATCTACTTCCAGCACCACAAGAGAGTTTGGGGGGGAAAATTGATTGTATGATGACGTTGCAGGAGTATCACTAAAGGGCGATATTCTACCCGCCAAATTTTTTCCTATCTTACTAAAAAAGTGGTTGACCTCATTTAGGGACGATTTAGGACTATCACACAATTTTAATAAATCTGCAGGACTAGTTTTAACTTTACGCGTGTTGGTTATTTCTTTAATTGTGTTCCAAAGAGCTCTGGGGTTATTTTTTGACTTTTCAAGTTCCCTTTTTTCGTAGGCAATTTTTAGTTTTCGAAGTAACGCATTGCAAAAATTTCGATAACGCGTATAGGTGATTTTTTGGATAATGTTATCTGGTGCTTTTTTTGATTTTGAATGCAACTTGTCACGATTTTTAATACACCTCATAAGCCCGGGGGTGATCCAGGGCTTGATGATTCTTTCTTTTCTTGGAGTTTTGGTGTGTTTGGTATGTTTGGCAGTAACATCTGTTAAAATGGTTATAAAAGTGTTCATAGATTTATTTGGGTCATTGGATTTGTATATATCCGTAAAATCAACATTCAGTAATTCTAACCTAACTGCTTCGTAGTTAACGCTAGTTGAGATGTGGCATGATTTTCGTTGGGGATAAATTGTTGCGAATGAAAGGAGGAGCGGTCTGTGGTCAGTGATGTGTGAGTCTAGAACTAGTGTAGTGATAGGTAATTTAGTTTTTACGAGAGTGTGGTCGATGCAGCTATCAACACGTGTGGGAAATAAGTGGGTAGGCATAAGCCCATGCGAGGCATTTAGAGCTAAATACTCGAAGCTTCGGTCATTTCTGTTATTATAACTTATATCTATGTTGAAATCACCTACTGATGCGATGTTAGGACACGATGAAAGATTTCCGTAGACATTGTTAAGGCTATTTATGAACTTTTCGAAATTATCTGTAGAATTAAATGATGGGGAGCGATAGACAGCCACTACGGCAAAGGTTTTGTCTATTTGGCACACCAAACAGTTGCCTCCCTTGAAATGTGGTTCCCACACGTTACTTTGTAGACTTCGTCTTGTGTAAATTATTATTCCGTCATTCTGATTAGCATTGGTGTTCGTTGAGTGAGATTCAAATCCATTTAATGCCGGAAGATGGCTAACTTTGTTGAGCCAGCACTCGGTTAAGATAATAATGTCAAATTTGATTTTTGTTAGATTTAGTAGTACTTCTAGCTGGTTAAAATTTTTATTTACGCTACGTATATTTAAATGTAATAAAGTTATGTTATTGTTAGAGATGTTGATATAATTGACGCAGTTTTCCGGACTACAAATAAAGGAATTTAGATTTATATAATCTAGTTCATCGTTAATATTATTTATGTTAGCCATTTATGATTTGTAATACAACCAAATTATGTGAGGCAGGTATATGACGTTTGTTTGTTGCAGTAAGTGACTGGGGACTGGATGAAGAGTACAAATTCTTTTATTTTTCATTATGTGTGAAAAACGGTAACTTGCTGTGGGTGTATAATATATATTAAATATGGTGTGGTTTGTGTTATGTGGTTTGTGGTGTGTGTTTTGGAGTGTGTGAGACAAATGTTTGTGTCTTGATATACATATAAGATTAACAAAGGAAATTATGTTTACTGTGTTATCTAGATGGATAAGAGAAAAAAGGTATAGTCAGATATGTTTGTTGCTAAGATCTTGTAGACACTTCTCGGAACGGATTAATATTTGTTTGTCACCCTCAACTTTACGCAGGAAGATATTGCCGTTGGAGATCCAGCAGAATTGGTAAGATTTATTCTTGGCAAACTCACGGGTCTGATAAAATAGTTTCTTGATACTAGGTGGTAGTTGTTCGGCGATGTACACTGGTTGAGTTTTACCTGGCAAACCAATGACTCCAGTGTTTATTTTGGCCTCTTTTCGTTGCTCTTTATTGTATGACCGTACAGCGGATAAAAGCGATTGCTTTGTTTGTACCGTTGAAAACTGTGCGATAATCGGCCGTGGGATGGTGGGACCCGTAGATTTGCCAGGGAGTCTATAAATATCACGTATGTTTGATTCCGGTATAGGCAACCCAACAATCTCTCCAATCTTGCACACTGTTTTTATGAGCGTCGAGGTAGTTTCGTTATTGTCTTGTGGAATGTTACGAATCTCAATTCCAGAGGAGCGTGACATATGTTGCATATCAAGTATCTTCTTCTCTAGTTGTTCGATGTAATTTTGTTGTAACTGACGATCTTTTCTTAAATCTTCTATTTCTTTTTTCATATCTTCGAACTGCTTGTTCATAAAAGACATTGATTGTATGATCTCTTCATTAGTCTCACGAATTTGGGCATTTGACGCTTTGATTTGGTTATTTTGGGATTTAATTTCTCCTATATCTGCAAGAAGTTTAGTCATTAATGACGTCTGTTCCGCTAGTGTTCTCGAAATATCTTGATTATTTATTTGGACGTCTTGCAAGCTCAAATTAGTTCCACCTTGCGGGGAAGTTCCGTTACGCCGTCGTTTGCTTCTGCTTACATTTACGTACTCACTCATCTCAACTGCCGAGTTAATATCGGGTTCAGATTGGGTTTGAGAGATGGGCGTTTTCGGTGGAGTGCGTTGTGCGGTGGCCATGATATTGAACGATATAGTTAATAATACTCAACCCAGTTGACTTACAATCACAGAATAAATCCAGTCTTCACGATATTAAACTTGTCCGTGGCACACGCGCAGTCGTAGCCGCTGCACTACTAGCAGGAGGCGAGCCGTAGTAGGTTCGTAGCACACGTAGGCGTCGTAGCGGTGCACACGGTGTGTGGTGGCGTGACGTCAGCTGCGCGTAGCGGGTCGCTGTTTGGTGGCCGGCTGCCACTCGCACGATGGCGCGATGAGTAAGCGCTCGGTCCACAACCGCCGATGCACCGAGTGTCGCGGGTTCGGATCCAGCAAATCACAGTCACTTTTGGGATTCCACTTTAAAAGTTAATTACAAAAACAATATGCGTCCTCTTCTAGGACCGCCCAGTGGGTGTAGCCGACAGGTAAGAACACTTAAGGAGCGACAAGGAATTGGTTTTAACAAACTATGACCAATCACAGAATTTAGCGCGCAGAATTTGTTACGATGATCGACACACGTCCACTCTATACAATGCTCACCGGACGAGTACAATATCTGAAAGTAATAAAGAATGATTTAGTGTAAAAGCAACAACAAATAATAATGGATTGCAGGAGGTTGTCGTGCAGTTCGATACGAATCTCTACTTAATACATCCACCTGTCGGCGCCATTCACAAGGGACGCAATTTCCGGTACTTATTGTTAAGAAGGCTACAGTAGCTGAACACATTGACAATTCAGACAAGATGGATAGTTCCAACAAATAGAAAATACTACAAAATGTAATTGAATGTTAAACACCTGGCTTTTATCTTTCTTGTATTCTGTGCGCAGGGTATGGCAACATGCTCGCCACTATTTCAAGGAATTCATAATATTAGTGCCGCAAAGTAGGCGTCATGTTATTATTCTTAAATATGCACAAAACCTACTACTTTTGTTTTCTTAAAGATGCTGATATTCCACATAAGGAGTTCTATTAAATAAACTGCATTCGTTTAATAAGCTTCATGCCATTCACTGACCTAGCAATGCACCTCAACGATAGCACACAAGTCTCCAACAGAAACCCAATAATGAGGACATACCATAGAATTGATACAAACGATAAAACTGTAGTAACTAATGAACCGGGTCAATACTCATTATCGAAGAACAAACCCGAGTCACTGAACAAACACACGTCATTCCGAACACAAGCACATTGTCAGCTTATCAAAACTTAATTAAATTGTTTATTCTTACTACAAACCACTCATATCTTCTCCTTGGATTTAATACACAATATGGAGTTTGTTTTTTACTTTCTACAATATTACGTGCGACGAAAGGAAACTGCAACAAAGGGGAATTTTCTAAGAATTTGCTGCCGGTTTTACACGTTTGCTCCGGTATGTCAAGTATAATACCTTTTATTTATCTTAGCTCTTTTCTCTGAGACTAAGCCACGTTTGCACCTCCGTATGGGTAATTCAGGCTACTTGAATTATTGAAAGCACATAGTACTCTGCTAATGCGGATTCGTTTATTCTGAGCTTGCACTTTCGGGAAGCTGTTAAATACATGATCATTTAAATATCGATATCGGTTGTATATGTGAATTGAAATCGTTGTTAACATTGGTTTCAGAGTGTTTGGTTTTGTTCACAGCTTCCCAACATGCAGAAAACGACAACTAAAGTAGTAAATTCATAGTTCAGAAACTTCACGAGTAGTCGACACAGTTCTACTAATATCCTTGAGGGCATTTCAAACATGGGACCGCTTAAAACGGAACACTTCCTCATTTTGTCACTTGCCCATTTCTAAACTCGTAGGTCTCTAAGTGCATCGATCACCATGTGTACAATTTTCTTATAGGGTTGGTCCTGCTCATTTTAATATTAATTAAATAAATAAGAAATTATTTTAAATTATTGTCCTCCTTACTAGTTTCGGTGAGAAAGACTCTTACAAATATCTCCTGTCGCGTGCTCTTTTGAAGCTGGCCAGACTGAATTTAGCTTTAAAAACCCGATAGCAACTATAACGATATCAGGATTATTACCTAATTATCAAAAACACGTCATTTTCTGAATAAAATCAGTAGTAAAACTAAGGCGTCCTATATTAAAATGAGCTTCACAAAAGATCTTAAAAAAATGAAACGAATAGTTTTGTTCAAAACTGGTCCTTGTGACATTGACTGACAGAGTGGGTCTTTGGACATAAAAAATCTATGACCAAAACCAGCTCGCCAGCCCTATGTGTGGTGTGGTAATACGAACTGGACAAGTACCCGGAACTATACGGTGTGTGGTCCCAGGAGGGGGAGGGGGGCGGAAATCGATGACATACGATCGAATTTCAAAACAAACGGTTTTGGACACTGGCATTATTGATTTGTAAGACATAGCTTGTGTATAACATTCAGATTTATTTTAATGAACTTTACGCTATTTTAAATTGATTGTTCCTCCCTCTCTTATTCCCAGACCTACCAGAAGAACATAGATGCAGCAGTAAGACCAATATACATATATTGTACACGTACTTTATTTATTAGGAGAACTTATGCTTAAAATACCTAAGTCCTCTACTTTCAATAAAGGTCATAGATATTCTAATTGTAAGGTAAAGTTTTGACCATTCTACAACATTTTTTAGATATCTTCACTGGAGTAATATTGTTTGACATCTTCTTAACAAGTGTATTTCCGCACAACGATTGATTGTCAACACTTGAATATTCGGCAAATATTTATTTAACGTTGCTTTTGAATAATCAATTTTATTTGCTTACATGTGTAAGTTTACATTAGCTTGAAATTTTTATGAATGAACACCATTTTTTGAAAGCATCGACTAATTAATCTTTGCGTGACCTTCAAAGATTTCACGCAAACAACTTTTGCTCGTCTAAGATTAATCTACAACGAATTTTATTGAACTGCGATAACATCATTAATATCCACTCAATGCACGTGATCAAATTTACAAATTACACGCGTGTCACGAATTGGGATAACAAGATTGTCTAAGTTACTCACAAGACTAAGGGCCTGTTTCACCACCCTCAAGTAAAGTGTCGAGTAGGCTAATCGCCAGTTAAAGTGACCCGTAACTTCACGTGCGAGTTTCACGACGTTCGAGTAGCACTAATCATAAGATTAACTGACCCGTAACTTACTTGCCGCGTCTTCTGCCAATTAGCGTGCTTTACTCGACGATTAAGTATTGTCTGTTGTCTTTTCTTGCATCACCAACGATTATTTTAAAATAAACGAATAAAAATGGATTTATTTGATTTAATTGATCATCAGTTGGATGAATTAGAACATTCTTCGACGCAACGAATAGCGAGGATTCGTGTATTTAAATTCCGTGTTGATTATTTTACGGACCTGGATGAAACTGATTTTTTCGCTAGATTTCGTCTATCGAAATATGCAGTGAACCAAGTGCATAACTTTATTAAACATAAAATAATGCCTAAATCGCAAAGGTGAGTGGTATTTTTTAATTATTCAAGTGATTTTACCTAAGATAACCTATCAAACCATATTAATCCCTCCTATAATTTGAAGTACCTACCTACTTATGTGTTCTGTTACCTGTTGATTGAAGTAAGTAGGTGCAGTTAGTAGGTACATTATAAAAATCTTTATTTCAGAAATCAAGCAGTTCCAACAAAAACAAGCCTACTATTAACGTTGAGGTATCTCGCTACTGGATCCTATTTAAGAAGTGCGGCTGATTTTTGTGGAGTCAGTCCACCAACAGCAAGCCGTATCGTTAAGAAGGTGACTGAGGCTATTGCTCAACTACGCACAGTGATAATAAAGTTCCCTGACAACTTAAGCACCCTTCAAGATGGTTTTTATGAAATCGCAAGCTTCCCCAGGGTAATAGGGGCTCTAGATTGTACCCATGTTGCAATAAAGTCACCTGGTATGTTTTATTCTTTAATGTTGTCATGCCAATGTAAGAAAATAATAACTTGGTAATCATTATTTGGGTACATAATAAAATATTAAAATGTAATCCACATCCACTTTTCATTTCAGGAGGCAATTCAGCTGAAAATTATAGGAACAGAAAGTCAAACTTCTCAATTAATGTTCAGGTTGTTTGTGACAGCCAATTAAAATGCTTGGATGTTGTAGCAAGATGGCCAGGATCTGCTCATGATCAGACAATTTTCAATAATTCATCTTTGAAACACAGATTTGAAAGTGGACAATTTAGAGATGGCTTACTTCTTGGTGACAGTGGATATGAGTTAAAGCAATATCTTTTGACACCTTTTCTGAACCCATCATCCCCGGCAGAAAATTTATATAATGAGTCACATATTCGAACAAGGAATACTATTGAAAGATGTTTTGGTGTGTGCAAGAACAGGTTTCCTGTCCTTAGGCGACAGATAACATTAAACTTAGCTCGTGTACAAGCTATAATAGTTGCCTGCTTTGTATTGCATAATATTGCAATTGATGTAAATGAAAGAAACTTTGGGGACAACTACAACTCAACTGATACACAGACTCTGGAAGAAATTGCAGCGCAGAGCCCTGAGCTGAATTATGATCCTAGAAATAGACTGGTGCAAGAATATTTTTTACCATTACTAAATAATAATAGACCCTAAATAAAACAAACAATTTATTTATTTAAAATTGTTTCCTAATTTTAATTTGTAGGTACTCTTCTTCCTTCCATTTGCGCTCCTTTTCTTTAAACTCTGCCTCCTTCTTGCGTTCATTTTCTTCAAATTCCCACACCTTCTTTTTTTCATTTATTTCTGCTTCCAAAAAATCTTTTTGGAGCTGAACTAGTTCCAGCTTAGCTTGAGTCAGCTCATCAAAAAGTGTTTTTTTCGGTACATTAGCTGTAAATAAAACAATAGTGAAATTAAGTTGAGAAAGAAATTGTACATTTTTATATACATTACAATGCTATTATTATGTCATACCAATCAGTGCAGGATGTTTTCTTGATTTTAAATTTCTTCTGCTAGTGACATCCCATTTTTTATTGGCAGAAGTAGTTGGAGTTGTACCACATCTCCCATTTGGTGTTTCATGCAAAGCTTTGTCTGTAATAAAAAATTAGTATATATTAATTTCAAATATATGTTTACTTTTATAGAAGAGAACTCTTGTTTCATATTAAGAAATAGCACATGGCCGTGCCCGGTATCAGACTGGCCGTTACAGATATTAACCAGTGTCAGGTAGACCTAAAGTTTACATGACTACTGTTGCTGTTAATTTATCATTACTGCTATTACTTGAAGGTTACAAGTGAAAAGTATCAAAAATACACTCACCATTCACGTTGTCTACTTTTAATATATTTGTTTCCAGAACTGTTTCTGCACTAGTAGTGGGTGGCAATGGTTCAAACTCATTTGTAACAAGCAGTACAACTTCTGTAAAAAAGGTACAGCAATAATTAGCAATCAAGTTAATTAATGTGAAATAAATAATGATTTAACTTTGATTGTGCGACACAGCAGGCACATTATATTCTTTTGCAAATATGTTGATAGGTACCTACATGACAGCTATAATAATAATAAATAAATAGTTTATTGGTAAAAACAAGTATAAGTATAAACACAATATTAGATTGGATCCTCCTTTTAGGCAGTTAGTGCCTGTATTAGGAGAGTCCGCTCTTCTTTAAAGGAAGTATTATGGATACTTACGGTTTTGAGTAGCCTCACTTTCTACAACCTCAGTTGTGTCCATTTGTAATGGTGGAATTCTTAAAAATTCTTCCATTTTAGGAACATCAATTGTGTCTGCAACAAAGCATATAGGTATTTTATTTGAATAGGTATGACTAATTATTTACAATAAACCACTTTTGATTTCAAATAGACCGCATCGGTAAAGACGGTCACGTTCCCTAGTGCTTTTTTAAACAAGTGAACAAGCTTACCTTCTTGATTTTGTGGCAATACATCGGAGTCGAAAATACTTTCCAAGCCATCGGCGCTTAACGTTATCATGGCTTTAATTTGTTCTTCCACATTATCGAGTGGAGGAGCTGTGTTCTTACCACCTCCGGTACGGTAAAGTTCCGAGCGACATGCAGCTGACTTTTTCCTGACTGTACGTTTCAAGCCCTCATATTTGACCTTTAACGTTTTGGTCGATCTAAATATGCCTCCAGATCGAGCATTAAATTCATTTTGAATGCTTTCCCAAGCGGCTTCCTTCATTTTCCACGTCGAAGCATCACTTTGTTTATTCTCCAGCACAGCATGGTATTTTTGTACAAGTGATACTAAAATTTCTCTCTCATGTAACGAAAAGTTTGCACTTCTATCTCTTTTAACTTTATCCATGATAATTAAATACGTAAGTACTTAATAACTTAAGAAATTAAAATCACACAAGTTAATATTTCCAACCGAACAGACAATCCACTACTACAACAAACAACAATGCACAAATGACAGCTGCAATGACGTTTGACGAGTGACATTGACGTAATATTGAACGAATGTGACGTATGATTTGTTACGTTACTCACTTAACCAGCAAGTTGTTACTCGGAGCTTATTTTTCGTTTGTGAAATCGACAAAAGATACTCGTAACCTTTACTTGCTGATTAACGTTAATTGAGAAGTAACTAATCAACACTTTACTTGGAGATGGTGAACGAGGCCCTAATAAAAACATTTTCAAAACAAAATAATTGGTGGACGATTACAAAACAATAACGGTTCCAAGTAAACTGGCTGGACAGAAAAAAAAAACAACGACTTGATTTTAGCGCGAGTTCTTTTTTTAAACGTTTTCGCCATTTTGAAGGCTGTCTGGGCTGTATGAAGGACATGTTGAGCTTAACCACCAATAAGAATGTCTGAATAGAACCTAGAGAAATATTTGATTGGTTTAGACAGATTTAGAAAAAAGGTGGTGTTTTAAAAAGTCGGTTCATTATTCATACACTTTCCGTAACTTTTCAAAAGCATACGCCATAACAAAAGCGTACATGTCAGTGTCTAGTCACATATTTACCTACCTACTTCAAAATGAATACTTATATGCTAAAAAAATTCTTCACATATTTTTAACCCTGCAGTTGTAATCATTGCCCGTCAATAAAGTCTGCACTCTATCATAAGCAAAGCTACTACATCACTCAAGTTACTTTCTAAGTCAATGCGCCAACCTTTGGTTCATGTTTCAGCTTAATGCTCTCGGCTTAGATTATATCACAATTCACAGTCCATTGTTTATCTTGCTTGTTGTGTTGTGAAGGGCGTAGATGTCGGGCTATGATAAAAATAGCCTTAATAATGGGAAGAAAGCCGGTTGCCCGGTACTTTAGCAGACTACCTTTCACTGGCACAATTGTTTTAACAAGGGCTCCGGGCTAGCGTTGCCATCTAATGCCCTTACAAAGCCCAATGTTAAGAAACAATTGTGTCCTTCTTTTTATTCCTAAACTCTAATTTCCTACTGCAATGTCAAAAGCGATGTCAATTTTGTTTACCCACCTGCCCCAAGTTCAATAAGTCTCCGTAATAAGACCTTTATATCAAAAGAAATGGATTTCCTCCGTATTTGCTCTAACAAAAAGTCTATTTTCCACCTCAAGTACGGTCTTAAAAATGTTCGAAGCTCTAAAGTAACAAAAAGGCGTCCTTATTATTATGAACACAGATATTCTCATTCACAGATACTTCGCGCTGTATTTTCACGTCCATTTCTTTCCTTTTATGTATTCGTCCTGTAATTTTATGTATACCGTGCCTATTTTGAATAATAAGTCTATACAGTTTACGTAATCGCCACTTGGATGTAAAAATATCAGGCGAATGTTTTCGGAATAAGCGCTCTGTCGTTTTGTACGCAACAATGTAATGATAATGATCTTAAAAGAAGATAAACGTTGAAAGAAGAATTACAAAGATTTACATAGTCTCTTTATGACAGGTGTTTATTTTCCTTTCGCAATTTTATTTTCGTACTTCCTACTGAAGTGGTTTCGAGTCGAGACTTAAAGAACATCTTTACGATATGTTTCACTTGGAACATAAAGAAAATTATGTAATACACATAAGGATCTGAAATAATTACCTCTTGTGCGAAAAAAAATCTAGAAATTTCTTAGTCTAAATACAACTTCATCGTGTTTGTACACCCTGTTCTTTTGAGACACTTCGTAACATACCTGTGAACTAAAGATTGTGAAGTGTTCGGTTTACTCAAGAATAAAAACTACGACAACATTTATTGGAAATAAATTGAAACAGTACAAGTAAACATGATCGGAAGGTCAGAAGCTTCTTTATGAACTGGCAATAAACTAATAAGCAATAATATGATAAGCATGCGTTCGTGTACTTAATTAACATTGTATCCTTAGTACAAAGATAATAATCGCAACGGCTTTTAATATCGGTGTGTTCGTTTATGTGTTACGCGCCAAAATGCATCTGCTTTTGCACTTAGCGCTGCAACGTACTTATATTTTATAGCACCATTAACAACCTTACTTCGATACATAATTAGTTCTATTAGACTTTTTTTAATATTCATAAACTACTCACTCTTTTATACATATTAAAGCGTTCGAATTAACGAAATCTTGTAGCTAAAAAATTATTCGTGACTTAAATTATATGCGAAAGTTTGTGAGAACGTATGAGTTTAAGTTTGTCATTCTTTTTCGCTAAAATGGCTGAACCGATTTCGTTGAAATTTGCTATGTAGAAAGGTTAAGGCTACCCTGGATTAACACATAGACTACTTTTTATCAACATACCACGCGAGCAAAGCTAGTTTCCTACAAAACACACATCACAAAATAAAAACTTAAGTTCTACTAAGATTTTAGGTCTAAATGTCCCCATTTGATCAGATTTATTTCCTCCATCTTCGAAACTAGGACCCAGATTAGAATGTGCCTTTACCTCCATTTTTAGGGATGGATACCTCCGTCTACGTCTCGCAGACTGGTTTAATCTCAACCGCTTGATTGATTAAAACTGTAGGCACACAGCCGACGAAGAAATGAATTGGATTTCTCTATCAATATCGCCTAATCATTAATTTTGTGACTACATTGTGTGGACAGCGTAACGCTTAGTCACCCAAACTAAATTTTGTTGTTTTACATTGCCAGATTGATCTATACCCAGAAAGGACTAAGGCAGACTAAGGTATAGTTTATGTCCAGAATTGTCGGTTCCATTATTGCGTTATAGTTTTAAATAATAGATATGTACATAAATCACTCAGTACTTTCATAATCGTTTTGATGAAGGACGCCACTCGTCCGTAAGCAGATCAATTAGGTACTGAATACCATGTAAATAAATCGAATATTTACTAAAGCAACAACTTCAAAATCCAATATACGTACTAAAAACGTGTATAATACTAATTTATTTCGAATAAAAACACCGTCAAAAAGCTCTCTTACGTAGGTATAGGCTTGGTTATTAAATTGAGCGCGTGGGGTCAAGCACCTACTTAATCTGTGTAGTGCGAGACCACCATGAAATAGGAACATAGATGTCGAATACTTTGATAACGAGCCTTTTTGCACTACAACGTTGTTTCAAGTACGGCACGTGGATAAGTGTGCACGTGTATAAAGATTGGGGCCAATCTATAGGGGAAGCTTACATGATGGTGTTCTTCCGGAAAAATGTGATCTTATTTTTTATATATCAAGATTTTAGCTGATGTAGGCACTTAAAATAGGCGGTTTTTTCTGCGAGATATATGAGGTGACTTACTTAAAATGGCTTGTTTTCTAGGAAGAACATTCGCTCATGAAACATACAAAAAATCCTGATTAGTTTCCATGTTCATATCAACCTAGAAATAATCAAATACGGAATGATTAAGCGTACAATTCAACTTTAATACACTAACATAAACAAGTACTAAATCACAATTTATAATCTACGAACTCATTAGGTAAGTGGGCAAGCACGCTCACAGAACCAAGTTCTGAGCTATAGCTTATAGCCTAAACTAGACTCAATGGACCTGCCTAACTAGTTATTAATAGCTGCAAGATATTTACAGGCATGACGTGACTAAATATGTCCTGGCCATGTTGGAATAAATTAGATCATTGATCACAAAAAGTAAGAACTGCATCCTTCAACTTGAACATTAAAGGCATGGCTGCAAGCCTGACTGACGACTTTTTGCCCCACATTTGATTGGCGAACCTGTTGATAAAAGTAATTTTAAATACCTGCAGGTATAGGTTTTTGTACAAGATTTTTTATAAAATGTTTTAATTGTCTCTAATAACATTAAGGAGGTTTGACCAGTTGCAAGGCGGGTGAAACGCTTTTTGTTATTTAAACATGCTTGCAATATGAAAAATAAAATCTTGTATGCATTTCAAACGATAGTAAATAATTTGAAGAATAAGTTATAGCAAAGCAATATCTCACAAATTTAACGTAGAATTAGAAAACAATTAAAATATTACCTACTTAAGTAAATAATTAATGAGACGAACATTTTCGGAGACCCTAAATCAAAGGAAAATAATAAACACATTTTTTTTTCTTATGCATGTCAAGAATGTTGGTATTTGCTAATTTTAGTTACTGTAGAGAATCAAAATTAAAAATAGGTAGTAAAAACTACTTGAATAAATAACAATTTGAAATATTAGCGCAAACCTGTTTTACGCCCACAAACTGATTAATAGACAGTATGTATATGTACAAGGAAGAATCATTCTTATAAAAATTATAAAGGTAGGTTATTATTATTAATTTATAAAAAGAAACTCAATGGTTGAACACAACTCATTTTAAATAGGTAACTCATAATGTTTTGAAAACATAAAGAACTTAGTTATTTACTCATGTATCTGGTAGGAACTGTTTCACAACAGAAAAAACATACGAAGTCACCTCACAGGAACGGCTGAAGATTTACGAGTTTCTCATTGCAAAGACCGAGACATGTAGTTACATGTATATTTATAAAGTCAGTTATGCACCTAATCTGAGCTATAAAACATAATATTTTATTGATATAAAAACAGCGGATGTTGCTTCGCCGTCAAGTTACAAGACGAATGTGCTCGGTTCTCATACCGAGGTTGAATCACATTAATAAAATGTGAAATCCCTTCGTTCTATGGCGGCCATGTCGTTGTTACACGGGTTTCAAATAACCCGTTTATCTCCGCTCACTGTTTGTGGAGTACAGACGGAGAAATGGAGCGTCAACGAACACTGTCCGATCTTATTAACCTTTTAACTGCACAGCCATATTGAAATCTTTCATGCCTCTAGCGTTATTTGTAGGTGTTTCTATAGTAGATTTATGCTTTAATGATAATAGTGGAGTCGGTGGGATATTCAGTAATATAAGTATCTCTAACATTAGACAGCTAATTGTAAATTAATTTGGAGTTTTCGTCATAATCAATTCCAGAAATACAGGGTTTCCAATGAAACGTCAAGTCACAATAGAAGCACACTACTCTAGTTCTAAGTAAACCTAAATTCATGTTTCAGAATTTACTAATTCCAATGAACGTGAACGGACGTCATGAAACACTTTGATGATAATAATTAAACCTAATTTTGTGTCTATTCCCAATAATTTAATTACTTATTACAATTAACATACACGTATAAGGTATATATTGTAGGATCTAGTTACATTCGATGTTATTGTCAAACGCCTGCCGATCCCAGCAAAAGAATTGGCTATAGGTATGTAGGTATCTACTAGGAAAACTTTAGATAAGTTGCGTACCTACGTATGTAGGCATTCTCAAAAACATTTATCATGTATCAGATTAAAAAATTACATTATCTTGACACACTGTCAACCGCACTACGGCAAAATATGTACAAAAGTAGGCCAGACTACGCAAATTTTTAATTAAGTCATATTAACTATCTATTTACGGTAGACATGACGATGTCTCCAGAATCACGTACGCATCTTGTTATCGACTGTGTTCGTAATAATTTATCAAGTGACGTATCAACTTTATTACTGGTTATGGCACCACAACATTGGGATCAAGAGACCAACCTAAAAGATAAAAATAACCCTTACATCATTAACACTTGGTACCTATCTGTAGAGCTGTTTTATTTGAGAAATTCAGATCTCTTTTATTTTTACGAAGACTTAAATTTTATGTTTGAATAATGTATATAATAATGCAATGTAATCAAATAGTATATTTTAGTATTTATTTTTATCAATTTATACTTTTTAGAAATCTAATACTGACGTTAAGTTTGAGAGCACACAAGTACCAAGTCACGCCGAACAACTGGCGGAACAGTCAAAACCATCGATGGACCATAAGACCGAGATTGGAGTCAATATTACAAATATCTACTCAATAAAGACCCAGTCATTACTCAAAACAAGTTTTCAACCAATCAAATGGAATGTAAGTAGTTTTACTAAAGTAATATTCGAATATTCAGTGAGTTTCTGTGATACAAATCATTCATCTGACTACTAAATGATTGAGCGTCATGAGAAGTTTATTATCATAATTTATGATGTACGAAATCACTATGACAAAGATTAAAAGTCGTCCATATCGTGACATAACGATACGACCACGCTCCTATGCACAAGTCATTATGGTTCGTTTTTCAAATCTGTCATTTTGCAAAGTAATCTAATTATGTAGAAGCAAGGAGGAATAGACACGAAGTCGTTTAATAACTATTATTCCCTTCACAAATAGTAAAAGGATTATAGAAGATTATATTTTGGTGATATTAATTGCGATTTGATTACTGTACGTCTTCGTTTGCTAATAATAATTTCATAATCAAAAGAAAACCACACTAACCACCACGAGATCAAAAGGACATTAATAACTTCATACCAAAAAGGAATTATTTTATCCCGACAAGCTTTTACAAAAGGAGAGGACGCCATGAAAAGCTGTGAAACGACAAGAAAAAATTTAATAAACGAACCTTAATAAATGAGACCAACGTTAACTTCAAAAGTGATTTAAAGCAACCAATGTCGTAAAAGACTAGATACAAAATTTTTCCATAATATTTTCTGATTGAAATAAAATCCTTTCACGATACCTATACCATTTCGAATTTTACGATAAAACCTTTTTAGTAGAATATTTTTCGTTTGAAATTTAACGTAAGTAGCTACCTATGCGAGTTCAAAATATAATATTTTTGTGAATAGGTATTACTATCAGTTGTAATATATCGTATGAAATGTATATGCAATTATATTCCATTGTAGCAACGCGAGATTATTGCAAATAAAGCAATGAATGCACCGTCCGAATGTAATGTAGGTTAACAAAATAAATTGGCAGACAGCCAGATTATATTTTTGTTAAACATTGTAGATTCCAAAAACATACCTACGTCTGAAATGTTCTGCATTTTGAGATTAAAATCGTATCATTTGTAAGCGGGTAGGTAATACTTTACTGTCAGTTTATTTGTCTGCACCATTTTCAACCTTATTTGGTATATTAAATGACCATAATAGATGTCAGATCATGTCAGAGAAAAAGTCGAAAGACAATATTTATATTTGGTACTGTAGGTAAATAAAAACAAGTGAGTTATGTTATACCTGTATAATATTATAACACGACTGTAGGAAAGGCATTGTCCAATGTCCAAAAAGCTTTTCGTTTAGAAAATTCTCAATACAACTTGCAGGAATTTCAATCTTCACCCGACCCGTATGGCAGGGTTAATACACGACCCTAACGATTCGCTGCACCATTTACCTCTGCTTACCTCCTCCGGGAAAAGGAAAAGTACGTAGGTATGATTACTTTGAGCGTACCTACCTTAGGTAGGTACGCTCAAAAGGTAGGTAGTAAATAAAGAATATTCTTCTTATTAAAATACCTTTTATATCTTTTATTACCAACCTCGGAATTTGAAAATCCAAATCTCGAAAACCATGGTCAATTTTCGAAATTCTGTGTCAGTCGTTGATAGTGTGACAGAAAACTCTTTGACATCATGACGTCAATGGATGGTTGTCAAACGTTGCCTAGAGATTGTAAATTTCGTCGTGAATTGTCAACACGAGTTGGTGTAATCGGTAAGGCGTGTGGATTACACCACAGAGACCCCGAGTTCGAGTCCCGCCGTAAACATGAAGTTTTTTAGTTGATGGAAGTTTTGTCGAACTTTCTGGAATATTTGAGTGAAAGTGATGAAAAATTAAGGAGCGAGAAGAAGAATAAATAAAAATGAATAACGAAATTATTGGAAGATTCTGGAGGCATGACGATCAAAAAGAATAACGAAATTGAATGTTCTAGAACCTGACCGGGGGTATATAAGCGGAACTGCGGCTCACCGCTGGCAGTTGAGTTCTAAGTCTAAAGCGATTCGGAAGAAAAGGAAGAAGTGAGAAAGAAGAAAAGTGAGTGAAATAGTGAAGTGCAGTGAAATAGTGAAGTGCAGTCAGTTAAGTGAGTTAAGTCAGCGTGAACGGCAAAGTTGTGTCAGTCGGCCGGACTCTGCTGGAGAGGAACGCCGATAACTTAACTCCGTGGACGCTGTAACTTAAGTGCAATAGAAAGTCTGAAAACCGGTATTAGTGTTTCATTTCATCCAATCCCGCAACCCAAGCCCGCATAGTCAGGAACGTGACGTCAGGCACGTAACATTTGGTGTCAGAAGTGGGATTGGAGAAAAATGCCGCTAATGCCGCAGGACGTAAGAGGAGTGAGTACCCGTTCAATGTCAGAAGCGCAGCGTGTGAGGGAAGAGGGTGCTGCAGCTCAAACCAGCGATGCAGAAGCCAAGCCTGTGCAGGTGGATCTTCTGCTACAGCTGCAGCAAATGATGGCAGAGCAAGCGCGCCGCCAAGAAGAGCAAGCGCGCCGCCAAGAAGAGCAAGCGCGCCGCCAAGAAGAGCAAGCGCGCTGTCAGGCAGAACAGCTGCGGGAGCTGAAAGAAGAGCAAGCGCGCCGCCAAGAAGAGCAAGCGCGCCGCCAAGAAGAGCAAGCGCGCCGCCAAGAGGAGCAAGCACGCTGTCAGGCAGAACAGCTACGGGAGCAAGCACACTGTCAGGCGGAGCAGCTACGGGAGCTGAAAGAGATGCATAAGGATTTCACGAAGGGACTGCAAAAGGCTGTCGAACGGGTACAGGAAGTGGAGGAAGGGTTAGGCAAGTTGAAACATCGCGTCATGGCCATAGAGGAGAGAGTGGAAGAAGAGATCTCCAAAATCAAGCAGGAAATGACAAGCCCAAGCCCTTTGAAGAGCCGAAGCCGTCTTGCAGCCGTTTTTGACGCCCCAAATGCGGCCTCAAGCGCAACGAAAGGGCTCAAGATTCCCCATTACGACGGAACAACATCCTGGACCGCGTTCAAGCTACAGTTTGAGACACTTATGGAGGCTTATGGTTGGACTCAGAAGGAAGCACAGTCAGCCCTCACCCTGGCCCTCCGTGATCAAGCGCTCTCAGTGCTGGAAGCTATCGGCGCAAGTGGGGATCTCAGCTTTAGTACCCTCCTCGACGCACTTGAGGCACGTTTTGGAGACAGCCACCTCGAGCACGTGTACAGAGCGCAATTAAAAGAGCGTACTCAGCGTGCTAATGAGAGTCTACAGCAATGGTCCGTGGAAATCGAGAAACTTGTGCGTCGAGCTTTTCGGTCGACTCCATCAATGATTGAAGGCACGCTTCTCCAAGCGTTCATTGACGGTATTCGGGACCCCGAAGTACGAGCTGCTGTTCATCTGGGCCATCACAAGAACATGAAAGAAGCTCTGGCCCATGCATTGGAAGTGGAAGCCGTGCGTGGTAACTCCCGTACCTTACGTCTGCGGGAAATGACGACAACGGAGCAGGTACCTCCACGCCGTCGGAACTTCATGTGCTATGGATGCGGAGAGCGTGGGCACATGCGGAGCGACTGCCCGAAGAAGGTGAACCGCCAGGACGCGGCGGTCTCAACTTCTGACCAGCAGGGAAACTAAATCCAGCCAGGGCTGCGGGGTGGGCGCTGGCCGGTAGTGGAATAACCCCAACAATCTACATCAAGCAAACTAGCGATGGAAATACTCTGGTGATAGACGGTCAAGTAAATGGGAAAAACAGTCAGCTAACATTAGATACTGGAGCTTCAAGGACGGTGATAAATGTTCGGCTGCTCGGGCAAAACATCAGGAAACACGTTAAACCAATTGTTGGCCTACGAATGAAATCAGCTACCGGCCAGTGCATACCGATAAGTGGAAAACTGCATGTAACAATCAAAATTGGGGAACGTGTTTATCGACATGAGGTTATTGTGGCCAAAATTCTGGATGACTGCATCCTGGGACTTGACTTCCTGCAAGGGCACCAGTGTAACATCGACTTAAAATCTGGAGTATTACTATGTGGAACTGAAGAAATTCCGATGAAGGGTGGAACCCTGGGAAAAGTTTGCTGTTTAAGAAGAACTGTTCTTGAACCAAAATCACAGACTCTCGTACCAATCGCATTACCTAGGAGGAGGGAAGGAAGTTTACCTCTAAGGTGCGCTGTGATTGATAAATCGGAACACGTAAACTCATGGCTACCGGCGAGAACTGTCGTGGGGTCATCTGATGTCAACCGCATTCCGGTATTCAACTTCAGTGATTCAAAAATTACGATTGAAGAAGGAGAGCCTGTGGGCGTATTGGAAGAAGTGGCCTGGATAAGAAAATGCTCGGAGAATCTTGTGAAGAAGGACAGTACGGGAATAGACTTTGTAACGAAAATCTTAGACGAAAACAAAAGTCTGACAAAAGTGGAGACTATGAAAGCTAGAAATTTACTTCTTCGATTCTCTGATGTGTTTTCAAGAAGCGATGGTGATATTGGCCGAACTGGTTTAGTGAAGCATAAAATAAACACAGGTGATACAATGCCAATTCGTCAAAGGCCCAGACGCATACCATTCGCTCGTGAGAAAGAGGTTGAAGAAATGATTGACGATATGAGGAAAAATGACGTGATAGAGCCCTCTTCTAGCCCTTGGTGTTCACCTGTCGTGCTTGTCAAGAAGAAAGATGGTTCAACGAGGTTTTGCGTAGACTATCGACGATTGAATGATGTAACCAAGAAGGATAGCTACCCGTTACCAAGAATCGATGACACACTTGACACACTGAGTGGCATGAAATGGTTTTCAACGCTCGATCTGAAAAGCGGCTATTGGCAGGTGGATTTGGATCCCAAGGACAAGGAAAAGACCGCATTCTCAACTGGGAAGGGACTCTGGCAATTTAAGGTGATGCCATTTGGATTATGCAATGCACCGGCAACCTTTGAGCGTTTGATGGAACAGGTGCTGGCGGGACTGCTGGGCGAAACCTGCTTAGTTTACCTCGATGACATCATCATTGTTGGACGGGATTTTGACGATCATCTAAGGAAATTGGAAAAGGTACTCGATAAGCTGCGTGGAGCAAATTTAAAGTTGAGTCCAAAGAAATGCTCTTTCTTCAAGCGCGAAGTGAATTATCTAGGACATGTTATTTCTGAGAGAGGAATTGAGACTGATCCAGCCAAGACTGCCGCTGTTAAGGAATGGCCAACACCTAAAGACAAAACGCAAGTTCGGGCATTTCTTGGATTGTGCTCGTATTATCGGCGGTTTGTGAAAGGATTCTCGGACATTACCAAGCCTTTGCATCGATTGACAGAGGAGAAACGTGCCTTTATCTGGGACGAGGATTGTGAGCAAGCCTTTCGAGAACTAAAAGAACGGCTTTGTAACACACCAATTCTCGGATACCCCAGCGCGAAAGGAATATTCGTAGTTGATACGGATGCCAGCAATATTGGAATAGGAGGTGTCCTTTCACAACGCGATGGTGAGCAGGAGAAGGTTATTGCTTACTTCAGCAAGTCACTATCCAAGCCGGAGAAGAATTATTGCGTGACCAGGAGGGAATTGCTGGCCGTAGTCAAAACTCTGCACCATTTCAAGAAGTATTTACTGGGACGGAAATTTTTGATCAGAACTGATCACGCTGCTTTGAAATGGCTGCTTCAGTTTAAGGATCCCGAAGGCCAAGTAGCCAGATGGTTGGAACAACTTCAGGAATTTGACTTTGAAATCGAACATCGCGGCGGAAGAATTCATGGCAACGCAGATGCATTATCGAGACGCCCATGCGTGGAAGATTGCAAGCATTGTGCCAAGAAGGAAACTGCTTTTCTTAAGGTGATAAGGACTGATACTGTTGACGAGGCATGGGGAGGTGATGCGATGAAATTAGAACAGGAAAGAGATGCAGATATCAAACCAATACTGGAGTGGCTACGAAGTGGTAACAAGCCAAGTTGGAGTGACGTCGCCCAATATAGCGCGGTAACGAAAGGTTTATGGGCACAGTGGAAAAGCCTCACGCTGCATAACGGACTTCTGTGCAGGAAATGGGAATCAACAAACGGCAAGGACGAGCATTTGCAATTGGTGGTGCCTCGTTCAAAAATAAGGGATGTATTAAAAGCGTTCCATGATGGATCTTCTGGAGGACATTTGGGAATTAGGAGGACTTTGGTGAAGATCAAGGAGAGGTTTTATTGGTTGCATTGCAAATATGACGTCGAAGATTGGTGCCGGAAATGCACTAGTTGTGCAGCTGTCAAGGGTCCACAAACAAGAAGCAGAGGGGCGATGAAAATCTACAATGTTGGTATGCCTTGGGAGAGAATAGCCTTAGACATCGCTGGACCATTTCCAATCACTGATTCGGGCAATCGCTACGTTTTAGTGGTTATGGATTATTTTACAAAATGGCCGGAGGTCTTTGCCATACCGAATCAAGAGGCAGTAACTGTAGCCACGAAGTTGGTAAACGAGGTATTCACCCGATTCGGAGTGCCCCTGGAGATGCACACTGATCAAGGACGGAACTTTGAATCCCAAGTTTTTCAGGAAACTTGTAAACTTTTGGGAATCCATAAGACTCGAACGACCCCTTATCATCCACAGTCAGATGGAATGGTCGAACGCTTCAACCAAACATTGGAGCGACACTTAGCAAAGGTGGTTGACAGCCATCAGAGAGATTGGGACACTTACATACCTCTCTTCTTGCTTGCCTATCGGACTGCTGTACATGAAAGTACCGCAAAGACGCCTGCATTTGCAAATTTTGGAAGGGAATTGAGATTACCGGCAGATCTTGTATCGGGCTGTCCACCTGGTGATTCTCGCACCGAGTTTAGCGATTATATAAGCGAGTTAAGGGCAAAAATGTTGGACATTTATGAGCAGATCAGGGAGGCCGGTCTTCAAGCTAGTGATCGCGCAAAGACGCGCTATGATCGACGAGCCAATTCTGTTGGGTTTGAAGAGGGGTCATTGGTCTGGCTTCATAATCCAGTCAGAAGGAAGGGAAAATCTCCAAAGCTGCAACCGAGTTGGGAAGGTCCTTACGAGATAGTCACGAAGATCAATGACATTACTTACAGAATTCGGAAGTCTTCAAGGAGCCCTTTGAAAGTTGTCCATATAGACAGGTTGGCGAGGTATTACGGCAGCAACGATGCTCGGGACGAGCGAATCTAAGAGGGGGGCAGTGTGACAGAAAACTCTTTGACATCATGACGTCAATGGATGGTTGTCAAACGTTGCCTAGAGATTGTAAATTTCGTCGTGAATTGTCAACACGAGTTGGTGTAATCGGTAAGGCGTGTGGATTACACCACAGAGACCCCGAGTTCGAGTCCCGCCGTAAACATGAAGTTTTTTAGTTGATGGAAGTTTTGTCGAACTTTCTGGAATATTTGAGTGAAAGTGATGAAAAATTAAGGAGCGAGAAGAAGAATAAATAAAAATGAATAACGAAATTATTGGAAGATTCTGGAGGCATGACGATCAAAAAGAATAACGAAATTGAATGTTCTAGAACCTGACCGGGGGTATATAAGCGGAACTGCGGCTCACCGCTGGCAGTTGAGTTCTAAGTCTAAAGCGATTCGGAAGAAAAGGAAGAAGTGAGAAAGAAGAAAAGTGAGTGAAATAGTGAAGTGCAGTGAAATAGTGAAGTGCAGTCAGTTAAGTGAGTTAAGTCAGCGTGAACGGCAAAGTTGTGTCAGTCGGCCGGACTCTGCTGGAGAGGAACGCCGATAACTTAACTCCGTGGACGCTGTAACTTAAGTGCAATAGAAAGTCTGAAAACCGGTATTAGTGTTTCATTTCATCCAATCCCGCAACCCAAGCCCGCATAGTCAGGAACGTGACGTCAGGCACGTAACAATAGTTAGAAACTTTAGGTTGACAACTCATCTAATTAAGTATATGGTATCACTCTTAGATACTAGTTAAAGGCTAGTGACAGTCGCACACAGAAAAAATTTGTTTTTTACTGTGTGCGACTGTCATGAATCTACATACTTGCGACTACATACTGACGAATGTTGATGAATCTACATACTTGCGACTTTGTTTCGACTCCAAACCCCGTTGGAACAGAATACCAGTAGAAAGGAAGGTCTATGTACTCCTAAGTATAGGAAAGGTTAAGAGTACAGGAATGCACATCCACCAGACATCGAACAATTCATAAAACAAACTATATGAATATTATTAATCATCCCCCGTTGTGCAAGCCATCCATCAAAAGAGGTGATTATATGAGAAAATTTTAATGATCTCACTCAAGATGGCTCGATAATATGCATCGGTATTAACTGACGATTTCAACGTCGATTTCGTAACGAAATAATGTATGCTGCAGCTTAAAATACCTGCTGTCCAATGTTTATTTGCTTTCGCGTTGCCATTTTGGAACGAGATATAATGGGGAATTTCTGCAAAAAGATTTTTTATTTTAGTCTTATGCATTAAAGCTGTTTTTTTTAGTTTTCGATCAATTTACAATTTCATATTAAGTAAGTAGCTTATAGGTATTTAACATGTATGTTTTAATTAATACCTTATGATAGGTAGGTACTTTAGCATTACTGTCATTAATCTCAATTTAAAGGGCTACACATTAGGATTATTACTCGTATAATTATGTCGTACTTACTTGCATGTTATCCGGAAATTAAGGTTGTATACCCATACGTCTTAAACAAGCTTTAATCGTCAAGGGAATTAAAAAGATCATATCTAAATAAATGGATGACGAGAAACAGCGATGTGCTCACCGCAAATGGATTTAAAACGCGATTATAAGATACTCAAGTTTCATATAGTCAAACCGGAAGGTCTATAATATCTAACACATAAGAGTTAATACCATTTAAAATTAAAATTGTCTATAAGTCGGTCGGTCCCTTAAATTGTTCATTCTAGATACCAATGGACACGAAGAATCAATAAACAAGTGGTTGTATACTCTTTTTCAATGCGTTTTACGTATCGTGTACATATATTGTAACTATTATGAGTCAAACTTTTTTTTTTAATTACGCCTAATCGACTTAGGTACTTCACACACAGCCATAACTATGCAGTAGCTTTTCTCAGTTAATACTTCGTTATTTTCAAAAATTTAAATTTCGAACGTTTGTTAGTTACTCAATCAAAATACAACTTTTGAACAAAACAAACCCAGCAGTAGTAGTAGCATAAGGAAATCAGACTTTTAAATTGATACAAACACATTACAACAAGCAGGTGTATTCTGAAGCACTTGGGTTCCAAATATAGCCTTGTTGCGTCAACACCCGATTGTTAACAGGAGAATCAATTCGATATTCCCTATCAATAATCGTATTAGTATTCGGAATTGATTCCTTAGGGCATCTGGACCTGACATAGTAATCTAGCTTCGGCCATACATTAATTCGGTCGGCAATATCTATTACTGTAATAGTCCGCGTTAGTGATAACGAGACAGTTACGACTGTGTTAATGTGATTACCAATAGCTATGATGACAGCATCATACAAGATATTCGGTAAAGGGGTGGTCAGAGTTCGACGTATGGCTTCAATGTGTTGCGTTGTATTCATTGCGTTCAAAACTATTTAACAAGGGACTTTTCGCTTGTAATCACAACAGCTTCTCCATACATCATAATTTTAGTTGAAAATATAATTTAAAGAAGGCGTACGGCGGTGTAATCAGGTTTCCCATATTCCTGAATATGCTTCCAGAGATTCTGACAATGTCATCCTAACCTAAATATTATTAACCCATTTTTGGTCCGCGGCCGAGGTGTCGACACTACCTGGCTAACAAGTGCGGCTGCACTTGACACTATCATCGTGACAGAACACACAGACAAGAACCAACGATAGCTTATAGGGCAAAAACAAAATGTCTCGGAAACAAACTGTTTAAGACCAATTAAGTTTTACTTGTGTGGGTGGTTCTATTCTATCACCATAATATCTCGCCCACTGGCGCCCATTATTCACCGAAAGGGTACACAGAGGCGTGTAAACTGTACACCCACTTTTTGCCAGCTGTGTAACAGCACCTAATTCTCATACAAAAAGTCCAAAATGCTGAATAAAAATATCGAAATTACAAATGAATACAGAGGGCCTACCATGACGTGTTAAAGCGTCAGTCTTCCAGGCGAGAAAGAGGGATGAACCTAAGACTTGCCCTCAAAAGACTGAAGAAGTTTTTGTACGAAAGTATTTATTTGTCATCAAATGCATCGTTTCACCACGATGTCTGTGAATGAAGCACATAAATTGTTTACCTAATTAGATATTGATAACAACGACTTAGATCTTGAATGAATATTTACAGTCGTAAATATGTAAGTATGAATGAAAGACAAAATGATAACAAGAGACTCCTAATTTCATAGGAAACGAGCAACGATAAGCGTGCACTATTTTGGCGGTGTCTTGACCTCCAACCTTCTGCATAATACATTTAGATTAAACGAAGCAGATATTACCATTAACAAAATAAATATTAAATATTCACGAATCCTTAATATCTGAACTGAAATATAAATCAACAATAACGTCTTGTGGCTCAAAACACCCCAACCAACCCCGAATAAATTATACAACTTTAACTTCGGAATTATTACAAACGTGTTCACTCGCATTTAATATTTTTTGGGTAGTTAATTACGGAAACTGGCGCACATGCTCCGGAATATATGAATATTATGTGTTGTTTACGAAAACAATACAATGACATCTGTGTCCTCTCACAAACACAACATTACTTGAAGATTAATGCCCTCAGGTAAGTAACACGAGTCACAAATATTGGGCACACATGTGCTGTCCATTTTATCGATTGGACAGAAAATTCGATAGACTCACAAGGTGCGCCGGGGCACAGCGAGGTGCATTGCATTCCTCCAAGAGGGACGCGAGAGGGAATCAACTGCATTCTTAGTTATTCTTACCTTTAAAAACAAAAATCCCACCAAAATCCACTGGTGCTTGTGTAAAATAAACTTCAACACATATTCTTGTCAACACTTGTGTTATTAGAGTGTGTTGATTCATAGAAAAATTCAAATTCAATTGTTTACATCACTGCCAAAAAACACTGTAGCGGCACACACCCGAACGACCGGCGTATAACAAGCAAACTGGATTCATTTGGCTTGTCTGTCTGTGACGCGGAATGCTATTGCTTTGTCTCCTTTCAACGTAGTGTATAATTGTATACAGCTGTCTCGCTCTCTCGAAGAAAGGCGCCAGTGCACGGCGCGGGCGCCGACTTCTTCCTTCGGGACTTAAAAAAAACAAAAGTTCTTTTGAAACAAGTTACTGGTAATGGGGCTTTAGGTGCCTGTCAAGATATTGTATGATTTAAAATTTGTTTGAGGTGTCATCATGTACGAGGCATGATGGGCCGACGAGACATTTGTACGACATAAGACTTGATAAATAGTAGCGATCTCCAAGTCCGATAAAGATACAAAAAATATTTCATGGAATATCCCGAACTCATTTAGATAATGTTAATGTTACTACAACATAAAACCGAATAAATTAGAGCAAGAAAAAAAATATAGATAGGTATGTACACTACATAAAAAAATCGTAAGGCCATTCCAGAATACACAGCTCCATTCAACCCTTTAAAGCTGACGCTCGTGCTACCTACTTATTTATCTAATGAATAGATATTAAGTACCTACCTGTGTCGGTCTGGGAGACCAATTTAGTGCACGCACCTCAAGTATTATTTTTAAAATGTGTCAAATTCGCAGTTTCCTGCCATGTAGGTACTACTTACGTGACTGAGTTTAGATCCAGCAGTAGCAAGTGCGCCTACCGCGAAAATTGTCCTAGATTCGATTGACCGGTACCTATAAGTTAAAGGTTTAGAACTTATTTAAATTGTTAAATTTACGTAACATGTTAATGATAAATGGTTCAAGATTGTAGTTTGTCGTGAATTTCATAGGTAGGTAGGTACTAAAGTCTAATCTACCAAAATGTGTCCAGAGTAGATAATAGGAGCAATGCGTAATTTGCAAATTTCCCAGAGATCAAAATGTAGATAAAGGATCCTTATCTTCTACAGCCCGTGAGACTTCTAGACTAGGTGTGGTCACAATGATCCTCCTCTCCATAAAAATCTGTTGAACATACCTACCTACTTAATGTCTGATCGTAGTTTAAAATTATCAGGTTTATCAAATCTTACTTCTGTTACGACCGAAATTATCAACCGGTCTCAATTGAACATCTGTGAATTCAAATCAAGTTTGACATTCGTTATAAGTGTGAAGATTATTTTTAAAACAAATGTCAGTTATCATTTTCAGCTATTTCTTGGCTCTTGCTATACGCCGAGAACAGTCAATAGTCTGTCACAGTGATAAAATTCAACTCTGCCATCGCCATACTGCTCACAAGTACCTATACCTACATTTACAAAAACCTATCTACCAGTAGGAACAATAATATCGGTACATAGAAGCTGTGAGAACCCTGTTTCCTCAAGTGTATTTTGCGTTCAATATTTACTTTAGACAAAGGTGTAAAGAAAGCCTTCTGTGGAAGCGCAAACCGTGAAATTGTTTCGCTACTAGTTTCCCCTTTAGTAAATACTTAATACTTACCTACAAACAACTCACATGGATGCACTCGAAACGAATTAACACAAAAATAGAGAAAGATTATTCATTTTTTTACACTGCATCCGCGTTATCTATTGAGTCTATTGACAGGCCGTTTCAGCTTAACGGACGCTTTTAATTAAATTGAATTTTAACGCAAATATAAATACTTACACAAGTTTTCATCGATAGATTGTAAATGTTAGTGCAACAACGGGATTTATTGCCCGAAAAGGTACGCAGACGAGCACAAATGAAGCGCTCATTTCGCCATACTGACGCCAACAGTACCTACAGTTGCAGCCGGGGTTGCGACTCAACAATTTGGTGATTTTCTTTTCAAGTTAGTATTTTTAGGGAAAAATACCTGAATTGTCTTCTCTCCCCCCTCTCCTGCACCAGGTGAAAGCCGCAGGATCGTAGGTAGTACATTATTGCACTTAACCCGCAATCCGGTTAAAAATTAAATGCCTAATTTATAATATTGTAAATATGCTTGTATAAATACTTCAAAAATCAAACCTTCGTTCATTCTTAATATTCATGTTTTGATTCTTTTTTTAAGAAAAATAAGTGTGTTATTTGAAATATATGTATAGGTAAAGTATGTCGTCATACCGTGCTGTTCTATACAAAATTAGTAGGAAGTTGGCGTCTTTGACATTTCGACAACAGTATTGAATTTGATTAAATAGAAACTACCCCTTATATATATAGGTTGTTTCAGAAAAAGCAATTTGCCAGATATCTTTCGAGTTACGGGCGCACTCACTATAAGTACTCAAGCATTTACCTGACTAGGTATCCCAGGTAATCTACTTGCAAACAAACGATTTTTCTGTCTGATGGAAATATTCACAAAGCGAATATAATTGAAACCAAATCATGTGAAATAAAACGACAATATGTTCATTCATGTATAATTTATTTCCATTTGCGACTGGGTATTGAACGAATCTCACTTAAAATGTTACAATTATTTGACCTAAGTCCGCACACTGTTTCACTAATACGGACACACCACAGAGGTTCGCATTACGGAGTAGTGAATAAATGGAGTGACCAAATCTAGAACTCTATTGAGGCGATGACAATATTCCAAATCAAATGTATGCTAAAGGAATCGTCGCGATCTCGCAAAGACGTACAAATCACTTCATTAGTACACTACTCCGTGTTTCGCAGACACACAAGACGGCGCGGACGTACCTTACAGAGACAGAAAAACAAGGGATGTTTCTACATATAACTACTTAGGTCCCTTACTTTGACACATTGGTTTCAAAAAATAAAGGCACACTTTAAGTGATTACTGGGTTACTGTGATATCATAAGACGAGTTCTGCAACTCACTACAAGTCCGCACCACCGTACATTTACACTACTCGGTAAATATTGTAATAAAGGCATAAATAGTGGAAGTCTAAGGAAAACAGTACATAAACACCGCACACACACCTGTCGATTGACTGAAGAGGTACCTAGATTGACACACAAATTGCTTAGCTTAACTAATATCTTGATGGAGCTATTTTGTGCTTACACTGTGTCTGTAGTAGGAAAACAGTATAATACTCACACAAACTTATAGCCTTTAATATATCACATAAAGTTTAGGTACACATAAATATATTACACTCTCACGTCCGCTACCTGGGGCCACTGCTTATCGTAGAGAGAAGCCGCTCTTTGTTAAAAATAAATAAATTTAGTAATTAAATTAATTTTAAATTAATATTTAATTTTATTTAAATTCTTTCAGTGTGGAGGGCGGCCACCATTTGATTTGAGATTTAATTATAAGTTCCATTTGAGTGGCTTGTTCGTTTTACGCAACTAAGATTTTAATGGAAAATAAAATTATACATAAAATACATTCATACCAAAAAATTTCATTTTATTTAAAATTAATTTAGAATCTATGTTGATCTAACGACATACCACATTGATAAATAAAACAGATTACACCCTTTCTGAAGACAATTTAAAATGGAACCAAATTCGTAACAAGAAAATCAACTTTGTAAATTAAACAAAGTAATGTAAAAAAATATAAAATGGATGGACTAAAGATTTAAATGCAAAAATTTACATGTTACTTAGTAACACCACACATACAACAAAACAAACAAGCCACACAGTCAATTAAATAAAAAATAAATTAAACTAATACATTAAGTTACTTCACGCGGTGATTATAACTCGGAATGTTCGTCTTGGCCGTCGGACAGTTGCAGCGGTGGTTCTGTAGTCTCACTCTCACTTTCAACTTTTTCTGTCGCTGGAGCCTCTTCTTGTGTCTCTCCTACTTTCTCCTGTTTCTCTTCTCCAGCCTCCGACTCAGCATTCTGCTCAATAACAGTCTCTTCAGTTTTATTTTCAGATTCCTTCTTAACCGGTTTCTTAGGTCGCCATATCTTCATCTTATTCAATAAGTACTTCATCTCCCTATCTAAGCTCGCCATTTTTTCCCTGATACTCTCTACAGTCAACTTGATATCCTCGTTCTTTTTGAGAGCCTTTTGTTCCTTAATAGAAGTGCTGAGCCAAGTTGTAGTCTCATCGATCTTCTTCTCTAATAAGTTTATTTCCACATCTGTGAATACATCTTTCTCTGGGTTAGCGTCTTTGGTGAAGTTCTTTGCCATTTTGAGGAATTCCCGAGAGCTGTTCAACATGCTACGGAGGGCCGAAATAGCGTCGGGTCTCTCCCTGTGCTCCCAATGTTTGTAGAAGATTGGGCTGGTCTTATCCTTCAGAGTGGCTAACTTGGCTTCGAACATTTCTGTGGCCGCATCGTAGCCATCCTCGTATAACCATTCAGAGGTTTCACTACACAGTTTCTTAATTTCTTCAATCTGTTCTGCAGTTCCACATTCAGAGTACTCATCCATGTCCATCTTCATTTGAGCGTCTACTACAAACGCCTCCAGATTGTTGAGAGCAGTTTCTCTTTCGATGCGTTTCCTATCAATGGTGTTCAGCTCAGTAATCTTAGCCTTTGAGTTCTTGAACTGTTCAGGAGACAATGGTTGCAGGTTAAGAAGTGTCTCCTGAGATTTAATAGGTTCCTTAAGTACGACGAGTTTAGGTTTGGGTTTAGCTTCGGGTTCGGTTGCGTTTTGCTTTTCGCCCTCTGTTTGGTTTACTTTCTTGGCGTCTTCTTCTTTCTTTTCTTTGTTAGCCTCTTCCTCTTGTGGTTTCTCCTCAGATTTATCTTCAGCCTTCTCGGGAGTTTCGGCATCAGATCCGAAGAGCTTGCTGATAGTGCTTCCAATTTTAGATAATGTGCTGTCTTGATCTTCGTCCTCAGCTACAGTTTTTTCAGCAACAAATTCGACATTGACTAAGTTAAGTATGCCAGAATCATCCAAATTGAAATGTGCTTTGATTCCCTTGTGTTCTACATTTTCGCCGGTGTGTTTAGCCAGAGCCGCACCAACACCGTTAAGAACAACCTGGCTAAGGTTCAAGGTACCAACGTATTGGAGTTCATTGGAAGGAATATGGTCTAATTCAGCATAGTTGACGTGGAAGTCGAAATCGTCTGTGTGTTTATTGAAAGTGATAACCTTCTTTTGTGGGTAAGGATTCATGGGGCCGAACAGAGTCCTCTTAATCTGGAACAAAAAATATTAATATTATACATATAACATTGAAAAATTATCACATTTACAAACAAGTTAAGCATTTCAATTACTATTATGATTATATAAAATAGTATGCAATATTACCGTGTCCTGAAAACCAAAACAAAATAAATTACTTTTGTGTAAACTCAGGAATCGCTCACAACAATAAGCCTAATAATAGACAACTTACCAGTTTGTCGTTACCGTCGATGTTCCTAGTGAAAGTTACTTGGATGGGGAACAGAACAGCGTCACGCACGTTCAGAGGCGCTACTTTGTAACCGGTAGCAAGAGAGGCCGCCCTGTGAACAAAGAATAACAGATTATTATTTAATTCCGACTACTGCCCTGTCAATGTTTATTAACACTTAGATAACAACCAATTTTCAATTTCAAATGGAATGGAAAAGTTGGAACAGTTAATTTTAGCCTGCAGTCACATCCTCATAGTTATTTAGTACCAACGAAACATTCAAATTACCTGTAAACAGCACCCATGGTGGCAGCTTCATCAGCGTTAATAGAGCGAGCAGGGTCGTGTCCAACGGCATCAGTGAGAGCTTTGAGTGCAGCGGGTACACGGGACCCGCCACCAGCGAGGACGAGGCGAGCACCTGCGCCAGCCCCACCCGCGGCCGCTATAGCGCGCTGTACTACTCCTGATACACGCTCCCACAGGTCTGAGCATAGCTCCTCGAATTCTGCTCTGGTCACCTGTGTAACAAGATTGTCGTGACTTATTAATTAAGTGTGGGAGAGCCAGGCTTCGGCACGGATGGGTCGGCTCTACCGGAGTCATGCCACGGCCTCACAGAAAACGGGCATGAAACATTCAAAACGTTGTGTTACGTCGTGTGAGTGTGGGATGAGGTGAATCCCTGTACCTCCCTCCATCACTTCCCTGTGCTTACATATACGAAACCCTTATCCCTAAAAGGCCGGCAACGCACTCGTAACTCCTTTGGTGTTGCGGGTGTGCGACGCTGATTGCTTACCGTCAGGTAAGACGTCTGCTCGTTTGCCAACCTATCCCATAAAAAAAGTATGAAATTACACTACGTTAAGTATGTCAGCCAACAAAGAGAACAACTACATCAATGTTTGCACTTTCCTTTGTTATTCTAGAGCAATATAAACTGGAACTCATTAATGCATTCTTTAAATTAGTTTGTAGTACACCCGATTACAGTTCGATGATGAAAAAATAAATGAAACAAAAAGCAGTAGTGAAACTTCCTCTGTTAGAATCTACGATTTAGAACATGTTAGTACCTGGTTTCACTAAATTACTGACTGTCGAATAGCTATAGTTTCAAAGAAACATTATAAAAGACAGAAGATTTTGATATATAACAAAACATAAATTACACTTGACATACAAGGTTAGAACTTTTACGATTAAATTCTTTTGTCAGAAATATGTTAGGCATGCTTAAACGAAACCAAATAGTATCAATAATCCGTAACTATCGCTACAGTTATTAGCTGACATACGGTTCATTTATCACACAAAGAAAAGAAAAATAAACTCAATCAATAAAAAATAAAGACATTTTTTAATCAGTAATTCCTGCATTGCATTACTTTATATTCACAATTGTAAGTTAATAAACTTTTCAATAAACAGATCAATCTAGAGTTAGAAGAAAAAAACACGCATACATTTTGCTGTTTAATAGAAAATTTCAATATGAAACTTTTTCCTTATTATATTTTTTAACTATCGAATGTTACTTAGAATAATTTAATTAAGAAACACATTAGCATTCTTTAAAGCCATTGCATTCGAGAGACTTGTTAAACAATTTCATACATAAAAATATTTTTTATTTTATTTATTTGGGACAAAAAACAGTTATACATTGCAGAATTAACAATAAAGTAGTTACATTACAGTTGTAATAACGTATAACCCACACCATTCTCCAAAAAAAATTATTATTATTAATTTATATTTAATTGTTAAAATGATTGTCGTTCCCTGGTCTTGTTCTCCGAATAAGAAAACAGCGCTTATCCTGGTTATTGAGAGTATGTAAAAGTACTTCATTTTAATATATTCACAAGTTGATACTACGCAATGTGGAACAGGATTTCACCATTTTGTTATCGGCATATAACACGCGCATAGCTAACGGTATATGTACTGCATGAATTCATTAATGTTAATTTTAAAGGTATATTTTATTCAAAGAAATAAAACCTTTTAAAAAGCAAATATTTCGAATAATTGCTTGGCTGGGTGATAAATTCAAAGACCACTACTTTTTGTGTTTTTCAGACCACACAGATTAATACACATAAATTTGGGGAAGTATTTAAAAAATTGTAAATATAAATTTTCTGGTTGCTTGTTTAATATCTTTTTTAGTTTACCCCCTAGTGATAATAATAAGTTTATTAGAAGCTATTATAAGAAAAAGGGTTTAGAGGAAATTGGTTTTCGTCTAACATAAATCTTATAAGACCATTTTGTTTAAAACATCTCCATTCTAAAGTCATTGAGACGATACATTTAACTCAAGCAACATACTTAATTTACCTTTTCATATGGGTAATAAATACATATAGCCCCTGATGGGGATGTTTTCACGTTATGGTGATTACGTCACCGTGTTTATCCCTCTAATTCATTGGTCTTGGTTGGAACTTGGATCCGGCCAATCAGAGCTCCGCACGTAAGAAACGTATCGATCGCATTACCGTAAAGCGATCTCGCACTAGGTACTCCGATCAATACTATATTGAGTAGTCGAGATTATTCACAAACATCAATAAATTCGTCTCACGAAGGATTGTTATAGTCATTCTAGACCGAAATGGCAAAAAGGTCGAAAAACACTTAGTCAAGTATGAAGAATATACAGATAACTCACCAGTTGTTTGAAGTCCTTATCATCAAGTAGGCTCTCAATCTGTGCATAGAATTCTGTGTTGGCTGATAGAATGATCTTAAGCCTCTCCGCTTCTAAGAGCAGTTTCTCCATCGCTCTAGGGGACTTCCTTACATCACCACCTCCATTCGCTTCCCAAGCTTTGATGAGGTGCTCCCGGAGACGTAGGGTCATTTCATGACCTCCCAAAGTTCTGAAATTATATAAAATGTTGTCAATAAAAAAGCAAGAAAAAATTGAAAACAGTATTCATGCTTGAGTATATTTTATACAATTTGTGTCTAACTTAGGGACCTCCATATTTTATCAAATAATTGAAAATTAAGCATTACATTTATTTGACTAAGTTTATCTGACATACACATGTATAACATACAAAATATTTTAATATGCATAAAGTGACTAATCTCAAAAGGCTTTCTAATTTACTTGTCGAAGCTCATTCAAGCATAACAAATATTCTAATCAAATTACACAAATTAGAATATAATTTTATCATATCTTATTACTGAAAACAGTGACAGTACCTATCAAATCCAACACCCAATACTTGTAACTGAGGTACAGTCTCAACATAACCCTTCTCCTTTATCTTGACAGTCTTGTACTCGACCAGTGCCGCCTTCGTGGAGGCCGCACCCATATCGAAGAACAGAGCATGCCATGCTGTCTCATTGATTTCCTAAAGAAAGTATATAAATGCATTTAATATTTTTATGTTTACTGTAGGCCAAATAAATTATATTTTGTAAGTACAATTGTTTTATAACTCGCAGAATATATTTTTTTATGAATTTTCAAAAATAATATTAGTTAATTTAATCAAAACAGTGGTCCCAAAAGTAATCAATTTATACATATTTGTAAATTGGCTGAAATACCAACCTTATGTGTTTAATATTATATGTATAAAACAAGATGACGCCGACATTTCTCATCTGACAACACTGATAAGAAAAGCCGAAACAAACTCATGTGAGAATCATGCAAGTTCATTGTGTAGTGGTCTTAAGAGAAAAGAAAACACATGTTTGAGTAGATATGTTCTAATGTCTAAATTTCTCACCTTCCTCCTGAATATGCCGTAGTTAATAGCAATAGCAGTGTAATCATTGATGAGTTGCAGCACATTGAGGCCGGCGAGCGCAGCGGCGTCCTTCAGAGCGCGACGTTCAGCCTGGTTGAAGTAACCCGGCACTGTGATTACACACTCTGTGATTGTTTGACCTGGAATTTGGGAAAATATTTTTTTTATTACAGACAACACGTAAAAATTGTTCAATTTAAACCAGTAGTTTCGAAAATTAAAGCATTCAAGCAAACAAACTATTAAACTTGTTAGCATTTAAGCAACATAATCCAATTAATAATATAAGTATGGATGCAGTGTTATAGACCTCTTCGAGTTTTGAAATGTAAATTCTGTTCAAAATGCTCTTTTACATTGAAACAAAAAACAAGTTTCAATTATACAGTTTCCAAGTTTGATTTCTGACTAATTTAGATGAAATAAATACTTTTAAGAACATTTATGGCTAACAACAATATATTATAAACTCAATCAAACAAAAGCAGGAATGTTATTCAAGAAAATAATCATACCATGACTGATTTCAGCAAAATCTTTAGCCTTGGCCAAAAGTTGTGCTACCAGCTCCTCAGGAGTAAACTTTGTCTTGTCATCATGAATGAACAGAGGTGTGCCTCGGTCTGATGCAACCATCTCGTAGTATGGGTATCTCTCTCTGAAATTTAAAATTATTTTTTTGTAGAATAATTGACATCATTATTGTAATTCGCTAAGAAATAATGTGTCATGATTAGAAACAGTTATCATCATGTATTAATAATTTACATTATGGTACATGTTTCCATATACCACACAACATCAAAAGTATTGAAAAGATTAACACTGATATCACCATAATTAAAAGATAAAAATATTGATTACAATATGAACAAAAACATTTTCAATTAAAAAAATCTGCAAAATAAATCTTTCCAACTGTGTAAAATATAGATGTCGATTTTCTTATAAATTATTAGAGTATCAATAATGAATATTTTAAACTTTATTACTTTTCTCACAATATTAAGAATTATAGAGAGCAATATGAAAAGATACAAAATGTAATATGTGTAGTTAGTTGGTAAATTTACTGTCAAAATAGAAAGTGACAAAGAAGGGGATGATCAAGTAACATAAACTGTTGAATGTTAGTTCAGGCAAAAATGAGTTACATCAAAACAGTTACTTTCTGTGAAAAGTTGAATGTACACATGTCACTGACCTGTAAGCTTGCACCAATGGGTGGTCAAAAGGCTTTCCAAGTAGATCCAGCAAATACTTATAAGAATTCTTCGGGAATCTCACGCCAACAGTGACAGCGTCTTCACCGAAAGTTCTCACATCATCCCTAAATGCCACAACAGCTGGTGTCTTCCTCTTTGACTCCTTATTTAGCACAATCTCCATAGGAACTCCAGGAGACACAATACCGACCTTCATCCATTCTGAACCCAAATCAATGGATATTACAGCCGCGGCTTCCGTTTCTTGACTTAAAAGTAATGGTAACAGAAACACACTTAACACCCCAAACATTTTCTGTAAAATAAAAACGAAATAATAGGTTTTATCTCGAAACTACGAAAAACACATATACAATTCCGGAAAATAGGTTGATGCGTCAAACTAGCGTTTTATGAGAAAGTATGCACTTACTATGTTTAAAATCATTTTCTTTCAACAAGCTAACATCTAGAATATTTATTTTATAGTATCACTGCGCTTTAAACAGGGTGGAATAATTAAAATCTTATAAATTTAACTTCACTACAGTGAGCCAGCTACTTTAGTCCACGTCAAGTTTAACGTGTTTTCTTCTTTTTGGTTAATGACATTGTTGCCAGGTGGTTCAGCCACGTTACAGAAATGTTTTCGTGTAGAATATTTTTTTATTCTTACTCACTTCTATCTTATTTCATCTCAGTATTGAACTTGTAGAATTCTTCTAAGAATATATCTTTTAATTAAATTAAATTGCAATCCAATACTGCCTATTGTAAATGAAAGCTATTTTTCCGATTAAATTACATAATTAATCGTCTAAAATAACTTAGTAACTTTCCTACAAGCTCCACTCTATCATTTTCGGAAACGGAAAATAAACCATAGAGCTAAACAAATCATATGTTTATTTATGTAGGTTGTTCTTTAGTCTATGGTTTGATTGGGTGTTGAGGAAGGTGTTTGTTGAGTGTTGATCATAAGTACGGAGGTCGCGGAATGCTGTTTATTTATTGTTATTAATTTATAATTTGTGCGTCTAACAAACAATATAACATCAAGGTGAGTGCATTGTACTGAAATCGACCATTTTTTACAATTTTCATCTCAAAATCAAGCTATCAATAAGTTTAGTGTGATGAATACATCTGTTTTTAAGCTCTAATTTATTACGCATTTTGGATTTTGTACCCTGAATAACGCAATATTAGGGTACAGCGATGCGCACATGAGGTTTACAGCGTGGGGGATAAAAGTATCGTTTACATGCGGTTCTAAAAATGTGACTAGACGCATGAATAACGTCGGGACGCATTGGTGGCGCTCCTTCTAAATATGGAACGGGTGTTAGTCAACGTTTGTGTTGTCCTCGGCGTCGTGTCTGTGGCAGTCCCTGCGATTATGTAAGAGCCCTTCGAGGTTCGCGTCAGCACGTGCATACGAAGCTGCACGCGGCGGTTCCACGTCGGAAGCACGACGTAGGACGCACGGGCACGACGCAATCGCGCACGCGGTCGCCGCGCTGGCCGGACACCAGTTTCCTAGCAACACGTTGTTGATGCCACTGCTGACCCAATGAATACAATAACACATGGTAACTAGCTGTTACATCACACCTAAATTGCATCGCGACCATAATTTCGCTGCTTACGTTGCTAGGGTGTCTATTAGCCATAACATAAATTTAATGCTTATTGTACTTTAACTGCTGTAATTTTTGAATTTTTCAAGTAAGTATCTCATTAGATTTATGCTATTTGATTATTTTAATAGAATTATGACCTTGGTGTATGATTTGCTATTGTTTTCATTCTGTATAACTGGTAACAAACTCAGTGGTGCATAATATCTTGAACCTGCTGGTAGTGACTATAAATAGATTGTAGACCTTTGCATGACCTAGATTTCAGTTCGCACTTCCTGTAGGATTTCTAATTTTAAGTGTCACCCAGAGACAGTGTTCTAGTTTTATTTAAGCATGTAGTTACATTTTTAGCTTTCCCAATTTACCTTTAAAGAGTTTCTTAGCATAAATGGTGTTTATTACCTTTCAGTAAATGTCTAATAGTACAAAAATAATTACAAAAACACATGTTCTAATTAGACTGGAAAGAGCAAAGACCTTTAAACTAATATTAGAAAAATATGAGACACATGAACATTACTCAAATCACACATGTGTGGAATGTGATGCCAAATTGTTATAAATTGTATACAATTTTAATATTGTAAGCTGTTTCAAGGCTACATAATCTTTACCCAAATGATAAAATATTATATGCGGCAAGTTAAGATAGCACACCTTGGAGACACTGCTGTTATCTAAATTTTACACAATCAATACAGCACAACCGCCATCTTCTGAACCAGCATAAATGACACATTTTTCAGGAAAATAAAAATAATGTTATTAGAACAACACTTTGTTTACAATAAATTACAAAATGCTGCAGTGTTTTAATGTAAATTTTTCACATTTTCCTATACTAACTATAGTTTATTTTATATTGCAATGAAGGTACTTTTTACTAAGACACATTCTTCATGATATCAGACTCAAAATAAATAACAACATTGAGTAATGATGTCATTATTTCCTGATTGGATGGACTCACACTACATTAAGTGCCTTGTCAGATAGAGGTACCTACTTGTTTGATTGATATTAGGTATTTACTATAAAAATCTATTTTTTCTGGACAATACTTAAAAAATCTAGAATCTAGAATGTTCAATTTTTTGGTTGCTGCTATAAACTGAATGCTAATTATGCACTGCTAATAGATCTTGATACTTGTCAATTTATTTTCGTGTCTTAGCTTGACTGACCTATTTGTTTATTATCTATATTTAAATCGCAGTTGTACCTTTGTTTTTTCCTGTTGAACGCTATTCAGTCGGTATTATTACGAAATTGGTTTTTCTGAAACTAAATAAGTGTCTACTTTTCCCGTGTCATTACAAAACTAATACTTTCCTCTTAATTTTAATTGCGATGATCAGACGCTTTTTCCACGTGCCGGAATAATTCTCATCAACAAGATTGTTGACATCCTTGTTGCATATAAAGATAACGCTCCTAAGCTATTCGTAAAACGCTAGTTGTGAGAACTTATAATTTAGTGATAATTAGTATCATGGGCACATTGGTTTTGCGTGATTATCGGTTAGGCTACTGTTGTGCCTTGTCCGTAATAGGGCATTGTAAATAAATCTCTCGTTAGATAACCACTCTTGTGTGTCAGTCCGCAACTCAGTTCAATTCGCCGATGACACCGGGACGCCACGACACGACGCAACCACGCGATTACATTTAGCTGTTTGTTACTATGCCAAGGTCACTCGATATTATGTGATTGTGTGGCTACTTGACGCGATAAATTAAAGATAAAAATAATTGTATTTTCTTTTTCGTATTCTCTGCATTCTTTATACGTCAAGCCGTTATGTTACACAATACGCTATTAATGTTTACAGTTCAGCTAGGTACATATTTATTTTTGGTGTCCTCGACCATTGGTTCAACGGCTGGCTATCGGCGATAAACTGACATAAAATGCTCCGATTGTATAGACGAATTGGCTTCACAACAGCTAAAATAAGTAAAAAAAAACCTATTATTTGTGATAATACTTGACGGAGTAGTGCAGGTTGGGATTGACGCTAATTCTGCGTTTGTTTGAAAGTCTACGTTGAAATTCCAAACAAAAATAAAGATAGCTTGAATGAGGAATGTAGCGTCGCTTCGCTAAAATCTGCGTCGCTGTCAGGTACTCAGCGTGCACGTAAACAAGCTCGGAACTCCAAGATTATGTCACTTTACTTACAATTTTCCTTGAAGGTAGTTTGTTTGCGTGGTTTCGCCTACTCGGCAAGTTCTTCCACGTTTGCTTGAAAAATAATGTAGAATTAAAATAAGAAATATATGTTTATACATAATATTAGGCGATTGCAACGCCACTTTCGATTAATTACGATTACTTACTTGACTTGTTCCGACGTCAGCTACACGATATTAGTTCATTAGGACAGTGTAATGCCGTGCAAATTAAATCTAGTATTTAACACTCCAGCATAATTTATACTTAACAACGTAACTTTTACGTCATCCACAGATCAGTGTTGATCGTTAACGAGGTGTAAACGCGGATGCCCTTTACGCAATACTAGTTTGGTACCTGCGTCTGTCACATGATTTCTTGGTATTTTAAAAGACCTCGTTTCGTTGTTGCGCTTCATGAAATGAAAATTTAACATAAACACAGAATATTTTATTTAAACAATGGTACCCACGGGCGACTATAACGACTATAAAACGCTTTTCATCGTTGATATATTTCCAACGATAATAATTGAAATCAATATTGATGCTAAATAGCAATTGCTGAAATACAAAATGGAACTACATCCTCTGATGGTTTTTACTTAGGCAATATCCCGCAGGCAAGCACGAACCTCAAAAATTCGTCATTGATTTCGATAATGTGTCGAAATAGTCTTAATCCTGTATTTAAGTTAACGTAATAACAATTGAATTTATGTTACTAGATGGCGCCAATGCGCGGCGAGCGGGGCGGATCTCCAGCACGAGGCGCACGCGCATCTCTGCCGCTTCCGCGCCGTTTGATTCGCCAGATCGCGCGGCATGTAGCCTCCAGTGGCCGTTCGTTACGACGCCTAGAGGTGTCGGGCAGGGTCATTGACAATTTCGATGACATTGAGGATGCATCCGACGAGTCCGATATGGAACAACCACAACCTGCGTAAGTTTCATGATTTTTACATGTGAATGATGAAATTTTCGTCACATTTTTCAGTGCTTAGATTCGAAAATGTGGAAGTCGAGTTTATGACCTCTTATTATTTTAACTAAATAGAAAACCACAAATAGCGGTGTAATAAGTCGTCTAGACTTTAAATGATAGATATTACAAATAGAAGATCTATTTGACCACATTATCTTTTACTATTTACCAGATATGTAAGCTCATAGGTAACTCGATACAAAATAAAACTATCCAATACTTTTCTTCATGTTTTCCACCAGTCTTATTGAAGTCTGTTTTTGCAGAGATCGCATTGCGTTAATAAATACATAATAATGTTTTCAAGGCGCACCACCTAGATAGTAAATAAAACGGTATATTAACTGTCTATTGACCTCATACATATAGGTTATACAAGGAAATAGACGGCGCCTCGCCTGTCCAGCCATTTATTGATAAAGTAAAGTAATCAATAAATGTTCAGATGTGACAGATCTATGCTAACGTTTATAGTTAGAAGGCCTTCAGATTGCTTCTTATCTTGGAAAAGGTGACTTGGTAACGAAGTGAAGGAGAATTTTCAAAGTGACTTTATTATTCTATTAACTTGATTTACATTAAGAATTGTGCTTCTTCTTTAATTCAATTCATATAATATTAATATTATAGTGCACGTTTGTCCACGGACTTGACATTCTTGAGCGGATGACAGTATTTGCATAAAGGAAGCTCGCGTCACAAGGGACATGGCATCTGCAAACCGAATTGGTACTTCCCATCCAACTAATATGAATAATGAGGCACTGTTGGTAAACATGTTTTTAATCATTGCATACAAAGCAATGATAACATTTCTGTGATTAATTGAACTTTTAACTCAGTTGCGAAATGTATTTTAACAGTTTTAGATCCTAATAAGTAATAGAAATAATATTTCTACTTCAGTAAACGCGTGTTACCATACAAATCAAGCTTTTGATAATAAAAGAATTACATGAACCCTTAGGACAAAATAAACAAAGTTCCTACCATGAATAATTTATTTCGTAAAGGTTAATGTATGGTGACACGTGACCGAGTCATCATGTCGGAATCAACACGTGTGATGTAATACAACGCTAACAAGTTTGATGAACACTTCATTTTCAATCAAACAATATGTTATTGTGACCCAGTTCAGATTTCTGTCCTACGTCTTAATTTTCCATACTTCCGTTGCCCTGTAATATGAGATATTATATTTTCTTTAATGTTCAACCGGGCAGTAGTTTAGTGTTGTCCATTCGCCATGAAATATAAATTAATCATTAACAGTAATCGAACACGAACGCCGACGACGAATCTAAACAAATAAAAAATCTGCTGAAGGGACCTACTATGACAGGCTTGGCTAATTACTCTTACTAATCAATTCCTACAATGCAACTTCCGCTTAGAGGATGATTAATTAGGAATTGTTAAGATAATATTTTAGCTAAAAACAAGTTTATCAACCAAAAAAAGTCCTCTAAAAATTCAAAATAGATTGTGTTACTATCTAAAGTACCAAAACGTCCAGGTCATCAATCACACAAAAGTCAGTTTGAAATATCCTGATAAAAAAATGTTGACATTACTCGTGTGTTGTTATCTTTTCGCTAGGTTAGTAGGTAAGGCAAGCGCTAAAGATAAAAAGTCAATTCTCATCGAGATTGATGAAGGACTGATTTATACTATCGCGTTACTACAGATGCACTCGTCTTGATATTTGACAAGCGATCCACTCTTTACACACATAAACAAATAATTCATTATTTATTCAAGTGTAATTACTAAAGTCATATCACAGTGACGACTGTATTACTAGGTACAACGGATTATCCACTTTATAACCTCCCCCTTTAGTAATAAAATATTATCCGCCCAAACTTACTCACACTCACGTGCCATAGCGATGGGAATGGGAAGGGTAAATCGCACACGAGACGGACCTTATGTACTTAGTTGTATTTTAGGACTAATTTTGTGCTAAGAAATTGATACGTACGTCAATAAATCTCTCGCACGGTTGGTGCGGTGGCTGGGCAACTGGCTGCCGTGCAACGTGTTGCGGGTTCGATTCCTGCACGGAACAACTCTTTGTGTGATCTACAAATTGTTGTTCCGGGTCTGGATGTGAAATTGTATGTTTGTAACAGCACCCACAACACAGGAGAAAATTCTAATGAGGGCAACGTTTAAAAAAAAAAACGAACAGAATCATTTAAATGAAACGTTACATTCGTCATAAAACTTTCAGTGCACACTGGAATAACCCACACAGATATATTTGGAAATCGATCTAGACTTGAGGTTCAGATATTTTGGGAACATTTCTAGATATACGTGCAATGCCGTAATGGAATGTCCAATTGGGAATGAACATCGACTTGACGTTTAACCTTTATTTAATAACTTGTTTTATTTTTGGTTTCCTAAAGCTTCGGTAAAGGGTGAAAACTTTTAACTGAACTATTTCAATTCTGTGCTACATACTGTAAATATTATCCATTTTTAAATATAATTCTTAAAGAGCAAATTAATTATTCTTATATGCATCTAAGTAGCCTACAAACTGTTTTGCCATCAACACTACTTCCCAATTTCCTTAACTCCGAGGTTACGATTGTACGAATATGTTCTCCTTCATCAGGGTGGCTTGCGGAGGCAACGCTGGCAACCTGCCGCCCGCTGACCACGACGACGACCTCACCAGTTTGAGCTGGCTGCAAGACAGGAATTTACTTAGAGGTAGCTTACTATACGGCTTCATTTAATTGAACAATTCATGTCCTCAAAAAGCTGATAGACCACCAGGGTTGGGGGGGGGGAAGCCGAAAATTCTGATGTTTAGCCGGAGATGCGGGTCAAGACCAACAAACCGTGGCCTTCGGCTTGAGAAGGAGAAGGCATGGGTTGATTTTTTGTCAGGAAGAATCTGACGCTCCTTCTCGCCGCACCAGGGCCAGATCACCACCATTTGATGATTTTACACCTTCAATAACTTCTTCCATTAAAAATATTCGACAATTTGGAGTAGTTTGAGTGCTGTCTTCGTACCCAAGTGGTAAAGCTTATGACGCAGTTACTGGGCGGAGACGTGACGTAACATGACGCTCTCAGTATCTTTATAACTATATCATATATCTACGAGTATGTAATACATAGCGTCTACGTCTGATACTAGTGTTTACTCAAAATGTGTATATTTGCGACTACTGAGTTGCAGGATGAAGTGGCTTTATATTAATTAGATCAACGTTTAGTTGTGCTAGCAACTATTTTATAGTAAAATTGAGTAGTAGTATAAGTTTGTTTTATCCCAATTTTTATAACAGTTTTATAACTAAGCAACTTAACGCTCCAATTGCATATAATTCTTATTATTACTTAAATTAAAGCATGAAGTTGTATAAAAATGAGTGTAAGTATGTCTTAGTATATCTTTCTGCGAGTTTAATATGCTTGAAAAATACACCGACCTAGCAACACGAAGAACGTCTCGTATCGTAAATGAACCGTCGCAAAATAGAATTCTGTTATCACGAAACACCACAAAAGACTTTTTTACATATTAATTTGAAATAGTAAATGTTATTGTTAGGTATTTAAGTAACGTTGAACTGAACAAAAACTTGTTTTGTTCCAGGAATCAATCTTACAAAAAGCGGAGTCGATATGGAAGACACGAAAATGGTTGATAACCAAATTATTGTCAAGGTGAGTTTGTAAATGTATTCTTGTTATTTCAACTTTGACTTTAAGTCGATTTTATTTGACGGATAAATTGATATCAATGCAAATTTTTTGTTGCTATAATAAATTATTGTTAGTTTAATATTGTCACAGGGGAACGCCAAAATAGTTGTGTAAAACTCTTCCTAGAGGGAGCTTTTGTTGTTTTATGCTTATTTTGTTTAAAATTAACCAACATACTTTGGTGTGTAAAGTTCTTGAGATGATATCAGTAGATAATGTCAAGCTGAACTAATATTCCTGAAAGATATTACAACATAGTGTAGCTACGGACGATATTCAGAAACATGTTGGTAACTTTGTTGTGATAAAGTAAAAAGGATGCTTTACTTGACATAGATTTTTTGAATGGTTTTGAATGGTTTTAAGAGGTTTATGCGGAAGGTATGGATGAATGCCTTTTTAAATTAACAATGCGAAGAGTGCCGTGTCTGTACGTCATTGCAATAAAATCTTTGGTCTGAAATTAATTTTAATTGCTAAAATAATACAACCTATTTTTCATAAGCAAGGCGAACGCGTAATTTCCAGTTTTTTAACAGTTATGAGCCGTTCTGAATCATATATTACATTGCGTATGACTTTACAAGACGATAATATGATATACACGAAGTCATCAATATTTTGAGGTTGAATTTTTGTACGCGATAAAGTGTTACATAATTTTTGTACTTGACATTTTTTTAAGTCGCCCTTTCCTTAATCTTCTTGATGCAGTGCTTTATGACCTGCTTTTTCAATTGTCTGTGGTCGCTTTTCATCGATGTAAAAGAGCAATAGCATCTAGTTTTACACTTTTGAATTTAATTTAATTATAAATAATAACGAAAAATAAGTCTCATTAATTCTCAATTATCCATATTTTGAGGGTTAAATCATCAAATGGCTTCTCTCGCCCAAGGTGGATGAGATGGAATGTCACTCAGGCTAAGCAATTATCGCAGCATAGTTGTGTAAAAAAGTTGTAAAGAAATATCTCCCTGTAGTTTCATTTAATTAGTCATTATTATCACTATCTATGATATTTTTTTAAATTAATTCGGCTTTGACTAAATAATAAATATACACAAAATACAAAATAGTTTTTGCTGTAGAAAGCGCCAAATTGAATGACAAATCCGTTATGCTGGTCGGTGTTGCAATCCCATGGTTGTTACAAAAGTAAAATTACAGTAAATACGTTCAAGGTTTGTCAGCAAGACCGCTCCACCCATATTTTAAATGTGACGGCTATGGGTAATAACATATAATGTCATATGACACAAATGAAACCTATATTTTTCTGTTTTGTCATATTGTTGTGGACTCAAATGCAAGCCAAGTACACTTAGTGTCAAAAGTAACTGTGTTCTTTATTTGTGTCGGTAGCTACGTACTTATATTTGAAACAAATCTTGCTGTTTAGGTGTAAGTAACAAGAGAAATACTTACATTTATTTAGCTCTTAAAACCTGGTCTCTTTAACACCATCATTATACTCGTAAGCATCTGTCATCCATTGGGTGTAAATTTCCTCAGTAACTTATAAAACTATAAAAATACTTAAAAATAATCACACTTTACTGCGTATATCGTAAAATAAATGAATGAATTTACTTAATATTGATATTTTCTTAGATAACTCAAGATAAATAAATACTTATGCTATTTGATATAAAAAAAAGTATATGATGTAACACTTTTCTGACGTTTATCGGAATAAGTTTTGATCTGCCTAGTTAGATACAGCTCTATTTCAATAATTCTACCTGGATTCTTGATTTTTCTCCTCTTTATTATCTTCTGATTTATTTCGTTGCGGGATCCAAGACATGTTCGATATTCTTATATTCATCTCCACATTGGTTCAGCGTTTTGAACAGATTTCCAAAAGGGCGGAGGTTTCTCAATTCGATTTTAAATATTTTTATATTAAAGTATACTTAAAATAGTCAAGTCTAAAATTGCGATGGGACTAAGTAGAACTCATTTGTGGACCCCTAAACATTTCGGCGACTTACAGACGCAATGTTGTTGCATGCACGTTATACGATACAAATACTACGTTCTAATACGTGATATCATACTTATTAATGACAGCTTACGCTATTAGTAATTCTTTACTTACCGACGCTCAAGGTAATCTATAGTTTTATACTAGGTACTTATAGCATCTTCCACTAGGTATTCAGTAGCAAAGGCATAGTTGTAGAGAATTCTTCGAGAGTTCTCAAGTAAGCAAAGGAAGAAAACTAATTTCAATATTATTAAGTAGATAGAGGAAAGTTTTAAATAAAATTTCGATTAACTATTTGTTTTGAAAAGTTTGTAGTGTAGGAAACGAATTTTCCTTGTCTTCGTTCGCTTTATAGCGCATTATAGTGTGCCATCCATGCGTATTGCAACCTATTTGAACCAAAAAAAACTATAAAGGCTCAAAACGCTTTTTTCTCGAACGAACTCACAAACGTAACAGAGAAGCGTACTTTACAAAAAATGTCAAATCTCGACTCGACTGATCTCTATTAACCAAGTATGTCAAAGCTTCTGCTCAATGAAGATTCATTTAGGAGGTTATAATAATTCGTCTACGCAATGTTAAACAGTTTTTATCTATACAGCCTAAACGTCAGAGGCGCGTAATAATGAGGTTTCAACGTAAGCGCCACGTGTAACATAATGCGCAAAGATTGCGATAGTGCGCAACTTTAGATAAGCTACTATCGCTCGCCTTTTTCACATTGTTAACCTACTTAACTTCTGAAAAAATCTCTAAAAGTTTTCTAAGATTTAAAAACTAATTTAATTAATTTTGATGATCGTTTGATAAGTATTTCTCATTGTTACAACTCATCAAATTCCTACTTTTTTTAACGCCAAAAACGACAAGTATACTTTGATATATATAGCTATGTAGATGTAGGTAGGGAACCGTGGGATGCAGACTTGCAGATCGATCTCTTTCAATCGCCGATCTGGATGTCATTGAGGGACTTGTGACGTCTATTAAAGTGATGTTTTAGTTGAAACCATTTTTTACTTTTTTGACATGTTCTTGTGAAACGTTTTTGGTATTATTTTGTAAGAATACTCATACTAAATTTCTCCAGATTTTAATGGTTGTTATTATACATATTAGAACATTCCTCTCCAATCACCATCTGTTATAGTGCAGGTAAAAAACCCAAATCTAAACTAAGTAACTATGAAAGACAGAGAAAGCGACTTTGCTCTATACTGCGGTGATAAATATCCGTATATGTAATAAATAATTTGTAGTCGTAGTAGGATGTTCTAATGAAGTTTCTCATGATATATACACACTCTAATTCTTCGTATTCTTATTCAAATCTGAATGTTTGTATGCGTATAGTGTTTTCATTGAAATTCCAAGTAAACACGACGTCTATTAAGATCGTGTACGCGGCACGGATATACAAATTTCCAGTAGTGTGTATACAATTCTAAAATCATGAAAATTACTTAACCCATTTTCATAAAATTTGCTTCTGATACTCATTACCTATATCAAGGTTTAAAAAGAACAATGATAAACGAAACTGCTGAGGGTATTGCTTATTACAGTACTGTCAGATTAAAAATAGTTGAACCCCCGCCGCGTACATATTTACTTCTGTAGTGTAAGCTACAAGAAACTCTACTCGTAATTACCTCAATTAAGTCGTAATTTAAAAAGAGGGCATTGTATAATTTTGTTTAAAATGTACCTATGCAGTTACATCTGCCTTTTCCTAACTTTGAAAGAGTAGAAGCGCTAAGAGTGATTTATTTGTGTATTTTTCTCGCAAAACTATCCAATGTGTAACGCAATGAACTTTAACATTTAAATAGGCAGTGGCCTGAAATGTCATCAAACGCCCACTGTAGTAGGTTTTATTTGTTTACAAATCACTACTATTTTACTGTAATCGTTTCAAAAACTAAATTTCAATAGGCTGAGTGATACTACGGCCTCACAAATCGTCGTAAACAACCATAGCTCTGTTACGCCGTGTGAGTGAGGTTATTGGACGCCCAATCCTTCCTCTCCCCCAATCCCTAAATCTCCAAAACCCTAATCCCCATAAGGTCGGCAATGCAAAACTCCTCAGTTGTTGCAGGTGTCCACGGGCGGCACTGATTGCTTACCATCAGGTAACACGTAGGCTCGTTCGTCGCCCTATCACATAAAAAATAAAATTACAAATACTTTTTAGAGTACCGATTTACAATTTCAGATAGAACCAGTCTAATTCTATGTACCTATTCATTGCTATCCATAGATATGTTACAGTTAAGGATATCTATTACTTCCTTCGTGCATGCCTTTATTCATTGATCCATTGCACGCTGACTCATAGGTATAACCGTTTTGTAGTAGGAATACATAATTGCTTTGTGTATATATAAGTGTGCATACAAGTAAGTAGGCACTTGTAGCCGACTTACAATTTGAAAGATAATTTTCAAAATAAAAATTATGATTATCTACTTAATGTAATTGTAAAATGGGTCATATTTGCTTATTTCATCATTAGTTTTCTGTTTAGCCGTACTTATTGTTCGTTTTATAGTCAATTATGCTGCCAATGGAAAACCCAGGGTTCTAAGAATTGTACCCGTGGTCTGCCTTGACTGTCGTGCTTACTGCATTTAACTTTAATGCCCACTGTCTTTGTACTTTTTATGAACTAACACATACTAATGTTCAAATACAGTACATAGTTCAATTACCTAAATTTAATATTTTTAACCATATGTAAAAACCTATATTACTATGCAAGTGATGGCGTCACAATATTTTTGCGTCAAATAGACTAAATATTTCTTATTAAAATTTTTGCTTGAAAAAATCGTCAGATCATGATTTAAAGTTCAACATTTTATTGTTTTTATACGTCAAAATAATTTATTTTTGACTAAGGAAACTACCCATCTTTCCCTGTAAAACATTGATCATCATCAATGTAAATGCGAATACGAGTTTGTTTATTTATTATTATATATGACAATGCTGTGTCACGATGTGAAAAAATGAAATAGGCTGAGGCTCTATGGTATAGAGCCTCAGCCTATTTATGCTACGTTTTTTCCTATAACCTACTTGGTCGTAGCCAGAAGAAACTAGTCATGTGATATTTGTAATTTTTGATATTCATATCTCGTTTAGATCTCTATCGTAAATGGCAGATTTTAAAACAAAATAGGTATTACGTATACAGAACAGATCTATACCATAATACCCATTCGTTAGTTACCACGAGTGTTTACAATCACATTGTTTTATTTACCCAAGTGCAGGTTGGAGCGAGCCGCGATTGTACGGAGGAAGCGCTCATTTGTAGTCGACCTACATTTTTCATATCTCGCTAGTAGGTCTGTTATGAAATTAAGTAATTTACTGACTGTCCTTCCGAACTCTCGACGCGATTCTGTGATCATAGCTAGGAAGGTTTACGTGGGTTTTCATACAAACTTTCAAGTATAAATCATGAAAACTACTGATCGGATTTTAATGAACATTTTTCGATATATAATATAGGACTTATCAAGGTCGAAGAAGTTAATTTTAATAACAGAGAAGTATTTATTGAATTAAGTTTCTTCAAACTATTTTACGAACATTTCCGAAAAATTTTAAAGAAATAAATTTTATTTTCGTACAACCCTAAAATCGCGTATAACTGTCGACAGATTACTATTGAGGGTCAAATCTCCGCTAGCGTGACCCACATATTGATCCTCAGAACTTTCAACCTTTTAAACAGTTTTTCGAAAAAAAAAATGCAATTAACTTAGTTATAATCTAACTAACGAATAATATTAAGCTTGAGCGAGTTCCATTGGACTTGAAAAAATTACGAACCTTCGTACTGCGTAAAAGCTCAAGTAATCTTTTTTAAAAGATTTGACTCGATTTTTTTTATTTGAATTTATTACCTGCTTTAAGTGTTTTGTATACGAATAGGTAATATGTAACATTCAGTGTTCATGTGGACTTTTTTAATAAAAAAGGTACAACCTCTTCAACTTTTACAGATTTATTTTTGTATAATCCAAATGTATTTTTATGTAACTTTTCCAAAAAAAGACGTAGTAAAGATGTTTCGTAATTATCGATTTTGGCAGATTTACATCATACTTTTTGGAAAAATATCATCTAATCTTATCTCTGATAAACGTGTTTGTTTATCATAAACGATATCTATATTATGTATACTACAAACAAGCTGTTAACAAAACCTAATAATGTATGTACATGTACTAAACTTAGTACATTTATACAGATAGAGAGAATAATACCCACCCAACAACTTACTCGAATCTGAAAGATATATTTACATCCTTATTTAACTTATTATAAGGTCAAAATTTATAAAACATCGATACTTAAAGACCTGCGGCAGTACCCTACATTTTCATAAAAGAAAAATGTTAGTCTTATACAATGTCTCATGTACAGATTGCATTTTGACTGCTTTCTTGGAATGTTGCCAAAGTGCGCCGTATGGCTTTCCTTTTAAACACCCTTTACGCTGCTTAGATACATCTAAGCATCTACGTTTAAAATGCTCTTGAAAGGGTAACCAGGAGAAGTAATAAATACTGATAAAAGCTCACAGCATTCAAGAATGTACTACACTTGCGGTGGTTTCGAATAAAATACAAAACCCAGTAAAGTATAAATCCCTGGCCCATAAACAGAAAAAAAAACTTAATATTAAATACATCGACTATTAAAATGTCTTTGAGCTAAGCTACTATTGTTTAATGTAATTTATCTGTCATACACGTGTATTATTGAGTGCAAAATAAACTTAAAATACATAATTATTTTGATTTGTCCACAGAGGGAGATAAAAACACCACCGCCTGTGGCGCGAGTCCCTTCACCCCCTCGCACCCCATGCAAGGCGCCCCCCTCACCCCCGGCCAACACACACACGAAACCCCCCTATTCCTTCTCGTGTCTCATATTTATGGCCATCGAGGCAGCTCCGGCGCGCGCCTTACCTGTGAAGGAGATCTACGCGTGGATCGTGCGCCACTTCCCCTACTTCAGACATGCACCACAAGGCTGGAAGAACAGCGTCAGGCATAATCTATCGCTTAACAAGTGCTTCCATAAGGTACGTTGAAGTTTATACATACTTAAATCTTTTATATCGATCACCCTTAGATCAAACAATTAGGCTCAAAAGGTCACCTAATACATCTGATTGACCTATGTTAAAACTAATACCGACTACTGTGACTAACACACGAACGTTTCCGTAAATTTCCCAAGCTCATTGCGGGATCATGGCTTTTTTTAAAGGGTTTATTTACAGTAAACAATGAATTAAGTCAGTCTGAGAGAGACTGGCTTATTCATTATTTGAGATAATAATAGCATCAACTCGATAGTGTTATCTATGATAGAAATTCTATTGCCTCGATCTATCATCACATGCTTGATCATAGAGATCAAACTATACCTTATTACAGTAATTTTTAAGGAACTGAAACAAAAGAATGTTCTGGTTTTCTAGGTGGCAGCTGCTCCTGGACTCGGTAAAGGTTCGCTTTGGACGGTAGATCCACAGCATCGCGCCTCGTTATTACAGGTATCATATAACTAAGTAGCACTACGTGGCATGCACTATCCATAATTTACTTTACACAGAGAACTGATATTCTTTATTTAAGTATATTAAGTATTAATTATTAATATTTTATGCAAAACGGTAGCATGCCAATTGATAAAGGAAATGAAATAATATTCATCATACAATACATCTACTGACATAATTATATTACGTGTATACCAAACACCGGAGTGCTTAGTCAATCCGTAAATATGTACAAATGTAGTACCAATTTCATTGCATGTTGATCAACCGTAAAATTCTTCTACACACAACACAATAACTCGACTGGCGGACACCGCTAAACTGTGTTAATCAGAAAGTATCTCCTCAGGCGTTTGGTAGACAACCAATACCAGCAGTGGGCGATGTGGTAGAGAACCCTGAGCCAGTGCAAGAGAACGGTACTCGAGTGTCATTGCTGGCACGCCGCCTGGCCGACCCTGAGCCCGGCGCTGATGAGTACCTTGCAGCCGCCACTGTACTCGCCATGAAGTACGGACCTGCTGTACTCGACCAGGTAAATAAACAATATCATAATGATTATTAACTCTCTTCTAATTTAGCGAAATATCTTGTACGTCCACTACTTAAGCGAAACTGGTGTCAACATATTATAATATGAACGATAAGACCGTACATATGAATTTCTGTACAGTTGCCGCCGGCAGCGCACCTGGTGATCTCCCGGTGCGCGCGCGACGAGCACTCGTACAGCGGCGGCGAGGAGCGCCGCACGGCCGAGGCGCTCCTTAACCTCGCCGGCGTACGCTCTGAGCCCGCGCCCAGCTAGCTCGCCCATCTCGCGACCTGCTAGCTCGCCCGGCCGCCCGTTGACCTAGCTCGCCCGCCGCCTCGCGACTAGCTAGCTTCGGCATCAGCTCCGCAGCCCTGCTGTCCCCGGTTCGTATCCACGCACCACTGACAGTTACGCCCCCAAACTGCGGATCACTGCTTCCCTTGTGTATTCTCACGCATTCATCATATTCAGATACAAACGTTGCGCCTGTAGGTTCAGTAATAGAACTCAATTATGTCAAATCAGACAAGAGTCACAAAAAATATGCAAATGTGATAATTGCGCCAAAGTATGTTTTGCGCAAACTGATTTCTCTTTTGTGCAATGGATTCTAACAAAAATACTTACGACCTCTTTTGAACTTTGAGTATCCATTACTGTTACCTACATTTCGGGTGTTATAAACAAACCACGCTACCAATTTTACCCTTTTTATTTATTTCAATAACTTTTTACAATAATTATATAGAAGGTAAAGTTATTTTGCGACAAAGTGCAGCGCTTCTAATTATGTTTTGTTTAATATTTTTCATAAGTATCGAATACTTTCATTGTGCAATTTGCAATGCTTATTTTGAGGGCACTATCGTAATTTGTTGGATAATAATTCTAAAATTATAATAAGTTAATGTATCAATTGTATTAAATTAAATTAAAAATGTAATTTCTCGGGGCAAAGCCCCTTAAAGTTCAGTGGTTTATATTGACATACATATTATTATTAATTCGTAGAACGAAGCATTTGTTAAAAATAAAACATTTTGACAGTATCTGATTCTGTTGTCGCAAATGATAAATAAAATAGACAAGAAAGTTTACCATTCTCTAGTCCAATAAAGACAATTCATATAAGCAAATCTCGACGAGATACACAAATTTCTTTACTATGTTTAAATTATATTCAATAGATATCGTGCTTAGGTAAAATGGCTCACTTGCTGTATAGTTAGTACCTATGTTCTCATTCAATATATTTTCCAAGTGTAAAACATCACATTTATCATAAGACGAGTGTTGCGAACCATGTCGCATGTCGCTAGAATAATTACACTTTACCTAATAGTAGATACTTAACAGTGATAGATGTGATACTACTGATACTATTTACTATGAAATATTTTATTTAAAAGATGGAAAATAGTTGAATAGCAACTCCCTATATGCATTTAGGTTTTCCCCATTTACTAATAGTCAATCAATCGTAATATATTGTAAGAATTAATTATTCTATACATTATAATTTTAAAGTAATATAGCGTTCCCGTATTTCCGTCGATCAATTTTGATTGTTTGCCGAATGTTGCCAGAGTATTGTATGAGTTAACGTTTTATAAAAATTGCTTTTGTGCATGAAGAAGGCGGAAGTGTGGCGCATGATAGATTTTAAGTTATAATTACTGTTTGTTATGTCATCATGTGTACCTGCACGTTCAGGCAGGACACAGTCGCCGGTAAGTATATTTATTTATAAATTCCCTATATAAGTGAGCAATATAAAAATGTATAATTCTATATAACACTCCTTGTGATCTGAACATACAAATATTGTATACAGGGCGATCAAAATGTATTTTAATATATAAAAATGTGTTACTCCCGAAAGTGATAGCACATGTATATATTTACATGATAGCAGATACATGCATTAGCCATAAGCAAGCCGTATTTTGTGTTCATATAAAAGGGAACTACTTCATACAATCGCCTACAGTGTTAACACGAAACTTATTTATCATATTGATAAGGACTTAACTTTGTATCTGTGCGTGATTAGATGAACAGTGTACTCAAATAATTTTACCGAAATATTTACTAGCTCGTAGACAGTTCCCGTTGTCTCGCAGTTAAGAATTAGTGTGTAATGGCATTCGCCGCAGATATAGAGAAATTTTATTCATTATAGTAATGTGTAACTATTAATTTTCGATATATTGTATAGATGCTTCCTCTCTAGAGACTTGATGAATCACTACCGTAAATAAATCTCTAATTAATACCTACAAGACGATGCATTACAACTAGATCCAAGTCAATCTGAATCATCCTTGCAAACAGATTGCACGTTACCATTTTAGAACAATTTTCATTGTAATGAAATGTCATAAAGTTATGGATGACGAATGAGTGCTGCTATTTACATAGCCAAAACTATATCTATTATATCTTGTATTGGTGTGGCTAAATTGCTAATGTATAAACTATTGATTAAGTAGAATATACTTGGTACAGGCCGGTTTCTCTCAAGTGCCTACTAAAATGCTTCTATTCTATCGTTAGAGAATTATAACTGGAGTACGGAGTGTCGTTAGAGAGGACGAGTGCCGGATTAAATACCATTGGAATGCCTGTACATACACTTTTACATGACGAAGAAGGGACAGAAACATGAATGTTTACATACTACTTAATATAACACCAAAATAACTAGTGATAAGTAGGCTGTGACATACTTAGACTAAAATAACGTGTGTTTAGTCCCAATAGCAAAAACAAACAAATAATCCTTTCGAAATGAGTATTTATCTGGCGCTCACGGCAAAGCCTTGGAAGAATACACCAAATAGAGTTAATTGTGATAAAACTTCAGTTTAGTTTAAATGTCTCGTAATATTAGTCGGGTTTTTGGTAAAATAATAACTGTCCAATTATTTTCGTCGCCACAGTTTATAAACAATGTATCGTCACGTATATTGTACTAAGGAAACATAATTTATATATAAGCTATGTATAATAAAGCAGAAAGACAAGTAAACTGTGGTGTCGGAACGTCTTAAGTTGTATCTTAAGCTACTGTATATTTATTTGAATGGCTTGATTAGTACAATTTCATTGGTGTTTCGTCGTGTTTACGCGTAGGAAGTACTAGACTGATGCAATGACTGATTTGTGATGAAGCAATATTATTTATTAGTGAAATTGATATGTATACTTTTTCGTTTCCCCGAACCTACGACTTTGTTTATCGTGAGCGTAACGTTACGCGGTGTAACGGTTTATTTTTGTTTTGTTTTAAATGTATGCCAAATAGATATTTTCCACTAAAATTATCGAATTCGCTAATAAATTTTGGTATTAGTGAAAACAAAAATGTTTATGGAACATGATTTGGTACTTTTACAAGAAGTTTTGCGCGTGAATTTATAATATGACAGAAATTAAGTATAAATATTGACTCACAAAGTGCTTCTAAATCGATGGCGAAATGCTCCGAAATATATTTTCCAATCCTTATGATTCGTTGACTTCCTCGTCACATTGTTTTGTAGGCAAATTAATGGTCTATGTGTGCCAAATGTTTATGAAAATGATAACATTATACCATATTGTATCAAGCAAATTCAAATACCAGTAATATGAATGTATTTATATTGATAAAAATACTATGTAACGCATAGATAGATTAGGTCGTAAGTGATATTATAGTAATTAATTTAATTGCTAAATAATTAAAATACATACATTTTTGCTGTATTTAGGGGCGTCTTCCATCTTACTCGTATTGTTTTCTTTTTTAGATTACTTCTGTTGGAGAGAAAAGTTGTCACGATCGTTGTCAAGGCGACCAAAAGGTAGTAAATATTTGATATTGTACTTCCTCGAGGTCTGTAAGGAACATCGATGGACTGTTTTAAAAACTTGTCTTACAGCATTGCATTGAAATGTACTGTGTATATGTAGCGAACATTTGTGGGAACTTTTCTCTCTAGCCGTACACACTAGCCTTTCTTTCGGTGGTATGTAGATGAAAATTTTACAGCAATAATTAGTATCTAATAGTAGTACTTTGCTGGTAGATGCTACGTATATAATTATGTGTGATAAAACGCGATTTATTTATTAATTGCTGTGTTTAAATTAAATTTTATGATCTTAAGCAACTTTCAAGCAATATGTTCACCTGTTAGGGTCACAGACCAACAAGCTTTTTTGAAATAATAGAATGGTATATATAAATTTATTTAAACAAACCATTTGAGAGATAGAAATGTTAAATCACATTAAGTTGTTAATGATCATAAAATTCCTTTTAAAAGGTTATATCAATATGATATTAAAATTGTTACGGCTCATGTTCAATGGTCAAAAAGATTTTTTTATCGATTAATTTATTCTTAGGTTAATTAGTGATGCTGTTATTATTTGTTTGTAAAACGGATTTTTAAAACAAAGTGTATGTCTTTATTTGAATTAAGTGGTATTTGTTTGGGATTATCGTTTTACGGACTAAGTTATGACGTCACACCTGTAGAGGTCCGCATGATATTATGAATAATGTCACATCGTGTCGGATGTTAACTACTTAATGGATGTGTTTGATGCGCCCTCTCAGCTGTGACGTCGCAACTCGCTGAAAGCTAGCCCTATGTTGGTATGTCCGAACTATATTTAAGTGTAAAATTAAATTATTGTTGTTGTTGATATTTTGCCGGCTTTTGAACGACACCACTCTTTTATTAATATTATTGCTATTGTTGAGAGTTATTGCCAAATTTTTATTTGTCCTAAAATCTTTTGTCTTTGTACATATCCATTAAATAAATTATGTACCGAGAATGTGCAATTTTATTTATATTCAACAATCCTGCAAAGATGAGCTTTTTCTATTTTAGAGATAGAATTACATCACCTTATGGCTAATATGAGGATAATGATAATGGATAACTTATTCACCTTTTCTCGTAGGTAGGTAAATACCTAGCCTAGCCATAAATACTGTAACATAAACTGTTCTATTGCAAATAACATTTATTACTTTTACAGTATGTAAGTTTAATACATAAATATAAAACAATTTAAAACATAAAAAGCTTATTCGATGTGGTCTCCATTGGCTGCAATACAGTCCTTTAAACGTTGAGGCCAGTTATCAATAGAAGCACGCACTCTTTCCATGGGAAAATTCTTCACTGCCAATCGTATGGATTGTTTTAGGGAGTCCAAATTATCATGACGTTTAGAGCAATCCCTACTCTCTAAAACTGACCATAAATCATAATCCAGCGGATTAAGATCGGGACTAGACGACGGCCAGTCTTCAGCTCTGATGAAGTCGGAAACGTTCGTTTCCAACCAAGACTGCGTGGACCGAGCTTTATGACCCGGCGCCGAGTCTTGCTGGAAGGACCATTGTTGGTTATTGAACATGGTGTTGTTAAGGGGCTTAACTACCTTCTCAAGAATGGTATTTTGATATACTTGTGCCGATGTTTTGATACCTTTTTCGCAAAAGTATGGCTCAGTCACTACTTCATGCTAACACCACACCAAACCATCACTGAAGTCGGATAATGCCCACGTTGCACTCTGTCGACTAATTGAGAAGCTTCCTTAAAGCTTTGAGCATAAATACGGTCATTTTGTTTGTTAAAATGTTGCTCAATTGTAAAAATGTTCTCATCCGTAAACAAAATTTTTCTGTGACCTATCCCTTTGCGTACCGCTTCAGTAGTTGTTTAGATTTTATCACCCTATTCTTTTTTAAATTATTATTTAAAAAATGTCCAGTCTCTTATAGGCTGCAAATTCTAAGTCGTCTTTTAAAATACGCGACATGGTGCTATCTTCATCTCCCGAGATAAAATCTTTTGCTTTCGGACAGGATTTCTTGTGTCCGTTCCCCAGGCCAGATGTTGTCGACAATGGTCATTTGAATCTTATAGATAATTAGTTGAGCAGCTTCTGTAATTGTTGCGCACATTTTTAAATTTGTTGCGCTTATAGTTTTTTAATTATTTCACAAAAACATTTCCTGCTGGCGTAACGTTACCACAGCCAGACCTTTTTCTTTCTAATGGGAATATTTAAATAAATATTAGCTATAAAATTAGTTGTCTAGATAAAGTAAATGTTGTGCCTTATTTTGTATTTGTTCTTTCTTCGGTTGCGAAGTTATTCGAGATTTTGCTGCGGTAACGTTTTTGGTTTTGCTAGATCTTTGAAATGGTTAAGCGGATTCTTATCATATTTTGTACACGACTTCCGAGGACTTAGTTTAAATTTGTTGTGCAATAACAAAACCAAAGTAATGCATATTTTAAAGGTTTTTTCATTAAATAGAAAAACACTTCAATTGGCCCCAGCACTCTCAATAAGAAGTCTAAAGACTTACTATAAACGTAATTTTAAAGCTTGTAACTGCCTTCAAATGTATGTGAAGTTTCATTAGTATCTCGTAAGTATTTAACAAGTTATGATGATATTCAGTTCTTCACGAGCACGGTCTTAATGCACGCGGTGTTATTTGGCCACTGGATTGGATATATGAACTGAATGTTATGTCAATAATTAGTAGTTTAGATCAGTTGTATATCAGTAAAATTTCAGCTCAATACATTGGATAATTAATGAGATAATACTATTAAAGTCATTAGGAAGTGAATGACCGTGGTAAGCCGACCAAGTTTAGGTGGTTACGAAAAAGCGAAAACGCAGAACATTATGGTACCTTCTAAAATATGTAGGATAGTGTTATAAATTTAGTACAGACATGTACAAAAGTTTAAAAAAAAACTACATGATTATTCAAGATTTTTTATTGAAAGGTAAAATAATCATTTCAGTTGAACTTTAATCCCTTACTTATAAAAACTTGTGTTGCTTAGCAACCGATTAAACATCACCCGTCCTTGTCATTTCTATTTCAAAATGCAGTTCAAAAATCATCCAAAAGGTTACAAAAGTAACCTTCTGGCAAGACTGAGTGCGTTATGCAAACAATGTATTACTCCTTCACCCCACTCCTCCTGCGACCTACCGAACGGCATGCTCTAGCGGTGATTTTTGATAATTTTGTGAAACTGGAAGATAATGTTTTCTTTCATGTTATTATTATATAGGTATTTAACAGTGTACGCGTCTGTACCAAAATTGTAAGGTGTATTAAACTAATCATTTCAAAAGATAGTACAATGTTCTGCGTTTTCGCTTTTTCGTAACCATCTAAACTTGGTCGGCTTACCACGGTCATTCACTTCTTAATGACTTTAATAGTATTATCTCATTAATTATCCAATGTATTGAGCTGAAATTTTACTGATATACAACTGATCTAAACAACTAATTATTGTCATAACATTCAGTTCATATATCCAATCCAGTGGCCAAATAACACCGCGTGCATTAAGACCGTGCTCGTGAAGAACTGAATATCATCATAACTTGTTAAATACTTACGGGATACTAATGAAACTTCACATACATTTGAAGGCAGTTACAAGCTTTAAAATTACGTTCAAAGTAAGTCTTTAGACTTCTTATTGAGAGTGCTGGGGCCAATTGAAGTGTTTTTCTATTTAATGAAATAACCTTTAAAATATGCATTATTTTGGTTTTGTTATTGCACAACAAATTTAAACTAAGTCCTCGGAAGTCGTGTACAAAATAAGATAAGAATCCGCTTAACCATTTCAAAGATCTAGCAAAACCAAAAACGTTACCGCAGCAAAATCTCGAATAACTTCGCAACCGAAGAAAGAACAAATACAAAATAAGGCACAACATTTACTTTATCTAGACAACTAATTTTATAGCTAATATTTATTTAAATATTCCCATTAGAAAGAAAAAGGTCTGGCTGTGGTAACGTTACGCCAGCAGGAAATGTTTTTGTGAAATAATTAAAAAACTATAAGCGCAACAAATTTAAAAATGTGCGCAACAATTACAGAAGCCCCACAACTAATTATCTATAAGATTCAAATGACCATTGTCGACAACATCTGGCCTGGGTAACGGACACGGATTTCTTCGAATTCTTTCCCTTACTGCTTTGAACATCTTTTTCGTACGAACACTACGTGGACGGCCAGATCTTTTTCTGTCACTGGCTCCATACCCACTTTGTGTAATGCAATCACAGCGATTCGGTTCTCTTTATCACCCCACTCCATTATAATATCGCAAAATATTGAACATTTGAACAATCACAATGAAAAATAATATAAAAATGACAGATTCCAAATTCAAATGTAATATTTTGTTTATTTTTAATTGTAACAGTATTTATGGCCAGACTATGTATATGTAGCCGCACCTCACGACTACATACCTACCAATACCTTAATCAAAACCATGTACCAATTTACCTTATGTATTTACCTTACCGATACCATCGAATACCTTACCATACCTCAAAACCAGTTACCATATACCTTCCACATACCAACGTTTTTAGACTTTCCGTTATCAACAGAAACATGATAACAATTGTCTTGAAAAAGACAGTTTAAAACGTTTTTGACTGTGTTAACACGAAACGAGAAATATTGTCTTGAAAAAGACAGTTAACGTTTATGACTCTGCCAGAAACAATTATTACGCCGTGCCGAGCGTAGTCGCTTCGAAAGAAGCGGTTTGTTATAAGCAAGCATCGCTAGCGGAGCCGGAGGCGGAGCACCTGCACCCGCCGCGTCTTCAATCTTCACACAATCTGCACTCGACGACGGCGCGCGGCGAAATGTCGCGCTCTCGGCGCGCGACCCTTTTATATGCAAACGAGAGATCGCGGCGGCGCGGCGCCGCGACCAAAGCGGCGGCCCTCGCACCGCGCGGCCCGCGCTCGCCGGCGCGTCGCCATTGGTCAACACATACCTAACGGCGCGCGATATGGTTTTGATGTACAATTGTAAATATAGATATAAGAAGCAATAATTAGCGAAATAAATCATTCCGAAACACGCATCTCAACGAGTATCATTTACAAGAAGAACCTTCTCGTAGGACAACTAGGCTCTCCTACCTAGTTCCTACATATACTATGACCACTGTAGTGGAAGTGACTGTAACAACCGATTGTGGCTAACATAGTTGTTTTATTTTATGTTCTGTCAGGAAATTGTTGAGTGCGTGGTGTTGATTTGAAATGTCGTATAGGGTCGTATCTACCACTTATCAGACTTTTTATGGTGTTGGACGGCGAACGAGCAAACTTAGTCACCTTATGGTTATCAATCAGTGTGACCCATCTTGGACATCACTAAAGTTCACAAAGAACTTTGCCGACTGCCGGCTTTTTGGGACAGGAAAAGTCGGGATTAGAATTTGGAGTTGTTGGTTTGTAGGGATGAGAGATGTAATCTCACGCACAGCTGTTTCCCGCCGAACATTTCTAAGCAAACTATTCAATCTTATCTTTTATGTCCACTGTTTTAAATTAATACACGTGGTAATGTATGACTAGATCAGAATTTGTATTTCGTATTTTCTATTTGTATTTTCTTTAAAAAAACAATGCCCCGCTTTAGGATTTTCTCCTGTGTTGTGGGTGCGTTTACAAACATAAAATTTCATATACACAACACACCCAGACCCGGAACAACATTTTGTTAATCACACAAAGTGTTGTTCCGTGCGGGAATCGAACCCGCGACACGTTGCACAGCAGCCAGTTGCCCAGCCACCGCGCCAACCGTGCAGAATCTCCACTCTACCACTTGTCACTCGATGTACAGACGACAACACTGAATAAGAAACTCGGTTGCCATCAAAGAAAACATGTCAACGTGGTTTTCACATTTTTTTATAACCTCACTCACATTTGAACAACCTTTTATGAATGACAGATGTTTTTTTGTTTTAAGTTACACAACAGCCGGTTCATTGAAATTTGCAATTTAATAAAAATGTTACATTATGTGGTAATCAATTTCTATGCATTGAAGATAAAATATAATTAAAACTATAATTGAATACTGAATCCATTTTATTAAAAAAGAAACAAAAGCATGGCTCTAACAACCAGTCAGTACGTAAACAATTATAATATTATTCTTTCTTAAAAATTACAATATAATGTTGTCTACCCTATTTAACATTTATTACAATATTATTATTTTCATCATGACTTATCGTCGCTACAAAGGATTTGTTTCCTTCGAGACCAAGTATAATTAACGTATTACTAAAGTTTTTAATCAAATTTTTAGTCTGATGCACCGAACGACTGTTTTTTCTCTATCATTCTAAAAAATGTGCTTAGAAACGTTGTTTTTTTTTAAATAATATCCTTTGTTGTAATAATTCGGATTTTGTGTTGCACAAAACTATAAGTACAATAACTTCAGTTTTAAAAAATCATTCACACGTCATCTATTTAAATAAATATTGGGATCAAAAATTATGCTTCCCTAATTTTTCTGCTGCCGTTTTGAGCACATAGCAACATTATTTTCAAATTTTCTTATCCGTCAAATATAAAAAATAAGCCTAATAAAAACCACTAATTTAAAAATAATATGCTAAAGACATTTATAAAAATGTTTCTTCTCAGTCCTGCTAAGCTACTAATTCTAAAGTCTTTGATTGATTTTGTGGTAGCGCCTTGCTTAGTTAAAAAGATTATTGAGAACCGACTTAGATTTAGAGAATAATAATTAATAATATATGTTGAATACTATTTGTTGGTTGTGGCAGTGAAGCAAACTCCTATACGTAATACCCAGCAGTTTAGGAAAGTATAATTATTTCACACGTCATTGTTGACGTGGATATGAAAATAAATAATCATAATCTGCAGCTGAGTATACCTCACGAATGTAAGAAATCTTACGGAATATCTCGAAACAATTTACAGTAATGTAGTAATGGAATCTAGCTGTTATTATCTCTTGCGAGGTACGCGCTAAATTCATATAAAACGAGATAATGACTGAAAAATATTCAAAGTGGTTGGTTGTTGTTAATAATGTATTCACTTAATCCGAATTAGTGGTTTGGCATCACAGTTTAAAACTTTTATGAACTGTTGACGTTAGCACATAACTATCCAATTCTGGATAGATATTCACCTATTTTCAAAGTACTAGTGATAAGGGTAGCTTCATAGTCGAACATATTATATGGTATGAAATGGCAGAAATTCTGGAGTGGTTACTGATACTATTTGTGGTAAGTTCATTCTCTTGTGCTATCGGCGAGACTGATTATTTTCCGTATTGGTACTGTTCCAACGTTGTGACTTCACGAGAAGTATATCTGCCGGGCTTCAGCCGGCGACTGCTCCATTGGGCAATATGGGCACTTCAATCTGAAAAAAAAAAGAAAAATTAATTTGTATAGAGCGGTTTAGCATTGTGTGTGATATCACCGGTAGGGATCGGCTTTCGAAAAGTCCCTGCAGGAACAGTGACAGCTATGCTCGGCGCGACTGGCAACAGAAACAAATGTATAGAAACATTTGTTTAATAAATAAATTACAGTGTACTGAAACTCAACTCCAGTGGAGTTAAGGACTACATTTTGCAAGTGCCGGTTTGGCTTTCCAAATTGTTTCTATGGCAATTTTCAACTAGACAATAGGCCTTATAGTCTGGTCATGGCGAGTGGCGCAACTTCGCTGTTCCGATCGTCACGCTGTTATGAGTCCTCACAGTGAGTAGTTGCGTAAGTAGACTTTAGTATATATATTTATATTGCAATTCATATAAAATAAGTATTAAGGTATTAATAACTAGCTACTCCCACGCGGTTGCACTCGCTGCTCGGCTTGATTGTAGCGTGATGTTTTATAGCCTATAGCACTCGGGAACATTGTAGCTTTGGAGCTATGGAGTATAGTAATGTATGACACTTCAGTGTTAAGTCAATATGCTGTTTGTAAACTGGCCGTGTTAGAAAAAGTATCACAATCATAGACTTTTTCATTATTTTTAGCAGCATTTGTTGAAAAATACAAATTAATTTTTTTGGTAAAAAACGAAATTTTGATATAAAATAAAACTTTCAACATGGTTTTCACAATCACACAGTCCCATCTTCCTCTAAGTACTATTCCCCTATGTTCCCGGTGACTGTACCGATTTTTTATTATATTAAAACCTTATCCTTTATTTTATTATATTAAAACCTTATCCTTATATATATATGATACTCATACTAAACATAATATTCAAACTTTGTGAACACAGACGAAATTCTCAAATTTTCAAATTCTTTCATATTTGCAGAATTCTGTTGTATTTAAAAAAAAGGAAGAAAATATCCGAATTTTATTTTTTGCAGTAATTTAAGATGTTAATTATTGTAAAAGGCCGGACACAAGAGGTCGCCGCCACCGATTACTTCCCTAAGGACACCAGCAGTGGTCAGCCCCAGCAGGGCACTCCGCCACCGTACGCTCCACTGTGTCCTCACAATGCCGACACTCGGGCCGCATCCAAAACAGGAACCTACCGAAGCTGCCGTGCCCGGTAAGCACCTGCGTCAGGCAGGAGGTAAGGACGCCGAGGCATCTCTCAAGCCACTCCTCAAAGAGGGGTCTTACCGCTGCTATAACACGACAGTTGTTGCTTCCGCTCTGCCATGAGATCGCGCCGTAGCTCATTCCGCCACGCACTATGCATACGCACATTTGGGATGCTTGTAAAAGGCTGATATGTCTTAAGTACTATATCATAACGTAATACCAACCACCACTTACTTTGCTATAAACGCTTTGAATTTGTCTTGGAAATATAATCATGAAATATAAATATAAACCATTAGAAGCGATATCCAGCAAAACCGTCACTTGCGTAATATAGTCTTGCGGCCGAAATCAATAATCGATGTCTAGCCAAAATCTTTAGATAGAGCCCGATTTTTTCAACTAGTAGTAGAGTTTCTCTTAAATACTTTGGTCGATCCTGATGTTCTGGATTATAATCATTTATTAATTTCCGCCGCAAATCCACTTGTCCCAATATTTGGGGCACTGTAGGTCGCCTTGTCTATCACCGGTAATTACGATTACTATACATTTGTTTGGATTATTCCCATTTGTCCCCATCGTTCACGTCCCTACAGTTGACAACTGGGAATGACCATATTAGCTGACACGATTTTTGTCCCTTCCAAACAATTGCTCTTTCATGAAGAACTATGCACATAATCCTCTTACTGTTTGTATATCACATCTATATTTTGCAATCTGACAAAAGACGAAACACAATAGAAATTGTTTATAAAAAGCATTTGTTTCAGAAGGGACAAAAATCTTGTCAGCTAGTGTAATAATTCGCAATCGACACCAATAATGGGATCGTGGACGATGGGGAGAGATGGGAATGATTGATTTGTTTCTGTCGCCTGTCGCGCCGCCCGTCGGTGTAGCTGTCGCGCGATCTGTTCCCACGGCCAGACCGTAACAGAACATATGCTGACCTCAACGGATAGACTCTGGAAAAAACGCAGGTGCGTGCTTGTATGACAAGATGCATGAACGTGGTGGAAGCTAAAGAAATGTACACAGTAGATATAGAAGCTTATAATTTTAACCCCCATAGAAGAATGACGTGTTTTTTTTAAAGTTACCACAATTATCATTATTCTTTACATGTAAGAAGACTATGCGTGACTAGACTACCCTCATATTCTCATATTGTTCTCATGAAAATTTTGTAAAATCTTCAATTAGTAGTAGTTTTCAAAAAGTCAAATTCAATACTTTTGTTAAATGTCAAAAACGACAATTATCTATCAATTTTGTATGAAATAGCACATTATGATGTACGCCAAAAAGAATACTGAGTACAAATATTAAATGTATATCACAAAATTAATGGATGAATGAGTCATTATTTTTAGTATTATAACGGTTTTAAAAGTTGTTTTTTTTTATTTGTAATCTGGTAACACAGCCATGATAATATAATGTTTCTGTGTTCCCTGTCCATTCATATTAAATACTAATAATCATTATAATATTAATACTCAGGGAATAAAAATATGAGTATATAAATAGTAATATAAAATAATTATATGAGTATATATATAAAGTTATTGCATTAAATGTGAAAGAAGCAAAGAGTGCCTTTGGTTCCTATCCTCCCATAGCAAAGAAGTTTTTAATGTATGAATGTATGTATGTAGTTAAATGGTAATGATAATGTATGTAGATATGTTATGTTTTGTACTTACTTGGCGCCCATGGCGAGTTTGTTGAGAGCGTCCCTGGAGATGACGTGTCCACAGAGGAGACGCATGGGAGGGTTCTGCTCCGAGGCTTGTTGGCGCAGGATGGGGCACGCGAACACTGAGTGGTAGCCGCCACCGTCCTCGCCGAGGTCCACCTGGGAACATCACACACCAATGTTGAATCAACAATAGTTCAAATGATCAAGGGCTACGATATATCGAAGATCAGTACACAATCGGTATTAGTTAAAATATTACCTACATACCTGTTGTTAGGTACCAATCAATATATTTTTCTAATACTGTTGTTGTTTGGTATGTAACATTTACTTAGCACCGACTTCAAGATTATGAAATAGTTATTAAATATTATTTTCTATTTAAATAAAAGAAAATATGTATTATTTTGTACAAAGCTAATTATTTTTTTGCTTTTTAGTTTACTTTTTGAAGCCGGTTTTTTTTAAGACTGTATTAAGAAGTCTTCTCTGTGTGCTAGGTTTAATTATTTATTTAATCAAAAACACAAGAACCATGTTAAAATCTGGGAGAGTAATGTTTCGTTATATTGTGTTACGTTGTGTGAATGAGGTTACCAGATTTTATTTTTGGTAACATGTTTCCCTTTCTTCCCCACTCCCCAATTTTAAAAACTCGAAAATAGGATCACAATTGTAACTCTTTCATTGTTGCATGAGTGTATGGGCGGCGTCGATTGTTTAACATTACTTAACACATTCAGTGCCCCCGACGCGTATGTGCGTGCGAGGAAACGCACATACGCGTCGGGGGCACTGAATGTGTTAATCCGACTGCTCATTTGCATCAAAAAGAAAAAAACAATAATAGAATCTTCTAAGTGATGAGGATAAAGATAATATATGTTTGTAAGTATGTAGTGCTGAGACCTCGAAGGGCAGTTCGTCGTCGGACCAGGCCGCGATGACGTGTGGATGCGTCATCTTGGCGCGTATGTCGTGTAACGCGGGCAGCACGCGCGCGCCGGCGAGCACGGCGCCGGCCAGCGGCGACAGCGGCGCCAGCCGCAGCACGCCGCACGCCTCCTTCACGAACAGCTCCGCCGCCTCCGCGCCTACACCACGCACACACACTTATTTACTATACGGCCGTCGTATCTTGGCGAGTCTGAAGTTAGCCGTTTGTCTGCACAATGGATCTTTTAGGACCAAAATTGTCGGTTAACTTCAGAGCCGCCAAAATACGTTGGCTGTACTTTACAATAGTTTCCAACTACTCAAATTCAGTACTTTTATCCAAATGTCATAAACTATACTTTTCTATGAAATTTGTATGAATAAATGAGTTATGACATCATAGTATTTTTGTGTCATATAGCTTACTTATTTCTTAATAAATATCTAAAATTATTAGTGTATTGCTCGATCGACAAATAAAAGTATAGTTATTTTACTGTATTGAAACGTCAAATTAATTTATTTTTGACCTAGGAAACTACCCAATTATTCCCGTTCATTTTACAAAATCGGTACGTAAAACTAACATCTTCCCAGAATTTAATTTTCAACAGAAGCAATTACTCTAAATAAACAGTTGCATTGTTATGTGATAAAGGTAGACTGTCTTTCAGTCTACCTTTAGTGAATGCTTATTGCATTAAATCTTAAGCCCCATAAGTTATGCACAATTTTGGCTGTGCATCAAATTATAAAATAAATAAATGATTGTATATACATATTTATTCAAACTATTGGCCACAATATATGTTTCTTTGCCAATAAAAAATTAGGAAAGAAATATATGTATTATAATTTAGACAAGTATTAATTATATTATAATGATAATTTAATTTTTAAAATAATAAATTTACTATTGTGCGTCCACAAAAATCTTCCTAGGTTAGATGATTAACTAATAGGGTAATAGGTTTAGATGATTAACAGAAAATAAACAATCTTTGTATGTATAAAAGATAATTTAGATTTAGTTTGGCAGCCAACACCAATTTAGGTATCGGTAATTATTTGATTTAAAATATTTTTACATACCATTTTTAGAAACCTTACTTAATTAGATAAAATGACATGCCAAGATTGTTTACATTCAGTTAACTACCTACCTGTTTTTATAAAAAACTCAACAGAGTTAGGCCTTTGTTCTACAATAAACTTGTGAAATGAGTGAGTAATATAAATATGTGTAGTATAATAGTGGGTAGGTACCGAGTGCCTTGGGGTCGAGCAGATGTTGGTAGATGGGCGGCGCGGGCGGGGCGCCGGGCGTGCACCAGGCCAGCGCGCAGACGGCGGCCTGCAGCGCACGCTCGTGCCGCGCCGCGTGCAGCGGGAACTGACGCCGCGCGTACTCGATCGCCGCGCCCACGCCCTTCTCGCGGGCCAGCTGAACGAAAACATACACCTTATTTTACCCATGTCCAAACTTAAAACACCAAAATAATTCACACATAAGGCCCGGAGGCAAAGGCGCCCGCTTTTCAAGGTCAAAATCAAAATCATTTATTCCAACTAAACCACAAATTTTCGAGACGTCATCATTTTTGAAACTTCTAAATAGAATAAAAGTCTGTCGGTCTGTTCGTCAGTGAATCTAGCTGCTCGTTTCAAATTGTATGGGTATGGATCTCGTGCATGAGTATGGGTTCGAAACCTGGCAAGTACAAATGTGAATTTTACCGACTTCTATATTATTATACTTTCTATGATTATTTAGACACTAATACCTGGGTTTATAATTTCTAATTATAAGTTTAAAATCGCCAATCCGCTTTGAGAAAGCGTGGTGATTAACGCTTAAACCTTCTCCGTTTGAGAAGAGGTCTTTACTCAGCAATGAGCACTGGGCTGATGCTGAGCTTTTAGGCTGATGATTATGAATTAACACATCTAGGAATATATCTATTAGTATTATTTCGTAGTAATTAATTTCAATGTTGTGAATGTAAATAGTGCAAAATCACATGCTGATATCGCAATTATAGAATAAACTGCAATAATGTTAAAAGCACACTTTACTTCCAACACATAAAGTATGTTCTTAAGAGTTATCCAAAAGTATCATTTTAATTATTTTGCTCATCTGTGCTTACCATATATTTTAAAACATTATTAATTATTACTTCAAAGATATTTATATAATAAACATAAAATTAAGTTTCACAACAGTTTACATCTACTTCACCAAAACATACCTTGAGAGCTTGCATTCTATGTAAGGTAAATGGTAGAGGGGAGTTCTGGAGTTCCTGGGCCCTGCGTTCGGCCCAGTTGAGAGCGGCGCTAGGGTCGCCCTCTGCCAGCGCGGCCGCGCAACGTTGCAGCAACGCAAACGTACAAGTGCGCTCCACGCCCGTTATCTTCGCTTCCGATACGAAGGCATCACCCACTTCTTCGAGACCCTACGAAGTAACAAGAATCAAATAGAATCATTAATAAACATAACAAAGCACACTTTGATCACATTTTCCCGCCACACAAATTCACTTTTTACCATTTACACTTTCTCAAAGTCATAATAAGAAAAATATTATACAACTTTAATTAGTTTCAGTAATAGAATGTCTACAACAGTCATTGCTAAAGTACTTATTAATGAATTTTAATTGGTTTTCAAGATATTAATATTAATTTAATATAATGTTTACAATCACGTAATACCACTTAAAGTCATAAGGAAATACTGTAAAAGAACTTGTTATTGTAGTAAATAAGTGAGAGAGAGAAAGAGGACTATAAACAAGATAAAAAAACATTAGCTGTTGAGTTGGCGAAACGACGTCGGCGTGACGCGCACGGTGCTCATGAAGAAGAGTCCTGTTGTGACTTCAAACTACTACAAGTTTCAAGAAAAGCTCTACAGCTTTTCTCCATTGATTGCATTTTTTTCTCAATGGTAACTCAACAACTTTTGGACAAATTTTACCAATTTTTTTTTTGTTTGTGTTTGTTATTGTCAGAAGAAAGTTCTTTAATTCTAGAAAATTACAGAAAAGTAGAGGCGAAACTAGGAAAAAGGGACCCTCTTTCGTCATTAGCGAGTAAGTTGGGGACTAAGTAAGAAAAGGCCTCTAATTTTCTATAATTTAAAATACATTAGTAAATGCTTTATTTGTTATACACTTAACACTAATATTCATATCAGGGAAAAAGAGACACGGTAAAAAAAGTACTTTTTGATAAAAAGGCTAATTATAAATTTATCTCATTACAATTTACTTCTTTTAAAAAACTTACAAAAGTAACTGTATGTGAAGTGTATTTTGAATTTTGAATACACAAAACAGGTTCAATAGGTATTCAATTCTCAAAATCCTCAATAACGACACTAGTAGTATGTAAAGCAAGGTTGTGATTACCTTAATTATGATATTGACAAAAAAACAAGTCCAGAACATGTGATCAATATACACATACTACCCACAATGGTGCGGAGTGAGAGGAACTGGGACGCCGTCTCCTCCTTTTGTGAAGCAGTCATGCTCGCAAAGAGAGAGGCGGCCCGCGTGAGGGAGCAATCCTCCTCCTCACGCCCCAGCAGCCGCAACTGGCGACACTACGGGCGTCGGGGATCGAGGGACGATCTCCGGCCACCGTAAGTACGGGCCTGCGGTCGGCGAGTAAGGGCAGCTCGCCGCCCGACCAGAACCAGGCCCGAGCGTACGGCGCGTAGCGTTCCGCGCGCGCCTCAAAGAGCCAATAGACCACCACAGACGGGGCCCTAAAGGGCTGATGTTCAGCCGGGGTTGCGGGGTAAGCGCAATAAGGTACCGCGACCTCGGCACAGAGCAGGAGAAGGAACAGGGGGGTTTTTAGTCAGTAAGAGTCTGACACTCCCTCCTGCCCGGCCCTGGGCGGGAGAAGTCATTTGATGATTTTCCCCTCACAAAAAAAAAAAAAAAAAAAAAACCCACAATACCTAGTTTTAAGCAATTCAAATGTTAGGATCAGTTTACACCAAGAAACGACGCGACGCGACGCGACGCTGTGTGAACCCTTTAGAATATCGATTTAAAAACATCTTATCTGCACACAACAAGGTTTAAATTTCTCTAAAAAAGCATGCAGTGTCTAGGGCGGCAGAGCGCGACGGAAACTTCACTTTAGTATCGTCTTAGCGCGTCTATCGCATCTCAGTGTGAATTGACCCATAGGCAACCAATTCTTTATTTATCTTACCTGCCTATACAAATGTTGAGCTATAGCCTGTTCCATGATGGGCCTGTTGACATCATTACAGAAGGACTCTGCCTTTGGAGCTACTGATGCATAATCAGCAATAAAGTGCCTGTCTATTGATTTACCAACTCTTGAAACTGTTGCATGCAGTTCTCTGTGATCTGTTGAGTTAAAATATGTTTCTTGAATACATGAAGAAGGGTTTAAAATTAAATATCATATAGAAATAGTACATGAAACAATAGCTTTTGATTTCGAATGAACTACTGTCTAGTAATTACTAGAGCTACAGTGATTATATTCCTATTTACAAGTCTAGTAAGAAGTCCATTTCTAAATAAAAGTCAATACCAATGACTTCTGGATTGGCCTGTTGGAAGCAACCTGTATCCAGCATAGTATTCATGTGTATGACTTATTAACCTATGAAGTAAGACACATTAATTTAAATCTGACAAATATTATACAGAAATCAGATGTAACCTGGTTTAAAATATCATCATCATCATCATCATCATCAGCCCTTTTCAGTCCACTGCTGGACATAGGCCTCTCCTATTGCACGCCACTGGGATCGATCTTCGGCCACTCGCATCCAGCTCCTGCCAGCCATCTTGCGCAAATCGTCACTCCACCTTGCCTGAGGACGTCCTACATTACGTTTGCCGAGACGCGGTCTCCACTCAAGAACTCGTCTACTCCAACGGTCATCGGTTCTTCGGCTAATATGGCCAGCCCACTGCCATTTCAGCTTGCTAATCCGGTGGGCTATGTCGATTACCTTGGTTCTCTGCCGGATCACCTCGTTTCTGATTCGATCTCGCAGAGAAACGCCGAGCATAGCCCTCTCCATAGCTCGCTGAGTGACTTTTAGCTTGTGAACCAGCCGCACCGTCAGTGTCCACGTTTCGGCTCCGTATGTCATGACAGGTAGGACGCACTGATTGAAGACTTTCGTCTTTAGGCACTGTGGGATCGACGACGTTTAAAATATAGGCTAATAATAAATAATTCATTCATTGTCTGAGTCTTACTTCATGTGCCAGAGTTCAATGAAATTTAAAAGATGTTTCAACATTGTACTGTTTCCATTTGTAATTAAGAAATAATTGATGCACTAACAATTACCTGTAGACATTTGAGAGGTGGACGCTTTGACTGTTGCTGCCAAATCACTAATTAGCATGGCCTGTGCTGGAGTCAGCTGAGTGTCATTTGATTCTGAAAAACATAAAAAATATATTAAATTTGATTAAAGTTTAGTAAATCAATCAGTCAGCAAAAGAATATAGCAGTATAGTAAGCAATTTAAATGTCTTTTTCTATTATTAGCAACCCACACTAGTTTTACAGAATGCAATGCTAATACTTATTTATTCAAAAATTTAATGGATGTTATAATACAGATAAACCTAACTTTTTAATCATTCTATCTATTAATTAACAACTGCATTAAAGTGTGTTGCATAGTTTTAAAGTTTTAAGCATACATAGGTATATAGGGACCGAGAAAGCAACTTTGTTTTAAACATGTAGTAATGATTCCAAAATGTGCAAAATATCTTAAAAAGTCTTTTGTTATGTTAGTGCATTAACATTTATCAAATACAAACAAACTTAAACATACATGTTATTCAACTACACATTACCACAATGACTAACTTGTTTTGCTACCAAGCTTAGATAAGACCACTAACTTTTACTTCACAAATAATATTTCAAAAATTAGGAGAAAGGTGAAAAGTGCTTAGTAAACAGAGCGAATTTTAAATACTTAATAAGTTACTTTATTATGCTAAGTTAGTATTAAATAGAAATTGGAAAGTCACGTCATGGCCATTAACACACAAACAGGACACACTGTGAACAAAGAGGACGCTTAGAGGGTGACAACAAAACACTTACGTTTGGTTATTTCTTGCCTTATTTCTTCTACTTGGTCTATAATATTCTGTAGTAATTTATTCGAGTTATCATTTAGAGACTTAAACTTCGATAAAGCTTTGTCTAAATCCTGTTCAACTCCGAGACACGAATCCATGATGTTGTGATCACAAATTTTACTTGACTAGTTATAAATATCACGATCAAGTCACAATTTATGTACTACTACAAATACGAGTTATTTTACAGACGAATTAGGTTGATATTATTAGATAAAATTTATGAAAACAGACATTTTTCCCTCAGCTGAATTTCTAATGCACAACTGCACAACCAGTCAGTGTAAAAAAACTATAATGACATTTTGTTGTATTGTGGTCATGCAAAATTCATAGACCACAGATAACCAAATTAGTCAGTCATAGACAGTTTTGAATAGAATAATGACCAGAGAGAGTAGAACACTTCAAAAAACTAAACCAAATGCTTCCAATTTTTTTTTCTGTATTCTTCTTTTTGTCTGTGGTCGTTGCACAATAAAATTATTCGATTTCGGTCTGCTGTTTTAGGTTAGAATTTATAATCGTTTCAAGTATTAAAATTTGGTAATAATACGTATTTGGAAACATCGCTAGGATGGCACAAAGTAAGCTTAACGATATGGCGGGCAAATTTGCCAAGGGTGGACCTCCTGGCCTGAACGCTGGAATCAAAGTAGTGGCCGTTCTAGGTGCGGCAGCTTATGGTATCTCACAATCCTTGTTTACCGTTGAAGGTGGTCACCGTGCCATCATGTTCAACCGAATAGGAGGTATACAGCAACACGTTATGAGTGAAGGTATGCACTTCCGCATTCCTTGGTTCCAGTACCCCATCATTTACGACATCAGGTCCCGACCTCGCAAGATTTCATCACCTACTGGATCTAAGGATTTGCAAATGGTTAATATTTCCTTGAGAGTATTGTCCCGTCCCGATGCGAGCTCTCTCCCTACCATGTACAGACAGCTCGGTACTGACTATGATGAAAAAGTATTGCCTTCAATTTGTAATGAAGTACTGAAGTCTGTGGTTGCAAAATTCAATGCATCACAGCTGATTACTCAGCGTCAACAAGTCTCGCTTTTGATCAGAAGAGAGCTGGTGGAACGTGCTGCTGATTTCAATATTATTCTGGATGATGTATCTCTGACTGAATTGAGCTTCGGTAAAGAATACACAGCGGCTGTTGAAGCTAAGCAGGTAGCCCAGCAGGAAGCTCAGCGTGCTGCTTTCGTAGTAGAAAGAGCCAAGCAAGAGCGTCAACAAAAAATTGTACAAGCTGAGGGAGAAGCTGAAGCAGCGGAAATGTTAGGAAAAGCAATGGGAATGAACCCTGGTTACCTGAAATTAAGGAAGATCCGTGCTGCACAAAGCATTTCTAGAATGATTGCCCAGTCTCAAAACCGTGTATTCCTTCCTGGCAACAGCTTGATGATCAACCTCCAGGACCCTACCTTTGACGACTTGTCTGAGAAGCTGACTAAGAAGAAGTAACATGAGGCTGAGAGTGTGTGCGCTGAAAGCCTGGAGCCTGCGACCACTCTTACAGAAGTTGATGATACTATTCTTAAAAGTGGTGTTGCTTCATTTATTGTTTAGTGCATTTGTGTAGGTACCATGAGCATTACAAATAATATTGTGTAAAAAGTCAGCCAGTTAAAAATGTAATATTGCATTTTACGTTATCTAGTTGTAGGTTTATAGTATGTATGGGAATCTATGATTGAAATAAAAATTACTAAATTAATTGTTGTATTATTTCTTTTAATCTTATAACCTAATCTAATATGAATCTTGCAAGAAGAATACACATTTATCCTTTATAGACATGTAGACCTAGGTGAAAATAATAATTTGTTAGGAGCACTCAATTCAACCAGCTTGTATTGCAGATTCGATATTTTATTCTTTGAATAAATATTGAACCCCATAAAACTGTGTTTAACTTTTAATAAAATACTTTTGCTGGATAACTATTTGACAAAGCATTAAAGGTAGAAAAGAGGTCTGTCAGTTAGTAGTAAGATATAAACTCATTGCATTCTCATTCATAATTGGAATTTAGATATTGGAAACATTGGCCTCCGCAATTGGTTAGATAGATCTTTACATTTAGATAGGTTAGATCTTTCATCCTGTTTATTGATAGATAGGGATTTATTTAGAAAATTATATTACACAGTAACAAACTGATGAAGATTTCTGATAGATCTGGTAAAATGCAGTTCCACCAGTGTGATAAGTATTAAGAGTTGCTAAAAAAATTACCCAGAATAATATATATGTTTATTTTTTTTACATTCAAAAGCTATTTATTTTAGGTCCTTATGCACAAATACAAATGGTACTATACTAGTGATGGAGCAGGAAATGAAACAATATAAACCGTCTAACAATTTATTAAATAGTCTAAAACAAAAATTTCAATAGCAATATTTTACTTCTTGAGAGCAGATGGTTGAGGGCATCTAAACTTGGACATTTCAATTTCAGCTTCGAAGAAACTCATGTTATCGTACTGAAAATATTCAGGTACTTTATAAGCTCCAGTCTTTTTTGGATCTACTCCGGGACCTAGCGGTGTAGCTGCTGGTTGGATTACATTGCTGCTCAGTCCAGGAACGTCAGAAACTACTTTACCAGGTGGTGGAGACGTTGCTGTGGGTGGAGGGGTACCTTGAGTACCTTCACTATAAAATCTAGTAAAAGCTCTTATCGTATTCCTCCTTAGAGCATTCATTATGTTTGTATTACACAATCACAGAGCAGGAGAAATCTTTGTGTTATTTGACAGACAGAAACCAAAAACTATAAATCAGAATGACAATGACAGCCTATTTACTGTTTTTTTTTTCTACTATGACAACTTAATACTGGGTAATGGGTATTTCATCTATGTAAAACTATAGTAAGCTTGAATTGATTTTTTACCTTCTCATTTGTTTAGTATAAAGATTTGAGATGAAGATTACCATGCCGTCAAAGACTCGTAAAGAAACATGTAAGGTATAGTATTTATGTAAGGCATGTTCTCATTATTTTCTTAAAACATTGTTACTCATTATAAGAAAGAGTAGTTGCACATTAGGTACCATGATCATAATAATTATAATACCATTAAGTAAGACAATAAATTATGAAGGAAATCAAATCTCTCATGTTATCTATAAGATTAGATTTTTACATATTATGTAAAAAATAAATATTTGTTTGAAACATTACTAAAGTGTTTGATATAAAAATTAAAATAAAGTTTTGTAATAATTTCATTTACGTAAAAAATCTAGGAAATTAGAATAAACAATGGTATTAATGAGCAAAATTTTGATTTTTAATAATTTCGACCTAAAATCGTACAGTATTTTAGATTTTATTGCCTACAATATTTACATTGGTTCTTCGTTGATTAAGATTAGAGAACCAATTTATTTTTCCGTACTTGAGCTCTATTTATCATAGGATAAATGACTAGCATAAAAAATTATTTATTCATTAGTTAAAAAAAGTGATGGATGGATCGTTACACCAGACATGCTTTACTTCCGTGGTACGGTGCGTCTCCTCTAGAGTCTATGGTTCTTTTTCACGACTGTTTTGGATAGTTTACCTACCTTGCCTATATTGCCGATTTTTCGGTCTGGAAGCGGAATATGTGTATAGTTTTGCTGTGTAATCTTTAACATAACATGCTATAATGTTTTACAATCATAGTTAAGTTTATTTGCTTTGTAGGGGTCCATTAAACACAAGTTCAGCCATTTACATGAAAGGTGAGTACAAAAAATTGGTACCTCTATTTTTTTTGTAAAGCTTAGGTTTCACCCTACTGTCACCATGAAAACAGTGAATTCTGTATTATTGTTCCGTGTTTCAGTGATGATAGTGTTATGCCTGTTTGTGGATAATTATTCATACATCTCTGCATAAGTTATAGTTCATATATATACCTATTTGCCGCTATTTTGTGCGTTATATTTATGTATAGCTAATGTTATCCGACCAAGTTGAAAAGGTCTCGAGGAAGCATTACGTTCCATTTCATGTATGGGCATCTTGCAATCGATAGAATATAATATCTTTATATCTAATACGAAGCTTGAGTCTATTGACCTCAACACGCTAGTATTGTAAAATAGATCACCAGTTAAAAGTTTTGGGGGTATCAAAATAAAATAAAACTATTTCCAAATATTGGCAAACTGAAGGACGAGGCTGTTTAAAGTAAAAAAGTATGGTAATGGAACGTTTTTTAGTCTATGGTTTTTTATTTGGTTTTTGGAATTGACGAACAGTGTTTGCACTTTACAGAAAAATTTAATTATGTTCCATTATACTACATCATAAACTGTAATCAAAAGTGTATTTGTGTTATTAGTCTAGGGCCTAGTAGTATATGTGGAACGAGCTTAAAGCAAAGAAGCGTGCAAATAAGAGCAGATACGTGAAATGGCTGCCGAAGTGCCTGTTTGCGATTTATTGAGTGAAGCAGTGGAATATATGTCTAAACTTGGCGTTAATTTACGGGACCGATCTGAAAGCTTATTGGAGAAAAGAATCAATAATAAGAAGTTACGGAATGCACATGCAGTTTTGAAAGCAGCCGAAAAAGTTCTCCTTATTTGTGAATTGTCAAAAAAATCACTCGCGAATGTTGAAACCGGCGTTAAAAAAGTCTTATCCATTATTGACGCATCTCAGGCGCAAACAAACAGCGGCGATGGCGGGAAAACGAGCAATAACACATTGGATAAGTGTAATGACAATTTTTTTTACTTTGAATATGAATCTTGCACGTTGCGAATATCTAAGAAAATTTCATTGAAACACTATACGGATGTCAAAGTTATGGCAAAAAAGTTACCACTTTCCTTGCATGAAAAATATCCAGTATTTTATAATTGCAAACTCCAGAGATCAAGAAAACAATTACCAGGAAAACAAGGGGATGAGAATGAAGGCAGTTCTAGTAAAACAATTTTAGATAGCAAAGATGATGAATCTCAAAAACTTCAAAGTTCAAAGACTTCAGATGAATCTGATACAAGTACAAGTTTACATGATATCTCAAAAAAGAAAAGGGTTCATTCTGATAAAAATAAATTGGTTGAAAACGATGTTATAGATGCTTTGGATTGTATTGCACTGAATGATAAATCAGACACTGTTCAAGACAACAATGTTTCTAATAGACAGGGAAGTAATGAAAACCATAAAGATAGCAATTTCAGTGAAGATATTGCATTGTCTGAACTGATTGAATCCTTTGAGAATGACGCAAAGGTTGATGAAGACAAACCACATAATGAAGAACCCAAAGAGGGGAAAAAAGATGCTAAATTAATAAGAAAGAAGTTTAGTAAAATTAAGATTATTGATGATGATAGCTCAGAGAATGGAGATATTTCTAAGTCCACAGATAATGTCACTCACAAGATATCATCATCTGATGAAGAAACTAATATAAATTCAGAAAAGGAAAATGATGGGGAATCAAAACTTAAAAAAAGAAAATACAACAACAGTGATGAGGACACAAACAATGATGATGACTCAGACCACAATTCTGCCAAATCTGAAAATAGTTCTAAACCCCTGATAAGATGTGTAAATATATCTAAATTACTTAAACCTGATGCATTAAATTCAGGAACAAATCAGCCATCCAATCAAAAACAAGCTATAGAAAGTAAACCATTAACATCAAAACAGAAGGAAATAGATAAGAATAAAAATAACCAATCTAAAGATGACATTAGTCAAAAAACTAGAAAGATTACCTCTTTTTTTGCAAAAAAATCAAGTGATAATTCATTCTGGGTCCGTAAAAGAAAAGAGGTTCAAAAATTCAAACCCAAACAGTTTACTGTAAATATTAATAGATTGCCTCAATTTACAGACAATTTCATGCTTTCTTATAATTTAAAAATAATTACTCATAATAACAAAACTGTATATAAAGTAAAAGAAGTAAATGACAAAGACTCTGAACATTTAAAAAAGAATATTGATGAAGTTAAAAATGCCCTACTAAATGAATCAGGGTCAGATACTGAAAACACCATATCAGACATAGCTAAGAAAGTTCAAAAGTCACTTGTCAATAATTCCCATTCTGAAACAAAAGAAAGGTCTTTAAATGATAATAGATCTTTAGATAATGGCGATGATGATACCTTATTATCTGAATCTAATAAAGTAAAAGAGTTACTTCTGAATGATTCTGATTCTGAATTAAAAGAAAAATCTTCAAATAATGAGCATGAAACTAACTTTGATAATATTGATGATACCTTGTTAGATGAAGCAAGTAAGGCAACAGAATCATTTATAAATGATTCTTATCTCCAATCAAAAGAACAATTAGCAAATAGTAGCAACAGTAATTCTAAACACCAGGAAGATGTAACAGATAGTGCGGCTGTCAAAGATGCACTTCTTAATGACTCTGATTCATGCAGTGACAAAGTCTCTGCCCCTATTGCCAAAGATTCTGATACCATACTTGAGAAAGACGTGGCCAAGGAAATTAAAGAAGCATTGCTTAATGATTCAGATTCTGAAAAAAATGAAAGTACTCACCATGTCACAAATAAAGATGCCAGGAAAAATTATTTTGACATGTCACAAAATGAATCTGAAGCAAGTGAACACACTAAACAAATTGCCAGTCAAGATCCAGAAAAAATAAAGTCATCCCTGTTACATGATTCATCTGAGAGTGGCACAAAATCACCATTTATTACAGGGAAGAAAAAGAAATTAAAAAAGCGCAAAAGAAAAAATAGTGAAAGACGAGTTAGAAGAAATAGATTGCACTCAACATCCAGTTCAGAAGACGAAATTAAAATAGAGTCTGAAAAGAGTACTCACAAGCCCCATAGACGAAAATCACATACATCGGATTCCTCTTCGTCCAGTGAGGACAATAGGAAAAAGAAGAGAAAATCTGATAGAACTGCTGACAAGCATTCAGATACTCGTGTTAGCAAGGTTAGGATCTAAGTATATTTTAATTGTAAACAAATTAAAGTAGTACAATTTATATTATATGCCACTCCTTGTATATTGTACAAATGTAGCAACAATGTTCTTTGTGATAAGCCTACAATATGTTTACCAAAATGTTGCATTTAGTTTTTAAGTATCTAATATTATTGCATAAATTTTATGTGTTGTTCATTGGTAGTTATTAAATGCCAATTGAAAAACTTTCGACTTTTCATTCCACACATATGATACAAATACAAGAAGCACAAGGTAGCTCTAATTTTTATTCAATCAATACAAGGTAAAGGTATAATTGGTAAAGATTTCGAAATTGTTGATGATTTTCTTTTTATTTTATACCTCTGCTTTGTATTTGACTTGAAGTGAAGGAGGTACAACTTAGATTAAATATGATAAAAATAATTACAGATGGTACGTTCCAAAGCAAAACCCTGTGGAAGCAGCGGCCAGAACTCTGATAATCAAGATGCAAGTGACAAAGATATTGATGGGTAAATATTGTATAAAATTTTCCCAGAGGGGTTAGTGTAGTGGCTAATTTGGCCCTTCACTGTGTGAATTATGGTGTTGGTTTCTTGTTCTTCAATTTTTCACTAAAAATATCCACATTGAATCATTGTGATATACTGCCCTACCAAGTTTGTTATTTGAAATATTCTATTATGGTAGTTCAGCATTAACTTGTTTAAAACCAAAACTCATCATTGTTTCCCGTTAAACTTCAAGCTCAATTGATTACTGAATGGTGTGCATGGAAAAAAAAACTAGGGTTGATGAATTATTAATATTAACAAATAATACTTCTAAAGTTTTTCCTAAAGCTTCAAAATAATGAAATAATATCACGGGTTCGATTCCTGGCTATTCTTACTGGTACTCTAGCCTACCTTATTTCATAGATTGGACTTGACTGGTGAAAATGCAGTGGCATTAAGGTAGTTACTTTTCCAAATTTTAATTGAGATTTTTTTTTATAATTAATGTTAATTTAGACTGGAAAAAAATCCAATTTACGCATGCATATTGAATATAATGTCCATAAAACTAACTAAACGAAATTCGAAAATAATAACATATTCAATATTTATCAATGAATATTTCAAAACCTACTTATATGCATTCATATTACAATTATTATTGATGTTAATGTACATCCTTGTTGTCCTATAACTGGATTCTAATGTTTAATATTTTGGCATTTTTAGTTAGTTATTAGGTATTTTTGAATTTTGTAGACTGACAAATCTGAATACTTTAAACAAAAAACACCGACGGCGTGATTCCTCGTCAACGAATAATACGGGCAGTCACAGTGGCGGGAAGAAGACTCTCACCATCAAAACGGAGGGTATGAAAGTAACGTACGATGACCTATTGTCTGCAGCTGCGACCAGTTCTGAAGTTTCCGATGATGAAAATATGCCCGAAGAAGGTAAACCCGTGACAATAATTTATTTATATGGAGATAGGTTTAGTCTGTCAATTTCCATAAACGCCAAATTAATTGGTAGGGCTAGTTTTACAGTCAATTCTATTCAAAGTCAAAAGTCAAAGTCAATATCATTTATTTCAATTAGACCACAGTAGGCACTTTTGAACATCAAGAAAAAAAAGGGAAATAGTATTTCAAGAGCTTTAACTTTAAGCGTGTCAGTCTGTCCTCTAGTGAAGCTATTTGCTCATTCCAAAGTGTAGATTCCTATGGAGAAGAATGAGCAAGAAACTCCATGGTTACTCTTTTTCAATCAGTTTTACAATTCAATTCTCAATGTAATCAATTCAATACAACACAATATTGCAAAATACAATAAATTTGATACTAGGTAATATTTATGAATATAATTTGATGAATTCAATGTCATTTTAAACTTACACTTCGTAAGCACTTTTGTTATAATGCTGCTGATCTTTGAAATTTATGTTTCAATGTTTTCTTGTACTTTTATGACAATTGTAATAAAATTGAATGAAAAATCTGCAATTCTGAAAGGATTACTTAAAACAATTCGGTTAGCATATTAATATATTCAAGGTTTTATTCGTAGAAATTTAGAAAATTATCAGTTTTTACTAAGAATAGCCATTGAATAAATATCAAAGAGATTTGAGATAGCCAAATACTTAAAAAACACAAACATCATATGTATCTGTTGTTTTAGAGTTGCCCACTGTACCATCAGGCCTCAATGGAGATAGCATTGCACATTTAGCTAAAGATGACTTACTGGGCGAGAGTGATTCTTCAGTGTCCCAGAACGAAAAGAGACAGAGTGAGGCAGAGGTATATAGTTTTTCAAATTATTTATTAAATACTGAGTATTCCCTTTAAAGGCTTATATTATTAAATTCAACATACATCAACAGCTTTCTTCAACATAGGCCTTAGATATATATGTACACACACATATTATAAGTCAAATGGATATTAAATTATGGTATAATTATTTTATAAGGTGATGCATATTTATGAGTAGCGTGCCTTATACAATTCTGTTAGCTCAAGTAGCAAGTATTTGTAGTATATATAAACAATAATTAATTTCGTATGTCTCAAAATAATTTTACACTAAAACTATATTGTTGTTATTATTTATCCTAAGGAAACTCGCAATGAAGAGGAATCGGAGGATGAAGAAAAGTGAGTCAAGTTTGAATATTTTACAAAATAGTAAATTGTAGCAGTAGTGGATCTTTTTATACCTACTTCATAATATTATACTTTACTTGTTTTTATATTATACTATTAGTAAAAATAATAAACGCGAGGAACGCATTCTTAAGAATTTCTTTTTTCTAATTCCAGTGTAAAATTAAAACGGCAACGCAAGGCGAATGCTATATCTTCGGATTCTGAAGGTGCAGCTTCTCACCGCAAGCCAAAGGATGAGGATGTAAGAGTGAGTGACTTTGAAGACTCTGAGGACGAGAGTTCAGAGTCCAGAGAGAAGCGATCAAAGCGAAAGAAGAAAGGATCTGAGAGTGATGCATCAGGGGGTTCCAGTAATGAAGGAGGGTAAGTTTGAAAATATTTATTTGCTTTTTATAGACTTCCCAATAAGGGAGGTTTATATTTGAGTGTACACGCATTAATGACAAGGTAAAAAATACGTCGACAGGTTGTCTCTCGACAGGAAAAGATAACGATTTCTTTAATTGCATTGCTACCGGTCTTTGTTTCCTTGTGTAAAGTATTAAATACAAGATTTTTTTGAAACAGTATTGACTCACTATTGTCAATAAATCCATTCAAAATACCGACTTACCCAGTTTTAAGTCGTGCTCGTAGCTTTGATGTTGCACAGCCGACTAATAAAAAAGCTCTACTAGAGAGATTTCTAAGTTTATTTACTGTAAGTAAGTGGTTTATTTTCAATAAACAGCATAGTGACTTAAGATTAAGGAAAATTATTATTTGGAAACATAAATAAAACAGGTGATTAGTACTTATATTGTTTTGTTAGAATGAATTATTTTATTTTTGTAGCCAAAAGAAACGTCGGCGCATAAAGCAAGTCAGGGACAGCGATGGCTCTGGATCTGACACAGAGAATGAAGGGCGAAATAAACATGGCAGAAAGAATATACGTAAGGTAATGTAATAATTATTCAAAGAATTTTACCATTCTGCTTTTGCCCCATATTTTACTTTAAACTGTCTCTCCAATACTGCAGCGAACCAATAACACTATAGTGTATATGTTTCGAAGTAGAAACAATATCTAAGTACACACAGCCTCTGTCATCTAGCTAAGTGAAGTGACGCTTACATACATACATTGCCTCTTTAGACATATTTATAAATAGTAAATAATAAATAATTAACTAAACTTTGTAAGTATTTCGATGAGGACAGCTGGAAAGTCGAGTTCAGTAATGTGCTATTGTAGAGTTTTGTATGAGCTAACACCACCATATCGGCTTCTTCATCTATTTCCAAATTAGCCAGTTGCAAACGACCTGCATCCAGCGACTTCTATAAGGTCATTATGTAGGTTATATTATAAACATATTAATTTTATATTTGTTTCCAGGTTATGGGTAAGAACCAGTTGGAGGAGGCCACTAAAAAGGCGGCGCGCGAAGAGAAAGAAAGGATAGCTCGTATTACAGAGAGACAGAAATTGGTAAGTAAAATATTATTATTTTCATATATTACTTGCGACTCGCCCTGGCTTACGAGTTACCCTATTTAATGGATGTTATTATACAAATAGACCATCCTCTCCAATCACCTATTTCTATAAGTAATTCTTTAAAACATCAAAATCCGTTGCCTAGTTTTTAAGATACCATGCATAGAGAAATAGGGACAGAGAAAGTGACTTTGTTTTATACTTGCTATAATAATAATTTATATAATTGTGCTGTGTGATTTTCGTTACCGAAGATCCAATCTCAAATTCCTTAAAACTCGAACTTCAACAGGCCGTTAACGCACTTGTAACTCTTGGATTTTGCGGATGTCTATGGGTCATCTATCCGACATAAAATAAAGTAAAATTATTCTAAAACGTCTGCAGCGTAATTATTCTATATAATTGTATTCTTATAAATACATTTTCTAAAAAATTTTTTGGCTTCTGATGCAAATGGCATTATCATTTGTGTCAGTGTGGATATCAAAAATGTAACAATGAGACAATGAATTTGTTTTTGCAAATAGACCATAAAACGGCACTTTTACACGTAAAATTATATGTAAAAACTAGATGAAGCCGGCATTTCATATCTGACTACTCTGAGAAGAATGTAATTAATCTGTTCTTACAATTGTCATCACATTAGGGATCATTTCGGTTGAAAATTTACATTCTTTTATTCAACTATTTATTTTTGTGTGCAGTACAACAACTTGGAATTTGACGAGTCTGGCAAGCCGGATGAGGTTGTTTTGGAAAAGGTGGTGTTAGATTTCGACCCTGAAACTAAAGAACCACTGATCGAAGTCGATAGAGGACTTGTCAAGAAATTGAAACCCCATCAGGTAAATAGTAAAAAGCAAGGTTTTCTTTATATTTTCCTTATATAAAGTATGTATAGCAAATATAGCAATACTAGTTAGTGCTGGTGCTGCTGTGTATTAAGACTGAAACAATAATATTAAAATACGTATTATAGAAAAATAAAAGATTACGTAATACTTTTCTCTCCTAACCTAATCTTTCTATTTCATTCTTTGACTTTTAATATATGTATACAATTTTATTTTAATCCAAATTTTGAGCAAACACAGCCTACCAGTTCATGTTATCGACAACCGTTTTACTGCACCAATTTAAAATGTTGTATTTAGACTACGGTTTTGTAGATTTTTTACTTCACAGAATTGAAATGGTCTAATAAAACTTGTTGATAATATACAATATTAATTTCTATTCAGGCTAACGGTATAAAGTTCATGTGGGACGCGTGCTTTGAGAGTGTGAAACGCATCAAGAAGGACAAAGGGTCTGGGTGCATCCTAGCGCACTGTATGGGTCTTGGTAAAACTCTACAAGTAAGTTCATATATATCTCAGTTATCACATTATTCGTAAAAACCGTACAAAATCCGCACTTAAACCACTAATAACAGCTTTTTCCTTGTTACTTTATTTAACCTGACCATGATAGGGCTCCCATTGCTTGTCTCAGAAGTTGCAGTAAAATATTTTTCGCAGGTAATATCTCTGACGCATACTTTGCTAACCCATGGGACACTAACGGGCGTGAACCGCGTGTTGGTAGTATGTCCTCTGTCCACTGTCCTTAACTGGGTCAACGAGTTCAAAATGTGGCTCAAGCACGCACACTCCGAGTTCGAAGTCGACGTTTACGAGTTATCGAGGTAAGAATGACAAAATATATTATATTACCTACAAATTATTCCGCTGATTTTTACTACTCGGAGTTTTGATGAAGGTATTGTAGGTCTATGGTTATGTGGTATTGGCCGAGAGGTGTTTAGTTACGACGATATTGTACCAAGTGAAATTCTTGGTTTTCAGACTTTACTGATTTAAATGAATACTGTAGGTAACTGTTCTTAACGCAAATAGCCCACAGTGTTTAAAACGGCAGAATACATTAATTTTATCACCACCCCCTACTTGCTGCTCGGGTGTCGGAAAAGCGGGCGAGACCGATTGGTGGTCTACAGTAAACCTAAACATTTTGAACTGAGGTTTCTAGCACGCTTGCTGACATTCACATTGGCAAACCATTCATATGCGAGTAAAGACTATAGTCCAGTAGTCACGGCTCTTAATTAGTAAGAATACACTACATGTGTTTATAGTATTAAATGACGATACAGGTACAAACAGAACTCGGAGCGAGCGTTCCAACTGCAGCAGTGGTTCGAAGGTGGCGGCGTGTGCGTACTAGGATACGAAATGTTCCGAAACCTTTCCGCCGACAACAACAAGAAGTTCAAGAAAAAGATGCTACGGAGCTTCCAGGAGAGCCTTGTTGATCCAGGTATGACTTATTGTTTTTTAATTCCACATAAATGTATCTTACATTTTATTCAAATAAAAAAGGCATTAATTAGTTCCTTTAAAAATTTGCTTCACAGACAATATTACCCTACTTAATTAGTTATAAGAATGATATAATTATATTATTGACCTTTTTGCTCCTTAATTTCAATTGCTCGAAAAGATAGTCTTACGCATTTTAAATAAGATATTATTTATTTAATAAGTTCCAATCTTATATTTATAAAGCTGAAATAACAAATTAAAAATGATTGAAAGTTACTCAACTAATATAAATTTACACAGGACCGGACTTGGTGGTGTGTGATGAAGGGCATTTGTTAAAGAACGAGAAGACCAGTCTGTCGCAATCTATGAACAGAGTGAAGACACGACGTCGCATCGTCCTCACCGGCACGCCGCTACAGAACAACTTGAAAGAATGTGAGCTGTAGTTACATACAATATAAAATTAATCTATTTACTTAATCTTACTAAGGATGTTTTTCAGTACAAATATATTATTTACACATAAGTTTTGACTAAAAATATTGATTTTAAAATTAGTGTTTGGTTTCTGTCGTGAGTTTGACAGTAGTAATTTTTCGTGTAAAGATAATGTAAGTAAACATTCTTCCAAATCTTGATGAAATGGCTTGGTATACCAGTATACATAAGTTGCAAGGGACATGCATCCTTTGGTCCACCATATAGGTCCGATGGAGTTAAAATTATTGTCATTACCAGTAAGAGCCGTTTTAGAAATACAGATTTAACAGAAATGATTAGCAGCACTCTGATAATAAATAATGATTCAGTCTTACTCACCTGACATTTTAAATTACTCTTTAAGAAGTTCATCCTGCCTGGCTCTTTAAGAAGGAGACCCGGAGTCCAACTGTGAATAGTTTCGGGACGCCAATGCGTATTGACACTGATTTTAATATTTCAGACTACTGCATGGTACAATTCGTGAAGCCGAACCTATTGGGAAAGTACAATGAGTACTTGAATCGTTTCGTGAACCCTATCACCAACGGTCAGTACACTGATTCGACTGAACATGACATCAAGGTCATGAAGAGACGGTCGCACGTATTACATAAAATGCTCGATGGAGCTGTTCAGGTGTGTTTAATTTTTAAACGGTTTTATTTTTCCACTTATAATATGGCAAACTAGAGTATAAAATTAATGTGTACGGGATTTTAAATAAATCAGCACTCAAAGTGAACGCTCGACTAAAATACGCAAATCAAGTATAATTTATAGCCTACAGAACTCAGGAACACTGTAGCTATCTATCAGTGAAAGAATTTTGGAAAGCAAATTGTATTGATACTTTAATTTTATTATATTTTTCAAATACAATGTTCTTTCTATCCAGAGGAGGGATTACGGGGTGCTGGCGCCTTTCTTACCTCCGAAACACGAGTACGTGCTATTCATAACTCTATCGGACGTGCAGGTTAAACTGTACCAATTCTACTTGGATAACTACTCTAGAAGGTATGTCTTTTATTTATACATTAAAGTATAGAAAGTTGGTTGTTTGTCACACCAGGTTAATAGTCTGTTTCATTTATATCCACTCTAATTAATGGAGAAGTTAAAATATTGATTTCAATAATCTTCACCAAATTCATTTTTTGCAGGCCTCTACCTGGTAAATCTTCTGGATTCCTGTTCCCTGATTTCCAATCGCTACAAAGGATATGGACACATCCACTTGTACTCAAATATAACTCTGAAAGATACGAAATTATGCAACAGAAAAAGGTATGAAATATACTTTTGCAAACAATTTTCGATTATAATATTTTAAGATTTTCTTTTATTGTGTATTCATTTATAGACAAAATTGGAAAAGGTTGAACAACATGAATATGTATTTTAGTGAAGATAGAAAAACAGAACCTCTCAAATAAGCATTTTAGAACTGTGTTTTACTATCACTAGAATTAAAGACATCGTTTTTCTTTTGCTCTATATTAATATTTTTGATTTGAATTGTTTATTTTTCAGAGGGAGAGAGAAGAAGAAGACTCTGAAGGATCATTAGTAGACTTTATAGATGATGATTCTACTCCAGAGGTCAGTTGAATATTTTTGATAAAGCATATGCATATGTGATTATAGAAGGAATATGGAAAAAAATAAATTTTTAGAATAGTAACTCTTGTGATTCAATAAATTCAATAAATAATTTCTACTTTTTAAAAGTAAAGAGTAACTGATTTATTTTATGAACAAACAACTACGAGTATCATACCTATACAATTCGTATTTTTATGACAGGAAACTTCAACGGAAGAGTCGTCGGATGACCTGTCAGATATGAGCGATGACAGTCGAAAGAAGAGTAAGAAGAAGAATAAGGGAAAGAAAAATAAGGCTAAAGACTCCAAGGTGGGGACGCGGCGAGGGACCAGGGCCAACCCAGGTACCGGTAATGACAAACAAACATTTTATTATTACGATTTTTCGCTATGTAAGGGAATAAATATTCATGACTTGTGTGACAGAACAATCATTTCTCCCTTTTTTTTTATTTATTTTTAAGTTAACTGGGTATCTATTTATATGTTTGTAAATACAACCATGACACAGGTATATAGTTCTACTGTAGAGCAGTATAACATAGAAAATATTTTTCTAAAAAAATCGTCTGATTAGTTTGATTATTAGATAAATTAAATATTCCGAAAAATCTGTTGAATAATATGATAATTATTCTTCCTGCTTATTCCGCCACGAATTCTTGAGATTGTTGCACCGTCGCGTTGTATGTTGCTATGTCTACGTTATCACATCCCAAATTCCTTTCTTTCATAATTATGATTCCTGCTACAAGGTATCAATATTATTTATGAATTGACTGTCTTGTCTCTGTGCGACTTGAAACTATTTTTTTTTTTTATGTAATAAGTCGGTAAACGAGCAGACGGATTACCTGATGGTAAGCAATCAGCGCCGCCCATGGCACCCGCAACGGAGGTGTTACGAGTGCGTTGCCGACCTTTTAGGGATAAGGGATTAGGGATTTGGAGATTTAGGGATTGAGGAGGGATTGGGGGAGGGGAAGGATTGGGCCTCCGGTAACCTCACTCACACGGCGAAACACAACGCTGTGGTTGTTTTGTATTTTCCACCTTATCTAAGTATTATATTCAACTATTGATTTAGAAAAAGGTATGTATGGTAGTAAGAGTTGGGAAAAACAAAATCTTTTTTATGATGATCCTTATTTATCCCATGCTTGTTACTCAGTGGAAGCGGATGAGGACGATCCTGACGTGGCTGAAGTAGTTGAAGTGAGGAACGAGAACCCGACGGAGTGGTGGATCAAGTTGGTAGAGGAGGAGGAACTCGATGACATGCGCAATTCTCACAAACTTGTTCTACTGTTCGACATCCTGCGCCAGTGCGAAGCTATTGGGGACAAACTGTAAGCTAGCTTAAGTTATTTATTAATAGTAAAAATGTAATATTAACTCGCTAATATTATACGCTAAGAATGCTTAGACTATTACTTTTTACAATATAATGTAATTTCAAGACTTGTGAACAAGACTAAAAAGCCTAAACAAACATGGTGATAAAGTATGTAAATTTTGAGAAAAATAGTAACACTGCACGCAACATGCAAACACGCACTTATAGCTCCTTTTGTATTGTGGGTATCAAGGGGTGGCGCTAATCACTTACAAAAATTGTCGCCAGGTTGGTGTTTTCGCAGTCGCTGTATTCTCTAGATCTGATAGAGCACTTCTTAGGCAAAGTCGATGAAGCGACACAGGAAGGACGTATCGACGAGAAACTCGGAGGACATGTCGGTAAGAAATAATTTATTATGTCTCCCCGTATTTTTTTATAACTTGTCTATTTCTTGCTTAAGTCATTAAATTCACCTAAATTTTATTGTGCTTGCGAATATAATTTGAATTTACACTTGTGTGTTCTCACTTACGAACATAACAAATACGGCAACAGACGATTTGGTGACTCTGAACTTATCTGTGTTTTTAGCGAAATTTTCTACTTACTTAAGTAACTACAATATTTTAATTTGTTTATTTTTCAGGTTCATGGGCACCCGGCGTAGATTACTTCAGACTGGACGGGTCTACATCGTGTGAGAACAGATCTATTTGGTGTAAAAATTTCAATAGAGAAGATAATCCGAGAGCTAGGTCAGTATCACATTTACGGCCAAAATTAAGTCAAGTAAAATTTTTACTTTCTTAAAAAAATCTACAAAATCTATATACAGGTAAAAAATAATATTGTTGAACTACCATTATGATATAACTTATTTCCTATAATTGTCGATATCCAGGTTATTCCTTATATCGACTCGTGCGGGAGGCCTGGGCATCAACCTGGTGGCTGCCAACCGAGTGGTTATCTTTGACGTGTCGTGGAACCCCTCACATGATGTCCAAAGTATATTCAGGGTCTACCGGTTTGGACAGAAGAAACCTTGCTATATCTACAGATTTTTGGCTATGGTAAGTTAATGTCATGTTTTAAATTTGTACATGAATACAGTCATAAGACTGACGTTTTATAGGTATAACGAGGGTGATTCCTCTTCATATTTATTTTCTTTTATGGGTTTAGTATTTAACTTTATTATAATTTAACTAGATATCTTTAACTTTTTGACCACGTCTAAGAAATATTTTCTTTCATCACTAGGGTACAATGGAGGAAAAGATCTACGAACGTCAAGTGACGAAGCAGGCGATCTCGAAGCGAGTTATAGACGAGCAACAGATCGACCGGCACTACGCCGAGAACGACCTCGCCGAACTGTACAAGTTCGAGGCTAGGCCGGATGAGCCACGCCCTATTCCCGCCCTTCCTAAAGACAGACTCTTTGCTGAAATGCTCAGAGAACATGAGGCTCAGGTAAGATAACAAGCTCTACAAGAGCAGAACAGAGTATTTTTTTTTATTAGTACCTATTAAAGAATGATACACATATATGTGAAACAACCTTTGGGTGTATAGAATCCAAGAATTAATATTTATTGAGTGCATGAATAAATGTGTATGTTCTCTTTCTACTTTAGATTTACAAGTACCACGAGCACGATTCTCTGCTGGAAAACAAGGAGGAAGAGACTCTGAGTGAAGAGGAGCGGAAGGCGGCCTGGGAAGACTTTGAAAACGAGAAGAATAGGCCACCACCAGCGCCCTTCCCGTCTGCCTGGCCCATGCACAATGGAATGAGTAAGCATCTTTAATTGTACTTGATACGTAAAGGCCGAAATTCATTGGAGAATCGCTGTTTTTGGCAGAAAGTCTTAAAGAGGAAGTAGACTAGTGAAACAAATGATAGGAGATTCCTCAGAACTCACAATTTTTAGGTATTCTATTAGTGCCAGAGAGATTTCATTATCAATCACTTGTTCGATCATTTTACAGATAGAATTATTTTTTGTCTTAGGACTGCAGCACAATATATTTTTGTATACTAATTTCATGAACACTTTCTTTAGATTTTCTAATAAATTTTTCATTTGATGCTGGTTATTTGTGAGGTCGCATGGTATTATTCAAGTTGACCAATTCCGACCGTGGCCGACTCATTCGTGCTGAAGTATGGCATACAAGTGTAACGATGTCCACGTGTTACAGTGCCGGGGCTACTGGCGGCGCAGCAGCAACAGCTGGCGTACGCAGCGCTGGCCGCCATGATCCGCAAGGACATGCCTAACATCAACGACAACCAGATCCGGGACATGCTGCCACTTATATGCAACTCTAATCCAGGGGTGAGATACATTTATACAAAACGGAAGCATCTTTGTAAATAACTAATCTGATAATTTATCTAGCTAATAGTCTCGGATCAAGAAATATGCCAATTGACAACCATCTCGTAGGAAATTTGATGCTTTGAATTACTTTGTCGTGTTCGAGAGCCTCAAGAAATTGTCACCACTCTCAAGTGACGAAGCAAGTCTTACACAAAACCTATCTATGTATAAATATTTAAGTACTATTAATAATTTCATGCACATGGTGATTATTGTTGTAAACTAACAATTAATTCACATTTTACATTTATTTCTTTAGATGTTCGGTGGATATGACTTTGGCGTAAGTTTTAGTCGATATATTAGAATAGCCTTTTAGTATGTACTAGCTTTTATCTAAGATTTTCTACGCGTGGAATTTATAATCCATCATTTTCTTATGCAATTTAGACTTAAATGCCAATATAACGAATGTGGAAAGGAATAAAAGAAACTGGTAGTTAAATAACCTTTAGTGAAAAATGAAACTACAAACATAAATAAAAACGTCATAAGTAAGGTCGTAAAAATTTACGTGACTGCTATAGAAAATAACTTCCAATATAGCTACACTTGTAAAAATAATATTTTAGTCACAAAATTATAACTTGAAACTCTTGAATCTTATTTATTTTTAAAATCATGCTGAGATGCAAGAGGTGGAAATAGTAATAATTTGATACCAACGAAATGTAAAGATTTATTCAAGAAATAATTGAGAATGCTCTTTTTGCAATATTGGTCATAAAAATAGTTTCAACAAGCTACCTGATAAATTCTACCTTAACGCATTTTAAGTTCATCTAAACAAGCCCCTGCGAAAAACTCAATTTCTTTACCCACAGCAAGAGTGTGGCACTTGAAATTTATGTCATCACGATGTCTACTGGTTTTAATGGACAAATTCTCATTCAGAAAAAAGCATCTACAGACCGCACTTCTCCAAAAACGTTGCCTAAGCTTAAACACGACGAATATAATATCTCTAATTATATCTAAAAGATCTCAGTTTAAGCTGAATTATATTTAGTACAATAATTGATCATTTAGATTTGTATTCAACTTACGTTAGGCATATGTTTGACCTTGATAGTTAAAAATAACCTTTTTTTTTGTTTTGGAACTGATATAAAATTTTAATAAAGTTAATGCCTCATATTTTGTTAGAGAAAACGGGTTTAACCAATTTTAAGAACTTCTACAGAATGTGAGTTTTGGGCTGTCAAAAAAAATATTTTACTGTAAAAAAAATGCATGTATTTTAATTTAGACTCCTGTATTTCAAGTTGCACTTCTAGCAATACACCAGTGAAAATTTGCATTCAATTCCATCTAGTAGTTTTGGCATGACACGGAGAAAACATGCAGACACACAAATTCTGTTGGTCTAATATATAACCCCATGTTGTTTTTCTTTAATATATTTGATGTACATACATCAACTTGCTACAATTAATTTTATTATGTGTATAGATGTCCGCCTAGTCTAAACGCCGTTTGGTACAATTTATAAGCATGTTTATTATAATTTCGTAGAGATGCATTATTTACAGATTTAACTTGATGTTTCAATGACGGTATTTTCTTTTATGTTGCAGATGATGCAGAAAATGTCTGAACTATACAAGTATGCACCGCCAAGCATGATGAATCCTGGTATGATGAATGCTGTTATGAATACTGGTGAGTTTTTACAATTTTTGGTACATAATCGTCACATTCGTTTTCCATTAGGATAAGCAGACACAGTAGAATATCATAAGAAACGTTTCGGTTTTTTATTTCTGTTCATTTACCTCTCTATTTTAGTAACAGTGCGAGTTTGCTATAATTTACCAAAACGTCAATCACATTAAATAAATTCGTTCTAGGCACGAAAATTTTAAAAATATAATCACCATCGTCATCATCAAACCGTGATTGTCCACCTCTGCTCTAAAGGCTTCCTCCATAAAAGGTTTGTCTTGCATAACCCTTATGCTTGACAAGCGAGTTCAAGATTGCAGTTTAAAAGACTCAGATTTATCAATCTCTGTTAACTTTCGGGACGAAGTGGTGTATAATGTAAGTGTCAGGAATAACATAGGTCTGTTTGTGCCAGGCGGGGCGGCGGGCGCGGGCGCGGGCAGCGCGGGCAGCTCGCTGCAGTACGAGCCGCCCTGGCAGCGCCAGCAGCAACAACAGCACCACATGCGCCTGCAGCAGCTCATGCAGCAAAACGTCAGTACACACACACATACATACAACGTTTCTCTATTAACTAATCTCACACGACACATAAATGAAATTTCTTATGGGGAAGGTGCTCCTTTTAATGTCATTCGACCTTACCACCAAAAAGAAATCGTCCCCATTTTTTAGCCCTTTGTTTGTGAGTTGCATGTATAAAAATCCTGAACAAACTTGAAAGCTAAAGATCGAAGCAAATGTGTCTGGAGGCTTTCAACTTTTTTTTAATTACTATCAGCTTCCTCTTGTTTAATAATAGCTATTGGTATTATTAATGATGGAGTAGATTCTTAATGTTACTAACATCATTTCCACTTGTTTTATCAAGACATGTAATGTAATGTACTAACATTCAGTTGACCAGCGCTTGACGCGCATTTTGCTAGTGCGTGTTTGCAAGACGAAATAATATTTCCTTCTAACTGCATACTAACCGTACAGCAAAAAGCGCGTCAAGCGCTTGTTATCTGAATTTTACGTAACTGGGTACAGCAAATGGGTGCGAAGATCTACGCGGGTGGACTCGGTAGCCGCGACCCCGTAGCCATGGCGCTGCAACAACAACGCTCGCGCGAAATCCTCATGGGAGGCTCTGGTAGACCTCGCGGCCGTCCGCCTCTCGCCGCAAGACCCCACCCGCCCACATCCGCACAAGATGTCGTCAACCTCGACTCAGACTAGACGGTACGTAACGTCTTTACAGAGAAATACAGATTTACCCAAACATTATTAAACCACGTAAGGATGCTATCTATGTCTCTTACAGGTAGGAGAGGTGTAAAGTGGACCGAATGTGTACAGTGAACGATTAATAGGTGCTACACTGCTATATGGAGTGGGTGTCGTCGCCGTAGACTGGCCGGCCGAAACAGTTGTTGTTGGACGGTTTTCTCCGGCCGACCGAGTCCACTGCGCACTACACATGAGGTAATCATCTGGCCAAAATACAGTGATATTTTGGAGTGTTAGCTCCATAAATGTAGCTTTTCGCCTTGAGGCTTGCGCTCTTAACGCTACATATCAAGAATCTCAGTATTTTATTTGTAGTTCTGAACCTTTTAGACATTAGCCATGTAATGTCCATTTAATTTCCTGATGAGAATAAGTGGTGTTCTCATATTGAAGGAATACCATTGTTTCGGTTAATTCAACAACAGCGGAAGCCTAAGGCGTAATTAGTAAATGATAAGACGCACAAGTTTGGTCATATTTTAAGCTACAACATATAAGTAGATGTGCTCGCTCTTGAAATGTGACACTTGTGCCTGTGGGAGTTAACATTCTATGCTTTCTGACACTATGTGTGAGGATCATGTAAGGTACTGTCGAACAAACGAAGCATCCTAAGAAAACTTCTGGATGTGTATCCTATTTTTATTGTTGATTCATGAGTTAAATCAGTGATTTGATATAAAATATTATATAAATTTGATATATATTTGTTTAGTACATTTGCAATAGTAGTCTGCAGGTGTTCAAATACTACAGCTGTTAAATCTATTTTATAGCCACACGTTTTGGGCTTATGTATGTTAAACATGTTCATACTTATCGGCAAATAATATTTTGTGTATGTATTTGGTAATTATTTAGAAGCTCTCATAGGATGCTTCAGGTGTCAGTTTGGTAAATTTTAACTATATCTCTCAGTACAGGAAATTAGCATAAGTTATAATGTTTGTAGTTAGAAAACTTCTGTGTGTTTAACATAGTAGTGATCGCGAGAGTGCGCACGGAAATGTATGACCGTACACTAGTAGGAGTCGTGAGCAAATGGAGTTCTCATCCCATCTGTAATGAACTCATGCGGCAAGTCAACGTCGAGATGTATTAATTGTTCGGCGCATAGCATGTATCTACTCGAGATTCACAACCTGTACTCCATTTGATCATTATTCTGTGAAAAGCACCCACTATGTAAACAATATAGTGATAATATATTACTCTACATGTAGTTACTACAACACCAACTTAATTAAAGTGAATGTTATTGATTGGTTTATGTATATTTAACTAATAACTTGGACTGTAAAATTAGGAACTAGATTTCAATATACATATTATCAACTCTGCACATAAACCATTAGTAACATTGATGTTCAATTTTAAGATTAGAGAAATATTATTTTGGTGATGTTTTTTATCACATGTTTTGCTACAGTGGTAAATTCAATTTTAAATCAGATCTGTTTTAATATCATCTTAGCTATTATGAAGGTAATTTAAGTTGATACAAACTATATGAAAATGAAGACGACATTATCAATAAGCTGGTTTCATACACCTAGTTGTTACTTTGGTAGGGCTTGAAGTTTAGAGTATTTATTTCCAAATATATTTGATTCCATTCAATACTATGATTTAAGAGTTGGAATAATTGTATACTAGGTCTGCTCATGAAACATTTGTTATTATTGGTGAAATGTTTACTAGAAAATCTTATGGGAACCAATATTTGTGTTTTGGGCTTAGCAATTCTATATTGTTTATAACTGTGTACCCACATTGCATTGTAATCATAGTGCAGTTTGACTGTGTTTTTATGTGCAAATACTTTATTTACTGACCCTAGTACATCACAGTGGGACTATTTAAGTGATGTTTATGTGACTGTATTTATTTGCCTGCCGTTGAACAGGTGGTTTAGTTGTGATATTGCCTAATATTAAATTTTTGTATACGTTTATTTTAATCAAGTCACTAATGTGACTTTAATATTAGATCCAACATCTATAGCGATATATTATTTTAGATTACATTAATGTACCTATAGCGTAACATGGAAAACGTAGTGCATTTTGTGGACTCTGTTTTATGACAAATTCTCGTTGTTTTATTATAATTTTGGATTATTTTACAGATTTTCTATGCTTAGAATGTTATTTATACTTATAATAAACAATTATATTAATAAATGAGCAGTATTTCAGTTAGTTGTAAGAACATGTTATACTTATCTGGTTTAAATCCATCTCTTTATTTTACCATATAAGCATCTATGAATTTAAAAATTTACGAGTGGCGTACATGCAATAAATTCCAGTATATCACAAAAATTGTTTATTTAAATCCAACTTTTTAATCATATTTTTATAATTTTCTCTGGCATGCTCTTGTTATAATATATGTAATTGATACTTGAATATGTAATTGTCATTTTTGAGTTTTTGATAATTTAATATTGTTTAATATTTTGTAATTGATATTAGATAACAGAATACTGTTGTTATTTCTGTTGAAAGTTTCTAAATCAATATATCTTGGATGCTGAAATGGTAAAGCGCTGAGATGGGAGTAAAACCAAATTATCCTGTATCATCGCACAGCCCTATAGTTTATTTTTGTTTTTTATACTACTATCTAGCAATAGTGTTGCTACATGAATATTGTGAGGTTGCTACACGAGTGAGGACTGCTGTAATTGTTCTATTATTTATGTAATATATATATACATATATATATAATTGTAACTGTAGAGAACTTCCTATTATTTTGTAGTACAATCAAATAATAATAAATAATTCAGAAATGTGTACATAAATGGTTTTATTTACTAACATAACAATACATGATCATAATAATTATTATAACATAATACCAAATCTGTCTTTATGAGTGATTTTTGTGTAACATTAATTCTTGGCCCGTTTTACTATTTTTCTTCTAGAATTTGGCATAAAATGGTATGTTTTTGAATCAGCATATATGTGGAATTTCAACAGTTCCCTTGGTTTAATGGTGAAAATTAAGAGTTACAAGGCTTTTATGGATCCAATCATTGTTTAGAAGTACACTTGATTACTCAATATATCAGTAATTCAGAAATACCGGAGAAGACTGTAAATCACATAGTTTATAGTTAGTTTGATCATTATTTACCTATATTATTAAAATCTAGCTAGTCTCGCGCGGTTTCACCCGCTGGTCGTCTCCTATGGATTGTAACATAATGATTTATAGCCTTCCTTCCTGAATAGATGAACCAATAAACAAAATAAAACCCCAACCAGTTGTTCCAGAGATTGGTACATACATATCTCCGTTTGTTTGAACATTTCAACAAATAATCAAACTACAGCTTTGTAATTTTAGTATAGATCACACAGAATCTGTTCAATATGTGTATAAGAACTGTGTATATCCACAAATGAAAATAAAAACCTTGCATAAAATAATGTAAAGTGGGTATTACGATAGTGTAAAACTTGCTTATGTTGTAAAAATATAAAAGAAGATAGAATAAGGTCACATGCTGTCTTTGCTGTTAAAATATTTAGAAGTAGTCACTGACAAAAAGGTCATATTTTAACAGCAACAACAGCATGTGATATTATACTATTTACAGGTTGATGGTGATGTTAATAACTTAAAGCTTTAGACAAGCTGTTAAACCTGTGAACAAACTAGGCTTTTAGGATTTACCAACTTCAGTGCTTGAATTGGCTTATAAATTAATTAGACTAATTGAATAGTAGCATTCTGCTCAGATAATAACAATGTATCTACTGACAGAAAGCATACTTCTAAAAAACTCCATTGCAACATGGAGAGCAAACACACTAAAAACATTAAAGGGATGTATGTGACATGCACGCTGCACAAAATCAGTAAAAGCTGACTTTTATGTTTAGCTTGATGTGTAGCTGTGTGCCTATGTGGCAATGTTTGAAAGAAAATTGAAAGCATTAAAGATCAACAAATAAATTGGGTAGTTTCCTAGGTCAAAAATAAATTAGTTCGACTTTTCAATACAATAAAATATTGAAAAATAACCATACTTTTATTCATCAATCAATACACTCAGTTTTAGATATTTTGTAGCTAATTATTAAGAAATAAGTAAGCTATTTGACGCAAAAAAGCATAACTCAGTTTTACATACAAATTTCATAGAAAAGTATCGTTTTTGATATTTGGATAAAAGTATTGAATTTGACTAGTTGGAAACTACCGTATTGTACAAGTGCAGGAAAACCATAAGCACTGGTTAAATTCAAACATCTTAATTACTATTATATATTACTATTATTATATACACATTAATGATATTACTAATCATACATTAAGGTTTGGAATTCCAGTCTTAACACCAATCGACACTTCGATGTATTTTAGTAATCTGCGCGCCAAAAACGTAGCATTCTCTGGATCAAAGACATTTGCAGTTACAATGTCAAGTTTCATATCGTTTTGGAAATTTATCAGTTCACTTGCACTTATCGCCATAGCGTTCACTGGGAGTCCACTCGCATTTACAAGCACCACACGGCGAGTCTTTAAATCTGAATTTACTTGCAGCAAAGCATTTCTTGCCCATTCTAAACAAAATATTCGACTTGTGTCAATTGCTAATATTACAAAGTCTATACCGACTTTTCCCGTGAGATCGGACCGTTTTACTACCTCTTCAAGATAAAATGACTTTAAAACAATTAGTTTCCAACGATAATCTCCTCTGCTGTGGACGTCTGTGAGAGCTTTTGAAAGTTTTTCGATGATATCATTACTGAATGAGAGCACGATCACTGATAATGTATTTTTACAACTTGTAGGTCCAACCCACGGAGCTACTACCACTTCCTCTTCAACCATAGACATTTTGAATACAAACAATGTAGAAAAATTACTGGGTCCTTTGGCAAATTTATTTAATTTCAATTAAATCACAAGTCAAGGGAAATACGTTTTGTTTTGAAATTTCAAAAATTGACAGCGCAAACTCGCTAGGTGTATATGGTCTATGTCTTAACTTTTTTTTGAGTTTATGGCCTGGATACAAGTCTTTTAAGCCAATGGTTTAACTTTGACTGTATTCGATATCTCCGTAATTGGGTGATTCTTCACATCAATTAAAAAAAAATTAATAATGTCATTATCCTCAACCGAAAATTAACGAGTCTGCTGATTAAAACACAGATAATTATTTTATTAAATTAAATCTCACCACTGCTTACAAGCAACCGATTAAAAATATTGTATAAAATAAATTACTAAGATGCTTAAAAACCTGAGAGGATAATGACTTGTTAAATAAAAGTTAAGGTTTTTTGGAGAATCACCCAATTACTACATTGAGGAACGCAACAATATTTCGTATTTCTTCTTTTATTACCAACATGTTTCTGTATATAATCGTGATTCATCTGAATAATCTAACATGACTTCAACAAATAAACAAACAAAGTGTAGTTCTTAGACAGTTTCTAAATTTCGCCCGTAGAAGCTTGCGGATAATCTTTGCATCGCCAATAACGTTTTGTTCAATTATTTTGCTTTTTTTATTTCAAGGTGGTCTCGTAGTAGGTACTATTAATGCATGCAATGTATCCAAATATTTATGCGAATAAATATTTGGACACTAATGAATGCATTTAATCTTAAAGGAGAAAGTTGGTGTTAGCATTGCTACAAAAATAGGAAAATATGTTTTTATCAAACTAACGATTTAACAGTTAAAAATTTGTCAGGTAGTAAAATAAAAAAAAGCGTTCAATGATTCAATTTATTAATGCAAAACAAAACAATTAGCTAATATTGATCACTGTAGATTAGGTACTTAGATCACGAACATAAACCGGAACAACAAATATCTAGATAAAAGGTTTTTTGACAAAAAATTTTTTCGATCTCTAAGAATATTAAGTAGGACTTAGTTAAAGGACTTACTTATATGCAGCCTTTATTATAGAGTTGTGTTAGATAATGCACATATTTTTGTATTACAAGATATGTAGATAGTTTTAGAAAATGGATGAATTGTATTTTTTTTGTCCCAGAATAGAATATCTTCAGAATAAGTGTTGCAGGTTGGTACGGGTCACTGATTCATTTAGATGATAATCTGTAACAAAAAAAAGTTAAATCATTTAACACTCGACAATTTTTTTTTCATTTGCCTGTTATATCTTTTCGTAAAATATTTTCTAATTTTGGTAACTTAACTATTTTTGGATACCTCTTTTAAATAATTTATTTGAAATTGACCACCTGTTTATTGAAGCAACTTCAGTAGGTAATTACTCCAGGGTACAACCAATAAAATGTTCAACTTACACTAGCCTTATGGTCCAAGAAGCAACCAGCCAGGAGAGCACTTCTTTCACATCCAGCTGTTCCATCACTCACTGCTTTTTTACTCACTGGAAATATGAACAAAACTGTCAAACTACAAACAAAAACTACTAAAGTCATTAGATTAGTTTTTTTGTCTGGGTTAAAGCGTCAAATAACTTTTCCCAACCAGGGTAAGGTGAGAGAGAGTGTCAGACTCTTACTGACCAAAAATACCTAACGGTGCTCATTGCGCTTACTCCGCAACCTCGGCTGAACATTAGCTTTGTAGGGCCCCGTTTGCGGTGGTCTATTGGCTCTTTAATATTTTGCTATTGCGCGACACGCGCTGTACGCTCGGGTCTGGTTCTGGTCGGGTGGCGAGCTACCCTTACTTGCCGTCCGCAGACCCGCGCTTACTGTGGCCGGAGATCGTATCTCGATCCTCGACGCCCGGAGTGTTGCCAACTGCGAAGGTTGGGGCGTGAGGAGGAGGATAGCTCTCTAACGCGCTCCGCCTCCTTCTTTGCCAACACTACTGTTTCGCAATATTAGATTGACTGAGGCCATTTATTCTACTATTGACTGTTAATTTTAATTGTAAAAGATAAGAAATGGGTAAGTATTGTAAACACACGAACAAAACAATACCTGATGCACATTGTTTCGCAACTTCTTCCAGCTTTTTGTACTGTTCGTCATCTTTCACAAACTGCCTGAGGTTCTTCAGTCCAGTGTCAAGGTCATATTCGCCTTGTTCGCTGATCTGCAATTCAATGTCTATGACAATTACTTAGTAACGTACTCAATTAATTACTGAAAAGTATAAAACATCAATGTTCAACTTATGTATGTGCCATAACTACATAGATAATCACCAGTTTATGCTTTGTGTAAGTGCTATGAAGTTACAAATACTAGCACTAACGAATTTGACAGTCGACAACGAACCACGTACTGACATAGCGCAGAGCAGCAGATTCAAGTCCGTCCGTTACAAACTAATGATCGTTGCAGCAAATCATGTTCTGATGTGAGAACAGTAGCCCTGTACTCAAACATCTCTATCTTAATTATATTAAATTCAGTCAACAAAGTATCGGGAATGAATGTTTTTTTTTATGGTTCCAAATTCGAATTTTATTTTTTGTTGTTGTTGTTAGATTGGCATAACTGTTTTCCATTTTGGCGCGGAATTTGAGTTGCATCTGTTATTTATATTAAAACAGTGCTGTTTTTAGTTTTATAATATCTAGTGTGTATTGCGAATTTCATAATGGACAAAAACATCGAACAAAGAGTTTGTCTTAAATTTTGCATCGCCAATGAAATTTCGTGTTCGGAGGCACTCAAAATGTTACAGAAGGCTTACGGTGAATCGATTTTATCAAAAACACGTGCTTATGAGTGGTACAAAGCGTTCAAAAGCGGTCGAGATGTGATGGAAGATTTGCCTCGTTCTGGTAGGCCATCAACGTCTGCAACTGAAGTTAACATCGCAAAAGTGAAGGAAATAGTGACTGAAAATCCTCATTCAAGTTTGAGAGAGATGGCCGCCGAACTTTCTGTATCTCACGAGTCGATCCGCACCATTTTAACAAATTATTTGGGTATGAAACGTGTTGCCGCTCGGCTAGTCCCAAAAGACCTGAATTTTCTTCAAAAACTAAATCGCATGAAAGTCGGTGAGGACATGCTAGAACGAGTCAATACCGACCCAACATTCATGAAACGCATTGTTACTGGTGACGAGACGTGGGTTTACGAGTTTGACATGCAAACTAGTCAACAAGCTTCGGAATGGCGCCTTCCAACTGAACCAAAACCGAAAAAACCACGTCAAAGTCGATCAAAAGTCAAAGTCATGTTGACTGTTTTCTTTGACTATCGCGGTGTTGTGCACTCAGAATTCTTGCCCGAAGGTCAAACGGTAAATAAAGAATATTATTTGAGCGTTATGCGGCGTTTAAGAGAACAAATTCGACGAAAAAGGCCAGAAATGTGGAAAGAAAATTCTTGGATTTTGCATCACGATAATGCGCCTTCGCACAAGGCCATCATTGTAAACGATTTTTTGTCCAAACACTCAACAAACACCATCGAGCAGCCACCATATTCACCAGATATGGCTCCAGCCGACTTCTTTCTTTTTCCCACACTCAAATTACCCCTTCGTGGCACCCGTTTTTAATCGTTAGAAGACATAAAGGAGAATTCGCGGCGAGCACTGAACTCAATTCCGGAAACAGCGTTTAAAAAAAGTTTCGATGATTGGATTATTCGTTGGCGTAAGTGTATCGTTTCTGAAGGAGCATACTTTGAAGGTGATAAAATAAATTTAGATAAATAACAAACATTTTGTGTATTATTGACTTTTTCCCGGTACTTTCTTGACAGAGTAAATGCGAAAGTTACGATGGTTTGATACTCAATTACGCCAAAACGGCTGGACGGATCTAAATGAAATTTGGCACTGGCATAGGGTACCCTCCGGAATAGGACATAGGCTACTTTTTATCAACATACCACGCGGACGAAGCCGCGAGAGGAAGCTAATATTAGCTCATATATTAACACAAAACCACTATGTGGAGTGACAATATCGACTATACCTACTAAGTAGATGATATCCATGAAATGAAAATAGTAACTTACGAATCCAGCTTTCTTCAATACACAGGCGATGAAACAGGGCTTGATGCTAGCAGGGCTACCAGCGTCATTGGCAGCCTGGATCTGAGCGTCTGTGACTTCGTGCTCTTTGGAGCATGCCGCTATAACGGGTCTCAGAGACTCCCGTAAAGATTCGCCTTTTGCGACCTTCGAAAGAATATAAAACAGGTCTAGATGATCGGTAACAAATAATAAACTAGAAAATAATAGTGCTGATATACAATTTAATACGGAAGATAGTGATCGTTAATTTTGAATACTTACATGAATACTCCCCAGGCTCGCAGCCACAACACACAGCACAAGACACGAAAATTTGGCCATATTGTTCAGTTACTACTCCTAATACTTAGAAGCTCTGACTGTTTATGTCTTACAGCAAAACTTACAGCTATTTATATTAACCATATTGCCTTGGTTTAATCAAATGTCAAGTTTTTATCAATATTGCAAAGCTCAGTTCAATGCAAAAAACTTACTCATTAATCGTCCATATTTATTTAAACACTATATGCATGAATTTGTAAATGTATTCCCTAAGAGTTCTAAGAAACTAAATATTTGATGTCAGAGATATACAACTATTGTGCCGGAGAGTGGTGAAAGAAGAATTAAAATACTTAATATTTTTTTCGTTTTTGTGTTCATTGTTTAATTGTTACAATAAAATTCCAAGTAGTGTAATGAATCTTAACGAACGAAAATTTAAAACTTATATTAAACGCGAATTGTGTAGACAGGCATACCACTTTCAGTTTTTTTTTGTTTAAAAACGTTGCCCCACATTAGGATTTTCTCCTGTGTCGTGGGTACTGTTACAAACATACAATTTCACATACACAAGACACCCAGACCCGGAACAACAATTTGTGGATCACACAAAGAGTTGTTCCATGCGGGAATCGAACCCGCGACACGTTGCACGGCAGCCAGTTGCCCAGCCACCACACCAACCGTGCAGTCAAAGCAGATTATTTTGAGGATAAGAATGCCTGGCAGCGTGTTGATTCAGCTCCACTGGACAGTACTCAAATATAGTCAGTAGTTACTGAAATTCTCAAAAATAATGAAATATATCCAAAGAGTTTATATAGAAGCACTCTTAAAGATTGTGAGTACGCATATGTGAGCGCCATGTTCGAGACGACTAAGGATTAAAATCCCATCATTTGTTCTTTTTTTACAACCTGTCTCTGCATTGTTCTGACATAACGGTACAATAATGTATAATGTATAAATGTTATATTAATGAGATTGTAAAACTTAAAAAAAAGGGTAACGATGGTGTTTCTTGTTCGTTCTTCTCTATTCGAATCTACACCTAGCTTAACTGACGAACAGACTGACAGACTACTTTTCTATTTTGACCTTTCAAAAGTACCTATTTATGGTTTAGTTGGAAAAAATGATTTTGATTTTTACTCGTCAAAATTTTAATTAAGTTACATTTTCTCCTCTGAGAAGAAACACAGAAATAAGGAGGGTCCCTTTTGAAGTGCACACTATATTTAATTCAAGTTCCGTATTCCTTCGCCGATCCTGAAATGATAGTCGAAAGTAGCACGCGATATTAAGTAATATTCAGTATAGAACTAGGCTATGCTAGAACCTAACCACCCATCAGGCATTCTAAATTCATTAAAATCATACCTCAAAAATAGGTGCACGTTGTGTTGTATGAATGGGCGTAAGTACCATAGGGCTCAATATTCTTTTTCTCTTTTGGGTCTTGATTTACATATCAACGCACAGCCTTAATTACTAAGTCTAGAAACTTGACATTTCGCACTATGCACACAGACTATAAAATATATATATTTTTTTGGAAATTCCTGGTGCCCGGGACGGGGTCGGGTTTAAGGGTTAAATTTCGAAAGACAGACCTTACAAACCCTTTCTTTCGAGGTTCGGATATTGGTGATCGTGTAGCTTTTGCAAACGGTCCACCTGATCCAGCCAAAATTGTAAAGCGGTCTATGAAACAAAACTGTGACAAAAGAGTTTGGGAATTGCTACTATCCGAGAACTTATCTGCGTGCATTAGGAAAAAACAAAGGTTATCGTCATCAGCAAAGAGTATAAGTTAAGGAGTATAACATTAAGATTTCTAAGGTTCGCCTTAAATTGTTTTTAACGAGGCCTTTTTTAATTTTAGTGACTTATACACAATAGTCACGATGAATGGCGAGTGAGCCTTACGTAACCATATGCCAAGGTGCAGAATATTCAAGCAGTTGGTGCAATTGTACTTACTCCGTGGTACCAAGGTAATTTAATAAATTGTGACGTAAACATGAAGCTTCTTTCTCACTCATTTTCATAGGCATCTACACTTTGGACGAGCAAATAGCTTTTACGACTGAATGACAGACTGACAATTTTTTTATTTATAAATCTTTGTTCATTAGTGGCGTACCTAATTGATATTGACTTGATTTTGGTTTTGTTAAAATCTGAAACTTGAATTACTTACTAATAACTTTTATTTAATTTTTTAAATGTAACTTCGGAGCTTAAATATTAGCATGAGCTTCTTATGTTAATTAGGCACCTACTTCATTAAACACGTATACCTATTTAAATGTAAATAAAACAAACATATTTGTAATAAAATAAAACTGCTTTATTTATAAGTATTAAAGGAAATCAACAAGGTATTTATTATCTTGCTGAACAGCATCGCCACTTCAGAAATTTAAGCGTGGACCTGGAAAAGAAAACACTTTTTAATAAACTGGATAATCAAGGCGCCTTGGACTGCTTTCATGCTAGGTATACTTAAAGGTCTCGTGCAAACCTGGTACTGTACAGCAGAAATAATGGTTGCATTGTTCTAAGGCCGGTCAAGTTTAGAAAAAGGTGAAAGATCTCCTAGCAACGAGAGTCTTTGCACAGAAGCTCGGGCTTGCTTGAGACCATGTGCGGCTTCTAGAAGTCGCGCTAATGCTCGAGGACCCGATCTCTGATGCTCCACTACATTCTTGGGTGGCTGCTCTGATTGCTTTACAAAGTATATTCCCTTATTAAGTATAATACTATCAATTTACAGAGAGATCTTTTTACAATTCTTGCCGCCAACTAACAATTTATCTAGCAGTGTTCAACCATACTTTACCAGGATTGCAAATTCGATGTATTAAATCTTTTTCAACTCTACGGCTCTAGAAGATGGAATACCGGACAATTAGGGTTCGTTACTAGACAAATTAATTCAATCTTATTGTTTCCTTTGACCACTTTTGTGTTTTGTTTTCATTACAAGTTTATCAAAAGCATAACATAGTAAACAATGAGAACGCATTCGGTTAGATGCGGGAGTGTCAGCTAGATTACAATACTTCTAGCCAGTAAAAAAGTTACCTCGCTCTTGTGTTCCAAGAAACATGAAGTCAACAGCGCGGCTCTCTCACAACCAGCTTCTCCATCGCTTACGGACGTTTCGGTAACTGAAATTATTGAAAAAAAAAATTAAGTGAAAGTCTCTATACCTTAGTCTGCTCTAGCCAAAATTTTCTTTATCATTTTCGGTGTTGTTCTTTAACTTAGCTACATCTAACATCATCACACAATATTATCTATTTTATTTCATACTAGCGCGTGGAATAGTGACAATATTGACTTCCTGCAGATTCCTTTCTTAGGTTCTAAACTATGTCTGTACCAAATTTAACACAAATAGGTTCAGTAGTTTAGGCGTGAAGAAAAGACAGACAGACAGAGTTACTTTCGATTTTATAATATCTTTTAGTTTGATAATTTATGGTATTTGATAATTTATGGATCATTTATCAAATAATTCATTTACTTTTTATTCGGTCTCCTATTTCCTTTCCAGTAGTTTCTTATTTATGCATATAACTATAAAATTATAACTTCTTACTTATTTTTTAATTGACAGGAAATAAAGGAATATTTTTTTAGTAAATTGTTTGCAGTTTGGCTGCACTAAACCATTAATCATAATGTATTTGTTATAATTGTTGAGGTGCTTAAAATATTTACCCGACGCGCATTTCTTTCCGATTTCTGCGAATTTAGCATAATCATCTTCATTGCTCACGAACTTCTTGAGTTTCTCCAAGGCTTTATCGGCATCGTATTCTCCTTTGTCGTTGATCTGTAGATAAATAGTAATTACTTAATAAAAACTACTGCTTGAATCTATAATTCTGATTAACCTCAACTTGACGGTACATTTGTTTACATTATTAAACAAAATGCAGAAACAATTTTCGAATATAACTCATATAAAGAAGATGACTGCGCGGTTGGCGCGGTGGCTGGGCAACCACACGGAACAAGTCTTTGTGTGATCGACAAATTGTTGTTCCGTGTCTCGGTGTGGTATTATGTGAAATTGTATGTTTTTAAACGCACTTACGACACAGGAGAAAACCCTAGTGTGGGACAACATTGTTTTTTTGTAACATGAAGGGTGACGCCAATAGGATTCGTTTAAACCAGGAAAATAATAGCTCATCTCCTAGAGATACTGGAGAAAGACCAAGCGCGGAGCATGATTAGGGGACAAGACTATTACAGTCTATTGCACTGCTAGACCAACAAGTCAAAGCCAACTCTTCTGTTGACGAATGAAGGTGGTGACGGAAGTACATAATGTTTATAAGTATACAAATATTTATAATAGCCCGCCTCCTAATTTTTATTTTTATTATGCCTTAAGAGCCCACAATACTCCCACCTAAGTTCACATTGTGGAATGCAAAAATACATTGAGTATTGAGTAAATATTTGACATTTGATACTCACAACTCCAGCTTTGTTATAAACGCAGCGTAGGAAGCAAGCGTTGATGCCATCAGCATTGCCTGCCTCTTTGGCAGACTTTATATCTTCAGGAGTAACTCCATGCTCCTTTGAGCACTCCTGTATATATGGCTTCACAGCTTCTATGAAAGCTGCTTTTTCTTCTGCAGTTGCCTGAAAATTAAGAAATTTCGAGTGTAGTAACGAAGTGCAGTTTTTGATGTTATGATGTTCTTTTGCAAGAGGATGCGGATTCGGAGCCTGGCAAGTACCAATACCACTTTTTCCGAGTTTATTTTCCAAGCCGAAATAAAAAAAGGATTTTTAATTTTAGGCATGTTCAGTAAAGTTTCATAATATTGGTACAATTTCACAAATACCATTTTTTTCTCTTACTCTCTACTGTCCATAATTGGGGTGATAGTTATTTCAAAAATTTTCGATTACAATATTTTTCAACTGAACTTAGCCAGGGCAACCAAGCCTTACTGACTTCAAATATGAAAAATAGGTACATGGCCTATTTAATAAAGAAAAAATAAAAGGTTTAATATCATAAATAATACTTACATGAACCCCACTCAGGCTAGCAGCCACAACGCACAAAACCAAACATGTGAACTTGGACATAATGGACTAATCAACTTTGGACTCCTGATTCTCCGAAGCTTCAACTGTGTGTGCCATGGATCGTAAACAGACGGCTTTTATATAAAACTCCTGTTGTTGGGTAATTTTACGCGAAGTAATTATCATTATATTATCTCACAGCGGCTCAGATCAATGTTAATAGGAAACGCAGCAAAAAATATATCTTTGTTCGTTTACTTCATCGGTGAGTTTTTCATAGCATGTGCATTGTTTTGAGTATTGTTGTCCTTAAGAAGCTATTAGGGTTGACCTTCTTTTGTAACATTTACTATTTTGTCTTTTGACTGTATGACAAATGTAAAGTATTAGTGTAAGCCTATATCTTGGGTTGGGTATCCCAATAGGTTAGTTCAAACAATCTCTCTCACCTCTTACATTATGCCGGGATTGCGGAGTAAGCGCAATGAGGCACTGCGACCTCGGCCCAGAGTAGGAGAAGGAACGGAGGGTTTTTAGTCAGTAAGAGTATGACACTCCCTCCCATCCGGCCCTGGGCGGGAGAAGCCACTTGATGATTTTGCCCTGACAAAAAACACCCGTTCATATTTATTTTTTATGGCATAAGTCGGTAAACGACCAGGCGGATTATCTGATGGCAAGCAATCGGCGCCGCCCGGCGTTGTGCCAACTCCTTTGGAATATCAAAAGAGTTACGAGTGCGTTGCTTGATTTTGGGGTTGCGGATATTTAAGGATTGGGAAAGGATAGGGAAAGATTGGGGATTGGGATTACACAACTTTGTGGTTGTTTCACGCCGGTTTTCTGTGAGCCAGTGGTATCACTCAGGTTGAGCCGACTCATTCGTGCCGAAGCTTGGCTCTCCCACACATCATCAATTTCAAGGTCTCGGATGGAAGATACGTTGAGGGCTTTTGGATCTTTTCAGCAGGTAACATTTACATAGTAATTGTTTCAGTTTGCAAATTTTTAAGATGACGTGAACTCTCTCATTCTTAGTGTGTACTCCTAATGTATCCTGGTAAGTAAGTTTCCGATTGAGGATATCACCTAGATACATTTTATGTATTTCTTCCATGAGATCTTCTCCCTACATAATACTGGGATAGAAAAACTGTCTGATGGTAAGCGATTCCTGTAGATTTAGTCTCCAAGTACACCAGCAGTTTTTATCTAGAAGGTAACGATCTCCTCAGCGACCGACATTATGGATTTCGCCGCAATCGGTCTACTGGGGACCTAACAGTTTATGCCACTCACTTGTGGGGCGAGGCCCTCAAGAGGAATGGGGAAGCTATTGCCGTTTCCTTAGACGTGTCGAAGGCCTTCGATAGGGTATGGCACGATGGCCTTTTGTCTAGTCTGTCCAGCGTACGGCATTTCTCCTGGACTGATAAACTGGGTAAAAGACTTCCTGAGAGAACGGATACTCCGAGTTGTTGTCGATGGATGCTCATCAGAGCCTATGTCGACTAATGCCGGTGTTCCTCAGGGGTCTGTTCTCTCTGCAACTCTATTCCTGCTCCACATTAATGATCTGCTAGTGCCTGGTATCCTTGGGTATGCAGATGATAGCACAGTTGTAGAGAGATACCTGCCCAGTGCTCGGGCTAGTAAGGAGCTAATCCAGTCTGAAAGGGAGGCTATGGTAGAGCGTACGAATGTCTCACTTCAGGTAGTTTCCAAGTGTGGCAAAACTAATCTGGTAACATTCAACGCCACCAAAACACAGGCGTGTCTATTCACCGCCAAAAGGAGCCCGTTCACCTTGGCTCCTGCTTTTCGGGATGTATCCCTGGAGTACACCGACCGCCTTTAGCTCTTGGGAATGGACATTGCTTCAGACCTCAACTTTGGGCGGTTCATTGAGTCCAGAGCCAAGGTAGCTGCTAGAAAACTCGGCGTTCTTGCAAAAGACCGAAGGTACTTCACACCGAGTCAGCTTCTAATATTGTATAAAGCTCAGGTCCGATCGTGTGTGGAGTACTGCAGCCACATATGGGCTGGTGCTGCAAAATGCCACCTAGCGGCTTTGGATTCAGTGGAAAGGCATGCACAGAGGCTGATTGGTGATCCAGATTTGTTTGGGTCCAATCTTCAAAGTCTCGTGCACAGGCGGCAGAGAGGCAGAGTAGCCAGCCTTGCAGTTTTCTACAGGATGCATTTTGGAGAGTGTGCTCAGGAATTGCACGATTTGATTCCGCCATCCTAATTTCACCTTCGGACATCCCGGCGTACGGCGAATATCCACCCTTACGTTGTTGAGACACCTGCGGCCCGGACTAAGCGTTTTGCCTCGTGATTTATACCGCGTACATCGAGGGATTGGAACAGTCTTTCCGTCCGAATACAATTTAGGTGTCTTCAAGGCTAGAGTGAATAGGCTCTTAATAAACTAGTGCGCCTTACCATCAACGATTGCATCACTGCTTACCATCAGGTGGGATCGCAGTCAAGCACTAGTTATTTGCAAGTAAAAAAAAAGGAACTTTCAAAGTTTGAGTTTATAAATAGATCATTACATTGTTTCTTTTATTTTTACTTAAAGAATTAAACGATATATTTTAGCACTTATCCTCTCAAGTCTGTTCTTAATCCTTCCTTAGGTTCTCAAATCTAGCTTCGGATGCGAGAGCTATAGTATACCGGGGTATATAATAAATTAATATACGGAGTAGAAGAAAGAACGGGGTGGTTTTTAGTCATTAAGAGTTTGACAGTCCCCTTCATTCCAGCCAGGACGAGTGAAAGAATAAGGCTAAGAACTCACGGAGCGATTTTCGCCCGCGTCCGCTGCGGTTGCGGGCCCGCAGCTTCTGTAGAATTCAAATATTCATATAAAAAATTAAAGCATATTTCACGACGCGTTTTACGCCCGCGGTGTACGCGGTTGTATGCGGCTCCCGCTGTACCGGCGGGCAACTAGTAGAATCGCGCGGACCGCGGTTACCCGCAGCCTCGGCGGGTGGCACCCGCGCGCTTTGAGATTGGTTGGCGAGCGACCGCGGGGGCCGGCGGGTCTTCTGTGAAGTAAATATAACGCAACGGCTCGTTTCTGGTGTGTGTCCATGGCGGTCTGGACCTCAACTGATCGTTAACCGCCCGTCTTGCAGTCTTGCGATCATCGCCCGCCACGTTTGCGGGCGATGATCGCAACCGCGGCGGCTGTTTAACCGCGCAAATAACCGGTCTCGTGAGTTTGGAAATAAAACCGCAGTTCCGCTACCGCGGCGGGCAGGGTTTAAAATCGCTTCATGAGTTCTTAGCCTAAGGGTTTTTCCAAATCATAAGTATGTCATTCACTCATATCAATGCTTTGTTTGCATTTATTAATAACATATTATTACCTATTCCTGAATTTATAAGCTACCTTGGAATATTAACAATGAGCTATACGAATGCGGGATCTGCCGTAAAAACCCACGTCATATCATAATAGAAAAAAGTAGGAAATTTTTAAATTGGTATCTTCTATAACTGTGGTACGAAGTACAAAATGCAAAGTCCGTTGCTAAAGTTCTTAGACTATAAATAATTTTATTCAACATTGTCCTTGTTTAGTAAAGTAACGAAAAAAGAACATTCTATAATTACATACGTCGTTTTTCAATAACGTGGAGTGGACTTTGTAACAATAATAGTAGGCAGTGGGTCAAAGTCTCATTGGGGTTTTTTCAATTTTTGTTTTGCATTAATTCAGAATTCTATTAAACGTAATTAGTGCGAAGTAAGCGGCTAGCCGACCAGCTGCTGCTGGTAGACGGTCAATCTAGAGATGTGAGTTTACAAACCACCCAAGTGTGACTCGGAATAATAATAAAATTTATCTTTTAGGTAAAGGAAGAGAATGCGTTATGGAAAGATAAATTACGGGTGATCTGAGGTCTGGAAAACTAAGGGTCAGAGTATTTTTAGGATTTTTTTTATTAGGATATGATCAAGAAAACCTCCTGGGGAAGAGTCTTTCTAGTAAATTTCACTCTTCTTATAATTTTCTGCATGTTTTACCGTTTTTGAACCTGTCCTCGCACTTATCTACCAGCTAGTTACGCATCCGAAACTACCACTTTAACATATTTTTTGCTTTTTCATATTGCATAAAGTTCCAAGTTTATAAATATGCTCGAATAAGTATTATATGTTAATTGGTATAAGGAACAAAGGGGGCCTCCCGCCCGGCCCTGGGCGGGAGAAGTCATTTGATGATTTTCCCTTCACAAAAAAACCCTAAATAAAACTAAAAAAGTGCCAAGCTAATCCCAACTGCATATGTTTAGATATTTAAATTTTATTGGATAATCAGGAAGTTTACTTTTCATTTATATTACAATACTAAATAAAACACATAAATTATATAATTATTTTTAACAACACTCTAATTAAACAACAATGTAATTGCAGACTTAAATATATCATATGGCATATTTTTTCAAAGCCTGAATAGCGTTAATATTAAAATAGATTGCGCTTATGATTTTGTTCATGACTTAGTATTACGGTATAAAGTGCCCAACCGAAGGTGTTTTAAATGGACCATTTTTAGTAGAACCTACTTATACTTATATAAAACGTTTACGTAGTGTGGATTTGCATACAAATTTTCAAGTTAAAATTCAGAATTGATTTTAATGAAACTTAAACCTTAAAACTAACTTAGCAGCACGTGATTTTAAGTTTGTATTTAAATATGATATGCACCTTTTTGTCTTATACTGTTTTTCGAATCTTGTCTATGTTATTCTCTAACTCGTGCTTAGCCATTTAGAGTACATATTATATCTCTCTATTATGGAGCCATCAATATGTGATTTACACATACATAATTTTCACCTTGAATTTTTTTTTGGTTAGTGCTGATAACTTATTCTTTTCTAAACGGTAATAAGCATATTATGTCACCACCTAACAATTTTGTCTTAAGATTTATATTTGTAGGTACTAGCTTCTTGGCCGTAAACCTTTATAAATGATACACCTAAAAATTTCCTATTGAATTTTTTTTTAGAATCCTGAAACTTCGCAATCTGTTTTTCTAAACAATAATCTAATATTTTGTCCGGTTAATTTCCCTGGTTAAATTGTCTTTAACCATGTTGTACACCCAATGATGCTACTCTCATAATTTTTCTGCGAATCGTAGCTCAAGATCTATTTACTATTTCTCTTAAGGCGAGTATATTTTAAACTGCCCTCCCTCCGTAAGTCAGCAGCCTATAAGTTTATATGTTGGTCCAATTGATCTTGATTATTCCTTCTTTGTGTGAATTATTATATAATTATTCAAATCTACATCGCATCAAAATCTGTAACGTAGTTTTACAGATCTTAGCATACAAAGGGACAGACAACGGGAAGCGAGTTTTATACTAAATGATAGATAGTAGTAGTAAAAGTACCTTTTTTTAAAACTACATTATTATTATTATTATTTTATTAAATACAATAAATGAATTTTAAAACATTTATTTCTTCACACAAATATAATTTCTTAGAAATGTAGATACATATTCAATTGGGAGATTTTTAAATTAGTACAGACATTTATTCTTTAATAAGTACTATTGGTAGGTAAGGTACAACAAAGAAATGTAATAAGTTGGTAAACTTATAGGTTAATGTACTTAGTTTAGCATTTTATCCGTCTTCAAGAGTTTACATGGGAACCTGGAAGAAGAAAACTCTTTTAAGAACATAAACCAAAATGACTAGCAAAATATCAAAACTTGAGAACTAAATTTGAGCGATAAGAAGGTGATATCTACATAATATACTTATATTATTTAAAAATCAATGCCAGTTTTCGTTGTAATGTTATACTCTACTACTCAACAATGCCTTTACCAATTTGGCTAATTAATTATGGTCTTGAATTATTTGTGGAAGTCAAGAGAAAATCTTCTCTTGTACATACTGTTAGACGACAAAATCAACTAAATGAACGTTACTAATATAATCTGTGGTCTCGGTAACACTGGCTGCCGAGGTGACGCTGTCGTCTGTCAACTGAGACAGATGAATAAAGTTTTCCCGCGCAAAGAGAACAACGGGATATTATGGTGGGAAATTTGATGAGGATAGAAATAAGTTTCTTATAAGAATTAGTTCGTAATTAAACTTAAATATTTGAGAGTGTGGTGTTTTACTTAAAAATACGTAGAGAAAAAAAAAATTGAAAACGTGTAAAATCGACATCCACACCACACCGTGTGGACCTGAAGGCAACCGCTAGTTATAATATATAAAGATTCAATTAAATATTTACCGCGCCCTTGTGTTCCAAAAAACATTGGGTTAGTAGCACAGCTCTCTCGCATCCAGCTTCTCCATCCCCGACAGGCATTGAGTTAACTGAAAAAAGGTATATACGACTCATATTTCCTATTTTTTTAACCATAAGTTTATTTCATTTATATTTTGCAAAGGGCTAGCCTTTCGCCAGTATTTCGCCTGGTGGTAATCGTTAATGGGACCTACGATGTAGCACGCCTACCCATAAGTGGTCTATTCACTTGGGCCTTGAAGCCCCCCAGGATCCCCACCGGGATACAGACTCTTTGTGTACATATTATTGTTTTCTTTTATGAAAGATTTGTTAGCGGAGAAGGGTAAGCTTGCGTGATGTCCATGTGCTTCCATAATAATAAGCTTCGTCAGAAGGACATTCAGTTTGATTGGCACTTTTTGGCACATTTTATTAATGAAATCTGGAAACTCAATAATCCCTTTGAAAAGTAAAGGACCATCAATAGTAAATAGACCCTTTTTTATGAAAAATCATCAATCATTATCATTTCTCCTACCGCACTGGGTGAGGCGAGAGGAAGTGTCGGACTATTACTGACTGCTTGCCCTGCCACCCTGGCTGAAACTTGAATATAATATGAAGTTATTTTGAATGTCATACCTGATGCACAATCTTTTCCAATTTGTGAGAATTTGGCGTAATCATCATCGCTGCTAATGTACTTCTTAAGCTTGACTAAGGAATTATCCACATCGTATTCGCCCTTACTGTTCAACTGTAATTAAAACATTGGATGCATAAAATTAAAAACAACCTCTCCTGTTTTTATGATGACAGTTTGTTTCATGGATTTTATCCGGCTAGTAGCAGCGGTCTCCTATAAACCCGATTATGTTAAAGACTACTACACTTTGTGAGAGGAGTCTTGGTAAACAATCGGGCACCACCGTCTATGGACACCCGCAACACCAGGGGAGTTACGCGTGTATAGCCGGCCTTCTGGGGATTTGGGTTTCGGATATACAGGATTGGGAGAGGAAGAGTATTGGGCTTCCGGTAACCTTATTTACACGACGAAACTGTTATTGTGAGACTGTGGTCGAGCCGAAAAAATTGTTCTTTACTTACAAATTCTGTTTTCTTATAAACACAACTATAGAAACAAGGTTCAATGCCGTCTATTTTCCCTGATGCTTTAGCAGCCAAGAGGGCTTCAAGTGTGACGCCATGTTTCTTAGCGCACTCATCCACTATTGGCTTCATGGCACTCATGATAGCTATTTTATCTTCTACATTTCCCTAAAAATACACAAAGAAATTGTTATTAATAGATTTGAAAATTGAAAAAAATCCTATCACAATGATCTCTTCGAAAAACTACTTACATGAACGCTGTTCAAACTCACGACTACGCAGAAAATCAAACAGATTATTTTATACATTATTTTAATTGGTTCTACGATCCTGACCCTTCGAAAATTTAGCTGGATATGCTCTAGTACCAATACTCCGAGGCAATTTATATATGTTATTCTATAAATATTATAAACCAATTTGTATAACGACACCGTCATAATATCAGTAACGACAGGAAATGTATCAAAATATCCCTTTTGTTTATCAATGACGTTTTCATAACAGATCAAATAATCATTATTATCATTACATACATACGCACAATACCTTATGTCATTATAGGTAATGTTTTCGAATTAAACTTGTCTTTTTGTTAAATAACGATGATTTTACGATGATAAGTGTGGGAGAGCCATGCTTCGGCACGAATGGGTCGGCTCGACCGTAGTGATACCACGGCCTCACAGAAAACCGGCGTGAAATAACCACTGCGTTGTGTTTCGCCGTGTGAGTGAGGTTACCGGAGGCCCAATCCTTCTCCTTCCCCAATCCCTCCTCAATCCCTAAATCTCCAAATCCCTAAACCCTAAAAGGTCGGCAACGCACTCGTAACTCCTCCGTTGCGAGTGTCCATGGGGGGCGCTGATTGCTTACCATCAGGGAATCCGCCTGCTCGTTTGCCGAGCTATTACATAAAAAAAAAAAAAAAATTGTTTTAGTAATTGGAAGGTATTATCGTAATGTATTCTGAACTTTAGTCAGGTTGGTATAATAACTAAAATAAGCTGATTTTCACCAGGCTGGGGTTGTAGGTGCAAGAGCAGTAATTTACTGCGGCCGGGCTTGGATAAGGAGAAGGGGGTGATGTTTAGTTTGCCAGTTAGGGTGGGCGAGAGAAAGCGAGAAATTTTGGCCGATTAGCTAGAATCTAGATAATATTTCTTAAAAAAATGCTAGATGCTTCGCATCGCAAAGTAACAGAATGATCTTTACACTTAAAAAAACCCCACATAATCAATGACCATGAGTAACCAAAATAGACCCAAGGACGATGTTAGGTGCTGCACTGTTAAAACTTCTGACTTGGTCTATTCAGGGTGCTTTGTCCATTTTAGAATCCCGTACATCCTAATGAGTCAAAAATAAAGTCGTATTGAACCTACTTACAACAAATCTCATCACCTTTTTTTTTTTTTTTTTTTTGTGAGGGGAAAATCATCAAATGACTTCTCCCGCCCAGGGCCGGGCAGGAGGGAGTGTCAGACTCTTACTGACTAAAAACCCCCCTGTTCCTTCTCCTGCTCTGTGCCGAGGTCGCGGTACCTCATTGCGCTTACCCCGCAACCCCGGCTGAACATCAGCCCTTTAGGGCCCCGTCTGTGGTGGTCTATTGGCTCTTTGAGGCGCGCGCGGAACGCTACGCGCCGTACGCTCGGGCCTGGTTCTGGTCGGGCGGCGAGCTGCCCTTACTCGCCGACCGCAGGCCCGTACTTACGGTGGCCGGAGATCGTCCCTCGATCCCCGACGCCCGTAGTGTCGCCAGTTGCGGCTGCTGGGGCGTGAGGAGGAGGATTGCTCCCTCACGCGGGCCGCCTCTCTCTTTGCGAGCATGACTGCTTCACAAAAGGAGGAGACGGCGTCCCAGTTCCTCTCACTCCGCACCATGGCCTCGACTAAGGCCGGGCGCGAGAGGTCGCCGCCGCCGATCACTTCCCTGAGGATACGGCGGTGCTCAGCCCAGGCAGGGCATACCGCTACCGTATGCTCCACCGTATCCTCTAGGTGGTCCTCACAATGACGACACTCGGGCGTTTCCTCCCGCTGAATCCGAAACAGGAACCTACCGAAGCTGCCGTGCCCGGTAAGCACCTGCGTCAGACGGAAGGTGAGGACGCCGTGGCGTCTCTCAAGCCACTCCTCAAAGAGGGGTCTTACCGCTGCTATGGTAGCGTGCCCGCTCATCACCTTGTAAAGGAAACAACAGCATTGTTTATATTTCTATTGTTATCTCCTAAACAAGACATAATCGATTTGTCTCCGTATCGAAGGCTTGTCTACACAGGATATTGGTTTTCTTTAAGTTCCTTTTGTTTTAGTATAAAACCCACGAATTACAACAATGTCGTATCAGTTGTTTATCGAATTTCATTGTGTCTTACCTACTACCAACTTAATAATATTTAACAATGTTCAACTCCGGTGTTGTGTATTGTCTTTTCCTTGCAGTGTTCTTAAAGAATGCTTCGGTAAGTGTTGCGATAGCTTTCACTTGTTGAAATTGTATTGATCTTCTTTGTAAACTTTATTCTAAATATTATTAGTGTAGAAATTTTTGGCTAGATTGGCTTAGTGCACTACCGACAGTCAGCGGTGACGACGTCGGTAGAGGTCAAATAAGTATAGCAAAAACACCTCAAATTGTCAGTTTTAACTTTTTTTTCTTATTTACATACACACTTTACATACATACATATTAGATAAATTATCAATGTGGTCAGTCTTCACTGTTGTTGTTGGTACAAAACCAAATCAACAATAGATTTCTATGTACTCGTGTAAAATGACAACATACTTCTATCTATGCTCTCAACCCTCGCAATTGCATAGCTTACTAAAGAGAAGATATGGCCGTGTTTAACTGAACTTCTTTAGCATATAGAAGAACAATCTAACATTTTTTTTTCAAAAAAACGTTTCAACCCCAAACTACGAAATTCTCTTGTGTCGTGGGTGCGTTTACAAACATACAAATTCACATACACAACACACCCAGACCCGAAACAACAATTTGTGCATCACACAAAGTGTTGTTCCGTGTTGGAATCGAACCATACAATGGAACAATCAACGTTGCAACATATTACATTATCTTTTTTATTTCCAGGCAATAACTGATGAGCTAAAAGCCCATATAGAAGCAAAGTTCTTGACAGTAGGCGCAGAATGTATTAAAGAACACCCTCTAACGATCGAGGATCTATCTGCTTTTAAGAGCAGAGTATTCCCCGATGGTGAAAATGCTGGATGCTTCTCAGCTTGTATTTTCAACAAACTTGGATTGGTAAATATTGGTTGCATACCTTTTTATATAGATCATGATCAAGGTTTTTTCAATGTTATGGATAAGTACAAATCGAGTAATAACGAAAAAAATATTATAAGAGAACTTACACATGGCTTCGAGGAGCTAAGCTTAGCCAAGAATAAGGAGTACTAAGGAGTGCATTTTAAATCTGAAGTGCCCTATTTATTGGTTGTATTATAAACCAAACAATTTTTTGCAGTTTGACGATAAGGGTACACTATCCCACCTAACAGCCCTAGAAAATGCCAAGAAAGTGTTTGAAGATGAAGAAGAATTGGAAAACATTGAAAAATTCCTAACCACTTGTGCTAAAGGTAACACTATAGAACACAAAGAGCCTGCATACCAAATACAAACAGAAAAAAAATTAACATAGAGACAATGTGGCGCAAATTGTTGTTCCGGGTCTGAGTAACATGTGTATTTGAAATTGTTTGTATATAAACGGACCCACGACACAAGAGAAAAAAACTCTTGTTGTGCTTCTCGAAACAATGGAAGTACTTGCTTTGTTTAACAATTACGTTCTGAAAGACAGTATATCTGTCACCGACGACACGTTTATACGAGCTTATACGTGGCGTGGATTTCCATACTAACCTTCAAAATCTCAGAAACTGCTTAACCCATTTTAATGCAAGTTTGTACGGAACATACCAAAGTCTAAAAATTTAAGAACATTTCAAAAAACAGTTAAGATTGACAAGAAAGTTAAAATTTCCATTCTTGATCAAATAATATTTCGAAAATGTGTTTGCTTTTAAGTCTTTGACTGCCGACAAAAACTGGTGCAGGTTGTAACTTTTAATTATTACCTTTAAGAAAACAATTTTTATTGAAATGGTTTAGTAGTTTCTATTATTTTTGACTTGACAATTTGTTTGTGATTTTTTTGATTTAAAGACCCATGCGGTGTAATCTCTCGATCACTCAATCTATGAATGACAACCCGTATCCTTTATCGTATTAGGCTTAAGTTGAAAATTCCTGCTGGTTAGTAAAACGTTTTTTTTTGGTTTTAGTAAACGACGAAGAAGTGTCTGATGGAGAAAAGGGCTGCGAGAGAGCAAAATTGGCATACAATTGCTTCATCCAAAATTATGAACAAGTGAGTACCTATTACTGTTATTGGTTCCTATGACGATAAATTGATAACTTAATATTAATTTCAGTACAATTTGCCTATACCTATCGAATCCAATTACTTATTAAGGTTTATAAAAGTACATGACTCCATAATGGAGTTTCTTGAACCATCGGAATCTAGACTTTATAACAATCACCTATCTTCAACTGATGTACAGATTCAAGGGCTATTATTTTAAATTGAAGTTTCAAAAGTATTTGAACAAGGTTTATTTGAACTTGGAATGTGCGTGTCTTGTGATAGGACGGCAAACGAGCAGACAGATTACCTGATGGTAAGCAATCAGCGCCGCCCATGGACATCCGCAACAACGGAGGAGTTACGAATGTGTTGAGGACCTTTTGGGGATTAGGGATTTGGAGATTTGGGAGGGATTGGGCCTTACATACCTATTTATTACTTGACGAAAACTTTTTATAATTTACAATCGAAAACTAAGAACATTATTACATAAGATTCATACGAAACCTTATTTACAGCTCGGATTTGACCTCGAGTTTTAAAGAAGAGAAATGAAGCGAATAGGAGCTGCTCCCAACTACTACACGTGGACGCATAACAACAATATTTGCACCCTTATGTTTATATACAATAAAGTTTAATTTTATAATGTTATGTGTTAGAGAGTTAGAATCAAAACACGGATTGCGGACCTATTATAAGATTTACTTTTATTCATATTATAATTAATTCATTTACATTCATTTGTTTTATTTATAACTATAACAATTGGCTCTTTGTCGGTCTGGGATTTTTTATTCCCAAAAAGAGGAAATATGTCCATGCTTTGATTATTAAAAAAAATACATAAAAATATATAAATAGCAGAAATGAAAAAAATATAGCATAAGCTGCGGCGGGCAAAACTAGTTCATCAACCAATAGTGGAAGCAAAAATAACGATACTTAGAAACTAATTACAACTGGATTGAAGTGATAAAAATCTGCTGACTCACCATGATACAGACATCAATAGCAGTGACCTTTACAATTAAATATACAACTTTTTCTATTATAAATTAAGTGATGCACATGAGTTGAATACAATTTGTGTACAAGTGACTTTAATTATTTATAGATATGTGTGTTGTATAATTTTTTTTATGGTATAAGTCGGCAAACGAGCTCACGGATTACCTGATGGTAAGCAATCGGCGCCGCCCATGGACACCTGTAACACTAAAGGAGTTACGAGTGCGTTGCCGGCCTTTTGGGGATAGGGGTTGCAGATATAAGGATCGGGAAGGGATAGGGTAAGGGGCGGTACTGGGTCTCCGGTAACCTCACTCACACGGCGAAACACAACGCTGTGGTTGTTTCACGCCGGTATTTTGTGAGGCCGTGTTATCACTCCGGTCGAGACGACCGATTCGTGCCGAAGCTTGGCTCTCAAACACTCAAGTTTATGTTTATTATGTTTGTAAAACCCTGGACCAGAATATAGACAAACGAAAATTGTCTATTAATTAAAAAACTCCTATCACCTAAGCCCATTCGTTTGAAAGTAAAAATCCATCTAAAAATAAAAAAAACCCGGGGTTGCGGGTCAAGCTCAGAAATGTACAGCTGACTTGGTCTGGAGCAAGAGAAGGCTCAAGGCAAAAAAGGCCCTAAAAACTGCTCATCCGAATTTCATAAAACAGCTAAAAACTATGGCGACGAACAAGACTTTAGATTAAAAAAATATTCTTTCAGTTCCGACTTTCGGTGCTACAGACGGAAGGGTTAAAATTATATGCCCTTTTTGCGTTGAGTGCTTTTAGAGTGTAAATAGAGGGGTTTAAATTCGTCTATATGTGCTTCTACCCCTCTCTTTAAACTCTAAAAGAGCTTTGTGACTCAAAACTCGAAAGACTCGAAGTCTCTGTGTGACTAGAAAAGACACTTTACATCGTCACGATCTCAAATGTTTGTCGGACGCTAACATGCTGTGAGTGACGACTTCTGAAAATAGCAATATATTTAGATAAGTTACGTTAAGTTTTGGTTTTACGTTATGGGTTTTTTGTGAGGGGAAAATCATCAAATGACTTCCCCCGTCCAGGGCCGAGCGGGAGGGAGTATCAGACTCTTACTGACTAAAAACCCCCCTGTTCCTTCTCCTGCTCTGGGCCGAGGTCGCGGTGCCTCTTTGCGCTTACCCCGCAATCACGGCATAATGTAAGATGTGAGAGAGATCGTTTGAACTAACCTATTGTATATGTAATACCCAACCCAAGATATAGGCCTACACTAATACTTTACATTTGTCCTTATAGTCAGAAGACCAAACCGTTGGCTGTGCGTTATGAGGTGACATTATCACTGCCTGTTGAAAGGCAAAATCCCTTAAATCCTCCCTATTGCTCAATATCCGAAACCCTAATCCCCAAAATGCAGGCAACACACTTGTAAATCCTTAGGTGTTGCAGGGTCCTTATCATCACATCAATCTTCTGCTCGTTTGCCGTTCTTTATCATAAAAAATATTGACGCAATTATCTACTATGATACCAAACACAACACTAAATAAATATATAATAATTTCAATATATATACGTCTCGAAAATTCAGGAGCTATCGTTTGAACTTCCTGATTCCGGGCTAAAAATATCATTTTAAATATACAAATCTATCTCTCATCCGATGCTACCAATTACTGCGCCACCGTGCAGGCAAACATGTTGACCTTTTCTGCAAGTTCCATAAGAGTTTGGGTCATGCTATGTCAAGAACCTGTCAGTCCAACGCAACGCTAGACTCCACTGCAAAAGAGGATTGGCTACGCTTATAAGAAATTGCTATTCCAAAGGTTCAGGTTTATCAAGTAGCGTTGCTAAGCAGTCTTCACCAATCTCTTTTAGTCCTCTATTCGGGTAGTGTAGGGGTAGTTGATGTATTTTATTTCACAGTTAATGGGTTTTCAAAAACAATTGAAATTCCCTTTTTAATTACCTACTTTAGGTAAGTACTTAATATTTTTTTTATAAAATTTTTCATTACCTTTATTAAGTAAATTTAATTGTTATGTTTTCTTAGAACTAAGAGTTTTTCATAACTTCCTTGTAAGCATGGCTTTTTTATTGGCCTCATGTAATTTTTTTTTATTTATTATATACCGAATATTAAAATTAAGTTTAAAAATCTCATACAGCAATAACAAATCTGCGTGTTAATAAAAAAAGCTGTGCAAATAGCTTTACATCTGTTCGTATTAAAAAAGCCTGGTGGCCTTTAACTTATTAATATTATAATTATAACCTTTAACATAAGTCTAGCGAAGGAAATGTAAAAGTAAAAAAAACTGACACGGTTCTTTATAAATAGTTTATTTAAAACATAGATCATCTACAAACACACAACACCAATAACCGCTTTGTAGGTACTAAATCTTATATTAAACGCTTCCATCGAAATTGCTGGTAACGATGACTCGTCAGAAATCGAAATCGAATCCATACTGAAAAAAAAAACAGCAAAAATATTAAAATCGTGACATCAGAGGAAAAAACTGATCTAAAGATATCGAAACAAATAGCTTCTTACATACGTACATATATTATATCAATTTTTAATGAGGGCAAAAACTAGAATATTTCATACACCTTAAGATCATATAGTACTTATTATTATGTTTATATGTCCCAACCTAATCTGAAACTCTAGACATATTGTAAGGAAAGGAAATTGGGCTTATTGGAAAATGTGTTGATTATGATGATGCCTAAACTTAATATTCGGTTTTTCATTTTGACGATCATTAACCCCCGACGCAAAAAGAGGGGTGTTATAAGTTTGACGTGTCTGTCTGTCTGTGGCATCATAGCTCCTGAACGAATGAACCGATTTCAATTTAGTTTTTTTTTTTGTATTGCAGGTGTTTTACGGGCGAGTTCTTAGACATGTTTCATGAAAATCGATTGAGCCTTTTAAAAGTTATGGGGGTTAAAATGGGGAAGAAAAACTGAATGTCTGCAAATATGCTCAAGTGGGGTGTCAAATGAAAGGTTGACTTGTACGTCACAAAAAACAAAAACTTCAATAAGTTTGACGTGTCTGTCTGTGTCATCATAGCTCCTGAACAGATGAAACGATTTCAATTTTTTTTTATTATATACTTTTTAAAGGTACCTTATGTGTAGGGGTTTTTAATTTATATTTAATGATTTTTATCATGACGTCACACTCCAATACCTACAACCCGTATGAAATTATGTTGCTAATTACAAGTTGGTTTCATTGGTAAGAACTTCTTAAAAACCCAATTGTTTTGACTTCACGATTACACTTGTGATCATTGTGACCAACGCGGCAAAGTAATGTTTCCTTAGGCATGCCATGATGATTTGCTATCAGAGGAATTTCTGACTTCCATCATTAAAATAGGCAACTCACTTTGTCAGCATTTTCTGTGAAACAATTAAAAGCTAACTTCGCTCTGTCACATCCTTTGTTTCCATCACTCGTGTTCTGTTGATTCACTGTAAAAATAGATACATTTAAAATTGCATCAATGATTTTCGTACCATTAATATTATATCTTTTGAATTTTATATAATTTAAATTACCTGACGAACATTTCTCCATAATCTCATTGACATTCTTAATATGTTCTTCATTATCTTTGAAAACCTTTTTGGCATTTTCCTGCGCTTTCATAGGTGATATCATTCCCATGTCATCCATCTGCAATAAAATAGGCAAAAGAAAAATAATCTTTCCATGTTTTTCTATATGCCTTCTTTTTGTCTTATTCGCTATTTCGAATGTCAATATAACAGATTACTCGTATAGCCCGTCAAAGAAATTAGACTTTGGATTAAAAATTCATCCGTCTTCTTACGAATCCCATTTCATTTGTAATGTCTCAATAAAAATATAATATGTTTTATTTAATCATTTTTATATGTTCGAGCGGTAACTACAGGGACTGAACAATCAATAATTATTATATTATAATAAATTGTCCGAAAATGTACTAACCACACCAATTTTCTTGAACAGACAGGCTACGAAGCACTTTGGTTTCTTTCCATCAGGTATCATTTTGTTTCTAAATGACCTAATGTCAGACAGTGACAAGGGATGTTGCTGTATACATTGAAGACCAACCGAAGTTAACTCTTTTTGAATAGCTGACTTTTCTCTATCTGACAATGCCTGAAATGAAATAGATAGTGTTAAATACGATAGCAATAATTTGGAAAGGAAGAAAGAAAACTTATTAAGATAAAACAAATAAAACTTATGAAGTTAAAGAGCATAATGCAGAATATGACTAAACATAATCTTACCGCAACATTTTTTATCAGCAACCAAAACAGCATAACGTATCCAATGCGAGTCAAGTCAGTACAGGAACTCATGATGATAGAAAATAGATATTGTATTGAATAAAATGAGGGGTTCAACCAGATTTTAAAAGAACTAATTTTTAATTCAATAGAAAACCCAGAACAAATAATGTTTAGTAGACTCTTTAGTACTCTTTAGTAGACGTTAAGAATAAAAATGCAGTAGAAGTACCTAATAATTAGAAATACTGAAAAATTTAAACCTTCTAAACTAAATATCGATGAATGTTGTCAAAACAAACCACGATATCAGTTTGATCACTAAATTCATTTTATCCCATTTATATAAAATAGAGTGATAATACACGATGAAACTGCTAAACTATATGAATGGTTGTTTTGGAAAACCTCGACCTTCGATTTGACTTGCGGAACTCTGCCCTCAGGTTTGAACAATTGAAGTGACGACTAAGCTAGATCCAATTCGATTCATTGGTAAAACGAATTGTGTAACTGGACAACATGAAACATGGCTGAAATTCTCCCAAGGACTTGGCAACAGACATGTTAAACGTTTTGCAGAAATGTGTTGCATACCTATATTTCAATAACAAAATAAAAAGAAAAATAAACGACATAGGAAATACATATATTTATCGTGAAAAATATGTCAAAAATCGAAATCTATACTTCTTTTTTAATCTTTATTTATTTAAAGGACCTTTATCTGTAGACATGCCGGTCCTATTGATACAAATCGGAAAACCCCTAAGTAAGTAAGACATAAAGTAAAATCTGTACTTCTATACTAATATTATAAACTGGTAAAATTTGTAAGTTTGTATGTAGGGGTTAATCATTGGAACAGCTGGTCGAATTTCCAAAATTCTTTTTACTGATAGATAGCTACAATGTGCCTGATTGCTATAGGCTATAAAACATCACGCTACGAGTAAATGGAGCCGACCAGCGGGTGCAACCGCGCGAGAGTAGCTATTAATTATAATTTAATTCTAATAAAAATTAATGAAACATAAGCTAAAGTTTGGAGATACATTTAACACAATGTTAGTTTCCAAAACCGAGAAGTGACTTAAAGGAATACCTATATAAGTTTTGTTATCTACAACATCTCTTGCAAAGACATTAGACAGACCGCCGTTAGCCAATGATCCTGTTTTAATTTACGAAATTGGAATTTTAAGGAACTACAATTAGAATAACGGAAACTTTTCGATAAGTCAAGATTTATTTGAATTCTAAATACAGATTATTTCCGTTTAATTCATTGCCATTGGAGGTTTCCTATCACTCGTGCTTAGGTTCTGGTTACTGAAAAAACAATCAAAACAAACAATTTCTCACCTGAATCATAAAAAAATACCATTATTATGTTACCTAAATGGCTTAGCTTAACAGCATTACGCGGTAATCGACACAACCAACGTTACACAGCTCATGAATATGAGCCCGTGAAGGCGAATTATTCGTCAAATAGTTACATGAGTAAACTGATAAAATATTTTCGTGTTATTTAATATATAAACATATTAATAAATTTAATATATTTCACGAAAATAATGTATCATAGGTACCTCTCTACTTATTTATAATTTTTAACTTTCTACCAGCAGTTTGGCCCTAGTTAAAACGGCGTGAAACAACCACAGCGTTGTGTTTCGCCGTGTGAGTGAGGTTACCGGAGGCCCAATCCCGCCCTTCCCCTATCCCTTCCCGATACTTATATCCGCAACCCCTATCCCCAAAGGCCGGCAACGCACTCGTAACTCCTTTGGTGTTGCGAGTGTCCATGGGCGGAGCCGATTGTTTACCATCAGGTAATCCGTCTGCTCGTTTGCCGACTTATACCATAACAAAAAATACCTACTATTTATTCCATTGTCCAAAACAAGATGTCAATTTTTTTATTTTTAAAATCTTACCTCTCGAATTTCTCTCATACAAGCGAATAGAATATCAATACGCTTCATAAATGCATCTTCGTTGGCTTCAGAATTGTCTCCATTTTCTGCAAATAGAACGATATGTGCAATATTTATGACGGTCGCAAAATCGAGCGTGATTTGTCGCTTGATTTTGCGACCGTCTATAACAATTCAAGATTAATTAATAGTTGTAGCAGTCGAAGAATATTTACCAGTAAAGCAGCGATCTAGTTCATTTAGGATCCTTTCAGCATTGTCTTGATTTCCAGTTACCTTGGACAAAGATTCACTTAACATGTCCTTGTTATATTTTCCATTTAAGTCCAACTGAAAATATTTAGTATGTGTACAGTATTTATACATTTCCTATTCAAGCAGGTATAATTTATTTCTTTTGATATTTAATCGCATTTAAAATCCGTCTTCGTAAATTTTATTCAAGTATTCTTCGCGAAATAAAAATTGTTTTTGCAAAACACCTTTAAAACACATTTCGTCTCTTTTCATGTTCTGTAATTTTTTTACGTATCTGTACTTACGAATCCAGCATCCGTCATCAAGCATTTCTTGAAACACTCAATACTGTCGTTGGCATCTAAGTTATCTAATTCCTTTTCATCAATAGCGCATCCATGTAAACAATCGTGAGCGATAGAATCCAGACCATCCCTAAGGATTTTCTTATCTTCATCAGATAAGCACTGTAAAACAACCATGTTTTCAACGAAATTTTTAAATAAATTGCTTCTATGCACTTAATTTGTTATCTGCCTTCACAACTATTTAAATGCAGAATTGCTTATAATCCCAAGTATATACATCAGAATAAGTTGGAAATCAGTCGATCACGCAGTAAACGAGTCTGAAGATTTGCGATGCTCCAATATTTTGACAAATATGAATAAAAGAAGACTTACATGAACCAGCCTAAAATGTACCGCCACAACTACGAAGCATAGCAATAACACCCTTAACTTGTACATTTTAAACTGACTAAAGCCAATTTCAATAAAAAAAACTACTCGCATCCCATTTTATAATGCGATAATTTCGATAAACGTCAACGCAATCACATACAATTTAAGCGTGTCTATTCACTGCCACCTAAATAAATAATAATAATTTAAATACTCATAATTTTTGGTATCTATTATTAAAGTAATATTTTGGTTATCGTAGTTGCCTGGTGGTGGCTGGATGAGTAGAGTAGGTAGTAGTATAGTAACATCAAACGCAGTGGCTTGCAATTACAGAGGTCTTTTTTTTGTGAGGGGAAAATCATGAAATGACTTCTCCCGCCCAGGGCCGGGCGGGAGGGAGTGTCAGACTCTTACTGGCTAAAAACCCCCCTGTTCCTAATCCTGCTCTGGGCCGAGGTCGCGGTGCCTCATTGCGCTTACCCCGCAACCCCGGCTGAACATCAGCCCTTTAGGGCCCCGTCTGACAGAGGTCTATGTCCAGTAGTGGGCGAAATCAGGCTGATGATGACCATGATGGTGATGATAACGATTTTAAATTATTTATTTATTTATTTATGTTAAAACGGGTTAGATCCAATTACACGAATAACAAAAACTAATAAAAAATAAGTATATTCATAAAGTTCCTCTCGCAGTCATCACTCACTCCAATAAAATTTCCATCTGCATGCAAATCAACAAGAGTTTGAATGTTCCAAACTGACCGTACCTACGGTTAAACACTACACTACAACAATTTATCAACATCTACTGACCCATTTTCTGTGTCTATTTACGCTATTTTAGCGTACTGCAAGTTTGCAACTCTTTCATACGTCAGGCCTATTTTACAAAACCACTATTTTCAAACATGAGTTTGAGCACAATTATTTGAATCTAGAACGTAATTTGTATGAACTATGAGTCACCTAAGTAAAACAGTGCTTTGTTTTATTTGATTACTAAGGATCTTGCAAGAGATGTTTTTTTTTTTCAAAAAAGCCTTGAATGTCGTGATATTCCTTTTCGTGTGTATGATTACTTAACAAGAGATAGGGGAAAATATGTTCTAATGCTATAAGGGTACAGTTCAACATTTTTCCTACCAAGCCTAAAATTATTTAAAACCGCAACTGGAACCATTCAGAAAACATACTCTCAAATCCCATTATCCATAGAACCCCAATTTGTTAACAACGTAATCACGATAATAAATTGTACCGATACAATACACTTTGAACTTCCTAAATCGATTACACACAACACACAATAGAAAGCCATCAGGCTAATTCTTAACAATCGTAACAACCATGTTTCACATATGTATTTAATGAGAGCTGTATTTTATTTTATTAGTTGCGCTTACGTTTGGTATCAAGTATATAAATGTTTGACTACAGAAGGAGCTAATATAAACACAGCATTTGCAAGACAGGAAGCGGATTGATACAAAAAAAATTTGTGTGTTGCGGGTCAAGCGCGATAAGGTACCGGGGTTCTGGCCTGAAGCAAGAGAAGGAGAAGGAGTGGGGTGTTTTATAGGCAGTTAAAGTCAGACACTCCTTCTCACCCTGGGCGAGGGAAGCCATGTGATGGGAAAACCATCACGCATTTACGAAGCTAATTTTGTTTAGGTACTCACAGTAAGACATATTGTGCAGCAAGAATGAAGTACAAATTACACCTTCTTTGACTGTAGTTAGTTTAATTACAAAGTACACGCAGCGTTTGTGCATCAAAGAGAAAACGTGACTGTATTTATCTATCACGTGTAGATTGAATATTTTATAAAACCTCTTTGTTTCTTAGAGCAACTCACCGATCAATTGTCTTGGATCGGCTATTAATTTTGTGATTTGGGTAGTTTCCTTAGTCAAAATCATTTTAACAAATAAAAGCGTCTTAGTAATTAAAAATAATACACCTTCATTCCTGAATTTATCCCCATTTAAAATTGTCTTTTTAGGCATTTGGCCAAAGTATTGGATATGAAGATTTTTAAATAAAATCAGTTATTAAGTTCGACTGTAACATAATAATTTTAAGTAAGTGTGTGGGTGAGCCATTTTAGGCACGAATGGGCCAGCTCGACCGGAGTGATGTGTTTTGCTATTTATTTATTTATTTTTTATTTATTATGAGAGTAAGGGAGACATATCCTTATTCCAAATTTCATTGTGATCAGTTTTCTCGTCGTCCAAGACGTTTTCTTGTAAAAGGGTAACAGACACACATGGATGAATGGATCGGTGGACATCCATTCATGCATCGCATGTAGGTATAATATTAGTAGGATGGTATTAATCTTTCTTAAAAACTATTTTCCAGTTCGACGCCCAGGGCAAATTTGACGTTGAGAGCTCTATGTCGCTAACGCTATGGCGTTCGCCAATTTAATAATTATTTTTTTATTTAATATGAGAGTAAGGGAGTCCAATCCGCAAATTCCCCAACCCTTACATCTCTAACTTGCAAGTGAGAGATAACCCAATTCATAATGACGACTTAAAAAGGCTTCTAGCAAAAGAAAAGGAGTCATAAGAATTTCTTTTGCTGATACAAAGAAAATACATCTGACTGATTAGATGTTTTTTCTTTACGAATTAAATTTTTTTTCGTCATTACGAATTGGGTTATCTGAAAACTATGGCACTATCAAACAGCGAGATGGAACTCTGAATGAAATCAATACAACCAATACATCTGAAACTCTGGACCTCAATAAAAAATATATTCTCACCCACTTGTCATACCTACCTCTGCTGTTCTTGATATTGGCTTCAATAATTGCTCATCAACATCCAGGCTTTATTGCAACTGACATCCTTATTACAATATGATACCTTATCTTTATAAAAAAAAACAACCTTTACATGCGGTATCATCAAAGCATTTATTTCTTAAATTACAAAAAAGTTTAAAAAATCTTCCGTTTCTTTAGTTAGTTCTGTCGTTTTTATATCAGTCCATCTGAAAACAATACATTTGAACATTGATATTCATGCATTTAATGTAATATAGATCTGTGGCGTCTTTCAAAGTGTCGTCGTCTGTAAGATTCATGTGTTAAATTTCTTGAGTATGATGCAAAACTTTTTCTTTTATATGAGGGTAAAGCATCTACTGATTAACTCATTCCACCTAGTGGCTGCTTGCGAGCCTATGGAGCGGAGGATCTTAACTTATCAAGTTCTTACCTGGCACTAATAACAGAACTGGTTGGTGCAAAAGATTGTTACATCACACATAATGCCTACCTCTAATCTGTATCATGGTCTCTATCTCTCAGATCTAAGTCTTTACCGTGGTCTTTACTCACCGTCTTCTTAGTTTCGGCTATACAATCAAACAGCAATTTGGCTCTATCACACCCTTTGTCACCGTCGCTGACATCTTCATCGTTTACTGAAAATATAACGTTTTTTTTGAAATATTAATTAAGCATCTGACTGCCGACAAAAACTATTGAAGGCTAATCTTCCGCTAGCGTCGGACAGCATTGTCCAACATGGCGTTGTAAGTGTTAGTATTTTCTGTATGCAATTATTTGAAAAACTTTTTAATAGCTGACCTTAAAAATGACGAGCGCGTAGTCTAAGATTGTTTTCAGACTACGTCTGATCTGTATCCATGAAAATTCAGGTCTACAAAAGTCGGATAGAATTCAGTTATCCCTAAAATACGTTAACTAAATGGATGAAGGCTGAAAGATATAGTGTATGAATCCTAGTTTCACAAGCTAAAATTGGATTAGGATCAGACGTAGTGCACAAGCGCAGGCTCTTGGTATTCGATCGAATTGTTGTTGGGTCAATTTTCGAAAGTTACATCGATAGCACCTTAGCACAAAGTCAGTGTTTGAAGCGCGATAATTCAAATCGACTTGCACTGGTTTTATAACACGGCTACTAAAACTATATTCCTTACCATACCTGTACTATGGAGAAAAAATTGTTAAGTTGTCATAAAAAACCTATCTTACTAATATTATAAATAAAGTTACGATGTTTGGATGTTTGTTACTTAATCATGCCAAAACGCTGGACGGATCTGGATAAAATTTGGCACAGGCATAGGATATACACACTCCGGAATAGTATACCCTTATAGACTACTTTTTATCAACATACCACGCGGGCGGAAGCTAGATAGTATAAAATAAAATATGACACATAAGAGAATCTACTAACTTTTGACACATTCATCTCCGACCGCTTCAACGAACTTCATAGCCGGTTCACTGCTCAAATGCTCCTTGGCGAACGCCATAGTGCTGTCAACGTCAAATTTGCCCTGGGCGTCGAACTGGGAAGTAGTTTTTAAGAAAGATTAATACCATCCTACTTATATTATACCTACATGCGATGCATGAATGGATGTCCATCGATCCATTATGGATGAATGTGTGTCTGTTACTCTTTCACGAGAAAACGTCTTGAACGACGACAAAACTGATCACAATGAAATTTGGAATACGGATAGATTGTAGTCTCGAATAACAAACAAGCTACTTTCCTTTCTGGTCCTGTGAGCGAAGCCATTGCCAGGCTGATATCATTTTAAAATGATTTACATGCTTAATTTATTTCAATATATTTGTCAGAAATAAGTTTTTTAATCATAGAAATTTCATTAAAAGTTCTTGCAAAATAAAGGTTCTGGGGAAAAGAAAAACTACTTCTTTTCCTTAGAATTCTTTTCTCACACTCTTTTCGTTCACCGTTTGCGCGTATTGTAAACTAAAATATCCTGTAGTTTCCATACGCCTATAGGAAATCAAAATATCCATCAATACTTTTATAAAAAAAATAAATCCCAATGTGTGTCTGTCCCATCTCAAGTTATAGAAGTCTTCTTGATCATACAACGAATGTCATGATAGATACAGTAAAACTCCAAATCGATTATCATCAATCATCAATAGCCTTCCACTGCAGCACAGCACTCCGCTTCTACCATTCAAACGCTTGGCAGGTTGACGCCGGAGTTCAAAAAGTTCAGGTATACAAAATTTTGTGCTGCTGCTCTCTGTTAAATTTGTTACAATTTCAATACATACTTACAAATTCTGCTTTCTTCAAGAAACAGCTCATGAAACAAGGATCGATATCATCAGTGCTGGCCTTCTTCTTTGCTTCTTCGAATTGTTCCTCAGTAATTCCATATTCATCTGCACATTCTTGTACATAAGGACGCAAAGCATCTCTTACACCTGCTTCTTCATCACCAGACATAGCCTGACATAGAAAATGTTAATTAACAATGTCATCTTATATTTAGGTATTTAAAATTCCAAATGGTCTTGTACTTCTTATACTCTGGATTGCAATTTTTAAGCTAAATGTTTGATCAGACATCATGTCACTTAATGATGGTAACTGGTCAGCAGCTTATCGAAATAGAGAATTTCAGTTAACTAAAGTAACTAATTCAATTGGCTACTCGATCAAGAAAAGCTTGGCACTAGTTCAATTCAAATGATAAAAAAGATAAAAAAAGCACTTACATTTACGCTCACTAAACAAAAAAGCGCCATCACAAACGCGGAATATCTCACAACGGACATTATGAAAATAAAATGGATATTTTTTTTTCAAATTAGAAGCACAACTACAGTTGTTTTCTGGATTTATAAATGAGACAGAATGTGACAACTGCAACATTTATATAAAATGCACGTAAGTACTTGCCACGGTAATTACGACAATTTTATCATTAAAATCAGTTTCACACCTGATGCAAAATACGAGGGAAGTCACACATCCAATAAATTGTGTGTATTTAAAAGAACATTATCATCTACCATCATATATCGCAAAAAACAGCAAAACGTTGCTGAAAATCATTTTGATATTGATACAACCAAATATGATATGAACATTTGGAAATTGTGTTTATTTTGTTAAACAATTTCATTTTGCTTAAAAGGTATCCCCAAATACGACAACGCAATCTTCTTCTAATCTCGACACCGGCTGCTCCGATTTGGCTTATTTGGATCTTAAAATATTCGTGGAAATCCAGGGAAGGCTTAAAAGATCAGAAAAAAAGGTGATTTTGAGGCGGTACGAGTTCTTCAGTTCAGCTGCTGTTAAATATATACATTTTCATATTGTTAATGCACCAAGCTTAGTGAATACAAAGTAAAAGTGGAAATAAAATAATAGAAAAACAAGAAATTATGAAAATACATCGTTTCTTAAATTGGTAGATACAGAAACATGAATTGAAGAAACCTAGTAGAAGTTTGATCTTATGAAGAAAATGCATGCTACTACATTTACGAAAGATATATATGAAGCCGAAAAGACGCTTAAAAAGCGTTTGCACTAGCAGCGACGAATACAATTTTCCTATGAATGTAGATGATGCAAAAAATTCTATTGGAGCATTTTATTGGTCTAAACAACAGACAGACAGACATACAAACAATAACTTCAACACATAATAAAAAACATTGCGGTATAATTAAATCCACTATGGACACGAGATATTGCAATTACAATGTATGATGTACCCGCTATCTCACAATCATGACAATTTATAACATTTTTCACAGAACAATAAAATGTCCTCAATGTTGATTGTGAACTGGTGCTAATTGTTGGGTGCATCTCACGCTGTTTACACCTTACACAAGTTTATTAGATAAATCTATGTAAACCAAATTCATTGTCGAAATGTCATTACTACGTGTGTGACGTTCAGTACCGGCGTAAAGGCACTGACACCGCGGCGAAAATATTACGGTGCCCACTTAAGAAAAGCAAAATCAAATCAATGTTCTTACTTTCGTAGTAAATAATGTAGGTGGCAGAACACCATTGTTTTTTATTTTTGAAAAAAAATCTACATGGATAAAAAAGGAAAGAGTCTAATCGATATCGTTAGAGGCGTTAGAGGCGCTCCTGTCCTGATAGGGTTTGCACTAGGAGTAGTGGAGACTTCAACTCCAGACCTTGACGCCCCGAGAAATCGTCGCATGTTAAATAAAGGACTGCTGCAAATTAGATAATATTTTACACCCTAAACCGGGGTACTTAGGTCACGAGTTTACAATAAATTATAAAACCCAATAAACTGTTTGTTGGTCAAATGAGAGCATGCAAGCAAGTGCAAATGGTTTTGAAAACAATTCTTGGGCTAGTAAAGATTTTCATAAATTATTCAATAATCGCAAGGCGTCTAGAAGATTGACTGGTATAGGACGACAAGATAATCTTCTATTACATGCAAATCTAATTATAATTGGTAAATAACTAATAATACCACTTCATATCTAACATCCTAAAGGGTCAGGAAGGCGTTACACGATGTTTATATCATGCTGGGTGACCATCACATTTCTTCAGTCCTACCCGACTAACTGCACAAAAAAAGTTATAAATCCCTTAAGCAGTGGTATACAAATACTTTACGCCATACCTTAACAATTATAGTATTTATAATACCTGTGAAAACGTAATTACCTACGTACGAAAGTATAAATACTTCCTTGTAGTACACATGTCGGTATTGAGCGCGGGAGCGTTAAGTCAAAAAATCAAAAATGCACTTTTACTGTAGACAAAACTAATTCTTTAATCCAACAAAACCTCAAAGTAAATATCTCAAAGTCGCAGGCTTCACAGATTTTATTTACTTTTGTTGTCCAACTTGAAGATCTTGTAGTTTAAGAAATCATAATTCGTTTTATAAACTCGAGAATTTGTAAGTATGGATGGATGTATCTACATATGATTGTTACTCTATCACGTAAAAACTACTTTGGGGATCTAAATGTAATTTTTCATATACCTAGATATTACATTAGCACTGTGAGCTAAGCCGCAGGTTCACCTAGTATACCAAAAGAGCCATGCCATGCCATAATGAAGAAGTCCAAGAATTCAAGAGACCATATGGTGACGGTAGAGTAGGATACAGTCTGTTGTACAGCCATACTTATCTTTGTACAGGTGGAGTAAGAGTCGACTAATACCTGAAAAAATTTAAATATCTCAATCGAAAATCATGGGTCCAATCTAAATTGATTTTGAATCTTAAAGATTTTGGATTAAGATCTGTTTTTCAATCATTTTTTCAAGACCGGGAGATGCTTTAAATCTTTATTTCCTACCTACCAGCCAAACTAATTGAAGATTATCTTAAATCCTCTTATTATACTTTCAGCCTCTCAAACTTGCAGACTTCCTCCGAAATCAAAATACGGAGCCTCCTATTTGGCCAAAAGTTAAGGTTTATTGAAATGACTAAATTACTCTCGTAAATTGACTGAGAAAAACTAAACTAATTTCACTGTCACTACTGTACTCTTATTCATGTATTGAGCTGTAAAGAGCAGCGTATGCGCCGAGTTGGCTGCAGTACAATAAATTAAGAATGTTACACGAGAGATTGTACTACAAATACGTATTAGGTTTTCTTTGAAAATTATGTAAGAGTTTGTATTGTGATAATCTGGCATCATCTAGCTCATCTTCTTTTTTTTTACTTGCAATAAATTAGTGCTTGACTGCGATCCCACCTGATGGTAAGCAGTGATGCAATCGTTGATGGTAAGGCGCACTAGTTTATTAAGATCTTTCGTTATGTACAAACTAATTAGCTATTCACCTATCGCTCTGAATAATTTGAATTTATCCATATGTAGCCATTTGAATGTATTGTTAAATTTCTTATACAGGTGGTCAGTCTCATCCAGGGTGTAGGGGTTCTCACCAAAACAGAGCTGCTATCTGCTGTACTGGGTAAACAGGGCATTATTTCAATGACTGATTAAAACTCCCTGAGACATATGTATATGTAAATAGAAATCAAATATTAAGATTGTAGTTAACCTCTATAGCTTCATTTATCACTTTATGCATACCTATTCGTCGATTAGGAGAGTTCATTTTTTATTCAGAGCGATTTTTCTTTACAAATACAAATCACTGGCTGTTGCATCTATGCAATTTATTTACGAAGATTGATAGATAAACAGAAATGCTAAATCACTATGAGATCCACTAAATACCACTCGTGGGTTAATCATATGCAATTATGAATACCTTGCCAATTACCATTGCAGCCTAGTTATTAGCAGTAATGTGGATGTTAGGTACTTGCTTTTCCTAGAAAGACGGCAGATATAACACAGTGCCTTTGTCAAGAAACAGGTTTTTTAAGAGTAGGACAGCTATGCTTAGACCGGTGTGATACCACCGCCTCATAGAAAATCGGCGTGATAGGTACGACCACAGAGTTGTTTCGTTTTATGAGTGAGGTTACCGGAGAAACAATCTTTCCCCTCAACCTTAAATCTCCAAAATCTTAATCCCCTAAAGTTCGGCAACGCACTCGTAACTCCGTTGCTGTCCATGAGCGGCGCTGATTGCTTACGATCAGATTCGCAGGTCATTTTCCGTCTTATCACATTAATAAAAACTAGGCAACTGTCATCGCCTATTCCGTGCGGGTCGAAGCTCAGTGATGTAACACGGTACGGTTTGGAGCAGGAGAAGCTAATGGTCGGTTTTAGACTGCAATAGTCAAAAGTAGGGAGTGTCGCCTCATTCGGGGTGGGAAAATGGCAACGGATTATTTTTTTACATCTTTTCAAACTAAAAAGGTTATTTCTGAGTAAGATGGTACTGATATGAATTTATAAATCAAACCCTTGTTTAACCAACTACTAGGCAATGGGCAAAACTTGTTGGACACTGCTATAAAAAGTGAAAAACTTGTTATGGTAACAAACGGCTCTAATGAGGATTATGCAAATAAAAATGAACAAACAGAAATATTAAAAAGTAATAATAACAAAACAATTTCGATCGTCCATATCATGATGACTATACGAATTGAGACGACCTTGGATGCAATCTCAGCGCCAACAGTAAAACAAGTCTTCTCAGAAATAGAATTTATTGGTTTAATTATAGAGCTGCTATTTATATGTATATTATTGTTGCTATGCTGTTTTTGTTTTATATTCCTTTACTTTTAGCGAAAATGTTTATATTTTCTTTAAATAATGGAAAATCTCAAACTTCAAAGATTTTTAAAATGTCTCTAAAAATCAATTAAGTAGGAACGCTCATTAAAAAACATACTCGAATTGGCTAATTTTGGATTTTGTGTTTTTTTAGAGACTGTCGTGTTTGCATAAAGTTGAAAACACAGTTAGTATTAAAATAAAACACATTCAAACACGAGAATTATTTAATCTAAAATTATGCGAAAATAAAATCTTCCGGTTTGAACTCGTACATACACTTCGCCGCGTAAAAGGAAACTTCGCAGATGTCCTTGTATTTCTTTTCTGTAATATTAAACAATATGCTTATTATAACATATACATAATCCTTATAAACAATAATGCCGTTCAGCTGGGGTTGCGGAGTAACCCACCCCGTTCTTTCTCCTTCTCCAATAGAAGAAACGGAGTCGTATTCAAACACATAACAACAGACACCATAAATGTGTGCCTCACACTTTAGAACGCTTTCGCCCTGCATCCGATCCGAACCCGTGATATGGTACGTCATAGTTGTAGAACTAATTATATGCTAGGTAGTTTATGCACTATCGGATATAGTCATCCGTCATTCTATTTTATTCCGGCATCCTAAGATCTCCATTCCGGGAGGAATTTTATGACATGTATTCTATAATCTAATCCAATAAGAAAGTAAATTATATAATTCGGTCCAAGTTTTCCCTGGTGCGGATCGGATTTGGAACAGGCGAGTTCATTTGCAATATTCAAATTCAGTCCAAGTTTTCTATATATAATCGGATTCGGAACAGACGTGACGAATAGACGTGCGAAAATGGTTAAAGAGATGTTTCGTGTGGGAATCGAACCCGCGATACGTTGCACAGCAGCCAGCTATGCAGTAAAAATGAAATGAATATAAACTGTTATCTGTTAGTAATAAACGAGTACATCTTGATGTACAAACATATTTAGAAGAAAAGAACTCCCTGTATACTAAATCAAAAATAGTTTTGGTTCAAATAATATATAATTGGAAAACTTACGGACGTCTTTACATTTCTCCACAGCAGCCTTTGCTGATTCCTTTATATCAGGTGGGTACATAAGATCGATTTGTTTGATCGATGCTTCATAATTTAATTTATTGTTCTTTATCTGTGAATTAAAAACAGTAATGTTTCATATTGGTCTCCTACTTTCCATATTTTTTAATAATTTCTAGTGATAATTTGTAAGAAAATCTTTTCCGATCACTTACCACATTCGTCAATTCGTAGATACAAGCTATATAGCACATAACTTTTCTGTCTTCTATGAATTTCCCTTTATCTATACTCCCAACTTGATCTGAAAAAATATCCATCAGTGGAAACTCTGCTAATATTCTATCTTTCATCATTTTAGCATTTTTGTATCGGATAAGTATAAAAAATATTTATATACCTTCAGTCACACCAATCTTATTCATACAATTTTTCTTCAGCATCTTTCCAGAATTCTTCAACTGTTGTCTAGACATCTGTAAGATATTAAGGATGTTTCCTATCACGTAAAACACTAACATTGAACTCATTTATTTCTTTGTTTACTTTTTCATCCATTACAAATATTACATCATTAATTTTCACTTTTATTTGTACTTACGGCGTCACTTCCTGAGGCCAAAAACATAGCTATCACGAATAAACATATTCTTTTTCGATCCATCACGACACTCACAAGACCTTTACTAAATTGCACTGTTTGCTTAAAACCTACTTGTAACCATATATACGACGTTCCTATACTCTGATTGTATACTCATCAGCGTATCATTAGCAAAGCAAATACATAAATTATCTTAGACCAATTAACGAGTTAACGTCTTTCCATAACCTAACAAGATTTAAAATGCTGATTTCAACAAGCTTTATTGTAGTTTTATACCATCATTGTTTTTTTTTTGATAGTCTGGACTGTAAACTAAACAGTACTTATTCTAAATGGAAATATAATGACTTTTTTCTGTTTAAATAAATTTTTGGACAAAAACTGTTTGAAGGCTAATTTTTATCATTATTACAATATGGCTTCTGATATCAAAATCATATTATTGAATATCCATATGGAATATTAAATATTAAATATCGAAATTCGATAAACTCATACGCATAGGTACGTGACCGCGTACGTGTCTCAGTGTGTTCTTGCTGAGACTTTTCGATTTTTTTCTGTAACCAAAATTTGGTTATAGTATATCGTGTTAATAAAACGACAGAAATTCATTGATGTTAGTTTTATTTATTTCTCTTTGTTGAAAAAACAATTTACATTCCTTTTAAGGGAACATAAAATTGGCGGGGTCGAAATCGTAAATGCATTTTGCTGTCCAATAGGATGCTTCGCAGAGATCTTTGTAATTTTTAGCTGTAAAAAACCAATATAATTTCTGTGTAAAATCTTCCATTCTGAATACAAAAGTTTATGACATTTCATTTGTAATCACGATACTAATAAAAATGATTTGGTAGAAACTTAATACGTTCTTTACAATTTATTGAATAAAATACAGCCTCGCCCAATATTACCCGGGCAAAACATAGCCCAGGTGCTATTGCAGACTATAATACATTTCTAAGTAATTTTTTTTATATTTTTATAAAAATATAAAAGCAGGAAATAAGCTGTGCCTTTGTACCTAATTGTTGTATTATTTTTCTTGTCCAACTTACTGTGTGTACAAAAATTATTAAATAAATAAATAAATAAATAGATCAAGATCGGTTTAGTAGTTTTGCCGTGAAAGACTAACAAACATCCATCTGTCGAAACTTAAACACTTTCGTGTTTATAATATAAGTAAGAGTGAACCTACATTATAACGAGACCCCTTCTTGGAAAATAGAAGAAAATAGGTAACACTAATAGGTAGTAGTAAATAAATATATTTTTTTTGGGGCTAACTGACAGACAGTAATTTTTTACCTTTTAATATTTTGTTTGACTTTCAAAATTGCCTTATTTATTCAATTGAAAACATGTGAATAAATAATTTGATTTAGACATACACATGTGTAGGTACTTAATGACTTTTTGGTATGCCATAGATAGACTATTGACATCGTAAAAATAAAGTAAACATAAAACAAGAAACAAATTAAAGTCCAATGTTGAAAAATATTTGACTATTGTTTTTTAAACATAACCGCATAGTTACGCTCTGCAACCTTGAGCATTCTGATGATTTTGCTTAAGGTAATCAAGATTGCACAAAATGATTGTTCAGTTGGCTTGTTTATTCAAAACTTGATAGTTTTAGTAGCTTAAACTACTCAATACTAGCTTCCACCCGCAGCTTCGCACGCATGTTAATAAAAAGTATCCTTTGTGTTAATCCAAATCCATACCAAATTTCAACCAAATTGGTCTAGCCGTTTTTGCGTGAAAGAATTACAAACATACATCCATGTATTCTCACAAACTTTCACATTTATAATGTTTGTAGGATACGATCGACCAAAATTGAACTGTGTCCCTAAATCTGAGTTCCCGATAACGACATCTTTATCCGTGTCTACTAACCTCTTGTCTGGATTTTTATTAAGTCAACCTTAAGTTAAATATCTATGATCATTAGGAACTCACCGACTGGTCTGCAATGCTCTATGGCTGCCTTAACGGGTGCCTTCATATCATTCGGGAACATCATATCCACTTGTCTTAGCATCATGTCATGGTTTATCGTGCTACCCTTAACCTAACAGTTATAAATATATAAATTTATTTGTACTGTTAAAACTAATATTACATTTGTAAATGACTTTATTCGTACATTGAAACTTACGCTCTGTCCCATTTTGTACACACACGCTATGTAACACATAAAATCTTTCTTTTCAATAAATTTCCCCTTGTCTACATCTTTCACTTCGTCTGTAATCATAACAATATGAAGAAGTAACAGATAAAAAAGGTTCAATATTTATACTATACATATAATTATTCAATGATTTTAATGTACCAAGCAGGTATAAAAAGAATTGTAAAAAAACAAAGCTATAATTTTGGAAACTTAAAACTAAAATAATGCGAAAAAACTTTAGATTCTAGATCAAGATAAAAAAGACATAGTCGCTTAATAATAAAATTAATTACCTTCGGTAAGATCGTTTTTTGCTGAGCACGTCTTTTTAATTAACTTCCCAGAATTTTTTATTTGTTCTCTGGTCATCTGCAATAAATAAATGACCAAATTTCAATTGCGACTGTTAATGATACGTAATAATGTAGCTGGTGGTAATATAAATGTATGAAGTTGAAATGAAGATTTTCAACAAAGTAAAAGTAAACAAAATAACAGGAATAAAGATAAATCAAAAACTTACCGAATAAACAAAACTATTGTTGCAAATAACAAACAAAACAACGGAAAAAAGAAAATAGTTGATGTAGGACATTTCGTAGATGTTCTTTAGGAATCTGAAGATGGAACAATAATAGCGGATAGCAACAAATGGGTTTTATAAAGACAACAAAATATTTAATTACTAAGCTAAGTGTTACTTGTCAAACAAGAACTATGCACTTAACAAAGAAAAGATACAGTATAATAAAGAAAACAACCAGTTAAACAAATAATAGTTCTATTTAATAACTGACAGAGTGAAATAAAATTATTCGGAACAGCGTAGTACACTCGATTTTATATTCGATCTATAAAGTATGAAAATTACAAAATAAAATTATTTATACATTAATTAATTTAAAACACATTAAATTACTTAATGTTCCATAAAATAGAACATCAAGGAAAGATGAAACTGTTTGGGTCTTTTTCATACAAACATTTCGATCCGTAAAATACTCGTTCACACAGGTCGTTGTAATTGTCCTCTGAAAAATAAATTTAATTGCGTTTTATTTGGTTTTTAGCATTAAAGATAAAGAGTAAAAGATGATATAGTACGTATACAATTCAGTTCAAGAACAGTCTGTTAATGTCTTTGCACTGAATCTAACTTTTTTGCTTTTCTGTTTGAACTTCTTCTGTTTCGTCAACATTCATCATATCTTTCATTGTCTCATTGCTTTTTTGCTAAAATGTAGTTCCTCAATATATCTTCTATTTCTGATTCATGGATCTTATATTCTTTTTCAAAATACTTACGGCTATGTAGGCACGCTGCAACAGACTTTTTGACCGGCTCTTTAAGTTCTGGGGGATAAAGAAGGTCGATCTGCTTTGTGATGAGCGCCATATCAAGTTTGTCATTTTTCACCTAAAAAGTAAGATAGGACTTCAGTGATGCTTCTTTTAAAAATACAATATTTGGTACTATACGAATTTGATAATACGTTCGTATGTTTGGTATTTTTTTTTTTTTTTTAGGAATACTGTTTTAGGATTTTATGTTTGAGACAGTGATAGTATTTAAAACGCCTTTAACTATACTGTTCCCTTGAAAGGAAATAAAATGAAAACAAGCATATATGTTAAAATTAAAATTTCATCAGACCAATATCTATCAAATGGTCACCAAGATGAAAGTTTTAACATAATAATAAATAACATTTAAGCAAAATGGCTCAGGAATTCTTGAAAACCAAATTTTCTATGTAGACACAATTTATGCCAATCAAAGTTTTTTGTTAAGGCTTAGATTAGATAATTATTTAAAACATATTTGGTGTACTTGCTAATACAATTTTATTTAAAGTTCAGTCTTTACTAAAACTGCTAGTATTTTTAAACTTTTGTAAAAATATTCTACGATAACAAGACATTATTATAGTAGTTTTTTTTTTTAAATAAGCAATAAGTGTAGGGTGGCTTTGGCATTTTTTAAAGTACCCCGAGACACATCTCTCTCGCCTACTCGAATCCCCAAATCTCCAATCGACAAATGCTACCCAATTAGAAGTATAAAAAACTTACCACTTGAAAGGTTTTGTATACGCATGCAACATAACACATAACGTTACGATCTTCAATAAACACTCCTTGTTCTATTCTTCCAACTTGTTCTGAAAACATTAATTTATAATTAAATTTTGAAATTATATCTATGTCTTTTTGTGAACAGCGTGCACTAAAAAAATCAAAGTGTATGTATAACTGTATGCATAATATATAATTAAATTTATACCTTCTGTAACAGAGTTCTTCGGCATACATTGATTTTTCACTATAGCCATAGTTTTTTTAACTTGTTCCCGAGTCATCTGTAACGTTAAAAAGTACTTTTAGATGCATTTTTTATCATTACGTTGGTTCGGTATTATTATTTTCATCTACATGTCATTCAAAATATATCAATAGAACAAAATGGAATAGACAATGGACACCTTTTCTTTGTGAGGGAAAATCATCAAATGACTTCTCTCGCTCTCGCCCAGGTTGAAGCGAGAAGAAGAGTCAGACTCTTACTGACTAAAACCCCCCCGTTCCTTCATCTGCTCTAGTCCCAGGTCGCAGTACTTTATTGCGATTGCCTTACAACCCCTGCTGAACATCGGCCCTGTTGGATCCGGTCTGAGGTGGATTTGAATCTCAAATCCTCATGTTCAGAAAACACAACACCTTTTTATTTCTGTGTAATAAAATTAATTAATAATAATATACTTACTCCATAACTGCTTCCTGCACACAAAACAACTAAATACGCTAAAATTAAACGATTCATTTTTGTTTTTAATTCTATCTTTTGGCACAAGTCTGCTCCAAGCTACCAGAATAAAAACTGAAAATATTAATTTAGAAATCCTCCAATTTATGCCCAAAAACTTTTAGTGTAACATGTGGTTAAGGTAAAGAGACGTATTCATTTTTACGTGATAACCATGTATTAACTAAACGTTTGGTAATAAATTATCGAGTCGTTAACTTCCAGGGTCTTTTTGTATAGGTAGACAAAAAGCCATGACAACAATTTGTATTAATAGATGCATTGTTTAGAGTAGGCTAGTAACTAGGCTAGTAAGTATTTTGATTTTGTACTTACATCTAGTTTGAGGGAGAAAGAAAGACTATAAAATATTTCATATGTTTTTTTGAAGTGCAGACCACGCCTAGTCATAGTGGCGCCAGCCACCTGCATGTTGGAGTGATGATAATGCTAAGCTGGCTGTAGGTTAATACGAAGGTCAAGGCGAAGGCCAAATTCAGTAGCGTGCATATAGATAGGACCAGTGTGAAGAAACGTGCTGATGATGGATGATAAAGTATTTTAAGTTATTTTCTTAGATGGGTTTGGTTATTATGGGTATAAGCAACATTTTTCGACCCTTTACTCTCACAGCTTGATGCATGAAATCTGCATTCTAGTACGTCATCGTAAAAAATCGTTTTGAGAATCAAACTTAATAATTTTGTTAATTTCTAAAATGAATTGGAATTAAAATTGATGGAAAAGAAACCAAGTAAATTATGTCATAAACCATTTTAATATGAACTTTGTATGTTCAAGGAAATACAAAATTTTCTGCATCGTAATCGTACATGCATTTAGCGGTCCAGTATGATGATTCACACAAGTCTTTGTATTTCTTGGCTGAAACAAATAAAATAATGAAAATAACATATGTAGTGTTTTTTATAAGATAACAGCGATTTTAGTTTGATTTGTCTTAATTTGAATCATAACTGGTACGAGTATAATATCTTTACAGAAGACTAGATTTGCTTATTTTCCACTAATCCCTGAATTTTACTGTCGGTGGAAAATCAAATGACTTCTCCCGCCCAAAGGAAGAAGTTTGGCGAAAGGAAGTTTTGAGACTCTTAATGACTAAATCCTCCCGTTCCTTCTCCTGCTCTAGGCTGAGGCCGCGGGGCCTCATTGCGCTTACCCCGCAACCACGGCTTAACATCAGCCCTATAGGGAAACCTAATTGGTGACCATATGCATTAAGTCCACCTTGTACCTTTGTTTATCACGTGTGCATTAGTACATATAAATAAAAACGAATTTTGGAATTCCATTCTCTTTTTGACAAATATACATAGTGGTAATAAGTCCCACGCCCACCCCACATGTCGTAGAACTCGGAAACTTGTTTTGTTCTCTCTTTTACAATTCATCATTAATTTTTTGAGCTATAAAAGTTGTATAGATCCGTCCCTCTTTCTCGCCTCCTGCTAAATTATTTCAGAGATTAGTGAGCACAAGCGGATCCATAATTATTGCTTAATTGGATCCCCAAAATGTAAGCTTCTAAGCACACCACGACACCCGTTACACCAGAGAAGTTACAAGTGCGTTTCCGACCTTGCAAAGAATAGGAATTGAAGTACCTAACGACGAAATACAACGCTTTGGTTATCACGCCGGACGTAGTATCATTCCAGTAGAGCCGGTCCTTCGTGCCAAAGTGTCTTGCACATTCTCTATAGTGTAAAAATAAGGGCAAGGTATGAATTTACACCATTCAAAATGCCCGTAGATATTGTAATAAAGATTGCTCACGACGCGACAAGGCACTAGATGGATAAACCATAATTTGGTCGTTACCAAACAAGTAGGTACATAACGACAGCTATTTATGTAAATGGCTGCGTTTATCTACGACCTTCTGTTGACGATTTTAGCAACGATTCTGTTAGAACAGTCAAATATTTGATAACCGAGTGTAACTCAAAAATATGTTTTACTGTACACAATGAAATGAAGTTGGTACAAATAGCGGACTTAATGCCATATGACATTCTCTCTGTTTCTCTGTAAACCTTTGGGTCAAGTAGAAAATCAGCGGAAAATATGTTACGATACGAAATGATTTACGATTAATATATAAAAAAACACTTTATAGATATTTAGACTTCTAAGTATATTTTAATCTGCTCTATAAAAATCTTCGAGGTTTTGTAACAAAATCCAAATTTAATAATCATCGTCTAGAACTAGACGTGTAATTAAAAATACTTAGGTGTAAAAAAACTTAGACACGTGTACGAAAAGGTAACAAAAACCTAATGCTTTTCCGTATATTTTAAACGAATAAAAATTGGAATATTGCCATTTTACTTGATGACTTATTTAATGGTTATAAAATCACCGAGTTTATTGGTTGTATAATTTGTATATAGGTAGACAATTTAATGCAACAACATTTGATTTAAGAACTTCAACTGAATTAGATACCGGGTAAGTTCGGGTTACTTTGACCCTGCGGGGTAACTTTGATCCTGGGGATTAAATTTGAAACCCTTTAACCAATAATAACTGAGAACCAAACATATACTTATTCGTTTTTCATTCGTTCGAAAATTTGGATCAAAGTTACCTCCCAGGGTAACCCGAACTTACGATACTTAATTCACCTCTCCAAAAGTTACTGCTTATTTTAGGAAAATACAAATGTATATGTATAGAAAATTTTTAGCTACTAGTTTCAGCCACCGGCTTCGTCCGTTCGTCCCAAATGAAATATAGCCTACGTGCTATCCACAGTATACTTACATTGTGCCAATTAAAAAAAACAACGTTACGCTACACTAGGATTTTCTCCTGTGTCGTAGTCGTAGATGCGTTTCAAACATACAAATTCATATACCTGTCACACTCAGACCCGGAACAACAATTTGTGGAACACACAAAGAGTTGTACCGTGCGGGAATCGTACCCACGACACGTTGCGTTGCAGGGAGCCCAGCCACCGCGCCAACCGTGCAGTCAAATTATTAGTTATTATTATATATCATAGAAATCCATTTAGTAAGTTTTACTTGAAAAATAACGTACTGTAAAACGGAGTGAATAGAATTCGAAGGGTGAATAGACACAGAAGAGGGGTGAATAGATTCTAGGAAAAATTCACCCCGACAAATTCTATTCACCCCGTTTTGCCGTTACACTTATTTTTCTTTTTTTATATGACTTACTTGTATCTTTACAATATGAAGCAGCTGCCTTGACAGCATCCCTCATCTCGGCTGGAAACATCACGTCCACCTGCTTAATAACCGCTTCATAACTTAACTTGTTATTCTTCACCTGAAGAAAGTACATGACATATTGAACACCTGTAGTCGAAAAAAACTGATTGCTTCTACCATATATTTTTTTTATGTAATAGACCGGCAAACGAGCTGTAGAATTTCCTGATGGTAAGCAATCAGCGCCGCTCATGGACTAACAGAGTAGTTACGAGTGCATTGCCGACCTTTTGGGGATTAGGGAATTTGGAGATTTAGGGATTGGAGGAGGGGTAGGATTGGGCATCCGGTAACCTCACTCACACAGCGAAACACAAAGCTGTGGTTGTTTCACGCCGGTTTTCTGTGAGGCCGTGGTCGGCCGTAAATGGCCGACCCATTCGTGCCGAAGCATGGCTCTGCCACACTTTAATTTTTCTCTTACACTTTAAATTATTACATATACAAACAGAAACCGACGAATATATCGATTAAAAATGTCCATTGAAACTTAGATTATTTTACATAGAACATGGTACCTACCTACCCACCAACTGTAAAATGTACTTACCACCTGGCTCATGGTATAAACACAGGCAATGTAACACATAACGTTACGATTTTCTATAAACTTCCCCTTTTCAATGTCACCCACTTCCTCTAGAAAGAAAAAATATTATAGTTAGTGGCACATGGTTGCATAAAGGTGCTCGTGCAATGTATAACTGGTGGGTGTCCTTTTTTTTTGTGAGGCGAAATTAATCAAATGACTACTCCCGCCCAGGGCAGCGCGGGAGGGAGTGTCAGACTCTTACTGACTAAAAACCCCCCAGTCCTTCTCCTGCTCTGGGCCGAGGTCGCGGTGCCTCATTGCGCTTACCCTGCAACCCCGGCTGAACTGGTGGGTGTGCAATATCAAACTCTCCTAAAGTCCAAAAATCTCCCAAAAGGAGCGCTTCCGCTCAACGTCAGATCCAAACGCAAAAACGCATGAAAATATGGTCAGTCAAAGACAACTTCATATTTCTATGGTTCTTTACGCATTATATCCTTCATCTGTTATCAGATATCTTACATGGAATGTCTGAATTCTGTCTGTCTGTGTGTTCATTCCTCTCCTCCCATCCCTCCCTAAAACCCAAATACCCAAAGGGCCGCCAACGTACTCGTAACTCCTCTGGTGTTGCGGATGTCCATAGCGGCTCGAATTGCTTACCATCATATAATCCGTCGGCTCGTTTGCGACCCATCGGCATAAAAAAAGAGTTTTTTTAGCCTGTGCTATCACGGTTTCATATCGGATATTCACACTTCTACGAGGGAGTAAATTTCTTTCTGAATTTTTAACATTTTCAGGAGACGTTCCGGGCACCTTAACTGCGGACGGTGGCCAAAGGGTGGCAAGTGTGGTTTTTACTAAAGGCACTTTCAGACGGTTCATTTTTTGTTTATTTTCACCTTTCATTCGGTACATTTCACTCGAAATGAAATGTCTGAACAAAAAGTGAAACACGAGTGACGAATGAATTCATAAGTGAACAGATCCAACAGTGTTGGATATTGGCATCCGGTAGCATTCACTCGAGTGAACAATCATTTGAGTGAACCGTCTGATATCACCTTAAGCACCCAGAGCGGGAGAAGCTATTGTATGATTTTACACTCTTAAAAAGTGTAAGCACTTACCTTCGGTCACGTCATTTTTCGGCATGCAAGATTTTTTCATCAGTTTGCCAGAATTTTTAAGTTGTTGCCGTGTCATCTACGAAAAAAATCAAATGAAACGCTTTCCTGAATGGAATGGTAATTTGGTAAATATATGTCAAAATCGACTGAAAAAACTTTAAGTTACTATAGTATTTAAATTATTGAAAAACCTTACCCCATAACTTTGGCCCAAAAATAAAGAGATACAGAAAATAGAACAGAATAATCGAAAGGTATACGTTTTCATAATTAGGCTGACTTCAGCAAAGTATTGTGAAAAAACGTTTAGAACTATTTATAAGGAGGCGTTTATCTACTTAGCAGTAAATGATTGATTACATAGGAAAATGCATTTTGACAATTAAATAATGCGTTGTCTGACCGGTAAGTGTTCTATGCATAATGATGTCCTTATAGCAGCAACATATAAGTATATATTTTTATTTTCTGTTGAATAATTTTTTATTTAGAATCAAATTTTTTTATAATAATACATATTTATTAAGTAGTCTCACATGTTGACTTTTCAATGCGTTTAATGGGGCCAACGTTGAAAACTATTTGGTTAAACAATTATCAAATCTCTTATTATCAGTTACTTAACTCACGGAAGGCAGCGCTAATATAATACGAAGTTAAGTCGAAATCGTAAAAAACGTATTAGAAGAATCTTACTCTGGACCTTACCTTAATAAGTACTTACCTACCACCTTTTTGATGTTGTAGGTTATATTTAAGTAGTAGCTACCCTCGCGCGGTTTCACCCGCTGCTCGGCGCCATTTAGCCGTGGCGTGATATTTGATAGCCTATAGCACTCAGGAACATCGTAGCTAACTATCAGTGAAAGAATTTTGAAAATCCGGCCAGCGGTTATAAAGATTACTCCCTACATACCTACAAACTTACAAATTTTACCTCTTTATAATATTAGTGTAGATTGTTGTAATTTTAATAATTTATCTTTCGTTCTAAGGTATGCCACCCGGTTACATGTCAAATACATTGTGAACTTAATCTCACGTGAGCGCATCACTTACCAATTAACGGCATTTAATTAGAATTACATAGGACATGACTAGTTATTAACAATTACCAAAGTGACAATTTATAATCATGAAATAGTGTGAATAGGGTGGCCAGTAAAAATAGACCACGTGGGATAAAACTCAGTCTTAAATTGGTGAACCAGCAACTCTCTCTTCTTACCGGTTTCCAGTATCAAAACCATAAACGACTAAACACTTTAATAAAGAATATAAATATTAAAGATTTTGATATTATTTCCGAATACTAGTTAAACCTTCAAACTAATTATAAAACCACACTGTTACAAAGGTTTCAGTTCAGTTTCTCTTATGGCAAAGGTTTCCTCTAACTTTTGGCACTGTTTTCTATCATTCGCCACTGTTATCCAGATAGGACCTAAGTTCACTCTAAAGTCATCCTCCGATCTTCTCTTATCTTGGCCTCAACTCTTAGTGCCGCCATTCCCTTTTAACTTTTCTCATTAGAAGATTAACTAAACCATAAACAAACAATAGTCGCTTTGTTTTTCAAAATATTGGTCAACGTTCATCAAACAAGTAAGTTATCTTCCCCATCTTTAGTACATGCAAAATTTTATAAAATGATATCAAACTTTCACAAAAAAAATGTAAATATCAAGAGAGAAGAAGAAGATAACCTGAATGTAGATGAACCTACTTGAATTATGGACACTATCACGATTCAGGTGTGAACCATTAAGAGTATAATTAACCAATCACACATTAAACTTCATATAAAGCGGTTATTGAAGATCAAGGTTTTCATTAAATTGGAGGCCATGACACTGCTTACATGCAGAAGTTAATAAATATGCTTCTCACCAAAATCATAAAGTTTTTGATATTAGTCGCATCGTGTGAAGCCGTAAGTAATTCTGCATTTTTTTTTCTGACCCTGTATCTACAGTAAAACAGCAGGAATTTGGATTTCAATTTCAGGAATTCTAGATGCTCATATCTAATTTCTGGTTAACTTTTCAGATGACGATGAAGCAGATCAGGAACACAGGAAAAATGATGAGAAAAACTTGCCAACCGAAAAATAATGTTGAAGATGGTAAGTTTAATGTTTAATTACAATTATATTATACTGACCTAAATAGTATTACTGATTTTAATGTCTTTTTAGAGAAAATCGATCCAATTGCCGAGGGTGTGTTCATTGACGAGAAAGAAGTAAAATGCTACATGGCTTGCATTATGAAAATGGCTAATACGGTGAGTACATAGAAATACTAGAACAATTTTAAATAAAACGACGGTAATTCTGAAGATTTTCTATCCTTAAGTCTTCGTCTGATTATGCTTAAAAAGTGGGTTTGCACAATTTGTTCAAAGAATATAAATACATTGTAGGTACCTACTATATATGACTAGAATAATTACATTATGTGAATTTCCAGATTAAAAATGGCAAATTAAATTATGACGCAGCCATAAAACAGGCTGATTTGTTACTACCAGATGATATAAAGGAACCTGCTAAGGAAGCCATTACTGCTTGCAAAAAAGTTGGTAAGTCTCGATCTTTAAACGCAGTACAAGAAGTATGTACAGCCATGAGATCATTTCACTCAGTACCGTGGTGTTAAGTAGAGGTACTTCATACCATAGTTTCTTCCCATGATTTTTAAGGCGTAAGTACTAACGTTGCTTGGTTGACTGTCGCAGTCGCTAGACCAAGGTTAACCAAGAGTTTTATGAAGAGTTAGTATTAATAAGTAATATCATTAAAAAATCTTCGCATTTTTGTATGGAAAAAACAGGTACGTAATCGTAAAATGGATTAGGCATTTTCATTAAAATTGAGATGCCTAATGAATTTGAAATCATAATATAATAGAAGGTCATAAAATCTAAATCGCATTCATTTTTTATCTTGCAAACAAATTACCTACCAGAAGTCATTAGGGTTGGCCAATTATTTCAAGTAGGCATCATACTTACCTACTTCCCTAACATTGTGTAACTACCTACATACATACCTATAGATTCACTGCCCATTGTTTTTTTCAGCGGATGCTCATAAAGATATTTGCGATGCGTCATTTCACATCACTAAATGCATCTACAATCACAATCCCGGTATATTTTACTTTCCTTGATATTTGTATTTATTTGCTTTATAATTAGATCTCTAAATTAAATAAAACTTTTATGTAAGATACAAACTCGTTTCTTTTTTCCTGCAGGAGTATGGTGTGTGATATCTTGCAAATTTTGTCGTTATTTTTAATAATATTATTGGTCCTATGGAATAGGGAATTTCTAGACTAAAAAACTCAAGCGAAACGTCATGATCATGATTGAAATGAACTACAACATTGTAGTTAGTTCGTGACAAACTGTCGATGTCGCCCTATAATTGTTTCATTGCTTTATCTGATTACAGCTTGTACAACAAAGAAAAAAACAACATTATGACTGATATTTATCTAGGTACCTACCTACTTCCGTCTAACATGATCGTACACCATCAATTTGCAGATAATCGCCTGTTAACTTGCAATTTTTCTAACACTTATTTATGTTTCTTGAAAACTGCCCATATGATGGGATAGGTATGTTACGTCAAAATTAACTTGGATGCACGATAATAAAGGAACAACTTAAGTTGCTAAGATACAATGTTTCATTTTTATTTTCAATTCATTTTATACTAGTACATGCCTTTTTTTTTGTTGTTTTCTACTTTTCCACAACGGTCCGTGTGTTTTACGAAAACTGAAGAGTAAGGTATCAGCGGTACTAAACAATCGTCCGTGACTGAACGGCCTTTTTTTTACTTGATATTTAATGCTAGTTTAACAGCTTCCTCTTCGTCATCCTCAGGCGAAGAGAAACTCCAAGAAGATTTTTCAGACTGAAAATGAAAAATAGTGATATTAACCTAACCTTATATCATAATTTTTCGTAGGTATATATGTTTATATAATATACTATCGATTCTCACGTGGTTTCGCTGCTCAGCTCCTAAAGATTATAGCGTGATGTTCTAAAGCCTAAAGCCTTCCTCGATAAATGGACTAACAAACACAAAACTAATTGTTCAATTGGAACCAATAGTTCCGAGACGTCAATTGATGAATTATGAATGATCCCAAATGATCACAGATCGGTACTCATAATATATAACTATGAGCACCAAAGATGATACACATCTATATAAGTAGGTAGTATTATAGTAAGTAGTTATGTATAATACGTATATGTATCTATAACAATCGTGACTAGTATCGTTGTGAAAATAGATAAGTAGGTACCTACGTACCTACGAGGAAAATAATCTAGCCACTGCCACTGCACCAATTATGCAGCCAAAGCTGCTTCTAATCTATCCTTCTACTGCTATCGTTACCGCGAACGAAGAAGAATCTATAGATTAAGATATTTATATATTTATAATTTTGAAATCGCCAACCCGCATTGAGCAAGCGTGGTGGTTAATGCTCTAACCTTCTCCGTATGAGAAAAGGCCTTGCTCAGCAGTGGGCACTTATAGGCTGATGATGATAAGAAATTGATTGTTGAGGTCCTCTTCTTTGAGCGTAAAAGTCATTAACTAAACCATAAACGTTAACATAGAATAATAGTTTGTCAGTCTGTTCATCGGTAAAACTAGGTGGTCGTTCCAAAAATCGTTCCATCAATGGACTTCTTTCGCTTTAGGTATGTCGAGAAGGAGAGTCAGACTCTAACTGACTAAAAACCACCTCTTTCCTTCTAATCCTCAAGGCAGGGGCCGCGGTGCATTATTGCGCTAGCGCCCCTAAGCCTGGCTGAACATCAGCCCTAATGGACCGCACGTGCTGAGGTAGTCTTTACTTTTTTATAGTGATAGGTAGGTACAGTACGGCCGCCGTATCTTGGCGAGTCTGAAGTTAGCTGTTTGTCTGCGCAATGGATCTTTTAGGAACAAAATTGTGTACTGCGCAGCTAATCGGCTAACTTCAGACTCGCCAAGATACGTTGGCGGTATTGTGGCCACGGTACCTATTGTACCATCATTTTACATTGATAGAAGTAGGCTTTTGTACGAGTATCATCGTCCTCGCGCAACAAATCAAATAACAATGGCAATCTACTCTTTATTACCATCAGTAGGTGCGTCATCCAACAAACACTAATGGGTCTCGCTCGCTTCCAAAATGATTTTACTAATTTAGATCATATCCAACAACAGCAAAATTACAATTTAAATATTCTTCTACTATTATATTTTTATTCTTAATTTACAAAATGTTATTTGTTTATAGAACAACATAGATACCTATATAAACTTTACCAAAATTGATATTTGCAATCAGTCCATTTTTCGAAGTTAAGTGAAAATGATCTTTCGATTTTTACTATGTTTTTATATCGTAGAATTTTATGGAGCTCATGTAAGTTTTTATTGCTTTAAGTCTTTAACAAAAATTTAATAATATGGGATTTCAAAATTTAAGGGAAATGGATTTAGTATGTGCGTAATTACCTACTTAATACTGAATTACAGGCTAGAACTGATCAAGAAATTAAAGCATGGTTTTTTCGCGAAGGTATGGACTGCAACAATGAACACCCTTTATCTCCAAAGGAAATGCTGGAGCTAAAGGAAAACAAAATACCTGATACGAACAGCGCTAAATGTTTCGTTGCCTGCGTTTTCAAGAAAACAGGAATGGTAAGTATCATGGTCAGGAGGAAAATGTTAAAAGATCATTAAATTGCAAAATCCAAACAACATACTACCAAATACATACTTGCGCATTTGGTCCACGGTTCAACAAAGGGCTCCCTCTTTAGAAGGCGTTACAAATATCCTTACGCTTGGCAGGTGATTTGATTGTGTTGTGTTATTTCTTTAGAATTTTTTAACAAGAAATGTGCGAATATGAATAATTTCATAAAATCAGTTAGAAAAGCTTGATTTTCATTTTCAAATTGCATCAGTACCTACCTACCGTCAAGGGACGATCTCCGGCCACCGTAAGCACGGGTCTGCGGTCGGCGAGTAAGGGCAGCTCGCCGCCCGACCACCAGACCCGAGCGTACGGCGCGTAGCGTTCCACTCGCGCCTCAAAGAGCCATTAGACCACCACAGACGGGGACCTAAAGGGCCGATGTTCAGCCGGGGTTGCGGGGTAAGCGCAATGAGGCACCGCGACCTCGGCACAGAGCAGGAGAAGAAACAGGGGGGTTTTTAGTCAGTAAGAGTCTGACACTCCCTCCTGCCCGGCCCTGGGCGGGAGAAGTCATTCGATGATTTTCCCATCACAAAAATATAACTGACCTACCCTAATTTACAGCTAGACAGCAAGGGAATGTTTGATGCAGAAAGTTCAATAGCAATGACTCAAAAAGACTTCGCTGACGACCCGAAGAAACTAGAAAGTTCTAAGAAACTTCTTGAAGCCTGTAAGAAAGGTAAGATAGGGCAAATAATGACTTCACGCTTTCTCACTAATTTTTTTGGAAAACGATATAAAACATATGGAATATTAGGTGCCTATAAGGTAACTTACCTATACCTACGTTACAAGAACGCTAAGTACCTATCTACATCTTTAGTAAACATCCCTTATTCTTCTATCTATTCTATCTTAAATCGATAATAATGTCCATTCTTATGGCTTAACTGCAAGAGAACTTGTTTTTTTAGATTTAGGCATCCTTACAGTGCGGCACATGCTTTCTACATAGGTACCTAGTACCTACTTACTTAGGAAAGTTTTACCCATAGCAAACTCAGATTTGAGCTTCACTAACGAACAGACTGACAGACTACTTTTCTATTTTGACGTTTCAAAAGTACCTACCTATTTATGGTTCAGTTGGAATAAATGATTTTGATTTTGACTTTGACTTTGACACCAAACTTCAAAGTTTTAAGACGGATAGAAAGACCAACAGTCAAACTACAATATGAACTAGTTTCTTCTCATTTTTTTAATGAACAAATCCTGCCCTTCTAATTTACGGTTACACTAATACATATCTATTTTGATTTGACAGTGAACGACGAAGCTGTATCCGACGGCGAGAAGGGTTGTGAACGATCAGTCCTTTTACACAAATGTTTTGTTGAAACTGCACCGCAGGTAATATAAAGGAATATTTAAATTTATTATGCACTACTTAACTTATTTTTATTAAAGGTTGACAAAAGGCCAGATCAATCAACATTACGTGATGATAAGCAATTGAGGCCGCTCATAAAAACCATGAGAGTACCTATTAAGTGCGTTAGCGGCCTTTTGGGATTTGAGGTTGTCTATGCAATATAAAGCACGACTTTTTGATACAAACTCCATTTATCGAGATGCCACAGAGAAACTAAAACCAAACTAAGGCCAAACTCCTGGGATTTCTGAGCAGATGACGAATAAATTTTTTACCCATGCTATATCTCCTAAGGAAACTCAGTCTTGTTTACAAAGTAATTATTGTTTCAGCTCGGAATAAAATTGCCTTAACTGACGACAACAACAATAAAACTGTGCTCCACATAAATATTTATGATTTTTATAAATAAAATGACATTGATGAGCAATAATAATAATTTTATTTATTTATTAACCTTAGAAAACACTTCAATCAACAGGGGACCCTAAAATATTGAATACAAAATATCTACTATATTATTATGTATACGTATTATGCGATGTTATAATGTCGTGTATAATGATATATTGATTAATATCACACTGCTGTACTATAATATCGTAATCAAATAATAAAGTATTTGCTAATATCAAACCATTAGAAGAAAAGCTAAGATCTAAAGCCTGGTGCAAAATATGATTTATTATCGCGCTATAAAAATCGCATAATAAAATTGTATAAACCAATATTTTGAAATATACGATAATTTAATCGCACGATAAAAACGCGTAGTGTGCATGTCGGTGCATATAACATAATTGGATCTTTCCCCTCATTTACGCCAACTGATGGGAGGAAAATCGAACATATTTATTTGAAAAAATAAAGATAAGTAAGCCATATATAATTTACATCAGTACAAATACTTCGTAAGCAGACAAGCTATATCTGACAAAGGTCAAATTAAATGAAAACAATACATGTAGTTTTTGGTTTCATATTGGCAATATCTTTCTTAAATGTAACTTTATTTCTATAGTCTATGCTAAATTGTGTGGCGTGTCAGACAAAAGGCAGGATACGGATTTTCATCATAAAAAGTGAATTTAAGCTCTATGATATAAGCCAAATGGCATAGTAATAGTCTTTAGAGATATTAGAAAACGTAATACAGGTACGCCAAGGAAGATATTTAATAAAAATCTGTTTATAAGTATTATCAAAACCGAAGTTTTTCATTGACTATCTTCCCATTATCCTGTCTGACAAATACATCTAAAACACACTTTGATCATTAACATAACTATAATTTGTTTCGATTCTGAAATATTAATCCTGCCCACTCTTTAGAAGCTATGGAATTAGCATCATAAGACGACAATTAAAAGGCTTAAATGATATCAATACAACTTAAAAACACGCATATTCACGTCATGGTAACAGTTATACTGACTGCCCCTTTATTACAAAGCAATAAAGTTTATTTTTCAGCGTTATATAATTCCAAAATACACGGCTACAACAATATATCAATCTTCATAGTTCCGACGCTTCAAGTCTTATCAATTTATACGTACTAGTTTATTCACAAAAAAGAATTTGGCATTTTTTATGAATAAAAAAGATAATGTCTCTCACACTCGTCATTATTTTGAATTTGTTACTATATTAACATATTCGAGACAAATTTTATTCCATTCACTTTCATGAAATATTGTTTTAATACATTGCATGGTTAACCAAAAAATATATCATTTTGATTCAAAATATACATATAAATATACGCTAAGACACAGAATAAGTAAAGCCAATTTGTCGATTCGACCCGATAGCCGTTCTTCAAAACATTCCGCAAACAATAAGCATAATATTTTAATACAACAAGTGTTTACGACGATAAGGTCTATATCAGCTTGTTTGGTGAAATAAAACTTTTTAATACGTCTTAACTCAAAGGGTATTTATTGCACACTGCCTTCTTTACAATTTCCTTTTAGATGAGTGGACTGTATGAACGTAATTTGTGTGTGTGAAGTATGACTGTGTGCGTGAAAGGTTGCCACTAAGTTAATGTGAACTTAATTTATTTAGACATACTGCCCACCAAAGGACGTAGTACTTTATAAACATAAAAAATATCGATCTACAAAACACAAAAAGCATAAATTAAAGATGTAGAACACATCAAAATGTACATTGTGAGTACCTACTTATGTCTAACAGTCTTTGTATAGGTGTGTACCTATTACATTACATTTACATTACAAGTAATACTGGTATGTTCTTAAATTTTATACTTAAAAATAACATGCATAGAAAATATACGTTCAAATTTTCAAAATTTTCCGTAACGTTCAAAATTTTAAGTGTTAACGTTTTTACAATGACGAGAGAACTCCGCCCACCGTGACACAAAAAACAACATTTAAGCAACAAAATGCTTATTAACGATTTAGAAAACAAAACCTTGCATAGAAATGTTACAAAGAAGAAATAACATTTGTAGTATAAAAGTTATTATACAATTTGTGTGTTTTAGACAACTTACATTTACGGTTCTTAATTATTGGTAATAAGGTACAAGGTTGGTAGGTGTATTGTAACATCATACTTAAGAAGTTAAATTAATTTAAACATTATAATAGTAAGTTAGTAAGTAAACAATAAAATTCACTTAGGTAATAAACATAATTTACTAATGGGACGTTTAAATTCGCCATTCTTACATTTAACAGATACAACTCGTGCAATATTGTCTGGCCCTAAATATTTTTTAGTTATTTTCCCTAAAATCCATTTAGCAGGTGGGATATTATCATCTCTTAAAATTACAACATCACCAACTTCGGGTTCAAATTTTTTAGTGTTCCATTTGTATCGCTGATTAAGATTTACCAAGTACTCCCTATACCAACGTTTCCAAAAGTTATTTACTATTTTTTGTGTTAATCTCCATCTATCCAATCCTACAATGTTATGATTAGAATTATCTTCGTCGGGAATACTTATCAACGGTTCACCTATGAGGAAATGTCCGGGTGTTAGAGCTTGAGGTTCGTTAGGATCATCACTCATTACTGTGATTGGTCGAGAATTAAGACAGGCTTCGACCTGTGCCAAAACAGTAGACAATTCCTCATATGTGAGTGTGCTATCTCCAATCACCTTAAATAAATGTGTTTTAACGCTGCGAACTCCAGCCTCCCACAGACCACCAAAATTAGGGGAATGTGGAGGTATGAAGTGCCATGTTGTGTGCTCTAAGCTCAATAACTCCTCAATTTCACGTGGCACAGTTGACTTAGCTCGATCGAACATCTCACGAAGCTGTCTGTTGGCACCAACAAAATTAGTGCCGTTGTCGCTGTATAAATCTTGACAGTGCCCTCTTCGTGCTGTGAAACGCTTAAATGCTGCAATGAACGCCTTTGATGACAGATCGGTTACTACCTCTAAATGAATGGCTCGAGTAACCATGCAAATAAATAAACAAATATATCCTTTATAGGATTTCGACCCTCTACCGGGTGAAAATCTTACACTAATAGGCCCCATATAATCACAACCAGACGATTTAAAAGGTCTGGTTGGTTTCAACCTAACATCTGGGATTTGACCCATCAGTTGGGTGCTTTTAGACCTAGAATATCTTAAACATTTTACGCAGGATCTGTAGTGACTTTTAACTATTTCTTTCGCTCGTAATATCCAATATTTCGTTTTTAAATAGCACAACATAGCCTGTGGTCCACCATGAAACGTTTTGAGATGAGCATCACTAACTATAAGACTGGTAAGATGGCTCTTAGCAGGCATAACTATGGGATGCTTCGTATCATAAGTTACTTCTGACTCATCAATACGACCACCAACTCTTAGTATCCCATTTTCATCAAAAAAGGGATAAAGAGTGCGAAGCTTACTTTTTCTTGGGACTGAATTCTTCAGCTTTAACTGGTTTATCTCTTCACTAAAATTCTCTCTTTGAACTTGTTTGATACATATAATTAAACTCCTATCTTTCTCTGCCGGTGTAATAATATTCGCATATTGTTTTCGTTTTTCTTTTGGTAATCTTAAATTCTGTAAAACTCTTCTCCAATATGAAATAGCCTTTAAGGTTTTGGCAAGTGATGAAAACATAGTCCAGATGAATTTATTTTCCAATACAGGTAAAGCAGTTAAAGATGTGAGTTTTTCTTCTTCATGAGTGTCCTCGATAATATCTGCGTTATCAAACTCTGTACTTCCTTGTGAAAGCCAAGAAGGCCCTGACCACCATAATGAATGATCAAGTAAATCCTGTGTAGCGATGCCTCTCGAAACACAGTCAGCTGGATTCGAATCAGTTGTAACATGCTTCCATTGTCTGTAGTCTAAAATATTTAGAATTTCTGACACACGATTGCTCACAAAAGTAGTCCAGCGGCTAGACCCTCCTCTCAACCAGGCTAGAACTATTGTTGAGTCGGACCACGCACACAAGTTCTCTTTCGGAATGTTCATTATTTGTGAAACTTCAAATATTAATTTTGCTGCTAGAGCTGCACCGCATAGTTCTAGTCTAGGAATTGATATCTCCTTCTCAACAGGAGCAACTTTGCTTTTTGCTGATACCAAACTCACAAATGTTTCTTTGTTATTATTAATAACACGAATGTATACAGCAGCACCATAGGCTACCCTTGAAGCATCAGCAAATGCATGCAACTCAACCTTTGACCCTGGACTAAAACAATACCATCGTGGTATGTTTATCTTATGTAAGTATATCAAACTTTCTCTAAACTGTAACCATTCACTCGTTAAATCTGCAGTCAGTACATCATCCCAATCAAGCTTCAACCTCCATAGTTTTTGAATAAATATTTTTGCCTTGATTATCACGGGCGCAATCCATCCTAACGGGTCGTATAGTCGGGCCACATCTGACAATACTTGCCGTTTAGTAATAGGTTGTTGAATGTCGGGTAAGTCTAGTGAATACTGAAAGCAATCCATATTCTTATTCCATTTTAAGCCTAATACCTTCATGACAGTAGTTGATTTTAATCTTAATGAATCAGCACTGCTGTGATTATCCTCTCCTATATGTGTCAATAAGTCTTGATTATTGCTACTAAATTTTTGCAGTTCGAAGCCACCACTGTTCATCAACTCGTTCATTTCGTTATATATGTGTATAGCCTCTGGTAGTGTCTCACAGCCCGTCAGCAAATCGTCAATATAAAAATCCTTCTTTGCTATGCTTGATGCAGTAGGAAACCTTGCACGTTCTACATTAGCTAACCTTTGAAGGGTTTTCACGGCTAAATAAGGAGCACATGCAGTACCAAAGGTCACACGCAATAATTTAAAATGTTGTAGTGGCTCGTTTGTTTGTGGTCTCCATACAATTCTTTGGAAGTCTGAGTCCTCGGAATCGACTTTTATCATTCTGAACATCTTAATGATATCGGCTACTATGCAAATCCTGTGGCATCTCCAACGCATCAGGATGTGTCTCAAATCCTGTTGTAACTTAGGACCCACCATCAGATTATCATTAAGTGAAAAGTTGTTCAATCCTTTACATGACCCATCAAAAACTACTCGCACTTTTGTGGTGTCTTTATCTTCTCTAACCACAGCGTGGTGCGGGAGATAAACCGCCTTAGGATTATCTATGTCTTCTTTATTTATTGGTACCATGTGATTCATTGCTAGATACTCTTGTAGAACATTGTTATATGTTTGCTTTAAAGTAGGATCCTTCTGTAGTCTATTTTCTAAATACTTATATCTTCTTGTAGCTATAACTACTGATTTTCCATATTGACATTCGGGATCTTCTTTATTGAAAGGCAGCTTAACTATAAATCTTCCTTCTTTGTCTCGTGTAGTTGTCCTGTCATAAAATTCTTCACATCGTTGTTCTATGTCTGTCATCTTCTTCTGTATCAAGTTGGGCTCATTTTCCATTTCCCAAAATTTCCTAAGCAGTTCTTCTCCACTTAGGTGTAAATGCATGGTGATTATTCCATTGTTAGCAGAAGTTGAATTTTGGGACACCCTTCCTGATAAAACCCAACCCAGGGTAGTGTTTTGTGCCAATAATTTATTGTGACGTATAATACCATCCAATAAAATCTCACTATATACCTCTGCTCCAAGAAGAATATCTATTTTACTAGGTGTGGCGTAACCTGGATCAGCTAGCGGTATTTTATCAAAATGTAGCCATTCAGGTGTATGTAACTTGGTTGAAGGAAGCAATGAGGTGACAGAACGCAAAACGTATGCATTTACTTGGATTGAAACCTCAGGGTTATGACGTGATACCACTCGAAGAGAAACCATGTGCTTCACACTAGTGTGGCCATTACCGCCTATCCCGGAAACTGTACCGCTAACATGTTTACGTGTAAGTCCAAGTAATTGAACAACTGATTCGCTTACAAAAGACGCTTGCGACCCTTGATCTAATAATCCTCTCAACTGTTGTTTTTGTCCATGCTCACTGTATGCCCAAATAGATACAGTAGCTAACAAAACACGACTCGGTTCTAAACCTCTACTCGAAAAATTAGTTGAAATAGATGTACTCACGGATTTGTCCGACTCACTCTGCACCAAAACGTCCTCACTCGTTGATTCACTGCTCACCTCCTTTTCAAAATGTAATAATGAATGGTGTCTCCTGCCACATCGCTTGCAACTCGCTGAATTACGACATTTAATAACTGGATGAGATGGAGAGAAACAATTAAAACACAAGTTATTATTTTTAACATAATCTTGCCTTTCCTTGACACTAAGTTGACTAAATTCCTTGCAATTGTATAAATAGTGATCACCTTTACACTTAGAACATTTAGTAGTTATATTAGAATTATTCTTTTTACTTTCTATGGACCCATGAAAAGACTTCGACTTTGTGTTGGCATTGTTACGTACCTTATTGGAGTCTATCATCTCCAACGACCTAAATTTCGATTCCAAAAACTCGGATAATTGTGTCCATGTCGGTAAATCGTTACTAAGTACTCCTAACTGATATTCCCACTGCTTAATGGATTCAGGATCTAATTTAGAAACCACTAAATAAATAACAAATGCATCGTTAATTGACTCAGGACTAATACTCATATTACGCAAAGATTGTAAACAAGTTGTAGTTGTATCTAATAAATGCTTAATAGCACTAGGAGATTCGCTAGTAACCGGTTTTTGCGTAAACAATAATCTCATAAGTGCATTACAATTATATCGCTTATTATCATAACGCTTAAGTAACTGTTTCCAAGCCTCGTCATAATTCTCATTAGTTATAGAAAAATTACGTAACAAAATTTCCGGCTCACCTGACAGGTTACTTTTAAGATAATGCAATTTTTGCACCGGAGATAAATTCTTATTAGTATGCACAAGGGAATTAAACATATCATAAAACGACTGCCATTCAACGTATTTACCACTAAACGTAGGTAACTGCACACGTGGTAATTTAACCTCGCACTCACTGACTGTTTTTTCAGCACTTATTTTCGGTGTTACGGACGAAGTTCCACTCGATGACGCGAGGTAGGGCTGCAGGGCTTCTTTCAATGAAGTTTTGTATGATACATATAATTCCTCAAACACCTCATACATATCCTCAGTGAAGTATGTGTCCTGTTTGTCCTTCAAGGTGACCTTGCCTATGAGAGACCTGTGTCCATCTTTAAACGTTATCCACAGCTGCTCCAAATTGTCTAATCTGGTTTCTAAGTAAGGTTTCTTCAACCGATCTTTTGGTGTTTTTTTATAGTTTTTTTCCGACTTCTTTAAGTTATCCAGCACTTCCTTTTGATATGCCAGAAGCGCATCCATGGTGAACAATGTGTAGACGTTGAAACTTGTAAATCCAAACAGTATTGATATAGATTGGAATTATTATTTTGCTAATGATGTATTATTTACTCGCACGATTTAGCAAAGATAATTTCTGGAATACTATTGTTCTCGCGGTGTCGACTGCGCACGCGGTCTCATAAATCCGTCTCGATTTGGACCATATGTTTACGACGATAAGGTCTATATCAGCTTGTTTGGTGAAATAAAACTTTTTAATACGTCTTAACTCAAAGGGTATTTATTGCACACTGCCTTCTTTACAATTTCCTTTTAGATGAGTGGACTGTATGAACGTAATTTGTGTGTGTGAAGTATGACTGTGTGCGTGAAAGGTTGCCACTAAGTTAATGTGAACTTAATTTATTTAGACAACAAGCTACTTTTACATTGTATACAAGGTGTAATGGAAACTATCGGAACCTAAATACAAAGGGCACGGTTTTCTTTGTTTTATTATTTATCAAATCCTTATGTAATTTAATTTTTCTATCATTCCTAACAGTGGGAAATAAAGAGAACATCATTTATAAAACATCAGCATCTACCTAAAACTGAACTCTTACGATTGAGTTGCATATAAATTTTAAGGTATGTAATATATTTTGAGCTGAAACTGTGCGTAAATTCTTCTCACTAGTTAGGTATTCTGTTTTAAGAAAAGTTAAGGTTTCCACTACACCCTCTACATAAAACTATTATACAGCATGTACCTATTAATTTTCGTTTTGGTGACAGTGTAAAACTTAAGTAGTCGCGTGATATACAGTGCATTACCGTGTACCTAATAATGACTAGTGCTTACGATATTATTATGTTTATTATAGCTACACACACACTCTCATATATACATATGTCGGAAAGGTCACGAGCACGGGATTTTTAAAGGAATGAATGACTACCAAAGGGATGAAAATGGCGTGCTTCAACATTTTACACCTTTTTGTGAATGGTGGACGCTTAAGATCTCACGTGTGACGGCACTAAATTCCCTTTGTCATCATTGATTCCTTTGGAAATCTCGTAGTGGCACTTCCAAAACATACAATTTATTCGAATGATAACATACAGTATGAACAATATTATCGATTACATTTGTATGGTATAGTGATAATTTGTGCAAACTGTTTAAAATGGTGATGTATCGCTTTAAGTTTAAGACAATTATCTAAGCTCACATAAGGTTATAATTGGATTCCGTATAGTAGATAGTATCTTAAGATTTCATTACATATGATTTGCCTTTAAATATCTGTTGGCCACGCACACAACATATACATTTTTAATAAATATTTATGTTGGACTACATTGAAATATAACATAGTCAAGTAAAATAGTAGAAAGGGTAAGTGAAGTAAGAAAATATCATTTTTGGTCCAAAGATTTGGAGATTCTATAAATCAGTATCGAAATGTTTATATTATTTAGATATGCTTTTGCATTAAAAATACATAGGAAAATATTCTGCATGGATATATTAAAGATATACACAGATATAGTTAGCTCCTTATAAGCAGCTAGCTAATCATCAAAAATATTCGTTACAATTTCATAAAGTGGTACAAAAAAGACTAAATTTATATAATACGCCATGCATTGTATAATACATACATTAGCAGTTACTTAGTATGAAGCACACACACATATGCGTTCATTGAAACAACTCTTTGTTATTATCATTACTGACAATGCATAATAGATGAGCCATGGCCCAATTAAAATATGGTGAATATTTCTTTTTGGCAGATTTGAAATTGGAAATAAATCTATTCAATCAATAGCCGCACCGAATGCCTGTAACATACCTAGAGAAACAAATTAATAATAGTTTTCTTTTAAATATTCAGTTCAGTTATACTTCTGTAGACAAGTACTACAAGTAATTTTATTAAAAGCATATGTGCGATGCTCCTCCATTTGTTTTTAATAGAATATACATTATTTTATAATATGTACTTACGCATAATTTATTCAAAGAACCAAAATAAATTGGCACACTTAAAATGTTTGACCATCTACAATCTACAAAACAGAAATAAAATCGAAGATTGCACATTTTATAAGTAATATCGAGGACAAAATAAATGAAAAAATAAAAAAAACTAATAAATTAACAACAACATACTAGCAGCGTGGTGAAGAATAAATCATTATATATTATTAAAAGATAATGGCAAGTAATAATTATATAATTTTCTCTATAATATAAGTATACAATTATTATATATTCTATTAATAAAGTTATATTGTTTAAATACTTTTATATATTCATCACAATAAATAGGCCAGCGTCGCTAAAGCCGATTGTAGCATACAATGGCAAACTTATTTATAAATAATGAATCTGTGCATATGGTAATTTAGAGATTACTACTAATCAAGATCACTTGAAAAAAGAAATGAAAATAGTTTGGAATTGGACAATAAGATCATATTTTATTGAGATTATTTAAAGACACAAATATTCGAGAATTATTACATTTAAAGTTTTAATCTTACCACTTTTCAAAGAATGTTCTTAGATATTATGTTAACTGTATTTATGACTTGAAATTTAAAATAACTAAATCTCAATCACCATTAAACCAGCTATGATTACATTTGCGTTCATCATGAATGACTCATCTAGACGGCATTAAAAAGTTAAAAGACAATTCAACAAAAAGGTCTAATATCAACATTAAAGATATAATTCGTTTCTTTGTAAATAAAAATATAAAATTCAAATATCTTATTCTAGACACGCAAATGTAACGACAGCACGAATTAAAACGAAAATTAATGAGAAATTCAGAACACAGTCAGATTGTCTATTCCACAAGGACAAGATGACCTTCGGAGAGGTCTTCGTCACCCTGATGTTATATGCTGTCATAACTGTTGGGGTCGGGGGACACGGCGGGCCCGGCGCCTCGAGGAGGCAACTTGAAACCATTGCACATAAACCTCCAGCCATCCTAAAAAAAGTAATAATAATATTTTAGAACGAGAGAGACATACCAATTTAGACACGAAAACTGACACATCCTGTATATTACTCTTGCCACACATAAACAAGCACAGTTTGCATAATTTCCCGAAAGTGTCGGCTCACACACAAATGCAGTGTAGATGTCCATATTTCATACATCATGTTTTATAAACTTAACACCACCTTTAAATAGCTGTAAGTCGCATAGGTTACAAACGCAGTACTTATAACAGAGCTGTCCAAATCATGGCCCACCATAACTTGAATCGGCCAGTTTTAAAACATTTGGAAATGGCTTTTCTCGCGATGAAATTCAAATGTTTCGGGTATATGTTCGACTAAACTCATCGGTATTTGTTAACTTTGAAAACTCGGCGAGTTCCCTAAGCACAAGAAGCAAAATACTCAAGTTTGAGAATCCCCAATCGAGTACTTCGTCGTCGTCATTTTTAATGGCCTGGGCTTCCATCTTATTCGGACAGACCTGCAGTACTATATATTATTATATACCTAGACGATGCACGATCCTATTGATTGTCAAGGTCCTTTGACATTACGAACACATTTTAAAACTCAACCCAGATTTTAAGTTTACTTACAACCGAGCAGTTTGAAAGTGTACCTGTACAAACATCATATTGGCATAAATCACTAAATCAGGAAGAAGGACGTAAATTGAAAATATCAAAAACATACTCGAACACCCTCACATGATCTTCAAGAATAGGTCTTGAATTGGGATCAATATTAGAACTTGACTCGTGCAGAGAAACTATTTTTAACCAACCAAAACTACGACACGCTCGCATTGTTACTACTTATATTTCAGTTTTTCATAGTAGAAATGTTGAACTACTTAATTTATTAAGGTTTAATGGCCAGCAGCAACCATTGCTTTGAGAAATACCGTAACGTCTTCGGTCACTCGTGCCAAAATATTTTGCGTATTAAATGACTTGCATTTATACTAGTATAAGCTTTTTATAGCGCATATGTATTGGTACAAAATTTCTTTCAGCATAAACAATATGAGCAAAAAACCAATGTAAAGTCTGGTAAAGAAAACGTAAAAAAAAACTATTTTGTAAGAAATAAATGATACTAACTAGCATTTTACAATAATATAAAAGCAAACTTACAGTAATCAACTAGTGTTATATTTAAGAAATTTCACTTACTTTCACAAGGTTTGGTAGGTCCGACCAGAATGCAAGGTTAGGTATAACTTCGACACCAGTTGCTCCCATCAAGAACTTCTTCGTACAGATCCCGAGCACAAGGTAGAAAACCACCATAGAGAAGAATATAATCAGCAGGGTGGAGCCAAAAGACCGTCCGTTCACCTCTATTTGCTTCAAACACGCATCTTTTGAATAAAACGCTAACACCTGAAAACAATAGAAAGTACAAATTAATCCAAAATCGTATCATTTGCAGATCGTTTCTTTTCTAATTAAGTACGATTTAATTTAATTATTATGTTTTCGGCTGACTCATGTAATAATTTGACGATTTTTACTCGACTAGTTTCAAGCCATGCTAGAGGCCCATATTCATGAGTATCTCGTCGAATTATTACGTGAGTAAGCCGAAAACATAATAATTAATTTAGAATGTCTCACGAAAGTTATAATAAAAACGATTTAATTTACTTAGATACATATAATATAGTGTGAGAAATATAGGCATAAACAGAGCCGTAAAAATAATATGCTTCTGCCGTAAATTTTACTTTTTATCAGTCTTATACATAATTATAACAGGCGTTTTCAATATCATATCTACTCATAAATTTGCATATTATAGTTAGAGTTTTGAAATATTTTTGTAGCTTATCTTCTTGTCTTCTATCCCTATATTATTGTTAGAGATTCATATCTAGTTTAGTTAATTCTAAAGTTTATTATTACAAGAGGTTGGTAATGATCGCTCACAGATAAAGATATGAGTAATGTTACAAAGTAAATACAGATAACTATAAAAAGTAAACTAATATCGACGCCATCAGTCCCATGTGATTCAGAGTCACCCAATTCAAACAAATGCACAATTCCAACCTTCGTGCTACTAATGAGATTTCGAAAAACACAGCCTCAAACCTTTTGCTTTACAGTCATCACTGTGTCGTGTTGTGCCCCCTCTTACATCGACGCAGCTAGTTATTTTTTATATTACAATAAACGATGTAGATTTAATTCGAATGTGGGACGAAAAAGAAACTGGTTTCTCTGTATCACATTGCGGTTCTACGAGTTTTAACGTCATTTGAGATATAGATAACATTAGTAGAAAATTATTACATCAAATGCATTCTTAATAAGAAGTAGAAAACTAGTCTTTTAAAACGCTTTTGTACGGTATGGTTTAATCCTATAGCGCAACTTTGTTTAAAAAACTACAGAAGAAATATTTCGGTTACAAAGAAAGTGTCGTATCAAAAACACGAAAGGTTAGACTATAGCTTTCGTGTCTTTCGTGAAGAGTTAACAGTGAACGACTATGCAAACGCGGTGGAGGGCACCCTTCCACCAAAATAAGAGTACCAATATCCACAAATTGGATGGCAGTGATTGGATGCGTGAAGGCTGAGCGAGCTCAGTGACATGTATGGTCATCAGTAGACCGGAATGGGCTAATGATTCTGAAATAACAAATATGTGATAACTCTGAAGATAATTTCCTTCATGTTGGTTCTCAAACTATAAACTTTTTATGTGGGCAAAGGAGCAGACACTCAAGCAGATTCAAACTAGAATTGAATAGAATAAAAAAATATGTTTGGGATCAATACAGTGATCAGATCAGTACCGTAGCTCACCTAAGACCCACAATACCAGAGGAACATTTAAATAACGATTTCTAGAACCGAAACAATACCTTTGCTAACAAGCTAGGTACAATCGAGGAATCTAATATCAGGAAAATCATTTAAACAGTGTTTTCCTTTAATGTCTATAATAAAGGATGTTATTCCGTTTATGCATATATGTAGTTGATTGCAGAACCCCATTATGTTTCATTTTACTATATTCATTGTATTTAATTGTGAATTTCTTTTTATTCTAGGAAAGATGTTTTTAGGACTTGTTTCTCAAAGGTTGAATTGTTTGTATAGTATGACTATTTGATTTGATTATAAAGAATAAGAAATTAATGGGTGAACTCATCATATCCTATTACAGTTACTTCATGTGAATATTATTCTTAAAAAAATCATTGAAATTCAACATGTAATTTTTTGTAATGAGTAAAATGTCAAGTCCACACAAAGCACCTTTCTGCAAGTGACCTTGTTGTAAACATATGTTTCATAATGAACTAATGAGAATATTATAATTAAGCATACTAGGTATATTATAAGTAAACAAGAATGACTTACAATTTTATCAGGTTCTGATAATGAATACACTTGAAGTTTGTTCTCTGTCTCAGCACACTCCAATAGCACTATTGTTTCACTGAAATAAAAAATATATTTGTGAATAAGACCTTTATTTTTATATGGGGTCAGAAAGATAATATTTTTCTGACCCCATATAAAAATAAATAAAAAAAGATATTATCTCTCTGACCATAGCATAGCATTTATCAAGAACAACATATAAAAATTATCTATTTTTTAGGCATGGAAAATCATCTAATTCATTTAATAATAAACAAAAACAGCAATCCTGGCTAGAATAAGATTAGTACCTATAATGCAGACAGAATTTTGAATTTTGTTTCATTACACAATCACAAGTATGACAACAGCAATATTATGTCCATTTATTTCTTTTTTTATGAGTTTATGTGAATTCCGTATTATATTGTCTAAAGGTTCACATCTAGCGAACATACTTGCAAGTGATGCATTCATAAACTTATAATACACATAACATATGTAATGGCTATATTAAAAATATCATGAACAATTAAAATACTTACGAAGGCCCATTGGGATATTTGATAGAGTTGCCTTGATCAGAGAAGTTTGATATATTCGTTCTACCCATGAAATCATATGACCCTTGATCAAATGTATATGTGTTAGTTGTTACATTCACCAAATTCATTGTGCTTACATGTCGACAGATCTGCAATTTGAAAATAAAGACACAAGGCATAAATAATAATACTTTAATTCATCAAACCCCAAATGAACACTGGCATTTGAGCAACTATTGTCTTACTGTTGTGACTTAAAGGTTAATTTTATAATCTTACATACTTCTATAATATTAACATCACTAGCAACTTCTCTTACAATCAAGCTGAATAAAGGTATCTGGTATGGTGGAAAAATGGTGGGTTTTAAAAGTATTCTTTGACTGTTCCATTCTTGAATGTCATTCAATAATACACGATAAAAGTGCAGTTACTTCTTTTGCACACATCAGATAAATATTATCTAAAAAAATAACAACCTTGTTTATTTTGTTGATTTCAAATAAACAGTTATAAGTGCAAGATGTATATTACAAAATTGTACATATACTTGAGATTTTATGTTTGGAAAGAGCTTGAGTTTTCATATATTTGGAAGGATCTGCATGAGAACTGCCAAAGTGATGGTACAATATATAATATAGCTTTTTCCCACTGTTTCGGGTGAACTTAACAATATTATTATCTTATAATATATTTGAAATCATTGGTTATAATAAAAATCAACCATATTCAAACTCTTCTAGGTAATTATTTTGATTCATGGTAATTTAAAATAAATTAACTCATAGAAAACATATGTTCTGTATTATTTATTTCCTATATTATTGTTTTGAGCTGCTCTTGTTACTATGTACCTATATGTATAGAATATTATGTTTAGCAGCATAGAACAATGATCATATTGTCCATTATGTACTTGACTATACTCAGGAATATTATAAATCAACATATTATAAAAATAGAGTTCTTATCAATTTTCCAGTCAAGTTTATTTTAGTTTAGGTAAACCAAACACCATAATACATTCCATAACATTTGGAAAGTTTAAAACATTTGACTTCATTAAAATAGAATTATGTATTGATTACGGATTTTTTATGGTAAAACTGGTTTCGTCAATGCCTCACAGTAAACACGTTTTGTCGGTAGGCGGTAACAAAATGTAACAAATGAGGCCCTAAATTATACTGACATTATATTGTGAAACCCATACTGGGTAAGATGACCTAGACGATTTACAATTATTATTAGGTATGATGTAGCAACTATAATTATCCATATAAGATACAATGAAACTTACCGACAAAGGTAAAGTACAAGTGTTTTTAGGAAGTGACTGGCTCACGTTCAAATTAACGTCGTAACATGGATGATAGTAATAGGTACTCATTTCATATTGCGACCCATTCATCTTAACCGTATAGGTACTAGCTGTGTAAAATTCAGTTGAAATTGCAGGAGTGAGGTCGATTCCGGTGCCATTTGAAAAAACACAAACACACGGTGCCCGCATCTCACACTGATCAGCATTTATGACAGATAATATGCAGGTCAAATAGATCACTATAAAACTAAAAACTTTAAAGTATCCCATCTTGCTGATGGATTAACAATTAGAAACGTAATACAATTTCCTGAGTATTAAAATCCACTTCACTCTTTGTGTATGACTTGTGAACGACAGTTCTTTTTTTTTATTAATTTACTCTTGATCATAGATACAAATCTTTTTATCAAATACTTATGTGGATTCTAAAAAAGGAGGTTATGGGGTGATTCTCCAAAAAACCTTAACTTTTATTTAACAAGTCATTATCCTCCCAGGTTTTTAAGCATCTTAGTAATTTATTTTATACAATATTTTTAATCGGTTGCTTGTAAGCAGTGGTGAGATTTAATTTAATAAAATAATTATCTGTGTTTTAATCAGCAGACTCGTTAATTTTCGGCTGAGGATAATGACGTTATTAAATTTTTTTTAATTGATGTGAAGAATCACCCTATGCTTTAAAAAAATATACAATCAACCGGTATTGATAATTATTGAGTCAATACAAAAGAATGTTGTGATTTGGTTAGTTTTTATAAATAAATCTGCTTTGCAACGAAAAGAGTCCCGTCCCGGATAATAGTTTTGATGAAAAATTCACCAATAAATAATTTTGCGTATCGTTTAGATATTTTTTGTAATCTTGTTTAAATGTATGCTTCCAACTTTCAAATAAGAAGCAGTGCTGTAATTATAGTTTCGCACATAAATTAATTTTCAGTTACGCTTTTATAGAACAAAACAGAAAGTAGTATTGTATAATAAAAACAAAACGACAAGCTGCTTATTGCCCTTCGATTGTCACAGGTGGCATTTTTATACATTTTTAAATTTTAATTAACAAAAAACTATAACTTTAAATTGCTTGCTGTAGTACGAAAGATAGAACGTAAAGAAAGAGAAAAGGAAAAAAATACGGCTCGGTTCAACAATGTGTCTTTAGTTTGCACCGAATGGGAGTCTAGCTCAGCATATTATGTCAAGGTAGCCTAGTACTAGTATACCTGACGCTGGTATTTTGCTAATAATCCATGGTTATTACGCACGTCATTGCATATTACTATGCAGTAGGTTGCCCTACGTCCATACGGATAAGCATTATTGTTTTGTCTACCTAGACATTGTTCTTCGGCAACTATTGAAATAACTCATGCTTCTGAATACAAATGAATTCGATTCAAATTGTAAGGTATTCCAATAAGCCATAGTGGGAGGGAACATATCCTTTGAAATTATCATTGGACAACTTTTTGTATTACTGATTTCGTATTTCTCTCTAATGTTTATGGGCAATACAATTTAAAAAAATCTTGAAGGTAGCTTGACAAATTGACACTTGACAATTAACTTTTGAAAGACAGAATGAAATTGACAGTAAATAATATTATTATGAAAATAAATCGTGTGTGGTGTTTGTAAAATTATAATTTCGAACAAATGTTGTATGTAATTATTTTAAAAGTTGAAAACTGAAAACTCAATAAACTTTGTTTAACTAACATGGCAGATAAAAAGAAGAAAATATATACCGCAAAGGTAACTTTAAAAAAGATTATAACTACTACTTTACCTATCCACACATATTTACAAAATATTATAAGGTATACTTGGGTAAATTATTTATATTATTTTAAAATGAATGTTACAGGACACTACTACGCCTAGACGGCCTATGATATTGAAATCAGATCGCGAAACTGCGAAGGACCCGGCTAAAGAGAAACAGGAAAAGGAAAAACAGCCCACCATAATATTGAAGACCAGAGAGCAGAGTACTCCAAAAGAGGAACGTCCTCTTAGTCCTAAAACTATTAAAACTTCAACCTCTGAAGGAGATGGCCCTCATCCATGTAAAATTGCGCAAAATGAAAACAAAGAGAAGAAAGCAACTGGTAATTTTTTTAAATAACATGATATGGTACTTTTGAATACCTTTAAGTATATGTTATATTTAAGTAGTAAAAAGATCATTCTCTTAAACTAACTCTTTAGACTCGTTTGTTTTTGTCAGAAAGACCAGATCTAAGAAGACAAATCAATAATATAGTTTATGAAAATGACATCATCTAGTTTTCAATAATATTACCATGTTTGCTTTTTATTTCAGAGCAAAAACCCAGTCCTCCTTTGAAATACATGACTGAACCTGTGAAGCTACTGGATGAGAACCTAGAACTAAATCACAGTGCTTTAGAGTTCTTACATGACTCAAGCACTAACTATTTAGTGGTTGGAATTATTGGTAAGATATAGAAAAGAGGTTTAAATGTAATCTATGTGTATGTTCTGAATTGAAAATTATCATATGGGACAGTACTATTATAATGAAACGTTTGACTATTCTTTATCTCTCTGAAGCAATGTGCACATCCACATCAAATTTTAACATTATTTATATACATATAATGTTGTTTATCCTTAGTTTTATTAACATCGGCGCTGAGGCTGGGCGGGTTTAGATTCCCCTATGAAACAAAAATTGTGTAATCTTATCTTTCGGGTCTGGGTAGCTTGTGTATGTGATTTTGTTTATTTGTAAATGCATATATGACATAGGAGGAAATCATAGTGTAGGGCAGCAATGCAAATATGTTAATAAAAAATGTAGGGTAGTAGTATGAACTTACATTCAGTATCTGGATCTTTAAAATGGCAAATGCATTCTGGTTTTTTTTAATTATTTCTGTTTTAGTTAAATAATAAAAAGTTTCCTTATTTGTAAAATTCTTACTGTATACTCATATATGTAGTATGATTAAATTAGTCCTTAAGCTTTTTGTTTTTTTTATGACCAGTATACAAAATAAACAAATAGTACTGACTTATGAGCATAATGTGTCATTTTTAACCTAATTGATAATTCTTCATCTGAATAATTTAAATTCCAGGTACCCAAGGTGTCGGGAAGTCAATGATCCTCAACCTGATTGGTGCCAATGCTCATGACCAGAGTGTATGCACTCAAATATTGAACTCTCATGAAATGCCCCAAGAAAAGACATTTGACAGTAATGAGATGGGCCCCTTAGAAAACCAACTGGAAAGTTTAGACTTTCGTGAAGTGCCAGATGTGAAAGGAACTGAGAAAACTGACAATATCTTTAAATTTAAGATGCAAGACATTGAACAAATTGAGAGGGGTGTTCATTGCACAAAAGGTAACGAACACATCTAATATGATTTATTATAGTTGTCATAGGAATTTAAGTGGCATGGATTTTTTTTCTGCTTGGTTGTCATTCTGACTAGGCAACTAGCAGTCCACAAATTTTATTAATTTAAATAATTGTCTTTTCAAATCTGGATGTCATGAGCATGTGAAGTTGTATTTTAGTTTACACACAAATGATCAAGGCACAAAGTCCATGTGTGTGCAAACTTTTAGAAGCTTGTTTCTTTATCCTCCTCTACCAGGCGATTTAACGGTCAAATGCTATGTGATTACCAAAAATGCAATACTTTTATGAAGTTGCAACACCATTACGTTTTTCCAAAAAACATCTGTGTTCTCGAAAAATCTCAATTACTAGCAATTATTATTTTCTGTTATTGTTCATCCTTAATCTATGTTTTTTTTATAAAATAAAATTAATAACAATGGTAACTGATTAATGTTCATAATATTATAATGTAATGTTTCTAACCTACACACTCTTACTGTATCATTACAGGAATCGACATGTACATAACGAAGGACCGAGTGATACTCCTCGACTGCCAAGCATTGTGGTCACCCTCACTCATTGAAGAATCTAACACAGCAGTAACAGCTAGAAGTGCTAACGTAGTGACAGTGGACTGTCTTCAAATAGCATCTTATTTGATGGCTATATGCCATGTACTTATTGCTGTTCAGGATTGGTTCACAGATTATAACTTCTTAAGGTATGGTAATTGACATATCTCTCATTCCTACATTGAACTATGTAAGTCAGGATTAAGGAGCCACATGAGATTTTGAAATCTGATTTGACCATTATTTAGCAGCAATGTAGTCTATTTTGCAGCACTAATTCTAGACTTATGCAAGAATGTGTAGAGCAGTAAATTGGTACAGTGATGTTGTTGATCTACACCTTGACTCTCTTGCTAAACTAAAATCCATTCTCGGTCGTTTGCCGGGTGACCGCTAGTTTTTCTAATGTTGTCATGTGTAATTTCTGGTTAAGTTAATTTAAGTTCTATCTAGCTTTTCTTTCACTTTTGGTTTGATATTAATTTAAGCAAGTGGTGTTCACCTTTAAGTGATTTTTACACTTTAATATTTTTGTTAAGGATGTACTTTATAATTAAATTGTGTAAACAATTGTTGGTGAACCTATTATAATAAAATAAAAAATATAATTTAATAAACAAATTAAGCAGCAAAGATATCATTAGTTAGGTATTTAATGAAAAGGTGGCTCTTCAATCTAAGCATCTAGATTGACGAGTCACTTGGAACTCGTTTTAATTTTGTATAACCCTATTTAGCAGCAATTTTGCATAGGTATTGCCGTAAAAATTTTTTGCTTCTGTAGCCCTAATATGAAAGAACATACGATGCTTGGCTCATGGCTCCTCAGTCTTACTTAACTCAAGAGAAGCATTTCTATTGGATGTAAGCGATCAATTAATATATTCGACATAATGATCATTTAGCAGGTGTTGCGTTTGTTGTTGCAGGATAGGAATCACGTATTTTCTTTGGCTCCTTATATATGTTTTACTGTAGTCACCTGAGATTTCAACGGAATTTAAAGCCAGAGATACTGACATTTAGCAGAAATGTTTGGTAAATATACGTGCACAGTTCAGCAATCTATATGTATTGAATTCTGAAAAAACATTACATTACTTATTATTTAACAAGGTCCAGATGGCACCTTTTCATTAAAATAACTAGAGATATATTTTGCTGCTAAATCTAGAATTCGTGCTGATTGCTGCTAAATAATGGTGAAATCACATTTTAAAAATCTGATGTGGCTCCTCAATCCTAATATATAACTTTGTGTCACCTTCCTGCTGCGACATTTCGTCAAAGTTTGGGCGACTCGACGAATTGGTCAAAATTGATAACCTGCTTGTTACCTATTTAACAATAAAATAACTTTTAATAATGTAATATAATAAAAATAATAATATTTACAACCTAAGTACCTACTAAGTAATCATTAATTACCTACAATCCAAGTAAAGTCTAACTTCTTGACGACACGCTCTTTTGCAGGTACATCCAAGCGGCTGAAATGCTAAAACCGTCTCTGTCGGCTTCTAATACAGCTCAGAGTAATCAGGAAGGTTCGGAGTCGACAGGAGGCGGGGAGAGTCACCCTCACTTATTGCTGTTACATAATCGTTGCCAGCTTGAAGATTATACTCCGGAGTCTTTGCGCATCATGCAAGATCTATATAGGTCAGTAACAATATTCTGGCAAAATTTGATTATAGTCAACTGTATGCATTTTAGTATGCAGTTAGTTACTTATCATGAAGTAGAAGACTAAAAAGTCGGAAGGCATGACTTATATTCTCGTTGTGTCATTCGTATTTTGAAACTTTATAGATTATAATATTATGACATCACAAACACATCTAACATATAAACTGTATTTAAAATGTAAACGGCGCAAGAAAAAATGTTCGCTGATGAAAACAATCAACATTTTGTTGTCTACTCGACGATTGTAGCACTAGTGCGGCGAATATTCCACTAAACGACGCGACGCTGCGAATGGTTTGATGTACCTATATACTGTATTTTGTCTATGTATAGGATAGTCAGTGGCCGAGGCTACCCGCCGCGCCGTCCGGGGCTATCAAACTCTCCCCTATATAGCATGACTTAATAACAAACTGTATTTATTATCTAAAAAATGTATTACTTACATTTGAATCTAATTGATTTTTATGTAGTCTGATATAAGTGTCCTGTATCATGGCTGTGAGTAGAAACATACAAAGTCGTATACACATCGCACCCAGACCAATATATGTTGTTCGGGAATCGAATCCGCAATAAGTGGCTCGGCATCCGGTTGCCTAGCTACAACGCCAACCGCAATCTAGAACCGAACGCAGTTCATTGCATTCGATAACCCAATATTGAAAAAAGACATTTTAACAAAATATTTCAATTCAAATCCTCGTATAGCTAGATACGTTGTAACGTGAACATGTTCTATTTCTAGAAAAGCATTCCTAAAGTCCAATCTGCAGTTGAACTCTGGGATTTACATGTACAGCGACACAAACAAGAACAATTTGAACGTCGACAGCGTGTGCAAAGGTTACAGCGTGCAAACGTGCGGGACGCCCATTAATTTGTTCCTACTTCCGGAAATATACGCTGACTTTGGTAAGTTTGAGGACGCACCTACAAGGTTATTTCGTTCGTTCATTCAGTCGGGCAACAATCATTTGTCTTTGTAAAGGTTACATAGTTTGTCGTTAGCAAGTTTGACAATAAATCAAGTTGCAAGTTAACTTGGAAAATAAGAATTTAGTTCAGTCAATGTTTTTGTGATCTACGGTTGAAGGTTAATGTTATTTTATTCCTAAGTAACTAACTTTTGGTATTGTTGCGTGGTCTGTATTAATTTGAATGAATTTCGAAGTCCTTTTTTAATTTAATAAATTAAATATGTAATTGCAACAATAAATAATGTGTTGAGCTACATCAAAAATATTTATTTAAGTTCGTGATATTATCAATGAAACTTTTTAACAAATAACTCAAGTTCAAGGTGAAGATTTGCCCAAAGTTTCATCAAAACAATCGGCCTTATTACAAAACAAGGTTTTACTTTAGTCTAGGACTAGAGTCAGTTTTTGTATTTCGAATTGTAGGTAGATGACAATAAGATTCAAAATTCAAAACCCGACTCAATGGTTTAAACCTGGACTAAAGATAAATCTTGTTTTGTAATAAGGGGGAATGGGTTGTACTAGTACTATCTAATAACTTCACTTTCTCAAGAGACATGCAAATGCACTTCTGTACCAAATTTATAAAATTACTTGTTTCTTAAAGATCACGCAGTAATGCCATATAACTAGTTTTTATAGTGATGAACAATAACAATTAACTCATAGTAATAAGTATAAAGATACACTTTTTTAAGGGGGAAAATCACTGAATACCTTTTGCCGCCCTGGTTGGTACAAAAAAGATTTATCTTTAGTCAAGGTTTAAACCATTAAGTCAGGTTTTGTATTTTGAATCCTATTCTCACCTACCTTCAATTTAAAATACAAAAATTGGTAATGGTTTATGTATGACTGCCTGCTTTCCAAACGCAGTGGATAAGGGTATTAAATTTAATTTTATAGATGCAAATTATAACTATAAAATATATAATAGTTAGATACTAACACCACTAACACATAAATTCTAAGTTAATATTGTTACTAACTCACTAACCAAATATGGATATTTAAGTGTGGGAGAACCATGCTTCGGCACGAATGGGTTCGGCTCGACCGGAGTGAAACCAAGGCATCACTGAAAACCGGCGTGAAATAACCAGAGTTGTGTTTCGCCGTGTGAGTGAGGTTACCGGAGGCCCAATCCTTCCACTACCCCAATCCGTTCACTTTCCCAAAATCCCTAATCCCCAAAAGGTCAACAACGCACTCGTAACTCCTCCGTCGTTGCGGATGTCCATGGGCGACGCTGATTGCGTACCATCAGGTAAACAGTTTGCTCATTTGCCGACATATCACATAAAATATGGGTATTTGTCTGAAATGAACGTTTAGACCTAGACTAAAGAAAAACCTTGTTATAAGGCTGTAATTGCCTACAACCTACCAAGTTTTACTCGTACTCCATCCAAGCCGTGCCCGGACCCACAATCTACATAAAAAATCCTGTGAATTAAAATTATCCAACGAAATTGTAACGTCTCAATTTTTGTAAATGATCGCAATCGTGATTGTTAGAGATTTCATTTATTGAATGACTGAGTTGCGCTGACTCAAGTACACAGAAAGTACCTACATGATAATAATTTAAGGGAAATCTTGAAAACTGTTAGTGAAAAGATGTTGGAAAAAATTTTTTTTTTTATTTTTCTAAATATTTAGAGAAAGTTTACTACTTAGTCGCTAGTGTATTAGTTTATGCCTCCAACAACTACCTATATAACCAATGTATGCAAACCGCTTTGAAGTGATTTCATAATACGATGTTTGAATGAATTTTGTCATATTTATTCGCAGGATACACATTGCTCATAAGATCTTGGAAAAATTTCAGACTAAAGCTATGAGATCTATGTTTACCATTCCAAAGTGCATTCAAAACAAATATATTCTGCTCTGGCTGCTAGACTTAAGGGTTCTGGGAAATAGCGTTCCAAATTATATATGCGATTCCCCAATGAATTGTATATGCAACATCCGATGAGTTGCAAATGCGTTGCCGGCCTTTTGGGGAAAAGGAATTTAGGAAAGGAAGGAAGGAAAAGGGATTTAGTGAGAGATGAGTTGTGGGGATGAATTGGTCCTCCGGTACACAACCTTGCCTTGTTTTAAGGCGTTTCTTCATTCATACCAAAAGCATAGCTCCCCTACAGTCAAAATATCTATCAAATTTTAAATGTCTATCAATCGCACACAATTACATGAATACTTTACAAATCAAACGTAAACGAAGCTAGGCTCAAAACAAAATGTTATACAGACAGGGGATTAGATTAACATCTTATCTAAATGATCAGCTGCGATGACTAAGAAATATTTTCGAAATTATCTTTATATTCCTGTACAGATTACGAATAATCGTTATTTTATCGTCAGTATAGGTAGGTACTGTGAGTTGCATCACGTACTATATGCCTATTTTTTATACATAAATCTTGACAATGTCTACATATACGAAGACGAGTAATTTCGATAGATAGATAGATAGATTTTTTGCTTGATTTACTATATATAGCTATTAACTGTTTGAGGTGGTAATTAGAATGTATTAATCCACGAGTTAATAAAGTAACTGCGTTCCTCGTCACCCAGTAATCTCGGTAAAATAATAAACATTTTGTTTTATTGGACAAGCCCGCAACAACCTCCTAAAATTGTAAGCCAGGATGTACAGTTGATACAACCATGAAACACCGGATCACTGAAGTCCGGTCCGGTCCTGAATGTTCTAGGGACATGAATGACTGTCTTGGATCCCGCAACGAAATAAATCAGAAGACATTATAAATAATGTCTCTATAAATAGAGAAGAAACAACGGAATAGTCTCCACTTTCTACCTCTTACTCCCTCGCAACTAATAAACATACCTACATACTCACCAGAGTTACGTCCACCTACTTAATAATTTTTTTTCTTTTATAGATAACCCGGAAATATACCGTGGACATCCCCCATTCGAGCAACTGGCGAATCGACTTCGATGGATGATCCTCGGCGTCAATAGGCATCAAATCACTAATGTACCCAATCTTTCAGAGAAGGGATGGTTCCACTACTGCAGCAAAGCTTGGGAGACGATTCGGAAGTGCACTTTCTTCATGGAATATGAAAGGTTCTTACCGTGAATACTAATTGTCGTAAGCGTGTATTATTTTGATACCACCTGACCCGATATCGCGCAGGTGTAGCGCAGCTGTTGTGATAAGGCATTAAAAAACCGATTGATCATTTTACAAATATTTTAATTCTGAACAGCTGAAGAAAATAATTTAATGTACAGTTTGTAATTTTAGTCATAAGACCCAATAAACGGATGTAGTCAAAAGTGCGTTTTCATTGTCATTGATATACACTATCTATAAGCGGCTTGCGTCGTTGCTCGGGTGGTTTATACGCATGTTGGTAAACGCTCGCTAGTCGCCAGTGTTCAGGGTACCCAGTTGCGTTAGCATCCCGCCAAATGCTGAACGGGGGAGCTAATGTTGGTATTGTGTACGACTTCTTGCTGTATGGATGACGCATCTTCGGCATTTTTACTCCTTTAGAGTCAGTAGAACCAGTCACGCTCTGCACTGAATTAGGATTACCAGCTTTAAACGCAAACTTATAATCCTCCTTCTGTTTCGTGTCTTGGACTAATTTTGTTCCATTACAAGACACGCAATTCTTGTGTTTAGGATTCAATAAATCACTGTCTTTTGTGGAACGTCGCGAAAATTGTTGCGATTCGTTCGGTGAGCTGTGGTGTAGCTTGCCTTGTGCGAGCGGAGTCTTCTCATATGACTCTAGACTATGGCGATTCCGATTTACATCATAAGCACTGTTATTATTCTTAGATTTGGTGTTCCAAGCATCTTTAATTGGTTGTAATTTCTCTGGCCGTGAATCGCTGCGACTTGACTTATGGCTCATATCACTGGGAGTGCCACATCCATGGATTCCATCACACTCTGGTTTCTTTACAGAGCCTGAACTCTTCCTGCTTGATGAAGCCGATCTCGAAACCTTTTCATTAGCACTAGCATGTTGAGGACAATGCTGAACGTCACAAGAATCCCTTCGTCTTTCCTTTGCCATGTCCTTCTCAAAGTAAGGCACAGGATGATGACCAACGTCACCCACTACACGATTTTGGTTAAAAATTGGGTTTGTATGACCAATACTGATACCTTCGTGTTCTTCTTTTGGTGTATGAACCATTGTGAATACAGCTGGTGCCTTCGAACCATTTGATCCATCTATATGTTTTGGCGGTCGCGGCTCTCTTTTAGGATCATCTGGTCTGAAATCCCAGCATATCGCTAGGTCCATGAGCGACATAGGTTTTGTGTATTGTCCTCCTAAATCCGGGGCCGATGTCGATGGCCTCTGACTCTCTCCCTTATCACCATCCGTTTTCTTAGGGTCACATGTCTTAGGCCTATGCACACGCATTTTAGTACAACACGTAGGACCAGATGCACCGTATCCTTTCCAGCCGATAGCGTAAGGTTTGACAATGATGTCGGAATCACGATGTTCTGCGATTTTTGTCAAATTTCGGTATCCTAAAGTATCAGGCAACGGCTGATGCTCCAGATTTCCGACGTGCATCTTACGAGCAAATTGAAAGTTTTGTGCGACGTTGACTTGCGGCAGCTTAGGAGTTCCACTTGTTTTATTGTCTCTCATATTATTCTGTTCATCAAGTTGATCATTTTTCTTTGCGTTCTCGGCTACCTTTTTCCAAAATTTGTCAACGTCGTCCTCCTGAGGTCCGTGTAATTGTTCGACAGCGTCTTTTACTAAGATATCGTGACTCTCGTGCCTTTTGTCTGGATCGGTTAGATCACCAGGGACGTACGGCCCGCGACCCTCCGTATCTGTTGGCTCCTTTTTAATATTCAATTCTAATGGATCGTTTACCTTCTCATCATTTTTCTGGATTGTATTATTATCGTGTTCGTAGTTATCAGTTTGCTGTTCTGTATTATTATCCTTCTATGCACAGACATGTAAAATTTAGAAGACCAATACATACATGTGACACAACCATTATTAAAATAATAATAATAAATATAAATTAATCACTATGTTACTAAATCGTGCTTTAAATTAGAACTCTTTCGATTCTTTCCTTTTTGGATTTGTGAAATGGACATTTGTGTGGCTGAAATAAAATAAAATTAAAATTAAATTTCAATCGCTACATAAAAAGAAGCCGTGCATTTAAAAGGTGTTCAAGTTAGTTAAAATACAACTGCACAATATATTCGGCATTGGTTTTTTCATTGATAAATTAATTTTCCCAATAGATTAGCTGACGTAGGTATACATGAATAATCCACTATAGATATTACATTGTTCATGTCATGTTATCGTCAGGATGTTTATTGAAGGTTAATTCAAGTTATAGATATGATAGATAGGTCTTAGTCAACAAAATGTTGTTTCCATTTTTGCCCATTAATAAGATTGCACATCGAAAATAATCATGAAAATATAGTTAGCAGATAACTAGGTACAGTAGCTATCAGCTATGTACCCAAGTACTAAGAAGTTTTGTTGAATGAAAGAAAGGGCCAAGTCTCGCAACAAAAATAAAACTGTAAACTACAAGCAACTACGTGTGTCACCAACACTGACCTACTTCGGAATGCAAAACTTTCAAGGAGACGTATGTAGTGGTGACGTCGGCAGTTCGACACCCGTTACTACACGCCACCACAAACAAACAAGAGCACGTTTCGCGCGCAACCCTCGTCAATCGAAACACGCGTGTAACCTTATTCACTCACTTCGAACGTCTGCTCGGCATCTTGCAATTTAGTCGCGCCGGGCTCCTTCTGTGGTTTGCCGCGTTTCCCACCGCGCAGGCGCGTCTGAGCAATCACCTTCGGCCTTTGAACACGAAGATTCAACCAATCTGGAAATCTCCCATTGGGTGGCTCCTTCGCTAACTCCTCCGCTGAAACGAGAAAGGCGCACACGATAACATTGCACGACTTGACATTGAAAACCCGAAATTTGCAAATGTTCGTAGCAGATATATATCCTGATTATAATTTTGCATGCAACCACATTAATAGGTCATCGATTTAAAAAGTCCATATTCATGCAACCATTGAACAAATCGGTAAGTATCGAAATATTCAAAAACAGTCACTTAACTACTGCGTAACACGATACTTTTAGGGAGTAGGAAGTGTTTTGCGTGTATGTTGACAAATAAATGACGGAGCTTTATGACTTTAACCAAGGTCGAACGATAATGACACAGTTCATCGAAGTTTTATTAGTACTGACACTTAACCTACCAACTTTCCTGGTTATTTTCCTTGGGAGCTCCCAGGTGCCGGTGTAATGGCCAAAGCATCGCGATGTTCCTCTTGGGGCTCCTGGTAAGAAGTGGCCGTTTATATCACAGATAGGTTTGGGATCAGGTCGCATTTCTAAAGGTCTTGCTCTTGTTGGCGCCCATCGTGGGACCTGCCAGTTGCCCAATCGCTTCGGCGTTGATTCCTTGTTAAACTGTTGGTAAAATAAAGAAAATACAGAATTACTTAAAATAATTTATAATTAATGAATGTACGAGAAGAAAAGCTGTTATTCAAACCTATACGATGGTGATTACTTGACGACGTCAGGCACGCGCCTGCGGTGCCAGAACACGCGCCGCGCATGTTTTAAAATTAAAAATTAAAGTCGGCACCTCCCCAGACGACATCATAATGTTTACTGCGTTGTCGCCGAACACATAAAATATCTGAGGTCGATAGAAAGCAGAATCTATTTATAGCCATAGTGACTTTGAAACATACTATTGTGGTTCTTAAGACAGTTTAAATATATACTACGTCATTAGTTGATTGTAAAAATCTAACTATTTTGACATAACTGTTCTAAAATCTTGTTCCATGATTTTTAATAAAAAATATACATATTTTAATTCAAAAAAACTTGACATGTTCAACAAAAAAACTCCTTAATCCTTGTATGAATACATCGAGAGATCTTCAAAATAAAAATGTAACAATGGCTTTTTGTACCCGCTTCCCATTGATCAGGTGTCAACTCGCCCCCCGTGGTGCTGGGCGTTATAATAATCATCCCTACAACAAAGGGTTGCAAATTGTTATTTACCCCATACATCACGCGCCCATTTGCCTACATTATAAATGTCCGCAATAATTTAGAATTATACTGTCAAATATTTGTTGATGACAAATATTTTTTGCCCTACATGCATTCATTCGGCCTTGTTACTGTAGGTACACTGAAATAGATTTTCGTTCCAAACTTGAAGAAAAAGTGTTTGTGTAGAATTTATTACGTGTGTGTAACGTGAATTTTTCCAAGGTAATTTTCAGTAGAGATTATGTACGTACGCACTGTTGCGATAAAACGCATTTGTATTGACATAAAATTGTTCACTACAACTTGAAGAAATCAGGGTAAGGTCTCGTTTTACGACTCCTGCTTTTTGCTCATATCGAACACGCATGCTTAACATGACTATCTTTCCGAAAACAATTGCTTCGACATGAACATTATCTACCTCAACAACTCGTAAACTGCAAAATAATATTCGCCATATTATTCGATCAAACAAACGCTTTCAGGCCGACCAAAATCTAAATTACTTAAGGACTCATTTTCTTTTTAACAAAAGTGACAACATTTTTACTCTCCTTTTTTATATTATAGGTCAGCAAACGAGCAGACAGGATTGCCTGATGGTAAGCAATCGTCGCCGCCCATGGACTTCCTTAAAACCAAAGCGAGTGCGCTGCCAACCTTTTAAGGATTCGGATATTTATGGATTGGGAAGGGATGGAGGAAGGGGGAGGGATTGGGCCTCCGGCAACCTCACTCACACGGCGAAACACAACGGCGTGGTTGACGCCGGTTTCCAGTGAAGCCGTGGTATCAATCCGGTCGAGCCTACCCATTCATGCCGAAGCTTGGCTATCCTTGAAAGTTATACTTATCAATTGGATCAATAAACGTAGACAAATTAACACCGATGTAGGTAGATACGTTATCGTAGTACATACATACGCCACATTCTCATTCACGATCTACCTCAAACAGATTTTAAAAGTCAGTAACCTCAACTTAACAAAATCTATTCCAATGGGGGATTCAAATGAGGTAGACACACCACGACCTGGGTTAACACGAAATACACATTTGAACGTATTGGTTCTATCTACCATGTCAACGCATACGAATTCTCCATAAGCACTTTTGTAATCTATTTTTGTACCTTATTCATGTTCAGGTTTCCCTAGTACCTATTTACATAGTGAAAGTAGAATCCACTTGAAAATAATAGAAAAATAATGGAAAAGAAGTGTTGCATGTCTTATATTTTACAACACGAAATTTTGCTATTCTGTTTTCCTATAGGTATTTTACGGTGGGTTATTTGAAGACAATGCATTTTCAACTATAACCATTGTAAATAAAGCTGAATTTAGTCGTTGTGTGCTAAAAACAATGACACATAACCTTAGTCTAGGGCTGCGGGTTAAGCGGAATAATATAAGAGAAAATATGACACAGATTATTTTATTCTTACCTACATAACTTATTTATTAATACATAATTTATTTACACTGACAAGAATTACAACATATATGCTTGTCACCTCTTTCCTTCCACGCTTACTAATGCCCGGTTTCCGAAAGCCCGATCAATGTTAAAATCAACTAACTAGGTGTCAAATCTCTTGTCAAATCATCTGATTGGTTGTTGATAATTCAGTCAACCAATCAGATGACTTGACAAGAGATTAAATTGATTTTAGCATTGATCGACATTTCGGAAACCGGGTGTAACTCTTTCTTTACTAATCCTTACTTAACATGCTTTTATTTAAATCCTGCCAACATTTCAGGCCAAATTTGCTTCCAATTTCTGATTGATTTGCTTATTGCGTGTAGCGTAAATGTCATCAATTTGGTTCCGTCCCTGAACTTGATCATTTGTCACGATCTTCATCCACATTCAAATAGCCGTGCGGCTCTGCGGTTCAAACCGCGGCTTACGTAATAAGGCTTACCCGATTTTTTGCATCGTCACTCTCCTTATACTAAATATAGAACACGTTTCATTAGAATATTAACATTCGTATGCGCGAATTCTGTGTTTAGTCGTCGATTCCGTATTTATTTTTTCCGTTTTTCATGTCATAAGTCGGCAAACGAGCAGACGTATTTATTATCTGGTGGTAAGTAATCAGCGCTGCCCATGGAAACTCTTGTGGGTTATCATGCATGAAAGGATAGTGGATTTGAGGATTGACGATGGCGGGGAAGGATTGGGCCTCCGATAACATCACTCACACCACGGCGAAACACAACGTGAATGTTGGTTCACGCCGATATTATGTGTGAGGTAGACTATTATAATAATATAAGTGATATTTGTTTGCATCAAACTTATCAGGCTAGCCATAAGCAACGGGGTTGTTGGTTTAAGACACACGAGACAAGTTTCATGATTAATCAAAACGCTCATTTTTGCGTTACATTCATCATTATTTTTTAGCCGAGAAGAAATTATAGGTAGATTAGGTCTATTATCAAGCACTGTTTTTCCTCTGACTAACCTTACGGGAAAATCATTCGTAGTACCTACGTAATTTTACGTGCCTATTTTCCGTAGACAAATATAGCTGCGTCAACGAATAATGGCTTTTCCATGAGCATACATCAAATGTGTTCTACTTCACAAAGGTTCCTAGCTACCTATATATTGTCTTGAAACTACCCTAATAGCTAAGGTAGGCATGGAAAACCAATGTCTAAACTTTTAGCATTCCATTGCGTTTCTTCAAGTATAATTTCCATAATATTTCCATATCAAACAGCAATAGAATATAAAAAGGTAAACGAAATTAGGATTTCTTTCTATAGAATAGCTTGGTACTGAATCGATGGAGTTATCAATAGAACTACTGTTGTGCTTTCTTTGTTAGAGTCTTTTCGTTTCCTACAAATATACTTAATAAGGCTTGTGATTGCTTCGGTTTCGTTCACTGGGTTGTACAGATAATGAATGACTGTTTGAATTTGCAGCTCTTTCATTAATCAGCAGCAGCGCTTCACCAAAAAGTTTTTAATCATTATCATTAAGGTAAAAAAGAAGGCAAGATGTAAATGTATCATGAGATTCCAAAAATATAACTGTTTAGGAATGTGTTAACGTACTTATAACAGAACACACAGACACACCTTATAAAATATGGACATAGGTAAGTACCTGAAGGTTCCAACTGCAAGCTAAATAAGAACAATACAAAAGATTAAACCAAGTAAGTATATTTACATCTAAAGTAACACAAAGAACCATCTGATCTTTTTGAACTAACTACACAGGCATTTCTCAACATGTAAATGGACAATTTATGGCATGACAATACCTATTTAGAAGTAGCAACATTACATTTTCATAGCCGTCCGTCAAAGCTTCCGTTCGCAAAAAAACTACGACTTTATCAAATGTCTTGTACCTACTTACATACAGAGATACAGAAATAGCTGACTATTTTAAGTTGTAAAACTTAAGGTCGATGTTAGACATCTTTGATTTGACTTGAGTCACGAAACGTCGACATGATACTCCCTGTGTCTACAGACCTTTCAGCGAATCACGCACTTCAAGTCTCGCCAGGCTAACGAAGTTAAAAGCAAGGGCTAGACTTGTATTGCTAAGTGTGGAAACCTAATGGAGAATTCGAATTAGCGGCTGACGATGGCTTGATTGGTGAGTGACGTCTAATTAAAGCCTTAGATAGAGATTCGTTAGGACAATTAATGGTCTGATAAATGGTCAGCCGGGGTTACGGGCTAATGAGGCACCGCTACCTCGGCCCAGAGCAGGAGAAGGAACAGGGGGTTTTTAGTCAGTAAGATTCTGACACTCCCTCTCGGCGGCCCGGCCCTGGGCGGGAGAAGACATTTGATGATTTTCCACTCACAAAAAAAAAACTAACAGTTCTGGTACCAACAGTTCTCATGGCAAAACCCTCACCATTCGGCTAACAACTTGAATATGTCATTTTAAATTCACACAAACGCCTAGTCTAGTTTTAGACTAGTAGTAGTTTTAAATGTGGGAGAGCCAAGCTTCGGCACGAATTGGTCGGCTCAACCGGAGCTATACCGCGGCGTTGCAGAAAACCGGAGTGAAACAACTACAGCGTTGTGTTTCGCCGTGTGATTGAGATTACCGATGATGGAGGCTTAGTCGCTCCCCCTACCCTGGCTCTTCCTAAGCCTTAAATATCTGCAATCCTTATCCCCAAAGGGCTGGCAACGCAGTCGTAACTCCTCTGGTGTTGCAGGTGTCCATGGGCGGCGCCGATTGCTTGCCATCAGGTAATCAGTCCGCTAGTTTGCCGAATTATGCCATAAAAAAGCACTACTTACGTACTTTTAGGAGTTAACAATACTTATTTCTGCACCCAAACAACTGTTGTAATTGACTCTGACAGACAAAATATAGTAAAATAAATAAAAAAAACAATGTATGCCCCAGTAATCTCTAGAATTACTAATAGATTTTGTATCAAAACAAAAATACAGAAAACAATTTATCTCGAGCGCACGAGAGCTATTAACTAAAGACTACCAGTTCGATGTGTCAAACACGGATTAACATTGCACACAACAATGGCGTAAAAAATTGTCATTCACTTGCAAATAAAAATCACCCCTCCACGCATGTCCCATTAAAATGACACTCATACAAGGAACTTTGAACCCTATTGAGTATCAGTATTAAATCGATAATAGTATGGTGATAAGAGAGCTAAGGATGTTTACGATGTAATTGGATGTATCTAACAGGGATTAAAGGAATTACAATTTGTAAGTAAGTAAAAAACGATCGTAGAGCTGAACTAGGGGAGCTGCAGGTGCAGTAGTGTTAGAATTTATGGGATTAACAGGATTGGATCATCTGGACTGAATAGTTTGTGGGGCTAACAGGGTTTATATTTAGTTTTTTTCGAAAAAAAATGACCAAGTATAGCTACGTTTTTTGCGCTTGGCGGCTTGGTTTCTCCCAATTGTTGTGGGTACAGTCTCTATACCTTTAAGGCTTTAGCGATCCTGTTTCCTGCATTAGGTTCTCCGAGCGAAATGGATTCTATTACATTTTCGTCTTCTCTGATAATATCTTCCACATTATTTTTTTGCGGAATCCAAGTCAGATGCTTATTTTCAATATAGGACTTCAGTTCATCGGTATTTTCATGGTTGTATTGTGTGGCAGGCAAATTATCAAGTAGTCATCTAGAGAAGTCATTCTTACAAAACCGGTACATACTTTTTTTAAGTTCGTTCATAAAAACGTCTCGTAAAAAATATGTTGTGGTAGAGTAACAGCAAAATATTATTCACTAGCTTTTGCCCGCGACTCCGTTCGCGTGGAATAGCGACTTCCTGCAGATTTTTGGTATAAAAACTATCCTATGACCTTTCCCGAGATTCAAACTACGTCTGTACCAAATGTTACAGAAATCGGTTCAGTAGTTTAGGCGCGAAGAAAAGACACACAGAGTTACTTTCGCATTTATAATATTAGTTTGGATATTGTCTATCTACACAGGTGATATGAATCATCAATGTATACGTACAGTAATATGGCGCACTCATAGATAAAGAGATATATAATATTAAGTAGATATATTGGAGCAAAGGTCTTGATCATGCTGACTAAAGAGAAATTACTTTATTGCCGTGATAATTCTTAGGTATGGCAAGGAAGAGAAAAGCCTACAAATTACAAACAGAAAAGATTTATTTAATAAATTGAAATGACTAGGTACTTAATTTTTTTTTCATTAACCTCCCGTGTCGACTGTGTGGACTAGTGTGGGAGAACCAAGCTTCGGCACGAATGGGTCGACTCGACCGGAGTGATATCACGGCCTCACAGAATACCGGCGTGAAACAACCCACAACGTTGTGTTTCGCCGTGTGATTGAGGTTACTGGAAGCCCAATCCCTCCCCTACCCAACCCACTCGCAACTCCTTTGGTGTTGCGGGTGTCCATGGGCGGCGCCGATTGCTTACCATCAGGTAATCCGTCTGCTCGTTTGCCGACATATAGGTACATATAGGTCTCCTTTGGGGTCGTGTACCCTTGATGGTTGAATACTCTTTACCAATGGAATAAGCAGGATAGCAACCACAACAACTTTGAAAGCCTTATAGGTACGTAAGTAACCTTGGATCCGCACTATTCTGGTATGATATGGTTTATTATATAAGAGAGACCGTCAAGTTATAAGGACCACCGTTCCTGTTGCTTGAATTTTTCATAAACTTACATGAGAAAACGAGTCAGAGCAATTGTAGAAAGTATAAGCATTAATAATGGCCCAACAGGACTAGGCCTAGTGTTGAATAATAGTGGATGAATGTGTGGAGCGGACGGTCGCTACTCAGACGAAATCACCGATACACTATCGGCAGCACACGTGGTAACCAAATTAATTATCACGCTAATACCTCTTAATCTTCAATAAAGTCTCATGCAAAGCACACATGATAGAATATTACAATTATTTAAATAAAACTATTCTTTTCTAGATAAAATAGATTAGGTACTGGAACTTGCCTTTTACAATGACTTGCACTGAATATTATGAGTTCATGGTCAGTTGAAGTATGTTTACTTTGGTGCCGGTTTCACAGACATTTCTTTATTAAAATTCTCATCTTAACTGTTAGTAGGTAGTTACCTAAATACAACTATATCCGCATTTTGCTTTTTGGTGAATTACACAGCCCAGAATTATTTCGTCCAATATTCATCTTTCGTAAACGCATAATAGAAAATACGAACGTGTATATTGAAATATTGAAATTTGTATAAATTATTTGAGAAAAATCGATAGTTTTTCATACTCACCTGGCCACTATCGAAGTTGTAAGCCATTCTCGTACATAAAAACCACTTCTACTAACACAAAAGTATTACAAAGATTTTAAATACGCAAAAATATGAATAATAAATATCACAAATAGCTTGAGCACTTTCTAGATGTCAAAATTTAAATTTATTTGTCAAAATAGAAGGAAATTCTTCAGTTGTTTGCCGGAAAATGGGAAAGTTTATTGGCCTAACTGCGTGGTCGTTATGGTGACGTGGTACGTTTTTCACGTGTGTGCGTCAAAGGCTAGCGTAGGTTGCTTTCAAAGGTTCAATGCCTCCCCTAAACAAAACTCCATTGCATGAGCTCTGAACGAATTAAAAGCAAGCAGTAAACAAAACCAAAAGCAAGCATAAAAGTACCTAATATTTACTTTACTATTCAGTATCCATTGAAATAAAAACTTTGTAAATCTAAATTTTCTGGAAAATTCCTTGAACTTGGTAAGATAGATTGCTACCTATCGTGTGTTACCGTAATTAGATAACCATGTTAAATAAATAAAAGGTGCTAAATGATCGCTGAATGAATGGTTTGATTTTTATAGAATGGCACAAAGACTCTGTCCTTTTTATTCCGTGGACACGCTAGGTTTCAAGTTCAAAATCTGCAACTTAGATTCAAAACTAGTAAGTGTCTGTGGAGTACTTCTTTAAATGAAGTAATAATAAAACAAATTTCTATGAAAACCCTCATAAAAATCAACGTTAGAAAATACTGGCAGATAGTATCAACCCAACCAACTATCGTATCCTGCAAATATTCTGAATAGCCAGAGCCTGATATTCCTCTCCCTCTGATATTCTGAATAACGGATAAGTGGTATTTGTAAAGATACGAATCTGCGTCATTCCGGTTGTTTGCTGTCTTTATCTAACAGGACCACACCGTTAGGGGAACTTAATATAATTTGTCTATTTACACAATAATCTAGGAAGCAGTTGTACTCTATCCTTAACCTAGGTACACAATAATATACATAAAATCATCTTTTAGCTCATTTCAGCTAAACAAACATTGTAGATTCATAGACAGAATAAGAAACAGGAGCAGAACATCCAATCAAAAAGCACCTAACAGTTCATTATACACCTTAACGACATAACAATAAAACTTATAATTACAACTATATAAATAATAATGGTAATAAATGCGAAAAATTGCTTTATTTACATCGCGTGCTCTGTTGCGACATCGCTATAAAGAAAATTAGCGTTTCCCGTGACCTTCGTGAAATATGTTGTTAGTATTGTATTTGTTATGTATAACTGTTTATTATAGTAAGTATTAATACAGTATTGCGAACTGACATTAGACCGAGGACATCGCCGAGCGGTACACGTTTCTTTGCATAAATTATCTTAGTTTGTGATCGAGTAAATCAATTTGTGAACGGTTAAATGGAAATGAGTAGCCATTTAAATTCAGATAACAGAGTTGAATTTTGAATTTATTGCCAGTCAACTATTATCGATCTTGGTTGTAAAAATATTTGTCAGGTAACTTTAAGAGGGATTTTTGCTAGCGGAGTTCTTATTAAAAGAATAAAAAGAAAATGTGGAAAGTCGCACTGCTTTAACTTTCAAGACAAAATAATTAAATCTATTGAACTGATTTTCATAAAAAATCATCATCAACGTCTAAAGAGTGTATTTTTTAATATTATTTCAGCAAAGTTATAGGTTAAAATCTATGATTTTGGACTTGAAAAAATTGTGGATCTCAATCCGTCATCCGCGCTTAATAAACTCCCCTAGGAACCTAAGTACCGACGGCCTCCGGCGGAGCTTATGAGAATCTGGCATATACTACTCTGTCAAGAAAGTACCGGGAAAAAGTCAATAACACACAAAATGTTTGTTATTCATCTAAATTTATTTTATCACCTTCAAAGTATGCTCCTTCAGAAACGATACACTTACGCCAACGAATAATCCAATCATCGAAACTTTTTTTAAACGCTGTTTCCGGAATTGAGTTCAGTGCTCGCCGCGAATTCTCCTTTATATCTTCTAACCATTGAAAACGGGTGCCACGAAGGGGTAATTTGAGTGTGGGAAAAGGAAAGAAGTCGGCTGGAGCCATATCTGGTGAATATGGTGGCTGCTCGATGGTGTTTGTTGAGTGTTTGGACAAAAAATCGTTTACAATGATGGCCTTGTGCGAAGGCGCATTATCGTGATGCAAAATCCAAGAATTTTCTTTCCACATTTCTGGCCTTTTTCGTCGAATTTGTTCTCTTAAACGCCGCATAACGCTCAAATAATATTCTTTATTTACCGTTTGACCTTCGGGCAAGAATTCTGAGTGCACAACACCGCGATAGTCAAAGAAAACAGTCAACATGACTTTGACTTTTGATCGACTTTGACGTGGTTTTTTCGGTTTTGGTTCAGTTGGAAGGCGCCATTCCGAAGCTTGTTGACTAGTTTGCAAACTCGTGAACCCACGTCTCGTCATCAGTAACAATGCGTTTCATGAATGTTGGGTCGGTATTGACTCGTTCTAGCATGTCCTCAGCGACTTTCATGCGATTTAGTTTTTGAAGAAAATTCAGGTCTTTTGGGACTAGCCGAGCGGCAACACGTTTCATACCCAAATTATTTGTTAAAATGGTACGGATCGACTCGTGAGATACAGAAATTTCGGCGGCCATCTCTCTCAAACTTGAATGAGGATTTTCAGTCACTATTTCCTTCACTTTTGCGATGTTAACTTCAGTTGCAGACGTTGATGGTCTACCAGAACGAGGCAAATCTTCCATCACATCTCGACCGCTTTTGAACGCTTTGTACCACTCATAAGCACGTGTTTTTGATAAAGTCGATTCACCGTAAGCCTTCTGTAACATTTTGAGTGCCTCCGAACACGAAATTTCATTGGCGATGCAAAATTTAAGACAAACTCTTTGTTCGATGTTGTTGTCCATTATGAAATTCGCAATACACACTAGATATTATAAAACTAAAAACAGCACTGTTTTTAATTTAAATAACAGATGCAACTCAAATTCCGCGCCAAAATGCAAAACAGTTATGCCAATCTAACAACAACAAAAAAAAAAAAAAATCGAATTTGGAACCATAAAAAAAACATTCATTCCCGATACTTTGTTGACTGAATGTAAAGTAATAACATTTAACAAAAAAATAAGTGAAAATGAGATTACATTACTAACTGAAAAGTCTCGAGGTCTCTCAGTTTATGGCAGAGTTAAAGAGATAAAACATTTTTTTGGTAATAGCCCGCTTCCTCCCTTTCAACTAACTGCAACTCATGTAAGCCAGGATTTACAGTACCTAGATGGCTAGATACACTGTCTTGAATCCCGCAACGAAATTGAAAACGAAAGAAAATAATTTATCTAAGGGAAAAAAACTAAATATTTTCCTTTGGTAACATTAATGCAGACGCAGAATGACTTCACACTTAAAGGAATAAAAGACTGCACACCAGGGAGAAGCCCAGCCACCAAATATCAAGAAAAACATCAAGTTCAAATTTATAAAATTTTATTAGCCCATATCCATACGCCTAATAAAGTAAAACTAAAATTGCACACGTGTTTTATAATGAAACAATAAAATATATCTATTCCTGATATTCCTATCTTTTATATTAGAATGAACACTTGTTCGATATCATAGTAATTCTAATTAATCCAAAAATTGGTGGTCCGACAGCGATAAGCTAGGTAATTAGACTCCAAATTCTGAATAACCTATGTAAGTATACAGTCGGCCAAGTCAGTAACGTCTGCAGAATTTCGCGAAAGTGCTAAACTTAATGAACAATGTATACATACCTACTTCCATAGTAAGATAATAATTGATACGGTGTATGAAAATGAATAATTTGATTAGCACTTGTAGCAAATTACGTGCTAGTTTGATAAGATTGTAGGTGTCGATTTAGATATGTACAGGAAGATATTCATTAACTAAATTACAATTGTATGGCGACGAAAACTTACAATGAATCATGTAAAATCAGTGTATTACTTTTGATTGTATTTTTAAGGTTGGAAAATCAACCAATTACTTCTTCTTCCGTCCTTCTGCCCGCGAGACTAGAGGGAGCGTCAACTTCTTAAAGTCTAGAAACCAATCCGTTGCTTATCCGTTGTGTCTTGAAACTGGAAGATAGAGCTTTTCTCGACCGATCAGACGGATTACCTGATTGTAAGTAATCGGCGCCGCCTATGTCCACTCGCAACGCTTAAGGAGTAACTAGGATTGCGTTGCCCACCTCTTGTCGTTATTTAGGGATTTCAGGATAGGGCATTTGAGGGCTGAGTAAGTATGGAGGGGAAGGATTAGTCCTGAAGTAACCTCATTCGCATGGCGAACTACAACGTGTTTCTTTACGCTATATTTTCGGCCCAGCAGGTTGATTCGTGCTGAAGAATGGCTTTCCCACGTTCTAATTAGTTGCACTAATGTTATGAAGAACTCCTTCATTTGAATTGAACCTGGCTGCATGGTGCCTGTAGGGTAAAATATATCTGTTTCCGCCCATACTCGTCCAGCGTGAGCAGGGGGAGGAAGAATTACACAATTAACAGAAACCGAGCAGTGCTTTCTGATAAACGTGAACCTTATAAACTGCAAAGCCTAACAGTATGGCTTTTTGGTACCTACGTGGAAATGTATACGTATATGTTCATCATATGATCATACGTGCTTTTTTTAGGGAAGGGGGGGTCGTCAAATGACTTTCTAGCCCAGGGCGACGCGAGATGGAGTGAGTGTCTTACTGACTAAAAACACTTCCGTCCTTATCCTTCCCCAAGCCGAGGTCGCGGTACTTTATTGCATTTGTCCTAAGTACGTTAAACGTTCCTACGTACCTATGTATACATATACGTACCGAGTACGTCGTACGTAGTACCTACGTATTGAATTATACCTTAATTTTAAAACATAGTCTCCTAATACTACCTACCTATTAAGCGCACCTGGTACCTACTTAGATAATTATTTTACATTCGGATAGTGGTGAAATTTACGTGTAGGTATCTACATAACTCTGTTATTGTTTTCATAAGATAATTTCATCCGTGGTTCATGCAGTAATGGTCAAGGTCCTAAGTTATAGAAGCTTTTTCTTAGTTTTAGGATTCAGGCAAAACTAATCACTCTGATTGTGTATTGTACGTCTTGGTGGCCCGGAGGCTAAGGTGCCCGCATCTCAAGTGTTAATATGAAATGGTGCGCGTTTAAAACCTACCAATGTGGCTTTTTCCGAGTTATATGTTTATTTAGACACTACAGTATGTCTGTAGTGTCTAAATAGGACCTACTACCTACGGACCTACGGTGAAGGAAAACACCATGAGGATACCTGGGCTTATAATAATTTCTAATTATAAATTTAAAACCGCCTTGAGCAAGCGTGTTGATTGAATAATGCTCAAAGCTTCTCTGTGGGAGAAGAGGCTTTCGCTTAGCAGTGACACACATCATCAACTTTGACCAAGTGCCCACGCACTTGGTCAAAGTTGATGATGTGTGTGCATTGTCATAACCAGAATGATTGTTTTATTGTTTTTGCCTCTTTTTTAGTTAGTCTTTAATTTTAGTTTGTAGCTAAAATTAAGAAAAAAGAGTACTACATATGTATACTATAGGTTTAAGACACATTCTGCTATCGGTATCGGTAGCGTTCTACTCGAAATGTATGAAGTACTAAACTACTAACTACTCCCGCGCGGTTTCACTCGCTGCTCGGCACCATTTGATCGTAGCGTAATGTTTTATAGCCTACAGGCTTGCACTCGGTAACATTGTAGCTCTCAATAAGTGAAAGAATTTTGAGAATCTGACCAGTGGTTCCAAAGATTTGCCCCCTACATACAAACTTACAAATTTTACATCTTTATAATATTAGTATAGATGAATCTCCCTTTTTCTCCAATTCGTAGAATATATAAAAACTTCAACCTCCTTCAAACATCTGCTAGAGTATTTTCCAACATCGAAATGTTTTTGGATACAATATATTTTACATCGTCAATTACTGGGAACACCTGTGTCCCGGGATGGCCGGGATCGATAGGCGGAGTCGGCTGGGATTGGCGCTTCTGTACACTGGGCGGAGTCGCAGATGCTGGTGCAGGGAAAGTATTAACATGGATCTGCATTTTATTTTTTTGTTTATACTTTAAATAACTTCCCTTAATTAAAACGGAAGAAAAATGTCATCACACCTTTCTTCCATTTATCCAAATCCAAACTAATATTATAAATGCGAAAGTAACTCGTGTCTGTCTGTCTTTTCTTTACGCCTAAACTACTGAACCGATTCCTGTGAAATTTGGTGCAGACATAGTTTGAAATTCGAGAAAGGATATAGGATAGTTTTTATACCAAAAATCTGCAGGAAGTCACTATTCCACGCGAACAAAGTCGCGGGTAAAAGCTTGTATCCTTAAAGTTTTCTATACTAGGTATCAAAAAAATTTTTACTCTAAGGTGCGTTAAAATCTTTTAAGCCGTTCACACACAGATCCAGAAAAATGTTTTATAATTGAAGTACATTTTAAACCTACACACTCAAATATAATGTCGCAATTAAAACAATTTCACCTTGGACAACGAGTGTAATCAACTAATCGGTCAACATGATTTTGATAAAACGGAAACATGCCTACATTGTGTGAATGGGATATTACTGATATACCTACCTACTTTGAATTTAATATACTAAATATATTTTTTACTTTTTCAGCTGACAAATTAAGAATGTAAATCCGTTTGGAAATCCCTGTTCTGTATTACTTATTTTTGTTTTAAAATTGTCCATTAGCTCAGAGATGAGATTTGTTACTTATTGATATGTAGGTATATTATGCAGTAGCTCCTGTAACACAAAACATTTTTTTAAGAAATCCGCGTCTTGTTTTACCATTGGTGGACTCAGTTATAGCAAACAATGGTTACTGTATTCGTACTGAATCAGTTATTATTTCTTACCTGTGTAACAGTGCAGACATTTTTTGTTAAAAAAGCTCTGTGAACTACACTGCTATTAAATTTAATATCCAAATATAGACTAGAACCTTAGAACTTCTAGCTTTATACCAAGAAGTGGGTATAGGTTATGAAATATATAAAAAACAACAAAAAATAACACCATCCAATATTCATAATATACACTTCATAATTCCAAAAACATTATTTGAATTCCAGTCTAAGTATTACATTGGTTGCCGCCCTCAATAAGAGGGTTGGTCCAGCCCCTCTCTGTGAGGATAAAAGGAAAGGGATGCTGTCCTCCCGGCTAGTGTGAATCCGAGAGAGACCGTTAAGTGACCCTGACGAATCTCCTATACATTTTTTTATCTGTGTTATATGTGTTTTGCTTTCAAAGTTCAAAGTATTCAATATTTTAAGCTGTCACGGAAAATATGTTAACTATGTGTTAAAGGATTATTATCTCCAGTAAATCCAACGTGAGTTATTTATTCATTTTATATTTAAAAGCGTCATTACTAGCATAATAGTACTTATTATTGTAAATACGCATGAATTTGGTGTAGGTACCCAAAAAATAACCAGACCTCATACTGTTGCAAAAAATGTATCAATAAAATTGCTGAAAATTAATTTTGAAATGTAGATATATTGAGATATCGGATATTGAGCACCCTAGCTTCACTGTCGAACACCATTATTCTATTTTCACGTCTGCTTGTGACCACGACCTGTGCAACCGGGTCGAAACGTCAAGCCTACCAAGGTATTCAAATTATAATTTTCCGCGTTAATACCCGCGTAAATATAATGTTGTTTCAAAACTACTTACCTATTTATGGTTTTTGACTTTTTTGACTGTATTGTAGTAGTAAACAAAAAAATCTCAATCATTGTATAACCTAAAATTGAAATCATATACATAGGTAAAATGTAGGTGTATTTGAGTAGGTAGATATCTTAGGTGTCACACTATTCGATAGCTTTAGGGTACCTATACTATAATTAGGAGTAAAGGTCGCAAGCGCAATAATATACCGTGACCCCGGACGATGGCCGGAAACGGGCTGGTTTTCAGTCAGATTCTCTGACATCAACACAGGGCGGAAGAAGTCATTTTATCCCATCATCTACCTTTTTTGATGATATAAAATCATCAAATGTCTTCTCCCGCCAAGGGGATAATTCTAAAAAACGGTACTTAAGCATATAATATTGCATTGCATGGCCGCATATGTAGGTACCTATGGCCTTCCACTTGACGAATATTCGTTAGGTAATAAATATAATCCTGACCACCTGAGAGATAAGATGACTTTAACCTCTCTCTGGGACGTCACAGTCATTAGTGATTATCATTACACCGATACTTACCCAGGTGTGCAATAAATCGATTTTAGAGATGCAGATAATGCTTCAGGTAATTTTATCAATTTTGGCCTTAATTTTTCTATGTTAGGCTAACAGGACGGTTAGATGTGAAGCCCTACCCGTGCTCGCGGGATTACTTCACTTGGATCTTGAGGTGCGGCGACGTGCTTCTATGTATTACAACGCAAGACAAAACTTTTCTGCAAACTTTCTAGCACAACGCGATCGAAACAAAATTGCAAGATTGTTTAAGCCACTTGCGGACGTCAGTGCAGATGGGAATCTTCCATCAAGGGCCGCTACCTTTATCAGTTTTTTCCATCTGTACAAGAGCGGCTGGAGAAGATATGGTTGGAGGTGTATCATTGTGAAGCCCAGTTTCTCACGGGTCATGGCAACTTTAAAAGCAAATTATTTTAATTTAAACATGTTGACTCCCTATGGTGCATATGTTCGACAGCAGAACTGCATGCAATTCGAGCAGCCTGCCCATCATATCCTCTGGGAGTGCAGTCTCTGGCAATACGAACTTAACATTATGTTTGATAATTTAAATATCTCATCAGGTGTAGTTTATTAACGACCTTTTGGAATTTAGAACAAATTTCCATGCGTTTATGCGTTTTTACCATACCTGTTACTGGAAACAACTATAGCAGCTCACACATAGATCCCATTACAATACAAAATTTTTCGTCGTGTTGGGTGGCTGGGCTTCGTCCAGTTGTACAGTCTCTTCTATGCCTTTAAGGCCTAAGTCATTCTGTCTCCTGAATAAATTTTACCGAGGGAAGTGGAAACTATTTCATTCATGTCCCCGGGACGCGCCGCACTTCAGTTTTCTGGTGTATCTATTGTAGATCCTGGAGTTGGAGCGGTGTTGGGAGGTCGCAGCGGGCTTGTCCCATTAAAAAAAGTAAGCTTATGGCTTATTATTTTAAATCTTACCGATTATCAGGAAAAAAAAGTGTTCTTTAGATGTAATATAATAATTTTTAACAAAAAAAACCGACTCCAAAAAGTAAACTAAAAACCAAAAATTATTTTTCTTGTAAGCAGTTCAATCTCCTATGGACATCGATTTATCTATATATCGATGTCCAATTAGTGGCACTCGACACCTTCCATCAGGCAATACTGTCTGCTTGACCTTCGATAAGCCGACGGCACCAGCTTACATAGGTACCTATTAGATTAAGTTTTTAGGTCATGATATGTTAATTTACGTATGAATTCCACGTTTCATTAAAATCGGTTTAGCAATATCCCATGACTTATACGCGTTTAATGCTGTTAGCAACATTTTTTTATATTTTTTTTCTTCTGTATCGTCGTTGCCATTCCAAACATACAATTTCACACATGACACCCAGATCCGGAATCCAATTTGTGGATCACACAAATTGTTGTTTCATGCGTGTATCCTCAATGCTTAGTTGGAAAACAAAAACAGGAAATAATATGTCTGTAGATAGAGGGTAGAAATTTAATCACTATACTATCGATATTTTTATCGTTTTACATAATAATATACTTCAGAACAAAATTGGAAAAAAGAGGTTAACAGTTTCGGGCCAAATTATATTGGTATATAATTTGGCCCGAAACTGTTAACCTCTGGTGACAGGTACAGGTACGTGGGACAGGTACTACACTTTGTGCTAACGATGAAATCTCTTTTTCTTGAGGGGGGAAACTCATCAAAGGACCTTCTCTCACCTAGGTTGAGAGTTGAGACAAGAGGGAGTGTCAGACTCTATCTGACTAGTAACCACAAATTAAGTGTGTGAGAGTCATGCTTCGGCACGAATGGATTGGCTCTACTGGAGTGACACCACGGCGTCACAGAAAACCGGCATGAAACATCCACGGAGTTGTGGTTCGCCGTCCTCCTCCGCCCCCAGTCCTTAAATCTCCAAAAGTTCGGCAAAGCACTCGTAACTCTTCGGTTGTTGCGGCTGTCCTTGTGCGAGGCTGATTGCTTACCCTCAAGTAATTCGTTTGCATAAAAAGTTCCTTTCTCATGCTCCAGGCCGAAGAAGCGGCATCGGATTAAAATTGCAAGATTGTTTAAGCCACTTGCGGACGTCAGTGTAGATGGGAATCTTCTATCAAGGCCCTCTACCTTTATCAGTTTTTTCCATCTGTTCAAGAGCGGCTGGAGAAGATATGGTAGGAGGTGTATCATTGTGTAGCCCAGTTTCTCACGGGTCATGGCAACTTTAAAAGAAAATTATTTTCAGTTAAACATGTTGACTCCCTATGGAGCATATGCTCGACAGCGGAACTGCAATACGAGCAGTCCGCCCATCATATACTCTGGGAGTGTCTCTGGCAATGCGAACGTAAAATAATGTTAGATAATTGAAATGTCTCATCAGGTGTAGTTTATTAACGACCTTTTGGAATTTAGAACAAATTTCTATGCGTTTATGCGTTTTTACCATACCTGTTACTGGAAGCAACTATAGCAGCTCACACATAGATCCCATTACAATACAAAATTTTTCGTCGTGTTAGATGACTTGGCTTCTCCCAGTTATACAGTCTCTTCTATGCCTTTAAGGCCTAAGTCATTCTGTCTCCTGCATTAATTTTACTGAGGGAAGTGGAAACACTATTTCATTCATGTCCCCGGGACGCACCGCACTTCAGTTTTCTGGTGTATCTATTGTAGATCCTGGCTTACAGGAGTTGTAGCGGTTTTAGGAGATTGCGGCGGGCTTGTCCCATTAAAAAAAGGTAGCTTATGGCTAACTGTTTTAAATCTTATCGATTATCAGGAAAAAAACGGTTCTTTAGATGTAAAAAATAATTTTTAACAAAAAAAACCGACTCAAATAAGTAATTAAAAACCAAAAATTATTTTTCTTGTAAGCAGCATTTAATTAGTGGCACTGGACACCTTCCATCAGGCGATACTGTCTTCTTGATCTTCGGTAAGCCGACGGCACCAGCTTGCATAAGTACTTGATTAAATTTTTAGGTCATGATATGTTAATTTACGTATGAATTCCACGTTTTATTAAAATCGGTTTAGCAATATCCCATGACTTATACGCTCTTAATGCTGTTAGCAACATTTTTTTTATATTTTTTTTCTTCTGTATCGTCGTTGCCATTCCAAACATACAATTTCACACATAACACCCAGATCCAAAATCCAATTTGTGGATCACACAAATTGTTGTTTCATGCGTGTATCCTCAATGCTTAGTAGGATAACAAAAACAGGAAATAATATGTCTGTAGATAGAGGGTAGAAATTTAATCACTATACCTACTTTCGATATTTTTATCGTTTTACATAATAACTTCAGAACAAAATTGGAAAAAAAGAGGTTAACAGTTTCGGCCCAAATTATATATACCAGACAGGTACTACACTTTATGCTAACGATGAAATCCCTTTTTCTTGAGGAGGGAAACTCATCAAAGGACCTTCTCTCACCTAGGTTGAGAGTTGAGACAAGAGGGAGTGTCAGACTCTATCTGACTAGTAACCACAAATTAAGTGTGTGAGAGTCATGCTTCGGCACGAATGGATCGGCTCGACTGGAGTGACACCACGGCGTCACAGAAAACCGGCATGAAACAACCACGGCGTTGTGGTTCGCCGTCCTCCTCCGCCCCAATCCCTAAATCTCCAAAAGTTCGGCAAAGCACTCGAAACTCTTCGGTTGTTGCGGCTGTCCTTGTGCGAGACTGATTGCTTACCCTCAAGTAATTCGTTTGCATAAAAGTTCCTTTCTCATGCTCCAGGCCGTAGAAGCGGCACCTTATTGCGCTTTCCCCTCATAAATGTGTGACAATGCTCTACCCAAAATTACTGTATTACATTTTAAAGTGGACACTATAATTTTTACAGACACGCTGTTGATCACTTTATCCAGTGCTATTAGAGTGTACCTTATTCTGCTTAACGTGCTCCAAGGTGTACCAAAATATTTCGCCATTGTATTATTATTTCGAAGACGTTACAACCAACCCTTAGAGGAACATCACGTGTGTTTTGATTTCCTATAAAATCGAATTATCTGGTCGCAAGAGAAGAGTGCTTGAGATAAATATTACAACACGCGTTCACACCTACGGCTAAGCGAGCTCTTTAGGGAATAATAAATCCGTATTTATTCTCTTTATATCGCCCCAACCCTTTGGTAATCGAATCATGCCCTCTAACCGTATCGAATCGACTCGCTTGACGGGTGCGGACACCTCTATTTGTTACTATGCCGAGTCTAGTATTAAACATCTACAACACTTGACTGATAAAATTATTGGTCGCTTTATCTATGGGCATAGTTACCGACCATACTTATGGTTTTATTTGTATTTTTCTAATTAGGTACATAATTTCACTGTTTATTTTTATTTATTTGTTATTATTTATGGCCTAGCTTCTACCAAAAGAGATCATAGTTAATGTGTTGGAAATTTAAATTATAGTCCTACGTGTCTTTCTCTGGTAACTCGCTGTTTTTGAACCTTTTCAGGTTCGTGTCGAAGTTTTTAGAACCGAATAAAATTTTGCATAAAGTAAAAGCCCTACCTATAATACTAAATACCTACAATATCATAGGAAATGAATATATATATATATATATATATATCATAAAAATCAATTGCACATGAAAATAGAATTAAAATAATTATTAACTCGACTACTTTCAAACCAGACTAGGGGCTTATATTCATGAGCAGCATAGTTCGACCCAAGATGTCACAAAAGTACAGCACAGCACAGCCAACTGGAACCAGGAAGCATTAATCTAAAAAGCTTTAGCTTATACACGCATGCTTCTGATAATATAACAAGTATACATATATATATGCACATGGGTTAGAAGTATAGAAGTAGGTACTTAACACTTTTTTGAGAATACCTCCAATTTGCATATTTTTAACCCCTGACGGAAAAAGAAGGGTATTATAAGTTTGACGTATCTGTCTGTCTCTCTCTACTGTGATATTCCGGAGCCTGAACGGATGAAGAAATTAAATTTTTTTATTTTTTTTATTCTAGTCTTTTTATACTTAGGTATTTTTTTTCATCGGCACCGTCTTAGGGAGAACTAATTCTCCGTTATGGGAACTTTATGTATGTATTTATTTACAGAGTAACCATGAAGAGCTGGTTGGAAGCCAGTGGCATGGAAGACGGGTCCTTGTCTTGTCTACTATCAGAGCCACGGGAAGCATTGCTCCCCATCACAGGAAGAGAAAATTTGGCTCCAAGGAAAAGGTAATTTTTGTTTTGTTTTTTAGTTGGTGAATACAAATTAAGTAACTTTCATTGACATTTACATCCTTGTATGGATTAGGAAGCGATAGTATTGCCAAACTTTACATAATTAGGGTTGACTAGAAAAAATGCCTAGGGCAATAGGTTCACCTCTGTATAATTTTAGGTACAATAAAGTTTTAAATCCGATCCCTCCCTCTATGCTATCCCTACCCAATCCTTAAACATCAGAAACCCTTATCCACAAAACGCCGGCAACGCACTCGTGACTCTTTTAGTGTTGCGGATGTCCATTGGCGGCGCCGATTGCTTAACATCAGGTGATCCGAAGGCTCGTTTGACGACATACCCCTTAAAAAAATGCAAAGTTCGTACACGTTCGTTTAAATGTAGGAGAGCCAAGCTTCGGCACGAATGGGTCGACTCGACCGGGGTGATACCACGGTCTCACAGAATACCGGCGTGAAACAACCCAGCGTTGTCTTTCGTCGTGTGAGTAAGGTGACCGGAAGTCCAATCCTTCCCCTTCCCCTATCCCTTCCCGATCCCCAACGAACCCCTATCCCCAAAAGGCCGGCAACGCACTCGTAACTCATTTTGTGTCCATGGGCGGCGCCGATTGCTTACCATCAGGTAACCCGTCTGCTCGTTTGCCGACTAATACCATAAAAAAACATCACGCGAAAACTTAGATAGAATCGAAGACATCTAAACCGTGACTGACAGCCTACCAGAAGTACCTACCTACCTATTTCCCTTTAGACCTACTACTCGTACTACAACGCAATCCTTGCATACTTACGTATCACATCTATCCTATATTTATTAAAAAAAAATCATCGTTGTTTGCACAGTTTTTACCAATAAATAGATATTTGAGTTTTTTGTCCAATGTAATATACAATACCTATATTTTAATTTGAAGTTACAGATGAAGGTAAAAGTCAATCAACGAAAATTAGGGATGTTATGGATATGAGATTTCGGATACGGATTTATTACGGATATAGGAATGATCATTATACCGGATACGGTTACGGATACGGATATGAAATTATTTCGGATTATCCGTTAGTTTCGGATAATTTCGGTTACGGATATTAAAGTTTTAAAGAATTTCAAAAGTAAAATACAAACAATTATACGAAACTTTTATTTCGGATTCGGTTACGGTTACGGATATTTTTTTATACCGGATATCCGATAGTTTCGGTTACGGTTATGGAGCTCCCTAACATGCCTGACGAAAATAAATTTGTTCTATAAAATATGTTGTTACTACCGCTAAATAATAAGGAATGCTTAAATACCTACTCATACAGATAAGTGAATAGATACATGTTATTAGATATGATATCTAAATAATAAAATTCAAATTTTCTAGGTGACTAATATTAAACCGGAAAACTAAATGCGTTTAATACCTAAGTACTTTTATTGTAAAATGTGTCATATTGCTGAACTAATACAAGTCACATTTGAACTAGGAACTTCATTCACCCTTCATCATGAAACTGTAGGGTTCTATACCATTTACATATGTAGATATTGTAGATATAGACATATTTACTGATGAGGCCTAATAGGGCTGATGTCCAGGCGGGGTTGACGCTACAGGAACAGGGTAGATTTTGGTCGGTAAGAGGCAGGATAACGTTGATTTTCCCTTTCCAAAAAAATCAAATAAAATTATTTTCTTTCATCTCATTACGTCATCTTGTCGTCGTCACGTAAGTAAGCTCTACCTATAACCCAAATAATAATTTCTCTCACATATAAAACAGGTTGCTTAACATTTAATTTTATGTGTGGGAGAGCCATGCTTCGACCCGAATGAAGGCGTAAAACAACCGTAGCGTTGTGTTTCGCCGTGTGAGTGACGTTGCAGGAGGCCGAATCCTTCACCTCCTCCAACCCCTCCCCAATCCCTAAATCACCAAAACCCTAATCCCTAAAAGGTCGGTAACTCCTCCGTTATTGCGAGTATTCATGGGCGGCCCTAATTGCTTACCATTCCTTATTTCCACCCGAAGCGCTCGTTTGCCGTCCAAATATATGAAAAAAAATTATCGCCACGTCAAAAAAGGCCGATTCTGTCGGAAGATTGTCATTCAACAACTTTTGTCAGCTATTAAAAAACTTCATACGCTACTGTTACAACTAAAATAAAGAATCTAGACGCCTATACCTCAACCAATTGAAAAGACAATGTTCATTCAGAATATGACCAACGCTTATCATTTCAATTCATTCAATGATTCAGAAATACAATTACCTTGAAATAAAGTCACCCATTCTTTCCAATAACATTGAAAAAAATGTTTATTCATTGTGTTTCGTTTATACATAACATACTTAGTTCTAGTGTCGCCTGGTGTCTGCAAATCAGTAAGCAAATCTCTGCCATCTGACCGTATGTATATCCTTCTTCTTAGGGACAGAACATTGGAGCCTTGTGCGCTTTCGGAGGAGGCCTACCTGTCAAGCAGTGCAGGTTCCCCTTGTGCGGGTCTCTCGAGAGAAGAACGTCGCAGACGGCGCCGGGCCACCCTGAAGTACAGAACTGCCCACGCCACAAGGGAAAGAATCCGGGTCGAAGCTTTCAATGCAGCATTTGGCGCTCTCAGGAGATTACTACCAACGTTACCACCAGACAAAAAATTGTCAAAAATCGAAATTCTCAGACTAGCTATATGTTACATTGCTTATCTCAATCACGTGTTGGATGCGTAAGTCATAATTCTGATGATAAAACCTAATCAGTTAATGTGTTAAATTACCATCATTTGTTAGTCCTGGCAGGTGTGGCTGGACAAAAGACTAGGTCGGGACTAGTCACATTACTGCTGTAGAGTGTTATATTTAAAAAATAGAGCGCCATTATAATGTGACGAATAATAAACCTTGTGCAATTTTGTACATACATATGTAACTTCCTAATTATTCCTTAGTACCTTATCTACGAGGTGTAATAAACACATTCTAGTCATTATTTTCTATTCGAGGCACTGAATATTTCAGTGTATTTGTGTAAATAGGATTTAAAATAAAATAACAATAATTTAGTAAAGTTAATACTATTTATTTATTTACAACTTAACTTTCTAGTCATAAGTTAAAATTACAATCATCTATGTCATTGATAACTGCGATACACATTTTATTAGTTATTATACATCTGAGGTATTATCTTGTATGGTACTTATCTTATTATTAAATTACATTGATATTACAAGATCTTGTTTATTTTGCAACACATATGTTTATCTTTTTAAACCGTCTAAATAACTCAAGAATACTGGGAAGAATACCATTCCGTGAAAGAAACCAAGGATAACTAAGCTAAAGAACATCCTAAAGAAAAAGACTTCGATAATTTCAGTATACGAGAAGGCCAACACTATTATAGGAATGTTTGTAAATGTAATTCCAGTAATTATTGTAGCCCCTACTTTTTGGATGGCTTCCGCTATTTTTTCATGACCCTGAAGTTGACTAGTAGAATACGCGTAAGCAATATGACTACAAAATTCCACGGCGATACCAATAGAAACAATCAAATTGACACAAGATACAGCATTCAGAGGAATGTTCCAGATAAACATGATCCCCATCATATTTACAATTACCAAGATTACATTAAACATTACAGCAAACGTTGTTAAAATGTTGAAACCAGAAGCTAAAAGATTAAAAACCAAAGCACCAAGAAGACAATACCCGATGGCAACAAAAGTATCAGCCCACATTGTTAAGTATTGTTCATAAAACACGTAGAAAATAGAATATGGGAACACCTCTATATCGAGACCTGTATGTTTTTTAATAGCAGCCATTATCTCATCACTAACTCTGTAACCGTTTTCAACAGCAGTAATATAATCTTTCGAAGTACTTAATGGTGAGTGATAAGCCATAAAATTTGTATCGTGTATAGTTGCACGACCTTCTGAGTCAAGGACATAGTTCACTGAAGCTGAATAACTAGCCAAGCCGGCTTTATTGCAAATCTCAGTGGGAGGGTCCTGCAAGAAAAATGGAATATACCTTTCGAATGCTTCTTTATCTGGCCTTAGTCTACCATTAGCGTAATCAGACCGCGGAATGCTGCAGTGTTTGCAATCATCAGAATTTAAACCACTAGGACAGAAGCCTTGAGTTGTGGTATTATACTGGCAGCAAACTCCATATAAACCAGACCAATCAGTAAAATCGTCTAACCAAGAATTTGAAGGCTTTGATATATACGTAATATCACTGTTTAGGGTAGCTAAGAATATTTGCATATTCAGAGAATCTTCATGACATAACTGTCCTCCACAAATTACATTTTGGTGATCAGGATCAGTGTAATTCAAACCGCCTTTAACAACAAAGTACACTGGTGGTCCCATACGGATGTAGTTAGCGATTGCCTGTAAGTAGTGGTACACGTATGAGTCTGATGGAAGAGCCATTTGTTGGTCTAAGCCTACTTCTAGCTCAGGGATAAACATTACGTTGATAGAAACCAAAGCCATGAATAAAACAGCAACTACAATTTTAACGCGCCAGTCAAGTATAAATTTAGAATATGGAACCATCAGTCTTTGAGTTACCCCTGTATAAGGAGTTTCAGATTGAAGAGGATTTTCATCATCCAATATTTTTTTCTGAATGCAACAGAATATGTCGAACCTATTCTGACAAGCTCTTTTATAGTCTAGCGACAATAATGCTACGATAGTAGTTATTTGAAAAATAAACAGAAATGCTAAGGAAAATGTCGCAAATATAGCAAAAGTTACTACAGCAGGGAAATTAGCAAGACTGCCAATACCAAAGCAAGTTATTTGTGTAACCGATGAAACAAACATTGAGGGTCCTACACTTCCCATCATTTTTTCAAAAACATATCTTCTCCTTTTTTCAAAACTTAAATCTTCTTTGTAATCATCAAACGATTTTAAATTGCTTTGAATATCATGGAGCGTATTTACCATTAAAAATACATTATCAATTCCAATAGATAGAATAAAGAATGGAATTACATTAATCGCCAGCAGTGTTAATGTTATCTGGAAATAACCCATTATACCCATCGCACAAACAATTGCTATAACTACAGTAAGAATACTTCCCAAGGCTACCATTACTTTGCTGTCAATTAACCGAGTTTTACAAGATCTTACATTTCCCAAGGATATTGTCACATAAATAAACATAAGGATATAACTTATCGCAATTGGCGTAGCTTCAGCAACGGAAACTCGTTTTATCTCATCTTCAACCGATCTTTCTGCTGCATAAGCCACAGATACAAACTCCGGATCAACGCTACTCTTGTACTCATGTAAAACTTCTAAAAACTTTTCTTCCCATTCTAATACGGGTTCTAGGTCTTCATTTAAAAGAAAGTTTGATATGGGAAAATTAATAAGAAGAGTATTAGCACTTAAAACATTACCTGGTTCGAAACCCCCAAAAGCTAAATCGGGATCGGCTCCACCGCCCCATGAAGCTAAACAACCAAACCCGTAATGATTGTTAATACAAGCCTGAATCTCATTAAGATAAGTAACATTATTAATTGCAATTGTATTACTTAAATAACTGGTGGCAGACATAGACACACACAGGTTAATGTCTTTAGGGGCACCTCGTTCCAAGAGTGGAGCATAGCAGACATCAGCTAAAGTAACCCCTTCTCCCTCACTATTTATATTTTTTATTTTATTCTCTAGTTTAACTAATTCTTGTATTGATTCTAACCGAAACGCAGATCCGTACCATTGTTCGCCATCATCATTGCTCCTTTTGAAGGGACCTGTATGGAATGTTAAGAAAACTTGTGCCGTGCGATAAAACGGACCAAATCTTTCATTAAAAAAATTCAATTCTTGGCGGCTTCGGGAATCTGGTGCAGACCAAAGTTCTATCGGATTCGAAGTTAAATTTAGGTTCATTACACCAAATACCATTCCAAACGCAACCCAAGACGTAATCATTATTATTAGAACAGGATTGTTTGCGGACATTCCTCCAATTTTCGCGAATAGTTTTTGAAACATCTTGGTCATCTTATTCGGCCCAGATGCACTTATTTTAGCTGAAGTTTCTTGGTTCTGTTTTTTACGTTGCACGCATGTTAAAATAATAAATATCAGCACAGTCACTGCAAAGAAAACCAACCCGACTGAAAATCCAACACAACTTAGTGTAAAAACACCGCATATATCTGGAACGTAAGGTGTGCTATCTGGACATGTACTTCTGCAGTCCATACAACTGCAAGGTAGATCGCCTTCAAAGGTTTCAGTACAAGGTAAGGCTTCTGCGTGCATCGAAATTTCTTTATCAGACGTCATATGAAAATTTACTTCTACCGGAGTTATAGGATTAGCTTCCGTATCACCAGTGAATCCAAACCAAGCTTCCGCTGTGCAGTTTACTGCACTACCACACATCATGTTTATTGCTAGAAAGCCTGTCTGGGGCACAATGACATTCGAGCAGGAGGAATGGGCTCCCAACATAAAGTCTTCATGAAGTGTGTAGTTTATTCCATTGACGTACACTCTATCATCTGCACCCACTTCGGTAACTACTTCCACGAATCGTGATTGATCGGCAGCACAGTTCATTTCGCAAATTTGTCTCGCAAAATTTCTGAAGCACGTAGGACACCGGCCGAGAATACTTTCAGCTAGTGTTAAACTTTCGGCCATGCTGAACACTTGTTCTGCAGAGCAGCATGTATAAATCTCATCGTCTGGTAACCTATTTCCTTCATCGTCGATCAAAAACGTCGGGCATATTCTTTCAAATGTTGTCAATACACTTTCAACATCTTCTTCGGCTACATCTTCAATAATTGACACTGGTTCTGTGTCATTATAGCATGGCTTTACTTTTCCATCATTACCATCACATTCGCCACGCATCAAACATCTTGCATTAATACTACACCAGAGAGTCAAAAAACACAAAAATGTTATAGAGAACTGCATTTTGAAATGTACACTTAGTTTCTACACACTAATTTAAAAAAAACATTGCTGCCACAACCACAAGACCGTCATCGCCAGGTATGGCGATATAAATGAAAAAATATCAGCGACGTGAATTAATCTAGTTGTGCTAATCTATGCTAAGTAATCGATAACTTATCAAAAATTAACGCAGGTGTCGAGATTATAGTGTCATTGATAGCAAGAATGTAGAAGTTGTTCTATGTATTATCTTGAGAACGGTAATAAAAATTAACGAGTAGGTACACAGGTGCAGGTGGTATAAGCTCATGTTGGGATCTCCAGAGTCCAGTTATCTACGCCTACACCAAAGCTTTTCAACTTACTTCTTAAAGTTTTTTAAACTTTCCTTTATTTAGTATCACACAATAACTACCTGTTTATATGTGTGAGTAGATTTAAGAGTAGATATATACATATATAAATTTCAAATTTTAATATTATGCTTTATTAGAACTTTCTTTTGAATCCATAATAATACATTTCGTTGTCCACCATTTGTTTTGTGTTTTAAATTTTTGTCTTTGCTATAGGTTGAGCGTAAACGTAACTGGTACCAGTTATAAAATAATGTACTCTGTGGTAACTGGCATAGGTTTCTAGATCATATATATTTTTTTAATTATACAAAGGTTGTTGTTACATTTTATTCACTTTAAAAAGAGAATAAAATAATTTGGCAATTTCTGCTTAATATATATTATAAGAATGCAATATGAATTTCAAACTTAATTATATGACCATGACAATGATGCAAGTTTTTTTTTATTAATTACCATTTAAAAAACAATAACATTAATAGGTATACATAGCATTCATAAACTACAAAAGTTTGTAATTAATGCTACAACTAGTTTACATCAAGATTGTTAGATATAGGTTTAATTCTATTAACAAGGAATATTTACTTGTTTACATATGTAGGTACATTACATTTAGGATATTGATAACTATATTCCCAATCCAATATCAGCATTCCAAAAGCTGCAGAAAGTAATACGCATCATTGTAAAATAAATAAGTAGTTAAGCAACTATTTACATTATTTGTGCTTATTATTCTGTTATTTGAATATTAAATGTCTGCTAGTTCAGAACTTCGAATCCAATAAATCTAATTGTTAGTCTGAATATTTGGACAGAAGAAATGCTTATGTCAGCTGCATCAAAAAAAGGAAAAGTCGACAATATAAAAAAAAATTTTGAATAATGTAAATGGATGCGGCTTACTATTAACTAATATTTTATTTTGTATGTTATGTAACTATCGTGAGATAGTTTTATAAAACAATTAACTAAAAATCGCGGGTTACTCACGCCCCTAAAGGGCTGATGTTCAGCCGGGGTTGCGGGATAGGCGCAATGAGGAACCGCGACCTCGGCCCTGGGCGGGAGAAGTCATTGATGATTTTCCCCTCACAAAAAAAACTCACGTGTATAATATTGAGAAAGGCTCTACTGGTTTCGAACCACAGAGGGGTTCTTCCTCATGAGCAGCGTGCGCGGAAGCGGCGACACGTCGTGCAGCCTACTGTGGTAATTTATTTTATTTTTCAAAGTAATTACAGTACAATTTTTGTAATACTATTTGAGCAGCTCACCGCCGTCTGATGGTAAACAAATCCTGCTTTTGCAACACCAGTGATGTTATCAATGAGATGTAAACCACGCAGGACCATAATATATTTCAATTACACTTTTGTTTCCCAAGATATAATGGTGATAATGATCCCCCATTTAAAGTCGTGGTGGCCCGGAGGTTAAGGAGCCCGCTTCTCATGCATGAGGGTATGGGCTCGAAACCTGGCAAGTACCAATGAGACCTTTTCCGAGTTATATGTACTTTCTATATTTAGACACCACTGACATACGGTGAAGGTAAACACCGTGAGGAAATCTGGATTTATATTTTCTAATTATAAGTTTGAAATCGCCAACCCGCATTGAGCAAGCGTGGTAATTAATGCTCTAATCCTCTCCGTATGAGAAGAGGCCTTTGCTCAGCAGTGGGCACTTATAGGCTGATGATAATGATGATGAATGTTCCCCGATAATGATGGGGCAGTTAAATAGTGGATTTGACATCAAAACTCACTTCTTAGAGTAAACGCAGTAGTTTCACTCTGATATTTCGTAACAGAGTAGTCAACACAGCAGAGATTTCTGCTGTGGTTGGGCCTTGGTTTGATATTTGGTGCACTTGAATGGGCCGGATAGACGGAGGAAGTACTCTCGATTCTCAAGATAAATTTAGCGTGGGGTACTGCATTCTATCTGAAAGGTGATACAATAAAAGTTTCTTAACTGGTCTACACCGCATTTGTAAAGTATTGCTAGTATAGTCAGGCTATTATGTTCGCTCACCATAGTAGCTCTTTGTCAAAGTGCTTCGATCGCGGTGGGTCGCCGCCTTTCAGTATTCTAAAAATCATGTTTTATACTTTTTCAGCGTCGTTTTTTGTCGTAGTTGGGGTTTTAGTTTTTATACTTTTTATTATTTGTACTATTTATAAAGTGTGGCGCATAATATCAACAAAAGTTAAATTGATGAACTAATGATAAGTAGTAGAAGCTATGAATGAAAATATGTGAATTATATGCAATCAGCCCATGATTTTGTGATACCCCATATACATATAATAATATAGCCTATAACCAGCGGACAATAATTAAGACGTTTCTACTGATATGTCAGTTGTCGAATTCTGTTAAGTAGTGTAGAAGTTACGAGGGAACAGATCGATGAACAAACATACATAGCCTGCCAAAATCATATAAATCCCATTGCTTTGCCGTAGTGGGGTAAATACAAGAATAAAAAAGTCAGTCTGCACTTCTCTAATGATTTATCTTAAAGACGGCAATAAAACTAAACGAGTAGGTATAGATACAGGTGCAGACGGTTAAGCCCATGCTTCCCTAGTCTCATGGGAGATCTAGCGTCCCCCAATTTACGCCACAGCTGCTTCCACGGTCCCCGTCATTCCCATGCATTCGTAATAAGCCAATAATATGCGGGAACTAGCTATTGGTTGTATTACTGTATTCAGATTTTTAAATGAGGACGAAGCTTTTCTGTGGAGTCAGTTCTAAAAGATTAATAAAACATTTTTTTAAAGAGTATTGATACAGTTTCTTCCAAAAAGCATAGCTGCACCGATAAACGTACTAAAGTACGATTTAAGATTGACTTTTTAAAGAAAAATTGAAAAAAAATGGTTTCACTTTGAAAAGCTTGCTTTGATATGTAAGTATTGCTGATAAGTGTAAAGTTCATTTTTGTTCTGTTTGTGTGTTTCCGCTGTAATATGAATCTCGCTCATACATATATGTAGGCTCGTATTTATTTTATTAAATACATGTCGTTAAATAGATGGCGAGAAAGTAAGTAGATCGTCTTCAATATTCAATACATCGTGCAAGTGAAGTTTGCGTGTGATTAAACACGGGTAGAAAATCTCAACAATTAAATTGGGGTACTTTGCGCTTTGTTCCCTAAATACTCAACATTTTTATGTAGGTACATGGTGCATTTACAAACAGGAACCCGGAATAATAATTTGGGCATCACACAAATGTTCATGCCGTTCGTGCGGAAATTAAAACAGTGAGCGAGTATTACCCAAAATTTTTTGTTGGCCAGCTTCTGTGAGATAATCAGTCGACCACGACGCAAACCGTGTGATCAAACAATATGTAAGTAGGTGGTGACAAGTCGCGTGCTCATTAGATTGATGGTCTAATCGTCATCAAGGGAAATCAACGGACAGACGCACAATGTAATTATAATGGGGATGTAATTGATACCGATAGATGGGGAGCGCGTGACCTCGTGGAAGCTAGTTTAAGATGTTTAAAATTCCTACCCTAGACTGGTAGGAACTTTTTGCTGATATGATTGATATTATAAATGTTTTAGACTACGACTACGGTTAAATACTACTTATGTAGTCAAAGTCAAAATCATTTATTCCAACTAAGCAATAAATAGGTACTGTCTGTCAGTCTATTCGTCACTGCAGCTAGATGCCTTCTATTCGATGAAGTGTAGTAAATTCAAATGGAGAACGAACAAGAAACTCTATTATTACTCTTTTAAACAAATACTTTTTACAAGTTTACCCATACATTATCTAATACACATTTTTGTACTCATATGTAAGAACAATAGAACAGATTATGAAATTTTAATTAATAAATAAAATTATGAAATTGAAATCCATCCATCAAGTCAATTAAATCTTAAATCACATATGCATACTGGCAATCCAAAAGAATGCTTCTATAATAAACTCTTTGTTTAAATAATAAATGGATGACAAAGTAAAAAATACAGTTAGGGATCATAGGGCAAAGCAGCGATCAACCTTATAGTACAGCCTCCTAAAATCCGGTATCAGACCGGTGTCTCTGCATTGTTCTCACGTAGGGGTACAATGTGTGAGAAGTGTGGGAGAGCCAAGCTTCGGTTCGACCGGAGTGATACCACGGACTCACAGAATGCCGACGTGAAACAACCACAGCGTTGTGTTTCACCGTGTGAGTGAGGTTACCGGAGGCCCAATCCTTCCCCTCCCCCGATCCCTCCCAATCCCTAAATCTACAAAACCCTAATCCCTTAAAGGTCGGCAACGCACTCGTAACTCCTCCGTTGCGGGTGTCCACGGGCGGCGCTGATTACTTATCATCAGGTAATCCGTCCGCTCGTTTGCCGACCTATTATTACGTAAAAAAAATGTCTTTCCTCTTTGTTTTAACCAAGCTAAAAAATATGCCAGGTGAGTACACAAACGTATAGAATTTAAAAACGTAACAATAACAAAAATCAGTCTACTTGTTTCTTACGCCACTGTGCCAAAGTGATTTAAGTGGTCACTGAGATGTTTGCATCTTCATTTTATTCTGTTCAGTTTACGCCTTCAGGCAACGCCTCCTAAAGTATAACAATAAATTCCAACTGTTATTTGATAAATAAATTTAGTTTTATTTCCTCAACCCATATATATGTATATATAAGACATATATAAGACACTGTAACGATTTACTCCTGCTTGTGGGTGAGCAGTGACTTCTTACCTTTTGAATTATATGAAGAAAATATAATTATTATCCCAAACCCAACTTGATTAAAGATGAAACAACTGGCACACAACAATTGCCGATGCATAGGTGCAATTCGCAGGTCTTTTTGTAGCCTTAAAAGTCATCGACCGTGTACAGTACTAACACCTGGTTTTGTACATAGGCACCAACTAACGCTAAAAACAGGCATACCAACCTTTAAACTAGTGTTAAAGGTTCGCCAATGTTGTCATATGCATCTGATAATACATCATGTTCAATTTATTGTGCACCTTTGCTACCCCTATAGAAGATTAATAGCGTGATAAGAAATGGAAAACCATGTAGGTAGGTAGGCAGTTATTTGACATGAGTCATGTTCTCAATCTAAAGCTGATAAAAAACATACATTATCTAACATTATCATACTTAGTTAAATATGGTATACATTACACTTTGAACGCGGTGATTCATCTTATGTATCCTTGCTCGGTTTTAGTAGATTTGAAATCAGCGCCATCTATTTAATGCATGTCTAACTATTGCTAACAAGGTATTACTAATTTTATGATAACAGTGCCATCTGTTGGCAAGTAGCATATCCTTGTTGTATGTACTGATAATCATCATTTCGCTACTTGTCGCTAGATGACACTGCTTTCATACACTCCAGTAATTTTTGTAAGAAATAGTTAAATAATATCCACTTTCAATACTATAGATGATTTAACAGTGTAGATGCGTTAGTTACTGTATATGTACACTAATTGTATTAAACATATACAGATTTTGTTTATCTACGTAAGGTTCAACTAAAATTGATTTGAAACTGTTTTTTTATGTTGGGTGCCTAAATAATAAAAAAAATATCCTAAGAAGGTTTAACAGGTCATATAGGTACTCCTATTGAATTACTAGAGCCAATTATTAATTAGGTACTTAAAATTCAAACAGTAAATATATTTTTTATTACCTGATTGAAGTTACATAAAGCAAGCGGTATAAGCAAGAGCTATCAGTAAAATAACGAGCCAGGCAGAGTCGGTAAAGGCATAAAATAGTTCTTACATTTTTCATGATATTTATGTTGCCTATTATAGTATTGTTTCGTTGCCGGATATCTTGCAATGAACTCTACCAACCTACACGAATATATTCACGGGCGGGATTCGGGATAAACAAATTCTGTGCCAAATTATGATGTTACCGCGTGTACCAGCACTTTGGTCACTCCATTTATTTACGAGCTCAAATATAATTGCAGATCAGACCACAATATGCACATAAAAAAGTTATGGTTATTTTCAAACTATTTACCTTTAAATTTAATAAAATAGGGTAAACTTAGGTCCTCGTGCCAAGAACTAAGCATAATTTTTACAACACATCTACAATAATAATTCAACTCGATTAAAATTAACCTTACTTCCAATGGTTGTATATAAATTTAATATTAGCAACATTTCATCGCAATTTATTACGAGAACGGGAACATCGATGTCGGATTCCGGAGCGAAGTAATTTTAAAATGGCTCGTCTCGTCGACGCCTGTGACGTAGCCAATGTCACGAGCATTTTGGCAATGCGTTGTCAATAATGGACTTGTGATACTTTTGATTAGAAAATGCACAATTTTTACGTATGTTGTGCATGTAAAGAAATAGTTTCTTCAATCGTCCGAAGCATGGAAAATTCCACAACGCGTCGATTTGCATGAGCCGTGTGGCGTAAGTGATTACTTTTACTTTTTTTATTTCGTGTTTTAATCAACTGTTTTGTACAATAAGATAGATGATATACCCATGTAGATAATATCAGTAACTACAATATACTATTTACAATGTGTCTAATAATTTCGTATCAATTATTTGCTTGTCCGCTGGTTATTAATATGAGGCTAAATGAGTTATCATTAAGGACGTTCCGTTTGTAAACATCTGTGAAAATATTTATACAAATATTTCATAAACGTCCGATTCATAGTCATGTTCTTAATTTTCAGCCTTCAACTGTAATATTCGATCGTCTTCCTGTTTCATAGAACATTCTAGGCCTCATACAACGGTACAACAGCCACCAGAATTTATCAGTACTCAACCAACACTACCAATAAATTGCCTTAAATATTTCCTTTGTATAATAGGTATAAAAAAATAGTAATTATTTTTAAGTTCATATATATCATGTTTGTCCCATAGGTACTAAGAATTATGCAGACTAACAATTTTTTCCTGTCAATTATAAATCTTATATTAAATACTTATAATAAGTTATTGTTATTCGATAATGAAGTTAATCATTTAGGTACTAGCACAGGAGCACTTCAACAAAACATCGCAACCCAATTACGAACTACTTTAGATAATACGATACAATCCTACTCTACCAACTTAAAATTTTAAGCAAGAAAAGAAAAAAAGTGCAAAATAGCGCAGAAAACCGCTTTTTCTTGCTCCCATTAACGCTTATATGACTCAATAATTGTTTATTTATTTTCAATGTTATCTGTTGTATCAGTCGTTAACCTCTCGAGCACGTGGACGTAGTAACTATAGTATTTTGTTGGATTTGAAGCTGTAGCTCTGCATCAAGAAACAAAATTTGCTTCATTCAAGCTCTAGAGAAAGACAGGTAACAAAAATCATTTGGCCGACGACTGAGAAGTATACATAGCACAGAGCTATTCGTAAAATAGAACGATAAGTTGTCCGAAGTGAAAGAGATAGCTTTATACATGCACCCATAAGTTAGAGTAGTTCAGACCGGTTAGGTCAGAGCGCCTGCGTCGATTCCGTGCGATAGAGATGCAAATATACGAAGTGAGGCGTGTAAGAACAGTATATTCGAAGGTTACAAGTTTTATCGTGGAAATTTCCACTGCAGACAATTGAAACTTGAACGTATGGGAGGGTTAGTGATGGCTTATTTAATAACATCGATACTTTTTACTTAACAAATGGAATAATAATTCTTATTTATTTTTGAACATCTTATATTAGTAATGCTGAATTTAAAACACGTTTATGCCCATAAATGCGAATAAAATCACAATTTAAAAATAAGTTCAGGCGATATTTTCGTCCAACTGTCGACAATTTTATTCACTGACTAACACACAAGGCGTCGCGAAATTATAATAATAAAACAAAAAAAAAATAAGTTCGTCGTTAAAAATAATCGCGTTACAAACGAAAATAAAACAAGTGTTATATTTAAAGTAACATTAACAAATCATCAGTGTTTAAAATTCGTAGCTTAAGTTAATTTGGCATGGTAGTCGGCGTCGTATGTTTGACAGCGATAAATTATAAACAGTGTACCGAATGCTGGCGAGTGACCAACAACGAAGTCAGTATCTAATCTTAAAAGCTCTCGTATGCTGATATGCCATTGTTTTATTGACATGAATTAATCACAACTCAAACAACACTTATCATATTGTAAAAAGACTCGGACTTGTAGGGTAGCCATGAAATTGTGTAATAAGGAGAATGTTATTTTCCCTGACTTTTTCCCAACGACTTTTGCATTATTCCTGAACCTTTTTCAGATTCAGCTAAACGTCAGCATTAAGTATTATAGCGTTTAAATATTTTTATGATTTCACCAGTAGTCAGATTTTTGGGATACAATCAATGATATTATATTAACAAAGATATGTTGTACGCTCACAAAACGCACAAAAAATATGTTTTCCGCGCCTAGCGTCAGCACACTCGCATACCTTTTCATTAATTGTACATATTACTACAAGTTAAAATTATAGAAAAAGGATAGTATGATAAATCCAACAAGAAAAAACTAATTAGCTATTGTTCTCAATTACGTACTCAACGTAAACAAATATTATTCTAAGAGAGACTAAATTGCACTTGTATACAATTTTATCCTTTTCGAGTCTTCACTTTTGCGCGCTTATAACACATCTGTTAATATACAATATTATTGGATACGATAAGCTATAAAATATTACGATACTTAACTCATGTCTTCGAGGTGTATTGGTATTAGGTTTCCTTATGGCAGTTTAATCATTGTTGAGGTACGATGTAACGATTCTCTGTGTCATTTTAGGTATCTGCAACTAATTCAATTTTTAGATAAAAAATTGAATTAGTTGCAGATAGTTTCTTGAGAAGCAAACAAATTAATTATGTAGAGTAGCTTTTGGTATAGTCAAGACGGTACAATACAACATCAAAATTGAATAATATTTATGAAAATATGTTTAATGCGTTTTACGTATTTTTTGTAGAAAATATAATATTTTGTTTATCTGCACATTTTGGATCTAAAATTTTGGTAGCAACTATCGATATCAATTGAGGAATGACCTCGAACTGCCCATCACTAGCGGCGGAGCCCTCGTTCGCGGGTGCTTGGTCGTCTATTCGTATTCGCCGGCGACTTGCAACTCACAGGCTTGCTTGCATAATTATTTAACGGTCATACAACACGTCCACTGAGAACTGTTAGCCTACACAATAATTTTATTTCAAACTTGGAATTTTGCCAAAGTTACGTCAACGGGAGGAAATAGGAAATAAAATTATTTTAAAACTTATTTTTTTATTTGACAGTTTCGATATTTAAAATATTTGTATAATTATGGATTATTATTTTTTTTATAAAAAAAAATAACGAATTAATATCTTTTTTATTTTAGACCAATGTAAAAATAACTTAATGCACAAGATTATACGATAGCTATTTACATAATGACGTGTCAGATAAAGATAGGTCATGGCGTTTCCGTCATCACAATGAATATAATTATGTATTAGCACTAAAAATAGGACTGCCTTGCCATTACGTGTCTAGTTATCTCATTATGTTCAATATTTACAATCCATCGAGTTTATCTGGTCGAGTCGATTTAAATGGCATATTGTATCGATAAATACTTATTGTATCAATATACTTCTCTAGCTAATTTCCAGAATTTTTATATAGTGAATAAAACCCTACTAATATTATGAACGTGAAAGTTTATCAGAATGTAGTATGAATGTTTGTTACTTTTACGTAAAACTACTGAACTGATCAGAATGAAATTTGGCATAGAGATAGATTAAACTGTAGGATTAAACTGTATTAGGTATAGGCAGACTTACTTTTTACATTGAGATTGCAGTCGAGGCTGCTGTCAGAAACTACTTAGTATCTAATAATGACACCTTTTTCACCGTGATGTCTTGAAAAATATCTAAAGTTATTCGTTTTCCCGTGTTTTTTTTTTAATTAATTCAATTAAGAAAACCACTCTCATAATCAGGACATTTCCAAATTACTGTTGTAATTTTAAAATTAGAACAGAATTTCCTGTGTCCTGTGAACAGATATATTCATTCTTTCATTTATCAAAGCTGAAAAGAATCATACAAATGGACACTTGGCCAACAAGCGTAATTTAACATGGTAATTATACATAACATGAGTTTATTTACCTTAAATAATATTTATATGAAGTCGGTTAAAAATATGACGCAATTTTGTACAATGTTATACAGTAAGTGTAGGACGAAAAATAGCCTTCAACCAACCTACCACAGGTAATAAAAGTCTGATGCAACAGAATGCTTCAATTACCTATTTTTTTTATATTTTTTGTCTATGTAAATGAATTTTTGACTGACATTTATTTTAGTAGGTAGGCAAGTCATTGACTTACATTAGAATATTAATTATTATTCAGTTGCTATGTGAGTAATGCGTTGTTGTTTTTAAGTAATTAGGTCCTATTACTTACCTAAGTAGTTTACAATATAGATAGTAAGTAACATAGATAAAATCAAAATCAAAATAATTTATTTGTTGAACATAGGTACCTAGGTACTAATTTAGTTACAGATTATGTTGTACTCTTAATTGAACGCTATGTCAAGCCGTCACCGGCATACAAATGTTTTTATAGATGGATTTTATTCTCATTAATTATTAAGTACTTAGTTGTTTCTTAAAGATTTTATAATCTCAACAATTTTGTTATATATCGTGAATAATTTTTTAACACATCGTGAATAATAACTTATTAGATTTTAGGCGATAATTACTTAATTAGGTACCGTAGTTTCAATATCAGCAAGCCCCCAAAAAAAAAAGCCTTTGAGGGCCGTACTTTTAATTTCTGTGAGTTGCTGTACTACTAACTATTTTTTAAAATCAAATCTAAGTTAATAGCATTGTTTCTAACTAAACTATATATCTACAGGTACCTTTGAAGTGAATATAAAATAGACGCTCATTCTAAAGTGCAGATTTGAATAAAGAACAACAACCAACAAACTCTATTCTCAATTCAAAATAGCTACTCTTATTAATTTATTTTTGTATTCCAATATATATTTTAAGTACCTAGTAGCGTAAATATACACACTTACATGTAAATAAATATACATATGTATGTAAATTTTAAATTGTAGTCTCCGTTTTGTTTCTTAACTCCGAGTAACGATCTTCAGAAGTCAAGATCGCGGTTGAGTTAAATCCGTCCGGCCTTGTGACTTTCTATTTTGTTTGATACACAAACACCTCGGTAATATTTCGCGAATTTCCAAGGGGAACTCGTAAATCATTACCACCGATGTCATAAGTTCTTCACAATTTGTTGATTTTGTAAGTACCTAATTTCAAAAAAAAAGAGGCGAAAAACTAAATAATGACCTAAAAAAAAAACAAAAACATACATTTTTTTTATTAGTCTTCTCGTGTAATAAACGGCCAGATTATTACAACATTTAGCCCAACTAAACGGCCAGTACGCATTCTTCAGAGCATAGAGCAGCAAATTCTAGGCAGATGGCGGGTACCGAACGGTCACACAGTTCATTGACCCACTAGTGTTGCTTTCTATTTCGTGTACAGCCAAGTCGAGGTGCATTGATTACCTCTCGCGGTTCTCTTTTGCGAATCTGACACGTTTATGTAACTTTTGCTCTAATCTTATATATAAAAATGGATCACAAAACGAATACATACCTACATTTATATATGGAAAATAAAAAAGAAATTATTTGTTTGTGATAGATATACAAATATACCGTTCAACTCTCTCTAAATAGGTAATTGACAAAAAGGGACATACGCACAGGATAAAAACCCTTTGATCACCCAGTAATGTTAACTCATGTCACGAGCCTCCTTTACGAGGCTAAAAATGGCATCTATAAAATTCTACATTTAAAGCCCTCCGCCAAACAATGGACGAAAAAAGATATTTGGCAATTTTTACTTTTTATTTTTTAACATAATTTTGTGATAACCTTATAAATAGATAAGTGTTAAAAGAGGAACTTAATCTTATCAATAAACGTCAAATAAACACACACAGTGTTGTCATTTTTTTTCTTTTTGTAAGTAAACACTGATATGTGCTCTTGTTTTTCTTCCGAGAGTTTGATACATATTAAGTTACCCAATAAAAATAATACAAAATCTTGAAATATAAAAAAAAAAATATTTATTAATCACTTACATAACCTTCTTTACGAGTTATTATTTTATAAAAAAAACACAGATAAACTTATAAACATTAAAAAGTAAACTTTTTGAATTCCGTACTAACTTCCTTGTGTTCCGTTTATCTTTGTGCCTGCCAATTGATACGGCCTTTTTAAAAAAAATCCCTACGTTCTTTATTCAAAAATTTGAAGCGCTTTTGTAAGCCAACATTGTAATAAATTGAATATCTCGGGCACCCTGTTTTAAAAGCGGTTATACTCCTCTTTGAGGAGTGGTTTGAGAGACGCCATGGCGTACTCACCTTCCGCCTGACGGAGATACACACCGGGCACGGGAGGTTCGGTAGGTTCCTGTTTCGGATTCGGCGGGAAGAAACGACCGAGTGTTGTCATTGTTAAGACCACCCATAGAACACGGTGGAGCATACGGTGGCGGTGTGCCCGCAGGCGACTTCTCGCGCCTGGCCTTAGGCGAGGCCATGGTGCATAACGAAAAGAACTGGGAAGCTGTCTCTTCTTTCTGTGAAGCAGTCATGTTCTATCTGAGGAAGCAATGCTGTTTCTCAAAAAAATTTTTTGCATGTCTATCAATAACTTAATTACGTACCCATAATTCAAATCACCATTCAATTGAGTATCTATGAAAAAGAATAGAGCAGCAAAGTATTAGGTAATTAGGTATAAAAGACAATATTAAGTATTTGAATTTAATTAAATTTACTAAAAGAAAATTTCTTACAAATTCTTGTCGTTCTACGATGAAACTGAACCTCTCATCAGCGAATACTATTTATCGGACGTGACTAGATTTCTTATGATTTGTGAGAACAAAAAAGCTTACACGTGTTGATCAAGGACGGGTCACGAACTTTGTTAATCTTTTTATGATACTCGTATCAACGCAAAACAATAATAGTCTTTTAATCATCAATTGGTTCAAACTATAAAAATTAAGAAGATTACGGTGTTTTAAACACAACATATTATAATCACTACATAGTATAAAACAACGTCGCTTTGTGTCCCTATTTATTTATTTCTTTTTCACACAAAACAGTCTGATGGCGGACTTAATGTCTTAAGGGATTCTCTAACAGTCAACCATAGGGTAGTGCAGAGAAATCATGCGGTTGGTATGAAGCAAGGACATATCCGTATGTATGCTTCAATCGTTAAAACTACGCAACGAATTTTGATGATCAAGTGATTGAAGAGGAAGGTTTATATGTTATTCATGATAACATCCATTAAATGGTGGAGAAATTTAGTATTGATCTGTATTACATCTATGCGAAGCCGGGGCGGATCGCTAGTAGCTAATAAGTTAATTTCAATTTCTTTATTATATCATGTATATTTAGGCACACTTGGTACAAAACAACGTCTTGTTGTATTGATGTTATGTAATATTATGCCTATCAGTAAGTTATTAACGGTCAAATGTCAAAAAGGAAGCGATTGAGGAGTTCAAAATATAAAATGAAGTAGTAATAAAAGATTACAGTAAGATCATTACCGGATACCAACGTTGTAACTAAGTTATGGCACACTGCCACCGTGTCCTATGGGTGGTCCTAACAATGATAACACTCGGTCGTTTCCTCCCGCCGAATCCGAAACAGGAACCTACCGAACTTCCCGTGCCCGGTGAGCATCTGCATCAGGCGGAAGGTGAGGATGCCATAGGCCATCCTGAGCTGCACCAAGCACAATAATCGACTAAGACCGCGGAACCGGTCCGGAGCAAAAGAAGGAACACGGTGGTTTCGAGTCAGTATTAGTCCCACACTCCCTTTCGATCACCCAGAATCATTTGATTATTCGAATCAAATTAAAAGTGATCCCCAATAGATGATGTTTATCATCATACAATACCTGCAAAGCTCAAAGACAACGACGGCATATCAAGGATCAAGCAAAAATTTTTTGGCACGTGAAAATTGTGTTCTAGCAGCAACTTTATTACAACCGACACATACCAATACAAAACTACCCAACACTTAGAATTCGCAATATCTTTTATTATATTAGCACTTGCTAAATGAATCAGCATTAATTAAGATTGGCTCATGGTAGAACGACAGCATAGGTACTCTTAAAATACACGTGTCACCATCCCTTAAATGAGTGTCGTCAGAATCAAATAGGGAAACATTAAATGAAACTACACTCTGTGATAACCCTGAACCTTTATATCTTTTCCTGGAGATTATGGTGAACCCTTCCATGTAAAGGCCGTCCATATTCTAGTAGCGAACTGTCACAGGCGTTTGATGTGTTGGGCATTTGAGAATCTTACTTCTTACTAATATTATAAATGCGAAAGGTACGATGTTTGGGTGTTTGGGTGTTTGTTACTCAGTCACGCCAAAACGGATAAACGGATCGGGATGAAATTTGGCACTGGCATCTAGGATGCATTCCGGAATAGGACATACCCTAGGCTAGGCTGGCTGAAGGTAGTTTGCAAATGCTTTCCACGCGTAGATACTTAGTGAGTCAGCATTCGCGAATAATTAGTAAGTATCTACTAAGCATACTATTTATACAGCACATGATTTTATAATCAGGTGCGCTGACACGAAGCAAGCACGTGGCCCGCAAGGTCGCTGCTACAACGTCGGATGTCCCGAGTCTTTGCCCCACTTTATTTACCAACACGCGAATTTGAATCTTAAATCTACCAACTAAGATAGATTTATGAGTGAAATTCGGTTGTTGTTATGGTGCTACACCTTTTCTAGTTATGTAAATTGTCTGCGTTTTGTCTGTGTCTGGTGTGGGTAGTCGCTGTTCTGTGTAGCTTTGAAACGTTTTGGTTAGTAGCGTTGAACTAGACTTCCACGGTCTATATACCTATGTATCACTTTAGGCTTATAATTTTACAGATTTTGTAAATTTTACCTTGTTAATTAAGATATTAAGTTCAATTTAGGTTAGCCAAAATGAATGGTTTATAATTACTGAGCCGGTAAGTTATACTTAATAAAAAAATAATTGTATTCGAACGCGTAACCAATAGATCTCTCAGTGAACGGAAACGGGTTTATGTTTTGTGATCGATAGACCGCAACTTTTATTTAGTTAGGCTAGTATTTTTTCGCTTAGGCAAAGGTTGTTTGAGGTAATTTTCTTCTTTTTTATTTCAAACCAACCATGTTGGTAGTTGATATATTGTATTGAACCTGATAGAACATCATTTTAAATAGGTACCTACTTACCTAGTTATTATAGATTGACATAATTCGATTTTATTTATTTAGGTAAATATATTTTAAAATAAAAATTAAACAGGAAAATACATAATATTCCTTTTTGGACTCTTTTCCTGAAGTTCAACCGAAGCATATTTAAACTAGAACACAAGCTAGAGTCTAACAAAATGATAATGTAACAAAACAAAAACAGACCATAAATGTGTAGGAAAGCTATGCTTCGTCACCAATAGGTCGGCTCAACCGGAATGATACCAGGGCCTAAAATCGGCGAGAACCAACCACAGTATACTATTTCTCCGTGTGAGTGACGTTACCCAATCCTTCTTCCCCTACCCCAATCCCTCTGAGATCCCTAAATATACGAAACTTAATCGCAAAAGCCCAGCAACGCACTCGCAACTCGTCTGTTGTTGCGGGTATCCATAGGCGGCGCCGATTGCTTACCGTAAAACATTTTTCATTTTAAATGAAACTGCCGAAAACTTTTGTTTATGTTTCTGATCTATAAATGTAGTCCTTTAATTTTAGTTTTTCAATATCCTATGTATAGTAGATGTGTGATAGTGAAGTGATAGTGAGAAGTTCGATTAATCGATAAACAATATGTTGCCAAGTGCATTCTTATTGCTTTTAGTGGCATTACGTAATCCTTTTTACATAGCAACATAGAAATGAATAAATTATTAGGTCCTCATACTAAATCAAATAAAAAGTCAAATTTCAGGCAGCGCGACGTCGCGGCGGCACGCACGCTTTTCATGAATAACAGTCCCGTTGTGACTTGAAACTATATAGTAAAAGTTTTCTCAGTTAGTTCACCTATTTCATTTAACCTAAGTATTTCAGTCGTTATTCATTTCATTTTTCTTACATTTGAACATGATTTTGACTTCTGTCTCATTCATCCATTATTGAACCTATCCACCACACTGTATATTCTGTTGCTAACGCCATTCGTCATTTTCCACACACATGAATAGACAACAGCACAACCAGGTATCCAAAACTCCACTATTTATTTACCAACTTATGTGTTCCAGCATAGAGTGAAAATCCATTAAAACATAATTATTTTGAGTATACTTTGATATGCTGGCGTATGTACGTCATACTAAAAATTGTCTAATAAGCGCAAACTGTAACGAACATCAACAAAAATAATGGCTGTTTTATTAAAAGTTAAGTATTTCTGTAACCTTTGTGTGTATTTATATGTAAATATGTTCGGGATATTATCTGAAGAATAGATATGCTAAGGGGACATGTAAATTTATTCTTTATATAGCCTGTATAAGTACTTATTTACCGCTTCATGGATGTGGATGATTCTATATATTAGAACCTTGTTGAACGTACCTAGTCATCTGATGTTTGCTGCAGTAAACATTGGTAGTGCGGTTTTTTTGTTCGGAACAATTAGTACTCCTCTCTATTCTTACAAGATACATATTCAATTATCAGATAACTTCTGACATGACATGAGTCTTTGCTTGCGTGTCTTCAAGGCCCAAGTGAATAGTTTGGTTATGTATGAGTAGGCGTGCTCCATTGTAGACGTAGGCCGTATCTTCGCTTAGCAACTCGTAAGTCATTGCAAAATAAATAATATATACATATAGTATACATACTGGCTCCACTCCTGGTGGTGCTCCTCTGGCGATTCCATTTAGTTTTAGATTTGCAACCATACTCCCGCAGAGTCCAATACGTCCTAGAAATGACGATGTATATTAATTTATATACGAATATACATCACATAACGCGGAATTACGAACCAATTCCGTGCACTATATAAAAGAGCTTTACAAGTAATAAACATGTTTACCCGACTATAAAACTAAAAGTGAGTTACACTAAGGATCAATTTACATTAGCTTAGAGCAGAAACACATCGAAGCGTCTCTTTCCGAAATGTTGACATAGCAAGTTGACTCTTATCTTCAAGGGTTAATGCACACTTTCCTTTCAGAATAAGAACAATACCTTACAACGAAATTCGAGCATCTAACAAGACACATCTAGATGACAAGGATGATGATAGATTAGCATTTTTGGTCAAGTTTCGTCTCTGTGCTAATGTGAATTGCCCTTTTTTTCTTCGAAATGACAACTGTGATATAACTGAAAGAGAGTGCCAGACTTTTACTGATTCAAACCCCCCGTTTGCTTCTTCTGCTTAAGGCCGAGGCGGAGGTACCGGAATTGTAAGAATTGTAATAATTGTAACTGTAATAAGAAGAATTGTAAGAACCTTCGTCGAAAATGTTAGAACTGAACTAAGTAAATACAATCATATCGTAAGTGCATAAAATGGTTTGGAGCAGAAACATCAATAAATACATCGAACTTGATTCATTGCCAACGATATGTGGGAAAATAAATTTTCTGCATACACAATGATGTTATTTATACTCGAGTCGCTACCGATTTCTTTTAGCAGATTTACGTAAATCCTGTTTCATTAAGGATGCAACGTCAATATAACGTGATACATAGATACACATAAACACATAGACTAAAAGTGATATAGATACATAGATCCACACAGACTAAAAATGACTTTATTTTATCTGTTATGTATTATTTAAAATGGAGTTACATAGATGCTTTGCCAAAAAGTTTTCATTTTCGAGTCGTTAGTCTTGTTTCTACTATCCTATATTGCTACAAGTAAGTTAGTTCCTAATAAATACATACACTGCAATGCCATTTAGAGGATATTTAAAATATGTTTGTAAAACCAACTTTTATGTGGTGGGAAAAACATCATAATTATGACTTCTCAAGCCCCTTGTGAGTAAAAACCATCCCGTTTCTCTTGCTGCTCCGGGCCAGGGTCCTTCCTTGTACAACACAGGAGAAAATGCTAATGTTTTATTTTTTCGTTTAGTTTTAATAAGTCGTAAGTAAGTTTTTTAAAACGTTGCCCCACACTTGGATTTTCTCCTGTGTCGTGGGTGGACAAACATACAATTTCACATACACATGATACCCAGACCCGGAACAACAATTTGTGGATCACACAGTTTTGACCCGTGCCGGTGTCGAACCCGCGACACTTTGCACGGCAGCCAGTTGCCCAGCCACCGCACCAACCGTGCAGTCAACCAGTCAAAGGCATTTATACCTATGTGAATGTAACATAGTTGATAAGGTACTTATTGTGGTATAATTTATGTCTCTAATAATTGCTGTTCATTTTATTATACAGGTTCTACTTTATTTTTGAGAGGAAATGGAAAGTTTTAAAAATATCAGAGAAAATATTCGAAGGAACATTTATAAAGATGAAGTTCCCGTTCTTGCAACATGCTCCAGTAAGTAAGTTCACCTCTGAACTTTTAAGAGAAACCTCGCCCATAAACTATGAACGAAGTCGTAAAGTTTTCTCTTCAAGGATCTTATTTTGATTTAGGTTACTGGCTTAGGTCTTCCGAAGTAGCCTTAGTTCTAAAGTAGGTCTTTTCCGCAAATTCTCTAGAGCACTTCGTCCGTAACTTTTAAGTAACATTAAGATCTTGGTATATGTATAAGTAGTAGAAAAGTTTTAAGATATTTCGCGACGTATAATGATTCATATATTCTTCCTTATTCAGGTATTTCTTGTCTTTCTAAGAACTACAACATTCCGTCCACTGAGAATCAGCTCCTATTTATATAGGAGAGTGTAAACTCCATGGAACGGAAGGATAGTAGACGGCATTCATTGCACACAAAAAGCTGAATATAGAGGTCAGTGGCGCGCTACTTAAGAACTCCTTCAAGAAACGCGTTGATGATGATGATCAGAAAGCCTTTTCAGTATAGTTTTTATCCAAATCATAAAGTAAACTGGTATTCACTCGCTTGTTTCACGACCTTTAAGTTAAAAACGAATGGGATACAGTTTATTCAAATTACGTTCTATATTCAAATTTATCTGTTATTAGCGACGGCTATGTCATATATGACATAAAAATGTCTGACATTGCGAAACAGACCCTAAGACAGAAAAATAAAATAATAAAATCAAAGATAAACATTTAATGTCTAGAAGCGTGCACTGTGAATTCATTTTACGATGTTCGGAAAAGCTAAGAATAAAACTGGACACGAACATCACTTCCAGAATGATGGTTTTATTATCAAAATGGCGATATTTTGTTACTTACTGAAGACGCTGGGTGATTTATTTTATTCAGTTAGATAAATTTGATCGCAAAATTTGGTCGTTGGGGGAAATGTTGAATGACTTTCTTTAATATACAGGCGAAATTTCAAATCAATAAACCTACATATAATAATATCATCGAAAAGATTTGAGTACCATACCGTATTCAAACAAGCGTCTAATATTTTTAACAAATTAGCTACATCTCACTTAAACATGGTCAAAAAAAAAACATTCAGTTTACATCTTCTTAAGTAGGTATATATTTATAGACAAATGAATTGCTGTTCGTTACTCTTGCTAAAACTCGAGAACGGTTAGACCGATTTGGTGGGAACAGATTTTCATGGGTGGCTTTGCTTTGCTTACCATCAGGTTATCCGTCGACTCGATTGCCTACCTATCGCATAAAAAATTTATAGTATATCTATCTAGTCTAAGCATACGACTTTTTTGCCCAGGGATGGGTGGGAGGGAGTGTCAGACTCTCACTGACTAAAAACACCCCTGTCCGTTCTCCTGCTCTGGGCCGAGATCGCGGTGCCTCGTTGCGCTTACCCCGCAACCCCGGCTGAACATCAGCCCTATAGGGCCCCGTCTATGGTGGTCTATTGGCTCTTTGAGGCGCGCGCGGAATGCTACGCGCCGTTCGCTCGGGCCTGGTTCTGGTCGGGTGGCGAGCTACCCTTACTCGCCGTCCGCAGACCCGCACGTCTAAATGACAATAAACAACAACAATTTTAACAATACTTATTACAAATTATAAGTACCATAACATTATTGTACCACTAATGAACAGTACTCTATTATTGGTAAACCAGTAATTTCAAAAACAAACCAACGATATTCGTATCCAACCTTATCATTATTACCTATACAACGTAGTTAACCACTTTAATCCAATATAGCTTATGTCATGTTTTATGATAGCCACTTAGTCCAAGAGTTGTCGCGTGATTCTGACATTTTGACCTTTATAATGTTTGGCCAAGCCAAAGCCTCCAGGGCGGTGCGAGAGGGCACCACCACTATAGGGATGCCAAAACGAACCAAAAAGCAAGACAAAAGAGACTCGATCGAGTTTTTTATGAAATGACCGCCATTTTCATTTTTCACAACTTACCTCGTCGAATCGTGTGAATGCGAACCTCGAAAAATGACGAATTGTGTATCCACAGTTGGTAATAGGTTTCGGTACTTGATTCAAGCTTGTCACTATTCTATGGGTTTCATATTAACCGAAAAATGGGTGAGTAATATGAAACTTTATATACCAAAATTAAAGCAGTAATACTTAGTAAGGCTATCTTACCCCCTAAAGGGGGAACAGGAGCTATAACAAATATTTACATTTACATTAGTCGGTTAGACAATAAAAAATATTATATTACCCATTATACTTTTTGTTTTGTCTTCGTTTAATTTCATAAGAGGAGGTACCTAATAATTATACGTGTTTTATGTTTTGAACTAATTTAATACATATACGAACAGTAATTTTTACCAACCCGACGGCGACGTGACGTTTCTTCGGTAGGAATGGCCACAGTAAACTTATTCATTTAATGAAACTACCTACGTATGGACTGGTGTGGACACTCAATTAATATTGTACGGACAGTGTTGAAAGAGGAAGCGTGGGATTAAGATTCAATAAATTATTTTAAAATTACTATTAAAAGTGATCTTATAAGATGCGCGTTGGCTAATATAATTTGCAACTGTTTTTAATCCTTTTACGCTTCTTTGCAACGAGTTCTTCTGCAATTTATTTAGGTACTTATTATGAAAAATAATTATTTCGTGTATTTTTTCGTCGTCACTCCAACCACTGTACGGTAAGTCACCTGATAATATGCCTCTCTAAAAAAAAACTACATAAAACTAAAAAATGTACACATTTTTTTGTGATCCGTACTAAAAACGTATCATAATTTACTACCACTGGTCAGATTGCACGAGAACGACCCAGTTTCAATGTCAAATTGTTATATACAGACCTACATACACACCTACATATGTACACGCGGGCTTCCTCACACAAAGCGATAAATGAAAAATATTGTAGGTCACTGGACATTTGGCAGAGCTAACATCTTCCGTGATACACAATTGTCTTATTATTCGTTTCGCTTTTATTTACTGTTCATAGTTTTAGAGGAAATGTCTTCCGGTATATATATGCTGTTTAATATGAAATATTTCTCTAAGGATTTTAAGGAGTAGTTACTATTTTTAAGGTAATAGTAAACTTCGTTTATTGCTCAAACATCTCCGTGTGTAAAAGTGGGCTTATGTGTACTATTTACTATATTCTGTTACTGCGTACAATGCATAGCCACATTACATACCTAATATAGAATTTTATTTTTATGTCCATACATGAAAGTATGTAATTACTGTAGAACTCGAAAACAAACAACAATAATAATACTCATAAGTATAGTGTGTCCTTGAAATTCTGGTTCAAAACAATTTTCTTTCACTCTTGCCATTCTCAAACTTTGGAGTGTGAGTAAATAGAGGCTTAACATTTTCATTCAAGCCATGTACCTATGTACATACCATACGTCATAAAATTAAGACATTCTGACAATCAGTTTTATGCTGTTAAATTCTAAACTGATACGCGATTAATTGAAAACTGTTCGATTGACACACAAATGAAACTATAGTCAGGAGATTTGTCCGCGACCACAAAAGTTGAACAAACTCATTATCGGTTTTAAACATACTTAGTTAAGTACTAAAAATTACATCAATCCAGTATACAGTATACCTACACTGTTACTGCACAGACGTATACTCACGAAGTAATAAACAAGATTTGATAGAACTCACTGTAGCACGTCGATTCTATAAAATTTGTTTGATTTCGAATCGTGTTCGAGTGCGAAGTGAGTGTTGAAGTGACGGGGAAATTAAATTTTAGAATGCCACTTTTAACGTCATTTCATACTTTATCTTTCAAAATGATGCTGTCAATTTAGTTCAACTCGCAAGTGTAGCGCTACTCACGGCGGATTCAGATTCGAAGTTTAGAATGAAGTCTTACAGAATCACACTGCAGTGTATTGTTTCAGAAAACAAAATGCGTTTACTGTTCAAACAAAGCATACTCAGATTGTATACGACCTATGAGAATGAGCTATTGAGATGAGATGTTTTAGTCACTAGGAGTCTGACACTCCCTCTCGCCTCACCATGGGCGTGAGAAATTAACCTATGAATATCCCCCTCCAAAATTAAAAAGATCAACACCATGATGAATAATAACTTTATCCTTGAACTTTGGGCCACAACAACATTATATCCTACTATCAATATTTAATTCCGTTTCAAGTCAAAAGCATAATCCGAACTAATTGAAGGTTACTTCCTTCAAAAGAAAATCGATGCAAATACAACCTTCTTTAATATTAAAACTGTATGAGCAATGTAAAGTAGGGTAATAGGACAAGGATACGAGTGCATACGATCAATACTCATTCGATTCATATTTTATAGAGAAATTTATTTATCCTTCAGAGAGCCAATCAATGGGTAGCAGATTTGTTGAATTGATTGATTATTATGGTAACGGTTATTCATGGTTCATTTTTAAAAAGTTTTTTTTTTAAATATTGTAGAATGTCTTTTCTCGTACTTGATGGCCAGCTAAAGGGGCAAGAGGGTCAGAGGACTCTTACTGACTAAAACCACCCTGTTCCTTGTACTCCAGGCCGAGGCCGAGGTACATAAGTAATTGCGATTGGGAACAACCCAGCTGAATATCTGTCCTATCGGCGCCTTTGAGGCACGAGGGGATTGCAAACGATTTTGATGCCACTAATCTAATTAATAGTATCGTAAAATGGTTCGCGATTATGGATATAATGAGATCATTACAACCAATGAAACAGGAAAAATATGTATCTGTACACAGCAAGCTATGTATAATACTTCCGTTTCTTCATATTAGTTAATTTATGAACGTATTAAATCACATACCAGTTGGGGGCCTGTACCTACGTCATCGAATACCGCCACTGTTTACGTTGTAACAGATTCTGAAACCGTGCCAAAAATGTACTAAACACCATTACCACTGTTACAAGACCCCTTAATCTTCCAATCACCTATCTTCTAATCTCTCGCTAAATATTTTTTACAATAGGAGGCACGTGTCAAGTTAAACTGGATCTAAGTACGTCACATTAGAATTTTATTTTCGTAGCTAAAGAAAATAGTAGCCACACATTGACAGGAACGTGACTTTATGATGGCGTTTGTCAATTTGGCAGGTCACAAGATAGATGACCGAGCTGGTAAAGGTCGTGAGAATTTGCTAAAAAACAAGTTAAATACACACACACAAATCAAAAAAGTATTGTATTCTAGCGAGTGCATAAGTTTTTCAAAATCACAAACAGCAGGATCAGCCTTAGAATAAAGATTAGTGCATGTGTTTTAATTTTTTGTTCCATTTTTAAACTGAAATGCTCTTTGAGACAAACGTTGGCTGTAGGAAAATTCCTATATAATACGGAATGTTCAAATATAAAAAACAGTAATATTAAAAAATAAGTTGTGGAATAGCCATGCTTCGGCACGAATGGGTCGGTTCGACCGGAGTGATACCACGGCCTCCCAGAAAACCGGCGTAAAACAACCATAGCGTTGTGTTTCGCCGTGTGACTGAGGTTACCGAAGGCCCAATCCTTCAATCCCTTTGCATTCCCAAAATCTCTAAATCCCTAATCCCAAAAAGGTCGCCAACGTACCTACTCGTAAATCCTCCGTCGTTGCGGGTGACAATGGGCGGGGCTGAGTGCTTACTATCAGGTAAAGCGTTTGTTCGTTTGCCGACATATCACATAAAAAAACCCTTATCTCCTTACTTTAAGGGTGATGAAACAAACGCAAAATATCACAAACAAACAGCTTTCCGACTGAAAGTTGTAATATGCTACAAAAATAAATTTTGACGATAATAACCACAATCGACATTAAAGCATTTTTATCTGACGTTTGACGTAAACGTCTGTTAATGAACTCTTGCGCTGAATTTACACTCGAGGATGACGGTGGAAATGAACTTGTGATTTAAACAATAAAGATTTTCTAGATTTTTTATAAGGTTACTTGGCAAATGGCGACGAATCACCTGATGATGAGCAGACGCCGCTCATGGACGGTCATTGGATGATCGAGAAGTTATAAGTGTGTACCAGCTTTTGAGGGATTTAAGGATAAGAAGAAACCCCAAATCTTCTTGGGAGGTTAAACATCCGGGAACCTCGCTAACACCTTCTTTTCAAGCAAGTTTTCAGTAATGCCGTGATATGATCCTATGATCCTTAAATTATGTTTTATAAGTATTTTAATGTACCTATGCGTACACATACATTAAAATTCTTCTACAGTTAAACTCCATCCAAAGGTTGTCTGGAAGAAATTGCTTTTAAGCGATAAGACCGCCAATTGTACTATATTTTGTGTTTATGTTTCCTATGTTTTTTATTATTATGGTGTACAATAAAGTATATTCATTCAGACATAAAAAACACAGCTTTCCTGTACTTAGGTATATTGTATTTCCATATACGTCATGTCTCACATGCCTGTAGATATTCCCAAATGCAAACGAAAACTCCATTGACATACAAAAACATTTGTGACCTATATTTCCAAAGGACTCTCGACCTTGGCCAGTTGACCTATATAAATACGAATGACCTTGAGCTTGCCCTACTGAACTAAAAGTAAAGAGCGCAATACATAACCCGATAAGGAGACTGTGGATAGATGCCAAGTCTCGAAAAATGAAAATTCGGCTGATACAACGTGATACGAAAAGTTATCGGGGCGCCCGATTTTATCATATAAATACTGTTTGGGTGTCCGATATCGACCTATTTGTTTTGAACAAGAATTTGTTTTGAGTTTTATTGTAAACTAGCGATCCGCCCCGGCTTCGCACGGGTGCAATGCTAATACTAAATTGTTCCACTATTTAATGGATGTTACTACACATATAGTATAAACCTTCCTCTTTAATCACTCTTTCTTTGAATCGCATAAAATCCGTTGCGTAGTTTTAAGCATACATAGGAATATAGGAGCAAATAATGGGACTTTGTTTAATAGTATGTAGTTGTTGTAATTAAGTCAATATTTAGTATCTATGTGGCAGCAAAAAATTATAGACTTGCCTTGTTGATAGTCTTTTGTTTTATCTATGTTTTTTCTTCTTCTTAAAACGCCATTGCCTTGTAAAAGTATGCTCTATAAAATTATTATCCTCACAGTGAGTATAAAGATTATTCATATGGAAGTAGTTTACATTGTCATTATTATGCTCTTAATTAGAACCTCTATCGGGCTTTAAAGCGTTGGACAAACTGTATTGGCTAATATAGCTATACATATTATTTGAGTTACTACATTCATTTCAGTATTAATAGTAACGCGTAAATAGATTTTAACAATATGTAAGTTTCAGAAACTACTTATTTGTTTTACTCGTAATACATGTTTTTAGAAGTTTGTTATGTTTTATTTGAATAATGGCTGATTTTTCAATAGTAAAAAAAATAACTAAAGAATCGCGGGTTACTCACGTGTATATATTGAGAAAAGCTCTACTAGTTTCGAACCACAGAGGGGTTCTTCCTCATGAGCAGCGTGCGCGGACGCGGCGACGTCGCGCAGCCTACGTTACGCTAGACTAGCCTTTTTTAGTTATTTCAGTATGTCTCACGATAGTTATTATAAAAACATAGTGAAAAAAATGATAGCTGAAGAATAAAATTGTTGCTTTTACTGTCTTAAACAAATATTCTGACGCGACAGCATCATAATTATTCCCCAGGTAACTTCTATCTAACCATTGAAAAATTAGCCCTAGGGTAAATAAGTCCTATATTATTATTGTAACATTCGAAATTCAAAATGTTATTAGACCTTTTTGGGGATAATAAAATAAAAAGGTTTTAAAGTTTCTTACCAATTCAAGTACAGTTTGATTATTCTAATGTTAAACAAACGCAAGAGAACCTACTTATTGTTTCGACATTTAACTTGGTTGGTTTTAGCTTTTACAATAATAACTTCAGAGCAATGATTTCTCAGTAAACTATAAATAATTTATACTGTGATCTAAGAAATAGCGATTTAAATAGCAATCTTACTGAATTTTCTTGTCTAAAAATAGATTTTGATTTTGATAAACATTGCTAACCAATAAACCAGAAAAATACTGAAGATTTCATTTGACCTTTCGTTTCTTGTAGTTTAGTGTAGGTTGTTAGGACAAGGGTATAGAACTCCTTTTCATATAACAATAGCGTATCAATATTACTTTATATTATGCGAATAAAATAAAGAAGACACACTTTTTCATCCATTTTCAAATCGACAATAAGTTCATGAGCAAGAAAAAAATTGAAAATGAAGAAGCCAAAGCTAGAAAAAGCATGTATACGGCCAGAACTTCTTTAAAAAAATACAACTCTTAAATTAAAAAAGTCATTTACTATCAATTACCTACGAATGTAGGTACAGGCGAAGAACGTTAGGTGAAAATGCAATTTAAAGTCTTCGTACATTTTCAATAAGGTTGAAAATATCATAACATTTCAAGATAACCGATTATCTGCACTACGTTTGAATACAAATAGTTCTGAAATTATTGTCTACGAACAAATGGAAAATATTACGTCAACTGCGTAACAATAAATCGTTTGAATAATTTAAAATATTATGCTGTAATATTCCATAGCACTCAAAGGATTGAAAATTCTGTCTGATGTAATTCCACTTGATGTATTCCGGAGCATGCTCGCGTTGAACATTTTAGTATTCCAAACATTGATAAGTACTAAAAATTAGTAATCCTTATAGCTATAGTTTTTTTGTGTAGTTGATCGGCAAACGAGCAGACGGATTACCTGATGATAAGCAATCAGCGCCGCCCATGGACACGCAACGGAGGAGTTACGAGTGCGTTGCCGACCTTTTAGGGATTGGGGATTTGGAGATTTAGGGATTGAGGAGGGATTGGGGGAGGGAAAGAATTGGGTCTACGGTAACCTGACTCACACGGCGAAACACAACGCTGTGGTTGTTTCTGTGAGGCCGTGGTATCACTCCGGTCGAGCCGACCCATTCGTGCATGGCTCTCCCACACTTAAAGTGCTGGTAGGTAGGTACCCTCATCAGCCGCCATCATTAATAATAACATTAATTCTTTTGGGACTATTAAGTGAGCTGTGTTTGATGCAAGCGCATAAATGTACCGCGGCATAAGGAAAAGGATTTGCGTTGTTTTTAGTCAGTAAGAGTCGGACATTAGTGATGATGGAAAGTGACTATTAGGTCAAATACTTTTATAGTACTTGATTTTATTAACCTTAGTTTCAATAGGTTTAGTATAATTCAGTAGTTTCACTTTCGAACGACAAACAAAATAAAAAGTGTTAGTATGTTTCAGTCAGGAGAATAAAGAGCAAAAACCTCCGTAGCTACTACTTCTTAATACAATTTTCAAAGTTGGTTCACAAATATGGAGAACCAATATTGATGGAACACTAGTATTGAGGTAAAACAGCGTAAAGAAACCTTTGGAGCAACTAATTGTTACAGTTCAAAGCTGGCCAGTTTCAATATGACTTTTAAAAAAATGCCTAATTATCAGTATCACCTATTTATACACTCCTCTTGTTACAAATCAACGATCCATTAAGAGCTTGTGGGCGTGATGACGCAAAAACTGTTTGAGAAGATATAACGCACTGATTCACCTGAAGGAATGATTCACAAAGATTACAGAATACCTAAGACAAAGAATTTATTAGTGTAATACGCAAATATGTGTACTTAGTGGTCTTACTAAAAGCAGATATCACCTGTTAGTAGGTGTGTTAATCACGAACAGAATATGTTGACAATGTGGTCTAGACTAAATTGGATATATATGTCGAAGTTTGTAAAATGGAATGCCAAGCCAGCATAGACTTGGGTGTATTCGGACTCTTTGCTGGAAGACTAAGACGTGACGTGGATGATGACGAACGCCCACAGCACACACACCTGTCCATTTCATATGTCATACTAGGACTAGGATTTGTCAGCAAGAAACGGGTACCAACAATCTCCGAAGCATTGTTTGTCATCTATACTAATATTATAAAGGGGTAAAATTTGTAAGTTGGTATGTTTGGAAGTTTTTAAGTTTGTAAGTTTGTATGTAGGGGGTAATCTTTGAAACCGCTGGTCGGATTGCCAAAATTCTTTCACTGATAGATAGCTTCAGTGTTTCTGAGTGCTATAGGCTATAAAACATCACGCTACGATCAAATGGAGCCGAGCAGCGGGTGAAACCGCACAAGAGTGATGAATAAAAGGAAAAGCATGTGATATTCGCGCGTAAAAATGTATGTAAACCAATCCAAATATTCTGACAATGTCTTTAATATTCTACTATCTCTCTTGGCGAAGTACCTACTGTCCAACATTTGCAAGCGAATCGCCTCACCGCTCACCAACTGGGGCGCGGGTTCCATTCCGTTCAAGTACGAATATATAAAAAGTATGTAATTAAGAATTGTATAATGCTGCCCCAGTTTAATCAACCTACGTAAAACTCACAACACCGAAACATACTATGTTTTACGCCTTTAAATATATTGTAAACTCTCTCCGGAATTTTAATGTATCGCAAAATAGTGTAATTTTTTATACTGTTTCCGAATTTCATCAACAATGATACTATCTCATAACTTAATTAAAAATGTTTATTGTATGTAACAAAAGTTTAACAAAAGAAAAATTAAGATAAAATAAAACCTAACTCATTTGACGTATTGTGAATAGTGACGTAATGTGTCAGGTGTCATTTTTCCCGCGTTTATTTTTGCTCAACTGACTTCCGCGTCATATCTCAAAGCTTCGTTGGAATGTGTTTGCCAACAAACACGGTGTTTACTAATCCCGTTTTTATATTTAGGAACTACAATGTGTAGTCTCTATGATGATATAGGCATTAATAGAACAATGTATTAGGCGACAAACTTCGAAGTTCGAAATGTAACGAACAACAAATGGTTTGCCAAATCTCATCGACGTCTGTCATTTGTCTTAAAGGGCAAAGGCCTGTTTTAACTACATTTAAAACATTTGATATATATGTAAAAGCCATAATACTGCACCAATAATTTATAATACATCTAGTTACTGTAATAAAAGCCACAATCGCTTAGCAAAATAAAATATTTTCCTCATACAACGGAAGTTTCCGAACTTAGCCAGTAGGTACCTAACATTGTAATTATCTATTATTTAACATTTGTAATTATAATGCCATGTCTTTATCTGGTATATTATCTTTAATCTGCCTTTTATTAAATATATGTTGTAAGATCTTACTTATAATATATATATACATACATTACTATAAACGCGAATGTTTGTAGGTATACACGCATGGAAGAGGGTTGATAAACTGCTAACTGATTTGGTAAGTATTCCAGTTTGCATTTATGTAATTTTCCAATATTTTTTTTATTTTTCCTCGACGATGAAACACGCCTGCTGTTTATCACCCTATTTAATCGGTACATGATGACATAAAGACATTAGATTTTTGCCTTCTGAAAACGCAACTGTTTAAAGTAAGAAATGCTATTACTTAGCTGTTCTCAGTTATTATATTTATACTTATATGTTAAAGCTTTAGTTTGTTTATTTATTTGAAATCTCAAGTACTACTGGGGCAAATTGGAAAAATCTTTTGTTGTATAGGCTGAACATCATACTTCGTCTACGAAACCGCGCGGGAGTATTTAGTTAATCAATATGAGCATGATTATACTTACCAACATATTTATAGATAGGTATTACCAAAACGGTAGGTATATGGGCAAATATTTTTCTGTAAAAACCCCATGTTATATTATGGTGATATATCAAGATAATGCAGTAAATATTGCTCATTATATCCTTATCTTGTTTATAGGAAAGACCAGAAAATTCGGTGTACACCCTCTTTTAACTTATCATTGAGGTGACATCTGTGTTTGTTTGCTTGCTTCTTGCACCAATCATTGGCTCATTTCTGCATCATCGAAGGCTCAACTGTAATGTACCGCGGGAATAAGGAAGGCTTCTCTCGAAGCAAGAGAAGAAACGGGATGGACGAACGGCTAACTGACTAAAAAGTCAGTAAAAGTCTCTAGCGAGAGCGATCTCGCCCCATTCAGGGCGAGAGAAGTCATTTGATGACTCCCTCCCTCCCCAAAAAGCGTTAAGTTCGCCAATGTACCTACTATGCATCAAGTATGTATAAATAAATAAATCTACCAAAACGTTACGCGCTGCATACAAAGTTTATTTTAAAAAATTGAAAAATTAAAAGCTATATTTAACAAACTCCGAAACGAGTGACAAATCAGTTTAAAGTTATGAAATTTATAACTTGTATACCTACATGTGGAAATTGCGTCGTATTTTTAGTACCTTAAAGGTCAAACTAGAGTTTGTCTAATTGCATTCAATGTGGAAAATTGCTTTAACTAAAAAAGGGGGAAATAAAAGTACTCGATCCCTTCCAACATTTAAAGGTCAACTGTCGCTACGTATTTTCCTGTTAAAATACCGAGCTAGTACTTCGTATTTTTATACTGTCTCTGTTAAGTAAATTTGATCAAAGAACGAATGCATAATCAGAAGATTTAAAATTCAACTTAATATTTGCACTGCTATTAATGTTTTATCATATTAATTGATCGGAAAACCAAAGTTATTACTAAAGGTCTACGCCCTACGTCTTCTTTAAAGACATCTCATTTCCCTATACCCAGCAACAGGGTTCAATGACCCCATCAGAAGGTACTATCAAGAGTGTTGACGATCCCGAAGCCACTTCCATTAATTTCCTCGCGGTCCATTTATTTTAAGGGCTTACACAGACACTAAACTTCTGAATCGATTTCTGTGAAATTTGGTACAGACATAGTTTAGAACTCGAGTAAGCACATAGGATTGATTGAGAGTTTTTAAACTAAAATTCTGCAGGAAGTCATTGTTCTACGCGAACGGGCGAGTCGCGGGCAAAAGCTAGTGATTTTATATTCACGAAAATGTTCCTCCTTTTGGAATTAAACAAAGATTTTTTTTTCATTATCCAAAATTGATTTTAGTCTCCAACAGATAAAAGTTCCTCGTCTATACAGGTCGTAATGGATAAAGTTTTAGGTTGCTATCCTGATAGATGTCTGTGGTACTTTGACGTGTCGGATCCCATTAAGCTAAAAGCCTGGTGACCGATCGGTCAATAGCCAGCGGAGACAAGCCTATCTTTCAACGCTATGGTACAAAAAGCGCGGTTAAAATCCAACTACCGATATTCGTCTGTTTTTATATGATTAAAGAATGTTTCTCGTACAAATTCTTAACACACACTAAGCTCTTAGTTTTAAATAGGTATCCCAAGACGAATTCGTGCGCTTATCACTCAATGAAACAATGTTTTTTTTTTGTAAATAGGCTATAAAACAGCATTTTTACACGTCAAAATTATATGAAAAAGACTAGATAAAGCCAACATTTCCTATCTGACTACTCTGAGAAGAAATGCCGAAACAAACTGAGAGGTCCGTCTCTTTTCATTGCCATTGGTACTGCAACAATCAACTTACTTAGTAACTAATAAGAATTTTTGAATTCACAACATTATATTCATAACTGTTTATACATAACCAGGATTATTAAATATTAAAACCCTTGAAAACACTTCTTTATTTTCATTTTTAGGGAAATGCTCGTAACCTTCTCTGTTAGAACTTATGTACCTACTGAATTATCTCACGATAAACTTTATTTTATCTTTATAATAAACTTACAACGACTCTTTGAAACAGTTTTTATTTGTATTCAACCGTACAATATTAAATATCTAAATATAATGTAGGGGCAATTTATAAAAAAATGTCATAACTAAAGCCAAGAACATAAAGTGTACTTGTAAAAAACCTCACTGCATATGAATTTCAGTCACGCACGAATACTTCAGTCATAAAATACAAGCTTCATTTTTCCGAGCTCCGGCCGACCGCCTAGTGATTTTCCGTTCGATCTGTCAAATTGCGCAAGTCTACTGAGGCCATCGACCCCGGTGTGACGTCACATCTTGTCCTAGGACACGAATAGATCGTTATTAGGATATTAAGCTTATATTCAGCTTCGAATGCCTTTGCTTAATACAGATAATGAAGAGAGAAGCTCTGTTATTATTGTAATGTTTATACAACAAATATTTGGTAATACAATGTAAATATTATACAACAAACAGTAATGCCGTCTGTAACTTCGTTTGTTTTTAATCGTTTCAGTTTCTTTGTGTTTGTTTTGGCAACAAAGTCATGTTTTGTTTTGTTTAAAATTTATCCAGGATATGATTCTAGTATGCTTTTGTTAGGTCGTCATATGGTGTATGAGAAAATCTACGAATCTGTTTTACCCACTTTTCTAGTTGAAGAGATAAACAAACTTGGTCTAATTTTTATTAAATGTTTGTTAAAAGATTGAGCTCATAAGATTCGACCATTTCTCTTGATAATGACGACTTATGATTGAAAATAATGTGTTTTTTAGTTTAACCAGAAAATTATGAATTTTATGATACTGTTCAAAATCGTCTCACGAGAATTCAATTTTCACATTCGTAACTCGGGTTTTTATTTAAGCACCCTGTGGGGTGCTTATCCCCGGTTAATCCGAGTATAATATTCCGAGCTTACCAGTTTTTTTCTTTCTTAAAAAAATATTATCTTAACACATTAATAATAAAAAGAAGTGGTCTAATTTGATGCAGACTTTCGGAAGTTATGCGCTTACATACATATGTACCGGTATATCAAAGAATCATTTTTATTTCTACACTAATATCGTAAAGAGGCAAACTTTTTCAGCCTGTGTGAAGGAGTAATCTTTGAAACCGCTGGTCGGATTACCAAAATTCTTTTTCTAATAGATATCTATACAATTTTCCTGAATGCTATGGGCTATCTATCAATAATACTCGATTTGCGTATTTTTGTTGAGCTATCGCTTTAAACAATTGATTTGAAAATCCCGGGCTACATTACCTTTTTAATAGTATGCGTGCGAAGCCGCGAGTGAAACCTTTTATAAGTATAAATAATTCATACGTATAACTAAAAATTTGCTTGTATAGTATACACATTAGTTGAATGTACTTGGAATGTCCTTAATCCATGCCGTACCAAATTTTGACATTGTTTACAAGATACGAAATGATGAATCGCATGATAATGCGACAAGATTTAGTGAGTATGCTTACGATAACTTTAATGTAGGTTATCTATGACTACTTGAGATTTAAATTTAATACTTTCAAATTCAATAATATTAGGCAATTTTTCCTCAATGTTATCTTTATCAGAAACAACGAGACACTTACAGATCTTTTCTCGACATCTCGTAAACGCAGCCGATGATGATATTTGGACAATATCATTACCTATAATAATAGACCTATAGGATGAAGGTTCGACTTACCGATAAAGCCAAAAAATTTGAAAATCGTTTTTATTAACAAATCTCTCTCTCTCTCTCTCTCTCTGTCTCTCTCTCTGTCTCTATCTCTCGAAATGTGTAACGCATGTTTACTTAAGGTCTATATTCAAGTCAATAATAAAAATTGGTCTGAGGCATTGCAGTGCTATACAGAAATGTAAACACAATGTTTAATTTCTCACTATTAACCTAAGTATAATAACTTAAATGTCTGTCTGTAAGGACCTATAATAACTTAAAGTACTATATTATTACACACTTTTAATCAATACAAAAACGCTACTAATTGCGCGTAGCGTATAGGAAAAAACCATGGCACTGGCGCCAGTTTTTTTTAAATGGCTGGCAGACTGTAACAGTCTTGTAACGGTAACTGGTTAATGGACTATCAGACTAAATAAACACGAAGAAAACATTAGCGGCCTTATTACAAAACAAGGTTTTACTTTAGTCTAGGACTAAACCATCGAGCCAGTTTTTGTATTTCGAATTGATGGTAGATGACAATAAGATTCAAAATTCAAAACCCGACTCAATGGTTTAAACCTGGACTAAAGTAAAACCTTGTTTTGTAATAAGGGGATAGAAGTCTAATGCTGAGTAGCAAACCCGAAATGTTTGATAGTCAATCATGCTGCATCAGTCAGTAAAAAGATGTTCATATTTTTCCTTCATTTTTCAACAATTCAATAAAGGTTCAATAAAGACCTAGGTATCCCATAGCGTATGTTTCGTAGCTTATCTTTTAAGAGGACCCATTTCTTTTAATTCAAACCTCTTTCCAATGTTTCCCCGCTACAAAAAGGTTGTAGTGCATTTACCATCATGAGACCTAACATCTACCATCTCTCTTTACTTTGAAAATACTATAGCACGCGTTTTAATTCAGTGGAAAACAAATTGATAATAAAGAAATTCGGTATTGGTAAAGACTCAGCATGAACTATGTACTTTCTATTATTACTATTAACACTAGTACATAATTAGAATTTATCTACGTTTCGCTAGTTACATCTGACTAACACAAGCTTGACCTTACTTTCAATGAAAAACTTGGTATCAGTTGCTTTTAACAAGACGTAACAACAAATCCACTTTTTGTTACCTAGTTTGAACATTTTTTCATGGTCCTAAACTCTACTGTATTAGGTTTCTGACCTTTTTTGTCTCTCTTGTCGGTTTGAAGCCTATGTTTTTTTGTGCTATGTGCCAATTTTAGTTCTTATTTATCGTTTAACCTTGAACCTGTAAATAAATATCTAGTCTAAGTACAATTATATACAAGCTAATATTACAAATGTGAAAGTAACTCTGTCTGTCTGATTTTCTTCACGCCTAAACTACTGAACATATTTTCGTGAAATTTAGGACAGATATATGTAGTTTGGAACTTGAGAAAGGATATAGGATAGTTTTTAATCCAAAATCTACAGGAAGTCGCTATTCCACGCGAACAAAGTCTCGGGCAAAAGCTAGTCTATCTGTAAACTCAAAAGCAATTTACAGATACAAGTTTCTTGTATTTTCGCATTTTTAATATAATATAAAAAGCGGATGATATGCGCTGCTCATGGCCATGTTCGTCTTTTTCAATTGCTTCAAGGAATCTATCGAATTCACATGATATCACTTTTACAATTTTTTTAAATATATATAGACAAATACTGTAGTGTGTTTGCCTTTTTTTAACTCTCCGTACTTCCAACTCCTTAAATAAATATTACAGCATTAATGCCTGGATTTTTTAGCCTCTTTCCATATCGGCCTAATGGTGCAATGACGTCTACAATAGACCATAACGGACGGCCAAGGTATCATCACCGTACGGGACGTTCTCACCATCATTCAGCACATCTACACCACCAAGAATCTACTTAACAATATTTTGAATGCACCATTGACGTCACCAATATGAGTCAACGCACTCATTGAATAAATACAGCGTCTCATTAAACAATCAATACAATACATAGTATAAGCACTAACCGTTGATTCATATTCCCAACCTTGAAATAAATTGAATTGCTACAATTATGTCAGAAATGAAACCTTACATAATTCTTACAGAGTCCTCCAGATCCATACGACTTAATTCAAGGCTGAATGCAGCTCTGCAACGCAATTTGCTTTATGTAATATACATATATCTTATGTACGATAGAACTAATTGGTTTGAGACTCTTGTCTTTAATTAGTTAACAAGTACTTAATGGCTGTATGAAATAAAGACTCAAGTTTATTTATATATTTATGGAAAAAAAAACAAAAAAAATCTGATATAATTTGATATAACTTGATATTTATTAAAAAATCCCTAATATTTGTTTTCCGTAGTTTGTTTTTTTAATTGTAACTAGAAACTTAACTGTCGGAAACGGTATTGAAGTCAATGAAAAATACTCAAATATGATAATCAAGCATGAGGGAAACGAGGAAAATATTGCATTAAATACCAATAAAATGAAACATTAGAACTACATATAAGGGAGCGAATATATCACAATAAAAGCATGATATCAATAATAGTAAAGTCAGTGGAAGGCCATGTAAGAAGGCCTTGCCCTGACCTCATATTGAAATATCCTTCAAAAAGGCCGAATGCTGGAGAGCTGCATGGAATTGTCTGTATTATGTATTGTGTATGTGCAGCTTATTAAATATACATATGACGATTATAAATTAAACTACAATTCATAATAGAGAAATTGTATTAATTACTGCATTTAGCTTATTATACGTTCCAGAACCGATTATCATGTATTTTTTTAATTTGGGACCAGGTAAAAAATTTACAGCATTCTTTGGGCTGGATCGAAACCATATTACGTGTGTTTATATAATATACAACATAGTCACCGATGATATTGATTGCTTTGACCTTGCTATCATTAAACTAAATCCATAGCTATTAAGATATTTGGGTGTTTAGTTCTAATAATTAAACGTTTTGCGTGCACTCACACAAACTATTTTCACGCGCTACAAACTACGCGTTACGAACTACGACGGGCTACGCGGTATGAACTACGAACTACAAACTACGGTTACGGACTACGCGCTTCTATTTTTTTATTTGTAATATGGCAAGACCCATATCATGCCATCTCATGATATTGCCGTATCTGGCGTATTTCTAGACTTCTGTTAGATAAAAATAATAACAAAATACAAAAAGTATGATGTAGGTACGTATCAAAAGTATTTCTACGAAATCGGAATTCGTATCAGTAGATTCCAGTAAAAACCTGTATATAGCAGGATAATAAAAATACCTAAATTGCATTTCGACGAAATAAAGGATTAAGATAATAATGAAAGTGAGGCATCCGTAATTTGTTGATAACAATTTACACTATGTAGGTACCTATGTTGATAAATCCATAATACTTTAATGATGATCAATTTTACTTTACCTGTTTATCGTCTTTCATTAGAAATTTGACATGAGGTAATTGTATGTTTTTCTCCTTAGGAAATGCATTCGTAATTTTATTATCTTCGTCACTTAACAATTTAATGTACCTCTTGACTCGTGGTGACGTGACGTCATGAATCATCCTGTGTTCTTGCGCACAAATGGGTTAGCTAAGTAAAACCTATTGCCAGACACAGTATGTAAAGGGCTACTTTGTGAATTGCTGAGAATTTCGATTTTTTTTGTTTTATATATTTAGGTAACCAACAGCGATAACATATTAATGTTTTACAAAAAATGCCAATTCCAAAAGTTGTAATTTAACCTGTTATAAATTATGCCCTACGTGACAATTGGATATTAGATAAAAAAAAACAGAGACTTTAAATTCTCTTCTGTTCAAAAAAAGTTCGCTATGGCTACAGTTGAATAGGCAAAATATATAATAGACAATAGAGTTCGTCGACCAACGGAACGTTATAATTTTTTTTAGTTTTTTTCATTTTGTTTTTCCCTAGCAAGTAGAGTTGAAGCCACTTTGACTGTAAGCCTGCACTACAAAACCGACCCAGATTTTTCATATCGCTTATTATACAACATGACGCTATTGAAATCCTGGTGCCACTTCATCGATAAATCCATCATATTTGACACAAAACACAAACTAGTAGCGGTTATTTCGAACATGTCACACAATATTACACAATAATGACGTCCCGTGCGTCGCAGTTTCTCACGCCACTTACTCAACATTAAGAAATTATTAGAATTACTAGCAATTGTGAAGGAGGTTATCGGAGACCCGATCTTTCTCTCCCTCAATCTCTAAATCTCTGAAACTCTAAACTCCAAAAGGTTGGCAACGCATCCATAATTACTCTGGTTACACGGATGTTGATACAGCCTGCACGTTTGACGGCCTGTAAAATAATTACACATAATATACATTAATAATATAATAACAGAAATGATAAAAAATAAAGAAAAATAAAGAAAAAATGAAGATAAAAAACTTGTCATGCAGAAAACACGTGTTCACAAGTGAATTTCTTTTGTATTTGGCATCACCAGGTGACTATACTGACAAGCATATGAAACAGGTGACTTCGACTCTAAACAATATCTAATTATCTCAATCAAATCACGTGTTTTACCGTCTAATAACAATTCACGTAATTTCCTAACGCAAAAGTCATTGTTTGTGACGATACATGAAGTGGTTTTATGACGCTTTATAAGGTGGCGACAGAACGGGAAAAATTAACACAATCACACCACAACGATCTTGAATTTTTCCACGTCACGTATGGACTGTGGAAAATGACTTGCTCGCTGCGGCTACGGGAAGAACCATTTGAAGACGTGATGTGGTTTGTCGGCACGACTATAAAATTGTGATTAAGCCTTTAATTTTTTCCTCTAATTACTAAATTAGACATATGAAATATCTACACAACAATTGCAAGGGTACTCATTAAAACTTGTTCAGTCGGGGTTGCGGGGTAAGCGCAACGGGGCACCGCCACCTCGGCCCAGAGCAGGAGAAGGAACAGGGGGGTTTTTCAGCCGGGGTTGCGGGGTAAGCGCAATGAGGTACCGCGACCTCGGTACAGAGCAGGAGAAGGAACAGGGGGGTTTTTAGTCAGTAAGAGTCTGACACTCCCTCCTGCCCGGCCCTGGGCGGGAGAAGTCATTTGATGATTATCCACTCACAAAAAAAACTCATTAAAACTTGATTGAATTACTAATCTGACATTTTCATTTTACATTAGGAACTGCACCATTCTAGAAAATTTGTTAACCTGGGTATATTTGATCACACTTTTTTTTTCAGAAAAACGGTTCTACAACAACTGTGAAGAAAGAGAATAAGAAAGAAAAACGTGGAAAAAAAGTATTATTTACTAACATCAATTACTTAGAAAAAAATATGTAATATGTTTAAGGCTACACATATGCCAGGGAAATACGGTCAGGGCAGGTCATCGGCACTGCAGGTGTACTGCAGTAAAGAAAATAAAGAACACACCCTGCACTGAAAGAGATTAGCATAAACAAAACATTATTCTTAGGTAGGTAATCAGCATGAAATCTACAAAATTCTTCAGTGAGTATTATAATAAAATAGGCATAATATTCCACATACCTAAATTATGGTGCAAGTAAGTATGTAGGCTATGCACAAATTCACATGTATATTATTATCATTGAACCATAAACGGAAGTTCCTTAATTTTTTTATTGAATAAAACAATTTGATTTAGTGCTAATTTTTCAATAGTCTCAGATATACATATGTTATCTGAGAAATAAAATTGTTACTTTCACGGTCTTATACAAGCATTCTGACGCGACAGCATCACAATTATTCGCCAGATAACTTTTATTTTACCATTGAAAAAAGCTTTAACAGTTAAACTATTAGAACAGTCATTTAATCTATCAACGCACTCATATGCAATTTCGACAAAATTTTCCTTATTTCATAAAAATGCAAAGAAAAAATTGTAGCCTTGGTGGAAAGTTCCAGGCAAATGAAAATGGTCGCGTTCGCAATGAATGGAACCACTAGTCAAAGGCTAAGTTTTGTAACCCTTGCGGATTGAAAGATTGGAATTGGAATTATTGGAAAATATGGGAAGACAACTCTTACCATTAATTTTGTTTACTTTGTTGTCAATTGTATCATTATGTTTATTCTGAACAAAACGTTTTTTTAAATCATAAATTAAATTAAAATTACAGTTTGAAAGAAAATGGATTTCAAGAAAGGGTTGAAATGTGAAAGCGTTATCTTTGGAATTGTACTGCGATAATACAGATAATACTGTATATTAAACAGGCTAGGCCGATACTCGAATGGCAACTTACGTAGGACTGCGACGTAGGACACATCATATTACTATTAGTCAATTACAAAATGCGTTTTAGTTATAAAGTGACGGATACGAATTTCCCTGTACGTCATATTGAGAGAAAACATGCCTTCAATAGAAACACTATACGTAGTCACGAACCTACTTTTCTACATTACGTAGTTACTCTAGACGTGCAAAATGTCACGTATTATGTAAATAGGAACTTATTGTAAACGAAACCACTTAAAATATAGAACTAGATATAATCAAAAAACCTTGGTTTTAATTCCGCCATCTCACGATAAGATTACAAGAAAATCAAGAATTCTTTCAAGTGTCTGGCACAATTCATTGAAGAAATAAGCACTTGAAAATAATGTCCTTTAAATCAGTTCCTTTAGTTTCGTCTTGCTTATCAGCTCTTATATCGTAGATCTCGTAATATGTGGTGTGTAATCATAACTTATAATAATTGTAAATACATTTTGCCAAAAAAAGTGTTCATTTATTTTCAGGTCGTCACAAACTGGTATCCTAAACCACTGGACTGGTTACGATGAAATTAAGCTGAGATACGTAAATTTATTTGAAAAAAAGTCAAATGTTCTCTTTTAAAAACATTAAATATCTTTTCCCGCCCTTATTGGGGTGAGAGAAAGTTTCAGAGTCTCACTGATTAAAAGCCAATCTCCGAAAAAATCCTTTTATTTACCACTTACCTACAAACAACCTGTAATTTACACTTAAACATACAAAAAAACAAATCGATTCTTGAACTGCACTAATTAAAGTAGGCAATACTTTTAAAAGTAATGCGTAAATACTAAAAAGTGACTTATTCATTACCTATTTATGTATTAAAATGCGACGCAATAAAAATTATAAGTAGGTACCTATGAAAAATTGTAATCTTTCCAGATGCCTGGTATATTACTCATAACTCGTAGGAAATGTGTGTAATGAATAAGTCGGTACATTTTGTAGAATCATTAATGACTTGAATCATACTATTTCTTATCACTTATCAGTTGTTTATATTTTTGTTTAGGTATTGATAGTACAGCGGCGCTTGTTACGCCGATTCTTAGTGTAGATTTATGTATTGATATTTTATTTATTTACTTGTTCGTACCTGTGTGTTCAGTCAAATGTATCGAACATTTGACTGAACAATTCACAGATTTTGTTGATTTGACAATCTACATACATATTGGATGTTCGGAACGTTTTTTCATGCTGTCTATAGCCAACTGCGCAGGAGCAGATACTTTTATAGTGCGTACAACGCTCACAAATGCAATTCGTTCCTACATTTTCATAATAATATCGAATCAACTCAAAACTCAATTTTATTGAGGTTGAACGTAGCAAAATCTCATACATATAGCATCTATAGAGAAAATATTTTCCAAATCCTAGTCAAAGTTAACTACGGGGTTGGCGCAGTGGTGTGGTGTGTGCAATATTGTATGTTTGTTAACGAATCCATGACACAGGAGAAAATCTCAGTGTAGGTCCAATTAAAAAACAAAACGGCTCAACTTATTGATACATAAACAAATGTATTGGAAAGATTTATTTATTACCAACTCTCGCACAAAAACTTAGTACGAAAACGCTAAATAACTGAAACAAACATAACACTTGGATGACAGTTATGATCACATTGCACTACGTCTGTCGTTGCTAATCACACGACTGTCTAATTGGTAGACGACAGCAGGTCAACCTACATCATAGCATCGTAGTAGAATTTAAACGTTTTCGCTTTGTAATAGAGACGAAAATGTATTAAAGAAATTAGGCTGAAAGTGTAGCTCGAGTTGCTGATGGTATGTCCTGCCAATATTTTCCGTTACGGATCCATTAGAATCTATAGGATCTGCTTCGGTTTTTACATATTGCTAATTGAATTAGAGTAGTTCAACGAAAAGTTTATGCTTTGCTTACGCTAAAAATGCATGTGATCTTTAGTAAATTTCCATTCTACGTATTCTTCAAAAGAACATACTTACTTTGAAATGACCATTTTGTTTATCAACATTTCTCTAAAAGAGACTCGAGATCGCAACTTTGATGCGTATTTTCCTGGATTCCAATGTCAATAATTAGTCAAGGCTGGTTTCCTTAAATCCTCAAAACTCCTTCTTCCCAAAAGGCAACGCATTTGCAACTCCTTTGATGATGCAGAAATCTATGAGCGGCGCTGATTGCTTACCATCAGGTAATCTGACATAACAAAACTACCAAAACGTAGACCTATGTTATCAAGTGTTATAATGTCTAATTCTGAAATCCTCAGTTTAATTATAAAATTGTCAGTATGAATTATTCCTAACTAGCTCTTACCCGCGGCGTCGCTCACGTTATTTGAGCACCCACCCTACTCTACCTGCCCTACCTACCCTACTTTACCTACCCTACTCTATCTACCCTACACTACCTACCCTACTCTACCTACCTTACTCTACCTATCCTACTCTACCTACCCTACTCTATCTACCCTACTCTACCTACCCTACTCTATCTACCCTACTCTACCTACCCTACTCTACCTACCCTACTCTACCTACCCTACTCTACCTACCCTACTCTACCTACCCTACTCTACCTACCCTACTCTACCTACCCTACTCTTCCTACCCTACTCTTCCTACCCTACTCTACCTACCCTACTCTACCTTACCTACTCTATCCTTTCCTATCCTATGTCCTTCTCCTGGCTCTAAACTACATCCCTGCCGATTTTTAGCTAAATCGGTTTAGCCATTCTTGAGTTATAAGTGGTGTAACTAACACGACTTTCTTTTATACATATATAGTATATATAGATTATAAGATTTAGTCCATTCAAATTCAAACACGTGGTATTCTAGAATCAGCTTCTAGAAGTCTAGGCTAAGTAGTGCTGATAATATCAAAACACTCGAGAGATATCACAACGATTTAAATTGCTAACATTATGTTATAATTACATACTTACCTAAGGTTATTTCTTACCAAGAAAAAAAAGAGAAATAATGATAAGAAAGTGAGAAACATTTTGCAAAGGCTGTTTTGTCCCTCAATCTAAATAGGAGTGTTGCAAGCAATTAAAACGTATAAGCAAATCATTATCAGAAACATATAACGCCAGACTCGATACTGAAATATGATAACATTTGTAATACACGGAAAAGTGTAGGTACTAAGAATCAATTGATTGTATTATGAATTGGGAATTCACATTTATGTGTCTGTAATCTTATAAGAATTTAACGATTATCACAATGGAAACTTTTTTATTATTTTGCTTAGTCATCGCCGTAAAATTTTCCATTTACTTTAAATATTTTTTTACGTTTACAAATTACTTTTAGGTTGTGTTTTCTAATGGAGTCACTTCTTAATAATCGTATAAAAATATATCAGTTAAAAATAAAATATTCGTCGAAAAAATAATTGTTAAAAGTATACAATCCCTAGAAACACACGTGTAGTATTCGCTACAAATTACTCATAGAGTTATTTTTGTTATTTAATAAACGTTATAAATAAACATTTAAACATTAATAGTTGTACCGAAAATAAATCTACAGGAGAGTCAAATAAAAACAAACAACGCAAAAACGCCTACGAACATCAAATCTTATAAAACACACGCTGTATTTTGTAACGTCACAAAATAAAACTATAAAACCTAGTACACGCACTACTAAAGGCTTACACGATTTGATTAAGTAGGTGTTTCGTGTGGAAATTTCCTACAGTAAAAAGTGTTACTTTACAGTTTACAGCGTGTAAGAGACGGGCCTGTAGCGCTCGCAAACAGCCATTATTGTTTCGTTCGTGTTCACTTGAATTGTTTTAAGTAAGGTTCACCTTTTGTGGGCCGTTTTTATTTGTAGTTATGTAGTAAGTATTTGTTGAGGTTGAAATTAGATAACATAAGAATATCTTAGGTATTACCCCAGGCAAACAGCCAGTGTTACGGGTTAAGCGCAATGAGTCACCGCCGCCGCCTCGGTCCAGAGCAGAAGGAACGGGGGGTTTTTAGTCAGTAAAGAGTCTGACACTCTCTCTCGCCTTACCCTGGGCGAGAGAGGCCATTTGATGATTTTTCCCTGATAAAAAAAGATGTTGGCAAACAGTCAGGATGGCGGGTTCAAACGTAATAATGTCCCGCGGCCCGGAGCAGGAGAAGGAGCGATGCAAGAGTCTGATACAAGAGAGGAAAAGGCAGTTGATGATTTGCCCCCTAAAAAGACAAAAGTATGTACTTTACACCTTGCTCACATTGCTAGTTAATCCGGTTATGTTATTAGGTATAGGTATATCCATCGTTGTATGATTAATAGATGTTTTGTTTAAGAATTTCGTCTTTTATTTTAACACTCAGAACTATTATTGAGTACGTTTTCCATATTCGGTAGACGTGCAAAATCACTTAATTAATATTTTGGTTCAAGACAAAGACTTATTTATTCAACACAGGCAAAATGTTCTACAATCTACACAAGCTAGTAGAAAATTAGGTAGAAGGTACGATTAGAATCTTTTGTTAATTTTCACCTGAATTTTTCCATTACAAAGGAAATTAGATCGTGGGCTCGGAATGTAATTAAGCGGCTTTACAAGATTTATAGGCACGTTTTAATTTGGACAAACGGTTCGGTCACGTAATGGCATATATTTTATTTTGAAGTTGTTATAAAATATTTTCTTGGTCGCTTTCATATTAATGATATGCGATATCACTGATACAGTGTCACGCTAAAAATAGAATTTAGATTTTACAGATTCAAGTAGAGGTCTTTAACCGAACCGAACATGTATCTGATTGATTTAGATAGCACTACAACGTTATATCATCAATGATGAAAAATGACATCATTAACTAAATTACTCCTGTGGTTCCCTGATATGAAAAGAACACACAGCACCGAAGACCAACTCATCGTTAATCTAAAAATAGTTTGATGTAACATAGCCATGACCACTTAGAACTATTTTCAATCTTCTACAAAGAAAAAATTATACAGAAAAACACACAAAAAGGAAAACACAAATTTTGTCACAACTGACAAAAGCTAAAATGAATGCCTATACAGAGCTTAACTTAAATTCAAGCTTCTTGCAAGTTCTAATACGATATCTGACGTAACTAAAGTGTCCATCATCCAATTAATGCGAGGAATTTTCCCGCCGCACTAATTACAACGTGAAACGTCTTGCTGTCTGAAATTATTTTTGTCACGTCAGCGCGTCACCAAAGTGTCAAGACTTGAGAAAACCGCTCGACTTATGAACGCTGACATCCATAATAAGCGATTCATTTTAAAAGCGTTTTTTAATATTTTCTAAAGAATAAATTGAGATAATCGAAACCGTGCTCTGCAGAAAATAAGTGCCATTATTGCAATGCAAATTTTTATTCATTGATTTTTTGCATAAAAGACATGCTGCATTACATAATAAACTAAAGGCGTGTCTGGAATGAAAATGTTAGAATTAATATTCCGACACCGTTGCGACTTAGTAACTTTGCAATTTTCAACACTATTCTTGCTCTCCTAGTGTCATGTAGACCATAAGCTGGTGATAAATAAATATATGTATTTACAAAGACATCGACAAAAACCACTTACGTTATGTTTCGCCGAGTAATTGAGGTAACCGGAGGTTTTAACCTCTCCAGCCCCTCATCCCTGATTCCCCCCAATTGTCAAATCCCAAATGTGTAGATATCCGTGAATGGCCCTGATTACTTATTATCAGTTAAATAGTCAGCTCGGTTGCCGCTCTACCCAATAAAAAGGGCAATAATAATTCTATTTTTTTTTTAAGGATATTACTTGACCATTTTACGTTACGTTTCGTTTCTATGTTCATAAATAGTCCTATTCCACCTAAAAACATTACGATCAAATTATAAGCAATATAAAGCTATATTTTTATCATTCTTATAAACAACAATATTTACTGACGCAAAACATTATCTTTTCACTTATTAAGCGTCTATTAATCGATATTTTCACTATCAATGTTTTCATGGCTATCATAATACGCAAACCAGATTACTTATCTGATTGCCATAAAACGTACGACTTTGTACCAACGTCATAATAATTATAACATTATATTAATACCTATTGAATGCCCAGTTCGTCGCGAAACCACAAGCACGAAGTGAATTCCCATTTTCGGATTACAGAATAAACATTATGGGCATTTTTCGACTTCTCTAAAACTGACCGTAAAGACGTACATCTTCAGCCCAAATGCAGCAATATAAAACAAATGATCAATTATCAACAAAAGCCTCTTGTCACATATAGGTTTCTGCATTACGAGCACGCGTACCCACCACATTCTTTTTTATTTAAATATAGGTCCAGGTTTACTCACGATGTATTCCTTCATCGTTTGTCAATGGCATCAAAATATACTTCGAAAGTGCCACCAAGGCAATAATAATACGAAACACGAAATTGTATCCAGTAGTAATCAAAGACATTGGCTTCCCTCAAAATTACAAGGGACTGTTTAAGTTCTCAAGATTCCTTCGGTAATTAAAAACGTGACGATGACATTCCTATGATTCATAATTTGTTCTGGCAGTATAATATTTGCTATCATAAAGCCGGTCATAATACACCTGGATTATTTCTAATCTAAGCTAATATGCACCTTCTTGTAACATTCTAATCCTAAGTAAACTTATTCTTCGTCATGTTTGAGCATTTATGATTTAATTTATACTATATTATGACTTTATGATGGTAACTTTTGATAACTTTATACAATATGTCACGTAATATAATAAGGTGTAGTTTTATGAAGTCAGTGAACTCTGGCACGAGAACAAAAATCGCAAAAAGAACTACATGTACGAACTTTGAAAATAAACCACCATGTTGTAGGTACTAGGTATTAAAGTATAAGACTTTTCTTATTTGCTAGTTTATATGGCTATTACGTTTTCAAAACTTCTTTTCTCAGCTGTGGAAGTACCTTAAATGAGCTGAACGACCCTCGGCTCGTCAGTGTGCAATTTTTTCATGATATAATAAAAAAATACTCGACCGGAGTGACACCACGGCCTCACAGAAAACCGGCGTGAAACTACAGCGTTGTGTTTCGCCGTGTGAGTGAGGTTACCGGAGGCACAATCCTTCCCCTCCCCCAATCCCTCCTCAATCCCTAAATCTCCAAATCCCTAATCCCTAAAAGGTCGGCAACGCACTCGTAACTCCTCCGTTGCCGGTGTCCATGGGCAGCGGCGCTGATTGCTTACCATCAGGTAATCAGTCTGCTCGTTTGCCCACTTATTACATTAAAAAAAATGCTTTTCCTGTTCTCCTGGTCATGCGCCGCCTATCTCCGGTATAGTTTGAAACCAGTGGAGTACCTAAGCTATCGAACCAAATAAACTTAAACATATTACGTTGAATATGACATAAAAACAAATTAAGCATGTAGTAGTAGTAGTTTTACGAGAGTTTTATTCAGGGCTGATTTTTTGTGGTTAGATTAAAGTTATCTGCGGAATGTTTGTATAAGACAGTGACAGCAACAATTTTATTCTTCAGATAACATTTATCTGATATTGAAAAATCAGCCCTTAGTAAAATTAAATAGGCACTACAATAATTGTCTGCTAAAGCAGATGTACCTCTAATATTAATTGCTCCCAGAGATTATTGTAAATATCTTTACATTCTGAAACTTTATCCTTCGATCAACTAATTGATGGACGACACAGACGTATATTATGACGTCAGCAGGCTGCGTAATAAAATAACTCACAACTCTAACGTCCACATACTTAAACCGCAGTAAAATTTTGAAACAGCATTTTTATTCTTTTTTTACACACTTAAGCATTAGGCGATAGTGACACTCTCGATAAATAAGACACGGCAAACCTTCTATCCTAGAAAGCATAGGCTTATGTCAATTTTAACATTTAATACGAAATGGGCAATTATGTTGTATACACGGAATATTTCCACAGAAAATTACCGAGGACTCCACAATATTGTAAAAAAAATACCAGTTGAACCTGATGCATCAAACCCGAGATTGGCTCGGTAGCAGCCCATTTTCTGAGCAGTTGAGTTGAGGTTGCTTTAAATTCAGCCAATAAAATCTGAAAATCAATCGACGACTATACATATTGATGAGTGTGATAGAGGAAGGAGTATGTGTATGTCAGAATTGTGTCATTTGGCCTTAGACCGTCTATCTATTCCACTGAGAGACTGGCGTATTGACACATATCGTCATCAGCCTATAAATGCCCAATGCTGTTTGAATGCCCAGGCTTGCTTAAAGCTAATTGGCAATTTCAAACTTATAATTAGAGATTTTAAGTCCAGGTTTCCCGGTCGGCGAGTAAGGGTAGTTCGCCGCCCGACCAGAACCAGACCCGAGCGTTCCGCGCGCGCCTCAAAGAGCCAATAGACCAACACAGATGGGGCCCTATACGGCTGATGTTCAGCCGAGGTTGCAGGGTAAGCGCAATGAAGCACCGCGGCCTCGGCCTAGTGCAGGAGAAGGAACACGGGGGTTTTAATCAGTAAGAGTCTGACACTCCCTCCCGCCCGGCCCTGGGCGGGAGAAGTCATTTGATGATTTTCCCCTCACAAAAAAAGGTTTCCCAGGTTTCACAATAGTATCAGGTTTTAGACCTACACCCTCATGTAGAGAGGCCATCATAATATACCAACATATATGTAACTTAATACACATATGTAAGTATGTGTGAATTAATATCAAGTGGTGTTTGAGTATTAGTTCTTTACTCGCGTTGTTAGTTAATTAACACTTAAAATTTGTTAGCGTTGTTTGTACGTCAGCAAAATAAAAGACAATCGCCTGATAGTATGCGATAGTACGCACACACATATAGTGTAATGTGAGAATTGATATTTACGATTCTTAAATTACTAATTCGTATAAAACAAGTGTGTGAATTAATAGCCAATCTTTGAAGAGATATGTATTAAAAACTTCGAACTCATGTTCTATCTAATTATTGTTTGCTACTTAAAATAGGCTATTTTATTAGTATTTATTTATATTTTAAAAAGCAACAATAATCTCTGTTACTCGAGAAAGTGGTGGTCTATTTTTCCTTAACTAAATAAAGAGACGTAGGAAGTATTTAGATAATCTCTGTTTTATCTCTGTACATAGGTACATTGACTTTGCATGTCTAACGGTACTGAAAAATCGAGAATCTAATTAACCCATTTACTCGATACAAGAATCGAAACTTTTGCGGAGTAATAAAGTCCAGCAACATCATCATCTTTCTCTTAACTGCAGCTTCAATACCATAACTCATCCAATCATGCGTGAATCACTCTCAAAGATCGACTGGCATAAGAAAATGAATTTTCGAAAGCTTCCTTATTTATTTTCAGTAAACATCGTTCATTAGTTTGTTTGCAATGTTTATATTAACAAAGGTTAATATTTAAGTCTTAATGAAGGCCAAAAGAACAGTTATCGTTAACAACGTTCAACCATGGATCACTGCCAAGGTGGAACGACGACCTGGTGAAGGGCGTTCACTGAATGTAGGTACTAAAAGGCATAGAATAGATAATAATAGCGACGATGAATCGACACGTGCGATGCGTATCTTAAATAATCGATACAAACTAGTAAATAACTTAAATAAAAAATATATTTCAAAACAAACTTTTGTCAGGTGGGTCAATAAGTCTCTTTAGAGACTTTTTCTGTGGATTTAGTGATATCACATGTTTTAGTACGTGTATTACTAACTAAAAGTGTTTAAAAATTGTAAGAAAATGTTATTTAAAATCTGGTTCAAAATTTCATTGCAAAATTCCACTACACAAACATTGCATTGCAAGTTAAATAAGAATTTGTTACTAAAACGAATTTGTGTGAGTTTCAGTCAGGATTGCTGGGCCAGCCAGCGCCATAAGGTACCGAGCAGTACCTTATTTTTCATTACCTTGGCCTAAAGCAGGAAAAGGAACCGGGTTTTTGTTAGGAACACTCCTTCTCGTCTCACCCTGGGATGATTTTCCTGTCACAAAAAAAGGTTTATTCAGTCGAGAGCTCAGTTGGACCAATAGCAAAATAATTTACTAGCTTTCGTTATTTAAATTCTTTATACAAGAGCCACGAAAAAAAAATACCTTTATCTACATCCAACGCCACGGCATACAAAGTAAATATATACAGACCCCATTCCCCCATTGACATGTTTATGAATAACAAAAGAATATGGAACAACACCAATAACAATAGATTTGAGATAGCAAGTAATATTTCCAGGTCGATTCAAAATTATCGAATATGATGAAATATTTATGTGTTTAATTAGACATTTCATAGAAATCTGAGATCTCTTAGAAGAGATAAACAAAGATTGTCTACACGTGGTTTGTGGGTACACGATACAAATAACGCGAAGATCTAAAAATACATTACCAGCATTCTGCTTTGCTATCTGATCCAAGGCTGCGGTTAGGGGCGTGGTCAAGATGTCACATCTCCTCGGTGAGATGATCCATTAATAGAATTGACATATTAAGGATACATACTTAGTCCTACGAATCTTTGTAGTACTTCTGTGAGGGGACCGGACGGCCCAAAAATTTTATTCCGTCTTAGAAAAATCTTTGTGTAGAAAAATCTAAAATCTTACCTAAATCTACCATTGCAAGTTTCTTGGAAACGGTATTTAATACCAAATCTGGCTTTAATCTAAATCTGCTCACAAACTCACAAAAAAATCAAACAATACCAACATAACTTAACACTTAACTTTTTAATAACCCAAAGAAAAGATCACACTCACTAGTCGAAAGAAATAAAAAAGCGGCATATCAACATCGGGATGAATATTTTTGTTGCTAAAATTCATTTCAAATAACCTATTCATAATCATTTATTATTCAAAATTCAGTTACAAATACAAAATACATAAAACACTTGCATGTGCATTTTTACTAATAGCCAGTTATTAATGTTGTAAACATACCATAAATTGTACTTGTTTGTCTGTTTTCCGCAAATCTGATACAGAGCAATGTTCTAGTTTTAAAATACAGTGTTTTTAACTTCTGTGTTCTTTCCCTACTTTTTGTAAAACGATAAAAAATACAATTTGTTACCGAAGAGAGTTTATATAAAGCAAATGTTTGAGGTACTTTTTTCTTTGGTTGAAAAGATCTGTAAAGGTTTCGAAACAAAACATATTCAGTCTTTGAAGAGACTTTAAAAATAATTCAGAACTAGTTTTCAAAATACACCTTATTTTATACAGACAATTTTACTATTTACTAAGTATCTAGGTAATATAAATATTTTACCTTCAAAGTTAACGAATATGGAAATTTCTACAAAACTAAAATTTTCCAATTAAGTATGTCAAGGACTATGCCCTGTAAGGACGTCTATTTTCATGTTCAATAACGATTTTTCCTTTGTTGCCCTTCTAAAGGGATGTTGTTAATGACGCCATTATAAGGACTCTATTTTTATCATAAACATGATAACGATACCACGCCTATTATTCCTATTATGACGGGTGGAGAAGTTTCCATTACGTATTTTTATCATTTAATTGAAGGAAGCCTTTTTTGAACAGACCACAATACGCGACCTTATATTGTTACTGGTATTTATAAGATGTATTTTTCTTTTCCATGACAAGGTCTCTCAGAATCCAAGTCTTTATTCAAGTCCAGTACTTGTAAAAAAAAACATCGAGTCCTCTAAACACAAAAGATCCGAAACTTCTAGAAATCGAAAAGTATCAACTTTCTTGCAAGTAAAGTAATGTATCAGAATTTTATCATCACTTTTATTCAGAAGTACTTTAGATACGGTGTAAGGGTAATCTAAATTACTCTTATAATTTCAATTCCATTCAATATAAAATAATATAATCGTATTAAAAATGCGATTAGTTCAGAATTGCCAAATGGTTCTCTTTGTATCACCGCTTGTTAAAAGAGGCTACTTTAAATTGGCGGCATGGCCGTTAACACGACAGGTTGCAGGCACTCAGCGCGGTACATGCCGTCAACAATAACAATGGGTACTATGACCACGTCTTCTGAATGTATGGTCTTCGTCTTATGCAGAAGCGAATCCCTACGATTCACTTCTGCCAGCGGCTTCGGCTGCTGCCTGGATGACAAGTAGACAATGTGTTATTTCAGACTATGGTCTATAACGAAGGCAATTTTGTCCTGTCTCTGTCTAACTGCAGATCACCATCCAGTTGCTGTTCTTTAACTACTATAAATTTCAATTTATTATGCATAGCTAAGTGGCCAACTTATGTCTTCACAAGCCTTAAATTCGCACCACTTCTAAAAGCCACAAATCAATAAACATCACATTCAAACCCGAAAAACATATTTCATCATTCATTTTAGTACACGTGTAAAAAGTACATATGTAATCTAACAAAAACAGATTAGATTGTCCTACGAATTGTTCGAGTATGGTTACTTGGATCGGTGATAGAGTTGGCGAATCAAACGGAATCACTAACAACGGCATCCGTCAATCCAGTTCTAACCGGTTATTGTTATTGTTCGGCTGGTATTGGCTCATTGGATTCACAGCACACCGCTTCGCACGATGCCTGACAATCGAGAATCAACCATAATTCTACTGCAGATGTCAGTACTTTGAGGAATGTGATAAGATCACAAATTAAATGGACACGATCAGGACTAAGATGAGAAAGAAAAGCTAATGCTTATCTGATAACACTACCATGAGACAAACTTATTTATTATAAAAATAAACTGCTAATTAGTGAATTCTCTATTTAATATAAAGCTGTATTAGTTTTAAGTTACAGTTCTAAAATTACTGCGCGACGTGTTGACTTGAAACTAGTAGAGGTTTTCTAAGTTTGTTTACATGAATAAGTGGCTTTCAATAACCTCGGTTACTCATATCCTGGCCTATAAAAAGGAAATGTAAACTAAATACACAGAGATGTCGGAAATTACTACACACAGTGCTTAACAGAAGAATAAGATATAGTTTTATGCCAAAAGACATTTCAAGTGTAACCTTTCTCAGACATCAATTATTTGTAGGAATCCTTGAGGTGCAAACATAAAACCCACCTTATTTAGTGGTGTTGTGGATTACTTACCATTGTGTAATCAACCACCAAAAATATTCAGAAACTTGAGTACTAAATAAGGTTTAGTGGCTATAAATGTCGTATTATTTAAGAAAGACCTAATAATAAAACTCTAGAAATTTCAACAGGTAATTTATCATTACATGCAATTAATGCGTCATTTGAAAGTGTATGCACCAAGTCTGAATCAGAATTCCTCGTGGTACTGACTCAAAGGAGAATTTTAGCCAAAACGATAAAGCACTTCACGAGTTAGCGGAGGTGTGTTCTAAAAATATCAAGTGTTATTTATTAGTGAGTTAACAGAAACAATCATTAACCCAAAACTATGGACTAAATTCTATTTCTTGTTCTATATTTACTAATATAGAATAAGAAAAAGTTTTTGTGTTTGCAAATAAATCACCGTGATATTTTCACGCGGTAATCCTGATTTTGTTTTTGCCATCTGTTTATGGCAGTTTCATCCTCAGCGCACCCATAAATGTACCACAACATGATTCTGTGTTACTTTAAACTAAACTTTATCTTTCTAAAACTTCTGTTTTTTGTAGCAGATGGCGCTACTATCGATTTTCAGTAACCCAGTTATGTCAGTTATTTGTCTTCATACCGGGACAGCACATCTTGGTCAAATCAGGGCAGAAAGGCGTACTTGCCTTAATTTTTTTGCATTTATGAAAAAAATCGATCGGTGTAGGTACTTATTTCTAACAAAAAGTGTGGTAGAACCCAGCTTTGGCACCTCGATGCATTCAATGGGTTGGCTCTAACGGAGTGTTATCACGGCCTGACAGAGATCCAGTTCGGCCCATTCCGCCAATCCTTTGATAAACGAACCCCTTTTTTACCATAAGCCCGACAAACACACTAACTGTTAACTTCTCTGATATTGGGGGTGTCCATGGGTGTCGCCGAATGCTTACCATCATCTAACAGTTGATTTGCCGACCATTCACATAAAAAAACCAACAGTAATGTTCAGAAGCCTGAAGGTTTCATATAAAATTGCTGTCTTGGGAATAACCAATTAACAGTAAATTGCTGATTGTACGATTTGAAATTGGCACAATAGCAATCTTGTTGAATTTAATGATGAAAACGACGTGGGTATTTAATTGTTGATGTAACTTCGTTTATTTCACTCAGTAATGACCCGGCCTGGATTTGGATGGTCTCAGTCCTAATAATCCACATAAGATCTCAGTAAGGTAAGTCTTTTGTCAATAACAATAACCTATTTCAAAGTATAGGTGTTTATAAATTACTATCCCTTATTATCTACTGTACCTATAAGTTGTTGAGCTAATCATTATTACTGCAAACAGTTTTGTAGCATTACTGTGATTGAATAGTTTGCCACGATAAGGCAAATGTTAAGGATACAATAACAAAAGAAATGATACAATAACACAAAAGGAAATAAGATGAGCGAGGTAATAAATGTTATTTATCCAGAGGTATGTTGATTGTCTGCGGGATTGCAGGGCAGGAGCAATCTATCTATGTATCTCAATTTCAGCCTTCAGCAGGAGAAGGAACGAGTTGGTTTTTAGTCAGTAAGAGACTGACGCTCCCTCTCGCCTCATCCTGGCCGAGAAGAGCCATTTAAATAAGGCCGATAAAAAATATTTTACTTATTTTCACTTTCGTATTACATTTCTCCAGTGAATATGGTAAGTCTAAATGAAAAAATAAATAAATATAAAAAAAAACAAAACTAACATCATCAGTCCCTAAGAAACGCTAGTGTATTATGGATCTCCCCTAGAAAGGGGAATTATTTGCCTCTACTCTACTGCTGACATCCAAACGAGGTAAAGTAAAAAAGGGCTTATCTAAAATACAATACATTCTCTAAAATAAACATATCTTAGAGATTAATTTATTTTCTTGTACAGAGAAACGCGTTTCCTTCACCACAATAATTATTGTAAAAAGAAATCCATTTAACTAATTTACGAAAAAAAATGTCTGCTTACATTTCCTTGTCAATTGACTGACTTTGGGCTTATAAATGATATTTTAAGTTATCGGAAGTAATCTATACATGTAATCTCTTCAGTTTTTCCATAAGATTTGTGTTTGTTGCCGCAATCCCTTCCCATGCCCATCCCTTCCCCTCTCCCATCCCTTTCCAATCCTTAAATATCCGAAACCCTTATCCCTAAAACGCTGGCAACGCACTCGTAACTTCTTTGGAGTTGCGCGTTTCCATGGACTGCTTACCATCAGCTAATCCGTCTGCTCGTTATCCGAGCACAATGAGACTAATGAAAGCCTGTAATTTTATCCTTTCAGAACATAATGAAGTGGTTGTTATAATGTTGTGTTAGATACATATGAAGGTATAATACACGATAATACTTTACGTAACATGAGTATTACTAGAACAAAATTAGAGCTGATTATAAATAGAACACCGAGAAACTTTGTAAGGTACTTAAACACAATTTGCGCTGTTTGTCTGGAGATTTTGCGTCACACACAACGAACTAGATCATCACGTCAATATAAATAAATTGAAATGTTTGTCAGTTTGTCCGTTTAACTTTGGCAGCTTCAGCCGGTTGAGACTAGACAAAACTTGTTAGTCATTCATGACTATGTTCTGGATATTATTTTTTTGTCATTTAATTACCATATATTAAGTCTACTTCTGAAAAAAATAATGTAGGTGTACTTAGATGTGCCCTTTACATTCTATTCCTGGTTAGGTACTTTTATGTATTTAATTTTAGAGAACAAAATCTCTAGTACCTACTTATCTAGGCCATCCGTGCCAAATTGGCGAAGTATACACATTGAATTGTTAAATTATCTTTTCCACAAATAAAGCAGATATAAATATTTGACACAAGCGACCGGTGGTCATGGTAGAAAATATTCTATTCAAAGCAGATTAGTTCTACAATTGAATAACAGCCAACTTAAGAAAACAATGGACATGCTTCACAAACTGATATTTATTTTAATGACTCGTTTTTAGTACGGTAATTCCACTTTAATATGCATGTTCGTATCCATCCTATTCATTCATATAATGAGCAACTATGGTATGACTTGGCACTTAGAAGAAAATAAAAAATATTTTAAATCAGTTGACGTGAGACTGATGTGCGATTCTGGCAGGAGTGTGTATTCTATCTTACAATCATAAGGTCGAACAAAACATTAAAATACAAAAGTAGTTTTATTTAAAAAATGTTTTTTTTTGACTAAGATTTGACTTTTTGCGTGGTCTAGAAGAACATTTAAGACTGATTATGTGATCCATGCTTTTCCTTAATTTACGATGAAATCAAAAACAGGATAACAAAAGGAATTTAATGAACACAGAAATAATTGAATAATACAAATGAATAACTAATACACTTACAGTCGCTACTTAACTATCTAAATAATTATAATAATTATAAATTATTATAATACTAATACTAATTATAATAATTATCAATTATTATAATACAATGACAAATTGTAAGCAAAACAAGGACATGGAAATATACAGAGGATCATCCATCCAATAAGCAATGCTTTAAATGAACTACTGTCCGCTATTTATAAAACAAATTCTAGCGAAGTGGTTGGAACTAGACAAGAACTGTAAACGAAATAAATGTTATTAAAATTTCGAAATTAATGTAAAAGTCATCCATAATAAAAATGACGTTGTAACCTACAGCTGGTCTCTTTGTTTTACTTATAGATATGAAGGTTCCCACATGCGAATTAAACTAAGTATAGGTTAGACCTTTAACAGGAAACTTGAAAATATGGTTCAGATATCACAGAACAGCAAGCAATCTGTAAGATTTTAGAAAATTTAACGCCATGTCTGAAAAATCCGCAGGTGGCGGAAGTTTTTGTCGGCAATGAAAGACTTAACGATGTTGCTATACATGTCAAAATCAATTATTCCAACTAAACCATAAACTATTAAAATGTTAAAATGTATAATACTAGTCTGTCAGTCTCTTAGAAGCTCGTTGCTCATTCCAAAGTGAAGATTCAAATGGAGAAGAACAAGCAAGTAACTCCATCATTACTCTAAAAAAATGCTTTGACATGTTTCATTTAAGCTAGCTAGATAGCTATTAATCGCAAATAAGAGTTAAACACGAAACAATGTAAAGAATTTGATCTATTACATGTTCGTGTGACAATAGATTCATTACCTAATTGCGTTTTTCATCGTAAATGCCTCTGTCTACATTATCACTAATTTAATTGAAACCGCTACTGACGCTTTCAAAATGTGATTGATTACAAAATTAAATGTGTACTACCATAAATAAACAAGCCTGAAAGAATACGATTCAAAAATAACGGAAAAGCGACCACGTGTTCTTAGAGAAAAATTCAAGAGTGTAGTAGTCACTTCATACACACTCACTGGTACCGTTAACAGCTACCTTTCGCCACAATCTATATAAAGCAAATCATAATAAATTCTCGCTGAGACTGGTATGAAAACATTTAACAACCACTCGTACAATCGTCCGATATACTCGTAACAGCAGAAAGCTAATAAAACTATTATGATTTCCATCGTATGTTTACATCTGGCAACAGAATGCGCACGCAGTACAATCTGCCTCAGTTTTCCAATCCAGTTTGAACCGGTGAAAACTATGGATCGATTTTATCGACTTCATTAAGAGCCACTTGTACTGTTTTGAGCATGTGTAAGTAGGTAGGTAGTTAGGTTATCTTGGAGGCATAGTTCAAGTATATTACGAGTTATTTGTAGGTACCAATATTGTCATGGTAACTCTGATCAATTATGATATAACATGGCTTCTTAATTTATGACTGTAATAATTTATGTGCGGGCAATTATAAAAGATGATAAGTTCTGTCGTGAGGTTCTAGAACTTTTCTTGGCTGGCGCCTGAACAAGACTGTTATGTTAATGGCAGCATTTATCTAAGAGACACAGATAGAGAGTTGTTTTATTTGAACCAAGGCAAATACTTCAGGAAAAATCCTTTATGCTCGTTTTCTTATCAACTTTTGTATTTATCAATAGCTGTATTAAACGTACCTTTTTTGTGAGGGGAATATCATCAAATGCCTTCTTCCGCCCAGGGCCGGGCGCGAGGGAGTGTCAGTCTCTTACTGACTAAAAACCCCCCGTTCCTTCTCCTGCTCAGGGCCGAGGTCGCGGTGCCTCATTGCGCTTACCCGGCAACCCCGGCTGAACATTAGTCCTATAGGGCCTCATCTGTGGTGGTCTATTGGCTCTTTGAGGCGCGGGCGGAACGCTGCGCGCCGTACACTCAGGTCTGGTTCTGGTCGGGCTGCGAGCTACCCTTACTCGCCGTCCGCAGACCGGCACTTACGGTGGCCGGAGATCATCTCTCGATTAAACGTACCTTTATGACACAATTTGGACTTGTTATTATTTGTAAATACTAGTAGGAAGGGTTAAAATTTACCTTGATGAGCGCATCATACTCTCATCTCACGTGGCAATTAGCCTACTAGAGCTACGCTTAGACTTAAATGTGATGGCTCGACTAAAGTGATAAGTGAGGCCTTACAGAAAACCGGCGTAAATAAACGTGTAATGCTTGCGTTGTGTTTCGCCATTTGGATGAGGTAACCGAAGACCTAATCTCCGCCACTCCCAATATCCCTTAAATCCCTAACCCCTAAAAGGCTGGCAACGCACTTGCACATATTCTGATAGTGCAGGTCTGCTTATCATCAAGTCATTTGTTTACTCTTTTGCCTATCGCATAAAAACACACAAATGAGAAACTAAAAATCAACAGCAAACGTCTAAAGAAAATCTTTCATTATTCTAATTAAACAATACTGACATTCAAGTGTGGGAGAGCCAAGCTTCGGCACGAATGGGTCGGCCTGACCGGAGTGATACCACGGCCTCACAGAATACCGGCGTGAAACAACCCATAGCGTTGTGTTTCGCCGTGTGAGCGAGGTTACCGGAGGCCCAATCCCTCCCCTTCCCCTATCCCTTCCCAACCCTTATATCCGCAACCCCCATCCCCAAAAGGCCGGCAACGCACTCGTAACTCCTTTGGTGTTGCGGGTGTCCATGGGCGGCGCCGATTGCTTACCATCAGGTAATCCGTCTGCTCGTTTGCGACTTATACCATAAAAAAAATTCAGTATAACTTTTATCACATTTACAACTGCGTTTTATAAATAAAACTGCACTTGATAACTACCTACTGGAAGTGATTTACATACTGATTACAAGCTTCCTAGGTACGTGTCACATCTAGTTAGCTTAATAAGGACTTAGATCCATGTATGGTTTTATAACCACTGATCGACCTTACTAAGGTTAGCTACGCAGGTTAATTCTAAGGAAATAATCGTACGTATTTTATTCCGTATTTATAAATAATGTATTTTATTATTAACTTATATGTAATTTAACTTGTCAAATGCAAAAATACTAAGTACACGCAGATCGAGAAGAAGAAAAGAGGATTTAAAATTAGAAGGAATGAATGTTTGTTGTTTTTTTTTCAAAAAGAGAATTAGTTTACATTTGTTTTATAATCATTCCTATCCAGGTCCTCAATATAACGAAAAATTAAGTTATTTGTTGTATTTTTAAATCTTAATTTATCGTCTGAAAGTTCTCTTCTTGTTGCACCTACGATACTCTCTCTGCATCACCCTAAGGTTGACTGGTGAGAATGCCTACGGCATTAAGTCCGCCTATGTAATGTTTTTTTGCATAAAGTTTAAATAAATAAATAAGTTAATACATTTTTTCCATGTTTATAGGTAACTGTCTAGACATGTATAACTTAGAAATGATTACTTATTTCTTAAAATATAAATATTTATACTATTACGCTGATATTACTTCTTATATTAACATGAAACTTTATAAATAAATACGCCCACCTAGAAAAATGTAATAAAAACAAGCTCGTAACAACATTCCTTACTCTTATATTGGTTCGAAGCATCTGTAGACGATCTCAGTTTTTTATAAATGTTCAGTTGAAAATACTTTCTTCGCTAAACGTGATTTACTGCGCAATTTTTCCACTGTGACTCATAAATCTAACCTAACTTACGAATAATTTCTCATAACAATGTACCTATTAATAAACTATGTTATCAAGAGAAAATATTAACAAAGCATGTTAACGTAAAATGTACCCAATTAGGCTAAATATAGAAAACATTTTATCGTGTTTCGTGCCGGATATAAAAATGTTACTTACAGCATAGGTAGGTGCACTTTCTTTTGACATTTTGTAAATCAATTTAGGGGCTGGATGTCAATATCTTATTTGGAATATTATGTTACTAGCTTTTATTCGCGTGGAAAAGTGAATTTTGCAGATTTATTTATTTAAAAACTATGCTATGTCCTTTCTCGAGTTCCGAATAAATTTCATACAAATAGGTTCTGTAGTTTAGGCGTGAAGAAAAGACAGACAGACCAGGTTTTCGCATTTATACTATAATATTAGTTTGGATAATTTGGATTAGTGACATTTAAACTGCATTAAACAAACCAATGTACCTACCTATTATTGTTCTTATTCTCATACACTTTTCTCCTCATAGGGACAAGAAGAGATATATGTACATATACATACCTAGGTACCTACCTACATACACTTTATGTCAAGTCATCTTCCACTTCGGATCAAATACCTTTGTACCGTCACAATGTTTTTGTTTACTAAAGATAGACAGATATGTTTGAGGAAACTTTTTAAACCCGCACTTAATGAGACTCGTCCTTAACCTCCAGGCCAACTTTTAACGCCTAATACTCCTATTGTACAGAAAGTGACAATGGATAAGATATAGTATCTATTATTAATGGCGAATTAATGTCCAACATGAGAGTCAAGCCCCTATCCAATCCAGTACAACTATAATGAAATAATCTATTTTCAATTTTAGAATCCAGAAATTCTATCCATAGTCCCTAACTGAACAACTTCAAGACACATGGGTACTCCTTTTTTAAAAGGTCGGCAACGCGCCTGATCTTCCTTTGGTGTCCATGAGCGCATATAACACCTGGTGACCAGTCTGCTCGTTTGCCTCCCATTCCATAAAAAAACCTTAATATTGATTTTGCCGACACTTGGTCAACGGGGCAGTAATTCAAGGTCATTATTATATTGGAGCCACGGGCAAATGAAATTAGCTGTAGAGAATTAAAAACAGTCAGTTGTGCGACGTCGCTGTGACGCGCACGCTTCTCATGAGTTAGATTGGGATTCTTTGCCGGAGTCTGTGTTCCCCTAAGGGTAAAACCTGCGTGTCTGGGTAGGCATACTCCTTCATAGATCGAATCATCACTTACCACCAGGCGGGATAGCTGAAAACTCCAGCCCATTACTAACAAAAAAATCCCATTGCGACTTGAAACTAAGAGCTTAAGAGGTTTTCTCAATTTTCTCAAGTGGTATGTGCAAATATATTTCACGATGTTGCTACACGAAAATTTAAAACAGTGTAAAAACTTATAGCTTCCGTCTCTTTCATATCACTCTGTCTTTATTGGATTAATTTAATCTAATTAAAGGCTCGGAAACCCTACGTTAGGCGTGGCAGTGAGGAAACTTCCCATACTCTGTTTACAAGTCAATCATGAACGCATTAATCAAGGGTGCATCACGTTAATATCTTAAGTAATATTATAATGGGCGTGTTATGGAGGGATCATCATTCTTCCTTTGTTTACCTATGAGTAGCAAAAAAAGGAGGTTGACTGGTAGAAAATGCTCATTGCAATAAGTCCGCCTTATTTAGGTTGTTTTGTGCATGAAGTAAAACGGACTGAACGGATTTGAATGACATTTGTTACAACAGAGATAGATTATTGTCTGAAATAACAAGGCCCCGTATTACCCTCAAGGGTTGGTCGAAATTACTGGTAGAAACTAGTTAATAAATAAGAAACTACATAAACATTACAACCAACAATATTTCCAAGTAAAAATATAATACAGAGACATCTTAATACCTAGGAGAAAAATACGTCTCACTAAAGCCAAGTGTGAGCTCAGAATAAAGAGTCCCTTACATAATAAAGAGAGCTCCTCATAACCTCACAAAAGGCTATAAGCGGCTAAGGCTATGCTTATCTAAAAACCTTTTTGATGAGCTTCTATAGCTCACCCTTACAAAATCTCATCTTATAAGCTGATAAAGGTATTATTACCCATTTACACCCAAGACCGTTTGCCTTACATTTATTCAACGATGTAAATAAAGGTGACAAAAAGTGATAATAAATATGTTATATTGAGTAACAAAATGAGTATCTATAACATATCTAAGGCGTCTGTACATATGTGAAGTATACTTACTACCTCTATCCATTAAGATAAATTTAGGAGATACTGTTGTCACAGTTGGTCTGCGATTTTCGGTAGTTTCATACATGCACCAATTATTGGGTTTTTATCTGTGAACCTGTTTGTTGATGCTTGTCTTAAATATATGTCATTAACCGAAAGTGCGTGTATTAATAAAATAGTAACTATTCATTGTATTTTATTTATAAAAAATCTGTTGATTGATTTTATTTCTTACAAGATATGAATTCTTTTAAGAATATTCTCTCATTCTATCATTGGACATTACATTTTTATCGGATACTAGTAACTAGTAATTTTTTTATAGATACTAGACGTAATGCCCTCTCCAGATTACGCGCAGACAGATAGAACTGACGTACTTTTTGGTATAGAGTATGCTAGGAATAAAATTTTACAACTCATTGAAAGCCAAGCGACCTAAATCCACCTTAATCACAAAACAAATAAAAAGATTTCTCGTTTTGTAAACTCATTGAAGAATCATTTCCCAGTGCCTCCGCTTATTTACTGCAAGATTCAGTTTAGCTTAGCATAATAACAATCTACATAAAAATTCCATAAAGTATCCACGAAGGTGCTTCAGGAAAGATAAATAAGCTCCAATTTCCTAAATTATTCCATTTGTTACTGGTCTTAACGAAATTTCTACGAATTATATGCTCAACGAAATTTTACGTAAGTATTATCTTGGGAATATTGTTAAATAAATGTCTAAATGGGCGTACTGGGTAACATAGGGTCTCTATAAAGTTGGTTGTTTCTATGTCAATTCAATAGTATCATAAAGACCGAAACCTTCCGTGTTCCCACTTCCTTTTTTTTTCTATTCTCAGCTTTTTATGGCATAGGTCGACAACGAGCAGACGGATTACATGGATACTCGTACCCATGCCAAAAGGAGTTACTACGATTGTCTTGCCTATTAGGGATTTAAGGATTAAGGATGCCTGGGAGATACGCAGGTGTCAGTTCAACTGCAACTGTAGACACCGGATGATAATTATCAGCATTGGGGCCTGTAACACTATACATATAAATATGAAGCAGATAGAAAATATGAAGGTGATGAAACGGAATTGATGAATTTTTGTATTTTTTTTTTGAGGATCAGAAAAACTTTGACGGCTTGGTTTAACCGAAAGACTCACAGCGGACCATAGAACTAGCTATTAAAGAAATATAGATCTAAAGGATATGATGCTTTTTAAACAATAAACTAATCAAATGGCCTATAATGTGACCCCGGCCTGGAGCAGAAGAAGAAATAGGCTGGTTTTCAGTCAGTAAGAGTCTGACTCTGTTTCAAGCCTCACACAGAGCGAGGTTATTTTTACCACCACAAACAAATATTTACAAATTGTATGAATGACAAGAGATAGATATGGATAGAGAATTCTGGAGGTACCTAAAGAGGATAGATAACATATAGGCTATCATAGATAGGCGGAATTTCTGTAGCTATTACGCAATGTTTTGAAATATCCATTTTTACGCGGTAGGTACCTAATAAATTAATCGATAGGTATTTAATACGTTGTATTAATTATTTTTAAGTGTAGGTACTTAAATTAACATTCAATTATAATTTTGGTTACGACACTTGTAAACTGAAGTTCCTAATAATACACAAAGTAAGCGCAAAACAAAGTACAATAGAATATTTGTTTACTCTTGTAATTTTAGATTCAAAGATCAAACAAAATATCTACTAGTACTAAAACTGATAGAACTTCAACTACATAATAAAACCGAAGTAATGATGTAACAATGTACTGAATTTTGAAACTCATTGAATAGAATAACCATGGAGTTTCTTGTTTCTCCTACTCCATACGAATCTTCGTTTTGGAACGAACAAATAACTTCGCTAGAGGATAGACTAAGAGACTGACATTTTTCAACTTTTGATTCTTATTCAATTATTTTGTTTAACGTTCAAAGGTGTCTATATAGGTATAATATCGGTCTACGAGAGTAAATAATTTGACTTTAACTCTGCTACATTTCTCCAGAAGGTTATTGCCTAATGTTGTGTAATAAGTAACTAACTACAACATTACTATTGTTGTAATAATTACAACCAAAATTTCACGAAATTATGTGTTTGAGGGGCAATCTCTAGAGAAATCGTAAATACGGAGATAAAACCCCCACTTTTATAATAGTGAAAAAAAAAACTACAAACATTTCAGATGATTCTAGAAAGCAGGTTTATATTGTTAAGCTACACAAAAGAGAAGGAAACAAAAGACAAAATGTATTTCAGCAAAAGACTATTATTGGGTACTTACAAGTAAATAAAACGGATCCTTAGGCCACGGGTATGGGGTAATAACAAAGACTTCGCACAAAAAAAGTAAATATTTTTTTGTATGACATAAAAAAAACTAGAAACAGTCCCCAGTTAAATCCTTTGTTACAATTCCAATTTTATTACAAAACCATAAGGTTTAGTGTGCATTGATAAAATAAGTACAGTTTACAATACTACAATGCTAAATATTTTTTGGAATAAATATCTACTACATACTTTCTAAAACTTTTTTGTGTATTCCCTTTATTTAGTAGCAACTTATTTTGTGCCAGCTATTTTAGCTAGCAATAAGTACTGTAGTATTGACATAGTTAGTACAACAATACTTAAAAAAATCACTAACTAGTAAGAACGACAATATAAACCTTTATATTAATATTTATAAATTTATCATTATATATTAATATTTAAATACTTCATTATTTTAACTATATTTAAATTAAATTTATAATTATATTTAAAATATCTAAGACTGTCGATTTAACGGAATCTAACTAGCCGGAAGAAATGCACGAGTATTTTTTATTATTTTTATGAAGCCAAAAACAATTGAAATATAAAACACTAGCAGGCTGCCCCCCTCGGCTGAACCGCACGGCGCATAAAAGTAGCCCATGTGTTAATCCAGGATATCACCTATCCACATACTAAATTTCAACACAATAAGTCAAACAACAATAAGTCAATGCAACAAAACCCCGCTGATAACTAACTACCTAGGTATCCATCTATCTACAAAAAGAAACACACATCGCATTAACTTCGTCACTTGACTCTAACATCATGAAGGAAAATTTCCGTACTGTAATCAGTAAGTACGCAAGCACATTTAGGTTACAGAATGGATAGCAAAAGATACCAAGCATAAAGATTAATATAATATTAGTTACACGTATACCTAATCTGTTATAATATTATCATTACTATCATAGGTGACGAATACTCGTGTCATAATTTATTACGTGGTCTATCAATAAATGTTTATGAAATAATATTTGTCGGCTTTTTCCTACACGTGGTAGCCCTAGAATAGAGAGTAGGTGCCTTTTCAAGAATTGGGTAGTTTCCTCGGTCAAAAATAAATTAATTCGATGTTTCAATACTATAAAATATTGAAAAATAACTATACTTTTATTCATCGATCGATCGATACACCAAGTTTTAGAATTTTTTAGCTAATTATTGTGAAATAAGTAAGCTATTTGACGCAAAAATGTTATGACGTCATAGCTCAGTTTTTCATACAAATTTCATAGAAAAGTATCGTTTTTGACGTTTGAAACTACCGTATTAGGTACGGAAAGCCAGTAAAGAGGCTTAATATGTTTTTTTTATTCTTGTTTTATTATTTAATAAAGTCAAAAATCTTTAGAAAATTATTTAGTTAAATCAAATACTTAACATTAATTAATATCATGTTTAGCTCTGTAAGTATATAATAAAATGTACTCTTAGGTACTTATTAATTTTGGGTGTCATAGAAATCATTTGTATTAACATAAGATTGTTTCAGTATTATACTTAGATTGTTTCTCAATTCACTTTAAATCGTAGAAAGTAAACTACATAAGTGCTTAGTGAGATATTTGAATGACAGCTATGTGTAAAACCCATGACGTGTTAAAGCGTGAATCTTTTGGGCGAGGAAGAGGGATGGAGCTACAAAAGGTCACGCTTGGTAGACCTACAGTGTGTGTTTCAGCATTTTTTCTCTCGGTTTTTAAACACGCTCCAAGCATTAGCTTCCAAAACCCGAACTAAAAGACCATAGAATAAAACAAAAAACAAACGCGAATTTATGGAATATTTTCATTCACGTACCTATTGCTACGGATTATGGTTAAAATTTGAAACAAAATAAATAGTTATATACATATTATAAGGTCATAGATGACAATCCGTAAAAATACATAATTACGCTAACAAAGCATGCTAAAGACACTCTAACTAGCGCTAAAAGCCCATAGCTTAGTTACACTTACTACAACTTCTAACTACATTTGTCCACTTCCGAACATTCGAGAAGGTTTACTGAGTCCTATTGAACTCTCCCCATCCAATAAATTCCATTTGCATATGGACTTAACGTCTTCCATTCAAAATTCAACCCTATGTAACGCGCAGAGTAAATATTTTTGTATGATTAGTAGGATCTTTGTAAGTTACTGTCTGTTTAACATTCAGAACACACGAAACTTAAATTAAGTACTTTGATATTTTCTGAACGAATTTTTCAATGTTTATGGAAAAGATTTTTGTAAATAAAAGTATGTTTGGGTTTCAAAACAAAACGTTCGTTTCCTAATAAATAAATATTCATGCAAAAAATTAAGTATCTCAGTAATTAAAACACATTACAATAAAAAATATCATTCTAATCTCCGATGTACCGTTGTTCAGAGATTCCAACCACATTTTGATTAACCATCTGATAGCGTCCAAGCGCATCCATTTAATACCCAGTCGCCAGTTCCTTGCATGCCGCGTCGAACATTCGAGAATACTCAGCTATTGAGTTATTGATCAGACCCCTGGTAATATTCCAAACAGTGCTTACTGCCTATTATGCGAAAGTTGTACATTGAATATTGAAACACAGGGACAATAAGAATCATGTTCTTCAATGAGCGAAATTGACACTTAAGATCTTTTTAACTGTGAGCTCTTGGGTTACACAGCATTGTGAATCTGTTTGTTTAAAATTTGGGTGTTTTTGTGAAAGTATAGTTGCAAATTTTTTTTATATAAATTTGCCCTTCAACAAACTTTTCTCTTCACGAGTTGTTTATAACTAGTTAGGTACTAACTTCGGTTTTATTTTCTTACAGAAGTTTAAATAAGAAGTTTTCTGTGTAAGGAAATGGAAGCGAAGAGGAAATGAGGTCAAGGCCATTGTGTAGACGAACTTTAGAACATTTACTGCCGGTACTTGCTACTTACCAAAAGAAAAACTGTCGTAGAAAGACAGTCTTGGTTTTTAAAATATTCATTTTTATTCTGAGTAATAAAATAGTATGTTGGCCTCAAAAAGAATTCAGTCTTAAACTGTCTGGAATTAAAGATGTTTTTATAAGTCTCTAAGCGTCAATTATCTACGATATGACCGCCAAACGATGCGGACTTGCGGACATTCCTCGTTACATCGTTAAAATGTTCTATTTTTGTTGATAGAACACGTGTCCAATTGTGTGTTGTAGTACGACTTGCTTTATTTTCTTTAGACTGCGCCAAATATTGCGAGCCAACGTCTCATTATGACGCTAAGTGTTACCATAACTAATAGCACTCATGTTAAACAGCTATGAGTTACGATGAAGGGAATGAAATGAACAAATAAAACAAATGTTTCAGAATAAGCTTTATATTCAAGTGTTCAATAGTTTTAAAATCATCAGATCAGACATCGTTGACAATGACAATACATGCATTAACATTTTTTGCAAACAATTCAATGATAATGTAAGATAAATTTTGGTATCGTATAAAACTAGTAGCATAATACATTAAAATTTTAAATAGGCCCATGTAACTGCCTAGTCACAGTCAAATAGACTTAAGGAACTTTGACAAGCAAACGAAATAAACACATCGATACATCGCACCTTGATGCCCTCATCAAAATCTCATCGAGATATGCCTTAACTTTAGAATTTTATGATACATCTTACTTTATATCACTATTATCGACTTCAGTTTCACTGATAGATAATACTATTAACAAAGCTGGTCCAATTGCAGTCACAAGATAACATCATAATAAAATCAAGCGAAATCATAACAAAACTGTTTGTTAAACAAGGGCAAGCCCCGTCCTATATATAAATAACTTTCATTGTATTATTACATCGATGACTACAATACAACACTGCTTACAATTATCAATATCGACAGTTTGCACTACGTGTACGTGTACATCAATATAAAGGTACTCTTATTACAACTAATGTACAAATATTATAACAAAATGTCTCATTCTCTACCGTATTGAATGCACCTGTTTTCGTTTCAATCATTTCCAATTGCCTAATGGAGCAGCTGCAGAATTTAAATTTAACTCACCAAAGATATCCAATTTCTGACAACTAAACAAATACTAAGTGGTAGTTATTAGAATTATGTCAAACAATAAGGACTCTCACAAACCATAAAACTGAATGCAATCTCCTTTTCAACTTAAATAAATAAAACCACATTACTTACAAATAACGAATCACAGATACCCTTCGCAAACTGCCACAAACTAACCTCTAGTGACCGCCGGGGCGATTTTTCAAATAATACTTATCGAACCCCAGGGCGTGCTTAAACTAAACGCAGTCTTAAAATCCATACAACGTACTCATGATTACAACCTAAATCTGACAACCTGCTCATATGATATATACGGTACGATGACAACTAACAAACATGCAACAGTTAGGGGAAGCGACTCACGGTATGACGACTAAAACTATTGCATTGTGTCGGTGTAACTTCAAACGTTAGGTTCTCAGCGTCCGAAAGACCATAGGCGGTTAGTTAGCACATTCATCATTGTCTACTCATCTCTTTGCGTGTGCACTATCGGAAACATATCACAGATAGTGTGGCGCCGCGGACGGGCCGGCTGCGGCGACCGGCCGTCACAGGTAGGGCACGCACGCTCCGCAGCGCAAGTGCCGCTCCGGGGACTCGGCGCGCGCCCTGCACACAAGCACGCGTTAACTCACGAGCTCCGCTCCTCGCGCTTCGAGTCTGAGCGTCCGAGCGCCCGCTTCAACTTCTCCACCAACCTGCTGTGGAACTTGTCCTCGCGCACGACGCTCTTGGGGCTAGCCGAACCCTTGCTGGGGCTGTCGCTGGCGGTGCGCAGCGAGGCGCGCGACGGCGGCGCGCGGCAGTAGGACAACGAGCGCATCGCGGGCGCGCTGCGGTGCGGGCTCAGCGTGTGGGCGCGCGGCGACAGCACAGGGCCCTCGGACCGCGACTCCGACACCTTGCGGACGCGGCCGTGGCCGAGCCCCGCCTTCTCCGCTGACTCGGACACCCGCCGACTCCGCTGGGAGTTGTATATGTCCCAGTCGTTCTTGACAACAGGCATCATGAACGCCATCTCGGCGGTGGTGACGGTGATTCTTTTGTTTTAACGTTTTTGGTAAAGTATCGTCTTCGATAGAACGAAAACTTAGTGCGATCGTGGAAAATTGCTCTCCGATCGATAACTATAAACAACTGTTGATATTCACTTAATTTTCAAATTTCACAAAAAATATGCCTTTTCAACGATAAACATAAAATAATCTCAAAATTTTCCAGGAAAAACGATAGTGGATTGCAGGAAATGCCGGCTTTCACTTCAATGTCACGTTCACTGAATTGATTAGGATAGGATGTTAACCTTAGGACGATTTGCAGTAGAATGAAGCATTCGTGAAAACACACCCTGATATAAGGAAAATATTGGCGCCACTGTCGCGGCGGATTATAAACGAAACCAAACTGTTCCACTGATCACTTGATAACTGATAATATAAAGAGATACCAATGATGTACATGTTAGGAATTTTAAATTAATTATAGATTAAAAGTTCTGCATTCTTTTTGAAGAAAATATAAATAATACTAGTCAACAAACATGATTATCAAAAGTTGTTGTAAACAAGTCCAGTTTAGCTACTCGCCAAGAGATGGCGTTAAAGAATAGGTTAATTAAACGACAACAGATGGCGCTCATACTGGTATTTTACAACGCCATCTTTCTTACGAGATGTTTAGCTGAGCCTTGGTTAGAACCTAATTTCTCTTCGGTTTTTTACGCTCGAATTTAAGTCTCTACTACCAATCAGTATAAGAATCAGCTCTAGAAAGCAGTTCTCATTGTTATCTTTAGTATTATAACTCGGATTCAGTATTTTAAATGTATCTAACTAAACCATAGTTATAAAGGTCTTATGTATTAGGTCAAAACTTGAACTCCTACAATAAAGAACTCTATTAGTATAGAAGAATCGTGCTTCGGCACAAATTGGCCGTCCCAGAGTAAATACCGGTGTGATACACGGTCGGCCATAACTATTACTAAACATAATATAAGATAGGTGAGAAAAGATTCAAAATACAAAACCTTGCTCAATGGTTTAAACCAAGAATAAAGTTAAATTGTTTTGTAATAACTGTTACCGTAGTTCCAAATCCTTAATCCTCAAATTCCAAACAACTGCCATCTCTTGTCAGCTAAACTGGTGTTGCAAGTATCGATGGACAACAACGCTTGCTTACTATCAGGTTATACGACTGCTCGTCTGCTGCCCTACCCAAAAGTCTGTAGAAATATAACAGGCTGCTTGCCAGCCACGATTGCCAAAATATACTCAAATAGGAGAAAATCCTAGTGTAGAGCAATTTTATTATATAAAAAAAATACTATCTTTAGAATAGGATTTTCTCTCACAAAAACTTGCGTAGTTGGAAGATTACAGTTCTAGTGAGTCTAGAGAAATATTTAAATAAAACCAAATGGAATTAAAAATAACTATACATATTTATTACAACATAATAGTGACAATATTATTCATAATTATTCAATAATTTACATCATTACTTACACAACATTCATACGTGAACAAATATTAATAGAGAACACTGAACAAAGTCCATAATAATAATTAACTATATCACATGATTAAATAGGTGGGAGGAATTATCATTTGATTATTTTAAACACTTTTGATCGCTTAAATTTTAATGTTAAAATCTTATGGAGCGTCCTCAAACTTTTCGGCATGACTGGTAGGATTTCAACATCTTTTTTGTATAAAACTTATTAGGAATACAGATAGACTTTGGCACAATTAAATTAATTTAAACATTTTCGAGAGCCAGAATTTCAAAATGCGTAGTAAATAAATGTCAGTTAAAAAGTTTGGGACCTCGCGATAGCACATTCACATGTCACTGGCGTGCATTTTCTGCACGCACCAATGTGATGAAATGACTTTTAGAAGCATACATACAGACAGGGATGCCTGTCATGGAATAAATTACCTACGAAAGGACGAAATAAAACCTTTTAATAACCATTTTGGTTAACTTTTGGTTCCCCCAATTAGATGGAAAGATCCTTATACAACTTTTTCTAATCAATCGCGTAAGAAACACCACTTGATACATCCGGGAAGCTCTCTAACGCAAAGAGGTACAAAACGCTTCATTAAAAATGCCTTTAAATATCTAATAGAGAATACTTTTCATGGATTATCACAGCTCGGCGATCAAAAGCAAAATTAATATTACAATAATGTCATGGTTTAAACCCGTTAAAGTTAACAAAACAACACCATGTCTTTATTTAATAAAGCATAACAAATTATTGTGCTTCAATAGTTAAATAATTGTTAAAAATGCAAACTAACATTACTCTATAGTGCAAAATGCAATATTTATGAGATTCCTAGTAACATTCGAATCGTTGTGTAAGTAAAACAATATTGTTTATTACTACTCCAGTGAAATTAGCATTTAACAAAAAATATTTTTTGGGCACTAAAGATAGTATTTTGAAACACATCATTTTATAAGCAACTTTTATGTAAATACTCATCTAGTAGAAAAAAGCCTGTCGACGTAAAAGTCTGGTGGAGATTGAGACTGGCGATCTGTTCTAACCTATTATATCCTTTCAGCCTATCTACTAACATTTTTTTTTATGATTTCTTACAAAACACGCATTACTTGCATCTCAAAAATAAGACATGGAAGAAATATGGGAAGACTTGCATAAAAAACCGCCCAAAAATATGCCATATATCGTTTTGTACTAGATTACAACCATGCAGAACTCGTATAAGTTAAGATTACGCAATGTTACGCAACGTTCGTTTCAGGAGCGTAATTATAATTGTGGCGCCATTCAATATAATACTCGCGTCAATACATCAATCACAATAGATCTCTACTGCGCAGTAATCAACTCACGTGATCAGTAACCAAGAAAACACGATATAATAACATCTATTTTTGAATAGCAAATATCGTGAGACATACTAAATTTATTAAAAATAACGACATGTCATGACGTGATTTCATTGAGAAAAGCTCGACTAGTTTCAAGTCGCAACGGGACTCTTATTCATGAGCAGCGTCCGCGTCGTAGCTTCATCGCGGTTTTTGATGATTCATCAGTTAATTCACTTGAGTAAGTCGTTATTTTTTAATTAACTTACAATATACCTACTTCACTATGTTACCATTCCTTTGACAACTTCATTATAGAACCACCGTTCTGAAAATTCAGTGTAAAACAGAGACATATACTAATTCTAAGTTGAGATTACTTTGAACTTATGTACGTTATAATGTTGATTGCAATTTCCTTTAACAGTGGGAGATTCACTAATATAGGTTTTTAAATTTTTTATATTTATATATAACTAACCACTTATTTCAGATCACGGCGAGAACTCATAAATGGGGTTATTTTCGTCTTTTTGATTTTTACACATACACTTCTTATGCAAAATGTTGGAGATTCACTTAGGGGCTCTAAAAGGGCTTTTAACTTTTAATATTCACTACTGACCACATTCATGGCATTACTATCGTCTTTTTGAATTCTTGCCCACACACTAATGTACTATCTCCCCGGCTGATGTCCCATTTCACTAATATTAAAGTTGTTCAAAGGTCCTCTGCGAGTTGGCTTCGGCCCCTCGTATGAGTCGGGGACCCTGTGGTCCCATGAGTGGAAAGGAATATATCTCCAACATATAGATAAAAATCATCGACATTGGGTTTATAAAGATATAAGTATAAGATATAAATATTACTTATCACATTTTCTCCAAATTTTCACGTTGTCGACTGCACAGTAGTATTATGTTCTTTTGATTTATCAGGATCGTAGTACCCGTTCAAGTTGATCATGGTCAGCAATTCCACCAGATGCCTTTGGTATCCACATTCCATCAGCTTCGCGACTACTTTGTGCAAGTATTTGGCAAGTTTCTCGAACAAATTGAAGAGTTCTTCTAGCTGTGGGAAGTTTGAGTGTGTGAACGGTCCTTCTGGTTCTTTTTGCTGCCATTCGCTATAACGAGAGATAGAACAGAGAATAATACAATTAATAAGTAAATAGAAAATATTACGAAATAAATTGTATAAGAAATTATAATGTTCATTTTAGATGTTTTTTTTTTTATAGTGACAGGACGTTAAACGAGCCGGCGGATTACCTGATGGTAAGCAATCAGTAGATGCACAACGGATGAGTTACGAGTGCGTGGCCGACCTTTTGGGGATTAGGGATTGGAGAATTCCAAATCCTAGTTGATTCGCCATTCCATTCATGGAAAAGAATAGGCCTCCGGTAACCTCACTCACACGGCGAAACACAACGCTTTTGTTATTTGACGCCAATTAAAAGTAGTAAAAAAAAAACAGTTTTAAAACTCACCCAGCCTTCAAAACTCGACTGAATTTTAAAATAACAGTGAAGATGTCATTTAGGAGCTTCATTACAGGCGTCGATCTGTTGTTCAGAAGGCATCGGAATAATACTTTTTTTATATAAACCACGTGACATTCGTACAAGTCATCTAGAGTGCGAGCTTTCTTCAGATCGTTTTCGAATTCTGTCCAAGATGATAGAATGCACGTTGTAACTATGTAGTTGTCTAGAGCTCGGATCAGGGAAGCCATCATATGTCGGTATATCTGCACTGAAATGTACTGGGGTGATCTGAGAAGTTTTCTCGAGTGCTGTCTTGATAGTTTGGCTGATAATTTTAAAGACTGTAAGGTAATGTGGGTAATTAATTAGTATTTAATATTATTATATAAGACCTTATACATAAGTTTAATGGCGAATTTTAGAAAAATAGACAGGTTTAAGATAGAAGAAAAGTTTGCAAAAAAACCTGTAGATATAGGTACATTTTTGTCGTAAAAACGTGGCACAAGACTGAAATTTAGCTCCTGTGTGTCGGGCGAGTTTACGAAATAGAAATTCATATAAACATCGCACCAATACCAAGGACAACAACTTGAGGATCACATAAAGAGACTTAATAATTTCCGGGAGTCGAACCCGAGTCTCGCTGTGGCACAGCCGCCAAGCCTAGGAAAAAAATGTAACATTATTTTTATACAAAATGTTGATAATTTAAGATGGCTATAACGCCAAATTATAACGATAAGATTCTATGAAACATATTATGCAACATAATAACAACATTGAGTACTTGATTTGATTAACATTCTACCTAAATAAAAAACAAATAAATGTACAAAAATAGAAAATTATTTTACTTACTTCAAAATTCTCCCCTAAGACCCAAAATATTCGTCTCATTTTGATCAGAAACTGGAACACTTTGGCGTATCTAAGTAAGGCTTCTTGCGACAATATGATGTTCAGGGGCCAACTGACTATGTAAGTCAGGGACAGACATTGTAATACATCGGGAGAACTGTGCTGGAAGCTTAGAGGGGACTCCGTGATCGTGAACGATAGGTTCTCTGAGAATTTGTGTACATCTGTAAAAGATATTAATTGTTATAAAACCTATTAGTATTATTTATTTAGCCATTTAATAATGGCCAGCATTGATTTTATTTATGGAATGTTAATGTATTCTCCATACTCTTTACTGTACTCCAACACTCTTAGTACATAAATACCGTGGAAACTATACTTTGTGTTATTTTTTTATATTACCTTGAAAGCTGTATACAGTTCTAATAGAATCTATGATTTTATTATCCAACAACAATGTACCTAATTGCATTTTTTTATGTTCTGTTTTTCTGTCACCGTATTACTAACCGTAAATAAATAGCGTAAAGATGCAAGCCAGGGTCAGGTCAGTAGAATTCACCTCCCCCAATGGGACGTGAGGGAATAATAATACTCACAGCAATACGTTAAAGGCTTATTCCAACTTAATTGGAAAAAAATTAAGACTAGTTTGTAATTAGAACTGAATAACTACCAAAATAATCGAATCACCATCTCATAATCGAATAGCCAAAGAAAACTACCAGGATTGTAATTTATTAAATAGCCTAAGCTGTTAATGAAATGGCTCATTTTACCAGGGTATTTGACTCCAACATTTACAACTCTATCTTCCCCTTTAAACAATACAAATTGTAATATTATTTTATGAGATCCTACACAATAGGTATTTTACTCAATACCGCCAATAAGAATTTCTATTAACACATTATGGCTCGAGACATTATGCTTGAATGATGTTTGATACAATTTTATACACCTACCGTGCAGAAATGTAATGCAACAAAGTCTAGTCTAAATAATAAGAACTTCAGTACTTACGTGAAATAGAGGACCCGAGAGCCTTGTCCAGTATACTGTGCAAAGTACCGAAATTCAACAACTCCTGAGGATTCAACGTCTTCACCAATTTCGTAAACAAATTATGACAAATACTTCTAGAAAATTCCCCATCCATTAAAAAGAAAAAGTCCTTCAAACTCCTCAAATGTTCGTACATATCCAAGTTCACTAGGAAGTATGTTAAAATAGAGTTGTTTACAACTTCTAACTGGTATGTTAATGGCAACATTACAGATCTTTGTAAGCAAGCTGTTAGTGTTGCTATATTGTCACAAGTTATCTTCTTTTGTTCCTCTTCATCAGAGACAAAATGTGACGCAAATATATTATTGTAGGGACGTTTCTTCACTTCTTCCATTATTAAAGCTGGATGAGTGTAACAAGAATTTGACATTTCCAGATTCATTTTTGTTGTGAAATGATCTTTTGAAAATGCACTCAATTTCTTTACACCAAAAGGATCAAATTCGTCCAGAGTGTAAGATCCATCTAATATGTTGAAGAACGAATATTTTGGTTCCATATTCTTTAATGGCATATCTGAAGATTTCAATGGAGAACAGTCAGGAGTGTCACCAGTTTGTACGTCACTAGTTACTTCTGATTCAATATTTTCATCGTCGACTATAATTGGGAAATTGAATCCGTCCGAACTTAGAAACTCTTTATTTTGGGGTTTCAAATCTAGATCCTTACTCGCCTCGCTTCTGGGTGTAAATATATCTGATGTCATCACGCTTTCAAGAGGAACATCAGCCGTCGTGGGTGTTTCTAAATCAAGCTGAAAGGCAAAAATTAATTAAAAACAATATAATCAAAACTTATAAGAAAAGCTTTAGTTCTGTAGCAACTCACCCTAGGAAAATATTCCCCCGGCGTAACAGGTCCTGCATTTGGTGTAACACCTAGCTTAAAAGTACTTGACGACGCTTCACCATATGGCTTCAAATTTAATGTGAGCCCCGACCGTTTAGCGTTGTCCCTTTTATGGCCACCAGCACTAGAACTGAGCATGTCGTTATCAGAGTTTAAAATCTTTTTCTTATTGCGAACTGCCTCTTCTTGAGCCTCATTGGCTGGTTCCTTTTTAGCTGCGACTTCTATGGGAAGATTGTATTCCACTCCCAAAACTTTTTGTTTATTGATTAGTGCTTGTTTCTGCGCTTCCGTCTTTGGCTCTGGAACCACGACCTTCTCGATTGGTTTAATCATTTCCAATTCTGCACTCAACACCTTCATCTTATTACGTTTGGCTTCTGCAAAGGGAGTCCATTCTTGCAAATTATTTTCTTCATCTATCGACGCTATGTTTATCAGTGGTGGGTCCTTAACCTGATTATTTTCATTGTCTGTTTGTCCAAATTCATGAGCCATAATCTTTTGTTTATTCATCAACGCTTCCTGTCTACTTTTCTGATATTGTTTGTTATCATATGCATCATCTAGTTTGCTTCCAATTTCGCAGGAAGATTGCGAGTGTAGCGGATGTGCGTTTACTATTGTCTCAATTACTGGTTTAACTATATTGCCTTGAGCATCCAATTCTTTACTATTGTCACAGATCTCATTATTGGTCTTCGATACTCCAAAGAAATTTTTGGCTGCGTTGCAGATTGCGCTGAATACTGCTGAGGATGTTTGTGCTTTGGCCTTGTTATTATCGTACTCGGAAAGCTCAGCTTCTTCTGGATTATCTGGTTCAGTGGTAGTTGACATCACTGATGCTGTCATTTCTCCCTCCATGGGGGCACCTTCAGCATTTGCTTCTACATTATCTTCTTTATTATCTAATTCATCATCTGACCTCAACATGTCGCTTTGTATCGACATTGCCATTACTTCTTCATTTTTCTGATGTTCTAGTTCCAACTTCTCTCTTTTCAAGTTTCTCTCTTCAGTCGAAAGTAATTGAATTCTACTCTGGTCCAACTGTAAACGCTTTATTTTCCATTCTGTGTGTATTTTACTCTTTTCCACCTCCATGTTTAATTTTGAGTAATACTCCATTATTTTGTTCCTAAAATTTTACATTTCATTTTAAAATATATTTAGTATTCATAAATTACGGCTCGGTAGCTAAAATAAAACTAGGACTCGCGCACGAAAACATTCGAACCAAAATGGTCTTTTTATATGGGAGACGCCTTTAAAATATGTTGTTAATAGTACATGTTATTGCTAAAGAAATAATTTGATATGCCAAAACTTCAACTGCCTAGATAATGTAGACAAACAGAGTGATGAACGGACAGCGGAGTCTTAGTAATTGAGTTCTTACACAACAAGCACATTTTTGAAGCAATGTTTGTGTATGTTTCGACAATAGCGCTGACTTTAAAATAACCAATTAATTGGTTACTTAACCCTTAAAGTCAGGAAACACAATGCCAACTAGTTTTATAAATGTGAAATTTTTTTTGAAACTTATTTACCTACGCTTTGTCTGTGTAGGATTAAGACGGCAAGGAAAATGCAGAAAATGCATTTAGTTAGTATTTTCACTATTTAATTAGTAACTATTTAAAAGTAATTATTTAGTTAGTATGAAAACTACATTACGCCATTTTGTTTTTTCTAATTCCATTCTATCCTTTCTTTCTTTTACACTTGTGTTCTCTCTCTCACACAATCCTTCATGCTTACCCTACATCTATATACATAGGAAAGTTTTACTTACCGGGGAAAGTTTTATTTTAGAACTTACAAACTACAACTTACTTTTCATCATCTCTAAGTCGCGAATCGACCTCTTCGCTTGCCTTTTCAGCTGCATGTTCCAATTCATGCCGCTTTCTTTCGCGTTGTTTAGCTTTACTTTTAGCGGCCTTAGCCTCAGCCATAGCCGCTTCAAGGACTCTTAATGAGTGCTGTTTTTCAGCTATTATTAATTGTGCTAGTCTTTTGCGTTCAGCTAAAATATAAAAGCAGAAAATGAAGGTCATACAAGTGTAAAGAAAATTTGTGAACAGGATTCACTCCCAAGTTATTTTGTTTATTCATTCATTCATCATTTAGAAATGCTACAAAAGTCTTTTACTAAGGAATAAATTAAGGGCTGATTTTTCAATGGTTAGATAAAAGTTACCTGAGAGATAATTATGATGCTGTCGCGTCAGAATGTTTGTAAAAGACAGTGACAGCAACAATTTTAGTCCTTAGTTCACATTTATCTGACTATTGAAAAATCTGCCCTAAATCACTTAAAGGAAATTGTGTATTTCTTTAAGTTGATTGATGTGTAATAACAGAATGTAGTCTGTCTACTTTTTTCACCTACCAACAATCTTCTCCATAGTTTCAGCTTGTTTTAAGGACGCCATTTCAGTGAAGGCCTTTCTTTCTGCCTCCCTTTTTAAGAGTATTTGATCAAACGTGACCAATTCTCCGCTGACGAAGAGACACCGCGTCCTATACACGTCGAGGACTTGCTGCTGTCTCTCCAGTTCTTCGAAACTGGCACAACACTTTACTGACGGATGATCTGAAGATATTAGAAGGACTAGAGGATCCTAGGAAAGAAATGTATTATGCTTATTTGGTTATTATCAAGTTCAGTATATAATATTTTAAAATAAGGAGACCAGTAATTCTCTATTCCAATTTTAAAGAACGCAATTTTCCGAGATTTATTGCACAACACACTGATACAGGCAGTGTGTTGTGCAATAACAATTATTAAAGCTCAAGAGCAGACTAATTATTCGTGTTGCTAGAGTTGATCTTGGTTTTAGTTGTTTTTCGTATAGTCAGTTACAAGTTGCCCTTACCAGGGTTGGCAGTTCTAGAAATCTTTATGTCCACGTGCGTTCACGTGCCGGACGGGAAAACTTTCAATATATGTGGTTTACCAGGAAGCTTTGCGCTAATGTATTTTCGTTCTATTGGTACTTAAGCCTCATGTGAACATGATCTAAACAATATTACACAAGGAGTCGTGGGCAGAGCTATCTAGACATACTTTTTGGTTATTCGTTGCAGAAAAAAGCTAGTAATGAAATATACTTACACTAGGATTACACAGTTTCAGCAACCTCAGTGACTTTCCACACAGTAATATAAACTTGGCCAATGGTTTCAAGAACTCTGGTATAGCCACACTTTGTGTTATATGAAATCCTTTGTCCCAATACCTTTTAGAACGATTATTGACGTACTGACCGTCTTTTCTTATGAAAAACTCGTTATATCTATCATCTAATTCACCTTCAAATATAAATCTCTCGATAAATCTGCAACAGAATTTTTATATATATATATATTTTTATTTGGCTTACAATAAACCGTATGGTTAAGGCAAACAGTATAACGAGATGAACTAATAATTACAAACTATAAAGGAGAATGACTTCTTTACTATGTAAGTATAAGCCTAAGACCAAAAAGCAATTTCTGTGTTTGAAGTTACTCGTTACAAAAAGTGTACTTTCTAAAAATACTCAAGTAACATTGTAAAAAAAGGACCATAATATAATTACTTACTTGAAATAAACCTTGCAGATAGAATAGAGTGAGTTGAACATTGTGAACGTTGTCTGTTTGTGTGTAATTAGTGATATTTCGTTAAATAGATACGACATTAGTTCTGCTCCGTGCGATATTGTAGCTTTAGGATCTGAAAACGAAATATTTAGCCATCTTATAATACTTATTTATTAATAATGTAATGGGTTCCGAACCTATTGAGATAACGGATCGAAATCGATTTGTGTAAGTAAAGGGGCTAACTTTTTAATGGTCGGCAAAACCACAGACGAATTACCTGATGGCAAGCAATCGGCGATACCTATGGACACTCGTAATACCAAAGGAATTACTACAAGTGCGTTGCTTGCCTTAGTTGGTTATAAGGGATTCAGGGATAAGGATTGAGGATGTTCACCTCACTCACGCGGCGAAATACAACCAAAGTGTTGCTTCATGCGGTGTTCTGTGAGACCGTGGTTTCACTCCTGTCACGCTACGAGGCCTTCGAGCCGAAGCACGACTCTCCAAAAATGCACAATCACTATTCACCCGTTATATTGATCCGATAACTTCGTGAAACGGTCGAATCCCGCTTACTAACTATTAATTAAATCCATTTTAGTATTTTTGTATACCAACTATCTATGCAGAACTTATACCCGTATGATGCACAGAAGCCGGTCGCCCATCCACAATAGAATTACTACTTTATCAGCTAGCAGCTTCACCGGCAAAGTACCAGGGTACATAGTATCTACCATACTTACAAAATTTCGGGATTTTAACATGAGTAAGATAATATAGGTATGTTTATTTGTACCTATGCAAAACTAGAAGTAAATATAGACCTTACCATTATTAACGACTTTGTATATTGAAGCAATTGTCTTAATCTCATATTTGAGTGGCTCCATGTGATGCAGTATTTGTAGTAATGTCGGCATAGTATTCAAGTCTTCCTCGCTGTTCTTACATGACTCTTTATAGATCTCTGTAGCCTTCAACCGAAAGTCTAATAGATACCTTCGTATTACTTCTCTAGCAGCCTGAAAGTTTAGAAAGACTGTTATTCAATATTGTGGTGGCCCGACGATGTTTTTTATTGTCAATAAAAAAATACAAATAATAAAATTAGATACTAGTTACCCAAAAAAACTTACCTCATAAACCAGTCCATTGCTATGGAAATGATCTTCCAAACTCTCATTGAAGGCGAACTTGTATAACCGTTTGTAATAAGTCCCGACCAATAACAACTCGGCGACATAACCTCTGATATGTTCTTTCGATATGCATTCCAGTATCAGATTCTCTCTCATATAGAAACTATTCGTCTCTTGACTGTATGGGAACGATCTTGTTTCAACACCAACTGCAATGATTTTTTTATTAGTAAGACACTTTTAAATCTTCATGAAATCTTATTTATTACATAGGTACCCCTGAAACACTCTGAAGTATTTACTAACTACACTCGAGAGCTGATAAATTTTCAAGTAACTCCAATAATAGATTCTGGCTTGTTTGCCAGTATCTGCAGCAACCACTCGACCAGATAACAATTTACGTGAGTATATGAAATATATAATACAATAAACACCTGGCGAAACCGCCGAAGACAGTAAGAGAAGGATTTGACTATAACCGTTTTCTGTAAGCAGAAATCCAACTTTCATCCTCAATCTACTCTTTGGACTCTAAAAGACACGGACCTCTGAGTTTCTTTTGGCATTTCTTGATAGGAAATGCCGGCTTCTTCTAGTTTCAATTAAGTTTAATTCAAGTTTAGAAAAAGTGATGTTTTTTGTTTATTTAAAAAAAAACATTGTTTTATTGTTTGTTTCAATCCCTGACCTCAAATTACCAAGAATTGGCAACACATTCATAAGTTCCCAGGAGATGATATGTTTGCTTGTGTGCTGCCCTATACCATATAAAAAATAATTAATAAAACTTGATACTTACTAACTAAATACATGATATGTCTGATAAACTGTTTCTCTGATATAACATTTAGATCTGACAAATGACTGCCATAAGTCTCTCTCCATAACCCAAGTTCTCTTAAAGATGATGCCAGCAGCTGTCTCTCATGAATCAATGGCAATTTAGCTGGAATGTCAAGAACATATTATTACTAGGAGCTAGTAAAAAGTGTATTAAAACAAATTAAGAAAATTCAATAGTTGTATGTCTCGTCCAAAGTCCAAAATTTGTGTAGCATGCACAATAGTAAATATTTACTATTAGCTACACTTGTCTATGTGTTACTGTAATTGTATCAGAGTAACAAACACCCCTCCAGAGATTCGATACAAACTTTAATGGGAGGAAGGTGTGAACTATAACTGATTTAACTTTTACTTACCAACAATCTCCCAGATATTATCTGGTATATCCTTATCAATATGAGTAGCTAATTCCCACACATCAATTGAATCATCAGCTGTCTTAGCTCTGAATACTTCCTTCACATCAGACTTAGTAGTTGGCAATGATATCTGAAAAAATGTATGTGTACATGAAAGAGATAAATGGTAGTGTAGTCTGTAAGTGTGCCCAGAGCATGGCAACAGGCACAGTCTCATGTTACATGGTACTAATAAACAAAAGCATAAATATGGAGAAAAATTAATAGTAGATATTGGAGACTAAATAAAAAAAATTAAATACTTAATATTTTACAACACCAAACTCTACCACAAATAAAAAAAAAACCCTTAAAAATTACTTAGTTTATCATAAGTAAAATAGTTTTTGTTTTAAAAGTGCCTGCTTTTATAATAAAAAAAAACGAAAAGTATGCAATGCATTGCATTGTTCTTTCTTTGCATGACATGGAAACTTACTTTTACATTAACATCATTGGACTGGGAACCAGGTATTTCCAGATCTCTAGGTCCTGTCAACCTTGGGTAGTTCAACATGGTGCTTTCAGGATATGGAGACAAATGGGTTGATGTCAATGATGCCAGTGACATTGGACTTAAAAAGGTTTTTAACTCTTCTTGGCCAGGAACATTTGCATTGTTTGACTTAGGTAAAACTGAGAAATGAAGACAAAAAAATTTTAGATAGTAAAACTATTACCTTAACCTCAGCTGAATTTCGTCTCACAGTTTGTTCTAGACCTTATTTTAATTTAACACTCATACTCCTTAGAGCTATAATTTTTGTGGTACTACACTGGTACCACAAAAATTATCGCCTCACAAACCTATTAAGTCCTCTTTAAAAGATAATAATTTTATTCACTTACATGATCTAGAATCAAAACTCTCCACAGTATATTCAGTGTATGTCTGAGATTTCTGGCTTTCCAAAAACTGCTTATCAGCTAGTTTCTTCAAGGAGAATGGCAACTCAAATACATGTGATGGATAATATGGGTAGGGTTGTGGTGACCCAAATGCCTCCCTCTTTGGTTTAGGCAGCATTTCATAAAAGAGGCCATATGTAAATGGATTCTGGAATGTTAAAGTTTATTTATTTGTAACTGTATTTATAAGTAAAATCAAATAATAATAAATGACTAATATAACTATGTAGATTTGACTGAATTATATCACCATGATAGATGTTAAATCAATAGTTTCTGTTGTCTCCATGGATATTACATGTTTGTGATTGAAACTGTGTTTTAATTAAGTATATTACAACATATTCAAGAAAAATGTGGATTAGTAATCCACACTTAGATTTTGTACCTGGAACATTTCTGCTGATAAATCTTCTTTGACTGCATTACTGAGTCCTATTAGGAACCGCAGTATGTTATAAATAACTTCTTTATTTTCACCAAAATCTGTTTGGCGAATTGTGCTTATTATTTGCTTCAGCTCCACTGCTCTTTTGTACTCGGCGACATTTCGTGCATTTTGTTGAGACATAAAGTAATACGACAACAAGTCCACTATTGGCTCGCCTTTTGGTGACGAAAAATCTCTACTAGATTTCTTTAGTATAATCTCATAAGCATTCGATCGCATCTTAGCCATTAGTCGCTTTTGTGATAATCTATTCTGATTGCAGTATTTAGCAGCCGTTTTGGTACATAATTCGGTTAACAAATCGTAAACACCGGAATCTTCTACTGTTGTTTTAAGATGAGTAGACATGGTTTCGGATTTACTCGAATATTTATTCAGAATATTCAGTCCTGCTCAATGCACTTTTTTAAACAATACACTAAAATCTACATAATATTATTCGCTAGTAACATGGGAAAGTAAATATTATTCAGTTTGCGGATTAATTAAAGCGATGAAGACTGACACATTGACAATTTGTCATTATCAATTATTGTCAAAATATTTTTTTATTGGAGTTTATGGCCTGGATAGAAGTCTTTTAAGCCAAATTATCAAAATAAATACAATAGACTTCACAGAGGTGCCTACCGTTACCGCCAGTTGGTCTTTAATCGTTATCAATAAGATTAGATTTTAATGCAACTCCAACAGTAAAATTATCGTTGATACAATACAAATAATACATCAACAGAGAGCATTATCTTAAATAAAGGTCTATTTAAGACACAAATTCAAAAGACATGTATATAAAAAAATTGGAATTGTCTATAGACTATAATGTTAGAAATACTTTGTCTCTGACTAATTACCCGACTGCCAAAGAAGGAGGGTAATGTTTTTCGAGTGTATGTAAGTATGTATGTATGTCTTTTCCTTTGTGACCTCCTGTAGCCTAAACGGCTTGATGGATTTTGATGTATGAGGTATCGTTAGATTTGTCTTGATTACGGGAGTGTCATAGGATACATTTTATCCTAAAAGTCCCACGGGATAAAGACATAATAATATTTTTTCTAAATTTCCCTTTAAAAAAACAGCTAAAAAGTTATAAATAAAAAAATTATTATTAAAAAAACAAAATACCCGACTGCACACTAAAAAAAGAGTAAAACAATCCCCATAATACAAATTTACTGAATATAATTTATAAATGTTGATGGAAAGCATCGCAGGCGGGGACCACCTTGACCGCCACCAACGAAAATTCTGCTAAATGGTGCACAACAGAAATGACTATAAATAAGCCTCTGTTGGTCCCCGCCTGCGATGCTTTCCATCAACATTTATAAATTATATTCAGTAAATTTGTATTGTGGGGCTTGTTTTACTCTTTTTTTAGTGTGCAGTCGGGTATTTTGTTTTTTTAATAATATTTTTTTTATTTTAATTATCTGTGACTTTAAAACTTGTCTATGGCGGAACGGAATCTAACCTAAAAAAATACTAATGGTTGATAATAAATATTGTTAAATATTAATTATATCACTTCTCATTATTAAACGACGTATACACTTATAAAGCGACATGAATCAAGCAGAAGTATCAAAATTGGTCTCCAAACTTCGCGTGAAAGTATTACCAAGACATCGGAATCTTCCAGGTCCAAAGGGTCCCGAAGGAAGAATAGATAAATTGCGTAAAACAGTAACAGGTCTAATAAAATTTGAAAGAATTGAATTAAACTATAACAGAGCTGATGAAGCTCGCCAATATGCGGAAAGAGTAAGTATCTGTCAAACCATATCCTCAAGATCAAATAACATGAAAAAAGTGAAAAGTGCACATTTATGATAAGTAACCGCTGTTTTTCGTTTCCCAGCTCATATCTGAAGCCATATGCCATGGCGACTGCCACAAACCAACGATGGATACAGCAGACTTTTGGCTCCTTGAAAAAGAACTTGTACATAAACTGTTCAAAGTATTAGTACCAAGATATGAAAACACAAAATTATCTTACACAAGACTCTATAATGCACCAAAACCTCAATATGGTCGTTCAATAGAAAAAGCAGTTTTAGAGTTGCGAGGAAACCCCTATCCCGACCTACTAAATAACAAGTCTAACAATAAACTGTTGATTCAAAATGTTTTACTTGATGCAGCAAAAAATGAATACAGACAAACAAAAATTGCTGAGATGGCTAAAAATATTGGAAAAAAAGAAGGTGTCACACAAAATAGAGACACTAAAACAAATGAGGCCCCTGAAAAACCTAACATCAGCTAAATTATTGTAAATAATAAATTTATGTTAAGGCAATAAATGCAGAAATATAAATAACTAACAAAAGTATTTTAATGTGTAGTGATCATTAGATAAGATATAAGGGGAAGTGAAAAAGATTTGTAGTTATGGTGAACGCTTCTCATTCAGAAGGTTGCAGTTTCAAAACCTGATTAGTACCAATAATTTTATTTTGACTCTAAGTGATTATGTATCTTTTCTAAGTTTATTTATTCACTACCTACTAATATTTTTTTTTTATTTATTTATTTATTTAAGTCGCATCTGAGGCCCATAGAGAATACAATACATAAATATATTATAACATTACATCATAAACTAATACATATGTTACATAAAAAACTTAAAAACTAATGCACACTAAGTGTCGGCGTCGTGTTACGCTGCGTGGTGATGCGTAGCCATCCTCGGAACCTCCGATATACGACACCCTTCGGCCAAAACTCTTCCTTGAAGAATGTCTCGACGTGATGAGTTGGAACTCGCACCATGAACGAATTAAAGTTCGTATTGTGGCGCGACTCCAACTTCGCCACCCTCAAGGTCCAGTTGGTCTTGGATCGGACATACTCCACGATCTGCTCCACTGTCGTGGTGTGATGTAGACGGGACACGTACAACTGCGTCGTTGGTACTGCAGGACGCAGCAGGATGTTTGGTCCAGTTTGTGCAGTTCCGCACTTATTCCTACAAGTTGGCCTCTTTTTTCTCCTTTCTACCTTTATGAAGCCATCCTTGTCTTATGGGAAAGGAAAATAATATTCATTATCGCCAACATTCCTAATTAAAAAAAAAAAATAGGCCAGCTCAATCATAGTTATGCCATGACCTTACACAAAATCAGTGTGAAAAAACCATCCGTTGTGTTTCGCCATTAGGGTTTCAGGAGTACCTCTTTTCCCTCCCTTATCCCAACATCCCCAAACGGCTGGCGACGCACTAGCAACTAGAGATGCCCCGAATATTCGTTCTTATCCGGTATCCGGCCCTTTCTTACTATCCGGCCGGATACCGGATGGTAATGTACTATCAGGCCAGATACCGGAGAGTAAACTTGGTAGATTTGAATAATTGAATCTAAGTAAAAATACGCGAACGTACAAACGAAATTGTTTCGTGCTGACTGACAAGATAAAAGTATCTACTAAGAACTGTGACCACGCGAACGTTCACTACGAAACAAGTCAAAACCGACACGGCGGCGGTGACCGGATCGGGATACCGAACATACGGCTGGTGGTCAGGCCGGACTTCCGGTATCCGATATCTGGCCAAACAACTATTCGTTGCATCTCTACTAGCAGCTGTTCAGGGCTGTTCGATTGTCGCAGTCCTAATTACACAAAATAATAAGGTAAGTATCTCCAATATTCCAACCCAATACTACTTTCAATCACAGTTGTAAAATGTGGTAAATCAGTAAATGGAAATAACATGAGACTTGTATGTTGTATCAGGAGAAAAGAAGATGGTATCAGATCTGGATTTAAAAGCGTAATTTAGCAAAAATTATTTAAAGATGCAACATATAAATAAGCCGCGCATTCATAAACATCAAGCTTTCCATAACTTAAGAGGTTAGGTAGAGCCCAGCAGGTCACGCACGGGCACGGAACCTAGCTTTTTTAATAAATGATTGATGAATGACTGAATAAAATCGCAGGAGGTACATTGCTATGCTAATACTAAAGTTTTAGGTAACTGTTTATTTCTGATAGCGATTTAAGAATGGTAGCAACTCGATCAACACATTTAAATTTTAAGTAGGTACTTATTTCAACTAACTTTGACTTTTCATATCAACAGCCTGGATAAGAAAAGGCGAGTCATTCAGGCCGTTAGTTGAATGGCTAAGTTACCTATGTACTTGTCTACGAGCTGGGACGTATCCATCAATGTCCAATACAGTGTTAATATATTCTTTGCCTATTTGAATATGAGTATAGGTATGAGATTAGTCTTACCAGAATTTCTGAGTTTCCACTACCTATGTACCTACATCTGTAAATTGTAATTTGTAATCAATCAATTTTCGGCGGCAAAACATTCAAAACAATGATAACTGTCGGTCATGAAACGAGTTCTTTGCTGTCATATGTGTCAATGTCATTACAAATGATAACGGACAAAATTCTTATCATAATTTATTATCAAGACAAGAATAACAAGCGTGAAGTAGTCATGATAAGTAAGTAAATGAGTTTTCTCAAGATTATGTTCATAGCTGCGGCACAAGCACAAGTACCTAACTAATCTTTTGCATTTATTGCATTTGAGATTTTCAAAAAAATAGTCGTACTGTCGAAATAAGAAGCAATTGCCGATAATATGTCACAAATTGTAGTAATTGGATCCTGTGGTGTTGATTTTACAACGTACGTACTTAAGATTTGTGGTTGTGTTTCCAAATTAAACTGTTTGAGAGTAATTAAGAAAAGATTAAAAAAAATAAGGTTTGATGCATTATGTAACTCATAATATATCAAAAGGTAATTTAATAATTAGGTTGTATAGTAAATTATACTTAAATTGCTTTTCTTGTGATATTGTGTTTAGGTATGCACCACGATTGCCCAAACCAGGGGAGACACTTATTGGAAACAAATTTACAACAAGTTATGGAGGAAAAGGTGCTAATCAATGTGTTGCAGCTGCAAAGTTGGGAGGAAAAACGTCCATGATATGTAGAGTAAGTTTAATCAGTCACATTGTGTAAAGAAAACGTAATTAATTGATTAATATACATACTATAACAGATACTTTTTTTACTTTTTCTTTCAGCTGGGAAATGATCAGTGGGGTGACAAATACAGGGATAATTTAGAACAAGTTGGAGTAGATACTACTCATGTGAAAATTACTCCAAATGTAACAACAGGTATTGCTCAAATATCTGTTGCGGAAAGTGGAGAAAACCAAATTGTAATTGTACCAGGAGCGAACAGTTATCTCAGTATAGAAGATGTTAAAAATTCTGCTGATCTGATCACTAATGCTGATGTAGTTATTGGCCAGTTGGAAACACCCTTTGAAACTACACTTGAAGCTTTCAAATTGGCCAAAGGAGTAAGTGTAAACTTAATATTGTATTAGTCTTCTTTAATACTCTGCGACATTAAATTTTGTTACTTTTCTAGTTGAAACTTCTGAATGCAGCACCAGCAAGATCAGACATAAAAGAAATATTACCTTATTGTTCAATACTCTGTGTCAATGAACCTGAAGCATCCTTACTAACAAATACTGAATTTGAAATTAAGTAAGTAAATACACAATCATAGTACAAAACTTTGATTAGTACATTATTATAATAGCATTGGAAACATAATGTTTTATTTACAGAAATGCAGTTCCTATCCTGAAACAATTACTTGAAACTGGTTGTGAATCTGTGATCATTACTTTGGGACCTGAGGGGGCTGTTTACATTTCTAAAATTGATCAGCAACCAGTACATGTGTTCTGTGAGCGTGTCAATGCCATTGATACTACGGTATGTTATTAATTCTGTGATATTGTACACTAATGGTTAACATTAGTGCCCCTTAAAAATTATATGTAATGCCACTGTAGTGTATGATCATCATTATGTTTTTTTGTAATTACTCAAAACTGTATTTATATTAATTATTTGCTTTTTTCTTCAGTCTCTTTTACTTTTTAGTGATTGTATTAAAATTTATTTTAAGGGCGCCGGCGATGCATTTGTGGGTGCTTTGGCTACATATTTAGTGACATATAAGGATAAACCTATGCATCAAATCATAGGTGCTGCATGTCAAGTGGCGACAATGTCTGTCACTAAAGAAGGCACTCAAACAAGCTACCCGCGCAAATTCGATGCGTTCAAAAAGGAATATAAATATGTTCTGTTGTAATTTGAAAGTTAATAAAACACTCATGGAAGTCGATATATTATATTAAACTAGTTAATCATAAGCTAAATTCTTATTTTTTTTATAACATGTAAGCAAGCAATTTTACACACTTGGTTTTATTTTATATAAACAAATTAAATAACCATTAATAGAAATTAATCTGTGTATTTATTTGTTAAGTTTTAAACTTGCATAATCCCTAACTAATCTCCTTAAAATGATAATTAGATACATACATGGTTGTGAAAGCTTCAAAAGGAACCCAAGCTAATTATTAACTACATTTAATTTAAAATTCAAAATTGAGTAAACATTTAACACAAAACCTACATAGTCAAAGAAAATTATGAGATCTGGCAACCCCAGCTTATTACCTACTAAATATTAAATGATTACTACATTTACTTTGCGAAAATAATATAGGCAAACTTATTACTACTGAAATGATAGGTACCTTCTTACAAATAAAATAAATGACAATAATATATTACTACAATAAACTGAAAAGTCCAACTACATCTACGGGCTGAAGAGATATTTTACAATTACGAGAAAATATTTAGGTAATAAGGTTAAAAATGTTTACCATCTAAACAAATTCAAATAAATTTAAAACTAATTGTACATATACGATGTTGATACTAAATACAAATAAGTACCAGTACCTAAGTAGTTACCTAACTAGAAATGACACTGGCAATTTCTACCTCATGTCAACAAAAACTATGTATCTTTTAAGGCCTTGAGGTTTTTCCGCTTTTTAAATAATAAGAAAGAAGTACAACAAAAGCGAAGCAGAACCTGCACCAATGCGCGGGTATTAGCGCTTGAGCGTTTTCAAGCGAATACGCATATATTCTATTGGGCCCATGCAAGAACCAGTGTTGTTGCGTGCACCAATCAGTGTTGTTTATGCGAAGACGCGTGAAAACCGACCAACACCCAACTGAATACTGTGGTGTTCATGTTGATTTTGGATAAACAAACACATCGATACGATTCGAATCTGCCCTAGTATAAATTAAATTGGACCTTGGTGTATACTTATTAAGTACCTACCAACAAAATTCGATGTGTGAAACCAAATGCAACTGTTTTAAACAAAGTTAAATGGCAATTGCAAGGTTCCAAATCATTACTTTAAATAATGTCGGTCATTACACGACTGGTATATTGGTCAAATAACTTTAACCTCCAAGGTGTAGCTTCGGTAGGTTCTTGTTTCGGATTCGGCGGGAAAATACGCTCGAGTATCGTCTTTGTAAGAACCTCCCAGAGGATACGGAGGAGCATACCATGGACGGCGAGTACTTAAGGGTAGTTCGCAGCTCGACCAAAACCAGACCCGGGCTTGCGGCGCGTAGCGTTCCGCGCGCGCCTTAAAGAGTCAATAGACCACCACAGACGGGGCCCTATAGGGCTGATGTCAGTCGGGGTTGCGGGGCAAGTTCAATGGGACTCCTCGGCCTCTACCCAGAGCAAGAAAAGGAACGGGGGGATTTTAAGTCAGCAAGAGTCTACCCCCTCCCGCCCACCCTGGGCGATTTAATGATTTTCTCCACAAAAAAATGCAAGTTGTGATAAAAGTGCAAATAGATAGGTAGGTAATAAAAGTATAAATGTCCACAAACCGTGTGATATTTTTACAAAATTAAGTCACAACAACATCTACAAAATAAACTAAGACAACATAAAAAATATATCTGCACGATTAAACATTGTACGTACATCTTAGCGTGTCTATTATGAAGATAGAAAAGAAACGCTTTTCTATTAATACCCTCACAAAAACTTGCAACTCGACATCGCGTTGTTCGTTTATTTTTTAGGTTATGGACACACTGTTGATTAAAACCGTCCCTACTGAATATCATAATAGGTAAAACTAAAAACTAAGGTATTATGTACACTGTGTAATAAGGTTTTAAAGACACGAAATTTCGTCCTTTAAACAACACAAACCACTATCGTCAAATGCGTAAGACCACGACGCAACATCTACGCCTCAACTATTAAAATGAGACTCTAATAAAATATACCTACCAAACTAGAGTCTAAGATAAGGTAACTTTAGAAAGTACTACATAAGTACTTTCTAAAGTTAAATAAAAAACTACAGTGGTAACTGTAATGCTCGCTATAAATCATAACAACACCAACTCTTCAGTAGGTATTAGTTAAAACTGATTAAACACAGAATTTATTTACTTTTTCTGTATCGTGTTAAACCATGCTAATCCAAGAAACGACAGTGGAGTAATATAGTAGTTACACGTTTATAGAAAATATTGACGCAAAATCTAATAATTTCTTTCTATATTTTGGTCGTTTGCAATAGGTAGTCATGAAAATTCTTTTGTGGCAACCCTTTGCATATCTGAACGACAAGGACAAACCTCGTATTAATCCGAATCATGTCATTAAGCCTGGTTACTGCTTTGGAACATGGTAATAATGCTGCCAGTCATTTGGGCACCCTACCGCACAGTTCACAATAGCTATACGGTGTTTTCCGAGGCTCTGTAATGGTTTTGTTCATTTAATATATTTTTGTTTTACTTCCGTTATTTTTTTAGTAATGTTAGATTTTTATTGCAAAAATCTGATATGTAAATATTCAGAGACTGGTATAAAACTTCTTCGACGTTAGTTCTATTTTCATTCATTTATGATAATCAAATGTCATTTATTCATGATAAAGATTTATTTCGAGAATATTATTGCAACATACAATATTTTCAATTAATTTAATACATTTATGTACTTTTACTCGTATTATTATAAGATAGGTACTTTGTTTGTGTTTGTAAGGAAAAACAAATTTGCTACACGATTGGTAGGCACGGTAGTTGCCAGCACAAAATAATAAAGTTTCTACTAATATACTTTTCATTTTCATACATGGAATTGGATAGGTATTTTGTATTTTGGGAAAAGGACTGAAATTGTGGTAACAACTATCAACATAATTATTTAAACTCGTAAATTTGTTTAAGGCTATTATTTTTAGGGTTGTTATATTATGAGGTGTAGAATGTTGTCCTGATTTAATATAATTTGAAATATTTTGAATATAAAAAGTCTCTTGGCTATAAACTATCCACCAACTTGTTTGTGTATTTAATTTAAAAAATCAAGCATTTCAATATATCTTTATCTCTATGGTAAAGAAATTTAGGCAACAATTATATCTAATTATTGTTTGCTGTGTTTTTTTAGGCCCTCTGTGTTTCATTTGTCTGAACCTAATGTTATTTATGACTTACATGAACATTCAGATTCACCAACATAAGTAATGTTAATTTATGTCTAAAGTAACTTAATCTAATAAAATATATTTAAATCAGCAATTTGCAATTATATTTATATCAAGATGATATATAACAAAACACAGGAAATGATAAATTAATTAAAATTATTTCAGTCACTATCTTGTTAAAAACTCATAGAATTATTGCCATGTAAATTGCCAGTGTGGTCAAGCTTTAATTTAAGAGCCTATTTTGTAAGGTACCACTTACCAGATTGTTTCATAACTAATAGCTTGAAAGCATTTTATACCTTCATTTCTGAACCAGACTTAAAGACTGTTAAGCAATTACAATGATCAACATTGTAAAAATAACATAGAACTTAAAATTATACATTCTTTGATGTCATATTATACCTACCTACTTAACTTGTTGTAACACAAAGTTGGACATAAATTTTTAATTATTGTATCCTTGGAACCATGCAAAAAGCTTAACAGTTTTTCAGTCATTTCCTAACTATCTAGGTAGGCACTAATGTTGAAATGATTCAACTATGTTTGGATTTGTCTATGTATAAGAATATATTTACATATAGGTATTTCTATTCCGTTGAATAACTCAATGCAATACATAGGGACTATCTAATTCACTCTCATTTACTATTTGCAAAAGCACTTTCAAGTCTTCTAAACTCGTAATATATTTTGGTGCACCTAAAAATTCAACAGATTTTTCTGAAATTTCAATACAGTATTTTAAATTCTTTGGACATGTCACAGATTTTGAACATACACCCTCTTTAGATTTTTTAAACACAATATGTGTGATTTCATCCTTTAAAGACAAAAAGTTTGTTTCCTTACTTTTTACTTTATCAGTAGACTGATTTTTGTCCTCAATATCATCTGTTACCTTAGTTTCAGTGTCCTTCATTTCTATATCAATGGCTGAGTTAGAATTTAAATTTTCAGTTACTTCAACAGTTGTTTTGTCTTCTGTTACTTCATTTTCTAGATTTGGCTCATCATGTTTGACAGGTAAATGCTCTTCAATACCTTTTTGCAAAGCTTCATCAAGAATGGAGGGACTATGGGGGTTATCAACCTGTTCTGGCATCACAGAGTTATGTAAGGTGCCTTCACTATTTAAGGCTTCTTCATTAGAGGTTAATGTTTCTTGAATAGTGTTTAGTTGGTTAACATCTTCAATCAAATTACCCATACTAGTATTGTCAACATCCATTGGTTTTGGAATAGTTTCACAACTAGCATTGGGTTTACCAAGCAGCATTGCTTCCACATCACTAGACTCTAAATTAGTTTTGAATTCAAGGGTATTACTTTGGTCAGTTGATTTACTTTCACTACTATTGTCATTCAGGATGTCCATTATTGATGGGAAGTCATCTACTTTGCTTTCCGGGACATCTGGTTTTTCCTCCAATTTCACAATTGGTTTCTCATTATACATGAGATCTTCTAGCTCCGCAGCTATCCTATCATATACCTGATCATCTTTTGGTTCATCTTTTTTGGGGAAGGAATCTATACACCATTCTTCAGACGGCAGTATACTATCATCAATATCGGGTAATAAATCTATTAATGAAATTTTAAAGTTAATTTCATTATTATTGTTGTTGTTACACAAGGGATCTTCAAATACAATGCTGTATTGTTTTAGATTATTGTTGCTTTTTTGTTTCTTGTCTTCATAATTAGAATTTTTGTCTTTCAGTACAGGTTTTTTTAACCTGTTGTTTTCTTTTAATATGTTTGTTGCAATTGGTGAAGTAAGTTTACTGTTTTTCGTCTTTTTACTATTCAACACCTCTTTCTCTGGTTGACTGCAGGTTTTCCTATGGACAAGGACCATGCCATTCTCAGTGTTTTTTAATTTGGCGTTTGAGTTTGGCAGTGTCGAGTCAACATTTTGTTTCGTTTTAGGAGTTGTACTGCTTTCATATTGTATTTTTACCTTGGTAAATTTGCCTAGTATCTTGGCAAAGTCCATGCGAGTGACAACAACTGAGCACTCGCGACATTTTCCTTCTTTATATAAGCGTTCCAGGTTTTTAGGTAATTTTAAGGATTTCACTCTCCGGCTTTCACGTACTTTATTTGGAATCATTATTGCAGAGTTATAATATTGTGCACTGTAGCCTTATTTATCCAAAAATGTCCTGTAGCGAAACCTTTATCGAAATTGGATTGGACGTAGTCACATTTCCCGCGCAGAGAATTAAATCACAATTACTGAACTTCTAGTAACACTAACTGTTTTCTTACATTGCATATCATAACCGCTTTTACATTTAATACTTTTTATCAAATTACCAAACTGTATTTGTTTATAAAATCAAAATATCGTAGCAAGCGACACAAACACCACGATCAAACCCAACGCAAAAATGGCGTCGCTTTAGTGATGTGACTCATGTGCTTGTTATAGATATGGTTGTGAAACTCTGCCTTCATTCGATTAGAAGATCAATGTTACTATTATTTTAAACTTCTTTTGACTCTATCTAATGGTGACCTACGGTAGCGAAGATTTTGCCTTCAATAGTTTTCTGTCCAGTACTTAAAGGATTACATAATTTCATGCAAATAAATATGAATTTGATTCTTGTATTTAAATTGTAATGTATTACGGAAAAGCCATGCTCACGATGTTTATCTAAAGGTAAATGGATTTTTATATATCGAATTAAATGCGTTTTTTGTTGCATATTTTAAGTAGATCTTAAGCATAAATGCTTTCTTGATCCTAATTACCTATTAAATATTTGTGATATCTCGACGACCACCTGGAGTAGCATAATAGTGTAAACAAATATGTTCAATGCTTCTCGACTATGACTATGACCCTCATTACTCCACGGCTATGATGGAAATGTAAAAAAATTAAATTTCCTAATAAATTGTACATACCGGAGGCCAATATTCCCCGAATTTCATATCCACCTATCATTAATAATAATATACCACAAGAATGTCCAATATCATCATAACCTCTACGTACCTCATTAAACTATAAAGATACACAATATTTATTTCGAAAAATGGAATACTCTTTATGTATTTTTAACAATAAATTGTGATGATTGGCACCTTTTTATAGGTAAATATACCTAATGCCTTAGGTGTTAGGTGACTGAGTCCTGTGCTCCTTCAGAACTTAACAATATTATTTCGTTTTTGGTTGTGTACATTTTATTGTTATAAATTATATACATATTTCTAAAATCTCTGTGTGTGTGGTGTTCGTATGGCGAGTGTAAAGAATGGTGTATTTTACTTGTTGTAGCTTTCTTTCCGTATTTACACATATGGAGAAATACATAATATTAGCAGTTCCAAGCTGTTTTCGTATACTAAGTATTTATTCTATATCTCTGCTGAACTGAATGTTTCCTCTCCGTTAATTCTTCATAATTTCTTATAGTTAGCAAAAAACTTGATCAATCAGTGTTTAATAAAAGTCCTTTGAATTTAAAACTTTCTGTTTAATTTATTGCATCGATATATTTAAAAGTTTGCATACTATTTTGGGAAATATTTATATTTGTTGTTTCACAGTGAAAGGACAAATATAATATTTCCACTGCTTGCGAATAAGAAAACCGGGAACTACATATTACTATATGCTACTCGTATTTTTTACCCTTCATTTCTGAGATATTCTCAACTGTATTCTAAAATAGTGTAAATTAAAATGCACTTAGATTAAGATTAAATTTTGATTTTTAATGTATTATAACTCTATTGTAGTATCGAACGAATCGACACCGAACATCACTAAAAGCTAGAGCGACGCGTATGTCAACGTCAAAAGAAAAATCAATGATCGAAACAAAATGGCCGTTCGGCGACCAAGGGAACATTAATGTTATTTGACGTACCTACTCATTGTCGATTATTGTACAAGTTATATGTTCCTATGAATAAGTAATTCTATCTAATACATGTGACAGAATTATTTTATTTGACAATATGGCTTGGCCGATGCCTCCTGCAGGTCAATGGGGATCGGGTTTATCCATGACCCCTGAAATAAATATGGCTAATATGGGGTCATATACGGCAGAGCAATGGGCTGTAATGCAGCAACAAAATTGGCAGCAATGGACGCAGTGGCAGCAACAATATGCCCAGTGGCATGGACAGTATGGAGACAAGGTTAGTTATTACTGTACCCACTAGTTTAGCTCAGCAGGGTTGTAAGTTAGGTAGTTTATATCTTACAAGTCATTTTTATTTGTAATTAAATAGTACTTACTTGTTGTATTCTTAGAATACTCTCCTAAATGATAATTTGGTTATTATAGTATGTGGAGCAGATGCAAGCTTTCCAAGCTATGGGGGGAATGCCTCCTCTACCGACGACAAACGTTGCTCCGCCGCCGGCACCGCCGCCACCTGAGCAGCCGCCTCCACCACCTCATGAGAATAACCAACCACTTTTTGGAAACACGTCATCTAAGCCTACACCTGTCCCCCCTCCAGGAGCCAATCAACAAAGAAATAATAATCCTGGTAATAATGTTAATATAAATGTGCATAATCAAGTTGGTAACAATGCCAATTGGGCTCAAGGTACAGAATCAGCTCAAACCGTTCCAACTACTGTCAATGCTGATGCTTTGAAGAAACTTGCTGAAGAAGAGAGACTTTTTGACATTCAGTTTCAAAAATGGGAAGAGGAAATTGAGAAGTGGAAGAAGGATAATGTGAATCACCCTGATAAGCAGGCATATAAAGAATATGAGCAAAAATTTGAATCATGCCGAGCTCAACTCATGGAGCGCCGTTTACAGATGAAACAAAAAAGAGCACGTCTTATGGGGGCTAATCCTCCTATTCAACCAGACCCACCTACACCAAGTACTACAGCTTCTAATATTACACCTACAGTGAATGCTAATTTGAATACTACAAATATTAATGCATTTCCTCCAAAACAAACACAAAGTCATGGAAACAATTTACAGAATTATGGTAACAACAACTTACAGAATTATAGTAGCAATAATATCTCGCATTACAACAATAATTCTCAGAATTATGGCAATAATTCACAAAATTATGCTAGTAATCAACATAATTATAACAAGAATCAACAGAACTATAGCAATAATCAACAGAACTATAGCAACAACCAACAGCATTATGGTGGTCATCAACAAACATATGGCAGTCATCAAATGAACTATCCTAACACTTCACAAAATTATGGAAATAATTCGCAAAATTATGGTAAGAATGCACAGAATTATGGTAATAATTTGCAGAACTATAATGACAGCTCTTCTCAAAACTACTCAGACAAAAATGCTCATTACCAGGATGACCAATTTAAAGGACCTAAAACTGCTAACAGTATGGGTAATAAAAATATTGACCCACAGGACAGATTTGAATCTTATCAGACTATGGGTGACACTGATTATCAAACAAATACTAATTTGTCCACTTCAACTTCTACAGCTCCTATTTCTAGCACTTTTCTGCCTAGTAGTGGAGACAATAAAGGAATTCCTGGTTTAGATTTGGTCCCAGAAACTGACAAATCATATACAACTAATACCAATGATGATGTTATAGATATTTCAAATGATAAATCAAACCAAGGGTCACATATAAAAGCTCCAGATTACACTATAATTTCCAAGGGTATTAATAATATCCTAGGTGATGAAAAAATTATGAATATTCTTTCAATGGTTCGTGGTCAAACTACACAAAGCCCTGGTACTATGGGCACTTCAAATCCTCCCCCTAGCAGCCAGTATAACTCCAATAATCAAAACAGTGGATCCTTTGGTCAAGGCAGAAATCTGAGTTCTCAGATCTACAATAATCAACAATTTGATAATAATAGACAGAATATGTCTTCCAACCGACAAGGTCTGGATCATTCTAACTATCCACCTCCTAACAGAATGCCTGAAGAAATACCCCAGGACCAATATGATTATGATAATGATAGAAATGTACAATATAGTGGGAACAATTTAAGGCCTCCATATCAAAATAATGAACCCCCACGTCATGCACCACCTGTTCGGCCTAACATCCCCGCACCCAGGCCACCATTACGTCCCTTAATGTCAAATATGTCTGACCACCTTATGGGTAATCAAGGCCTGCCTGAGAGAAAGCCATTACTTGAAAATCCTGTTCCCAAGCCACCTGTAAGACCCCAGTGGATAGATGAACCAATGTTTACACCATCTTTGATTGTGGAATATGAGCACAAGCCTCTTCGACTAAAAGGTATGAAATTTTTTTTATGTATATTTTCATTTGGTTTTATGTGTATATATGTCACCGGAAAATAACAAGATCCGTAAGTTTATCAATTTACTAGGAAGTTTATAAACTTTCGTAAGATTCTAAACGGGAGGTAAATTGTAATATTTTACGTCCACATTTTCGTAAATTTAACATTGACCAATCAGAGAGCAGTGTGTTATTTTACGTATTTCAAAGATCGTATATTTAAAAGAGTTTCTGTGATTGGTCGAACCATATAAAATCTTACGAATAGATATTCGTTAGTTTATAAATTTACCGTATGACGTCGGAAATTGATAAATTTACGAAAATGTGGACGTAAAATATTACAATTTATCTCCCGTTTAGAATCTTACGAAAGTTTATAAACTTCCTAGTAAATTGATAAACTTACGGATCTTGTTATTTTCCGGTGACATATATAATAAAGTGTAATTTTAAATCTTGTTTCACATTTTAGCTCGAGATTTTATAGAGCCTGTCCACACATTTGACTACAATCATAAATCAAAAGATGGAGAGGTCAGAAAGAAAGATTTTGAAAAAGAAGTGGATGATTTGTTCCAAAAAAAATCTAAGAGATTAGATGCAGAAAATGATTATGGCAGGGAAAGATATAGCCGTGATCATTATTCCAGAGATTTTGAACGAAGAGCACCTAGATATGAAGTTGATTTACTAGATGAGATTCGTTCTAGAGGTCCGCCTCGAAGTGATTATGATGATAGAAGACGTGATAGATACGATGACAGAAGGAGGGATGATCGCGAGGACGACAGAAGAAGAGATGATCGTGAAGACGACAGAAGAAGAGATGATCGCGATAAGTATCTTCGGCGCGAGGACACTTTCAGAGACAGGGATAGGGAATATAGAGATCGCGATTTTGGCAGAGAAAGCAGAAGAGAAGAAGGTAGATACCGCAGCCGAAGTCGGGATAGGGATTCTCGCAAAAGAGGGCTTAGCAAAGAAAGTGACAGTGGAAAGCACTATTCTAAGAAACCAAAAGATAAAGATGAGCCTCCATTAAGTGCATCTTCATCAAAACATATTGTAATGATTGACGATTTATTAGAATCTCCTGGAAGGTCTATGAGGCCTGATAAAATTGTTGTTATTCTAAGAGGTAAGTTGTGACATGATTGCATGTAAGATTATGTTATATTGGAACAATTGATCCAATGTCAATGCTTTTGCAGGTCCACCTGGAAGTGGCAAATCATACTTGGCTAAATTAATAAGAGACAGAGAAGCAGAATATGGTGGTACAGTCAGAATAATGTCTATTGATGATTATTTTATGCAAGAAGGAGAAGTTGAAGAAAGAGACCCATCCACTGGAAAAACAGTATGTTTACGAATTGCCCTTATGTTTTTCCCAATGTATGTTAAGTAACTAAAAATAAAATCCAACTATTGTTTTTTTTTTCAGGTTAAGAAACCTACCCTAAAATATGAATATGATGCAAGCTATGAAGAATCATATCTAACTTCTTTGAAGAGGGCTTTCAAAAGAACTTTGACAGATGGTTATTTCACGTTTTTAATCTATGATGCAGTTAATGAACAATTAAGTTGTTATGCTGATATATGGAACTATGCAAGACAGAATGGTTTCCAAGTATGTGAAAAAATAATTTAATATAGGGATTTTTAATTAACACTGCATGGTTATATTATTTTTTATTATTTACAGGTATATATTTGTACTATGGAACTTGAACCTCAAGTCTGTTATAAGAGAAATATTCACAATAGGACCCTCGAGGAGATAGAAGCGATTAGTTCTCGATTTTTCCCTACTCCACTCCATCATATACAATTGGATCCTACCACATTACTACAGAGTGCAGCTATAACGGAAGTCCAGATGGAAGATGCAGACGACGTTCAAATTGTTATGGAGGATTCACAAGAAACTGAGGTGAGGCGACGTTAACGAGCTCCAACCAGCCAGTGTTTAATCCTCCTGACGACACTACCTATACTGATTTTGTGTTCTGTGTTATTCTGATGTTTTGTATTTATTTCTTTTTATTAGAATGGGTTATTCTCTCTTATGTTAGGGTAGGATTAATAAGTTTTATTTCAGCATTGTAACTAAACACGTAAGGTGCTGCCCCATGACAGGTCGAAAGCGTTTTTACATCCAAGTGGGAGAAAATGGACGACGCCGCGCAACTAGGTAGGTTATTGGTTGAATATATTATATTGTTATTTTTATTGAAGTATAACATCAACGTAGGTTAGGTAATATGTTACTGATATTTGTCATCTAAGGGAGTACCGGATAAGCTTGTTAAGAAAGTTAATACCCCTATATTAAATGTGTTTGTATATTGTTCCAGCTCGCCTCGACGGCACCAGCAAGCCCCTCCGCCCGTCGCAACTTTCCATGGAAGACTACCTACAACTAGACGACTGGACACCAAACAAAGCACAGCCAGGAAAGAAATCTGTAAGTATGCACAATAATTTCTTATATTTATTTTAATATTGAAACAAAAAACGTATGCTGTTCTTTTCCGAGATTTTCCCGTTAACCACACCAGATAAGCAAAAATGTTTATACTTGGAGTGGACTTTATCTTTCCACGACATTTGAATGTTTTACTATTTATAGCGATATGGTTGTGGAAATGTATTTTGGCGTACTGGGTTCCGTTACCTGTTAACGTGATGATTATCGCGAAATTACCTTACACATTGTTTTAAAGCTGCTCGAATATAAGCGGCCTAAAATTATGACATTGTATTGCGACATACAAATATTTTAAATTATTTGAACTCTGTGCTGTGACCATGTTTTTGTGTTGCCGGATTGCGTTGATTGAATTTCCTTTAAGTTCACTGTTTGGTATATTTTTACCGAGGTGATTCTAATTTATTTGTTAACAATTTTACAACCATATCTCTCTTTATTACTCAAAATTTGGTGCAGTTTTGATGTTATTTTTAAATGGGGCATAAATACATATTCGCCATATTTTTTAAAACGTTTTATTGTTCTCCGTTTTCTTCGATCATATTTATTATTATATTATACTTCGAAAAAAACTTGCTTTTTAAAGCTTAACGCAAATTAAAAGTACGTTGCTTTAGCACATTTACTTATTTTAAAAATATGAGTGTTTTCTTTTAAATTGAAAAGGTGAGTCCTTTTAAAGTGTTTAAACTCACGTGTGACAGAGAAATTTTATCATGTAATAATTAAAACAGGTACGATGGGCGGACATTGAAGAGCGACGAGAGCAAGAGAAGATGCGTGCCATTGGATTTGTTGTAGGACAAACTGACTGGAATCGTATGACGGACCCCACAATGGGTTCGAGTGCACTCACACAAACAAAGTATATAGAACGTGTGAGACGCAATTAGACTTCACATTACAAGGTTTTACAGGTCATTGTTAAAAAGTCCTAATATATTGCAGTTGTTAGAATTATAGAATTTAATATACAGTAAGAAAAATTGGTGTTTCATGTAGCAAGAAAAATAATTTAGTAGATGCTAAACGAAGAAATAATGGTAACAGTATGTAGTTTATTTAATAAAGTTTTCCAATCTACGTTTACTATCGTATAGAATTCAAAACAAATAAGTAATTGTCACAAGCTAAAAAAAAGTTTCTTGTACGTAAATTTATTCCACACTTTAAATGCATATTACATTTTTTTTTCTTGTCGAATTTATACGGCATTAAGCAATTAAATTCTGGTGCGGAATAAACATATGTTCACTCTTGAAGGCCTCTTAGGAAATCTTACCGCACTTTTTCAATACAGCATTATGTTTGCTATATTCAGTTTTCAAACGAGCTGTTCATATAGTTATTATTTTTGTGATGAAAATTCTAAGTGAAAGTTAATGTCCAAGATTGTTTAATTTTTGTCATTGGTTTATTTTATGCAAACGTGATCAAGTATCTATGTTAAATGGAATTAAATCACCACTGAGTGGATTATCTTAATATATTAGGTAAGTAGTTGTAGACAAAAAGCATAAATTTGCTTTTTATTTTGTTAAGAATCTTACAATTAGGAGTTTAAATACATTTGGATTTATTACGCATAATCCTGATTTATTAATTGACAACTAAGAAATATTTTGTTATTTTAGCGTCAATTAATAATTTTTTAAAACAATTTTGAGTAAGATGTACATTTTAAGTAATATAACTTCGTAATAAATTTTAAGTGATAACATTAGATTGCGTATTTTATTTTACCAATATTGGCAACGTTTCGTTTGAGACGTTCCGTTACTCTTCATCCATGGCGCTATAAAAGCCACCATACATCGAGCTACGGTTCGCGTAATTTTTGAACACGTACTTTTGCTTCGTTTCTTCTGGTTTTGGTAACTGTTCGGTTTTAACCTTCAGCAATTGATGTTTGCTTGATGGAGGATCATTATTGTATGGATTTTTCACGTTGTAATTTTCGGCTATTTTATTTTGGTGGATTGCCTCCATTCGGTCATTTATTGAGCTGTCTGGATTAACTTCGGTCATGCCGGTTTTATCAATTTTATTGAAAGTACTCGATTTAGTTATTGCATCTTCTCCTTCTCTGCCGGCGGTCATAATCATAACGGGAGCGGTACTCATTTCTGTCATGTGATCTTTAATACATTGCTGTAAAATGTGTAGGAAAAACAAGAACGCTAATAGCGTCAGTGCAGACATCGACGCACCGCTTTTATGATGACTGCCTCCATAGTTGCTGGAATAAAAAAACATCAATTTTGAAACCATCTCATTATTTGTAAACATAAGTATTATGGTTACTCAAAAATGCGTTTACTCAAAAATACTTATTGTTTTAAGTGCGTTTATGTCGCTCAGTTTTTTATATTTAAGTAAAAAAATCACGGGATCTATTGAACCGAGTTTAATGGAACTGAGTACTCAGTCAGTCAAGGTCTAAAAATTTGATTATTTTCGATTTTAAGTTTGTGTATAAACCTAAAATTGCCCAATGCTATTTAAACTCTTTTCCGAAAATGTACTTAATTTTAAACAAGATAAGATGGATTACGTATTGAGTACAAGTTTCATTAATCAGTTATTACTTGAAAGTTGAGATTTTAAGAATTATACTTTTACTATAGTTGTAATGTCATTATTATGGTTGTCCTTATATCAGTAAGAATCACCGAGCGCCTATTAAGTCCTAAAACCCGAAAAAAAAATTGTGATATCGGCAAAGCTGACAGCGCTCAGTGGAAAGTACTAATACTTTTTTCGATATGCTTGTTCTACCATTTTTCATAACAGCGTGATACAATGACTATGATTTTCTCTTATAGAGGAAATTGTTATTTTGTGCTTTTTTACCAATGTTATTCTGCTCATATTTCTTCCACAGGCATTGGAACATCTTATGTTCAAGCCAGCCTTTTTGAAAATCGACTGATTAACTATGAATCCTGATAGCATGGCGCATGTATAACACTATTTCTGCATTCACTCTTCTTTCGACATCTGGGTCATTATTTTTTTATATTGAATCATTCTTCCCAATTAACAAATGCTACTATTCCTTGTTTGAAGAACCTATTCAACACTTACCATTACTTACTGCTGCATGATTCAGTTAGGTTTCCTTACATCATGGCTACTTAAATTATGGTTTAGAACTGGGCTACATCCACAAGAATAATAATAACAATTAACTAAATAAGTGTTTTAGAAATAGGAACTTTTTAAGGCGATAAACGCACTACAGTGGAAGAGAGCAACTTTACCGCCTTTCCTTTTTTCGTTCATCGTGGGACAACACCACACTTGGTGCGGATTGTACGCGGTTTAACAAAAATTTAATATGATTAATAACTGCCGCCTTCAGCCCTACCGCGGCCAGGGACTCAAATAAGGCCTTAGTCTGTAAGCTATCATAGCTAAACTCTTCCGACGTTTTTAATAAAATCCTACAAATCTTTGATAAATTCATAGATCTATAGAGTTCTATTATGTAAGATAAAACATTTCTACATTTGCCACAACAAAAATTGCTCACTACAACCATTTTGATTTCTGTCTGTTTTGGGATAAAATGTTTAAAGTAACTTACTATTTGGATGTCGCAACAGCCCCATGTGACGGTGCAGAGGGTTCATATGCATAATATACGTGATGATCGTGAACTGGAACCTCCGAATACCTATGGTAATAAAACTTGTCACAAAATCGTTGGGTCTAAGGTTGTTAAAATTGAACGTGACAATTTTGTTTTTATTTTTCCTGACACCAAAATTTTTATAAATAAAAAAGCATCGAATTTAATATTTTAAAACCTTTTGAATATTTAATTATTGTCCTAAAAAATCCAACGCCGAATTTAATATAGAGATTTCATTAACTGTTTATTATTTGTAAATATTATGTTACTTATTACTAATTATTATTTGTTTTTCGTTTCGTTTTGAGGTTTATGTATTGAAAGTACTCACCTATCTGTCAGTTGCTTTGTTCCGATTCCCACTTGGGATAAAAGATTTTCTAACGTCATCTCACTATAACACAATGTCAACGAATGTCAAGGTTTAGTTGACAGTAAGATGTGCAAGCGCCCATGAGTGCATGATGCGCTCTACTTGGTTTGACGTTGTGTTATAGAATGTGAAATTATTATTACGGTACTTTCACAGTGTTGTTTTCTAGAAAAGATAAGTTCCTTTGTCGCGAGATAAGCAACTCAGTGCTCTTTAAGAAAACGGTTAGCAGAAAAGAAAAACTGAAATTAAATATTATTCTTTATTATTTTACAATCACAAACACACAAGGACGTCCTCAATCACTCAGTCGCACAAAATATACAATACTAACTATTAAGTGATATAAATATTTATTTATATCACATATAACTTTTTACATCAGTCGTCAATTATCGAGAAACTGGCGAAATATTTCATCGTTTATACAATAAACAATGTGCCAATTATACAATATTTTACAATACTCATTTTTAAGTTTTCACGAAATGGACCGTATAACAAATGTGGAACAATTTAAACGTTTACTCATTATCTTCTAAAATAAATTAAATAAATAAATAATTTAATAAATTATTTTAACACTAAACTTGACGCTGTTTCAATTAGTGCGATGGGATAAGTTTAGAGCACTAAACTAACATAATTCGTTGCGTCGTCTGTAGTTATAATACTTTAATGCCACCCACCGATATCAAAACAAAATCTCATTTTGACTGCAATTGTATCTGACACTTCTTCATATTGCTGTAAATACGGATTTTAAAAAGTCAGAACCAAGAGGTAAAACTTTGGAAACAATACGTTAACTTATAGATTTGTTATCACTAATTTAGAAGTCGCACTACTACATAATTTGGCGGAGCTTTTTACTGGCTTTAGACTTCATTGCACTGAAGGTACATCTGGCGACAGTCTACACCTGAACGGCCACGACGACCAGCCTCGTAGAAGTCATCGAAAGTGCCTGCAGATTGTCTCTCCAAAACGAAGCTGGCAGCGTATCTGTAAAAAAAGCAAAATTTAATAAGCACCAATAATGTAAATTGTACTTTTGTCAATTTTTAATAGGAGATCCCATAGAATCTCAGATGTATTAGTTCTGTGAATATGGTCGTCGTTATGTTCGTTTTGGTCGCTTAAGATTTTATTATATCCTTTCTACCTCTAAGAGTAATTTAAAGTTTTTTTTCTAATTAAAGGGGCAATATATCTGTATTGTGGAGAAAAACTCCAAGCTCAACATAGATGTCGCTAAAACCCCCTTTGCATTGTTGTCTTTGGCTAACCTATCGTGTGTTATATTTCTATCGTGTGTATATTGTTATTTTGAATGATTTCGTCTGTAAAATGTTGATTTCCATACAGCAACTGAAAGAAGACTAACGACAGAGAAATGCATCAACAGCTCGGAAAATATGAGGACTGACTAATAAATAATTTTGAAACATCTTTTGTTTTGTTTAAAGTTAATGCCAATTCAGAGCCTGGGAAATTTCAAAGAAAGTTGACAATCAACAGTGCTCAACTAGACATAAATGCCGATTATTGCCCTCAGTATTACAGAACGACAGAATGTAAAATTTAAATTAATAAATAAAAGTTGGCGGAGCGGTGTACAAAGAAGGTGAAACAAAATTAAAGCATATGTTATTATGAATTATTCACCGATTAATAGATATTTATTTTAGCCAAAATTATAAGGTATACTGTTCATAGTTCAAAACAGAGTAAATTATTGGTATTGGTTTCAAGTTGCTTAAAAATATTCTGTTTTATAAAATATTTGTTTTCGTAAATTACTTAGAACGGATTTTGGTAGGTTACATCCACAAAATCAACGTTCTTTCACTTGAACCGAAGTTTGTACTCAGAAAATTATATTTAATTAAATGAATCGCATAAATAATAGCTTCGATACACGTATCTATTAAAATAAAATTACAGAATCGCTTAGAATATTCAAAGATTTGATTGAACTTCATATTTTATTACGGAGATTTTTATTAAAATAGGAACACGATAGTATTGTGCAATAAAAATGATTAACTCTTGTCACAAAACTTGATTCGATCGTCGATTTTCCCCTCACAAAAAGGGGTATCATTTCTGAACCTACATCTAGATGGCGCTAGTATGGCGTAAGGTTCTGCTAGTCAAATTACAGTTGTCAAAAATGTAAAGTCCAATGGCTTGACTATCCAATTGCCTATGGGACTAGATACCTGAGCCGTAAAACTAATCACGAACGCGCATTGAACAATTTTGGAGTGATGAAATGATGACCCTCATTATAATGATATCAGATATTAGACATTTAAATATAATAAATTCAAACTTACGTTCCGAATTGACAGAACACGCTCTTGGGACCGATGTCGTCAGAGCACTCAGCGTTGGCATCGCACACGTATTTCTGAAGACACTTGTCGTCATTTGTACCGAACGATCTTACGTATGTCTTGAACATGGCAATACCGGCAAGGGCTGCATCACTAACTGAATCTTTGCGGCCCATTGACCGTGCGGCCAGCGACCTGTGAGAGAATGAAGTCTTCAAGGCATCCAGAAGGTTGACGACGATGTTGATGAACTGCGAAAAGAAAAAATAGTTTAATATAAAACTATTAAATCAGTCTTCAGAATCTGGAATCCAACGTCATGATTGATTCAAGCAACAAATAATTGAAATAGTACTCCTTTCAATTGTAGACACTAAAAATAGATAATTGCGTAATTGGGAGAAGGAAGGATGGGTTGCGTACCTCTCCAGCCTGCTTTGCCATGGAGGCGACCTGGTCGGGATCTTTTGCACCGAGCACCGTCGACAGAACCGCAGCCAATATACCCTGAAGCAAGCGAGAAGCAACACCGTCTCCGTAACCAAATTTTACTATTTACATTCCGAAGAAAGGAAAGACCTCAAGGAAAATTGTAAATGCTTTTTTGATCAAAATGTAATAGGTAGTGAAGTAGTAGATACTAAGTGATTTCTCTGAGGTGATCCCGGACATGAAGGTACTAGTTATTTTGTAGTGAATTAATCAAGGCTGCTAAAAACTACTTGATAAATGATGCCTTCTACTGGTGAGGGTCAATTTATGTGGTGCTTTTTTACATTATTGGAGTGTTTGTAAACTTCTAAATAAATATCATTAAGTATCTACAATAATTATAAAATTATGTTAGTGGATCAGTAGGGATAAATAAATAAAATAATAATGTTTGCATTTGTTTTTATACATTAACTTCAGAGCTGAAGCTATTGCGGTGGATGTGGGTATTTTGATTTTCTCGTTTCGTGATCATTAAATCGATAGGATGTTTTTATATATTCCTCTGGAATGCTAAAATAGTATATGGTGGTACCTGCATGGGTGATGAGCCGTTGTCTACTTTGTCAATACCATCGCTGGAGGCTCCTCCTCCAAGAATTGCAGTTAAGATTTTGAGACCCATTGAGAGTAAGTTGGCCCATGGCGATGGAGACACTGAATCGGTGTCAATGCTGTCGCTCTTGTTTGGTCCTGTGGTTCCAGGATTGAAAATCATTTGCATCAGCATACCTGAAAAAATTAAGATTCATAAATGTTAAAATAATGTTGTCTGTGTTGGTTTTTAACGCCTACTAACAAAAAGTTCAGAAAAATTGATCCATCATTAAAATTTGGCTTACCAAGCATATTTGACCACGAGAAACCTCCATCCGAAATCGAGTTAGTCTGTATTTCATCGATGTCATCCAAAGCAACTTTTTTCAAGGCATTGGATTTCTCTGCGAATTTACGTTCTTGCGCTTGTTCAGGTTGGGGCGCCGGTAAAGAATTGCTGTAATATTGCGGATTGTGTGTCCGAACACTACTTGTGGCCTGGAAAATAATATAATTTTTATTTATTTATCCAAAAATTTACTTTTAAATATCAGCGGTAAGTATCAGCTGTACCTATATGTGTAATCATACCTGAGTTATAAGGGGGACATGTTGGGGGTATGCCAACGTATGAAGAATGGCTGATGAACTTATTAGCGCCAGCAGCGCCCATCCCGTCACTGTTTGATGCATCTGTGGACAAGTAAAATGATTGTAAGTATTTAATAAGTTTTAGGTATTATTTTGGTTTACAAAAGATGAATTACTTCAAAAATAAACACATCCGATAATCAACAGAGAATTTAATTGTGTTCTCGCGTAATAGACGTCGACTAGAAAGTGTTCTGATGAGTGATTCGCGCGAATTGATTGCTTGCTTTTAGACTTGCTTAGAAAGTGGCCCCTAGCGTCGCCTTCTCTGTATTTTTACGAGGATGGCAGAGTCTCTAATTAGAGGACGTTGATAGTGTAGTTTTTTAACGTTCTGTTTACCGATTTACACAGGAAGAATAAATTACAAAATCACCCATAAAACCATACATTCCCTATTTATCTGAATTTTATTAAGTGCTGTTGGATAGTTACGACTGTAATTTAGGTAAACAAACATATACATGTCACTCACCCTACATCGTGTTACAAAAATAGATCCATAAAAAGGTAGACTTGTGTTTTATTTTAAACCGGCACTTAAATGTGTAAGCTGCTTATCCGACAACCCTTGAATTCGGGTGACCCAGTCATTTTTGCACCTAATCGTTTTCCAGATTTAACTTAACCATACTTAACAAGGCTGCTAAAAACTACTTGATAAATGATTTGTAGTCTAATTGACGTAAATTTTGAACACTATTGCAGTGATAAGTCAAATGGTCTACTTTCTTAGACCAGTAAAGTTGCTATTAGCACTTGCTATGACTTCCGGTCCATTTGACTAAAATTATGTAAGGCTAAACGTGAATTGTTTGACGAATGGGTTTATTATTATATTGTTTCTTTGGAAGTACGTCCGTCAATACCTACATATGTATAAATATGTTGGTTGTAACAGCAGTGTGCGGGCGCACCGGTCGCCGGCGACAGCGGGTCCGTCGAGATTCTCTCAGGAGAAATTTGCTGTCGCAAGACTGGCGTCGTCATCACTTATGTTTTATGTATGCTTTGTTGCCGCCATTTACTAGCAAACCACTACATTCATGATGTTATTTATGTAATTGTAGTGTCTAGTAGGAATAGAATAACTACGTTTCTATCTACCGATTTATTTATTCACGGCGAAATAAAATATAGAACGGCGAAAACAAAATCTTTAAGTTCCCAATTAGTGTCGAACCTATTTAGTGGCAAGTTTTAAGGTGACTTGACCCATTAACCCAATAACCCTGGGCAGGTGACTGAACTTGGCGTTGCAACGCACGAGAAACTTAGCCTCACTTTCGATCGTCGCGGATCTTCACGTTTCAACTGACCCAAATTTACATAAATTATAAGAAAACCATTGATTCTTTACACGACAAAATATGTTTGTTTATTAACTATTAAAATGAGCTACCTAATTGCTTATTATGGTTACGTTACTTATACTGACTATACGTATTAGATACTTTTATATCTTTACCGAATTTTGGTCTGTTATACATTATATTATAATTATAGTCATCGTTTCAAAATCACGTTTTTTTATTGGAATACTTAATACGTTATGTTAACGCGGCTTCGCAGTGTATTTTTTGAATGTTTTTTGACGAGGGTTTTATTTATTGATCTTTATCTATCGTATAAAAATACTTCATATTATAAACCAATTATCCGTATATCCATTCCCAAAGCATCAAGTATAATTATATTGTCTAGTAACGCAGAACGACTAGCGCAAGGCGCGGCAAACATGGCGATGGGTGAAAGCAACGCGGTCCGGTCGCGTGTGTGCCACTGCCGTGCAAGGTTAACGTTTTTCTAATTTCGGAGCGAGGAGTCAGACCTGCTATTACGTTGTGACCAACTCGCTCCCAACTTTCATCGGAAATTCACCGTGGAAAAATGAGAATCGTAAATTTCACCACCCATTTGGCAATTTTCCTCTTGTGCGTGCCACCTGCGATGATTTGTGTACCTACTATAAACTGCATTTTATATGCTATGATTGTAATAAGAGTCGGCATCGACTAATACGCGATGGTGAATTCGACGACTGCAACCTTTTGCAGAATTTAAATAAGTTTCTCTAAGAAAGTTTTGTTGTTGGAAAAATATAATCTATCGTTCATCTGAAAACCACTTATTCTTGTTTTCATCAGGCGCTCTTTTTTGGCTTTTTTGCCGGCTCTGTGACCGGTCCAGCGTGCAATCCGCTTTCTAAAACCATCCGTGAGACCGTGCGTGTTTTGAACGCGGATATGAGCGTGAACTGAAACTTATTCAGTCGCATAATAAACATACTTCGTTGTAAACTACGTGACTAACAGTACAAACTACTACTCACTACATAACATTGAGTTACATACGTATTACGGCAAAATAAATTTAGCAGATTTTTTTTTATGTACCTACAATCTACATAATTATTACGTTACCCATCGAACCATTTTGTGTCACCTAGTCTAAGTCCTTGCCTACCTATAAAAATTGTAGGTGAGAAATATAAGACAGACACATTTAGGTACACAAAAGCTAGTGGTTGACCCCACTTCTACTTTTCTACAAGTAATTATAATTTACACTTTAAGTATGAATTTAGACTTATTTTATTTTTGATCTGACATGCTTTATTGAAACAAGAATAAATGAAATTTAGATGATTTAGCAGACTAACTTAGAAACCTATAATGAATGAGTGAGAGACGCATTATCGGTTATTGCAATTGATTATTCTAGCTGTAGCCTGTAATTTTATAGTAGCTAGTGCTACGATGTTCCGCAAAGTGATCCGTAAGCGCGTGACATACACCGTTACCGTGTTCTCGATGCGGATCAATCGTACGGTACACCTGATTCAAGATGCACATGTTCAATTTGGGTCGAGGCCTACTTTAAGCCTTCAATCGTGTCAATCACCGGTTTACATCTCAATTATTATGTTCAACACTGTGCCTGATTTCTAAACACAATGGGAATACATAATTTTGGCCGACTTGTGCATTGTATTATTGTTTTCGTAGATGCATTTCGCGAATTTAGTCTGAACATAAGTCTCATAAGTATGATCTTATCCTACTTCCAACGGCAATAATGGTAAATCAAACACATTTTCTTGTTTCGTTCTGGGCTTTTTTATCTTTTTTTTTACCTAGGTATCTTGACTCGACACCACGAAATCAAAGTCAATTAAAGAAAGAAATTTCTCTGTGTACCGAAGAAGGGTCCGACGCAGCCCGCAGGCAAGGTGTCAGTAGGTATATAATTTTCGTTTTAAAAACATTCCGATTACCCAACGGCGGTGAATGACGAGATTGCCTCTCACGTCCGCCGACACAACTTTCACTTTAAAGTTTTTTGGACATGAGTGGAAGCATTTCGTTAGTTCCGCTGTAAGATGACGACAATGATTTATCTGCGTGCCTATTGCTTATGAAACATTGAATCGTCTTGATGTATTTATGGACCTTACTAAGTGTATATACCTAATGCTCAAGTTTTATCGTTCATTAGTCTAAGCGTCAACAATCCCTTGAAAAATCATCGTTTTTGATCAGATATTGATCTGCAATTAATACGGACCTTTTCTATAAGATTCGTATTTTAATAAAATTTATGTCGGCCCTCACTTAATGCTTTATTTTAGATTGTTCATCGATAACAATTATTTGGAAAAAGTTATTCCGGTTATGTCATAACGTTTCTTAATTTCTGGGAATACGTTATTACAGTCGAGTACCTATATGTTTGAGCGAGAAATGCGGCGACGGGACTGGTAGTCGGCACGCAAGCGGATTATTGGCCATTCCGATCGCAGCAGCTTTCCTCGCCACTTTCAACACGCGCCGGCGCACGTTTCAAGACTTTTAATTACTTAAGAACCTGTCACAAGTATCATAACACTCGTCAAGCGTCAAGATCTCATCTTTTGTTTACAAACTTACTTATATGAAAGTTTGAGGATATTCTGCACCAAGTTTCGCGCTAAAATAGCAATTACTTCAATGATTTGTATTATTTCTTTAGATATGTATATACTACTAAAACAAAACTATAAAAAGAAATCGCCTTGCTTATTGTAAATGAACTTGAATATTAAAGCGTCATAAATTGATTTATTCGCTCTATTTGATGAATAGAGCAATTAGCCGAGCTACCGGATGAGACTAAACAATTCATTATCATTTGTAACGCGAATATCTATCGTAAATCCTCATGTTGTGAGCAAAAAAGTTCCGTTAGAAGCGTTGGAAAATCTCTTTTGTATAATATTTTCAATGCACCTAGCACCATTGTTACGTCAAATTAGCTGCTCAAGAGTGTTTTGTTTGTATTCTTTTGATGCTGCGCGACGAATTCAGGGTTAGAACGCATTATGTGAACATTTTCACATTTTAGAAAGCGAAGGTTCATATTTACATGACTAAAGCGTACAGTGAAAATAATATGTCGTGTGGAAGCTTCATAATAAGTGTGAAGTGTTCGTGACTGATTGGTTTCGTTGTTCCGTCTTTTGTGCAAGTGATTGGTATTTGAATTTGATTTTGTTTGTGATTCTTTTGTTTTTATGGCAAACGATTTGTGCTTTATCTTTAGTCCTCTTGCATACTGATTGGTGATAAAAATTTGAATTAATTAACTCTTTCTTGATAATTATGGATTTTTAGAAAAATTTTGTTGTGTGCCATTTAAAAATGTCTTGTTCAGTTTTGTAATTAGGCATTTAGGCATACTTCTACTGTTGAATCTGATTATAAATGTTTTTAAGAACTACTATCAACTATGAATATGCTTGATACTATCTAAATAACAAAATCGATCTAAATATTTTCATATAAATTAGATTTAATATCCTTTTTACTCTAATAATAAATATCAATTGAAACAAAAGCTGCGTTAATTAGAAGTTTGTTATTCCACAAGATTCACGCGAATACAAATTTGTTTGCTTATTGAAATTTATAATAATTTAAACGATTTTATTAAAAAAAATTTAATAGCTTAGTCAAGCTTAATATTAAAAATAATACAAATTACAAAGCAATAATTCATTACATCGTACATAGTTAATCGATACATATATTTTTTATTAACTTCGAACATTGTATAAGGACTAAACGAGAGAAGCAAAATTATTTTCATAAGATACAATAAACAAACAATTTGTATCACTAAATTCACTTGTGAAACACCTTATCTATCAAATCACGTGGTCACTTGCAATCATCAGCGTCCTGTTCAACTTTCACACAATTATATCAAACACGAACACTTAAATAGATTCCACTACAAGTCCTAAGGGATGAGTCTTTAAAAACCTTACCTTATCTCGAACTTGGGGGTAAATCACTAACACTGAATCACGTTATCTTCCACAAGGTAGCTATATCGTCACCGGTGAAAGTGCGTGTTGCCTGTGCGAGAGTTTAACTTGCAATGAGTGTTGCGCCTTGAACTTCACTATATATATATGATGACCCAGTTATGGTGGCAGCGGCTAACTGTGCTAGTCGGTCCGTCTGTCCGTGTGTCCAACCTGTTCCCATCCCGTTGGACGCCTGTTCCCGAATGGACCTTGTCAAGGACATTCGGTTACCGAACTAACGAAAACGTCCTGCGTTCGGATTGTTGAGATTCCTTAACCAATTTTACATATGTCTTCATTTGAATGAATTCAAATTTTATTACATGTCCTCCTACTTTTATTTCTATGTTACTTAAGGAATTTGAAAATAACGACTTGTTATTTTTGTTTCAGGTAATTCTTTCGGTAAAGATGGAACATCTGGCCAGGTAAATGAAACAGATAAGGTTAAGTGGTAATCTTTGCTTTACACGGGAAACAGGTAAAATAACTTAATTATTAAAATGAGACAGGTATACTCTGTTGTTATCGTTAAAAAGTTTAAATAGATTTAGTATTTGAAAAGATTCAAGACTAGTGATAATTATCAAGTAGAATTAAATACATAAAAAGGTCATATCATTTTGTTGAATTACTTTGGCGATTATTCGACCAAAAATATTTTCCAATCGCTATCATTTGGGCCTTGTTTGTACTTTCTTAAGCAGTGCTTTTAATTAGTTAATGGTAAATGGCTAAATGGTAAAATAAAACCTCATTATTTAAAGGTAAGAAACCAGTAAACCACCGTCCTAAAACTGCTTAAACTTGCTCCAAACTAGGTTATACACGTGGGCTAAGTAGGTACATTCTAAAAGTAAGTTGTGTATGAAATTAATTCATTTCCAATGTGCGTGACACGATGTTCCAAAGAAACTAATCTTAGACTGGAAATAAGAATCGGCATCAGATTATTTTGTGCGAATTTGTTACTGAACAAAACTAGAACACGCATTATAGATACAAATCTACTCGTTTTAAGTTAAGTTTAAGATATTAAATAAAAGTAATTACATTATTAGTACCAAATAATGATGATTGCTTGTCCACGTTTTGATTTAGACGACAAATAAGGTATAATTATAACACTTTTGTCAGAAGTTACATCTAGTAAAATTTGCGTTAACGTATTTGAGATTTGATTCCTTGGAACGCTACCTTTGATATTAAATGTTAGTTTTAGTTACGTATTAAGCCATGCTTCACGTTAGACTTCCATAAACTGATCTTGACTCATCTTCCTGTTTCAAATAATTAGTGTATTTTAAGTATAATCATAGAAGAGCTGTGATAGTATAGTTTGTAATTGACCGACTGAATTTTCGGTACATTTACATACATCTAATATACAGTGTGTTTGGCAGAACGTTGACCATACGAAAATGGTGGATAGGTGGGGTCATCTGCTACTTACTCAGCCCTAATTTATTTGGCCTTGGCCCACTGGATATTTTTAAATATTTTTTTTTCTTTCCTGTTGTAAATTGCCTGTCTTACCCACTTTAAAGTTAAGAAAGTGGTGAAACAACAAGAAAGAAAAAAATAATATTTAAAAATATCCAGTGGTCAGGGCCAAATAAATTAGGGCTGAGTAAGTAGCAGATGACCCCACCTATCCACCATTTTCGTATGGTCAACGTTCTGCCAAACACCCTGTATATCTACTTTATGTTTAATTACTGGAAGAAAAATGTCGCACGTTCTGTGAAAATGTACAGAAATATCAACGGGAAGTTTCGGTTTAATGTCTAATATTTCTCATCCATTAGTTTTATCATTATCACTTACTTTTTCCCAGTAAACTTGATGTGTCTCGTGGAAACTGAAGCGAGTAACGCCTCGATCCAATGGGCTAGATTCTTTAGCTTCTCACGCTTGTCTTAAGTACTTAATCACACTGCCATCATTTAATTGCCTAGGCCTCTAGTCTGTTATATCCAATTTAATTTGCTTTCAATGCATGGCTTGTCTCGCTCACTTTACTAGGTACATAGAGCATAAACAAAGAGTGTCATGTGTCTTTTAGTTCAATTGAAAAAAAGTATTTCAGTAGTTCTAAGTACATTCTCAATTGCTGCACAAAGTTTTCTTGTTTCAATCTCTTACATCCGATTTGAGTTTCGGCCCCTACCTGCTAGAGTCTCAAGTAGTCTTAAACAATCATAATTTATAATAGCGTGACTGATTTTCATAGTTGACTGAAAATTATTAATAATATTCTGAACTTAGTTTATGTTATTCGAAAGACTGTTTTTACAAAACTGTGCCATATTGCCATGCATAGGTCCTGTAACTGTTGGTTAGCTGATATGTGTCAATTGTATCATGTATTAATATTATATATTTTCCAGGTAATCGTACGTGGATCGCGTATATTTTTGCTGAAAATATTTTGTAAGTAATTACTTTGCTTGACGCTTTTCTCGTTAGTGCCGCTCGTATATTCTGCTAAAGGTAACTTCAAGTACAAACTTTTTGGTTTCTTTCTAGAAAATATTTGTTTAATTATCTTAAAGTTTAAACACGTAGTTTTGCCCATAACATCCGTTCGCTACGGTGCATTTGATCTGAATCTATGGCGGTCCGTTTGTGGGGTAGTGGGACAGCTTGCTTGTGTGTTGCTGTTTATTTTTACTCTGAGCAATAAATGATTCTTTCATATATCGTGTTTTAATTACTTCCCAACTTCCTATTTCTCTTTTTGTTCATTCAAATTGAAATAAGTAAATGTAGACCGTAGGGCCGTTATGATGGGTTGCTAATAAAGATCTTACTACTAATTATAAAAGTAGGTAAGTATGTGTGAATAAATTATCAAGGTATACGTTGATGAAGTTTATGTGTTACGAAGGGCCTTGAAATGAAGATAAGACTGACCCACATGTCAATAGACCAAATTTTAAAAGAATTAAGTTTGTCAGACAAGTACAAATAACAAGTATCGATGTTAGCCTTAGCATGTTTACCTTAAGCAGTGAATATTATGCACTGCTTACCTATGTTGACTATTGTTACTGTAGTCGGTATCTACGTAACTAGAGTAGGCTACCATAAGATTTTGAATATTTAATGAAGATGGTGTTTTCTTAATTAACGAATCAGAAGAAAGAAAGTTGCATCGCATGAAAAAACAAAAACACTTTCGCTAGCTTCCTTACAAATAGAGGGCACAGAGATTTCGAAGTTAATAAAATAAGATCAAGACGATGCTTAAAACAGAAAGAGATTTTTATAACGAAAGGCGAAATACGAGGAAAATATCAAGAATTACTTTCATTAGGTTCCTCGAAGTTACTTAATGTAGGGGATCGATGAATCGTTTATATGAACGGAGGACATCGTCAGAGCAGTGACCCACCGCTGACTCATTTGATTGCATTTCACTTTCTTATTCGGAAAACCCCACTTAGGTCCACGAACATTCTACTCTACTAAATCCTTCTCGACTACAGACTGTACCAAGTCTCCATACTATATTCGAGTTTAATCCTCAATTGAGAATTAAAATAATAATTTAATCTCACGACTTAATCGTGGAGAGACTTTCTCGATGCATAGAAAGTGACCTCGGAGTAAGTAGAGGGTTAAATATGAAATGTAAACTCAGTACAATTTGTATAAATATGATAACTATCCGTAGAATACTTTTAGGATTTTGTTTTTGTATATTTAAGATATTATCGGTTCAGTCTGTCTGTACCGATTACAAGATTCGATAAAAACCAGTTGATAGAAGTTGAGTGTTACCAATGCAATTATCGATATTACATCGGTATCCTAGTAGCTTTCCTTTGATTGTAGGTTGTCCTTTTTGATATAAACTATGAAGGGCTACGCAGATCGTTTTAAATGTCATATGGTGTAAATTACAGTCAAAGTTCTAATTGAGTTAGCCTGGCCTCAATATTGTAACTACTATAGGTACAGTTACAAATAGGACAGAAAAGTATATAATAAGTACCTACGCAAACGTGGACGGCACTGAAGTGTTAGTAGATAGCTGCGTGTCCGGTAATATTTGTCAATTTGCATGTAGCTGCGACCATTCGAGGGTAACTGTAAAGTTGGAATGTGAGCTCGACTGGCCAGCCTACTTCTCTCCTCCACTGATCTAAATAAGAAGAGCAGCTTCGATAATTATCGAACTTGTATGAATCTTGTTAATGTTGTACTGACTGCAATTGGTTTTGGGTCGATAACACTACGTGGAGTCCGATCTCATGCCACTACAAGCCTAAGTTTTATAAGCTGCTTCTAATAACCCACACTTGTTTGTACAATGGTGTCTTATCAATGCATCTGAGCAAACAATTAGCTACATAGCGCTCGAGTGTTATCTACAAACAATAGACATTACATATGTAAATAAGACTAAGGTACATAGATCAGGTTCTTAGCAAAACAAAGCTCAATTTTCGTTAGTCTAAGAGTATTTTTTTGTTTTATGAGGATGTGTTGAATTTGTCCTCAAACATGAGTTATCACATTTAGTGTCTATTCACCGTAGACGGAACTTGAGAACTAGGACAGCATCATCTCGTCCCCATAGTGGTTTAATATGAACCGCAGAGGGCGGGCCCGGTACTAGATTCAACTCATCGCTGAGGTATGGGGTCAAATGCGCTTGTAAAAGTTGTTATTTTGGTAACATTGTTACATCCGTTCGCGGAAATATTATTTGTTTGAATATTTATCAATATCATTCTTACTTGTGAAACATGTATTACCTAGGTCGCGCCTCTGAGGGATTAAGTCCTAAAAATGCTAAAAGGTACCATTACTTTCCAATCGGACGGTAAGGCGTGATGATAGTCCTAAATATAAAAAAGACATGCTCTGAAGTTATGTAAGGATTAGTGTTACCAGTACAGATTCAATTTGAAAATACATCTAAATATAGTTTTGTAAATCCCAGGTATTAAGTGAGTGGTAGATAGGTGCTGTCTTCAGCTGTATAAGATGTAATGGAACTATCCGGCCATAAATGGTCGTGGCGTGAATAGAAACAATTGAGTATCGCATACCAACGCGCACTATAATTATTATTGAACAACAAATGTGACTGCCACATTAATTAACTCGTAATTGTAGGATTTCAATATTTGGATTTTCCTGATAAAAATAAATTGGTTATAACTTATAAATTCAAATATTGGTACTTTCCAAAAACGAATAATTTATTGAATGCTAAAAATAATCGATACTTAATTAAATAACATTAACAAAGAGGTACAAAGAGTAATTTGTAAGTTCATACGTAGGGTCCTTCCTACTTAGTAGGGACCTACTTAGTTTTTGGAACCGCAGTTCGGAATTCTAAAATTCTACACTGATAGATAGTTATCTATGTTCCTGAGTGTTATAGGCTATAAATTATACTTGGTTTGCGTAATTTAGTCGAGGTATCGCTACCATTTTTATCGACGGTAAATATCACTTTTATACGCGTGCGAAGTCGCGGGCGGAAGTTAGTGAGTAATGTTTTACAAAATAAATCCACGTCTTATTTTTTAGACGTCATTTTTTGTGCATTATACTGCAAGCAATATCAATAATTTACTAATTTGCCAATTTACCAGAGATTATACCTACTTAATTGAAAAACAAGTGCAGTAAAAAAAGAACGTAATGCCGGCTTACTTGTCTATTACTGAACAACTACGATCTAGGACTTCAATCAATTTCACTTCCTAGTTCCGACACCTTAGAATTTTAAACTAATTGGGTACCTACATACGAAATAGAGAGTCAAAACTATTACCTCTCATTGCAAGATAGATAAGAGGCAAAACAAAATTGCCTTAAATTGTTTTGAATAAAAGTAAAAAGAATTTTAGAGGCTAAAGAATAGAAAGGGAGTTTTTTATGTAGGCATATATGTATATCCAAATAAAGATGTGTTCAAGGTAAACAAATAACACGATGTGTAAACTTGGCCAGTGGGCCATCAGCGGAATGGTAGCTTTCGTTGTTACTGCCAATGACTGACTATTATCAAGGCAAGGCTGCGTGACCTAGAAGGACACGCCGCATTCCGGCCGTGTCGCTAGTGTGCGTGTCGCGATGCCTCACTTGATAATTCGTTTGTTTTGTTAGGTTAATCATGCAAAATATAAAATAACAAAAGAGGAATATTTGTAGTTATTGTTTTTCTAAGGAATGAATTCAAAATAGGTAAAATGCATATACCTAAATCTTGAACCATTTTTAGCGAAACTTTTAACCTAAGTATTTATCATTCGACTGTATCGAATATCTCCATTACAATATATGATATTTTCACTCACCACATCAACAATGGCTTGGCTTTGATACAAATAATAAGTTGGCAATGTCACAGTCATAGAAAGTGAAGACTGCCCCAATGTGAAGCAGAACGGATCGCTCGTACCAAACAACAATGGGTTACGATTACGACTGTAGTATGAACCGCCCCTAATTGTACGATTGTACCGTGGCGCCTAATGTAATGATGCGTTTTTGACGATCACTTTTCTTACTCACTATTCTTGCGGAGTTTAATAAAAAGACTTATCGCAGTGTTTCATTTGTTTTATTAAGGTGCTTGTAGAGAATGTTTATTTGCCTCGTAATTGTACCTATCTTAGTTATTATACTTAAGTATAGTATTAATAACAGCGAGCGAGCCTTACGTCGTAATAAAAGAGCCTCAGACCCTTTCATGTATGTGCGAATTTTGACGTTACATCTGCATCTGACTTCTCTGGTTCCGAAAACAAAAACGCCATAGACCAAGCCCTTTGGTCGAGTCTGGTGGTTGGGTCTGGTCGTTAAAATTATATACTTCTATTTGGACCAGTGCGTTAAGAGTACTTGGTTAGTAAAATTACAGAGGCTCAAATTGACTTGACTCCAGCAAGACCAACGAAATGAGTAGACTATGCTATGCTATTGCTATCAATACTTTGGTAATTATATCATCATCAACTGACGTATGCTGAATTATGTTCTACCTGGACAAAAGCAATAATGTCCACTTGGCAAGTTAATTAGAAGTTGCAGTCTAAACGTTACAGATTGGTCAGAAAGTGCTGTATTAAACATATGTGTTTAAATACCCACATGAAACTATTTTTAAAAGCTAAAATTTTTGACGACCAAACCTACATGATTTATGGACAGAATGACACTGTAATGAAAAGAAAGTGTGATACATAGAAACTTTTCTATGTAATATTTTGAAGTTGACCTCCTAATCCTGATCCTACATGACATTGCAGTTTTTATCAGTCGCAGTTGAAATGAGAAGGCTAGTGGGCCAGTAAACAAGAAATTTATTGAGACTCGTGCGTGTATATATTTATTCGTTTCATTTATATCATTAGTGTATTGAAAGTGTAAGAGCGACAGTTACTAGGAGATAAAAGATGAATTGGTAGCTAGACCATACTATAGCGTAGGTAAATTGCTGTGGTTAATTCTGTCTCGTTGAAGTCGAATAGTGTTGGATAGGCTGTCGAGTAATGTATTCTAAAGTTAGATTTTTATAAGGAAAAAAATGATGACGGCTTTTACAATTTTTTATTTGAATGTCGGTCTGTTGGAATTAATTCAAAACATTTACTAGATATCTTTGATTCTACTTTATATTAATACTGATTTGAAATATGACGCGACGTCACGACTCGTACTTTTATACTGAAGGGTACTACTAGTTCTAACCTTGATATCGTTTTAACTCATATAAACTTTGGGCATATATACCTACGACAAATTAAAAACTACATATCTAATATTTTATTGTTATCTAAATGGCGGGCCAATACGATTTCTCATTTTGAGACAGTTTCTTCAGCCCTATTCTCGTTTTCAATTAACACGAGGTTTAATAATACTTAATCGTAATTGTACCTCACCTTTGTCTAAACCTTTGAGGAATCACAAGCGCTATGTACCTATATTTTATGTTTGCCTAGTGCAAAAAATTCATTAAACACGGCAAAGGGCTAGGCTGCACTATCTAATTAGGACAAGGTTTATCAAGTTTTGCAGTCTTACTTTTCAAGGCCATCGGAAAGATGTGACTAACGCTAAACCACACCTATAACAAACCCAAACATTATGTTTTCATAAGTCAACGAATCACCAAAACAATCTTAATCATAGGTACTAATATTACGTATTTATGAATTTAATATAATTAATTACTGAGTTATATAACATAGATGTTTTTAATATAACTTCTTAGGAATTACAATGAGTGAATCATTACCTAACTGTTACATTTGAAGATTGGGTTTTTACGAGTACATTAAAAAAGGTATAGATACTTTCAAATTCTTATTCATTTGTACTATAAATAAAACTCTCAGTACAGACCTATTAAATATGTCATTGAATAATATAAGAAAACAAAAAAGGTATTTTATAATTCCCGTGAGGTTTATTTCTCTTAGTTTCTCTTCATCAATCACAGATGAAAGGGTACCGCGTCCTATAGTTCACGAAAGATATGTAGGTACGATATGAAATTGCTCGTTCATCCAAACAAATTAAATTGCAATAAGTTTATAGGTTCGCGAGAAAGTTGCATCTGTAAATAAGGAAAATAGTTAATTCAATTTGGATTCATGTCAGATACTTGTTGTATATTCATCCAGTAGAAACTTTACATTTGCGTAGTTATGTAAATAATAATATATAAAAACATTTCCTAAACGACCAAATTACAACGCACTAACAATTACGCTAATTTCAGTCAACATTAAGTTAAATTGAAACAATTACACTTGGTATAGTTTCCCCGTCGCAGGTGAACGTCTTTACTCGCTTACTTTTTGTCTTCAACATAATTTGGGCACTTTTTATCAACGTTGGCGCCGGTCCTCAGTTCACTTTCTCTGGCGACTCGGTTTGACAAACCATAAAATATATTTGTACAAGTTATAACTAGTGAGAAATGATTGCCCCGATAACAGGATCGCGACGAGTTCCGCAGCCTTAATGCATCGGAAACTAATTCTATTTACATATTTGAATATACTTTGAATCGATTATGTAGCCGAGAAGTAGGTATTTGTTTTAATTAGAACGTGTTTTGTTCTCCTAAAATAAATTAGAAATTATTGGTATGAAAAGCAAAAGTACCCAATTAGGTCACCAAGAACACATTCCATTTTGTTTTTGTAACTTGACTCGTAAATAAATAATGTTTAAGATGAAAAAAATAAACTACGTTTGAAGTGTGGGAGAGCCATGCTTCACGATTGGGTCGGCTCGACCGGAGTGATACCACGGCCTCATAGAAAACCAGCGTGAAACAACCACAGCGTTGTGCGCCGTGTAAGTGAGGCAACTCGTTTGCCGACCTATCACATAAAAAAATATGATTACAGTGGCCACGAGCGTTTACTTCGAAATAAATAAAATCAGTAAATTAAACGTACATTATGACAAAAGACACACGTTTCTTTCATCGCTTTCTATTCTACGGCATCGGAAAACAGGGAAATACACGGAAATACGCGAAGAGAATACTTTTACACTATCCTATATAAATGATAGCTATTTGAATGCACTGGAATGCACTTCAACCATCTTAATGCATTTGGTACTGGGACTGAATTAAATGTATAGCTGAAATAAACGCGTTCAGTGTCTTTGCGTTTTTATATCTGAGTCTTTTTTAAGTGAATTTTGTTTTAATATAAGAGACAACTGAAGTTATATGAGTAGAGGGGACGGAGCGTAGTTCAATGGTGGGATTTTATTAAAACTTTTGACACTAAAATATAAAAGTTTTCTAAGTAAGATGAATGTAGTCTCATGAATCAATGTTGAAGATGTTCTCGACAATGTATTTATTAGGCTATAGAAGCGTCTTACCCACAATACAATGTCTTTATGTGTTGTATTTTTTGTGGCGAATACAACACAATGATACATCTAGGTCTCTCTTGTAAACTTTCTTCATGTAAGTAACTACTTAAATAGTGTTACCTAAGCCCGTTCACTCGCGGTCATCGATCTCCTTAGTTATTATCTAATTGTGACGCAATCATTATTATGAAAGCTAATTTAAATATTGACATTCGCCGATTGGTTCGCACGATGTTCGGACGCTACACGTTATAATGGCGTGTGAATTTTGTGACTGTAATTGCTATTTGTTTATTAATTTGCTTATGTAGAAAGGTGGTGTTTATTTGTAATACTTTGTATCTTTGATAGTGTTGATTTCTTTGTTAGAGTACGAGTGCGTTTGTTGATGGTTAATGAATGTTGTACTGATATAACCTATTTATTTTTCAAAGATCGAAGTTTGTAATTCTATATATTTTTTCCATTAATATATCAATTTCGTGTCTATTACTATAGTGAATACAAGCGTTATCTAGTTAACAAATATTGAATTAATGAATTACAACTAGTGCAACACGATGTAATCAACTTTCAGTGCAAAATATGCAACATAAATAAAGCATTTGAAAGTTACTTACTATATAATTGAATTGAATATTCATTAATTACGTAGCCAGCATGAATACGATATTTAAATAAATTAAACAATCACAAATTCAATTAAAATAGTTTTGGAAATTACTAGTTTGCAAAAACGATGCGTTGAAGTCTTTTGTATGAAGGAATACGCCACGATGATTAGAAATACAATATCAGCTATAATAATGATAGTGTCGTCGTTTTATGAAAAGTCGACGGTAATCTAAAATTTGTGACGTAATTTCATGTCATTTTTAGTGTGCACACATATAATCCAAATCCAAACTAATTGTATAAATGCGAAAGTAACTCTGTCTATCCGTCTTTTCTTCACACCTAAACTACAGAACTGATTTCTGTAAAATTTGGTACAGACACAGTTTAGAACTCGAGATAGGACATAGGATAGTTTTTATACCAAAAATCTGCAGGAAATGACTATTTCACGCATACGGAGTCGCAGGCAAAAGCTAGTTTAGAATAATTTTAAGTTTAAATCGTTTGCCGTAGTACATAAAATTGGTACTTTAGCTGTTAGCAGGAAGCATCATATAATAGATAGAGGTGCTTATTAGTAATGGTTGCGTATACGCATCCACGCAATATTGCCATCTTTTGATGCCGGATGTTATTACTAGCGATTGGTATGTGCGGTTTCGCACGGGTTGTATTGTTCGAGCTGTTAATTTAGTGTAAGAGAAACAAGCAATTAGAACGTTTGTCTTGTAAAGCGTATTTTTTTATTTATTAACATACTAATGCTTTAAAATAGTATAAATAAATAATAAAAATACAAGTGTGTGCAAGCCATGCCTCTCAGAAAGACCTGGCGGATATTATACCTGTGGTTTGTTTCGTCATTTGAATGAGCATACCTGAGGGCTAAGAGAAAGAGCTATACAAGTTGTCTAACTCTGTCTCTTACACACACCGAAGTAAGATTAAAACAGAAAGTCTTACGTTGCATGTCATGGTTACCCCCCGGGCCTCTGGGGAGTCATTCTTAAAACTCCAAAATCCTCAACGACTTACAAGAACTCGGCAATGCACTTGTAACTCCTAAGCTGTTGCGGATGTCCATGGGCAGCGCCGATTACTAACCATCACATGATACGTTTGGTTGTTTGTCGTTCTATCTTATAAAATGAATTTATATTGGCGGAACTAATACTTGCTGGCATTCCTTCAAAGTCGACCATTATGAGATGCAGAATGCGATGTAAATAAGTATCTATAATATGAATGTGGGGGTCTTCGGCACGAAATACCTATCTAATTATCGAGTTACCTATGTACCTCTGTTTCTATCGTTTTTTTATGTGCTATACGTCTGATATGCATATAAAATAAATATATATACCTATTATCAAATACGTACACGTACATACGAACCTTTATCCAAAACTCTACGTATTGATCAAAAATAATGAAATCAGTTTTATATTGAAATGAAATCATTACTACTATTATTATTCGAATGAAAATTAATTGTAATCATCATAATCAATATCATCATCATCAAATCCTTCAAAATATAGGCCTGCGCTAATGACTTCGACAGGTAGGTTAGTTGGAAGACCTAATATGTGTTTAAAACGTATTCTTTATCTCTTCATCTTATCACGACTTTGTATTTACCTTAACATCTCGAATGTTCAGTTTTTTACTGAACCATAGCGAAAGGTAATAAATTTTAATTACGAGGCTTATTACACTTTATTAAAAGCAGCCATGTTGCTGACGACAATGCATGTATGATCACAAACTAGTAAACAATGATAATGATGCATTTGTGTTTTAACTAACCCTTTAAAGACATTTCCTCATTTTAGGGATAGAGTCTAAGGATCGATGATGTATGTGCATATTTTCGTAAACATACTTAGATTGTCTGTTTTGTTGGTCTCCAGTCCGATTCCCCGGCCGGACAGAGAACTACTATACGGTTACTTTAAAGAATAAACCAATAGATAGAAAATATCTAATTTTCAATACACATCGTAATCATTTTGACTGCACGGTTGGTGCGGTGGCTGGGCAACTGGCTGCCGTGCAACGTGTCGCGGGTTCGATTCCCGCACGGAACAACACTTTGTGTGATCCACAAATTGTTGTTTCGGGTCTGGGTGTCATGTGTATGTGACATTGTATGTTTGTAAACGCACCCACAACACAGGAGAAAATCCTAAAGTGGGGCAACGTTTTTTGTAAAAAAAAAAAAATATTTAGTACAAACAAAACTGCGTTCCTCTCTGTCACCTCAATCTTAACAGAGTGGTCGTGGTCGAGAAAGCCGCCAGTTTGCGTTTCATGGTATCCTCACATTTGTCTCTTCACCCGTCATGCTGCTAACTATGGGCTGAAATTGGAGAGGCCACGAAGATTTTTTTATGTGATAGAATCGAGCATACGTATCACACGATAGTGAGTAATCGACGCCGCCGAAGGACACTCGAAATACCAAAGGAGTTACTACAAGTGCGTTGCCGGCCTCTAGTGGGCTAATAGGGGTTTAAGGATATGAGATTTGGGTATTGAGAGGATGTAAGGATTGTAAGGATGTAGAGGGGAAGGATTAGGCCTCCAGTAACCTCACTCATACGGCGAAACACAACATATGTGTTGCTTCACGCCGGTTTTCTGTGAGGCCGTGGTACCGCTCCAGTCGAGCCGGCGGCCCATTCGTGCCAAAGCATGGCTCACCCAAACTTGAACACTTCGTAAAACCCAATAAAACTAGTCTATATGTGTATCTACTTTATAAATAATAACAAAAGACTACACTCGTGACGTCATGCAGGTGTACTAGGATTTAAAGTACGTATAATTATAACTATTATGTTCATGTGCATGTGTTGTAAGTGTAGGAATTGGGCAGTGAGGTTAACGACCTGCATTCACTTTCTCCCGATGACCGTCGCCTTATAGATGACATATGTATACTTGTATTTATGAATTTGAGGCTTAAGCGTTATCCATTAAAGTTTTTATTTATTAATCTCGGGATTTGTGTTGATATGAGGCATACGTAATTGTATATAGGAAACTATTATGGATAGATTTACTTGTAATTCTGAATAATCAATGAAAATCCGGAAGTTATATGTAAAGGTATTTTTAAAAATGAAACAAAATATTTCAATTTACTACTGTCTGCCTGTCCATCATTCCTATAGTGTAGTTAATTTAAAAATAAAGATTTCCATGAAAAATAGGTATTGAGTATTTTTTAACAAAATTGTTTTAATTATACATTTTAAGCCGCATTAAATAACATTTGACTTGCAATTTACAATTAATTAAAAATAATGTTTATTATGTGCTAATTAAGTAATATAACTCAAACAGAGAGATAAATAGTTTAACTCTACGTTCAATTATATTCTTATGTAAGTAGGTGGACTGATAGTTGAAGAGTTTAAAGATCGACTGTCTTAGTATAAAGGAAAACTATAAGTGGAATTATAAATATAGTATATTAAAACATTTTTGATGAAAACGTAATTTTGGACTACTTACAAAATGGCATTAATTAATAGGTTAATTAGTTTACTAATATGTTTGTCCTTAGTTTTGTCATAAATAATGTTTATTTCGAAGGTGTCTTAATGTCTGATTTATAAAGAACACCTGTTTCACATATGTTCATACTTATATGTCAAAGAATGACTGAAAAAAAGAAAATAGCCACCTTTCTCTAGACCTTAGTTGATATGTCGGCTACTTAGCATTTCGCTAACAGCCGGCACTATAGACGGGCTATATACCTATTATATATATACATAAATATGCACCAACTTGCCAAGACCTTCAGTCCACGTGCAATAACTAGCTGCTATTAGCACCGAGCGTATAATATGAGCGTGCTTTCTCCGCCTTTGTTATCTGTTCATGCCCCTATTATTTGCCGGATACAGGAAATCTTAAAGTGGCACACAAAATATGTATTAGATATAACCTCTGCATCAAAATTTTAAAACACGCAATTTTTCTTACGTTTTTCTTGTGCTCAGTCCAACCGAAACTAACTATTTTTTTATAGTTTTTTAACTATTACCATTACAGAAGTCCAATCAATATGACAATGTTACACTACACTATACACTACAGTTAAGCTTATATGCCTATATGAATTGATACTCCTTTGTCAGTCATAGATAACATCATCAGCTCATATGTGCCGACTTTTGAGTAATGGCCTCTTCTCAAACGGAGAAGTTTTCATCATTAATCACCTTGTGTCTTGAAGGCGGATATTATAAGTCCAGATTTCCTCGCATTTCCCTTTAGCGTTTGGCATTGCGGCCTAAATAAACTATAGAAAATACCTACATATGTATGTTTCCGAGATGTATACTAACTCGGAAAAAGTCATATTAGTCCTAGGTTCAGTTCTATACCTTCATGCGCGTAAAGCGAGCTCCTTTAGATCCAAAGCAAACCATCAAGCCATGATACCAGTGATTGATAACGTTCTGTCAATAACAATAAAACCGTATAAGCAGCTGCAGTACTATAACAACAAAAAATCTTTAATGCTTAAATCCCCAAATTCAATATAGGACCTTACCTTCAGATGTGTTGGATACTATCACCATTAAAGCAGTATATTTAAACGACGACTAAATTATTATTTTACAGCCTAGTCGATGCGTCATATATGCGTGATACATCTATGAACGTAATTTGTTTCTATTACAAATCCTGTTACAGTTTTTACGACAGAACATAGCTCTAGACGAGCGCAAAACATGATCACTTGGACATGTTAGATTGCATCATTGTGCTGTGTCAGTGTCTTGATCAGTCGAAAACTGGTACAAAATGGACCCCTACGCCACGCAGTCTGTTACCGCAGACATATTACATAATTAATGAAAAAATAGCACATGTATAACTGAATATATTAGTCTTAAAAGTCAATGACCCCCTATTGCATAATGTTTGCTCGAAAGTGCTGGCACAGCCTAGAGATTCATGTCACGTCACTTAGTATAGCAAATAAAATATATGAAAGCCCCCATAATTTTATGCAGAGTCATATAATACCTACTCACTTAGGAAGCGACGACAATTTTTAGTATGAAATTAAATTGGGACGGAGAAAAATGAATTTGATACTTCCGTCTTAGGATGACCATCTTCCATATAACAATACAGCCGGAAAGCGCTCAAGCGTTGCCGTTTAGTTCTAAAACAGTTTATGAGAGTTCTATGATTATTTTAACATCGACGACATATTATTAGGTGTTCTATCTTAGTTAAGGCTTTCTACTGATTAGCTATTTATTGTCAAAGAATCTTTGGTGAAAAAACAACGTCATTTAAATTTGTTTTATGAGAAAAAATATAAAAAGTGATCTTTACAAAACAAATACCAATTAACAAACTAGAAACACATTAACACAGCGTCTGCGCAATTTCATTCATTGAGATTACAATCTTTATGTTGGCGCTCACAGATGTCGTTTCGTGCGTTGATTTCTTCTGCTGTCGGTAGATGGCGGTACACGGTCGCCGAACCACGAAGTTCTTTAGGAAAACTTGCATCGTTCTCTTCTTTTTCATTACCAAATACAGTTTTCTGCATTCGAGTTATAAATGGAGTTACTTTGCATACTAAGAGTCGAATGCAACTGGTTTCTTCATCAGATCCGTGTTCTTGGATCAGTTCATCAATAGTGCCTGGAAGAGATTCGTTTTTAGCGGCTGCTATTAGTTCCTGAAGGTTTCTTGAATTTTTATTCAGGATCCATTCCATTGGGTCATCAGATCGGTAAGGTTTTGATGGCCGTCTGGGTCCCGACAAGAATGTAGAAATCTGAAATGCAAATAGTATTCTTATAAGCTTTTATGAACTCTACTGAATACAAGCTCACCCTATAAGGTCCATACATAGGTAACAGGATCTTTCAATAAAGGAACTATCGACTTACTATTGAATTATGTAATTGAATAAATTTTTAATTTTGAATGCGTAATTAAAATTTTTACCGGACTTACCATTTGTGCAACAAAGACTAAAGCGTTGACAGCTACTGCACTTATTTGGTTTGGCTGCAGCCCAAATAGGCGCACTATTTGACGCAGAGGTGTCAGGGGACTTTGCGTTTCATTGACGTCATAATCTGGGCCTTTGTCCTGATTATATGATTCGCTTTCACTATATGAAGTTTCCTCACTATGCACATCATTTTGAGGCCACCTTCTGTTGGTTGTTGGCGGTTTGTTAGCCGTTTGGAAAGCTCTAACCACAAATTCTGCTACTTTCAATGCCACAGACTCGGACCCTGGAGATAATTACCAAAAACATTTATCATTATCTAAGAAATTTCAAAGGCCCGGAATGCGGAGATAATAAACACTGTTGGACTCATTAAAATGTCTTTTTATACTATTTTGCCTAATATTAAGTATGGTGCAAGGGTAAACATACTATATTTGTAGAAACTTGTAAGTAATAAAAATAAATATATTCGACTGTCAAATATAAACTGGGATATATTAATCATCATGTATACATTACGGTCTTTTTTCTAGATTGAATAAATAACATCAAATACATTGGTACGAATAGAATCTAACATACCAAGTAAATTCTGCGCAAATTTCATTCCGCTGCTTAAGCGGTCCATTAATCCGTCATTTCTGTATTGTTCGTTAGCGCACACAACTTGGAAAGTAATGAGTAACACGCAAAGGACGCGTGGCGCCATCTTGAAGCACAGCACTAAACTACGAAGGCGTGTTGCGCGGGAGCTTGTTCTATGCTTCGGTTCTTACTGTAATAGGTGCGCAAACGGAATTGTCGTACTAGAGCATAACATTTTAGAATAATTGGTTGATAGTACAGGGTGTTTGTAAGACATAGGTATGAAAACATAACCCATAACCTATTCGTTGTTAAATAAATAATATTCTTTTCAGTATGGATCTTAAATTGTAGTATTATAATTTGTATCAATATTCATAGATGGCGCTGCTAGTATTGCGTTTTGAGATCTTGTTAAATGCTTTTCTTTTGATGTTTAATATGGAAATCGTATGAATGCACATTTTTTCGTAAAGCTTTCTTCAGTTTTACTTTATGTGTCATCGATACCGTAACGAAGGACACTGTAATCCCATATTTATTTATAGTCACAAGCGTATACTCATTAATTGGGTTAATTAATAAAGCTAGTAGGTACTTAGGCAATTAATAACACTTAGTTTAAAAAAATAAAAGAAAAACATTACTTTAAAAAATGGGTGGATGTAACTACTCACACAAATAATCAAGACGTTGATTTGGTCGGTTCATTAACATAAAGAACTATAAACTATACTGTGCTCAGCAATTTAATATGATTTGATTTTTTTATAATGCCTAATATTTTAATGTCGGTTACAAGGGTTTTTTATAACGCCGTAATACATTTTTTTCTCAATAGATATTAAATAAACGCACCCTGTAAGTATATTTTGCGACGGTTTGACAGACAGAGGACAATAGAAACGGAAATGTAGACTTGAACGTTTTGCTTTCTTATTTGTTACAAAATCAGAAAATAGGAACAATAAAATAGGTAATTTTCATATGTTAATTTAGTACCGGGTAAATTAAGGTAAAAATTAATAATATCTAATAATGCCTTTTATGCATCGCGTTGAAGTTTAGTAATTCGTATATCCTATATTTTATCTAGACTCGATGACTTTACATTTTGGAGGTCAATAATTGCTCCTGATTCTATACCATACATCATCATCGGATTAAAGGATTCTTTTTCGTCGTAATGGTTTTAGGGGTATGTTTTTTGCTGGCTCTAATCAGCGTTTGTAAATTAAGTGCGTTCTGTGCTCACCTAGTTTTAAGATGAAAACGCACTGATCTATTTATTGTGACCGCTAGGCGATTGTTGTGCTTCGCAGACCATAATGATCATACGTAAACGTTATGCTCAACTTTATTTCAACACCTAACATCTCATGAGTGACAACCTCCATCATGCTGATCTTCCTTATCATATATTCGACGCTTAAAATGTCGTCAGCCGACGTTACATCAGCTGATATGGAGTTTCTTAACGAGATGCCCTTGGATAAACTGCTCAGGCTAAAAGCGTCCTTGCAAGATCTTGTAACCGCTCAATATGACAATGTCACAACGACAACGCCATCCAACATACAAAGATTCGGGGCAGAAGCAATGGCCATTCAAGCGCCACCCGTCAAAAGAGGAGACTATGAAGAAGGACTGTACAAGAAAGAGGGATACAGCAAGATCAGCAACATATTTTCAATGTCTGTCACGACGCTGGCCTTTTTGGCTTTTGGAGGTTATTTGTTGTGCCTGATAGTTCAAGCTGTTAAATCTAAACAAACTTACAACGCCTCTATTCCTACCACACAGCCTACAACGTTCTTCGTGAGTGCTGGCATTAAGAAGAAACCGCAGACTCATTTCGCGTCATATGGAAGAAGAAGAAGAGACAATAGATTTAGAAGAAGTTTGAAAATGGTGGACCTGCCTCCGGAGCAATTGTTTACAGCGTTACTGCAAGTGTGTGAAGGGTACGCCAAGTGGAGTGAAGGAGAGATAGTATAGGATCTTTTTAAATGTGTTACGTGGTAAAGGTTGTGCGGTTTTTATATCAATATACCATATCTTAGTCAGTTTAATGTTGGCTTTCCAAAGTGCAAAGAAATACATAAGTGCCGAATAACACAAACTACGTGGGAAACATAGAAAATAGTACAAAAAGTCTTCAGTCTTCCAGGTACATTTAAGCTTGGAAGTTATTTATGTATTTCATCTTAATAAGACTCAGCACATAAAATCTATGAAGATATTATTATTTTTCACTAAAAAGCCGAGAGCTACAAAACGCTGTTTACATTAAAAGCAGGAAGCCAGATTGCCCAGCAATATACCTACAATCTGTAAACGTTTTCAAACTGTCAAATAATCACGCTAACACCTAATAATAGCTGCATCTTCGCTTTAAAGATTCTATTGTACATTCCACTTAAGTTAAAATTTGCTTTTTGATAATGTTATTGAAGAACCTGCTGTGACTTAACAGACTAGAGTTTAAATTCGAGTGTTGTTGGTGAGATTTTTATGATATTTTGGAATGTAGCGAGTGTTGGGTTTTGTTTGTAAGAGCTGGTTATGAGGGGGCTGCGTTCGGTCTGTCATCGCGTTCGTTCTAGTGTTTACAGGCCGGTACCCACATACACTGTTAGCGACGCGAAATAGCCGTGTAACGAGTCTTATAAAAATAAATTTTTAATTTATCTACCAGCCATAAAACTGTTTGTAATTTACAAAAAAACCCGGGTTTTATACTCATTAACATTGTTTAAAATTTTATTTTTATAATACAGATATTTCAAATACGTTTAATTAATGAGGTAAGATTTTTGTTATATCGCTTCTATTTTTTTAGATTTGTATTGTATTTGATAAATTATTTATTTTAATCAACAGAAAAGGAGTTAAGAGAAACTTAGTATGGATTCATTTACACACGTTTTTACCCATCTCTTTTTTATTAAACTTCAATATTGAGTGTTAAACGATTTTAACCAAAAACAGTAGCAGCTGCCAGTGTGTCGCTTGTCTGTGGGTCTTATAGATAAAGGCCCTAACACACCATATGCCCGCCACCAACAGAGATGGTGTAAACAAACTTACTTGCGTATCTCCGATAATTATCTTAAAGTTGTCGCTACTGCACTTGTTCTTAACATAAATTTTATTGCAGTGTAATAAAAATACTAATAAAATAAATACTGAGTAACCTTGTTGTTTTTTAAATGTGTGTTGCTTTTAAAACTGCTGATAGTGTAGGAGTAGGACCTACCTACTACCAACTAATTTTGTCTCATTTGGATTTTAGTTTTATTATCAACTACTTTCATTTTTATTTCTTAAAAAATTGCTCAACAATAGGACTTTACCTTTTTTATGAGATAAGTTGGGAAATTAGTAGACGGATTACCTTTTTTTTGTAAGGGGAAAACATCAAATTACTTCTCCGGGCGGGAGAGAGTTCTGAGGGTAAATCATCAAATGACTTCTCCTGCCCAGGGCCGGGCGGGGGAGAGTGTCAGACTCTTACTCACTAAAAACCCCCTTGTTCCTTCTCCTGCTCCGGGCCGAGATCGCGGTGCCTCATTGCACTTACCCCGCAACTCCGGCTGAACATCAGCCCTACGGGATCCGTCTGAGGTGGTCTATTGGCTTTTTGAGGTGCGCGCGGAACACTACGCGCCGTACGCTCGGGGGTAAACGTATTACCTGATGATAAGCAATCGGCGACGGATTGTGAATGCGTTGCTGGCCTTTTGATAATTAGATATTCGGATATTTAAGGATTGGGGACGGATGGAGGGATAGAAGTTACGAAGCGGAATACAATGCTATAGTTGTTTCACGTTGGTTTTCAGTGTGGCTGTGTATCACTCCGTCCGGTCGATCTGGCCCATTCGTTCCGAAGCTTGGCCCTCCTGTGTCAGATACGCCGCTTGTACCCCGTCAACTGACAATTAATTTAATCTTTTTTTGCAACTAGGAGTTTTGGGTGAAGATGCACTCAAAAATCGTAGTAATCATGAGATCATTATTATATTAAAGAATAGAGCATGTAACGAATGAAATGGTTTTATTCGATTCATGACTCCTGTATTTTGATTATTAGGTATATTATATTTAGGTATCATTTACTAAATTTCAGAAAAGATCCCTGAATACACTATTCCATGAAATTTTATTCTCATGTTAACATTTACATTTTAAACGCGTACATTACTAAGAAAAGTCTCTCATCAGATAATAAATAAAGGACGTTAATCAATGTGTTCTTACCACAGCATTGATTGAACAACTCCCGTTCGAACCGACTCTAGCATTTAATCTTATAAGAACAATAAATAAAATTGGCAATACTTCTAAACGACTTGTATAATATATGTAGCCAATGCTAGCCATATGTAGCGGACATGACTCATGGAAGCGTAAAGGAAGGTGTACTATTTAAAACAGTCATCATTTAAAAATAACTAAGTTTATTTATTATGTTTTCGGCTTACTCGTGTAATAATTTGACGAGATACTCGATTAGTTTCAAGCCATGCTAGAGGCCCATATTCATGAGCAGCATTCCGCGAATAGCGACACGGCGACTGTCGCGCTGCTAGTCGACTATCTCGTCAAATTCTCACGAAAGTTATAATAAAAATAACTAAGTTTGCTTTAGATAAAGCAGAAATGTTTCTTTTTCGAGGTGGCAAAATTATCAACTGCCCTACTGCCTCCACCCGCTCTGGGTAGGGTGAGTGGGAGAGTCAGACTCTTAATTTTTTCTATGTGATAAGACTGCAAACAAGGAGGTGGATTACCTGACGGTAAACAATCAGCGCCGCCCATGAACACCCGCACTGTGGAGCAGTTACGTGTGCGTTGCCGACCTTTTGAGATTTCGGGATTGGGTGAGGGGGAGGATTGGGCCGGATTACTTTCTAAAGACCAGCCGTTCCTTCTCCGTCTTCAAGCCGAAGCCGCAATCTCGTCTAAACATTGACTCTGTTGGGCTCAACCTGTAGTGGTCTAATGGCATTATGAGGCGCGCGCAGGTTTCGCCGCGGCGTACGTTGGTCTAGTCTAAAGTTGTAAAACTTCTGTTCAGCATAAAGTTTCCCATTCAGATTATTAAGTTTAGTTTTTTAAGGTCAGGAGGAGATTCTTTTAATGAGATATTGAAATAAAGCGAAGGGGGGAGGGGGGAAGAACCATGAAAAAACAACTTTCGGGTGATGTAGCGGCCATGAGCGGAACCCTAAGAAAAAAGCGGAGATATTATAATTCACAATTTAGTGTTTCACAGATTGGTCTAAAATCAAACGGGAGTTGAAATCTCAGAGATGGAGGTAGCTGGAAAGAACCCTACCTAGTACCTATTTTTTGTAGATGAATTAATTTTTTTTCACTGGAACTTATTAACGTTACGTTCATTTATTAATAACTGTACAGTGTACACACTTTGTACATACATATTATGCTCTACCTATATATGCTCTGTAGCCAATTTTAAAACAATATATAGGTACATAGTTATTAATAGGATGCCTATACAATAAATATTCCGATCATCATAGTCAATAACGAGAATAATCACTCGATACAGGTGTCAACATCAACTTTTAATAACATCTATATTCGATATATTTTATTCATAACGTGGATAATAAAATAAATACCCACTTAAAAGAATACACACAATAATATAGCATCGTGTTTACCAAATCAATGGCGGATTGAATAATTTAACATTTTATTTTAATGACTCGATTTATTCGTGCTAATATGACTCGGATAATCGAGTGTGTTTAGGTCAAAGGTTTACGATTGAGGACCCTCTAAACTAAATTGAATTTGACTCGGAATCGCATCGTAAAAGAACTCATCGTAAGGTTTTTACAATCGATTCGAATGTTATGGGGTATTCGGCAAAGAGCTGTTAAATAAAATATACCTAAGATGGCGACTGCACCTATCGATATGTTTCGCGTAATGTTGCCATCAATATAAATATTACAGTAGTGCATCTTTGAACTATGAACGAAACATAAAGCTCTTGATTTTTTTATGTGATAGGTCGGAAAACGAGCTGACGTATTACCTGATGATATAAGCAAGCAACTGGCAACACCCGTACGTAATACCAAAGGAGTTAGGAGTGCGCTGTCGACGAAAATTAAAAGGGCATATAAATATAATACTTTTCACTCTGCCGAATCTTTAAACAAATCTTTAAACCTTTAAATGCACTTATGGAAAAGCAATAAAGATATTAAGTATTAAGTATATCTTTTATTAAAAAATATTTATTATTCTTTCGTTTTCTTTTTTTAAATGTTAGTAAGTAAAGTAGGTATCACACAGTTTTACAAACATATAAATTCACATAAACATCACATCCAGTCCCAACACAATAATTTGTAGATCATACTAAGAGTAGTTCCACGGGAATGGAGGTGACCCGCGACACGTTGCACAGCTACTGGTTGCTCAGCCACTGCGCCAACCGTGCAGTACGTTTTACAATTGGAAAACTCATTTTTAGAAACACTCTAAAAACATAAAAGTTAACAAATCCGTACTAGCCAGACCATCCGAATCGAAGTTGCCATCAACATCTTTTCATACAAGCACTTATTGTAGAACAGTTGTATTTTATCCCCTTACAGGAATGACGTGCCTTTGCAAGACATTTCACAATCTATTGGCTATTACATAAAACGGAGTTAACGACCACGTTTATGTTATCGGCCGCCCACCTCAGGATCAGGAATGCGTCACCAATCAATAATACTTAACTTGATAGTTGTCGGACCCTTTGATTTGTGTTTATTGTTAATTGTCAACTGATCTAATGTCGAATAAAACTAAACCTTTATATGTATAATAAACACGTAACAAGATAAGTTTCTAATTAGATCGTAGACTGAGGTAGAATATATTATTTATTATGTGTTCCTATAGAAGTATAAATTGTAAAAATAATTGATCTATATTACTTCATTACTTCTGACATGTCAGAAGCACGTCTTAAACTTCTTTCTAAAAACTTCGTAAAATTTTGATTGTAAAGACGATATTGTTTCACGCAAAATGACCAGCTGTTATATCTGTGTAAGTACTTCGTGTATCTGTGTGTGTATTTCCTTGTTCTACCCGAAAGAGAAAAGTCATTTGATGATTTTCCCCTCACAAAAGGCAACAAATGAGCAAAACCCACTTTTCACACAGAGAAAGAATCTTTATTATTAAAACTGTAAATAATCTTCTGCTGCTGTAAATATGCTTCTAGATAGACAATATTCTTCTACAATATGCGGTTGCAGTACAACTTTTTGTGTACCATGAAGTGTGGGGTACGAATGGGTCGGCTCGAAGAGAGTGATACCATGAAACCGTGTTTTTCGTCGTGTGAGTGAGGTTACCGGAAGCCTCATCCTTCTTCCCCTCCCGAATACTTGAATCTCCAAAACCCTAATCCCCAAAAGGCTCAGCCATATCGGCCATGCCATACATGCATGATCATTCCAAAATGCAATTACCAGCAACCGACCGGGATATAACTCCCATGTTACCATACTATGTTTGCAATAATATTCAGGAACATTTATAAATTAAGAAAAACATTGCTCGTTTAGAAACACCTCAGAAAAAATCTACTTCGATGGAGATTCTGTTTTTTTTTTTAGTAATAAGTTACCGTATTTTAAACGTTTTTATTGAAACCAAATGTTGAATATTTTAAAAATAACCGTGCGTATACAGCTCTCTGGATTTAAGATAAACACTCCGCGAAGAGTGAAGTGTCCAATGGTTCTGGTTTGACTCAAAACTTGAAGAAATTATCCATACTGACTGACTTCCGGACTTAAAACACTAAATTAAAACGCCTCTATCGTCAACATTTAAAAGGTATTTGTTTTATTTTTAGTTATTTATTATTGATTTCGAATTCTATTTTTAATTAAGTCACAATTTTTTTGTCTATGCATAAATAAAAACTATATTTTTTTGTACTTTAAACTGTACAGTTATTGCAACTTAATTTAAAATCGGAGAATAATGGTACATAGTCTTGCATTACAGCGACATTCTAAGCCTTAGTCTTCTTTTGCACACGCGGTGTGTTTAGCGATTTGTCATACATTGCTCACAATGTTTATATGTTTGTGTTTCTGAATATAAAGATGTGGTCTTCTGCTGCAATGTACGACAAATTCGCGACTCACCGCGCTTGTTCGTAAACGGGGCCTTAGCCAGTACGAGTACCTACATCACGATAGTAATTTCAACTGCACATATATAAGCTTGCGACATATCACACATGTCGAAGACCAAACTTGGTAATAAACTAATAGAGAAACAGGCAATAACATGTTCATATCTCATCTACATCATAATAAGAAATTATACATATTGGCAATTACTCGGTACAACACTCATTAAGATAACTCTTGCACTCTAAAATCATTTATTACCGTACCTAGGGAGTCGCACCCGCTGATAAGTAAGATCTAGTGGCCAGTTAGCTAAACTAACTAGTTGCATAAGTAATAGCACTCGTATTAAAAGAACCTATGTTTGTAACGCCTTTTGCTAGTACATTTCTACTACTGAATGTTAAAAAGAAGGGAGATATTTGTGGATTTTGTTTTGAGTGTCGACTTACGCGCATTTTTCTCTTGCCTGCGTTAGTAGTCATACAAATTCACATACACATCACTCTCAGACTCTAAACGACGATTTGTGGGTCACATAAAGATATACATATGTTCTTTGCGGGAATCTTGGCAGTCACGTTGTAGGGCAGCTGGTGGACCAGCCACGACGCCAAACGTAAATCGTTTGTTGATTTCACATATAAGTGCCCATTGCTGAGCAAAGGCCTTTTCTCACATAGAGAAGGTTTGAGCATTAATCACCACACACGTCCAGGTTTCCTCAAGATGTTTTCCTTCACCTTTTGTTAATGGTGTCTAAATAATCTTAGAAAGTACCTATAACTCGGAAAAAGTCACATTGGTACCTATTGATAAAGCCAATAGGTACCAATGTGACTTTTTCCTCCAGGCCACCGCGGCTTTAGTTGGTTTAAAGCTACTTTTTAAGGAAGAGCTGAGGGTGATTAATGCTTTACACTGTATTCTAATGGGAGCAAAACCTAAAATTACAAACAAACCTAAATTAAAAATAAAATTAATTTGTATGCTTAATACTCGGTATTAAAAGAAACCAACTTACCCACGTTTATAGATAACGCCTTGTACATAGACCCTACTTATATTTTCGCCGCAAGGATATTTTATACATCCCCATTATAGCATTCCAACATTTTAAGAATAGTTTATTTTTTATCACCTTGCTAATGTAAAAACTGATTGTCTTTGGGAACACTGGAACCAAACGATCGCGTGGTCGTTCACCAACAAGATGGTCACTAATCACGTAAAGGATTCATCGTCCTCCGAATTCTTCGCGGTAGTGAGAAATGCGCTGGATCGAAACCGGTGGAGGTGGATCATGCACTCCAGATGTTACCTTGATGTTCAGACATGAGGGACCGTCTATAAGAATAAGTGTCGTAACAAGGTATAACTACTATTAATTAATTCTAATTTATTTATGTTTACAACAACCGTGGATGGTTCATTTCCTTGACGTACCTATAATATAATATAGGTACAATCGAACCATAAGCACAGAATCTTTGCATTAGAAAAACGTGATATTCTAATTATGTTTTCTGGGGTTTATTACTTATTAGTAAATACTATGTTACAATAACTTGTTGCAAAATGTTAGAGGATATTAGAATCAGTGTGAATGTATTTTTTTTTGTATAATATTGAATGATGGTATGTGTGAGCGAGTCATAACACCGAGCCCCGTTGTCGTAAGTAATCGATAACGATATTGCTCAGACGTCGTATAATCGACATGAAAACTAGAAACGATATATCTAAAGAGTTCCAATGTAAATGGGAGTTGGATGGCATTCTTCGATAATAGGGAATTAAAAAACATTGCTGCGTTTATGTTTACCTATAATTGCTGTTGTGTTATTTTTAATAACTTATAACTCTAATAGGTGTTATTTACATACTGATGTCTCTAAGATATTTCTTAACTCAGTCTGAGTTGGAATTAAGTATAGGTGTTTAGATAATTTTATTCCATGTAATTTTGGACTAAGTAATAACTTTGTAAATGTGTTTTTCTTTTCACGAAATTGTACTGAAACTGAATAAATGTTACCCTATTTCGTGCTAATAGTTTCTAAACTGTCTAAATGTTTCGTGCTAAATTGTCGAGTATTTTACATGACAGACTAATATTAGTTATACATATTGGCTAAGTTTAATAAGCGTAGTCTAAGCTTTAGATTAAAGAATAATCAAATTGAATTTAAATTGATTCAGAACAAAATTGGTACCTACCTATTAAAAGAAAACCAGTTTTTGTGTTAAGTATATTTAACTAGATAAAGCGCAAACTAGTGTTGTTATTAATGCTCAAATCTCTGCACGAGATAAGGTTTTTGCTCAGCCAAAATAAACTACAGAAGAAGAAAAAACGAGAATCTAAAACCTATGGATCTTAGATTTCGAAGAAATATTACCTTTTTATGGGTATGCAAATAGACAAAGCACACCGTCATATAATACGCCAATCGGACTATGAATTATTATTATGAACGCGGGCCCAACAAATTACAATTCAAAATGGCACGATGTTCATACAGTGAACACGTACTGGCATAGATAGTCACTAGTTGCAACACTCATGTATGGCCACATGCCCACTTAGGCATTACATTAAGAAACTAACAATAAATATCTCAGGCAACAAAATACATCGCGCACTCTGTTGACAAATCCTGCAATAAAATATAAGCATTTACAATAAAATTAATTATTATTTACACGGTGCGGTGGGCGCGAGAATTGAAGTTGGAATGTTGTGGATAAGCCACGGATTTATTTTCGGAATATAAACCATACTCCCCTGTTTATTTATTCTTGTTAAATGCTTTCATATTGTTCTCCGTAAACTCCTCATAAAATGGTCGAATTATGTGCCTTCATCAATTGTTGCAATAATGACTGTAATATATTTGATGCATGCAAACTGCAAGGACCTTGAACTGGTTGTAGGACATGAAGAATTAAGGTTTACAAACTGACGATAAATTTTGAAAACGATAAATTTAAATCTTGTTCAATTCGAATTCTAATACGAATTTATATACACACACACACACTTATTTAATCTTAAGATGAGAAAGTTCATCTGTGAACATGGCTTAAAACAGTACTGACATAACGGCAACTGGAAACAAACAAACCCGGTAAACATTCTATTTTTAAGTTTATTAAAAAACTTATAATATATTTTTTCCTAAAATTTGGTGTAAATTAAATTAATATGAAAGCATCAATACGTTGGCAACAAGTGACGCGGTTACGTCCACATTAAGCGTGCCACCAGTTCCGCCATGCTGGAGGTCCAGGGACCCCGCGGCGCCTTGCTTTATCGCACGCTGCGCCCGCGCCGGACACCTCACGTCCCCCTCTTTACCGTGTAGGGTCACCATCTTATCCACAACATTCGTACACGCCTACAACACAATATTGAGGAAGTGGTGATCATTTGTTAAACCGTTTTTGGTAATGCTTTATTAACCTTGTTATGATCGTTTTTGTCCAAAACCTATGTCTATGAAAATATTTTAGATTAATGGCTTTTGTAGGTTGTAGTTTAGAAAGCTGTGTTGAATATGCTAGTTGGATAATGGCAAATCCCAACTTGTGATTTCGTTGTAAAAGCTTTTCCCCTATATCATACTATCATAACCTATTCCTATCTATTTCTAGAATGCACCGATTTCAGGCGCCATTTTAGCTTACCTATTATTATTAAAATTAAATTAAAATTAACAACTGAACATACAGACTGATTGTATACAAAGTTACATATTTAATATCATTTGTCTCCTGTCTTCGTGTAGCTAGCTACTCGTACGTAGGTGTAACAAAATTTATATTAATTTTCACTAACCCAACCCTGATTCTGAACAAGTACCAAAAAGATAAAAACAACTCGTTAAATCAAAAACAAAAAGGTAATATATAAAATACCTTTTAAAATGTAATTCATCTAGCTAATAAGCAATTAAAATTCAAGAACAGGCGTTACAAGAATATCGATCATTGAGCCGTTACTAAATTATTTTTATGTTGGCAGCTTCCAAAGAAATGACACAAGCACACGACACACGGGAACTCGGAGCCAGCTCACCCTCACACGCGCACCAACACAAATTATGGTACTGTCACACCACCACTAATTGACAATTTAGTTTGCATAGTATTACGTGTGACTACTGTGGTGTGATAAATGTGGAAAGGTTGAAATAGTCTGTGGTAGCAGTTGCCATTTCTATGCTCATACTGAAGAGAGGATCTTTAAAGTCCAAGTTAGAGTCTATGAACGAAGACCATTTATTCTCATCATTAAAAATCAGTTTGAAATTGTAAATTCTAGAACAATATTGACTTTTGGTAAAGCACAGTAATATTTACGGTAAAGGTAATATTTGATAGACGTATCCGTTTACTGAACGTGACCAATAAGTACTAGAATTTTAATAAAAAAAAAATATTGTCCCTACTTGGCTATGAATGTGTCAAACTACTCCATTGCTGCGGTACAACATGGGAGCATTTTCTCATTAATTAATTAAATACACAGTACGAAATTGAGTGCACCGTACACTCTGTTGGCCGGGTGCTTTACGAGCGTCCCGCGGCAATCATAATTCGTCTCCAGGCCTCCGCCGGCCTCGCAGGCGTCTCTACGGACTTTTATTGTGATTTACACCCCAACAACCTTTGTTACTCGTTGTGCACCTTTTTTGCAACGTGCACGATCTGAATTTACGCGGGTAAATGCCGATTCCGTGGATTGCGATCGGTTTGAGCTGGTTAGAAACTTTGTAAGGTTCGGCTTTTTGATTACAGTAGGTAATAGATCTTGCTTTTGTTAAAACATATTTTGTTCATTTATGCATGATTCTGATTTGCATATGAATGTTTCTCCTTCTAGGTTATTCTTCAAGTTATTAGGATAGAGTTAGTCAGTAAGTCATCAGTCGTTTTTTAAAGTTTGTTTTCGTTCTTTACAAATGATGACTAATGTGACGTAAAATCAATGTTCCTAGGAACTTAACAGAAATAATCATTGACGACATCAAAAATATTTAATGGGAACCGGACACTCAATAAAACTAATACCATGTTTGTATAAAATTAAAGAAAAGTATCTAAAGAAATCTCTATTAATATATGCCAACGTTGTTTCTTGGCACAGCAATAAAAAAACAATTTCCCTTTCCCACTTAGTTAATGTGATATCAATTCCTACGTCTATTAATAATATTTTATTGATTGGATCTAATGATTTTGTGCATTTATTATTATAAGTAAAAATTCATTGAATACATGTGTATCAAGCTAATTTCAATTATTAACGACCTATTAATATTGAATTTCATATGGAATATTGTATTAAAAGGCGATTATGCAAATATTATTAGTTCTTAATAAACAGTTTATACATTTGATGGGCGCGCCACACGAGAGCAGCCGCTAGCGGGTCGCGCGAGCCTGCGCCCGCGCCGGTCCGCGCTCCTAATTACAATAAATACAACAACACATTAGAATCGATCACATCGGAAAGTTATTCGTATTATTTATCGGAACTAATAAAAGTGATGTACGGTTATCGGTTTTTATATATTTTTAGGGGTCTACCGTTAACCTGTTTGAAAAAGAACCTCAAAACAGCCACAATCTAAGTTGATCAAATCGCACGCATTCCGTTCCAATAAATTTAAAAATTGTCTCAGATGACCGTCGATACAGATGAATTTTAGGTACACACACCTGAGACTAATTTAAATTATCTATGACACGTTTCCTGTGCTAATATCTTAAATCATTGTTATCTCAAGCCACAAAAAAGACACCACCTGTACCTATTGTTGAATATTAATTAATTTCTTTCTATGCAAAATCTGGGAAACCAGTTGAATAATTAATTGCTTAAAATTAATATGTAAATTTTAATAAATGTCATATTATTGCACAATGCCACATCATGTACCTAAAATTATGCAACATAATAGTTTTTGTTCCACGAACATAGAGCACATATTTCTCTCAACCTTTTTTGATCAGAGCAACGATTATTGAAACAAAAACATTAAAGAATTATACGAAATACAGAGTTGTAGATGGAGATATCTAATATTAGACAGACAAAAAGTTTTTGTGAGGAATCGACGGTATCTATTTATGTGCAAAAATATAGCTTTATGTAAGTACTTAAGTAGACATAAAATCGATAGGGCCATAAAACTAACTAAAAAACAGAAAAGCTAATATCAATAAAACAAAACTAAGAATACTGAACCAATTAGCGTGGAATAATGTTTTGTCAGGTTGTTTTATTATGAACAGGAACAGATATTTAAGGCGGTTGTTATGGGATCCGTGGCGAGTCTCACACGACGCGGTATTATTTATTGCATTTATTGGGCGCGAGCTTATACCTCGATATAAAGCATTTCCCCGGGCGACATCCAAGTACCGCGGCCACTATGGGCCTGTATTCTCATGTTACCACAGTATCTGAACGCTCATTATTTTTTTCGTATATATTATACCTATATTGAAATTTAGCCATATAGCAATTACAACAAAGAAATCAAATACTTATTATAACCATGACAAAATTGCAAAATAAGGTGTAATATCGATAAAAAATTGAATAAATTAAATATGAGACATTAATAATTCGCAGCAGGAAACCAAATACTTATCCATTTTATTGATTTCTAATTACAAAATATCTGGAAACATAAAATTTTATCGATTCTAATTTTTGATGATCACGTTGGCGTTGGAAAACAAGTCTATAAACACCTGAGTTACGTTTTAAGATATTTTAAGAGGTGCCTATTTATTTATAATGATAAGAGATGCAGATTTTTTTATCTGTGAGAAGAAAAGTAAGTATAAAGTTACAGTGAAAAAAAGTAAACAGTCACTAAAGATTATGGCTTTTTAATCAACTCAAATAAAGTGCTTACTAACGAACAATCTTGGTCCGTAAATCTGTATATGAAAATAGCCCCCCGTGATCCGAGCCTCGTTCGGCAGACTTATGGGGATAATTCAAGTCAACAATACACTTTATTAACAGTTAGTTATGCGTTCCTTGATGATATCGCGCCTACAATTAAATATTAATATGTGTTCGAAAGGTCGTGGGCGATCCAGCGAGATTTATCAGCTGTTTAATGCTCCCCTCCCCTCTACTCGGTAACAATATGTGTCATAGGTGAGACTGGATTTATGGAGTAGCTTTGATAAACTGCTTCTTAACTTGCCGAGATTCATGGATAGCTTTAAGTATGTGGTATTTTAAAGATGATGCAGTTAATCACGAATCTGTTCTATGTTTTTTTATTATACGGTTGCTTTGTTGGTCAAGTTATGCTAGCGAGTAGTGTAGTATTAGTAATTACTAAAGACTTTACAAATTCAGCAGGGTTGCGGGGCAAGCACCATAAGGTACCGTGACCTCGGCCTGGAGCAGGAGAAGGAACGGGGGTTTTTTGGCAGTAAGAGTCTGACACTCCCTTTAGCTCCCTCCACTATGGGTGAGAGAAGTAATTTGACGGATTTCCTCCCTCAAAAAAAAGCTTTTCAAAAATCTCTGTCTTTAATATAATACAAAGTCGGGAGTTTAGCTGATGGTTTACATCCCTATGATAATATTCTTATCCCTCATTGCCTGCCACTCATAGCACAACTGTCGAACATTGTCGGCTCACATGTACATTATGACAAATTGGGCAAAACATAAACTTTAAAAGAACTTTTAAATTGATTTCTTGTAACTAATAGGTATATCACAACAGATGCACTATAAATTCATTCATAGTTCATAGTTAGCGTGACATTTTGAATAGAATTTCCTAATTGGAGACGTGTATTATTCTGTGGGATGCTAGATAATGCAGCCTACGTAACATCAAACACAACAGAAACGTTCAATTTATATCGCTTCAAACAATACTGTCTGTCCTTTGAATTTATGATCAAAGTTCTTAGCTTTAGCTGAACTCAACGCACAACGCAACGTCTAGATATCACTGCAAACACATTAACATTTAACAATAAATATTATATTATTTTACTCATTTTCTGTACTTGCCCGACTCCTGACTATGTATGTACACCGCTTCACTTGTTGATATGCCATCCAGAAGCACGAAGCGCTTCGCCTCCAGGTCTTTCATCAGAATCGCTAAATTAAGCTGATTTCTTTTCAAGTCTGTGTTTCCCCTAGTGTCCTAATGGAAAGAGGGTGTGCCTGGGTGTCTTCAAGACTCGACTGAATAGGTCGTATCATTGCTTGCCACTGGGCGAGATAGAGACGGAACACCAGCCCATTCCAAATTTAAAATAATCAATACTAATCTTGATATCTATAGCACCAATTTTTTTTTTATGTCACAATATCTATTAATTGTTTCTTTTCAGCAACTTCTTTGTATTTTGTTATGTACTTAGTGTCGGAACCGTTTGAGCGTCCCTTTTTGGGGTTGCAGTCTTTCATAGACCATTGCGTTAAGTTAGTCCCCAGGCAACCGATTTTAATGGTATCAAAAAACCATGAAATGTCATAAATAGATAGTAACTTGTATATTTTTTAGTTAATTACACTTTTAAATGAAATTAATTTACAATCTGCCAACAATATAACTTTAATTTAAAATTGCTATCGCAGAATGGCACCTTGATAAATTGATTTAAATAGCTATGGTAATAAACACAATAGATGAAGACAAAGGTCTTTTTTAAGATAAAATAAAATTAATTTATTGAATAACTGTGTACATATTGAGGGGAGACAATCCTCAAACAAGAGTTCATGTCCTGTGTAAGGCGAGACGGAGTGTCAGTTTCTTGCTAACGTTTCTTCTCCTGCTTGAGGTTGGAGCCACGGTACACTACTGCAATTGTAATCTCGACCCCGTCTGGGGAAACAAAGGTCTAAGGAAGAATATCTAAATGGGCCTGTATTAAAACCAAACCTATTGGATAGATATCGTTTAGAACAATGATTGTCAGCTGTTTGTATTCCCGGTACTGATTGGCAATTTAACTCATAAGATGCGAGATTTTGAACCTATTTTAAAACATATCTCAGTTGTCAGGCTTCATTTGAGATTAACATCGATAAAATTACCCGTCTTGTTGCTCAAAATAATATTTTTATTCTGAAGTAAGTAGTCATGCTTTGACTTTGGGATTGAAAAATTAACTAAAGCTAAATTACTAGATACATGAAATATTTTGTTTAATGTTGCTCGTCATCCGTACTTTCTTTTAAGTTGAGGATGCAAAAACCATCCGGGCCCCGGACAACCATTTATGGATCACACCGAGTTGTTCCGAGCCGGAATCGAAAGTTTAACAAGTGGTGATGTTCAATCACCCAATTGCCCAACCGTGCAGTCATTAGTATTATCAACAAATTAATGCATAAAATTAATTTTAATGTGGCAAACATAAAATTAAACTCTTATCAACAAAGATCAATCACATCTTCGATTGGATTTCGATCTCTAGATATTTAAATTTCGTGTAACAAGCATCGTTTTTCATACATAATTAAATGCGCCAATCATAACAGTATAGCATTCAGTGCTAAGAGAAAGCTTGCGTGCAAGAAGGCCTATATCGTAAGGTCGAATGAAAAAACTGAATTGATAGCCTTCTCCCGTACGTAAACATGTCGACGGCCGCTCTCGTAAAGTGTAAGGGGATATTTTTAACGGCGTCGATATTTAATATTTATTGCGACACAGACACCCAATATGAAACAGCGTATTTGTATAAATAATTATCTCGTATCAATATTTTTTTGATAATATTTAGGAATTTTAAACTGTAGCCATTTAAGTGGCTTTTTGTTGAAAGGTTGACGGAATAAACGTAGGTAGACTAATCATATAAAAAAATGTTACCCGATAGATGTGGTTGTATTTTTTTCAAATGTTTGTTTTTCTTCTCAAGAAATAGAAGGGAATATTCAAATTGGAGAATATTCCCCATTTTAGATTAATACAAAACATAACTGCCTAATAGTTTGAGTTTAATAATATTTTTAATAATATTTTTTATATATAAATAGGTACCTAGTTCCAGACGCATGAAAATATAATTTACTAGACCATTTGTATAGTCTCTATAACTTAGCTAGCTTTATTAGTTAGCTGTAAATATTACTGGTACTTATTTACACAAAGGTTACGGTAGCCGTGTCTTGTAAAATCATAAAATATAAATATTGTCAGACATCGTGTTTTAATTTGCAAATAAGATCACGAGTTCTCAGTAATTATTAGCAGGTTAATTAATATCAAATGTCATTTATAAATATGTAATTAGAAGGTTGTAAATTGAAAATAATATGTAAGTTATGTTTTGTATACACCAAGGGTTATGTAAACTCAGGGTTAAAGCTCAATGACACCGCTATTCGACTTGGAGCAGGAGATGAAACGGGCTGGTTTTTAGTCAGCAAGAGTTTGGCAGTTAAGGCACCGCAGCCTCGGCCTAAAGCAGGAAAAGGAATAAGGAGGTTTTAGTCAGTAAGATTCTGACACCCCCTTTTGCTCTCACCTGGGCGGGATAAGTAATTTGATGATTTCCCCTAACAAAAAAAAAGAGTCTAACCGTCCCTCTCGCCTCACCCAGAACGAAAGGTGAAAAAAGTTTTTTATTATGTAATAGTTGGCAAACGAGCAGACGGATTACCTGATGGTAAACAATCAGCGCCGCCCATGGACACCCACAACTGAGGATTACGAGTGCGTTGCCGACCTTTTAGGGATTAGGGATTTGGAGATTTAGGGACTGGGGAGGGATTGGGGAAGGGGAAGAATTGGGCCTCCGTTAACCTCACAGACATGGCAAAATACAACGCTGTGGTTTTTTCACGCCGGTATCGCTCCGGTCGAGCTGACCCATTCGTGCTGAAGCATGGCTCTAACACACTTGCCATTACGATGTCTCCATTTTAGAAATATAAGGTTGTAGGGAGTCTTGGAAGTCGCTTATCCAACCGACCGATCTTGTGGTAGTTTTTGCGAATTAGTTACGTAGGGAGGCATGATTGAATCGAATACATGGTCGTATTCGCTATATTCACACGGTTAGGATAGCAAACACGATGAGCATAATTAATTAATTTTAAATAAAATGAATTGTATAGTATATCTTGTCATCGACGTAACTTTTATGACAAAACTTCTTTATAGTCACACAATAAGATTGTGATGGGATTTTACCCTTCAACTTACACACGTCTCAAATTTATAATAACCATATTATGTATTAATATCTAGTGTTCGGTTCGATTTTAGACGTTTATTTCCACAGTATGACAGTTTAGTAGTTACAAAAACATCCATCCACATAATCATCTACCATTTATACTTCACCCCAACATTTAGAAAAAACAAGAATTTTGTATAATTATTCAGAAGAGGATCATAAAAGTCATTTGATCTACAATCAAGAAACTCAAATATAACAACAATCACAAAACTATAAATAAAGTTACAATGAACGGACAACGCTCCCGAAGGATCCTGTGTTTGTTGACTCACTTATTTCCAAACCGATGGCCTAATTGTACGTGGATCCGAATCCAACGTAACTCGGTAGTATCGACGTTAATGACGATTTTACTATCTCACAAACAACAGCAGACTTAATAAATCTCCCCAAGATGTGATTTCCGGAAAATGTTTTGAATTAGAATGGCGATCGTATAAGGAAGTCGTTTGGAACACCCGTCGCTTCAGCTATTCCCGCTTGATTCCCGGATTATCGTGTTTTTAATTCAAGTCACTATAAACATTCGAGGCGCCACTGTGTTACACGGTTTAAGATGTTTGAATAGCGAAACATGGAATGTTATAACATTTTAAATGTCAGAATAACATTTTTTTAAAGATTTACAATTTCATACTTTATATTCTGTACCTTTTTTGAAATTGCGGGAGGTTTTAACAACATGTGGATAGTGGTAATTAAATATTATGGTGATTATAAAAATGGTTACTTAATTAACTGCTACCAGATGTTACGATATTAGGTAATTTATTATTTTAAAATTGCTACTTGGGCGAAGATTACAAAACAATAGCATCAGGACTTTTACAACACGCTCTGTTTGGCAACGCAACTTTATTAACAATTTTGCTAATGAATTTGCGGACAAATAAGTTCTATATATTTGATGATTCTTTTGCTATATTTATAATTTTTCCAATAAAGTTAAATCGTTCAAACTTTTCATTGTCTCGCTCAGCTGAGGGTCGGAGTTTTAAACTAAATATTTGGCAAATAATATAAAAATGTTTTACGACTGCAACATCCTGAAAGATTGGTGTAAACTGTTAAGTTATTCGTTCCAGACCACGTTGTAATGGATGAGATTATAATTTATTGCTGAAATAACGGAAGAAAACTAACAGTACGAAATGTGCGCACTACAAGCGTCTACTTAGTTGTGGAGCATCAAAAAAAATTTGCTGAAAGTTTACTAAGAATATTGTTAAGGAATTAACAAATTATCGGATATCATAAAATATATCATGATTGGTAAATAAACGATAGATGTGATTTAGAGCTCCCGCAGCCGGTCAGATAATTCACACTATTTCACACGTGTGCCAGGCAATACGTTCTCGAGCCAATCTTTTGATCCTATTGGCTTTGCGTTTGCCAACCGCGGGCGGCTGACACCAATCTTGTTTGACTCTAAACTATATTACTGATTTATGCTCAGCCGATATCGACCATGAAATCGAATGTGACTGATCTTTTAGCAAAGCGTTTTATAGCACTGCGATTTTACTCTCTGATAAATCCCCGATAATGATTATATTGATTAATTTATTTTAAACTTCATGGACAATGGGTAGGTTACATAGGCGAACTTATAAATGTTGAAGATTTTAAATATAAATTAAAATGAATAAGAAATATCAAAATAAGAGAGCACGCCTAAAACAAACAGTCGTATTTTCTTAGACCAAAACACAGTTAGATTACAAGAAAAATCCTGAATGGCTTCTCAGCTACACACGGTGCTGGCGATGGGAATATTTTAAATAAAACTGTCGATTACATCGTCCACATCTGGCGGGGTACGCTATAATTAGTAGCTAGGTATAGCTACTTACATGCATAATAATTTCGTTGGCTACAGATCATTGATACTTATCGAGTAAACAATGTGCGCGGGCGCAGCGTGCCGATGCTCTGTAATGATGGGATCTATATCTGTGGCCGCGGATGTAGCACAGGTGTACTCTGACAAGCAAAATAAACTCAACCGTAATCGATTTGAGCGTTTTAGAGCTAACAGTTGTTCTTATATCGATTGATTCTGTATTATGTTTAGGTAAGTGGGTATAATCGAGTGTGGTCGAAATATTCAGTTTTATTCTTGGATCTGTTTTGTATACTCGAACCCACATTCTTATTCGTATGTGCGGTTGAAAGCCTAAGGATTTATTGAGGTGAAAATCATTCAGGATTATTTAAATTTTCGCATTTAGAAATTTAGAAAACTGGAGTTTTGTTGATAGTTTTATAAACTTTAGTCGATAATTTGGAAGGAAAGTTGTTTATCGATTGTAACAAATCACTTGGCCTAGTTAGTCTGGTGAAGAGATCTGGTTCATTAGCAATGTTTACGTACCTATGAAGTCTAGGTATACATGCAGCAGCAGAGAGATTACTGACAATAAAGAGACTATCTGTTTTATCTGTCTTAGCCGGTATTTAAATTCTGTGTCAAAATTTTCGTCAACAAATATTCAATCTCTCCCTATCCCTATCTATTCTATAATATAGGTATATTCATCTTCTTCTTATCGTAACTTTTCGTAAAGGAGACTCTTCTTTATTTTAGATCAAGCCGAATTGTCATTCCATAGGAACTTCTTACGCCACGCCTCCAATCTCCATGCTATTATTAAGAAGTTTAGGAAACTAATCGAAAATTCCTATACCTAATACATCTACATTGCTCTATATGGGAGTTGCACCCGAGAGATTTGGCTTACGATCGAGTCGGCCGCCTGAGGATCTGCCACTGTCTCTTATGTTCTACCGCTATATGACGTACAGCGTCTTCGCCCGTGTGCTGTGTTGATAAAAAGCAGCCTATGAAAATAGGACAAAATGGAAGTATACTTACATAAAATTTGTTAGTTAAAATCCGTCGAGTAGTTTTTGTTTCTATGTATTAGGAACACACATACAGACAGACAGATTGATTGCATTTTTGACATCAGTATCGATCACTTATCGCCCCCTGGTAGTTACTTTGAAAATAAATTTAATGTACAGAGTTGACCCCTCTACAGATTTTTTATAAATATAGATTTAACACACTTTACTTTTTTTTAAGACGAAATCTTTATTCTTCTCTCGCCGATAGGATTTTTATAATGTTACTTAAATGGCGGTAAATAACAGAGAGATCAACTGATGAATTTACTATGAAGTCGCAAAAGCGTTGCCGGTATTTTAGGATTTGAAAATTGATCCTCTTGTAAACAATCCTACAGCGAAAGCCAACGCAAGCTTTATTTTACGCCGGTTTTGGGCGGGGCCGTGGTATCACTCTGGTCGAACCGGCCCATACAAACATGTGGAAGGATGACTCTCCAACACTTGATTTTTTATATCGCCCATGCAGATACCTACATATTATTTAATGTATTACTAAAAGATGGAAAAAATATTTCGCTTAAATATCCCTATACTTAGTGTGTATTAACATCATGCATATTGCAGTATTGGTTGCATAGTTCGGAGTCATAGGTACTCCAAACTTCTATACCGTTTATCGACTTTCACTAGCTAATATTACCTAGGTACCTTTTAGTAGACTATTGTAACAAGTCACATACCTACTTATTGCTTTGAATGTTTTCTGTAATATTAGATACATCCAGAGGGTGTTAAGATAAAGTAGATAACATTGAATTTACAATAAAATTTGTAAGGACTTCTTTTTCTATATATTCCTTTGCTATGTAGGTACTCACTTTCTTTGGAACATTCTTGTTTAGGTACCCAAATAGTGCAATGAAAACCGCAATTAGATAATGGTCCGCTTTAGATGAAAAGTACTTAACAGTGGATTATTAAGGTCAAAATGGAATCATTCATTTCTATTAGACCGGTACAAGAAGAAATTGCAACAATAGAGAGACGTTCATTATTTATTATTAAGCAGAGGCGGGCTGCTAGCCGATTAGATAACAATAGGCAATACATACAATATATTAAAAACACTGGGTAATTACCCAGAAACAGGTACCTAAGTTTCATTAAGTAAGTAGGTATATACTTCAGCGGAAAACCCATATAAATAAACCATATTTTTTTAACGTAGATAAATATAAATAATCTAGACTATTTTTAAAGTAGGTAGGTAGGTAGGCATATAAGCTAACTTCATTGTTGAAAATACCTAATAGAATTTTGAAAATATCCTATAAACTGACGAATGACGCATGTTCCTTAGCAATAAAATTTAATCTAAAGTGCAAAGTCATATAAAACACATTAAAGAAGCAGTTTATTGTAAACAAGTGCAGTTGTTGGTACCACCACGATCAGTCAATGCTGCCTCACTCCATAACAGCTGCGTAACGCCCAGTAACAATCGGCCAATAGGAACGCTTCATTAGAATCGCCACGCCCCTAGCTTGCGCTTGCGCCGGTATCGGAGGCGCGTCGCTTGTCAGTTTTTCAGTTGCTTTCATAACAGAAGGTTCTTCGTGTCGGTTCGTTGATGGAATTAAGTGACAATGACGTCTTTGAATAGTGATGTTAATGTGACAAAGTTAAAGTTTAGTGTGGACAGTATTTTGGGTAATAATGATTCTCATCACTCAAGTACGCCGGTTACGGAGGTTTCTCGGAGTCAAGAGCCTCCATGTGCCGGGTGCGTGGCTGCGTTGTACCGCTGCTGCAGGGATGAACCACCCCTTCTACAGCTTCCCTTGCCTCTTCCATACACACATTTACATCCAGCATTAAGGCCTACTACAGGTATCTATGTTGTTAGTTATAATGATGATAATGATTTTTTATTAAAAAATATAACTAAGTAGATTAACTATTGGTTAACTGTTTTGCAGTACTGAATTTATTGGTCACATTGATCGCAACAGATAGTAAGCAAAGGTGAATCAGCCGTTCTTTAGTTTCCTCCAACACATTCGGTGAAATATATTAAATGATTGATTAGACCTGAAATTAATTTGTCCGACACTATAATTTAAATAGTTTCTGGAACTGTTAAAAGTTTGATTTAATAAAACTATGATTTAAGTGGATTCATTATTGTTAAATTTGTTAATATCTTTAACCGATTGAACAGAAATTTTGTAGGTAAGTATATCTAAGTACCTACACGTTTAGTTTGCACGGCCATACACTACCTACGTATATGTATGTGATGTAAAAAAATCCTGTTGAAAAATGTACTTATGTGTTGTATGCAAGTAAATAATTAAGTAAGAACCACTATCTACGTATAAAAAGATTTTATGTATTCAGTTTACCTAACTGTTCCCGATTTTTACACTAAGATATCTATGTAGATACCTACCTAAATACCAACTCATTTCACAGTTCGTTTTTATGTAAGATAAATAATGATGAAATTTAATTTAAATAGACCGAATCCCTACTCCCGACCTTCTTGGTTCCCACAGACAAACGTTAAACGGTTTTGTGGAACTTAGATTTACCAATGACATCCAGTTAAATCGTATTAACATTACTTATTCCATATAAACTTCGCGTTTACAGGGAATAAGTACCTAAGCTTGTAAGTAGGTAGTAGTGAATGTTACTTTCTCACTTGAAAACTACTTAAAAACGTATCCGAACGAATTTTGGTATAGAGATAGACTATATAGTTTGGAATACTATATGTATATATATTTATATTTGGAATATTATAGTATACTTAGTACCTTTATAGGCCACTTGGTACTCCAGGCGGAGCCGCTGGCAGAAGCTAGTAAATATTATTATAAAGAAAACAATCTCATTTATGCACCAGCCAAAGGTCTCGTAGCGAATGCCTTAGATATATCTACCTACGTACATAAGTCTCCCGTGCATATTTTTACATAAGGTTCCAATAAATATATAATCAAGTGTAATAAATACCTACAGCTATAGGTAAATAAATAATGAAATGTAATAAACAATTAATCAAAATAAACTATTATCTACGTAATAAACGTAATAAACTATTATCTATGTAAATGGTTTATTAAAACCATTTACAGTGTAGATAGGTAATAGTGTTAAGATTTTAAAATTATTAAATATAAAAAAAATATCACGCAAAACTAAAATTAAAATGTGAGTAATTTTAATTTTAGTATTGCGTGATATTTTTAAGTTTCTTTCAATTTTTTATTTACTTTTATTGATATTTTGTTTTATTTGGATGTTTAAATAAATACATGCCTAATTCGAAACATGAACGTCATTGCGGTAAAAGAACAAATAAGAAGAAAGAAATAAAGAAAAAGTACACAAAAAATCATGGTAATATAATATAAAAGAAAGAGTAATAAAAGGAAAAATATGCGAAAAGAACAAATAACGCAAACGTAGCTACCTAGGTTACACAAATAATTAATTAGAAAATTATCAGATCATATTCTATTTGTTAAATCCTACTATAATTCTAATTGTAATGTTCTAATTACAAATAATATTATATATAAGTGCCTAAATGTGAGAGTTTGTGAGAATGTATGGAATGTAGGTTTGATGTTCTTTGGTGAAAAAAATAGGTATATTTGGTGTGTAGGTAGGTGATAGGTACCACATGATAGGGATTAACACATAGGTAGACTTTTTATTCACGACGACGATGGCAAAGCCGCGGGCGGAAGCTTGTACTTAAATCAATAAATACTTGAAAGTAGGTAGCCTTTTTTGAAGGTGGAAATCATCAACTTGCTTTTCTCATCCTAAGTGAGGCGAGAGGGAGTGTCAGACTCTTAGGTACTGATTGAATACCACCCCATTCCTTATCTCGCTCCAAGTTGGAGCCGCTAAATATTATTGCGCTTGCACTATTAGATATGACTTTTTCCGAGTTATAAGCACTTTCTAAAATTCCTGAGACACCACTGATAACCGTTGAAAGAAAGCACTGGGGAAACCTGGCCATATCATTTCTAAGTAATTCTAAGCTTTTTTCATAACACAGTCTTTAGATATCTATCTACTTATTAATTATTTCATAGTTTTAAATTTATCATTGAGTAAGCATGGTAGGTAAAATGGTGGGTTCTAATTGTTAATTATTTTTCATATAAGTTATTATTTTATGTTTTAAGTACCAAGTACATGTTAAGCTGAACGGAATACAATCTGCCGTCTACAGCACGTTCACTCTGCTGAAATAACATCTACAACTCGTTTATGTCTTTTATTCTGGTCAAATAATACCTTAACCTGTGATGAAAATAAAAACATCAGTTTATGCCATAAAAAATATTCTTGTAAAGACTTCTAATAGGTGATTTAAACTTGCTTCTTCTTGCACCTACTAGGATTTTGCATCTGCATCACATATAGCACTGACTGTTAAAAAATGTCTAAGGTAGGTATTAAGTTCGCTTAGGTATGTACCTACGATTTCATAATACCGCATAAACAATACATAAGCATTTTATTTAAGTAGTCACTTTTTGGATCAGTTTTAAATACACTGTTAATGGTGTCTACTAAATGATGTTGTCATTTTAAATTGATGCAGAAATTAATTATAGCTAATAACCCCATATAAGTTGATATACTTTGATTTCCATTTAAAAGGATTGGGCTTAGTTATTAAAAAATTCGATATACTCACGTCAATTACCTAATAATCTAATAAAAGTTTCAAGTTTCAAGTGGCAATGATATCTATCAACTCTTAGATATTCACGAACTGGGGAGTGATCTTCATATTTGCCGTTGGTACAATCTAAACACCATGTCAGATATGTTCTATGGAAATATTATATTATTCTAACATTTAAGTGTGGAAGAGAAAAGCTTCAGCACGAATGGTTCGGCTCGACCGGAGTGATACCACGGCCTCACAGAAAACCAGCGTTGAAACAACTGCAGCATTGTTTCGCCGTGTGAGTGAGATAAGAGGCCCCTTACCCAGGTCCTTACCCTCCCCCAATCCTATCTAATCCAAATTATTAATCCCCATAACGTCGGCAACGCACTCGTAACTCCTCTGTTGTTGGCCATGCCCATGCTGGTGTCCATGGGCGGCTTGTTTGCTTACCATCCGTCTGCTTGTTTGCCGAACTACAAAATTCGAATAAAAAATCGCACTTTATTGCGATCTAGGAATGTTACTCATCATCATCATCATCATCAGCCTATAAGTGCCCACTGCTGAGCAAAGGCCTCTTCTCACACGGAGAAGGTTAGAGCATTAATCACCACGCTTGCTCAATGCGGGTTGGTGATTTCAAACTTATAATTAGAAATTATAAGTCCAGGTTTCCTCACGATATTTACCTTCACCGTATGTCAGTGGTGTCTAAATAATCATAGAAAGTACATATAACTCGGAAAAAGTCACATTGGTACTTGCCAGGTTTCGAACCCGCACCCTCATGCATGAGAAGCGGGCGCCTTAACCTCCGGACCACCACGACTTGGCCAGCGGAAATTTAGTTATTTAGCGGAATGTTACTCAAACCTCGATTAATAAAAACCTTCCCTTCCCCCTATCTTCCAAATCTCTAAACCCCAAAATACCTACAAAAACAAGTACTTAGATACAGCAAAATGCTTGCAACTCCTGTGGTGTTGTGCGTGATTTTTATTCTGGACACTTTTTCGCTCCCCTTCAGGGCGGGAGAAGTCATTTGTCTTTATGTTGATTTATTCCCTATCCCCCAAAGGTTAAAACATATTATATTTTTAGTGAAGAGTGGTAGCATCCAATTGTTAGATATGTACTAAATTTATCTTTATCAAACGATTGGCTTGGTTGCCTTTATATTTTACTAGCTACTCTCGTGCGGTTTCGCCCGCTGCTCGGTTCCATTTAATCGTGTTTTATAGCCTATAGCACTCAAGAACATTGTAGCTATCTATCAGTGAAATAATTTTGGCAATCCGACCAGCGATTGCAAAGATTACCCCCTACATACCAACTTACAAATATTACCTCTTTATAATATTAGTATAGAAGTACCTATAGATGAATCTTTTTCAGTTAGATAATATCTGCTTACTGAAACTATGTTGTAATAAGTAAATAGTAGGAGATAAGTTCTGGCGATGCTGTTTCCATTTTAACATTTATTATTTGTCTAGTGTATAGGTTACCTCTACCCTCATCCTCACCGCCGCAACCATCATCAGCTCCTCGGTGTGACGTCACATCGAGTGGCAAGAGGAAGCGATCCTGGTCCCGAGCAGTGTTCAGTAATCTACAACGAAAAGGGCTGGAGCGAAGGTTTCAAATACAAAAATATATTACGAAGCCAGATAGGCGACAACTGGCTGCTACCTTAGGACTGACTGATGCTCAAGTAAGTATTTGTTATTGTATTAGAACGGCATACTTGATGCACTGATCGCATTATTATGAGTGAAATTACGATACCTAAATAAAAAAGACATGTTTGAAAATTTTATCAATGATCTCCGGATGTCCGATACCTAAGTCAAAAGACGTTACGTTTCGGGGCGGGGGCCGTCGAACCGTGTGAAAATCCCGAGTTTTATAGATTTTTTTCTGAGTTTTGAATTTTTTCGTAGATATGTAATCACCATACCAGGACCATTACACCCATATCATGGAATAACATGTAGGTACTTAATTCAATTTAAACTGATTATTGAATCGTCTACATTTCACTATTATTTGGCTCTCCCACAATTATAATGTTTATATGTAGTTTAGGACGTAATCAACAGTTTGGTTAATCTTAGATAGAATATATATGTATAACATTAACGCTACGCTACGCCAAGCTTGGTTCTGGTCAAACTGTTGATACTGTACAACATCTGTATCAGATATTAGTAACTAACGATAGCACCGCAGGCGGTATGGCGCCGACGTCTCCGCTGTCCTGGTGTGAAAATACACTTACGTTAATTAACACTGTTGATGATCATAGTTTTCTGTTGAAAACTAGTTAGATATTGTTAAAAGTATTTAATATGGGACAGGTGCAAGAGCTAGTCTGTACATTATTGGTAATTAGGTAGGTAGGTTCCTGCTACGCTTTAATTTTCTTTAATAGATATCATACTCATTCATACTTAGATTTATCACGAAGGATATCTTATTGACATTTTGTAGGTCGCTAGAAACAATTGTAGGTATTCAAAGAGACTTTATTACAAGTTCTTACATCCCGAGCGTACGGCGCGTAGCGTTCTGCGCGCCCCTCAAAGAGCCAATAGACCACCACAGACGGGGCCTTTTACGGCTGATGTTCAGGACACTCCCTCCACCTGACCCTCGTCCGGAGAAGCCACTTTATAAGATCTCCAATCATCATCAGTCATCATGTTTTAAACAATACGTGTATTGCACTAATTTCTGTTTGGTATCTATAGTAAAAGAAGTAGTTATTAAGCTTCACTTATTATGTTCACAGGTAAAAGTGTGGTTCCAAAACCGGCGCATGAAATGGCGGCATACGAAAGAGGGGCGTGGTGGTATAGCAGGCACAACAGGCCTACCTGGACGAGACGCAGACTCCACTAACGATGACAACGAAGATATTGATGTTGACACACTCAGTGATTAATTGAAACTATTTTAATTCAAGTGAATTCATTTATTGGACTATTCTCTTCATACAAATTTGGTGGAAATCAGCACGGGAGTGGTATCATATTATTTGTAAAAAAAAGAGTTAGATCTTGGAGAGGTTGTCAGAGTTTTTTATATATAAAGGCGGGACTTTATGTGAATAAAATATGGTTTCATTGGCTAAATGTGACCAATACTTTTAAATGAGTGTATGCGACTCGATGAGTTGAAAAAACGGCATATTTTTTTACTTAGTAGAGGATATTATTTTTATATAAGCGTTATCTACATAAATAAAAATAAGTAAATGTAAGTTAGTTTATTCATATATTTTATTTGGCATAAATAATTTATTGTTGATAAGTTCATATTGTGTACAGAGTACCTATCATATTTTATAAGCAAGAACCAATAAACTTTTTATAAAGTATTTAAATACGAATATGTTCTGTTTAGCTATAAGCGTTCTAGCTATTTAATTACAAACCTAAGCCTTTTTACCTTGCCTTTTTAAATTAATCTACCACTTTCGTAAATGTTTTAAGAAAGTTGTTTGACTTCAAATAGATAATACAACGAATTTTTAAATATATTCCAATAGAACAGAGGTAAATAATATAAAGACAGGATTAGTTTAGTACATAATTTTATTTTATTTTATTACAAAATAAGAAGAGCTACACAAAAAGGACAGGTAATACAATACAAACATATGATACATTACGGAACATGTAAATATGATGGAGGACTTTGGAGTGAGAAGGACAACACAATTTTAAAAAGTAATAAATAAATGTTCTGGGAGATGGAACAACAAACGACGACTAGTGAATTTCGATGTAAGAAAATGAAGATAAAATAACCGTACTTACGTACAAACTTAAGTCCTACGATATGTTCAAAGTAAAATACTACACAAACAACCCTAAACGACTAACATTTCATTAACTACATAGATTTCACCTATTTTGGCATTAACTCTTTCCCTATCTAATAATCTACAAGTTTCACTTTGTTTTTCGAGTATCCCTCGGCAGTATCTCTATCGTGGTCTTGAGAGGGACTACTACTATGCTCGTTATGCCTAAAACCATGGCCTCTGTAGCCGCCTCTGTGTCCATACGGCCTCCTTCGCCCCGTATTGTAGCCATCCTCCTTCCACCTGCCTTCATAACTGTGGTTTTCATAACGATTGTAGTTGTCGTACCGGCCCTGTCCTTGTTCACGACTCGGGTATTTATCATACCTATTAGAATAATATTGGGACCTATCTTCGTCATTTCTCCTGTCATCTTTGCTCTCTTGGTCCTGATACCGCCGTCTATCTGAATAGTATGAGTTCTCTCCATATTCTCTTGGCTTGTTCATGCTGTAATCAGACCTGGGCCTTTGTGACGTTGAAGCGAAATCCCGGTTGGTTTCCCACACTGGAATACGTGCAGGCGGTGATGCGCTACGCGATTTGCTTTTGTCCTCTCGTTTTTTGCCGTTAGAGAGCGATTCCCTGAAAATAAGAATATTTTTAAGGAAAAGAAGTTAGTGTAAACAAGGCTTTATCTCTACTTGCGCGCAGGGATAATGTTTCCAGGTGGGGATATCCGGATCATACTAGTTGCCGCGCAACGGGGATCGAACCAGCGAGGCTCGATTCCTGCACCAATTCTTTGTGGGATCTACAAATTGTTGTTCCGGGTCTAGGTGTGACGTGTGTGTGTGAAGTTGTATGTTTGTAAACGCACCCACGACACACAGAAGAAAATCCTACAGTGGGTAAACATTTTAAAAAAAGATTAAAAAAAAACATACCTGGATGACGATCCACTGCGACTTCTATCAGAGTCGTCTTCACTGGATCTTCTATTCTGTTGGTGTCGCATTTCACGTTGCCTGTAACAAATGCTACTATTGAAAAACGTTAATTTTGCTAAATAAACATCAATCATACACATGTGTAACAGATTTCAACGTTTGTTTTGTTTCAGAAATAGTTATATTGTTCAATATCATTCTTATTTACAAGTTCACACATATACAGACTTGCGTCTAATTTTGATGGCCAATTCTCTCATTTCTTCGTCGCGCCTCGCTTGCCGTCGGCTCTCACGTTCCTGGCGCTCAGCTTCAGCCCGCTTGTCGGCGCGAACTGCACAAAACAATAGGGCACATAAATGCAAATGGCTACAGAATCTATTAGAGAGTTTAGGCATTGTTATTGATTTAATATGAAATTTAATATAAGTTATACAGATTCGACGGGTAGTCTAGTACTATCTTATTTATAAAACTCACGCTGCCTTGATAACTGTGCCTGCATTTTCCTCTTGAGTTTTTCTTTCAGTGATAGCGTTTCACGCGACGGACCCTGCAAAATGATCATGTTAATTAATTCTATGGACCATTTTGGGAGAATCAACTCTTTACTGAGATTGATCCTCGTAAAAAGTCGCAGGACCACCCCGTCACGGTTCACGGTTGTTGGATAAATCCTGAAATGAAAGTGTGGAGCGGCTTTGCACGATGAGAAATACGTTACCAAAAAGCCCTTAGCATCACTTATTTTGTCCATCTTTTCAGATATCCTGTTTTTGTATATTTAATATAAAAGAGTGCAGAAAAAAGGTCCATCTGGTTTACTAAGGATAATATTTTAATTGCCAAATAAAATATTGTTAAGAAATTATTGCTTGGCAAAAAGGCATAGGTGATCGATTTCGGAAAATTAAAATTTAGACACTGCGGGTACACAATAGGATTATAATCAAGCAACAGTCATCTCAAACAAGAATGCCATGGGGACACGTAAACGTACAACCAGGAGTTTAGCAGGTTTCGTAAAAAACCGTAATATTTTAGTAAAAAAGCGAAATCTGCTGTTGAATAAACTACTGGCCAGTAACGTCGTAAGGTGCTAAAATGAAAGCAGAACAAATGTATAAAAGCAAATGATTCTTACTGACTTTGGAGCTGGATCCAGACAATCGTAACTGATTCTGGTTTGTATTGGATTTATTGCCCACCGCCATTCTGAAATGTGAAGGAATTGCTTGTGTTAGCTTAATTGCAACAAATCGCGCTATATTTTTGAGAATCAAGATTAATAGTGATTTTTCCCATAGCTTAATTTAATAATTTTTACCTACAACCTTTTGGTAGTAACTCGGTTGGAAAACGATTGCCTTACGCAAAAACTGACTTACTTGTTTTTCGCGTCCTGATCAGATTCGCTTGAGTCGGAGTCTATGGAAAGTTCACTCGACGACTGGTCCTCCTTGCGTCGCCCGTAGTACCGCGGCACGGCCGGCTTGCTCTGCGCATTCTTATCGCTACTGCAACATTACACCCACATTAACTCAAACCTTTACATTTACATAAAATAGTGTCCAATTACCGCTTCGAACAATAATGGCACCTTCACTTTGTCTGACTCACCTCACCAATCAAATATAATAAACTTCAAAACGAGCTTACCTTTCAAACGACATCGACCTGGAGTTATTACGCTTGGCATAACCACTAGCTTGACTGGAAAATACAAAGACAATTAGTTTCAACTAAATTACAAGCGATCTATTGACTAGAGAGTAATAGGTGTGAATACAAACTTTGCCGGGCTTCGAGAATATCTGTTTCTACGGTTACGTGACCTTGACCTCGAGCGAGTTCGTCTGTAAGGGCTGTAGGAGCGGGACCTTGACCTTGAGGTAACGGAGCGGGATCGGGATGAGCGAGACTTGGAACGGGACCTCGAACGCGACCTCGAGCGTGACCTTGAGCGCGACCGGGATCGCGAAAACGATCTTGAACGTGAGTTGGGTCCTCTTGGGCCAATTGGTCGACGACGACTGCTTGGTGGCGACGGCCTAAAAAGGATTAAAACATTAAGTAAATTCCATAGTTTATTTTCCGAAATATATTTGTCAGATAACGTGAGCCACAGGTACCTGCTACGAGGCTTGCGCGCAACGTCAGCGTATAACATCTTCAAATTCTGCTTTACTTTGTCTGCATATAGTGGTTTGGGAGCTGTAAAGATAAAAAGAATCAATAAACTCGGTGAAAAAAATGCTTAATAAATCATCACGTCAGTAATGTAACACAACTTTAACTATAGTCAGAATTTTAATTCGATTCCTGATTTGACATGACCTACTGTCATTTTGTGAAATAATGATACCACATATAACAGTGTAGTGATGAACACAAAAATCGATAAACAATCAGTGAATCAGTTTTAGGAAGGCATTCAAAAAATTATGGCTAACGAATGGTCTAAATGCGTATACCATGTTGTTAAAGCAGAGGAAAAAATAAGTAAGCTAGATATGTTAATTGACAATAAATATCACAGATAAAATTCATAATAAATGTTACAGAAAGTAACAGCGATAGCGATAGCGTTGACGGCTACAATTTATAAAATGTCTGTTTTATTTGTCATGTTCCTTCATGATCACATTTTTTATTAATTTCACACAAAATTACAAAAGAAAAGTCTCAGATCGTTAATTACGACATTCATATGTTAATACTTACGTGGTTTCTCTTCTTCTTCTCCACCAAAAGATGTGATGAACTGTATGTTCTCGCCCGTATCTGGAGAAGGGCTGCGACTTGGCGAGCGACTCGGCGACCGTGCCGGCATTGACGACGGCGCAGCGTAACTTGGAGGACTCACCACCCTTGTAGCAAGCTTCTTGTCGCTGCAAAATAAGTATTATTACACCATAACACGCCGACTCGCAACTTAATAATAAGGAGATCATCTTACTTGCGTGCCTCAATAGTATAACTTCTTGTGGCAGCATGAAATTGGAATTGTTATTTATTATATTTAAATAGCAAACAAAGAAGACTTAAGACTATAATGGCACATCACAATACTTGACGGTTATTTGTAAAGACAGTTTATTTTATGCCTGTGGCCTTTATCTTTATTCAATCATAAGCATTTACTGTATAGATTTAATATTATTATAAATTAGGAGGTTGAATATATAACTCATTTTAAACTTCAATAACGAATGAAATACAAAGGAATCTCACCGGTGCGCCCTTCGTTCTCTCCTACTCTTTCTCCCAGAGAACATAGCCTTTTCCTTTTCTTCCCTGAGTAGTTGCTTCTGGTGCTCTGCATCATCAGCATCGCCAGTCAGGAAGGAGAAGAGATCGCAACCAGCCATGCCAAACTGCGGTCCCACGCCATTCAGCTCGTGTGCCTGTACTCCGTAAAATGTAGCATGAGCAAAAGTACAAACATAGTTTACTACATTTACGTAAGTAGAAGCTGATTAATGAAACATAAAAACAAAACAAAATATGTCCATTTAAATACAAACATTTATTTAAAATGTGCTAGAGTTTAAGATGTACATACAAAGGGTTATTCTTTCTTTGAATATATTATTACATGCATGAAGCAAATGAAACATGAATACAGGTCATGCAGAAATTCAGTTAGCAACATTTCTGTGCCAAATAGGTCATTCGATAAAACACACACAAAACTGTAATGTATGAAAAGGCACTATAATATGATTTACATTTTAAATAACATTCCAACTACATTTGCAGTGGTTAATGGTTATCACAATCACACTCAACTCCTTTAGTAACACAGTAAACAGTATGTATGTAATTATAAATAATGTACTATAAGTGACTTTGTGAATACATAATATAATAGCAGTAGCTATGTGAGCATGTGATGTTAAAAGTTACTGTGAACAATAGGGGGACAATCATTGTTGTACTTAGGTATAATTTTATACCAAGATCTGAGTATTTTAAACTAATTAAAAGTAATCAAATGATATAGATATAAAGATATTAAATAAGTGAAACTCACCTGTGAAGCCTCCATCTTGTTCACATCAATGCTCAAGTCGACATCAATGATTTCCAGATCTGAATCATCGTCCGAATCTTTCTGTTCCACTTTTTTAGTATCTGGTCCTGTAATTAATACTGCATGCCATAAGAATACCCAGAAAAGACTGTAGAATATACTACCCCGTGACCAGACATAAGTAGCCTTCAAAGCATCACAGCACATTGAGGTATAACAGTAAAGCTGAATCTACCGTTAGAACCAGACGGTTGTGCTCCTGGATCATTATAATTGTATCCTATAGCGGCACCAGTTCCTTTCTTTTCATGTAGTTTTTCTTTTTGATGCTCTTTCTCTTCTATTGTGACTCCAAATTGCTCCTCAATTGCTAACTGCTGAAGAAACTTGTCTTCACCTGAAAAAGCAATCAGTGTTATTATACCAGAACTTTTAAAATTGCAATATGTATGGCATACTGAGTGAATCTTAAAATGCAATTTGTTATGATCTGATTTAAAAATTAAATTGTCTTCTCAAGGAAAACGGGCACTTACTTATTCCCAAAAACACATTTTGTGCAAGAATCCTGTATCTCTCATAGTTGCACTGCCTTTCTTCTGGACTGAGTTCTTCTGGTGGTATTTCAGGGTACCTCACTTCTGGTATGTAATCCAAGTGGGCTCGAACATCAAAACGGTCTATCATGTTGTTGGTATCTCCTTGCCATGGCATCCTAAGTTATGAAATAACCAATAACATTAAAAAAAAATTGTTAACACATGTATATGTGGTTGCCTAGGGAGCCAAACATATTTAACAATGATTAGTACCAATGTGAATTCTTCTTTTATATATTTTCCAAGTTTAATAAGACACCGTTGACATACAGAGAAGTAATCTCAAGACTTTTAATTATAAGTTTGAAATTGCCAATCTGCCTTGAGCAAGTATATTGATAATTATTGCGCAAACCTTGTTGGCATGAGGAGGTAGTTGCTCAGCAAAAGGCACTTAAAGGCTGATGATGATGAACACTAATTCCTTCAAGAATTATTTTATTCGTGACGGATATTACAGTAAATAATAAGATTTTAGAATAGAATTTCCAGATGTGGGAACTATAAGGTTTACAGATGAGTGCAAGTTTTTGTACTAACATTATAGCAGGGCCCTCGCCAGCTGCAGCAATAGCAGGATCTAAATGTATTTTGCATGGTCGACCGTGAAGTTGTAAAAATTGTGTAGGTTCCGCTTTCTGAAAAGAAGTAAAGAAATTGGCTTTGTTCTTTTGTAATCATTATCATCAACTCAAAGACAATATTTTATAAGTGATTGAATAGTAGTAATATGCAGGTAAACAAACGATTGGCTCACAATCTTTTCGTAAAAATCCTTACGGCGCTCCGCCCTTCGACGGTAGTCAACAATCATTCCCCGGATCATCCGTTCTTGTTTTCTTGCTTCGTGCCACATTATGCTAGTTTAAAATTAAACACACAAAACAATTATGACGCTATACAATTTACATTACGTTAAGATGGGCACTAACTTCTCAAAAACGTAACAAAAAATCATATCAACTCTTTCAGACAGATGTATTTTTTTATCTATTGCACGCCATCTTAGTTACGATCTGACAATGTACTAGTGATGTAACTCGACTAGAATATGTATGTGACTAGTTAGTCGATTAGTGTTGTCTAAATTGGATTTAGTTGTACATAAAAAAATTATTTATTAATTGTAACAATAATACATAATTAGGACATAGTCTAATATAACTTGAAATAGTTTTTTTCCATAAAATCATACTTTATCACAACCATCTTTTAATAGTTAATTCATAACTAACGAAGAGTTGCTTAATGTAGAAAAATTTTAAACATGAAATGAAATATCCCAGTAACCATATAAATAACTACTTAATTCGAAAAAATTAAATTAGAGGGAGCAATTTCTATTAGGCAGGTGAGCAATGGTATAAAATATACAGCAGGTACATAAGTATGTGTAGCTCCAATATTATGAATGCCTATAGCAGTGAAGTTTTATAACTGTATGTACACAAGAATATTTCATAACTTCCACACTAGGTCTCTTGGTTTAAAGAAAAATCAGCAACTGCTTTGGTTGTATAATTCATTTTAATTAACTGTATACAAGTACAAATCATTATAATCCTCAATATCAAAAAGTACTTCATTTTCTATTTGATGTGGTTTACAAACATTTAACCAATTCATGAATTCTTCAAATATATCTAAATTTACAAATGTATCAGTCATGCTCCTATTGCAAATAAGATAACTGCCTTTCTTAATATATTTTCTGAAAAAATACCACATTTCCTTATGTTTTTCATTATCAACAAAGAATTCTAATATATTTATTATAATAATATTGGAGTTTGTGACCAGATCACTTCTTTCCATTACATCAGAGTGAACTACTCTTATTCTGTTAGTGTCCATTGTATATTGTTCAATCATTCTTCTTTGAATATCACAACATTCTTCATTCATTTCCACACCTATTATAGTACCCGCATTTGACAAATAGTAAGCCTGTAAATAAAAAGTTTTATCATGTAAAACACATCAAAGTTAAACAACTAAAAATAAATATATTATTATGTAGTATTGCTTCTTACACCATATAAGACTGCTCCTAATCGTGAACCAACATCCAAAATCTGTTTTTCTTCTAAATCACTTGGAAGCAAAACTTTGAATATGTACTGTAGAGCTTGACAGGACATTGAATGTGAAATATATATCAATTCCTGAAACACGAATGCAGGTTATTACTAAGTTTCATTACCATTTGCTTGGAAAAAAATTGTCTCTGCTGGATATAATATAAATACAATTATAATCACTTTTACATCCCGATGGTTACAGTTTGTACAGTAATACTTTTTTAGTTTCCCTTTTTTTACAAGTTTATCGACTTCATTATCATCGTACAAAAATTCATCCACATGGCATGTGTTAGTTTCATTGCAATCAGCTTGATCTCCAACAGTTGGCGGTTTTATTATTTCTGATGGCATCTCTGCTTCAAATGGTACAATTTTCTTTATGGAGTTCGCAATTTTCACGAGTGTTTTCTGTGAACTTTTCAACGCTTTTAAACGGTCTAAATCTGCAAAAAATATAAAACTGAAAACATAACCATCAAATTGATAGCATTGACGTTAAGTAAGCGTTCCTATTTGGACAAAGTGCTTACCTCTTCTGTATGATTGCTGACATATCCATTGTTCTATAGTTTCAATATCAGCTTCATCCATTTCAGAAAATAATTCTAACATACGGTGTTTTACATTTACTACACTTTCTTCAGACATAATTGTTTATTATAATTATTACTGAGGAGCCGGCAATACACTTTTAGATTTCGTTTTTAAAATAAATTGGAACCTCTAAAGGTGTATAATTTTATAAGGTTTTATACACCAAAGCAGCAAAATTGTATTAATACTGAGTAGAAGTTAAACTTGTCGGTCGCTCGGTTATTTTTTTTATTTGATTATGATTTGACGTCTATCTGTCATGTTAACTCATTCGAATATGACCATAATCAATAACCAAAGAGAAAGATAGGGTCGTTTTTGTAGATTTCAGAACTTTAATGCTTCCTTTTAGGCGAATCGTAGAAATGTTAACTCGATGAAAATAAATGAAAATGTATACATTTCAAATGATGGATAATTGAAGTGTTTCGGCACACGCGGCCAGGTGGCAAATATTTGATCGCATGTACTGTAAATTTAATTTAGTCGATGTCATATGTTGAACTTTTAATCGATTACCGTTCTGTCTATGTGTGACAGAATATTAGATTCTCAGCACAGCACTATTTACCAACATCTTTATCAATTAATTTGACATTTGGTCGATCGCGCCGCGTTAGCTCCATGTTATTATTGTTTTGTAATTTCGCCGTTTAGAGTTTTGCATTTAAACAAATAACATGCTACACCTGGTTTACAATTTCAAGCTGTTTTTACAATTGGTGCTTCTCCATTGAGTTGCAGTTCTATTGTTTACTTACAAAGCATAACAGCAGCAAAGTTTTGTTTTTAATTTAGTAAAATAGTGTAAAGTTTAATAAATTCAATATTTTTACAACGATGGATAGTTGCGAGCCGCAGAATAAAACCATCGGTTTATGGATGTCTGACAAAAAAAGTCAGAAACTTAACTGGAAGGAATTTATAAAGGCGTGTGCTTCTCATGGATACAATTTAGTTAGAGTGAGTAATACTTGTACTAAATTAAGTGATTTGTAAGACTTGGTCATTGCAACAGCATAATTTTTAATTAATTATAGTCTAAGCAGAATCAAGAACATAATATGTTGAATAACAGTTATGTCTTGATGTTTTTTAAAAGAAATGAGAACAATATTGTTTGTAATATCTGCTGTATTTTTTTAAGAATTAAATTAATTACTTACAGTTGGATTTGGATAAATCTTTAGAAGAACAGGGACCAATCAATGTGTTCCTCCACAAATTAACTGATGTCATTGCTGCTGCTGATTATGGGGACCCCAAGGTAATTAATAAATACAAACTATTAATATTTAATATTTTCAAAATTGACATATTAATGAAGTTTTCAAAATCAATTTTAAAGACTTCAGATTTAGATTTTGAACCTAGAAACAAATTGTTTTTTTTTATTAAAATATGTGGGTAAATATTAATATTTAAAGGTAATCTCCAAGTTATTCCTAATTAATAAATTGAATATAAATATCATGATGATATCACCCTCATTTGTTTTCCCATCCATAAAGTAAACCTCTTAAACTTGAAGATGAGTCACTTTTATTGATTCTAACTGTGCAATCAAGAAGCATTAGATTTTGTCCTTTATTTGATCTCTTATGTATGCATATTTACATTGTATATGCAATGCTATGCTTTATTTAAGCAGGATGTTTAATGGTGATATTATAATGCCACTGAGCTAGTTCTTATCACCTTTAAAACTCGAATTTGTTTCATGGTCAGTGGTCCTTTACTGTTTTTTTTAATAGTTTACTTGTCCTTGTTCTACAGGGTCAATAAAAGAGTCACACAATAAATAGGTTTTGCTTGACTGAGTGGCATACAAAACATAAACGAACAGCTTTGTAACAACAAAAAAGTAATAGAGATAATTTTCCTGATCGCTTTTTCATTATTGGGAATTGTAATGTTTGATTTGATGGTTAATGGTTTTTTAATTGAGCAGTCTTTACAATGTCTTATGAATAAGTCATAATGAAGATAAATTACGATAATTACTAGAAATGACAGTTGTTAAGTAAAGTGTTTTACTTTGTCTGTTTTTCGGAATAAGTAATTTTTTTTTTAACTTTATGAAAAGATATATCTCAATTTGACCATGTGCAAATTTATGACTATCATTTGTTTGTAGTCATTAAAATTTGTGATATTTTAGCTTGTGGATAATGTGCCTTATTTTCCATTGGAAATTATGTGTTTTTTTTTTTAAAAACGTTGCCCCACACTAGGATTTTCTCCTGTGTCGTGGGTGCGTTTACAAACATACAATTTCACATGCACATCACACCCAGACCCGGAACAACAATCTGTGGATCTCTGTTCTAAGTAGTTTATTGCTTTCTCTTAAAATATGAACATATTTTTATAAGTGTATGCATAGGACTTATACCTGTCTTCTACCTTTTGGAGGAATGCCAGGGTTACTATATTTTGTTGAATATATTTAATATCTTTAAATCTTTTTTGGGTCTCCATAAGTGACTATTGTATGGTCTAATTGACATATTATATTTACATTATGTTGTGTCTTTTAATTGCCAAAGGCATAGACTGATGCAGTAGTGCATCTTACAAGCTGCAGTTCACCAGTAATGTCACATTGCCATGTATTGCAATAAAGTGTGCATATTGCCATTAAAAAAATATGAATATGGCATCAAACTCCCATCTTAATTTTACAAACATCAATATTTCCCATTAGTGGTTAAAAGCAAAATGTTGTACCTATACTACATTAATGGACTTTGATCATTAATTGCTGTCACTCTTCTGTTATCAGGCATCAATAACCATTAGTCGAGTGGAACAGTACCTGTCTAATCATCCAAATATAACAGTAATCGATCCATTGGACAATGTGAGGATATTACTTAATAGGTATGTGTGGTTTTGTTTTATATTTATACTTTTTTTTATTAGATGTGATGGTAAATGAACAGATGTTTCACCTGATGATAATAAAATCGCCACCGCCCATAGTAACCCTCAACATCGAGGAGTTACAAAGTATGTTGCCTATATTGTGGTTAATGTTTTGGGGAGTGAGGGATTTCCGAATTGTGGACGGGTGAGGTAGAGATCAAGAGTGGCGCGAAGGTGGGGGCAAGCGTATTATTGTAATTTATAAACTGCAAGTTAGGTGTTGTATCATATCCAACTATTAAAGTTCTTTGTGTGACGTTTTATGTGAAATTATTGTTTCCTAGCTACTCTCACGCGGTTTCACCCGCTGCTTGGCTCCATTTGATCGTAGCACTCAGGAACATTGTAGCTATCTATCAGTGAAAGAAATTTGCCAATCCGACTTGCGGTTCCAAAGATTACCTCCTACATACAAACTTACAAATATACAAGCTTAGAAATTTTACCTCTTTACAATATTAGTATAGATAGATAAATTCATGTACGACACAGGATATAATCCAAATGTAGAGTAATATAAAACTTAAAAATAAATTTATCAATTTTCATACGATATGAATGGATAGACTTACCAAGTAACACTTAGTATTGAATGGAGTTTGTCATATGACCAGAATTATAAACCCTATCTCTTACACATAAAGCACTTTTTATCTCAGCAAAAGTGCATAAGACAAGAGTAATTATACGAGTGCATTGATTAGTGTTAATTGATGTCTTGACCTAAGATCCCTTGATAATTACTTAACAAAACAATGTGAAAAGTCATTGACTTAAGCAGATTGTATTTTATTGGTCAACAAATGACAAATGTCTTGATGTCTTCATCACATTATATAATGTATCATATCGTGATAAAAGATAATGTACGTAGGAATCGTGAGTCAGTTAATGTTCTATTTACGTAGCAAAATGTTACTTTGTGTTTGTTCTGCATGTAAGTAAGTACGGGCAGTGAAAAATATGATGATGAGATGTAACATACCTTAGAAGTGGATTAGGTGCGAGAACAATAAAAACCAAAGCATAATTTATTTTTCGGACGCATTTTTTTGTGCTTCTTCTGCTGCTTTTGCGTAATATGGTTTGGGGTTAATACGTCACTGAGTATGGATCTCTGATGAACTCTTGAATAGGTCTAAAAAGCCTTTTTTCTGAGACCCTGACTGTACTTACATGTTTTTGCCCAATAAGGGAAGACTAAGATAGATCATCATCGGATATAATCCTTGAGCATTTACTTTGCTACTTCCACATTCTTGAACTAGCCACGTACAAACTGAGAGTGTAAAAAAGCAGTGTCGCTCTTAGAGAGTCTGACGCTCCCCCTTGCTTTACAAAGGGCGGGAAAAAGGCAATTATTCTTATTTTATGTGATAAAACGGCAAATGAACAGACGGATTACCTCATGGTTAGCAATTAGAGCCGCCCATGGACAATAAAGACCTGCCACAACCGAGAAGGTACACGTTTATTGCCGATCTTTTGGGGATTAGGGTGGATAGGGATCGGGGCATTGCCATGTACGCAAGAAAGAACTAAAATGATAAATAAAACATTTCAGATACTGCTACTACACAATACTACAAGATGAGCCGTCGCTTCGTAAGCAGGGAATATTCACTCCGTCATTTGCGGAGTTCACAACAGCTAACATAGAAATGAATATTGAAATAATGAGGCAGAGAGGAGTTAAGTTCCCGGTCATCTGCAAGCCGACCATCGCCCATGGATCCAAGTCAGCCCACGATATGATAGTGATATTCAATGAGAAAGGGTTGCATGTATGCAAGCCTCCTTGTGTTGTACAAAACTTTGTCAACCATAATGCAGTGTTGCATAAAGTTTTCCTAATAGGAGATAGGTTAGTATTACTTTCATTTTATACTTTATATATCGCCTCCTTATCCATACATAAGTTACCAGTATTGTCATGAGATAAAGCCACAAAACTAAGTTTTGTGATTATTTGATATTTGGCGCAGAATTTTGGGTGTCCAATTTCAGTAGGTATTTGGCAATGGTTTTTACATTTGCGATAGATAAACCACAAAATTTCCATATTCTATATATTTTTGTTTAACCTTACAATGTTAATTTATGCAAACACTTTATTTTTGCCACATCTTGTGTCATAATTATTATGATACATGACACCTGATTTTATAAATATGTAACACCCATGAACTACACAAGCATATTATTAACAACGTTTACGAGGTACGGGTTTCCAACTGTAAATGTCCTTAATTAAGATTTAGACCTTGATAATATGGTGTATAAGAACCAATTTTCATTAAAACTGATGAGCATTTTCGAAGATTGTGCAGTTCCCATGCCTTGTAAACGCTCAAATTATTATTCTAGTTTTACGCAGATAACGTGAAATATGACAATGCCATTAATTACAATTCTTAATATGAATATCACTGATTCCAGGTACCACATTTGCGAGCGACCTAGTCTGAAGAACTTCTACGCATCGGAAGATCTAGAACCAATATATTACAGTACGGGCGAGGTTTGTAAAGCAGATAGTCAGTCCACACTTTCAATCTTAGACCCTCACGATAAGGCCGATATTACAATGACTCTAAATGAGGACAAGATTAAAACTATAATTAGGATATTAAGAAAGAGGATAGGTTTACTCTTAGCTGGTTTCGATGTAGTTATTGACAATGTGACTGGCGGGCACGCGGTCATTGACATCAACGTGTACCCAAGCTACGATAACTTTCCAAACTTTTTTGAACATCTACTAGATTCTATAGAAGAGGCTGAAAGCAGAAAAGCTAATAAAGTATACTCGAATGGAGATTGCAATGGAGTTTACGAAGAAGAATATTTAGGACATAAGGTAAACGGTTTAATTAATGTTGGAATGGATCCAATTAAATTCGGTGTAACCGGTATGAATATTAATTGATGTAATTATCGTCATTGTGTTGAACACTAATGTATTTATCGATATTGTTATTGGATTTAAATGACTGCTTCTGTGAGTGAGTGAGTGAGGTTGTAAGAAGACACGTTATTATTATTCTTATCCTTGCCTTTGATTATGCTGCAGCGAAATGTTTTATTTTAAGATTTATCCTTTCTGGGAATTAGAGTCATGAATCGTGGTGGTAATCAGTACATAATATTAAACAAAGTCGCTTTCTCTGTCCCTATATCCCCATGTAGGTATGCTTAATTAAATCTTTAAAACTACGCAACGGATTTTGATGCGGTTTTTCTAATAGATAGAATGATTGTAGATGGAGGTTTATATGTATAAAAATCCAATAAATACTGTTTCTTTATCAGCATTGCACCCGTGTAAAGCAGGCACCCTAATTATTGATTAATTACTGATTTTATTAACTGTCGTTTTACTACTAGCCATGACTGCCATGAGATACAGTGCGGCGGACCTCAGACAAACAGCTAACTTCAGACTCGCCAAGATACGTCAGCCGCACTTTATTTTTGAGTACCTACATATTGGTACGGTCCTCACAAGTAGTTAAAAGAAATGTTGGTATTAAAGTAACTAAATTGCTAAGGAAATTGTAGCGTGTCCACTTACAAACTCACATATTGTTACATTTTGTTTTAATGTTATACAAAAACATTATTTTTGTACACGATGTATGTTATATTTTATGCACGCTTATAGCAAGTATTTAATCAGATTCTTATATTTTATTAGATTATAATTTTATGTAGGCAATATTAGAGCGATTGTTCTATTAAAAGAAACTTAATTTGAAGTATTTTTGAATGGAACACAGATAATAAAAGTATTTCTTTGGATGCACCAAAAACTATCGTGAGACATAATACATTTATTATTGAAAATAAACTTACTCACGTGAATTAACTGTGAAAAGCTCGACTATTTTCAAGTCACAACGGGGCTCTTATTCACGAGCAGAGTGCGTGTGGCCACGAGCCAGCAAAGATTTTCTCAGTAAATTGATGTAAGTCGTTAATTTCATAATTGCACCAAAAAGTTCACATTATAATGAGTATGCATACTTTTTAATGACAGAATATAGGTAGTACATTTGTGTCAATAGATTGTCGAATAAACGTGGTTGCAAGTCATTAATTTTTAATGAGATTAAAATTTTTTATTGTCAAATATAATCAAGGTGTTTCTGGATTTAAGGAGTATTTATGAGTAATCAGTTCAGAATTTAGTTTTCGATTGAATGTGAGCCTTTGTATGTTAGAATGTTAGTGAAGCAGATAAGGTTTGTTTTTATTATATGACTGTTCAACACGGTCGGTAGATAATTGAATTTTATTGGCTTATCACTAATGTTCTATTTTATTAGCGCTCTCATCAACTAGATGACATGGAAACACATTTGTTCGACAGTATATAGACGATAAAAAAGTGCGATAACATTTGGTGTCTCAATACACAGATGGCAGCAGTGTCGACAATGAGACGCTAATCATAATCTCGAATAATAAAATTATTGTTTAGTAAAAAGTATACTAATGATTCCTATGGGCAATAAACTTCTGTTTTAAGTATTAAATATTTCATAACTTTAGCAGATAATAACAAATGCTGGCAAATCAAACTATCCTATTATATAATAGAATTGCAGCTTTATTAGTTTTGCAATAGAGTCGAATATCTTTTGGAGTATGTAATATGACGAGTCTAATAAGCTAGTGATTCTAATGTTTCCGAAGTATAGAAATATGAATGTCCAATGTATATAGGAAAGCAGTTTTTTGACTATTTATATATTAGGTATCTATACTACCTTACATTGTATTTACTTCAAAGTTTGTGATCCTAACGATCCATGTAATACTTGTATAGTTCTACTCTATAATAATATACAGTATACTAATACATACTATGTATAAAATTCAACTTTTAGTGCCTAAATATTTGAATATAATCTCAATGTGTATATTTACTATGTGTGAATTTTAATGTTTCACGTATCTGATTCCACTGCATATTGGCATTTTCGTTTGCATTCCATCAATGATAATTCTAAAGCTTTTTTATAATTTAATCTTTATTCATTTGGTAGATTGTACTAGAAAATTAAAAGTCAGTAAGGGACTTTTTTGTGAGAGGAAAATCATCAAATGAAACAATGAATTTATTTTTGCAAATAGGCCATAAAACGGCACTTTTACACGTCAATTTATATGTGAAAAACTAGATGAAGCCGGCATTTCCTATCTGCCTACTTTGAAGAAATGCCGAAACAAATTCAGAGGTCAGTCAGAGTAAAAATAACATACATGTGCGAGAACATATGAGAGAATTACTTCTCTTACCCAGGGAGAAAGCGAGAGGAAGTGTCAGATTCTTACCGACTAAAAACCCTTCCGTTCCTTTCCCTGGTTTAGACCGAGGCCGCTGTACCTTATTGAGCAACGCAACCTCTACAAGTCAGTAAGTGCCTGAATAGCAGCATTGTATCAGATAATTTGATCATGGAACGTAATTAAAATTCGAAATTTGTCAATGTGATGAAACAGGCCATATGCCATTATCAGTTTTTCAATAATTATAATTTAGCCATTGAAATAACTCAACAGATATTTAGTCGCAAGTCAATAAGAATTTGAGCTAGATTTAGTATCTCTTTTCTTAGGACTTGAGACAAAAAAGTCACATGAAAATTACCTTAAGTCAATAATCAAATGAAAATGTTTAGAGAGATGTAGTGTCAGGCTCTTACTGAGTAAAAATCATCCCGTTGCAATTCCTGCTACGAGCCGGGCTGTAGTAAATCATTACGCTTGTACCCACAACCTCTGGAAAGAAATTCAGTATTACAAGATACATTCTAATATGTGTAAGATTCCTATTCTTATACACTGAAACAGTTTTCATATCTTTTAATGCCCCTTTTTTGGAACTTAGTTTTTCTAAAGCATTGTTTCATTAAAAAATATTCGCTTGTAAAAATCTAATTCTAAGTAGAGCTGCTAGATTTCTTAAATTTATGTTACAGTGGATGAAATCACTTAAATTAATGTGAATATTGATTCAACTATAAATGTATGTATATTAGTCTTAAAGTTAGTCTTAAAACGTAATCTTTTAACTGTCGAAATGTATTGGAAACCACAAGTATAACACAACCATAGATTTGCTTTTTGGTACCAATAAAACGGGCTTAAGACTGATATAGTCATTTAATGGAACAATTAAGTATTATATCACAAATTTGCTTAGTAAACGGAATTGAAAATTTCAAAGTATTTAGTCGATTCTATAGAATATTTTCTTTAACATTCAGATTTTCTGGTTTTCTTTTTCTAGGGGCTTATGGGCGAAAATGTTCGATTAACTTGTTGTTAGTTTATTTGACACGATTTTACTATAATGCTACATTTCTATAGGAAAATATGTCTATATATCTGTCAATTAGACTAACAGAGACTTAATTAGACCATGATTAAAGTCCTTATTGTATCAGAAAAGTATAAAGTATCTAATTTTATCTATATATCTAAAACTATGTTTTTGTTCGTAAGTTAAAGTACCGTAGCCGTACCGTAAGTAAGGTACCTGCCCATTGCTATAGTTAAATTGAGTCTTATAGCTGATAATTAAAGTATATTTTGCTTCTTACAAATTTACATGAACTAAGGTTCAGCAGGTCCCTGAGGTAGGTTAGACAAAGAATTATTGATTTTTTGAAACTGGGCTTAACTCGTTCTAAGCGAGCCATAATTTCAATATGAACGTTGTAAATTAAAACCGTGACGTCACTTCGTCAACTTAATGCCTAAGCCATTGAGCACAATATCTCATTTGAATTAGACATGTAATTTACACAATTGAAAATTAAAAATAAAAATAGCAATAGCCTTAAATAAATAAGAAAATTAAATTGTGATTGGAATTAAAAAGTTCTTGGTTTGCCAAGGTTTACTTTTAAAGTTTTGTGTAAAATGTATTTAGCTAATTATTATTATTACAATGTATTCATATAACGCATTTTCGCAGCACTTTATTATTATGTAGACTACGTCTTGTTTCACTTATGTGCATTATTTATGTATTAGCTGAATGTGTAAAACTGTATGTGTACTATTTGAAAATCCTAATCGGATAGTGACTTGGCCTATGAGCGAAATGTTACTAAAAAAATAAAATTGTTGTTTATTATTTAAAAATAATCATTGTGTATTTTTATTATTTAGTTATGCTAGTGTCCAATATTGTGATTAAGCTGTTTGAAATACACGATGAGTGTATCATTCCATAAATCAAATTTATCAAATGTATTATTTTGATGAAGACTGATTTATAAATTTATGTTTTGAATAGTGATTATTATATCATCCAATTTTTTAGCACGGAAAATATTAAGGCCAGTGCTAAAAGCCTATAAATTAGATATGTAATTATCACACTAAAGAAATTCAAATAAAGCATTTGAAAGTACATATAAAATACTTCATTCAATTTATTTTTCCTACATACCTTAATATTTTCCTCCTCATAATCTGTCCATGATTAGGTAAATACAAAAATCTATGTATCATTTCTAAGAACCAAAACCATGTAAAGTCTCTTAACTTCGATATTCTTATCTAGCTAATTAGAGTATTTTTTTTAAGTATTGCAGTTGCTTAAGTACCACTGAACTAAATAATAAGCCATGTTGGACCCGGTATGCGCCCTTGGTGAACCCTTGTAAAATTTGTACGCAAGGGCCTTCAAAATATAACATTCAGTTATATTTCTTAGACACTTGGGGTTTTTGAATGACCATTTATCAAATTTGACACATCGAAATCACTATTTTCAAATTTGAAAGTAGAAAAACCAGCTTTTGTACAATTTTTTTCATATTATAACATCAAAAGTCTAATAATGTTTCAAATACATTTTGAATAAGTACAGGTTTGACACATACGTAATGTATAAAGAGTAACACTATATAAATATTTATCTGCTTAACTAGTTATAAAGAACCAGTAATATATGTTAATTGAGATACTCGTATAAGAGAAAAAGGGTCATTGGAAAATACTTTGTATAGATATTAATAAAAGGCGTAACCCGTACCCAGCTTTTCTCCTGCTTCGCTTATGAAGTTGATTACTTAGTGAAAGTCGAAGCTGGGATATACCTAGGTAACAACGACGAATGGGTATAATTAGAATGTGAAAGTCAACTAAACGGGAATCCGTATAAGTTGCTGAGTGAACAAAGGAACGTTGCAAAGTTTATTGAGAAGGCAACACTTGGAATTAATTAAGTATTCTTAAAGTTAATAAAAGAATATCAAAGCTAAGAGGCTCGAACCCGACGCAATAAATATGTAATAATTTGTAACAAATATTCATAGCAATATTTAATAAACCCCTGATGCCAATACTAATGCTGTTTAAATCAATCCGACGTAAAATATTGAACTTAATAACACCATTTCTTAGTTTAAAATCCCACGTAAGAGTACAATAACGGTCGTGTTCGGTTAACGTTACCATAAAGGCGGTAATTGTTAATTCGACACAGTTCTGTGCATAAATCACATCTAGTTGCGGAGCTAGAGAGGCGAATCTGTACAATTTATTATACATTACCGTACGCAATCCCGGCCGCGTACACGGGCCGGTTCGTCGCATTCAAAACACAGGAAGCGATTCTAGATCGCAAATTCAATGTCATTAGCGTCCGTTGCGAAACACGAGACAGCCAGATGCAGTATACAGTGGCCAATATCCTATTTTGTTATATTTCCACACGTTTGTAAATACCAGCGTAATAGCGTGACTATGAAATTTCCAATATTTATTGATGTTTAGTATTCTGAAGTCCCATTTCCTTTAGCTTATGTAAATAATGATCTTAACTTGGTAAATGTTGCGAATTTATCTTAAGATATAAATTCAGGATTATTTGTATAGAGTCGCAGTTGGATACTTGTTTGTTTAGGAAAAAATGCTACTTTCTATTTTGGTACAGTTTAAAAGTTAATATCATTGAGAAGAACAAAACCCAATTGGAATCATTCTTTCATTACAAACATTTCTCGAGTTCGCATAGTGTGTGAAAAAGGTTGTTAGCGAAAAATTGGAGGCTTCAGCCTTGTAATTGCAGCGTTGTTTTGAATTGCGATTCAGTCAGCTGTCGGCACATGCGGACAAAGCACGCGCGTCGTGCGCGCAGGCCGCTTTGCCTCCGCCGCGCTTTTCGCGCGTTTAAATAATTCGAATCGTATTTCACGTCTTGCACTTCGTTTATGTTTCCGATTAATTTTTAACATCTTGTGACATGTGATTTCTTTAATTGTGTTTTCAGTGATATCTCAGTGAATAGCAATTTTGGTGTGTGTTACATTTATTATTGTTTGATCAATGACCATTTTCTGGTTGGTATTGTGTTGCTAACTAGCTGCCAATCTGTCAGTTAATGGACTTTAGTGATGCGTGTAATCGAAAGCACTAATTAACGGATCTGTGTCAAAAGTGTTGTTGTGTATACGAGTAAAACGGAAGTGTTTGGACGCTAGAACGTGTTCTGTCGGACGGAGGTAAGTCGGACATCATGTTATTGATCGGGACATAATAAATATCTCTGTTTTTACTATAACGGAAACGAGTTGGTCACATAATACGTCCGTAGAACGAGTTATCTTTTACTTTTTAAATTCCATCGCGATATTTTATAGCAGGAAATGTCGCACAAACACATTTAAGAGCAATGAAAGTTACGTTGTACCCAAAATTGTACTAGCGAAGTTTTTGCTTCAAAATAATAAACTATTAAACCTTATCTGAAAACAATAAAACATGAGAACTTAAATAAACGCATGTAATTGTTAATAAAAAGATAACATTTATTCTCGTCTCGCCCATTGCTGTTATAAAATTTTATTTATTCCCTCAGTAATATAAACAATTCTTCGTTACTATAATAACGTCTTGCCAATTTGCCATAATAATATGAATTTCAGAAGAATTACCGGTCCAATGAAGTCGTTCTATTTTTGCTATCAGATTATTTGATAAAATAAAAATATTGGGACAAGTCAATTATTTATGTCTCTAGTTGCAGATATAGGATTTGGTGCGAGTTTACAATAACTGCTTCTCAAGCTTTTCTGCTAACGAAACTAGTGTAAAATGCTCTAATTAATCTAAGTTCAATATCAAGTAATATAGACGTTTGTAGACAGATAGTTCTTATAATTCCGAATAACATATACGTACGTGTTACCTAGTTAGTCTCCCAAGTCTAGTTCACAATTCATTAATTTTCTTCAAAGCACGTTTGGGACTAGACACTAATTATCTTTTTAGTGAATGCTGAAGTTGTAGGATCTGCCTTCGTGCTCCGATAAGCCCTGAGAAAATGTCTGGAATACAAATACGCAGTTAAAATAATAAGATTCCATAGATGTTACGATTCTCGTGGGATAACATTGAAGATAGTACGAGGAGTCATTAAGAATATCAAACGTAATACAGTAACATCAAGCCGGCTTTTCCGCCAAAGAGACCTTCTACTTTCACTTGTAGGTCCTACTTATAAGTTAAATGTGTTGGGATTTATGACCGAGGGCATTATTTGATATCGGTAGTAGGTACCTAATCTATAATCTATGTAATTTTTGTAATCTTACATCTTCAAAATCATCATGATGCTTGGCTTGATCCTGGAGATTATCAGGTCCAGAAAAGACTGCAAATAGATTCAGATGTAAACTAATCGACGGGTCATAATTCGGAATATTACTAAGGCCGACTGCGTCGAAAGATCCGATTAATTGAAGTACACGAGTAATAGTGTTGGGACATTCTCCACGGCTCCAGACTCGGAAGTGAACTTGCAGAACGAATTCCGAATTGGTCCCGCCCGAGTTCCCGCGACCTTCGACTACGTATCGTTGCAGAATCGAATCGTCTCATGGTAACTGTAAAACTAGTTTGGCTGTCGGCTGCTTCTGTAATAGGATTGGACGCGTTCCGCACAGTTGTGACTTTTTCTATGCTTTTTCTAAGGTACTTGTGTACATATAAGAAGCGGAAGCTTGAGTGCCATTGAGAACGGATTCAATCTTGCATCCGCCCTCATTTGTTCAACAGGTTCTAGTTCGATATGGTATGTTTATTGCCCAGTACGCATCAACTCTTTATTCACGGGTTATGTTGTTTTCCTGTACACGTGGGTACGTTTTTGAATATCCCTTTTCCTAACACCAAAAGGCAAACTTTTCGTATAGTTTTTCTTGTTTCGTAAAATTCTCTTGAGCTGACTCTGTTAGTCGTAGGTTTGGGCGATATGCAAACTTCGTTATGACAATATTTTTTTACCTTAATTATATTCTAGAGTAGAGTTCTAGAGAGAGATGTAAAAAATATCATTTTGTTATCATCTATCTTTCCTATTCTAGGGTAAATACAGATACCCACTTGAGCCGGGTATGTATTTACATAGAAAACACGCGAAAGATCAACGAACTGTGAAGTTATTTTGTAGGTGTACTTACTCGTTGGTACCTACTTGTGCACAATATTCTGTCGTCGTTGCGGTGTCGGGTGCGATGAACCAACATCATTCGGTATCGGCATCTACGTCGAATAAATCAGCCGCACTGCAAATGCAACGCATGAGAATTTTCTAATAAGCTTGACATTTGTTTCACGGCCAAAACGTGCGTCTTCAAGGGCACTTAAATCGATTGTTTATGGCCTGGTTAATATGTACTTGTGTTCTGTCGATCGATATATGTATAAATGTTGCCTTAATATATGTATATAGGTATATACTACGAAGGTACTTCTTATGAAATACCTCATACATATAAATATACGAGTAGCTGTCTAATTTGAGCTAAAAGTGATTTATTATGCATAATTAAATACATTTGGAAGCACAACCTGCGTGCAGCATAAGTTTCCGTAATAAATGATTGTAAAAATATGATAATTTAACCAGAGTAGCAGCAGTAGTAGTCGTAGAGATCTTAAATGATTTTTGTAGATAAATATGAGACAGATACGTAGTAAACAAGTTGTATGGTGGGCGTTTTAATGGTGAGGCTGCGTGTCTCAGAGGCGCCTTTCAGGTTGGTTCTTTAGCAAACTGTTAGGTGCTGCGACTCGCGACGTAGGTACCTACTCAGCAGAGCAAATATTGACATTGTTCGTCGGTAGCACGGAGATGACGAATCGTTTGGTGAAAATAAAATATTTGCTGTAGTTCGCGAGGAAAATATTTTGTTATTTGTACGTGCACGTTCGATACACATCTGTATCGTGCACAATACTCACGTCTCCGATGTATTTCCGCATCTTTTTAATTGGACCTTACGTATATAAATCTTGTGTAGATTTTTGATCAAGGTCTTTTTAGCAGGGGTTAATGCACTTCCTTATCTATATGTTGGTACCTATTTATTATTTTTATATTTTATTTATGATTATTCTAATTAATTAGTCTTCCACCTAGGGCCAGTTGCGAAGAGACAAAATATTAAGGATTCAACAATTTGAGGAGTTTTAGGGGTAACGTTTTTTGACGTGATCTTGGAACTTTTTCGATCCGAACTATGTTAATCGTTTCGTAATGGAGCTAATTATTTATTGAACTGGCGAATATTTGCTGGATTAGTCACCTAATTCTTTTGCCTTTGAGTAATGGAAGCAGATACAGGTGTTATGTGGATAATACATATAATATTCTCACTTAAATTACATTAACATTTCATAGATTTTTTCTATTTAACATCGTGAATTATGTAAAACGTATGTTTGTAAAGTATTATTTCGTGTACCACGATTAGTGACAAGGCCGTAGACAGGTCAAGGTAATGGAAGAACAAATAGTTTGGACACGAGGTGGACTTAATGATATATCAACTCAAAACCCTTGACGTCTATTCACATTAAGTAGTAATGTTCGCATGTGATAGGCACGACATTAAAATACTTGTAAAATGGTTATGAAATTCTTTATAAATTTTTGGTTATGCATTGTTTATCTACCTATATTACGTAGTGTATGCTAACCAATACTGTACCTACTGTAGCCAACTTAAAAGATTACATTTTTCGAAACCGTTCGGTTTACTTACTCCGTGGGTTAACCTAACTACTTACTAAATAACATTTCCTAGTTTGTTCCACCAGTTTGAAAGTTCTTTTAAAGTATCTGGAATCCGTTGTTTTAAAACTAATATTATTTTTGGCAGATTTAAATTTAAATCTATTGATTTAAATCTGCAAAATAGTACTGGTTGTAAAAATTGTAGGAACACCAACGTAATTTATTGTAAAATAAAATAAGTTTTGAATAATACGTGGAAACAATTTCAAAAAACGAACTTTCATTTGTCGTGCCTTTTGTAAAGGAGTTGGCATGTTGCCATTTCTTTAGTCATTTAGATATGTAATTACCTTTTATCAGACATCATTGCAAACTCTACGCTATTAGGTACAAACTGACTTTTTTACCAAAAAATACACTCCCCGACCTAGAAATAACTCAAATTACTTTCGATCACCCCACCAACGACATCCTTTAAGTTTAGGCGCTAAACAGGCCTACATAGTTAGATGAATAGAAAAATACCTAAAATAAAAAACATTTTTTGCCATCCATAGACACCGGCAACTATAGAAAAGTTGCAAATGCGTTTTTATAATAACTATCGTGAGACATACTAAATTAATTAAAAATCGCGGGTTACTCACGTGTAAATATTGAGAAAAGCTCTACTAGTTTCGAACCACAGAGGGGTTCTTCCTCATGAGCAGCGTGCGCGGACGCGGCGACGTCGCGCAGCCTACTGTAGTAGGCTGTAGTAAGAAACTAGTAGAGCTTTTCTCAATATTTACACGTGAGTAACCCGCGATTTTTAGTTAATTGCAAATGCGTTGTTGCTTTTGGGAATAAGTAAGAGGTTTGGTTTCGACTCTTTTGTTTGTTTGTGTAGGAAGCCTGTATTTCACTATATCGTGCAATTCTCCGTCTCGGTATGGTATATAAAGTTCAGTTTCGATATTGGAGTTAGTTTTGAAACTGGCGCACAAGTGCCATAAAAGTTGTTAGAGCTCTCAGCCTCTGTTTACCTTTTGCCTGCCAATTTCGAATTTGCTCAATAATTGCTTTAACTTTCCTTGCGTTGCTTCTAATCTGGGAGTAATTGAATATTAGTTTGTCGGTATATTCAGACTTGATATTATCTAAATTTTTATAATTGTAAAATTGGTGAAAATTCCCTGTTTCTTTATTAGGTAGGTAAATGTGTAGGTACTGTTTGGTTTTTATTATTAAAATATATATATTAACTTCCTTTGTAAAATTACTCTTATGATACACATAAAATTATGATTTTTTACTCAGGGCTGATTTTAAAATGATTAGATAGGGTTACCTGGGGAATAATTGTGATGCTGTCACGTCAGAATGTTTGTATAAGACAGTGACAGCAACAATTTTTTTTCTCAGATAACATTAATGTGGATATTGAAAAATGAGTCCTAAACTAAGTAACAAGTACTTACGTACGTAACTACGACTAATTGCAAGATGCTCATAGTAAACATTAATGAACTATTACGTAGGTAGTGCAAATATATAGATAATCAAAGTTATTTGTCTTAGTTCTATCTAATGATGAATTCGTCTCATCTTTGTTTACACAATGTGTTTACTATTGTACACGTGGTATCTACACGTAGCGTGTAGATTACTGTTCACGAGAGCGCCATATCTGGCGTTTACGCCTTCGCCGGCGGCCAATTGAGAAACGTTTGAACAATATGTAGGTCTTGCTTTTAATGTCACTGTTTTAATTTTAATGTCGTCTGTGTACCTACTATTTACTTGCTTCATAATAAGTAAAGAGTTTGGCATCCAAGGCAATATTTGGAAATAGAGTTACATAGAGCATAAAAGTGACGAGGATTTTGTAGGCGACAGTTTTTTTAAAACCAATTTCACTTACCTAATTTTGTTTCTTTACCTTTAAGAAACGGACAAAACAGTCCTTACTGTGATTCATGCGGAATTATTAAATATTACTATCGTCTGTTGATAAAATAATATTAATGACGATGATTAAAGTTCATAAGTTCGAGTGTACCTATTTCATAAAGTAGTATTTGTCTGTACTTTAATAATTAGGTTATGATGAGTGTTGCTTTTACACTAATATTATAAAGAGGTAAAATTTGTAAGTTTGTATGTAGGGGGTAATCTTTGGAACCACTGCTCGGATTCCCAAAATTCTTTCACTTATTGATAGCTACAATGTTCCCGAGTGCTACAAGGTTATAAACCATCGCGCTACAATCAAATGCAGCCGAACAGCGAGTGAAATCGCGCGGGAGTAGCTAGTTGTTAGATAAAAAAACTATGAAAATGTTGTTACCTAAAGAGAAAACAGAATGTTTGTACCTATCTAGTATACCTAGTTATTAGGCATTCATCACAGTTGGTCAGTTCTCAGTATCGTTTGATGATGGCAATTTATCACGGTGTGATGTAAGGATGAAATGGTCACGTTTAGCTCGATGCTTAGCTCACAACTGTGAACGTAAAGCAAAGAATAATTTGCAATCGTTAACAATAATATGAGAAGCTGAATTAAAATAATTATTTCGAATTAACGTTTTGAACTCATTCGTGATATAAAAATGTAGGTTATATTTGGCTAAGATTTAGTTTGTTTTATTTTTTTGACGCTGCCATGATGTAAATGGTGATTGATGGTATTTTATGGGATTAATGGACAGGGGTGCTTTTAAAACATATTTTTTAAAAAGAGTACCAATTGAGTTTCATTTCATTCTTCTCCATTCGAATCTACACTTTCGAACGAGCACCTAGGTTCACTAACGAACACTCTGAGGAACTATCATTCTATTTTGTCGGTTTAAAAGTACTTGTATACGGCTAGTTGGAATAAGTGTCTTTTGATTGGACTCGAATTTAGGTGTGAAGTGTCGTTCTTTAATTTTGCTCTTAACATCATAATATACATGTCGGAGATTAAAAAACGGAACGTCAAGGCAACATCGACTTGGGTGGGATGTGCGCTGGCAACACTATGGAGCTGGCAACACGGAGGGTTGTCAGCTGTCAGCGGGGTGACGACCACCACACACTTTTTGGAGATACGAACGGTGTGCCAGCGTGCTACCGACTTCACCGCGTTCCGGAATCACAATAAAACAGAGAATACGCAAGAAGAATAATTCGAAGATGGAAGAAGGCGAACGCCCACACACCTCCCCTTCATACATATGTGTGATATTGCAATTTTCTTTATTCAATCTCGAAGGAAAATTAATTATGTAAATATAAGTTTAATTATATAAAAAGTTTGTACGTTGGTTCTTTTATTTACATAATAATTATCTACTTTAATTTCACAAAACAATAAGTATTAAAGGACCAAAATAACTGTTTATGTATAATTGGCGGTCTTTTGCAAACATAAGCTTTGCGTGCGTATTAAGAAATATAATACATATAATAGACGCCTATCTTCAAAGATCTAATGAGACGACGTGGGCCAAGATGATAAGAATCATATCCAAGTATAATATTCAGTCGTTATTTCTATGTTCTTGAGGCAGAAGCAACATTTCTGCCGGGTAAGTAATCCTCAGTAATTTATTCGAGACATCCCTTGGCAATTATGCTGTAATATTTAGATGTGCTTTAGGGTTCAGCGGGATCAAAAGGGGGATTATAAAATTTTATTCTTAATTATTTACGTCTTTTGTAGACTTACCGTATTCATGAGCTTCTTACGATGGTGAACGAAATAGGTTGCTACTCGAAACGGTTGAGCGTTCCTAGCGAAATCATAGCAAACAAGAATATTTCACGCAGGTATCATTAGTTTAAAAATTATCATTAAAAATGTTTAGGCCAGGGAAACGTGTTACAGTTGCAATAAAAGAAGTAAACTCGACACCACGGTTGAAAAATAAAATATAAATAGAAAACTGCAGCTACGCGCATATTGTCCAAGTGATCGATTCGCGCTTGTCCATTTTTTGCGCATAAAGAACGTCTCGCACTGCCGCGGATGACCGACGTTGGCCGTTGATTGTTTTTCTCTATTTACCCATCGATGGTACGAGTACAGAACCAGACAGAGCACCTGCCGTGTCAGCGGCTGGGAATAATTTTACGCTTAATGAGTAGTCGATGAACGCAGCCAATTATATACCATTGCTACCGCTGTGATGTAATTGCTCGCTTCATTGTATCACGACTATAGTGTGTTTCACCCTGAAACGCGTGCGTGTAAACTAGTACAAGATCAACGATTACGCGTTTGTATTAAGTTTTGTAAGCAAATAAGTCGGGAAAGCGTTGATAAGTCTAGCCTGGGCGGCGTGCTCGACGCGTTCCGAGATCACTCACCTTTTACCTAGTTACCTACCTACTTGCATTTCACGTATTGTGGTGCGCAAGCGCAGGCGGGAGAGCGGAACTTCCGATATCCATGTCTTTCAACATGTACGCGGCTTAAAGCCACAATGAATATGAAATCGTGCCATTACAACAGATTCCCCTACGCCCTTTATGGGAAATATTGTTTTGTTTATCATGGTTCGTTGTAAGCTTTGTTTATGAGGTCGAAATTGAAAATATTCAAACTAGAAGGGAAACTTCTGAGAAACAGTGTTTAGTTGCCGGAATTCAGTATAATTGAAACATTAGCAGTAAAGAGGAGTATGTATGTGTATTGTAAACACAGTAAGTTGGGCTTGAGTAAAGACGATAATAACAACTAATTAGTGTATCAACAGCAAACACGCATGACACGCAAAGCCTCCACGTTGCGAGCTGCGTCACTCGAGTCAATGCCTCGTACACATAATGCCTACGCGTCACTGAAATATTTTGGAATTGCGTAGGCTGTTGCTGTTGCTGTTATATACTCATACAATATTAAACATGTTTTGTGAAAAGTAGAACAATGATTACAGTATAGTTTTTGTTTTAATAATAACGTTACATTTTGCGTGTTAATATATTTTGTTGTAGGTATGAATTACTGCGTCAGCAAAGCAGATACTTGAGTGACAAATACATAATTGTAAATGTATTAGTTCACATTCGAACTATAACCTCGTTCAAAGTAATCCGTTTAGTCACAAAAGCTGTACCGACAGAGATCTCAATCGCGTCAAGTGAACACACATCGCTGGAAGTCAGCATTGCCCTTAAGAAGTGAAAGTATGCGACCGCTACGGGCGGTGGAGATACCATCGCCCCTCATTAACGTCCTCACGCTCCATCTAATGAGCATCGCGACACTTCGCCAACAAACACCTATTGTTGCACTTTGCCACACTTGAGGGTTTAATTACGTAACCTATGAACTCAGCCACACTGATGCTATTGTGGCATTCAGTCACACCTCTACTGCTTTTAAACCGATTCTCTTTTCACGCCTGTGTCTGTTACGATTCGAGATTTAAATTGCCTATTAGAATTTTGTAACGTTGTCTGAATCTGTTGATCATTAGTTACAAAATTTTCTAATTTTCTTAAACGGATTACCTATGTTCTTCGAACTTTTGTCTTTTTTTATTGCTTCACTTATGGGTTCAACATTTGTTCTTAGCTATTTAAGTTTTGTGTTGAAGAGGATTATTGAACAAGGATTTCACAGGGCTCTATCGAAACCTTAAGGTATCTTAATAAAATCCGCCATCTTTATTCATAACTAGTGCGCATGTGCACGAATAAATAGAAGTCAGACCCGTTCGTCATAAAAAATCTATTTTCGACTTGGTGTTGACCAACAATGCATGCATTCACATGACGAATGCTATGTTATATTTATGCATGCTCCAGCGCAGATCGTGTGCACATACAGTTCATATTTTACACGATTTCCTAGACAAGATGTTATAACGCTTCCGGTCGGTGTTTACTTTCCAGTCAATCTGTTGCAATGTTTTTTTTATTGAAGACATTTTGTTTATTTTCTTAGACCGGTTTCCATTTATAGTAATTATTACTGGCACACATTTTTGGATTAACTTTTATATTGTTCTATGCTTTAAAAATTATTATTTTTTTAAATACTGAATAGCAGCACTTTTACACCTTATTTGTCATCGGTTATTGATGATGTTCATGACAGATAAGTAGACCTAAAGATACAGGATGTATTATTATAACTTTAAAAAAAAAAACCCTTTCCTTCAAAGAACACTTCATTTATAAAAACACAAAACTATTAAAGCTTTATTACATTTTCTATCATAAAAAAAGGGACATTTTGATTTCTTTTACGTTGCACCAATTTTTTCTTGTTGGTATACCTACATCGCGTGCTTCGCTCTTCCAGCTGTATACCGTTCTTTTATTAATTATTAACTGTAACTCGAGTAGTTTAGAGGTCAACGACACGGCGTGTGTACCTAGCTATTATAGTTAAATGTATGTGTAGCCAATTGATTTGGCAAAGAGTCCATTACTAACATCTTTTGTATAATAAGCCCGTGTTGTTTTAATAGTTTGAACACGTATTTAAATAAATGTTGAAGTTATTGGTTTAAGTTTATATTTATGGAATTAAATAATGATTCGATAATTGACTAGAACCATCGATATTTAAGTGGTGTGTATATTTATTGACGCAAAAGCAATTTAGAATGTGGTTTTCGATGTTTGGTTGCCATTTTGGTATACATTTGGTGGGTTATGCTACTTCTAAGGTAATTCAATTTGGTAGAATCAACTGCTTTGGGTTTTCGTGTAGAAGAAGGAACTGAAATGTTTTTAGTAAGAGTCTGCACTTCTTCTCGACCCACCCAAGGTAGGGGGCGGACTTGTCATTCATTTCTATATAATCTATTGATAAGATAATAAGATTGCAGATCCGATTAAAACCTCCACAATGAAATAATTGAAATGTATTTTCCTTGGTATCTTGCTTCATCAAAAGCAAATAAAAGTAATTTGGAAAAAAATGATCCATTATCAGCCATAATAAAATGCAGTTACGAGCAATGGCGTAAAGGGCAATATTAGCACTATACATGTATGTATTTCTTTATACAGGCACAGGACAACACAATTATAGGCGTCATTCACATACGTAGCAAATAAACATTTCATTAAAGTTAAAAAAAAATATATATTTTAAAGTTAATTAAGTGTAAAACCTTCAGCGGAAGAACTTTGCATAAGAAAAAGCAGTTTTATTATTCAAGCAATTAGTAGCGTTTAAATTGTACTGGTTTGTATTCACTTTTGAACCAATTGACCGTTGAATTCAGTAGTGCGTGAATAACAATGTATTGTAGACATTATTTACATAATAAATACATATTCATGTGAATGATTACCTATATGAGTAGTTATTTTTGTAGAGGAAAGTACAAATTGGATTTGGCATGCACCAGCAAGAAAAATAATTTCAAATATTTCTTAAAATAAATGGTCCAGTTAGACAAGCTTATTAACAATTATACTTATAGGTATTGATTTGTCTTTACCTGTGGAATATGAAGAGATTTCGAATTGGTACAATCGTAGGGGTATAATCGGCCAGTACCTAACTACCAATGTGACATTTCCCAACTTATGTGTACTTTAAAAATTTATTTAGACACTATTGATATTCACCACTTAAATTTTGTCCTTAGAGATTTTTGTTCTGCAGTGGGCACTTATAGCCTGATGATAATGATGACTGTAGATCAGTCTCTTTCTAATCTAATGATACTCACAGTAGTATTAAAGATAGCAGACCAATGTATTTTAGATTGCAGTTCTTCACCTAAATTCCTCTTTGTGAGACTAGAGGCATTTGCTCAGCAGTAGCTACTTGAACGCTGATGTTTTTTTTTGTGTGGGGAATATCATCAAATTCCTTCTCCCTTGTGTGTCAGACTTTTGCTGACTAAAATCCCCCCGTTCCTTCTCGTGGACTCTAGGTCGGGGCCGTGTCTTATTACGTTTGCCCCGCAACCCTGGCTGAACATCAGCCTTACAGGGCCCCGTCTGTGGTAGTCTATTGGCTCTTTAAAGCTGATGGTGAAGATGGGATGATTAAGCTTCTTGCACGAATATCCACGATTATTTCATGGCATTTACTTCTAAAGTCTGTAAACGGATACAAAATTATGTAGCATCGTGATCGAGAGAGTTGCGCTACTAAAATAAATATTAAACAAGTGTAATGTTTGATTTATGTTCATGTCGTCTTGGATGGGGATTGAAAGGGAATATAGATTGTATCAGCTGTTTGTAATGCCAGCTGGGAAACGGGTTGCAGCGGCTGTAGTAAATGATGACTTGTTTATAACTTCTGTATTTTTATTCGATTATTCTTATTAATAGATTAAGGTTAATATAAGTCAATGGAAGTTTCATCTTTATTAATGGATATTGTTAGTTTTGCTTTTCATGTTTTTTATTATTGTGATAGATAATACTTTTAATGAGAAGTAGTATAATTTTTAGTGTTGATTATATTTAGACGTATATGCAAGTATTCGATGATTACTGCATTTTTTATATAACGCCTGTTGTTTGTTGTAATATCTTTCCAAAATACGTGTCATGTTGTTATGCTGTGAAAATCGTAATACTAGTTTCGATAAATACCATTCCTATAAAGTAATAATACAGAAGTCTCTTCTAGTATGTACTTATCTTCCTTCTTACATAAATCTGGACTAACAGTAAAATTACTTTCACTAACGTCGAAACATGTTTTAAAAAAATAATTTGTAATTTCTTAGTACAAGTTGTTGATGAGTTATTAATATTTTTATAGGTAAGCCAGTTGAAAGATTTATTGTCAAGTTGACCCGCAAATAAAAGGGAACATGAATTGTGGACTGCTGTTTGTATTGTCACCGGTGGGAAATGGATCACCCACTAGAGCTTGTAAGAGATCGATGAGAGGGACTTGTTACTAGTGCACCACTGCAATCTATTTAAACTCTTCGTTGTTCTTTAAACCTTTTTGTTGGAAAGTATCAATTGTAATTTCTGCAACGTGTATTTCTAAGTGTAATTTTACTCTGTAGGTATAGTTTCGTTCGTCTAGGTATATGCTATGGTAATTATAAATCAGGTTAAGAATTTGGATGATAAAATAATAATAACGTTCTTTAAATTTAAATATATTTTATGTGAACTCCATAAACGAGTGTGGTCGTTAATATTCTTTAGACTTTCCATGCGAGGTAATATTTAGTTTCGAGTAGTGTGGCAGCTACCTACAGGTTGATATTTATTTCGTATTCGACTTTGTTACGAAAAAGTGACATAACTAATATTCTTAAAGCCAGTAGCAATAGCAACATGCCTGTCGCCCACAAGGCTAAGAAAAGGGTCGATGAATTTCTCCAACCTTTAAAATAATTTCCTGCCGCTAAAGATTCTTAAAGGCCTGGCAACGTATTTGATGAATTCAATTTAAAGTTCAGTTTTGGTTAACGTTACCTTTTTCATCAGTTTGATATTATTAACTTATCATTGGACATTTTGTGTATAATGGAAAACTACATACAATTACCACCCTTAATACATAAAGGTAAACAAAGGCAGTGTATGCAATGACGTCATTCTCACATGCTTCCTGAATACCAAAGTTGAGATGCAATAAAGCTTTCTCTGCACTCCTGATAGTTTGGATCTAAATCAAACGTGCATATTACGACATTGGTAAACAATAGTGTTCATTGTATTGTCGCAGTGCGCGTGGGTTTGACTAATGAACCGTGTTGGCCTAGCATAAGCTAGATAGAGGTGCCCGTTTTTGTCGAGTACATATGCTCCGCGGGCAAGCGTATGTCGTGAATTATGGCATGACGAACGCGGTTATCAAATTGAGGTTAGATTGGCTTTATTGATTGAATGTCGATGTTGTTTCCAGCGAAAGCGAAGTGGAGATTCCATGTTGTTTTTTTAAAAGTGTTTAGTTGCAGAGATACTTTTTCGGTTTTAAATACAGAGTGGTTTTTTTTATTTGGAATTTGTGTTGTTTAGGAAAATTTTTACTAATTTTTTTGTAACTTGTAACTTTAAAAATGACATGATACATACCTATGTGGTTTTCCGTACCTGAATCTTCGTGTGCGTCTACTTATGTTATTAGTGCACCCCACGTGCACACTGAGCTGGCCTTCATTTTTGCGATGTTGTGTGAAAATGAGAATGAAGAGAATGGAAATTTTGTCAACAGCTGATTTTCCATAAATTATATTTGCGTAGGTAATATGTTTTGGTAATTTTGATGACTGAATCTGCTTACAAAATTAGAGAACATAGTAAATGAATACTTAAACATACAGAAAACTCAACGGTTTACCATGCTTAATAAATAAAAACTACAATTACATTGTTTATAAGAGCTTGTGTCTGTCTGGAGAAATACGGGAAAGTAAGGAAAGTACGGTTTCATAGTGACAACAAAAGGTCTTTGTGGCACTCGTTGCAATGGAAATCTAAAGAGACTCCGGTAGAACTATTGGCGGCAGACGAAACCTGGCAGTTTGGCCGCACCTCCTTACATTTAGATTGAACTGGGAAACTTTTGATCTCGAACTTTGAAGAGATTTTCAATTTAAGTTACTTAAAAAATGTTGGGATGTATAGGTACATGGGTGTTTCTTGACACTGCTCAAGTGAATGAGATGTTTTGTTGCTTGGTAATTGCCGTACAAAGTAAAAATATTGTGGAAAAGAAGGATGGAGAAAATCCAAGTATGAGGTCACAGTTTACAAAAAATAGATTAGAATTAATTATGTTTAATGGCGTACTCATCTAACTATTTGATAAGGTTACTCGTCTAGTTTCAAGCCACACTAGGAGCTTTTATTCATACGCGCTAACTCCAACTAAAGTTAAAATACAGAATTGTTTTTTTTAAATTTATTATGTTCACATGTGAATTGCCGCTGTTAACGTTAAAGCTATTTTATTTATGCTCTGAATGTATTTTTTTTTTTTGGAATGGTAATATCGTCAATTGTTTTTTCCCTGTGTGGAGCGAAAGGGAGTGTCAGACTATTACTGACTAAAACACCCCGTTCCTTCTACTGCTCCGGGTCGAGACGCGGTATATTATTGCGCTTGAAATCCCGGCTTACCTCTAAACGTTTACAAAACTCTATACTTATATTAGTACAGAACAACCGTAAGTAATTGTGTACCTAAATATTTATCTTCTCGCACAATCGATTTCTACTTGAGCGATTCCTAATGCATTGCGATAATCGATTCAATTCGCTGAATTGATAGCTAGTGTTGTTTACATACGTATGTGCATATATCTAAGTGCATTGCATAATATGTATCTAACCTATACCTAGAATCTATATAATAGATTAAATGTACTCATATTAAAATAGAGTCGCTGTCAATATTCATATCAAATCGTGTTCTACCGTTTTCAATTTAAGAGCAAAATCGTATTATTCAATCGCCGGGTTGATTAAAGGATTTAGTATTGGATTTGTCTATTTAAATATTTATGTTTCGTAATAGCATAAAATGTCTTAGTTAGTTTCTGAGGCAAAGATCGCCCGTAGTTGTAACCTTATGTAGCTTTTTAATTAGCGAAAAGTATCCCTGTCAAAGTATCCTAGTAGAAATTTTCTGAACTTTAGTACAAATTTCAGACATAAAAAAAATCTGGACGTGTTTTTTGTGTTTCTTCGAGACCTACATTTTTGCTAGACGCGTTCGGATAATTCGGGACGTATAGCAAACCTAAATTCAGTAGAAATTTACGTTTCTTAATACAATTTTCACACATCTCCCCAAACTGAAACACACAACACGTTGTACATTAGTAGGTTACCCAACCACTGCGTCAACCAAATTGTTCAAATTTAAATATGTAGTTAAACTTACATAAAATTAAAAATGGCGATGTATTTCTATTTCTGTTGGTCAGGAAATGAATTTCTTTACTCGACCGTGACGCAGTCAAAAGGAAATGTTATGTGCATTTGACATTCTAAGAAATGAATGTTCATTTATGGAAGAAAATATAAATACGTGGAAATGTATGGCTGAGCTATATGGATTTTACTTAACGAAATGAGATTTCTGATCGAGTTTAAGATCTTATCTAAAAGTTTCTAGAACTTGGATGTATTTATTTTATAGTTTTTAATATACCTACTTCTGTATAAGCTGAATTTATTTCTTTTGCGTGCTTTTACTGACTTGGCCATATGTATATATTATTAAAACAAAACCCTTTATGAATATCATACAACACAAATATCATACAAAGTGCACAAGTTGAATTTGTTTCGATAATTTTCCGAAATAATTTTCTATACAAGAGAAAATCGTAGGTATATCTATTCAACCCCATCACTTCAAAGTTCAAGAAAATCAAAAGCTTCGTTGATGAGACACGAACAGTTGGACGCCGGAACATATATTTATTAGATAACGATGAGCACGTACTAAAGTTTACGACTCGTTCGAAATGCGACAGGTTATTATCAAATAATGCGCGAGCGCACGACGCCGGTACCAAAGGTTGCAGTTAATCATAATCTTAATGAAGTGTACTTATTAGTTATCTTACCTATGTCTGTCGATTTGACATTTATCGAAGTGTTTTAGATGGGTGGGTACTGTTTCTAAAGATACTCATCGTTGGTAGGTAATTTAATGGTATTCCAGATGTGCACCCAACTTATAGGTAAATTATATCTCATGAAACTTTACCGTAAGTTCAGGTTACTTTGACCCTGGGAGGTAACTTTGATCCAAATTTTCGAACCAATGAAAAACAAATATATGTTTGGTTCTCAGTTATTATTGGTTAAAGGGTTTGGATCAAAGTTACCCCGCAGGGTCATTATTAAGCTATTTTATATGCTTTATGCCGACGGTGTAAATAACTAATTTGATAACAGTGCAGCTGAACGTTTTCAAATACCCAGATATTTCTGACTGATTCATTAACTCTTAGACTCGTCTAAAGAATAGTCGCAATAAAATTCCAAGAATAATAAATCTAATAATGAAGGAATATTTTATATTAATATTTTTTCACATTTTATTGTTTGAAATACTTATGATTTTTTTACTGTTTAACCTTTGGACAAGCTACCATTGTGACTGCTTCATTTATTAAATCGTTGGAATTGCAAGAATTTTGAATTACGGATCGAATGCAAAATCTCCTGTTCTGTTAGACATTTTGTAACAGCATAATCAACGATATTATAGTTAATATAAATAACACGATAAAATGTAATGTAATTTATAAATAAGCTTTTAATTAAAAAAAAAAACATTTTTCGAAGGTACGGTTGTAGGTCCCTTACGCTTTTATCTCGGTACTTCGACATTATCTGAATTAATTGTTTGTTTAAACCTGTTTTACATTCTCTAGTAATGTTTTGAAGTAGTTCGTAACTTAAGTTTGAAATAAATGTACCTACATTAATTTAGTTTATAACAATAAAACATAGTTGTCCTATGTTTTGCTGCAAACTTTATTGCTATTTGCTGTTTTTATAATAAGGTGTGACGTTATACCTTAGTAAACATCTTCATTAAAATGTAACTATAGAATTGTAATTGAAATGAAAATGAAGTTTTTTTTATTTCAACTAAAACATAAATCCAATAACCAAATGGGGAAGAACGAGCAAGAAAGAAACTCCATTGTTACCCTAAACATACATACATACATACAATATGTATACTTTTAGTTCAAGTGCTCAAGTGCAAGAAACGAAACTTGGGTTGGTAAAGAAGTTAATTTTTAATTTTAAGTTTTTATATAAATACGAAATTATATTATTATACGAAATTATATATAATTTTATAGAAATACGAAAAAGTCGCCTTAGTTATTATTATGTGGGATGATTTTTATATATTCATTACTTTCACGACAAGAAAAATTCTGTTGACCTTAATCGACATTTGCATAACGCACGCGTTAGCGTTTCCATTTCTATGGACTTGATATTGAAGCTAGCACAATAACCTCCCACGGAAGTAGTGACTCGCAAATCGTAGGCGGTTGATGGACTTGAATTGTTCCACAACGCGTTCATTCATAACATGGATATAGAAAACTAGATCTGTTGGAATGCAAATTGTGTTAAGTCGATTTAAATTAAGTTGTTCTATAAAACACGAGCGAGTTCTAAACGTTATTTCTGAGTTATGACTGACTTTTGGTTAAATTAATTGAAATTTCAAAGATCAACATACTAAAAATAAGTTAGAATTATATTTAAGATCGCAGATCATTCAGCGATGAACACGATGGTCCCAAGATACAGAAAAGTAAAGTGTTTAGACGCGTTATAAAATAAAATTGACAATAGAGAAATAAAACAAAGGCTCGTTTGTTGAGTTCGCTTTCCAATAATAGAGCTTTAGATTTTATTTCAATCTTGATCAAGTCTATAAATAGTTTAATTAATAAACACATCATTATCATCAGCCTATTAATGAATTTGACTGCACGGTTGGCGCGGTGGCTGGGCAACTGGCTGCCGTGCAACGTGTCGCGGGTTCGATTCCCGCACGGAGCAACTCTTTGTGCGATCTACAAAATGTTGTTCCGGGTCTGGGTGTGATGTGTATGTGAATTTGTATGTTTGTAAACGCACCCACGACACAGAAAAAATTCCTCGTATGGGGCAACGGTTTTTTTAAAGAAAAAAAATGACGATTGCTGGGTAAAGACCTTTCTTTACAGGCGCAGAAGGTTTGAGGATTTGCTCAAGGCGATCGATCGAAAGTCAAAGTTTCCTTACGATGTTTTCCTTCACCGTTCGTCAATGATATTTAAATACACTTACAAGGTAGATATTACTTAGAAAAATTCACATTAGTACCTGCCAGGCTTAAAACTGTACGTGACGTGGGAGTCTTCGCCTCCTTAAATATTTAATATATTATTTCCTAATTATAGGTGATGTCTACATAATTCAATGGATCAAGACCTTTTCGATTAATATAGCATAAATTGAAAATTCTACGTGCCCTGCCCGCATAGCGCAATATCATTTCAGCTGCATACAAGATGCACTGCTAGACTAGTAAGTGAGCTATGCGAAATTAATTTCTCTTGAACGATACCTTCGAGTAACTTCTAAACCGATATTTTATATTTTTTTGTGAACGATTTTGAATTAGATAGTTTTTTTTTGCCCTACACTAGGATTTTCTCCTTCGTCGTGGATGTTCCGTGCAGGAACCGAACACGTGAGACGTTGTGCAGTAGCCAGTTATCCAGCCACCACACTGCACTTATTTTGATTGTAAATAATAACAAATTTTAGATTACCTCAATAAAAACGACTACCAGTTCCGTAAATCAAAGACAAATTATTTAATCGACCAAATAATTTTTAAATTAAATATCGACAAATTATTTCCATAAATTAATTCCTTGAATTAGTTTGACGATATACTGAATTTTAGATTTTACATATCAAATTTATCTGAAATACGTTTGATAATTGACACATTACTCAAAAGAATATGACGTCATCTTATGGTTATTTGATTCATAAAGATTTCATTCAACAACGAATGTGCGAACGTAAACGAAACATTTTTTTTGTAAATTTCATTTTTTTTTAAAAACAACCTTAAGATATATAGTTTTTTTTAAGATTTAGAGTTCAGCGAATGGTTTGCTTTGCTCACGATACACTTGTATCGACAAAGCGTTACTTCAACAAAAATCGAGGAAACTAACGTTTTCCTGTATACCACACGAGAACAAAGTTATCTAGTCTTTTGAAAAGTTCATCTGGAGATAGAACCAGTAGTTATCAACAAGTAAAGATGTGCCATTCTATTATCCCGGGACGTCTCTCGAAGTTGTTTTAAAATTGAGAATTTTCCTCTTCCGTTACTCCTTCCTTCCAATTTATCGGGAACAGCTGCCGTAGCACATTGAAATGACAAAAACATCCGTATTTTTATACAGATACGAAACATATTGCAACGGATATTTTCAACTATTATAATGATGCTCTTTGTTAGTTGGTAGTCATATAAAACGAAGGCAGAGGTGTACAATTAACTCGATTTCGAGCGAGTAAATAAATGCTTCGTGAAATAGATGTGATTTTTTCAATATTTATTAATAAACTTTTTAAGTTTTTCATTCTTCATTTTTAGTCTAGTCTACATTGATCAAGGGAAAGAGTTTATTTCAAACGAGTGCTAAAACGTATAGCTATTACTCAGCGAAAGTACGTACGTCCAGCGTCAGTACCAGCTAAACGGGCCTTTTATTTAGTGTTATGCAAATTCTGAAATAGAAACCGCGACTTATGTGTGTACATACGTATTGTAAGACCATGATGCGTACTCAGAAACTTTGTGCAGTCTGAATAAATTACAATAAATATTTGTCTTGACAATGAAACTTTACTGCGGGTCAGTTAACATGATTGTGGAAACAGATGCTATGGCATCTAGGAAACCATATATCAGCGGCCATCTTAAACAAAACTCGGGGCGACTAGTGAAACCGACATTTAATGCTGTCTACGATTGGTATTTCCCAAAAAGGAGTGTTTAGAGTCGTTTTGTATACAATTATTGGATTGTATACATAGTTTATTGAATTGTAGATACGTACAAAATAATTTATTATATTACAAAAATTAAAATAATAATGTCTATGTGAAATTATATGTATGTTTTCCACGACAAAATAGAAAATCCTACTGTGGACAACGTTTGTTTTAAAGAAAAAAATATCTTTGAAGTTTTTGTTGGTGTTTTTCATTATTTCCTTCATAAGGTTTTAGCAAATGCCTGATAAATAAAAATCTATTATATAAGAAATAGCTAATAAATTATGTTTTATTACAGAACAAATAACGTAACGGAACATAATATACCAAAAAGGTTGTAAAACCTACACATTAGAAACTAAACTATAAAATAAACCAGACATTTCTAAGCCTCGTATTTGCTTAACCAAAACGGACAGCATAACATCGACATTCTTCACCTTAAAGTAGGTGAGTCGTCAATAACAAGACAAGAATTCTTTTGTAACTGTTAGACAAACAGATCTTTCTATTATTATTGAATTTGTTCACAGATTTCATATGGCTTGTGAACATTATTGACTGTCCACGTATAGGACATTTTTAAAGTTTTACGCACTTCACTTAGATGAAGTATGTTTACCCACCATACTCAGAAACATTAAATTAACGATTCCTCAGTAACATTTTTGTTCCGAAAGTGATAACGAAAGACTGGGTGCCTAAGTGACCAGTAAATGACGTGGTCGTGGTAGCCCGAAGATTAAGACTCCCGTTTCTCATGCATGAAGGTGGGGGTCGAAACATGTTACTTGGTCTGTGAAATTATATTTTATTCCTTAGTGCATTGATACAAGCAATTAAGGAAAATATCGTATGAAAACCTGAACTTATGTAATTAGAAATTTAAGTTTGAAATCTGCTATCGGCTTTAAGCAAGCGTGGTGATTAATGCTCAAACCACCTCCATGTGTGAAGAGGCCTCTGTTTAGCAGTGTAAATTATGATGAGTATAGCGCCTAAGTCTTGATTTAAGGCAGAAGCAATATCATATATCAATCCTGATTTCATGATTACGAATATTTTTAGGCTGGAAAACCCAAATAATATCTACATTGCCAGTGAAAACGATCAGCTGTTTCACTTAGAACCAGCCTCCATAGCTATAGCTTGGATTTACGTGAATCAGTTTACGATGCAAATTAATCCTGATGTACTCGATCAATGACAGATGTTGATTTAAGTGCGTTTGAATAATAGGTAGCTCGAGTGTTACAGTGTCACGACACTACTCTCCTTGTTTGTTAGCCTGTATTGTCAAACATCCATTTGGTACAATCCCGATTCCCGTATTACAATCGAATTAAACCGCCCGCCTGTTTGTTCAGCACATTAGAGTTGTACCCAATAGGGGTTGGTGTATAATTTCGTTAACGAGTCTACTTGTGTTCCTGTTCGTTATCGGTATCAGGTGATGGTATGTCATCTTATTTCATTAAGCAAACGTTTGATTTAGATATTGAATTATTTGTATCTGTGATGAGATTCATAAAGACAGAGGGAATTTATAAAGACAGATGATGGAAGTTTGTTTTGAATTTAAGGTAACATTATTTCTCTTTTGTGACATTTCTCTCAGCTCAGCAAATGAGTAGACGGATTATCTGATGGTGACCAATCCGCTCCACCCATGGACATTTGTAATACTAAGGAAGATACTACAAGTGTGGTGAACTCTTGTGGTTTATTAGGGATTTATTTAAGGATAGGGGATTAGAGGATTGAGGATGGGGGTATGGACTGGCCCTCCGGTACTCGCGCGGCAAAATAACATGACTGTTGCTTCATGCCGGTTTTCCGTGAGGCTGAGGCCGGCCGAGCCATGAAGCATGGCTTTCCTTCACTAAAATCGGTCGAAAACATGTCAAGTATAAACTACTGCAAAATAATGATTGTCATAATTATGTATAAATTGTCATACGTTAGTTTTGGAAGTCTCTGGTGTGTAGATTTGATTAAAAATTGATTTTAAGTTCTAACTGAACAGTCTTGTCTACCTGTAGAATAAGAAGGCAACCAAATTAGTACGTACGTATGTTCGATGTGACTAATTGAGACATTTCACATTTAGCACGGCTTTGTGTATCTAACACAATACGATTCGTAAGTATTAGAATTAGCAATGGAATCTACATTATACCAAGTCAATGACTCATGACTACTTATGAAAACACATTTCGTAATATATTTTTCATTAGTTTTTTTGCAAGTGGTTGTTATCCGAAAATTGTGGGTATCGTTATTGATTTAGAATTGGTTTTTGATTTTCTACACACGACCATTTTATAAAGTGAAATGACATTTTGCTTAGCAAAAATTTATTTTAATCTTTACCAATCATGGGACCATATGGTCCCGGTCATTTGGGGGGCGTACGAGACCCACGGCGCAGTGTTAAGACAACTTTCCCTGTATTTTTTTAATGTGATTGGTCGGCAAACGAGCAAACGGATTACCTGATGATAAGCAATCAGCGTCGCCCTTGGACACCCGCAACGGAACGGAGGAGTTACTAGCGCCTTGCCGACCTTTTGAGGATTAGGGTTTTGGATATTTTGGATTGGGAAGGGATTGAGAGAGGGGAAGGATTGGCCTCCCGTAACCTCACTCACACGGCGAAAACAACGCTGTGGTTGTTTTACGCCATTTTTCTGTGAGGCCGTGGTATCACTCCGGTCGCGCTGATCCATTCGTGCCGAAGCATGCTTCACCCACACTTTAACTTCTTTTATATATTGTAACGAGGAAAATTATTTCGTAGACGCTGTTTATTTAGCCGTCCTTGCGAAATTACATGCCATACGATAAAAAATAATATGAACATGTAATTACGTCTCATTCACGTTAAAAATCATGACTCATTTAGGTTTTAATAACTTGGATCGATGTAAAGAAGCCATGAGTGGTTTTAACCCTCTTTTACCCTTCCCAACAAATGTATGCAGACATTATTATGTTTTCGTTCAGATGTCAAGGGGGCTGACCGGCATCGGCAGGGTTAGCAGACAGGCAGATTATATGAGCGTACTTTCAAAGGCTTCAATATGGCTTCGCACTGATACTAAGTATCATTCACTATTTTGATATTAATGTATTGATGTATTGGGCCTTTTCTTTGCTGTTATTATATTAGGTTAATCCTTTTTTTCCTGATGTCTTTATCATCATCATTATATCAAGACGTACACTGCTAAACAAGACTACATTGATTTCTTGAATTAATAACAGTTTAAAGTTTAGAGACAATTTTCATAGTAAAATTGAAAAGAATTTTAGATTTAATTATGAAAATTACCAAGATTTCACAATTTATTATAAACTAGCTGTGCCCCGCGGTTTCACCCGCGTTTTTTTCGATTCCGCGGAAATATCGACATGAAATATTGCCTCCCTCAATAAATGGACTATTGAATATTTACACAGTTTTCATAATTAGCAGATCAGTATTTCCAGATAACCGCCTTCATAACAAACAACTAAACTTTTCAGGTTTATAATATTAAGAAAAATATAGATTAAGTTAAATTGTATAAGTCAAGTAAGCAATAGCTGTTTATATGTTCGACATTCAGCCAGAATAAGAATTACGACTACAGGCGGGAGTGTCCGTCCACTTTAAACCGGGTTAAAATATTATTTGAAAGTACTTCTGAGTAAATTATATTTTTTCATTTTATTTTCTTGTGGCAGAAGAATAGATTGATTGTTTCCGCAACCTGATCTTGACAACGCGACATATGTAGGTATAGTTGGCCGAGCAAAAAACAGTCTTGCTGTAAATCTAATATTACATATTTAAATGTTTGACCCTGTGCTTTATTTATCGTTACGGCAAAAGATAATTTTATTGGCAATGGGACTCTTTTAAAATGTAAAGGCAAATCATTTGGAATCATTAGGATTCAAGGTGTCAATACTGTTTGACCAAACGCTGGACCAGTCAGAGCTGTTGAAACGATCATGTTATTGCGAAGAAATTTAACCTGAAGTCGAGTCCCGTTAAATAAATTTTGGTGGCTTAAGATTTCTAAGTAAAATAATTGGGGCACCAATTTTTTACTTGAGAGAATGTGATGGGATGCCCCTCGGGTTTAAAGAATTAAGAAATTCCTATAGATAATGGACTGCATATTCTTGATCATATGATTATATCCCCTGGAAGTTAAGTAAAAATTAAATAGTTATTTGTCAACACTACTGTTTCTCATCGCCAATATTGCTCTTTAACACTTCCATTGATAATCTTTATTTTCTATTTCGACGATATCTAGGTAAACTTTTGATATTAAACTCTCAATGCTAGTCACGTTTTCTCCTAACTCTTGATCAATAGGTATTTTATTTTCAAAATGAGGTATTTTTCCGTCTCCAATTAAAAGTAACTTCAAAGGAAAATTTGTACTACCTCCTCCCAAATATGCTCTCATGTCCGTAGATAGTTTTAAGGTATGAACAAATTTCCATAATAGAGAATTTTTGAGGCAATTTTTTACAATGTCTACCCTAGTTCTTCTTACTACTATAGGTAAAGTTTGCCGAAAATCCACAGCAAACATGACAGCAATGATTTTATAAAAACCCATGATTTTATCACAGCCTCTAATATCTCTTAGAGCCCTATCTAGGGCCTCCACATAAGCTCTATGAATCATGGTATATTCATCCCAGATTATTAAAATGACGTCTAACAAAACTTTGCCTAAAGGGCCATTTTTACGAATAGAGCACACGCTATCTTTCTGTAACGGAATGGTTAGGGGCATTTAAAAGTGGAATGAGCTGTGCGTCCGCCAGCTAATATAGTAGCAGCGATTCCTGATGACGCGACTGCCAAAGCTAGTATTCCCTGACACCTTACTTTTGCTAATATCGAATCAGTAATGAAAGTATTGCCGGTTCCGCCTGGAGCATCAAACAAAATTTTTTCCGTCATTGAAACGAAAACTGTGCGTAACACTATTGCACCAGGTCATGAAATAACGTGGGTTCATTTACAGTAATATACTCATTTAATGCATTTACATCGTATGGCCAACGACATTTCTAAAGGATCCAAATTAAGGTCTGTGTTATTCCTTGGATTTACTTTTCCTTAGAAGAGTTAGTTTAGAAATGTATTTCATATACTCTTCAACATCTTAGAAGTGTGGGAGAGCCTAGCTTCAGCACGAATGGGTTGGCTCGACCGGAGCGATACCACGGCCTCACAGAATACCGACGTAAAACAACCACAGCGTTGTGTTTCGCCGTGTGAATGAGGTTACCGGAGGTCCAATCCTTCCCCTTCCCCGATCCCTCCCAATCCTTAAATCTCTAAAACCCTAATCCCTAAAAGGTCGGCAACGCACTCGTAACTCCTCCATTGCGGGTGTCCATGGGCGGCGCTGATTACTTACCATCGGGTAATGCGTCTGCTAGTATGTCGACTTATTCCTTAAAAAAAAATCTTGTACTTACAATCATCAACAAATATATTTCGAAAAAGATTATTACAGGATTTTATGTTGATAGAAAACTCTATGGTCCGTAACTCATTAATAAGGTACCAACTCTTAACATCTTAAACACGTGATAACTTTTAAACGAAATATCCGATTGAGAGAAAATAAGAAGTATTTTACTTCTAAATAAATACTCTTGATAACATAATGCTTAATTTTGATAAAGATTAATATTACGATATATATTAAACGCTTTTTTTTTCGACGATTTAATAATTATTTTGAACACAAAATCGGTTATTTTGATTAAACCATGATAGCTAGATATATGCTCTCGCGGACTTTTTTGTAGGTTTTATTAGAATCTACAAACTCGTAGTACATCATTTTGTTCTATTGTCATTAGTTTTTGCAGCGCACGCAAAAATAGGTTTTCGATTTTACTCCTTGTGTTATAAAATAGCAATTTTATTACGGATCCCTAATTTTGAATTGAACAAAATATAGCCTATAGCCTTCCTCAATAAATGGACTACACAACACTGAAAGAATCATTCAAATCGGACCAGTAGTTCCAGAGATTAGCGCGTTCAAACAAACAAACAAACAAACAAACAAACAAACAAACAAACTCTGCAACTTTATAATATTAGTATAGATAAAAATTCTTATGTAAATTTCTCTTAGGAATATGAGAACTATATTTCACATGTTCTTTTTTTATAAAAGCTAATAAATTTTTAATTTAGATTACAATTTCAACTTTATGGGTCGACTTTAATGGTCGTTGGATACATCTTTTATAGTAGTTAAAAGGAAATAAGTTGTACTGACATACCTTTTAGGAGTTTGTCTCTAAAGTAATATCTAAGCAGTACTTTACTGTATTAAAAAGATTATTAAAAAATAACTGGCCAATAAAAATAAAATATATACCTACGGTTTTTTAAACTCATATATTTCTACTCGTAACAAAAAGGAAATATTCACTTTTGAAGAATCCGATTCGGCCAATATATTATACATTTTTTTAATCTGACAACTCTCTTTTCAAACTGCACTTTAGTAATTTGTAAATAGAATAATTTCTTTATAAAAATAATTTGATTATTTCCACAACACTGGCTTTCGAATTTTAAATTGGATTCAGTAGATAAATTTTTTCATTGTTTATTAAACAAAATTTATTATCTAAGCGTCATAATGAAATATCTTTTTTTATACTTACGATCGTACTAAAATAGATGGTAACATTTACAGATTGAATTTTCCTAACTAATTTCAAATGCTATCATCCTCAGCACGAAAACGTTTGAAACTTAACAAGGCAATAATGTCTAACGACTGTATATCCCTTTAAAGTCTACAAATAACAACTTATACATGTTTACAAGTGACTGGTCATAAATTATGACAGTAAAGTAAATCCTAAGGCGACGTTGGCTAGCCATCGTTCACGTAGCATGGAATAAAGAGGCATTGCGATACCAATTTGTTGTGTACGTGAGAACACGCACAGACAATTTCGCGGCACGCGCCAATCAGCCTTTAATAAAATGCCCGAATGCGAACAACCACCTTAACATCGAGATTGTAGGTACGCATTAATAGTTTGTACTGTTACCTAGTGAACGGTTGGAAATGTGTTAAGTTTGGAATAGCATTTTCTTTGCTAGTCTAGCTATTGATTAACGGTGGTTTAATGGAAACAGTATTTCAAATTAGCGATTAAAATGTTTAACAATTTTGTGTAGGTAAAGGATAAGGTTTTTATAACGCTTTGGGTACAAATAAAAACAGCAAGGACAAAAAGTTTACACTGACAAAGTCAAGGTGTTTTATTTCAATTAGACTTTTATAAGTCACTTTTGAACGACATACATTGATTTAAACATTAAAAGCGCTAGTCTGTGTATATATGTATAGGTATAAGTCCACTGGTATAGCTACTTGCTCTGTCCAAACTGTAGATCCTGATGGAGAAGAACTAGCAAGAAACCATTTTCAATCAGTTCCGCAATCAAATTCTTTAATGCTTAATTATTATTATTATTATTATATACTTAAACACACTAGCAGCTTAGAAAGCTGATGCGTGCGTATTAATGGATTTGGAGATTTTGTCGAGTCTGTTTTTAAAAGAATTAACTGTGGGTGCTTTTATCACATTTTCTGGGAGTTTATTCCATTCCGTGACCACCCTATTAGGTAGGAAGTGTGTCAAGGGATTCAGTTTTGAGGATATTCTGCATAGTTTTAATGAGTGTCCTCTCAAATTTCGATTTTTATTAAGAAGATACATATTCTTAAGTCCAGGAACGTTGTAGCAGTCACTCATTATTTTGTAAGTCTCAATAAGGTTTCCTCTCTGTCTCCGCTTTTCAAGAGTGGTGAGGCCAAGTTCGTGCAGACGTTGGTCATAGGGTTTGTTTTTAAGCAATTTGACCATCTTGGTAGCTTTTATCTGAACACTTTCTAAGAGTGTAATGTCTTTCTTAAAGTAGGGATCCCATATCACATAGGCGTACTCTACCAACGGCCTTATGTAGGTTTTATAAAGTTTCAAAAAGGTTTTTGGTGTGAGACACATAAATGATTTTCTGATGAGGTACAACAATGAAATAACAAAATTAATAGATCTACCTGGTAGTTATTATGTTATATACTTATTTGACAAATATAGGCAAATTGAGGCTTTAAAATGCTAATTATTAGATGCAATGAAGATAAGTACCAGCTTGAAGTGTGAAGCTTGGAACCATAAATGATCTCTACAACAAGAAACCAACATCTATATGAAAAAAAAATCCACAAAAACAAAGCCTTTAACAACGCATTCAGAAGAGTATCTATCTAAAATAAAATACTATGTAAGTACATATATGTTATGAGCTTCCGCGTTACAAATATGAGGAAAGAGAAATGCGCGATGATACACTGCGATTGAACATGTACATAAGTACTTGTAGGTACGTATAGGATGTCGCATCTGAATAGATCAAAGTGAAATTGAGGGCGCGCGGAGGCGTTTCCGCGCTGTCTTATATTTCCTGCGAGGAGATAGATTTCCATACTAAAGCCGGCATTCATTTCTATTGCACTTACAAACTTATGAAATGCATTCAATGTTATAGGTACTGTAATAATATGTGTGTAAGAAGTTGCTGTACATATTTCATTTTGTCGAGCAGATATGACATAAGAACTTTCTCGCAGGCTAGAGTTTGTTTGATAAAATTGCAGGCAATAGAACCAGAAAAGTTTAAAATAAAAAAAGATGCGCATGGAAACATTTTTGGGTTCGAGTTTGAAGATAAAATAAAATTGAAAATTGTTCTCTAATAAGCCAACACAATAATGTGCACAGAGTAACACATAATACTGGTAAAATACACTTAAGGCTTTCTCTATTAGTTGAACCTTGTGCTGTGTTGAACCAGAATATTATAGATGAGTGTAGGAGAGCCAAGCTTCGGCACGAATGGGTCGGCTTGACCGGACTGTTACTCAGCCTTACAGAAAACCGGCGTGAAACAATCACAGCGTATGTTTCGCCGTGTGAATGAGTTTTCTACAGGCCCAACCTTAGCAAATCCTCAAATCTCCGGAATCCTAGCCCTAAAACGCGGCACTCATACATGGGCGGAGCAGTTTGCTTACCATCAGGTAATCCGTCTGCTTGTTTGTAGACCGAAAAATATTTTTTCGAAATTTATATAAACAATTACAATCTATGGAAGTCCAACCATGAGCAGAATGATGATGACTAATCAAGTTAGTATTCCGATAGACTGGGTCCACGCATTTGTCACTGGACTGTCAAGTGTCGGATAGTGTCTAGACAATTTGATTTACCTTTTGTACTTCAATTCACGTTCTTACCTGGTTAGTGTAGAACTGGGCGTTAAATTTAGGAGGCGAGACTTATACGGCACATTAATGTTTATTTATATTTTATTATATAGAATAAATGAACAAAACTGCAAATGCAATGAATTCAGTACAATATAATAATAAGTATAAATCAAAATAGCAACTTGTTGAAAAAACTTTCTTTCATGTATCTTTCATGTGTATTTTTTATTCAAGTTTTAGTCTCTTACGGATTTTAAAAAAGTGTGTTATCATAGTTAATTCTTGAGGAGAAATTTTTAGACAAGTTGTGGATAGGTTTAGAAGACCTAATTTTGTCTTATACCAAACAAGAATCTTCTTATTTTCTAGAACTATTATTAGTTCTAGAAAAGCATGACCAACCACAAGTACTAGGTTTACAAGTGACGTCTGCTTAGAATCCAACCTACAATCCAACATACCAACGTTTCCATAATGACAGAACTTAAAATCAAGGAGAGATCATCGTCAACAATATAACCCTCTTATGTATGTAATGTAAATATATAAAACGAAGATTTTTGCACCGATATCAAGTTAAAGAAAGTCAAGTTCATTGCGAGTTCAATCGTAAGTATTTTAATTTTGAAGTTACCAAGCTGTTATTACGATAGCGTTACCTCCAACCATATTGTTTGGAGAAGTATTGGAAACGTTAGGACACTTGTGACAGCACAATGGTGTCGTTTGAGAGGGAATGAGGAGTTCTACTGTATATGGTAACATTGGTTATGTGTATTTGTTGTCATTTTCAACACTTCGGCACGAATGGGCCGGCTTGACCGAAGTGATACCACGGCCTCATAGAAAACCGGCGTAAAGCAACACATTCGTTGTGGTTCGCCGTGTAAGTCAGATTACCGGAGGCCCAATCCCCCTTTCCCCTATTCTTAAATCCCTAATTACCCACAAGAGGCCGAAAACGCACTTGTAGTAACTCCTTTGGTATTACGAATGTCCTTTGGCCATTGGCACTGATAACTTACCACCAGGTAATCCTCGTGTTCGTTGGCCGAACAATGAGGTAAAAAAACGTAAAAACATTTTTTATGTTTTTAGATGAACTTTTCACTTGTTATGTCCTGGTTTTATTCAATAGTGGGCGAGCCCATGGGCACAGAAATTTCAATACGATCCCTTCTTAATTAGCAGTCGTGTTGCTTGTTACATCATTGAAGATGCAGTCAACGATTGGACAAAACTTACGGAACAACGTTTAGCTTCATTTCGACAAAGAAATCCATTATCAAACATGTCTGCCAGAAGATCTAGATTACCATCAAAATGACTCAGTACAATAACACTAAATATCATAGGTACATTGATATATTAAACAGCAATCCGTTAACCGTATAAAATTACATTAGAAGCGTAATCTTACTACAAAATAAATTAAATATTGTCCCCGTCCATTAAGACTGTGTAAGACGCATTTACTTAATGTAAGTGCCACTTTGGTATCATAGCTACCAACATAATGTTCCAACCTCATTGTAGTTATCAAAATGCAGTAAAATTTATGTTTAATGATCATTCAACTAGCAGCTCCGTCGTTCGAGCCGTTACTATTTCTATAATTATCGCTGACATGATATTAAATGTTTAAAATGCTTTTTACTATGAAAGAATTTGGTCATAAACATGTTGGATATTGTTATTGAAGTTTTAGGAATTTTAATTTCCAGGAAATGTATCTTTTATGTATGTTTCTGGTTGGTAAGTAAGTGTTTTACTTTTACAGGCTACGCTAAGATTTTTGGGGTGCGTGCCAGAAGACCTCCCCGTGGTGCACCCTGGCTGCGGGCGACAGTCTCCCTAACGGGATGGTGACAGGGTTGGTTTGACTGTCGCCCGCAGCGAACTTCTGGCCGGGCGGAGAACCCGGTCGGGTTCTAGAGGCGACCGGCTCTATGCTGGCATAGAGTCTACGCCTCTGTGGGGGCGTTCCTCCGCACGACTCTCTGGACCTAGCAGAGAGCGGGGTGGAGAAACAAGGGCGGCGCTCGTTGTGCACTCACCCTGCCAATGAGTAGCTCGCCGCCCGACCAGAACCAGGCCCGAGCGTACGGCGCGTAGCGTTCCGCGCGCGCCTCAAAGAGCCATTCGACCACCACAGACGGGGCCCTAAAGGGCTGATGTTCAGCCGGGGTTGCGGGGTAAGCGCAATGAGGTACCGCGACCTCGGCACAGAGCAGGAGAAGGAACAGGGGGGTTTTTTAGTCAGTAAGAGTCTGACACTCCCTCCTGCCCGGCCCTGGGCGGGAGAAGTCATTTGATGATTTTCCCCTCACAAAAAAAAAAAAAAAAAACCCTGCCAATGAGTAGCATCGGGGCACTAGCTGCGCCCGACTGCACCCGTCGATATCGTAATCCGGGAAGAGATCATGGTCATGTTTTATGACTCGGACCGGGACGAGGGTCTTGGCTTAACCGCCCGGACCGCGAGGAAGATAACCTCTATAAAAAATTCCTCCAATACTAAGTTCTGGTGCGCGGCGAGGGTATGTATGGCTGAGGAGTAGGATCAGTCGTGAGCGCACCCCCAGCTAGGGGACCGGTGGACCCCCTAGTTGGGAGACAAATGCACACTTACCCAGGGACAGGGGGCTCTCCCTGGGCGGACCTCTTATTTCCCCCATACTCGTGGGACTTCAATGGAGATACCTAAAAACAAAAATAAAAATCCACCTAACGGTGAGGAGAACGCAAGCGAGGTCAGCTCGCTTGCGAATATAACCGAGGCGCTAGATGCATCGTGTGCACGTGCCTCTAGCAGGAAGGAGTCGGACTCAGAGTCCGACTCATCATTGTCTGGCGTCAGCATCGCGCTGCGCCACAAGAAAGACCGGGGCGTTTTTAAACGTCCCAGGTTGGAGCCGTCTTCGAACGAGCAGGAGGCTCCAGCCCCCAAAATCCCCACGGCTGCGCGGGGTAGGGGCAAGGGGAAGGGCTCCACAAGGGCGGCCGGGAGCCGATCTGAGCCGGCAGAGCGGCAGCGGCTGGCAGCGGAGGGGAGCGCCCTGGGAAAGGCTGCCCCCTCGGACTCCTCGGAGATGGAGGCCTCCGGTGGTGAGGGTTCTGTAGGCGGCGCTGAGAGCCTCCGCCTACAAGTAAAGGAAGCACTCCGCATGCTGGCTGGGCAAAAAACCCAGGCTGGCAGAAATGGAGTGCTTAAACACGCGGAAGCCGCTATTATGTCGGCGGTATCCCAGCCGGGCTCAGCTGAGCGGCAGATGGCCGCTATGCAAAAAGAACTGGCTGGAATGCGGCGGGAGCTATCCCGCTTGGTGGCTGCCAATACTGCCCTGGAGGCGGAGCTTCGGGCAGCAAAAACAGAGCTCGCCGCAGCTCGGGGAGTCCGATCCCAACCTGCGCAGCCAGCGGAGGCCGACCTTCTGGGCCTTATGCGGCGGGAGATGGCCGCCTTCCAGCAGCGTTTCGACGTGCTGGAGGGTAGGCTCCTGCGACCTCCACTCGCAGCCGGGTCGTACGCTGCCGCAGCGGCTAAGCCCAAGCCGCCAACCAGCCGTGGGGCACAAGCCAGCGCACCGGTGAAGAAGGGGGCGAAAGCGCCGCCAGCCTTGCCACCGACGAGGGCGCCCGAGTCTCCCTCGGCGCTGGCTCCTGCGCCGATGAGCCGCAGACGAAGAGGAGCAGCGGCTGAAGCCCCAGCCGCATCGGCACCTACTCCGCCGTCTGAGTCGCGTGCTGGTAGCGAGTGGCAAGTTGCGGGGGAGGTGAGGAAGGTCGCCAAGGAGGCGAGGAAGCGCCGCAAGAAGGAGCAGCGGTAGCGGCGACAGCAGCGGCGCAAGGAGAAGCGCGCTGCGGCAATGCTCCTCGCCCCAAAATCTTCGGCTGTAGTTATCACACTACAGCCGGACGCGGCAAAAAAGGGGGTGACGTATGGCGAGGTCCTCGCCAAATTGAAGGGGGCGGTAACTCCCGCGGAGTTTGGGCACCCGACGGGTTCGCAGTGAGGGTCACTGCCACTGGAGCCCGTCTCTTGGAGGTCCCCGGCGCGGCCAGCGGCCCGTCCGCTGATGCCCTTGCCGAGAGGCTCAGGGCGTGCATTGCGGCGGACGAAGCTCGCGTGTCCAGGCCCACCAAATGCCTGGAGCTACGCATCATGGGCCTGGACGACTCCGTGACGGAGAATGAGGTGGCGGCCGCTGTCGCCAGGACGGGGGGGTGCCCTGCTGACCAGGTGAAGGCAGGCACTATCCGCCCGGACAATACGGGGCTGCGGACTGTGGTAGTCAGCTGCCCCGTCACAGCGGCCAAAAAGCTGGCAGAGGGCAAAAGGCTCCTGGTGGGCTGGGTTTCAGCGCAGGTGAAACTCCTGGAACCCCGACCTTTGAGGTGTTTCCGCTGCCTCGTGGGTCACCACGTGGGTGCCAAGTGCACCTCAGAGGTGGACCGCAGCGACCGCTGCGGTCAGCCCGGTCACAGGGCCGGCGCTTGTACCGCCCCACCGCACTGCGTAGTATGTGCGGCGGCTGGCAAGCCGGCCGATCACCGGGCTGGGGGCAAAACCTGCTCCCCCCCCCAAAAAGCCCAGGAGCAAAGGTAGGCCCTTAGCCACCTCCACCGCTCCCACCGTCGCTCCCGCTGCCGCCGCAGTCGCATCACGTGTCGTTGACTGGCGCGTCATGGAGGAGGTGGAGACGTTTTCGGACCACCGGTATATACGGTTCGACGTTTCCGCCGAGTCCGCAGACCCGCCAGTCAGACAGGCCCCGTGTGGCCCGCGCTGGGCGCTTAGGCAACTGGACCGGGAGCTCTTCCTGGAAGCCGCAGTCGTGCAGGCCTGGGTGATACCACCGGTCAGGCCCGCCGACATAAACGAGGAGGCGAGATGGCTCCAGGACGCCATGTCAAGGATGTGCGACGTGGCGATGCCCCGGATCCGGCCGTGCCAACGCAAGCGCTAGGTGTATTGGTGGTCGCAGGAATTGGCAGACCTGCGCGGTGAGTGCACCGCAGCGCGACGCCGATACACCAGGCACCGCAGGCTCCGTCTCCGCCCTCTGGACGCTGAAGCCAGAGAGGCAGAGCTATACGAGGAGTACAGAGAGGCAGAGCTATACGAGGAGTACAGGGCGGCGAAGGCCACCCTCAGGGTGGAGATCCGGCGGGCCAAAGATCGGGCCCGCGAGGAGATGTTGGAGACTCTGAACAGAAACCCGTGGGGACGCCCCTACCGGATGGTGCGTGATAAGCTCCGCACCTGGGCGCCCCCACTGACTCAGAGTCTCCGGCCGGAGGTCGTGGACGAAGTGGTTGGGGCGCTATCCCCCCGACCACAGATGGGTTACACGCCTCCGGCTATGCCCCCGCCCCCTGCGGTGCCCAATGCGGGCTACAACGACGACGACGATGAATCCGCTCCGGAAGTGACCGAGGTAGATTTGAGAGTGGCGGTGCGCCGGCTGAGCGGCAAGAATACCGCCCCAGGACCTGACGGGCTGCATGCCAAGGTTTGGGTCCTGGCCTCGGAGGCTCTCAGGCCTCGACTACTTGGTCTGTTCAGCGCATGTTTGGAGAGAGGCCAGTTTCCGCTATCGTGGAAGACGGGTAAACTGGTCCTCGTGAAGAAGCCGGGGCGTCCTGCGGACTCTCCGTCCGCGTACCGGCCCATTGTGCTGCTCGACGAGGTGGGAAAGCTGTTCGAGAGGATAATCTCAGACCGCCTCGTCGGGCACCTGTCTGGAAGGGGGCCGGATTTAGCGGACGGCCAGTTCGGCTTCCGCAGAGGGCGCTCCACGGTGGACGCCATCATGCGCGTGAGGGACCTCACGACGGGGACAGCGTTGGCCGGGAGGCGAGTCGTCGTGGCGGTGTCTCTGGACATCGCCAACGCCTTCAACTCGTTGCCCTGGAGCTGCATTTTGGAGGCACTCCGGTATCACCGGGTGCCTGCCTATCTCCGTCGTGTAGTCGAGGCTTACTTGACGGACAGATGCGTCATCTACCCCGGTCACCGGGGCGTGTGGAATCGGCGAGAGGTGTCGCGCGGTGTCCCACAGGGATCGGTCCTGGGACCTCTCCTGTGGAACATCGGGTACGATTGGGTGCTACGCACCGACCTCCCGAGCGGCGTCAGCATTGTCTGTTATGCTGACGACACGCTGGTGCTGGCGAAAGGGAGGTCGCATCAGGCGGCGGCCAACCTGATGTCACAAGCGGTTGCGACAGTCGTTGCAAGGATCCGGCAGTTGGGACTCGAGGTGGCGCTCCACAAGTCCGAGGCCATGTGTTTCTATGGCCGTCGGAGCGCGCCACCTCCAGGTGGGTCCCAAATAACGGCAGGAGGAGTTACCATCGGCGTCGAGTCGGCGATGAAGTACCTGGGTCTCGTCCTCGACAGCCGATGGAACTTCACGGAGCATTTTCGTCGTTTGGCCCCTAAGTTAGAACGGTCTGGGGCCGCTCTCAAGCGGCTCCTTCCCAACCTCGGGGGGCCAAACGCCTCCTGCCGGAGGTTGTATATGGGGATTGTGCGATCCATGGCCCTCTACGGTGCCCCTGTGTGGGCGCCGGCCTTGAAGCGGCGGCCGGCTCGTACGCTGGTCGCGTCCCAGAGGGTCATGGCTATTCGAGTAATCCGCGGGTATCGCACGATCTCCGGGGAGGCGGCGAACCTCCTTGCCGGATCACCGCCGTGGGATCTAGAAGCGAAGGCGCTCGCGCGCGTCTACAGTTTGCGCGCAGACGCGCGTCGCCGGGGCGAAGATCCTCTGCCGCGCCAAATTAGTGCGTGGCAGAATGAGCTCCGGCGAGATCTCATGGCAGAGTGGAAACAACGACTGTCGCAACCGAGGGCCGGGCACGCTACCATAGCAGCGGTAAGACCCCTCTTTGAGGAGTGGCTTGAGAGACGCCACGGCGTCCTCACCTTCCGTCTGACGCAGGTGCTTACCGGGCACGGCAGCTTCGGTAGGTTCCTGTTTCGGATTCAGCGGGAGGAAACGCCCGAGTGTCGTCATTGTGAGGACCACCTAGAGGATACGGTGGAACATACGGTAGCGGTATGCCCTGCCTGGGCTGAGCACCGCCGTATCCTCAGGGAAGTGATCGGCAGCGGCGACCTCTCGCGCCCGGCCTTAGTCGAGGCCATGGTGCGGAGTGAGAGGAACTGGGACGCCGTCTCCTCCTTTTGTGAAGCAGTCATGCTCGCAAAGAGAGAGGCGGCCCGCGTGAGGGAGCAATCCTCCTCCTCACGCCCCAGCAGCCGCAACTGGCGACACTACGGGCGTCGGGGATCGAGGGACGATCTCCGGCCACCGTAAGTACGGGCCTGCGGTCGGCGAGTAAGGGCAGCTCGCCGCCCGACCAGAACCAGGCCCGAGCGTACGGCGCGTAGCGTTCCGCGCGCGCCTCAAAGAGCCAATAGACCACCACAGACGGGGCCCTAAAGGGCTGATGTTCAGCCGGGGTTGCGGGGTAAGCGCAATGAGGTACCTACCGCGACCTCGGCACAGAGCAGGAGAAGGAACAGGGGGGTTTTTAGTCAGTAAGAGTCTGACACTCCCTCCTGCCCGGCCCTGGGCGGGAGAAGTCATTTGATGATTTTCCCCTCACAAAAAAAAAAAAAAAAACGCTAAGATTTTTTCCTTTTCAAAGGTAAACTAAGGTTAATTTTTTAATCAATAATTATGTACATAATTTTGTATACCGTTTCTTCTACAGCAGAGAAAGATACTAGTACCAACTTACCGGTACGAATATAAATATGTAATCATCACCTAATCTCCGGTATTCTTCAGACCATTTTCTATAGTCATATTGTGCTATAAAAACTTAAGCGTCACTCACACTAGGTACCCATTGCGGATGTATGAGTCGAGTAGCGATTAAACAAATGCAATTACGGGGCCCTAAACATAATTGTGTACGGCACGTAAAATAGCTCTGTCGGACATTCACATCTCGCACAAAAGAGCTGTTAGAAATCGGCTTTTCATCGAGAGGTCAACGGCCGCTGTTCAGGATATGCACATAGACAAAACGTAGCGCGACAAAGGCCGGCTGGCGTATCTCCGTCGCGACGCTAAACACTACGCACTCTTTTTACAGTGTCGAGTTACGTTTCATGTGGCAAAACCGCACTGTCGGAGTCTCCGAGTGTCGGTGTCTCCGAGTGACTCGTGATGCGACGATGCGGTGTCAATGTCGCATCGCAAACGTCAAGATCCGAACAACAATTTCCGTCTCATTGCGCTAACTGCGTTGTTACTGTTATTGATACTCTTAACAATATTTATATATTTTTTGCGTCGTGCAAAACTTGTATTGCTTACTTATGAACTTTTTTAGCGTCTGTAAACAAAATGGACCTTGAATGTTGAATTATTGTGACTTGGCACAAAAAATTACCATTTAAATAATTCAATTTCGTAGATATAATGTTTTGGATTTCGTGTTAATTTTGATAGTTATAAACATGAGTTGAGTACAAGGCTAAATGTCTTAAACAAAGTTTAATAACAAGACAAGATGAACCTCACATCAAAACAATACCTTTACTTTAGAAGTTTGCAATACTAGCCCTTCATCTATGTGCTCCGCATAGTATTATGAAGATGTTTGTATGTTACTAAGGAATGCAAGTACATGCAAGGAGGTTGTCAATCTAAGATCTTACGCGAACGTGGTTGGAGCACGGTGGAATATTCTAGGAACATTTCATTAACAGTCAATATACTAACAAAAAAAAAAATTAGAATTTCCGAATATAATTTGAATTGTCGTATCAAAAATGCCAGCACATGTTTGATGGATGATTTTTCATCCGGAAATGAAAAATGAACTAAAAAAAAACAAACAAGTATGAACATCGCTAATCTGGGGATTATGTATACATGTAAAAACTCCAAACTTTTTGTTTCGGACGTTAGAAATGAATATTTCACATTTGAAAAAATACGGATGGGAAATGTAAATGTTTTTAAAAAGTTTAGCGAATTCATTGTGCAAACGTTTTACGATATATTTTTCAACGACTCTGTAACTAAAATGTGTGTTGTAAAATGGATCTAAAATTATTTTTGAATAGCGTTTATTATAGTAAGTCATACTACATTTTGATAATAAAAATAACGTCACGTGAATCTACTGGAAAAAGCTCTACTACTTTCAAGTCACAACGGGACTCTTACTTATGAGCAGCCTATGCGTCGCGGTGATGTCGTACAGCCGACTGTTAGTCTGACTTGAAACTAATAGTAGCTTTTCACATTTAATACACGCGAGCAAGTCATTATTATCATAAATTAGTATCTATAACTACATACATATATGCATTTTCCATAGCATGTAAGAATTTATAATTACATTCAAACAAATAAACGAATCTATTAACAACGTTTTCTGTAGTGACGACTCACAATCAACTATTTAATTGTTATTAGCAAATACAAAATATATTTACAAATCTTTTTATTTGTCCATGTAGGTGTTAAATACAAAGGGTGTTAAGAGTTAGCTTACCTACACATAACAAACGAGTTGCACGGATTTATTTTAGCCACAACTCTAGTGTTAACCGCAACTGGTTAAAAAGGTGTCAAAGCTATTAGACTGTGACGATTGTTATGTCATTTGAGGTTAATTTGTCCATGAGGAAGCAAGTGTGGTTAGTAGTATTTTGTAGTAATAGGGAGGAGATGAGCGTTAAAAGCGAGAAATCATATCTTTTGTATAATTGGAGTATAGCTATAAGTGTTTGCCTCAAACAGCCAATACACCACCACAGATGGGAAGGATGATGTTCAGCCAGAGTAATATACCTCAAGCTTGCAATAAGGTACCTTGGCTTCGGCCTGGAGTAGGAAATGGTTTGATTTTTAGTCAGTAAGAATCTGACACTCGTCTCGCTCCGTTAGATAAGGGCGACAGAAGTCATTTGATGATTTCCGTCGTCGTAAATAAGCTAAGCCTTATTTCAAACTGAACAAAGCAATTCCTTTCTCTTAGCTTCTTAACGACACGGCGATAAAAAAATAAATAAAAGAGATGTTATTATTATTAATCAGAGATATCCACGTGATTATTTCATTTTTCTTTGTCAGTCGTAAACCGAGAATTACTGCTCGTACCTTCCGCTTACGACTATAAAAGCGAATCAAAACAATTATTACTGCAGTCAAATATTTAAAGTAAATTATATCAGGAGCAGTTTACATGGCCAAAATAATCAAGGACTTTTCATAAGAAATGTCCGAGTATTGAGTTTCAAAGAATTAATTGAAAAGCCTTATTAACTTGTAATGGTACTTGGAGTAGAAATAATAAACTTGAATATTGCTTAGAAAATAATAAGAAAAATGTCGTTTACAGTTACGAAAAGCCTTGATCTGCGTAGTTTGGTATAAACGAACCACTGAGTTGATGAAATATTACGAGTCAATGAGTTTGTCAAATAAAGCTGTTACCTACTGTGATTGAAATAGGCTACTATTAAATGATTTTCTGTTTTAATATTTTGATCAACAACATAGGCAAGCACGCTTTAAGATGACCAGTAAACTTATTCTAAGTACAAGTAAAGATTTGATTAGCATTTTCAGTACAACTAACAACTAAACACTACTAACTAACTAACAACTAGAATGAAGTGAATAATTAAAGTAATTTTTTTTTTACTTATGGAAACATTGCTTGCAAAACGTTTAAGGTTCTCAACTGCATCGAAAAAGAACAGAATATAAGCAAGCTTATTAAATAACCTTATATCAGAATAGGAGTGCAATTTCTCGATAACATTCTAAGCTAAGTTTTGGGTTTCCTACTAACTAAACCAAGTTGAAGTACCACCGTTCAGTAATAATAATCATACAATTATCAATCTTATTTTGTACGTTATAAAGTTCTGTTTTAATAATTCGGCAAGCAAAACGATGTTTGCAAATGTTCTCTGTTTGACTTCACGGTTGTCACAAACAAACCGAAGCTCCATATAGCTAGAGCTCGTCGATTTTATTTGTATCGTGTATACAATATTAATTGGCTCAGTCAACCTCTGACGAATTGTCGAGGAAAACAGAGGATCCTGTTTGATCCGTGACCAATTTTAAAACGAATAAATAGCCTAGAGGCAAGGAAAATACGATTAAATCAATCATTTTGACGATCGACTCGATTTAAAAGTCTAATCGACGCGCACATATTTCATTGACTATTAAAATGTAATTGTAATTTTGAAGCCATTGTGTGCTTTAAACATATTTGCAAAAACAGTTGATGGGAGCGTAAAAAACTGCGTAATATTCTTATTGTTGCAAATTTTTCGGTAAGGTCTCACGAATGTAATTTTTATGTTCCAAGTAGGGCTAAGTGGTCTTGATGATCGCACTTAAATTGTCGTTACCATTTATGATATTCATTCTGCGTAGGTGATGGTAATTTTCGAGTATTTTGCAATGTTGTAAACCCCAACCAGAAATACGTAGTAGCTACATACGTAATCGGATCGCCAGCGGGTTCAGTTGAAAGAGACACCGGCCATCGATCCAATGGCCTCCATACCTACCTGTTCTCTTTCCTTCATTTCAACAACTTTTTGCACGCATTGACAAATCAAGTAAAAAAAGTCGAGCTATTATTTTGCAATGAAAGTAATTTGACACCGTCACTGATTTAATTTACGCCCACAGAGCAGTTAATGCGAAACGATACTGACTGCAGATTGATGGATTTATGATTTTATTTCATTTACTAATTCAGTTTTGAAATTAATCGCTTTTTTATTCGATTATTTTTCACCATTCCGTTTTAGTTTAAATATCTGCAACAAGAATTGAAGCAAATGTTAACATGTGTACCGTAACTCAAATATCAATTTAAATAAGACACAGTAACAAAACTCTGCGACATCTACATAGGTAACAAGTTACCAAAATAAATTAACTTAAGTTTAATCATGAAGCATGAATTTTGCGGAATTGGAGCCGAGTACAGGACTTTAATATTTGACCGCAAATATTCTGTATCTAGAAAGATATTTAGTTTTTCCATTTCAAAACGTTTTAGCTCCACTTTCATCACACTTTTGCCAATATTTCCAATTTTTATATGCTGGGACGGTAAACGAGCTGACGGATAACTGATGGTTAGTAATCAGCGCAGCCCATGGACACTCGCATCAATAGAGAAGTGACGAGTGCGTTGCCGATCTTTTGGGGATTAGAGGTTTAGAGATTAGGGATTGGGGGAGGAGAACGATTAGGGGTCCGATAACCTCACTCACAGCGCGAAACAAAACGCTGTGGTTGTTTCACGGCTAAGGTATCACTCTGGTCCATTCGTGCCGAAGCATGCTCTCCCACACAATGTTAAATTTCATTTCCAACAACGCAATAAAACATTGAAAAGACTTAATGAAGATACGTAGGTACATCATTAAGCGATGGTATCCTAACATAATATATTCATGTGTCTGTGTAACGGTGTCCAAGACGAATGGAAACAAAACGTGCGACGCGGATAAACTGTGAATCCGGCCCATTGTTCTATTGGAGACACATGTGTGATACATTTGAGGACATATCTCACGTTTACCGGGAACTTCTGTATACCTTACGACCCGATCTAACCTTATTAACTGTTTGTTACATGGAAATTGACTCGTAAGATTTAATATGTTTTAGAGCTATTTTTGAATTACCTTTTTGACTCCTTCATTGGTTGAGTTGCTCTGTCTAATCTTTTTTGGTGGTTCAGTGGAACAAATGATGCTATGTTGCGTTGTTTTTGTTATCTATTAATTAACAAGTTGTAGCGTGATTGCTAAATTCTACGTGTTATATAATTTTATGTATCTGAGTTTAATATGTTCTTACGAAAAGTACAGTAAGTAAGCACTTTGAGTTTGAAATTTAACTCAGTAAAATTATCTTGTGTTTAATGTAATAAGCAAAACAAAATGTTTTGTCTTTAAAAAAAATGTAGCCCTACCCTAGGATTTTCTCTTGGGTCGCGAGTGTGTTTACAACCATACAAATTCACATGCAATATCCACCCAGACCCAAAACAACAATTTGTAGGTCTCACAAAGTGTTGATCCGTGCGGGAATCGAACCCGCGACATTTTGTACAGGAGCCAGTGGTCCAGCCACTGCGCCAACCGCAGTCGCAGAACTGACTAATATCATAAAACAATGAATCATACAAATAAATTGATAACTTGTCTATGTACAGAAGTGTACTAGATCAAAATATTATTACTTCGCATGGTATAAAAGGCACTAGAACATGGCGTTATGAATGTGGTCACTGGTCAACTAAACAGAATGATAGAGTGAGTAATGTGAGCTCAGAGTGACGTCACTCATTCATAGTAGCACACACACATTGAAGTAGAGCTCTGTTATAATGTCTTTAGTTGAATAATATTAGGTTTATCTAAGAAAATCATGATATACCTAAGACTAGTTTCTTATCTAGTCGTTACTCGGATTAAAAGTTGTCCATGTTCTGTGTTTTTCAGACCATAATCTATCTCTGGGCTAATTTTCATCACAATCCATTGAGAAGTTTTACGTGAAAGAGTAAAAGTTCAATCTATTCATCCCACTTACAAACTTATGTAAAATTGTACGAAAATATGTATCTTATCTACAAATCTATCTGCCCCAGCTTCGCCCGAGTGCTATTTCCCGTTTTCCCAGTGAATGTATAAAATTCTTCTTTCATAAAAACTTTTTTTTATTTAAGTAATTCCTAACCTTAACGAATACGTGAAAAATAAAATTATCCAATTCGATGCAGTCATTTGACAGTTACGGGTGTAACTATAATAAAATTATGGTCCAATTTTATTTATCTTAATTTAAAAATAACAAAATTGACCTACTATTTATCAAACCTTAAAATAGGTACAAACTATCATCTATGTGTTTATTTTCCAATCAGTTACGTAACAATCATTTCCGAACATCAATTGTAGCATTTGTAGCTATTATGATTTTGGTATGACCGTCGAACACACGGTGTACATAGGTTTGTTTGTATGTTAGCTGGCTAACCAGGATTGTAAACAGACGTGGCTAGATGTCAGATGTATGGCATACCTAGTGCAATGTGCATACATGACGAGCCCGCATACTCGGCCTTTGCGGCGCACCTAGCTTAAACCCTAGCTTACCTAACACAGGACGCTCAAACAATGTCATTCACATATGCATTGCTGAGCGCATATCTTGATTAATACCTAATAAGGATACGGAGAAGATCGTGTGCTGTTATGAACTTCGAGTTCGTTATTGTTATGTAGTAGGCGTGCGTAAGAGTTCGAATAATTGTAACACCAAGTGTGATAAGAGATTGGTTATTTTTTGCTAGCGAAATTCTGACAGGCTTTTTTTGCATTTTTTCGGTGCTTTATAACAAGGTTTTGCTTAAATAGTTTTTGTATTTCAAATTGAAGGTAGATGAGAATAAGATTCAAAATACAAAAACTCAATGGTTTAAACTGGACTGAAGATAAATATTGTTTTGTAATAAGGGGTCTTGATATCAAAAAATTCACGCATTAGAATTAAGGATTATGAATCTGGAATAAAGGAAAGAATGTGTGTAAAGTGAGTCCTATTAGAATGGCAGGAAAATTACTGTCGTATTAGTTGACTGCATTGTTGTCGTAGTGGCTGTGCTACCGGCTGGCGTACTACGAGCCGCGGGCTCGATTTCCGCACGGAACAATTCGTTCTGTGATTCATAAATTGTCGTTGACTCTGGGTGTTATATGTATGTGATACTGTAACTATGTAATCTAACCCATGAGACAGGTAAATAGCACCGTGGTACCACAGTTAGAAATCTAAATCAGCAGTTCTCATTTTTTTAATAGCAAATTCAACCGACAAATCGAGTTACTAATGAAGTATACACCTCTGCTCAACCAATGAAATATACACAACATAATTACATAATAACATGTTTCGGCGTTAATAAAGAAAGACGAGGAAAAAAGAATATTCAATTAATTTTAATGAATCCATTGTGAAATGGATCAGCAGTGGCTAACTGTGTGAAACTCGTTACAGATTTTATACATTTTTAATTTACCGTTGTTATGCAACTTATGGCTTTCACCTTTTTCCATTTATGTGCGAAATGAGACTAGTATAGGGTTGCTATTGTTCTTTTATTCGCAGATACCAGATAATAGGCATGTTTTCTATTGTACGTTGATATATTGGACCAGAATACGCTTTTAATCAAAACTATCTTTCTATTATTGTACGTGTTGTGTTAATAATGACATACTCTTAGAATCTTTTATTAGTTAACCAGCATAGTAACCAAGAGCATAGCTTTACTTACGTAAACAGTGATCATTCTGATCATAATACACGATCCACGGCTGGTGGTAGATTCTATGTACCTTGTGTCATTACCATTTGTCAATTACTTTAGTGACCGAACGCTAAGCAAGAGAACACCTTTCCTATTGAACAGTCTGTCTGTCTTTTGTGGAATAAAGATAAATTAATTATTCTATTTAAAAATAGGAAAACCTTTGAGGTTTCTTTTAGATCAAACTTGAGTTAGTTTTTGCCATTATTACCTATGCGTATACTTATATTAATATCTATTATTACCAATAGGTCTATATTGATTTATATATATCTATCGTGAATAGAGTTGTTAACTACTAAAGTTATCAACATAGCCCAGAGGATTAGCAAACTGAAGTGGCAGTGGGCAGGTCACATCTGTCGAAGAACCGATGACCGCTGGGGTAAACGTGTTCTAAAGTGGAGAACACGTCTAGGCAACCGTAGTGTAGGGCGGTGGACTGACGATATCCGCAGGGTGGCTGGCAGTGGTTGGATGAGAAGAGCTGAACATCGAGCTCAGTGGCGTGCAATTGGGGAGGCCTATGTCCAGCAGTGGACGACAACAGGCTGATGATGATGAATAGAGTTGTACTCCAAACTGAGAAATAAAAAATGAAAAGTCTATTAAGTGTTTGAATCAGAGTCCTGTTTCAAACAATGTAATTAACATATTTTTATATTTATATGTCTATGATGAGGTAGTTGAAGTGCAACTATATCCAACTAAAATAGAGTGTCGCGGAAAACATTAATGAAGATGGAAATTCGCTCAAACCTGAATATTTAAACTAACCGAATTTTGTTTTAATGAATTTTGCAGGCTAGCTGGCGCGTTAGTGTCAAACTCACGCTTACGCGATACAAAGTTCACTGAAATTCATTTACATGAGCGAGAGGGCGCGTCATAGCTATGTTAAATTTAATAACATATTATTATATCAAATTACACCGTTTTTGTGAGGGGAAAATCATCAAATGTTTTCTCCCACCCAGGGAGAGGCGAGAGAGTATCAGACGCTTATTGACAAAAACCCCCTCCGTTTCTTCTTCTTGCTCTAGGCCGAGGATGCAGTGCTTTATTGCGTTTGCCCCATAAACCCGGCTGAATCAAATTATATCTAATGTTTCATTCACCCAAAGAGCTTCAGTGGACATAGTTCAGCGTCCACTATCAAGTCTCGACATATCACTTTTCTCGACCCGGAATACTCGATCGAACTCCAACTAGAAATAATGGGTGCTTAAATATCACTGCAATTTAGAATATATGTGGGGTTATAAATATCCATCACGATTGGGTGTTGCACGCACACACGACTTCACAAAGGGCCCTTCATGGAGTCCTCGCGTGGCTGTAATTTGGCTGTTGACAGATTTACAAGCTCCATCTCTCAAGTCGGAGCCGAACGTATCGAATGCGGTCGCGGTCCCCGTCACACCGATAGAGTTACTGGATGAGCTTCACATTTTACGAGAAGCGTGACCGAAGCGCGGCCCTCGTCGATCGTCGCGATACTGATCGTAAATAACAAGATAATCAACGTTTTAAATCAAAAAATTTAGATTATTGACTAATGTGATGATAATGTTGCTATAGATATGCATCTGTACCAATGTATTTTATTTTAAATTATTAGCGAAATTTACATGAAAAAGAATTGGAAGGTAAATTTTCAACAAATTGCCAATTTATTATTAACACTGAAACTAAAATATCGTTTTACATTTTAATAAAGGTAGGCTCTACCTACGCACTGTTCAAAGCGTACGAGCTTATTACAAATCTGTATTTAATTAAAATACGCTAGTGTTCCTGTTTATACGTACACTAAAACCAATTTACTTGAAATAGACCTCCGTATTATACAAGTTTGTGGCATTACAAGTTGAAATCGATGTCGTTCTAAACTCGTCAATCGTATTCGACACTTATTACGGCGCGAGGCGTGCCTATCGACAGACAACGATCGATCGCTGCTTAATTATGTGTCGATCGCATACCTACCGATTGATACCCATCCATCATCACTATCTATGCAATTGATTGTAATTTTAAATCAATTCACGCCTGTGTGCCGTCGACTCGTGACGATATGATTTACGCGCTTCTAAAGACCGTGGCTCACTGCCCTTTCCAGTGTAAATTAGGTTTCTGTATTTATGGTTTACCTGACTGAAGCAATCACTGCCAATGGTAGAGATCACAGCAGCAGATAAATGCAGTAATGTGAAAATATTATCTAGTGTACACTATAAAATTTACTTTCGAAATCTTCGGTTGCCTACTTCTTCGCGAATCAGGTTTTGTTTTTATGGCATCACCTACCACGATTTATAACATACTTATTTACAGTAAAAGTTAAGTATGATAGTAATTAATATGATATTAATTAATTAAAATATTGGACATTTCCACGAAGCTGAACTAAAAGGTGGAATACCTGCATGCGCATTTTAATCCTGTCAATTAATTAATTATTATTCATGTCCGATAATTAGCATTGTGTAATTAACATTTAGTTAAATCTAAACATTCAATTCATATGTTGGAAATTGCGGACGAGTTATGGCTTACTGAAATAATATGCCTCTAAGCAATAAAGCTACTGCTACTGATGTTTATGTTTAAACTAATAGCTAAATAATTACCAATAATTTGTTTTGTAGTTTTCCATAATTTTCCAGAACGGTTTTTTAAATTATTGATCCTCATTTTCATCTTTATTTAGTATAGTACTCTTTAGTGCAGTTTTAGATACTATACTCTTGTTTAATAGACTTTCCATAGTACCATAAGTTTTTATACGCAGATGTTGCAAATAAAAAGCTTCACATAAGGAAACTAAGTATATTTATTTACACAACATTAAGGATTTAAGGGATCCCATGAACATCAGCCATCTTTTAGTGGTCGTTAATTATGCCATGGGCTGGTCTCGACACAGCTTCACATGAATAATGGAAATCGTATGGGATTTATACATAAACAGCTAAGTATAAAGTTGGCTACTGATATCTATGTTTGTACGATCATACGATTATAGTGTTCAAAGGTACTGGTAGTTTTATTGTGTCATACTATTTTAGGTGCCACAGTATTTTAGACTTTATGTCACACTTCTGTGTGGTCCAAGTGCCTTAAACCTTACAAGGTCGTGTCGAAACGAAGTTTATGCTCAGCCAGCGACATCTGACATCTCCAAACCATTGTATGAAAGAATAAAGAAGATAATAAAATGTTGAAGACAAAAGCACCTTCAGCCATACCTAAATTTTAATGTAACCCTCAAAACATGAGGCAATTTTGCTAAAATAAAGCCATAAAAGCTGTAATGTAGCCATAAAACGTATTTTCATGTAACAATGCTTATAATATTCAGAGGAGAAAACCGCATAAGTGCCGAGTCAGTGGTTTTCGATTGGATTCCAATAAATTGATGGACGTTATATTAATTTTATAATGGGCACAAAAGATAGACATTATATATTATTCGCTTATATCTGGTGAAGTTAATTCAGTTGTAAAATACCGTTAATATCAATCTGCTACCGCGCATTTCACGGCAATTTAGCGCACAATTTTATTTTCCTCCGCAAGAAATCTAGACGACGATATAATGAGTGGGGGACGCTTAATAAAGTTAAATTACTCTGTAATATACGTAAATTGATCCTAATCGTAACGATGTTGATTTAAATTTAACCCAATAACAATAATCTTTTATTCAGCGGGACTAAACATCTTCGCTGAAACAGTTAGCAACGTTGGTAAAATTATATTTGCCCTTTGTCCGCTGTAAAACGAATATCTTATGTTTGCTTTTCCAAAAGATATTTCCCTCTTTCGTGATCTTGTTACGATACTTCCAATTTCTTTGACGTCCCCTGTAATTGAGTGCAAATTGTTACGCATCGGAGGTTTCACTTCGGGTTTGTTTGATATTGTTTCAGAGATACTCTGTGAAGTTTCCTCTCTGCGGCCAACAAAATAGATCGTTGTTTCGCTACATAATGGGCTAGTAACCGTACTTTTTGTACGAACTCGAGAGATGTATACATACTTAAAACCAGTACCAGAATGCCGATCGCTATCATAGGTTTTTGTCTTCCGCGTGTCATCAATTAAAATGTTTACACGTGGCTAAATGACGCAAGGCGGATTCTTTGTAACCGGTTTATACAATAGGTTTGTGGGAGAGTGAAGTTCGGGTAGCGCCACCAATTTAGTTCGACCTTTCTTGACTTCTTCTATGTTAAGCATTTAGTAATCGTAACGTTTTATTGCTGGTTACGAGAGGTCAGCATTCAATGGTTGTGGTGTGTATAATGATCTTGTCTTCAAGGCGACATCTCGTTTCGAATACAATCAAATTAATAATGTGAGTTTTTGTGTTCCATTCAAGGATTCTGAACAATCATCGCTTTGTGGGTCTCAACAGTGATCAATATGTACCGAGAATTGCTTGTCAGTTTTGCTACAGAGCGAATCCGACGACCTGCCAGTTGAAAAAGATTTGAGAAATTGCTTTTGTGACGTACTTAAGTTCTTTTGAGTAATTTAGATAAAATCTTTTCACATCAGTTTGTGGGTTGTTTCCCTGATTGATGTGGAGTCTGATTCAAAAATATTGCTCTTTGTTCTTATTGTTTTTTTTATCTTTTCAAATATAGTTAGTCGTGTAGAGTGCCCTGACCTCATAGTTTTTGCGATTGTTGGCCTTGGGCGAGACTTTAGATGTTTCCTCAATTAGCGATATGAGCTACCCTGTTGTTAGTTATGGTCAATTTATTCTTTAAATATTTGTTGAATGTATTAGCAACTAGCATACGACGAATATAAAAAAAAAATAGATTTTACTTTTGTTAAAAATAATCTAGAAACAAACAGGTATAAACAATTCGTAAATTAAGTAAATATTTTAGATAGGTCTCATCTTAATGCTATGTTACCGCATCGACCACAGTCACTATCAAAATTTTTGCGTCGTCATTTTGCATTGCATTCAAAACTTTTCCCAGCCTATTACAAAACAAAACAGGAATACATGTAGTATTTTACATCATGCTCACTTAACGCCATGAAAATATACAACGTAACGGTCCTTTGAAGACTTTATTACAAAAGGAAGGAATTCAAAATGTTCTCATTTTAAATGCAATGTTGGGATGTAAAGGCTACATGAAATTCAAGTCAGAACATGTGAATAAGAAGTACTGAGTCCAAAATGTTACATTTGAATGAAATGCAGCGTATTTTTTATATGAAATACTCTCAAAGGTTAGTGGAGCGTTCGTTCCTATTGTTGAAGGTAGTAAGTTATCGTTCTTCGGTGTTTTGGATAAATTGTACGATGTGCCAAAATTGTGATGTTTAGATAGGGTTAAAAAGGGTTCTACAGTGAAAATTTTTGGTTAGAAATTATAAGTAGTGTTTATGTTTTTCTAAATTGCTTTTTCAATACACTTGCGTTGTTCTATTTGCATGGGTATTCGAAAACATTTTAAAACACGTGTTACTACAAATAAATAATAAGAGCCTTAAAACAAGTTAATTATTCAGTAACTATTTTTTTTTTGTGTTGATTATAATGGGGCCTTCAAATTACCGAACAAGTATAATAACATAAAAATTCCGCCGGTTGACTCACTCCGAAAGGTTACCAGTAATAATTAATTCAATTGTTTTAAAAATGTGTGCATATTAAGCGCAAAGTTCGCACGATAACACGCATAATGTTATACAAGAATTCATTCATTACAAAAAACTGAATCGCCTTCATCTTATCTTGTATAGCCTTGGACGTAATAACAAAGTATGTGGCATTGAAAACGTTGTAAGAAGACTCTTGAGGATAATTTCGGTACGAAACTTTGTCCTGGGTTTTATTTAGTTATAGTCGTTGTACTAATTTGAATGTCACATGATGGCTTTAAATACGTCGTGATGAAGCTTCTAGTGTCACACACACAGACACTTATGTTAAGGCTCTTCCCTTGACGGTTTAGGTGTGAAACATGCCAGTACCAATGTATGTGTATTTCCGAGTTATATGTATACATTATGCTTTCTTACTATATTTAGATAGTACAGGCGGTGTACATATGTCTTTTATTGAGAATAAAGTTTCTTTAAACCTAAACTTACAGGCGTAAAGGAAACATAGTGAGGAAACCTGGACCCAAAAAATTCTAACTATAAGTTTAAAATCGCCAATCAGCTTTGATCAAGCGTGATGATGATGATGACTTTTTCACGTCAGAAGAGGAATATCTTTGAAAACTTTGATCTTTAAGTATAGTATGGACTAAATCAAGTTAATTACTTTAGAAACAATATTAAGTTCAGTTATAGTGTAAAAAAGTGCTGTCATTGACGCAACATTTTGATTTCTCCACTAGAGCGTGTCGCACACGTGTAAGTAAGAAATATTCATGAGCTGTCTTGTAACTAAAATAATTACAAAACACACTTGTATGAGACAGAATTAAATAACGTAATATCGGCACTTAATCAAATACTTGTCACTCAATTAAAATTGTTATATAAAATATTTGTCGCATTGGTAGACTTGTTTGTAATTATTTATTAGTGACATGCAAGGAACTTACCGGCTGCTAAATGTTGGTATTGACTATGGCGACTTTAATTACTGAACACAGTAACATGATCTATTCCTGGATTTTCCGAATTCATCTACGTACATATGTTTTTGGACGTTAGGTTCGGTTTGCAGCTTAATTAAAGGCAGCTACGCCTTTAATTATAATACATCGCTGTACTAAAAGGCAACCCTTTAAAAATATGCGAAGTCCAATACTATTATCCTGTTTATCGATTGCTGGTATTCCCACGGGCGTCCCACCGACGGACGGATTGACAGAATGATTGGGCGTAAGTATCGCTGATCCCGCGCCTCTACTGCACATGCTAAATGCCGTTTCCACCAATTACATTTGGCATTCACTCACGAACTTACCCCGGACAGCCAATGACCGTGAACTATAGGGTTAAAGAAAAAAGTTTGAAAAACATTACTGCACGATGTAAAGGGTTTCGTTGGCTGTCTGTCAACGGTCGGATATAGTGAGATGGATGTGAAAGGTCATGTCTTACTGTAATGCCGCATGTTGCCTCAAGTGTAATGGAAGGGAAGTTTTACTAACATAACTGAATATAAGGCCATTTCCAAGCTTCAACAGAACGGTCGTATTTTGTTTTATTATTTGTAATGGGCTACTCGGTTTGGTTTGGTTATTATCTCGTTTGGTGAGCGATGATGGGGTCTGAGATGGAGCTAGCTAGCCATAAGCAACTTATTTACCCCGAGTAAATGAACACACCTATGATATACCCTTTAAGAAACACAGACTCTGGCAAAGATTGCGACTCCTTGGCGGTTCTGGTGAAAAAATTGAAGACGAATCGCTTTGTGTGTACGTAGAGGATGAGGATTAAAATTAATTGAGGAATCACTCAGTAGCGATATAAAAACATTAACTAAGAAAAATAACACTTGACTTACTACACGAGATTGGTTTAAATTCACCATTATACGTACTCGATATCAGTAGCTACAAGTAAACAGGCCTTTTTTACAAGAGGCGTTGACGACAAAAAACGCCAAACACAAGGTCTGTTTACGACATAAACGCACCGAAGAGTGGTAAGTGCGAACCGTCCGTTCCGATTTCAATAAAAAGCGAGTTGTTCAGGGCCACAATTTAAATCCGTCGCTTTTAAAGTACTTGAGATACTTGCCGGTTTAAAGGATACTCGGATCACCGACAAGAAGCCATTCTGTAAAGTTAATCCTTGTTCGTGTTACGATAAGGTGTCTCGTTGGCAGGGTGGTCTATTGATGAGTGGTGGGATTAAAAGAGGCGGCCGGAACAAAGGATTGTCGGCTATAGAAAAATGTGGAGCATTACAGCCGCTGTAGGGTTGTTATCAGTAGTGTATTAAATATCATTTTATTTTCGTATTTTTAGTACCTACTCGTTTATTGCGTCACTTTAACATAAAGTTATTCTTAAAAGAAAAAAATGTTAATCAAGCTCTCTGGTTGTAATTTAATTTCCTGCAAAACCGCACTTTTGTTATCAAATACATCTTACTAAAATCGTTCTCGTATTAAAGTTTTTAAAGTATCCCACCAATTGAAATGGTTCGTGTCAAAAGTTTTGAACCCGACAAAGTTTTATTGAAGTGTCTGCAATATGGAATGTTTAGTAGGCAAATTTGGTGCTCCACTATCCTATTGACCGATGTAAGCCTTTGATAATTTTAGTGGATCACGACCCAAATAACCGCAATAAAATATCGGATGCCACTAGAACGGTACTTCCGAAATGTTAGTAAGAAGGCTAAACTTTCGAGTGAGGGACCCACCCTCGATTGTGTCGATATATTTCATTGTATGCAAATCGGTCCACCGCGCCCGTTCGCTACCAAATATTTCACGCTGAGACGGGGCCTGCAAACGACGCGTGGGACGCCCAAATTACGCGACCTCACAACTATCGAACGGTCCCATAAGCATTCCAGAAACCGCGCGACCACCAATTTGTCCCTTCCGTACCAGTGATTTTGTCATTCCCGTAGGCATCGCGCTAATAAAGAGCTGCCGACCACTGCGACCGGTTCTGTGGAAATAGATTTCCTCTATAAGGGATTGAATCTCGGTGTCCTACTGAATATTGGAGATATCTAATTAATTTTATCTATACCGCAAACCACAGCTATGGGTTCTGATTTAGCAATATTGCTCCTTCGAAATTATCTACTGGGATTTCAGGCTTCGTGTCTTAATCGAGTCGGTAAAGTTCTTCCTACCACAGCATTCCAATTATCGCACGCATAAGGTAAAGATTTTCGAGCGTAACTGTGAATGTAAAGGGCCGCATATTTGTATTATAATGTTATTGTGTTGCATTCGCACCATGGCATCGCTTCGGTACGGCAAAAGACAAATTGGCTGTCAGGCATTCCTAACGTCATTGCCATTCAGACGTTGAATGTAATTTGTATCGTAACCGTCACGTCGCCGTCGGTCGCCGGCGCCGCTAACCGGAGCGCCCGCTATATACCGCAGTCCGCACTCCACGTTTCCACACAACTCACAACTGTAGCCACTTAACACCTCACACCTTTCCATTCAAACTCCTGACAATAAACAAATATGCGTGCCGTATGCCCCGCCAGTTATTGTTTTGTTCGGACATAATAACGACATGACGTGCTGATGTGGCCCTAAAATTCTTCACAGCAACAGCAAAAGTTCTTCGCGTTGTTTCGAAAAATATTACGTAAAAATCATTTCAAGAGGCCTTCGAAAGATGACTGACACTGCGTTTGTGACTTGAATATGGCCATGACTAGACTGCTGCGATAAAAAAGCGACACCAAAGTGCATATCCAAACATGTCATTTTGTAGAACAGCTCGTATGCATTCGAAATGAGGCTGCATATCGTAGTATGTCCCACTCTTCCTGCTGTCATTACCTCACTTCCATTATGATTGCTATTGGTACTTTTCACCACGCCTACATCGGGCAACTACTTGTATACTTCTATGTTCTGCCGGCTTGTCTTTAGAGTTGAAATCTTAATAACACGTTTTATGTCACACCCACACGTTCATACGACACGTTTGCGGTTTAAATGTATGAATATTTAGTTCGCGAGATGTGTTCCTTGAATTCTTATGTGTAGGTACTGAATTTTTTTGTAGTAAGACAAACTTTGAAACTTAAACAATTGTACAACAAATATACAAACGACTAACAATTATTACATAAGTAGGTTGCAATTTAGGAAAATTATATCAAGCTAGATATTATATCTTGTTATAAAAAATAAGAAGCTATGTTTGCTTGGTAAATTTACAAGAATGTTGCTAATTTCACTGTTTGCTGTATTAAATAATTGAGTTGTATGCCAGTCAAGGTAAGGCATTAGAAGAGAAAAAGGCGAGCCAAGTAGATGAATGTACGATAAACTTGTTAAGACTTTAATACGGTTATTATTCAGGGGCTAGGTCGGGGACAAACAATGACTCGTGTCAGCCCACGCCTGTCTTGCAACTTAGCGAATATGATTCAAACACGAAAGATGTAACAATAGATGAAGAATAATTTCATATTAATTCTATTAGGATACAGTTAGGTACATTGTTCTCAACAAGGTAACTGTAACGTTTGGATACATTGTTGTGCAATATAAAATGACTTATTTCCAGATTTATTTTTATTAAGGTTAAAATATAATATATCCATGTGCAGTTTGTGTTCGGGCGTTTAGGGCGTTCCTCAAGGAACTATATTAGGCCCTTCGCTGTTTAACTTCGTGCCGTACTATGTAGATTTATAAAACATTGCTGTATACAGCACATTTACTTACCGGCTGTTGTCACATATTATATTGCTGAGATTAATACGACTTCAGTTTTGGGACTGTCAAAATCTGTTAAATGGGCGATCATTCTCAAATATAATTCATCTAATGCCATACGTCTAAAAATGCGATCCATAAAATGTTGTCTTATCTAAAGTGCTACATATCTAACGACAGTTAACATTCAAAGTGGAGTAGGTATGGCACTTATGTACATCGAAAGAAAGTAGTTCAACGGTAGCCAGCTTCCTATGATTATAGATCAAGATCGGGCCACACAACCGGTTGAGCACCGCGCCACACATAACTAATAATTTGCTTAAGCATTTGCGTTTACGTCCTTATCCCTTGTTATTTGAATATGAATTGGAATTTGAAGAGCTTGTCCATGATTTTATAGTAGAGTTTTATGTTCCTCTATAGATGTATATAATGGAGAGATATTATGAGAATGAGATAACTAAACAGAAAATTTGTTATTTTGAAAGTTTTTCTGAGGATCTAATTTTTGTAAACGGTTTCTATTTCGTTTATTACATTCGGGGATATATCTCTTTCTCTTTCTTTCACTCATAACTGTTACAGATTTGTTTTTCTTTTCAAATAAACAATTTATCAATAAGTATAAGGTTCAATGATGTTTGTGGTGAACCACACGACCTTGTATTATGATCTAGAGTTCTTCACGCAATAATATCATATTGTTTTTTGCAGGTGTAGCGGTCAATAAAGGGGGAAACACACATGTCCCCCTACAATGATTCCGGTAAGTTTTGAACGCATAATTATTTTTGTAATAAAACTTTCGTGAGGTATTTTAGATATTTTTTCGGTTGAATGCTGTATTATGAATTATTCTCATTAAATGTTAGACGGGATAACTTGACTAGTTTCAAGCTATGCTAGGGGCTCATATTCATGAGCAGCGTTGTGTGTAATAATACATATTATTTTATTTACTTGATATCATATTAGGTTTAGTTTTCAGCTCCGTTATTCAAGTAATCGCAAATAGGACTGTCGGATAAAGAGTCTCAGTCTGTGACAGCTTTAATTCTGTATCGCGATAAGTAGAAATAGATAAGAATCTTATCTGATCAGATTATGAACATAGGCACGCCACTATTGAATGCTACTAAAACTACGGAGAAACACGAGTGTCGTTTGGGATAGTAAAAGAAATCAAGAGTTATTTTTATTTATTTTTGAGGTGTTCAAATTTTAATACATATAATATATTTAGAAATTTGATGACCTAATAAAACAGAATAAAAAACTAGCGACTAGCTCTAAGCTAAGTTATGTAAAGATTTCGTAAATATAAACTTGAAACAAAGCACCGAACCGACTTAATATTAAGGTGAACAATTTGACGTCAAAACAACAAAGAGCCCTAGACGTGACGTCACATATAAAGCTAGCACTAACATAATATAATGAGAAATTTGCTTAACGCCAGTTACCCCTAAGAAATAATTACGCTAGCAGCTGCCCGGGGCAGATGCCAGACTTATTGCTGTAGTAATAAAGGAAGTAAGACTTTATTGAATACCGACAGTGTTGTTAAGGTTTTTTAGGTATCTACCTTAGTATTTAAAAGATCTTTTTACCTTCTGAACTTATATAATTACTAGGTAAGTCGTAGATAAATAGTTGACTTTTTTATTTACTTTGTTGCCTTTTTGTTGTGAGGGTTTAAATGTCAACTATCGGTGTATTAGAATGATTGTCATGCAAGACTACTTTTGCTTTTTTCTCTATACTTACGTTCTTGTAATGTATTCTAATTAAATACATACAACTACAACTAAGCAATCTAAATAATTCATTTTTTTTGAAAGAAGAAATCCATGGTATTTCTTTTCTTGCCTTGGTTGTGGCGAGAGGAAGTGTCGGACTCTTGCTGGCTAAAATCTAACCCCGTTCCATCTCCTGCTCCCGCTGCCCGGCCCTGGGCGGGAGAAGTCATTTGATGATTTTCCCCTCACAATAAAAACATACCTACAAACTTACAAATTATACCTCTTATATATATTATAATATTATATTTACTACAGTACATGTCTTTGTTACACAGCAACACTGACAAATACGCCATAGTTTGCTTAGTTGAAATTATTGTGTTATTATAATGTCAGACAATATTGAAAGCTTTACATCAGTACATTTTGTAAGACGCAGAACTGAACACAAGTATTTGTATACCTCGCCTTTCTATTGCGTTGTAAGTCAAAACTTTTACATACCAAGTAAATAAATATTGCCTCATAAATTAAACAGAATTCCTATTTATGCGACTGTTTGAGAGTAAAAATATTGAAACATAACCTCATCAAAATAAGGACCATATTTATTTGGCTGCAAAATAAAACATTATGTTCTTACGCGGTTATATGTTTCCTTCAGTTTTGACGGACGGATGGACAGTTCATAGATGACAGTGATTAGGTGGAATTTTACATAATACAGTTGGTCCCTTCGTAAAGAATCGTCTTGTGGGCTTTATTTATTGATGTTTTTAAACAATGAACGGAGGTCTCAAACGATTGGTCCGTGACGGCTTGAGACCGTGTAATGTTTGAGCGGTCCATAAAACATGAAGAAATAATAATAAATCAATGAGGAGTATGTATTGTACTAAAGCAAAACTAAATTTAGTCTAATTTTCTGTTGATATTTGAATATAGTACATTATTTTTACCACATTTAATACACCACATGAAGGTAACAACTTCACATCATGAGCCTATAAATGCCCGCCCACTGCTGATTGGCGGGTGGCGTTTAGAACTTTGTCCTAATTAGAAATTATAAGTCCAGGTTTCTTCGCGACGTTTTCCTTTAACGTATATCAGTGATATCAAGGTAATCTTAGAAAGTAGGTACTTGAACTCGCTTAGCTTAGCTTAAAAATACTCTTTCTAGTCTTTGTTTGACTTTTAAGCTAATAGGTGGCAAGACAGTAAAGAATACACATGGGACTTATCAGTAAGAGATTCTGTGGTGTCTATTAAAACTGGAACACAAAGTAATACTTTTGCTTATCGAATTATAACAAAAGATATCATAAGAAAAACCATTAGACTAGGGGTTTTAGACCAAAAAACAATAGGTACTGACACACAGAAAATTTGCCATAGTTAGAGATTTTGCAATAACGATGACTGATTTCCATGTTAAACCGACGTTTCATTGCGTATTCGATTGCACTAAGTACATAAAATATTTACTAGCATTGGAGTCAAACCTTAAGTGTTTTGGAGTCCACCTCCCACATACGCCTACTCTGTTAACATTCCCTGTAAATAGTAAATACAAAATAATCTCCAATTGTTTTTAGGATAAGGTTTAATTCACATTGTTGTCTTTGTAATATGTTTTTGGGATGATAAAATTGATAGCAACTTTACTATACTAATTTAAGATAAGTGCGTGATTACTGAAGATCAGTAGAAGTTTGTTAACTGAGGGAATATTTATATCTTGTAATGGTTAAATCCAACTATTCCGAAATTAGGACTGTCAGTCGGGGTTTCGGGTGGCGGGGTAAGCGCAATGAGGCACCGCAACCACGGCCCAGAGCAGGATAAGGAACGGGGGTGTTTTTAGTCAGAAAGAGTCTGACACTCTCTCTGGCCTTACTCTGGGTGGGAGAAGTCATTAGACGATTTTCGCCGACAAAAAGAGTTAGAATTCACAGAAAAAATACTTTGTTAAACAATAACATTAATTTTCTTCATAACTTGCACTATCCATTACAGTCAGTCGCACATAAATTCGATAATTAGTTTATCATTTTGTTTAACGGCTTAGTCACGTTACTGTTTGAGGAACTCGCTGAATTTCAAGCCATATGAGGGGCTCATAATCACGAGCAGTCTTGCGCGAAATACGCGTGGGAGAGCCATGCTTCAAAGTGTGGGAGAGCCATGCTCGACCGGAGTGATACCACGGCCTCACAGAGCACCGGCGTGAAACAAACACAGCGTTGTGTTACGCCGTGTGAGTGAGATTACCGGAGGCCCAATCCTTCCCCTTCCCGGACCCTTCCCCAATCCCTAATCCCTAAAAAGTCGGCAACGCACTCGTAACTCCTCCGTTGCCATGTCCATGGGCGGCGTTGATTGTTTACCATCAGGATATCCGTCTGCTCGTTTGTCGACTTATTACATAAAAAAAAATAAGGTACATGAGGGTATTAAGGCCTAGCTAAGGGAAATTTGTTGTAAAATCAAAACTGATAATAGAATCAACAAGTTTTATTCGGTAATAAGTCGCTTATTTAGGCATCTACAAAATTAAAACAAAAAAATAGCAGCTTCTGTATGAAACTTAAACAATATTTAACATTTTTTAAACGCTCTTAATAGGCCTTATTAAAATGCGGTAGGGTAACAAAGCCTCCTTCTTTAACTATGCAATTAATCAACTAAAACAACATAATTTGGCATTTGATATCAATCATCATCCAGTCAATGGCAGAATAATACTTTAGAATTAAATGAGTAGCCTCATCTAACATCCACCAGGGCATACGAATCATAATCATCCACTGATAAACTAACACACTCCTCATGATACCACTTGGGGCATTGAGAGCACTGCCTCATGTCATCCATACTGTGTAGGTACTGTGTATGTGAAGAAAACATACGGTGTCATGAAGAAAACCGTATGTTTTCTTTACAGGCATGTGGTGTCCTTAGTTCGATCAGATCCGCGAGAAGACTTTGTTTTAATTGGTCTTAAAGGTGTTTGAAGGTTAGAATTTCCTAGATCGATTATAGATTGGTTTTCTTCTTCTTCTGAATTGTATTTTTATTCTCGGCATTGCTTTTCTTACCTTCATTAAATTTATCAAAACGATCTTTGGAGTACCCCGAAAATTAATAGCCTTATGAGATCATGAAACCCAGATATTATTGTTCTTTTTCTTTCTCTAGTCGTGCAAGTGGAAGACGATGTCTTCGGAGGAAATGCCATAGATTAGTCATCTTCTGACCACAATGCTCGATTAGGAAGCATCGTAAACGTAGGAACTGTGAATAATGTATGATATACCTATTGAAATAATTTGAAAATAATGCAAACATTAAAGAATATATATCTATAAGTATAATAAGGCCTACTATAAAATTTTATAGGCCTTATTGCCCATAGGTTAGGTATTTATGGAAAACGAAATAAATACAATTTGGACTGTAGAACGTTAATGAATAAGGCAATGTGGGACGAGCATAAGTTAACGATAATACAGACAGTAAGTGCAAGGAGATAAGTATAATAATTTAAGAAATATTTATGTTTTACCGGAGCCAATATTTGTAAAAACGTGACGTGCGGCTACTTTTGACAACGTTTAACACGTCATTAGCGAGAGCGAGTGAGATAGCCAACACTTGCCGTATGGTGGCGCCTTGTACGTGTAACATACATGTATGTGCGTGAGATTGAGCGTAAAATCGTATTCTAAGCAAGATTTGTAATGTTTAGGCCTTATTAGCCGACAGGCTTTAATACCCGCATGTACCTTACGTCAGTTATGTACGTCGTCGTTACAGATAAAGTTGTTAAACATAACAATAATTAATTTTGTGACTCACGTAAAATAAAACCGTTCAATAGTTTTTATTTTATATTGTACGTAGGTACATGTTTTTTTATTCTTTATTTTATCATATTTTGGATTGTAATTTGATACAGGTAATTAATGGAAGGTTTGAAATTTGTTTTCGTCAAGATGTTTATAGAAAGATAAAGAACATAGTGAAGTAAACATTTTCACAAGTGTGGCTTTCTGCATCATGTATTCGCCTCTGCTAGTGTCTGAGACAAATTGCGTACATGCATTTGAAATACTCTATGGGACATAAAGTATGGAATTGTCGGAGTTTAGAAATCTCTGGACACTTGACATCGCTTGGCTATTGAGAAACTAGTAATTTAAACATTGTATGGAAGGTTCGAGTTCCTAGATATCAGTTGATTAATAGTTATTAAGTAATTTGGAATTTTTAAAAACGTTGCCCCCACACTTGCATTTTTCCAGTGTCGTGGGTGAGTTGAAAGACATACAATTTTACATAATATCACACCAAACCTGCCATTATTTGGATGGCATAGTGGGCAATTGGCTGCAGTGAAACGTGACGTGGGCTCGATTTCGGCACAGAACAACCCCTTGTGTGTTCTCCATCCACAAATAATTGTTTCGGGCCTGGGTGCTTTGTATATAGGTATGAACTTGTATATTTGTAAACGCAAGACATAGGAGAATATCCTAAAATCCAAACCCAAATTTAAAAATAAAGGTTATAAGAGAGCGCTGCTGCCCAGTTTAATAACTATGTGGTTTCTGAGACTGCTGTAACTAAAGCTATGATAAGACGAATGTAACCTTGATTACCATTATCCCGTAATATGTACTATAGAAAAAAGTGTGTATAATGTACGTTATATAATATACTAACAGACCCAGCCACGCGTTGCTGAGGCTAAGGTAAGTAATATTGCGACTATAAATTGAGATGTAAGCTTTCAAGTTGGATCAAAATGCACACAGAATGTAGATCAAATTTCAAATCGGTTTAGTAGTTTAGGAGTCCATCACGTGACACGATTTTTTTATATATAAAGATTGTTTTGTCGACCTAAGACCGCCAGACCTCTAGGCAGTCTCGCTTGTTCAACTGACGATCGAGGCAGCCCCAAGTCCTACCCGTGTAATTATAAGTATGTAAGCCATATATTAATCTTTAATTTCCTGCTTTAATAACAGAAAGGACCTCTTAATTGTGAGTCACCATCGCACATAATCCCTCACAGGGCTTTAGAGGGGATCTTTTGCGAATTTATTAAAAAAAATACAAAGGTTAAGCTTATTTTAAAGGCCAACGGAAGCCCGAGGGCATAATGCAGGAACGTTTTTCTTTTAATAAATTGTCGCAGCACCTTTTAGCTGTGGTGTTTTTTTTAATAGAGTGAAAAAAAACCAATTGTTTTCTAGATGTTTGTGGCGATTATATGTGCCAGTTATTCTGTAATTAGACTGTAACTTGTAAACATGTAGTTAATACCGTGGAAATAATGTTATGTTTAATTTATAACTGCTTATCTGAATTAGGTACTGTCGAGCAAGCTAATACCTATTATTAGCAGCCTACGTGTGGTTCGAAACTAGTAGAGCTTTTCTCAATTTACACACGTGAGTAACCCGCGATTTTTAGTTAATATAGTATGTCTCACGATAGCTATTATAATTTTAATTTGTTTAATATAAATTTATATCTTAGTGTTAGTAGTAACGTAACGAAATGCACTCACATAGGATTCAAGCACTTCTCTTAGTACGTTAAAGGAAAATACAACGTCCCGCATGTTCATGTTGCGGGTTGCGTGTTACAGACTTATTAAAGTAATCTTTAACGTGAGACAGTTGATAATATCATTAAAAATTTAGTAAGAAAAGGTTGATTATGTAATTACGTTTATTACATGTAATAAAGAGTTATAGTAAATTGTCATACTTTATAACAACTTTATAACGGGTTTCGTGATGGAGAACCGTGGCCTATGGGCTTGTAATGATAATAACATTGTAAAGAAAGTTTTTATGAAGTATTTTAATTTAAGGAACTTTTATTTTATCTCCAAACTAGCTACTCTCGCGCGGTTTCTCCCGCTGCTCAGCTCCATTTAATCATACCGTGATGTTTTATAGCCTATAGCATTCAGGAATATTGTACCTACCAGTACCAGTGAATGAATTTTGGCAATCCGACCAGTGGTTCCAAAGATTACAGCCTACATACAAACTTACAAATTTTACCTCTTTGTAATATTAGTATAGATTTAGTGTCTAACTTGACTGATTTTTATTTAAAAATAGAATTGTGTGACGTTTTTAAAGTATTCATGCGTATAGGTACTAAATGGTTGCATATATACCTTTATCGAGTAGACTAGCGACCCGCCCCGACTTCGTATGTTGCAATGCTGCTACTGCATTTCTTCACTATTTAATTAATGTTATTATACATTTAAATAATTCTCTTCAATCTATCTATTATTAAAAAAAATAGATAGCGTCAAAAAATAGTAAGCGTCAAAATTCGTTGCGTAGTTTTAAAGATTAAGGCATATATAGGAATATAGGGACAGAGAAAGCGACTTTGTTTTATACTATATAGGGATGATATTGCTATATACCGAGAAACTTTCCTGAGTTCGAGTTAATAATTATAGTGAATAAAGGCTACCTTAGTAAAATTTTGCCAAAATTTTGACAACGACATATAATTTTTTTTATTAAATTTTTTTTTTATGTGATAAGTAGGTAAACGAGCAGACGGATTACCTGTTGGTAAGCAATCAGCGCCGCCCATAGACACCTGCAACGGAGGAGTTACGAGTGCGTTGCCGACCTTTTAGGGATTAGGGATTTGGAGATTTAGGGATTGGGGGAGGGGAAGGATTGGGCCTCCGGTAACCTCAGTCACACGGCGAAACACAACGCTGTGGTTGTTTCACGCGGGTTTTCTGTGAGGCCGTGGTATCACTCCGGTCGAGCCGACCCATTCGTGCCGAAGCATGGCTCTCCCACACTTAAATCTATATATAAAATAATCCTGTTCATCCTAACATGTAGTTTGCAAAACTGAACTTCAATAATGTACTGTGTACATAAATATTAGCGAAACAGAGCACAAGTTTGAAATTACGCCATAACTTTAGCTTCTGTTAAATCCGTCACTAAAATTACTTGTGACGTTGCACTTGGGAGTATGGTTAGGTGTTCCAATAATGCGATTTTCCGTTAGTTTGCCAGCAGGTGGCGGTAGTGTGGTAGTTCGTAACTCGTTAGCGCCTTCGTATCGCGCGCTCCTTGTAAATTGCCTGTCCTCTATAGTTTCTTTCAATTTTACTACTCATGTGTAAAACTTGTCACACTCTCTGGGTGTTATTGAATATTTATTGCTTATTGAAGTTCGAATTGATTTTAATACTTATTATACCTATGAATTATTTTGATGTTACTATTTTTAACTTGTCAATGATTCAAAATTCTATTTTTTTATGTAATAGGTCGGCAAACGAGCAGACGTATTACCCGATGGTAAGCAATCAGGGCAGCGGAGGAGTTGCGAGTGCATTGCCGATCTTTTAGGGATTAGGGTTTTGGAGATTTAGGGAGGGGAAGGATTGGGCCTCCGGTAACCTCACTCACACGGCGAAACACAACGCTGTGTTGTTTCACGCCGGTTTAGAGGCCGTGATAAATTCGGAACATAATCTAGCATTCTTTAAGTTGCCAGACAAAAATTAACTGACTATTCTAAAACCTAACCACATTTCATGTGCAGACCATGTTCCATTGAAACTGCGATAGAAAATACGGATTTTTGTCAGTATGCTTTTATTTACTTATTTGTACGTGAAATGGTCTGGAGTAGAGAGCTACTCGAACAGGCTTGATTAAACTACGCTAGAGTTCGAAAAATTCATCCAGCATTCGCTTCTCGATTGCTAAAATGAATCCTTTCGGAAATGATTTCGTTTCAAACATTGAGATTTTTAACTCGGTTTATACGAGTCAATTCATATGGAACGTTGTTTACACTTTTAAGAAAAAAACAAGCGAGAGTGACTTATTTGAGTCATTTAAATTGAGCTATATCATAATCGGAAGTGTTTAAGAAATCATTTGCCTAATTTATAGAATGTAGGCAAATTTCAACCATGCTTTGGAGACCTATTCTTCGGCTCGACTGGAGTGATACTACCGTCTTACATAAAACTACCATGAAACAATATTTGCCCTGTGTCTAACCAAGCTTTGAAGAGCCACATTTCTTCTCGACTGGAGTGATATCACCATCGCCTTACAAAAAACCGGCGTGAGATAATGTTCGCGTTGTGTTTTACCATGTCAGTGAAGTTACCGGAGACGAAAACCTGACTGCACAGTTGGTGCGGTGACTGGGCAACTGGCTGCCGTGCAACGTGTCGCGGATTCTATTCCTGCACGGAGCAAGTCTTTGAGACATTTACAAATTGTTGTTCCGGGTCTGGGTGGCTTGTGTATGTGAATTTGTGTGTTTGTAACCGCACTCACAACACATGAAAAAAATAACAGTGTAGGGCACCTTAAAAAAAAAAAACAAAATCCTTCTTTCCCTTTAATCTCCTGTCTCCCCATTTTTGATCCTCAAATTTCTAATATATAACTAATTCCTATAGCTTTTCGCGTGTCCATGGATGACGGACTACCACCAGATGACCCGTCAGCTCGTTTGTTACGTATTCTCTCATAAAAATCTTATTTTATTTCAAAGAAACTTTAACACAACAATAAGTTGTCGCTTCATAATCTACCTTCATCACTCATTTCCTTCTATTCTCGTGCGTGTGATCACATCGTGTTACGATGTCCGAAAGTGAACGCACTCTAGTGCTAATTATAAAAAAAATCTCACAAATTATCGTTGGAATGTAAATGAGTTGCTTCCTCATAGTCTTGGGATCCGTTGGGATAATGCCGTTTGCACAAAGAGAAACCCATTCTTTGAACTTCTATAGGCTATTTAGTTCTTAGTTTGGTTCAGTGGGATTTGTTACGTAATTATAAGTTTGTGATATTAAATGATAGTTAGGATCTGATCAATTGTTTATGTTACTATCAGTTTTTTTTAATACATACATTTTCTTACATTTAGTATTGCGATGGAAATCATATAGGTTTAGACAGATAAACACCCGGTTCCCGAAAAGCCGATCAATGTTAAAATCAATTTAATCTCTTGTCAAGTCATCTGATTGGTTGTTGATAATTCAGTAAACCAATCAGATAACTTGACAAGAGATTTGACACCTAGTTAGTTGATTTTAACAATGATCGGGCTTTCGGAAACCGGGCAAAAGTCTCAGAATCTGAATGATATTTATTAAGTTTTATTCATTTTAAGTGTCTATGAACTAAGCTCGTCTACGAATGAGGTAGACTAGCGTGAACCAACGTGAAACAAAGCTTGCGTTGAATAGCTACCTCCAAACCCAAGTTCCCAAAAGATCACACAGCAACACACTTGTAAGTCCTATGGCGTTGCGGGTGTCCATGGGCCATGCCGATTGCTTACCATTAGGCTATCCTTCTCATTCGTTTACCGTATCCAAAAACAATAATAAAAAATTGGGTGTTTTTAAAGCTTTCTTATACTCAACTCCTCAACTAATTTAAATCAAATATGGAATCGTAATGTACCACAATCAGACGTTTATTGTGGTTGTGGTTCATGGTAGGAAAAACATCCAGTGCTTTAAGACTTGCATTGACTTATCCTTTTTTATTGAACCTATTTAATAGACTTTGATAGGCGCCTATTTGTGGATTAATTAAGTACTTAGACCACGACCCACAACTTGCGATAAGTAGCAAGAAGTACATCCTAAGTGGTCCCTAAAACGGATGTCAGCGTTTATTCCAAATTGGCTTAGTAGATAAAAGGCATATTAGAAGCTTATCTTGGATTATCCTCATATAAATTAGTTTGATCCTGAGGAAATTGGAAGTGACTTGTTTTAAATTTCGTTGTTTACTTAACACAAAAAAGCTATACATATTAGATTCAAGTCAAGATCTGGATCAAAGAAATTCAAGTCTAAAATATGCATAAAGCAGCTAAAGAAAACATGTGCACCTAAATAGTTTATGTGCAACTGTAAAGACTCGAAACGTAGGTATTACGTAGTCATAAGCTATTGTAATATTTTCAGGGTTGGCCACTAACTGGAATAAAAATTCAGTGCGAAGTGGGACAGCGGGATATATCAGAATTGCTAATTCCAATTCTAAGGAAACTTGAACAGTTTACTGCGGCGTTAGAGCGTGTAGAAAATAGTAAGCACTTTTGTATACTGTCATCATGGCTGACTTTTTTCATTGATGTTTTAACTAAGCTTTAGCTTAAATATTAAACTTTAATGTAGTTGTAATAAAGGTGCCTATGATGTTCAAATTATGGTCATTGAACATACAGATAAAAAAAACAGTCGGCCTCTATTTTGGTTTAAGCGGGAAATTGATCCACCAATGTCCTTGATAGTAAAACTCCAAGCTTAACAATCTTATCAGCAATTTTGAAATATATATTTACTATTTCATAATTGCACTGCTAACCACAACTATGTCTCAATGAGAACTGTTCATTAAACCATACAAGTATTGCGTATGAAATCTTAAGAATTTCAACTGTGTTTGAGCTGAATGCGTTCAAATTAGCGAATGAATAGATGCTGGACAAATTGGGTTCGGTATAAGGCTAAGTCCCTATTAGGTGATCTTACAACTGATAAAGTATTATGGCGTAGGGAATGTGAATTATTACGCATATTATTCTAGTAGTTATTGTCTTCGGGCGCAGTTAGGTAAGCTGGTATCTGCCGTAGGTACCAAAGTTTTGAAATAGAGAAATTTTGTAGCATAAAGTATGGTCGAATGGCAAATTGGTTGGATGTTTAAAATTTAACATGGCATGTCTAGTAGGAAAGCTATCATGAAAACTTTATTACACTCAAGTTCAGGCCTCTTGTATGTTTTATTTTTTATGTGATCATCTGATGGTAAGCTATTGGCGCTGCTTGTGGTCACCCGCAACACCAAAGGAATTGCCAGTGCGTTGCGGCTTCATTTAGTTTCTTATAATTTTTTCCCCCATTTACAAAAATAAACTTATTGTTTCATAGTTGCCAGTTTTGGGGGTTAGAGATTTGGGACAGGGAGGATTGTGTCTCCGATAACATCAAGTGAGTTTCGTTGCGGGAGTTGTATCACTCCGGTCGAGGGAAACACCATACGATTGTAGAAACTATCTTTTACATTACAACAAAAGAATTTCCAAGAAATGTCACTAAAATGCATTCTTGAAGAAATAAAAGCGCTTTAAAACTGAGGGTGGTCGTTGTATAAATTCTAATTGTCAGCCATTTTTACTACGTTAGTTCCAAGAGGAAGACTCCGCGAGGCTTTTATAGTGTTGTTAAAATAAGATTGAGTTCTGCTTGGTAGCAGTATTTTCTTATATTTATTAAAGTTACTGCTTACTTTATCTGTAGAGCAGCTGTAAGAAAGGTAGAATCTTAACATTCTTTGCTTGTTAGGACTTCATAAGTAGCTGGGCAGATGACGAGCAAAGGGTACCTCGCCGCCTGAGTACGATAGGTAGCATTCCGCGTGCGTTTCAAAGAACCATTAGATCACCACAGTCGAGCCCAATAGGGCTAATATTCAGCCGGGGTTGGGGATCGAACAGTATAATGCGCACCCATGGCCTGAAGCAGAATATTGAACAGGGTGATTTTTAGTCAGGAAGAGCTGACACTCCCTTTCGCCACGACTTGGGCGAGAGATGTAATGTTATGATTTTCCTCCTTAAAAAAAGGATGTTACGATTAGAAGTAAGGATGTTCAAAACGGCTTTGGCTAGAATTCAACAAAGATTTACTGTTCTTGTAGTTATTAGGAGATGCAATAGTTAATTAAACGGGGATATATACTCGTGTAAGAGATCCTACGTTAATTTGAATTTTAGATTACCAAAATAAATAAAATAGAATTTACTTCTATGAACTTTATTGGATTTCACGAGTTCCGGTGCGGACTTCAAAACCTTTTTGTTCAAAGGTATTGATTTTGCTTCGTTTGTGAAATCATTGGAACCATCCTAGTTACGTTTTGTATTCGTTGAAGCTATTTCTAGGAACTTCCAGTCAAGAGCCTGACGCAAAAATGCAGCACGCTGCATGTTTTACTGGGAAAATATTTTCCGAAATAGTAGATACCCCGACTAAAAATAGGCTACAGGAATTACGCCCAGTATAAGTAAAAAACATAATTTTGTCATTTGTAAAAATAGTACTCTTTATGTCTGTTTGATTTAATTTGAGGATTCACACTTTTCTTGGATAGGCTTGGCTGCACAGACCAATCGATTATTATTTTGTTACGCTACCCAACAATATATTATCAGCACTTTTATGTAACTTGTTAAACATATATCTGCATAGCTGTAAATACGAACGCTTGAACAATTCGACATAAGGATCAAAATAGTACGAAAATTTCTCATTTTTTAGTATAAACTATTTTACTTTTATTTTCGGAAAACGACTGGGTGTCTATCACCTGATATTATACATTATTAGTGACCCTTTTGAATGCCCATAACACCAAAGGAGTTAAAAGTCTGTCGGCCATTTGTCATATTCTTTTGTTTTTATGTTCAGATGATAGTGCGAGTGTGGTGCGAGAGCGGTGCCGGTTGGGCGCCGACTCACGTACCGGTGACTCCGCACACAAGCTGCCGCGATGTCCTGGAATGCTGTCGGGAACCAGGAGACGAGCCCTGCTTGCTGTTCAGCGTGCACCCTCAGCATGGAGGTAGGATTACATTGATCTGATCTACATTTTTTAAATGAACTATTAGCATTAGAATACTAGGTGTTTAAATAAACTATTGCCCCCCTATTGTCGTGGGTGCGTTTAGAAACATACAAATTCACATACCCATCAAACTCAGTCCCGGAACAAAAATTTGTGGATCACACAAAGTGATGTTGCACAGCAGCCACTGCGTCTGGATAGGCGAAAACCGAGTAAACGAATCTCATGACGGAAAACAATTGGTATCAAGGGTCTTGACGATCTTTAACACATTAACCGCGAAACGTGATGTTATAAACAATACCAATTTATATAAAACACATATCTATATCTACAATCCTACATACGTATATGTATAAAATCCATATCAAGTTTTAATCTCTAGATACTTAAATAAAATATTAAGTATTTAGAAAAATATCTAAGCATTTCTGAACATTCTTTCCGAAGGAACGCAATAATAATGAGAACAAGACTTACATAACAATGGATAGCTAAGAATGCAAAATATTACCACAAGCTTATGTTTGGTGAACGTCGATGTTTCCTTAGCGGAAAGTTCGGATTTTAGTTCGCGAGACTATAAATCATTTTTACGCGTCCGCTGCACCTTCTGCTTATGTACAATTCGTTGAAAAATATTGTCAGAAGCTCTGTGTGGACGGTTCTCTGGTTTCGTAAGTTGCGGAGTCGTAAAGTTAGTGCATATTTGAAGAATGAATCTGTCTAGTTTCATCTTTGCTTGTCCTGTTCTTGAGTTTCGGTTAGAAATATTTTTGCAAAAGACTGAATGAGAAATGATAGAAATGTATGTTCCTCTTCCTCCCCACCATTCCAGTTTCGGAAGGTATTTCAAAGTACATAACTAGACTTATTTTTAAATTATTAAAAATTAAAAAGGTCGTAATCATCTACATTTTTCATTGCGTCGTTCTTTATTACAATTATTAGTCGTGGCTTGTTTACTTGTTTTATATTCAGGTACTAGGGTACGAACAGTCCTTAGTCCTTACATTTAGTTGCTTGCCATCATTTGTTTGATGCTCGTTAGCCAGATTATCTGCAAACGACGAGCACTAAATCCTGTGTTCGTGAGAGATAATTGAGATGAGCTATATTGTATACCTACCAACATATATATTGTGTATGCCGAAGTCATGTCATAGATTTGCCTATTTCATGAAATGCTTGATTATTACGCAAAATGGCTGCCTATGTGGTATGTGTCTACCATTGGGTGATCAATGATTAAACATTGTTTCTTTATTAAAAATGCGCTACTACTTGATACATTTGTGTGAGAGAGGTTTCGGCAGAATGCGTCGACTCGGCCAGAGTGATACCACGGCCACATAGAAAACCAACGTGAAACAATCACAGCGTCGTGTGAGTGAGGTTACCAAAGGCCCAATCCTATTGGCGATAACTTTTTACTTACCATTACCTTTACTAATGAACCATTATTCTATTTGTTTTGAAATTTCTAAACTACCTGTAGATATAATATACATATACCTATGGAAACTATAGTTAACATATATGTTTTCGACTTTTGATTTTTTAACCAGTAAAGTTTAATGTTTTTACGTGATTTGGTAAAGTATTGTCGATGCCAAATCCCTAAGTGAAATGTAGAGGAGTTAATAATATGGGATTGCTAGCATTTCATGAAATACTCAACAAGCATTTCATGAACTGAACAAATCAACGAAATGGCCACGACATGTGCATGTAAGTCATTCCTCATCTGTGATTATGATATGTGTAATTATGAGCTTCAATCTACAATGCGGTTAAGCAATGTAGATACGTACCTACGTCATTATGTTTGTGAAGATGAAAGGGAATGATGTTTGTTTGTCATCAGTTTGTTTACAACGGATAATTATAGCTATTAAAAAGTATTACATTAGAAACATTTTTGATTGAATGAAAGTTACTAAGTAACAATTATAATATGGTTAAGATGTAATTAAATTACTCTATCCATGACGGCAACGCATTTGTTTACCTTTGTATATATTTTATAAGCTTTTTTTCTGGAATTAAACGTAGGGCTGATTTTTTAAAAGTCTGAGTACCTAATAAAATTGTTGCTGTCACTGTCTCATCCAGATATTCTGACGCAACAGCATCATAATTATTCCCCAGATAACTTTTATCTAATCATTGAAAATTCAGTTCTTAGTCTTACGTATCAAGCTCTAAACAAACAAACGTAAAATCTTAAGAAATGTTCTAAAAGTACATAAATACCCCTAATACTTAAAAACTATGCAACTGATTTTGATACGGCGTTTTAATGGATATAGTGGTTGAAGAGGAAAGTTTATATGTATAATGACATCCATTAAATAGTGGAGAAATCGGCATCAGCATGGCACCAGCAGTTTTTAAATTACTGACGATTAACAGATAATAGGTAATTTCCGACTCATTATTTCATTTCAATAACTCTTCGATTTTCTGAAACAAACACTTATCTTGTATGGAACCATCTATCCCGTGACCCGGCACAGAAAAACACGCGAAGTATCCTGTTAACTTCGCGGTATCTGGAAATCGAACCGCGGCCTGCGCCTGCGATGCGGCTCGACAAAAACGTCCCGTCCGTTACTTCGAGATGTCACTTTAATTCGCCTTAACAGTACTTGATGGGGCTCTAACCCTGCCATGACGACGTGGGATACCGGCCTAGTTGGCCCACTTAGCTTCAGTACAACTTCTACGCAAACTGAGATTTTTTCTAACCAATACCAATTCTTGCAATAAATCAATCGAGTTATATTTTAAACAGCCTAATACGCGATTCTATTACTATTCCGATTTGAATTTCAAATTAAGTGTACACCTACAAAAGTTAGTTTGCTTGTTCATCCACATATTTTACAGTAATTAATGATTGACATATACGATAACAAGGCACGCTCGAATAGATTATCTTAAAAATCGAATGCTGCTCTCAATTACCACGAAACATTTCTAGTTTTTGTATAGTATCGCATTATTCCTACGTTACGACATTTGCATATTATGTCACCGTTAGCCACTATGTCACTGCGTGGAGAATCGATGATGGTACATCTCGGAAGAAAAGGTTTCTCGATTTACTTCGATGCAAAAACTCGAGACGGCAGTAATTGCATCCCGATCGAGCAGTCCGTGGGAAAGATATGCCCGAAATGTCATATTCACTCAGCAAGCACGCCTGTTGAAATCGTTTTGACCTTAGGATAAGTAATGAACACTTACATGAGCATTTATTTATTTTTTGATCGTTTCTTTGCGTCCATGTTAAAATAACAGCTGACGGAAAAGTATAGGTTTATCAAGTAACTAGTAATTAAGCCCAGAGTGAGTAGGAATTTCATAAATGGATTACAGTAAGGACTTGCGCGCAGTAATCTCTTATTAACCGTTTCGTAATGGTGTTTTGATCATTGGTTGGGAATCTCCAAGGTTAAGAGCGTTGGTGGAATTTGTAAGTCCATAACCACTTCCGAAAATGGCAAACAAATATTTGAGAACTACCTATTAAGCAAAAATGCAAAGTATTCTCCACTCCTAACGATATAATTGCCAATTTAATTGACAGTAAAGATTGGGCGATACCTTACAAGTTCGTATGTGAATTTGGACAGTGAAAGTGTACTTAAACGTAATTATCCGTTGAGATGTTATCGCGGAACTGGCTCTGTGTACAATGGGCCTCATAAATATTTACTCGTCGTGCCCATGTACAGAGTAATGGTGCAAAGAGCCGCCTTATTATGCGATGCATGGCGTAGTAGAAGTACCCATGTCGCCTCCACCACCTCTGGAACCTCTGAAAATAGTAACTTAGGCCTTCCGCAGACGACAGACAGTTTGAGTCTTATTTGATCCGTTGAAATACTAAGAGGGATCTCAATGTGCTTTACGCCTTACTAGGTTGAAACGAGGCTCGTCTGCTGTTGGTATAAAGGCTAGTTTTATATGGAAAAGTAAACAACGGAATATTTTAGAACTCTATTGACATAGATAAGCTGTAATATCCATATTCGGGTGTTACGATTGCGTAAATGACTCAGATGGACGGGTTTCGGATTTAGTTTTTTTGATTACGTTTATTGTATTTGCGTATAGGTATACTTTTGTTTTGCTGGTCAAAGTAAGATAAAGATGCAAAATATAGATTTACGGCAGTTTTTTCTAAAAAAACAAGTTTGTTAAGGTAGTATTTACGATGCATAGTAAGTACTTGCGTTATACTAATTAAAGCGAAACCAAACTCGAAAAAACTTACAAGCAAAATTGTTTCTTATTCAATTGCAAACTTTGAACTGACTTCAAAAGTTTTCGAAGTCGTTAAGTCTTACAACATGCCAGGAAAGACTTAGTTATGAGAACAAAGTGCATATTATGTGCACTCATCAGCGAAACATACTTCGCAAATTGCACTATAACAACCATAATTTAATATAACGAACTCAAATTCAAAGAATGGTCAAGATAAGGTTAGCACGCGACGCAATGAAGGGGTGACCTAAAACAATGTGTGAGAACGACTTCATACCTGCTCGTTAGCTTTCTTTTGTTTATACATTTGACCCCATTTTGTGTCTTAATTGCAGTTTTATTGTTAAAAGGCAACAGAGTCGGTGAAATAAATTGCTCCCTTGTAAAGTTCCTGTGGTGCAAACTCATGCAATCATTGTGTTGCCGTAATTATTGCTTATAAAATTGTGTAGGCGCTTGGGAAAATATTAAGGATTATAATTATTTTTTATATTGCTGTATGCATTCGTTGTAAGTAGGTGGTTTCTTGTGACCTTTGATGTGAATTTGATGTCCTTGATATAGTTTTATAGGAAATTGAAGAGTCTGTGAACCTAAATAGTTAGTTACTTACTTAGATAGTCTATATACCTATACCTATAGAGGTAGGAACATGTACTGTTTTAAACTTTGTGTAGAATATAGGTTTCATTTTTATTATATTGCGGAATTAGTAATGTATAAATTTAGAAGATTATAATGATAAAAACTACAGTTTATCCAAAACATCAAAAATGATTTTAATACATAAAATATTCAATAAAGAACCTTTTCTTTAGTGAAAATTTAATAAAATTGTTTATGGATCGATTCAAGGTATTGTGGATGGTTTGCAGTATCATTAGCGAATAGTACTTGAGTAGATGCATCAGATAAAAGGTATTTTTAAATTGCTGAGTTTAGAGTAGTCTATGCCAGCATTTGAATTCTAGATGGGGACAAGCTAGGTACTTTTAAGTCCCAGGTTAACTGACTTCTTAGCGGCGCAGATATGCTAAATCGTTGGTTACATCATTACTAATCATCAGAAGGGTTAATGACCTCATACAGACCAATTACCAAATAACAACAATTTTTACAGTAGCCAACAGAAGTGTTGTTTTACTTAGTTAGTTTTAGTTTGCGGTCACACGGAGATATTTGAAGAATATCAACATTGTAAACATATACATATTATTGACCTTTTTAATTTTTATGTTCTGCTTGATATATATAATTTTATTTCCCGTTACCTATTTAAATTGTGTCATTATGTGTTTTTTGGGTTGTGTATTCCGACTTCGAATGATACAAAATTCATATTGATTTAACATCCTGTCTCCAAAGTCTTCATTCTAATATAAATTGACATCTTAATTTGGCAACAGGGTTTTCATAACATAAATTATATTATCACCTCTCTTCAAATCCACACCTCAGGGGATAACGGCACTTAGGAGAGAGTTTTCAAATGAAAGTGATTTATTAATACGTGGCTTTGTAACTTTAGCTTGAATTTAATAGTATACGTACTAGGCTAGTGAATCTATATTATAGTAAAGTTGAGGCGACCCAGCCACTTTGTACTCTCTCTCCTAAACACAGCGGTCTCGCTAATATTTCATGGTTGTTCATAAATTATCTTATAACTTGGGGGCTCAAGCAATTGGTTTAGTCTGGGCTCGGCCCGTCTCCGCTCTCGTACAAACAATCAAGAACTGCCGACCGCCTTGTTTAATGGAGAGAACAATGAGTAGTTACATCTTGAACAACTTCGTTATATAAATCAGTAAAATTGGTTCTTTATGTTATGGAGGGAATGTTTGCTTTGTAATAGTCCAATTACTAGTGCGATTGCGATTGAGGTTGACGAGCAAGAGATACTTATGTTGGATTTTACGAACTTTTGGGCGTTGCGCTGCACTACTTCTTAGTTAATATGTCGGCAAACGAAACGGATTATTACCTGATGGTAAGCAATCAGCGCCGCCCATAGACACCCACAATGACAGAGGAATTACGAGTGCGTTGTTATATAACTTTTTACCTTTATGAAACATGACAATTAGGTTGTAGCACACAGTAGAGTCACATAAATCTATGCTTGTGTTGCACCTCTTTAAGAGTCACTAACACTGCAAATTATCTTCTATAAGGAAAAATAAATCGCCAAATTGTGTTGTTAAGTGCATAACTCCTAAACAGCTGAACGAAAATGGTTCTTAAGCACAGAAATATAAGGTAGAATGTGGTTAACAGATACCTACATGTATAGGTAATTTCGTCGGGCCACCTGGTTAAAAGAAAATAAAAATAGCAAACAACAACTCCTTTCTCCATTGTCTTCCAAAGACTGCACTAAAAGAAAAGGTTGTATATGAGAATCCTACTTCCTAGATAACTCCATTAGCCTTAGTCCTTATTGAACTGAACGTGCAATCAATGGGATCAGACAATCGGAAAACGGATCGGAAACACGGGCCCGGCTCGGGGTGGAATATCGGAAACTTCTGGAAACGACTTCAAGTAAGTAAATTAAAAAAGAAAAACGGTTACGAGGAAAATATGTATTCTTGGGAATATTCTATGAAGTTATGTTATAGTTGTTGAAGTTAGTGGAACGCGTGAATACTTTAAATTTTTTAAAAAAAGAACATTAATATCTCAACTTTCATCAGAGCTTGTACAATATATTTACAAAAAGGTAAAAAGTTATATAATAAAATTTTACTGAGATATGTTTGTAAGTTAAAGATAAAATAAACTAGTATAATATAACGCATCGTCGGTAACGCATTGCTTCCATAAAAGGGTTACTAAATATGGATTCTTCGTTTAAAAAATATTTCGATCACCTTGTACAATTTACTGTAGTAAATAATGATGATTTTCAAAGCTTCACATCCGAAACTCTTATCCCCAAAAGGCACGCAACGCACTCGTAACTCCTTTGGTGTTACGGATGTCTATGTGCACGCCGATTGCCTACCATCAGGTATTTCGTCTGTTCGTTTGCCGACCTATCTGTCTACTGTCTTTTAAAAGGGTGGAAACGAAAATGTAACTCCTTTGATAAGGGGTGTCTATCGGCGGCGTATGTCACTTATCATCAAGGCAAATGTGTAGATAGATCTCTTTAATTTACATGAGTGACTGCTACAACGTTCCTGGACTTAAGAATATGTAAGATACATATTACTTAATAAAAATCGAAATTTGAGAGGACACTCATTAAAACTATGCAGAATATCCTCAAAACTGAATCCCTTGACACACTTCCTACCTAATAGGGTGGTCACGGAATGGAATAAACTCCCAGAAAATGTGATAAAAGCACCCACAGATAATTCTTTTAAAAACAGACTCGACAAAATCTCCAATTCCATTAATACGCACGCAACAGCTTTCTAAGCTGCTAGTGTGTTGAAGTATAATAGTAATTTACCCCTATATTATTTAGCACATATTATTCAGCGCAGTTCAAATATCATTCTTAGTACAATATACACCTAAGGTTGCTTTTAATCAAAGAATCAGACGGTGAATCTGTTTTGTGTTGACGTTGTCCTCTTGAAACGTAACGACTTCAATTCAAACTGAAAAAAAAAATCTTGAGTTATTTTTTCTTTTTTGTTAAAAGTCAGACAATCCTCCTTGCTGTAATGAAAGAGACTCGTTTGACTGATATTCTTTTAAATTACCTGAGCATTTTATCGTTGATGTTGTTTTTGTGAGATATTGTCGAGCATTCGTTGAGATTTCGCATTATTATTCTCATCTGAAAGCTGTGTGTGTGATACTTTATTTAAACGTATGAAAATATATTTTAATCTCAAAAAGATCCCGTAAAGTAGTTTGATTCACATTTTTTTAACATATAAATAAAAATAAAATTACATTTTAATTTAGGAAATAAATATAATTAAAATTACTTAAAAGGGAAATCTAGAAATAATTAAAATGTTCCATTAATAAACTCATCCATATCGATTTAAACGGGGAGGCCAGAAGGCGTGCAGTACTATGTTGTAATATAGTAATACTTAATAAGTTTCTTTTAATTTTAATGAGACGTATTATATTCACGAACATAGCCACAAATTTAAACTTGTTGAGGATACCAACCTAATCTTGGCACCAGTGTTCTTTCGAATCTCTAAAAATTTTCTTGATTTTTTCCAACCAGTCAAATTCAATATCCAAATATCAATAACCACTCTGCTATGAAATTTATATGCCTCAATATTTTTGTGGCAAATAGATTACAACTTCCTAACAATATTATAAAAAAAAAAATAGAAAATTAAGACAGATCAGTGCAGTCATTGTACTGAAAAGTCGAAAGAATTAAATTTTGACTAAGGTACCCACCCGATTAGAATAAAAGACGCGAACTTATAAACTAACAACATACAATAGGAATCTTTTCTTACAAGAATAACAAATTATTTTGATAATACATTCGTAGAGACTGTTGTCTGTTAGAATTAAAACCTGTGCTACAGATTACCAAGCCTGGGTAGACATTCTTCGGAGACATCGTACAATTATTAGATAATCCAAAACATGTTAGCGACGACAGCCCGCATTCCCGTATTCTAAAGAGCCCAAAACTTTATATTAAACATCCAGTAACATCCTGCTTCATCGTCATCCGTGGTACTGCGATTACTCTGAGCATTAATAATTTAATACTACTGTTTGTTTTCCAGTTCATGTTTTACGAGACAACGAGTTGCCACTAGAAGTGGCTTCAGCCTTAGGACCCGATGTCCAGTTCGTCCTGAAGTATATCGACGGTGAGTACATTCAAAATTACGCTTTATCACTATATGTATATGTATAGTATAAAACAAAATTGCTTTCTCTGTCCCAATAACCACGCAAAGGATTTTTATGCGGGTTTTTTAGTAGATAGAGTTATTGAAGAGAAAACTCTATTATGTATAATAACGATTGAATATGGGATGAATTAAGTATCTCAAAATTATAATATTATTTGTTAGAATATAATGCCTTAACGAGTAAATTAAATGATATTGATACAATAGATGTGGATTTCCCTGGCGTTACTTAAGAAATACTTTCGCAAAAGTTAAGGAATAATTTTATAATCAATAAAAAATTTCCCGCCAGGCGTGACTAGGTTACCTATTTAAACTAAAATAATATAATAAAACATGGGTTATCTTTTTATTAGCTTTTCTATGCTATCATTCTAATATTCGTATAATATCCAATTATTATTATTAATCCTAATAGGAGCACATTAAAAAACTAAAAAGTTTGTAACGCGCTCATCTCTGGAACTACTGGTTTGAATTGATTAATTTTCTTTGTGTTCGATAGTCCATTTTTCAAGGAACGTAATAGGTAGGCTAAAATGTAATAGTCTTACAAGCAAAAGGACCCAGGCTGTGGGAAATAGCACGAGAATAGCTACTTATTGACATTAAGAAGGACACTAATGGAAAACTAAATCCAATAAAATAACATCGACAAGAAAATTACACCAAAGAACACGGGTCCGAGATACGAGTACTCGTAGTCCCGTAGTTAAGCAACAAACATTTGCAAAGTATTTAATTAAGCGACGACGTGTAAGAGACGTCAGGTCGTGAGCGCATGTTTATAGCTAGTGGTGATCGTAATTACTGACTTACCATACAGATGACACCATAAAACTGCCAGCCGAGGAGTGCCAATCGAATTATCAGTTTCGTGCTGTGAACATTTCATTAGTCCGACCCGGTGACTGTCGCCTTAGCCCCTAACTGAAATACTGTTAGTTCACAACTTAGTCTAGCAGCTAAACTTTCATGTGTTCTTCGAAATAACATTAAGTTCGAAATGGAATTTGTTAATGTAGAAGTCTTTATTGATTTTACATTATGTAGGTACGGGACTAACATTGAAATGTGGAGAAATATTATAGATTCATAGTATTGCAAACATGATCAGGTTGGTAATTTACATGAATCACACAAGCCTCTCAACTTAATCGGAAATGTGTCAATAAATATCTATACATCTATTCTATTTATACACATGATATTTATAAAACTTCGGAAGTAACCGACATTGGGAACTATATATAAAAGTAATCCATCCACTAATAGGACCGCAGATCAGTCCCCTGCTCAGGATTATTGTCACTTTCGTCATCTGATATTTTCTTGTAAGAGCTTTCGAAATTGCTTTCTTATTTTTGCTTGATTTCTTCCTGACTGATGGCCGGATAAAGATTAATGGGGAAAATACTTTTTCCAAATTGGACTTGGGGAGAGGAGATTATTAGTTTTCCGTCCAGTGTCGCCTGTTACGCGGACGTCGTACGAACCTAATTACGATATTTATTCATGAGACGACCGTCTTATTAGGAAACAATGAATACTAAGTAAATTTATGTCTCGGAGAGAACGTGAATTTTAACAGGACATTTGTTCGTTTGCTGATCTTATTGCATTCAGACTCCCCCGTTAGTGTCTGATTGCCTTGAAGTGTCGAGCTAATGGTCGCACGCGCTATTCCTGCACGTTTTCAGTTCGGTTTCCGGATCGGCCAAGTATTAAATTGCTATGTAGCAGAATTTATGTAAAGCAGTATGGAATGGTATGGAAATTCGTGATGAAATTTTGTTAGTTTTTTACTTAACGTGGTTTTATGTAGACATATCTTACTAATAATATAAAGGTGAACGTTTAAAAAGTGTGGATGAATGTTTGTTACTGCTTTAAGTAAAAACTACATGACAGATCTAAATGGAATGAAAACGTAACATACCTAGAAACATATTATAGTATGGAATAAAACACAGACTACTTTTTAGCCTGGTACCATGGGATAAGTTACTTTTTCGACTAATACTTAGTCCTAATAAGATTCTTTCATATAGCTTCAAGGTCAAATCGTCTATAATCGTATGTGAATAAAAGTTTATTATACAATATTTCTGCGATAATATTTAATAAAAGACCTTGTCGTATTAGGCACGCCCGTGGTACCTTATTTTAATTGCTAATGCCAGCGACACCTTTTCGTGACCTTGGCCTTTATTTTGATTTCTGATCTTATTTTCTCATGCCCGTACGTAAGGAACGTGATTATGTTATAATACTTCTAGGCATTCATTTATTTCTTTCATATTTTTATTGGTACTATAGTTATTTATATACTATATATATAAATGTGGTGGTGGCCCGGAGGTCACGGAGCCCGCTTCTCATGCATGAGGGTGTGGGTTCGAAACCTGGCAAGTACCAATGTGACTTATCCGAGTTATATGTACTCTCTATGATTATTTAGACACCACTGACATACGGTGAAAGTCAACGTCGTGAGTAAACCTGGACTTATTATTTCTAATTATAAGTTTGAAATCGCCAACCCGCATTGAGCAAGCGTGGTGATTAATGCTCTCACCTTCTCCGTGTGAGAAGAGGCCTTTGCTCAGCAGTGGGCACTTATAGGCCGATTACGACGATGATGATGATAGTTATTTTATTTATTTTATTTGTATACATTGATCACTTATTGAGCAATAAGTGTATTAGTGTAGTGGTATCGCGGTGGCCCTGGGGATAATGCGCCTGCTTTTCATGAGGGTGTGCTCAAAAACCTAGCAACTACTAATGCATTTTTTTCCGAGTCATATAAACTTTCTAAGATGACATAAATGATAGGTGTATGAAAACATAGTGAGGAAACCTGGACTTTGAGTTTAAAACCGATAATCTGTCTTGAGCAAGCGTGGTGTTGATTTAAAACGCAAACCTTCTCCGTGTGACTAGAGTCCTTTCCTCAGCAGTGGACACCTTATGCCTAGTAAACTTATTACGTGGAATAATAGTGATAGCATTATAATTATATTTTTATATTAAAGTTATCAAGCCACAAATTATGTATAGCTTAAGTTTAGTTATAGCTTTAATCTTATGCGAATAACAAGTCTGTGTTACTAATCTAGTCCATAGCTTATCTGTATGTCAAAATGTTATCAAATAACAGTTTCGTATTAAAACAAATGTGACCCTTTTAAGTGTGTTTCATAGCAGGAAATAATATCATTAACTACACTTTCAGCTTCGCACGAGGGGACTTACAAAAATCTATTTTTAATTTTCAACAATGTATTAAATAAATGTCAGTAGGCTTTCTAATTATAAAATAATGTTTGAAATTATATCATTATCATCTCTTTACTTATTTAAAAAAAAATGTTTTTTACATTTTTAAATATCCTCACAAAACAAAAAAAAAAACACTTAGAAATATAAAAAGCAGTATCCCACAGGTTACGGGAGGGTTCCAAGCAACCGGTAGTCAGGGCTCCAGAGAAAGGAATCTCCGGACAATTATTGTTATTATTATTTTATTTTCATTTATTAATTATAAATATACACACACTAAGATACAAATCTTTCCTCTTTATAACAATACTACATTCTCCTTCGCAAAGGCCGGCAACACGCCTGTGAATCTTCTGGAATTGCGTATGACTATGTCTAGTCATGAAAATATAGAATGTGATATAATAATACTAGATTTAAATCCAGTAATGCAAATTGTTGTAGAGAACAGCTACTTTGTCATAATGGAAAAGGGGACCATTCTACCTTCAAATTAGCTAAAAAATTGCCATCCGCCTGTCAAAACGAGTACCTAAGCACCATTTTATTAGACATCTTTCCACTCTTTTCCTTTTCAATTACCTTTCTAAATGATCACCATCGTTCAAATAAACGTAGCGGAGTATAAAATAATTATGTAAATAAAAATGTTTATATTCCTAGTCGCTCAATTAATTCCGTTCAACTGGAAATATTTATAAATAAAGTCAACATTAATGAATTCATAGCATTTTTATTTACATTTTCTACTGAGACTGATGATTTACTTACTCAGTTGAATTTAAATTCTTCGATAAACAAAGTAACAGGAAAAAATTCTTTAAACGCTTGGAAGAATTTTAATACTAATCTAAAAAAGCACATCCACTCCTAGGTGTAGCTAACATTTTTGTAACACGTCAAAAACTTGTTTTAATTCTAGTATTTAGCTATTATTAACATGAGAAATCGAATACCGCTGTTAACGCATCGTATCAATAGTTTTAAATTTCGGTCGCGTCTGGTTTATCGACCTAGAAGCATTTAAATAGTGTTTAACCTTAATAAATAACACTAATTGCATACTAGTCGGATCATTACCGTGGCGGGGAACTGATAAAATAGCACCGAACAAAATACTACGTTATCATTAAACCACAATCAAGAAAGCACGCACACGTCGCCATCACGACACACGCACACATGCGCACAATTCACCTGTTGCTATGGTTGTATTGAGAGGCTTTGCGCAGGCGCAGGTTGTAAGTTCTCCCACTATACTGCCATAGTAGTATCGCTGTCTTGGTCTCGTGGGGCCGCGTAGAAAGAGACGGAGCATTGAACTTTTCACTGTCGGTAAAGCAGAGTGCGCTGCTGTATCGACCGCCGACTGGATCAACGGTCTTTCTCGCGTAGCGGACCTAACTTAGTTTTAAGTTAACGTTGTAACGCAGCGTTTGTTTTATTCGATTTAACGGTCGGTTTTCAGCAATGTTGTGTTCATCACGTCACAATTTGAATTAGAGAACCGTTTGTGTTGTTTTTGTGACGGCAAATGTGCATTTAAAGTGTTGGCAGTAAAGCCTGTGGTGATACAGCCTTCGTTCGGTGAATGCTTAAATCACGCCATGTACTCCAGTGCTATGTAGGTTCGTTAAAAGTGCCAGTGCAAAGTTAAAATTCGAATTTGTGGTGGAGATAAAAAGTTACGTACGTAATACTTTGTGCGACCGTGTTCAGTGAATTAGTGCCACATTAAAAGGATTGAGAGATTGACTACAGACTAGCACAGGGTACGTACGTGTGTACTTTACTTCCAATACTTTCTACTATATCGATTTGTATCTATCTAGTAACGGTATCGGTAGTCGAAAACACCTTTATATGGTAGGTGTTTGATACAAGCTCGTATCACACGGAGATATTTTATAAATCTCATTTATATTAACATTTTTCGAGCGACTATCGAAACTATTCTAAACTCATTATCATCAATAATCGTGACATTTCTTTATCGAATAAATAAATATTTATTTTACATAAGTAGGTATAATTAAATATTTCGATAACGTCAGTGGTTTTGAGAGTGGCACGACCACTCGTGCGGTCGGGATTCGAACCTTGACATCGGTATTTACTATCGTAGCCGGTCCAGTCTTGTTTATAGACGAAAAGTAACTGAGTAAAATAAAATAATAACATATTTTTATATTAGGAGATAGAATAAATAAATATACATATACATAAATAAATATATACTTATCTGTGATATTAAAGCTAAAGTAACATAATCCTTAGTGCTAAAGAAATAAGACAGTTCAATGATCTTTTCAATCTACCTTTAAGACGATATAAACAAAATTTTGAAGAAACTTCCTGAATAGATATTATTATAATCACTACCTGCCAAAGTGGACACCTACACTAAATTGTTTACAAACAAAAAAAAATTGTTGTACGAAATCTTACCTGTGAATCAGCAACATTTCTTAATCGAAAACAATTTTAATAATATTATTTATTATCTTTCTATTAACAACATTTAAAAAGTGTCAAACAAACTAAAATCTTAAATTGCGCACATTAAAATACAAAATTCAATAAAGTAAAATATCATAAAAATAAATTTATCCGAATATTCATTCTATGCTGCGTTCACACAACTCTCCTACTATACTAGCAAGAAAAAAATAATGAAGCAACTGAGTAGAAAAATGGTATAGATCGTGGCGAGCGAATCTGCCTTTAAAAGAACATCAACGCGCCGCATACGAAAGGAGTGGAATAGGAACAGGACGCTCGTCGTGAATGCTAATAAAGATTATCAAGAAAACTTTGCAATCGTGTGGAAATAAGTTAGTATTTTTTTATAGATAATTACTTATTTATTAACCGTCTTCTTTTAATAAAGTCGATAGTGGAAAGACTTATCTCTTATTTTTGTGCTTCGTTTACATGCTATACGAGTAAATTAGACAGCTTTAGGCTACTGCGATGTGATACCATGTGCGTATGTGTGTATAACATGCAATAAATGTGTGCCATAGTCGTAGCTATGTGTTAAACTATATAAATGAATAGGTACTTCAAAGAAAGAATAGATATTATTACACAACTCTTTCATGAGTTCAATGACCTGTGCAAATTTATTTTAACTGTTTAGATAACGCCACACAATACATACTTATAAAATAACAAATGAATGTGAAATACAATGACCTCCAATACCATTATGTACCTACAAAACGAAACCGCTATACGCTCCTTCCGTAAACATTCACCGATATCCCTTTGAAATCAACACTATTTGAACTAACGAACAATTAAACGTAAACTTTCGCAAAGGGTATACTGTGTCAACATCGTAAAGATATTCAACAAACTTCACCAATTTACTATTGTTCAGATTTCAATTATAAATCTCCTATTACACGTTGAAGAAAGATCGTCTGTGTTGTAAGGTGGTAGGGTGTGTTTTTGGTTGTTTCGGCGGCCGGATTCGTAAAAGATCTCGAGTGTCAACGCAGCACATTCCTGAGATGCCTTTAATTAGACGCAGGTAAAGTCGGGCGGCCTGTTCGAGACATTAACGTCTTAACTTATAAGGATGCTTGCCAACTGTGTGCGCCTAACAGGTGCCTTTAATATACTTAAGAAAAAATACGACTATAAAACTAGTTTTCTTTACTATTTGGAAGTCAGTTAGCAAAGTGTAATCTTTTGTCATCAATGTACACACACAAATATTTTTTTCTATTTAAAATGTTATTACTTACAACTACATAAACAAGTAACAGATGGATTTAAATTAAAATGAATAACCAACATCATCAGTTCTATTGTTCAATATGGAGTTCCATGTTCTTCGCAGAATCTTTTAATCCAACTGTCTAACTTAATAAACACGTAACTATAAATCCTCATGCAAAAGATCTCACAGCAGCGGAAGGAAGCAATTAATTATTCATATTCATAGACATGTGTATTTAAATTGTCCATTGTATTGCATTCTCTATTTATTCATGAATACAAAAGAGTCTTAAGTATTAAGAAGTAACTTAAATTACATTGGAAAGTGTAAATAAATATCGGATTTATATTCAAGAGTATTTTGTTCTCGAAATGGTCGTGCTTAGGTAATGCTTACCACGCAAACGCTTCCTCTAAATATTCGCCAAACATATGCGACAGGATATTTAAAAAACAAGTCGCTAGATATTAGATAGCAAAACTTTATTACCGCCTTCACAAATATAACTATAGATATTCATTTGGTCAACGATCTCTTTTAATAAATAACACGTTTGTAAACTTAGCGTATCTTATTAGCATTGCTGTTTATAATTAGGTATTTATTATTTATTCGAACTCGACGGAGCATCGAGCTTAAACTAAAAAATGAAACAGTTTAATCATTCAAGTAGAAATTCCTGTCAAGTATTCGATAATGTTTATCAGGTATAGTATTTCTCCCATAAAGTATCTGATAGGTGCTATTGTATCTTTTTTGTCGACCGGAATTAACAAGGGTTGACTCTACATCAAATGCAAATAAAATGAAAGCTTTTCCAAAGTTTTCGCAGCATTTATGGTGAAGGAAAGTAAGTAAAGATTGAGGAAAGAGGAAAAAGGGCGTCGCGACGTTGGCACATCGACCGCGTAACCCTCGGAGCGACATCGCTCCGTCAGATGTTCTCACGAGGCGGTGGCGATACAGCGACCGCGGGCGGCGGCGCGGGCCCCAAGAGGAATCTCGTGAAAGTTGGCCAACACTCGCTCAAGATCAAGTGGATGGGTCGGCGGAACCAGTTTTGTGAATCGGCAAGTGTAGGCAACGATGAGTTAGGAATCTACGGCGAAACTGGCCGAGCCGACAACATCTCCGAGGAAATAGATCATTAATAAAAAAGTTTTATGTATACCAAATCAGAAAACGAGGTTTAAATGGCCACTCGTGATAAAATCGCCATTCTACGAGCTAAAGCACGAGCGGGACAGTTATGGCGCACGTAAATGTGTTAAATGTCAACGTATTAGAGCGCATATTAAAATAGCGAATTCATAATAGTAGTAAAATGTCATGACTATAATAGTTTTCGGTGGAATGCGTCGCCACAACGGGTGTTTCGATTCACGCGTGAGAGACGTGCCTTTACTGGCTCGTTTGGGCGGTCAGCAGCCTACATTATAAATAGATACTCATAATCTGACGATTGTTGAAATTTATTACAATAGCGACCATACTACATAACAATAACAAAGAATACGTAACCGTTCCGGTGTGGTTCGCGTCGGTTTAATTGCAGTTCAATAATTAGTTCTGGCACAAATGCCGCGCTAAACGCACCATATCCGTAGCCGTGAACAACTGAATACTGTGTGTGACCTATACACAGTATAAATGGAAGGAGAAAAAATCTCCCATGCGATTCCTCTCACGTGCCATTGTGAATTGTTCCAGCTATCTAAATGCGGCGTTTAATTGTTGTGGACTCATTGTCACTGCTATCTCGGATCTCACGCCAATGCTACAGACGTAGACTAAGTCCCTAGATTAAGTACAACATTTGTTTTGTGTGAAACAGCTGTCAGATAATAATACCTTCGACTAGTAACACAGTTTGGGGTGATCCCTAACATTGTTTGAGTATCTAATACTAAAATTTCTACAGTTACTAATAGTAACACCAATAACAATGACTATGTCATATTACTAGCGAATAAAGGTTTTGTTTTCAATCAAATTTTATTTATAGTTGAAATAAAGTTTTAGTTTGCCTGTTAACATTCTTTTTTCTACGATGAACTTTTCTGTATGCATTAAGACTTTGCCACAATAAAACAAAGGATTACATAACAAATTAAGTTGTAGAGTATTGTATTATATCAGCATTCGCATTGCGATCTTAAAAAACCGTGTGAAAATGTATTGAAAAGCTAGGAAACCTTTTAATGTAACTTATAGTTTACACACAGAATGTAATAACAGATAACATTAGCTATGTGTGAACTGAATTCCGTTTGTGCCTATTTGAGCAGTTAAGCTTGATAGTTGGCCGGTTGGGCAAACAAAGGTGCAAATGGTTACACGTTCAACTTATCTCACAAATATTTACATTTAAATAGCTATTGGTTACCGTTCGCCAGATCTTATCGCACTGTCTAATTATATTGACCAATGTGGGAGTAGCAACTATTCCATTGATTAACGTTTAATGCCAAACTTTACCGATTATTCTGAAAGTTATTTCGTGTAATGGCAATTGTTTGATGAAATATCGGAGATCGTGACAATGATAAAAATATCAATGAACGATTGAAATGTTCGATAAAAAGTCTCTTTTATATAATATTCTGAAAGGCGCCTTACTAGCCTCAAGAATTCTTGTAGAAATAGAAACGTAAATGGTCTCTTTTCTACTCGGTTTAAATACGTGAATTATGCAGTATTAAAGAATTTTCAAGAGTCTCCTAATAAAATAACGATAATGGGTTTTAATCCACACGGAAGGCGCGTCCTTAATGCATCATAAAGCACTCAATAAAATCCAACAGTACTTAGTAATACTAACCGATATTTCATAAGCGGCTTAACATGGAACCGAGTTTCGTCTCATGGCTGACTTCTTGGAACCTGTTCTCAAATGGACCAAGAGATCCCATTAAATTAATAAGGTCATATGGACACCGTCATAAATTTTATAGAACACACCATTATGGGCTGTTAGGGGATTACCATGGGATGCTAGTTTCATGCAGCGCACTGGAGGAATGTTCTTTTATTGGTTTGGCTACTATCTCGTCTTTTGGTAAGCGGTCATGCGGCCTACGATGGAGTACGCCTATCCATGGGCAACCTCTGCTGTCGGGACTTGGCGACACCCAGATACGTGGAATGCACTGATACTATTGTATTAAAAAAAAATTGTTTTAGTGGAGCATTGGTATGAGTGTTCGTTTTCATGAGGCATCCTGAATGAACTTAAGCTTTAAAATAAAGATTGTCGCAGATTATAACTTGCCTAAATAACCTCTAGGTTTCTAAACTTTGAAACTGATATTGGCTAAAGTCTAGATCTGTAACTTACAAGAATTATTCTTACTTCAACTTTATTCTTCTGAAAGTAGAGATAAATAAATCTGATATCTGATTTGAAAGAAACTTATGAAAACTGCCTTTTATTTTATTGAACTTGGGCTTCTTTATGTAATTATTATACATCTCGTAGGTTCATACTTCTGTATTGGATACTTACAATTTCCATTTCGAAATAAAAACTTACGATAGCTGGCGTTCTCTTGGGATTTGATGAATTTGGGGTGATGGCACCTATTGTTCTTCTATTGTGTCTCGAATTAACACGATTGAAAGGTTGAATATTATGAAATATTTATGTTAATGTACAGTCAGGGGTAAAAGTTCAATGGTTCACAGTTTATTCAATAATTTAGAAAGATATTTTGGTCATTTTAAAATTGGTAGAGTGCAATTGCATTTTTGATCTGTTTTTAATCGTTAAGTGATAGGAATGAAGTATATGTAAACTATTTATTATTGGAATCCATTCTGTATTGTAAGTTTACATTGATGAGAGAAGTCGTTAGTTTGAACTGCCATCAGATACAACTCGACCGCATTCTTTACATATTCATTGAGAGATGCCATATACCTTATTAAAAGATATTCCAATGTTGTTAAGGTTTGGAGATAGATCTATTCTAATTTAAATTTTATTATCTTTATTTATTTTGTTGTTATTTTGGATATTACAATAGCTGACACAATTTATTTACCCTAAGTTCATAACTAAGTTGTGTTTGTTCTACGTCAAATAGGTCATGTTTCACCACCTTTATAATTTCCTCTTCACTTATGTGGCACATAGTTCAAACAAATCGAATGCATTGCGGCCATTCAGAGCTCATGAAACAAACCCTTAATTTTGTGTTTCGATTACTATTTCCTTAGCAGAACCCAATCCATGTTATCTCAAAGGTCAATGCACTTAAAGTGAAACACAAATCGACAATTTTTAAAGTAACTAACTTAACGTAATCAGTCGATTTGTAAGCAAGCAAGCAAGTTTCACATTTAATTTATTCGAGTACTTAGATGAAAGGTGTAATAGGCTTAAAATAACAATCAATTAAGTTCCCTCGTCAACCTGGGGTTCCATTTAAGGGGCAGTCAGGCAAGTAACCTTTCCTTGTCAAAGGTGCTACTCTTAGTGGCTTTAGTTAGTCATGTCGCGTGCCAGCTACTTACACCTGCATTTTTTATGAACAACAGCTGTTCAAGTCGGGAAGGGTTGCACGTGCCAAATCGTACTTTGTAATAAATAAACAACTCTTTTAGGGTTGTAACGCATACAAGTGGTGTTTTGTTCGGTTCTGTTAATGTTGCTTGTTTCTATGTAATTTTTAGAATCCTATATGTATGTTAAAATAAATTTTGCCAGCCCTATTTTCTATTGTTTAGAACGTAAATATGTATGTATATGTATATCTGTTTAGAGTTCTGTTCTAAACGTTTCGTTTATTGTGAAAATAGTGTTTGTTTGGCATCATGGGTCATTTGAGGAAAGAAAATGCATTTGTGTAGACCAGATAAAATTTCAGTGATGTGCATTGTTCAATTTGTTGCGTACTTTTATTGTCAGTAAAGTCCTCAGCGGAATGCCAAGTGCGTCTTCAAGTAAACGAAACATGATCTGTAGTATACATTTCACAAGTACGCGTACTATGGAATGCGGTAGACATAGGCGGTTTTACATTATTGTATTACTATCACAATATACATTGATAAACAACAATTTAAAAAAAAATAACGACTGTTCTAGTGTGTTTTTCTTTAATCAAATTATTTGGACAGTTCCACAGTTCTGAAATGTTGAAATCTATAATAATACTAGCTACTCTAGGGCGGTTTCACCCGCTGCTCAGCTCCATTTAATCGTAGCGTGATGTTTTATAGCCTATAGTACTCAGGAACATTGTAGCTATCTATCAGTGAAAGAATTTTGGCAATCCGACTAGCGATTCCAAAGATTAGGTACCCCCTACATACAAACATACAAATTAAAAGTTTGTATGTGGCGGGTAATCTTTGGAATTACTCTTTCGATTTGAACAATCCTTTGGTTGTTGGATTGTCCAATTTTCGAGGAAGGCGAGCCTGACTGCGGGTGAAACCGCGCGAGAGTAGCTACTGTGTAAATATGTTGAAAATTCTACCCAGTGACATCCCTTCCCTAAAAGCGTCTCTCATAATTGTCAAACTGTAGTGTTCCATTTATAAGTCCCACCTTGTCCCGCAACTGCAGTCGCCTGTCACGTCGTTTTACCGTTAAAAGCTACCAGGAATTTTGTATTTGCACTTATTCACTTTAAAATACCGTCATTCCAATGTTCTTTGACTGTGAGTGGTCAATTTATTGTTACAATTTTCATATAGGAAACCAAACAAAGAAAATTTTACTTGGATATCGACAGCCAAGCCCTTTAATAGTCAACACAAAGTCACCAAAAAACCAACATCCAAATCCTAACCAATATAAATTTTAATCAATCAAATATGGTATCCACAAATTACCCTATTATAATCGCGTCGCAAACAATGGACTACCATGGGAGTATTTGTCGTACTTGTACTGCCACAGACTGCCAACATCAGTATACCATCGATATTTTGGTCGCGTGCCTGCCCGTACGTGACTCACGCAGTGCCGTGTCGTCTGTCGTTACCCCTCACTGAAGGCGCAACACACTATACGTTGACTATTCAGTTCATTATTATCTGACATCTGTTTTGAATGTGAACTTCCAATATTTTTTAAACTGTGGTTTGATACAGTTGTTTAAAACAAAATTGTATTTGTTTTGATGATTGAAAGCTGGAATAACAAGAGATAGAGGCGTCGGTGGTGCATTTTCAATGTGAATTAGAATTGTAAACTGGCTAAATGTAAAATTGTGACCCAAAAGTCTGGAGTTGGATTTCTAGGTAACTTATTTCGAGGTTTATTAAAGATGTTATCGGGTAAGTTTAGTTAAATTTAAGTTTTCATATGAAATTAAAATCCATTGGATCATAACTTAGCCTCAATGCCATGAAGTTCACGCCTTAATCCACCATTCGTTGCCGTAGGGGTCTTAGTATTGATAAAACTATGCTTAGCAACCACCAAACAACGTCTCAAGTCTTCACAACGGTCAATATTATTCTAAATTTAATTTTGTAATTCATAAAGTTAGTAATAAAACTCTTCATACAAACTTCTTTGTCAATAAATCGATGTGTAATTTGTTCGTTTTCAAAGTTGTATTGTACTCGATTTGAACTTACAACCAAGTTCAATACAGACGATACATTCGCCAATAACAACGCCTCTTGCCTAGTTCCGTCGTGTCTTTGAACTTCAACAAAGAAGGTCGTAAGTTCAAATCGAATGCTGGCGATTCATACCTACGTCTTTGTAACACCTTTTATTAGAATACAGCAAATCGCCATTAGTACGACTAACACTACCTAGTAATGTCATAAACGTAGTTTTTTAATTTTGAGTGTATGTTTGTTAATCTTGATCTTAAAAACTACTGAACGTACATACCTATGTAGATAATAACGTCTTTATACCCTGATACTGCGGGTGATGCCGTGTACAGGATTAAGTGAATCTAAATAAAATAATTTTGACTGTCTTGTTGCTGTGCGATAAAGAAGAAAATAGTTTAAGGTTAGATACCTGAAACTATTTATTATTACTACTTATATTTTCTTCTTTGTCGCACAGCAACAAGACAGATTCAGATTTTATAAATTATTTTTCTTTACATATAGCACGTAGATTATGCAATGGATTTCTTACATAGAATTTGTAAAGAAATATTATGTTCTCTTTCTTTTCTCTGTGTGTCTACTCTGATTAGCCTTTCGAGACATAAAAGACAACAATAATGTAGAACATTTTTATAAAATAGTTTCTTTAAAATTTCATTTTATGACTTTTTCATTGTTATCCATTATAATATAACAATATCCATCGTGTTTCTAGACTTTATATATCTGAAAAACCACTAGACATTGCTCTTGCGAGCGGAGTGGAGTAGTGGAGCGACTTTCAAGTTCATTTATAATTTACTAATTCCTGCCAGCGGCTTATCCACAGAGCTAGAATAAAAATAAACCTATATGTGTTATTCAAGACTATAATCTATCTCCATGCCAAATTTCATACCGATCCGATCCAGCAGTTTTTAAGTAAAAGGGTAACAAACACCCACACATCCATCCATACTTACAAACCTACATTGGTAAGATTACCTAGACTCCTTAAACAATTACAGACAATGGTCTTGCTAATTAGTGGAGCGTCTTTCAAGCTCATTTATAATTTATTTGCAAAGATACGTCACTTTGTCCGTTTGGTGTTTTGCAGTAAAACCTTTTAGACAAATTGTAGTACATTTGTTCTACGTCTAAGCAGTAAGGTGTCTAGCGTAAGCTAAACAGTTTCAGTTATTGGTAATTCAATGTTTGTTGTCTGAGTTCATTAGCTTGCATATACATTGTATGTTTTTAGTTTTAGGATTAGATTATAAAGGACATTAAAAAGTATATTTTTTATAGGTTTCTTGGATTGACATCACAGTATTTATTCGTTTCATAGACAAACTACTAGACTCATTTTGTGGCTACATTAATAAAAATAATTTAGGCACTAACGTAAAATATCTTAATCGATTGTAATTTGACTTGCTTGACTAGGTCTTTTATTTATTTTTATTTATTTATGTAAGTATATTTAAAAGTTGGTCTAATATTGTAACTTAAGGCAAAGTTTGTTTTTTACTAAATAAATGTTGGTTTACCTCAAATACTGAGAAGTTTTTGTAAAACCAGTAGCAATGGCACACGTGCGTGTGTCGTAATCTCTTGTAGGTAGTATTTGAAATAGTGGCTTATCTCTAGATAAGAATTTATTGCCTTCCACCTATTGTGTAGCGATTACATTAGAATTTTTATACAACGACCACGTCAAGAAGAAAAATGTTTGGAACTCGAATATTAAATTAGGTGTTTTCCATGTAATATATTTACTTTATATTAGAATTCCAAATGACGTAAAATATTCTTGAATTTGTTGTTTATGTTTCGGAAACTCACTACTTACGCACATAGTCATAGGCGCTATAGAACTTTTAGACAGTTTTTGCTAAAATTAATAATTAAGAAAGTTCTTAAACATTGACTAATATGGCAATCAGAGTCTATTCTGTACCTATTGTGTCAAGTCGACGTCGATCGTATAAGAGATCACTCGTGTCCCATTCAGTGTTAGAAATGTAAAGAGGGATATGGGAATTGGCGTTCATCAACATCGCATCGATATCTCCTATTATGCATGACTGATTGCACCGTGAGTCGTTCACTATTCGTGAAAGAAATTGCAAAATTTTCGAGGAAACAGCAGAAATACCACCCTCCGCGGATTGAGCAAGCGAAATTCCAACAAAAACGATTTTATGCAATTACGCTTAAGTTGTCCGTAGAGTTATTACTAAACCGAGAGCGCGGTCACGCCGCCGTAATGTTCGCTGGGATCGCTCGTGCGAGTCACGAGCCTCTCACAGCCTTATTCAGCAACAGAATCCAGCCTTTTACCGTCTTTTTGCCCTTTGTAAAGGTTATTTTTTACCAACCCGAAAAATACACGGTCGAGATATTCGCACGTCATTTTTACAAGTGCGTTCCATGTTCGATATTTTTTTATTTCCAATTTCTGGCTGACAAGCTGACACGACGCGGCAGGACGTACACAATACACACGTTTCAAAATATGGCATCTAAATTAATTGTTAGCAAAAAAATATGCAAACATTGCTTCCTAAAAGTTACGTTAATATTTTGTCACATTGAAAATAAAATAACAATGCATTGCTGATATAGGACTATAATTGGGAGTATGGGTAAAAAAGTACCCAATTAAACCAGTAATGAGTATGTTGGAAAACAAATCTGTCCATTGGTTCGTCCCGACGCCAACGTCTGTCGCATGCCTTCACGTTGGGAGACCGCTTTATAAGAGCAACCACACGCTCGGCTACATTATTAAATAGGTAGTTGCTCATGCCTCATGCACCTAGTATGTGATGAAATGTTTCTTGTCGGCTTCCACAAGGTACGTTCAAAGCAGGAATTTAAAATGCAACCAGCCGTATAGTGAGTTCGAAGTAAAGCTTTGTACGGCTGCGAGGTATCAACTTAAGTTTTCTTTTACAAAATGTTTGAGTTTGACCGTAGAGTACATGCACCAGTTTAACAAGTGACTTTAAATAACTAAGCTACCGTAGAAGTGGATAGACCTCATTTTACTTTTGCCTTTTTCGCTGTTTGGTGTTACTGGGTACTGCACGCGAATAAAATTTTTTCTTATATAACACGTGATGATGTGTGTCATACATCCTCCATTTTATGGCTTTGATAAGGTAATTGCAACATAAATTACAAATAAGGTAATTTTGTATTTTTCGTTCGCAACTTTTTTAAAGGTGTTTTTTTAGTCTTTTTTTTCTTTTACAGTAAACAAAATGTATACATTGGTTGAAAGTTATTTAAAGAGGTTCGGTTAAGAGTGTTCGAAAAGTCTTTTGTTCGTGAAGAAGGAAATGGCCCGCCCACGGGATCGTAAAGTATTTTAGGAGGATAAACGCGTATTACCATAGTGTAAGGTTTTATCGCAATCCTTCCAAAGAGGTTATCATTATGCACACAACAGAGTTTATTATTATAAGACAACTTGTTTATAAACACATTTTGGATCGTTAGAAAGATGAAGTTTAGAAGAATCGTGTTATGGGTCATATAATACCAAGTATTCTCCTGATTACTTAAAAAATAATAAACTACATCTAGGTTGCGGGATAGCTTGGAGATCCGTGAAAAGATCTCGAATTTAAACATCAACTGTCATTGAAATTCAATAAAAAGGATCTGATAGTTCTGTATAATGGATAACTACCTTTTGAGAGAAAATAAATTAAACATATATTTTTTTATTTGGCGTTCTCTAACATCTGACAGTCAAAGATATACATATAATATATTTGTTACTTACTTTATACAAGAATGGCAACAATGATAGGTATTTATTTTCCTTCAGGGAAATATGTAGGCGTACTACAATATATAAATATAGTTATGTAATGAACCTACGTGAGTAAATATAACATAATATTATTAAATTGTGTTGAAAGTAAGACGCAAGAGTTTTATTTACGAAGCAAGGGATCGCAAGAAGCGACACGACGACATTAGATACTAAAGCACTTTGTAAGTCGTGGGCGCTGTGAAACCATGTTGATGCAGAATTCATCTTCATTACCGTACGCTTGACGTTCAAATGAGATAACTTCTACTAGGATAGTGCACCAATGTTCCTTAACGCGAGTTAAATGGGCTTTCACTTTACTCTCCCGAGGCGAAAGTATTGATAAATCTCGTGGGAGAACGATGATGGCGATTAGGTAAAGATTGCTACCTCGATATCATCTTTTGTGACGCCAAATTGATTATTATCGCTGATAAGATTGTGTTGAGAATCGGTTTTCTATGCATTGAGAGGTTTTTATTAACGTTAGTCTTTCTAGTTATTTTCCTTTTGTAATAAACAGAAGTAGGTACTTTATTAATACTTCTGAATGCCATTTGATATATTATATTTTCCGCTGTCATTCGATCACAATCCACATCCATGTTGTGTCTGTATAATTATTTATCCAACTAAAGAAATAAATGGAAAATATGTTTAACACCAAAATCTTAAACTATTCATGAAAGTACGTGGTGTTAAAAAAACATAAGCAATGTTATGTTCATTACCTTCTTAGTACGTCGATTTAAGACGTAAATGATCGAAAACCGTTCAAACATTTTACTGAGAACCACATATTACCGTTTCGTTCGGCATTGATACCCCGTTGTAAACGGACCAAGATGCAATCAACCGCCATCTTTTCATAAACCTCTTCATCTTATCAAACACCTTTTGTAACTAAACTGATTTCGTAAATTTGATTTGTCGTAATACGATGGGAATGACGACGTTTCTTCTTCCATTTATCATCCCGTTTATCCGGGGCTTGGGGGAACAAAATTGAAACTTTGCCGTTTTTAAGCCCGTCCTTCGAGATCAAGGCTCACCCCTACGGAGTCCATAAAGTGAAAATTGTATCACGAAGCGATTTTTTTTATTATTACTGGCATTTTGGTTGGCGCCTCCAAGTTGGTATAAAAAGTTTGTTGCCACGAATTTTAAATTGGAATGGGTGTGGTTTGTGTTTTGTCGTTTAGCATGTACGTAATTTTTCGTAAGCTAAAAGTTATGAAAGATTACTTCAGAATGTTCTTTATGGAAAAATTGCTATGAATGGCTCGATGTGTGATTTTAAAATGTAGGTATACATGCAATTAACGTATTGCTTATTTTATCTTTAATACTTTGTTAGTGTGTAATTACTATTTATCTACTAGAAACGAATGAGACACCGTTTCTATAAGTAAATTTACATGCGTAATAAATCATTTCCAAGAAAATGTAAGTAGAAGACGTAATATAAAAGAAAATAAACACGACTTATAGATAAGGTATTTGATACATACTGGAGAAAATATCAAGGAGAATTTATTAACATTTAAATAGGTACTCTATTAATTATAATTTTACATAGGAGAAAGGTGAAAAGCAAACGAAGAAGGGACACATTGAATAACGAACACGTTCTGTTATGAATTAGAGTATGAAACGTTAATAAAACTCATAAAATATGGAATGTAGGTGTATTGTCCCAGTCCTCTGCCGGAAGCACGCCTCGTAGCACCGAGGGATTCAATGACGTCATATTAATATCCGTTATAGCGGCACCCGGTTTCCGGTTTCCGGTTTTGTTGCATTTCGCTGAACAGTGTAATTACCTACTAGAGATTTTAACGCTTTCGTATAATTTTTGCTATTAAAAATTTTATCTTGTTTACGTAACGTTTACTTTAACTTTAGCATTTATATATTTTTTTGTTATCATGGAGGTGTGATACACGTGAATTGAAAATGAAAGTTAACTTTCTATTACAGTCGGTGTAATTATCACACTTAACGCATAAGGAATGTGTGAGAGGAGCTCGTGAATGACTTACAGTGTTTACAATTTGAACGTATGACTACTTAGCACTTGAAGCCTTTCTCTATATCGGAGTTCCCACCCAAATGTATTTGACAATCACCACGAAGATTCACAGATAAAATATCCATTAGCAATTTTTATAAGCTATGGGAATTAGGGGGAAACCTCCTCATGAAAGTCCTATAATGCCAGTTCTTTGAGACAGGTTGTTGACGATTATTGTTTCCTTATCAGCATCGTAAGCAACTCCTTGTGGGTAAGCCTACTATAACGTTAATGAATTTATCAATGACATGAAATCTAATAATAAGTGATGAAATCTGTGTATAATGTTATTAATTAGCGTGACTTATTTTTTTTTTACTTATTGTTTTTTGATTTGATTTATCCATTGACTAGTTATTGACAACATTAACTGAAATTTATTATTTTTTACGTTTTATAATTTTTTTTAATGAATTTGCACAAGCAGTAAAATAAATATGAATAAAATTGCATGCCTTCAGGCTGATTATGGAGATACCAAACCTTTCAATGTATCTATGTTGTCACTACCCATTATCGCAATAAATGAGGTTGAATTTGAGTTTGAGTCGTATGGTAACAACTTATCAGCCGGGGTTGCGGGTACAAGCAAAATAATGTACCACTGCCGCTGCAGAAGGAATAGTATATTTAGTCAGTTGTTAGTCAGTATGACTTAGTCACTGGCTCTCGCGCCACTTAAGGTGGTTGAAAACATTGAATAAACTTCCTCCTAATAATGGTGCCCCTACTCATGTTCGAGTGTACAATTTAAAACGGGACTAGAAATACATACTTACTCTAGATACCTAGGTATATTAAACTGCGTAGGTATTCAAATTAAAGGTTAAAGGTTCACGAACTATGACTCATTTCGTACTTATAAGGCTTTTACCTTTTGAGATTAAACTGCACACGAGTGGAAATGTTTATTACATTTACATAATATCTTGACTGATAACAAACTGTTTGGTTTCTAGTTTTATTTAGAAATCCAATTTGTATATTGAAAGTGGAATTCTAAGAACGTTGCAGATTTTTTAGGGTAAAAACGGTAAAACACTTACTGAGATTTTGCTATTGGTCTATTTCTTTGTCTGCCTGTAGCCTATTAACAGTGAAAGCTAGAATATTGAAATTTGCACAATTTATGTAATTTGTGGTATATGCTATGACAACAAATAATCAAAATAAAATAAAATAGTTGTCAAAAGAGGGCTTCCTTACGTGATTTTGGTTCGAAATTACTCATATATCTTTCTCCTGCTCCAAACCGGGGGGTCTGGAGCAGGAGAAAGAAAGAGGAATTATTGATCATTAAGAGTTCAGATACTCCTTCACCCCACCCAGGGCTAAAAAAGGAATTCGATTACCCCCCTCCAAAAAGGTTTTTTAATCTAATGCAATAGAAATGTATTTTGCTTATCAACAACAAATAGTAATTTGCATTTAATAACAAGGACCACCAGGACAGAAAGTATTATTGCACAAAACAAAACAATATCCCTTTTATTACATAATGTATGTCCTGTCTCATAGAACCTTTCGCCATTTAAATCACGTATTCCTTTATTCTCTACTGACAATCGATTTGTCTTTATACAAACGCAAATGCAGATTTCGTTCCAAGTGACGAACTAAAAAAAGTAGGTTAAATTAAACGAAATAAAGTTTGAAATCGAATGACACAAATATGCAGTAATCCAGAATTAATTGAAATAATGCATAAAAAATTGTTCTCAATTCAAAACTTTGTTTTTAAATATACAGTAAATAGCACAGTGATTGGTTTGTAAGTTTCGCAAATAAAGTTTGATTTTATTGTTTTTATAGCGACAGATAAATAAAATGTTCAATTTGTGATTCAATTCGCTTGGCACGAATGAGTAACGATATTCTGTTTTAAAAAATATTTCAATTTTGTTTGCATGCGAATTGTAGTGCATCTGCCTTATTCACTTGATCAATTCTGATTGATATCTGAACATACAAGTGCACAGATAACTAAAATTGTACGCATGGAAGTTTGAAATTGAATGTTATCGAGATTTGCCTAAACCAATATTTAGGCACTAGATAAGGTAATAAATGATTAGCTAACTAGTTTTTATTTAACATACTACAATTTGGACTGACAGACTATTATTCTATTTTGACGTAAGTATCAAAAGTAGCCGTAAGTATATTGTGTTCTATAGGGCTGATGTTCAGCCAGGGTTGCGGGGTAAGCGCAATGAGGGACCGTGACCTTGGCCCAGAGCAGAAGAAGGAACGGGGGTGTTTTTAGTCAGTAAGAGCAAACGACACATTCAATTTTCATCCATTCATTTATTTTTATCTCATTTTTACCAACGGTGGTTTTTGAGACGTAACTCACTACAAGAAACTTTTCACATACAAGATTTCTGTCCCACACTAACGCATAGGTACACATATTTCTTATTTGGGAGACAAACAAAAATTTCATATATACCAACGGCGTCTCGGAACAACTGTTCGTTCTCTGTAGGTTATACCAATATTTGCAGTTAGCGGGAATTGAGTCTACTAACACGTACTCAAAGGGCTGAAGTAGTGTCATTATCGGTTAGCGACGATGGGCCTATTTCTTTTTTTTTGTTATTCGTTCAGCCGTTTTCAAGTTATGGCGAAATTACCGAACATCCATTCATTTTAATATCTTATCTTGTATCTTACTTTGTCTTGTCATGGTGTCGACGCTAGTACCTACAATTTCATTTTTTTTTATGTAATAGGTCGGCTACCGAGCAAACGAATAACCTGATGGTACGCAATCAGCGTCGCCCGTGGGCATCCGCAACGACGGAAGAGTTACGAGTGCGTTGTCGACCTTTTGGGGATTAGGGATTGGGAGATTTTGGAAAAGGGAACGGATTGGGGTAGTGGAAGGATTGGGCCTCCGGTAACCTCACTCACACGGCGAAACACAACTCTTTATTTAACACTTCTTATGATCTACAGAATCATTTTTATAAAACCTTACTAATGAAATGGTCCTTTTGAGACACTACACCTGTTGGAGTCGCATATGCAGATAGATGGCGAATTAATTGCTTCTGGAATATCCTATTATGCTTATTTTAAGTTTAAATAAACTCCATCATCTGTCACTCAAAAATCATACTTAGTTACAACCGTCAAGTTTCCAAATAAATTCAAAATACTTATACTAGGTTATCAAAGAAACAACTTCCGTAGTGTCGTCACCTCATCTCAGTAGGTTCCCTCTGTTAGCTTTGCTCGGTTTCACAACTGTTCCACATATTAGGTACCGTGTTCCAAACAGAATGGCGCTCATTGGGTCATGGGGCCCATTCGAATACCTTATTTGTTTTAAATAGAAACCTATTTGGTTTCAACCTTCATTATTGGAGTTGCTCTAATTAAGCCTTTTAAGGCATTGAAATCATGTTGGTTTGCTTTTAATTTCCTTAGACGACTGAATAAAAATCATGATGTTTTTAGACTATTTTAGACCTAATTATTATGTTTAATGGCTTACTTACGTAACTGTTTGGTGTGATAGTTGACTGTTTGGTCGTACACCGCGTTGAATGACGCGCAATACTGTTCATGAACATCAGCCCCTAGCGTAACTTGAAACTAGTCGAGGTATAACGAAACAGCTGCGTGATTTACCTTAAATAAAACTACTAAATTAATATGTCTCACGAAATGAATCTTTAATAAGACAGTCGATTTTTATCCAAATGCTATCAAATACATTCAAACTAATATTATAAATGCGAAAGTAGCTCTGTCTGTCTGTCTGGTTTTTCTTTACGCCTAAACTACTGTAAACTTGAGAAAGGACATAGGATAGTTTTTATACCAAAAATCTGCAGAAAGTCACTATTCCACGCGAATGGACTCGCGGGCAAAAGCTACTTCATTACCTCATATTTGCTAAGATTGTAACATTTGAAGGTACATTCTTTTTCCCGATAAATTGTTTCACCAGTCTTCGTAAATCGAATGTCCCATTTGTTCTTATTTTGAAACAAAAAGAATGGACTCTTTATAAGTGGGTTAGAAAATAGTTCGGCCGTGCATGTCTTGTCAGTCAGCGTCTCAGCGACAAGCGAGAATAGTGACAAGTTTGTGGGCGGAATGTAGAATGTATGTCTAAATTTATGGACGAACTCCACCCTTAACAACCCATTGTCTTCGTCCCAGAACAATAGTATAGCATCTACACTATGTTACCTATGGTTATTTTAATTTCCCGCGTCGACCTTTAATTTTCCTCTGACTGGTTTTCTGTGTGCTCTTTAATGACATCGACATATAAAAAGACTGTCACGGAAAGCGGTCGAATGAAAAAAATATTTGACGTTCTCTATTTAATTGCATATATTGTATAGAGATTTTGTGAGGTTTTAAGGGTCATGGGTTTGTGATACGGCTTCATGTTTATGCTAATTAAAAGAATCGTCATCATCATCAGCCTATAAGTGCCCACTGTCACAGTGCCACAAGGAAAAGTATTAATCACAATGCTTGCTCAAAGCGGATTGGCGATTTCAAACGTTAGAAATTATAAGTCCAGATTTCTTTACGATGTTTTCCTCCATTGTTTGTCAGTAGTGTCTAAATAATCATAGAAAGTACTTATAACTCGGAAAAAATCATATTGCTACTTGCCAGGTTTCAAACCAGCACCCTCATGTATAAGAAGCGAGCGCCTTAACCTCCGGGCCAACACGACATTTTTTCTTAATAAATTAACCTTTCTAAATTCAAAAATCAACGAGGCAGTCCAGAACAGCACAATATTTTACGTTACATTTTTAAAACACTTCTTGCAAAAGTAAAGGCCAGCGTTGTTGGTCGGAGCTGTCTGAGGGACTTGGCGGGGCTTAAGTTGCCGCTTCCCGGGACATCTAAAGCCCCGTGTCACGAATCAGTCTAGTGTTTGGGTATTATACGATAGAGAACGCCGGCGTCGACCATCGTGAATGTATTAAATACTGACTTCATTAATGCTACACTTAATTGCTCTCGGTATTGTAAGGAACCCGCTTGTCTTTTGTAATTGGCTATTTTGGCAACATCAACCATTTTGTTAAGGACTAACGTTTTACATAGAGAAGACTTTACAGTGTCCTTAACGTTATGGTACCCAATTTGAAAAGTTAGCCTTGTTAATGTCGCGGTATGGCATCGCGGCCTCGGCCTGAAGCAGGAGAAGGAACGGGGGGATTTTTAGTCGTTAAGAGTCTGACACTATCGAGATTCTCTTGCCCAGGGAATGGCGAGAGGGATCTCGCCTTACCCTGGGCGAGAGAACTCATTTGAAGATTTTCTCCCTTCCTACAAAAACGCCTTGTAAATGCAAAATGCCTGCAAGAGAGATCATACGTTTTTCTACAGAAGAACAACTAAAAGAATTTCTTGTTGGATAGTTACTTTTTAATAGTCTGTAGCTAACTTTACTCCATTATTAATTGCGAGCAAAACCTTTACGGAACCCTTTTGAATGAGGACAACTATTATTCAAATGTGTCTCTTTACATTAATGCACCTTACGCAGTACATAAAGCACGCTTAGCATGCTCAGCTAATTTTATGCCATCATTATTGTACGTCAACGTTGCTATGAATAGATAGTAGGCGAGGTTGCGTGTTACACGCTGCGGTCACAATATCTAATATTGCTTGTGTAATAACGTTCGACGCTTATTGAAATTATCATGGCTAATTATATCCCATAATGTGTACGCTACTACGCAAGTAATTATTTGTTTATTGATTGTGCTGATCAAACGAAAGTTGTTTATATGCTGTTTTGTAATTTTAATTGCTTAATAGCAAAGAATTTTCTACGACGCTAATCGTTATTGATCTTTCGTCTATGGAAAATAAATGAACATTACGAAAAATATTTTTTAATAGCAACCATTGGTCGTGGTTTTTGTGTATTTTTATTTTGTTCTGTACTTGATTTCTACATACCTAAGGGAACGGTAGAGGAACCTCTGATAACTGCACAGACACAATGCGGATACGAACAGTAAACGTTCTCGTAGTTCACATAACATCCCATGTTGAATTGATACTAAACACACAAGTATAACCTTGATAGCCAACGTGGGATAGGATTGCGTGCGTAGATTGACCTTTGTGGATTGCTAAATTGTCAGGAACTGGTTTTGTAGCGCTATTCAACGTTCAATAAAACGTAAACAAACGGAACGTACGCACAAAATGGCCGTCTAGGGGCCCGACATTGTACGATACATTCCTTCGGACTTCGAAAAGTTTATGGGATCTATAGTGAGGTCAGAATTTGAAATGAATTCCCACGTATCACTGTTGCTCGGAGACTTAGTAGTGTTTGTGATGTTAATTAGTCTTATTTGGCAATGAAATAAGAAGGACGGAATGTTAATAGAGATATTTGCCGTTTTTTGACAGCGTTTGCCATTCATAATGATGTGTTAGAGACGACGCGGACCACACCTAATATCTGTGTTTGATTGTTGTTCTTGTATTTAACTTCAAAATTCTTCTCTTGCACTGGGTGCGGCGAGAAAGAGAGAAGGAGGGGAAGACTCTTTGTGACTAAATACCACCCCTATTCTTCTCCTGCTCAAAGCCGGAGCCAGGAGTATATTATTGCGCTTACACCTATAACCCTGGCTGAAAATCAGCCCTATTGTGACTCTTTTGATAATGTTAAATTTATTTTTTACAAATATTTCACCTTCCATTATTTTTTCACTACTTTCACAACAAACCAGATAAATACGAGCTCAACCAACCTAACTTTTAGGTTCCAAAATATTTTTTCCTGTAAAACTATTTTGCTATCAGTTCCCACAGTTTTCAATCAAGAGTGTATACTGTGGGTAGATAGGAGTATTAGAGTAGTGGTTCGTGGGTAAATTCTTTACAAAGAATATGTATTTTTCAATTCTATTGAAATGGGATAGGCTCATAATATTGTAGGTAAGTATTTGCTTAATAATGATAAGCAACATTTAATTAAAATAAATGTAAGTCTAATAAAATCAGAAAGAAATGCTTATTACATTCAAATTCGTATCTTATTGTACGTAGGTGTTTTCCAAACAAATTTATGCATTTCCTGTACCGACTAATGAAGTCGAGCGCGGATACCGGACCATTCTAATTAACATAAATTCCTGTAAGATATTTGGGATATACCCAGTTAGTACCTCGTTATGTTTTAATCGAGATCAAAGTCAAGGTCAGACATTAACGAGGCCCGTAGGATTATACTTACTTCCACCGCCAAAGGTTACTTCTTAAGGTCTTATCAAGCCTACGTAGACTTTTAAAAGGATTAGAGGTAAATTCAAGTAGACTGTGGTAAAAGGATTTCTTCTAATTAGTTTGAATTTACAAAGAGCTCTCGCACCGGAGCCCACGAGTAATGTTTGTTTGCTCCTACATAAGTCTAGTGCAGAGCCGGCACTCGTACAATGGGCGTACTCAAACGGCTCCCTGTGGCCGGGGATTGCAGCGCACTCATTGTTCGAGACCAGTAAATGTAACACTCAGAATGTTAATTGCACATCGCCAGATCGGATTACAGAGACGTCTTTGTTGTCAAGCACGATCCGTAAACGACGAACGGTATCTATTACACATGTGTTTGTTCGGGACCACGCGCCACGTAACGTATTACAAAGGTTACACAGGTCGTAATACTCTATCTTGTTTTATACATTCAGCGTATTTCAACAACCCTTTGCACCGTTTACATGGGCAAAGGGAATGAAGTTTATGCTTCACAACAGACGGTTTTTTAAGTCAGCTTTTCTTGACAAAACATAATTAACATTCCCGTTTTATTATCCCGAGGTTTGTGCAGAAAATAAGTCAAACTAATCTGTATTCAGCCTTAACTTGAAAGCCTTGTTTTCTTGTTTGGCTAGCCGGAATTGAGGAACGGAATTAAATTAGGTCTCAAGTTAGGTTCCCAACAAGCTGATACTTAGACGTCACGCGTTAAGTGTGAATAACATAAAACTGAGTAAGATTTACATTGCGGCAAAACTTTAGCTACTAAAAGATGCAGCTCCACGAAGTACAGCATTAATTTATTTATAACTTTACGCTTGGTTTCCCTAAGGGGCTGAGTGGAAAGCGACACCACATTAATTGCTTTGGCTCAGAACTGGTACTTAAGCGCCAAATGGTAGACTAAAATGTGCACGAAATGGTACTGATTACGCCTTGAATTTTCTTTCAAATATTTCGTCGATGATTTAAACGTATCTTTTTAAATGCTTTTTAATGAGTTAATGTAAATAACTGGCATAAAAATTCCAGCGCCTAGCTAGTAGTTTGTATTAAAAACAATGCTCCACACGGGCACTTGAGCTACATCTCGACGTGCTCGCCTCGAGGGCACTTGCTGGGGTCGAGTCGGGACTGAAGAGTAATCGCGCCGTGTCTTCACCCTGTTACCTTATTGCGTGAAGCCGACCAGTACACTCGTGCATATTAAAAATGATATTTTAAGCTTAAATCCCAGTGGACTGGTAATAATAAAATATGTCTATTTAAAAAAATATCTACAGTTCTTGACATTAAACTAGTTATTTCGTTTAGTTTGTGCTTATTGAATAGGTAGTTGTATTTCTGAATATGTTTCCGCGGCGTTCTCAATGCTGAAACACATATCCATACTCGTAGTTATCTTAGCTTAAGGAAAGAATCTGCCAGGGGGTCCTTCGTGGTAGGGAAAGAAACTGGTTATGTTACACCTCTGTTATGGTTAAGAATCTCAATGGTATGCATTGACGGGAAACACCTGGCTTCTGAGATATGGACGCAAGCGTTTTATTTTTGTAATCCGACGCAAACAGAGTCATCATTTATAGAGGCAGAAAAATACTAAACTAATATGCAAAAACTATAAACTTTACATATTCGATAGATTTTATTTATGTGTTATTCATTACTATTCATGACTATTCTAAATAAATAAGTATAGAACGAACGATATAGAAGTTTATTTTTATTGATCTTTCCGCATATTGTGCGACTAAATATTCAGGTGTTTGTACAATGGCGTAAGACTCAGCTTAAATGGTAATACCAGATTTGGTGTTGTCGACAACGAACGCGAAAGTAATACAAATGGCTTTATTTTAGCTTGCGTATTATACTTATCTCGGCGATTGTAAGAGTTGAGAGCATATTGTGGTAAAGATATACTCTGGAGTTAGCAATCTATGTTAATAGCAGCTGTTAGAAATTCAAGTCGGTCCATTTGCACGTAGTAATGAAGTGATTATAACGAACTTTGTTGTATATGGTACGGTTTCTCTCGTGTGACGTATGCTCTGCCGCCATTATGCTCGGTTCCTCGAACTCGTGTCAACGTACGACGTGAAATTGAAAATTCCATTACCTATATGAAGGTACCCTAATGCAAAACGTGACGAGTTTTTGTTTTGATGGTTATTACTTATTACATCATACAGAAATTGAGTATTTTTTTGGCGCGTGACTTCACTTCATGTCGAAGTTTGGGCAATCCCTACGGTGAATATTTCAAAACATGTCAGATGTGTTTTCATACGAAAAAAGCTCATATTTTTGCGAATGCCCTTGAAAGCGAGTAAGCCACGGAACCAATTTTTATATAATGATGAAGAGGGAGTGTCAATGCGTGTATTGAAGCGGTATGTGTCGACATTTTCATTCATATTTTTCCATCCAATACGATACGACATTGTATTAACAATGTTCCCGCGTGATACATTTTGGGTAGTAACTGTTAATGACAATATTAGTTACGAATTAAATATCTTGACAAACTAAATAAACATTAAGGGCCTGTTTCACAATGTTTAAATAGCCAGTTGTACCAGATCATTTGAAAACAGAACGTAATTTGTATGAATTATGTGCCACATAAGTTAATCGAGAATTTATATGAAATAAAAAATACGGGGAAACAGGAGCGAAGTATAAGTTGAACCTCTTTGGCTTCTCAACACATCTCCAATCGAGATCCAGCTCCTCTTCAAGATTACATTCTTCTATGTATGTCATGTTTATCAATAAGTTGATATTATTTGTCGAAACAATTCCATCTTGAGCTATTTTGTCTGTTGTTACAGATAGATAATGACAGGGCAGATAGCTGATAGCTAACCAGTCTATATCAACTGACTTGTTCGCTCGTGACTAGACGATTTAGTTTCTATAGGAAAGTTATTACTGGCATATTTATTTGAATACGTGGGTGCTTGCACAACCGTCGCCATTATGTACCCGTGTACGGTGGGCCCGCCGATTGCTGACTGGATTACTGACTAAAATAAACTTATTTACATATGATGTATCGACTCCCGGCCGATAATGTTCTGTTCCGAGCTTTTGCAATTAGTTCTGTTGTTAGACCGACATTTTTGATAAAGGCATTTTATTATTATCTACATATACATGTGTATCATGCTGCCTAGTATTTTTGTGCATCACTACATACTTAGTGTAAAACAAAGACGCTTTTTCTGTGTCTATGTATGCTTAAATCTTTAAAACTACGCAACGGATTTTGATGCGGTTTTTTAATAGATAAGACTGATTGAAGAGATGTTTGATATGTATAATTACATGCACTAAAAATTGGAGAAATTTAGTATGAGCATTGCACTCATGAGAATCAGGAACGGGTAGCTGGTTTAAAAAAAATTCAAATACAAATTAGTCAACAAAACTTACTGTTATTTTAAAAAACCGTTAGTTCAGGCTACATGTAATTGTTCAAACGTCCACACATTAATTATGTCACAGTAATTACTCTATTCTACGGCAAACAGTTCGTTGTTTAATCCTAAAGCCAGTACATACATACAACATGTAGGTACATAGTTGAATAGTCATGATTCAGAGAGCAATAAACTTTATATTATGATTCATCTAGGTAGAAGCTCGATATCGAATATTTGACATTCGGAAAGCTTCGGGGCACTTCGTGTACCTTCGGTTCTCGACAGGGATTTTACAGGGAATTTAATCTAATTTCGCTGTTGATTAGGTGCGGTTATACCAAGTTAATGCCAAGCTGTAGTTTCATATTAGACGGTAATGAAAGGTATAATTAAGTCTATCTAGTAATATTAGTCGAGCATTAAGACAAAATTGTAGCGTGTGGCAACAGACAGACAGAGAATTGCTGGCGTAGACGGGAAAATTAACGACACCGCATAGATCACTTATAATTAAATCGTATTTGATTTGAATCGATATGAATATGAATTGCTTGTTGCAAAATTACTCTTATAGGCTTCGATAATGTTATTGGGTAACTCTTGCAAAATAAATAATTAGAAGATAAAAGTTGTTAAGAGGCATTTTTGGGCCACCGGCGTACAAACATTGAACAAAACAAATATTATCTTAACTTCGTCAATCAATCAATTTTTGATGGGCGCTCAGAGAGAATGTTGAATGTTTAGGCGATTTTGATATTACTGTTACTTAGTAGGTATTTCTGAGTGTTTTTGTTAGAATTTATCACAAAACATATTTTTAATAAAATTTGTAATTAATTCAATACGTAAGTATTCTAACTATAGTATAAATAAAAATAGGCTACAGGCAGCCCCGTCTAAGGTTACTCAATATTGTCAAAAGATACCAACTATCTTCATAGTTGAGTTCACATGTAATCGAAAGGAAATAATAGTACCGTGAAAAAATAATGCATCCTGTGTTATTGTTGTGTATGCAGCGAATTTAATGACAGGAAACATTATTGTTTTATATAACCATTATCATAAATCGCGACTTTCGAAATATCTGTTCACACGGACCAACATACGGACTTTTGCAGGCCTTGAAATATTGATCCTGCTTTCATCGACATATCGATGCAATGAAAAAGTTCATTTATTTCAAGCTAGTTTACACCCACGGCTTTGCCCGCGTGGTATGTTGATAAAAAGTAGCCTATATTCTATTCCGGAGTGTATCCTATGCATGTGCCAAATTTCATTCAGATCGGTCTAGCCGTTTTGGCGTAATTGAGTAACAAACATCGAAACATCGTAACTTTCGCATTTATAATATTAGTAAGAGGTAAGATGTTTTATTACGGCCTAAAGTTGAATGTACACATGGTTATCGTTATAAGAGAAAGGCTTCCGGCGTTTCTGGAACTGGTTTGGTACATTGTCTCGTTTAAGCATTCCAGGCGCAAAACATAGGGCGGGGCGTAAGCGCATTGCAGTTTCAACATCCAACTTTAAGTGTAGAAGTCCCATGGAGTAGGGACGAAACTTAACTGACCTATGTTGCTAGTTATTGATATCTTCTTACGAAAATAATAAAGAATCTCTCCTTAATTTTCACTGAAGTCTCAATAAAAGAATAAAAGTAATCATATTCAATTAAAACGACTATGCCTTCTACATTTAAGCTTTACAAGTTACGAATGCATCCAAACACTTGGAAAAAATGTTAAATATATATGGTACTTCTGCTCATTCCTGTGTAATGTTGGTTCTCTGTATATTCAATAAGGTGCAAGGTCGCCGTCGAGACTCGCCGTGGTGAAGTCAAGGCCAGGGGACCTTTATGACTGGTCTGAGCTATGGGGCATAACGGGGACTAGTCGGGATTATATCGCTTAAGAAACGATTTCAGAATTTTATTCAAACTGCATATACATATTTATTTCGTTCTCACACTAGAAAGTTCTGAATTATAATGGGTAATATGAATCATTTGCTTAGTAGATTTTTTATACAATTCTTCAACGTTAATGTTTAATTCGTATTCAAAGGACATGGACTCTAAACTAGTTTTGATTCCGCTAAATAACGCCAACTTAAGCCTACATACACCAAAATGTTTGTCTATTCAAATATACGTATATCTAAGTAGATAAAGTAGGTATCTACCTACTTGGATCAATAAAAACTAACTTCGAATACCACTTACCTATAGCCTTAATTAGTGCCTTTTCATACACATGAAATATGAACTGGATATTTTTACGGAGTGTTTAATTCTTTAAAATCTCTTAAAAGTTCATTAAAACTTTTTAAAAACTCATTCAGATTAAAAAATAAACGAATTCAAAATGTCCATCATGAATTCATGCCTGATACTTTCCTCAATACAAATAAACTTACAATAAAATTAAAGAACAAAATATTTTTAAACGTTGTTCCATTTTTAAAAGAAATGTCTTTTATAATATTACATTTTACATTTAATATTTTCTTATTCGCAGCGTGACAATGTAGCCAGTTCTTTTTTCAAAGTAAAATGAATATCGGATCACTGCCGAGATTCCTGATAGATGTTCTTTATTCATTTTCGCTTTATGCAACTGTTGGTAAAAAGAGGACAGCAGCGTGGCGTGTTCCTTTTTTGAAATCTTATAGTTCCTAAGTAAAGAAAAGTAATATTGGTTAAGTTAGTATCTATATTTAACTACAATATTTTTTCAGTTTTAAATTTACTTCTACATAGCGTATTAGTTAAATTTCTCTACAATTCTTTCTCCACAGTTTCTTGACATTTGTTCCTATCTATTGAACTAGTAATTATTCATTCTAGAGCAAAGTGTTTATAATAGTAGATAGCTTGATTATTCCCTTATAGAATTTCTTCAAAAGTTCTACAGAATATGCATTACTGAAGACAATGCGGTGAACTGTTTTGCATTGGACTGCCGAAGCGCAATTTGCAAGTCACTTTTGCTTTTGCGCGATTTAATTGCAGTTTGTCTCTTTACTTTTGAGGTAGAATGCTATTAAGGTGCCTTTTGATTGCTTACAATTAAAAGGGTCCTCTCTAAGTAACAACAATTTTATCAGCAATTTATTTCATATTTAAGATTATTATAACAATATCTATTTAGGTGTATCCCAACCTTTACTGACTGCCACGAATTCTTATAAGAGTCAAAAGACAGTCCTTTAATGGTACTTTGATGTTCCCTTATTATATTTTAAGGACGACAAAGGACGCCGAGAAAACCTTTTGTCCAACATCAGAATTGACCAAGTTATCTTTTTTTTTGGTCAAAAATATTACAAAAAGTATTTTTTAAGGTTTCATCTTTATAAATTTGGGTTTTATTGTATAGGTTTGAAAGTAGATTTTCCCAGTAATCAATATTGTCTTGTCTATATTCATAAATTCCCATGGAGTCGAAGTTAAAACTTGTAGTTTTTGCCGTGGTGGGCAAAGGATAGTGACGGACGTCAACCAATCCCCTTCGGTAGGTTTCCTTATAGGGAGCGTCTGGTCTAGCAGGCACGCTGATTGCATAGATTGTCTTCCAAAGTATAGACGACCACATCAAGTTGTACATTTCCAGTGTAAGAAAAGCTAGTGTCGCGTAGACTTTAAAAGCAGTGAGAGGTCAGCCTTTATTGGAAAAGGTTCTTCACATGCGTGGCTGTTTATATTTTTCCTATATACCCGAGCCTCCTGCTGTGAGATCTTTGCAGTTTACGGTTAGTGAATCCTAAAGGATCATTAGATAGTTATCATCTATTTACTACGTTTCATTATCTGCGTAAACAGAACATCGCAAGTTTGCATGTTAAAGAAGCAAATAAAATACTAAATTTTAGGGTTGTCAAGATATATCTGATTAAGTTATACATTCCGTCAACATTCCTTAATAGATAGTTTATCGTAATCGGTTAAATAAAGCTTCTACTACGTCTAGTCACCTTTTAATCTAGAATTATGTAGTTGAATGAAAATTTATGTTCGTTTTATGTAAATTGTTATTCAAAATTACTACTAAGTTATTGCGTTCTAGAATGGCTAATACCATTTAAATCTGTCTAACAATAATCCGCAAATAGGAAATGTTCGGACAAAAATATTCCTATCTATTATTATATGTGGGAGTGCCAAGCTTCGGTACGAATGGGTCGGTCTCAACCGGACTGATACAACGGCCTCACAAAAAGCCATCGTGAAACAACCACAGCGTTGTGTTTGGCCGTACAAGTGACGTTACGCGAGACCCACCCCGTGCCCTATCCCAAATAGGTAACGGTAACGCACTCGTAACTCCTTTCTTGTTGCGGGAGTCTATGGGCGGCGCCGATAGCTTACCATCGGGTGATCTGCCGACTCGTCTGCCGACCTATCTCATAAAAATAATACTTAATTAAGCTCTCATAGATGTTCTCAAATAATTACGTACAGGTACAAAAGAAAATAAGAGTGTAGAATACCTACATAAAATCGAAGTTTGCCAATCAGCGGCTTGTAACAAGACAGGGAATCGCTAAGCGCTGCTTCGTTCACACTAGTGTACACAGCGGGTTTAGAACATTGTTTACCTTGAGCCAGTTCACTTGAAACCCCTTTATTGAATATTTATTGACTAGAACCAGTATATCTCTTTTGTTCTCAAAATTAAAATATCGGCACTACATAGTTTAATAAAATATCATTATTACTAATATCTTATACGTTACTTTCTATTCACGGCTCAGAATAAATACAAATTGTACTCTAGACTCCATGATAAGCTTTAATATTCCCTCACACATCATTTCGTCGTACAGGCTACCATAGTGAACCATTATAGGGACTTCATTCATAAGTATAATATATGTATGTGTGACCTGCGAGTATTTCAAAGTTCAAACGAAGCATGGTTTCCCAGGTCGCGCGATAGATTGCCTCCCGGCCCGGGGCGCCTGCTCCGTGGTTTCAGCCTTTGCTATCCCCCTTTGGGGAATGATGCTGATGCGATGAATCGAAATGTTTCTTTTGATTCGACACCAAACAGCTTGTGTAGGCAGCCACTTATCGGTATCAAATAGAATGTGAGCGATTGTGATTCCGGTTTTGCTTTACATAAAACACACATATTTTTGGCCGATAAACGATGTTGGAATGTTAAAAGTAAACTGATATGTTAAGTACAGAATTTGTCAGAAACCAGTACTTTTTCTTTGTAATATGTATCGAATGAATAGTCAATTATATAGTCACCATTATAGGTTTACATGTAGTACTATGGTAGGTACATATCTTATTACTTATCGAATTCATAATTCTTTTTCAAGCTTCTACATTCCTTAACTTCAATATTCGTCCAATCTTTACTTTCTAGTATAGAAAGCCAGCAAGAGTCTTGCAAGTTACAATGTAACTAAACTATCTAATACAAGTTCAGCTCCTTGTAAAACGATAACCGTAGTTTTCAATCTTTAAAGTCTATAATTCACATAAGAATCAGTTTCAGCGTGAGTGATTAAGCTAACCACTAATGTTTGGTTGCAAACATTTGTGCAATAATCCAGTAATTCCAGTATGTATCTGTAAAATGGTGGTGCGTTCATCGTGTCTTGGATGTTCACCGCCCGCACGCCTACAAACATCGCTCTAGGGACCTATGATTCAGTACTAAAGGGTACCATTACGGGTTTGGTCTAACTCGACAAGCTTTAGCGACTCAAACACTAGAAAAACAATAAAATTCCTTCAACTGAATTAATTGTATAGAAAACGAATCAATGCACAAGAATCTTAATGGTGTTATTGTAATCAACAGTCTTTCTTTTAAATACAAAACGATTAATCACAAAACCTGTTTCGATTTAAAAGCAAAAGGAAGTGATACTTGCACGAGGCTGTATTCAGATAGTAGACGCGGTTAAAAAATACCGTCTGCCAGTAACTCATGATTTAATCCAAGGTTTAAGGCAGACTGGCTAGGGAGGGGGTGTCGTACAAAAACTCAGAGTACTCCGTTTAATCACCAACTCCATATTTATGAAGCTGCGGAGCAAGATCGGCGGCATTCTTAGAACCAGCCTGCCCAAGCGACTGACTCTATGGGTGCTTGGAAAACTGAGATTACTAGTGACTTTTTATGACATTATATTCAGAATGTGCACTGTGGACGCTCGCTTTGTAATTATGAAAACATTTTTATGTTGTTTTCCAGTAAACAAGTATAAATGACATTTAATTTTGCAAGTATTTCTTCAAATACCTACTTAGTGGTTGAGTTCTGTTTAGAAGTAATACTGACTGGTTTTTATCTATTAAATAAGTATGAGATAATTTAACAGCGATTAAATTACCAATAAATTATAGCGAAGAAACATTAGATCCAGTTCATGTTATAGTGTGGCTTGAACCAGTCGATGTAATTATGAAGAAAAAAAAAACTCGTCAAACAAGTATGTAATTGTACAAAAAAATCAGGGACAGTTTATCTAGTGATGGGAACCAATCGATATGAATTAAATGGTGATTGACTCATTAACGGTCGAATTCCGTGCAGTTGACGTGACATCCGTACCAGTAAAGTATTATGTAAATTGTCCATGTAAGCTTTTGATGTGGAACCGATTAATTAAGTACTTTATCTACATCCGATATCGAAATGAAACTTATGAACTCATAACAACATCTTGAATAAAACAAACCTTTTTTATTGTATATTTTAGATAAAGTGCTACTCCATTATTCTATTTACTTTGAAATTACTCTAGACAAACATACATATCCATTTCAATTATTATTAAACAACTAAGAAAATTATATTTTCAGTATTTAGACATAACAAAGAGCTTAGAACCGAGACTGATGTTTCGCTGTCGTGTGTAGAGAGTATCTTATAAATAAATGAAAATCGGTTTATAATACATTAGAAGCTATCGGTCTCAACGTCGCTTCGTTTCAAACAAATGTCATCGATTAAGCCTATTAGCTCTGTAATCTGTGGTAGAAAACCAAAGCGTGGGTGGCCAAGATTCCTGTTCATACTTCGATGCTTTATTTATGTGATTATTAAGAATTATCGAATGTTTTGGACACATATTATTCGCTGGTAATTGTATAATTTAGTTACTTAAGGTGATTATCGTAATTATGGTTATAGTAAAGGTGAAAGTCGTTTGTTTCGGCTTTCGGATGCTTTTAGCTCGAAATTCTTTAAGTGAAGGTGTTAATACTCTGTAATTACATAAACACTTATTTTTTTTGGTGTTTTACTTTATTTTGTAGTTAGATAAATGTTACAATGTAAAGCAATAGTAAATGGGCCACGTGTTTATTAAAAACGTTGATACAAAAGTTTTCTTACCACAAACTAACTAATTTGCAAATCAATTCAACTAAAACAAGGTACCTAATTGCTTTAGTAACAGGCAAAAATAATCCAACTAGAATCACACCACATCACATCAGAGGCTAAGCAAACATCACAAAACACACGCTAAAATTAACAACGAATATTTGTTCTGTTAATTAACCACAGAGGCATGGCAACCTCTACGTTGTAAATCTTAACTTGCCATACTAAACTACTCTAAATAATTTGGGATGTGACCTTCAGGGCTTGAGCTATTATTGAGGCGTGTCCAAGTTCATATAAAGGAATAATTATCCTTAGTTCCACGGTACCTAACATTCCGACCTTATGTTTCGTAGTACCCGCGATGGTTTACAATTGTACCCTTATGGCCAGTGAAAGATAACGTTGTGTACTCAGTCTTATTAATTGGTTAAGTGTTACAAGGGATATGTTGTTTCATTGGAGTTTGTTTAGTTTTTCTACTTTTAGTCTTTTCTTCTTTATCAGTTCTGTTTAGAACATAATAAGTACTTAAGCTGTTTTTAAATTCATTTTACACTATGAGACTTTTTATTTGGCTCTGTTTGAAGCTAACAAAAATTTGGGCGATGTGTTTTTGTCTTCTTTTACTTCTTAAATGTCATCATGTTTATGCACGTCAATTTCACCGAGATAGTTTCACTGTCCAACTATATATTATATTTGTTCACCCTACCTCCTTTTATCCGCCAACATAAAAAAATATAGACATGTAACTTCAAATGCTTCAGACATTTAATAGTCAGAAGTTTCAACCCGTTCCTCGGAAATAGCTATAAAGCCCTAGGCTGAAACAAACTGTTATTCTAAATCTACTAGGTCAGTTACGAAATAACATTTATGTTAAAACCCACATAGGCACATATTAATTCACGTCTGGGAACTTCAGATACAACTTTACGACCACAAATAAACCAACGGCGGCCATTTTAATTAAAACTTGCGTCACTTGTAGCGATATTAGGCGGAACCCTTTAAATGTACCTGTGCTTACCTACATAAGAAAGTCTAAAACTTTAGTTGAACTCCTTTTAGAACTCCTCTTTGGTACCAAGACGATGTTACACGAATAATGTTTACCATAGAGTTGCTAACTAACTATATTAAAAATGCAAAAGTCTCCTTGTGTAAATACTAGCTTTTTGCATCCATTTTTGTTGAAGAGTGTTCACAACGTTCACACCTTCTGTTTAATCTCGTTGTTGTATCAGTACGTTTTTATTGAAAGCTTTAGTTTTAAGAAACAATGTTTAATAAAATACGAAATAGCAATAAACCCGATCTTACTCAATGTCTATCATTAAAATACAAAGCAAAAATATGTCGAGTCGTGATAATGTTCTTTGCTTATTGTTTACAAGAGTAAGTTTAATGACATGACGTGTTGATAGTTCAATCAGTATTTCAAAACATCTAAGATTTTTTGAATGTCGTGGTGGCTCGGAGGTTAAGGCGCCCGCTTCTCATGCATGAGGGTGTGGGTTCGAAACCTGGCAAGTACCAATGTGACTTTTTCCGATTTATATGTACTTTCTATGATTATTTAGACACCACTGACATACGGTGAAGGTAAACAACGTGAGGCAGCCTGGACTTATAATTTCTAATTATAAGATTGAAATCGCCAACCCGCATTGAGCAAGCATGGTGATTAATGCTCTAACCTTCTCCGTATGAGAAGAGGCCTTTGCTCAGCAGTGGGCATTTATAGGCTGATGATGATGATGAAGATTTTTTACTAAGGCAATGAAAATTGATACCAGAATATTGACCTTAGCCGATTTATATAGAACATATGTATGAAGTATCCAAAACACGGATAAATGATTTTATATCGATATTCAAGTAAACATTGCAATAGTTACTTAACAAACCGTTTTTGTACTTGAGTTTACAAAGTAGCCAACTAATGGCTAGCTCTATACTTTCAAACTTTGGAGGAGGATACAGGAGTCGACCGCACAAGTTTTCCTAATTGGAGGAAAGTGCACCTCGTTATTAAGTACTGGAGTAACAATCTTAAAGCGTATATTTTGTTTGAGAGCTATGTCTATGTTACTGTTTTTTGATTATGCTCTTGACTCTTTCTAGATATTATGGCTTAGACAGCAGGTATACGAATTAGGTATACCATTACTTATGCAGTGGGTATCCCATGATCCCACTTAATTTGATAGAGACTAGGAAGTAGCGTTCTACACTTTGAAACTGCAACATCCAATAAATCTGCCAGGCGTGGCTTTTATGAGGGATGAAATCATTAAATGGCTTGCCTTGCCTTGGGTGGAAATGAGACGGAGTGTCTGACTCTTGCTGACTAAAAAGTACCTCCTTTCTTTTCCACCTACGCGATACATTATTAAGCTGGACGGCTATGGTTGACGGCGATGATCTTTACGTGCAGAAGGAATTTTCTTCTAGATGTGTAGTCATAGATATAAAACTTTTCTAGTTGATAAAGAATGATTTTAATTGTCATAATGTTGATAAATTCTGGATCAATGGCTTTAGATTCAGCGATCACAAGCGGCAATTACTGAGCTAGCTAGCTGTGGATACTACCGGTTTTTCTTAAATTTTAAAGTAACATAGTTATTGACTCGCCTAATATTACGAGTACATTTATCTCAGATGACCTGCGAAAAGTGTATTTCTTTCTTTTAAGCAACTCTTCATAATCCTTCGTAAATAAAAGTTTAAAAAATAATAATTACGCTACAATATGTCGAAAGTCAATTGTGTATAGTCGTCTTTCCCTTCACACATATTTCCGTAGAAACTAAAAGCTACAACTCAGGTTTTGAAAACAAAGTACACACATACATATATAACAAGTATATTGTAGTTTATTTCGTATTCTGTGTAAAGTAACACTAACAATACGTCTTTGTCAAACATGAGTGCTGTGTACAGTGTACTGCAAGAAGTGCGCTCATTATACTTGTCTAACTGTGAGATAGCAACGGCATTTGAGGTGCTAATTGGAAAACACTACTTTGTTGTGTATAGGTACAATATTTTCTATGATTAAGATTGTGCTTTGTAACACTTCGATGGTTTCACTTGCCTTAATGGGTAAATTTGTAAAAAAATATCCGCTTACGTTTTGTTTCGTCGTGTGAGCTCGGTGACCGGAGGTCCAATCCTTTCCTTAATCCCTATACACGCAAATTCTCTATTTTTTAAAAAGCTATGCTTTGTCACTGATGGGCCGGGACTAGGCTTAGCATCGGCGTAAATGAACTCATGCATTGTGTTTTGCCCTTTACCGGAGGCTTATTCTCCTCGAGGTGTTGCAGGTGTCCATAGACGGCACTGATTACTTACCGTCTATAAAAGTGAAGTCACATAACCTATATTGTGCAACATTTTTTTTTATTTTATTGTCAAGTTCGACTATTTGATTGACCACGTGTAACAGACTTAACCATAGAGAAATGAAGTCTCTACCAGTATCTAAACTCTTAACCTTTACTTGACTCTTTTGATTGAACGCTCAAAATGGAGTAAAATGGATTCCTTGATACTTAATAACTTTCAGAAGTCCAGTTAAATATAAACTTCTTTTATATGTATAATCAAAGAAATTAAAAAAAACACCACCTTGTCTAAAAGAGTAAGCAAAGCACAGTTTTTTACCGCGCTTCTGCTCCAAATATGTATTTATACGGACACTTGGGATATAAGTGGACAACTAGACGTGCAACGACACGAAATTTTTCCATCTTGGCAAACGTTGCCACCCTCACCTCTCTCGCTACGACAAACTCGACACTTGACAACAATTTCATGTGATTAAAACGACAAAATTCTTTGCAAGTTAACTTGAGATTTTTAATATGAAAATTTATTATTTGATATTTACTTTAAAATATTGGAAACCAGTAAAGTAGACAATGAAAAACAGATATGGGTCGGGTTTACGAAGTATGCAATGATTTTTGTTAATATTTTAACCAATGGCACTTACGTAAAATTCTGTAAATATAAAGAGTGCAACATTGTTGGTGCATAAAATAAAAAAAAAAAAACATGTTGGCCTATCTTACAAAAAAAATTAATATTTCAACAAAAAAGTAATCGTTGAGGTTTTTTATTGCCCTTAACCAGTTCAGTATTTTAATTGTCTTTTAATTACACTTCGATCTTTTCCTTCTCTAAAGAATTGAGTAATAGTTGAACAGAAAATGCCGCAGTGCTAATTGGCTGCATCGTGACAGCCACATGACGAATGGCACCGAATCGGCAATTACTGGCAACACTGACACGCCACTTACACGGTCCATTAAAATGGTAATAACATATTTATGTTTTGCAAAGCTAATGATTACGGGCTTACGTGTTGACTGAACGAAATAAAGGGCAAATGATAAATTAATGTTTAAATTAAAATAATAATATTATAAATGTATGAGAGTACATTTGTTTAAATAAAGGGAGTGATAGTTTGCTTGCGAATTTTAACTTTTTTTGTACTAAGACACTGATGATTTTCTTCACTGTGTTTCACGGAACTGCAAACTCAACTTTTTTTTTACTTGATATAAACTAGTGCTTGACTGCGATCCCACCTGATGGATCCCACCTAAGCAGTGATGAAATCATTGATGGTAAGGTGCACTAGTTTATTAAGAGCCTATTCACTCTAGCCTTGAAGACTATGTATATTTGGACGGAAAGACTGCAGTCGGAAAACTGTTCTTCTTCTGATACGGCTTATTTAATTCTCAAAGTAGGTACATCTTCACCCTCTTTTTGTAATTTTACGTACATGCACTGATGTTATGCACAATCAAAATTCTATTTAAAAAATTCGTATTAACAATTGAAGATCAAGTAACTTGGCTCTCACACCAAGCGTTCTGAATTGAACGTAAGCTATTCAACATACATAATTCTCTGTCTATAAACTGGTAATGTCTCAACTTCGTCATAAAATCAGCTACAAAGTTCCATTTCCGTACCTCAAGGAGTTATTGGTTCTTTGCTATAGTTTGATACGTAATATCGTTATCAGAACTTTGGTTGAGGATCAGTTTTGTGTCGTCTAACTTTGAGGTGGGGATGATACACTGAACTTTGACTTTAGAACTTTGTGTCAATTTCTATCGAACATGTTCATTATTATGCGATTTTGAATTATATTTTAGTGATATAGTTCGTGAATGTTAGAACGATAGACTGCCAGATTTGAAAATATATTATTGGTTTATTCGAATGTAGAAACTTATAATTATCAAAATATTCACTGTATGCCTGTGAAAAGAAAAACAGTTAAGTTAATTTCGTAAAGTTACACAGGTATGTACTTTTTTGGGATAGGTCGGCAAACGAGTTCTCAAATTACTTGTACTACATGTGCAATGTTGACCTTTTGTAGATTATTAGGGATTTTAGGATGGGGGATAGAGGGAGGGAATGGTTGGGCTTGCGATAACGTCACTCACACATCCAAATACAGCCTAAGCGTTGTTTCACGCCAGTATTCTCGGAGGCCGTGGTATCATATCATGCATATATTGGTGCTCTGCTGCTCTCCCAAACGTTTAATATAGGTTATACTTACTTTTTTCCGATTACAATCAAAACGTAATGGATTGAGATCCGTTGAGATTGCAATTGAGGTTCGAATTAAATCTATTTCAATCAATATTGTAGAGCTAAAGGAAACTAAATCACTGCCACGGTACGTACGTACCTACACTACTATGATTAATTGTCCGCTGCGTCTAGTAACATTGATTGATGACCGAGTTATGACACAATTCCGTCGCATAATAGTCTAGCTTTGACAGATGCTAAAAGTAGAAAACAATAGTCGTTTACGTAACAAAAAGTCATCGGTCACGGAGCGGTTCGTGACCGGGCGTCTCGCTAACAGCGGTAGCCGCTTTTTAATTGACGGCGAAAGTTTTGAAAGCGGTACCCATCGTCAGTTGCATAAACTATACCCGTTTTACACGACACGCCCGTTCGGGACGACCGGCGACATCTTTGACCCCCCCGATTTGTTACTCAACGCAAAGAAACGTACGGTTTCCACGTTTCCGTTTAGTGACGTAATAATACTCTGGGACCGGACGGATTTATGATTTACTTAACTGCTATAAAATTGCGACTGCGGCTTCTATAACGGAATTTACGCTTTATTGAACGGTTATAGAATTTAAATTTCATTGAGAGGTGTACTAAAATATTGTTTGAGTGGTCACACGCAATCGAGCGTTATTTTTGCGGTGAGACTAAAAAATGGGTTAAAGATCGGGTGTAGTAAAAATGATCATGCAACGTGCGCCGTTTGATTGAGTAGGGTTGGTACTTGAGTGGATCACTAAGTGCAAAAATAAGGGTTAACATTTACTCAGTGATTAATAATGAACCACGTGACTAGTCGTTAATTGCCTTTTAAATTGATATCGATATGTGAGCTAATGGTGACTGCCACTAAAATAGACTTCAAAATTATTCACGAACCTTCGGTATCGTTAAGATTTACCCGTGGGAAATGTTGAGAACTTTGCACAGTAAATTCTACCATTGGGTTTGAATATAACTTACGCAAGCATAATTTTATATTGTTACAAATTTACGATTGTTTGCCGAACAAAATTATATATTTCGAATGATTTACATAATACATATTAATATGTATTTGTAATACATGTGGTAACTAGCTTTTGCCCGTGACTCCGTTCGCGTGGAATAGTGCCTTCCTGCAGATTTTTGGTTAAAAAACTATTCTATGTCCTTTCTCGAGTTCCAAACTATGTCTGTACCAATTTTCACACAAATAAGTTCAGTTGTTTAGGCGTGAAGAAAAGACAGACAAACAGAGTAACTTTCGCATTTATAATACTATGGTATGGTACGGTAATATATGTGGTAATGTGGCTTATTGAAACAATATTGGTTATTTTTATTTGAAGTTAATCATTATCACTAGTTTAAGTGCTAACAACTGAGCAAAGGCGCGAAGAAGCTTTGAACACTTGAATATCTTTTCAAACACATTAAACAGAGCGATGTAAAATGATTTCTCTTATACATAAAATAGGGTTGACAATAAAATAACATCGTTTGCTACAAATGGATGAATACTACATAATAATATTAAAGTACGTGTAGCAGAAGCATTATGGCCGCTCTGCCAATAAGCGAGACAATCTGATATGACATTTGTGTAGGCTTTGCACAATTGTACGTGTCGTTCTAGACATCTATATATATTATGTTGCTATCTATGTGTGACAGCGTGTTAGTTGGACTTGTTCAAACACTATTGTCGTCTATCTGAATTGGTTGTTACGTTTGTCTTGGATCTGTATATACAATATGGCGCGCTATTGAAATGTAATAATGAATATTGACTACGGTTTTGATTGCTTAAGATCTTATGGCTAATCACTACATTCTACCCGCCTTAAAGGATCTCTCTTTGAAACCAATGTGCTTGCGATCTATTAGTTAAATTATCATAAAGTAATATGGAGAATTAATATTGCTTCGCTGTAGTCGAATAAAGAAGTAGACTACTCCTCTCCGTCTTCGTGAGGGAGTTATGGATCGGTCCTGGTTTCACTCCGGTCGAGTCAGTCCAGGGCCTCATAGAAACCTACTCAGTTAGGCTTCTTGTGTAAGCTGAAATCCCAAACAATCCCCAAAAGGGTAGCAACACGCCGGTTACTTACCATCAGGTATTTTGTTTGCTCAATTGCTGCCTTTTCTTATAAGAATGCATCAGCTGTGTTTGCTTTACGTGTGTGTCACTTGAATTAATTAAAAATAAAACAATAGAAACATACAAGCCAACATACTGCCCTAGCAAAGATGACCAAAACGTGTGTTTTATCTAAATCTTATTCAGCAAAGCTGTGACTTTGGTTGGATTGACTGAACTGAGCGCTCGGCTTTACTATTCCATCTATTCCGTTATCTGTCTGCGAGTCCCGTGAGAAAAGCGGGTTATTGCGGTCTTTGTAGGCAATTGAGTGGCCATCTGCCACATCCTATGTAATTAATGGAGATGTAGCCGTTTCTACTTACGAGAATTGTATAAAAATGGTCATTGTGTTTTATTACACATATTATTTACGGTAAAAAAGGTTGTAAGTGAATTTCTGTTTTAGTGGATACTTGAATTGGTTGTCAAAAATAAAAAATAAGGGGACTGGTGCTAAGCGGATTGCATGATGTATTTTAACTACCGCAAAACGGGGTTAATAGAGTTTGAAGGGGTGAACAGATACACGAAAGGGATCAATAGATTTGGCGAATTTTCCTAGTATCTATTCATTTACCCCGCTTTACCGTTACATAATCTTCTTACCTAATATCAGACTATACAATTACATATTTCAAAAAACTCAAGAAGCAATAATTAAGTGACTCCTCACACACAAAATTATCACAAAATATATTTTGATACACATGTTTAAGTTACATACGTGACTAGCACGAGTTAATTATACTAGATTACTGACTAATTGCCTTAATTTAAAGGCTTTATTGTTAACTTCAAAGGAACAAATTAGTACTACACGGTAACAAGGTTCATGAAAAGATCTCAATGGTGCTACTTACAGCGGTTTCAGTGACGTGGTCGAGAGGAAACTTACCGTCAAACATATGCGTACTTTTAAAATGTTTCACCATTAAGGAAATACTCTAAGTTCTTCATCTTAGAGACCTTGATTGTTGGGGTTGTGTTCAAAGAATTCCAAAAATACGTTTTTGTTGGTGTATAGATATGTGCCCCATTTGTTAAGAAATCTTAATATGGCGGATGTATGCTTCACAAAAACATTTAAGGCTGATTTTGAGCGAAAACCTTATCCCTAACAAGCCACTCGCCCCTGCTTCGCACAGGTAGGTATCGAATTGGTTGCAATTTCCCGATTTCCCCGACTACATACCTTAAATTATCTTTTATAAGAACCTTCTCCTGACAATACCAAACTCAACGAAAAAGAATTGGCAAAATTGGTCCGGCCGTTTTTGAGTTATGCGCTTACCAACACATTTTGCGATTCATTTTTATATTATAGATTATTCTAAATTATACTGTGCTGTCTGAAACTCCCCATTCGGAAAGATGTTAAGTTTTAAAAATACTTATCTATCAAAGATATTACTATAACGAAAATTTTTAACAAAAGTTGAGTGAAACAAGTGCAAGTTTTCCTTTCACTGTATTTTCAGACTTAAAACAAACTTCTAGTGAAGTCGAGTTTTTCATCAAAAACATTTTGCTTGGGTAACCTCGAACTAAAAATAAGGTGCTTGAAAATAAAATAGTGCTAAATTAAAAGCAGAAAACACCGCTTGACCTTCTTTACGGATGGAGCCTTGCTAATTTACAGGATTTATCAGAGATAATTTAGTTTTCAGTTTATTATTAAAAAATCCGCGGGAACATAATTAATTGTATTTCGTTTTTTACTCGCTGGAAACAGAAATAGCTCATCTGTACATATTTCAACTGTCTAACTATCAGAGTTCGTGATATATAGCCTGGTGACAGGCAGACAAAATGGATAAGATCTGTATAGTAATAATTAGCTACTTTCGAGTGGTTTCACTCTAAGAAAAGATCTTTGCGCAATATTTCATACCCTTTATAGTCTTCCTTAATAAGTGAACTAACGAACAAAAAAATAATTGTTCAATTCGAAATAGCAGTTTCGGAGATAAGCGCGTTCAAACAAATAACTAAACTCTAAAGTTTTAGAATATTGGTATGGATAGGGATCGCATTTTTATTCTTCGACTACGAAACCCTAAAAAGTGGTACTCAATGTAAATCCTGATATAATTTGTTAGTGGGACTGATGAAAAGGGCTGATTGAGTCTGTGTATGACGCAATCAATGTCGCTTCAGGGGCGATGAATCGGAACAAATTACATAACATCTGCTTGTTGGTGACATTAACTTTAATTTGCACGAAATTAATTTACTATATTCAAGTTTAATTTATTGAAAATAATGAGTGACTCTCATGCATTAATTGAGAAAACCTCAACTAGGTTTAAGTCAGAATGGGACATATCTATCTTTATGCCAAATTTCATTCAGTCATTACTCAAACTAAAAAGAAAAAAATATATATTTTCGTTATGTGGTATTATTTGATGTAATAACATCAAATCGTGTGGAAGAGCCCAGCTTCGGCACGAGTGGGTCGGCTCGACCGGAGTAATACCACGGCCTCACAGAAAACCGGTGTAAAACAGCCACAGCGTTGTGTTTCGCCGTGTAAGTGAGGTTACCGGAGGCCCAATCCTTCCCCTCCCCGTTCCCTTCCAATCCCTAAATCTCCAAAACCTTAATCCCTGAAAGGTCGGCAACGCACTCGTATCTCCTCCGTTGCGAGTGTCCATGGGCGGCGCTGATTGCTTACCATCAGATAATCCGTCTGCTCGTTTGCCGACATAAAAAACACAACACATTTCCACCCTCAAAAACACTCATATCACACAAAATGGTCGTCACCACGAAGTGAATCTTAAAAATGTTTACGTAGGTAATCAGAAATATAAATTTTTTCATGATAACGTTATGAATTTATGAGTAAATTCGTATCTGCAGCGGGCGGTAAGCTGGCGGGAAAATTAAGAAAGGTATCACATTTTCTAAAACGATATTTAATTGCCACCATGTTTACTAAAAAACATTAAAAGTGTTATTGGAAATTATAATAAATTGTGGTTTAATATGCGTCTGATGTAAAACTGCTGTGTCTATCTCGTCACCCCCTTTTTTAAGAGGGAAAACATCCTGTTTCTCCATCCCCATCCAGTCCCGTGGGGCGAGAGGGATTGTCAGACTCTTACTGACGAAAAATCACTCCGCTCATTTTCCTGCTCCAGGCATAGTCCGTGTATTTTCTTTTCTAATGAATAAAACGCTAATTGCTCTTGTACTGGATCTAGAGCACTAAGACCGTAGATAAGTAGAATAAATAAGATAAATAAATAAGTATAAGAATTTGAGTCTGAATTTGATTGTACCTTATAAAACAGCAAGAAATCTGAAATGGTGGTGAGTTACAATTCATAATATTTTTTGTGCAAAATAATCAATTTACTTAGTAAGATCTTAAAGCCTAAAAGTCTTTGTATTCTGCGTGTATCCATGTCATCTATATTATATTTATGTCGTCGTATATCTATATTATATAATTGTCGAATGTTATAATAATTGTTACCTATGTGTTATGTTATATTTACTCAAAAGTCGTTGCGATAAATTTTAAAAATGTTCTATTTCTCGGCACGTTTCTAGAAACGCGCTTTCACGAGATTTTTATTGCTCTTTTATTATGGAAAACCTTTGAACTATTTGACAGTATATTTTATGTAGAGCAACATAAAAACTATCGTATATCTGACACAAGCTATAAACTCTACGATGGTACAGGTGGAGTAATAATTTGTTATAGGTACGTCTTTATTATCATTTATCAACACGATATATGACCTGTTTTTATCACACAAGACACATAAATTCACTATGACCTTATTTTTACATCTTCAATTAGGTATATGCGAATTTTCGATTAAAGTTCAAAATCTATCCTTCCATTTTCACGTTGTCACTCATACCTTAAGACAGATTTTACGTAAGCGTGTGATGGAAAATTGTTACGATATACTGGTTTGAAATACTATTACGAGTCAGTAATGTACTCATCATTAAAATCGTAAATGTTTATACTGTACTGGGCTGTATAAATCCCGCTGAATAGATACACCTAAAGCGATAATTTCGTGTAGTTAATTATTAATTCTGGTTGGCACGAGCTTATTACGGTCATAGTTTATCATGAGCCGCCCGACCTCACCCCGGCACTTATTGTCCCAACAAATTGTATTACACTAATTTGCTCGCTCGCTGCCTTATTGTAGCCACTCGTGAATTAATTAATGTACGATTTTTGACATTTCAATTAAATGCTGTACGCGAACGTTCGCGTCAACAGTTTCCACGTTCGTGATTTCCGCTTCTGTCAGCTTTTCTGACTCACAGTACGTAGTGTGCAACGCACGTCGCGTTAATATATTTTAATTGGTGCAAAATATTCCTTTTGAACGTGGAAAATGTGAAAGAAAAACGAGTGTGCTCGTACCATACGTTGTGTTAGTGTGATAACAAGTGTGTCAATGGGGTATGCCTGACTGTGGCAAACATGCTCCAAAGGGGCCTCACAGTTCTTTGACATTAATTAAATCTAAGCAAGCACTTTCTGCGTCTTTATACCGAATGTTTTACTAGAGGAGCGGCTTTCTTTGCGTTGCGATGATTTTCTATTCGAAAATTCGACGATCTCGTTTTAAATTTCAACGAGTTCGATTTTTAAACTTAAATTTTCTGTTTTTTATTTATTTCCAGCAAATCAAATCAAATCAAGTCAAAATCATTTATTCCAACTAAACCATAAATAGGTACTTGTGAAACGTCAAAATAAAATAGTAGTCTGTTAGCATGTATTATTAAAGCAAAAACAGACGAAAAATGTACTTTTATTTACTGAAGCAGCTTTACAGAATTAATATATCGCTGCACATCTGTTGATCATCATCTTTAAAAAAATAACAGACGTGACATTAAAAATGAATGCTTTTATTTCATCGAACGCTTGAGTAAAACGCATTAACTGTTGCCGTACAACATGCATTTTTAATGTTCTTTGTAAATATTAATGAAACACTTGATCGTATTAATTTTCGATAAGTATATTCAAATTGAATATTTTACCACTGAACATTGTGGTCATTTACTATTCATTTGGTGACGAAATATTTATAGTAGACTGAAGTTGTAAAATAATAAGTAATACTTCGGAAATCAAATTACCTCAAAAAAATCCTGGAAAATATCTAAAGGACGCTAATATCTTTGCCATCGTCGTCTTGCTCCTAATTCATATTAAAATCTAAAATGTTACCTAATATTGCAAGTGTGTTTTACATTTTTTTAAAACGATGTTTTCCTTCACTGTATGTAGTGAACTCGGGTATTAATATAATGCTTTCCAGCAACAGTTTCTAAGTTTCGCATCGACTGATCTTAGTACTAGTCTTAAGTGAAAAACACAAATAATTTGTTTTTGAGGAGTTTCTCCTCGGCTCCGCTCTTTTGGCAGTTGTTGGGGATTTGAATTGGAGAAATAAGAATTTGGTTTGGAGGGAGACCCGTCTCCTCGAAGGATTGATTCTCCAGTTACCTCACTCACATGGCAAAATACAGTATGGTGGTTGTTTCACGCTAATTTCCTGAAAGGTATCTCTCTAGTCGGGCCGGCAGATATGTGCCAAAGTATGACTCTCCCACATTTAAACCAAACTCAGAACAGGATGATAGGCATATTGAAATCGGTAAAAACATTTTTAATGCTGTTATTTATTTAACTTACTTATGTAGGACACATAAGCAATGGTTACATGAAATTATACTACTCTATCAATATCATAATTATCAGCCTGTTTCCATCTCTGCTGGGCATAGATTTCACTAACTAACGTGATAGCCACTGAGCTCGATGTCCAGCTCTTCTCATCCAACCACTGCCAGCCACTCCACACCTAAGTACACCTAGCAAGAGGACAGAAGTTTAGGTCTTTGCCTAGACATGGTCTCCAATCCAGAACACGCCTAGCGTGAAGGTCATACTCATGGTCATACTATTTACTTCGTTTTATTTATAGGCTTGAATCAATAAATTATTATTTGTATCTTCATAGTTGTAAATTTGTGGTTGATCGAAACTCGGTTTCGGCTAATTAATGTTATATTGCGATTTATTAACGCCCCAATTCATTATAGCCGAATACCAAAATCCAATTTGTGATTTAGATTCGTTGTTCTAATTTGACTAATTTGTTTTATAGCGCCTGAATGGTTTGTGGGTGGATTTTAGGGTTGTGTATTTACATAATCATAGTTTGTTATTGATAGGTCAATACTTATACATAGTTCTGGCTCGAAGAGCCGACCACCACAGATGGGCCCCAAAAGGGTCGATGGTCAGCCAAGGCGGGGTTGCCGGACCAGCGCATTAAGGTACTGCGGCTTCGGCCTTGAGCAGGAGAAAGAAAGAGAGGGTTTTAGTCAGTAAGCGTACAAATAAGAATTTTATTTTCGTATTTAAATTGCCTTACGTAAGTAGGAAAAACTCAGAAAAATAAGGGTCATTAACTTTAATAAAGAACCTCAGTGTGATTGACGTCAAGGATCTCAATTTCCAAGTTGTTTTATTTCTGGCTGAAGATTCCTCTCCGTGATAATTATGAATGTAAATCAAATAAATTTTATTAATATTGTTTTTTCATTTGTTACAGAGACGGGGAGCACGGATAAGAGCAATGGTATGAAGGAACCGGGATCACCTGAGGAACTGGTATGTACCAATATTTGCACCTACTTTTTGACCAGTTTCTAGTGGTACGATAAGGTTTTTTACTTCTATCAAATAAATAAATAATACTAGTTTCAAGACACGACAGCTTTTCTTAGTCAATTCAAGTGAGTAGGTCGTTATTTAAAAATTGTCAAGATGATGTCATCAACCAGGAAAAAATATATAATAAATAACGTTTCATGATTTTACGCTTGTTTTTTTTAATTTACAATAAGCTACTTCGATTACTTAACAATTAAATAAATCAAATTTGATGTGAAAGAGTCAAAAACATTTAATTAATGCATTTTTTTTCATACTTATAAAATTTCGCGAATATACAATATAATATCAATAGGATGCCAATAGACATTTGTATAATAATATATAGAATCTGTATTATCAAATAGGTTTGTAAGTAGGCATATGATTTAAGAGATATTGCTTCCTCTTTTATATATGGTACGATATTTGCGGTACGATATTTGCCATGTAAATACATAGTTTAGACAGCCGTAAAAAGATCGAAAGGTATCCGAAATCAGACGGTTTTACACGATTCGTTTGTAGATCTTATTTGAGGCGGTTCAATCGGCTTCAGGTATTATACCTTTTGTATATGTTATCCAAGTATTTGATACCATTATTTGGTAAAAGATACCCTTGTGATGCTAGGATGAATTTATTGAAAAAGAGTTGATATTTATTTCTGATCTCATTTTTATCAAGGGGATAAATGGGAATTCTTGGTATTTTTTTTATTGACGTTTGTAAAATAATGATGGAAATTACTCTTAATTATAATCTTAACGGCCAATCGTAAAATTATTATGACATTTCTTGTTATTTACTTATTTTTTCCTGGTTGATGACATCACCTTGACAATTTTTAAGTAGCCTTATTATTTACTAGCTTTCACCCGTAGCTTCGCCCGCATGGTATATCGATAAAAAGTAGCCTATGTCCTATCCCGGAGTGTGATGCCTTTGCTAATTTTCATCCAGACCTGTCCAGCTGTTTTGGCGTGATTGAGTAACAAACACCCGAACACCGTAACTTTCGAATTTACCATTCCTCAAATAACCCGGTAGTTATAACGCAGCGAATTTCTCGAGTTTATCAGCCATTAGCGATTGTCACATGTGCCTATCAAACTGGCGCGCTTCGATTACAATTCGGACGCCGAGGTCGTACTCAACTGATGACCTGTCCAACTCTAGATGATCGATTGCTTTCGATCCTTCACAATTGTTCGCCTCACATTCACGTTTAATTGCTCCTAGTGAATTGTCGTGGTTAGCTTCTGGACTAAGTGAAGCTATTACGTCTGTCTGGAGTGTCAAATCTCCAGCGACCGGCTATGAGATTGAAATTAGTGTGTTTCGCTCGAATAGTGCAATTGTGCTTTAAAAGATGGAAAGATTTGATCGTTAAATTTTTGAAACGGCATCCCGTGCCATTCTGTTATATAGTATCTTTATGAAATCCTTCTGCATAAGTATTTAACTATGCTATTAATACTAATGTAAAACCCCTAGTTTATTGGAGAATCATGAAATTGTACTTAACAACAAAGAAGAAAATAATATCTCTGATGTTAAATAAAATTTACAAACAAAATTAAACAAAAAATCAATCTTAACTAATTTTAGACCTTTAAATCAATTTAAATTTGCCTTCGAAATACCGAGTTAAACTCGATAAAGGCAAATATTCGTACAAACAAATTACCATTCTCATCATTTATTGGCAATCATTTGAAAGCCACACGAACACAAAAGCCAGAACGCATGAATTGAAATAAATTCCTAAAAAAATGGAGTTGGAATAATGCCAAGTCTGTAGCGGCGTCGCGACGGGATTATAAATAAACAAGAACGATACGACACTCATTTGTTATCATCTTAAACACCATTCGAAATAAGCATTATGGGGAAATCATTTTGTAGGCTACCTCTTCACAAATAGGGCGTGCTCATTCACTTCTATCGATAAATTAGTTGGATATTTTAGTTCTATATCTGACCTATATTTTAGTTTATTTTCACTATCATTAGTTATGAAATATTTTTTCTGCTTAACTAACTTTTAATAGTTTCGATAGGGTAGAGAAGAAACTACTCAAGCGTTTTCTTTTTTGCATATAAAAATTAAAACTACATGGTAATACAATATTGCAAAATAATATTACCTTCAAATGTATCCTTTATCTACTCTAATAACAAAATAAATATAAAATGTGTATGACGTCACAAAATACTCAATATTGTCTACGGGTCCCCTATAATCCTCAACTAAATCCATTTTAGTTATATGCCCACTCTGATTATTGTCAAAGTGATCGCGATCTAAATCCCTTTCGATGAGATATCGGTAATCCGATGTCCGTCACTGAATGTTGTCGCGCATGCTCTCTGAAATATCATCTGGTCAAAAAAAGATTTTGTCGATTGTACATTTGAGTCGCAAATTGATTTTGAATTTCATTTTATGTTATTTTTTCTTGATTTTTGTTGTTTAATGTAATTGAATGAAATCCGTATTAATATAAGTAAAAAATAAATGTTAATGTTATATTTTTTTAGAAAAGATTGATTTTTGTGTAAGGTATTATTATCATAATAGCATAGCAACAGACACTAGTGAAGCGACTTGGTCTACATTGACTGTGGGATATTTGAATTGAGAATACATAACTTCGGTATGACTTCACAATACACAATTTTTATAGTTAGTAAGAAAATGTTTAAGAATCTATTTATACTAACATAATATTTATACAAATATTGCACCTGTTCGTTGGGAGAATGGAAGGATGCAACTAATCTATACAATATAAAGCACCACTACTGTGGGTTGACACAATTTAGATTGCTATCGGCTTGTTAACGAGAAGTTGTGGCTAGTAAATCCATAGCAATCTAAACACCACCTTGAGACATGAGGAAATAAGTTCGCATTTCTTTAGCAAAAGCTATGGCGCAATATTTATGACTGGCCTCGTCTTTGAAGACGTATATCGCGGGTGTGGACCCAGGCAGACGCATACTTTGTGCCATTTATTTTCTTAATGCTAAAAACAAATGACGAAAGAAAACCGATTGTTAGACTTCATAAATGTACGTGTAAAACTGCCTCCGTAAGAAAAAAACACTGATTTAAAAGAGTAGTGGTTGAGCATGTTTTTTATTCTATATGATGGGACGGCAAACGAGCTGAAGGATCACTTGATGGTAAGCAACCAGCGCCACCCATGGATACCCGCAACAATGGAGGAGTTACGAGTGCGTTGTTGACCTTTTAAGAATTAGGGATTTGAGATTTTGGGAGAGGAGAAGGATTGAGCCTCCAGTAACCTCATTCACGTGGCGAAACACAACGCTGTGGTTGTTTCACGTCGGTTTTCTGCAAGTCCGTGGTATCACTCCGGTCGACCCGTTCGTGCCGAACCATGGCTCTCCCACACATGTTACAATACTTACATATTACCAACATAAAACTTTGATTTTTATTGAGTTGATACGAGTAACTAAGATTTAGGTCATTCTCGGCCGGTCAACAAGACGTTGCATTGAGGCTAACCCGTTTGCCGCGGTCGGCCCACAAATAGGCTTTGCAGTCGTAACGGACTGACCGACACTGTTCACGTCACACGTCATATGTGACTTTCTTGGATTTAACCTCGATTAGTGTGTAAAATGGATTTGGTTTACTTGGAGTCGTACTGAGATTGCTTAGTGTGTAGGTACTACAATTTTATAGGCAAAAAATAATCTGTACTAGTAGTTTGTCTTGTTGAAGCTTTTGAAAAGGGTTCGAATTATGTCTGTTTTGTCAATGATACTAAATAATACTTCAAACCTTCATGAAACGAGGTACTCCTTAAAAGGCGTTTGTGGCTCCTACGGTGTTGCAGGTGTCAATGGGCGCCCCTATCACTTACCATGAGGTGATTCGAAGCTCGTTTGCCTCCTATTCCATAAAGGGATAGATTCAACTTACTAACTAACTTTGTTTGAGCATTATCATAGCAGATAATTTTTCTGTTCCAAGAAAACTATAACGCAAATAACTTTAGTACCAATTAAATGTACCTAAATGCTAGAATCGCCAAGTAATTTCCACTTCTGAGACTTAAAAGATTTCCGATAGCTTAATTCTCAAATGTTTCTAGTGAAACAGCTCGTAATTATTCGTTCAGCAATTCTGATAGACTCCTACGCGACGTTTGTTCAACGAGTCCATTAAAATACGCCAACATTTGATTACGTTAACAGGATAGGTTTGTCGTCCAACCGGATTACTGCTTTTACGTGACTTTGAATAGCTTTTTTATGTGATAGGTCAGTAAACGAGTAGACGGATAAGCTGATGGTAAGCAATCAGCGCCGCCCACTTGGACACTTGCAACAACGAAGAAGTTAGAAGTGTGTTGCCGTTTGGGATTGGGGGAGAGTAAGGATGGGCCACCGGTAACCTCACTAACACGTCGAGACACAACGCTATAGTTGTTTCACGGCAGTGTTTTGACAGGCCGTGGTATCACTCCGGTCGAGCCAACCCATTCGTGTCGAAGCATGGCTCTCCCACACATGTACTGCACGCAGCAGACGAAGGGTTATTATGTAATAGTTGTCACTTGTCAGTCCCGCAGCCGATTGCATCGCTGAAGATAAGTGGATCAGCCAGATTGAGGAGTTAATAAGACTTGTGTATAATGTATTGATAACCATGGAACCTGTTATTACTTGTCAGTTAATTAAAGTAGTATATACCTACTTTTATTATATGTTGAAGTTAGTCGGGACTTTGGGACACATTTTCTATGCACCTACATTTTCTGGTTGTTTGAAAGCTTTCATAGACCTAGTTGCAGTCGTTGGTTCTCAAAAAGAACTAGCTAAGCTAGTATTGATTGGTGTGAGGCCTTCGGAACGTGGTCAGATACAGTGGAGGTTTGTAAAAATCCCAACATTTTGTTCCATAACGAATGTCAATCCTATTGTGAAAGAGCATATCTGTACTAGCTTACATAGTTTGGATTAACATTGATCAATATAGTACGTTCGCGACGCCGAGAGCACTGATCCAGCTTTCACGATTTTATCTCAACAAATATACCGAAGCGAAATATTATTTTCGTTACTTTTTGTGCTAAATCGCTCAGCGATAACCGCTTCAATAAATATGAGCTGTTGACGGACGGACTGTATGGATTATCGTTTTATCCTTACCTACTCTCTCTAAAACAAATATTGGCACAGAATTTTGCGATGAATGTGGACATTAGCTTCATGGTTTTTAAATAGGCTGAGATCAACTTAACGAAGAAATTCTGCGTATTTGTTGGAACCAGAAGTAGTTCTAATTATACTACAGCTTTTCTTTAATGTTTATTTTTTTTCCAAGATTAACTTCAATTTTCCTGTTGTGAATGCATTCGTTAAAATAAAACAGTTTTATGTTTTGGTTCACAAAACACAATGCCTGTATCGGGCACAAACTACACTGAATGCCATCAATCATACCATTCATAAAAGAAAAACGTTTTAAAAAAGTACCATAACATCCGTTAATTGTGACAGCGTAGGTTGGAACGACACTCATAACGGGTCGGCTGCACCGTTGCCAATCGGCCGCTCCCCGCATGCATATGCAAGTGGCAATTTACGAGCCATGTCTCGGTGTCCATCAATAAAGAGCTGATATCAACCGCAATCACCGACAATTGCACTTCACCGATACATTGCTTTATTTACGATCGCTCGATTAATCAACTCGCGAAGAAGCAAAAATGAACTCCTACTTTTCCTATTAATTGTTTCTTTTTCATTCTTGAAGCAAACGGCATTGAAGCCGCCATTAAAAACAATAAACATCGCTAAGCACTTTACCAGTCATTACTCCGAACGATGCGAAGTTAATGGCGTACATTCTTTTCAAACACCATTAGTTGTGTTTTACTTCAAACAAATCGTTTCTTATGCAAGCTCCAGTCAAGGTTGGTCCGTGATATTGTATCTTAAATCCGGCAAACATCCACGCATTTCCGTCTAACACTGTCCACCCACAAAAATCTTGTTACGAACAAGTTTTTGTTAGTCGACGGCTTCCCTGACTGATGAATGGGACAGGCCATCAATAGCAGATCACTTGGATGCTTCATAAATATGTACACGCCAGTGTGACGTCAGTTTTTATGAGCTCAAAAGGACCCGCTCACGTTTGATTGATGATCGGGAACCCGTCGAGTGGTTTATTGATTCACTTGATTTGAGTGTCATGTGTGTTGTTAACAGCGTCATTAGGTGAAACCTCGTTGTGGTCTAAATTGCCAATTGGCTTGTAGATCAGAGTAAAAGGAGGATTCGAAATTAGGCTCGTAAAGTCGAGAGGTTCGTGTGGGGCAGGTTGCGTGTCCAGACGGAACGTTTAAGTATTTGGCAAGCCAACCTAATTTCTCAGCTACTGTCTGGAAGCTGATGGACGAACATTCAAATTGGGATCTCGATTAGATAATGCACGCGATCTTTACATTTAGGACGTTCCTATTTGTATCTTGTTTTATTTAACTTATAAAATTGGCGAAACCCCAATTTGGTGATATTTATCTCTATTGTTTTAGTTCATAGTGGTCTATTTAATATTTAGAATTAGATTCAGTAATTGTTTAATGTTTCGATATGTTTAATAGGCTTTAACTTTTGTAATTTATCTTTACAATATATTTCTTTAAAGTAAAATGGACTTTTTTCCGTACCTATAGACATATTCAAAATTTATTGGAAATAACGTTATATGCACGTGATAATATCGGCCGCGTACGCAGCTCATGAATAGGAGCCTCATAGTGGCATCAAACTATTAGGTAGAGCTTTTCTCAGTTAATTCACGTGATTTAGTCAATTAATAAAATCATTAAAAGCAAATCGTACATTTAATTATTTCCTATAGCATATATATAACTACATATGCAGAGAAAAAAGAAAACTCTTTCCAATTACACAGCACACACATAAAGATACAAAATACTATCAGCAATAAAGAATATACCAACTTCCAACACATTAATTCTTGTTCAGTTCCACCCGAAATACAAGTAAATAGTCGGGATGAGCTCTCGCAAAGATAATTATCGCTAACGCGTTATATATTATGTACAGAACATAGTGAGGGAACATTATGTACGTAATTGGTTTTTTATTTGACAAATCGTTAGTGATTCGATTGCTCGCACATAATAATATTATGTTAACACCACTTTTACGTTACGTTTTTATTTTGTAAACCTTGGCCTATATATTTGGATTGTCTTGCCTCTGTATCTTAGTTGCGTTTACAAATATAATAATATAATTCAAACACTTATCCTAGAGCCGGAATAAGCATTTGTAGGTCATACAAAGAGATGTTCCGTTCGCGAATCGAACTTTTTTATTCGCTTTTTAATAGTACCTATCGTGGCACATTCTAAATTTATTTAAAAATACTCACTTGAGTGATAGCGTATCTGACCTGCGCTCCCTTATTGGCTGCGTAAGCCGCACCCTACTTATGAATAAGAGTCCCGTTGTGACTTGAAACTAGTCGTTTCGACTAGTTATGTCAGTTAATTTTCGTGAGTATTAAGTCGTTATTGCTTACCATCAGGTAATCCCTCTGATAGTTTACACCATATAAAAAATGGGATATATGTTCTACGGCCCAGCAATAAAATATCATGGACTACAAGTCATAATGATGATGTAAATGATTTTTGTTACAAAAATACTAAGTATGTTTCCACCTGCCTACTGACATGGCAACTATTGTATGTGTATTTCTCTCTCTAGTTATTTTAGACGTTATAAATTAGTAAGTAATGAAGCCTTAAAGTATACTTATACTTAATAAATAAAATTGTTCTCGAAATAACTTTGTTAAAGATTCCATAACAAATCTTCGAGTTCAAATTAATTTGTGAGAAGTACGCGGTTTCATTGGTAGTTCGTTGTTTTAGGTAGTAATTTTTTGTTAACTGATAAAGATCCAATGTTTCTTTGAAACTAACACATGTAAGTATACATGCAGGTGTGAAATATTGCAAGTTTAAAATTCATTGAAATTGAAAAAATAATTACCTACGTCACATATGAATTCACTGCCTCCCATCGCAGACAAATCCAAACTAAAAATATTCAATATTATATATTTTTTTATTTAACTTTTTTAATCGAATTTCTTATTTATTCCATAAAAATATTCATAAAAAAATATTCCTTATTCTATAGTATTAATAGTATAAGGTTGATTGAGAGTTCCAAATTCTCTTTGTAAAGTGGCGATTGACAAAATGTTCTACTGTATACCTATTGTAAATAATAAACTGTTATAAAAATTAAAATAGAATAAATATTTTATTACTGGTTCGATTAATAGATAAAATTTAAGCCAGCCACTTGATTGCTTATTACGAATCGGATTTAAATTTTGCAATACAATAAATAATACATTCTTGTTAAAAGCAATCGTATTCACTCTGTGTTTCATTTACGAACGTTGTAAGTACAGTTTCAGATTGAATGTATCTCTCAACACGTTTTCGAGCTCTTTGCATAATTACAAGCCAATTTATACGTGTATGACGTTTAATTCAGACCTTAATACAAGTTTCCATGTTAAATTAGTAGGTCAGTTTTATCAGAATTCATCACCATTCTGTAAGTGCCCATTGCTGAACAAAGGCCTCTTCTCACACAGAAAATGTTTGAGCATTATTTATTTATAAATCTAATTTCATCAACATTCATGTAGCAGTATATTACAATTACAATTTACATGTACTTGCCATAAGTATACTTGGAGCCCAACCTATCTACATTTACAATTACCTATAGGTAACCAGAGTGTGTACATGCATTATAAGTTGACAGTAATAGATAAAAAAGAATTATATCGATTAATTAAAATAAAAAAAAAATGAACAATCATCAGCCGGAGGCCATCCACTGCTGGACAAAGGCCTCCCCTTAGTTCTCCACGCCAAACGAAAAGTAGCCACACTCACTAAAATGAAATGTAAACTTCAAACTAAGAAAATATACCTTCTCCCAGTGTTCTAAAGAAACTAAGAATGCCTTAAAGATGGACGATGAAGGCATTACAAATGCGTTACCTATATTTTTACACGAAATACTTAAAACGTGTCATTGCAATTAATTAGTTAGTAAGTTTTTGCCCAGCCCTCGAGTCGTATTTACTCGACTAACCCGACAATCTTAACGTCACCGTATTTCTAATTCCACATATCACGGTGTAAAACGCGCCTTGTGTCTTCTGAAATGGGGATTCATTAGGGAGAGTTACAACTCGGTCCTAAGTTCACACTTTCTGTAATTACGAGATCTCGGCTCTTTATGAGTTACGAGGTCAGCATTGGGTTCTGTTCGGGATAATATGCCCGGCTTAGTGGATTGATTTAGAGCTCCAAATTCCCTTTGTAAATTGACAAATGTTCTACAGTTTTATATTTACATAAAAGATGAATGTTCAAATAGTAACCACTTATAATTCTTTGATGTTCGTTTTCTTGAACGAAAGTTTGTAAACATATGTATAATGTTAGTGGAACAAGCGAAAAATGCTATCCAACATTAATGGTACACTTTGCACGTAATATATCATGTAAATCCGGTATAAGCTTATTTATATATCTCCGCAACATGTGTGCGAGCTCGCCGCAGCCGGGATTTCGTTAGCGTTGTCACCACAAACATTTGAACAGGCGAAGGGGAAACAAAAATCCCTCCCTCTGTGATTACCGTGTCGAAAGAAACAATTACCTGCGATATCGCCTTATTGACCTAGTTAGAATGGAAGTTTTAGATTCAATTCTCAGAATGTAGGACATTGGATAGACGTTACTACGTTTTGCTTAGTTGGTTCTCTATTGAGGATGAGAATCTCAGGAGGATTATTGTCCTAGAGTGCTGAGAGTTTCTACTGTAAATTTGTGCACACTCGCTCGGTCCCAAGACCACTCGCCACGCCTCTGGAGATTACAAGTGCAATAGCATAAACATGAACCTAAACCATCGCCAGCGTTTATTACCCACTTTGTAAGCCTCTTCACAAGTATGAAATTTCAATAATGGAGGGCTTAGTATCATTTATTTTGTGAACCATTTTATTTTATGCTAATGATAGCCGCGGTATTGAATAATTTACACAGTTAAGCGATGATATTATGAGAGTATTGGAAGATTCACCCTGTGACGAAGATAAATTGATCAGTGTTGTATCGGTAATCTCATTAGCTAAGGTCAAAACGATTAAGTGTTATTAACCCGGAACACGAGGGTTGAAATAAAAGGAAATTCTATTGTTAGGTGTTTTAATTTATACAATTTAAAGATCAAAGTTACACTATTGTGTGCTGTGTTATCATTTTGTTCGATCAAAGACCTTAGGAGTAGCAAGTAATATTTTAGTGGAACCACTGAATCTTTAATATCTAGTACGAATTTTCGCATGCGATACAGTCTACACAATGTTTTCGTTCAGTGCAAATGTGATCCTGGCACGGGCTCAAGACGATGGACGACGCAAGGTCGCGGTTACTAGCTAATAAAATAAAATTTACATAGATCAGTACATCGTAGTGTGGTTTAATAAACAAAAACAGTCAATATTCAAGGTTGTCTGCATGTTTTATGGGTCGAGTCTGGAAAATCGTTTGAAGCTCTGGGAAGGTCATTAGCGACACCACGCGCCAGTATGGTAATTAATCGGAAAATTGGTTCTATTTATGATTACCCCTGTTTGACAGGCCCATTGTAGACATAACGCGGGTATTGTCTTACAAATTCTTTGAAAATCATTTCTTGCTTGTTTGTGTTAATTTCCTTCTTGTTTTAATGTTTTTTAGCAATATACAAAATTACATTGTATATTAAAGAATTTGTAAGACAATACCGTCATGTCTACAATGTCTACAAATATACAATATAACATTGTATATTGCTACCATTTTAAATTTATTTTTTAAGTGTGTGTGTATCACTTCACCTTTCAACCAACTAAAATATTGAATAGCATAGTGCATTCATATTTTTTTAAAGTTTGTTTTAAAATATTATCTAGTATAAACTTTTTACGATTGAGTTCTATCTGTTCTATCTGTACCCACTCAAAAATAGAAAAACGATTTTTTTAATATCGTTGCGTAGTTGAAATAAGTGTTGGTACATTCACATCGTCATGATTTCACTAGATGTAAGTGCCAAGATTTTTTTTAATAAATACCTAATCTTCTAACTCAAAATCCGAGATTGATGATTCATCGCGGATGTCACCGGGAGAAAACGGGAAAATACGCAATGTTATTAAACCCACTTCATTTCAAAATTAGAACGTTCAGTCTCGATTCATCCCGCGTGGCGCGTGCGCCGACTCGCGGTCCGTTGACGTTTGAATCGGAAACTATCATTCAAGAAATAAATATTATCGTTAGGACATATTTTGAAACGAATGTGACAAACTCATCCGCTGTATAATCATAATCGGTTAAACTTGTTTATAGTGAATAATATTGCGAAAACAAAAATTGACGATACGTGCAGTTTGATAAAGTGATTTAGTTTTAAAATTGTGTTTTGAAATACTGCTTCAAAGAGTTTAATTCTAGGTGAACTTCAATTGTACAATCTGCAATCAATCTGCAATACATGCCTGAAATTTATACAAATAGTTTTTTCTCAGTTCGTACAGTTGAAAATATTTAGTTTGAAAAGTGGTTCGTCCTTAGAGGAAAGAAAAAAGGGAATACTTTAAAAACTGTAAGAGTTTTTATGAGTTAGCATCACAACAAACATATTTTAAACGCTCAAGGGAGCCGATTATCCTTCTTCGGAAAAAGTTATTCGTTGTTTTTGGAAAGTCAATATGTCTTTTATATTTTATAGACGAATAAACAAAAGAATAAAGATACGGGAAAATACTTTAAATATTATGTAAGTCAGTACCTCTTTTGATGTCAAGCCCTAATAGATTTAGGGAGTGTCGAAGAGGATGAAAATAATACGTTCCTATTACGTATAAATATAATGCGAATGCAACTAGCAAAGCACAACAATATTTCAAACGGAACATAATGTGTAGTTTGCTAACAATGACTCGAATATGTACCTACTCAGTTTAATGTTAGGATGTCAGTAATAATCAGTATTTACCAAACAATACCTAACAATTGGCTATTGTCATTAATTATTGTAATCACTTTGTAGTCTAATGTAGCGATGTTCTGGTTATAATATGTGCATTGTGGTACGTGATTAGTAATGTACTTTATTTTGGAAGTTATTGTGGAGTATAATGTCCATATTCATTGGAATAACGGCTATTGTTTTTTTTTTTTGTGTGCACTATTCACCAAGCCTTTTCACCCATGGCAGATGGTGATTGCAAACTTACAATTTCAAGTTAGAAGTTTCTAGATTTTTCCCACAATGTTTGAATATATATTATGCAATTATATAATAAACCTCTAATTATTCATCAATAAAAACTAATAGGTAGATAATCTCATTTTCAACCATGTTTAGTTTTATTGAGTTCTTTTTTATAAATTTTACATCACATATACACTGTCAATATCACTGTAATTTCATAGCTCTGTACGATAACTCATCATACAATAATGTGGTCATGAGGCTTTGTGTGAACACAAGTATCAAATTTTTGATAAAATATTCCATTTAATGTTGATTAAACCACAATGATCTATCGTTCTAATCTCTATTTGATACAGAGTTCAGTATGACAGTGTGAATTGCAAATAGTTCGTTTGTAAATTTAAAACAAATTCATGAACAATATGACCTACTTTACAATACTTATTTCAGGTAGTCTATGTTTATATAACAGACCGTATTGTATAAAGTAAATTAATATTTATTAAGGCTAGTCTTCAATGTCTGGATTTAATTAAGTTCCTCCCATAAATAAGACTTTCAGCATGATTTATTTTATCTTATCTTTTAGATCGCCCATTTATTCGATAAAGTAAAGGCAATTAATGTATCATCAGCAGGCTTTGAATTGTATAATATTATTCATTTTAAGGATTGTGATTGGAAACGTTGAAGGAAACAAAAAGGTGATATGTGACTCTCGCAGACCTTTGAGGTATTGATGCACTGCGGACGTATCAAACGTCAAACATACTCGGGCACCGCTCGGGACTCTATTTAAATAGTTCCAGCGAAACAGACTATATAAATGATGATATCCTTGTTTTAGTACACGTAGTGGCTTCTAAATAGATGGTTGGGAGCGATGACACCGCACCGAGAGTACCGACCATAGTTTTGTTGCATGACATTTACGTTTTTGGTTGTCCCGTCTGGACTGCGTCTGATTTATTTCAGCCGCCTTCATAAATGGCAACGAGTACAAATTTGTTCTCGGTACACGAGGTTATTTCAAAATTAACCTTAGTTCATGTCAGTTATTTGTTTTGAGAAAAGATTTACACATGTAACACCAACACAGCGGTTGCAAAATAAACAGAATAACTCTATAACGGTAGGGGAAAATTAAATATAAAGTATTTCATAAGGCTGCATATGGCTTATTTGAAATGAGAGGTAGAAGCATGGTCGGCTCCCTCGGTGACCCTTATCACACACCTTTCACCACCTGCGGACAGGCTTCGCTACAATTTGATACCCGTTTTTAAAACATCTGAACATTTTCATATTGTGTTCCCTTAGCAAAAAAAGCAATAAGCAACGTATAAAATATGTGCTTTGCACCTGACACACATGAGCAAAACTCGCCCTTAAAATATGTACAGACGTTATTTTCAAGCGTACTGAATTTTTAATTTTCCTCGCCAGTATTAGAAAAATGTTTACATTGCTTTATTTGTTCGTCTACAAAGTTTACAAAAATAGCTTCTTTTGCCTAGTGCCATAAAGTTGATTTTCCACGTTCATCACGTGAACGCGTGCAGCGGTCAGATGATTGCAGATTGAAATCAGATACTCAATACGCCCACTCGTCGACAGACGCAATTCATTATTCTACTTTTACTGTCGCACTGAAAGTTACACATACATATTTATGTCTCTTGAATAATAAACAAAGTTATTCAATCGGTGTAAACATAACTCTGGGAACAATGGAGTGCGGCCGTCTCAACAACGGCTTGAGGTGGAGCGCGTACTCTTCCGCGTCATCAGATACAAACATGCCGCCCGTAGTGATAGAAGACTTGTGCGGAGACGAGCAGTGCCCGGTGACCGACAATTATCTGATAACGTTCCCGGAAGAGGACAGTGAGTCAGAATCAGCTCGCGACATCAAAAAGCGGATTTCCGAAGAAATAGTCATCTTAAACGAAGCTCCTAAACTTCTTAATCGTTGTTACGAAAACCCTCTTTTCATCCCGGCCTGTGAAGTTTTAAAAGACGAGATAAGTGACGACGGGGACACTGAGGAACTAATGAAGAGTGAGGCAAAAAAGTTTGAGGATTATAAGTTTTGTGAGGCAGTTAACGACTTCGATATCGAGTTGGAAGCGGGGGAGGCGGTGCCTATAGTGTACCTGTCGACGTCGCGAGCCGCGCGCTTGCAGAGGGCACTGCGGCTCGGCGGATACAAAAAGGTGGGCGCTTTATTAATATCGCCGCTGTTCTTAATGGAAACATTTTTGACGCTTTGCTCATTGTGTCAAACCTTATTGGAGTCAAAGTTCAGGACAGCTAATTAACATTTAATATTCTTTTTTTATCCTTGTTTTGGTGTGCTCAATGAGATATTTTGTTTCTGTTTTGGTAGGATGAGATTGAAATGTCCCAAAAATAATGAACGTTCGTTGTAACATTATTGTGAAAAGTTTTCAATTAGTGGTACATTGTGTGCAGCACGTTATCCGATACAGTATCCCGTCTAGCTCGTTAATTACTGTTGTTAATATTTCATGTATGTAGATTAGAGTAGTTAGTGCGATGGGTGGTACACTTTGATCCGGTATTTCAATATGTGCTCGTAATACAGCTCTCAACTTGTAGGTAGCAATAATATATTGATCATAAATGGCGAATGTTCATAGAAGAAAATGTCCTATTTGCTGACATTTACGAACTTTCATTTGATTAATATCTAGGCCTGGTTGTACAGCCTCTGGATGAGTTTGGATAAATTATGTGACAGAGAATGACAGAGTTCTGGATTATTTCCAATTTATGGCCCTAGTATTCTGTGTAGGTGGTCTAAAAATACCTTTAGTGTTATAAATGTCTTCGTAATTCTACGAGGCGTTGAGACAGTCTGCTGAATATCACTATAACTAAAGATAACTGCTCTTGCAGATAGTTTTAATTAAATATATAGCCTTGTTAATAAAATTACACTAAAATACTACTTTAATTTACTTTATAGTGTATACGTAAACATACAAGGCTTTATAAGGAAGTGCCTTATAAAGTCTACGCACCTATTCTGAGAAATTATACTCAACCGTTAGTTTTAACAAATCCCTGTGAATCATTCTTGTAATTGTTTGAGACAGCGGCTGGCAATGAATTCAATTATTTTCAATATAATAGACACTTTACCAATAAACATAAAACTTATTACAAGTGATTATTGGTACGAGTATGGAAAGATTTTGAACTTATTCTCTAGCTAGCCCTAGCTAAGGTAATAAGTTTATGGTTATAAATAACAATGCTTTAAAACGTATACTATTTCCAGTCATGTAGACTGGAAATAGTATACGTTTTTTTTTAATAATATTATTATGTTATATTTATTTTGCATTCAGCCAGTCACATGGCTCAATACTTTTTTAAAAAAAGATCACAACTTTTTAGAATATAAAAATAAATGCATTTAAATTTCGAATTTAGTATTGGCCCAATAAAACTCGGTAGCAAGTCGTGCGCGAGCTCTCGATGCGGACGCACGCCACGAATTCACGGTATGCTGTACGATTTTAATTAGCAATGTCAGGAACTACATCCACACTACGGTATTATTCGTGTAATTTTGTTTAAACTGTGTTTTTCATCCCTACAGCGAGCAGGTGCAACACCCATCTGATGAAAATGAGGTGGTATTAAAAGCACCCAACTCTAGCATTACGTTTAATTAATTTGATATTAAAAAAATATAAAGTGAGACTTAAATAATATTGCTGCTGTCATCAAGCGTGATATGATTATTTATGTATTTAAGAACTAATTGAGAATAAAACAGCCAAGAAAAACACAACCGTTGATTGAATCCGTAAGGCCATTCCATCAACCTAATTGAAAATACTACTTACACATAGAAAAACAGACGGAACAGTTCAAACAGTTACTCAAATGAGTACTAAAAAGGTTCTCTAAACATTCATGAACAGAAGGATCGCTCATTTATACGAATCAGGACGAAAGAAGAACAATCCTTTTGAGATCGGATCGAAATCAAATAAGCTTTTTATTGTATCAATCCGAGTCTTTAAGATTCATTCGGGTCCGTCCGTAATGTAACAGGCTGCTTGAGTCTACCCAGTATACGACGTTCAATTCCTCCTTTCTAAGCCGGTTTTAAAAGGCGGAATAAAAATTCGGCTAAGTACTAGTCAGAAACACGTACTCTTGAACTCGTGCCAATTCATATATTAGGTCTGCAACGAAATCCCTATTTAGCATTTGTCGTTCAGCGCGTTTACTAGAAAAATGTAAACTAAAAGCTCTGAATTGACTACTAGATAACTGATAAAATGAAGGTGTGACACTCGATTTTGGCAGATAATTTAAGTATTATGTCTTTAATTATGAGTATTATTTATTGGCCAACGACTTCGTTCGCGATATCCGAATGAAAATTAGCATATGTGTTGATTCAGACTATTTCTGAATCTAATCTATCTCTGATCAATTTTTATCAATACCCATTTAGTAGATTTTACGGGACGAAGTATATAAGTATATTCAAAGATCCACCCATACTTACAAACTTGCGTTACTTTATAATATTAGTAGAATTAGTTCGATTTTTGAAATCATTTTTCTAGGGATGGCTATGTCATTCATACTGTAGGGTAGGGTATCAAGCGTGAGGATAATTTTGAAGAATTTACAAATAGAAAGATAAGACTGGAAAGGTATTCTTATTAATATCTCGTACTAGCTACTCTCGCGCGGTTTCACCCGCTGCTCGGCTCCTTGTTATCGTAGCGTGATATTATATAGCCTATAGCACTCAGGAACATTGTAGCTATCTATCAGTGAAAGAATTTTGTAAATCTGACCAGCGGTTCCAAAGATTACCACCCCCTGCATACAAACTTACAAACATACAAACTTGAAAATTTTACCTCTTTATAATATTAGTATAAATTAAACACTAATAACTCTATAAGTTTATAGAATGATAAAGAATTGCGTACCGTCTAGCTTGTGAGAACTAAAACGGGAATGACTGGAATAGTCCTGACTTCGCAAATAAATTGCAATCATCTTATCGAGCGCTAACATAAATAGTTCTTAGATCTATGTTCTTGTTTCTCTTGTTACAATTAATTGTAACTTTTTATAGCCGTATAGTGTTCCATCTAGTTGCAATAAATTGAATATGATTTTCTTAATTGTTTATTTCCAAATAGACGAATACGAGTAAATCCTTTTAACTTTAATACATATTAATTCCTATGCTCATAGTATTTATAATCACAAGCTTAAGAATAAAATTACTGAAAAAACGCATCAATTAAAAGTCAACAAAAACTCTCTCATTTGGAGCTCCAACTTTGTAAATGCACCTTACTTAAGCCAAGCGTTCTTCACCGCAGTGGTAATACGTTTGAACTTGCCTCATTATATGAATGGCCCGTTTACCGCCTTCAGAAAATTATAAATCATTTGCTAAAGATTTTAATTAATCTAGACGAGCCTTCAAATCCAAAGCTCGTTACGAAATATTAATTAATTTTCCAAACTATTGCCGATGGATAAAGCCGACATAAAAGCTAACGTTAAAATTTTCCAAGTGTGGGAGAGCCATGTTTCGGCACGAATGGGTCGGCTCGACTGGAGTGATACTACGACTTTACAAAAAACGGCGTGAAACAATCACAGCGTTGTGTTTCGCCGTGTGAGTAAGATTACCAGATCCCCAATACTTCGCCCTCCACCCATCCTTTCCTAATCCTTAAATATCCGAAACCCAAATCTCTAAAAGGCCGGCAACGCACTCGAAACTCCTTTGGTATTGTAGGTCTTACCATCAGGTAATAGGTATGCTCATTGGCTAACCTATACCACAAAAAAAATTTTTGCGAACAACTAGCAGTCATTTGTGAGTCACTAACAATCTGTGGGCCTAATACTTGAAACAGAAATGAGATTAGACCTCTGTCACGAGATCTTGAGTCCATTTGTGTTCAAAGTATCATTGATGAGGTATCTGTAGATATAAGAGGTGCTTAAGCCCAAGAGCTTCATGAAAAAGGAATAAAGAAAGATTTCTGCGAAAAATATCTTGGTGTCACTGTCGCCGTGTCTTTATGGTGTACTGGTATAAATCGGGAAAATAAAAATCATGTTCTACATTGGAAAAAATCTTTTCTATGTAGTACTCATTAGAAATCAGCTTCAACATTTATTAAAGAGTAGCTACTCTCGCGCGGTTTCGCACGCTGCTGCTCGGATCAGCACTCAGGAATGTTGTAGCTATTTATCAGTGAAAGAATTTTGGCAATCCGAATTCCAAAGATTACCCCCTACATACAAACTTACACTTACAAATTTTACCTCTTTTTAATATTAGTATTGAAGTATTAATCAACAAACATAAAAACTCGCCCGAGGTCAATTTAATCGTAGCCATGTTATAGGGTTGTACTGCAAAAATCCCAATAGAGTGTTATATGAATACTTGAAGTGACTTCAGCCAATCTCCATACTACAAATCCTAACTTATTTAGGCACTAACATTGTTAACGAATTTCAAAGGCATCACAGCTCGTTTTGTGGTGCGAAAGCCGCACTACAGTTAATCCCCATTCATATAACCTGAGTCGCTCCTTTGAAAGACTTTAATATGGCGTCTCAGTGCCGGATGTTTTGATTAAACGAATACAAGATGCGCGGCTATGGTAATGCATACTTTGGACCTAAGAATTCATAAATCTTGCCTCTTTATTTAAAGTTCCATTGAGGTAGGCAACTAAGTAAAATTTTATCTCTACGTCTTGAATAGATGGATTTAATTCTCGTTAGACATAGCATAGCATCTTCCTTTCATTATAATCTTGTTAAAATGTTTAAGTTCAAAGTACTACGAACTTATTCAAACTGTAGTTTTCTTTTACAAAAACGTCAGGATAAATTTTACTTTGCCTAAGTCCAATAAGACTCATAATTTATTATCCTCACCGCCTGTTTGTGTACCAAGGATCATAATATTGCCATTCTCTGTAAAGATCCGTCATTTCAACTGAGAATTATAATAAAAACTAAACACGATTATTAAGTTCCACAGTAATCGATTGAGGGGCTTTCGCTAGTATCCTTGTTAGAAGATTATTATATTTCCAAACTTTGCCCTTCATTATTTATCAATAACTTTGTCAGCTACTTCTTCAAAGGTATCAAAGAAATTGTCTACGTCAACTCGAAGCAGGAAGTTTGTATTTTACCATGTAAACCACTGATAGGACTGTCAACATAACAAAACGCTATTTTAAACGGTTTTTGGGAGCAAAATGTCGTGGTATTTTTCCATGTCAATCTGCAGCTTAAAATACAACGTGTTTCATGAAAGTGAGTGTTCAGTCCAAAAGCCATCTCGAGAAGTGATGGCCAAGGCTTTTAGCAAACTAGTGTCTGCCTAGATTTCTGTATCAAGGTTGGTGAGGTCAACACAAGAAGATTGCTTCCGTAGTGATTAAAATTGAGGAGAGAACTTAAAACTCTTCTATTCATAACAACAGTTAGCAATTAGTGTAATTTTAATTTCAACCTTATTTACTCATTCTACCATTAAGATAATAAATAAAAAAGGTCACAACATTTTTATTCTTGCCAGTATTTTACGTGACGATTTCCTACAAAAATTGCCATCTTAATTATTAAATAAAATAAATGTTTCTTTGCGAAGTATACGTATAATATAGAATTAAATAAACTAAAATGAAATAATATAACACAGAACTTGTTAATTACACGGTCTAATATTGCCATCTCAGATTGTGTATGAGAGCGTGAAAATAATATTATAATTCCAACCTAATTTGCTTCTAAGAAAGTAGTCCGTAGACCAGTCGTCTATGCCTACATTATTATGTAGAAAGATTTGATTGTCTGTTCGTTTATGATAAGGATATATTAAACTACTCGAATGACTCTCTGACTGACAGACCAAACATTTATTATTTGGAAATATTTGTTGACGTCCAATAGTGATACTTTATTTAATAGCACTATTGCTTAATCGAAAAAAATTGATTGACTTCGACTTGAAAATATTTCTTTCATTTTTCATAAGTTTAGTTTGTTTGGGAGGCATAGTAAACTTGCAACCTTGATATATCAAAGTTAACAGCCTTTTTTTTTTTTTGATGTCCTCGGGTGGTCTATTGGCGTTTGCTCTTGGCGGCGAGTTGCCCTTACTCGCCGTCCGCAGACGCGCGCTTACGGTGGTTGAAGATCGTCGCTTGATCCCCGACGCCCGTAATGTCGCCTGCTGCGGCGGCTGGGGCGTGAGGAGGAGGATTGCTACCTCACGCAGGCCGCCTCGCTTTAAGGTTGTGAGGCTCTATTTCTGGACCTCTGATCTGAAATATCGAAACAGCGAAACAATGACCCTTATCTCTAAAAGGCTAGTAACGCACTCTTTTGGTGAAACAGGTGTCCATGGACGGCGCTGATTGCTTACCATCAGGTAATCCAAATGCTCGTATCGACCTATTGAAAATAACGCGCATACTTCTTTTTAAAAGGCCGGCAACACGCTTGTGGCATCACTGATGTCGCACTTGTCCATGGGCGGAGCAGATCATTTGCCATCAGGTGATCCGTCTGCTCGTTTGCCTGTTATGCAGCAGGAGCAGGAGGTGAAGTCGCTGGTAAAAGCGAGTAATTTATAAGACATGATTTATGTGTGTTCGTTTTTACTTGTAATTTTCGCTTCTCACTACGGTTTTTCTATTGACCTTAATTTGCTTGGCGCGTAGCGACCTCCAAACCTTTTGTTTTATTAGATTTATAACAATATTGGTAGACCTCTAATATAATAACATTAATATAGTACTTTATTTGTGGTTCTTTTGGGATAGTTATTATTATTAAGGTGAAATGAAGTATGAAAATGTAGTAGATGAGCGTATCTTCGAACGAGCATACTGGTTATCTGATGGAAAACAATCGGTGTCACTGTCACAGACAACACTGGAATAGTTAAGACTGCATTGTCGGCTGTTTGGGATTTGTGGATATACACGGGGAGGGAGAGGATTATGCTTCTGGTTACCTCACTCACATTTACCGAAGTACGGCACTTTCACACTTAGTAAATAGTTAATTTTTTGGTAAAATATTGTATTTGGAATAGGCCAATTTGAAACTGCGTATCTGTAGATATTACTAAGACTAAGTATTTTAATTTTTACAACCGACAATGTTGTAGATAGTATATATGTATAGCTTATTATTATAGTTATGTGTCCCATTTAAAATTATGTTTACCTATTTTTATTTATAAATAATACTGTATCCAAAACTTTCTTTGAAGTACGCTTCACAACGTGTGAATGCTTCGTTTGTTGGTGTCGTACCGTAACCGGGAAGTCTATGACTCGGTTCCCGGAAAACGACATATTTCTTACTGCTAACAAGCATTTTATAAAAATTAATGCTTTTTTACACTCAATAATTACTTTTGCCATTATGACAATACACCAAAATAAACATAATTATGTATATCATATGGTTCTAATTTACCCACACCAAATTTAAAAATATTAAAAACATTATACAGAATAAACGTGTGAAGTAAAGTAGGTACAGAGTTGCGGTCAACGACCTCACTCAATTTAAAGGTAGACGCGGCTGTCTATGTCACTCAGTTCGCAGATACACAGACGCCAGCAGGTCAACTTACACGTTTCTATCAATTATCGTTATTGCACTTTCCACTTTATTGTACAGCTATAAAGTCGTAAATCCAAAAAACAAGAGTTTTGAGTAGGTTGACCTATTAGCGTCTGTACTTTATACATTTTTTTCTAGATACTGGCAGACGGTTGGCTCAGTTCCACACAGGAAGCGTCTTCGCATTCCGGAGCTAGTCGCGCGATTACTTGCTTGGCCTTCAATATTACCCACATATATGGAGAATGACATAGCTTATTTTGAGTGTAACATTATATGGTACTAAGGGTCTACTTTCTAAGAAACTACCGTAATTGGAAGAAACTTTGTGCATTACTAATAAGCAGCTGGATTTTACCTGTAACTCTAAAGAAGTTGGAAGCCTGTTCGGCCTTTTGGGGATTAGGGAAGGGTATATAAGGTTTAGGCCTCCAGTAACTTCGGTCACACAGCAAATCACAACGCGTTGTTTCATGCCTATTTCCTGTGAGGCTGTGGTATCACTCCGATCGTGCCAGCCTATTGTCGCCGAAGCGTGGGTCTTCCTTACACGAATTAACATAAATAATTTAAGAAAATTGTCTATGCAGCCTATGAAAAGTTTAAACCACCTTTTAACTTACCTACGCTGAATAACAATTAAGAATGTTTTTGCCAAACTTATTAAGTTAAATGACCAGCTGAATAGCACATCAAGAAATTGATTTCCCAGCTGGCAATTTCCAAAGTTATTTGGGCACCGCTACAGTATACGGCGCACTCGATCCCGGGCAATTTCCTCGTCACCGACATCGATGCCTGCGGTGCGACGCATTACGACACCCAGCCGACGACAGAAAATAGAATTCAGTTAGCGTTTCACTTCCAAACACTTCAATTTAAACTTCCAAGCACGAGATTACTTGCATAAGCCTCTTTCAAAGCGTAACAGCGGTAAACTTATAGATTACGCCGAATTATGTTTCAAAATTAATGTGTTGACGTTAATCGTATTATGATATGCTAATTTAAGTTTAATTGGTTTCGTTTTTAGGGCTGATTTTGTTTGATGTTTGTAAAAAAAGTTTCCTATATGATGAATTCGTGCTCAAAGACAAAGATATTTTCCTTATTGTCTTTACCGTGTAACTAGGTTTTCTTCTAAGAAATTCGGATAGCTGGTATTATCATTATTACGCCGCATTGTTTCGAGAAAACGCTTTGATGTTTATAGTGATTTCAATCGGTTTATAGTGTGTGTTGTAACTTATACTTACTAGAAAACTTTTACGAATTAATAATGGCGGATAGTCAGTGAAGTTGCTGGAGAACATATTGCAACACTGAAACAATGAATTATTTTTGTAAATAGGTCATAAAAGAGGATATTTATGTGTCGACATTATATTAAAAAACACTAGATGCAAAAAAAACTAGTAGCAAAAGTATCTTTTAAGTGTTAGGTGTGTTGTATTTAAAGAAAATAAAAAGTGTTTAAAGAAAGTTTTATTTGATTCACGAAACATTCACAAGCCTTCATCATCTTCATAATATTTTGTCCAGACATGAAAACGTCGTTTTTGCCAATATTATATGGAAATATCAATTAATAGTAAATAGTAGTAAAGAGTTAGAAAAATATGAATGACTTGCCCTAAAGAAGGAAACTGCTTGAAACGCAACTTAGGACTAAGTTACGTTTCAAGCATCAATTTTTAAAAAATTGCCACGGTCGGATCTAAATTTCAAAACGAAAAAAAAAAAAAAATATCACATCCACGGTTAAAATATTTTTTCCTTGTATGTTTATGTTTACATTCAAACACTATCATCCAACGCTTTATTTAGTCTACGAAAAAGAATTATTAAGATGAAGTGTATGACTTTACGTCTTTACATTTACCTACGTACACCGTAATGTACTGTAACAAAAATACCTCAGCGCCAAGGCGCCAACTTTCTTCAAGTAAAATATTTTAATCTGTGGCGATGCGCGCCAAAACGCTTCTATTTACATACAAGTGATATTTTCGTCTTTAATTTTTACGTCTCGATGTTTAATTAGTGCATTAAAAAGCAAAAATTCTTGAGTCTTGTTACATTTATTTAGATTTTATCATCAGGTAATTAGACAAGTTTAAGAGAAGAGAGCGAGTCTTATATTTAGTTGTGTTTTGTTAAGAAAATCCTGATTTGTTAGGTCGACTCATTATACGACATTTTGACTAATTAATTAGACGTCAGCATGAAAATGAAGACAGACCTTGAGAATAATGAGAGGTGGGTAAAGGACGAATCTGATTAAGAAGGTACTAGATGTACCTAAAAGTTAAATGGATGAGTTTCTAAACGAAAAGAGAAAGAAACGTCAATATAATTTCACGGTGTAGGTACTTAATGTTAATTTCAAATTATTTTCAAACTTATTTTTATTCAAATTAGATTCTAAGTTTGATCTTAAGATTAGGTTACAATACGCACTATTAAAAAATATTCTTTTTTCTCTCACACTTCAAACAACAAAGAACAGAATTACAACATACAGTCATAGGAAGGTGTCAAGATGCACAGAGGAGCGTTTTATTTTCAATTTCAAGCTGTCTAGGCACAAACCGTATCTAACAATGTGCATGGGTACAATGCAGCATTTTTGTCATAACAACGCCCCACTCGGGAACAAAAGGGGCGCCCACGTGGATCAGCGCCTAATTGGACCCCACATAGAGGTGAAACACACGTGCTGTTTGTCTTTGTACGACGTGTTACGTAAGTGTAAATTAATATTGTTTTGCGCGGAAAGTTAATGTATGGAGTGTTTTGTTTTTGAACTTTGTTTTGTAGGGAACGAGTTGTTAAGAGTTATAGTGATAACGTTATCAATGTTTCGTCTTATTTATTTGTAATTGCAAACGCAATTACGTACTGCGACTCCGGCGTGGAGCAGAAAAAGGAACACTGTGGTTTTAAGTCGGTAAGAGGCTGGAACTCGCTCCATTCTGGAAAGAAGCTATTTGTTGATATTCACACACCAAAGTTTTGCGTTACAATGCACAGTGATTATGAACAACCAATTTTTCCAAGGAGTCTGATTTTCGTGTATATTTTCAGATAATTAACCGACAATCGCAACTGTGTAACTAATCTAAAATTTACGACTATATCATTAAGGAGCTCATGAATACTACAGGCGCTAAATAACATTCATTATCCATAGATTATCTTAGTGTCAAGCTTAAGATTAGTAACAATACGTAAGTAAAGATAAGTTACGACAAAACCAAGTGAGTCATCCCCTAAGTTCTCAAAATCGCGTGGGAACTACGCAACCAGCATACAATTTCATTTCATTCATAGAATATTTCTTATGAATGCTTCTACTGGTGCCAAGAGCTAAAATTAATGTTGCTTCCGTCTCTGACACGATATAGGTAAATGCTGTTAAATTATTTGTCGGTACGAAACTATTTTTTCCTTGCAATTTATTTATTTCTGTGAAAAGGCCGGGAAACAACACCTTTAGACGTTATCATTATACAAAAATGTATATGGATATTGATCCTATTTTATTACTTATCGCATTTTAACTAAGTAAAACTTTAATAAAATAATAAAGTTAGATAATGTTTTGGAACGTATTTGATATTATCCTAGATTGAAATAAAACTTCTAGTCTACCGATTAACAAAAATAACATTTTTGTAACATTTTAACAATAGATTAATAAATAGCAATGACTTAAAATATGTTCAAACGATTATAACCTGATTTCCAGAACCAGTTCATTAACATTCCTTATATTCACGATGACATGATATAAATCGTTTGTATGTTAAATATATAATGGTACTAAGTCATTATAACTCCGGATATTACTCTAAGGTACTGGTGAATTGGTGCCGGAAATCGGCGGTTTTCTATCGGTCAACATGTCGATCAGATCTGCCCTCAATATTTGAATAATCGATACAAGATACAATATCATATAATTTCAGACTAGTTACTATCGTGGGACATACAAAATTTATTGAAAATAACTCTTTAATCTACCAATATTAGAAAAAATAAACATCTACTAAAATGGGTAGGTATAGAAAATATGGAGCCTATAGGCGAATATTTTATTTTTTGAAGATTGTGATGTATTTTATTTAGAAAAAGATGGTCGCTATTGAGGGAAATTCTGGAGAGTGAGATCCATAAATTAGATAGATTTCATTTTAGTTAGAATTATTTAAATTGTAATCTCTGTGTAGTAAACTTTTTGTACTAAATATCAAAAACTTTTTGGTAGGTATTTTATGGGACCATTAATTCTGAATGTTCAAAATACTGTCAAAGTTCTATTTCAACGAAACAGTTACTATTCTCCCATAGTTCCTTTATTGTCTTTGTTAACAAACATTTCTTTAAAACAAACCAGACAAGCGTCTTTTAATTAGTCGCTCAACGAAGGAAAACCTTGAAGTTACTCAGTAGTATTAGATTTTACCAAATTTACTACTCGATAAAATTTAATTGGCAACAGATTTTTCCTTTAATGTTATTTTCCCGAAAGCTTTGTTTATATTTATTGCTGGCAATACTCCTGTTATTATTCACAATTGAGATTGGCAACAATTTCATAAGCACCTTTTTCAGTACAATCGAGTTTATTTTTCATTTGCCCCAACAGAGAGCTAAATTCTCTGAATTTTGTTTTAATTTCGTTTCTGGCAAAATTTCAAACGATAGTATTGGAAAAATACTCGAGTTCTGTTTAATTTTTGTGATTGGCGCGACGTTCGGATTGAACGTGAACGAATGGTGTATGAGTAAATCAAAAATCTATCCTGTTCCTGCGGAGTTTGTGGTCATTGCTTGATATTTGAGACATATAGACAAATAGATCCTTTGATTATTTGAAGAAGAAAAGTTTCTATAAAGTTCTGCATTATTAGAACTTCGCACAAGAATGATCAAGGAAAAAAATTAAAGAATTGTTATCGAAGTATTTGTTACATCTAACTCATTTAAAGACGGACACATCATAAGGATTGTTAAAACTTGTATGATTCATTTTCCCGTACTCAGATACATTTAATTGTTAATTCTCTTCAGTAAATGTTTTCTGAACAAAATCAATACTGAGGATCGATAGTTTAAGTAATCATTAAATGTCTGTAACTACTGCAGCAAGTCAGAGTCACTAATTGAGGTGAACACTGCACTTAGCACTCGTTACTCACAAGTTAGGAATAAGTTTTAAGTGAACTAGATCGGTGGTCACTAAGTTAAATACCACATTTATATGTAGGAATCGTATTTCTATGAGGTACCTACCAAAAAAGCCAACGATCAATTTCTTAGTTAAAAGTATGTTCTAAACATTATCTGAAAACAGGATTTTATTTACCTCTTCTAAGCTATTTTTTTATTGCGTAAAGTGGAAATGAGCATACCTACGTGAAATCCGAAAGAATTGCAAGTGCTTCGTAGTTTTTTAGGGGTCAGGGATTTGAGGAACGGGTTATATGGAAAATAGGCAATTGAAGGTGTGTGTAGTACTAGGCTAGGTTATTGGAATAACCTCAATCACACGGTTAAATACAGCACTTGTGTTGTTTGATGTCGATTTTCTGTGAGATTGTGATTGTGTTATCAATACGGTCAAGCCGGGCGATTCGTCAAGTCCGGTCAAGTAGGAGAGCCATGCTTCGGCACGAATGAGTCGGCTCGACCGGAGTGATACCACGGCCTCACAGAAGACCGACGTGAAACAACCACAGCGTTGTGTTTCGCCGTGTGAGTGAGGTTACCGGAGGCCCAATCCTTCCCCGCCCCCAATCCCTCCTCAATCCCTAAATCTCCAAATCCCTAATCCCTAAAAGGTCGGCAACGCACTCGTAACTCCTCCGTTGCGGGTGTCCATGGGCGGCGCTGATTGCTTACCATCAGGTAATCCGTCAGCTCGTTTGCCGACCAATTACATAAAAAAAAAATCGTGTTGAAGCATGGTTCTCCCATACGTGACATTTATAAATAAACTCTCAATTATGACCTATTTTGATGAGTAGATATCAAAACATTTAATACTAACTATCAGTATGATCTAAAAATATAGCGGATGTCCACATCAAACAGTGGATACCTATTATAGGAAAACATACCTACCTTCATTCGGTACTGAGTGATACGAAGTGCGTAAATACAGTCCGCAGCCAAGTTTTAAAATAAATATTGTATTAATATAGAAACATATCATATACCTATATATATATTCATAATATCTTGGTTGGTTTGATTTTACCAGTAAAAAAAGAGGTCTTTAAGAGGTTTGTCTTATTAGAATTAAAATTTATTGGAAAAAGGTTTACATTTAAGAGTGAAACCAAAACCTTTTTCAATTCTATCGTAATATCGTTCAATTAATTCGTCAATGACCAACCACTTATGCTGTTAGTAGTTTAAAGTTAATCTTTTGAGGGAAAATAAAACTATATGGCTATTCCTGCCGTCGTTAGTGGATTTCGTGGGTCGAAAGCCAGTTAAACAAATCTATGTAACCTAGAATTGTATTCTAATAAATATAGTCATATAAAGCACTGTTTATAGATAGATCCTTATCCTGTCATTTGCAACAACTTCCCTGACCTACCTAGTTTCCTTGATGAAGTCATGTCTGTTCTGTAGGTAGCAATAAGTTTACCTACCGTCTCGGGAAAGTTGTTAGTTATCTCACTAGTTAGTGGCTTTGCTAACTTATCGAACTGCTTTCCGTATCCATTGATAACTTGTCTTGTTTATATATTATTTATATAGTAGCTATTTTATTAGAAATTTCCGTCTAATACAACTCGTTATAGAACTAGGTATAATTATTATTATCTTGGTAGACATTGAATTTCTGGAACTTTCTTCATTATCATATGTTCAATAATAATAGTCTTGGTGAAGTTTCTCGTTAGATTGTTAAGATAGTTGTATGTTGTAATTCATCGTTTTCTATCTATACAATTTTGAAGAAAAGAAATTCAAAAAATATTTGAAGATGCGCACAGTAATAGTATTTGAATTAAAATAAAATGTGTAATATTACTAATATTAACACAACAACAAGATAGTTTTATGATGTTTTACAATTAATGTACGAATAATGAGGTTCCTTAAGAAAACAGGCTAAGTGTATAGATTGTTATTTGGCGTTGAATCTTGAGCATCACGGGGAAAACATAAAAAATCTCCTTACATTTTTACTCGAATCAATTTCTTTTTATGTGATGATGTGGTAAACGAGTAGACGGATAACCTGATGGTAAGCAATTTGCACAGCCCATGGACACCTGCAATACCAAAAGAGTCGGTACTCTTGCGAGCCCTTTCCTTAGTTAGAGATTGGAGGAGGTCTTGTTCATTGGAAAACTTTTGTTAGTGTTTATAAATATTATACTACAAAAACACACAAATTATTTTTTAATCTTTATGTTAATCTTAATTTTTTTCGAGGCTGTGTTAACACCATCCATCAACGACACGGGAACCTCATGAAAAAGACGGTAGGTACAAACACGCCTTATATGAAGAATGTAATATCGTCGGAAATCTTCCCAACGACGACGTTTTGGTGAAAATTAAAAAAAAAAACGCCAGGAGAAGATTTGGGACATATTAAAGTTTATTCGATTACAAAGTAGAAAAAAATACTGTTTGGATATATCATTTTAAAAAAATATTTGAAAATACAAAAAGGATAATAATTAATAAAGGTTAGATAAGCTTCCTCATAAATTATTTTCAAACAAATATGTTAGGTTCGGTTTGCACGGTACAATTTTCTCGGAAAAGCAAACCAATTTGCTTACCTGTTTGAAATTTAAAAAACAAAATCAGATGAGATACTTTATAGGCCAGTATCTAATGTACCATTTATCAACCTTTTTTTAATCACTACACATTCATCACATATTTAGTGGCTCATAATAGAATTATTACGATGTAATACGGGAAGAATCATCATCATATCAGCCACAGGACGTCCACTGCTGAACATAGGCCTCCCCCATAAATGGGGGGATTTGCCAATACTCGCCACGCTTGACAGGCGGGTTGGCGAGCGCAGTTAGGTCACCGATATTTTTTTAAAGAATGCTGCTTCCCATTCCTCGGTGTCTGGGGAAACGAACGGGAAGAATAGATCCAGGATAATAAAATGTATTAAAACTTAAAATATACCTATTTTATATAATGAAGTACGACACAGCGTCAATGATAAGTGGTTTTGTACGGCACTGATTTTCATTACCAACCGCCAAATATTTTGCACAACAAACAAATCTCACGCACTACCACCTCATTCGATTTTCGAATAAAAGTGGTCCAGTTGGTCAGTCCATTTGCACCTTTTACTTCCCGATTGGTCATACTATATCTCACTCAATGCTCGGTCGGACGGCGGAGGTCCCATGGGTGATTCCGGGCTTTCAACCATGAAACAAGTTACCTATCAACTAGAAACTTTTATAGTCAGTCTTCGTTAGTCAAAACTAGGTACATAATATGTTACCACTTTTGGTCTGTGAAAAGGTAGACATAGAAAATATTAAATAAATAAAATATGTACCTTTTTCTACTTTTGTCGCCTGCTTTTCCTGCAAGGGTTTACGAAACCTGGGAAGTACCAATTTAACTTTACCGAGTTGTAGGTTCCTACTTTTTAAGATTATTTAAAGCGATGAAGGAAAATATCCTGCTGAAAACTAGACTTATACTTTTGTATTAGAAGTATGCAATCGCCAATTCCCTTCGAAAAAGCGTGATGAATAATGGTTATATTTTCTTCGTGTGTAATGTGGCCTTTGCTTAGCAGTAGGCAGTTATAAGCTGATCAGGTTATCTGATAGGATCTTTATAATTCTTAACCTTTAACCCGGGGTTGATCCAATACCTCTTTCCACTTACTTCACTCGACCAAAAAGGCATCAGTCAACAACATATTTCTCAAACTGCTCGTTATTCAAAATGAGATGCCACTATAAAAAAGGTTGACTTAATTTAATTTAAGTAGCTATGTACATGAAGAATGCTTCGTTCTTTTCTAGAAAATTGTCTAGAATAAGAAAGTTTTTAATCTTCTTATTACGGTTCTCTAGAGCCACTTAGGTTAGTGCATTCAGAGCATGAAATTGAAATAGTTTATTTTTGTGCTTACTTATATTATTAGGTAGCTTTGCCCTCGGCTTTGCTCGCATTCTACTTTATTTTATCTTGATCTCTTTACTCTTCCCTACTCTGCTCTACCCTACCTACCCTACTTTGTTTACTTGTTGGATCAACTCCATTTTTGCATAAGAACCATCTCTTAACAGGAAAAAATTGTGGAATTGATTCGGCCGTCCTCGAATCTTGACTTAGCTACATATTCAGTAATTCGTTTATAAAATAAATAATAGAAGGGTATATGAAGTCATTTGTTTTAAAATTTTCCGCTAGCTTTATTGCCAAACCGACTAATGGACTATTGTATTTTCTCGTGTCAAAAGGCCGTGTAGGTGGATTTACTGAATAATTGTATAATAATTAGTAAAATTATACTTTCATATGGGTCGATCTGATCCAAACATAAACAATTTGAATTTAGTTTAGTTAGGGATATGAATTATCAAAATCGATATCCCTAACTAAACTAAATTTACCAGAACCACTTTCTAAATATAATCTCAGCTATTGTTTTGCATAATTTAAAAACGAATTAATTACATAGATGGTGTTAATTTCTTAATTTTATGCAAATATTCGAGGCGGAATTATTTTTGCTTTCTAATACAGTCTCAACAATGGTGCCGTATAGAAATAACTGTCGAGTTAAGGAAAATTATAAAATTATTTGTTTTTGTTAAATAACAATGTAAAAGTCACTTCATAAGGTTTTTGTTAATAATTATTAGAAAAAAAAAACATTAATTTTTTTACATACCTTTAGACCAGGGAAAACAATTTGTCGATCACACAAATAATTGTTCCGTGGGCGAATCGAAACCGCCATACATTACATAGCAGTCGATGGCCCAGCCACTGCGCTAACCGTGCAGTACTGTAGGTTTAATGTAGATAGATATATGAAGCAAATTATCAAAACTAAATTATTCTAAGCGAAATTTTTAGCATTTATACGGGTTGATTTAAAGCAACAAATCATTGTTTACCTTTTTATTTATCTAAGTGAAGTTACCCAATATTTGTCCATAACCACATTCGCTTGATTTCCATCAGAATTTCGGAGATTAGTACCTACATTAATCCCAGTAGATTCTAGCCTGAACGTTACTGAAAGTTTACAACAAAGAGAGTACCTAAAACTATGATCAATCACTTTATTATAGTAAACATACATATATCTCTCAACACTTTTCTTTTACAAGAGAATGCGTGAAACAATTAAGTTTCCTAATGGCTAACAACATCAATCTAATCTTCCCCATTCCTTCCTTTCTTTCACTCCCAATTATCTTTTTTTATTCGACGTCACACCCAACGAACCGCGGCCGAGAACAAACTAATTAATTTTTACTCATTTAAAAGTCGTTTACTTTGAGTAGTCTTTGAATGACATTGAAAAATTATGCGCCATTTTTTATCCGGTCTACGAGATAATTGTGATCTGTGATATAATTGGTACTAATTACTTTTGTCTTTTTTGTTTCAGGTACGTTGTTAAAGGTTTACCCTTTGATTTGCGACTGAGAGTAATAAAGTTATCGAGGTGACAAGGACAGGTAATTAGCAATTAAGATATGATTTATTTTTTGCTCGGCCTTTGTTTTCATAATGGACGATAATTCAATTGGAACATAAAACGTTTAACCTAAAATTGTTTGTACTCAAAAAGGCTTTCATTATTTGTTAAATAAATAATTATTTCCATACTAATTCGGACAAAATTTATTGAAAACATCGATTTGCTCAGGTGAATTAAGTGAGAAAAATCTCGACTAGTTTCGAGTCACAACGGGGCTCTTATTCATGAACAGCGTGCGCGTCGCAGTCCACTACAGTTAAGTCAATTCTGAAGATTTTCGTTGTATGAAAACAGTCTGAAAAATATGTATGAGTATATTATAGTATAGTACGATTTAACTCAAAAGGCACTGCGAAATTGCCCACAATGGTAGAACGGTCAGTGTTGGGATGTGCAAGTTCAGTACAAAACTTAAGTCGTATCGATTAATTTGTTTAAGTATAACAGTACTTTACAACAAAGTTCTATAGCGGTGGAGAACTTAAGAGCCAGAATATCTAAGTAACTCCATTAGGGCCCCGTTAAGCAACGAATCTGTTTGGAAATGGAACTAAGCACAAGTTTCCGACTCCCAACTCGTAAAGTTACGACGATCTATGTCTAGGAATGGTCATAGTGATACTTATAGTATTACCTATTGAGTTAATCTTCAGTTTAGGTTGCTCTTTACTGGTTGTTAACCTGTCAGTTTGTCGGTCGGACTTGCTAATTGATTGTGGAATAAGGTATAACTTGGAATTTGACAATTTCTAGCGAGGGATTACATTTTTGAGATTATTAGGGTAACTGTCAAAAAATGATCTAGCTAAAATACCTGCAGGTATATTTCCTACCCCTTTAGATAATAACAGGAGTATAATATTATATGATATTACTCGTACTTAACAGGGTTGACAACATAATTTGTGACATGTATGAGATGAACCAAGCACCTTACCGCCCTAAAGGTAAATATGAGGGCGATGTTACGTTATGTGTGGACGTAATTACCTGTCGTTCCAAAGAGGTCGTTAACCCTCAATGCAAATCTTAAATGAGGGAACATTTTAGTTAATTCCATTCGAGTTTCGTCTAAGTACCTTTGTGGTTGGCGAAGTTGAATGGGTTAGTTCAGTAAAGTTTATGCATGATGACATGTCATACAAGTCTGACGTGGCGCGAAAGTTTAATTGAATGCAGTTATTAGTTCAAATGGAACTGCATTCATGTTTGTTTTGTTTATGTTTGGAGTGCTTAGTGTTTGTTTGAATGGTTGTATATTGTAAGGAAGTGGTGTATTTACTGATTTGTGAGTAACTAACTAACTAAGAGGTCTCTCGATTGTTCCATTTTCTAAGAGGATTTTTATTTGTTTTAATATCTTTGGACGAAAGTTGAATTATTATTAACGTAAGTTACACTTTTACTGACTAAAAACTACCCTGTTTATTATCCTACTTCAGACCGAGGCCACGATACATTATTGCGCTGAACATCAACTCTTTTGGGCCCAATCAGTAGTGATCTACTGGAACTTTGAGACTTGTGAGGAAAGCTTGGCGCCGTACGTTCAGATAAAATCTACCCCTTTACAATATGTCTATACTAATACAATAAAGTTTGTTCGTTTGTTTAAAAATAATCTCCTAAACTACTGGTTCAAATTGAATATTTCTTTTTGTTTTTGTTAGTGAATTTATCGAGGAAGGCTTTAGGCTATAGAGCATCGCGCTACAATTTGTAAGAGCGACAGAAGCTAGTATAAAATATGGGTATTGCTTCCTGGTCAAGCTAAAGTTGATCACAGTTCAATTACAAATACTACATGAATTAAATTCAGAATATTAATACATACAATGAAACCAAACAAACACGACAACACTTAAAGATGTTTATCTTGAAAACAGATTCCAACATGAACCGCTCATTGCAATTACTGTAGCATTTTAACATTTTCTAATTTAAAACATCATAAATTCCTAATTGTTATAATAATTTGCGTACATCTGTGTAATATCACATAGTTTTAATAAGCTTTTAGCACAAGCCGGGGAACTGTAAATGCGCTAATTAAAGCAAGTAATGTATTAAATGAGGCGTCGCCATCTTAAATGTAGGTATACGTACAGAGGACGACACAAGCGACTATTGTATCCAACGTAACCTGGCCTTGTTGTATTGGTGTTTGTTTTGAAGTGAAGGATCAGCTTTTGTTGGAGAATTATAGCCTGATTTGCAGGCGTCAGTACAGTGACTGAGTTTTAATTGTTATAAAGCGTGCTTCTCTCCGTCCCGGCGAAGTTTCGCTGAGACGTTTAAACCCATACATCTTGCTTCATACATATTGGAGGCAACTCGATTATGGTATTAAACTCCGAATTGACACGTGGGGAGTGAAGTGGATGTTTTACTGTTTTGGATTCCATTAAGTTAATTTAAGTATTAAGGGTACTTATGTACATCCATCCTCGAATGGACTGTAAGTGTTTAAAGTAAAGGGTAGCTAGTACTACATAATATTTTAGGTCACAAAATATTATGTAGTACTAGCTACTCCTGCGCGGTTTCACTCGCTGCTCGGCCCCTTTTGATTGTAGCGTGATGTTTTATAGCCTATAGCAGTCGGGAACATTGTAGTTATAAATCCCTGAGTGAAACATACAAACTTACAAATTTAACCTCTTTATAAAATTAGTATAGAAATATAAGTATAGTAAGAAGTATAGAACACACCGCTGGGTTGTTTCACGCCGGTATTCTGTGAGGCCGTGGTATCACTTCGGTCGAGCCGACCCATTCGTGCCGAAGCTTGGCTCTCCCACACTTAAGCTATCGGAAAACTTATGTATTTATTGGTTGTCATTTAAATTTTGAAGCTTAAGTACCTATATGCATTTTGTGTATCTTAAACACGACAAAGCATTGGTTCATACATTAAAAACTGGCAGGTTACATTTTAATATGAATGTCAACTCGAAAATGTCTAATAACATTTTCCATGCGCAAAATCTCGAATGTAATTTGAAATCTAATTAACTTTTGAAGCTGTCACAGGGGAAAAATATTTAGCTCGAAATGTAAGGGTGTGAGAACAACAAATGTTCCCAAAATAACATACCATGTGTGACCGTGCCGGGATTCCGTCAGTTACACACTCGAAAAAGGAATTTTACAAGTGAAAATTCAATGCAACATAGTAATACGTACTTTCTTAAGTACATTTTTCTTCTACAAAGTTTAACAATTGAGTAATTTTCTCCGATTATTGTTTTATTTCGTTTCTTTTAAGAGATTTCTAAGTGGATTCGCATGTAATGTATGCAGCATTACGTACTAATGTAACCTTTTTTAGGGATAAGTATAGTAGGAAAATTGTTACGAAGCCATTTTGCTATTTGGCATACGTAGTCAAACATGGAAAGGAAATCGTACAGGGATGGGAGGGAGGAGGGGATATAGGACAGTAGAAATTTTACTAAAGCAAAAATATGACTGACCACTATAAAGTATACTTTCTAATGCTGTTTATAAACAGCCATGTACACGTCCAAACAAAAACAATTAAAATTTAAATGAATAACAAAAACTTTAGTGCCCATCGTTTAAAAGTCGGGCGTTAAAATTGTTCGACGGCGACCTAACGTGGGTACATGACAATAGCTACTAAATACTGGGCCCTGTATCCCTCACTTATACAACTTATGTTAATCTATTCCCTCGCAGATATATTTAATCCTTTACACAGTGTCGCTTTACCAGGGATTACTCGGGATTTTGATAATTTCGTCGTTCATTACGCCACTAAGACATATGTATAGCTGCTTACGTGTGTTATGTACAGCTTTTATAGAAATTTAATTTGTCCGTGTTTTAATGGTTCGTAAGGTTGCATTTTACGTTGTAGGTTAAGTTGGATTTGCATCTTTAAAACTAAAATTACGTTACGCATATTTAATATACATACTTAGTAACAAAATGATACGGCAGTGAGACTTCTAAATATGCTTGTAGGTTTCGTAATAAGTATCAGAATGTCGATAGTTTTGCTGTACATTATTTGGCGGGAATAAGATTATGTCCTCTCCACCAATTAACTGATGTATTTAATTATCAATAATATAATTTTAATATATACCTTTTTTTTGCAATATGATTCACTGAAGTGTTTTTCCGTAATGAAAGGCAAATAACCGTATATTATGTAGATGATGTTTGAAGGGTTGGCATGTTCCATCGTAGGTCGCATACCACTAGACGAGATAGCGGCCAAATGCCTGAAATATACGAATTAATAAAAAAGTAGATACCACCACACAACATTTCACTTCTTGAGATTCAATAGAGTTTCAAATTCAATGTATTATCCTACGAGTACTTGCTTACCTACAAGCTTCACTCGCACGTTTTTTCATAAAATTATAACTACATATATAGATATATTTCATACTATTATTTCGCGGACATTTGTGTGCGTTTATCCAGTTTCTATAAATGTATTCTGTAGTCACATAATTGTAGTTTGTGACTGTTTTGTGTCTTAATAAAGTGAAATAAAATAAAACACCAGGTGACTCACAAGTGTGTATTCGGAGACAAGTTTACTCAATTTGTTCCACAACGTTTGGGATATATCTCTACCAATGAACTTTATGTACTTACAAGTCCTTGAAGAGAACTAGCATGAAGCTCTGATTGATAAAGTTTTTCAAGTACACTCACAACTAGTCTGCGTATGATACAGTCGTAAGATGTATCTTCAAACTTCTCAAATATATGTAACCGTCGTTGACTAGATTTTTCCTACGGTTTAAACCATAGAGTAGTATATTTCCTTTTTAAGTTTATAACTGACTGGCGACTCGCCCCAGCTCCGCACGAGTACAATGCTGATACTAAATGTATCCACTGTTTTTGGTTTTATAGATATAAACCCTCCTCTTTAATCAAACTGTCTATAGAAAAGCCGCATCAAAATCCGTTGCGTAAGTTTCAAGATTTAAGCAAACATACAAGGATAAAGGGACAGAGAAAGCGACTTTGTTATATTCTATGTAATGATACTAATTTATACTTAACTGGCAAAACTATGTTCTACGATTTTGAGATAATTTTGTTATATATGTTTTTATATCTTCATTTGTATTAAGTTATTACGGCACAAAGTCACGCATTCAAGTTAAAAAAAAATTAGGAAGTAATATTTATATTATAAACCTTATGTTTCCTTGTGCGTGATTAAAACAAATTTTACAATCAAACGTTTTATAATTAACCTTATTTGAATCAGATATACCATATTCTTTATTGTTCCAAAAAATTGTAGGTGCTTTTTTTACACGGAAAATATTAAAGAATTAAATGGGAAAATATATTTTTTATAGATGATGCAATGGAAATATTGAATATAAAAAAAGTTGAACAGCTCACGGGAAACGATCAATCATCAATTCAGCACGCGATAGCTATTCATGAACGATATATTTTTCATTGAACGTTTTATTTACCTATTGAAATAGATGCTTTTGGGCCTTCGTCTATTTGCAAAAAAAATGTAGGTGTCAAGGAAATATGATCTTTATTGTTTAGAATTTTTGAATGAATGTTTAATTGCTGAGAAGTTCACTAAGTTTAATTTTATTGACATTATTTTTTTTTTCAACTGTTACGCCTTCATTGTTCACAATTTGTTTTATTTTAAAACGACAGTATTAGACCTCTTTAAATTAAATTCCTTATATGCTCGTTTCTGTTTTTGAATAATTGTGCTCGTAATGTATTAGATCTTTTTTTATGTGATATAGTGGCAAAAGAGCAGGCTTGTTACCTTATTAAGAAATCGTTACTATCCGTGGCACTCACTACACCAAAGGAATTGTAAGTGCCTTGTCAGCCATTTAGCAATTTAGGAGTTAGGGAAAAAGAAGAGAGTGGAAGGATTGGACCCCAAGTTACCTGAGCCATACGCCGAAACACAACACTACCACGATCTCACAGAAACTTCGGTTTTTGTGAGATCGTGGTATCACTCCAGTCGAGCCGTCACAATCGCGCCGAAGCATACTCCCACACTTAAAAACTTCGTGATATCAACATTAACTATCATCATCAATTTCCCTCTAACTCAAACCGAAAAATGATATCACAAAATTCTTTCATAAGTTCTACGCAACAAACGCCAAACGTTTCATATTTGGACGATCAGCTAAAGGGTCTATAGAGGCAGAAACGTTCGATCACCGTTCGTCAGCCTTCATTTATCTAAACGAGATGCGATTGTAGTCAAACATACGGCAATCAATCGAGCCCACACTCCCGTGGTGGTTCAATGTGACGTGTAAATCACATAGATTACCCCTCACAATATCACGAAGGAACTATCGAGGAAAAAAGTATATTTATTGATAGATAGACGACTATATTTGCGGTGACTGTATCTCTTTTCCTTTACATAAATTGTATATTTGACGCTTGGATTGATCTTAGCTCGTATAGTTACGGGTTTTATAGGTGTTCTTTTCTTGGGTTAAGTTTTCTTTTATTTCATGTTTATTGGTTGTTTGTCTGTTCCTATGAGTATCAAAAAGAAAATCAAAACAAAGGTGTATTACGGACCGAATCAGTAGGTATAATTATCTAGTTCTGCCATCTCATTAACTACTCATTATTCAACTCAAATAAGTAGTTAGGAGACTTCGGCACTTTAGTAAGTACATACCATTATTAGGGGTCTGGTAGGGTAGAAAATCTTCTATTGCCTTCACCTGCCGCCTTGGGTTGGGTGCAAGGAGGTATCAGACTAAAACTAAAAACCACCTCCTTTCTTCTTCTGGTTCAGGCCAGGGTATAGGCTGGGGTAAATTATTGCGCTGGTACTCGGGTGCAGTTTTAACATGTTTTGACTTCTACTACGACTGCAAACGTAGTTAGTGTATACGGCGACCTCAGTGTATAGGGCGACCTCCAGCTAGCTGGACTAATGGTATCGGCAAAGGAAGAGCTGAACATTGAGCTCATGGCATGCAATTTAAAAAGACTAAACGGGAATTACAACTCATTAAAAGTGAGAATAATAAATATGTGACATTGCTCACTCTGATACCAAAATAAGATATTAATTCAGTGCTTATAGATTGAAACACGTTTAAGCTTTGTTTATATTGAGAGGAAACCATTGAGTGACCGACTTAGCAAAACGTGATTATTTGGAGAACGACAAAACGTGATGATAAACCGTTAAGATAGAAAGAACTGAACTTAAGTATATTAAAGATATTGTTGTGTGCATATGTTATTTCAGAGTAAGAAAAGTACCAATATGACCTTCAATTCCATGAGGTACCCTGGACTTATGATTTCTATAAGTTTGATATCTCCAATCCGCCCTGAGCAGCGTGGTGATTAATGCTTCAATCCTCTCCGGGATGACGATAACATAAATATACTGAAATTAGTTTCGGTTATTTCTTTCATAATTCATTCGTTTTCGTTCAGGCGGGGAAGTAACGTGCATTGGTTATCCCGCTTATTAATAATCAGTTTCAATGTATTATTTCAATTTATCTTCTAGAGCCATCAGAGTTCGTACATAATATTTATTTATTTATTGGTTTACCAACAGCACGCATATTATTAACTATATACTAGTAATAAATATAACAGCCAAAGACTAAATAGGCATGCCTATTACAGGTACACACAGAGTTCATATTGTATAGACAATTTAATTATTTAAGAGAAGAAGTAAAGAAATAATCTACTAATAATATGATTAACAAAGTTGGCAACAGTAAAGAACCTCAATGTACAAGTTTTGCTAATTTAGTTTTATGTCTCAAATCATAAAGACAAGCAAACTGAATGAATAATTTCAGATTCCTGTATAGTCTATGTAATGCAAACATGAGATAATTATCTTATTTTAATAATGTCAACAAATAATATATGTATAGACTTAGATACAGTTCCTTTAATTACACAAAACGGTACAAGGTAAGAACATAACAATATTATGATACATTATTGACTAAATCAAATAGAATGAATATTAATTTCATTGTTTATCTACAACTCCTGGAATGTTTATCGAGAAATGATTAATTATTAATAATGTACACAAGTTCTACAGTATATTATCACTAATGATAGTAATGTCTTAATTAAATTACTCCTTGTTTATTAAGAAATTCCTTTGGATGTGGGTTTTCTTGTGGTTTCTGGGTAATTTTTGGTTCGCAGAAATGGGTTGTTTACTGACTTTGATTCTAAGGGGATTGAATGTATACCAAGAACTGGGTAGAAAAATAAAAAATTGTTAAAATACCCAATAAAAATGGTGCAAGCAGAAGGCGGTACTACTTCACATAGGAATTCATCGATACCTTTAGAACTTTCGAATTGAAGTGCGAGGTATAAAGGAGGTACTCCTTTTCTTAGCACATATATAGCTATATATACTTATACATACATACACGTGTTCTTGTATAGTCAATGTTATGCTAATACAAGTATTGTTTTATGTTCTTTTTCCTGGAAATGTTGTAATCTGTTTTTGTGTAAGAACGTGTAAGGAATTGAGGATTGTCTTTTAAGGGTGTTTGGTTAGGGATGCGTACATATACATGGGATAGAAAAAGGAAAATATTTTCAATATTTTTTATAGGGTTTTGTTAATCAGTTTTGTTTAACAGCTTACTCACGTAACTGGTGAGGTGGCAGTTCAGAATTTCAAGCCAAGCTAAGAACTCATATTCATGGACAGAATTGCTCTAGTCACACGTTACAATGTAATTCTTTTTTAGTTTTTTTTTTAATAAGGCGGGGTGGTTTTGTTGTTCCTCCTCGTACCACTACAAGTCATTGGATGGTTTATACATTGTCTTCTCCCGCAACCGAAAGTGGTAATAGGAGACCCTCATAAAAGAGAATATTCTAAAAGAGACTTTTAAATCATATCACCGAGGAATTATCAGCCCCGAATACTCATAGGAGCAAGCCACTAAACCTAATTAAACGCTGGCTACTAGTAAACTAATTCCCTCAGAAAATGACAAGTTGGAAAGCGTCACTTACTGTATTTCCTTTGGGAACAGTGAGTGCGATTTCAGACGTCTAAATTAGTAGGTCCCTATGCAGTGCACTAGCTTGAACTAGCTCTGTGAACCGAACAGCTTTTTGCTTTAGCTTTAGATGTGTTGAAATTGTATTAAATGTTGTACTGTGTGTGTGGATTGTTATTTGAGGAGGAGATTAATATGTCAATTGTTTTATTCTTTGGGACACTTATTAAACCATAATACCTTTTTTCTATTCTAAAAAGACAACATTTTGAATTTGAATTTAGAACAATAATAATTAATCTAAAGGAAACTAATTATCAAGGTTTTGTTATAAAGAAATTAACTACAATTTCCTTAGAAAAGATGTAAGTATTCAATTTGCTTCGATTTCTGTGATATCACCTTTTTTATACTATCTATGCACTTATTTTTAATAGATTTTTTCTACATTGTGATTTTTTTGTACAGTAGCTGCAAAGAACACAAAATGCGAGAAAGTCAGAAAAGAACGTCAATTTCTTTTTAAAATATTCGTCAAGGTGTACTATGTATATGTATATTACCATTAAGACCACTACAGACATGTGTTTACATACATAAGTACTGGTTCTGATAAAATTTTACCAAAAAAATACATATAAAACACATCTGCTCGTTTTAGCTAAAGATCATACCATACACCATAAATTTTCCACATGCTGTCACTAACATTGACAACACGATAGCGGGGGCAACCAGGAAAATGTCACATTTTTTCCAACACTTTTTTCTATACAAAAAAAACTAAATAAGTCTATCAATGATCATACATTGATGAGAAAAGGCCAGGTGCAGAGTACGTACTGCAAAAAGGCATGGTTTAAAAGCCAGACTGTATATTAATGTAATGAAAATAATCATTCGTCGTTGTTATAATAATTAAGATGTAGGTAAGCTAGTGTCATTTCTTTTAGTCACATTAAAGTTTTTGTCAAGTAACGCACGCATTTCATTGCACAAAAACCCCATCAAGCAATTATCAACCTTAAAACTTACACCAGTCGTATAAGGCAGCGAGACTTACCTACATGATTTTTCCACATAACCTACAGGGCAGAGGTTTGGATTTATATATGTACATATATATGTAAATGCTATCAAAGATGTAGGTTAAAGATAGTCCACATAAAACACAGGTTCAATTAGCGTTGTGTACATATTTACGTTCGGTTTGAATAAACAGGGTAGGCAGAGGCCATTCGAATCCATTACGATCCATGGCACTCCCACCCCGTCATATATCACCTCATACATATTCGCTGGCTTTTAATCGTGTGTATATATATGATTGTCTTTGTTGTTGAATCTCGTCTTTTATTCTATTATTCGGTGGGGAAAAATGCATATTCAACCTTTCAATCATAGTAATTCGAGATACAATAGTGAGACAGTATGTGCGCGAACGCAATCGCTTGGGTTTTGATGAATTAAATAGAACTAAAAGTTTTTCCCGTTTCAGTCCATAATAAACGTTTCGGTAATATAGTGCTGATCTACACGAAGAAGAATGAGCCGTTATAAATTTGCTCGAAGTACAAGAAGCCATGATATAAATTTGTTTGAAAACGCGACACGCTCGCATATTTTGTGAATCTTCGCATGTGAAGTTTCCTCTGAGTTATTCATTTTTATGGGCTGAATTTTCGCTCCTCGCTTTTGATCGTACTTACGTTAAGAATGACATTTTTCAAGCTAACTTCGAACAGATGTTGATGTGTCTATTATTATTGTGTCCTACAAAAATAAATAGATGGCTTTAGATTCATTACTGACACGACATTTATTTTAGTTTGATGTTTCCACGAATGTATTTCTTGGTGGCCTTCATTATTCATCGTTTGATGTTTAAATCTAAACTTCATAACATGTTAAATTACTATTTATATTTAGTTTAATATATTCACGAATCTAAGGCTTAATTTGGCTTAAAATATAATTGGTTTAACTCGAACCCTGTTCTAAAATTCGCACTTCTGTTAAATTAATTACAGATTTATTGTTTTAGGTGACGTTGATATACGACCATATATGATTTGACGTATAGTACTTGAGATAAATAGTAAAGGGTGCTCAAAGAGGTCGTTATTTTAGCTATAAAGCGTTTTACTGCACGCAGGTATTGCAATTATCCCAAAGTAAATTCTACGTTAACAATAATAGCGTTCAGAATTTAATGACAAACACTTTGTGTCGAGTTAACATTATGTCTCTGTTGCGTTGAAACTATGAAGTAATTAATTGTTCTAAACATTGTTATGTTATTGAAGTATGAATTGTTTTGGCTGATAGTATTTTCACCATACATTTGATACTATCAATTTATCGGAGAACATTTTGCAATTACGACGCCCTATGAGGAACTTATATGTAATGTAAATCTTTATTATATTTGTTTGATCATGTCAATCTTGTAGCCATCAAGCTTAGTGAGCCTCGGAATTAACGGACTATCTTGTTAAATAAATGGTATCGTAGTAGGTTTCTGTTAAAAATTTCTTTTTGATGGCGAATTAATTTTTGTACATAAACTTACCTACCATTTTGGTACCTACTATGTTTAAACAAAGCCTAAAATTAGCCGGTCTAAATAATAAATATTGACATTCAATCAACTAGTTAATGATTCGAGCCGTTGTTGGTGGAATAGCTAATCAAGCTCCCATGTCTAGCAAGCTGCGACATTTACATAACTATATAGTAAAATCAACTTTATTTACAAATTCAAAAGAGAGAAATCCCTATTTAGTTTATGTTCGTAATCCAGTCGTTTCTGTGCAAAGTCTCCATTCTTAAAACTAGTCGGGAAACGAGGATATAAAATGGAAAGTACTGATTTAAATTCAACGCTGTCAGCGCTGTTTCCCTCGACAATATGTTTGTAATAACGTGTGTAACAAAATAAAAATGGCGGAATATTTATCTGAAAAGGTTGAGGTTCAGTTCAAAGGTTCTATTAATAGACATAATACGATTATATTGATCGAAATAAAATGTTTCCACCAACAGAAAACTATCTTTATAAGCTTTTGGGACAGATTTCTTCTTTTCATATTTGTTGTCATTTTTTGTGAGTATGAATTGATTTTGATTCTTTACCGCTGACAGAAATAGAACTGATGTATTAACATATCTATAAATAATTACCTCTATGTTAATCTATAGTTTTGTTTTTTCACAGTTTTTGTAGTAGTATTGCAATTAAAATATAAACCTTGCCTTTAACAAATTAAGATCTTATTTGGATTGTAAAAAAAATAACAAAAGAAAGACAAAAGACGACATTGCTTGTTCTATTTCAATCTTTACAATATTTTGTTGAAGTGGACCACCGAAGTTCATTATAAAAGTATTACGGAGGTAATAAAGACTAAGTCAAGTCAGCTCGGTTCCCTCTCAAGGGACACATGCTATTACCAGACGCTCACCGCGAGGACCTAGAAATGTGCTTTTTAATTAGGTTTAAATGTTCACTCCAGGATCAGCTCATTGTTAAAGAAAATAGTCAGTGAAATAAAAACTTTTCAGGTTATCTAGATTCACTTAAAACTTAGAAACTTAAGTAAGGTAATGGTCGAATAATTAAAAGTCGCCAAGTCCATTACATGACCAGCCCATTTCCGCCGTCAAGCGATTTATAAAACGCCTACAAACAAATCCATTAAGTTCAATCCAAACCTTAGGCTCACTGATTTAAAAACCGACCCTGCGATTACACCAATGGAGCTAACTTATCCCAAATTCTATTATACTAAAAACGTACTAAAACTTTATATTGTACAGTCGAAAAAACCAACAAAAAGCTGCCTTATCAACCGATGGTAAAGTCTTGTTCTCTTTTCTTCGGGAGGATTTACTTCGAAGCTTTGAGCCTTGAGATGCGTACGAGTTTGTTTTCGAAATAATATATCACACTTAGCCAAGATTACTTTAAGCCCCGTATAAGAAGATATATTGAAGGCTTAATACAACAGTTCAGGAGTATTTATTTTTCATTGGAGTCATGTGCAAAATGATCAAGTTTAGTTTATTAGCGTTTTAGCTAACGTAGCAATATTAGGTACATATTTTAAACTAAAAACTGAACTGTGTTCAGTGATTTAATGTAATATTCAAACAAAAAACTCCAGACAACCCTCTATGGCTTTTATCACACGCAAATAAAAAAGCCTTGACATCCGTCGTTTTACCGTATATGTACAATAAGTACATATATCTAACCCAACAGAAATGTGAAAAATACGTCGATGTAGCCCTCAGCTGAGAGCTTACTTATATCAGGAAATGGTCATACGAGATTTGAGGTCGTGAGCACACTGGCTTCGCGTTAAAGGGAGCTCTTGTGTGCCTGACTTATTCATATATGTAAATGTAGCCGCGTCCTAATGTTGTGTCTTAGCAATCACGCGTACCTACTGTTACATTTTAGACGGCTCCGTACAAATATTTGTAGGGCAGAATATTTCTAGCGTAAACTGGTTTTGTTCGGTTTTTATTTATCTGAGAATAAAAGGGTATCTGAATAAAGACGTGGATGTAAAATTTGATGGGACTTTATATTCGCATTTGTATCGTTGAGAAGGACATTTAGGTTCTTTCAATGAACTCGATGAGTCGATGAAAATTACTGTTATTAAGTTGGAATTGATGCTTACTTAGATTTGAATTTGCATAAAAGAGGTCGCTTGTGTCATTCTCATGGTACTGCGGATGATTTTGATGAGAAACGATCGTTTATAAATAGATATTAGGTACTTTGGTTCTCTGGTTTAGTCTGTTTGTGTGCAATAACTAAGTCGAACATTTCACCAGCCATTTCTTTGGGATAGTCATGTAGATTTTCTGATGAATTTTAAACACAGCAACAAAAATGTTTTGGAAATTAAATATCGTTAATACTGTAATAACTACGCGGCTACTACTGCATAGCTTACGCGTTGGCTGGGCAACTGACTGTCGTGCAACGTGGCGCAGGTTCAATTCCCGCACAGCACAACTGTTTATTTGATCTGCAAATGGTTGTTTTGGTTTTGAGCGTGATGTGTATGTGAAATTGTATACATGTTTGTAAACACAACCATGAAATAGGTGAAAGTCCTAGTGTTAAAAAATATCAAAAAGTATCTTTTTTGTATCCCATAAAAATTTAGTGTGCGTTTTCTTTTATGACAATTAACAAAAATGTATGCATACATGCAACGCAAATAAACGTGCGCAGTCCCAATGTTCACTTCAAACATTATGTTAATGCTATGTTCGTAATAGCACGTGACATTTGACGTTTTCATTGACATCATACTCGGGCAAATGTAAACAGACATGTTCATTAACGATTACAACGTTTAGGTACGCAAACAGTCATTTGATGGTGGTTCTCAGTATGTTACCTTCATCACTAATTCAAACATCTTTAGCTTCGAGAACGTATTGCACCTAATCAGTATCATTTGAACTGTTAATAGAAGTATGTTGTTAAGATCTTTCGTCAACATTAAAGGTATCTTACTTAACACTATTGCGAGAGAAAGAGGCATATGGTTACCACAAGTTGCCATTTTGAATCGGAGAATTTTATGGACTAAGTACTTAAAGTATTTTATGGCATTTTTTTAATGATAAGTAAAGTCACTTAAGGACGCATTTTTCAATGGTTAGATAAAAAGTTATCTGGGGAATAATTATGATGTTTCGCGTCAAAATGTTTGTATAAGACAGTGACAGCAACAATTTTATTCCCCAGATAACATTATTTTATCTGACAATTGAAAAATCAGCCCTTACACATACATATGCCACAAAAATAATTACTAACGCATGTGTATATTTTAACGTATTTCTTGTTGGTAACATTAAACACGAGACGCTACTCGATAACAACGAAAATGGCGTTCTAATGACATTTTAATAGTGGTTTAGGAAGCACTAATACCGTGATAAACACCAGTTCAATACTCGTCCGGACAAACTACGAATTTATTCCATTATACGCATAAAACGTACATTTATACACATTAATGATTCACTCGTCCGGAATAAATGGCGCGGCCGTTCGGACATAGCATTTATTCGTAGGGAAAAATAAAAGAGATTTAAACGACGGATGCATATTTACAGAAGATAGTATTAAATAAATATCTGAAACATCCGACACGAGTTTGTTGGAGCCGGAATGTTTTATTATCTCTCACTTTATGCTCATAAAGCATACCGGAGTCCGAATAGCGACATTAAATTAACCGCAGCTGTAGGTACTGTTCATGCGAGCCAGTCCGACTTTAATCCCACGAGAATTAACGTTTAATCTAAAATTTATATATCATCATACTGTTTAGACTTGTTTTATTTTATTATATTGATGTTTACAAAGTCAAGAGGTGAACAAACAGAAGTTATGAGGAAGCACAAAATGTGTAATCGTGTTTAAATGTTGGGCAGTTTCAGTAGTGGCTCAAACATATAGGGTTGTTCCAATCGGAACGTTCCATAAACAGCGTATAGATAAAAGTTTCGATAAACATAGACTCCCACTTACGTGCAACCCTATTTTTGTTTGTTTTCCGAGGTTTCAGGCAAGCCTATCGTATGTTTTGATTACATTACTATGATTTTTCCTTCTACATCTAAGTCTTACTTGTTTATTTATTTATCTCGATCGAACCTGAGCATATTTGATTCGATATCCAGCTCACGAAAATTATACTTTATTGGAGGTCCGTAATCAACTCACTGAGATATGATACACTAGAATCATAATGTCTTATTTCTTACAAAGTTTCTTGTATACATACATCAAGAATAATCGTAAGTTCACAACGATGTTTGAACTTTTCCTTTTAAAGTTTGTCCGAAACGTGAATTTCTTTTGGCCACATAAAGGTTGGTTAAACAAAACACGTTAGCCTGAATAGTCCGTCGGCTTAGCGAGCCTTTCAAAGAAGGAACGAGGAAGTATAAATTAGGAGGGCGTGAAATTCCCCGGCTTGCTGTCAATCCATACAAAGGCATGTATGACGGAATTAAAATTCCATCCAAATGGGCATTTAAACTGGCGTGGTGGATGTTTTCTGTGTGTTTTGCGTGTATCTTTCTTCGAGTTTCGGGTTAACGATATAAATTAAAGACTTAGGGTAGATTAGAATTGTTTACGCTCGTAAGTAAGAAATCTTTCTGATAAATCTTCATGTTTATGTTGCTGTATTAGGCCAGATGTTCATTGTTTAGACACATTTATGACTAGAGAGACTACGTACAATAAAACAACAAATTTATTATAATTAATTGCGTTGCTCTACCCATTTAACCACATGCTAAGGATATTTTCCAACAGTGTTATACTTTAAAAATACTTGTCTTATTTTATATTCAAGTTAAATTAAATCCATTCGAAACTAATTTAAATAAACAATTCCAGTACAACATTAAAACAAAATAAAAACATTTTCTTATTTCCGTCATCTAAAATTTAAATTTTCTACATGTGTTGTCGGCAGAACGTTTTAGTAAACTATTTACGGTCAGCATACTTGAAATCCTTTTAAACCGGAGTGCACCATGTTATCGAATCCTTTAAGTAGTAGATACGACCCCTCTCTCCATAAACTTGTTGATAAGGGATGTATGTATGTATGTCAAGGACCAAAGTAACTGCTAACAATTCCCCACATTCCTTAGAAGATTCCTACTCAAGTACTGTTATGTGTTACCTGTTTTTTGTGACCGATAGTTTCTTTTTTTGGGCGAATGACGAGTAGGAATTCTAGAGTCGATGGCTCTTGTGTAATGACTGTGTGATTCTGAATTCGAAAACGGCAGTTGGGTACTTTTCGAGTTTGTTTTTTATTGCCATTTTATAACACGCAAAATTGTTTTCCTTACCAATTTAGCAATGTATCTACATTATTTGATATTTAAATGCTAGGTTACAAGTTTATTTGTTTTCTTCCTCAATATTTGCGCAAACTTTAGTTTGCAGGCCGTATTTATTTTCGCTATAAATACCAAAATAGAACAGTACTCACTTCTAAGAAAACGGGACATGTCATTTTCACAACAATTATTTGCTTTGCGAAGGAAATAAATCATGATATTGCCCTATGGGGTTTGTTTTCTCTATCAAGATTGTACCTGTCAAATAAGTTACTATCAATGGCAATCTTTGACCTGTCCGTTTCCCTCTCTCCATTGATAGAAAACTATCAAGTTTCGACCTCATATTGTTTTGTCAACATTCCATTACAGTTCCGACACATTATTTTTTGTTTGAAAAATAAATAAATATACAATACTTTCTACCTTGACACTTTAGAATTGTCGAGCTGTGATTCAAAGTTACAATAACGCTCTCCCGTCGGGTGCAATTTTTTCTTTCAAAATACCGTCTCATTATCTTTTTGAAGAAAAAAGTGGGCAAAGGAAACACTTATGGGTCATCGAAGGCGGGGCTGAACTAATGTGCGCGGTTCTGTGCGCTTTATTCTCTGCCACCTAAAAAAAAGTTTCAAACTTGTCTGCAAACGTAGTTATTAAGAAGATTGATGACGAAGACCAACATATTTGTGGATCGATTTACAATAGTTAATCGACTTCTGGAATGCGGATAGGCGATTATTTCAAAATTATTACGCCACTGGCAATATAAAAATTAAAAATATAATAAGAATAACAATAATGTGACGCGGGAAGCCAATGCTTTCCCATTATCTCGTCAGGGGTCAAATACAAACTTTTATTATGATCACTATTTATTGATTTTTATTACATCTTTCTCACTTCTCTTACACTGTTTCTACATTACGGAATATTTAAATTTTTATCAGTTTTTAAAAGGCCAATTTGTAACCAATTCCGAAGGTTCGCTTCATTTAATTCTATTACTATTTAATGTTATACCTCTGAAGGGTATTTTAAAAGCTTTAAAACGGAAAATGTATGAGAATATAAAGGAACGGGCACACCGTTTGTATTTCAGTGTAATTTTATAGATAGAAACTTTTTTGACTTCGTTTACATAATTTTAATGTAACGTTATTATGGGGTCGACCTCGAATTAATTTTGGAAACATTTAAGATGTTTTACCCTTAGGTGACTTGGTTATAGTACTAGTAGGTACTGTCAGTTTTCTTGATCGCAATCTGTATCTGGATGTTGTTGTGAAGTATCCTATTATCTAACTAAAATATGTTCGCTAGGGAGTATATTAAAGCTATCGTTCCATTTAGCCATTTAGCCGAAAACGATTAAAATATATCACATTTGTCTTACGTCCTTGGTGCTAATAACTTTAGCAGAAAGCTAAGCTACATTTGCTTGAGCTGCGTCAGCTGTCCGGTGTTCAGGGTACCTTGTTTTATCTACGCCTATCCGTTATCAATTAGGGGTCCTAACTGGTAAAACGTCCCACCGTAAATCGTTGTTCGTAAATCGTGTGTGATATCCCCATGTTTGTAGGTCATTAGGGAACGAGCCTGATCTTTACATTTTCACGACATTGCCTGCGCCCTTTTGACGTCGACGAATTATCCCTGTGTCAACATGTTGTGTGAATATGCGTGTTATGTTGGAAGGATTTCAAAGATGGTGATTTGATACGATCAAAGAAATTTTCTTTATATTACATTAACATTATTAATTCTGTTATCATTATTAATCCAATGAACAAGCCGTAGGGTGATAATTGGTTACCTTTATGATAAACAAAATGGTGGCAATCAAGACGTTGTTTGCAGAAACTGTGTATAGATATAGATACTGCTTAAGGTCTGCATTTAAGGTTTATATCATTACACAAATCCCTAAATTGAAACTCATAGGTACGCACGTTTTTATTTCAATGTAGGCAAGATTAAATTAAGGTAATTTATTCATATTACGATATCAAAATATTTTTTAACGATAACAGTAAAACGAATCCCGCTAGGCATGTTGATGTAAACCACTCACGCAATCTGTCACATAAATATTCCGGGAGAAGGTCGCAAATTTACGACAGGTGCAAATAAAGAGATACCACAAATTCCTCAATGAATAAAGGCAACATACTTCTTTTTGGGCGGCGTGGACGTCTTAGAGAGGCGGCTGGCCAACTTCATAATAACATATTTTATGCATCGATAAAGCTCTTATCTGGGAGCGCCCTTTTCTCAATAGCACATTCTCGACCGTATGAAAGATACAAAGTCCAAAGTTATCTTAGTTATTTTAGACCTTCTCTTTGAGAAGTTACGGTTGTTATTCGACTCTTTTGTGGCCGAGGTATCTGATTTACGGCCAGGTGTGGACTCTCGTCGCTCGCCACTCTTCCATTCAAAGCTTGCACAAAGTGGGACACCTTTAGATTGGCGGTCTCCGATGAATTCGCTCCGTTTCAACGTCAACTCGCAAATACGTAATTATTTTTATTTTTGGACGACGGTCAGACATACTGACACACTGTAATTTAATTTCATGCTTTTATCTTCTGATTACGATTTCAATAACTTGGGGTGAAATGGAGGTAATTTAATGGCATATTCTGTCTGTTATGATTAAATAAGGTGGCAGGTGTCATATCACTCGATGCTTTAACCAAACCTATCGTTGGTGTAAAAATGACAAACAAATTCCAACAACTCGGACGGCTGATATTATTCAAACACATACTAAAACTTCCTTTCCTTTCTCATATCTTGCCGATTCAGCGTCATATGAATTCAGTATTCAGTGCGAAGTTGAGTGAACGCCTACAAGCAGCAGTCGAACGAACACCGGAGAATTTTATTGGAAATCGAGACGTTCGTTGAAAATGCATTTTTGAGGTAATTCTAAAATAGTTTTATTCCTTAAAAACATTTAATGGATTCAGAGAAAAAACCTTTTAGTGGAACAAACGTTTGTCGATTGTTTTTATCTCAAATTGAAACGATACACGAGATCGTGTATGGGTATCTCGGTTAACTGTCTGACGGTAAAGTAAATATTTGATACGAAATATTGGACGTAAGGTCTCTATCCTCGACCGAACTGTCAGCTGCAACAACCACAACTTTGGACGTGTACGTTAACATTAGCATGTGATGTTCGGTGTCGGCTTAGTTATGATGAACAACATTTAATTATCTCGGAGCTCGCGACTTGAAATACTAAGAACACGGAAGACAATTACGGGGGTGGCAGATAAATGTATTCCAACAAGTGCTACGGAACAATACAGGTAGCGCATTCTGGCTCGCGGCCTCGTTTGCAACCGTACATAAACAAAGACCCAAATCTAAGGCTCAAGTAATTATGAACGTGCAACACTTCACATTCCTTACTGAGCTTTTTACTCTTTTAATGTGTGCATTTTTTGGAATGAGGTGTCGGGGTAGGGGGATGGGGGGTGCACACTAGCTTACACTGTCGTCGTCCTCCGGCGTGTCCGTCTGCGTCAGTTCAGTAGCTTCGAGCCCTTGTTAAGGGGTGGTCGTGCGCTCTCCCGCGATGCCGCAATACGGCCTCTTTCGATACATCCGTGAATTTTAGTGAAGTTTTATTTTCAAAGACATTTTTATGTTATTTGGATTATGCGTGTTTACAAAATTGGCTGGAAACCTTAATGATTGTTACCGTCGAATATTTCTTTTTGACCCCAATTTTCTTATTAATTTCACTTTGAAGAAGTTATTTATTGATAAAAGATTTTCGTTAATAAATCTTTTTAAATTAAATTTGTGAAGGTTCACTGGGCGGAAAGTATTTAATTTTATCGATGTTACTTTGTAAATAAAATTAGTCGGTAGTATGATGTAAATAGCTGAGACTTGTAAGTATAATGAATAAGTTTTGGTGTTGTTTTGTTATGTTTTGTTGGTACCTGTGTTTTTTACTTAACATGGGTCGGCTTTGTTGAGGTTGTTATTTTTCGGTTGAACTTTTAAGTTGAAGATCTGTAAAGTTTAGGCCGGTCAATGAGGATATGCATATTGTGACCATATGTTAGAGAAAGGGAGAAAAAGACAAGTAGGTACTTGAGTATACCACTAAAGCTAAAACACATTGGCGACAGATATTTACAAAATTTTATCAAGACAAGGATGTTACATAAAGGTAACCATAACAACAAGTATAAATACTGTTCATAAAGCTTGGAACTGACTTCCTACGAACTGCAGGATAATAAAATACCTACGTCTATTCAGAATGGCCTACGCACGTTTTCCACGAGTCCTTTTGACATTTCTCTTGAATGTTTACATTTTTATTTATATCTTGTAGACAGGGTTGTATTCCCACGGTTGTGAAACGGGTTTCATCTGTCTGAAGCGTATAATTCATTCATATGTTATGCATTACTAAGTAAGGTTAAGTATTTTTATAAAAATATATATTTAGTTATTTATGTTTTAAATTTCGTATCGCGTTCCATAGCCAACAATAAAATTGGTTTTTATATTTGAAAAAAAAATCAGTTAAGTTCTAAAGTGTCGGATTTTTATTAGAGAAAAAAGTAGACGCATAATAGATGTGAAATAAATATGTATTATTTAGCTATTTTATGACCTATTCGAATATAAAATTCAGTCGCATCGTAGCATTTATTATTTTTGCTGCCTTTTTGTTTTAATTAATTAATTAACTACCAAAGTTAAAGGTCACTTAATATTTTGAAAATCTTTTAAATTTTACCTGTTATACATGTTTTTGTAGTTTTTAAATTGCTCTTTGTCGTTTAGACAAAGAGCAATTTAAAAACTTAAAATAGCACACGAAATATGGTTTCCAAAAAGTATTTCTTTCGTCACTTTACAATACAACATAGTAAGTACTAAATAATTAGAAAATAAATGAACATCTGAATTTATTACGACAAACTTGCTCTAATTGTTTATGGTATGACGTATTTGAACGAATTGCGTGGGACCATAAACAGCTGGCTTTGCCGCATACTTTTTATTTTAAGAACATCGAAGTTTCCTAATTTGAAATATGATCTAAGTTTGTGACGTGAATTCAAATTACGAACTTACTGTCTCATTGACTTTAAAAATGGAATTTAGAATAAAGAAGATTATTATTTTATTCTATACTTATAAAAGCGAAATACCTATCTTATGAAGCCGAATTTGAATTATAACACATTATTTTTAACCAAGTATTTATTCGTCTATGCAGTTTCTTAAGATAACCAACTCTAAGGGCCTAATGTGACCACAGAATTACAAAACCAAAATACCTTAGATAAGGGTGTACAATAACTTGTGCGTCAACGTCAAACGTTTTTGCTGCAATGAACATTGAACATACAATACAGGACTCAGTTTTTTTACCCAAAAAGTTGAGAATAGAACGATCCATCACTGACCGAATACCTTCCTTTGGTACACCACTAATGGGTAAGAAACTGTTTCGAATGGACCTTTGAACATACATGAAACTTTTTGTGGGAGTTGTCGACTTTAGTGGTTATGGCTCGAGTAAGGGTTTTTGTGTCTTGTCGTTATTAGGTCGACACCTTACCCTTGAGGGTACGAGCACCTGTTACTAGCCATGCGCTAGTATATAATATTTATAACGTACCTTCTACGTTTTTCCTCGATGTGGTTTTACCAGATTGGTCGGATTGTGTATATTAAAGTAGTGACGGGGCTTATATCGATGACAACTTGTTATGTTCTACACTACAAATCAAAATATGCCAGTCGCAATGTCGCCTTTTAAATGTAATTAACCGAATATGGTCAATCAGTAGAAGCAAAATTTTCACGAAGTTTTGGATTTCGTGTTTTGAATTAACTCCTTTTATTATTTGATAGGCTTATTGAGTTGAGAAATTCTAATTACAATATTATGAAAGGTAAATATGTTTGTTTTTGGCAGGCCAGGAGTCTGGAGAATGATTAAAGAAGACTTCTTTTTTTCTTTAACCACATGGAAGAAGTTGAAACATCTATTATGAATTTTAATGTGCGTTATTTAAAATCTATTTTCCTTCCTTTTAAGAAAAATAGGCTATAAGCACTTTACAAAATTTATTTACCCGTAACTCTAAAAATCTGCCTAAGAGTCATAGTTCTGATACATTGAAACCGTCTCCTAGTTTTAGAGCAGTAGATTATTGGCTGATTCTGATTACATTGATTGCAAACTGTGTACATGAGGATTGAGAATTAATTACTAGTAGCCAATGGGATGACCTGTGTAATTGCTTAGTCATCTTATTAGGTCTGTGGACAATGGAGTCATTGTATCTGAAATGAAAGGTGTGATATCTACACAATGTAGGTGTACGGAATATACTAAATCATTTGCGCACTAATTTGTGTTGACAAAGAGAAATAATTAGAGATTTGTTCAGAAATTAGTCAATAGGTGGTGTCATGATTACTATTTAACATTATAGCATTAAATAATAAACTTTTAGAGATAAATTTTCTCACAAGATCTTTAAAAAAACTACTTACTATATAGTAATAAATTCTTAACATTTATTTTTGTGAACTCACATTTAGGTGAAAATCAGGGTGGCGCTGGCGCAGACGTCGTCATTCTGAACAGACTGGATACTTCCGTATGACTATCAAACAGAGATTCATTTAGATCCCCAGGTTCTGGGAGTTGTGTTTTCCAAGAGTTTACGGTCTTAGACATACCGTAAGCGCAGGTCTGTGGACAGATCCGCACACAGATAGGGCGAAATAGGGCCGATATTTAGCCGGGGTTCAGGGTGCAAGCATAATAATTTACCTCGGTCCTAAGCCCAAAGCAGAAGGAGGAGGTGGCTTTTAGTCAGTAAGACTTTGACATTTCCTCTCGCCCTACGCAGGGGCCAGTTATTTGATGATTTTCCCCACTCTTAAAAAAGTGTCTCAGATTTTCAAGATCCTTTTTTTGTGAGAGGAAAATCATCAAATTACATCTCCCGCCCAAGGCCGGGCGGGAGGAAGTGTCAGACTCTTACTGACAAAAAACCCCCTGTTCCTTCTCCTGTTTTGGGCCGAGGTCGCGATGCCTCCTTGCGCTTACTCTGTATCTCCGGCTAAACATTAGCTCTATAGGGCCTCTGTCTGCTCGCTTGCCGATCTATCCCGAAAAAAGTTAGTCAATACAAACAAGTAATGGTATATCCAAACATAGCAGTAATGTAAATAAACAAACATGTTGTTTTCATAGAGATGTAAGTGTAAATACTGACAAACTTCTTTCCTAGATTTAATGTGAGTTATTTATTTATTTAGGATATTCTTTGCTTAACGAAAAATGTCGCCTTGACCCGCCGTCGTGAATTTCGATTGATATGTCAATATGTGAAATTGGTACGCTTATAGTAGGTAAAAAAATAATTTTGCTGTGAAAGATAGATGAAAGTATAGGTACACAAAAAAATGGCGTGATGAAAATCCATTAAATTTCTCGGAAAGTTTTGTTAGATTTTCTTTAAAAATATGGTATAATAAACAAATAAAGTCATAGTCTAAATATTTATTTCAATTAGACCTCTACTTACTGTAGAACGTCAGGCAAATAAATGAAATACACAATGCTAAAAAGTGTCAGTTAGTTGGTCAGTCCTCTAGTGAAGTAAAGTGTAGATTCCAATGGAGAATAACGAGTAAGAAACGCCATGGTTATGGCTCTTTTTCAATTAGTTTAACAATCAAATTTTTTTTCGTTACATTATTAAGTTAGTTTCATTATTTAATATATTTATATTTATATTTCAATACATATGAAGTAATATCAAAAAGGTCGAACACTATTCAAATTACTATTTCCATTTCAAGCATTCTGTGTTTCAATGAAAACGGTATAAAATAAAACGGTTGAGTTGATTTTACGCGCCATATTGAATCTGTGGAACATTTTGGTGCTGAACAATCATATGGCGAATGGGTTTGGAATGTTAATACGCCCAAACAGAGCATTATATGCGCTTGCTGACTTTGCTAAAGCCAGAATGCACTGGAAAACATTTCTTGCATTTTACATTTTATTATTTAACCATCTTTTGCCCGCAACTCCGTTCGCGTGGTATAGTGACTTAGTGACGAGTGACTTTTCTTGAGTTCCAAACTATGTCCTGTACCAAATTTCACAGAAATCGGTTCAGTAGTTTGTGCGTGAAGAAAAGACAGACAGACAGAGAGACAGAGTAACTTTCGCATTTATAATATTAATAGTGTAAGAGTATAGAAGTGTAGTAGATATAGATGTAATTTTACACTGCATTAGTAAATGGTTAAGTACTATTATTTTCCTGTTAGGGAGTTTTCGTAAGAAAAATACCTTTAATGATTTATCTGACGGTTGGATAAACACAAACTTAGAACCAGTACTAAGTAATGCGGGGTAATGCGGAGTAATTTTAGAAAATAAAATAGACGGTATGTATTAAAATAATAGAATAGAATAAGAAAACCTAAAAACTACAATAGTAAAAATAAAAAATAAAGAACGTTTTTTCCGGTTTTCGTTAAAGACAAAATTGTAAGTGTTACTTTCGTAATTTGAGACTTTTTTTAGCCCAAAAATATCTTTTAAACTTCCACAACCTCAAGTATTCGACTCACGCGAAACCCTTAGAACTAGTGCGTAGTAATAAAAATACATATTTATATATGTAAAAGCATCGTTGTGCGTACAAATATAAAATAACAAAGCCAAGTTTCAGCGACCTCCCATCCAAACACACAGTTTACATTGTATGAAGAATTCTTGTATTTATTCTCTGTTACCGGCGTTCACTCGCTTATCAAAATATTGAAAATCGATATCCACCTTACAAGCTTCAATAACCTCAAGCGCGATATATAAAAGTACGACACAAAGATTCTAACTCGTTTCCGAAGGTGACTGTTTCCACGTTCATCTTAAATGTGAAGCTACTGCTATGGAATTACTTTTTAGGGCAAATTTTTCAATAGTCAGATTAATGTTATCTAAGGAATAAAATTGTTGCTGTCACTGTCTTATTCAAACGTTTTGACGCGACAGCATCATTAATTATTTCCCATGTAACTTTTATCTTACCATTGAAAAATCAACCCTAAGATGATTTTTGTACAAGAAGTCTCTGAATTTTGTATCAAACTTTAGTTTCCATAGCAACAAAATTAAGTTACCCAATAGTTATGTTTAAACCACGAAGTTAATCAATAGATAATTCAATATTTAACATTGTTTAATAAACAAAATAATTCAATAATGTCAGTTTACTCAAGAACAGAAACAAAGATATTGACAATTAACAGAAGTGAGTAAGTTAGGAAAATGCTACTCTTGACCGTCAAATATTAAAAAAATAAATTAATATAAAAAAGGATAATTAATAGATCAGCCTAGAATTAAAACCATCTCAATTAAGTATTAATATTTCAATTAAAGAACGATTATGCTTTTATAATACATAATAATTGAGTACTTAAATAAATAATTATTGTTACTAGGCAAGCATAGCTTTGCCATAATACCGTTCAAGTATTTATTTAAAGGCGAACGAGCGTGAAGGTTTTAACTTTTTAATTACAAGACGTTAAAGCAAATGGCTACGATTGTAGATGGGCTTACTTATTCGACTGTACAAATGTTTCTATATGACTACTAACTACTTCTACTACGAATTATATATATTGTCACCGTTATTAAAGCGTTAATAAATATTGTATACTCACAATAACTTTTAACGCACAAGAAAAAACACGGTACGAGTATGTAACGTACGCGTAAAACGCTGCAAGTATTTTGTTATGATCTGACCTCACATAAATGAGACCTTTTGATTTGACCAGGCAACGCAAACGACATTCTTCCTACCTTATATGTACATAAGTATGCATTTCTTTTAACTAACCTAGCTGTAAAAACTGTAGCTCTTCTCTTAGATAACAATGTATCAAATATTAATTACACGAGAATAATTATTGCAATATGTCCCCTATTATCTTTACAGTGAGAACTTCATCATTCATAATCAGTCCGAGTCCAAAGATATAATAAATTATGAACCAAGGCTTTGGCCACCGGCGACAATAAGTTAATTTAGAACAGTAGAATATTGGACCTTGATAATAATAACTAAATAAGGTATACAGTCCAACTCTATATTACTAATTTATTTAACTTATCTATTCTGGTCTAACTCGGTCGTATTATAATTGATAAAATAGCCGCATTCAGTTTTAAAATGGTAGAAGGCAACTGAAATAGATTCGTCTAGTTATAACTTAAATCGATATGTTATTTTCGTCAATGTTACTCTGATAGAGTGGATTGCCAACCCTACTACCTAAAATACGGCTTATGAATGGAGATTCACGTGTGTACTGAATAGATAGGTTGGATCTCAATTTGCAGGACCATTGTTTGAAGCAATGAAAGCATATCATCCTTCAAGTAATCACACTGAAGGCTTTACTACAATATGATTACGACTGTCAAAGTAAAGACATAAAATTAAGTAACTGGGATCATATATTTTCTTAGTTACAAACTTCCACAAAGTTTCTCTTTGGTATTTACCCACAATATTGGCTAAATGTCTTTAGTTTCGGGTTGCTGAGACCTAAGATCAATAAAATTTTATTGGTTCGCATAACGTTTGCGTGGCAGCCCTGGGTTTACAGTCAGCGACAAAAGCCGTTGAATATTTGAATTCTGATGAATATTCGTGTTTTGGTTGTCTCTACAAGTATTGTCATTAGCAATTTTGATAATATCACGATATTATACTATGTTCTATTTTTAGGTTTCTTTGGCTTTGGGTTGGTACTCAGATCATGTATATGTCTGTCACGACTGTCACCAGTCTGCTTTTCAATAACCGCAAAAGATTAATACATCGTTGAAATTGGAACAGATTTCTGCTGCCGAAGTTTATACAAATACTACTAATAAATAGGATACATATTTTACTATAAAACCTCTCATCCTATAAGTTTTTGTATGTTTGTAATCTAGTCCAGTTTTTACTAAGTGCATATTAATATTATAAGTATTTATCGCCACAGAAATAGTGCCTTTAAAATATTTTTGTCGTTGACTGTACCCGGGCTCCGAGAAATATAATGTTGCTTAAGAATTTTGAAAAAATCTAATACGTTATTAAACAAAATTTGCTACCCTATTGGCATTACAATGAGAATTATTGAAGTTTCAAATATACCTAGATATTATTCTGATAAGTATTACCCAAAACTTTTTATTTGTTCGATTGTAAAAAGAGTATGATGTACCTAAATTTACGAAATTGTAGGAAATTCGTTTTCATTTAATTGTACCTAATAGGCTACAACAAACTGTTGGGTACTTCAAAGAATTATTGTTCACGAAATATCCAGTTAATTGAGCTATAAACTCGTCATTACCTGTTAATTATGACAGCCTTTACTCCATTTAACAGAACAATATTATTTTGACGATGTCTTAACGCCTTCTAAAATATATTTTAGCTAAAGTTATTATTACTTACTATTTATTTATCTATCTGTGTATTAAATAACGACTCACTCTTCTCTATCTCTCTCGCTGCGACTCGTACGCTGCATACGAGTATGAGCCCCGTTGTGACTTGAAACTAATAGAGCTTTTCTCAATTTAAATCACTTATTTTATGTTTAATGAAAGTAAACACTATTTCTTAAATTTTCTTAAAGAACATTATTTTGAACAAGAGTAGTTTCAGTCTTGATTTCTTGGAGAAATAATAAAGGTAAAATTGATTTCTTGGAGAAATAATAAAGGCTTTTTAAAGCTTGCTAGTGTAACGTTTTTATCCTTGAAGTTGTCTAGCTTCTTATTGACAATAATGTTGCTTCATTTTATATTACGCGGAAAAGAATATTTAATTTTTCTTTTTAAATTTTATACAACATTTTAAAATTTTATATTATTTTGTTTTAAAATAAGTGCTAATTATGTCTCTAATACTGTGACTTGTATTCTACTAAACACTATCAAACATATGTCTACAAAATCTCAACGGAATATTATAAATAAATTAAAAACCTAACATAAACACAACAAAAGTACATCATTATTGACAGTAAAGGCAGAACTTTGGTTAATTAATTAACGTGTGAACTGGACAGTTTATGAACGTATTCCCAATATTACGCGGAAACATCCGATGGCTACTGATTACGCGTACGGCTGGCGCGTAGCGTACAGTCGACCGCAACGCGAACTATGTAAAATATTAACTGAAAATCATCGTGTCATTGAACGATCTCGTGGTCAATGGTGATGTTGTTTGTGTTTTGTAAGGCTGTCATTGAATAGTTTGTTATAACAGAGTCTATGGTATTTTTATTTTCTTTCAATATTTTTATTAAACATGCCTTATAGGTACTATTACTTATACTGACTTTTGTCCAGTGACATGAATACGTTTACAAAAGTACAATTGCACAAATAACATCTAACTAGACCAAGAGCAAATAATTTGTAGAAAACACTAAACAATATTTACATTATTTTATTTCTCAAATAAAAAATCATAGCCTCTCAATCTTTACCAACGATTTATTTTGTAACTAAACACATTCACTATTCCCTACAATTTATTTACGTTAAAAATATTCATCTGTTTTCCTATGAACATCAGTCTGAGCATATACATATTCCTCTCAGTGACATTGATGACATTTCCGCATGGATTTCGAGTCAAGCCTCCGTTTTCATCCTTTATAAGAGATATACCCGTACTTACATAAATAGATGTACAACCAATCTACTAGATTTACATACGGTTCAATGAATTTGATACTAGCTAAAATACGATGACATTTAAGTAGAGTCCTACTAATGTTATAAATGTGAAAGTTTGGGATATTCTTTGGATGTAGGTTTTTCAGTAGTAGGTTCAGTATTTGTTATTCTTTCGCGCATGAACGACTGGACGGTACCGACTTTGAACCACAAACTTGGTGTATAAGTGATACATTGCTCTTTATATTGATAAAGAGCAATGTATGTATGTAAAAAAACTGCCCGCGGCTGGGTAGTATATTGATACTACCCAGCCGCGGGCAGTTTTTTTTTATGTAATGTGTCGGCAAACGATCAGACGGATTACCTGATGGTAAGCAATCAGCGCCGCCCATGGACACTCGCAACGGAGGAGTTACGAGTGCGTTGGCGACCTTTTAGGGATTAGGGATTGAGGAGGGATTGGGGAAGGGGAAGGATTGGGCCTCCGGTAACCTCACTCACACGGAGAAAGACAACGCAGTGGTTATTTCACGCCGGTTTTTTGCGAGGCCGTGGTATCACTCCGGCATGCATGATTGTCTTCCTTTAATTTAGCACATTGTAGATTATCTTAATAGTAATCGTGTTAGCCAATACATTCTATCAGACTATCGGATCATCATTCTATCAGACTTAAAACATGTTACATTTAAATTAAGTAAGTTTAGTTATTCTAATATAATAACAAGAGTATTTATTTTAAAAGTTTTTAGTAATTAACCTTGAATGCCACAAACTACTAACATAACATCACAAACTCGAGCGATTAAATTTTCATTAAACTTTTCGTATATAAAATTAAGTTTTATAATAGTTTAATTATTTTCTACCATTACGATTCGACGTAGATAATATTAAAATTAAATGTCAAATAGATATTTTTATTGTATTAGTTTTCACTAAAAACATTGACGTAAACAAATCTGTACCTACCTATTTTAAGTTGAAAGATTACAAGGTACAAGGTGTTACATTTCATACCGTTTCTAAAGGACTCTTTGTGCCAGATCTCTTTCCTAATAGTCCTTCAGCACCTTTCACCCGTCCTCGAGACAAGATAATAAATCTTCTGAAGCAAAGAGGAGAGGAGGAGGAACAAAAATGCGTCATGTAAACACCCAAACACTTCGGGGGTCCCGTCGTAAGCCAAGTGAAAAGGGGGTATTAACTTAATGATCCTAACACATCCAACAGGTAGAATGATCTCGGAGAACCACGCCACAACTGTTTGAAAACATTCTTCAACAATTTTGGAGAGGAGTTTAAAACCTTTTAACATGGTTTATGTTCGCCTATTAATAAATACATTTCTTATATTGTTTGCTGCAAATTGTGGAAATAATTTAAGCGGCTTATAATGCTTTGAAAATTTGTAACAGATGTCGCGTAAACTCATTATATCCACATTAAAACTTTTGTACAACAGCTTTGTGATCGCGAGTCGGCTTTTCTTGCGGTGCGATTATATAAGAATGTGCATTGCCTAATGTAGGTCAGGTTTTCAATCAGTGGGTAATGTTTTATCATCTTTTGTAGATGAAGTGATCTTTAATATATATTAATGCTCTTTCTCTTAAATAAACCGTAAACGGAGGAATAAAACATTGATAGTAATAAGTGATTTATTTAAAATTAACTTACATAACAAATAAGCTTCGCGTTTCATTCATACTTAAGGATTTATATTTCCAAGTCTGTTTGAGTACGAACATCGTTAACTCTTAACTTTGTAAGTGAATATTTTCATAAAATTCTGTGGCGTGTAGCTTAACTCAATTTCGCCTTAAAAGTAGGTTGAAAGTTGTTTTATTCAGTGAAACAAAGGCTGCAGGCTTTATGAATTACATATTAAATTAGGCTTCATTCAGGGGAAGTAAAGGCTGTCAAAATAAGACTGTTACGAGAAAACTAAAGGCCTTTGAATATTGTGGGTTGCTTAAATAAATAGACAAACAATATAATTTGTTGAATTTTAGTAGCTTATTTACCCATGGCTGCGTACCTACGTGAATGAAAAAAGTTACCAATACATCAATTTCATTCTTCTAACAATCCTTAGATACAAAAGATATACCTATCATTAAAACGCTCCAAAAAAGGAAATATGATGTAACATTAAGACAAAGCAACAAATTCTGTCGCATTTTTAATTATAATATGAATTTTACAACCGAGAGTAGGTTATTAAAAATTGTATACAAAAAAAAACTTTATTTCACCTAATATCACTCAAAGATGGCCAGTAATCCGTATAGCAAAATAAATTTGGTAAACAAGTAAATTATGGGATGGTCCTCATGAGTAATGACTGCTTTTCCTTGAAGGTAACTAATGGAAGATATTGACAGGGCGTTTTATCAGTATCGATGTCTCATAAGCGGTGGATCGTGCTTCAGAGAGCCACGGGAGGCTCTATAAAATTTAGCTCCCACGTTTACCGTTAGGGTTGAACGTTTTCATTTATATAAATAAAAACTCTTTTCAAATTTTGTTCTCGGAATTAGTGAGTTTTGCTTTTTGTTCTTTTCTTTTCTTATAAAACATTGTCCTACTCTAGGATGTTCTCCCATGTTGTGGGTTACAAACATACGATTTCACATACACATCACACCCAGACCCGGGACAACAATTTGTGGCTCACACAAAGATTGTACGGTGCGGGAATCGCACCCGCGACACGTTGCGCGGCAGCCAGTTGCCAAGCCACCGCGCCAATCCTGCAGTTAGTCAATGAAATATCACATCTTTCACGTATCAATAGATAAATTTCATCCCCTGATCTATAATAGTCAAATCTTAAATTCAAAATAGACTTAACATCTTGCTTTCCCAACACATAAAGTCCTTGAACAACATCTGCTATCTCAGTCATTGCTCCCATCGCTCCGGCAGATCTAATTCCATATCTTCAAAACTCCAATTGAAACTTCATCAACTAGTTATAAAACTATCAAAGTTGAATGGCGCTGTGATATAATTTTCCGCTAGCAACATTTAAGTCTTCATAAGCGTCAATGGAGTGGAACATTGGGATAAGGTTGCGGTTCCATTAAGCATGGACGAAGCGGGTTTTTAAAAATATTGCCTAAGTAGTAAAAGAAATCGCAAATTCTCAAATACAGTCTTTAAAGGGGCGTGTCAAAGAAATGATTACTATGAAAAAAATGAGTTTGAAAGGACACAACAAATACTAAATTGAAAGGAAACAAATTTTTCTTCATAGTTTTTCACCCATTTTTTTGGTACTATGGGGACCTAGGATCTGATCCAAAATATCCGATTAACTTGATATTAATCTGAAGGATAAAAGACTAGCCTTCTTGGCTTTGATTATTTGTCAAATTTTCGTAGTTTCCATCTGTTCTCTTTCTAATATAAACACACCTTAAAGCTCGCAAAGCTAATTCCTACTAAAGATGATATGAGTTGAAACTTCTACTAAGGAGTACTTTACATTGTTGCCATACGACGCCGTACTGTTGACTAAGTTATGGTGTTAAAGTATATTCTAAGTATAATATCTCTACATACTAAACTTGATATAAATTTTCCGAGAGATACTTGGAAAGTTCTTAAGTTTATAAGTAGGTATAAATAAAAGCGATTGTCAGTAGGGTGCGCGACATCGTCGCCGCGTCCGCGGACGTAAAGAAGAACCCCTCTGTGGTTCGAAACTAGTAGAGCTTTTCTCAATTACACACGTGAGTAACCCGCGATTTTTAGTTAATTTAGTATGTCTCACGATAGTTCTTATAAAAAAGCGATTGTAATATACGACAGGTTAAATAAAAAGTACAAAATCAAACTAAAGTAGATTAGTAGTATCCTTAATTGCTTCTTGTATACTTACCATGTTTGGAAGAGGCACAGAATAAAATTTATTTTTGTATTAATCGGCCACTGATTTGATTCTCAAGAATTGAGTAAGATGTTCTCAAACCAGATCCAGTTACGAAAACAAAAGAAACGTAACACCGTAAATCTAAGTATCCTGAACTGTCAGAGCAGACAATAGACACCCAAGTTCCGTATTTTCTATCGACCAATCTCCTATAGATAATCTTTATAAAATAAATCACGCTCCTCTGAACAATTCAGTTTGAGGATAATTAATATTCTATAATGGATGAAAGCAATTTTCACGACCTTCTGTTTTGTGCATTATTTAATAGCACGTGTATGGAGGAAAAATTCAATTTAGGTTAAGCGAAATTACCTACCTCAACCGATATCTTCCGTCTGAATTGTTCCCGTAACTCAATTAGAAATTGATTTACGGCTGTTTAAAACTACGCTCGTTTTCTATAGTCAATAGATTGAATCCACAAACTATGCATACCAAATTATTTCTTAAGCCTATTAGATTTAAGGTTATAGTCGTAAATTGACTTAGGCTTTGTACTGATTGAATATATCAATATTCCCAATGAGACGCAGTTTAGAATATCATTGTGGAGGAACTCGTCTCGATGACAATGGTTGTATAACACGATTAGGCTTGAGGATTGACGATGAATGCTTAAGTTCGACCATGGAAATAACATTATGGCGTAGACGGTTTAAGATTTTCAAATTGTAGTTAAATGTAATGGGACATCTTTAAGTCTATGTTAAGTATTTTATTTAAATCTATAATTCTATTCGACTACCAAGATATTTCATATGTTTTCCCTTTTTTAAGTGATTTCATCCTGAATTTGGAAGTTAATATTTTTTTAATGCTCTAAACAACTTTGCTATGCTCTAAACACTTTTAAAGCAACAATTTACCATGCTAGCCTTGAAACAAATAATTTCATTAACAGACTGCCATAAGTAACAAACCAATTAGGTGGATGAGTGAGAGCGTGGTGTAGATTTATCTCATTACCGTGAAATTGGCTGGTGAGATTACAGTTTATAATAAATTTATATTATTTTCAAGTGAGGATAGAACGATGCGTTTTATTAATTGCGTTACTCGAATTACTGAGAAGGAAAACAGTTGTGTGCGAAAAGACTATCAAAACTGTATACGAAAACTGATTATCGTTTTAGAACAAGAAAAATATTCAGTTTATATTTTAATAAAATATTTAATCGTTCTATATTAATCATGTTTAAATGATTATACCATCAATACAAACTCACTTAAAGCAAGTCATTCTTCCATACAATAGATACGCACAAACAAATACAGAGTCACACTACCTACATAATTATTCAAATTAAAACGGAGTGTCATCAAGAGTATTCTATTATTAATTCAGGGAAATAACAAAATGGCGTCCTGACAGAAACTTAATGAAAATTCAACTCTGTAGAAAACCAAACTTGTCGCCATCGTCTCGTCGACTGTCGGTTTTCGTTGCCGACAACGGAATTTATTCACTTGAAAACTTTTTCAATCTGATTAATTTATGAAATATTTCAATTTCTTAAACTCTTTCTTCTTTGAATCTGTGTGATACAAATCAGTTCTCTTGTAATCCAAGTTACTTTGGGGATTAGAGTCAGAGATTGAGGGATTGGGGGGGGGGGGGAGAGAGGCCGTGGTATCACTACGACCATTCATGTCGAAGCATGGTTCGGTGCGGGCACAAAAATATCTTCAACCATAAAACTAACTACAACAAACCTGCTTGTCGCGTCACAGTGATATTTTATCCCCATTACCGAGCAGTGTAAAGGAAAATTAATAAATTAAACGTCCCTTCATAAAGACAGATTCACATTGGACTACTCAATACGGGCGTGATAATTAAATCTCTGTCTAATTGAGCAGGGATCGATGGCAGCACCCATCGTTCATGATTCATGAACATACTTCAGTGCCATTCACACGTGAGTGTACGACTGAACCATCCCACCTTAGGGTCGTATTACATTTAATGGAATTTGAAAGCCGTATTTTCTGTACATCTACACTAATATTATAAAGAGTCAAGATTTTCTTGTTTATTTGTTTGGATTGAATAGGCTCTGAAAGTACATGATCGATCCATACAATTGTTTCCCTATTATCTCCGATGAATATATGATATAAATTGCACGGCACCCACAATTAGTTTTACATATCAATTAAAGTGTAAGTAACTTGGCTAGATTCTTTTTTTGTGTAAATTGAGTTAAATTCGAATGATCGAGAGCAAACCGAATTATAGAAACTAGTTTAAAACATAAAAGGACATCCTGTACCTACCGCATCCGCAAACTAAACAAAGCTTTTTGTAAAGCAATACCGCTGTATCACCATGTGTAGTGTATATAATGCCTTATTAAACACATACAAAAGGCAGTGTGAAGTAATTACCAGAACTTGATCACTGAATAATCCCTCGTCAGTATATTATTACGTTAATACGTCGTTTTCCCTAATTAATCACAAAACTGTCACTTCTTTAGGTAGCTACTAGTCGGCACATACCTTCTTATTTAAAAATATTCCGTCCAACACTAATTGGATTCTTATCTCGCGCAAATTAAGTTTAATGATGATTATAAACAGTTTAAATAATTAATTATTCCAATAAAAATTTCGTGAAACGTTTTCAGTTTTGTAATTAAAGATAGCTTTTTTTATCAGTTTCTATGTTATACTAAAGCCTATATATGTTATTTACCTAGAATTATGACAGTGTTTTCTCGGTTCATAACCACAGCTACATTCAATATACCTACAAATAACTTTTTATGAAATTGAATTTACTCGCGCCGCTAAGCTCTTGGCAATTTGTTTGTTTTCAAAGACACCATGGAAGAGAAAATTCGAATTTCGTTCAAAACACGGCCTTAAAGCTGGATATAAAATTAAAACACCGAGGGAACAGTGTGATATTTTTCCGTGCAATAACTTTCAATTAACAGGCGTTGCGCCGAGGACTAAACTTTCTTGTGATTGATGTCACAGCATAAAAAATGGTCCTTCAAAGTTACAAGCAATTTCACTAACCATTGTGTGAGAAATTCTTCTTAATTTTCCGCTAGAGCGTTGGGTTGAATAATAACGCTGTTTTAATGGGCTTTTCCTGGACTTTTATTTCGAAAGTGAAGTGTTTCCACGAGTGAATCAATGGGATTTTTACGAATGGACTTTTAAATAGAACTTGCGACGCAATAGTATTTCAGACGTGAATGAATAGTTTTTAGCTAATGAGAGTTTCAATTTAAGGATAAGAGTTTATATGTGGATTGCTTTCCGTTGCATGGTTGCCAATACAAGATGATTTGTGATAATTTGACACAATTTGTCTTCTTTTATTAGAGTATTTTTAAATCATACTGTCTTATTGTGAATGCGAAATTTTGTAAGCATTAGCGTTTTTCTTTCTTTTTTTCTTCTTCTTTGGTATTTTCGGTATTCAATGAAATTTAACACAGTGATAGATAATAGCCTGAAATTATACCCAGCGTATTCTACCTATACTTTGGTACTGTGGGCAAAGCCCCTAACAGAAGCTAACTCACAATAAAAAAGAGGCTCCACTCACTAAACTCGATTTATAGCATGATAGACAAAAAGTGAGTTTTCATATTTCTATAATGTATCTGTTCGCTGAACTCAAAGTAGGTAATTTCCTATTTCTAAAACTTTAAGTTGTCTAGCTCCGAACTATGTAGCTGTATGAAAGGTGATAGGCGGGGGTAGAAAGTGGGGAGGGGGAAACTTGGTACACTTTGGCTTCCGCGCCTACTTCCGATGTAATAGTGGCGTGCGCTCTAAATATTCGCACTTACTCTCAGCAATATCTATCGTCACTAACGTTATACAAGGTCAAAAACCCTTTGTAATCTGACTTGCTACGGAAAATTCAACCTTATTCCACATTAAGGTTGATAGAAAATATATTAGGCCTTGAAAACTTGAATCTTTGTTTTATAGCCTTCATTTGCATCAAGTACAGATTTTTTGTTAATCATTATAATTTTATATTCATTACCCATTACTATACCTAAATGCACCGCATGCAATTTATAAAAACAAATGAAGTCACTATTTGCTCTCATAATACTAGTAAAATTCAATTTGTTAAACGGTTTTTAAAAAGACATATTAATTACAATTAATATGAAATTATTTTACATTTTGTTCGTTCTTTTTTCAATTTGATATTCATTCATTCATTCATTCAATATTTGCATCATGTAATAAAAAAAAAAACAAAATAAAACGACGCCAACGTGATCCCCTGCAATATAAATGCTTTACAGCGATTTTCGGGAAGTTTTAAATTAAAGTTCTCAACATTGTGGAACCTGAAATATCATTCCTCGATTCCTTTGTGCTTGGCTTGCATTAAATGCATTTTCGTTATGAAAATCCTTTCCGTATATATCTCGTATATTAAACTCATATTTTATGAAAGCCTATGAGACCTCTTTGGATTATCGGTCGCATCGCAAGTGTGGCTGCCACGGTCTCATCGTCTAAAGAATTATTAGGATTTTTAGCTTTTCGAAAAATAACCTAGTAGCATGAAGTCTCAAAGGCTTGATAGAGGATACCCTATACATAGGATTCAAAAATCAAGGTAGATCGAACAAAACAAAAAAGCCTTGAATGCCCACATAGCTGGCGGTCTACGTAGACTCAATATTAAGCATTCCGTCCACTACACCTGACCAAGCCTAGATATTTCGGCGAGTATAGAATTCTCGACGTGCAAATTTTGCATAGCACCATCCACTTACGTCACTCTTGTCTGGAAAATGTTCATTTATTTGGCAATAGAACCGTTTCATTAGAATCGGAATCAGAAAGATGATGGTATTAATATGATATTTCACAATACTCCAGTAGATTTTAGTTTGCCAAATATTTTAATTAAACCATTAAATTTTTTCATCAAACAAATCTCATTAAGAGTGACCATTTTTTCTATTAGCTATAACAAATGCGATTTTTTCCTTTTTTGTATATTTTTGTGAGGTCAGTATAACAATTGTTTACTATTTCAGAATCATCTTGTATGTATAGAGTATTTTATTGTATCGTGGCAAAATTTCGTGAGCAGTCTTCAAAGGAAAGGTTGTGGGGAATGGGTACAATTGTTGTTTTTACGGTTACCGAACGTCTGAACATTTCTTTCCATAACAAACGTTCGGTATTCAAACGATTCAGTTTTATTGCTCTTTCCTGATTGATTATTCATATAATTATGCAAGTACGAACCCTCCGGGTTCTAGTGGACGCTTTTATGAAATGCTTTTAGGAAGGAAAACGAAATGTAGGTATGATAAATGCGATGGGTATTTCCATATTGATATACGAGTATCAAAACGAATTGTAACCTTAAATCAGTACTTCAAACAAGCGAGGCTATATTTTAGTGTACTGTTTTGTAAAATGTCTAGTTATATATGAAAAATAGAACAAGATTGTAAATATCGACTAAAAGGAAACAATGTATTGGTACCGTTACAGATCTTTTCCATGATAAAGACAAACCTCGATGAGACATTGTGACATGGCCGAGTAGAAAATCCGATAAAGTCAACTTTTCACTCGTGGCGTAAGTACGTATACGAGTATACGCGGAATAAAGCAGTAACTGGCTTTTGAACTTTTTCCTCCCCAGAGAAAGGATTCGGAGGACAAAATGTTTGCGGTACACTTTTGGTTTATTTTATTCAGTAAACTCTATAAATGACTTTGAATATTGTTACATGCAAATAACTTTCGCAATGGGATTTGACGTTTACAATGCGTCGATTGAAAAGTTTTCTACAGACAATCTGCATTAACATATTTGTTCTTTATACAATTTTGTCGTTTTCCAAATTTGTATGTATTGTGATGTTAAATTGAGGAAGTCAGTTCAAAGTGGGAACATGACGAGCATCTAGACGATGGTGATGATTACGCTATTCAGTTAGAAATAACATGTCTCCACGACAGGCGGGAAGTTTAATAAACGCGTCATATATCTGTGATGCATTACGAGATATATCACACGTACGTACGAACCTCGTGCTTGTGTAAACTCCTCACGTACAGTCGCATGTAACTCAATTCGCATTGCAGTTTTGTCTTCTAAACCGACCAAATGTAGAAATTTACTTTGCTGTATCCAATCAACGGGGTTTTCAGCCAAACAATATAGTAATCCTTCTTCTTTAACAGTTTCATGTCGTTACACCAACACCAAATATGTGAGTGATAATAGTGATAAGTAAATGAATATTGAAAATGTTAGCTTGTGTGTGTCAACCAACGGAGACAGCGTTATTATTTAAAGGAGGACCACCAGTTGCTATGGGGCCACTTGGGTCACACAAAATAAGACATAACCCTGTTGATACCATGAAAGCCATAAAACTAATACCTGCAGTCGTTCGCCGCTCCAGCGATGACACTAAAGACAGTTCTCCGTCTCATAATTCATCGCCCACCCTTATAAACACTACCGGAAACTTACTGAATCTAAGGAAAATAGAACGAAAAGCTAAATCAACGAAAATCTTAGTTAACCCAGTGTGCTCCGACAGCGTCAGCACAAGTGACGATAGCAATCGATCCAAAAGTTCCAAGTGGAATGGTAAGAAAAAACGACTCAAGTCTGAAGCCGCGAAGAACCATAAGAAAGACGAACGCAAACGTGATAAAAATGATCCAATTAGCAGGAGCGATGGTAAAGAAGATAAGAAATCGATATCTTGTTTCAAAATAAAAAGTTCCGAAGATAAATCACGTTCAGCCGAAGACAGGAAATCTGGAAAAGAAAACTGTACAAATGAAAACGCGAGTAATCTGATGAGTACAGATAAACCCGATATTATTAACCACTCCAGGAAAAATAGCAGGGAAATTTTAGTAGACGAAGGTACTATGACCGATCAGACGATGTTAAAAAATGACCAATTGGATACGGGAAAGACTGATACTACTATAGCAGTTAAGGAAATGAAGGTAAGTAAATAACTAGACTAAGCTAGCATTAATCAAAAGAATTTAATTAGCCGTTTTACAATAGATCTCTAGAGAAAAGTGGCGGAAGCGTAATTAAAATGCATTCTTAGTGGCTCAAAAGCACCAGTTGGACTTGAAACACAATCATTCACTCTTGTGTATTGAATTGGGTTCATTACCAGCATTTCGGTCGTCTCGGCGTGTGAATCAATCTGTATGCTAATGAAGAACTGGAACATTCTCGGATTGCACTCATCTCTTCACCCTTTCATTACCGTTATCGTGAATGGACTGTCGATAATATTCATTATCAGAACTATGTAACCCACACACCGTATAGGTGTGGAATCATTGAATTCGTGTTTAGTAATGGATTTTATTTTATTACCCATTCATTTGAATATAATAAATAATTTCAGTATTGTCAGCCTCAGAAGCAAATAATTATTGTTCAGAGTGTTATAAATGTAGGTAAATGGCCACTCACTGAAAACAGTCGAAATTAATAGTTAATTAATTTGAGTGCTGAACAAAACTGTGTGTTTCACTGCGTTATTGGAATTATTTGCCGTGTGATTGTCTCTGCCCAGCTGTGTTTAATATCCGGTGCCCAAAGCCCGGATAATTTCATTGTGGCTTCGCTAAAACCTCATTGCAAATCGATTCTGTGTCGATTGCCTACCAAAAAAGGTTCTCTCAGCCGCATTTGATGCTTCATTGATATTCTGGCTCGTGCCGAGAATGATTTTAATATTGACATTTGCATAAATATTAATATTAGGCGCTTTAGAGGCGATGGAGATGATTCTGTTTGTCTCAGACATGTTTGGCAAACAGAAAGATTTTAGATTTAATGTATTCGTCATTGTAATAGACTTAAATGTAACGATTCAATTATATTTGTGGCATTTCGCTTGACTGAAGATAATATCAGTTTTCGCAACTTTGAAAGCCATTGTTTCCAAATTGCATCTTTTATCGGACAGTATTGGAGCAACAGATGTTCCAGTCGCTGGCAATGTTCCGCTAGGAGCTCGATTTATGGAAGCTTCGGAAATGATAAAGCCTCTTGTGTGTATCCGACTGTGGCGGCAGTCAGAGACGCGGACAGTGAACACTGCGCACTATTACGCTGTATTCTGTTTCAGAATATTTAATGTATGTTTGTGTTTATATATCTGTACTACATGACTGGTATTACTTTTGGATAAACACACAGTGATGACGCCACTTATGCCCAAAGGTACACACTGCACTCTATTGTTTTGAAACAACTATGTAATATTAGTCTCTAAGCTGAAATATTCACTAACATATTTGACTGAGTTTTAAAGAAATTTGTGATTCTTGGCGTCGTGCATTATTGGGAAAATGTTACTCTAATACACTTTTTCAAGTGTCCGAAAGCCAATCTTCAGCACGAATGGGTCGGCTCAACCGGCGTGAAACAATTACAGCGTTATGCTTCGCAGTGTGAGTGAGGTTACAGTAACCTCACTCTTGCCGTCCCTCTCACTAACTAATCGACACTGAGTGCCGATTGCTTACCATCAGGTAATCCATCTGCTCATTTGCCGATATATCACATTAAAAAGATATGTTGTTTCGACTAGTTTTAGCCGTCGTTGAGCGACCTATTACATAAAAAAAATATTGTAACTTAAGGCACAAAATCAAATAGAAGGAAAATCGAGTTATCACAAATCTCTCAGTTCGCTTAATTACTTGTATGAACTTTCATTCATCTTAAACAATAGCACTGTTGATTCTTGAACTTGAAAGTAAATTAAATGTTTCCGTTATTTGTTTCAGGTAAGAAAGTTTAAATAATGGCACCAGAGTCTGTACACGCGCCGTGTAAAAGGTATTTAATTAAGTAAAATCTAAGTGCTTCTCGCCTAACTTAGAATACGAGCAGGTACCTACGTAATTTTGTTCTTAATTATCTTATTAATATTTGTATTTAATGCTGTCTTAACCTGCCTACATCGTAAGTAACCTATACCCGAGCGTACGGCGCGTAGCGTTCCGCGCGCGCCTCAATGAGCCAATAGACCACCACAGATGGGGTCCTATAAGGCTGGTGTTCAACCGGGGTTGCAGTGTAAGCGCAATGAGGTACCGCGACCTCGGCCGCGATCAGGAGAAGGAACGGGTGGGTTTTTAGTCAGTAAGCGTCCGACACTCCCTCCCGTCCCACCCTGGGCGGAAAAGTCATTCGTCGATATTCCCCTCACAAAAAAAGTATAAACCTTCCCACGGAAATATAGAATTTTAAGTTCTACTCTACTCTTGTTACATTATTAGGTATGACGAAAATTGTTTTAAAATATTACATTTACGTCATACCCAAAATTATAAACGAACACTTTGTTTGTGTTTAAAAAACATTTTCATTTCCACGAAACGTGTAGAACAAACATCTTGGGAGCAACAAACTACGAAAAATGAAAAAAAGTAAAACTTTACTTTAAGCAGAGCGTAATTTTGGAAGGAGTTATCAGGGCAGTAAAGTTTTTGGGTTAATTATTTTAGTACAAAAGATGAACAAAGTTGGGACCGGCTGTTTGATGAATAAACGTTGCAAAAATATCCAACGCTGGCTCTACTCTAGGTGAGATAATGAAGTTACCGCGTCCCGTATTTCATAAACTAAGTTTTCACCATAAAATGGCTACTATGACAGCTTACACCTCTTTGCTTTCACATTTTAAACACGTTGCATTCACACTACATTACATGGAGGCTTTTAAATGTATTTTGAAGTTCAATATTATTAATATATTTGGTGTTTAATAACAGTTTTTCGCTTTGAACAATCAAGCAGTTTTTTGCAATGGCAGTGACAGTTATGAAAAGTTAATTTTCACAAGTTGTCGCGCTTTTCCGTCATAATATTTTTAATCAGACGATAAATGGCTTGCACTTTTATTGAAAAAAAAAACGCTTCCTTTTATGAATTTCACATCTTAAATAAGGGGCATAGCAATCTGTGCTCTTTTGTTTCTCTTGCATGAAATTACTGCAAATGTTTTCACTTGGCTATATAAATGCAAACGGTTGTTATTATGAACATAGCCAAAGTATTATAGTGCATTTAAATGCTTTGTAAACTGTATGTAAAAAAGTGACATTGAACTCCAATTTCAATAAGGGACGACGACGAATTTGTAGCGGCATAGAAATTTGATTCTTTTTTCAAACACGTATTTCTTTTTTTATGATATAAGGAAAACGCCAGTCACTTCTGTTTTTAAATGTGGAAAGAAAACAGGGCATGATGAGCGCTAGTGTTGTTCAAGTTGTTTGTGGGTCGTGGCCTTGTCTATTTACAGTTGGTCAAAGGTTGTAGCCGGTGGAGACTTTTAGACGCGAAATGAAAGGTGAACTAAGACGGATGTTCTATTGAGACTCAGTTTGAGTCGTCGCTGTTTTAAGTGCTTTTTGCTTTGATACTTTATAAGAAAGGTTTTGTGAAAGGTTTATAAACCAAAGGACCGTCTGGCCTACGCGAGCTACAAAAAACACTTTTCCTCATTCCATAAACAAAATAAAAATACACTTTCATTTTTCTTTAAAAAAAATATAAAGCAGTGAATTAGAGAATTGTATAAAACATCACTCAATTAGACATCGAGTTCGTCACTTTTATTAAGAAACGTGGAAAATGAAGCCTTTCTCTCGAAAATTTGGTTTTTCAATTAAAACTTTCTATTTGTTTGGCAAATTAAGTTTTTTTTTCGCGTCCGAGTCCGAGAACGCCACTCTTTCTGAAGTTCTACTGAGACGGCTCTTTCGTACGGTTTCTGAATTGAACAGACATTTTTACTAACAAACAGATCGCAGTGGAGATCTGTTTTCCTAGTAATTAAAAGTTATTAAAATCAAATCCAGTTCGGTCCTGGTCAGTTAAAATGTACTTTACAAATAGTTGATAATCATTACACATTTATTTTCTGAACAGGTTTTATTATGAAGCATAACGTAAAATTATGACAACTATCGTTATAATTTTATAAAGAACGAAGTCACTCAGCCAGAGAAAAAAACAAACAAAATTTCATTCCTGATTCATTAAAAAAATAAATTAAACTCAAAAATTTAAATAACAATTATAAATTTTGTTTAGAATTTCTATTGAATTGGTAAGGCGTAATCGACGGTTGAATTCACCTAAACCGCGTGTCCGCATCTGGTAAACTTCCGTAGGGACAAACTTAAATAAAGCGGAAAATTTGTATGGTATACAAATATTTGTATTAACTTCTGATAAACGGGTGATTTCAGAAAACCCTGATCCCTAAATTATATACAATTAGTGGTCCAATTTATTTGTTTTAAGAGTTTAGGGCGAAACGAAAACAGCTTAACTCGCCAACCCTTTAGCGGATGCTTCGACTATTTTATCTGGTCGGCTGTCTATTGCAAAATAGTGTAGTATTTCACTAGCTTCTGTCTGTGGCTTCGCCCACGCTACCAGACTATAGTCTATCTCGGTGTCAATTTTTATACAAGTTTTAAGGTGTAAGATTTGCAAACATCCGTTCGTCCATTTAATTATACAGTAAAAGTCATTTTTTAAAGTATATTTATTACAGTTTTTGAGGTAATCGAAGACGTGTGTACGTTTCTAATTCGATTGAATGGTGTGTAATGGATATATCAATTTATTCACACACTTTCCTCGGAAATTGTCTGTTCTCTAGATAATCATATGATTCTTCAAGAATATAAACCGTTTATAAAGCGATAACAATGAACTTTTTAACTGTAAATAATATTTAGTTTGGTTTGCATTACAAATAAGTGAGAAAAAAAGCAATGCTTTGGCACAAATGGGCCAGTTTGACTGGCCTGATACCACGACAACACAGAATACTGGCGGAAAACAACGCACATGTGTGTAGCACACGCTTGTGCTGTTTCGCAGACAAAACTCACAAAAGGCTGGCAACGCTTTTAACTCCCTAGGTAAAGCGATTGAAAACAAATCTTCATGTATTATTTCATTAATTATCTTAGCCGTTGTAATGAAAAAGTCAATTTAAAAACATTATTACTCAGTGCATAGTTTTAGCTCGTCCAGTTAACCGAGATGAAGTTTCCCGACCACTCCCCAAACTGCGATGTTAGTTAAACACAACTTCGTTTTCCAGTAATCCACTAAAATAATATTCTCTCTTTCAATTTAAACAAAGGCTTTTTGCATTTAAAAATTAAAAATTATAAAAATACTTCTTCTATCCGGGAAGAGTTTTAAAGATTGTGTTCTTTATTTAAATTCTAACTGGCCTATTAATTTCGGCCAGTGTACGAGGTATAAAATAAAGCCATTAATCAGAAAATCATTTTTTTTTATATTTTGTGCTGTATTTTGTATTAAATGTAATAAATAACAAAATTTTTGTTATAAAATAGGTATTCAAAAATATTTATTGGCGTATATTAAGTAATAAAATATGCGAATAAATATTTTAAATTTATTTGGATAACTGATGGTAGTAATTTCTGACGGTTATATTATTATATAAGAAGAAAAATTGAAATCACTAATATTATTTCATCAAACCAAAAAAAATGATTTCGGCAATCGGCGTCGCCCATGGATACCTGCAGTTGCAACAGCCTTTCTTAAATCATATTAAGTATTAAGCAATGTTCAAGATGTTTTGGCATTACGTTTTTGTGACTATGCTTCAGTATATTCGAATACCTGATATTACCTGTTACTGTATTACATTAATTGCCTTATTCTATGTCATGTTCAGTACACGAAGTTAGTTGCCGTTAACACGGTAGCAATCATGTTTAGATACATAAGTACCCTAGGGCACCTAGATAATGCACTACTGATACCGACCAGTATCTGAACATGTTGCTCACTTAACGAGTTTCGAATAAGGGAAACATGAAGTATTTATTAGTTGCCTTGCTTAGTTGCACAACTAGATCGTTAGATGGCGCTTATTTTATTTATGGTTATACATAAGACATTTGACTTTTTTACATAAGACTACACTTCACGATTAAAACACGTTGACAATGGCATAAACTAATCGCTAATCGTCTTGTGATAGTATCAAATGCACAGCTTCGAATTACCACAACATGTCACACTGTAACTAAATCCGTAATTACTAATTACTATTTCCCTATCTTCACGTTCTCGAAACTAACCGAAAACAATTAATCCCGCAAACATTCAAGTTAATTCCTTAAACCGGTGCAAAGACGAAAACAAATCCGACCCAGCAACCGAAACAAAATCACTATTTACGCTTATGTAGATAAGTGTTTATCTCTAGCTATAAAGGCTAAAGGCGTATCCTGTACCGCTATTCCGGGGGTACCAACATTAACAGGCTCGCCCGACCTGCTTACTTATTCACGGCATTAGGCCGCTTACAGACAGAACAATGTTGCCGAAAACGATTGTCCGAAGTCCGAAACTTACACCCAAACCACAGCCTAAACAAACTTGACGTGAATGTTAATCGACGGATTGCAAATTTAAGTTGCCAAGTGTGGGCAAAGCCTTATGTTCGTTCATAGTTTTGTTCACATATTTTCTTGTTAGTTTAAGGGAGTATATTTGCTTGGAAACGATATTGCGGTGCATTAAGGAAGGAAGCGCGCTGCAAACTTTGCCGGCGCACATTAATCTAATTCTCCTGACTTGTGTGCATTATTGCACAATAGCGTGTAAAACCGTTTATCTATTACTAGTAGGTGAAGTATTAGCAACATGGCGGTCTGTTTCATGACTCTCAGTAAATATATTTTACTTAATATTTTTCTTTTGGCGGAGGTTGTATAATAAATAATATTCCCGTAGGCCACGTTATAAAACTGCCAAATAAATGTAAGTTAAGAAGTAAGCCGCAATATTCCCTTTTCCCGCTTTCGCAACTTTTACTAATATAAGCGACATAATAGGATAGCCATTTTGGTTAAAGTTAAATAGTGTTAGGTACAATTTACGCATCCGTAATAATGTGAGAAGGGGCTGGAAGGTGTCGGAGTAGAGATATTTAGGTAACCAACCTATCTAAATATGTGTGACGCATCTAGTCGACCTTAATATAATAGTTATTGACAGCCTGATTTTCACACCACGACGTAAAGCTAGCTTTGTGAATACCAATTATGTCAATACGACCCTTGCACATTACGAAGCGAAGCAAACAAACCTTGCCAATGAAATCCTCAAGAAGCCAGTCAGTGTTATAATATTAAAGGCAAACAAAATAATCAGCCGTCAAGATATACAAATAATTATTAGGATTAACACGCACGGCCCGTTTGTATAATAATAAGGAGACGGCCGTGCCGAGCCGTCCCTTGCAAATAGGATTACGTGATGCGAGAATTCGTATTATTCATTTCGTCACTCCGCGGAACGGGGTACGAGTGGTCGTGAAGATTTATTGTTATAGGTTATGATAATTTTCATACTCATACAATTTCCCCAATGATTTTCTCACTTTGTTTCAATTGCAATGGTTATGTGCTGCTTTGAATTTGCTGACTGTGAGTGGAGCGGTATATGGTTATTTTAAAACTATCTATATGTAGATAGTTAATTAAAAACCAATCTGATTTGTACACTTTATGATGAGAAGATGAATTGTAATTAACATAGTGTAGATAGTGATTCAAAAACTTCAAATAAAGCCTAACATAGATCTAGGTTGGACCGCATTCATATCTGTTAGTGTCTAGTATTCACTATAACAGCCTGACACATGTACCAAGAATAGCTCAATAGTGGTTAGCCTATACATGTATATTCCAAACGGATTACGTCGAAACTAACAACCGCCTGGTGGATTAACTTCCCAGGATAGATGGTTTTGGTAGAAGACCACACACATCGGTAATTCAAAGTACAATATTTATCGAAGAATAACCTATAGAGGATTTATCCGTTTCTTTTTGACATGTTCCTTGTTCAAGTTTTGAAAAGAAACACAACCTTCTTGGAGTAATTTTAAAATAAGAATACCGAAGTAGCTACATATCCTGTATCTGGTGAAATCTAGAATATGGTGGTTAATTAAGAAAACGCCATTTTGTTTGAACTTCCTTCTAATAAACGTGCAATAAGAGTGTTAATCGGTTGTACTAAACTAAACGCAATACTTTTCCTCGTTCAATAACGTTCACGTTTACACAAAGCCCGTTTAATCTGCGAAAGACGAACAGTCCTTTGGCCAGCTGGGAACCAACTGAACCAAGTATATAAATCAAAAACTAAGTTCGTTCTTGTTTTCCTAGTAACGTCCTCGGTTATAGATAATTCTATTGAACTGCGATTTCCAAAGTTCTAGACTCAAGTTTAGGTATAATAAATATACTGGTGTAATATTGACTCGTATTTGTCCTTGAGTACCTACCTATCTAAAGAGTATTTTGTTTGATGGAACTGGGTAGTATTTATTATACTTTACTTTTGACTGCACGGTTGACGCGGAGGCTGGGCAACTGGCTGCCATGCAACGTGTCGATTTCCGCACGGAACCACTCTTTGTGTGATCCACAAATTGTTGTTTCTTCTGTGTCATGGGTGTGCGTTTATCAACATACATTTCATATACACATCACACCCAGACCTGGAACAACAATTTGTGGATCACACAAAGAATTTAAATATTTTTCTTTGACTCGTTAGCTCAGTAGGTTATTATTATTTTTCTTAAAAATTGGGCAACACGATTGTGACTACCCTTTAGTATTGTTGGTCCACGAGCAGTGCTGATAGCTCGCCATCGGCTGATCAATCCATGTTTCTCTCCTATTTATATAAAAAAATACCAATTTCAAACTACAATATAATGGCAAGAGTTAATAAAATATTAATAAATATATGTAGTATCTAAGCCCGAGGGTTTGAAGATGATGTATTGGCCGGCTGTCATACATATTGTAGGCTACTATTTTCGGTAGGATGATTTTCTCCTATGTACTTAGCGACCTCGAAGTAAATAATTTATCACTACGCGACCTGCGTGGGCGGTCGGAAATAGTTGCCTACATATTTTACTAAGGAAATTACTTTCGTTTCCATATAGATAATGGTGTAATCACTATCAATTGCTGGATAAATTTAATATCTAATAAAAGTAGGTTTAAACGTGTTTAGATTTTGTATTCTTTATTCTGACTTACAGTACTTTTTACACTGATAGCTTGTTTCACAATGCCTTAATAATTTTGAATATTTTAGTAATTTGCATGAACTGATTTGATAGGAACTACATACGTGTCTCATATGGTTATCGGGAACTTATAAAGGTGTTGAAACTAGTGCTAAACTAAATGCCTAAGAATATGATGATGCTTTTGAACGACTTAATAACATCAATAATGAACTGTCTGCCATATGTAGATTTATCCCAAATGTTAGACGTTTAAAAGTGGAACTTTTGGTCTTATTTCTTACTTGACAATTAGATACATGTTTGAAAATGTCAAAATTAGTTGATGAATTTTATGCGTTATTCTGTTCTGATGTGACGTTATATTTTATGCCTATTGACGTTGAACACACTGGATATTTGGGTCAAAGGAATGCATACTTGTTTCTTGCAAATGAGCTATAGGATAAATATTATCTATGATCAATGAAACTTTGATAATTTTCCATTAAATACTAAGTCAAGTGCCCAATTAAAACAAATGTTACTTTGATTCTAGCTTTAATGTTCAATCTTCTGTAAACTGTCAAGGACAGCATTCCGAAGCATTTATTTTTGAAATAAAACAAATGAATTATCCAAACAGAATTAACCCAAAGAAAGATTTTCTCTATTCATCATTTGTTTTTTCATTACAGATATGACATATACATAGAACTTAAGTCAGTGTAAAACGTCCTCATACTACAAAAAGCTGTCATTTTAACAAAGACTAATGGTTGCAGGGACATAATATATTATATGAGACGTCGTTCATATCTGAGAACTGAAGATATTTAACAAATGAATGAATGTGATCTGTCAACTAAACCATCACTCCTATCTGTTTGGTTAACTGAAAAATATATAAAGAGGATTTTTCTTAACGATACTTTTTTCAAATAGTAATATCATGAAGCTACTTCTTCTGTCCTACGTGAGGGAGTATCAAACTCTTGCTGACTAAAAACCATCCCGTTTAATCTCCTGCTCCTGTAGTATTTCCGACCTGAAATGACCCATGACTCTCCTGTGACGGGTGTCTATGGGCAGCAGTGATCACTTACCATCAGGTTATCTGTCTGCTCGTTTGTCTCCAATTCTATAAATAAGTTTAAAAAGTAAGAAAATGATATAAGAATTTGTAAAGAGGTTTCATTTGTATTACTATGGGTCACGCAAATAGCTCACAATAGATTAGTTATGAACTACAATGTACACAAGCAGGTCAGGTAAAACATTCCAAACTAGGGCAAAAAATGATTCAATTGACCTTAATACATACACTTCCAGAGAATTTTGTGCTTTAAATAATAAACACATAAGCAACATTTTCACAAAAATACATAAAACGCAAAATGTTTAAGCACATACTTATGCTTACAACGTTTAACATACGTACATATATTACTTCCTTGGCTTATTACAGCGCTTTCAGCCTTTACAAGGTTGCCTACAGCAAATTACAAAGCGGTGCTTGAGTTAAGAGCAAATCCTAAGATTGTAATGGGTACTGCTTTACCAGTGCTTCAGGTAGCTAATCTGTGCTCGAGGAATAAGGAGTTTAGTAACCTATTGGCTAGTCTATGGTTTTAAATAAGATTATAAACTTTTTTCTTAAAAAATTTTTACTTGTATTAGATTCTTCGAAGATAATTTTGTTACCATCTACTCTGTAATATGATAAAAAATCTAAACTGTTTCGGTAATCTTATTAGCAAATTCTTCAGAAAGACTGGTGACTATTGATAATTTGATGTGAAAATTACTTTAAAAACAAAAAATCCAGTGAAAACGTAAATTAAAAAGCTAACAGATTGTGGAATTTAATGCATGGAATATTCTAATAGTACATCGTACATTTACCTACAAAGTGATATAAAAAATAGCCCATTAAGTTAACATGCAAAAAGATTTTATCGCAACAACCACGTTTTAGCTTCCCGGGCTACCTTCACGTTCGTTTCGAGATAGTTAGCAGGAAATCCATTAAAATTTTAATTAAACCTCGCTTTTATGCGTTATGATTACTTTACTATCAACCGAGCTCGTTATCCTTATCAATTTTTGTTTGAAACTCAATGACAGGAACCCCTTTTAAAGTGTATGGAATAATAGCAGCTTTTATAACCATGTTACCATGTAATTACACGCTGTAAGACTTTATGGTAGCACTAGAAAAGGACGGTATTCTAGAGCAGGACAGAATACTAATGTCCCTTTAGATAAACACTTCATTGGCTTTAACGATTTGCTTTTAGCATCGGTAGCTAATCGACTTTTTATCGATAAGAGCTAATGCTGGCCACTTACCATCCCATATAGGTTGAACTATGTTACAAATTGCTAGAATGTTGCGTGATTGCTTTAAAAAGAAAATTGTAGAAAAACCAAAAGTGTTTGGTCTATAAACGTACTGGATTTTTTCGCCTTGACTTCAGAACAAAGGAAGTTCATTGACGCATCCATATACCACATTACCACGATAAATAATGTACGAAAATATGTATGTATGTACATCATTTTGCATTCCTTGTGTCAGGATCGAACGATATGGAATATCGTACATATTTGTGAAATCATAAATTTAATATAAATCGGCAGTTAAAATTAATATGAGGGATCAGCCTACACTGGGTACTGTCTCGTATATTTTATCAGCTCTTGGCAACGTTTGTTGGAATATTCACTAATTATTCACTGCAGATGCCGACTGAAATGTCGGAAATCAAAACACGAGAGAAATTTTGTTGGAAACTAGAAATTTGTCAATTTTAAGACTTGCCCAATCATGTGAGTTTGCAGTAGAAAGCCGATATGTAATTAATATTTTAGCTTACACCATACAACCATTAATATAATCACTTCAAAACAGTTGAAAAATGAAGTGTCTGAGCTAAAATTAACAACACAATAGATTAACAAAAGCTCTTCCAATAAAGTCATTAACGAATTTATTTTCGTGAATCAAAACTCAAAGCGAATCCACAGAATCAAAGCCACAAATAAACATTTAACGAAGTTACGTTAAGTATTCAAATCTTGTAGTTGGAAACTAAAATTTAAGGAATCTCGCAAACCCGAACCATTATTTATATCTCAATAAATTAATCCAGTAAATTATTCTTCATCCAATATTAATCTTTACGCGGTAATTAATCGCTTCTGTTAATATAAATTTAACCAATGTCATGTAATCGAAAACGAATGGAAGTTTCGAAAGATTAATACTAACGAGGATCCGAATACAATTTTCTTCGTCCATAATAATGAAGTAAATACGTTATGTTAAGTAAAAAAGTATAAATACCTATGTAAAGGAAAACTGTTTTTTTTTTTTGGAAATTATACGTCATAATTAATTTATGTATATATATACGTATGCAGTGTTTTCTTGGATCTATAAGTAGACTAAAATGTCTTCGTACAACGATTTTAACGCATCTGGTTCATTTTGAATTCAAATTTTTCAATATAATATTATTTATTAAAGATTTTCGTTATTACCTCTTTTGTTTCTATGAAAAACTCTTAAACGATTCAGTTATAGTGTATTTGTTATATCAAGCATTAATATCAGCTTTAAAGGATTTGCAATCAAAACTAGTCCGTCGTATTTCGCGTCCGATATTGGTGCATTCAAAGCGTTCGGATTATTGGCTTCGATATTAGCTTCCACGAGGCGCTATTCAAAAGCAGTTTGTGTAGCTTAGTCATGCTTAACACTAATTCTAAGATAGTATTTCGGGCAAACTCCCTGTTGTTGTACGCTAAGTTGTGAGTTTTCCAAATTCTCGACTTTGTTGATACAGGCACTGTCTTCCTCGGTTCGTTCCTAAGGGACGTGAACGTGACTAGTCATCTTGTTGGTATATCTACTACAGATTCATTTTATTTACGCTCCAAGAAAAAAGTAATAACTACATTATCAAAATGAGAACACCAATTATTTCTACTTTTGAATTTTTTTCCGACAACGTGCTAAGTATACATTAGATATTGAACTATAATACAAGATGATATCATTTGCAATATGGATAGAAATATTAGGCAGAAAGAAATAAACAACCAAAATCTTATGTCGAAACTACGAAGCTTTTCTCTCGGTAGAAATACCTATATAATTTTGTGTATTGCCTACGATTTGGCTTTGATACTTCATTTATCTCTTCAAGTTCAAAGTATGACGGAAATGGAAAAGCCAACCATTCTGTAGTGATACAAGCAGTTTCATTGTTATGTAAGCTATGAAGCCTATTATAGCTAAGTACTTAAAATAAAAAATGAACAATCTCGCTATTAATTTATACTCATAATATAATATAGTCATAGAGCTCAAATTTAAAATAAAAATCAGAGGTAAACATCAAACATACGATGGTATGAGTATATCCAATCAATAGTTCACGTTTCAGTGTAATTTCGAACTGGATAAAACTCTTTGTTTTGATTTCCGATATCAGGTTGTGAGCTCCGTTGATTGTGAATGAATATCATGTGAAAATAAAACAGAAACAATAATATTCTCGTATTTTATAAAAAAGTTTATTTTGATTCCACGACTGACTTGGTTATGACAATCCATCAAGATACCTTATTTGTCGAAAACGGAACAAGGGTCGAGGGAAATATCATGAAATATTCATAATAATATCTACCTATTTTCACTGTTTGAATATTAAAGGTTTCGTTTAATATACTTTTACTTGTGTAAAGTTCTGTACCTACGGAATTAGATAATTTTATTTAGGTAATTTAACCTATCGTAGACAAACGCTTTAAGTCCCTATTCAGCGTTTGCTATTCGCGTTATACTCATTACTGTAAAGAGTAAATTTATGTTTGAGAAAGATAGTACTTTAAATTCTTAAAATAACTTTAATTAGGTACTCAGTTTCAATTAAGACATCTTCAGACGAAAAATTCTGTACTAAAGTTTTAATAAATTGAGTAAATAAGACCTGAAGACGAGCAATTACTTACTGAAAAGACATCAAATCTTATCTATGGCTAAGATAATGCAAAGGTAGAAGAAGTTTCAAACTTGCATCACTCGGACAACTTAATTTATTAAAACCACCGCCGGAGCTCGACGGCTAAGATAACTGAGTTACATAACCTTGTTTAGTGTCGGAAAAACTAGTGTAGCGTTCATTTCAGTTCAGAAATATTTATTGCATCGTTACCACATAGAATTGTCGTTCCATTACCGGAGGAAATCTTATTCTAAACGAGAAGAACGCTAATGAATTGCGAAAAAAACAAGGTGGCCATAAATTCGTTGGCGGTCGTCCGTCGTATTTACGTTTCCATAATTGTAACCAACAAGGGCTTCGCAGGCTTTGTCTCGTCTGCCGCAAACTGCTAGATGCGAGACGTGCTTTTATCACAATTTATTTTCTTGACAATAAAAGCGTTCTCATTTTTCCAGCAACGAATTGCGGTCACATAGTGGTCCGCCATACTAAGACGTATGTATCTGAGGCTAAGTGCAGAAAAGTGTCGGGATTCTCTCAGCCAAAGAATGTCCGCAATAGGGCTTTTAGATGTCGCTTTTTATTGAACGCTGCCTGACTTTCGCTATAGACCTTGTAAACTTTAGTAGTCTTAAACTGTAAAGAAAATTACATTCAACCGTTTCAAGGTTTAATGAAAACTGCTGATGTTTTATGGGCATGCTCTTGTGCGGGCCGAGTGTCGCTAGTCTCGCGATACATTCTTGTAGGGCACAATGCTTTATTTTTCACATGTAGCAAAGGCCGTGGAAGACAATAGAGCAAGTAATAACGTCAACCAGAAGAATGAGAGTGGAACAAAACGGGCTGAAGTGGCGAGCCAGGGTCGCTCTATTGTTGCTCGAGATATAGCAGCACGAGCCACACATGCAATGTATGGTAAAGAATACGTCAGTAATTACTAAAGCTGTAGGTTTACATTTTACTGTGCATAGTTGCTGCTGTATTGTAATAAGACACGAGTTGGTAACAACATGATATCATTTTCTGATATGAATGTTATTCCTTAATATTTTTTTTATACTAAACATACGCTTCGAGGCTATCGTTTTCGTCTCGTTTTATTCTATGTTAATCATATGAAAAGAAATATAATGTAATCATGATATTTCAAAGGCAACTATAAAAAATAACGAAAATTTTATTATTGTACTTTCCGCCTTTTACAAGCAAATCGGAAAAACATAAATTCCGATTTCAAACCGAACGTTTTACCAAAGACATTACATCGGTTCATTCACCTTGGAACATATTTCTTGGAGTAGTAAGTTTGGGGGTAGTGGTGCGAACAAAGTTATGGGCCTAGCAAATGGCGCGGTACAAGCTCGAGGAGACTGTAGATGTGGGGTATTGGTACTCGCATAGATATTCATCTCGTCTCCCATTGTATACGATTCGTTCAAACGAACTGTTTGCAAGCATTATTGTATTCTTTCTTTAAACTTGTACAGTTCTGGCTCTAGTGACAACCATGCAAGAGTACAGTTTCTCTCCTCAGATTCAAAACTATTTCAATAAGGCACCAACCCAATAAGATAAAGGCCTCTCTGCGAAGTGGTCAATTCGGGGAAACTATAACAAATATAATCAAAGTTTCTATTCGTGTAATGTCTTGAAAACTATGTTGTTTTATTTCTCTCAAGTTAAACGATAACAAACTGAGTTACAAACACAATTTTATTTATCTAAGTACCGAACATAAACAAAATCTCCCCACAATGTTTCGAACCCAAGTATTTCTGGCCACGTAAACAAACGGTTCATGTCATACCATTTATTTTAAGTACAAACTGCAAAAACATTTATGTGTCATCGCATTCCTTCGTTTACGGCCAGCAATACTTCAGATGGATGGGAATGAAAACAAAAAAATATATGATAATATTTTTTGTGTTGTCACCGGGTATTAAGAGGCATTATTATCCGCCTGTAACTACCTTGGGGTGTTATAACAGGCTACTAAATGGTTATTACTTAGGGGATGGTCAGGATACTGAACATACGTACCTACTATCATTAATCCGGTTGGGGCAATGATTATGGAAATATCCCCTGAGACATTCAGGTTTAAGGTCAATAGTGGAAGCTTTCTGCGTGGCTTGGAGGTCTTTAGGGATTTCAAGACGTAAGACGATCAGTGCCTACAAAGGTTTCTACTATCGTAATGTGAATTGATTACAGTGATTGTATTTAATTCGTAGTGAAGAACAGTTATTATTTCTAATCATAAAACAATTTATTGCCACCTCTCTACGTATAACACTTAAGTCCATTTGAGTTAAAGTCACCTTCAATAAATCGATTTCTTGAATCGATTACGACGACATGATACATTCTAGAATTTATTTAGAAGCTACAGCGGTCGATTCAAAGCACATCAATTTTCTACTTTCATTGAGTTCCATTTAAATAATTTCTCAGCATTAACCCTCGTCAATATTCGAATCAGAAGGAAAGTAAAAATATTTCATATCGATTTTTAATAGAAATAAAACAAGTTTATTATGCACGACAGGGATACAGGTGCGGTCGCCACAGTAAATCAACGTCGGCTCCATTTTAACCGGTCTAAAACAATACCAATTCAATTACAACTTGTATTTTATGTTTCTATGTACTCGTGCAAATAAAATGAACGCGAACAATAAAAAAGGATGGACTACATACATCGAAATTTCGCTGAAAATGTCAGGTGCAGGAAATGAGTTTTGAATTTATATTTATTTTTAAATTTTCCAACAAACTGGTAACTTATTGTTTAAAAAGGTTTTAACCGCTGAATGACGTGAGGTTTGCCTGTATCATTTGTTTTTTTAAATATTGTTTTTTTTTTTAATTTGTAAATAACTGTTGTTTCTCAAAACTTTGAAAGTTTGAAACTTAAGAATTCTTTTTTTTTATAATTTGTAAAATAACTGTTAATAAAAGTAACTGTTACGGTGAGTTATTATTTTTTATGGCATTGGTCGGCAAAAGAAACATACGTATTATCTGATGTCAAGCAATCGGTGCCGCCCATAGACACTCGTACCTAATACCAAAGGAGTTACTACAAGTGCGTTAGATAATTGTGGGCTTGTGGGCTTGTTTCAATAATCCTTATTTCATGTATGTATATGTTCATTAGCTCATAACGTCAACAGGTTGGCATTGGTACTGATTTTAGATTACCTTTTAAACTACCTACGTGTATAGTATAATACTTCTATATATGACTTCACGTACGGTATCCATATAAAAAAATGTATCGTAGGCTAGTTTGAAAATGCGGCAGAGATTAACTTTGTTTTTTATGGAAATTGAAAGATTGTAGCTAAAGGCATGGGTCACAGAAATCCGTATAAAATTCTCATATTATTCTACTATGGTAGAAAAAATATGGAAAGTAATAATGTAAGCTAGTTTACCTCACGCTACGTTGACCTTTCATGGCATAATTTATAACCCCTATAAATGTCACCTTGACCGACTTTTGAAGAATGGTATACTCCCATGTAGGTACTTATTTGATTAATATTATATGACGGAACGTCCGCCACTTCAAAGGAACTTAAGTTCTATGGGAAAATCAATATTTCAAATAATTAAAATTGTTTAATAAGTATTCTTTTCTTCTGAATGTGAACTAATGATACGTTAATAATAGGATATGATTAAAGGTAAAAAAAATATAAAAAAGGTTTTATTTATTCTTTTGTTTCCAAATTCAAATAGTTACGCGCCTAAATTTGAATTAAGAATTCGCCTCCAAGCCGGTCGGCTTGTTATTATTATCGAGGAAAACAAAAGTTTGCAAGATTTTAGCATAAAAATAAAAAAGTTATCCAACCTTTTTTCCATAATTCTAAATTCTCTTCTTGTTATGATCTGGCATTAGATAATTTCGTCTTTGTAAATTACCTATGTTACGAGTTAATTTGGGCTCGTAAATAGTTTGTAACTTTGTTTATCACGTAAATCAAGTTAGCTCAATGTCAGGTGGCGTATGATTAATGGCGTTCATGATTATCCTAGCTGCCAAATGTCCCATATGAACTTAGCAGCCTAGTATACAGAAAGTCATGATAAGCGAAAATAGTATCAAGTTCTTTGAATATAAAGCTGAATATTGTTATTTATCCAGAGATTTTTTACCCCTAAATCTTGGACTGGATATTCTTGACTGTTTCTTTCACCTTCTTTATTTTCTTCACCGTTTTAAAAGAGGAACATTTCTACGTGGTTTATGATTAAATAATATCTAAAAAGCTTGCTCGTCTCATTTATATCTAAATAGTGTTAGATAGGAATGTTAGTTAGGTAAGTGTGAGCTTACATACTTAGCTTAGTAAATAAATGGAAAATCACTTAATCACTTGTAAAATTTACCTAGCAAATATTTAATAGCTTTGATAATTAATTTTATTTAAACACGACTTAGTAATATGTGCATCTCTCATTGCCTAGTATTTGTTCAATGAACACACGTATTTACGGACACAACATTTACGCAATTTTAAACAAAAGATCTTATTTACTTAGTAGTGTCAATCAAAACTAACTTCTATGCTTTAAGTACTTAGGTGGCTTTTCTAAAGCTCCTTTTAATGGCATTTTTATTCGAAAATTAGGTTATGTCTACATGGACGAAAGCGAGGTCAACAATCCATCACAAGGCACTATTATCATCTTTATGTGGATGTAATAAAGTAGGTATTCGGTTCCAGATAATTAGATAATTTATCAAAATATATAGGTATTGTAAGCGTAACATATTTAAGAGTTACATATTTTATTATTTATTACTTTAACGTAATTTAATTTTCATTAATGAATATTTTGCGAAGTTATTAAGTAGCCGTTATGGAATTTATATAAAAATGTTAAATTGTGATTTCATTAAATCTGAACAGAAACGTGTACATATTGTTATGGAATTTTATATGGATATTTTATACCAATAAGAACATTATATATTGCATTTAATTAATATATAAACTTGACTAAGACGGATTACAAACTATCGAGAAAATATGTTTAATTGGGTATTTAACGATGAGAGAAATCCTCCAATCCAATCTCCTTAAATTACTAGCAGCCATCAAAGGGGCAATGTCAAAATTTATCCCAAAATGTTATTATTACCACCATTTTTCCACTGAACCCAACAGAATGAAATCGTAAGTACCTATAAAAAAATATGTCTACAAGCAATAAAATAGTTCCAATTTTAAAATAAAATAATTCGAATTTTAAATACTTATACGTTGTATCAACATAGTGCTATGCCACACCTAACGACGCGCGACATCCGACGTCCTTGTTCGAATCGATTTTTCCAGAACTAGAGTTTCTTCAAGCCAGTAACAAAAGTTTAGGTTAGTTCCGTGTTAGGTACCAGTAAGTATTTGTTAACATGAAACTTAATTTACGGTAGGTTTTAAATTTACGATGATCACGATAATGTTGTAAAATTTAATATTATTTCATTAACTTATTTTAATGGAGTAAATTTGTTGTTTTTTTTTCAATTTATTGCACAGCAGACTGACGGCTTTAATACTTCATTTCATTATAATGTTATTGTTATTGGTGATAAAAATTTCAGGCCCCAAAAACGTGACCATAAATATTTTATTATTGATTAAAAAACCTACATTAGATTTTCCGAAACAATAAGTTGAAAATTATGTGTTAAACGTATCAAACAAGAGTATAGTTCTACAAAATCATTAACTAAAACTTCACAAGGAAAACATCAAAGAAAATGAAAAAAAAAACGAATTCATAAACTCTTTAACGACCCTGTCACTGCAAACTAAGTGTATAATTAAAATACATACAAGTTTTTGCATATTTGCTAGAGGAGGGGTGATGAGAAAATTAATTGATAAAGTTCCTTTCCACACGTAGAGCTGCGCCATAAATATTAATCAGACTTCAATGTACGCACCTACTGAAACATAAAGCCATTTTGTACGCAGCTTCCCTTATGGTTAACTCCGTGAGCTGTTCTAATTTTGTTATATTCAATGATAATTTTGAATTTAATGGTTTATTATTTGTTAAAAATGTTTTAGACATATTATTTATTATAAACAGTACAAATACGTATAAAAATTATTTTACTAACTATAGTAAAGAGACTAATAGACTATGTTGACGAATGTAATAGTATGTACCTTTTCACAGTTGACAACACTGATCTTTATTACAAACTGAACTTTATTAAAATTAATCGCTGTTTCTTAGTCTCGCTAAAACTCTGAAACGGCTGGACCGATTCAGTAAATTTTGTCTAGAAATATTTTTGAAGTTCGAACGCTGAGGAATTATATGGAAAAAATGTATGTAAGAAACCAACAACGAATACTTTGTTTCTAATTAATATTACTTTATACCATATAATACTAGATACATTGAGAACGTCTTATAATTTTTAACAACACTTCATATTGTTCATTAAAAGTTCATACAGCACAAATATGTATAACCAAACAAATCCTAACCTTTCGTTCAAAGCTACGAAATCATTTTCTACAAAATAAAAACGTTTACTTCATATAAACCTCGAAGGGCTCACACGGGTCTATTCTTCGCCGCTTCACTCGATATTCAAAATGCTCACATTACAAAAAAAACCTACATTCTGCATACATTACGTTATTAAACCACATAAATGAAATTCTCACATGAGTGGCCATGTTAAGCGGAAAAAATGCGAACGTCATTCAAGGAAAAAACTTCTTCACGCTCGAGTAGCCTTACGCGGTTGTCATGGTTACCGATAACAACATTTTTTTACGTGCGATTTGAAATGAGAACTTACTTTTTTCGTCGTTCATAGTTTATAGTTGCTTGTTTTGTTTTTCACGCTACGTGTCGAATAACAAATAAATTCATGAAGCCAATGATCCTTGCCGAGTCCATATTGTGATTCATTCGATGGTTTTGTGGTCCAAGCTTAGGAGTAAAGCGTTTTTATTTGAATGTAATTGTAAGACGTGATTGGAAGATAATGGAAAATATTACTCAAGAAAATAGCAATGTTAGTAGGTATTAAGTTAGATTTAGAATTCATATTATAATTTTTTGTGCATTTTTAAATACATATTTTAAATCTTATTCTTCGATGATTTAATACACAAAACCAAAATATCCTAAAAGAATCCGACATAAATTTTCGAAGACATTACAAAGAAAATGTACATAATAACTCTTATTAATGAACGCATTTTTTCTTGTAAGATATTTATTTTTATGTGACATTACGGACTCCGCGCTAATATTTATTAGATCTATTAAAGTTTATAGTTTGCGCCACACTTTTTCCGTCTAAGGGCGAACTCACACGGTTCTATGTTTTATTCATAGATTCTAGGAGTTAATGCCTACCTCCCTTACACGTTCGTCCACTCAATAGTTTTAATTACCCTCTGAACAGAGGATTTTGTACTTTAATTTTAACTTTATTAAAGTTCACGTTTAATTAGTCAACATGAATGTGTTTAACATATATCAATTGTTCGTTTACTACATAAAACGCTCCAGGGTGCCTTAAAATATTTAATGTTTTTAGTTTAGGTCGTATATATTACATAATTTGAGAATCTTGGAACTCGTTATAACATTTTTTATAAACGTTATGAAAATATAAGCTCTTTATTCAGATCACCAGGTAATTCAATATTAACATAGATATATTTAAAGCCAGTTTAGCCGTTTTCATGTGAGTTTATGTTAACAAACTTATATATATAATTTTATATTGGTAAGCGAAAATCTCCCGAAATTTATGTTTTTATTGTAATATTGATGTTATCGTTTTTTAAATAAAGTTACAAGCATGACTTTTATATTAAAAAAAATAATAACAGCATTTTTTTTAATTAAAATAGAGTACAAAGTATATCCTAATGGTTTACCGGGATTAATTCATTTAACAGGTGCTGCTTTATAGTAACGAATCTGTTTTTATTACGCAGTTTAATGCTACAATAAATTTTGGACCTAACAACCTAGTTTTATGTCTCTTTTTAATTTTATTTGGACCTATACATATTTCACTATAGTACCGAGTAAATTGTTTCGCTGCCTTGTTGTTAGTCTTATAAGAAAATACGAACTAAATTAAACCTTTCAACTGTGGTAATTGGAGACACAATAGAAGAAAAATAGGAGCGTGAACATCGGCGTTCACTTGGGGTTTGATGAATAGGTTTGGTATTTTTGTTGTGATATTGAGCTATTCGAGTTTGAAACTCTCTAGTGAAGCTAATAAAATCAATTGTTGAAAACTACTATTTGTTAGATAAGTCCATCTTGTCTGTCGTATTCAACCTTTTTGTATTCTTACTTACCTTCAAAATCCTTTAAGTTTATTGAAAAATAATCCAAAGAGGTCGCCTAACTTCAATCTCACGTTGTCTTATTAAATATCAACTTATGTAGGTTACTGTTCAACAAGGTAACTAGAAAAGGTCATGAGCTGATTGTTTCAGGAGTAAACTGTACAGTTTATTAATTTAATATTATATCTTACGATAGTAACATATGTAGAATGATTATATTTATGTACATAGGATAGTACTGGAATTCTTTGGCGGAGTCTGTGTTCCCCGATGGGTATATAACCTGGGTGTCTTCAAGGTCCGAGTGAATAGATTGTTTATGGGAAAGCGCATTGTATGTTGCATTATTACAATTTTATGAAATAACGATAAAAAAAAACAAAACATCACATTTTTTTTCTAAAAACACCTAGGTACAAATTCATAGAGTTGTAAACGGTCAAGTCAAAAGTCGACAATGAATTAACAAAAAAAATGCTTAGTAATTCCATTCATATTTAATTAAGTTTAGAAATTAAACGGGCCACTATCAAACGAGTTCTGCTGTAGTGGTCTCGGACGCACACAAGGGTCATTTCCAACTGAATTAGACTGCCAACGCTTTGCTAAGCGAGAAATTCATTTGTGAGAGCTAAATTCTGTATTTGAAACGACACTTGTGCAAGGAAAACTTATTTATTTATGAATTATTTTTAACAAGCACCCGCTCCTGCTTCGCATGGGTGCAAAGTTTATACTAATTTCTCCACTATTTAAAGAATGTTATTATACATATAGGTAATATAATAAGTGTGGGATAGCCAAGCTTTGGCACGAATGGGTCGGCTCGACCGGAGTGATACCATGGCCTCACAGAAAACCGGCGTGAAACAAACACAGCGTTGTGCTTCGCTGTGCGATTGAGGTTACCGGAGGCCCAATCCTTCCCCTTCCCCAACCCCTCCTCATTCCCAAAATCTCCAAATCCCTAATCCCCAAAAGGTCGGCAATGCCCTCGTAAGTCCTCCGTCGTTGCAGGCATCAGGTTTTGTTTTGCCGACATATTATATAAAAAAATAAAGCGTACATAGGGTTACAGGAAAATGGACATAGAAAGGGACATTGTTTTATTGTATGTAGTGATATTTTTTATATGCGATAGGGTATCAAAATATCCTATGAATCTAAGTAATTAGCATTATGTAGAGATAACAACCAGAGAAGTTACAAAATATCGTCGAGTTTAGGATAAGTCGACAAACAACGCTAGACTGTAAAAAAGAATATAAATGTGATTAAGGGTTTAATTTAAAAAATACGAATCTTAATTAAATATCTGTCTTAAATTTGTATATGGAAATTGTAGGAAAGGCTCTAGATATTAAAATAATATAAAAGATAAAAGAAATAACTTATATTTAACTATGACTGGAGTGAAGCCTCGAACAAAGTGCTAGATATACATATTATATAGATTGGAACTAGAACAACTTAGTGCTTACAGTTATTATGTGTTCATATTTACATTAGCTTTGACGCTGTTTCGTAACAGCTGCATTTGTTGGGTAAATTGTTAAAACTTTCAATGTTCGTGTTTAGTGGCAGGAGAAATAACAGAGATGCCTATTACTGAGTAACGTTACTGCACTTACATAAATTGGTACTTGGTGATAGTTTTTGTGCAATTAGATTAATAAACTAGTCCACGACTGTGCTGTTGTGAAATGAATAAAATTTGTTTAAAATGAAGTTGTCTCTCTGTCTGAGATCGGACAATTTGCATTAGTGGATTGGTTTATATTTTATTAAGAAAACAAAAAGAATTGGTCTTTCACTACTATGGCGGGTTTCCATAGACATCACTTCCGTGACCGTCAGTTAACTATAACTTTTTTTTTATAAAGCAACAGCTATGGTTCTTGTTACTCCTTCATGTAGGTTCAGTGCGTCACTGCAAGAATGCCAACTGAAAACCAGTATTAGGTTCTCACAGAGCCCAACTTGCGTTGGCAATGCATTTGGCATGGACATGTTGCCACATTGTTTGTTTTGTTTTTAATTATTGTTGCATGTTCTTTTTCTCAATACAATTTAAATAAAAGGTTTCTCTTCTTTTCTTACTTAAAAACTTGAAATAACTCTATGAAAACAACCAAATAACCAATGTTCCTAAGATTATTTCACATTTCTAGTTTCAAAGCTCATCCTCATTAAACAGATTCACCCAAATTACTTTTTCTCTAAATGATCAAAGCAAAACTAACTTCACAATAGCAAACTCCTTTTCAAAATTTGTGTACAATTTGAATTTCAATATTTACTATAACAACGATGGATTTTAAAGCAATTGTTTTGTAAACACAGTTCATTTAAGTTCATGTTATATGTCAACTTAGTTATGTAAAATGGCGCTTACTTCGTCCTCAGTTTAAATCTTGCTTATGAAGTCGAATTATCTTTGTGACTTTACATGAAGTGAAGTTAATTGTGTTTAAAACTGAGTTTAAATTGTAAATTATTAATAAAATAGTATTGTATGCGTTGCAATTGTTGTCGTGGTGGCCCGGAGGCTAAGGCGCCCGCTTCGGTGCGGGTTCGAAACCTGGCAAGTGCCAATGTGACTTCCGAGTTATATGTACTTTCTATGATTAATTAGACATCACTGGCATACGGTGAAGGAAAACATCGTGAGGAAACCTGGACTTATAATTTCTAATTATAAGTTTGAAATCGCCAATTCGCCTTGAGTAAGCGTGGTGATTTTTGCTCAAACCTTCTCCGTGTGAGAAGAAGCCCTTGCTCAGCAGTGGGCACTTGTAGGCTGATGATGCGTTGCGTTGCAATTTGAGCTTGCAATTTCAACTTACGCTTATAAACACTTTAACTTTTGCTAAGAAACATATAGTATTTCTGTTTTAGTGGTATGCAATAATAGATTTGTATTTGATGAATATTTTATTTCGATATTGAATAAACTTTTTTTATTTATTTGCAAAAATAAAAATGCTCTATTCATTTTGATACGAAACAATCAACGCGCTGTCAAATTATATAAATAACGCGAGCGGAATAAAATCTCGTGATGACATGTTTCGCAAATTGATAAAAAAAGGTTGTATTCGATTTTTTCAAGCCTGATCATTATTTCATTCACGTGAGTAAACCTATGATAATACGGTACAATGATTATGTTCTCATTCGAAGTGATTATGGGTGACTTTACAATCGATTCATTCGGTTCCACAAAAAGAATCGATTCCTCGTAACATCGATAAGTGACCATTTGAGAAATCGCTACCTATTCAAACGGATGGCGAAGTGAAAAGTTTCTACGAAATATTGCACTTACTAGGACTTTAAAAGACGATTTATTTTCGCCCTAACCTGTGTTCACGGTAATTCTGTGGAGAAAAACCGCTAAGAAACTTTATGGCTGTATTTTGCACTTGCAGAGACTATGAAATAAAAAAACAGTTTATGAATGACTGCATCTCTCCGTTTACCGCTTTATAAGAAGACTAGCTACTCTTACCTGGTTTCACTCGCTGCTCGCCTCCTATAGATCATAGCGTGTTGTTGCAGTCAGGAGCATTGTAGCTATATTAGTGAAAGAATTTTGGAAATTCGACCAGCAGTTTCAAATAGTAACCACTACACACAAACGACGGCAAGAGACGCGGTATAGAATGGGGGTTGTACAATCAGCTGGATGACCTAGACTATGCTGATGATCTGTGTCTGCTTAGCCATAAACATGCTGATATGCAAGCCAAACTGGACGACCTTCGGCTAGAGGCGGCAAAGGTTGGCCTTAAAATCAACTCAAGGAAGACCCACGAGATGCGCACCGGGAAAAACCAACAGTCCCTCACTCTTGATATGGAGCCAATCCAGTGTGTACAACAGTTTGCTTACCTGGGAAGCATTGTGTCGAAGGAGGGAGGAGCGGAAGAGGACTCTGCCGCTAGAGTGACCAAAGCACGGGCGACCTTTGCACAACTTCGACCCATATGGCGATCAAAGAAGCTGACTCGTAGAGTCAAGCTTAAAATCTTCCGATCTAACGTCAAGTCCGTCTTACTCTATGGGTGCGAAACGTGGAAGGTAACAAAGGATATCACTCACTTAATCCAGGTCTTCGTCAACCGCTGCCTTCGGCAGATACTTGGCATTTTCTGGCCAGAGAAGATCTCGAACGAACGCTTGTGGGAGGCGTGCCGGGAAATGCCAATAGATAAGCAAATTACACGCCGAAAGTGCTCATGGATAGGGCACACCCTCAGGAGAGGTCCCACACACATACCAAGACAAGCTCTAGAGTGGACACCACAAGGCAGGCGAAAAGTTGGCCGTCCTAAGCAAACGTGGCGGCGCACAGTGGCGGCGGAAATAAGGAGGATAGGACTGTCCTGGTCCGAAATTAAGCACATAGCCCAAGATAGGTCCAAATGGAAAAATACTGTGGAAGCCCTCTGCCCCACCTAGGGGATATAGGAACTTAATATATATAATATATACACACAAACTTACAAATTTAACCTCTTTGTAATGTTAGTATACATGCACGTTTGTACAAATATACACTGTAAGAACTATTAATGAAAGTTCATTTTCTTCTTTCGCTTTAAAGTTAAAATTTTTAGTTTCATTTTAAAACTACTACTGAGCATTACACATTTAAAAACTAACTTTCTTAAGCCTAGAGGCTTACCACACGCCTAAAAGTCTCGAGTTTCAGTTGAACGTTTTTGTAAAAAAATACTTTACACAGCATATATTTACCGTCTATATTTGCTTGAAATGAAAGTGCACATAAAGGCCTTGCTTTTGTTTTTACGTCGAAATAGGAAAGTAAATCCGACAGGCAACCATGTTGGTTATGGCGGTATTCCCTACGGATTGTTCGTTATGAGGAACCAGAGGGAGGGAAGTTGAAAACTAGGTATCATTATTTTATGTTGCAATATGACTATACAATATACATATAAGTGTATAACATTTAATAGCTCCTGAACTTACAAATAAAACTATATTAATTAGTATTTCAACCATTTTTTTTCTACTCAGATAACGTGTTTGATACTATTACAAAAAGTGAAAAACTGTTACTCAACCCTTCCTTTCCCTCGATCCCTTTCCAAGCCCTAAATCTTGAAATCCTAATGTCCAATAGGCGGGCAGTACACTCATAACTCCTTTGGTGTTATGTTCACGGACGGCGCCAATTGCAAACCATTAGGTGATAATTTCACACGTTTGCCATCCTATCATATGAAAAAAGAATCAAATACCTTCAAATACCAAAAGTCTCAGAAATCTTCCGAAATGAATCGAGTACAGCCACGTTTTTACATTCGGCCAAACATAGAAATTCACTTACGTTTATATATAAGAACAAAACTATTCACCCATTATTATATGTTGGTTCCGAGTTTCTCTATATTACGAGACCCAATATTTGTTCAACCTTCATTGCGTAATGAAGAACAATGGGATATAGTTGAACAAACGTTCTTGGTTATTTCTCACAAATATTCGATTCTATTCTATTTTTGAAATTAAATATTAGCAAATGCTTACGAACTTTTTTGAACTGGGTTTTGTTTTTCTTTTTCGTATATAACCTGCAATTTTATTTATTTATATAACCAGTAATTTTTAATAGTAAGTTTTAAAACAAGCGCTCTTAAAATGATTGCACCCCTGCATAAACTAATATGGAAGAGAAAATACTGTCGCATTGTGCAATTAAATTAAAAGGCTTGCAGACTTGTGTTTTTATTCCCAAGTCAAGTACTTACGGATATTAACACAATCCTCTAGAAAATAAGTGCTGTATTCGGTTGTTTTATTAATACCTATAAAGATAATAACAAAATTACTTTCTCAATTGGAATACCATTACATAGTGAATTTTTAATAATTTAAACATATCTGGTATGCTGATTTAAGGCGTTTCATTATTCTTAAGTAACCAACTTAGTTAAGTAGCCAATCAACATAGTTCATACAAATTACGTTCGATATAAGTTAAGATTTAGGCACCCGTTTCTAAACACGAGTTTTGAACTCTGGTACGTAGATTATCGAAATCAGACAAAGTGCCTGCTAAAATGACGTTTTCTGAGTTATATGTAGGTAGGTACTTTCCAAGTTTCTTTGAACACCACAGACCTAACCTGGACATACAATATCTAATTATAAGTTTGAAAATATCAATCCGCTTTGATCAAGCATGGTGATAAATACTCAAACCTTCTTCGTGTGAGTTGAAACCTTTGCTGAGCTTTGGTCACTTGAAGGTTGGTGATGCAAACAGCATAAAAATGACAAAAAAAAAATAATTTACTCCTACATATCCCCACTGTAAGTGTACAAGCAAGGAGCACATTATTCGAAGAACTTAACAACAAACTGATGAACTTAAAGTTACAAACTTCTTCCATAATTCCTTTCTAAGTTATTATGTATGTATGTAAAGGGAAATTATGTATAATGATGATGAGTAACATCAGCTCTTATTTCCACATAGAATGAATGAATGATAAATAACTCGGCCTTTATATTTTTATCTCTTCATCCTTTACCGTTCATTCCGAATTTCAATACAAACACGGGTCAACGTCATTATATACTTTCACGGACTGACAGTAATACAATTTATCTTTCTGCGTATACATCAACACCCCGATAGGGCCGGCTATCAACAAGTGTCGAGTTATATAGGTATAAATTGTGCCCATACACCCTTAATTCCGCCGATACTCCGAAAGGGACCAAATCGAAGAGTTTTGCTCGGACAAAGTAGCTTAAAGGTTACACTAGTTTTGTGTGTTATCTACTGACCGTTGCTGTAAGAATTATTTAAGGAAGGATTTTATATATACAATTATTGTAGGTACAACTTCGTAAAAATTGTAATGGGTGCGTAGAAAGAGTATTCAGATATTATATGTATTAGAATATTTATGGTACGATATTTTGCATTTGACGCAATTGTAATGCATACAAAACGTTTTCAAAACTTCACTTAGTTGTTTGAACTAGCTCCCACACGATTCTTTCTGACTTTTGGTTTAAGCATGATATTGAACTGGTCCCATTTCACCGCAGACTTGGGACACTACGAGTAGTATATAGGTGGTCTATAAACTGTTTGTACAGAATCTTTTGTGTCACATGTTTTATTTAGCGTGTGAAATACAGTTTATTTTCTTTCTTTCTTTCAAAATATTTATTAGCTTATAGCCTTCCTTGATTAATGGACTTTCCAACATGAACATAATAGTTATGTTCAAACCAGTAGTTTTGCGTTCCAACAAACAACCATACAATCAAAGTTTTCAGCTTTATTATATTATTCAGTATAGATACAAGCAAACCGATCATAAATTCCAACCTCAATCTGTGACCTTTATTGAAAAAAAATGCCATTGTCTCAAAAAACATAGGCACGGCACTAGCCTATACTTATACCTAGACATCGCTGTGACGCAAACCACGAAGCTATTTACCAACTAAAATGCTTATAACTTTAACGGCTATAACAGTCTGCGATAAAAATAATAAATGCCAGATATTCGAGGCGCGCCCCTTCACGGCGATACATTACGCTTGAGTTATGGAAAAGGGCGACTCAACTGAATTATGAAGACAATTTCAAACAATCGCAGGCCACTAATGTGGTATTAAAGGCGGGCCCAGTGGGCAGACCTCTTCATCCGCTGACCTATTGCTATCGCTAAGAGACACTCATATTTGAGCACTCTCGCTAATCCTGGACCGACAGTGAGCGTTTCTGGTGAACACAAAAATGCAATTACTGAATGCGAGAGAGTATAGTAGTGGAGCTTATAGTGTATGAATGTAATACCCGAAGCTTGCGTTCGTTTTGGGGAAAAGTAAATGTGTATAAATCTGAATAGGTAATGGAAAAACTTAATGTTTGCTATGTATACTGCTATGTATGTATATGCTATAACTTGTAGTACCTAGTTGCAAACAATTTTTTTGAAGTTCTTTGTTAGTACTCACAATTCATTTCAGTTACAGTAAGACTAGTATTCAAAAATGGTTAAGCATTAAAACACATAACTATAAAAAAAGTAAAAAGGAATATTGTATAATACAATATTGAATTCATTTAATAATTTAATAAGTTATCAAGAATAAAAACGCTTCCATGATTCGTTCATTGATTGGATATTGATCAATATTTTAATATAAACAGAGTAGCTTTCACTAAACAAGAGTTGATTAGCAAAGAGCATTTCGAACGAACACTCAATTTATTAGATTGCCATCATCCATTTTAGCATTAATTGGCAAATTAAACACGTGAAATCTGGGAATAGAAATAAGTTAACGTATATTTGAGTATGAATGGTGACCAATGTATATGTACCTGGTACGTGTGAGTGGACCATGCTTCCGCAAAAATGAACGATCAGAGTAGATGACTTCACTGAAATTAGGCGTGAAATAACGCTTACGTTGTTTCTCTGTGTGATTAGGGCTGACGGAGGCTCTAGCTTTTGCTCCTTTCTCAATCTTCAATGTCAAACCTCAAGGTTGTAAGTACCGGCCAAAGTGGCGCCAATTGCGTACCTTGAGGTAGTCCGAGTGCTCATTTTCCAAATTATACTATAAAAAAGATATTATACATATACATACGACACGTATATAATATACAGTTCACATTCACATGGGAGGTTTCGATGAGAAAGGAAAAAATAGGTGGTTTTGATTACAAACTAGTTTACTTATAGACGTTGATATATTTTTTTAGAAATCAAAACTAACTCGTAAAGGACGGTACTTATTTCAAAATTAAACCTTATCATTGAAACATAATTTTTAAGATTCAAATACCTTCTTTTTTGAGTTACGCCTCTTTTCTATTAAGCATACTTATTTTGCACTAGATTAATTCACTTGTACCTACGTTATTTGCAGTGCTAACACTTTCACACAAAGCAAATACTTTTATAAGAAGTAGTAGGTATTAGTGGCCAAGTACCACTAAAACGCCTCGTAAGAGAAAAGCTCTCGAAGTAGGATCGTTACAGGTGCAAGAACTAAATGAAGTGGCATTGGATAAACATTAACTAAGTCTTTCAAGATATAGGAAAATGTGACGTGACACAAGTACAAAGAGTTGTAAATTGAGTGAAATAAAACGTACGTGACTATTTATGTAGAAGAATAGAACTAGACTCGTGACTTTGTCTTTCTTCATAGAGTTGTATATGTCAATATCTATATCTACAATATTTATAATAATGAATCGCTATTCGTCAGTCCTAATCAAACTCGCGAAGTACTGTATTGATTTGGCTAGTTAAAGCTATTCGTGAAATTTTGAACATGATAAATTAAGAGCTAATATTATAATATGATTGTAGATTTGGCTATACGGACTCCATACATGAGTTTAACTATCCCTGACAAATATATGAACTCCTTAGCACTTAGCAACCATCCCCTAAACATGGCTTCCTCATTGTGATGCTTGGGCGACCATCCTTAACAAATCGAGACGCTTTTGCAGAATGTATCTACATTTTATTAAGTTGTCGGTTCCGCTTGTCATCCTAACATCTATGAAAGTTGTTACGAAAAAGAAGTAAATCGAAAATTGAATTTGAATGATACGTAATTTTTTTCCTGATTTTTTTTTGTCTGTGACATTTTTTCTTTTTTTTTTATTAGATTATTATATGAATAGTTAAAGGCCAGTAACAATGTTTTCGTATTCAAAGTCTTGGCTAGACCAAGGTAGGTTTAAAACCTCCTTAGTACGGGTATGCCATAATACGATATTGCATAGAGCAATTTTATTAAAATTATCCTCTTTTCTACTAACCTAGCCTCAAGAAACATTTACGATTCTATAAAAGGCTTTAGTGTGAGTGTATTTTGTAACAATAAAGGGTTAGATATCAGAATTCTTATGCGTTGAAAGTTTACAATAATTCCTTAGAACTTATCAAACATTTATAGGAACAAAGATTTATTTGTTTATTCAAGCGACTGTCACGTCGTTCAGCAATGAATTTACACAGTTCCTACGGGAATATTGGATCTACAAGACGCGCTACGATCTATACCGTATCCTTTGTTCTTTCATCGTTTTGTATATGTTCATATGCAGAACTGTTTGTCTCAATTTTTTTAAAGTGAAATAAACAAAATATCTATCTGAAATTCATGTATCTACTTACATATACATGTAGTTTATCAGTGTAATGTACCCGTGAACTAATAGGTCACCCTTAAGGTCTGTGATGTGAGCTCGGTTATAAGTCGTACGTCAGGGGGCATATACTACGCGGCGGGGGTGACCTCTCTCGCTTGGCGTTCAGGCAATTATGCGAAGCGTGAGGAATTACGAAGCAGACATGCTAGTTAAAGAGGTGACAGAGCGCGAGATGAAACGATCCTCCTCACGTCCCAGCCACCGAAGGAGACGCTCAGGGTGTCGGGAATCGGGCGATGATTTTCGGCTATCGGCGAACAGAAAGCAAAGGTAGCTCGCCACTAGACCTAGACCCGAGCTTACGGTGCATCGCGTACCACGCGCGCCTTTAAGAGCCCTCAAATCATCAGATGAATAAATATAATCATCATTGCACGTTATAATGTACCGGAGCAGGAGAAAGAACTGGATGGTTTTAAGTCAGTAAGAGAATGACACTCCCTCTCTCGGGGTAGAATAAGTCAATAAATGGTTTTCCGTACCAAAAAAAGTACACATAATATATACCTACTATCATACTGACACATGGTAAGGCCAGCTTTACACGATCAACGCCACGGGATAAATTGTGGTTGATTAACCCGTTACCGCCGCAATGTGGTCTGTACTGCAGCCTGATACGATTTTGTTTTATTAATTTACTGATTTTGTGAATACTATCTGGCCTATATGTGGTTTAAAGCGTTGATTTATTGATGTGTAAAGTAATGGTGACTTTAATATAATTATCTATAATAATCGAAAAAAATGTTATGTAAAATACAAACTATAAACTATATAGCGTCGAACAAAATAGAATCAGGCAAGTCGATACAAATCAGTGCAATGGTTGAACGATGCAAGTATAAACATAGAAAAAACACAAATAGGAACATAATATTCGGAATTCGGAACTTCTTTTATTTGGAAAGTCTGTTAAGTATGGGAAAGCCAAGCTTCGGCGCGAATGGGTAAGCTCGATCGCAGTAATACCACGGTTTTACAGAAAACCTGATATCTAAAAGGCCACAAACGCACTCTTCTTCCGGTGTTATTGCTTACCATCAGGTAATCCATATCTCCGCCGCCCTATCACATAAAAAATAGACTAAAATTTTACGTTCTTTATATTTTACCCATATACCTACATATAACGTAAAAGTTTCAATTGTATAATAGAATAATATTAGGTACTGGTACATACTTCAAAAGAAAAATTGTTTTAGTTTCCTTTTTAATTTCGAGGTGAAGTCTCGATGTCTTTTTCATGATAATAAAGTAGCAATGAACTTTCCCGGGAGATTTCTTTCTTATTATCTCTTGTCATTATATTGGTATTATGAAGCTCAGGTTTATGGTGACTTGATGCTTTTCATTACATTTACGTTATTTTGAATTGTAATAAGTTGGAATAAATAAAGAATAAGCAATACCAAAATAAAATAGTTAAGAATTAAATGTAAAATCAAGAATTAAATATTTATAGTATCGCGTCACTATTTGGATTTACACCGAGAGTCATCTGACTTCCATCATTATTATGAAGCTGGAATGGACTAAAGTTAGACTTAGTTTTTACTAGCTACTCTCGTGCGGTTTCACCCGCTGCGCGGCCCCTACAGATCGTAGTGTGATATTTTATTAGTCTTAAACCTTTATCAATAAATATTTTTTTAAACACAAAAAAAAAATTCAATTCGGACCAGTTGTTCCTGAGATTAGCGCGTTCAAACAAACAAACTCTTCAGCTTTACAATATTAAAATATATAGTAATAGATTTTTCGTGGCTTATGAAACGCAGTTTTTTTTTTTTTTTTAAAAAACGTTGCCCCACAGTAGGATTTTCTCCTGTGTCGTGGGTGCGGTTACAAACATACAATTTCACATGCACATGACACCCAGACCTGGAACAACAATTTGTGGATCACACAAAGAGTTGTTCCGTACGGGAATCGAACCCGCGACACGTTGCACGGCAGCCAGTTGTCCAGCCACCGCACCAACCGTGCAGTCAAACACGTTGATACTACGACTCTTCAAAATATTAAGCCATTTCCTTAAAGGAAATGGTTTAATATTTTGAAGAGTACCTTAAGTGTTTCAAAGTCAGTGATCCTGTGACTCAATAGCTTATTGTTTTTGTTAACAGTTGGGGGAAGGGGTGGAGCTGACTTTGGGCGAGTTGCGCGCGATGGCGCTGCGCCAACAGCAGCAGATCGACACGCAACACCAGCTGCTCTGCGCCAAGGAGCAGCGGCTGCGGTACCTCAAGCAGCAGGAGGCTAGGCAACATCAGGTCAGTACCATGTCTTTTGAAATATATGGCTTATACGTAAAATATCTGACACGTTTGTAATAACTCGGGACTACTTGACCTTGGCAACTTTCTTTTACTTGGCGCCGTCGTGAAGTCGTGGTTACGATTGAGGTGTTGTGCTATACTGATAATAAAGCAAATATTATATTCTATCTTGTTATCCCGAAGAAACAAAAATGTCTCAAGTTTTATCATCAAACTTGAAGATAATACTAATTGCTGCTCGGCTCCATTTAATCGTAGCGTGATGTTTTATAGCCTATAACACTGAGGAACATTATATCTATCAGTGAAAGAATTTTGGCAATCCGACCAGTGGTTCCAAAGATTACCCCCTACATACATACTTATATTATTAGTATAGACTAGTATAGATTAAGTCTTGAAATTCTTTGCCTCTTGTTCGAACTATTCGAGTTTTAGTGTTCACTAGGCGAGATTAAACATTTATCTTCTAGTTTTTCGTCACAATTTAGTTTCTAATCGACAAAAAAAGCTATTAACTCTCATTGGTCCCAGACTCAAAATAACTCTCGATTCAGTAATAAATATAAAAACACAAGGTTCAGTTGTAACTATGTGATATCCTGTAGGACTCAGGGTATTAAGAGTAGTACTTCTTGTGAAACTTTTACGATGCCATTCCCGATAGTAATGATGTCGCCACGGGCACACACGTAAACCTTTAAGTACGTATGTATATTGTATAAGTTCGGAAACATGCGGTTATCCGCTGTTAGCTCTTATGTAATTAGTTATAAGGTTGAGATATTAGCTTCAATTTTAGTTAGTGGTGAAAATTTTTGACAATCAATTTAAAAGGTATTAAGAGTGAATGTTACTCTCAATACTCTTTAAACAAAATAAAAAAAATATAAATTACATATTAACATAATAATATTACATATTAACCTACCTTTTCATTCCTTGTTACGTCATCTAAGTACTACCCACTATTAACTTCTGGTATTCATCATCATCAGCCTATAAGTGCCCACTGATGAGCAAAGGCCTCTTCTCATACAGAGAAGGTTAGAGCATTGATCACCACGCTGGCTCAATGCGGGTTGGCAATTTCAAACTTATAATTAGAAATTATAAGTCTAGGTTTCCTCACGATGTTTACCTTCACCGTATGTCAGTGGTGTCTAAATAATCATAGAAAGTTTACTATTAACTTATATGATATAACGGGTCTCCAATGTTCGTAGGCGGCGCCGATTGCTTAGCAGCAACTGACAGATTTACTTACCTGATTGTATATCTGAAACATGTAGACTATATAGGTGAGGAAGTAGCCTCTGTAGCCGATTCAATAAGGCTCAGGGCCGTTAGTAAGTAGTTTTATTCAATTAGCAGTAGCTGCACACGTTATGTAATAATGTCCAAGGTAGGCGGGCTTCGTCTTATTAATATAAATACAAACATATACAGGTATATAATATTACACAACACATCTTCTGTGATTTTTATTATAATTACTTTGGGGTTGCGGGGTAAGCGCAATGAGGCACCGCGACCTCGGCCCAGAGCAGGAGAAGGAACAGGGGGGTTTTTAGTCAGTAAGAGTCTGACTCTCCCTCTCTCGCCCGGCCCTGGACCGGAGAAGTAATATGAAGAATTTCCCCTCACAAAAAAAAACACTGTAATATAAAAGTGACAAACTAATATGGCTATAAAATTATGACGTGGAAAATTTATACTTATATCTTATCCGCGTGAAAGGAGGCCTTTGCTTAGTATTGGGCTTTTATAGGCCAGTGATGTTGATGATGATAATTTAAGGGATTAAATAGTATTTGAGTATCAAAAAGGTCATGTATTTTTTTTATAATAAAACTAACTACCGCCCGCAGCATGGCTCGCGTGGTATGTTGATAAAAAGTAGCCTATGTCCTGTTTCGGAGTGTATTCTATGCCTGTGCCAAATCTCATTCAGAGCCGTCCAGCCGTTTCGGCGTGATTGAGTAACAAACATCCAAACATCGTAATTTTCACATTTATAATATTAGTAAGAAGCTTATAAGTGCACTTGTTATATATGATTTTATTTAGATTTATTGCGACATTGGAACTGTAAGTGAAGTATAAAGAGATTTATGCACAAAATAGACTTGTCGACGTATATACATATCTTAACGCCGAAATAAAACATTCGTCGAAAAAGAATATCTATTTCTCAACGACACTGTGATAGATTCAATTTGTTAAAGTAAGGCTCGGTTCTGGGGAAACTTAATAGTCTCAGTCTCAAGTCTCAACGGGAGTAGTTACTGAATCGTCGAGATGACATCGAGATCGGTAGTTTATTGAATAAATTACGAAATAAAAAAACATTGAAGAAGAAAACATTGAATTTATTCCAATAATTTGGTGAATTAATATCCCTTCTAAAAGGGGTTTCCAATAAAAAAAATTAGACATTTTGAGGAGTTCATTAGTTTTACATTAAATATGTTTAATCAAAAGGAAACATAATCAAAACGAAACCCACACAAAAATATTAAAAACTAAATGACTGGATTATGACACGGTTGACAATAGTTTTTACTATTTTATACAAACATACCTATAACTAGCAGCCCACGTCAGCTGGCTATATCCCGATGTTCTAGCTGGGTGAATAATGTATTTTATACTTACAAACTTTGTGTTAAAAAAAGTATTATGTAATTTTGTGCACTAATTCGACAGTTATGGGCGCATAATGTTCATTCTTATTGCCAAATTTTATACAAATATTGTTTGTATTGTTTTTGATTTTTCCTGTTAACTACACATATTTATGAACCTATACTTGAGTGTTCATAGATTTTTTTATGAATAGATAATTGTGATCTATTATTTTTGAACTTTTGTGGAACAATTCTTTTTCATGCTTCAAGACGCCCCAGAAATATCTACGAGAGATACGTTCTACCTTTAAATACTTTCGTTTGTATCTCTGTCAAACAACGACTGAAAATCATAAATCGCTTATTGTCTTTTTTATTTTCTTTCTTTTACTTTCGTGACATCGGGAATTCATGTTTCCTCTGTCACATTATTAAACATGTGCGCATGATTTATTTTGCTTTTGGATGATCATTTTTTTTACTCGCACGTAGCTCGAATTTATTATGTTTACGTTCTAAGACAAATGTGGTACAATAATTCTATTTTCTATTTAGATCCGTTTAGCTATAAATCTTTAAATACTACGTGGCATTAGTAAGGAAATTGCTATGCATTTGCTTTTTAAATCCGCCTTAATATTTCAACTCGCTCCATTAACGATACGAAAGAAGGAGTTGGATAATAATGCGAATAATAGAACGCTAATCTCAGTCAATAAGGCGCAGCTGCGTATCGACAGGGTTTGCAAATAATCCACTCAATGCAGTCCTCGACCCACTATACCGACCTCCGCGGAAAATCTTATAAAGGAATCTATTGTTTGCTTCACGTCAGATAAATTCTAATATTGAATTTTAAAAGTAGACTATAATTCTTCCCATAGACCAAAATGATTCTTATTAAATATCCTCGTAGTAGTATCAGTTTGGTCGTGAAAACCTAATAAAACTCGGTTACTTTCGTATTTGTAATATTAGTATGGAGCCTTAAATATCCGACGAAATACGCGGAATATTCAGGCCATACGCTTTCACAATTTCGAGAGAATTCTTAGAAAATTATATATAAGCTTGGCGCAATTTATGTGGTTTCTTACGCAAAGTTTTCTCGGATCTTGTATTTTATTTAGAGCTTAACTTGTTAACATGTTAACTTTTTGGTATATAATTTAGAACGTTCAATACATCAAAAATATTTCTGTTATGCATTATTCAAGAGAGGAAGAAAGGGAGGAGAAAAATTCTTTTCGAATAATTTGTTTCGAGGTCTTTGTGTGTCTTCAACCCTTATTCTACGTCATTTTAATTAAGCCAGTACTAAATTTAAATGCCTGCTTAGTATGTGAATAGTCTCCAGTGTTGTTCCTTATGAATAACAATAAAACGGGCTCAGATTTTTATTTATAACTTGGTCACGACAAAGGCCGACACGTATGAAAAGGGAAGGTGTGAATTTTTAAAAAGGGTTTTTCACAACACCGTAATATAAAACAAAGGATTTTTAATGAAGTAAGAGGAACAGGGAAAGTGAATGGAACGAAAAATCTTTGTTCTCAGTTACGAGTTTGCACGTCAAAGTTTTTCGATTGCTTTTGTATAATTCTAACTGTGTTATTTATAATTAAACTCTGGATTGTTTTTGTTCCATAATTGAGTCCGAATGTGTATCATTGGAGCTATTCAACTTACAATTATTTATTTAACTGTAGTTACATGAACGAAATTGAGGTTTCAATCCCATTGTTTTTAGTAGCATAGAGTTATTTATATAAGTAATTGATTGTTTCCGGTTGTTAAGATAGCTATGTAGTAGATACATTTGAATATTTTAAGTTTATCGGGTTCTTATATAAATACGATGGATTTGTATTGTAGGAACATATATGTAGTTCAACCATATATATATTTTTTTACTGCAACTTATCTTGTTTTGGAAATCCTACGCGTTGCCACAATTGCATTTTATTTAAAAATTTTTAATCGGGACACAAGACACGAGATACAAACAAGTCTTATGTCAGCGATCATAGTGCTAGACTCTATACTTTCCCTCCTCCCGATCCCTCCCAATCCCTAAATCTCCAAACTCTAATCCCTAAAAGGTCTGGAACGCACTCGTTACTCCTCCGTTGCGGGTGTCCATGGGCGGCGCTGATTACTCACCATCAGGTAATCCGTCTGTTCTGACAATATATAGATATACAATTTAGGAAAATTCCTACCGCAACCCCTCGACCAACGAAGCAGAGAAATAATATTGCTTATCTATTTAGCATATTTATTGCGACATTAAAGACTAAGCGAGTTATCTTGGATAAAAAGATGTCTCAGAATCTTTCCGAGAAATTGTGAAGAGCTAGGAGAGCCGAAAAAAAATTAAACGTTCCCCGTTCTTAATAAATCTTTTGGGGTGGCCGGACGCGCGTTAGCCTAATGCGATATTTATCGCCGTCTTCAAAATAAACTCTTCTCACGCAATAAGAACTGCTATAAAATAAACAGAATTATCCACCAAGCATCTATATATTCTTATCTAATTTGATATTCATTATAACACTCCCTCTGCATTTTACAAGGCATCATCATCATCGATTTATGTAGTACTTAAGTGTTATATCGCTTAATTAATCGAACATAACGTTTGAATGGGAAACTAACTGCCTCTTTAACTTAATAACTTAGTAAATCAACTGCAATATTAAAATCATTTTTCACAACTTTTCCCATCGCCCTCAACACCGCTCGTTTTAAACAATAAACTGAACTAAAACACGTTAAAAACTTACTTCCGGACCCTCACTTCATAATAAATTAACGTTTTATACAAAAGCTCAGTTTAAATAACTTTTTTTTAGTCCTTTTTATGATTTGTTAACAGGTGGCGGTCGAGGGCGAGCGGCTACGGCGGCTACGCGAGCGCGTAGAGGCGCAAGAGTTGAAGCTACGCCGGCTACGAGCGTTACGAGGACAGCTCGACAGAAACAAGCAAGCGAATATCGCATTAAGTGAGTATTTTAATATGACTCATTTTAGATTGTACTAATAAATATTGATGATCCTGACATATTACGGTTACTATCGTAAGTAATGATCTTAATAATTGGTATTTTGCAACAGATTTTCTTTCTGAAATAATTCTCTTGCAGTATTCGTTCAGGGAAAACATTTCTGATTTTCCTTATACTTAAGTCCTTTTTGTACGGGTTGTGACTCACAATCCTTACAAATGAGGCGTATGAGAAATAGGGTTGCCTTTTGGTAAGGCAACATACATAATATTTATTTCAGAAAGTCGTAAACCGGTACATTAGTAAAGGGCCGTTTTAACTGAAAAACATGGTCTTGTATTTTTTTTTTCGAGTATCGCATATATTAATATGGGACTATCTACAAAAGATTAATCTTTTAATCTACAAAGGGATAGAAAGAGGTGTACATTTGAAAATATTCAAAGGAAGAAAATATATTAAATTGCGAGTCATACAAAAAAAAAAACGCAAAGTCATAGTCATATCAATATCGACAAATATTTTTAAATTGCTTTTTCTATTTGTTTGTTCGACACTTTTATTTGCAGTTCACAGAATCGTTTCAATAACCAAAAAGGTTTTTTATGTTCCGCAAAACGTATGGACAATCGCGCGACCACTTTGTTTTATGGACACAATAGCGGTTTTCATCGAAACGTGTTATAAATTCTTTTTTCAGTGTTGTTTGGAACATGTTAACATTGTAGTTTGAAGAAATAATGACATTTTGCCCAAGATTAGAGTATTTGGGAAGTGTGGGAGAGTCATGCTTCGGTAGTTATGAAGCCGGCTTCTCCAGAATGATACCACGGCCTCACAGAATATTGGCGTGAAACAATTCTTTTTGTGCTTCAGGTGACCTGAGGCCCAAGGTCACGCCAATTGCTTACCATCATGTGATCTTTAAACGCATTTGCGTTAGATATCTTATTAAAAAAAATTGTCACAGAATCGTTAAATAATTTTGAGAGAGAATATTTATTTTGACGATTATATGTTAGATATTAGCTTTTGCCCGCGACGATTCGGCTGGAATAGTGACTTCCTGCAGATTTTGGTTTAAAAACTATCCTATGTTCTTTCTTGAGTTCCAAACTATGTCTGTAGCAAATTTCTCACAATAGCTTCAGTAGTTCATGCCTGAAGTAAAGACAGACTGACTGACACACTTACTTTTGCATTTATAATATTAGTTTGGGTGATATTTCATAAAAAAACTCCCACCGAGGTTGTTAAACAAATAAGATAACATTTCTCAAATTTCATACTGAATATGTATTAATGTCGTAGCCGACTACAGTTTACAAATTCTCTCGCAAACATAGCACTTTGTTTGTGTTCCACTTAGAACTTAACACTTCACAATGCAAACGGGTTACAAGCACGATGCACTGCGAACAATGTTCTTCGAACATAAATCAATAATAGTTCATTTATTATGAGACCGACAGCGATCGATAATCCACAAAAGACTTGTTTGTTACGCTTAACTAGAAAACTTTATACAAATTATTCCACAACGTCCCATCTCGGCCTTGATGAAATAAAAAAGGAATTAACAACAACGTGATTTACTAAGAACTCAGATTTTATATAAGAAAAGTGACTTCGGATTAGTTGAAAACGTTTTTAAAGGGTTTTCCTTTAGCCTGAATTCTTCTTTTTATGCTGAAAAATGTTTTGCCTGTTATCCGTCCATCTGCTTAAGTAACAACTACTATTTTATCAAAACAATTTCCCGCTATTTCGAATTATTTCCACCGATGTATCCAGAAATTTCATTGAACACCGAAATGAGTTTCATGCAATCCTTGGAACAGAAAGAAGTTAAATGAACCATGTCCGCTTCCTCATTAAATATGCATGTCTGCATTGCAATTTACATTTGTAATACGCTTGCCGGATCGAGGTGGCTTTACCATTCGTAGGTACATACTGAGTTGAGTTTTTCGTCACTCAAATTGGTGATTTATTATCGTATGTATTACCTTGTTTTTTATGGTATTGGTCGGCAAACAAGCAGACGGATTACCTGATGGTAAGCAATCGGCGCCACCCGTACAGACCCGCAACACCAAAGGAGTTATGAGTGCGTTGCCGGCTTTTTGGGGATAAGAATTTCGGAAATTTATGGATTGCGAAAGGATAGAGTTTGTTTCAAAATAGAACTATATTTTATATAATTAACTAATAAATATTTAAAATTAGAATCTAGATGTTTATTTTTTATTTTTAAGTTAAATAGAGAAAACGCATTCTAGTCCTTGTGCTTCACACAGGCGTTCACCAGAAACTAAATTAAATTATTATTTATAACTAACTTCCGCCCACGGCTTCGCCCACGTGGTATGTTGATTAAATGTAGCCTATGACCTATTCCGGAGTATATCCCTGTGACAAATTTCTTTTGCGATTGAGTTACAAACATCCAAACCAAATATCCAAACATCGTAACTTTTGCATTTATAATTTCGCATGTAAGATTGAAACGCGTGAGTATTGGCTATAAATCGAACGTAAACAAAAATAGTTTTGTATCAATATTTATTACAAATTCACGTCCAACTAGCTGACCGGTGTAAATGGGTCACATTATTGGATCAAGAGCAGTCTATTTGGAGTGCATACGAACACTCCGACATTGGACTTGCAGCATTGAATGAAATGAAGCGATGCGCTATTTGTTGATGCACTTTATTATTTATGGCCAACATTAAAATAGACTAATGTTGTTTGTTTTCGTTTATTGCCGTGGTGATTTTTTAATTGCCCCCTTAAAAACATATTAGGCGTCGTAAATTATATTCGAATTTTAAAAATGTTTCGTAAATAACAGGCCAGTAATAAAATTTATAGTATGAAACCCGTTTTCGGTAAAAAAAAAATAGTGTCGGAGAGCCATGCTTTGACACGAATAGGTGGGCTCGACCAGAATGAACCATGGCCTTACAGAAAACTGACGCGACTACACTGTTGTGTTTCGCCGTGTGAGCAAGGTAGCCCAGTCCTCTCAAAACCCTTTATCCAAAATATACATATACCTATATTCATTGCATTTGTAACTGTGTTTATTGCAGATGTCTATGGGCGGCACTGATTGCTTACCATCAGGCCGTCTAGTCGTTTGCCACCATGAAACAAAACAATGAAACAATGAATTTATTTTTGCAAATAGGCCATAAAACGGCACATTTACACGTCAATTTATATGTGAAAAACTAGATGAAGCCGTATCATCGTATCACATAAAGTAGAAAAACCAAGTGTTACTGAATAAAGAATAAAGCCTGCGAAAATACGATAATATCGGTCGATGTTAAATGTAAATTAAGCACATGAAGAGATCGGAAAAATCCGATTCACGAATATTGTATTAATAATCTCACCACGCCTCGCGAGGAAGACGTATAATTTAATGTTGGGAATCCTTTAATTCTCTTTTTGAGGCAGAATCATTGGTTGGATGATATTCTCAGAAATTTGGTTATTATTTTCCTAAACTAAATCTCTCTCTAATTTTTAGGATTATTTTTGGAGGAAACAAGTGCTTACTAAAACGAACGCCACGCCTAGAATTAGTAAAACCATTTGTTAGGTGCGGCCTAATTGTCTCCACGCGGTTCATTGGTAGTTTAAAGAGGAAACAGTAATTTGATTGTTTAACTTCATGGAAGGAGAGATATTTGGGAAAGAGTTTGTTTTAAAAAAGGCTGTTAAATATATTGTACTAACTTCTGGATAAAATTTGCTCGTACTTTTTATTATTGACTTGAGAATACAAGAATTTATACAAATTATATGAAAATAAGTAACCTTGTAAAAAAAAGACAGATAGTTGAATCTCCACAAGCACTGACCCTGACGTAGTGTCTCTGGTTATAGTTTTGAAGTCGTGTAAAAAACTTACACTACCCTTAATCCATTTTAGCGCATTTTTTTAAATTGTATCCTTACTAATCAAAATACCGGCATTCCATTACAATGAAACTAAATTTATAATTACAGCAATATTCTAAGTACGTTCCTACCACCCCTTTCGGCGAATCACAAACGTGTAATCATGCATAAACAAAACATGACATATGACACAAAACACTCGACATACGACTAAGCATTAAAACAAACAAACTCAATTACGTAACATGACGTCACTGTTCTATATTCTGTTTTCAAAAATCATAACCGTTAATAGAAACGTCAATCCGTTGGTATCGCGGCTTCACAGTCCAAGTGGGACTAGTCGTTTTATCGCATAGTGACCAGGCGATGGTCCGATTGTCCCCAGTCTGAATCAACAGGGTTAACTCAAAAGCTTTGTATTACGTAATACGATCTTTAGGCACGCTTATCTGTTGGGAGTTAAGATGAATGTATTTTGTCTTTTAGTTTTAGGTTCGGTCTTGTTGTTTTTGGCGGTTCGCTTTGGCAGTTTTACTCGTATTGTGGTGGGATTTAATATTTCGTTTATGAATAGTCGGTGTATTTGGTTATGTTTAAGTGATATCCATTATTATATCGTGGTCTTGAATTTTTATTTAACAGATTGTTTCTTTTTTTATTTCTAACTTTTCTTTGCCCTTTTTGTAGGGAAAATCATGTAATGTCTTCTCTCGCCTATAGTGAGGCGGGAGGAAGTATCAGACTGTAAAGAACTGACTAAAAGCCCCACCGTTGCTTTTCCTACTTTAAACCGTAGCCGCGGTAACTTATTGCGGTAACCCCAGCAACCTTTCTTACCCTGACGATAAGCTTCACTAAGATACTCGACGTATCTTCCGTTTGACCAATAAGAAGCTTTCATTTCGCGACTTCATCCCCCTCGCAATATGTCCACCCTTGGCTTATTCTAGACATATGTCAAATGCCACGATGCGGTCGTCACTATAAACACAGTAAATATGTTTCACCCAGGCGACTGTTCCGAATGAGTTGAAGGATTTACTCGAGCCATATTTTCATGTAAAATAGTTAGGCTCTACGAATAATTCACGATGACAAACAATGTACGGACCTAGTGCCTGAGCTGTGCTCATAAACAAAGATGTTATCTGTGGATATTTCATAACGTGGCAGTCTGGTTAATGCCACGGCCCGATAAATATCAATACACATGTACCTCCTTATTGGGTCGACGTTTATAAGGTCTAAATGGATTTCCTTTGCCTCCCTAATACTATTTGTTGGGAGTACCTTCGTTTGTAATGTCAGTTGAACGACCTTATGTGAAAATGAGCGTACAAAAATGTTCAATGTATGGTTGTATTACGTTGTAATGTGGTTACATGTTTTCTTACGAAGATAATGTTACAATGGGTTCAATGTTTTCATAAAAAATAAATTTTTATAATACGAATCTTTTACCTATATAGAAGATAACATAAAGCATCAAGTAAGCGGTCGGCTCGACCGAAGTGATACCACGGCTTAACAGAATACTCGCGTGAAACAACCACAGCGTTTGTGTTTCTCCGTTTGAATTATTTTACCGGAGGCCCAATCCTTCCCCTTCCCCCATCCCAAAATCTTCAAAAGGTCAGCAATACACTCGTAATACCTTCGTAACTTGTTGCGCGTGTGGGCGGCGCTGATTGCTTACCATCAGGTAATCCGTCTCGTTTGTCGTCCTATCACATCAAAAAACGTATTAAAAAAGAGTAATGTGCTATCTTTGCATTGTTTTTGAAATCCACTAAGAATGAGAAGTTAGATAATATATGCAGAACTTGGAATGCGTTTTAATCATAATAACAGAACGCTTAATGATCAATAACGAGAACCCGACTAAATAGACTCGATAGCTTCACAATTAACACAAACTATTTCTCGTACCTACCGAAATATGTCGTATTCTCTTCTCGAACATAGCTCGAATAATCAAGATACTTACGCAGCTACTCGAGTGACGTCTGCCAATCGCAGAATGTTCTAGAAGCATCCAGAATTCGATCGCCGTTAATTAAAAGCATTCCCAGTCAAATCCAGTTCGGTTCACTAACTAAGTAATCATAACCGCAGTGCAGTGCGGCTTGCAATTGTAGATATGCCAATTAATGTTCCAATAATTGGATTCAAATATTTGCTTTATTGGGAGTTTGGTTAATCTTTTTGTATTTCGAGTTGTTCAGCGATTTGGTGAAGAAACTTGATTTGTTTGATATAATAGTGCATAATTTCTGGAGCCATTTTTCTCCTTAGGCTGAGAAATAAAAACAATTGACTGCTGAAATCTAACTAAAAGAGCTGTTCTGTAATAAAATAACGATAGTTCAGTTAACAAAACAGCGAATGGAAAAATATCATATGTCACAACAGTCAAAAATCTAAGTATCTTGCTCATATAAAGAAATTCATATTCCGAAAACCCAAAAATACTTTGGCCTACTTACGAATTTGGCTCAGAGCTTATCGCACTTACGACAACTAAACTCATGAGGCAGTTAAACGTTGCTTTCCATACAGTGCTTGTACATAACTTTTATGGTTCTCTGAAGAATAATACATTTATTACCTCGTTTTACTTTCTCTCAAATACTAAAATAGGTTTTATGCCTTCCTGATTTCGTCGTGACACTAAAATAAGCTATGTAGGTAATGTAAATGGTCTTTAATGTAAACCACACCTTCCAAGACTCTTCTTCCATCCAAATTCAATTACAAATTCCGTTTCCATGACGATAAACAAACAAAGCGTAACTTTGTGAAATTTAATTTACCTACATTTCCTAATTATTAATAATATCCACTTACGAAATTGGTTTTCCGTCAAAAGTTTTTTTTTTAATATTATTTTGACAAAGTTTAATTAAGTTTCTTGTTTTATTAGCACGTTTCAGACAGGCTCCTCATTGCGTAAATAAGTCGACTTAATGTTCATCCCGATTTATCAGGGCACACTACGCCGGCCCAGGTGTGCTTTATACCCGCCCTTGACTAAATCACCCTTTGAATTTTTAAACCTATTCACCCAATTTACTAATCTGAAATTTGCTAAATTTATGAATAATTTTAGGCCACATTCAGCCTCAAAATATCAATAATGGCAACACATACCTATAATAAAAAAAAAATCCAATTTTTTATTAGTCATAAATCTTTTATAACTCTTGAATTGGGGAACCTTTCGCGACGCTGTAAAGTTTTATTGCTTAATTAAAAATCTGATATTAATATCTTGTTGGACAGTTACATTTTTAGAATTGTAAAATATGGATGTCGCGACAAAATTGAGTGAAAATTCTGTGGGTAACTCGTTTGCCGCGTGAATTTATAGTGACGTTTTTATTTTTACGTTGCTCCGTTTATCAGTGTGACCTCACTTTAAACCATTTAACGACTTACTATGAGAGTAATAAAAATCAAAATAATTTAGTTAAAAATAGAAATATACTCTTAGATTGAATGATAATTTCTTTGTCGTAGTTTCTTCTTGTGTATTTACAAAAGAAAGGCAACAAGGTTTTAATTAAAAATACTTAGAATACTATACAAGCACTTCGTTAAGTGCCTAAAAGGAAAAGATACAGTTTTTTTAATGAAAATTTTCCTTATTAGAACGAGATCTTATTACCAGAGTTAGTTACTGCTTACTTATTCTAAAATTAATTTATAAAATCAATTTCATAACCTTTTAAGACAAACGAGAATCACAGTGTAGATAGATATAAAATAAAACAGAATTGAAAGTGCGAGATCCTAAATAAATAACGTCAACATTTTTTGGGCCATTGATTCACCGATGGAGCGTAAAATTTGTGTTTGAACCACAATTTGTGTTGTCCTCAAAATAGATAAAGTTCATATTAAGATTACTTGTAAAGGATGAAAATGAGGGGCGTCTGAATTTTGCCGGGTTATAAATGTCTGTTGAGGCAATTTCTCCTGTGCGTACCTTTAGTGACATGATGGAGATAGATTGGGTTTTACGAGCGAAAATCAAGTGATTGAGTGCACGGGTTTTCTTTATTGTTACTGCTTTGGTTTATTTTATTTATGTGAAATGGAACAACAGCGTAATACTTCCCAATCATCTCTATTACTTCTTTCTTTGTTTTGTTGTGTTCTCACTTAAGATTAGTTTTTCTGTGTACCTATGTACGGCTAGTGAAACTAATAATTGAAATAATCCCCTACCATTAATAAAACCAAATATACCTTACCAAATATACCATTATATACAGTAATTATAAAACTAATTTCGGATAAATTCAAAACAAGTATCATTCGAACGATAAACTCGCGCTGTCAAAATGATCGACAGATACCGATTACTCGATAAAATATCAAACACACTCAAACAAAGGCAATAATTACGCTTGACCCATTTATTGATAAAAACGAATCGGTATCGAGAACTATCGAGTATTCTATTCATTGACTATTGCTAAGTAACGTTGCTATTCGCACAGATTGTTCGATTTAGTGGATTCATTCGAGTAGGCACTCGATTTTATCTCACATTCAAGTAAATATCCAATTACTTAGAGGCAAGCTTTTACTTGGAAGATAAACGTCGTTTGGGTGATAATAAAATTGTATCCGTGGATAAATACTGTTGCTAGGAAATATGTTGATTGCGTATCGTCAACAACGATTCGAAGTATTGTTCGTATTCAAAGAAATGTTTAGACAAAAAACTTTATTAATGTTTACTTTCCGGAGTGTGGCTTTTGTTTTTTTTTTTTTTTGTTAGATAAGGGATAAGACTAAGGTACGTGCGACTGCAATATTTTTCCCCGTCCTAAAAGTAGGATTTTTTTCTTGAACTTCTCAAAGAACTTTTTAGCATATTATTTAAACAAAATTATTTTGAATTTAAGTCTTTTCAAGGATACTCAATTTAATATAGTGTAGGTGTCTACTCATAGAAAAACACATCCGCACACAGCACACTACATTGACCTCACATCCTTAATTATGACAAAGGGTACAACTAAACAAGGAGGGATCAAAGTAACCAGAGGCTGTTAAACTAACGAGGCAGGTTTAACTGAAATATAATTACGAAAACCACAGTCTAAGGACTATTGTACATGGCGTCGTTCACACGCAGTTAAAAAAAGAAACGTCCATCGACTAACGTATCGATTTCTTTCGGCATCATAATCACAATAAAAAGCAAGGAGGCGTCGTCATATCTATTGACACACTGCTAAAAACTATATTTCCGAAATTTTCAGTTTTTCGTAGCCAATTGCTTTCAAAACGCTTTAAGCCCACTGATTGGTTGATCAACTTGGAGTAGACCAATCAGAGCGCTGAATGTCATGAACATGTCTTGTGTACTAATAGAACAACATAGCGTTGAGTCCATTTCGCGACTAACACGTTTTGTTAAAAACGTCTTGTGCAAAGACCCTAAGTTTACAGTGTAGAGTTATAGACTAGGAGTTTATTATATTTTAATTTTGTGCTCCGCAAATGAGAATAATATTATGAATCCGCTATTTTATTGCTAAGCTGGCGCGTTAAGACTTCCATTTGCCGTTTTTGGCAATAAATCGTTTTATGAACGAAGATTTTTTATTGACGTCTAAATTAATTTTGAAAAATGTTTACCAACTTCCAAAACATACTTATATACTTGTGGTATGGTAACAGGTTAAAATTAAACTGCATGTCAACTTTTTCATTGAGATTTAACATTTTAAGAAGTACAATAGAAAAAAATGTAACCGAGTGAACTTAGCTTACATTATAAAAAAAAAACATAAAAACAGACAAATAATTTGTCTATTACTTTATAGTTATTGCGTCATAACCCTTATAGATTTTCTTTAAAGAAACCCTTTGAATCACGAACAGCTATGTTACTATGTAGAAGGTACCAGTCGTCAAATGATACGAGCGATGACGCATCGACTGAACTTGGAAAAAATCAATACTATAACATGTCATAGTTGAAAGTAGTAAAAGAAATTTAAGGTTTTTGATAGGTGATAAATTTTAAATAAATAAATGGTAATATGAAATTCTTTATTTTTCGAATTAAATGTTTATATTTAAATAACTATTAAGTTTAATAAATATGTTTTATTTTTCCGCTAGAAATTTTTTGTACATTTTTTAGTCCTTCGGGCTCTGAAGGTCAAAATTAATGTGAGCAAAAAGCGCACCTATCCCATGTTTACATGTTGCTATTTTTCATTGAACCTAATCGTTGTTAAAGTTGAAAGTTCCATTTGTTCTCGTCCCTAGACATCAGTCTCCGTCAGCGAGGTTTTTGTGGCCGCTCCTACATTAGCTCCGTGCGTACAAATGTGGGTTTTAGTGGAGTGGTCTAACACTCTGTTGCGGCTAATCACTTTACAAGTTTCGCCTCATTAGGCTGATTGTGACCCGCTCTGGTTCATAGTTTTGTGAGCAATTGAACTACTACCAAATGACCTTTGTAGCTATCGATTTTTAATTATATATGTTCTGTTTTTCTTCTTTTTAAACTAGTTAAAATTACACATCGTGGTATTTTACCTTTATGAGATTTTTTTGTAAACTGAATGTCTAAGGAAGTACGTCTGAACTTGTCGAATCGTAGAGGACTTAAATAAATATTAAAAAAAAAACATACACTTTATCTATGAACCAGATTCTATAGAAACTTTAACGGAGTACATAATAAAAGGGGATCTCAATGAGCATGACACTTAACAACTTAAGCGGAAGCCCTCCACTCAGAAATAGCGAAAGAACTGTCTCCAAATTCGGAGCACATTATATTTGACGCGAGATAACGAGAGAGACCACCCTTTGCGCGTAAATTGTTACTCAAGAAAAGAAGGAAAAAGGTTCGTTTCTACATTAGATACTAAAAGAAGAATACGTTCCTAGAGGGGCGTCTAGTTAAATCAATTTGGGCGGGTCGCACACATAGCGATACATTTGCCCCGAAGAAAATATTCGTTTATACGATCGTTTGGCCTTCAAAGCTTTTGTTTTCGATCGCTTTCGGAGATAGGGCTTCTTAGATCGTGTTACGTGATTTAAAACTTAGACGTTCACTTTGAGGTTTACTAAGTCGTAAGATTACGCTTTCACATTTCTAAGACTATTAGTTTACTAAGAGAAGCTTAAAGTACTCACATATCAATTTTAATGTCAGTTTAACGTTTTATGTTTTTCAGTTTCCCAGCTGAATACACACGCCGGGAAAGCAATGAAGTATTAATTTGATTTATATTAATCTATTTTCAAATCAAAACACCATACATAATTTAGCTGTTATTATTATTCTATGCCAATCAAAGGCAAGCGGAGATAGATTTTCTATGATAAAACTGACTTCAAAACCACGACGCTAGAACAATATTTGGACTAGCGAAATCAATTTCCTAGAAAGCTTTATGAAAATTCAGGATCGAACTATTGTGTGAAAAGGCTGGTTAGGGGGTTTACTGATAGTATTATTTGCACTCATTATTTCACGCTTCGATAAGGCCCTTTGATGGAGCAAATCAGGCATTGGTGTGTAGTGACGTGTTAAGCAAATCACTCATTCGACTGACCATTACGAGATTCCATTTTGTTGCCCGACTCAGCTTGGATATTAAATAACATTAAACCGTTTTCAATGCTCCGTTTAACGATTTTGCAATAAATTTATAATAATATAGTAGTTATGGTAGGTAAATTTTGAAATTTTATTGTCTCTTTTATTGATGCTTATTTTTCTAGATTTTTTTGTTTTTGTTTTGAGGGGTAGAATCATCGCATTGAATAAGGAGAGCGGGAATGTCAGACTCTTACTGACTTAAAATCCACCCTGTTCCTTGTCCAGGTCTAAGCCGGGGCAGCGATACCTTATTGCGCTTGAGTCGCAATCCTGGCTATATTTTTCTACTGTTTTAGTTTAATTCACGTCAACCTATCTTTTCCTATACCATTTCGATGATCAGGATTTAATGAGAAACACTACTACCAAAATATTTTTAAGAAACCCGAATAATTGCAGAATTTTCATCATTACTCCATTATACTAAAACGCACCGCGACAGAACCCGACCAACCTTATCGGACTGGGTTCCGATAATGGATCTTAATTACATTTCTACTTAAATCATGGATTAGTGCTAATATAAGGCACGATTATCTGAATCCAATCTAATCTTCTGAGCTTTGCTAAGCAAGCTATAAACTAGTAAGTTAGATTTAGTATCAAAGCTACTCCATTGAATGCCTTACTTAGCAACCATTCAGTGTGAAATTCATTAGTCTATATTCAGTACGGTTTAATTCGATTTTCTATATGCAATGTGTGATACAGTCACACGTGACTAAATGCGTTATTCGTGTAAAGTGATACTAGAATATTCTGTTGTATTGATATGCTCTCGTATTGAGTTGAAGTTATACCTATCAAGAATTTACTGTCTAAGTTATAAATGAAATCTTATTTTTCTAAAACGTTGTGTTGAAAATACACTTTCATATTTGTATGTAGTATATCAACTTTTGTATATGCTTGTGCTATGATGACCATCGACGACTTAATTATAATATCTTATTTTTGATGTTGCATTAATATAAGGCGAAAACCACATTCACCCCACTAAGAATTTCTATCATTTTGAGACATGTTATGAATATAACCAAAATGCGTCTGAAAAGCATAGTTAATGAAATACACCGAAAGATATTTTTAGCGTTTAAAGAGTAGAATATAATAAAAAATATGTTGCTCCATCGTGTCGCGAACAAACGGAGGGACTCTTCATACAGATAAAGCCCTCTTTATTGTCTTCTGTAATTGAAAGGTCGGAGGTATTTCCCTTTCCAAGCTTTTAAATGTGTCTCAGCTGGGCCCCTGCTACGTAAAATAGCATTTTTGGACCTCAATACATATTAGAATTTCACAATTGTCAACTTTATTCCGTTTATTTTCGGTCGAAATTACTGTAATTGTTGCTCTAATGGCAACTATTAAGGGAAATCAATGTTTATTTGCCTATAAATTGGAGTAAACAATTCGTAAAGTTCAGTACTAAAATCGAAGGGTAAAGGCTGCAGCATTAGAACTATTAACAGGTTCATTTTCTTTTATTTTGTTTTAACGAAGTTTTTGGCTCGTTGCCAAGTACCTGCGTTGCTCTGGAGGAATGTTAGTTTGCTAATCAGTATTTTGCCGTTAGCTTTTTATGAATGCTGTTGATTGTCATTTCCTTACATTATAAAGTAACGTTGTTTCAGATATATGTGAATTCTAGAAATATCACTAATCTCTTATAAGCAGAAATATAGAAGAAAATATACTTCGTACGTGCCTTACCACCTACGCACGTCAATCTTAAAGATCATCGTTCAACTCCCACGCATGTAATGAGATCGTATACCAGTAGCTAAACGGTTTACCCTTTCACTTTCATTCTGGATTGTAAGCAATCATACTGGCTCATATTCCACGGAATATTTCAAAACATACACTAAGTAGAAATGTCAACCGTAGTTCGTATATAATCGTTCTAACATCGACACCAATTCTCTATACTGTAAGCACATAATATTTTATTAAGATAACAACATTGAAAGCCCTAGGGCATTTTTATTTCATTCATCTGTATTCAAACACATTTTTATCGACGATAACATTTTTACAGGTGTTCTCAAAGAATTGGGCCCCGAGAAATGATGCCAATCTTTCTTCAATACAACTTAAAATAACTCAAACTTTCAGTGCTGCTTGCCTTTTGAAATGTAACCGATATTTTCTTAGGTATCGCCTTTCTTTCGCGTTTCGTGGAATAGAACAATAGTGTCGTCATTTCATTTTTAAACACAAAACGTTATTTCGCTTTTAGACGCTTAACAGAAAGGGAAAAAACATTTTCCGACGGGAACTGTCTCATCAGGCGAAACTTGAATGCGACAGTGGTTAATTAATGTAACAACACAGATTTATACTTATTTTGAGGTTCAAGAAAATTCCAGTAAACAACAATATTGTTGTAATGAATAACGGAACAAGATTCGAAGAGGCTGAGAGATTGGCGTGGGTGGTAGACCTCTTGCGTAATTTGCTGTTTTGTAAAGTAGCTAGGGACTTAGGATAAACCGATGTTCACATAGACGTAGTACATTTAAAGAAATAAATGTTTTTAATAGATAAATAGAATAGAAGAGAAAACAATGCCAACCAATAGATTAACTAATAGCTTCACTAAGAAAACTGACCGATAGACTGGCACTTTTTATCTTTTACCTTTGTCCGACGATCAAAAGTTCCTGTCTAATAGAAAATAAATGATTTTGACAACTTTTGATTGGTTTAAAAAATGACGTCAATATTCACGCCATATGCTTTAAATCTTTATTGGTATCGACCTTTTTATAACAATAATTTTATGGTTAAAATTTCAGCCTCATTCTTAAGAAGTAAATGTATTTTTGCATTACCCAGAAATATTCATTAATTTACCTTTTTGTGTTGTCCACAGCGAGTGACCTAGAATCAATACGAGCGCTTTTCAATGAGAAGGAGAAGGAGTTATCAGTGGCGGTGGCCAAAGTGGAGGAGCTAACAAGGCAGCTGGAGGAGTTGAGGAGAGGAAGAGTACAACCAGCTCCACCATCAGCGCATGAGCTCGACAAGCTGCGACGGGAGTTGATGGTGAGTTCTATTCGAGTTTAACGACTTCTAAACGTAAAAGTTGAATTACTACATCATTACGGTTTCTTCATAGCGTAATGTTTTTTAGTTTATTGTTTTCTTTCATAAAACGCGTTTATGCGTTTAACCATCAAACAAGCTCCTTAGCTTACTACACATGCATATTAGTTTATATTTACTTTAGATGTTTCTTCTTCATAAGTCTACGTACGACCATTTTTCCTATTATTCATAGCACATTCTACTCTATGGGAAATTTAAGATTATTTTAATAAATTTACCCCACTAATAATATATTATAAACGCAAAAATTTGTAAGCACGTAATTCACAAGTGGATGGGGAGATGGATATTTGATAGTCTTTCGCGTAATAACAATTGAACGGATCTGAATTAAAATTGTCACAGGCATAGATTATATAGTTTGTAATAACACAGGATAATAATAATGTTCAATACTACAATATCAGAAGTATTGTGGGCGGACCCTTTCATAATTTGAAATTCTTATGTTCTCAACTTAAATGTTTCATTATTATTCTTTTAAAGTTTTTTTCGCCCATTCACTGCCAACGCGTTGAACGCTAAAGCAACTTCAACAGTGTCCGTTGGAACTTAAGACTTAACTACTATATGATCTGTTATTAAAAAAAGATGAAATATTAATATACAGAATTATACTTAGTAAATATAACAGATTTTAGCTCTTCGTCTCGTAATATTATTTCATGTAGGAGGCATGTCTCGGTATCTCGCTACAATACAGTTGACAGGCAAATATGGATCATGTTATAGCTTCAAAACTATCTTCACATTGGGCTATTATTATTATCTACACACCTTTTACGACATCCCAGACAAGGGTTGATACGATGTTATGTGTCATTCGTAGTAAGTACCATTACTTATACTTACGTAGAAAGGGGTTGCGTTTCAATAGTTTGGTTAGCTCATCCTACTAGTATTACCTATTATTTATAAGCGAACGATCTGAGTGAAATTTGACACAGCTATAGACTATAGTCTCTTAAACTAAATATATGGGCTACTTTTGTGACCAGCAATGGCTCGCCTCGAGCGGAGTAATCGATCACAAGTGAGATTACCGGCCACAAAATCCTTCTACTCCCCCCACATTAGATACTCCTTTACTCTCCAAAACTCCTTATCCCCTAAAGGCCGCTTCTCCAAGACCCCATTCCACTCCAATCTCTAAATCCGCAAAACCCTTTATCCCTAAAGACCGCTTCCTCAAGACCCCATTCCAGCCAAATCGCCTATCCCCATATCACTAAAGGCCGCTTCCCCAAGACTCCATTCCACCCCAATCCCCAAAACCCCTTATCTCTAAAGGATAAAGATGTCCTTGAGCGGCGCTGATTGCTTAACGTCGTCAAATAGGTTAGTTTTCCATTTGCCGTATCTCATTAAAAAAAAAACTTCATCTACTAATTAAGTTAAAATATAATGTCGTAACTTAGGGGTCTCCTTTAAATATCTACGGGGAAGCAATTATTCAACTTTGTAAAGCGGTTATAAATAGATCATTGTTCTTAATTATTTTCAAACACAATACTTCGAAGAAAGTTGCTTAGAAATTTTGCAGACGCGGCTTACCTTACACCTGGTTAATATTAGATTATAACACTGGCCAATATAATTTATAAGTCCACAAATAATGTTCACAGTGCTAATTTGCTCTATTTAGGGCTCATTTTTCAATGGTTAGATAATAGTTACCTGGGGAGTAAATATGATGCTGTCGCGTCAGAATGTTTGTATAAGACAGTGACAGCAACAATTTTATTCCTCAGATAACATTTGTCTGATTATTGAAAAATCAGCCCTAAAAGTGATTTGCACGTTCTGTGATGGCTTTGGTTTTGTTGTTTTTTCTTCTCTTAATGTTTTTTTTTTAATATTATCTCATCTTTGACTCACTATAGGTTAAAATTAACACAGCTGGTGATTTTTGTTCTTAAAGCTTCCAGAATTAAAAATTTCAATTACATACGTTGTCTTAATCCTCTAGAACCCAAACTTGATCCAAAATAGTCAACTTTAATCAAAGTAAGAATCAAACAATTTATTTTAAAAAGACCGTTATTGGCGCTTTTAACCGTCAAACAAAGTTTTCAAGATAAAATGTGACAGACTATCGGTTAGCCTTCAAGTGAAGCTATTTGCTCATTTCAAAGTGTGGATTCCTTTGGCGAATAACATTCTAATGACTTCATGGTAATCAAAGTAATGCAAAAATAATACCCAAATCCTTTGATCTACCTTCAGCTATACGGCTACGGTCAAAGCCGATCTCTAAAGCTAGTTGAATATGAACTTTTAGAGGATCCCTCGTCACGGGTCACGTCAGTCAGTGTCAATCACTCAAATGACTGAAGGACAATTATCATCGAAAATGTAATTACGACAATGTTACGTCAAAACGTAGACTTCTTTTTTTTACTGTAAATATAGAATATGCGTGTTTACGCACGTAAATACAACATTTCTTTTTTCAAATTCAAAACCCGAACCGAACGCGCGCGTTAATGAACCTCTTTTTGTTAACAGATAAAAAGCGTCTTCCTTTATTACCCATCACACTTCTTGTCTTACTTTCTGCCTAGTGATAAAGCATTTTCTATTCGCATTGATATATTACTATCTTGGTCAACGACATTATACGAATCAATCAATCGAATACCAGAATAGAATAGAGACCGAGTTTTTCAAAAAGGTTATGGTGATTGATTTATTCAGCCTTTACCGAACGAATAAATTGACACCATGACCTATTTAATACTTCAAAATATTTATTATTGAAGATGTTTGGTCGATACTATTATTTTTCTTTAAACTAACTTTGGAATCAATAACACACTAAAAAACTTAATAAAGAAAACCAGTTTACAAAAAAAAAATAGCATTTATTCAAACTATTCCATTTTTAAACTTTTTCTTTTTTATTACCGCAGCTGATAATAGACGTCAAACAAAAAGGTTTTGATGGTCAATAACACCGGCCGGTAACAATATAATAAAGGTGATGTGATGTCCCATTCACTTGGGAGATACCTCGGATAGCTAACGAGATCGCTAACACACGGGTGACGCGACATACTGTAATATTTGTAGAGAGAGTGCCCCGCCAACTAGGTTGCGGACAGACGGCCGGTTGAACCCGCATCTTGGACTTGATAGTTCGGTCACTATTCTCTTTACTTTTTGTTTAAGAATATGTTTTGCTTTTTTTAAACGTGTTTTGTTTTTGAATTAGACGGAAGGAAATACCTAGAATTTTTTTTGTTGTAAATTATGATTTTGTGTTTTGTATCTATGAAGGTTATTGTATTGCTAATTTTATTTTAGGCTACTTTATTATGAAGTTATAATTATATAATTAAAATTATATAAAAATATATATCATTAATAGCATGAATTGTGAATCGTTGCAACCAATCGTACAAATTGATAATAATCTACTGACATGACTGGTTTTCATCAAATCATTCAAAATTAGTTCACTCTATCATCAAACATTTTTATTTGATGACAAATATTTATAGCAGTTTCTATATACTATAACATTCATAAGTACATCGGAATAGAACTTTTATAGACCGTCAAAAACAAATGAAAATACAATAAAATTCATATATGATTTATATGAAGTCGAGATTTGAGAATAGCCCTGTGTATTGACGACATCGGCATAAAACGCACGCGACTGACTCAAATGTATTGCCAAAGAAACAATATTGAATTCGTCGAACTGGAATAATGAGACATGCGTCTAACAAGACTCTTGGTCTTCGTATATTTTCTGGAAGACCTTGTTTGAAAACCGACATCGAACGCCTAGTATATTACCGGGAGAAATAATAAAGTATATGAAATATGGTATTCTGAGATAAGAATGAAATGTATTTAGTTTATACCATTTAAGGGCTGATTCTTCAATAGTCAGATAAATGAGAAATAAAATTGTTGTTGTCACTGTCTTATACAAACATTCTGACGCGACAAATTACTCCCCAGATAACTTTTATCTAACCATTGAAAAATCAGCTCTAAGTAGATTTATTTTGATTAAGCAACCACTTACTTATGTTCTTGAATGTTGGTTCACCTCTGTAAGCCGTTTTACAAGTGACAACGTATATTTTTGTTTTATTAAATTGTACACATTTAAGCAAGCTGTTGGAGTGTTGGTGTTTCTTTATTAATTCATCAAACCCCAAGCGAACGCCGGCGTTCACACACATATTGTTCTTCTATTGTATCTCGGATTACCACGATTAGTAGGTTAATAAATAAAAGAAAAGATAGGTAATATTAGCGAAAATATCTCTGTGTACCTACCAATAGGTAATCTCGTAAACGGGTTGAATTGATTGTCGTTGCTGCGTGACAGCTGTGTAGTCTGTAACAGAGTAAGCAAGACGAGAGACAGAAAACGAAAGGATTTCATTGAGCGTGTCATGGAATACAGAAGGCGTCGTTGTTCTGTCTACTCGGGAATAAATATAGACACAATTATTTAAATTGTTAAATCGAATATCTAAATACTTATATTTTTTTATGTTGAGTAAACAATTGTCAGTTTCGTCTTGGTTATAACTGTATAAAATGGTCAAATTGAATCGATGGTCAAATTCGATGACCATTTTACCCAATGACGATATAACCATTGTTGTGTGGTTATATGCTCTTTGATTTTACCATTTGTAGTATACAGTTCTCCTATCTATCTCTCTAGTAGTGTGTCGTGGTGGCCCGGGGGTTGATGGTCCGCTTTTCAAGCATGAGGGTGCGGGTTCTAAATCTTGCAAGTACCAATTTTAAGAGTTCTTTCTATGATAATTTAGACATCACTGACATACGGTGAAGGTAAACATCGTGAGAAAACCTGGACTTTTAAGTTTGAATGGCCAATCTAACTTGAGCAAGCGTGGTGATTAATGCTCAACCCTTCTTCTTGTTAGAAAAGCCTGTTAGTGCCTATTGTTGAGCCTTTGATGATGATTGTACTATCAACTCTTTAAATCAAGACCTTGTTCACACCTGTTCAATTCCTTCAAATCAATGAACAATAAATTATTAATCTGAATCTATCATAAATTTTAAATTAACATGAAAACAACAAGTCCTAATTACAGATGCACATAGCAATATCAACACATACACGATAAATTATGTGTTAATTAATTTATTGGACAACTAAATAAGAGACGATAATATTTTGACCGTGGTACATCATGTTTGATAGGGACAGTGCGAACGTATTAGCGATACGTAATTAGGTAGGTGATACGTGTTGGGAGATAGGGTTGAATTATATTATTTATTTGGACTTTATGGTATACCTATATAGTCTACCAGGTAACTTAGTCAAAAACAAATTGTTTCGAATTTTAAAAGCATAAAAAATAAAACTCACACTTTCATAATATAGCTTTTATTTAGACGCAACTCGTGACAACAGAATCTCATGTATATTCCCAGAGTTTAAAGAAGGAATTCGTTCTTTTTTTAAAGTTTGAAACTTGTAACCGTTTGGAAATACAACCGGCGTTAGTTCATTCAATAGTTTTGCTGGACGAGGTAGAAAGTTTCGTTAAAATACACAGTGGTTGCCTGCCAACCATCTTTGTGCGATTTCGAAATCATATATAATTTCTCGAAATAAGCGATATAAGAATTAGATCATTATCTAATTTTTCCGAAAAATCTTGCTACAAATTACCCATACGTAAAACAGACTACCACCATATATATTATTAAGTATTTATCAAAGAAGAAGAGTCATTAATGGTTCTTAACAATTACAAATGCGAGGAAGTTAGTGCTGAATATTAATACTTATTCCGTTTATTTATTTAACTGCGCAAAATATTTAGAGAATACACATACATATTTCATAGATTACAGAGTAAATTTTCTCGAGTGACCATGAGAGTTAATTATAATTTAATTTATTGTCTCCCGTGAGATGCATGTAACTGCAACACGAGCCGACACTTCAATTTTAAAGATTAAAAAAGAAAACAATTTGTAACTTACTTTATTAGGTATTATATACTCTTTAATTTTTATAAAAAAAAGATCTACAATAAGGTTTAATCATTATTTTTTAGTAATGTGGGCCAGTTTTGTAGAAAAAATTATGGGATTGCATTTATCAGCAATCTTCCTTTTATTTAATCAGATAAGTTTCCTGCCATCTCGATGGAATATATTTAGGCAAACAGGATTTTGTTATCCATTTTGTCAAACGCCTTGCTAAAGTCAGTCTTACTATTATTATAATTTGTAGTAAAATATGGTAGTAAATAGTATAATATTTCTCATTTTAATTATGTTTTGATAGCAAACTATAAAAACTGTCCTTTGAAATATGTTCTAGTCTAAATCAGTGCTTAGTTCTGTAGTTACTTGTGTTAAGATGAGTATCACATTAGGGAGGTGAGGAATTTTGTCATCATTTATTTTTAAAGAATTAGAAATTAATTTAATTTTGTTGTTATATAATCTTTTACCAAATATTTGTACCAACCCTACAGTTAGCGAGTACAACTAAGCCTACGTCACGAACTAATTTCGCTGGTGTGTCTAATGCCAACATTTTGATTCAGTTCGATTTGACAATTTAGTTACCGACGCGACATTCAACCGGCCTAATGTGCATCCATTGACCTTAAAAATATATAGGAATATAGTGAATTATTAATTGACCAATGAAAGTTCAAATTAAGTGTTGTGTAGTGACTGAAATATCTATAAGTGGGTCGAGGGCAAAAGGTCGATTTTTGTAAATCAAGTTAGTCTGCTAGTACCCGTTTCAATTTGTTTCATTTATTTAGTAAACTGGTTCCTTTTTTCTGTTCTTTTCTCGAGTTGTACATAAGAACGTTAATCTGTGCAAGGTGGATCGGATTTCAATGAACCTCTCTGTAAGTATTTACTGTTTTATTTTGGTTTTAAAGAATTAAAATTGCCCTGACTATTTTATTCATACGATGAGTTTAAGTATTTCTTTCAGTAGGTACCTTTTTATATCTATATGGCATTGTTTATTTTCTGAAAGTCATTGGATGTCTGACCTAGTTGTATATTTTGACTTTGTCCCGTCATTTTGTTTGTCGAGTGTAACGTTGTGGTGAAGGTCAGAGCACCTGCTTTTCTTGCATTTGAAACAGGTGCTGGTAAAACCTCTTGCTCCTTGTTTTTTATTTTATTTATTAGGTTTACCAACGAATGTTTACACTGATACATAACATATCTACTTACAACTATTAACATTCAGAAGTAACGAAGTAGTAACTCAAACACAACATACTTATTTCTAGTAATCTGACCAGACAGATAAACTAACTAAATATTTTATTTTTTAAACTCTTCGACATGTATCAATCTGACTACTTTCGAAGTTATATGAACTTCCTTAGGCTATTTAAACTCCACTGAAATCATCGTCAGGAAACCTGGACTGGATATTCGCCTTAAGCAAGCGTTGTGATTAATATTCCTATATTTTCTGTAAGGACAGAAGAAGCCTTAGCGTCTCTCTCTCTATCAGAATAAAACTTTTTAAAAGTCAAAACCTTCTCCAAAAAATCTCCTTTAAAAGTCAAAAGTCCTTTTCCAAAAAAGCCCTTTTTAAACAAAACAAAACAAAAGTACAGATGTATGGACAGAGAAGTATGGACTAACCCCGATTGGAACATATCAAAACTACCTACCCAAACTAGGTATATCTGATCAGATCAAAGTTATTCATTTAGACCTGCACCCCCATTGTCCTTTTTCGGCGTCATTCTTAAAATTGTCACCTAATAAAGTCTTACCTTAGCAGTCGCAGAATACAGTATGAACATTGAATTAGGTGAATAAGGAAGGAATTTAACTCGCTTCCCTGAGTAAAAGCAGGATTGAAAAAGAAAATGGAGTTTACATTTCTTCCAAGCACAAGTATAGAGCCGTGTTTCATTTAAGATTGCCAGTCTTATCCTGTACAAATAAGTTTGTACAACGGTTTTCTATTGGAGACTTAAGACACGTGATTTCTAAAAAGTTTTGTTTTTGTTAGTGTCACGTGTTTATGTTTTTCTTCTTAAAACACATTTCTTTGTACATTGAATTATTTAAGTATCTAAGTTTGAAAAAGTTTTTTTGTGTCAAAAAACTTTGTTGAATTTGGGTTGGGGTAAAAGTGGAAGTTCAAAAGTTATTGTTTAAATCAATAGTATCAATGATACAATAATACTATAGATGTGAAAGTTTATAAGTATGATGCTTATGGTATGTATCTACAATTTGTTTTTTTCTCTTTCACATTAAAAGTACTGAACGGATCTGCATAAAACGTGGCAAAAACATTACAGTCAGAAATAACACACACAGGCTACTTTTCACAGAAGCGTATAAATATCGTTAAGGTGACCGTCATTTAAATAATAACTAAGCAGTACTTAAAGTATTAACTTTAATAATACCTATACAATTTCTGATGATTTATTGAAAATTGAAAAAAAAACATTGTCATCTTACTCAATCGATCATGTTGAACAAAACCTTAGACACCAACTTAGCCTAGGTACTTATCCATAATGACTAGTAAAAAAATTTACCAAGGCATATTCGTCAAACCTAATATTAAGTTCCTTAAGACCTATATTCCCTAAGAGAAAATCCCTAGAGCTGAAACCTTAATTTTCATAATCCGATTCATATTTAGAACTAAAGAAGCTTTTGTACTTAATTATTTTAATTACACATACATATCTAGTTACTTTTACTGTGCAGGTAACGCAATTTTTTTCCTAATGTTAAAACCACTCTGCACCTACATACGTTAGGAGCTGACAATGAGCTCCTGAAGAGTTATAAGTGCCTTGCAGGTCTTCTGGGGATTAGGGCTAAGGAGATTTTGGGATTGACAATGGATAAGAGGGAAAGGATTGGACCTCAGGTAAACTCACTCACAAGGCGAAACACAACGCAATCTCGTGCGCGCGCGCTCAACGCACGGTCGTGTGTATCGTTACGTACTAAATTGTGAATTAATAAAAACATTAAAATAAACAAAAATGGTGCAATGTAAGAAGTGCAATCTTTTTGTATCCTTAGTTAAAGACGACATAGTGAAGTGTAAAGGTGAATGTGGAAATGTTTACCACAAAAAATGTGTAAACAAAAAGTTTTTAAATAATGCATTCTGCGACGACTGCCAAATAAATAAATGCAGCCCTAAACAATGCGCTGAAGATGCTAAAATTACTTTAAATCCGAGGGAAGAATCTGGAGAGAACGTATTAGCCGAGGTCAATAAGAAATTGGCGGTGATTTATAACCTGGAAAAGAAAATAGAAGAACTGGCCAATAGCGTCGAATTTTACGCTGATATGTACCAAACATTAATGGATTTCAAAGAAGAATCGCAGAAGAAAATTAAGGCTCTGGAACAGAAGAACGTGTATCTGGAGAAATGTAATAAAGCTTTAGAGGAAAGAATACAAGATCTGGAGGTAAGAGATAAAGAGAAAAACATCGAAATTCACGGATTAGAGAAACACGGAAACGAAAACACCAAACAAGTAGTTAGAAAACTGGCTGAGAAACTAAAATTGGACCCAAATGATATCGAAGATGCGCAGAGGGTAGGCCAAGAAAAGCCGGATGATACTAAGCCCAAGACTGTGCTGGTCACGCTGAGATCTAAGTCTGCCCGAAATAACTGGATGCTGGTAAAAAAGGAGTCTAAGATATATAATGACAAGGTTTATGATAACGGTAGCGAAAACAGAATCTATATTAACGAAGATTTACCAAAGTATAAGCGACAACTTCTTTGGATGGTAAGGAATAACCTTAAACCAAAAGGTTTTCAGTACATATGGGTTCAAAACTGTAATATCTTGGTTAAAAAGAATAGCGAGGAGAAAAAAATCTATAACATTAGATCGGAAGACGATTTGAAAAAGTTCGACGAAAGTACGTAAACAAACGCGTACTTAACGCGGCGCGTCACACACTAGGTGATATTAAACAGCAACATTCGATCGTATAGATGACATATCCAGTGACTTAAATTTTAAAAGATATTCTGATATAATGGCTTTTCAGAAAGACTTATCCCAAGATTCAATCACCACTAAAATACTACACCTTAATATAAGATCCCTCCGAAAACATTTTAACGAATTAATAGTATTGCTGGATAAAATTAAATATAATATAGACATACTTATATTAAGCGAGATAAATATAAAAAAGGAAGAACTACCGCTATACCAAATTGTTGGATATAATACTTATATACATTCGAGGGAAACCAAACGAGGAGGAGGATTACTAATATATGCCAAGAACGAATTGAAATTTGAAGCTGCAATAGTTAACACAAAGGGAGTAGAAACAATACATGGACAACTAAAGCACGGGAAAAATAAAACTCATATTTTTGCGATTTACCGACCACCTGCCAATAATAAAATAATGTTTATCCAACAATTAAAGACATTAATAAAGTCTATTCCAGCATGTGACAACGTAATTGTGATTGGTGACACCAACATTAACACCCTAAATGACACCTCGAACCCCGCCGTAACAAGGTACAAAAACGCCCTGTGTGAATGCGGCCTGCTGTGTGCAATACCTAGCGAAGAGGTAACGCGCGAAGCGATCGTGGACGGCCGGCTCGAGACTTCGTGTTTGGATCACATCTGGGTGCGAGCGAGACGGAGCGAGTGCGACGCGAGCGCGTACGTCCTTGAGACGCGCATTGCGGACCATCATGCAGTGGGTGTATCGTTAAACTTATGTGTGAGTGGTAAAGAAAATCGGTGTGTGAGTGTCAATAGCAAAAGTATTAGTGTGCGCGAAGTGATTTGTAACAAAAATGTGAGACAAAAACTGAGCGAATATGATTGGAAACAGTTACTTGATATATCATGTCCGACAGTATTGTATAAGACTATGTGTAGTGTATTTGAACAGATTTACAGAGAAAGTACAATTAAAGTTAAAGTAGGTAATAAGAAAACAATAAGACAGCCATGGGTAAATAGAGAATTGTATACAATGTTATTACGCAAAGATAGTTTATTTAGAATATGGAAAGCGGATCCTCAGAATATGAATAAGCGATTAGATTACACAAAATTTAGAAATAAAGTAAATAAACAAATTAATGATGCAAAAAATAAATACAGACAGGAACAAATTACAAAATGTAATGGAGATTATAGGAAGATATGGGCGAATATAAATACATGGTTAGGTCGAAATAAAAATAGCTTAGATGATGTTATTTTAAAGCATTTAGGAAAGACGGACAGCATAGAACAAATTTGTACACAGTTTTCTAAAACATTTACGGAGGAAATAAAGGCAATTAAACATACCTGTAACTCAAAATTCTTAGATAGAAATAAATATGTAAAACCGAGTGAGGTGAGTTACAGATATAAAAAAATCACTCCAAGAGATGTAGAAAAGGTCATAGAGAATTTGTCTTCTGAAAAAGCCCCCGGTCCAGATACAATAAGAGCGCAGGACATTATATGTATAAAAAAGAGAATAAGTCCGGTTTTAGCTTTATTTATAAACAATTCACTAACTACTGGTACCTATCCCGACATGTTAAAAAAGGCAATTATCCGTCCTATTTACAAATCAGGTAGCCATCTGGAATTTGTAAATTACAGACCAATCGCAATTCTATCAGTTATTGATAAAATTACTGAAAAAATAATTGTAGGTCAGATTAGTGGGTTTTTAGAACAACATAAAATATTATGTGACACACAACATGGTTTCCGCAGAGGACGGAACACTGTCTCTGCTTTATTAGGTTTTTCTGATTACATCAATGGTTCGCTAGACTCGGGGAAACAGGTTATAGCTCTTTTTATTGATTACAAAAAGGCATTTGACACATTAGACCATGATATCTTATTACAGGCGATGGACGATTGTGGAATACGTGGGCCCACAAATAATTGGTTTAAAGACTATCTAACCAATAGAAAAATAAGTACAATGATAGCTGGCAAGACAGGGGAAGAGGCGGGTGTCGACCTAGGTGTGCCGACTGGATCGGTGTTCGGGCCAGTGGGATACATAATGCATGTGAATAGTGTGTCAAATGTCGTCAACAGATGTAGAGTGTTCATGTACGCTGATGACATGTGCCTTATCTATGCATCCAAAAATATAGTGGAAGCCCAAACGTTTATACAGGAGGACTTTGAAAATATTAGCAAGTGGGCACACGATAACGGAATTATCTTAAACACTACAAAAACTAAAGTTATGCATATACATTCCCCGTACAATTATATTGCCAGATCAGTAGACAATGGACATATCACACTAATAGGGCACACTTATGAATGTCTACATAGAAATAAAAACAACTGCAAATGTAATAAACTAGATAATGTACTTCAATTCAAATACCTAGGCCTAACAATAGATAAAAATTTTAACTGGAAATTTCATGTTAACGACATTTGTAATAGACTAAGATCTGTATTAAGTAAGATTTATCAATTAAAAAATGTACTGAACAAAAAGACTCTCAGATTAGTTTACTTTACTCTTGCAGATTCGGTAATAAGTTATGGCCTCCTTGTGTATGGTCGAACATTTATTACATATATAAAAGACATTAAAGATATACAAATAAGACTGATAAAGTTCCTAGTAAGTAAAAATGTTAAAGATAGTTGCAAAAAAGAGTATGATAAGTTATTTTCTATTTGTAAAATTTTACCCATAGACAAAAAAGTAGATTATTTAGTAGGTTTGCAATACTATTTTAATGACGATTATAAAGTTAATGTAAAGAACAAATATAATACGCGTAGGGTTAGAGAAAAAAAACTAATATTACCAGAGATAAAAAATTATTATGGCAAGAGAACATCCGCATACATAGTTCCTAATATATTTAATAAAATAGAGATGCTAAGAGAAGAAGGGAAAAAGTTACCCAAAGGATCTCTTAAGTCAAAATTAAAAAGCTTTATATTAGATTATTAATAAGAAGTAAGAATGTTATGTTTGTGTGTGTTTTTATGTTTTGTTTCTTATGTTAGTCAATAATTATTATTATATAAACTGTGTCATACCTAGCTATAAGTACATAGTATGCATAAAATAGGAATATTTAAATAAATAAAAAAAAACCTAAGTAATTGCACCTAGGTACTAAATTCACTATTATGTATAAATATGTTATTGTATAAAGAGCGCCTCTCGCCATCAAACGTTAAAGTTTGGCGAGTTTAGATGATAAGGACACTTTTCTGTAACTTTACTAATTAAATTATTTAAAAAAAAAAAAACAACGCTGTGTTTGTTTCACGCCGGTTTCGTGTGAGGCGGTGGTATCACTCCGGTCGAAGCCAACCCAATCATGCCGAAGCTTGAGAGCTTGAAGAGATATCTTAGATATCTTTACAAAGAGAAACTTTGTTCCAATTTGCTTACGTCTTAGATCCCTCAAATAAAATGCCAACAACAGGGGGCCCGATTTGCCATTTTCAACGTTTTGCCCGTATTGACATCGTATTGTGAACTTCGGATAATGATGAATAGGTTAGGCCTACGTTTCTTACTTTCTCGCGCAAACAAATAAAATTTTGCGACGCTTACCTCTATACAGGTAGTTTTCAAAGCAAAATGCCACATATATACTTAAAAAAAAGAACTGACAATAGATAGATAGGACAAGGTCACAAAAAAAAGGTTATGTGTATCAGCTGTTTATTTTCCCACGCCATTTGTAATTCTTAATTGTTATATTGACTGTAGGTCGCTATTAACTGGTGATCAATGATTTTCGAACGCAAATGTTTTTAGAAGATTCTCTCACACATATACAAATAAAAGGAAGTCAATAGAAAATATAATTTTCTATAAGTACAAAAATAAACATGGATGACTAAGAGGAAGCCTTATTCCAGCAGTCTTAGAGCTAGTGATGATGATGATTATATGTATAAAAAATATTCAAAATCTCCTTGGTCATGGGATCACTTGTTAACAACTACCCACAACCACAATCAACGCCAAATCCAATAATAATTTTAAACGGTAGCCAAGGTCAAGCGAAGGTCTCTACAAAGTATATTTAGAAAAGTAGAGAAATAAAATCAGGGAATAGCAACCTTTTTGCTGTCAAAACAAATGACTGACAACGAAGTTGGAAACACGCACGCGATGCTTCGCAGGGGTGGGCAATTTAGGCAATAAATATCATAACATATTATCATATGAGCACAATTCAACGTCGGGTATTTAGTCAGTAAGGGTCTGACACTCCCTTTAGCCTAACCCAGGGAGTAGTCATTTGATAACCAAAATAAAAAAAAATTTGGTTGTATATTTTTATAACCCTAATTATATTATTTATTTAAATGGTAAATAAATAAATAAAAAACAAAGATGTTGCAAAGAAAACAATTTATAGTTAAGAAATAGTTGGTAGTTACGTTTTCTCACTCATTTGACTAAGCGCTAACCCAGTTTGTGTACAATAACTCTGTTATATTAAACTAGATTCTGTGTTTACTCGTGCTTGCAATCCCCAGAACCTAGACTAACTTACCAAATTAATATTCACTGCTAATCCAAACGAAATAAATCTAAATTAAGTGCAAATTATAAAGCTGAAGAGTTTGTGTTTGTTTGAACGAGCTGATCTCCTGAACTACTAGTTCGAATTTAACAATTCTTTCTCTGCTGGATAGTCCATTAACCGAGGAAGCTACGGTACAACCAATAGAAGCTGTGCTGTAAGAGAAATGACGTGGATAGACCTATCTTTACCTGTAGGATTATAAAGTGGAAATGTTTGTTTCTTTGTTTCAATTGAAAAGGATCTGAGACTATTAAACAATAAATTCTTTCACTCTTACGAAGCTACACTATCTCCGGTGAACTTAAGCTATGAAGTACGCAGGTGATACCGCGGGGCACTGCTAGTTACTTATACTGACCATAAAATGTTATCGTAAATCGCCACAGTTTTCACTGTTCTACGTAAATTGCTACCTACTTATCTAATCGACGGGTTTTCTTTTCGTTCATATGAAACGAAAAATACAAATTATTCGTTAAGATTGACCAGAAAATCTACTGACATGGAAAAAGTCATTCACATGGAATTGATTTAGCTCAATAATGGATTCGTGGTTAGATAAATCAGGGGTATAATAATTTCGATTGATGTCTGTGTGATAAAAGATTAAAGAGGATCTATTAGATTTTTTTGGCACCGGTTTTGTACCAATGGCAGTATAGTCCTGACAAAATAAATGTAGGTAGCATTTTTTATACATTTCTGATGACATTTATTTTTTATTGGTAAATGATCAGGCTTACTTTATTAGGGTTAGCAATCGGCACCGCCTATGGACACCAAATAAAAAGAAGCTTACATAAACAGCAAAAAAAAAACAAGTTAGACTGAAAAAATGCAATGAAAGTGTTATTTCACGCTAGTTGAGTGATTTAATGGAAGAATTTTCTCGAATTGTCCAGAAATATTAAGCATTTGACTGCCGACATTTTTTTTTAATGCTAAGCCTCATTGTCCGACATGGCGTTCTAAGTGCTAAACCTGTGTAATAAGTATTGAAGGTCTGATGTTCCAACTCCTTACTAAGAACTGGCTCCTTCATTGCCTGGATTATTTCCAATAGCCTTTGATTGAATACCTTTGTGTAATACGATTACGTCGTAAATCGTACGCAATTTATTTCTCTGACAGCAATTATAGGAAACACTAAATTTAAATTATTTGAGGTCGTAAGTTTGTGTCTGTAAGTCTACCTCTTTAGATTTTAATGTTTAATTATGTAATTTTAAATTGGTAATTTTATGTTTTTAATTTGATAAATACACGAGGACTTGATATCTCAAACTGATGGGTTATCCATTAATAAACCTTTTCTGTAATTTTTATCTCGTCGTCTGTCAAAAAGTTCGCAATCGTAGTATTATAGCGAACGCTTTCCTTTATTATATAAATGACAAACATTTTCAATCTCACTACAAAAATGTGCTTTCGTTCACTCGGTAAGGAATAAAAACATGATCTAACATTGAGAATTGTAGAATAATGTATAATTATAGGTATTAATATTTCACCCATACTAAACCCTTGTTTACGTCAATTCCAGTACCGCAACAAGCTGAATGAACAACAGAACGGCAGGCTGTCAGCGCAGCGGGCAGCGCTGGGTGCGCGACAGGAGGAGATGCGAAGTATCGACCGCCGAGTCTCTGAGCTGCAGGCTCGGTTGCTGAGGAAGAGAGCTCTGAACAGGCAACTAGCGGCTGCACATCGACAGCCACAACAGCAGAGGTAAAAGTTATTTCGATCCCTTTCTCGCAATCAAAAGTTCCTTTCCAACAACATACATATACCTACTTGTAATGTCTATTTAATGCCACTGATTCCTTATCATTGTGATCTGTGTACTTATGTGTGTAAAAGACAATCACAATTTGACCAGAATACCTTTAGCGGTAGCGTTAGCGATCGGATGTGGAAAGTTTATTTTTCTATTGTGAAAGGATTGCAAATTACTAACGAAACAGCAAAACATAAAGAACTTAGGTCTTATTTCAGAATATAGACTTTGATAAACCTGCACTGTAAACTCGTTCATTGTATTAACTCTTATAAAAATTATACTTAAATTATAAATAAATATAACACTATTAAGGTGCTGCTAGCTACGAAAAATGACATTTTGTCGTATCAAAAATAAAATATTAATTGTAAGCCCATTGTGTGAGTAGGTTTACATTACTCGAGTAAAGTCAGTTCATAAAATTGTCCTTCCTCTAGTTTCTCGTTGAGTGTGGTTCCGTGGCGGTCGCTGTAGAACAATAGAGCTTTCAAGCACAATAGACTATAGAAACAGTTCAATTTTATAAATTATCTAGTAGCTATTGCACGCGACTTCGCTCGCTTCGATAACTGATTTTAAGCAGAATAAACACTTTTTGGCTTATCATCTTTTCCATGGTCTATTTCCTAGTCCTTAAATATTGCTAGATTGCAAAAGACTGACAGAGCTACTTCTCTTAGAGTTTCAAAAATAATCGGGAAAATAATTGGGCGTTGACAGCTGATTTAAGATTGTCCTTGTTTTTAATTTGTTTAATTATTAAAATATATTAATTTTAAATACAATATTGCCTAAAACCATCTCATCACTGAATTATTAAATGTAATTTATGAAGTTTTCAAAGTTTGCTTGCTTTCAAAGTGAAAATTGTGAAGTTAATAAATGTAAGGTTACCGGCATTAAGGATTTCGCTGCATTGTCATCTCGATATCAGGTAAAATACAGTATTATTTCAACGTAATTAGCTATTTTGCCTTTTTATTTTCGTGTTTACATTGATTTCATGTAGCGCAACAAACATTCGCGGTCAAAATAACAATAAAAATTACCCTTTTTGTAGTTGGTGGCACAACTTCTTTGTCTAAGCAAACTTTTACTTAACTTATCTAGTAACTTCCTTACCTTAATTTACATAATAATTTCAGCTTCCATTATAACTTTCTAATTCTATCTCTTACCTTTAAACTTCCAAAATGATTCTCACTCGCAAAGCCCATGCTCGCCAAGAGGAGTCTAAACTCAGCCTGGCTTTGAGCGAATTGAAGGCATCAAAGGAGTTGTGTGATCAATTGTTGGGGGAAAGAGATGACAATGAGAGGGAATTCTTGCTTATTTTGGACCAAAACAAGAAGCTGAAACGTGAAATGGCTCTGTTAAACATTCAACACACAGAAGCCATTGAGGCCCGGGATAGGCTCCAATTCGTTGTGGATGAATTCAAGCAGTGTAGCGAGGAGTATGAAACCACTTTAAATGACAAAACGCTACTAAAACAACAGCTACATGAGGCCAACAGTCAAATTTCTGAACTAGAAATATTAAACTTAAACATCACGGCCGGCTTGAATAATAGTTTATTCAGTGAATTGGTGTCAGCCCAAGCTTCTCAACTACAATATAGTGATGTAAATTTAGATTTAAATCCATTAACTTCAAATCAGACTACAGATAATGATGCATGTCACCCAGTGAAATTTGTTAGTTCTAGTCATAAGAAGCTTAAGAAATACATAAGAATCAGTAAATTTATAACTAAAACAAACAGATTAGTAAAGAGACAAAAGTTCTTCATAAAAAATGTAAAATTAAATAGAGAACGTTTCCAGCTTCTGAAACAACTTAGTTTATACTCTTCAAAATTAAATCAAAGTGCTAGGAAATATGAAACTGATACCCAGAGCCTGCAGTCAGAACTAGAACAATTAACATCTAAGTTAGAAATAATGTCAAATAAATATAGTGCTTCAGAAAGGCAGATGAGGGAATACATGTTGGCAATGAATGAGTTGGTAAGCTCGCAGGAGAAACAGTGTGAGAAGTGCACTCCTGATGCTACACTGCCTGCTCTTTCTGTGCCAGCATGTGAGACCACCTTACCTCATGGTAGAGGTTTACTGTTTAATAATTGTAATCCTAGTAATCATAATATTGTCATTTTCAGTGATGAGATTGGAAAGAACTTAGGTTCAATGTTGACAGATGAATTACCTGGACAGTCTACATTTAATCACTGTATGCCCGGCTGTAGTTTTGGTAATATTTTGGATAAAATTAATAAATATAGATTTAATCCAGATTCTACCCTCATTATAATGTGTGGTAACAGAGGTAGTCTTAATAAAAAAAGTTTAATCAATTTCCATAATTCACTTGCCAAACTGAATTTAAAGCAGATAATTATATTTGCATTGCCTTATATAAAATCATTGCCACAGGAAGAAAACAATAGTAGATATAAAATTAATACTACATTGTACAACTTAAGTATTAATACTAATATTCACTTCATAGACACCAACAATTATGTTGGTCTTAATATATATAGGACAAAAGATAGGTACTATCTTTCAAAATATTATTTAAGACAAATAGCAATGTCGCTATCATATTTTTTTAATATATCAGCCAATAACTTGGCTAAACAGGTTACTCCTATTGAGCAACCAAAAAATATTGACATTCATAATGAGTCACCTAATACTGACATTCATAATAATTTAAATTATTAAATAAGACAATAGAGACAAACTCTTGCAAATTAAACAGTAATAAGGTTATTAATCTGGTTCACCAAAACATTCAAGGCTTTATGAGTAAAGAATTGGAAATAGAGTTATTTTTAAATTGTAATAATGTGGATATTTTGTGTATTACTGAACATTGGCTAAAACCCCATCAGCTCATGTTCAATTTTGGTAAGCACCAGATTGGTAGCTCGTTCAGCAGAGAAAACGCTATACATGGTGGGTCACTTATACTGATAAGTAACCAGCTCAAATTCAAAGATCGTAAAGATATAGTTAGTTACTCTGTTGAGCGTACTGTTGAAATAGCCTGTGTGGAATTGGAGCGGTTTATTGTATTAAGCGTGTATAGACCACCTTCTGGTTTGTATGACTGTTTTGAAACAGTAATGGATGAAGTTCTAAGTAAACTTACAAATTCAAAGAAATCCATCATTACATGTGGTGATTTTAATATAAATTTATTAGAAAAATGTAGTTTAAGCACAAAAATTGTGAGTTTATTTTCTTCATACAACCTTGCGAATTTGTTTCTGGAGCCAACTAGGATAACACCCACTAGTGCCACTTGCCTGGACAATATTTATACTGACATTGTGCCAGTTAACAAAGAAATAATTTCAGTACTTGATTCCGATCACTGTGGTCAGTTAATTTCTTTAACAAAAGAAATAAATATAGTATCAAAACAATTTATCACAGTTAATCCGAAGACTAAAAGACGCATTGAATTTTTCAAAGCTAAACTCAGCAACAAATTGCCTTTGTTGTTGAATTATAAGAATTCTAGCACTTTATATGATAAGTTTTTTAAAATGTACCTAACAGAGTTTAAGTCTACTTTTTCAGATAAAACTATACCAGCTAATAGCAATGCGTCTTTCGGTGATTGGGCAACCACTGGTATCTATAAGAGTAGAAAGCGCCTCTATGAGCTTTATAATGAGCGGACATATATTAACACTGTTGAATTCAGTGAATATGTAAAAAACTATTCTAAATTATTCAAAAAGGTTTGCTCTATTGCTAAATCATTATTCTTAAGCTCTAAGATAAAGAACAGTACCAATGTTATCAAAGACACTTGGAATATTATCAACAGTGAGGCAGGAAGGTCTAAAAAGAGAATAAATCAACATAGTCTTGTAATTGATAATAAGTTAATAAAAGCGGATGTAGAAATTGCAACTGCTTTTGAAAATTTCTTTTCCGACATTCCTGTATCCACTACTAAGTCACTGAATTCATCTCCCACTGTTGCAGAGTCTTTACTCAAAAAACATGTTGTAGCTTGCGATTCAGGGTTTTCCTTCGAGCACATAGATAACAAGGAAATTGTTAAAATCTTTAATACTTTGAATAACAAAAAGACTGCAGATCTATGGGGCAATTCTGTGTATATTACAAGCTCTGTAATAACTATTGTAGCACCTGTATTAGCTCAAATCTTTAATAACTGTATTGACTGTGGTGTGTTTCCTGATCTTATGAAATGTAGTAAAATAATTCCATTATTTAAATCAGGTAGTACTTCTGACCCCACTAACTTTAGACCTATCTCAGTGCTACCTACGTTCAGTAAAATTTTTGAAAAAATTATTTTAGATCAAATGCAAAGATTTTTTAATAGAAATAAATTATTACATGCGAAACAGTTCGGATTTACAAGGGGTCGTTCAACAACTGATGCCGGTGTTGAACTTCTTAATCACATTTACGACGCGTGGGAGGACTCAAGCGACGCTTTGGGAATATTTTGTGATTTATCCAAGGCGTTCGATTGTGTGCTTCATGATACACTGATCAGGAAGCTATCCCATTACGGAATAAGAGGTGCATCTCTGGACCTTCTTACCTCATACCTGAGTAATAGGGTTCAGAGAGTTGAAGTAAACGGAGTGGTTTCTGCCGGGTCTGTTGTGAAGATGGGTGTTCCGCAGGGTTCTATTTTCGGCCCGTTTTTATTTCTTATCTATATTAATGACTTGCCTTACCTTGTAAGGGATAAACACGAGATAGTGCTGTTTGCTGATGATACCTCACTATTATTCAAACTCAGACGACGACAATTAGTTATTGACAATGTAAACAGTGCTCTCTCAGAAATAGTTCACTGGTTTGGTGTTAATAACTTATTACTTAACGAAACTAAAACTAAATGTATTAAATTCACAACACCAAATGTTAAACAGGTAAAAACCAGTGTGCTTGTCAAGGGCGAGGAGTTGAGTCCTGTGGATACAACTGTCTTTTTAGGTATAACCCTGGACGCTAAGCTCCAGTGGGGCCCTCATATAGATGACTTGTCGAAGAAGCTCAGTTCTGCAGCATATGCCGTTAAAAAAATTAGAAATTTAACAGATGTAGATACAGCGCGGTTAGTTTATTTTAGTTATTTCCACAGCATCATGTCATACGGTATTTTGTTGTGGGGGAATGCTGCTGACATTCAGTCTATTTTTGTTCTGCAGAAAAGGGCTATTCGATCAATCTATAATCTTAGTCCGAGGCATTCGCTCAGAGAATTATTTAAGGAAACTAAGATAATGACGGTTGCCTCACAATATATTTATGAAAATGTAATTCACGCTCATAAAAACAAAAGCTTATTTAAGAAGCATAGTGATATACATAATATTAACACGAGGGGGAAAAACAAATATGTTGTCCCTGCCTCCAGGCTTCAGAAAATAACTAGTTCGTTTAGATGTCAATGTATACGCTTTTACAATAAAATTCCTAGCGATATTCAAAATTTGAGCCTCAATAAATTTAAAAGTGTAATAAAGGCTAAACTTTGCTGTAAAGCATTTTATAAAATAAAAGACTACTTAGAGGATAGTCAGGCATGGGAATGAGCCGCTGTAATGTCTGCACAGGTCATGTTGACATGTTTGTAACATAAGTTACACTTTTATATACAATTTGACATTACGTTTATTTTTTATACAATGACATAATCACCTATTGTGACATTTTATTTTTTATTTGACATTTTTTTTTATTTATTTACTGACATTTTTATTATTTTATATTATTGTTAGTGTAAGGACCGTGTGAGACTTGCCGTGCTTTTTGATTACCAGTTATCTGCGTTCTGACAGTTTGAGTACTTGCGCGACCCACCCAAATGTTCTTTAGATCGGTATTGTTCGTCGGACAACTCAGCAGCACTAGCTATACTGGTTGCAAACTGACACTTGCGTGCCTGTCTTCAGAACGGGTCCACTTAAACTGGTGTGGTTCTTTCCTCAAAAGACCACTACAGAATGAACTTGCACGATTCTCTCACATTATGTTATTTTTACATTGTCTGGACTTGAAAAGAGACTGACCTCTGAGTTTGTTTCGGCATTTCTTCTCAGAGTAGTCAGATAGGAAATGCCGGCTTCATCTAGTTTTTCACATATAAATTGACGTGTAAAAGTGCCGTTTTATGGCCTATTTGCAAAAATAAATTCATTGTTTCAATAAAATATATGTTGATCAGTTCCATACAAAATGTGGTAATATTCTATTTCTAATAAGCTATGTAGATGCGCTTATAACTATTAGCTGACTCTTAATCTTAATTACGTATAACGGTATAATGTACCTAGGTAAATTAATTCAAAATAAATATTTTGATTTCAGAACGTCAAATCCCCCGCCCATGCAACAGTTACCCAGCTACTCAGCTGGTAATAATGTGGTAAATAGTCAACCAAAGAACCAACAAGCCAGAGGAAATGTTGCTGCAGTGGAACCTTACAATCATGTACCACATGCTCAGAGCGTTAGTCATAATGCCAATTTCCAGGTAATTTTATAGTTTTTATTAATGCCCATTGTTGTCAAATATTCATGGCTGCGTACGTTTTATTTATAAATCTTGTAAAATGCATTGTAGGTTAAAAATATGTAATTTCTTCCAGGCAATGAAGCAGAATGTTCTACAAAACAACGTGCCATTAAAACAACACACACAAAGTGACAACATACAGAGCCATTTAACGCAGGAAGCTCATTACTTGCAGCAAAAACAAATGATTAACCCGTTATTCAACGGCTACACTCATTCGCAGGGGCTACAAGAGAATCAATATCCGGGGCAATATCCAAACAAACATGAGAACTTTAGTCACGTTCAGCAAGGCATCGGCAACGCTTACGATCAGAAGGCAATGCTCGATCAAAAACAATATATGGACTATCTAAAACAACCACAATACAGTCCGAATAGCACCAGCAGTTCGAATAGCAACCAAACAAACAAAGATCTGAAAATTAACGAGCAAGAATTCCTCCCAGAATTTGCAGCAAGTAAATCAGATCCTAAATATCAAACATTGCCTTACAATACAAAATTCCCACAGAGTACAAACGGGAAATTAAAACCTGAAGTTAATGGCAAAAACAACGAAAACCAAGATGCGAAAAACGCTATCAATGTAAATCACATGACTGTACATTCTACGCCACTTTCGGTTGTGAACAAAAGTCTAGCGACACCTCTAAGTCAAACGGAAACTACATATCAGCAGGAAAACACATATCAGTTGCAAAAATCTGACTCTTCTAGTAGATGTAATCAAGAAGGGAAGGAGAACCAGGCATATCCACAGAATAGGCTAAGTCAGAATAATAGTCAGAACAATGAAGCTTCAAAAGGCAACGGGAAAGGTCAGCAGGTGTTAAAAGGCAGCTCACCCAGTTTGGGGTCTAGTACAACATCTGCTAGCAGTTCTATTGGATTTGGGGTGAGTTTCCGCATATACATATAACACTCTCATAGTAAACAACACACGATTACAATTGGAAACAAATAAGAGGAAAAGGGCACTTAATGTAACACTAACTTAACCCTCGTCTTTAAAATTTACCTTCGATTTGGTAATGGACAAGGTCACAGAGTTCACTGCCTCGTATCGAACTAAACAAAATCACTACTAACTCTCATTACTTCATTTTAACGAAATGCTTGTGTATCAGTTGCTACTCATTCGCACATCACCTGTAAATATCATCATCATTCATAAATTCCAGAAACCTGTATCGAGTGTTGCACCCACATCAGTTCAGGTCTCAAGCGGGAAACCGTCACCCATTTACCAGACATCTTCCACAAAGATCCAACCGGTCCAGCCACAGACCGTTCAAACCCAAAGCATCACTGTATCATCATCAAATCATGTAGCTAGTAATGTGGTGACCTCCCAACCCCAGATCGTTAGGAACACGGCGTCAGGACTGTCTACCAGTACGGGAAGTTCGTTCACCGGCCAGAATGCATCGTCACAGAGTATCTTGCTGTCACCGCCTCAAAGTGCTAGCACGCCACTCTCCACGCCAGATGTTAGCGGTACAGACAAATCCCCTAAACCAGCCCTACCTCCAAAACCCACCATCAAGGTATGTGAATCACTTGATTTGTAACTTTTATTTTCAAATAGACTCATTTCCATTGCTTAGTATCGCATTATTGTCACAAAGAGCTAAGTGATATAGAAAAAGCTACGAAGGATAACAAAAAAATATTTTGCCTATATCTTAATATTTTTTATTTCAGACACCACCGAGACAGTCAGTGAACACCGAAGTTGGCTTCAACCAGTCTACTGACAACATAACACCTATGCCCACCATACCCTTGCCCTCAGACTTGTCAAACGACAGCGACCAACAAAACCAGAAAGATACAGTCAGCAGTACTAGTAGCAACGATATGATCATTAAAGCGCGCCCACTGACCATTAGAAAACCACCGATGAGTGAGCAGCCTAAGCTTAGAAATGTTAATAACACTAAGAATGGTATAAGTGTTAGCATAAATCGACGTATAGAGATGCCGCCAGCGTTTTTATTCCCCGAAATGGATCACTTAGTCGATTCAACGCCTAATGAAAACGGCCTAAAAGATAAGAAACAAAAAGACGAAGTTGATAGAGCGCTGAATAACAATAACATATCGATAGGACAGGATGATAGTAAGGATATTGTTGTGTCGGATATTACGGAGCAGATCAGTTCAGTTGACTTAAACGGTCAGGATTCTCAGGGTACTGAGAATGTTCTGAGGCGAAAGAAGGGTAACTTGAAGCAAGGAGGCAAAGCTCCGCTGGCCAGGCGGGTTAGCTTCGATCCCCTCGCGCTGCTGTTGGATGCTAGTTTAGAAGGCGAGTTGGAACTCGTTAAGAAAACGGCAACACAGGTATGAATATTCCTAAATATATATTACTTGGTATTTTTCGATTCACCTATTTCTCTCCCAAAAAGATTCACATGATGAGAAAGACTAAGATTAAACTATAATAATTATTTCAGGTGCAGAATGCAAGCGCTGCAAATGACGAAGGGATCACTGCTCTACACAATGCGATCTGCGCTGGGCACTTCGAAATCGTCAAGTAAGTACTTTCCTATTTATTTTTTGTGTCTTCATTCGGTCTTGAGCATTCGGTTCAGTAAAAATATTGAGCTATTCAGTATTGAAATCTCAAATTATATGTGGAGAAACGAATATAATGTTTACCTACTTACAGATTCCTAGTGGAGTTAGGTTGTGATGTAAACGCGCAGGACTCCGATGGCTGGACGCCACTGCACTGCGCCGCATCATGCAACAATCTGGCTATGGTCCGCTTTCTCGTCGATAATGGTAAGTTAATGTTTATTTTTTTCTACTGACTAGTTTTTATTAGTCAAAAAAGTAAGATTTGAGGATGGCTGCCGTTTTTCTAGGAATACGGTAAGATGAAACATCATAGACTTTTGATAGGCATCCGAAAAGAAAAGTTAGCATTAGGTACCTCTAAATAGAATACCCCTCAAACGAGGACAAATTATACATATGTATAAGTTAAGACGGTTACATCACGATTGTTATATTCACATTTGGTTGCATCAGCTACCAACTCGTATTATTTTGGCAAAATATGTTTATGTACCAACAACGCCATCTAACGAATACTGAATGAACAATTTCAGGTGCCTGTATATTCGCAACGACGCTGTCTGATCACGAGACGGCGGCTGAGAAGTGCGAAGAAGACGAGGAGGGGTTCGACGGATGCTCGGAGTATCTTTACAGTGAGTACTTTTGCAATTAATAACTTACCTGTAGTTGCCGACAGATGGCGCTAAAATAAATACCTATTCAGAAAATTACCTATTTTCTTTTCATTATGTTTGTGATATTCATGTCATAGGCAAACGTATCGACAGGAAAATAGAAATCTCGTCAATAATTCTTTGCTCTTCAATCAGTGTTGATTCCACGAGCAAAGTGCTAAGCTAGTAATGAGAAAACTTGCAAATTGATATCTCCCTTTGTACTTATGGGCCACTCTGTCTACCATAGGTATTGAGTAGATACAAGAGGGAAGTGTTACAAATAAGAACCTCTCATTCTAATATCCAATCATTTACCGGGCTCTACTAATAACCAATAACTATTTCTTTCACAGGTGTACAAGAAAAACTAGGCATAATGAACAACGGGCTGGTGTACGCGGTGTTCTCGTACAGTGCAGCGCGCAACGACGAGCTCTCATTCGAGACGGGTGCACGGCTGCAAGTGCTGCGTAAAGGAGATGATAATGAAAGAGAATGGTGGTGGTGCCGGGACGACCAGGCGACTGAGGGATACGTGCCTAGGAACTTGCTTGGGGTGAGTTATTTTGCTTAGAATAAATAAAGTCAAACTAGCAGACGGTTTTAAATGATGATAACCTCTAATGGAAATGGAACTGAGATTCGTAGCCCCAGAGGAGCTAGGTGGAAAGCTGATAAAAAGCACTTGGTTGAATTTTACTTGGTTTGAGAGAAGCCTGATTAGTATCAGGTGATGGTAAGCAATATACGCCGTCCACGGAGACCTTTAACACCGGGGTTACAAGAGCATTCGCCCGTAGAGGTTGTTCCTTCGGGAAAACACAAGTCAAGCGTTGTTTCGTGCCAGTTTTTTGTAAAACTGTTATAGCAATTCGGTCGAACTGCACTATTCGTGTCGTAAGTACTACTAGGTACTACAACGAATGAAAAAATGTTTTTATAATAACTATCGTCAGACATACTAAATTAAATAAAAATCGCGGGTTACTCACGAGTATAAATTGAGAAAAGCTCTCGAAAAGTTTCGAACCACAGAGGGGTTCTTCCTCGTGAACAGCGTGCGCGGACGCCGGCGATGTCGCGCAACCTGCTGACTAACTACTAAACTAGTGGATTTTTAGTCAATTTACGAATGAAAAAACTTTATAAATCCATCCCTTCCACAATGGTCACAGCTGCAGCAGCTTGCAGTAGGTAGATACCTACGATTTAAGTATTCAATTGGATAATTTAATTAATAGTGTCGTTTCGTTTGTTTCAGTTATATCCACGAGTAACCACACAGCAAGATTAAATTCTTGAACGATGACCTGATTAATTTGTAAATATCTATTAGTTACTTTTATTTTTTATGTATTTATATCACTGTAATCTAAAAGTAACGACGCTGTATACAATTTTATCAAATCTAATATTTTGTAAATATTTAACTGTATAAGTCAAATGAATGAGATTATATTGTACATTTTATAAATATTTTGAGTCATCACTGATATTATTGGTCATAAAATTTGTATATCTTAGTTCTGCAAATGTTGTGAACTAATTACACATAAACTGACAATACAAATAATTATGAAGAATTATTTTGGAGTTTTATTAAATTTTGTTCTGTATTCTGAGTAAATTACCTACAAACGTTGGCTTGAGGCCAGCATGATAATTACACCCCCTGTCACATCCAGATGTTGAGCGATATAGTCTCTCTGTAGGTACCCCAAGCGGTATCTCTCAGCGAAGGCAACTGAGCTCGTGACCATTTTATTGTTTGCGACTAGACAACCCAAGCGAGCCATTTGAGCTACCTAAAAAATCCAGTGATTTGAGCAAATCTAGGTTTTATTTTTTAAAAAGGTTTCGAGAGAACCTGTCAAATGGCGTACTAGCTTTTTGGGGGAAAATAGGTACGAGGCAGTGTGGTATTTTTATCACACTAAATCCTCCCCGATGGCCACCGACCAGCTAATCAACTCTGGATTTGATTGAGGCTACCGAGTGAATCCTTGTTCAACGAGCAAACTTTAAGATAAGTCATTGAGCTATCCCTTGACATTGATAAGTCTAATGGGCTCGATCGACGGAATCCCTTTTGTAGCTCTTTTTTAATATCTTTAAGGTTTTCTCCGTAGACCAGACGAACAACATGAATGGAAGTTTTGGTCCACCCAGTATCCAGATGATTATTGCACGATTGGCGCGGTGGCTGGGCTGCGGCACAACGTGTCGCGCAAATTTTCACTTGAATATAAAAGATGAAATTAAATATCTTTTAATGGTTAACCACCACTGTATCCAAGAGCATAACTTAACTTATGTAAAGAACAACCATAATACACGATCTATGGCTGCTGGTAGATTTAATGTACCCAGAGTCACCAACTACTTTGGTGACAGAACATTAAAAAAGAGAATACCTTATTTATTAAATAGTCTGCCGGCAGACATAAGGAGTGAAACAAATGAAACAAAATTCAAGCGTAAATTAAAATTATATTATTTAGAAATTATTTAAGACTTATATGTAAGTATGTAATTGCAAGTTAAATTATCTATATAGTATTTAGTTAAAAGTAAAAATTGTTATTAAGGATACTCACTGACCCCACAGTCAAACCATTACAATGGTTTTGTGGGGCTTAGCACAAAAGAAAAAAAAAAAAAAAAAAAATCTCGTATTTGTGACAAGCGGGCCGCTGTGCAGTTTGAGACGTTGTCGGACCACCGGTACATCGGTTACACCCAGATTGCAGGCGACAGCAAGTCCCCAACTCCGTTTCATGACTTTTTTTTCTTTATGTGGTAGGTCGGCAAACGAGCATACGGATTACCTGATGGTTAGCAACCAGCGCCGCCCATGGACACCCGCAACAACAGAGGAGTTACGTTTTTGAGATAAAGGATTTGGGAGATTTAGGGATTGGGGAGGGGAAGGAGTGGGCCTCCTGTAACCTCACTCACACGGCGAAACAACGCTGTGGCTGTTTCTGTGAGGCCGTGGTATCACTCCGGTCGAGCCGACCTATTCGTGCCAGTAGCAGTAGCATGGCTCTCCTACAAACGACGGCTCGCGCTGGTCGATGAAGTGCATCGATAGGGCTACTACTCGAGAAAACTCCCATGGTACACCTCAGGACCATAGAGTCAGCAACAAACGATCCTATTGACGTTGAAAGAGTCAGTGGTTTCGCGGTGCAACAATAAAAATTTACGACGGGTCGATGTCCCGGGTTTGTGCTCAGCCTGCCAAGCGTCAAGTGTTCTGGTGGACTTATGAAATCGCCCATCTGCGCGTTGCTTGTGTGGCAGCCCCGTCGCCAGGACACTCGATACCGCCCACGACGTCGACGGGATCTCGCTGGAGAGCCCGCGCATTACGAGGTGTATCGTGCATCAAAAATTGGAGAATTTAAGGCTCGAGCTGGGGAAGAGCTGCTAGAGACTAGATCGTGACCAGGCCGGCTACCCTCTTATTTTGTCAGGGTAAAATCCCAGCGCCCAGTGTAATGCGAGAGAGATTGTCAGACCCTTACTGACTGAAATCCCCCCTTTCCTTCTCCTGCTCCGCAGAACCGAGGCCGCGGTGACTCATTGCACCTACCTAACCCGCAACTCGGGTGATCATCAGGGCCCCGTCTGTGGTGTGTATTGGCTCTTTGAGGCGCGCACGGAACTGGTTCTGGTCGGGCGGCGAGCTACCTTTACTCGCCATCCGCAGACCCGCGCTTACAGTGGCCGGGGATCATCTCTCGCACCAGCAACGGTGCAGCAAACGTAAATGGTACACGTAAGCGACCGCGATGTATTGTGAAACTGGACGGTAATGACAGTCGAGCTTGTTATAAACACTCTTGTTCTCGCTCTAAAGAGCTCGAATCCTTTCTGAGAAGCCTCTTCAGTGCGAGCCTAAAGCAGGACTCCTAGTTCATGGAAAATAAGGTTCTGTTTAACTTGACTGCAGTGTCACAAGTGGTCACTGCTGACCTTATTACCGTCGAGGTAACCCGACTAGTACCTACTCGATTACTGACTCGGGAGAAGGCACGACCATCTGTTATACCGCGTGACGCCGGTGTTTGATTGTTCCGGAGCCAGATGCTCGGGTGCAATCACTGCATGTATTGTGAAGAGGACATGCTAGTGGAGTACGCGGCGTGGGATGAACCACGTCCTGTCCTTATTTCAGAGATAGTAGATGATTTGTCGCAGCTGTCTGTTATTCAAAAATGGTCGGCAGTGCGGAGTCGTGAGATGCAGGGGTACTTATCCTTGTGTAAGAGACTTAGATAAAGGTGTGTTGTCGGAGAAGGAGGCTGCGGAAAGTACCTAAAAGGGGAAATCACGAATTCTCTTCCCACCCGCAGCAGACGCACTTTAAACCAGCTAGCTAGACGGGCACACAAATATGATCGGCAAGATCCCTTGTCACTAACTACTTAGAAATGTAGGTAATCGCATTGATCATTTTGTATATCCTGATTACAACCTTTTGCCATCGACTTGCGCGATAGCATCCTCAGTTCCATTTGACTGCACGGATAGCAGTGGCTGGGCAACTGGTTGCTGTGTAACTTTGTGTGAACCACAAATTGTTCTGTTTGTTGCAAGAGGGATAACAATTAAATTGCTTAAAGAATGAGTCTCTAAAACTAGAAAGAAATATCGGCAACGATACCCTACGTGCCCATTTCTATTTAAACGCATTAAATATAGACATATAAAGCAATGATAAAGGTTGGTTAATATTTATATTTACCCATATCTTCTACTGCTCCGGTGGCCATGTGCGAAGGCATGCCTTCTAAAACTCAACAAATACCTACCATCGAGCAGCCACCATATTCGCTAGATATGGGTCCAGCCGAATTCTATCTTTTTCCTGAATTCAAATTACCACTTCATGGCACCCGTTTACAATCAGACTCAATCAGTAGAAGACAGAGGGGAATATCGTAATGCATAATATGTTTTAATCATTAATCTCTTTGCTCTTCAGGTATAGTTTTGATAATAAAGTGGATGGAGGAAATTTTATATTTCCCACGGTACACCCAGGTGAACCAAGGTGAACAGTAGTAAAAAAAAACTTCCCGCTGCACACCAAGGTCAAGGTAATAATATCTACAAGTATTTCAACTTCATAGAAACGGCCGAAACGCGAACTATACCCACGCGCCCGATGTCGGGACGCGCTCGGGACGCAGACAGACGCGGCTGTACCGCAGTGACGAACGGACGGTGTGTTCTTTTATTTAGAAATCAGCTCGAGTACATTATTTAATATGACGAATAGGAAATATTGTGCTGTTATTATGTTTGGTTGCATGAATTCGTCAATAACGCATCCGGACATAAGTTTTTTTTAAATTACCTGGAAACTCTGAAAGGTAAGACTATAAAATAATTTTACTTACTAGTAGCCTAGGTAGGTACATAATGTGTGTCTTTATGGATCATTATTTCCAGTTATCTCACGAAAACAGATGTTTGAATTTATAAATAATATGAATAAAGTTATTGAGACGAGTGAAATAGGTAGTTATAGGCGGTTCTGGTTCTGAATGAATCATGATACGTTAGGTACCTACCTACTTACGCTTGTGTTAAAACGGTTCATGTATGTTTTGTTAGTTTGTATAATTCAAAGTAGAGAGTGTGGTATTTTATTATTAATAATATTTGTTTATTATCTGCGTTTATGAATAATACTAGAAAATATTTAATAACAACAATAAAACAGCTAGACATGTAATATTTTGATGTTTGAGGGTTGTGATTTTAGAACATTCGTAGTCAGCTGTTCAGTTCGGCATTAGTGGCCAAAGAAATTTTGTTTGTTTATTTTTAAAGCACTTTATTTGTTTATATAAAAATGGATATTTACAATCACAAAACTAAATGGAAACAGAAAGTAGACAAAGGTAATTAAAATACTGGAGACGAGCAGCCCTAACGCATGTTTACGTACCGCGCGGCTGTAGGTATTTATTTCTTTCAAGCGGCCGAGTTACAATACTGTATGATATTTATTCTGTGCCAAGGTGGTCTCACGAAGTGTACGGTGGGCAAAGAGCGCAAAATTCTTTCACTGATGAATTTTGGCAATCCGACCAATCGAAACCGAAGCGAAATCCGAGGCAATCTTTCAATGATGAGCTACAATGTTCCTAAGTGCTATATATAGGCTATAAAATATCACGTTAAGATCAAATGGAGCCGAGCAGCGGGTGAAACCGCGGGAGAGTAGTTAGTTTTGTACATTTTTACCCTAGTGAACGATGGGTATTATTTTTAGCACCATTTTTAGACAAGCTATTAACGGTTTTTACAAAAATGGAACTTTATCAACTGGAGAATTACAATAAGTAAAAGAAAACAAAAGAATAATATTATAAAAATTTATTATCTAAATACATTTACATGTCTCCCTCATCAGAATCCTCGATATCAGCCAGTGCCTGCTTGGCCAAGTTCTCAGCTTCCGTTACCAATTCCTTGGGAACAAGCTGGTGGCGTCCATTGGTGTCCTTGGACACCCATGAAAGCTCCAGCTCGAATTGCTTGTCCTTCAGCTCATCGTGGACGAGGTAGATACTGAAATGATATAAAGAAAATTAATACCAAATACATAGGGGAGACATACCACTAGTTTATAATCAAAGGTCAATCCTACAAAATTATTTTATTATATTATAATCCTATAAAAGAAAAGGCCATTAACCTTCCATCATGAAATCTAACCGAATTGCCAAAACTAGGTAAAAAATTAGACCACATTACAAAAACTTTTATTACCTAGTTTTGGCAATTCGGTTAGATTTCATGATGGAAGGTTAATGGCCTTTTCTTGATAAGACGCTTTGTCATCATCTTCAAGACTCCATACTCGAAAAGCAAGTATGAGATCACAGTGTATCAGAGTGCTGTGCTGTAGCCTCGTTTTATTCCCTAATTCGGCGCTTACGACGGCAGTGGAGGGCCCAACCAGAGCTCTGTTGTCACCATGTGCCTTGATTAACTTAATAATAGGTATTTTAAATCTGTAACCTATGTTCAAACTCAATTTGTTTATTTGCATGTTTAGGTAATATAAGTGTATATAACTTACATCCTAGTAGCTTCTTTCACCAGGTCCTTGACGGTGAGGTCAGCCAGCTTCAGCTTTTCAATTTCAGTCTTGGCAGCCTGTTTTGCTTTGCCTACTGCACATCCAAAGTATGACTGAAAACAGAAAATTTAAAGGATTAAATTTTTATTGTCTTTATTTTTAATTGTGACTAAATAAACTATATGTAATGCCGAAAGAACTTTTATAACCGTAAAAAGTCAAAACAATCAATTAAATATTTGTACATGTAAGAATATTATAATGTAAACATTTATGTCATGTCATGGTGTTATGTAACAAAGAAGTAACACGGCATGACTTTTTTAAGGAAGATACACAGAATGAATATAAAATGCATAGCAAGTATAGAATAGAACACAGAATGAATATAAAATGCATAGCAAGTATAGAATAGACATAATACCACAAAATTTGATACATAATAGGCTTTACTAAAACACTTTACTTTGTTGAAAACTAAACAATAATTGCAAGCAAGGAAAATTTGATGGTGGTGGTAGTGGTTTGGGTGCGGGTCAATACTTTCTGGCAAGTACCAATCTAACATTTTCCGAGTTATATATGTGTTCTTAAGTATATGTAAACATATATGACAAATGGTAAGAGAAAACATTGGAGCAAAAGCTGGACTTATAATTTCTAATATAAGTGAAACCATCAATCTGCCTTGCATAGAAGATTTGAGCACTGCAATAGTTGGGCATGTATAGGCTGATGATGACAGAAGGAAAATTAATGACAAATGAACTAACAATTTGAGAATAAATTCACCTTAATACTGTGCATTGTCACTACATAGTATAAAACCAAGTCACTTTCTCTGTCCCTATGTCCCTGTGTATGCTTAAATCTTAAAAACCAATTATGATGCAGGTTTATTTGAAAGAGAAATCGATTGAAAAGAACAGTTTACAATTATAACATATATATACTCATGCAGAGCCAGTTTGCGTCACTTGGAAAAAATAAATACAAATGTCTAGGTTGTACTTACAAATGAAACACCACTGGGATCAAGCATGTACATCTGGGGGCCTTCGTAATCATTCCACGTTCCCATGACAACCGAGCAGCCATATGGACGCACAGCACTGTACAGTGTGTATGCATGCATGTACATAGACACACGCTCATTCAAGTACTTGAGTGGCACTTGGGATCCGTATTGAGATCTGTAGTTAGAGGCTTCGGAACGAGCTGTTTCTACAATCTGTCTTGCATCAGAGATGAGACCAGCAACCGCCTGTAATTTAGAAGTTTTAAAGTTAGTGTAATGTTAAGTAGGTAATAGGAATTCGTTATTCAGTTTGATTAGTACACATTTTATTACAGTCCACAAACTTAGAGTCAAAATTAAAATCCAATTTCAATTCAAGACTTGTGGATTAAGATTATTGTCTTGGCAATATGGAGGTTAAAGTGCCTACATATCTTTTTTTTTCGAAATGCATTAATCTTATTAAGAAACTGATATATGGCCATGCATATTTATATTATGTGTAAGGCATATTTATAGTAAAGAAAAAAAGTTGTGACACCTGCACCACTAATATAAGTTTATAATTGCCAACCTGCCTTAAGCAAGTGTGGTGATTAAAGCTAAAGAGAAAAGGCTTTTGCTTTGCAGTAGGTTGGTGATGTAAAAAAATTATTTATATTAAAAAGACTTACGTCAAAACTTGATCTAAAATGCAAGTTTTGATTAGGATTGATTATGAACTAATTTTGCAGATGACTAGTTACTTAACTCAAAAGATAAATAACTATTTCCTTTTTTAGTATGTTCTAGGAATGTTTTACTACAGCATTCCTATGGCCGACCAACCAGTGATTCAGTCAACCAAATAAACACAAAATTCAAAATGTTATTATACAACTAAAGTCATAGGTGTTTTCTACATCTTTTTTTACTTGTCATCATGTAAAAATATGACACATTTACCTCTGTAGTACCAAATAACATATGAGACCAGAAAACCACTACCATAGACCTGTAGTGATCAAAACAATCTATATTATTATAAAACATCCATAGGCTCGCTGCTTACCATGCCAACATGTTCATCAACATGGAATATTCTCTTGTTGGCACCAGGTTCATACAGCTTTGAGGTCACCAGTTTTTCCACGGCAAACACCACTCCATCCTTCCCTCTGAGGCCGATTACTGTACCAGAGTTCTCGACAGCTTTCGCTGCATACTCCACTTGGAATACTCGGCCGTCAGGCGAAAATTGTGAAGCAGAAAGATCGTACTGCAAATCCGAACAAAAAGTTGATTGATTAGGTAGTACTCTGATTCCTAACTTTTCTAACAACAAATGTCATAGAGCTAATGATTACAATTTTGATCTCTTTACATTCAATAAGTATAAAATTAGAAGTTTCAAATTCAAAGCCCACAAAAAAATTAATAACCTCTATGTAAATTTACATTTCTGAGAATAATACTTACACCTGTTCCGATAGAACTCATGTTTGTGAATATTTATGAAACGAAACGCTAGATAAAAGTTCGATTTAACGTTTTTACATCTAATTTCCAATAATATTTTCAGTTTGCGGCGGCGATGACAGGCAATTCAATCGGTTTACTTTGTCATTGATGTGTTTTCTATTACTGCGTTCTACGGTTCGCTTCGCCATACGTTCCGTTTCACCTAAAAGTTATATTTTTTTTTATAAGTGTCTGCTTATATTTATATGTAAAACGTGATTTTTATATTTCTCAAACTCAATAATATTATTGAAGATATGAAAATTTCCTAGTTAATTTTGTCGTAATATTCATGCATTAATATTAATCAAATAATTTGTAAAACTACTGCGTCAAAAGGAACTATATTTAACTTAGGATCACTGACCAATGAAAAAAAAGTATTTTGTGGAATGAAAACTAGTCTATGTAATTTTTGACAAATCATTGTGCGGCTGCTTGAAGCGTTCAAAAACTACATTCAATGTTTAATGTTGAAGATCTATTAGATTACTTTTATTTATTGCTGATACAGAATTAAAACTGTTACGTTAATTATTGACCAGAAGCTTACTACAATTATAATGGATTTAAGTGATATCTTTATGAACTGCTACCCGTATTCATAAACGAAAACTTTGAAAATAGTTCTGTCATTCTAAGCTAGGTGGCGCTATTTTAAATTACACATGCACACTCATGTCATCATGCATGTCACATGCGAACGCTGACGTTAGCTTGGGAATCAAGGAGGTTTATATTGCCATAATAGACCAGTATCGTAGGTGTAATCACGATTAAACAAAATAATTTGTCACCTTTTTTGATAGGGGAAATACGCCAAATTTTCTTCCCAGGTAAGGCGAGCGGTCAAGCTCTTACTGACTAAAAACCAACCAAAAAGCCCGTTCCTTCTCCTCCGTCCGTTGACCCACAATTCTGAAAATTTGACAACTACTAAAATTGCCGTTTCGTCATCAGCCTATAGGTAAATGCCCACTGCTGAGCAAAGGCCTCTTCTCATATGGAGAAGGTTAGAGCATTAATCACCACGCTTGCTCAGTGCGGGTTGGCGATTTCAAACTTATAATTAGAAATTATAAGTCCAGATTTCCTCACGATGTTTACCATCACCGTATGTCATGGTGTCTAAATAAGAAATCACAGAAAGTAGTTACATATAACTCTGGAAAAGTCACATTGGTACTTGTCAGGTTTCGAACCTACACCCACATGCATGAGAAGCGGGCTCGTTAACCTCCGGAGCACACGATATTGCCATTTGGCGGTAGGCAATAGCTCAAGTGGCCATATTATACTTACATCAGAGAATTACAGCCGCATATCCTGCCTTAGTTGAAATAAAATGCATACCTATCATTTTTGCATATCATGAGGCGCGATAAAATTATCGCGGTAGTTCTACTAGGTACTACTATCTACTATCTACCTACCTACCTACATTAGGTTTTATTGTGGCCCCACCAGTCTTGTAACTTGCGGGGTAAGCGCAATGAGGCACCGCGACCTCGGCACAGAGCAGGAGAAGGAACAGGGGGGTTTTTAGTCAGTTAGAGTCAGACACTCCCTCCTGCCCGGCCCTGGGCGGGAGAAGTCAACTGATGATTTTCCCCTCACAAAAAAAAATCAGTCTTGTAACTTGTTCTCTTTTTTTTCCTCTAAAAAACAGTGATATACTTTTGTGTTATAATAGAAGCAGCGAGCAGTATAAAATGTTCATGTTATGTTTGACCCAGGCAATATGTATCTATGTTCCTATTTAGGTACACCACGGAAAAGGCTGTTTTTCTGTTCATAGGTAAGTAATATATTACATAATTATGGTACCTTTTAATGTTGGTTATACATTGTAAAGATGTGCATATAACTGTGACTATCTATTAATAGTACCTATACCTTTTTATATTCATTACATACATCTATTTTATGTAACGGATTTCTTGTGTATTGTGGATAAACAAATATATAAAGTATCTATCTGCCTTGTATGTGCAAATTCTGGTACAATCACTACTACCTACCTTAATGAATCATAATATACATAGAAAATGTTCTGCGCTCAGATTTGCCGATTTCCCACTAACCTAGTGACTGTCTCAACCGTGATTACTATTCGAATTAACAGATTTATAGTCTTATTCTCTTACAGCATTTATCAGCAGTAGATAAGTATGGGAGGGCCATGCTTAATTCCACGGCCTCATAGTAAACCCTTGGGAAACAACCACATCGTTGTATTTCGCCGTATGAGTGAGGTTACCGGAGGCCCAATCCTTCCCCATCCCCAATCCCAAAATCTCCAAATCCCTAATCCCCAATATATCGGCAACTCGTACCTCCTCCGTTCTTGCAGGTTTCCATGGGCGGCGTTGATTGCTTACTATCAAGTAATCCGTCTGCTCGTTTGCTGTTCCATAACATAAAAAAAAACATAAGTACCTAATTGTGATTTTAAGGTAAGCTTGATAAGTGTTTCATTACTCACATAGGCAAGTAAAGTAGTACCCACATAAATATATGACATACTAGATAGGTACCTAGGTAGGTATAGTGCCACGAACCTGAATTACCATGTCAAAAGAATTCACAAACGATGTCCTTGTTTACCCGCGTCCCGCTTACTTCGCTTCGTGTCATATCGCCAAAAATCCGGCGCGAACTCAAGAACTTTATTATAGTACAATCCTCACGGTGGCGCGGCAGGGCGACTGAGATTCGTGAACATGGAAATATCTGAAAAGAATAGTTTGAAACTTAGTTCTTTTGAACATCTGCGTAGTTGTTATCTATACCTAGTGTGATATTGATTTCAGGGTTCGTAGTGTTTGATTCAAGGTTTACCTATGTATCGTGTTTAGTTATACCTGTAGCTGTTCTAGTGTCATTGCTAGTTGATTTAATTCATCAAACTCCAAGTGAGCGCCGGCGTTCGCGCACGTAATTTTTATTTATAATTAAAAAGCGAAAGGCGATAATCGCGAGACTGATTTTTTTTCTTGAAAATATTGCCCCATACTTGGGTTTTCTCATGTGTCGTTGGTTCGTTTACAGACATACAATTTTACATAAGTACACAACAATACCCAGACTTGGAACAGCAAATTGTGGATCACATGAAGAGTTGTTCCGTGCGGGAATCAAACCCACGACACGGTGCACGGCAATCGGTTGACTAGCCACCGGCACCGCCTCAACTGTTCAGTTAAAATCTAGTTGGCATCATTCTGAAAAACAATCTATTTTCATATTTTCTTTACAACAATTACATACATAATGTATATTGCTAGCCGACCTACCAGTCGGAAACTTCAAAGTTTTTTCCTATGTAGAAAGTCAATAAGGTCAAAATAAAGACTTTAATAATTTTATTTCAATTAGACCATTGTATGTCAATCTTTTTAACGTCAAACAATGATTAATAGATTTAAGTGTCAGTCTGTCGGTCAGTCCTTAAAACTATGCGTACGATGATATTTTTTTAACTGTAGATTTACTTTGCTTATTATTAATTAGCTAAATTATACAGTAGGTATAGCACTACTACAAATTTTATGTATTTCTTGGATGTAATCAGTCGTATTTAACGACAAAATAACCCCACCACGTGATAGAGGGACGATCGTTTCCATTCCAGAAGACTCTCCTTTACATTGATAGCTGTATCTTCCATGTTATTTATTGACTCATTAAAAAGTAGCACCATCGTTATCAGTCCGACACAAAGGGACGAGAAGGGTAAATAGTCGCCACATTCGTCCCTCCCCGTATTAGTTGCAAATCTTTAGATCTTTAAACACCAAATAAACTGCCAAAATCCATTCTTCACCAACCACTTGGATTGTTTGTTTCAACCACGATAATTGCCTACGTGCCCCCCCATCTTCGCTCTTACTATCCTATACTCTGGTTCCCAAACTTTCAGAGCACCATGTTTGCTATAAGTTCTAAAAATCAGATTCACCCACAACTTTTCTGTCTCCAAACAAATTAATGAATACCTAAAAAACGGCCCAAAATGGGTGATTTCTTTAGATACCTAGATAATAATTTGTGAATTCCATTCAATATTTACCACGCTCCCAAAATTATATTAGGTAAGTACGTAACTTTTTGACTCAGAAAGTGTCTAAAATGTTTCTTACAGATAATAAGCTCTTCAGCCATTAAGAAATACGAAACTTTGAGCTTTGAGAAAGTAAATAAAAGAAAACAATTTGAGTGGTTGGAAAAAACAGTTACAAAAAGAGTAGTTAAAGATAAAAGTTTGAGAACAGCTGTCTTATAGCGAAATGTAAGTAAACACAGCACCCTTGAAAGGGTTCGGGCGTTCCCTTAGAGTGGTAGAATAAAACAAAATGAGCTTTTCTATTGATCCACAAGGAGCGTGCAGTTTATGTTCAGCGAACCTGCGAATATGAATGAGGTATCTAGTCGATAACACAGATACTTGTAAACATTATAAGAACTTGTTTCTCAATTATTAAATAGTCAAAATGCATCTGATAAATTTGAATATAGAACGTAACTTATAGGAATTTTTGTCACAGAATATAATCGACTACCGTAAAATGCTGTAACATTGCCTTTATAGCTCAACATTGCCTAAATTCAAAAAAGTTAAATTATTGCCTTAACTTAACTATTTAATTTTGTTGATTTTTTGCTAAGTAATGATACAAGTTCCTACTTTTCTGATAATTTTATTTCAAAATAATTAGATTTTTTAGTTTTTATACAATATTGTTTTGAAGAAGTTTCTTCATAAAATTGTTTTCTTAAAACTTATATAGGTACTAAGATGTTTTCACAAGTTTATGGAAAACTATTAGTTGATCTCACTAATATTCTCTCTCACTAATATACTCTTTGTTGATTTTATGTAAAACTATTTGTGTCCTCTCTGCAGGCTGCTGTTGTAATTTTTATTATACGTAATAGGTACCTACCAACATTAATTATTTTTTAAATGTTAACCTACCTACCTTTTTGTTTTCCTATGAAAAAATTTTATTAGAATTTAATTACCATTTGATTTCTTAAAAATATATTTAAAAAATTAAGAAAAATTGATGCATTTCCTTTGGGGCAGCCCTGCACCGAACTCAGTTTTGTATGGGAGTTTTAGAGAAACCTGCACAACTTTGCATAGCATTGTAAAAAAAAAATTCTTGTGCTATTCAAGATTCAGTTAAGTCTGGCGTGCAAAAGCACTTTATGGCAATATGGGTGTCAAATCCGTTACCAAAATACCAATTCATTTATAAAAGATATTATGACAGGCAATGTTGTAGATTTAACCTCAACTTTGCCTACGTTTTCAAAGCATTTTTTTTGTGCTTTAAAGGTGTTTTTACTATTAGCAAATGTATTCCTATAGCTTAAAGTCCAATATTGTACAGTAATTGGAAAAACATACGACTTTCTTAACGATTAAAGATTTATCGAAGAAAAACGTCAAAATCCGTGCAAAGTTGCAGCATTTTACCAGTACATACTTATACTACCTATTATGAAGGTGGTGTAACAGGCATCAATCAATGAAAAATATATTTTTTGTTGGCCGGCGGGCTTTTTATTTAAAACATGGTAAACCTACAAGTACCTACTGCAACTACAAAGTAAACAAAAGAAAGGGGAACGTGCCTCCGAATAAAAATCTCAAATCGACTTTTCGCTAAATCAGGTCAAACTTATAATCCATTTTATACAAATTTTATGAAAGGGTAATTTCAGGGCACGAGGATTACCTACCTATTCAAATTCAACGGACCTTTTAATCGTCGACGCTCTTTTGTCATTTGGGTAAATATTTAAGTACTTACAAGCTGAGTGAGAGTATTTACAACGGCAGAAATTACACGGAGTAAATGAGTTGCCGGTGCGCGGGTACGGGTAGTACTTAAATAATACCGTATATAATCGGCGCCGACGTTTTTATGAATTTTATGAAGTCATTGCTTGCACCAAGCCCACCACACAATGTAAAGGTACGCATATAAACCATTTAAGAAAACCTACACATATTACGGTAGAAGACGTATTTATTGCTATAATACAGCTCTGGGCATGACCACACCGAATTAAAAATCCTGTCGTACATATGTTTCTTGACGGACTGTGGGCCCACATTAAGTAAATATTCCTGTAATTGCGTTGTCTAAAAAACGCGAAGATAAATTTTTTGGCTGCAAGCCGGGGCTGCATACGAAATGAGCCACACTGGGATTATTATTTGCGTAGCTGACATCCTAATTAACGTGACTTTTTTCTTTGTCCGCCTAGCGGAATTCTCCTCGTTCGGATAATGGACTAACATTATGACGTAGGTAGCGAATAAATAACAAAAGAGGTCGGTGGTTGGGTGAGTAAAAAATTTAATAAAAAAAGAATATCTTCTTTATTTAAAAGTTAATTGCTCTTTTAGTACTTTTATCCTGGAGTTCGAATTTCAAAGAGGCAGAAGTGATAATTCTGAAACAAATTCAGCGCTCTTGGAACAATTAAACCGCTTGAATGTCAAATGGAAAAGCTGGACGAAGTTTGAGAGCAAAAGTCTTAGAATTTAAAGACAGACTTTCACTGGCTTCATTTACGTAGAACGGTGTGGCGCGTTGAACTTTGTGGGTACGATTATGAACACTCAGTAATATTATTATTGCTTTATGTACCTTTATGTGTGTGAGACTTATGACGCTTTGTAATAAACCATTGACTTCTATGAAGAAAACAAAAGCACTTTTATATCGGCATTAGCTTTTATTATAATAAGTGACGATTAGATATATTCACAATTGAATGTACAAATAACAGGTATAAAATGTGCTTGTCGAGTTTTAAGTAGCTATTAGTTCCAAAATTCACGACTTTTACGGAAATTCGTAGTCTCTGTTATTGTGTTATGAGAATTTTTTGGTTTATATTCATATCTAAATTATTTTTTTTGAGATACATATAAAAAATGTGTTACTCTTTATTCATATAATATGTATATGTATTTGAAATGCGGAGTTTACCTATACGTAATTGTTACACTTATGAAGTTCTATAACCTAGTTTGTAAGATCTTGATTCCTGTGTAAACAATTGCAAGGGAACCAAATAAAAAAAAACAGACCTTTCTACTAATAAAACCATTCAATGAATTCTTTATTGTACCTACGTGGCATAATTATTAATTTAATCTACATTTGTTAATGTCATAATTTAATGTACCTTTGTAAATTAAGGATTATTGTCGTTTTAGTCAACAGAGAACAACATTCCTAAAGATTACCAACGATCTATCTCAAAGTTAGAGCGTTAAGTTACAATTTATTTTATAAATATATTAGAGCTGCCCTCTTTATCAAAACAGCTTCTAGTTAATCAAGTCTCGGCACTAAAAACTTGTTACTCCAAAAATATCGGGCCCGTCCAATTTGCGGGCGCCCCGTCAACACGAATTGTCGTAAAAGGAGCTAAGCAAACGGAGAAGCAGCTATCGCCTTTATTATATTTCTGTGGCAATATTTTGTCGGCATCACGACGTATATTAACGAGTTCGTGTAACGCCCCGCCGAGTAAACAGATTGCTAATATATCTGCGGACAATCCACCGATGTATTGTCGGCGAGCGAGGGTTTTCAACGGAGTTAAAGGTCCCAACGGATAGCGAAGTCTCGAGAGGGCCTGAATACATTTATATAATTTTGTTCGGTAATTTCTAGTGTTTAGTCTACGAAACTAATTTTAAGCCTATTATTATGAACAACGTGAAATTATAATACGGTCTTATTGTAAGTGGTTGGTTATGCTAAGATAGATATAAGTTCGACAAGATTGTGTCAAATTGTCTTCAAAGTCGACTCATGAAAACAGACGGCATACAAATTGTTCACGTCCCATAAACCTGCCAAAATATTTGTCACCAATATCCGAAGATACCGTATCCACTTTGTATAGATAAGCGGGAAAATATATAACTGTACCCCCAATGGGGAAGTGCGGCAATAAATTACCAATCAGGTGGTGTTACAATAGCTCGCACTCGCAGTCAGCCTAAACTTGGTTGAGTATGAGCCAAGTTGTACCCACTATGAAATATTCTGTTGGTTCCATTTATCCGCTCTTATGTAAAGTGCACTTACTTGCACAAATTTGAACCAGGGAAACCATTACAGAGACGCGCGGACGATTTCGTCCCGTTCAACTGGAAAAGTGCTATGGAATCGTAATGGTGTTGCGAATAATGGCATTTGAATTTTGCTTTGATGGTGGTTGAGATTTAATTTCATGAAAGATTTTTCTACGTAAACGCTGTGACAGCGAACTATAAAATGTTCGTGAGAGAAAAAAATGCAAGCTGTGCGCCGATATGGAATTATGAAAAATGTATTCGAATATGAATGCCAAAAATATTGAACGTCCATTATTGTATGTATAAAACCTTATAAAACTGAGACTCCAATATTTAATTCTTCATAACGTGGCGTTAAAACTTGAGTGTCAGCAAATATTTAAAAATAATTTCCATGAAAACCACTCGTTATGTGGAACATCAAATTGAATTCGGACCTCACTCGAAAGCTACTTTCATAAAATTTTATATGAAAACTTCACATACATTGTGGACAAAAGGGAGCATTAAGGATAATCTATGTGTCGTGAAATCCCAACTTTTCTTTTCATTACCTCTTTTTACTGGAGCAAAATGAGGCAATTCTAGTTTCAAACGTTTTAAGTTTTATTTAAGCAATAAAAATATTTAATGTGATGGCCACCATTACCAGTATTATTAAGTGTCATTAAAAATCTGTTATCGGAACGAAACTAACATCTAAATCAATTTTATGTGACCAACATTACGCTAAGACCATTTTATTTTCAATTTTGAATGAATATTTAGTAGGCATACTTAGTCAGCTTTGTCAATAGATTCGTTCTATCTACATTTTCAGAATTAGACTTTTCACCCATTATGCACATGTATTGTGACGCCCAGAATTGGATCAACAGTTTATGAATCACACAAAGAGTTGTTCCCGGGAATTGAAACTGTAACATACACAGTAGCCGGTAACCAAGCCACCACGCGAACCGTGCAATCAAAATACATATATGTTTTTATCACATGTTAGGTATAGATACTTCAGCTGATTCAAAGATCGAACTTCTCCGATGGACAGAAAGGGTCAGGACCAGGTCTCTTCACCAGACGCAAGGCAAAATATCTTCAGTATACATTTGAGGGATTTTACGCATTCACGCATAATTTAACTTGTAACGTAATAAAATATCCATTAATTTTGAAGATGGCCATTTTCCGGTGGGCTGAGCTCAAGACGTTAGATTCCGAGGGCAACTTTTCACTTGGAAAGGTAAATTTCGCGTCTTCATCGTACTTTCGTTTAAGTTATTTCACCTTGAGAAAAATTGGATAGAAGTCAACTTTTGTGAGAAAACGTTTTATTATTGTTACGTCAACGTTTGAAATAAAGCAAAGGACGTTAATGTGATTTTCTTTAAGACTTACAATGGAGGTATTTTGGTGGCGGGAGACGACTTTTTTATATAAATGGATTCCTAAAAATAACCAAATTTTGTTTTTTTTTTGTATGATAACTTTGATGAGATAATGTATCTCATTTAATAAATTTTTAACGACTTACTCACGTCCACTGTCTACTGGCACGCCTGACGAATACAAGATAGCACGTCTTGTTTCAATCCGCGCTCGGGGCTCATGTACAATAACAATAACAACAATATTGTGTGTTTTCTATTCACGAAAAGTGTTATTTCAGTAGTCTACTCTATAGTTCGTTTATATATAAGTATTGTATAATAATTTTAGTTAATCGGGACGGTCTAACACAAAAGTTATTTTCTTTGATCAAAGAAATATAATAAGTTCACACAGTTTTTATTTCATTTACATTATGTACGGGATAACGAGACAAGTGTAAATAATGTTGTATAAGTTATAACAATGTTATGTTCTAAATGAAATATAGAAGGAAACACTTAAGAAAAGTACTTTTGCAGAAAACTAATATCAGTGTTTGCCAAGCAGTTCGCATTCGGAGAATTGGGGTGACAGCATAGACAATTTAACTAATAGAGGAGACAGAGAATAATATTTCTGATAGGATTAGCTTGTATCCAAATATTGCTGCGTGATGATAAAAATGAAAGACGACACAGTTGATGGGAAAAAACAAAATGCCTTCAGAGAAGATATTTTTCTTTGACTTTCTCAAAACTGTTGTGAGGTACCAGTGTCAGACTCTTACTGACTAAACCTCCCCCCCCCCCCGTTCCTTCTCCTGGCCTGGGCCGTACGTGTTACAGTAAAATTTTCTAAATGACTTGGTTCTGGATTCAATTGTTTTTAAAAGTTTCATGTACAATAATAATATGTATAAAAGTATTGCAAAAACAGTTTCAGGCGTTCAAACAGAATGTGTTAGGCGTAACGTAGTTACTTATTTCTAGGTACCTACAATATGCTAAAGAAATTGACTAAATAAAATTGTAACAGGTAACTTAATCTTTGCAAAAATTTACAGCAATACAGCAAGAACTCTTTAAATACAAAAGTAGTATAAGTCTTAAAATATAAAATTAAAAGTAATTCTTTTGTATCGTATAAATAAAAAGAGCACTGGCCAACATTCTAAATTTGAACAAAAAAAAGAAAACAATACACTCGGGCACCATTTTTAAATCTAAATTCAAAATGGCACTAACGCGTCTACAGTCAGTAAGTCCTACAAGACTCACACAATACCCGCTTATCGGGACGGCACAACGTTATTAAATAAACAGGCAAGTCGTACGTAGGAGACTGTATCGCTATCTGTGGACGAAGCTGACGGGAGCAGTGGCAAATTATATTGAAATCCAAATCACTGCAGATAGATAGTGTAAGGGTTTCGATGTTTTGTCAGAACGATTATCGATGTTACTTTAATGGAACCAATATTATATTGGCGAGAATTGGATATACTGTTTTTCTGCTTATTTCCCGAGGACTAGATTCTATCAGCTGTGTTATAATTGTATTATATAGATTAGTTATCATAAAAGGATTAGGTTTAATCAGCTGAGATTTTAAGGCAAAAATGTCGCGTGTAAAAGGTATCATTCTATCTAAGATTAATATTATGGTGAATTTTAATGATTTCATGATAAGATAAGGTTTCCGATGAAGTAAAAATTTTAAGAAAGTAAAATAATGGAAATTCTCCTTCTTAGATATGATTCTGCTGACGAAGCCAGACTCAGGAATCTTAAGTTATGTGAAATGCACAGTCGACGAAGGATGGTTTTTCAAAGAGACGAATCCGGAACGATTCAATCTTTAGCTTCATTTAAACGGAAGGCAGCGCATTGAACTATGAGGATACGCCTCAATAGTGGCAAATGAGGCACGCTCACCGCTTGCAGTTTTAAGAAAATTTCTTTAAAGAAGCATTAATTCAACGTCTTTAGAAAATGCACCCGGATTTACTTTTAATGAGTTTCGAGTGCAACTTGGGGTTTACTTTCCGAATGAATGGCGGATCTGGCCACTTGGAAATCTATTGCAAATCTTTATTTAGTAATTCTGTTTTATATTAATGTAAAAGCATATTTGGAATTACCTTCGGAATTTAAATATTAGACAATTTCGCTGTTTAGTAATAGCGAGATTCTATTTTAGTCTATCGGTCTAGCTAGGTTATGTTTCGAAGTCTCTACAGGTGTACTTTACACGTAAAAAAGATGTTACTGAAAGTTTGCATATATAGCGTGGTTGTTGTGTACGACAATTTTAGAGTTGATTGACAGGAGTCATCACGCATGACGCACGAATACGTGAGCCCAGAATGGTCCCATAAATCTTTGTAAAAATGAGGTTTACATGGCGCTGTATTAGTAAGCAATTGTTACTTAGGTACTTGTATGTCGTGGAAGTGGTAGATATTTTTAACAAAATAAATATTAAAATAACGATTACCTATTTCAATCATAAAACTGAAAACTTTGCTCCATTTCAAGCACCCGTGTAATGTCTGAATGAAGATTGTTTACTGAATATTCGGAACCGTTCAGTACTTTTTAAATTATCAAACATACAAACTCGCGGTTATCATTTTAGTAGGACAATTTTGTGGTATCTTTCTTTATTTAATTATGATTCATATGTCTCTGGTATCGTGTGAAGAATGTTCCAACGTTAATAAGAAAAAAAACTAAATACTAAGAAAATAAAATTGGATTTAAAATGAAACAATCCTACTATCATAACATTATCTCTTAAGTCTTTGTCTAAAGCTGTAATAAATCTTGCACAACTTATTGTTGGAAACTTCCTAATCCGTTATTTAATTACGCATTAAAAACGTCTCACAGACATCCGACTGTTCGATATTTTTTTTATTTAGTAAGAAAAGCATTGAAGATTTATTTTTATTTAAAAATATTATTAGTATTATTTATACCACCCAGACGTGGTTTTCTTAAGTAGACACAAATTCAAATTTAAATTGCTATCTTTGGTCTAGAACATACAAAAAAAAAAAACAAACAAAATAAAGCAAATTCAAATGTTTATAATGAGAACGAAAACGATATCAACTAGATACTTAAAACGTATCAAAAATGGAACGTAAATCTGGCAACATTGACATCGTGTCAGGATATAATGCATCAATATTAAAAGACAAACCGACCGGCATGTGAGACAACTTTAAGCGGCTAGGGGTTAAGCGATGACGTCGATGTCAATTGAGCAGCACCAGTGATGGATGGAAGTCTTGGGGTTGAGTACAACCCTTCGAATTACTTAATACCCCTAAGAAAGTAAGCGTTTTTCACATCTCCCTTGAAAGCTATTTGAAATAGGATGAAGATTTTTAAATTGTTAATGTTGTAGATGTATTTGTTTAGGTAGGTACTTTGCTTTGGGGATTTTAGGGTTTGAATACACCTCTTCAATGAATACTTAATATTTTTATGTTTATACATTCCATTAAAACATTTTTTGAGGGTAAAAATCCATCAAACGACTTCTCCCGCACTAGGTGAGTGAAGAGGTAGTGTAGACTTATACTGATAGTCAGTATGTAGTGTAGTATGTCACTACTCTCTTGCTCCATACCGCAAGACACTCGCAACTTTGGCTGAATTAAATGTTCTTTTACTTAAGTCTAACATTTGGTAGAAGTTTAAGAAATGTATATTTTAAAATTCATACTTTTTGGTTGTATTGTAAAGATCTTCAATTATGAATCAGAGTTCTTTGCATAACGTATTAACTTAATGCTAGTTATAATTGAGAGCTAGTATAGACTACTCAAAGAAATTTTCTGATTCAAGAATAATATTTGTAATTTAAAAACCTTTGAAGCGTTGCTAAGACAGACGATAAGTACAGTCAATAAAACGCCTATTTCCTTGCGAAATTCTACTTAAAGAGCTTCGTCTTACTAGCTGTCGTTAACAATTCTAATCAGAACGCGAGTGAACCCGTGACTCCATTAGCTAGTTATCTCGTTACCTGTCACAACTCAATCTTCGTGTATACACAATGTGATAATTGACTTAGTAGAATTAACCCTACGCGTTTGTAAGGTGACTTGTTAGGAACGCCTTTCCTGCGTCGGTGTATGTAGTAAGAGAATTCGACACGTGTAATGCAAAAATGTATTTGGACTGTTTTAGGGTTTTAGATATAGGTAATGTGTTAGTACAATTTGAAACTTATCTTAAGGGTTTTATTTCTATTTTTGATTGAGTCCCAAGTTTCATTGACCGGAAAATTTGAAAAATATTGTATTACAACACTTGGGAGGGACTCATTTAAAATTAATTATTATGTTTAAAGGCTTACTAATGTAAATGTTCAATAGACTACCACAGATGGGTCCTATAGAGCTGATGTTCAGCCGGGGTTTCGGGGTAAGCACAATAAGGCACCGAGGCCTCGGCTTTGAGTATGAGAAGGAATCCCCCGTTTCTTTAGAATTTTAGTCAGTAAAAGAGACAGCCCCGCCCTGGAGAAGCCATTGATGATTTTCCCCTAAAAAACCGTCTTATATCAAGACCAGTATTGCGCTACACACTGTGAGTCAAACATCGGGCGACTAACTCAGCCAAATATTATTATGCACCCACTGTGTGACTTGAAACTAGTTGAGTTTCTCGTCAAATAATTATGGCACTAAGCCGTTACACATAGTAATTAGGTTTTGTTTGACCACTGATTGTTTGAAATTGTCAAGTATTGCCAGATAATTTATTTTCTTGATCATTGTAGAATGTCGTGAAAGTTGCATGTCGTTGTAAAGGAATTTTAAGTAAGGAGGGTTTAGGGTCGTCTTTTACGTTTGCCTAATAAAATTTACCAAAAAAATAAATACATACGGAAATTTCTTGTTGGTTGGCAGGCGTTTAGAAATGTGCACGGTATATGTATATGGAAATATGATAAACATTGGACTTATAATTTAAAATTGGCAAAAATTGGGTGAAATTCGTATTCGTCACTAAACAGTCTCTGCCACCCTCTCCAGAGATAAAAGGTGTGGCAATATAAGAAAATATAAAAAACAACCTTGAATACTACTAGACAGCGACACCCAATAAAAACAAAAGCCCTTATTCTATTCATGTCACTACGATTTGCACGCCAGAAAAATACACAAAGAAAAAAAGAGTCTGCGAAAAAAGAAAATGGAGTAAAATAAAACAGTACAAATATAAAAACAATAAGCACCCGAGAGGCATATAAATACAATGTGTTAACTAACAGCTTGTTGGTATTTCAGACGAGGTTCGCAAACGTGCCATCTGATCCCCAGTCTCTGCGTATCGACCTTGTACGAACAGCATTTTAGTGTTGGGTACAATCTTTTATAGTACATCTTTCTGTCTGCTTTTATTTTCAGACATTTCGAGAACCACGCTCACATAATCCACACTTTTCTAGAACACTTCTCATCTTCATATTTCCAGTTTCCATATCACGTTGTCGACATAATTTACTCCAAGCTAAAATTAATCTTTTAGGCCAATATTCTCAAGTAATACAGAATCACTTGCCGCAGAAATGTCCACATTTTAATCAAATATCGTTAATAATTATCGCTAATGATGATTGGTCTAATATTGATACAAATACATTTACGGTTCAGGTGTTACAGTCGCAATATTGCTAATTCCATCTAATACGTCTACAGCAAATATTTGTTGATTTGCATTACAAAGACCCTGTGACGGCGTATAACAGAATAATGCTATTTCATAAGCTAGTTATATTAAATTGTACTAAAGTAATCAAATATCGGTTGGTAAGAAATAGATCGGTATTAGTTTCGTGAATACCAATGTTAAGATAAAAAAAAAGTTACAACGAGTTACAAAATTAATGCACTCCTCCACTCAGTCGCTGAATCCTAAGTCGGAGAAAGCCAACACTATGCCATTCTTATTCCACCATCGTTCTCAAACTAGCGTCGGCAAGTTAATATTGGCTGAACCTTGTCTCGTTTCTACCCTGTGCCACCCCTTACTCGACATGTGAGGATCCCAACGTTTGTTGTATCTTAGAAACGGCAACTGAATGGTTAAAATCAATGGGGAAATGTGTTAGCACATTCTGTACTTTTCCCTGAGCAAATATGCTATTGTGGCTTTGTTTTAATTAATTCCTTTTACATGTTGTTACATGTTGTTTCCAGATCTTTTTGGGAAAAAGTTCTGAATTTAGAACTAACTTACTTCATATTATTTTTCCTGCCAAAAAAGTTAGCAGCAAGGATGAGGCTGGTCTTTAGCAATTTTCAGTCAAAGAAAACTTTTTATACCATCGTCTCGGCTAAAAGTTCGTAAGACCGTTCGCCATTAGAGGCTACCCAACCATGTGCGTTACAGGAAAAACTTGCTCGCTAATGCCTAAGTTTCTGAAAAGCTTCAAATACAATTTCGGGGCGCTGTTTAATGCTCGCTTAGTATGGCATTATCTTTACAATTTTAGTTGTACAGCAGACGAAAGTAAAATCCTTTTTATGTCCGACTTGTTCTGAGAGACTCGTTAAAAATTTAGAGAGGATTCTCATTTGACAAATGTTGTCATAAAGAGTTTAGTAGTCTAGACTTTATTACTGAACTCTTGAAATTGTACCCTTCAGTTCCTCTTATTTATTGGTGCCCGTCTACAATTTGGAACAGGCAGCAAAACATAGAAAGCAATTTCTAAAGGCTTTAAGTGATGCCTGCAAAGTGAAAACAATGGTATTTACCTAAAACGAGATATCGTTGTACATTAATGTGCAATGTACCTCAAATACAATTTCAAGACACAATACTGTATCTGCTATAAATAACAACATATTTTATTTTAGAAAAGGAATACACAAGGAAAGTATGTTGAATCTATCAGAAGTAGATTAATTTAAATGAAAAAAAAAAAACACATTTTTAAGTAAAAATCAGAAATATCAAAGTTTGTACTATGATTCTGTGACGAAATGGAAGTATTGATACACGATAAGAAGTTTTTAGGAGAAAAGCGTCTCCACCCAAAGTTACCACTCAACATATATCTGAAGATAGGACGAAGAGTATTTCAAGTAACTTGTCTTTGATTTCGTTGTCCGACCCCGGGGGCTTGATTGGAACTGAGGGTAACTTTATCTGACATTATCAGGAATATAAATAATGTACAAAAATATACAATTGATTGTTACCGTATCTGTACGAGCATACACGTAAGGCAGTTGAGTCTTAAAGAACCTAAACAAAGAAAATATAAAAACTTGAATAGTTATAATTGGTAGATCTTCCGGTACTTTAATCGAAAAGGTATGCTTCGGGGCAATGATATCTATTTCAAGTCACCTGAACAGAAGTACCCATTTAAATCGGCCTTTATTTCAACCTGTGGTAAAGAACCCAGTAATGTAGCCATTCCTATCTAATTTAAATAAGTATAGAGAAACGCGTAATCGAACCCTTAAACGGGATTTATGAAGCAAATATATAAAATGGGGTAGCACAATTTAATACGCGAAGTTTACCTAAATCGTCGTTGTTGAGTAAATCGAAATTGCTTCTCTTGCCGAATGTAATTGCTTTCCTTCAATGTAGCAATCCAATTATTTTTCTAAACCCTGAAAAGATTTGCCCGCGTAATATCGACCAAAGTTTAGCGTTTTATCGGAAAACGATATCGGGCGTATGTAGTTTTGACGAAGATCTCTTACTAGTAAAGAAGTTCAATGACCAATTAATTTACAATGCTTCAAATTGTTGAAGCCTATTACAAATTAAATGAAATAAGTAAATAAACAGACCCCTTTTATCGAGAAGCGAATGAATACTTCTGGAAAATATTGACAATTGTCACGTGAAATGTCGTTAGTTGTTTTCGCTGCAGCTGTGAGAAACGGAAATGTTGGCGTGAAAATATTTTCCGCAGTTGCTATAAAATTTCCTTGCCGTCCCTAGTACGGCGAGTTATAATTACATTTTTTACGTCCCAACTCTTTGCATTGTGAGCGATATGATCGTTAGAAACGTCGCGTCGTCAGCTAGCTTGACCTACTTGTGGCTTGTTAGCACTTCCAGGTAAATGAAAAACTTATTGGTTTCATTGAAGGTGTAATTTTGCGGAATGTGATCAGTATTCTGGGCGCGCACAAATTGTAACTTTGACCACAAACTTTAGTAGATTCGGAACGTTTGTTCCCCAAATTCGGTGTGGCTAATTTGAATAGGACCCGTGGACTGCGTCAAAGTTTAATCTTCCTCCTAATATTGATCCAGAAGGAGTGAAGTTTTTACATTCCTAACGAACCATGAAAGCGTTTGGGGAGTAATGAATCAGCTCTAGTCCCGATGACTAGTGGTTGAAAATGATAAAGCAATTTATTTGAAAAGTAATCAGAATTCTCGTTCATTCGCAATAAAGTAGTATTATAAAGAAATTACAATAAAAGTAGACTAGAATTTGATAAATTAAATTGATTTTCTATTAGTTACTCATAATATTAAGCCCAGCATAAGATTTTTTAAAGCGAAATTCTAATTTATGCTGCTGACGAATTTCTGAGTTCTAATAAAGTCGTTTAACCTAGCTGCCGACTTAATAGCAATAAATCGTGCAAGTACATAGAAGTAAAAGTATATTTACAAAGTTTAGTATGTCGGTTTTATCGCTAGGTATCTAGAACTTTTGGCGACAAAACGAGAAAATGTCACGACTAGAAGAAAAATGTGTTTGAACAATTCGGTGTTGCTACACTATGTACATAGTGGATGAAATTCAGGGAACTTGGGAAATAAAGGAGCTGCTTGGCGAGACAAAGGTGGGGCTTATTGCAAATTCCTACGCTCACCTTGCGTTGCTATTAAACCTCCTTTGCGATACTGCAATATAATGTTTGTAATTCTCTTCAGCTCCGACAGGTTAGAGGCACGTACGTTTTGTCTAATCAATCTTCATCGTCGAGTCAAGCCTTCATGTTGTTAAAGGTTATTTTATCAAGAGATATTTCAAAGTAGCCAGCGGCGGTTCGGTATTTCAGCAGGGCTTCTGTTTGATTGTTTCTGCTTTTAATATTATCCCGCTTTTATAAAATTACAACTCTTAGATACTACACTTTAATATTTGATTATTTGAGTAAGTAGTACGATGATAATTAGAAAAAACATAATTACATGTGATATTTGAGCCTTAATTAATATCAGAACTCAATACAAAGTAATGAAACAATACGACTCAAATACGAACACATTGATCGTACAGGTAATACGTCAGTGATATTCCTGAAAAGCCTTTCATGTATGCTTTAAATGGAAAATAAACTGGCTCTCAACCCTTTTCATCATGGCCGAGTCAAAGTTAACGTCACTGGGCCCGCACGAAGCGGCATTTCGTGCCATAAAAATATTCATATGAAGTATGGAAAAATTCCTACAATCAGTGAAAGCGGCCCCCTGAGGCATATTGTGGTACAGAGTTTTCATTAAACACAGAGCTCGGTTTTTGTCCAAAAAATGCCTACACAGCCCGAGGCAACTCCCTCGCATATAAGGAATGTTGTCTCTAGGAAATTAGTTCATAAAATTTCGCCCAACTCACACAATATACGAAAGTAAGCTACTCTTTTATACAATCTATGATTATGTTTTCTTTGTTTTGTTTATCTCGATGTAAAAAAATAAATTAGAAAATATTTGGGCTCTGCGACATTTTCGTCCTTTTCTCGTTGGAAATGAAGGATTTTTTTTAACCAGTTAGCCGTTGATATAGCGCGCATTATATTTCTCGAGAGATACTTAATTTTTTTGGAACGTTTTAATTTATTTAATTTTTTGTTTTCTATTCACTGTGGATTTCATTTTGGGGAACGGCCAGTTAGTCAACTATTTAAGGCACTGTTTTTAATATTATTTTGCTAACAATAGCTCCACGGAGTCTAGACGTTCTCATTATTTTTTATATTATTCAGTATTGTTTTTAGACATTTCATGAAAAGTATTTAAGTATAGTACATCACAGTTGAATTTAGGAACTTAACGAATAAAGTTTTGCTTGAATCTAAAACCGAGAGAGCAAAATTATAATATGCATTGGTCTTAAAAGAACAGGACAGCCAGGAAACATTATTTCATAAAGCCACAATCACAAAGTTTGAAATAACAATAACAATATTAATATCGCATCGTCGCCTTTTATTACATTTCAATAAGAGTGTAAGGCGATGTTTGAGCTGGGGCAACTGTAGGGCAATATAGGGCCGTGTTACTAACAAATAACAGGGGACACTTACGAAAATTGCTTATACAGAAAACTAATATCAGTGTTTGCCAGCCGTTCGCGTGTGTTATGATGTAAGTTAAAAGTAGGGATGCCACGAGTAGGTCGTTCCGGATCCGTGTGACTTTTATCGGGTAGCCGTTTCGATAACGGATATTAGACTATTACAAATAATATTTTGTTTTAGCTAATTTTAGTTATAAATTTTTATGGGATTTAAGTTTTACGAAAATTATATTTTGGTTGTAATCAGTAATCATCCTAAAGAGTAGGTATCAATATTCGTTCATTTATTTGATTATTCTTTGTGGGAAGCTATCATTGTTGTAGTTAAGGAATTGCCCTTGGGTCATTGCTAGTTCAAATCATGCTGCTGCTTACTAACTTCTCAATTTCAGGCTATTGGTGGGGGGGGAGGGGGGGGGGAATCATAAAGTGGTTCTCTCGCCCAGATTGCGGTGAGACTGAGTGTCAGACTCTTACTGACTTGAAACTACCCTGTTTTTTCTACTGCTTCAAGCCGGGGCCGTGGTACCTTTTGCACTTGACTAGTAATTCCGTGTACGTTACTTTCATAAAATTCAACCAAAAAAACTTAATTGAAATGTGGGAGAGCCATGTTAAATATAAATGGGGTGGCTTGACTGGAGTTATACCACGGCCTGTCAGCAAACTAGCATTCAAACACAATGCTTAAATGTGAGTTTCGTCGGGTGAGTGACGTTACCGGACGCTCAAACCGCCTCATCTTTGTATTCGAATTTATATCGGCCACCATATCTCCAAAACTAAATATCACTAAATCCCTAAACACCAATTTATATTATTCCTGAAAAGCGCCTTTTCTTCTTCAGTGTTAAAAGTATGCTGTGGGCGACGCCGCCGATTGCTTGCTATCTACTGCTGTTAATACGTCAGCTCAGTTGTCGTCCAACGAACAACAAAAAAAAAAAAGAAAATCGAAATCATTGGTTATGAATTATTTAGGTTACATTTACAGCGCTCAAAACCATTTCTGGTTAAAAGTAAATGGAAGTATTGGACACTGATTCTGGTACACTAGTTGGAATCTAACGTATTAGTTTTGTGCCAATTTCTAGCTTAGATCAATTTTGGTTCAAACTTTTCTAAGCCGTACATATTTCAATTTCAAATTTATAACCAGAGAAAACATAGATTTTTTTAGATTTTTGTGCGTTTTTAATGATTCATGAACTGGTTTTTATGTGCATTGGCCAGCCGGATAATGCGAAGCCCAGGCGCTTTTATCAAGTGTTTACCCAGGCAACTCAACTAGTTTCAAAGTCTGTTAGGGCTTATATTCATGAGCAGCATTGCGCAGCGTTCTAGTTCATGCCAGGGTTGCGGCGTAAGCGCAATAAGGCACCGCGACCTCAGCCTAGAGCAGGAGAAGGAACGGGGGTTTTTAGTTAGTGAGAATCTGACACTCCCTCTCGCCCGACCCTGGTTGGGAGAAGTTGATTTGATGATTTTCCCTTTACAAAAAGAGCATTCTAGTTCATTTATTTTATGCGTCTGACGACATTTTCATGTTATAATTATTTCAAGATATCTCGTAAAAAAAGAATGATTAGTAATTAGTAATGAGAAATCATTTTAAAAACATATTTCAATCCGTATATTAATTAGATTATATGGATTAGGTACGTCAGCTGAATGACTCGGAAAATAGCTTAAAAAATGTAAAAAAAACGCTATAAATTTCTTAATTAATTTGTTTTTGCAATAGAGTTGAGCATTTGATAAAGTTATTAATCAGGTTGTGTGAGTTTTATGTACATCAATAGGTATTGTGACGGAAAAGTGGTTCAAACTCTTTGACATCATGACGTCAATGGATGGTTGTCAAACGTTGCCTAGAGATTGTAAATTTCGTCGTGAATTGTCAACACGAGTTGGTGTAATCGGTAAGGCGTGTGGATTACACCACAGAGACCCCGAGTTCGAGTCCCGCCGTAAACATGAAGTTTTTTAGTTGATGGAAGTTTTGTCGAACTTTCTGGAATTATTTGTGTGAAAGAAATGAAAAATTAAAGAGCGAGAAGGAGAATAAATAAAAATGAATAACGAAATTATTGGAAGGTTCTGGAGGCATGACGATCAAAAAGAATAACGAAATTGAATGTTCCAGAACCTGACCGGGGGTATATAAGCGGAACTGCGGCTCACCGCTGGCAGTTGAGTTCTAAGTCCAAAGCGATTCGGAAGAAAAGGAAGAAGTGAAAAAGAAGAAAAGTGAGTGAAATAGTGAAGTACAGTGAGTTAAGTGAAAGTCAGCGTGAACTGTGAGCGGCAAACGGAAGTTTGTGTCAGTCGCCCGGACTCTGCTGGAGAGGAACGCCGAAAACTTAACTCGGTGGACACTGTCATTTAAGTGCAATAGAAAGTCTGAAAACCGGTATTAGTGTTTAATTTTATCCAATCCCGTAACCGTCCCGTCAGGAACGTGACGTCAGGCACGTAACATTTGGTGTCAGAAGTGGGATTGGAGAAAAATGCCGCTAGTGCCGCAGGACGTAAGAGGAGTGAGTACCCGTGCAATGGCAGAAGCCAAGCCTGTGCAGGTGGATCTTCTGCTACAGCTGCAGCAAATGATGGCGGAGCAAGCGCGCCGCCAAGAAGAGCAAGCGCGCTGTCAGGCAAAACAGCTGCGGGAGCTGAAAGAAGAGCAAGCGCGCCGCCAAGAAGAGCAAGCACGCTGTCAGGCGGAACAGCTACGGGAGCTGAAAGAAGATCAAGCTCGTCGCCAAGAGGATCAAGCTCGCCGCCAAGAGGAGCAAGCGCGTCGCTTGGAGGAGATGCATAAGGATTTCACGAAGGGACTGCAAAAGGCTGTCGAACGGGTACAAGAAGAGGAGGAAGGGTTAGGCAAGTTGGAACATCGCGTCATGGCGATAGAGGAGAGAGTGAAAGAAGAGATCTCCAAAATCAAGCAGGAAGTGACAAGCCCAAGCCCTTTGAAGAGCCGAAGCCGTCTTGCAGCCGTTTTTGACGCCCCAAATGTGGCCTCAAGCGCAACGAAAGGGCTCAAGATTCCCCATTACGACGGAACAACATCCTGGAACGCGTTCAAGCTACAGTTTGAGACACTTATGGAGGCTTATGGTTGGACTCAGAAGGAAGCACAGTCAGCCCTCACCCTGGCCCTCCGTGATCAAGCGCTCTCAGTGCTGGAAGCTATCGGCGCAAGTGGGGATCTCAGCTTTAGTGCCCTCCTCGACGCACTTGAGGCACGTTTTGGAGACAGCCACCTCGAACACGTGTACAGAGCGCAATTAAAAGAGCGTACTCAGCGTGCTAATGAGAGTCTACAGCAATGGTCCGTGGAAATCGAGAAACTTGTGCGTCGAGCTTTCCGGTCGACTCCGTCAATGATTGAAGGCACGCTTCTCCAAGCGTTCATTGACGGTATTCGGGACCCCGAAGTACGAGCTGCTGTTCATCTGGGCCATCACAAGAACATGAAAGAAGCTCTGGCCCATGCATTGGAAGTGGAAGCCGTGCGTGGCAACTCCCGTACCTTACGTCTGCGGGAAATGACGACAACGGAGCAGGTACCTCCACGCCGTCGGAACTTCATGTGCTATGGATGTGGAGAGCGTGGGCACATACGGAGCGACTGCCCGAAGAAGATGAACCGCCAGGACGCGGCGGTCTCAACTTCTGACCAGCAGGGAAACTTAAATCCAGCCAGGGCTGCGGGGTGGGCGCTGGCTGGTAGTGGAACAACCCCAACAATCTACAACAAGCAAACCAACGATGGAAATACTCTGGTGATAGACGGTCAAGTAAATGGGAAAAACAGTCAGCTAACATTAGATACTGGAGCTTCAAGGACGGTGATAAATGTTCGGCTGCTCGAGCAAAACATCAGGAAACACCTTAAACCAATTGTTGGCCTACAAATGAAATCAGCTACCGGCCAGTGCATACCGATAAGTGGAAAACTGCATGTAACAATCAAAATTGGGGAACGTGTTTATCGACATGAGGTTATTGTGGCCAAAATTCTGGATGACTGCATCCTGGGACTTGACTTCCTGCGAGGGCACCAGTGTAACATCGACTTAAAATCTGGAGTTTTACTTTGTGGAACTGAGGAAATTCCGATGAAGGGTGGAACCCTGGGAAAAGTTTGCTGTTTAAGAAGAACTGTTCTTGCACCAAAATCACAGACTCTCGTACCAATCGCATTACCTAGGAGGAAGGAAGGAAGTTTACCTCGAAGGTGCGCTGTGATTGATAAATCGGAACACGTAAGCTCATGGCTACCGGCAAGAACTGTCGTGGGGTCATCTGATGTCAACCGCATTCCGGTATTCAACTTCAGTGATTCAAAAATTACGATTGAAGAAGGAGAGCCTGTGGGCGTATTGGAAGAAGTGGCCTGGATAAGAAAATGCTTGGAGAATCTTGTGAAGAAGGACAGTACGGGAATTGACTTTGTAACGAAAATCTTAGACGAAAACAAAAGTCTGACAAAAGTGGAGACTATGAAAGCTAGAAATTTACTTCTTCGATTCTCTGATGTGTTTTCAAGAAGCGATGGTGATATTGGCCGAACTGGTTTGGTGAAGCATAAAATAAACACAGGTGATACAATGCCAATTCGTCAAAGGCCCAGACGCATACCATTCGCTCGTGAGAAAGAGGTTGAAGAAATGATTGACGATATGAGGAAAAATGACGTGATAGAGCCCTCTTCTAGCCCTTGGTGTTCACCTGTCGTGCTTGTCAAGAAGAAAGATGGTTCAACGAGGTTTTGCGTAGACTATCGACGATTGAATGATGTAACCAAGAAGGATAGCTACCCGTTACCAAGAATCGATGACACACTTGACACACTGAGTGGCATGAAATAGTTTTCAACGCTCGATCTGAAAAGCGGCTATTGGCAGGTGGATTTGGATCCCAAGGACAAGGAAAAGACCGCATTCTCAACTGGGAAGGGACTCTGGCAATTTAAGGTGATGCCATTTGGATTATGCAATGCACCGGCAACCTTTGAGCGTTTGATGGAACAGGTGCTGGCGGGACTGCTGGGCGAAACCTGCCTAGTTTACCTCGATGACATAATCATTGTTGGACGGGATTTTGACGATCATCTAAGGAAATTGGAAAAGGTACTCGACAAGCTGCGTGGAGCAAATTTAAAGTTGAGTCCAAAGAAATGCTCTTTCTTCAAGCGCGAAGTGAATTATCTAGGACATGTTATTTCTGAGAGAGGAATTGAGACTGATCCAGCCAAGACTGTCGCTGTTAAGGAATGGCCAACACCTAAAGACAAAACGCAAGTTCGGGCATTTCTTGGATTGTGCTCGTATTATCGGCGGTTTGTGAAAGGATTCTCGGACATTGCCAAGCCTTTGCATCGATTGACAGAGGTGAAACGTGCCTTTATCTGGGACGAGGATTGTGAGCAAGCCTTTCGAGAACTAAAAGAACGGCTTTGTAACACACCAATTCTCGGATACCCCAGCGCGAAAGGAATATTCGTAGTAGATACGGATGCCAGCAATATTGGAATAGGAGGTGTCCTTTCACAACGCGATGGTGAGCAGGAGAAGGTTATTGCTTACTTCAGCAAGTCACTATCCAAGCCAGAGAGGAATTATTGCGTGACCAGGAGGGAATTGCTGGCTGTAGTCAAAACCCTGCACCATTTCAAGAAGTATTTACTGGGACGGAAATTTTTGATCAGAACAGATCACGCTGCTTTGAAATGGCTGCTTCAGTTTAAGGATCCCGAAGGCCAAGTAGCCAGATGGTTGGAACAACTTCAGGAATTTGACTTTGAAATCGAACATCGCGGAGGAAGAATTCATGGCAACGCAGATGCATTATCGAGACGCCCATGCGTGGAAGATTGCAAGCATTGTGCCAAGAAGGAAACTGCTTTTCTTAAGGTGATAAGGACTGATACTGTTGACGAGGCATGGGGAGATGATGCGATGAAATTAGAACAGGAAAGAGATACAGATATTAAACCAATACTGGAGTGGCTACGAAGTGGTAACAAGCCAAGTTGGAGTGACGTCGCCCAATATAGCGCGGTAACGAAAGGTTTATGGGCACAATGGAAAAGCCTTACGCTGCATAATGGACTTCTGTGCAGGAAATGGGAATCAACAAACGGCAAGGACGAGCATTTGCAATTGGTGGTGCCTCGTTCAAAAATAAGGGATGTATTAAAAGCGTTCCATGATGGATCTTCTGGAGGACATTTGGGAATTAGGAGGACTTTGGTAAAGATCAAGGAGAGGTTTTATTGGCTGCATTGCAAATATGACGTCAAAGATTGGTGCCGGAAATGCACTAGTTGTGCTGCTGTCAAGGGTCCACAAACAAGAAGCAGAGGGGCGTGAAAATCTACAATGTTGGTATGCCTTGGGAGAGAATAGCCTTAGACATCGCTGGACCATTTCCAATCACTGATTCGGGCAATCGCTACGTTTTAGTGGTTATGGATTATTTTACAAAATGGCCGGAGGTCTTTGCCATACCGAATCAAGAGGCAGTAACTGTAGCCACGAAGTTGGTAAACGAGGTATTCACCCGATTCGGAGTGCCCCTGGAGATGCACAGTGATCAAGGACGGAACTTTGAATCCCAAGTTTTTCAGGAAACTTGTAAACTTTTGGGAATCCATAAGACTCGAACGACCTCTTATCATCCACAGTCAGATGGAATGGTCGAACGTTTCAACCAAACATTGGAGCGACACTTAGCAAAGGTGGTTGACAGCCATCAGAGAGATTGGGACACTTACATACCTCTCTTCTTGCTTGCCTATCGGACTGCTGTACATGAAAGTACCGCAAAGACGCCCGCATTTGCAAATTTTGGAAGGGAATTGAGATTACCGGCAGATCTTGTATCGGGCTGTCCACCTGGCGACACTCGCACCGAGTTTAGCGATTACATAAGCGAGTTAAGGGCAAAAATGTTGGACATTTATGAGCAGATCAGGGAGGCCGGTCTTCAAGCTAGTGATCGCGCAAAGACGCGCTATGATCGACGAGCCAATTCTGTTGGGTTTGAAGAGGGGTCATTGGTCTGGCTTCATAATCCAGTCAGAAGGAAGGGAAAATCTCCGAAGCTGCAACCGAGTTGGGAAGGTCCTTATGAGATAGTCACGAAGATCAATGACATTACTTACAGAATTCGGAAGACTTTAAGGAGCCCTTTGAAAGTTGTCCATATAGACAGGTTGGCAAGGTATTCGGCAGCAACGATGCTCGGGACGAGCAAATCTAAGAGGAGGGCAGTGTGACGGAAAAGTGGTTCAAACTCTTTGACATCATGACGTCAATGGATGGTTGTCAAACGTTGCCTAGAGATTGTAAATTTCGTCGTGAATTGTCAACACGAGTTGGTGTAATCGGTAAGGCGTGTGGATTACACCACAGAGACCCCGAGTTCGAGTCCCGCCGTAAACATGAAGTTTTTTAGTTGATGGAAGTTTTGTCGAACTTTCTGGAATTATTTGTGTGAAAGAAATGAAAAATTAAAGAGCGAGAAGGAGAATAAATAAAAATGAATAACGAAATTATTGGAAGGTTCTGGAGGCATGACGATCAAAAAGAATAACGAAATTGAATGTTCCAGAACCTGACCGGGGGTATATAAGCGGAACTGCGGCTCACCGCTGGCAGTTGAGTTCTAAGTCCAAAGCGATTCGGAAGAAAAGGAAGAAGTGAAAAAGAAGAAAAGTGAGTGAAATAGTGAAGTACAGTGAGTTAAGTGAAAGTTAGCGTGAACTGTGAGCGGCAAACGGAAGTTTGTGTCAGTCGCCCGGACTCTGCTGGAGAGGAACGCCGAAAACTTAACTCGGTGGACACTGTCATTTAAGTGCAATAGAAAGTCTGAAAACCGGTATTAGTGTTTAATTTTATCCAATCTCGTAACCCAAGCCCGCATAGTCAGAAACGTGACGTCAGGCACGTAACAGTATATAGTTAAGGGATTTAAAAATGTGTTCGAATATCCATTACGCCTGTATTTATTTCATTTGCAATGAAGTACGTCCATAGCCTGATGGGATACAGGCTCGCGACACTGTAATATTTTTGTTTACAAAGTCTTTTTTACCATTTTTATATAAAAGGATTTCCAATAAATATATTACATTGAACTTTTTACCTAATTTCAGTTCATTTTGAGTTCAAATTATTATTACTTAAGAAAAACACGAAGCCGTAGCAAGGGGAATAGTCTGGAACATCTTTTACGCATTTAAACGTTTAGTTTTTTAATTTCCCTCTTCATACAAGCGTTGTAACTTCAAAAGGAATTATGGAAGAAGTTTGAAACTTAAAGTTCATCAGTTTGTTGTTAAGTTCCTCGGATAATGTGCTCCTTGCTTGTGCACTTACGGTGAGGATGTGTAGTAAATTTTAATTGTTTGTTAGTTTTTACATGCGATTCGCCTGAGTAGTCTTCATCGCCTGCCAAAGGCCTCTTTTCAAACTAACTAGGATTGGGCACCGCGCTTGCTCAAGACGGAATGGCGATTAAAAACTCATAATTTAATATTATAAGTCCAGGTTTCCTCACGATATTTTCCTTTACTTTAATGATATTACATTCAAGCTGGCTACGGGGTCAATTTAGTAATAACTTGACCTTAATACCAAATGATGCCGAGACAAACCCTTTTTTGATTTACTTACCTATCAGTGTACATTTCTACATAATTTTATTCAAGAAGTTGCCAAAAAATGTGAAATGGAATAACATTATATTTCGTGGATATAAAAATAATGAGAAGATTCTATAATAACGTTGAACAACCATCTGTCCTTAATATATTTCTATATCAGAGAAATTTCGGCAATATCAAATTCTAATATCATGCTGCTTGCCACATGTCGACATGTCATCAATAAAATCCATTCCGACAAAGTTTCTTTTGTATCAAGGTTTGTCCAGATCAGGGCATCTGTTGAGTCCGAAGAAGCAGTTGTTTGTTCAGGTTGGTAAGCTGCTAAAGTGAAAACGATACGATATTTTGTAGAGTCATATGATTTCATTTCAAATTTCTTGATAAGCACTGAAGGTTGTAATACTTTTCGTTTGGTTTATTATTGATTGATGGATGAGACCTCTTTTTATATGATGATGATGATGATGGTAGGTAATCGGACAATGAACACTCGAAACACCAGAGAGAGATTTTGGGGGTCAGCGTTTTGTAGGTTGAAGATTTGGGAACAGGGAGGGTGAAAGAATTGGCCTCTGGTAACGAAAGCTGTGCTCCATCCTATTTTTTTTGTAATTACTCGTCCTCTCACTAAGACATACTTCAACTCCTTCATTCCTCATTCCATCGTTATTCAACTATAAGTTAATCTTTGCCTAAAAGACTTTTTATAGCACACGATTCCTGCTCCAAATTCACTCCCTTTTCCCAAAACAACTAAAGAAATATGAACCGCGCTTGTACCCCACCAGCCACCACAGTTAAAAATGTATGCGATAAACATTGTACCTATCGTTGACGATATTTATTTGTAATGTCCCATTATATCGAAAACGATTTTTTCTCTTTCATTTAAAATTGTATAGGTACGTACCAACGTATCTAAGGAATAATATTTGATATCATAACAAAGATTGTTTTGCTTACCGTTCCCCGGGCGAAATGTAATTGGTTGAAGTTCTTTTGGGATGAAATGGAAATGTTATTATAGAAAATCATTCCAGATTCGTACTTTAGAAATAATGGACAACGATACGGTTTGATGTAGGTATCGAAATATTCGATGTGATTATTGTTATTGAGTCAAGACGTTTCTAAATATTTTTTATTGTGTTTTCTAAGTTATGTTTTTCCTCACAGAAACCCGACGTGATACAACTACAGTATTGTGTTTTGTCGTGTGAGTTTACCGGAGACCTACCAGTCTTCTCCACCCGCAATCCTTATATCTCTAATCCCCAAAAGGCCAGCAACGCACTCGTAACTTTGTAACGTCCATGTTTGCTTACCATCAGGTTATTTGTCGGCTCGTTTGCCACCCTATCATAAATATAAAAAAAACTGTTGTCTGTTTTACTGAAGCGTTTGATTGCGTTGATATTAAAAACGATTCCAACCCTAAAATGTAAATGAGAGAGGATACAATACAAACTCAACGTATCACTAATTTCATTCCGCAACTTGGTATAAATATGTATGAACAAACAAGTAATGTAATTTCAAAGATTCCGTAAGCCAGTATTTACGTACTTAAACTGAATTAACGTACAGTGTGGAACAATGTAGAAGTCAACACGTAGCAAATGTTCCGAAATTCTTCCATCTTTGTTGCACCAAGTACTGGTACTTAAGCCAGAAAAGGATGGGATATAACAATCTTAAACTTGGAAGTTGACTTTAGTAAAATATTCAGGGTGCTTCACACTGCCTCTATTATTATAAAACGAAGAGGTGCTTTAATCCGGGAAAATGAAGATTTGTTGCTCACCGCACTCCTATGCTACTTCTTTTTATGCCAGTTCACTCTAACAAAATAATTTTGTATCCTTTTATAATATTTGGATCTTTTTAAAATAAAACATTGTATCTACCAACACCTACCAGTCCTTCCTTCTATCTTAAATTTCCATTCTTATTTCAGGACTTGGAAAAGAAAATGGAATATTATTCTTTGAAACTTTTTTAAGCAAATAAGCTTATGAATATTACGTCGTAATTTATTAGTGGAACCCGACTGAATCTGTCTCATTTAAACTCAGTACTGAGAACTTTAGTGTTTGTATTAATTTAGGAATGTTGACGGGTCTTCTCTGTTTTTCGTGTTTCTAAACAAATTTGGGTCATACAAATATTATGACTTGATATAAGCCACTCATAGAAGCCTCATAAAAAAAGCAAAATATAATTAATAAAAAACCTTTTATTCTTATGTATAGCGTTTTATCGCCCATTATCACTCAGGTCTTGTTGTGGAGCCAGAAAATGTGGAAAGCCGTTTACTGGTTCTTCGATGCAGTCAGCATGACTCCTCTCTCCCGCCCCAGCCGTCATATGAGACGCCCTGGACAGGTCTACTGTCCAGAGCGTCTCATATGAGACGCCCTGGACAGGTCTACTGTCCAGAGCGTCTCATATGATCGGGGTGGTTTTAGTCAGTAAGAGATGGGCTTTCTCTCTTGGTCTATATATACAGGTATTTGATGGTTTTCCCTTAAAAAAATAATTTTTTTTCGATAACAAAGACACAATTGTTAAAATGGCGCCTTCTTAATCACAATTCACGTTAACTGGAAGGAGTGTAATTAGTGCAGTAATATAACAGAATTCAGTGGTTTTGTCTGACAGCCAATCGTGCAATGGAATACAATCGCGATTTCACTATCACTCCAATTTATATTTACACGATGTCGCTTTGCAATAGTGTTGTAGGTACTTTGTGTTGTATTATATTATACACATGGGTGTATGGTCGCATGTTCAAAATGTAGAAGAATTAGTTTATCTTAGTACAATACACATACGGTTGATTCATCATCATCATCATCATCATCATCATCATCAGCAGATGTCGTCATGCTGGTCATAGGCCTCCCCAATTGCACGCCACTGAGCTCGATGTTCAGCTCTTCTCATCCGACTACTGCCAGCCACCCTGCGGATGTTGTCAGTCCATAAGGTACCCCGGCCGCAGCCTAGATCAGGAGTAGGAACGGGGTGACTTTTAGCCAGTAGGAGTCTGACACTCCCTTTCTCTCAACACGGGACGAGAGAAGTTATTTGACTTAAAAAAAAAGACTTAACTAAAAGCCATTATTATCTGGCAGTTAGTCTTGTTACAATGAGATCACCTACGAGTTCGATGTTCTCTAATAACACTGTTAAGAACTGAGCATTTTCCATCACTTTAGGTGCCCATGTTTCTGTTTATTTCTCTCACAATAACTTCAAAACGAATCACAAATACGATTTCCGTATACATCAGTCTTATTTATATAAGGTAATTCTACGTCCGTATTCTATTTTTATTCAGCCGTTAAGTACCAAGTTTTATTAAGGAGTGTATTTGAGTGAATAGATTGTTAAAAAACGGTGAAGGAAAGTTTAATCTTGGACAGAAGGCAATAAAATAAGGGCGGGAATTTTGTGAGAAGTCGGCGCCAGGCCTGCCAGTTGCAGACAGTCATCGATAGGGTTCCGAATGTGATGACACCTTTATAGAGCGGATGAAACCAACCGGAAAATTTATAAAATGAGATAAAATTCGCAAATAATTGAATACGGTAAAAATCTAATAGTCAATTTTTATTGCAATAAACAGTTTAATCAATAAAATAAAAGCAGAATTAATATTTATAGAAGTATAAAAGACTTAGATGAAACTAATGTCGGTACTAAAAGAGATCCACGATATTAATGCTCAGTGTAATCCTATTTTATATCACCATGACGACAATACAATCATAACAGAAACGTACTGCAGTCGGTGGTACGAACACCACCATAGAAATATTACACAAACCGTTTCTCTCTGTCATAAATTTGAATAGAATCGATTGGTGTCTGCGCCTCCGGGAAAGTTAGATTTCCCCGAGGACTCCACGACACCTGACCGAACGTAAAATATATTCTCGATTTTTTCCCCACTCCTGAAATGATGGATTAGGACCATATACCCGATGTTTCATGCTTTAGAAGGCAGGCTTACGCTGAAATATGATAATACTGTCGAGTTCACGATTATTTTTTCTGCTTTTACGTAAGCTGCTCGTCGGATAGGCAAAGTTCTATTAAAAACGGCATTATAAAGGTTACTGAGAAGTTGTTTTTACTTGAATGCTCATTTTTAATTTTCATTCAGCCGTTACGTCTTTGATGGAGTTGTTAGTGTAGAAATGTTTTTAAATCCTTAAAACATTCATCATGTTTGATTATCAAGTTTTCCAATTTTGAGATGTGAGTTCAATGCATATCATTTGGTCGTCCAGCCACTGTGACGACCCGCTATCCTCCGGGATGGTGAGTCGTCACTTCCAATTCACTTCCAATAATCAGTCTAATCTTGTGTGCAACCTTTAGAATTAGGTATTTGACTGTTACATAGGCGAGTTAGTAATAAAAGAGTAAGAGTGTGTGTCCACTGCATTTCTATCTACTCCTTTGGGAAATTACAGGCTTGATATCGTTGTGTTGTTATAGTGTATAAGGATAGTGCGTTGAAGTGTACTGCCTAGAGTGCTCTGGACATGGACATAGTTCCCTTAGTTCTGCCGCTTGATTTGTTCATAAACAATAGGGATGATTACTGTCTAAATTAGACAAAGAAAAATAATTATATTTTTATCGTAATTATTATACAAAAAAAACACTCGTTATCCCCATTTTCTTAGCTCGCAGTAAAAAAATTTCTAGACAGTATAAAGGTATTATTTTACTTATAAAAAAATCAACAGAAGAATAAGTATCGACTATAAAAAAAAACAGCTATTAAAAAAACAATGTCTAGAAAGCGGCAGGTCCACCTAAATAACCGCTTCTTGGAATCTTGAAAACAAATCCTGTCAGATGTATAGAGCGTCTAAAAATAATATTTTTAAAAAAGGTAAAGCGAAACTCTTTTAATCGTATTTTTTTAAAACTTCAAGTTTACGGCCTTCAAGCTAGGATCTTTGTTACCCGTTTTGATGGGAGGAAATTCTTGAAGAAGTCGTTTCTTTAAAAATGTTATGTTCCTCGTAGCCAAGTTTGAGGATAAAAAATTGTTTCTACTTGAGGTTAGTAGCTTTTTTTAACCTTTTTGCTTTGTATTTATGGTAGCTTTTGGAATTTATATTGGCTTTGTTTTTAATTTTCTCCTGAATGTTGAAACACACGGTGTTTTTCCATTTTGTGATTGTAGAATTCGCTTTATTTTTGAGATGCTTTTGATTTTAATGGTACAATTGTATTTTACCGTTTTTGCCTTGACAGATCAATTATGTTGCTCAATTCCATAGTATTGTAATTTCGACACAAAACTTACAATAAACCTTATAATATTTAATCGACTACATGAAAGAATAATCCTTATGGGCTACAACACAAAGTTAAATTTATCTGATATCCTTCGGAAAATTCAAACGCGGACCTTGCTATTACCCTCATTTTTATAAGAAAGAAATATTAATAATGTCGCTAAAATAAAAATACATATAGTTGAGCGTGTTCAGCTGAACATACGGAATCCCTAATAAGGGCGGCTTATGGCGTATAACATCTGGGACTCGAGGACGGCAAACACTTGCCAGTAAACACGAGGTTACACTAAGAAAAATGTTTTTTGTTTTCCAAGGCTTTCCTTGATATTGACATAACTTTGTGACGTATGAGAATGACTCGTATTATGTTTGGCAGTCTTTGCTTTCGTTGCACTATGTTTTTTATTTTATGTTTTTTATGGCTGCTTGTCTATTTCTTGTTATATGTGCTTCTTTATTCTAATACTCTACTGGTGAAACAATGTAAAAAAATATAGGTGCTGCCTTCTCTGTTCTTAAACTTGTTAAGTAGAACGAAAACTATTTTTAGCAATGTAAAAAGTAGCGTGTTATCCGCCGGGGTTGCGGGGTAAGCGAAATGAGGCACCGTGACCTCGGCCCAGAGAAGGAGAAGGAACAGGGGGGTTTTTAGTCAGTAAGAGTCTGACACTCCCTCCCGCCCGGCCGTGGGCGGGAGGGAGGGAGTGTCATTATGTGTTTTCCCAAACTATTATCTATCTCTGTGTCATAGTGCATTTGGATTCGTACCGTATACTAATGTGAAATAGCAACAGAATCTTATCCATTTATAGGGTTGCGGGGCAAGCGAAATAATGTGCCGCTGCCTTAGCCTAGAACAGAAGGAAGGAGTGGGAGATAGGTAATTAATGAATTTCCCCATTGAAAAAATCCATATCGACAAATCTTATTCTAATTTTAAGGATTTTATTAATTATAGATTTTCACTAGTAAATAGAGGAATGTTTAATGGCTGAGTCACAGACGAGAAACCCAAATATGTAGCAGTTATCCTTGGGTAAACAGCTTATTATGGGTTAAGTTACATACATTACTGTGTGTGTGGTTGATTCCTGAATTGTTTAAAAAAGTTGAATGATAACTACTGTAGGTAAGATGCAAATTCTGTCCAATATAATACTGTAATGTATATTTATTGTATGCAAACCCGGGGTCACGGATGCTAGCGTGATAGTACCACGGCCTTGGCCTCGAGAAGGAACGATGTGGTTTTAAGTTGCTAAGAGTCTGACATTCCCTTTCGCCCCACCCAGGACGATATAAAAGACCAGACTACTCCAGCCATTAAAAAAATCGCTTAGCACTCTAAGCTATCTAGCTTTGACCTAATAAACTAGCAACGAAACTCCTCTGCATTGGAGAAACAGGCGTGTTAACATTCAAAGTTTTTGCGCATAAAATAAAAAAAATATGCCTCTTGAATCTTTCTGTCAGGCTCAAGTAATGTAATCTAATAAAGTTCTGGTTTTGTGGGCTTATCTAAGTTGAATTTTCTTGGCAGGGCGACGATATTCAGAATGACTCGAGGGCCTTGTTAGATGAACATCTGTAAAATAAATTCAACTGCGTTCTAGTTCTTTTGGTTATCAATGTTTTTGTAAACACTTTAAGTGTGGGAGAGCCATGCTTCGGCGTGAATGGGTCAGCTCTACAGGAATGAAGCCATGGCACAGAATCCCGCTGTGATATAACACTCACGTTGTGTGTTGCCGTGTGAGTGATGTAATTGAAAACTTAACACTCCTCCATCTCCTCCTATTCTCTAAATCTCCTAAACGCTAATCTTCAAAAGACCAGCAGTGCACTCGTAACTCCTCTTGTTTTTTGGGTGTCCATGGGTGGCGCTGATTGCTTACTATCGAGTAATCCATCTGCTTGTTTGCGACGTATTCCATAAAGAAGCCTCTTCGAATACTTACTGTTGTTCGAACAATTGCGTTTCAAAATTAATTAATATGTAGGTACTTATTTTCTCGAAATACAGCCTAAGGCTTACCTTCCCTAAAGGCTATAACGTTTTAGCTTCCGATAACCACACAATAGTTACACAACGTCAGTTAGTCAGGCTCTTCCATACTAGAAACGTTCAAGCAGAATCAAATGTCAAATAGTTTTGCCATAATTTGATATGAGACATGTAGAAGAAGACCACCTCAGGTTTAGCCCTAACTTCGGACAAGCTCTTACTAAAACTTGTGTACCTAATTACTTTAATCTAAATCTAAGGTATAAGTATTAAAGCTCTTTTCTCAAAAACAAGTTATTAAGTAGTTACCAGGTAACCTGTGGTTCACCAAATTTTGTCCGGAGGACCAAAGTATTATTTAAAAAGTTGCTTAGTCATAGCAGCCGACATAACGTTGCGACAACCTTAAATTTAACGTTCGTAATGGCCGCCGCACTGTGTTTTATTGTTGCATGCCAAAAGTAAAATGTAGTGCGGTTTTAATTTTCGTCGTATGATTTGTGTCACGTTGATAATATAACTACTACTTGTCGTCGTGGTGGCCCGGAGGTTAAGGCGCCCGCTTATCATGCATGTGCGGATTCGAAACCTGGCAAGTACCAATGTGATTTTTTCCGAGTTATATGTACTTTCTATAATTATTTAGACATCACTGACATACGGTGAAAGAAAAACATCGTGAGGAAACATGGACTTATAATTTTTAATTATAAGTTTGAAATCGCCAATCCGCCTTGAGCAAGCGTGGTGATTAATGGTCAAACCTTTTCCGTGTGAGAAGAGACTTTTGCTCAGCAGTGGGCACTTATAGGTTGGTGGTGATAATAATGATGATAATATAACATTTATTTTAAGGATTTAACATTATTGTACCTGAGTTAGTTCATGTAACACGTTTCCAATACTACATTGAAGCTGGTTCAAAAGTGTTTTAGCTAACCGCAGTTTAATAAATATTTATAAAAAGTGCAACTTGAAATCACCCGCCTTCTTTGTCGGACACCGTTTATGTAACATTAGTTCGTTTTAAAACGAATAAGTATGAGCACATACTCGCAGTGACTACGTCAAGTACGTAATTTTCCTTTTCCGTCGTCGGATCCCTCGATAACATAGAAAAAGCGGCAATAAATACCATCCAATATAGGTTCCCGCCTCCCTCAAATAGTCCATTGTGCGTACAAAAGTAATTCAATACATTGTTATTCCTTTTACGTACCCGCAGAACTCTATAAAGTTTCATAATAGCGTCTCTGTCACCTATATTAATGGTGCCTACAGCGTTTATCTACACGACTAAATTAAGAAATAGCTTTCGTCGTATAAGTCAATGGACGTGTGATATATTGTTATTGTGGAAGGGGTGGGTGATGGTACTTTGGCATTTTATCCTCTTGTTCTGCACCCCGCTGCATCACCATTCGAGGCACGCTCCACGTCGGGGGAGCCTAATTCTTCTCCTAATTTCGCACCTTATTGTTGGCGGGTGGCAAGAAAATGGTTATTTTTTATATAAATTCAACATCACGTTTACAGGTCTATGAACTTTTATTACTTTTATATTTTGTTCGTTAAATAAGTGATATTTAGTGGTGGGCTTGTTGGTCTTATTACGGATTCGTAATGTTTGTTGTTCTAACTTTGAATTTAATAGCAAAAAGTTTTATATTGAATCCCATCTATGGATATAGGCAAGCTCTCGTGTATGTGGGGTCCTCACAAAGACAATAACGTTTCATTATAATAATAATGCAGGTTAATCTTTGTTCAATTAAATATAATATTATGCTATAGTTTAAACGATTTAAATACCTATATAACATTATTTGTATGAACTATGTAACTTATAAGTTTATAGGGAACTTATATGTAGAAAAAGGTGCTTAATCTACTTTGACATAAGTACTTTTTTATGAAAATATTTGCAAGCAAGCTCTTAACCAACACCAATTTTGGCAAAAACTTGAAGTGCTTTTTTCAATTCCAATTTAAGGGGGAAGTGTGAGATGGTACCGTATATGACTCACTCATCACAATTCGGGGCATCCGCAAAATGAAGTTGGTAAAATATCTAAGACATTTGTCAGACGATTACCTGAGAGGGCGCTCCTCTGATAATATTCAGAATTTCGAACCCCCCGAACAGGGACCCCTAAAATATCTTACTGTGCTTATGAACATAAATCTATTTACATCTCCTGCACATTTAATTTTCTTTTTATAGATAAAAGGGAGGTGTGAATGGGTATAGATATTTCTCTATTATATTCTGACACGTTTTATTGCTTCGTGTTTTTCTTTGAACAGTTTTTGGAAATACAAGGAGTAGGATAGAAATAATAAAATTTTCCCAATCTCAGTAACTTGCTGGCAGATAAGTTATTCTACAAAGCAGATAAAAGCAAATAAGATTAAAAAAAAATCTTAAAAATATAAAAATTACAATGAGAATATCTTAGTGAAAAATTCCAAACACCGATCTTTTCAACTTTCTCAACTACTGAAAGTGTAAAGTATCCTCGAAAAAATCTAACAAATTCCGTTTTCCTTTCATAAAAATGAAGTTCACACGCCGAAAATGTTTAGAATTCGTTTAATTATAAGGAGCGGCGTACTTTCCCGTTATTTCGTATTTAGATGGGCCCCTTATATTTTGAGATAAAGTTTTCCCGAGTTGGGGGAAAGAATTTTAATAGGAAAGGAATTGTTAAGAGGCCGGTGGTGGGTCAAAGCGTTCCAGACGGGGCTCGCTAACAATACTCGTTATAGTGTAAGCTTGTGTTTAAGTTCCTCCATCGAATACAAGGATTTCATGTTCGAGTGGTTCCCTTTGCTATTTAAATAACGCTGATATTTTCTTTAGAGCCTCGGTGCACCTGAACGGAGCTTCTTGTATAAATTCAATGTTTTAAATTCAAAAGGTTCTTCGTTCAATGTTTGTTTAACTAACCTCGCGTCTGTGTATTTATGAAATGGATTTTTCTACTGAACTCTGTACTAGTTGAGGGAATGTTCTCCTTTACAGGAATTATAATTTTCATATTTTACTATATTAACTTTTTTGAAAAAAAGAAAACGTTGGCCCATAATATTAGGATTTTCTCCTGTATCGTGGGTGCGGTTACAAATATACACATGATACCCAGACCCGGAACAACAATTTGTAGATCACACAAAGAGTTGTTCCGTGCGGGAATCGAAACCGCGACACGCTGCACAACAGCCAGTTGTCCAGCCACCGCACCAACCGTGCAGTCAAACTTTAGGATGTTCAATGGCTAGTTACGTTGGCTGAGTTGTTATGAACGTGATAGGCAGTGATAAATCTACCATATATTGCGACGCCTAGGTGAGAATTTGTTAAAGCAGTTCATTTTGGTTATCAAAATAGACTACGTGTATATCAAAATTTTCGATAAAACAGACAATTTGGTTAGATATATGTTTATTCGCATTTACTTTATTTTCTATATAAGTAAGTAACTTACATTACTTACGTGGTTTGTTGCGAAGCAAACGTTAAAGTTGCAAGTCTTACGGTATCTATTTATTTTAACAAACTTTATTAGTTCTTGTAAGCACGACTACATTGCCAATTAAAAAGTTCTTGACTCCAGGCAAGAGTATAAAAGGGAGGTGTTTGAAACTTTTCTTGGATAATATAACATCACGGTGGCTTTTTAGACTTTATTTTTACATATAGTGGTAATTATTTGACTCTCACTTGGAATACCTATATGCTAGTGACGGTGTAAGCGCAGTTGCCCTTAAAAAACACCAATTTTTTTTTTAAATATACTTATTAATGAGTGGACTACGGCTAAGTTCGTTCTTTTATATTAAAAACAAAATAGCGCATATGTAAAAATGCAATCATCCATGCGGCCTCGGCCTGGAGTAGGAGAAGGTATGGTGTGGATTTTTGACACTCCCTCTTGCCCCGTCTAGTACGAGAGAAGTCTTGAGATGATTGTCCCCATACCTTAACGATTTCCTGAAGATGTTTTACTTTGTATATGGTCTAAGAAAGTACATAGAACTTAGAAAAGTCACAATAGTACTTGGTAGGTTTCCAAACCAGCGCACATGCCTGAAAAGCAGGTGCCTTAATTTAAGAAGATTGAACCAAGCAATTATTTGGAATTTAGAATTTATGTGTTAAATTCAAAATTGTTATACTCATCTCTTTATTTATTTGGAATATAAGTAACATGTTTTGTGTAGGCTCTATTAACACATAAAACCTACATCCATGCGGCCATTGGTGCCAACCTACATCTAGACCTCTCTATATTTTAACCGCTACATCAGCCAAAAGCTTATTGAAAATTTTCTCCGAGAACACATTATCACATTCTCTATGAACTTTGGCGCCATAGTAGTTGGTTCACGCTTCCGGCCAGTAACACCACTTTGAGGGCGCACATCCAAAATTTCCAGCTCGCTAAGGATGTGGGTAACCGGAACGGAAGATAACCCGCGCTGGGAGTATCGGAAGGCTGAGAACTAAAATTTTCATGAATATTTAAAATGGAATAGTTCGTTAATTTAGAATGCTAGTAGCTATTCTAAATGAAATTAATAAACTATTATTTGTTACTTACCAAGTTGTTTTATAATAAAGTCGCAACGAATGTTATCAGCCGTTTGATGGTCACCATAGCTTGTGAACACCTTTTTTATTTTTTGTCAGGGGAAAATCATCAAATTACGTCTCCCACCCAAGGAAAGGCGAAAGAAAGTGTCAGACTTTTACTGACTAAAAACCCCCCCGTTCCTTCTCCTGCAGATCCGCGCTTACGGTGGCCGGAGATCATCTCTCGATCCCCGACGTCCGGAATGTCGCCTACTAAGGGGGCGGGGGGGGGGGGGGGGCGAGAAGGATAGTTCCCTCTTGCGCTCCGCCTCCTCCCTTGCGAGCATCACTGCTTCGCAGAAAGAGGAGACGGTTTCCCAGTTCCTCTCGCTACGAACCATGACCTCGAGCAAGGCTGGGCGCAAGAGGTCGCCGCCGCCGATCACTTCCACGAGGACACGGCGGCGCTCAACCCAGGCAGGGCACACCCCCACCGTATGCTCCACCGTAGCTTGTGAACACCTGCAAATAACATCAGCAGTATGTCAAAAGTACGTTACTGATCGCAGAGTAATTTGATTGGACAAACAAGCCTATGAAAACTCTCAGTAGCAATCTATGAATTGTTGCAAGATTAATATTAAAAAGATAATATTTTCGGTATGCTTAAAATCAGTCTTTAAATGATCAAAGTCTGCCTTGTAAAGGCCTCTTCTCTATGCTTGATCAAAATGAATGAGTTTAGATTTCACGGTGTTTGCCTTTACCGTATTTCAGTCTTAATAAATTTATATAATTTAAAAAATATCTTAAGCTTAACAATTGGTATCAATTGCTTTGTTCTTTGTCTGTGATGTTCGAAGCGCCATTTGCATTAAATGTTTGGATTTTGGGAGCCATTCGTTCGTTAAATACATTTGTGCTACAACAGAGTTCACTGTGTAGAGCAACCTCTACAGCTGCTTAAAGTCCACATTTTGTTTCTTTGTTAAATACGTATATTTTTTTTATGGATCAATTAGCATACGTTTCATTAAAACACTATGAAATTTTATCAATGATATAATCGCTTTTGAAAGTTGGTACACTAGTTATAATTAAAGTGTCAAAAACAAAAAATATTTCTTAATTTTGAACTCTTCGAATACACATGTCGGAGAATGAAAACTCCTTTAATTATCATTTATTAATCCTGTCTGAATTTAGAGATCTTCATGTTAATGTTTGACAGTGGCCGTTATTAGTTCAATAGAGCTCGCTCCTGGGATATCACCGGCACCGGCTCTGCTGGCGGGTGTGCGCACTGATTGAGAAAAAAATTAGGATGGCTGACGACAATTACCAACATATGGATTCAACCCTTGTTTGAATCTGCGACACACGAAGAAAAATCCACCGAGTAACAGTTTAACATCAGACCTTTAGAAGAATAAATTAGTCTTTCAAAGTCCCTAAGAGACATAAATAGCATATCTGTAGCATTTCTTAATTCATAAAACAAATTGAGTTAAAGTATAAATGTCTCAGTAAAAAATAATTCTACAAATTACAATATGACACTAATGACTAATTAATTATGATCTACTGGTTTTCTAAAGCGAAAAAAAAACCAACTGTCACAGGTCTTAATGCTATAAATAATATCTTTAAAAAGTATAAAAAAGTGTAGTCACGATTTCGAAATTAATAAAAATAAACATTTAATTTATCTGTTACAAATTTAAGTAAATAATATAATTAATTAAAGCTAGCAGTTTCTTATTTTGAAAAGTTTTAAGATAAAATAGGTGCATACAAAAACTTATACGTTTATTTTAGGTATAATTTGTTTTATGTTTTTTTTTTATAATTAGTTCTATTCATGATTATAAGCAACGTGCTGCGAAGGTTTGTTATTAAATTTCAACTATGAATATGTTATGGAAAATCGTTTCGCTCAGTCGTTCAGCTCGCCAGCGGTCACACGCGTACAACGCAAGTTTTGTGCCGGTATATCACTACACTTGAGCCAAGACCTTCGTGCCGAAACACAGCTCTCAAGTTAGTGAATTTCACAGATTTCTGTTATATATTATATTATTATGTATTTTTTCAACACACTTCCTCATAAAGTGACTCTAACCCCATGGCAATTAGGCACGTAAAGACACCTATGTATAATCAAACTGTGACATTTTCATTATTTGTATTCACTAGTGAGTAATAAAGTTTTGTTTTATTATTGGTACAGTTACGCGAACACTTAGCGCTAGAATGCTATCTGTAGGTACAAGAAGTTCAAAAAAAAGAAACAAATTTTTTAGTCTATGGTCAATGCACGCCCATAGGAATACTCATAATTTTTTCCCGCAATTACGAAATATTTTTCACAAGTCGTCTCGTTTTCTCTATTCAAGTTTTTTATTTAAGTATTATTTTATTCAGAAGCGTGTTGAAAAACTTCGTATGATACACGTGTGTATTAACGATTACCGTCCTCGGCTCCTGAAGACCCTGGCCTGACGACTCGGGCCTCTGCGGTAGTCACCGACATTACACACTTGTACCATAATGTATTACTATACTACATAGAAACAGAAACGAGCTTTATAGTCCAATTGGAAACCATGACTAAAAATATGTTACGCTAAAATATATGTATACTTACCTAAATAAATTCTCAATTTGTGAACGCTCGGCAGTAAGTTGCTTATTCTAGTATAGGTTTGGTTAATCATTCGAACCATTTCAGGCAATCTGTCTTCATCAGACGGCTGAATCTAAGCCCGATGAGGCTTTTAGGCACTAACTCGTATTTTATATCAATTACGACGATATTGCGTATCTAACCGAAGGCCTGGCAGGGATGAGCGATGGATATAGAGCGCTGAACCTAGATATTAGATATTGGCCCATTTTTTCAGAAACTATCTAGAATAAAAAAAGCGTTATGAGTCTGCTTTACAACGCCTTTAATATTACGAACAAACGACAACACCAATTTAACTAAGACATCGAACACCGCGTACGAACTTTTCGTAAGAAAACTTCAGCGCGTGACATGTAAGTAAAAAGGAAAATGATGTGCGTAACAAAATTACATAGAAGACCGTAATATTCCTAAGAATTTTCTGAAGGCAATATAACTGCTCACGCCTCGCGCCTTTTGAGCCAAATGTTTTACCAAATTGACGTTCGACATGAGATCATGCATTCTTTTGATATGGTAATCCGTCCCAACCCTCGGGCAATAATCGATTATTAAATAGGTAGAAATCGACAGATCAGGGTCGCTTATCCACTGTTAGATTCTTAAGAGGATTCCTTTATGACATGAAAGGTCGACTGTAGCCGTTGTTCAACAGGGAATCATTTTTTGGCAAATTACTTTTGTGACTGCAAACTCAGGGACCATTCTGCGGGCGATGAGTCGAGCCGAGGAGTCGTTTTCGTTCTGTAATTACGTATTTTATTACGGAAGAATGAGTTTCCTTATTTGCCAGTGATTACTTTGAATAAATTTATTATGAATTAGGTCGTACGTTTTGATATAGCGGAGCGTTGGCGGATGATTACTGCTATGCAAATGTCGCCGGCGTGACATGTCGATTACGGCGCGGGGAAAGGAGGAAGAAATTTGAATAGCCATATGAATGACATAATTGGTATAATTGGCAAGCAAAGGAACAATATAACAATGAGCTATTAGTCTGTCGATGATACATTTTGTAGAATGAATCATGAATAAAGAGATTGTAACTGGAATCGTTGGGTCTTCACTAAATGATTTAGATTTATACCTTATTTTGTTCTTTTCATTTTGGTTTTCAGAACTTCGCGCTGATAGCAAGAGAGTCAATTAAAATGTAGATTACGAAGTAGCATAGAAGGTGGCAAGAATATTAATATTGTGGAAGAAGTGATCAAGAAAGAGGGTTTGAATTACACGATTACTTACAAACTTTCACCTAGACTTTAAAGTTTTTATTTAGGAACTTGCCCCAAACTGGGATTTGTGCGTGCGTTATTTATGTGCTTGTAAGCACATAAATTCACATAGAACCTAACACGTTATTACAGACCCAGAACAACATTTGTGAATCACATAGTTGTTCCGGGGTTTGATAGGGTGATGAAAAAATGACATGTTTACCATTGAGAACTATCTAGTTGATACTAGTGTTATTTAAGATAACTGTAACGTCTGTGATGGTCTAATGGCCCTTTAAGGCAGCATGATACCATTGAAGGCTATGCATATAGGTTAACTAGCTTTTACCTGCGACTTCGTTCGCGTGGAATAGTGACTTCCTGCTGATTTTTGGTATAAAAACTATCCTATGTCCCTTCTCGAGTTCCAAACTATGTACCTAAGTACCAAATTTCACAGAAATCGGTACAGTAGTTTAGGCGTGCGGAAAAGACAGACAGAAACTTTCGAATTTATAATATCAGTTTGGATTCGGATAGCCAGTGTTATAAACTTGTATGAATAGAATAGTTATAGTTCTATTTTGTTCTAGAACTTGATCTCAACTATTGCTTTCTCAAATACTAAACCTATTTCTTAGGTTACTCATTGTGTACCATTTCGGTACGTGGTACGGTTTTGGCTCTGGTGTGTGTATTTAAGCACATGAGACATTCGCGCTTTGTACCTAGTATGGTGATGTAAGAAACCAATTGTGGATATTTATCTTGTATCGTATTTTTTTAATTAAAAGGTTTTGAAACCAAAGCATTACCGAATATTATTCCCAACTGCTTGCTTTGGGTAAATAGCTATTAAAGTACTATGAAAATAACTGAGACTTTGAATATGGAAATTCGAATATTTAGTTTAAATTAGATTTTATCTCAAAACAATCAATTATTGTCTTTTATAAATCTTACTTTACACGTGGAATTAAAAGGAGTCAATTACAAATCGCTCTCGCCCATGAAGGTTTACGGAGAAGCAAGAAACATGATAAAAAAACTTACTAGATTTTTTCGAACCAATTTTCTCCTGCAAATTAGCACGGTGGTATACAGTTTTCCATTTTTGAAGTAGAAAGAGTTTAAGTGTGGGATAGCCAAGCTTCGGCACGAATGGGTCGACTCGACCGGAGCGATACCAGGCCTCTAAGAAAACCGGTGTGAAATAACCACAGCGTTGTGTTTCCCCGTGTGAGTGAAGTTACCGGAAGCCCAATCCTTCGCCTCCCCCAATCCCTCCTCAATCCATAAATCTCCAAATCCCTAATCCCTAAAAGGTCGGCAATGCACTCGTAACTCCTCCGTTGCGAGTATCTATGGGCGGCGCTGATTGCTTACCATCAGGTAATCCGTCTGCTCGTTTGTCGACCTATTACATAAAAAAAAAGATATCTCTCGCGCAAACAATTGAGTTTGATGGAAAAAGTATTTTTGTGTCAGTTCTAAATATTTTTCTATAAAAATAGAAGTATAAGTATCCGGTGGTAAGATACGTATTTATACCAAGTTTGACAGTCACATATAGCCATATAGACATACTAGCGAACACACAAATAGACATGATGAATTAATAAAGGGCGTCGTTTGGCTCTGGAATCCTAAAGTACTACTTAATAACAATTTCTAGCCTTGTAACCAAGCTCATTATACGGACTTTCAGCAGTGTCTACAGACAAAATGATAAAATACTTAAATTTATATCTTTATCAAAAAAAAAGTTTTTTTACATCTAGCATTTAATATTTACGTTATCACAACGTATAAATCTCTCAATAATACCATTTAAAATGAGCTCTCCTTTCAACGTCTTAAACAAGTTTCTAGTGGAGTTCTAAGCCGGGATTTTCTTAAGAATTAAATAAACTTTTATTGTAGAAGCCATGAAAGGTCTCGAGTGTTAGACTCTAACTTAATTCCAAAACTCATAAACAATTTGGGTTTATTATTTTCATCTTGTACCCGTATCTTGTGCTTATTCTGATGAAAAACAAAATGGCGCCGTTCGTTTGTTGGCGGTAAAGTTTGTGATTTGTCATAAAATAGGTAGGTGTGCTTTTTACGTTTATTACCTATTAAATAATATTAATATTAATTTGCATATTTTTATTTACTATTGCGAACTTATAGGTTCTATTTAAATATATATATTTTTGAGTTGGATTTTTAATAAACTAGCGAAATGTAAGTATACTATATCGTAGCAGGTCGTACCTACCTTTTAGAAACAAGATGACAGTGATCATAAGCATTTTTGTTGTTTTGGTGCTATCTGGAAAAATAATTACCGTCTCGACAAGATAAAAGAGCAATTGCACAATTTAAATATTTCTTCTATCAATTAAATAGTTATTTGAAGTAGGTTTTGTAGTATTTTCTAGTATAAATAAAATTAAATAATGATTAATTCGAACCAGTAGCTAACAATTTAGTTTTAAATCAACCTTACTTATTTTCTTAAGTTTCAAGATCCCGGTGTGTCTGGTTTCTTCCAGTTGTTTATTAATTTCTAAGAACCATACTTAATTTTCATTATTATAGTATTTTATTAAACAGGTTGACCCTGGATACACTTTTTATTCTTTGTAGTCATTGGTAGTTTTACGTCTTCTAGGAGATATAGATTGCCAAATAAAAACGTGGATATTAAACTGTAGAAAGAAACATAAATAACACTTTATCCTCCATAAAAAAAAAACTAGAAACTAAAGATACCTAAGTGACTATCAATGAAAACAACGATCTACTTTAAATGAGAGACAAAAGTAAATCAACATTTTATCGTTATAATTCATATTAATTCAAGCAATAAAACGACAATGTAAACATAAATAAAAGTTAAAGTCAAAATGTTTACTCAAACATTGTTTGGCAGCGAGTTCGTCATAAGCGTCGTCGTTAGATAAGGCGAAGTAAGCTCAATAAGGCTTAAAACAAATACTTTAAGTGCCGCTTTGGGAAACAAACAGACTTTAATTTCCTTTTACAAATTGAAAAAATAAAATGTCTTGAAAAACGTCTGTATTGCTACGCAGATTAATTTTATCTTTTAATCAAAATATGAGACGAATAAAAGAATCGCTTTTAATGCCAAAGATATTGCGTGTCGCTTGGAATATACAAACCGATTTCGTCTTTTTAATACGTTTAATAAATTTTTTTTTTGATCTTACGGTGTGATAAAGTATGATCGATTTCGTCGTGGTCTTAAGTTTCATTTATGAGTATCTACAGACTTTACTTAGCATCTTGTCTTCATCTGACTGGTAAACAAAACGCGATTCATTAAAATCTTCTAAGACATGAACATTTATGGAAACTGCCTTAGGCCAAAAGACATCTAGCAGAAGTTCGAAAGACCTTAAAAACTAAAACGAAAAAATACCGGGATAAAGGGGTGACTTAGAGTAACACGTCATCTCTTTCCCACAAAAATGAAAAAAAGGAAATGAAAGAGACGGTGAAAGCCTTCACTTCATCACGTTTATGTCTAAGTATGGAAGACTTTTACCCTAAATTACAAACTGTTTTGGTATTTATCGACGACAATCAAATAAGCCTACATATGTATCTATAATAGACAAAACGCTGGACTGGTACTCACCATTATAATTTTTTTGACTTTCTAGTGCCTTAAGTAACCTATCTATGTTACAAGTACCTACCTATGTAACGTCAACGCAGTTATAGTGTTCGCAGTTTTAATTTACCGCGTTTCCTGTCGGCAACCTTTCATACACAGCTACTTCATAAAATAAGACGACAGATGATACTCAATACACTTTAAAATTAACTTCATTAACAGTATATTAATATCGTATCTTTAATCGACTTATCGATCAATGTTAATTACTTTTTACAAAGTAAATGATATGTGTGCAGGCGACAGGTCACTGGCCACTTGAGACATGCCGTCAGATCGTATCTGAAGCCTGTGCAAGGAGGATATGACGACTTTACTTTTTGCTGTAAAAAAACTCCCAAAGATGTCTGAAGAGCGAGTCGACGCCGCACCGAGGCTCGCCGAAAAAAATGCATAACGACGCTTTGACACCATCACTTTGATGGTGCGAGTTAAAAATAGAACTTTTTGCTAAGAATAATTACTGAAAATTTTAATTACGAGTAACGAAGGCTGGTAACAAAAAGTTAAGAAAAAGTTTTTCTAAAGAGCTACCAGAGCGCTGGTGGTGTTTTAGGGAAATTGCAGCGCACATAGTGATGGTTAAGTAAGATTTTTTTTTAAACTAAGCAGGCGAACTGCTGTTGACGCTAAAATTTTAAGGATCTCAAGTTAGAGAAGTACCTGACTTTCAGCTCCATTGCATTCTGGTATGAAAAATTCTGAGCCGTAGTCCTACACAAAATAAACAACTACCTATCCTGTGAAGCGGTAGCGCAAAAACACGTACCCAGTATGTTCAAGCACATACTTTTCCGACTACGACTTCAAAATAAATTCGTGCCTTGTGGAATACGTAGAACAAAATAAACAAACAGTGACGAAGCGTCGGAAGAAGCGTCCTGTCTGATCGGAAATTCCGTTATTCGCAGAGGGAATCGACTAGTGCCGCATTCGGTCGGTTTGAACTCCAAGAGTTTGTAGTACGAAACGCCATAGCCGAACTGCATGTGATTGGATTCCCAACGTATAAAAGTTTTAGGTTTAAAGAGCATAGCTTACATGCACGAGATAGGTTCGCCATGAGGAACGCGAGGTTGTATTACTAAGTTCTGAAATGTAAATGTCTTTGAGAGTTTGCATGCGAGATGGAAATAGATAACTATTTGGAGGTTATGGTAGCCTGGTACCTGTTTGGAATTGTTCAAAGTTGTTGTGAAATTGTCTGGTGATAGACAAGGAAGAACTTCTTGGGCTTGTTGTGATTTTAAATGATACAAAGCTGAGTGTAGCTAGAATTAATTTCTAAAATGTTTGAAATATAAAAATTTTTCTAACCATAATTTTACACTTTCAACGATTAATTCCTGCAAAAATAATTACAAATAATAATGTCGTGTTGAGTACAGCAACGTGTTAATCATACTATCGTGTGAGTTTGCTGTCGAAGAAAATTGCTCAATCAAAGGCCTGGTGAGGTCAAGCGTGACTTAACTCATAACAATGTAATAACCGGCCAGCGAACAGCTTATTGACCTATTAGCTTTTCACTACTTGAATATTTATAGCCATTGATAACAGTAGCAAGTGCTTGCCTATAATTATGTACGTTGTTAGTTTGACGATATTTTTAGTTGGATTTTGTACAACAATTTACATGTAGGAAGTTATTAAAATTATATTTTAATCGATGGCAAAATAAAGCTAAATATTTTAGGTAAGGTTGGATCGTTTTTTTGACGCTATTTATGTTGAAAGGCCAAAGGTTGAAAATTGTAACGATAATTTGGAATAATAACTAAAAGCCCTACACGAAAATTGTGAAGGTTAGAATAATTTTATAAAATCGAAAGACAGCAATGACAGAACCTAACCGCATTAGGTGAACCTATATAATCTCTAAATTATACAACAGTTCCTTGATTGAGATTTAATAAGAGTGATGAGAGTTCTAATAAGGGACTAAATTTTTTAAAGCAATAGAACGTCTATTGCTTAAAAAAATTTCGACTCAGACGACAAAATTTTAGACTTTTTATGTAGGTACATAATTATATCACAAATGAGCACAAATTTGTAATAGGAATCGCGATCGCTAAATCAAGTGTGCGAGGTCCAAGCTTCGGCACATATGGGCCGGCTCGACATTAAATTTAGTGGTACCAATCCTCACAGAAACCTATAAAAGGCTAACAATGCAACTCCTTTAGTGTTGCATATGTGACAGGCGGGCGGCGATGATTGTTTATTATAATTAGGTGTAAAAGCAGGCTAAACAAACGTTTCAGTTCATGCGTAGACTTTGATACCAAACACGACATACAAGAAGAAAATCGTCCCAGTTACCAAACCAAAGATAACAATGCAACAAACTAATAAAACAATATTCCAAGTAAATGTCCGTACAATAAAATATAACGTTTGAGTTATTCCACCTGGTTTCTTGTGGCATAATGAATAGAGCAAAGTTTACTTAGTCTCAGTTCCCCACGGCCACGCTGCCGGGAACAATGTTTAGATGAAAGAACACCTGACTACACTGGGCTGCATGCATTATATGGAACTGCTTCGTTTCATGTTTATAAAGAATACAGACTTTTGTTTTAACTTGTCTTGTACGCCTCGGGAGAAAACATTCTGATTTCTTAAGCAATTTCGTTTAAGTACTGAATGGAAAAGCTTCTGCTAGTGGCTTCCCAGGTTACCAGAGTAAAAAAGCTTTGCATTATAGGTCCTAGACTATCACTATGCCAAATTTCATTCAGACCCATTCGATACTTGAAACAGAGAATATAACAAACATCCATCCATACTTATAATATATACTTATTTTAAGTTTGGATGAATAATAATTGATTTCAACATTAGCAGAATTCAGTGTAGCATTTAAAATCAAATCGGCATAACTCATAGCTGGCAAAAGTTTGAGACCGTAAAAACCTTCGAAAAATGTGTCTACTATAAGTGCACTTCTGTCTATTCCTTCGGGGAAACACAAGCGTCATGTTGTAGGAAGAAAATTTTTGAACAGTCGTAAAGATAGAGTTTGGACGTACCTTCAGCTGAAGGGCCGGTGCGCCCTCGTAAAGACGTCACATCGGGGAAAATTTCGTATTCACTTCACATAGATCCGATGGTGCATGTTTTTGCGTAGGCATTTGTCAATCAGCATTCATGAGTTTCGTAGGAGTACCTATAGTATGTACTGTCTAATCTTATAAGAATTCTTTACCTTTTATTAATATTATAAAACTGAAGAGTTCGTTTGAGCAAACACGTGACACCACGGAAACCGGTGTGAAGCAACCACAGCATTGTGCTTCGCTGTGAGAGTTAGGTTACCGGATGCCCCATCCTTGCCTTACATCCTTAAATCCCCAAAGCTAAACCGAAAAAGGTCGGCAACGCACTCGTAACTCTTCCGTCTATGGGCGGCGCTGATTATATTATCAGCTAATACGGCTACATATTTTGCCGTCCTGTCACATAAAAATACCTAATTTCTGGAACATTATTGTATGTATTAGTTAATTTTCGCAGGCGACGATTAATAGCGCGACGAATTAAAAACGCGCAGAAATAGCTAGTAGTGTATACGCATCCTGCGTATACACTACTAGCTATTTCTGCGCGTTTTCATCCATTTTTTTCTGATCGTTATATTTTATATACATTTTTACTATTCCTTTGATGACACAGTACAGTTAAATAAACAAAATGGTCTTATATCTATTTTAGCAACTATTTCATGTGTGCCAAGGGAAATTAAACTTTGTCACAAACCACAAAACTCGAGTTTGTTCAAAGAAAATTTCTAAATTTTTTAACAGAAAAGATCTTTTGGGTGTAAAAATCTTCTGAAGTCATAATTATGGAGCACTTTAAATGAATACAAATTGCTCTAGTCATCGTAAAATATGTATGTAAAATGTCTGCGAATTATAAAATAATAAAAAAACTGATATTCATTTCAGATTTAAATAAGTCGTTTAAATTTAGAATTTTAGTGCACGAGAGCTCCAGAGAAAGTCCATTATTTTTACTGCGAAACATTTTTTTTTATAATAGAAAGCTATCGATACTATCAGTGAAAAGAAATAAGAATTGTAATGATACTCGTATTCAGTACCAGATAATCGTTGGAGGGATAAAACTTAATCGCACATTTATTTGCCCAGACACAGCCTAACAAAATACCGCAGCCTTATCTTCTAATGTTATGGGATCTTAAGACTGTTTGATTAGTCTGTGGACTTGGTCTGTTATCTTCAAGTATTTATACGCCAATGTATTGTTCGATGTATCTGCTTTTCCTATTCTAGGAATTAGTAGCGTATTTTTATCTATATTTTTATGTCTCAGTAAATTTTCACATTAGATAATTTTCGTATTTGAAAGCATTAAGTAGGTATTGTAGTTTGCATGTGTGTCGATGGTGTGGCAGCTAATAACAAAAAGGAAATATACTGAGTATTTAAAAATGTGGTATAGAGCCATGCACACATAGGTCGGCTCGGCTGGAGTGATACCACGGTCTCCCAGAAAACCAGCGTGAAACAACCACAGCGTAAGGCAAGGGCAATCTCCAAAACTCTAATCACCAAACAACCGTCTACGTACTCGTAAATCCTGTGGAGTTGCGGGTATCCATGAGCGGAGCCGATTGATTACTAGGTAATCCGTCTGCTCATTTCGTCAGTCGGCGTCGTCTGACCTATCACCATGAAAAAAAGTAAAAACGAGTTTTTCCCTTTTTACTTCATATTACATATGAATTTGCCAGTCTCAACTGTTACCGCTAGTATTTTTGCCAAAATAACTTCCTTTTACGTGCAACTTATATAAATAGTGAATATTGTAGTTTCATAGTTCGGGAACTGGAATTGAGTTACACATATGAGCCGCAAATACAGGGCTGGAATTACCATAAAACCGTGGTGAAAACAAAAACATTCAACTAGTGCGATGTAATGTTACAACGTAAGGACAAAGTTGAGTAATAAGGGACGCTGGTTCTCCATAACAATTACGCTACTCGGAAGTAATAAAAGTTCTTTTTCTGTACGTGACGTAGAAATCAACCGACTCTTATGGACGTGTTCGGCATAGCTTACGGATTTTTTTCGTTTTATTTTCTTTTTGCTTTCTCCTATTTCTACCTCTTTGCTCTCTATTAAGGTAAGACTCTATAAAGTTAGCTTTGGATCATTTATTGTCAACATTTTTCTTTCTGCGTTAGGATTTCGCTGACGATAAATTTGTTTTGATTTTTTCTCGGTTCCTTGCTTATATGTATATGCTTCTTTCCAGAATTATGTTTACAATCTTGAATGGGTTTTATTCGGCCTCAAAAAATAATTTTCTAATTCAGTGAAACCATACACGTTGCTTTCTATTATTGACGAAAAGTGATTTATGTACTAATAATCTATAAAATACATTGAAATATTGACCAATCTTGCAATATCTCAATAGATAGAAATATGGTCGATAATAATATATGAATTACTTAAGCCTTAGTGCGACGTATGAAGCTAATTTATTACCTCAACACGTGGCTCGGAGAGCTCTCAGTAATGTAGTGGTGCTTACATACACACAACGCAAACATAAAACGTCGACTGAATACATTCAAATACTTCTGGATCTTTCGAGACAGATTGCACTTACATTGAATTTGTAGCAGTACTCCAAGGATAGTATACTGGTATTTCTTGTCGTTCAGAATTTGGAATGTATCTAGCAGAAACGTGATTATGATGTTTTGATAATTTTCTCGTTATATTTTTGTATTGGTTGATACCAACATAAAAAAAAAATTGTTTGTACATTTACATGTGGATATAAGTAAAATATAGGAATGATTTTTAAGGAAAAAATGATCACATCAGGTAACTTCAAATTTCTGGTGACGAACATCAACTATACATCAACTATAACATAATTATGTATATCTAGAAAAATTAAAAAACTTATAAATAAGAAAAAAATATGTGTCTATTTAAGTGAACGTCATTGTATTTTTGATCAGACATTAAATGTGTGTCTTTTACAGATAAGTGAATTGAAAATCGATTAAATTATTATTTTTATAGTTAATTGTAAACTTCAATCACTTTTCCATTGTTAGTTTCTCAGTGTTTTGCTATAAATAAAAGGAATAGTCTCTTGTAAAGTTAATGCCTCCACATTGTCTTAACGCAGAGAGAATAGTTGCTATACACGACAATGATTCTCAATCTTAAAACATCCACCAGCTATTTTAAGATAGAATTAATTTAAATGTAAATTAGCAAACGAAGTAATTCTTATTAGGCCTAATTTAATAGCACCTCCATCAACAATTTAGATATTTTCGCCGTCTTTTTGTCATCAAATAAACATCGCGATCACCAGTCTTCGGTAAACGAGTTTCGTTTCCTCTCGCACGTGAAAATCGGATTTGTTTAATTTATTACTCTGTCCCGAAACACAGAGATGCTACGGTTACTTAGCTCTCGACACCTCGCTGTAATAATAGGATCTCTAGGAGGATTTAAATTGAATCCTGTTGCAGAGTACTCAAATGTATTTAAGTCTTCGTTGCCGAAAATCATGATAAAGCATTTTGGGGTGCCTGAGCACGATTTAAGGACTAACTTGTTAGTTATTTTCGTTGAAACTGTAACAAGGTTGTGGCTTTCTGTTAGTTGAAGTTAATGTTAACGTTACTACTGAAATTGTAGTGGTTTCTTGAAGTTTCGTGCGCAAGGCTATACTGAGCTAGTTCAGATGTTATGTTTGTTTTTTTTCTATGTTTATGTAAAGACAATATACGGAGGGTGTTGCTACCCTAAGGAGTCATAGTTGTTTTACATTTTTAAGCAATTGCTACTGCAACCCCTTTGTATCAAACGTTTTAAATTCAGAAGGATAGCGAAGGGTGAAAAATATAGAAAATGATACAGGTTTGCATTGAAGAAACTTTCTAAAGTACATAACGATTAGTGTTACTGTTAGTGTTCAAATTGTGGATGAGTCTTGCTTCGGCACAAATAGGTTGGTTTAACCGGAGAGCGAGATTGCTGGCGGTCCAATCCTCTCCTCATTTGCAACCCCATAGTCTCCAATCCTTAAATTCTTATCAACACCCCAAAGGCGGCAACAAACTTGTGACTTTTCTGGTATTACAGTTGTCCATAGTCGATGACAGCTGCTTTCAACTAGATGATAGATCCGTTAGCTACCCTTTAGTAAAACCTGATCTGAAGCTTTGTATTAAAATTTGTAGCTTTACAAAACAGGATATTGTTTGACACTATGGATTTACTTTTACCCATTTACTTAGTCTAAGCGCCACAGCAAAAGACCCATCATAACGAAAATTGTTACATAACATACATATCCAGTTCTCACGAACCCTTTCTCCTAAAAAAATCCACCTTAATATACCTTCCACTACGTCAGCTGTAGTTTTTAATAAAAAGCAAAAGTAGCATGTATTTCATTTACCCCTTACAATGTATCAAGACAAGACAAGGGTGCAAAAGGGCTGACTCAGGAACGAAAATAAACATTGAACGATCGCTTAGACCCTTCACTTTGAACTGACGCCCCGAAACAAAGGGACTCGCTGAAATACCTATGTAATTACATAAAAGAGCTAAACATGATCTCTTTTGGCAAAAATAGACATTTTCTTCGTTCTAGATTTTTAAGCCTCAGTCCATTATGCTGAAGAATTTTCAGTTAAACCCCTCGTTAGGGATGTTAATCTTCATCAGCTCGACTTAATTACAGCTTTTTGAAAACTAGCTGGTTTATTAATTGTTATGTTGGTTGTGATTGGTTTTATGGTCAGTGTAAGGTGTTGGTGATGCACGTATTGTTATCGTGAGTAGATGGATCACCTGATGGTAAGCAATCGATGCCACCCATCGACGCCAATGGAAGTTAACCACAGGAACCGGTGTGCGTTGCCGGCCTTTTGGAAGTTTGATATTCTAGGTTGGATATTTGGCAATTGGGGATGGGGAGTTAGGGACGAGTAAGGTTAGAGCTTCTGGTAATCTCACTCAAATGACAAAACAAAACGTTTTGGTTTTTCGCGCCTTTTTTTTAAAGTGGTACCACAAAGATTTGTATATTTATAAAAACATGGCTTTCTCATACTTTTAAAGCATGACATTTAGCAATAAATGGTAGTTTTTAGCAAAAAAAGTGACAACTGACACAACAGTATTTCTGTATTGTTTTTCGACATTAACTTACACTGTACCTAAAAAAATAATCTGTAAAAACATTACTAAACATTCTTTGTTTTATAAAATCAAAGATGTTTGTACCCAAATCCTAAAGGGGATATTAAAAATAATCAAATGATATTATGTCTGAACACAAACAAGATTGACAGCCCGCCCTATCGAGGACAAAATAAAAGTAATTTTGTACCAAGAAATCAGATTAAATATTCATTACTTAGGAAGATTAAAAAAGATTGAGAACGATATTTTTTTGGATAGACAGTGGGACAAAGGATCTTAATTATATCTCTTATAATAACAGTCATTTAGATAATAATTATGTTCAGCCTAATTAAAATGAAAGTGTACTAAAGTTGTTTTCAATGAAAATATCACAGTGTTTAGCTAAAATGTTTTCATATTATTATCCTTTGCTGCTTTCGAAGGAATATTTAAGAGTGTTTTGGTTTCATATTGTTACCCGCAGTACCAGGAGGATTCCAATAGATGGCCACAGACGGGGCCCTATAGGACTGATGTTCAGCCCAGGTTGCGGATTAAGCGCAATGAGGTAACGCGGACTCGGCAGACCAAGAGAAAAAACGGGAGGAGTTTTAGTCAGTAAGAGTCTGACACTCCCTCTCGCCTCATCCTGTCTGGGAGAAGTCATTTGATGATATTCCCCTCATAAAAAAAGCCAGGGTGATATAAAACAGTACTATGTGTTATTGTGAAAATCATTAATGCAGTCTATCTACCGAATTACGTTTTGATCCGTTCAGTGTTTTTACATGAATGGCGTTTATAAACGAATAGGAGAACTCGATTAACAAATCTGTGACGTGAGTAATTATGTAATTATTAAACACAGATACAATAAAGGGCCAATCTAAACGGCGCGTTGATCGATGGAATTGAATGCAATATGCATAATATGTCAATACCGCAATATGTCATGTGTATGCAAAACGAGCGTTTAGCATATCGACCGACAGGTAATTTGTATATCTCTGATAAATCTCTTATTTGATTTCAGTAAAGAATGCCGCGGAAATTTTTCTGTAAGTTATTTTTGTTCTTATCAAAATAATAATGGGAGACACACATGAAACATTTGAGTGTGGGAGAGCCAAGCTTCGGCACGAATGGGTCGGCTCGACCGGAGTGATACCACGGCCTCACAGAATACCGACGTGAAACAACCACAGCGTTGTGTTTCGCCGTGTGAGTGAGGTTATCGGAGGCCCAATCCCTCCCCTTCCCCTATCCCTTCCCAATCCTTATATCCGCCAAAAGGCCCAAAAGGCCGGCAACGCACTCGTAACTCCTTTGGTGTCCATGGGCGGCGCCGATTGCTTACCATCAGGTAATCCGTCTGCTCGTTTGCCGACTTATACCATAAAAAAAAAAATAGCTGCTGAACTACAGAGCCAGAACCGCGCCCGTAAAGAAAGTTTCCGTGCTATATAATTATGTCATATTTGCCGTATCTGAACCTCCCTTAAATATATATATTTTTTTGTTATTCTCATAATTTATTAATATTAGCGCAGACAGACTGACAAACTGGGAACGGATTTTAAAATTTATATGATTCTTGTTATTACTTTTTGGACACGGAGCCTTAAAAAAAGAGGCATTAATTATTAGACTTTGATAATTTTGCTTTTAATTTCATTTCTTGGTAAAATCTCTAAGTCTGAAATTGGTACCGGTGTTTTGCAAAAGGCACGCCCCCTATCGATAGAAGTTATAACATAACAGACATAAACTGGTGACAAACAGACCTTCCATTATATATCAGAATTACAATGAATGACATTAAAGTAACGTAAAAGAAAAAAGAAACTGGCCAAAGTGATTGAATCTGTCTTTCATTCCTATTTTCTCCTACGTAAAACTAATACGCCAACACCTAAGCACACGTCGCGTTCGCATGTTTACAAAACATAGACCTTAAAACGTCAGGTGTTCGCGGTTATAATTTTTCCCCTTTCAATGTAGACCGTTATCGTGCTTCCCTGACCTTTCATTCACTGTAACAGTAGGCAATTTCAGTGCAAATGTCTCAATTAACACAGAAAATGGTGATAAAGGCGACAGTGAATAAATTGGTGCCAATTTCGTACCTAACGACAATTCAGTGGTTGAACTAAAATCATACCATCCAACCAGACTTTTATTACAGTCTATTAATGAAATAATAGCCGACCAATACTCTATCTGCTTTATAAAAAAAGCTTGACCTTGAACGCCAATTTTGCCGAATTGTTAGGCAAAATGGTCTTAGGCTCTTTGTTGGTATTTTTAACCCCCGACGCAAAAAGACAAGTGTTATAAGTTTGATGTCTGTCTGTCTGTCTGTCTGTCTGTCTGTCTGTGGCATCATAGCTCCTGAACGAATGAACCGATTTCAATTTAGTTTTTTTGTATTACTGGTGTTTTACGGGTGAGTGTTTTTAGACATGCTTGATGAAAATCGATTGAGCCTTTTAAAAGTTATGGAGGGTTAAAGTGGGGAAGAAAAACCGGATGTCTGCAAATATGCTCAAGTGGAGTATCAAATGGAAGGTTATGACTCGTACGTCACAAAAAAAAAATAAGTTTGACGTGTCTGTCTGTGTGTCTGTGGCACTGGCATCATAGCTCCTCAATTAAATTTTTTGTATTACCTATATACTTTTTAAAGGTAGCTTACGTTTTTTATGTGGGGGTTTTTTTTCTTAATCTTTCCTAAAAAGTACACACATTGAAATATTTCAATACAGTTCCTCTGTAAAAACATATAGATAAACCATTAGGTAGATGGAAAGTTTACACCTAAAACTTCATAAAATAGTGTTGCTTTACACTTTGCACTAGTAAAACGTTAAAACCCGGTCCGACAAAGCAATTATTTTAATTTAAAGGACTTGACGGCAACTTTTGGAGACAATAATGTGCTGGAAATGCATTTTATGTTCACAATACCTGTTCGCAGTTTAGTTCTCAGCCAAATGTTTATGGGCGATGAATCTTTAAACAATTGCAAACGAGACACCTGCATACTGGCAGTAAATAAACAAAAATATTATTGTCGTCGTCGTCGCATCAACTGAATATTTTATTGTTATTTATTTCGTCTCACATCAAAATTGTCAGTAATTATCTTGCTTAATTGATTGTATTGCTAACGTTTGTTACTCGAGCCAATTCAGTCAAACATATTTGAATCGAATTTTCTCTTGGCAGACGTGTCTGTTGTTGTTTAATATGTATATTTACAAATCTAGATTAACTTATTTTATTAAAGTACTGGTAGGGAGATACTGTAATAACATAACTACTTGAAAGAAAATCGTATACTGGACTTTATTCAGAAATGTGACTATGGGCACTCATGAACATGCTTTACTTAGTAGACCGTTCGCTGAATGTTCCTTCAGAGCACCGTAAAACGCGTGCAATATTTGAAAGCAAGCATACTTAAAGTGAGACCGTTGGAAACATTCTTAAACGTGTATAATTACACGCGTTTTGTTCGTGTACCCGCTGCACAGTCACATTAAAATTGTTTGCTTGTTCAGCTCAAATGTATCACGGCTACAACGATTGGGACCGCTAGGAACTGCAGTTTATCCACAGAGAATGGCGCACACAATCTCAAGTGCCCATTCTATACGTCGTCAAGCCTTAATGGCCAACAACAAATGGTGCTATTTATCGTAAAATCGACACTAAAAACAGACTAACACATCGTTTCGGTAAAACACGTAGTAAATTTTATACGCCATCTTGTGTAGAAGTCGGATTTGCGTTTTGTTTGATATTCTACGTTGAAATAGGTCGAATGTCCTGAATCGATCGGTTGTAGCCTCAATAGATGCCCATGCTCGATAGTTTCCTTATGATTTCTAAGTTGTAAAAGTTGTGGACTTAACCCCAAATCAATCTAAGCTTTACTAGTTGTCGTGAAACATCCATTCTGGGGAAATAAAATGTTTACTACTGTTGCATGGAGTACCTTTTTTTTTTTTTTTGTGAGGGGAAAATCATCAAATGACTTCTCCCGCCCAGGGCCGGGCAGGAGGGAGTGTCAGACTCTTACTGACTAAAAACCCCCCTGTTCCTTCTCCTGCTCTGTGCCGAGGTCGCGGTACCTCATTGCGCTTACCCCGCAACCCCGGCTGAACATCAGCCCTTTAGGGCCCCGTCTGTGGTGGTCGAATGGCTCTTTGAGGCGCGCGCGGAACGCTACGCGCCGTACACGGTTCTGGCCGGGCCTGGTTCTGGTCGGGCGGCGAGCTGCCCTTACTCGCCAACCGCAGGCCCGTACTAACGGTGGCCGGAGATCGTCCCTCGATCCCCGACGCCCGTAGTGTCGCCAGTTGCGGCTGCTGGGGCGTGAGGAGGAGGATTGCTCCCTCACGCGGGTCGCCTCTCTCGCATGGAGTACCTTGATAGTTCAAGTTCTCAGAGAGTGTTTAGAAGAAGAAATAGTTATTTTGTTTTACGTGCATAAAAGTTGTTTGATAAGTAAATATGACCTGCTAACATTCAAGAAAAGGAAATACTCCTTCATTAAACGCTGGGAATGTACTTGTGTCTTCTTTGTAGTTGCGGTTGCCTATAGGCCTCGCTAAACCGTCGGCTTACCATCAGGTGATCCGTCTTTCCGTTACTCCATTATTTAATAAAAAAAAAATCCTTATCACATATTTTCGCACACAACATTAGTTAGAACTGAGCATTTCTGTTCCAAAATGTGATTCAAATCTTCCATTCGCCACATTTACAGCAATTTTCCGTATGTTATAGCCGTTTTACGACAATCTTGAGAGTATGGAGTTGTCATTAAACATACGAGCTGATCGTGGAGGAAATTGCTCAACAAAACGCCACAAAAATGGGATAAAAGCCCTAAAATTTATGTTAGGGGCTCATCGTGGCCATTAACACGTAGTAGCGTTGTGCATAAAAAATTAAAATGTCGTGACACAGCGCCTGCACTGTTATTTACACCAGTATTAGCAAATTTCAATTATTTTATCGTACCGCTTCAGAAGCAGATGCTACCAGCTAAGCATTTCTGCAAATAAGCAAAAGCTTCTCGTAATATTCGGTATTAAAAACCTTTTGACTTTTGTCAAGTATTAATTCCAAATATACGTGTCGAGGCTTATTTCCTACATTGGTCAGTTTCGCAAAATAAATGAGTGAGGGTTAAGAAATACCGCGGCTCTGTGGACGGCGAGTAAGGGTAGCTCGCCGCCCGACCAGAACCAGACCCGAGCGTACGGTGCGTAGCGTTCCGCGCGCGCCTCAAACAGCCAATAGACCACCACAGTCGGAGCCCTAAAGGGCTGATGTTTAGCCGGGGCTGCGGGGTAAGCGCAATGAGGCACCACGACCTCGGCCCAGAGCAGGAGAAGGAACAGGGGGGTTTTTAGTCAGTAAGAGTCTGACACTCTCTCTCGCCTTAGCCCTGGGCGGGAGAAATAATTGGATGACTTTCCCCTGACAAAAAAAAAGGGTTAAGAAATACAAATTATAAAGAATAGGCAAAAACTTGTATACGCACGGTTTACGGATAGGGCGGCAAATGTGCTGGGGTTCAGTGCCGGCTTTGGACCCGCAACACCAAAGGAGTTATAAGAGCGTTGCCGGCTTTTTGTGGTTTGTTTGAGATTGGGGCTCCGTTACCCTCAACAATACGCTGAAACACAACGCAAGCGTTGTTTCACGCCGGTATTGTGTAAAATGGCATCACTCCGGTAGCGGTACCAAGACAAGGCTCCCCTACACGTGGCTCGTATATTAAAATAAAAGTGTTGCCTTAAATTGGCGGTGTGCTCGTGGTGTTCGGGTGGTCCTAAAGGTGTCGACACCTCCATTATGCGCGACCGACGCGACGCGACACGACTTTGTATAATTAGCTAATAATCTCATTGTTGTCTATTCATGCACTCACTTTTCTACATGTGTCTTTATGCGAACTCCAACTAACTTCAAAGAATCCTTTGTTAGTCAATATTAAAAAAGGAACATGCGATTGTAGACCCGTTCAAGAATAGGTACTTGGATATGTTATTATGTTCAGTTTTGTTCTTACCATTTGTGAAACAGTGTAATGAATGCGAAGCTTTCGCAACATTTTAGTGTTGGATCTAAATGTTTAATTGTTTCTTGGAAATGTGATTGACTAAGCATATGTGCTATAAAGACATGGCATTCCATAACCATGATTTGTTGTTATTTTTTTTCATTTAATATTATGAACTAGTTTTTGCCCGCGACTGCGTTCGCGTGGAATAGTGACTTGCAGATTTTTTGTAACAAAAGCTATCCTATGTCCTTTCTCGAGTTCTAAACTATGTTTGTACCAAATTTCAACAAATCAGTTCAGTAGTTTAGGCGTGAAGAAAAAACAGACAGACAGACACAGTTACTCTCGCATTTATAATATAAGTTTAGATTGGTTTGGTGTGCTTTAATAAAAGTTTATTTTTTTGTTACTAAGCACTAAATTTCTTGGTATAAACTAACCAGTTCAAACAATATGATCATATCGAAACATAAAAAATCCAGCCAGTCTTTCACTTTTTTCTGAATAAACGTTTAGCGTGTTTCATAAAAGAACATCAATTTTGAAACCGCGGACCGTCTATGCAAAAAGTTTGCATCTCCGCTTTGTCTTCGTTATGAAGAAGTCTTTAGTTGCACCTGGCAAGCAGGTCACGACCTGGCCTCGGCCCTCGGGTCTCAAGATCGAGAACAGAGCTAAGATTCATTGATATCGGAATACCGTCCGAACATTCTCTCAGTTCTAAAGGTTTTGCTATAAATTGGAGACGGTATAAATTGGGAAACTATTCCAAAGGTATGAGATTCAATAGAATTATGTGCTAATTATTGGTAGTCATCTCATTTGCCGCGATTGATTACTCTTACACTTTCGATGTAAATGAATACATTTCTTGCTATAAAATCTTGTGTATTGCCATTTTTTTACATCTACATGTTAATTACTATGAATAACGTGCTGTATAGACAACCAAAATTAATGTGTAGATCTGCACGGTTGGCGTAGTGACTAGACAACTGGCTGCTGTGTAACGTATTGCGGAGTCTATTCCCGCACAGAACAATCACTAATTTCGTTCCGGCTCCACGAGTCATGTGTATGGTACTTTGTATTATTGGTAAACGTAGCCGTTGAAAGGAAAATTAATAATCAAATCATAGATTGGGGTAATTTTTTTAAAACACCGGTAATGCAGAGGCGGGTTATTAAAATACAGTGTACATACAAACTTATGAACTAATTACAATGTTCTACAAAACTGTAAAAGCAGTTCGAGTGTGGGTAAACAAGTCGTTCTGTTAACGATATTCATTTATTCATTTATTCATTTCAAAAGAAAAATCGGTTATCTCTAGTTCCTTTAGCAAAAAACCTTCCTTAGTATCTATATGGCTATAATTATCAAGGTTACGGGTATTGATAACCAAAACAGGTCTATTGAAATGTCTCCAAGATAGTGAAGACTTTTATCAATCCAGTCACGCCTCGTTGTAATGAAGTGAGGAGTTTGTCACGTAACTCCTGGGGTAGCATTTGGAATCGCGATAAAAGGAAAATTTACTGCCGTCCTAAATACTTGTAAGTACCTATACATTCTTTAGAAGCTTAGGAATTAAGTGTTCTAAGCAATGTCCGTTCGATTTAAAACTTACATTAGACATGCTTATAACAGTTTTGTCGCTACAGAAGTTGTACAGCTTCACTATTGATAATAGGATTATAATCTAGGTCAAAAAACAACAAAAATATGAAAACAATATGATGCACGTCCATGAAATGTAAAACGAGAAAATTTTTAAACCGAACGTCAAATTCTGAACATTCGGAAATAGAAACGTCCGTTAATATTGATTGCTTTTAGTTTCAATAAACGAATTGAATACTTCAAAATGTTAGCTGCATTTGCACAACGAAATTCAAACGCATAGGAAAAATGGAAAATCCAACAAAATCTTCTATCGCAAATTGTATTCGATATAACCAAAGCGCGAGATAGAAGCGGCCTGGTCGAATCTAGATAATGCAAATACAGGGATGCAGCGTCCAACGTACGGAACTCTTTTGACCGCGAACCCCGAATAACATTTCGTTTGTATAGGAATACCAGGTGCTTTCAATTTGATGGATTTTTTGTAAGGTGTTTTTGAGATGGTATTTATTACAATACTTATTTTAAATTACTTTTTTATATACTGTTATTGAAGTCTCCTTTTGTTACTCCTAGTAGGCAGAGTTTTATATTTAGATAGGTAAACTTTTGAGTTCGGTTTCAGTTGATTCTTTATCAGTTTGCCTACAGACTTTCTCACTCCTAGAAATGACTCATGATTTTCTTCCTTATTGTTAGTAATGCAAACATTTCAAGTTTTGTATTTGGAAGAAAAAATGTTTTCTTTTATCTAAAAAAGGATATTTTTTATCCGTACTTTTTAATTTCAATGATGGCGACCGCACTTATATCAAATAGCGGGCCGAAAGGCCGAGCGGTCACCCCGAATGTTGTTTTAATAAAATGACACTGATTTAATCTGCGCTCAACGAAATAAGATTTTTCTGTACGTTGTTTTTTTAAAGTCCATATGAAAATTTTAAAATTGGACATGTGGGAAGAATGAGAGGTATGTTTGAAAGAGTACATGGCGGATGGGGTTTCGGAAATCCAAACAATGAAGGAGAGACACTGTTGCAATCCGCTACTGCATTTGATCTAGCAGTAGCCAATACGTGGTTTCAGAAAAAAGATGAACACCTGGCCACGTTTAAAAGTGGTAATCATAAGACGCAAATAGATTACTTTCTAGTTCGGCGCAACCACTTAAAGTATGTGATGGATTGCAAAGTGCTGCCAGGAGAAGACTTAGTCTCACAACACAGACTCCTGGTTATGACATCAGTGGTTCAAATACATTGTAGGAAAACCAAAGAGCGCCCGCCCCCTAGAATAAAATGGCACAGGCTAGAGAGGAATGACTGCGCGAAGAAGTTCAGAGAGCGGGTGGTGGATAGAATGATAGAGATAGGAGACATGAATGATTGAAGTATAAATGAAAGCTGGAATGAGATGGCTGAGTGTATAAGGCAAGCAGCGAAAGATATTTTGGGAGAGACAAAAGGAAAGGGCAGAATAGATAGAGATACATGGTGGTGGTCGACAGGAGTTCAGAATGTATTGAAAGAAAAGAAGAAAAAATTCAAGGAATGGCAGTGCGTACAAACAGATAATGTTAGTTTGAAAGCTGAAAGAAAGAGTGAGTATGATGCTTTAAAGAAAAAAGCAAAGAAAGCCGTAGCAATAGCAAAAGCAAAAGCCCAGGACAAACTATATGATACATTAGACAGTCAGTTTAGGCCAAAAAGAGCTGTACCGGCTCTCTAAAATGAGGGAAAGAAAGGCGAGGGATGTTTGCCAGGTAAGATGTGTAAGAGATGAAAGTGGAATGGTTTTATCGGATAATGACAAAATCAAAGAGAGGTGGAAGGAATATTTTGAAAGACTTATGAATGAGGAAAATAATTGGAGTGGGGTTTTAGAGAATAAACCAGTGAATGTGGGGTTAGTGAGAATGGTTAGTATGGAGGAAGTCAGAAAAGCAGTGAACGGAATGAAAAATGGTAAAGCCATTGGCCCAGATGGAATACCAGTTGAGGTGTGGAAGTTATTAAGAGTAGATGGATGGGTGTGGTTGGCTTTGTTCTTCAATAAATTGTTGCAGGAAGAAACCATGCCTGATGAATGGTGCAACAGTTCTTTGGTGCCCATCTTTAAAAACAAAGGTGATGTCCTTGAGTGCAACAATTATAGAGGAATAAAGCTAATGTCGCATACCATGAAAGTATGGGAGAAAGTTATTGAACGGCGGCTGAGAGAAGAGAGTGACATTTCACAGAACCAATTCGGTTTTATGCCTGGTCGTAGTACAACGGATGCCATATTTGCTATACGCCAGTTGTGCGAAAAATACAGAGGTGCACATAAAAACTTGCACATGGTATTCGTTGACCTCGAAAAGGCATACGACCGGGTACCTCGTGAGGTTCTGTGGTGGGCCCTTAAGGAGAAAGGTGTGCCTGGGAAGTATGTGCAGTTGATCCGATCAATGTATAGTCGCTGCAGTACACAAGTCCGGTCTGCAGCGGGCACCACTAGCAAGTTCAATGTGGCTGTCGGTTTACACCAGGGGTCGGCTCTCAGCCCTTACCTCTTCCTGATAATAATGGACGCTCTGACGTCGGACATTCAGGAAGAGGCTCCCTGGTGTATGCTGTTTGCCGATGACATTGTGCTGGTTGCCGAGAGTGCCCTAGAGGTCCAGAGCAGACTGGAGGTGTGGTGGCAAAGACTGGAGAGTGTTGGCCTAAAATTGAGCAGAACTAAAACAGAGTACTTGTTCTGCGATTTTGGCGGTCTCTCTAGTTCTGTGCCCATAGCTCTCGCCGGAACACCCATACCAACCTGTTCTGATTTTCGGTACCTTGGCTCGCTTATCCAAGGAAATGGTGAGATAGACCGAGACGTTGCACATCGGATCAACTCAGGATGGATGAAATGGCGACAGGTCACTGGAACAACTTGCGACCCACGGATGCCCCTCAGGTTGAAGGGTAAAATCTACAAGTCAGTGATAAGGCCTGTCCTACTGTATGGGTCAGAATGTTGGGCTCTGAAAAAGACGGATGAAAAGCGATTGCATGTAGCAGAGATGAGAATGCTGAGATGGATGTGTGGTGTGACGAGATTGGATAAAGTGAGAAATGAGTATATTAGAGGAAGTTTGAAAGTGGCGCCAATGACTGAAAAGTTGAAAGGGAACCGTTTGTCTTGGTATGGCCATGTGAAAAGGAGGGATGAAAAGCATGTAACAAAAAAAGTCATGTGTATAAATGTGGATGGATGGAGAGGCAGGGGGAGACCAAAGAAAATATGGATGGATTGTGTGAGAAGTGATATGGAAGACAGAGGAGTTAGCGATAGCGTGACGAGTGACCGGACAGAATGGAAGAAAAAAACATATTGCGCCGACCCCAAATAAAACGGGACAAGGGCAGGAAGATGATGATGAAAATTTTAAAATTGTTACTTATGTTCTATCGGCAGTAATAAACGTTCGCGTGCTGTTATATGGAAAATGTTCTATTTATATTTCAGAATTAATCCTTTTATATTTCTTTTTTTTCCATGTGACGGTTCGGCAAACGAGCATGCGGATTACCTGATGGTAAGTAATCGGCGCCGTCCATGGGCACAGGCAACAGAGGAGTTACGAGTGCTTTGCCGACCTTTTGGGGATTAGGGATTTGGAGTTTTAGGGATTGGGGGAGAAACAGTGAAACACAACGCTGAAATTATATTGTATTACTGTATTAATACCAAATAACCTAGAGAAAACTTCTCTATTATCCTTTAGCCTCATACTTTTATGTAATCGCAGTTACGCATTTGTGACGATCTTTTGGGAGTTAGTGATTCGAGTGTTGGGGGAGTAGCCAGCACCAAAATGTATTATACAAATAAATGTTTAATTAAATTTCATTGCAATCGATGTAAAATCTTTCCTGACACTTATTTTACATGACAAGAGCGCACCTGAACCTGTTTTTAAAAATTTATTCCGACATAAATCCGGTACCAAAAAGTATAAAATTCCGTTTTAATATTTTTTAAATCAAGAGCATATTTGAAGCTTGCAATAAAAATTTTCGTATTCATAAATTATATCGCAATTTCAGAAACATTAATGTATTATTCAGGCAATACGAAGCAAAGTACGTGCTAACGGTGCCGATGAATTTTTGACACCAATTCCTCGGTTTAGTTTCAAATAAAATTTTGAAAGAACGAACGAACGAAGCATTTCGTATTCTGAGTGGTTTCCGAGATATCGAAAATTATGACATTGACTTAAAAGTATTTTTAAGTGCCAACTTTAAAAAAACGAAGTGTGGGGGAGCCATGCTTCGCCACGAATGGGTCGGCTCGACCGGAGCGATACCACGGCCTCATAGACAACCGGCGTGAAACAATCACAGCGTTGTGTTTCGCCGTGTGAGTAAGGTTACCGGAGGCTCAATCCTTCCCCTTCCCCAATCCCTCCCCAGTCCCTAAATCTCCAAATCCCTAATCCCTAAAAGGTCGGCAACGCACTCTTAACTCCTCCGTCGTTGCGGGTGTCCATGGGCGACGCTGATTGCTTACCATCAGGTAATCCGTCTGCTCGTTTGCCGACCAATTACATAAAAAAATTACGAGATTCTATTTCAATTTGTTTGTAGTAATTATAGTAATTATTTATTTTATATTGTTCTTGAACTATATTGTCATTCTAAGTATTGAGCATCAGCTGGCAATATGGGTTTCTTACGAGAAATCCACTGAGCCCTTTAAAATAAAATTAAAACATGAGGGTGTCCTCAATTTTAAAGGACTACGTCGGGCAAAAAGTGTTCTTTGAGCCCTAAAAGTATTTATTTACAGAAACTAAGAATAAAAAAGTTAAAGGTAAGAACAAAACATTACTCTGACTAAACTAAAACAAAAAAGTGATAAATATTGCAAACATAGGTACTGAAAAATAATCAATTAATTAATGAAACCTACAGACGTGTCATAGTAAATAATAAAAAAGTAAACATATTGAAATGTTTGGGAATATAAAATATAAAAAGTATTAAAAATAAAAATAAATAAATTTAAATGCGACCAACAGTTATTCTCAGAGTGGATGAAGTCGCATCTGGTTGAGGATGTGTCCAATATTTAGTCTCTCCGTGACTAGTACGAAACCCGTTGTAAGGATAGAGGTGCGAGGGTCTGCAGTCGGCGAGCAAGGGTAGCTCATCGCCGACCAGAACCAGACCCGTGCAGGTGGCGTGTGGCGTTCCACCACACCACATACCACAGATGGGACTCTCCTCTGCCGCGCCAAATTAGTGCGTGGTGAATGAGCTCCTGCGAGATCTCATGACTGAGTGGAAGCAGCTACTGTCGCAACCGAGTGTGGTCATTGAAAGGACCATCTAAACGATACGGTGGAACAGGTTTAGCCAGGGTTGTACGTCAAGCGCAATAAGGGACGGCCTCAGCTTAGAGCAGGAGAAGGAACGGCGTGGTGGTTAGTCAGTAAAAGTCTGACACTCCCTCTCCCGTAGTCTTTGTCATGACTGTTGCCATTATCAAAACATTATATTAAGAAATACATCCTTACAACTCTAAATAAATTGTGTTTATTTTACTCATCGTATAGTTTATAGTATATTTATTAAAAATAACGACTTATATATGTTTGAATTAGTAATGAAAAGCACTACCAGTTTCAAGTTAACACTGAACTCTTATTGATGTACTTGCGCATCGTGGCGACGTCTTGCAACCATCTGATTTTTCAGTTTAGTGATATAGGTCGATTCATTTTCAATATATTGTTTTTGTCTTAAGACAGCTATTACAAAATAACATGTTATTTTTTTTAATTGCCAAATTCATGACAATATTAATAAATTTATAAAAAATTATGTGTTTCAAAATTAATGTGATTGCCTTTTATCGGAGGTCCTGATGAAGTATCGCTGTATACCGTTTAATACCAGTACAATGAGCGTAATCCATTCACGTCAGTGAACAATAGCAATATCGCTGATGAAAACTAGCATTCGTTAAACATCCTTTGTACGAAATATTTTATAGAAAAATGTTTTTTGTATCTTATTTTTTACTGACTCCATTGTCAAAGGAGTCCCATGTCAGAAAAGGTATCATTGGGGTTTTCGATTTCCGAAAATACTTAGAAAATTTAAATAACCTATTCTCTAAAATTGTGTCACACTGTATAACTACCTAGTAACCAGTTCGTCATTTGATTATACATATAAGCATAATTATTTTTTTATGTGATACGACGCGTGACGCAAACTAGTTAGCTTATCACTCGTTGGAATAATATTTAGTTTCGCTGTGTGTTTCAAAATCCCTAATCCCCAAAAGGTAGGCAACGCACTCGTAACTTCTCCGTTGTAGCGGGTATCCATGGACGACGATGAGCTCGTTTGCCGTCCAATCATGAAAAAAATTGTCAACCAACTTTAAAATAACAACGACCTACAATTAAAACCTCAACGTTATACAAGAAACTGCTGACCGACAAATTATTATTCTAGCAAATTAAAGCCATAATATTTTTTGGCAGTTGGACGATATTATGTCCAAAATCCGCAGACATTGTTCATCATAAAATGCAAATTCGTGTAAGTAGGGTATGAGAGCTCACGAGTGGCCAATAAATAACAAATCAGTCACAGGCATAATGGGACCATTCCTCAGAGCCAAGAAGTTCGAGTTGGCTGTAGTTCAACTAAAGTTCTTGGTCCTGCGTTGTTGGACGTTACGTAGTAACTTACTGTTTGGTGAAGCTGGATTTATGCAGTTTATTTAATTTGAATAATAAGGGCAAATTCATACACGAAGATTATTGACTTTTCTTTTCTTTAAAAAAAACGTTGGCCCACACTAGCATTTTCTCATGTGTCTTGGGTGCGGTTACAAACATACAATTTCACATGCATGCACATGTCACCCAGACCCGGAACAACAATTTGTAAATCACACAAAGAATTGTGCAGTCAAATGCACGGTTGGTGCGGTGGCACGGATATATTATAACGGAATTTTAATTTATACGGTTGTGATATTTTATAAGATTGATGACATGTATTAACTTTTTTTCGTTCACCAATTTAAATAGGATTCGCCTGTTTAGTTTCTATTTTGATATGATTTCGTTATAGTCATTGTAACACACTACAGCCGAATTTGCTCCGCAATTTTTAAGATATACAGTCCTGAGGTGGTACCCCAATAGTTTCCCTTTCTCGTTTCTTGGGTGTCCAACTACTGTTGTATCAAAAATGTGTCCCTTTGAAAAAAAATAATAGTCTGTTCAAATGCCATTTACCTACCACAGTGCGTTCTATACTTTTATATGAAATATTCGGTCTTGTACATAGCGATCGCAGGCCGTCGCCGAGTGTACCACTTGAAACTGGACCAGAGTAGAAATTGTTTCACTGAGCGACAAGGCTCTGTAAGTACGTAATACATATAAAAATTGAATGAAATGCAGTAATATACATCATATTATTATTTCGTTTCATTTTTAAACTGTAAAAGACAAGATTTTTTAACCGAAATCGCTCTTTGTGGTTAAATTTCTGAAATAATATTACAATGTGGACTCACTGATATTGCTGGATTTATACGCACAAAAGAAACGAGGATTTATTGCAGATCTTTATTGGGATATTGGAATGATGCGATTTTCCATTCGACTTTTTATTATTCGATGTGAAACTGTTGAAGTTTTAAAGTTGTTTTTTTATGTCATATGGAGGCAAACGACACTCAGAACCCTAGAGGAGTTACAAATGCGTCGCTACGATAGGAGGTTTTGGGGATTAAAGCTTGGTGAATGATGGGGGGGAGGGGAGGAGTTTGCCTCCATATGACATAAAAACAACTTTAAAACTTCACAGTTTCACATCTAATAATAAAAAGTCGCTTCCGATAAGCTCATTCATAGAGCAAACTTAATTGTTAGACGCCGATTTTCTGTTAAGGTGTGGTACCGTTTCGGCCCATTTGTGCCGAAGCATGGAACTTTCATACTCAAAGCAAAATAATCTCCATCCTCAAGAGATTAGCAAGGTACTTGTAGTGCCAAACTCACAGTACTTCTTTCGTACATGTGCCCATTGGCAGCATGGCACCATCGGGCGAGGCATCAGCTCCTTTGACGATTTCTTCCATAAAAAAATACCATAGATATTGTGTACATAATGTAACTAGGTAATATTATACTGAAGTGAGTGACTTTCTTATTCCCAGAGGAGTCAATTATAAAGGTCAAATATTATCTATAGATAATTAAATTTTATTAAACTTGAATAGACAGTTCAGTAATCTACTAGTAAAATGTTTATAGAATAAAACGAGATAAAAGAAAATTAACAAAACTAAACAATATTCTTCATTTCAATAAATTCTTAAATAAACTTTTAAGTGCATTTAATTTCATTTTATTCCTTTAATAATTAAATTTTAATCCAGACTTTGATTAAATTACTTTCGTCGAATACGTCGTAGTAATGAAATGAAATTTTCTTCATAAGACCTTAGATGTAAGAATTAGCTTCGGCATACGACCTGGCGTTGTCTGGCTTTGTCTACAAATGCTCGCGTTGATCCTCTGAAATTGAAATTTAAGACCTTATGAAACCTTATCTGAGTAAGTTTTACCTCGTGTTTGTAACCAGTATGTAGGTGGTATGTACCGCACATAAAGCCATACCATTCTATCAACATTCTTTTATAGATTTTCAACCTTAATTATTTGTATTTAAGTCGAAAATTTATCAAAGAATTCTAACAATTGAGGGTAACTTTCTGTGCTTGTTGTATGTTTATTTATGTATATGCAATTTACTGTTTCATTATTTATTAGCAGCTTTATTAAATCTACGCGTGGTATTATTATTATCTATGCTTGCTGCAGGGATTTATAAGGCGGTTTGTGATCATGCTTGGTTTAGTATAACTAATAAATAGCTTTTGCTAGGCAAGGTTACTAGAAAAAGAAGACTATCCGTCATTCCAGACTTTTATGTACCTTCCTTTATGCTATATTTTAAACCGCATTTGTTTTTCTTTGTGAATTGTTTCTTTGTTTTAATTGCAGTAAGGATATTAATATTTAGATATTTAGAGAAGAAGAGACGATCATTGCTAATGTGTACGTACTATAATCATAAAGACTTGGTGCTTTTGTATAATGTCATAATGTCATTTATACCGCGTACATCGAGGGATTGGAATAGTTTGCCGGCTGCAGTCTTTCCGTCCGAATACAATTTAGGTGTCTTCAAGGCTAGAGTGAATAGGCTCTTAATATACTAGTGCGCCTTACCATCAACGATTGCATCACTGCTTAACATCAGGTGGGATCGCAGTCAAGCACTAGTTTATAGCAAGTAAAAAAAAAATGTCGCTTAAAATTAAATCCGTGAGATTACGTGCTAGTTTTTACATAGAACTATTTGGCCAAGTAGCAGTCGAGTTCAATAACAAACAGTTTAGCAAAAGCCTTTAATATGTTACCTTCACATAACATTATTCTTGTCCTTTACAAATGTAATTGGAGATTCCAGTGGCGCCTTAAAGGGTCCATGGTTTGTAGGGCCGCACTTACCAGTGATGTATTACCATCATTTCATACGAACACCATAAAATACTTACCCGTAGGCTATTTGTTCTGATTTACCCAAAGAGATAAACATCCATAGCATTTTGCTTTTTGTATAAAACAACGAAATTTTACCCAAACACTCCTAAATTGTAGTTATTCGGGGAAATGGACCATTTAGGAACACATAAAGATGAAAAAATATTTTGAAATAAATTTCGCTGTATGAAAATTTTCATACAATGTTTTTGTTAGACTATTAGTTGAGGGTTCGTGAAACCGTAAGCGTAGTTGATATTGTTTTATTGGAGGATACCTGCGACCTGGTGTTATGTAGAGGTATTTGCAATTTGTTAACTATGGGCATACAGGGTGAAAATATTATAGGTAGATACACTTTTTGACTTTCGACAATCATTGTTAAATATCATATAATCTTTAAGTACCTAGTAACTATCGTGAGACATACTAAATTTATAAAAAATAACGACTTACTCACGTGAATTAAATAAGAAAAGGTCTACTAGTTTAAAGCCATAACGGGACTCTTATCCATGAGCAGCGTGCGCGTTGCAACGACGTCACGAAGCCGACGTAATCTAGTACCTAGGGCTTATCTCAGATTGACGTTATTTCCAATAAAAAAAAAAAAACAAATATCTTCATCAATAAACCCATAAAATTCAATAGTTAAAACAAGTATACTTCTGTGTATAGATAGGCAACTAGCATAAGTGCGCTCAAACCTTCATAAGTTTTCTAAGCCCTACTAAATACATGCTCATCTAACATAGTGGAAGTCAATACATAGAAACAAAGCTTTGAACCGTCAGTGCACTCGTATACTGCACTCGAAGCAAGTGGAGGGGTGCGCGTTGGACCAATGACGTCACCCTGCACCCTTGTTTTTACATACACGTGAGATTTGCAAACATGGCATCCGTGAGTGTGAATACGAATGGCTACTAAACGCCACAGAGTATTAATGGCGATGAAAATTCATTACGTTTTATTGTGACCTTCGTCAGTTGTTTGCTTGTATGTAATTAAAATTCTCCCGTATAACTTTTCTGTTTTACAGCTGAGCCAGTATTTACGTTGAGTTTACGACATGATTGCTGTTTAGCTTTTTAAATTGTTAATTTTGCGCGGGAAGTTTTGTTTGCGGGAAATTTGGAAGGCGTTTTGTTTTATGGTTTCTCGGTTTCGTTTATTGTCCATGGCTGTCATAAAAAATATAGGAGCTAATGAACTTACTTGGTGCAGAAAGCTATCTTTAGCAATATGAGAGAATAGAAGCTGAGCATTTGTATTATATGGTTTAATAAAAAGTTATAGATCTTTGGGTGCCTTTTCGAAGAAAATAAGTATTCATGATATAACCGTGTAGCTACGTGGTTCATTACGAAAGCTGAATTCAGTTTTTTCTCAAACAAACAAGATTTGATTCCCTAATGAACTGGTAGATATCGGCTCGATTGTATGATTACAAGTCAATTGATTGAGCCGAACAAAAGCTAATGATAATCTCAGTTACGTGCCCAGACAAGAAAATAAATAAGAAAAATACAAAATAACAACTAATTCTGTCTGAAATGAGCAGAAACCGACTCTATTCGTTTGTAACCAAAAAATGTGGGGTTGAGAATGTTCAGGTAAGTATCAAAATGTCTAAAATGTTACATAGTATAGTATGCCCTTTAGCTATTGTTGCTTAGTGCTATCAGCTTCACTAAGAGGACTGACCGACAGACTGACACTATATCTTCAAAATTTTTGTTTCATGTGTCAAAAGTGCCTACAAGGGTCTAATTGGAATAAAAAATGATTTTTGACTTTAAATCTTTAAAAGAACTGGTTAAAGTTTTCTTAAACGTCTTTTTCGTGGAAAAGGCGTCCAATTATTTTTCCCGCCGTGTGTGGGGCGAGAGGGAGGGTATCAAATTGTCACTGACTAAAAACCATGTCGGTTTTTCTCGTGGTCCGGGCTAGGACATGTTCCATTATACCTAGCACTTGTACCTAGAACGCCGGCTAGTCATCAGCACTGATAGGCCTCGTCTGCATTTATAGGTATGCTATATTTGACTGCACGGTTGGTGCGGTAGCTGGGCAACTGGCTGCCGTGCAACTTGTCGCGGGTATCGAACTAGCACGGAACAACTCTCTGTGTGGTCCACATGTCATGTGTATGTGAAACTGTATGTTTGTAACCGCACCCTTGACACAGAAGAAACACCTAGTGTGGGGCAACGTTTGTAAAGAAAAGAAAGAAAAAAAGAAAAAGAAGCTATATTTATAGCAGCGGTGGCCCTTTTTGAGGAGTTGCTAGAAAGACGTGACATGTCTCACTGAGTTCTTGCCTTTTTTTGAATTTCTCGATTTTCAGAATTTCTTTTCAGAAAATGTGGAGCCTCCTGTGCTGGAAGCTGAGCACCGCCATGTCTAGGAAACTGATTGGTGTAAGCTCAATAATATCCAGCGGCTCGGCTTCAAACAGCAGAAAGGCCGTGTGGGTTCCTCCTAATTTAACATAAGTATCCTAATTTGAGCTCTTTTTGGAGACGGTATTATTACTTCTTTGGAATTCCGAAACAGTATTAGAGTTTAGATACTAAAACTCATATTTATATTCATAGCTTACTCGTGGTTTGTGTACAATATTGTGTATTACGTAAGTAGGCCTAGGATCGCGGGCCTTAAAAAACTAATACTACAAGCAATCCTGCTACCAAGTACCCTACATTTACAATAAATTCGGTATATTATTATTTTTTCCAGTATTTTTTGCCGTTTTTTCTACGTATCTAGCTGGAGTGTATGTTTATTTTGTCCACAACTTGGTTTTATTATTATCAATATGTTTTGATTGATTATTATAATAATATAATGTTTCAATGAAACACTAGATCCAACATTTTTACTGGTTAAAAGGGCTGTTGATGTAATCTCGTGTCACGTGACGTCACGATTAAGTACATGCTTAGCAATGACGTAGCGACCTATGAGTTATGTAAGCGTCGGACTATTTTTTTTGGTAACGAGCATACGTATTATCTGATGGTAAGCATTTAGCGCTAGCCACGGACACTTGTAATACAAAGGTGTTATAAGTACGTTGCCAGCCTCTTGTCGGTTATTAGGTTTTTAAGAATAGGGGATTTCAAGATTGAGAATGCGAGGGGAGGTTTGGGCCTCCGGAAACCTTACTCACACGGTGAAACACAGCATAAGTTTAGTTTCACGCCGATTTTCTCTGAGGCTGTGGTGTCACTCTGATCGAGCCGGCTCATTCGTGATTGAGCATAGGTCTCCCCCCTTAAATAATTTTAGATTTTCATACACTGTAATCAACTCTGCAATGTTTTTGCGTCCTATCAACATGAATGACAACAGCATCCCATTATTTTTTGCAATAATAAACTACACTCACACCTTGCACAACAATTTCTCTACACCGCTATATTTTGAATGCGTGTGTCAATCTACCACAATTCATACAAATATTTGATGCATGAAAAATTTTAAATTGGACGCGAGTGGCCGTATCGTAACGACTAAGGGGATATTTAACTCACAATTCAGTTAATTTACAAGCGTTTCAATAGGATGGTCATTGCAAGTTTTTTTTGTAATTCGGCATATAAAAATTCGTATCCTGTTCCTGGTTGGTTTGTGGTTTCGTCAATATTTTACCAAGTTCAAAAAAGAAAAAAATATAATTTGAAAGAAGGAATAATAATTTCTTTGGCATCGAATATGTACTTTAATTAGGAAAAAAAATACAGCCATAAAAAGTTAGCACTTGTATGGCTCATTAAAGCTTTTCTGGTTTACATCTGTAATTACATAATGAGTGATGGTATTAAGATATAGCACCTTAGGATTATTCAGATGCCATAATTTGATGCAATAATTTGATGGTATGTATATGTATATGTCCTTCAGTTCATTTTAGATATTCAGTTCAGACAAGATGTATTTTGTTGTGACCCTGGAGGTGCTCCTTATGCAGGAGGGTAGGTTCAAAATCTGGAAAGTAAAGAGGTGAAGCCACCAGGGAGGTTTTAGTGTTTAGTGAGGTAAAAATCCCACACTCCAGACTTTTTTCCTTGGAGGTGCCTTCAAGGTGCCTTTTGAAAGTTTCCCCCTTTGATAAAAAAAGGCATTTATACGACGATTTCTAATTTATATGATCTTCCAAAGATACCACTGACATACGGTGAGGAAAAACGTCGTGAGAAAATCTAAACTTATAGGGTATTTCTAATTGAAGTTTGAAATCACCACTAGCCTTGAGAAACCGTGATGATTAATGCTCAAAAAACTTGTCCGTGTGAAAAGAGGTCTTTGCTCAGTAGTGGGCATTTACTGGCTGATAGATGTGATGATGGCAAATCAGTGTGGTGTAATAATTACAAAATCCCGACCGCAGGTACCGGTTGCCATAAATCTTCGCTTGATAACAGGGAACACTTTAAGCTTTCAAAGTACCGAAGGAAAGCACTTAAAGTAGTAGAACTTAAGTAGTCGGACTTTAGGTAGACGACGTTAGGTTCATTCTTTTAGTAAGTGTGGGAGAGCCATGCTTCAGCACGAATGGGTCGGCTTGACCGGAAGATACCACGGACTTACAAGGTACCGGCTTGAAGCAATACCTTTTGTCAGGGGAAAATCATAAAATGACTTTTCCCGCCCAGGGTAAGGCGAGAGGAAGGGTCAGTCTCTTACTGACTAAAAACGCCCCCGTTCCTTTTCCTGCTCTAGGCCTACTAGTGATTAAATTTAACATTAAACTAGGCAGTTCATAGAATTCCAAAACCAATATAATATGGTTACGAATATGTCGATACTTTGTCAAGAACTAATAGCAGTTTAATTTTATGGGCAATACCCAGAACCTAAGCAAACACTTCGACCTCAGGTACCCATACAAGTAAATTAGAAGTTAGTACCCACATAAATGTTTCTGAGAACGTTTATACAAGCCCAAGTTTCCAATATTCACTAAATGACCAGGTATCGTTGCTTGAAATTATAGCGTAAGTAATGATTTCCAAACTTAAAGTCCAGTTTGTTATCGTTAAGTTGTAAGCTGATGTGCTCACATGTCCTCAGTGATACTCGGGACTTCAGAAGGGATTTGAACAAGTTAGTTACTTCGTGAGAGTCCTTTGATGTGACATAGACGATAGTTAACACTTCGATGTGGCTTTAAAACTGTTAAGTAATTATGGACTTTCGTGTCGGAACGCTTTTAAAATATAGATTTACTTTTAGATGATTTTTTTTCGCCAAAGATGGCCGAATATTCTACTAATATAATAAACGCAAAAGTTTGCAAGTATAAATGGATGAATGGATGTACTGACTGACTGCATAGTTGACGCGATGGCTGGGAAACGGACTGCCGTATGCATAGAATAACTCTTTATGTGATCCTGATATTGTTATTCCAATTCTGAGTATAATGATCTGTATGTGAAAAAATTATATGTTTGAAACAGACCCTCAAAAAAAACAGGTATAATATAATGCTACTTTTACCCTGTTACTGTTGGTAAAACCGCTCTGGCAGAATAAGGTAATTAAAATAACGTCTACTTTCATCGAGTTTAAATCAAAAATTTAGAATTGTCGTTATTTTCCAATTGTTAAAAAACACTTCGTCCTGCACTTAACATTTATATAACCAAACAAAAAGTAAAATAAACACATACTCCTACATATACAGAACATACTCGTCGTAGACGTTACAGTCTAAGTACCCGAAGCAGACGAAACACAAAGAACAAACGTTAAAAACAGAAGCTAAGTACTAAACTGCGAGCACAGCATGGTACTTAAGTTGATGAAAGCCCTTCAGACAATAGGGTGAACAAAAGAGTTCCATACCAACAAAAACGATCCCGAACAAAATGATAAAACCAATCAAATACGTAAATGTCACGAAGTACAAGACTTCACCAGCAAAACATGACAAAAACACGAAAAAATAAATAAAAGCAAAATCCTTGTACATACGAAAGCATGAATTCAGAACGCAAATTACTGACTATGTAAGGAAGACGCGACACAAAGAATAAGTGATAAAAAACAAGTCATTTGATGCAGGAGACAGCTCTTCAGACAATGGGGCGCACTTAATGCCCGTATCATGTACAAGCGTGTGATACAGATGTTCTCGTAATTAGCGGAGCTGGCGATGACTGAGTTAAGACCTAGTTAATGAGAGGCTAGTTTAAACTTTTTTTGCATTTTTAATTTCAATGTAAGCTCGTTAAGGTTTTCCTGCTAGGTCAGTGTGCCTCTGTTGATCTCGTTGACGTAAAAGCGAATGAGAGGAAAATTTGATTTTCGTCGTTGTATACCGTATATTCCGCATCGCTGTATTTTTGTCTGAGCTCCGATTTCAATACGATATATTTTTATTTTACACAAAATATTTGATAAAACACACAGCTGTTTCTTTTCTATAAATAAATAAGTGGTTGTTTTGTGAATAAATATGAAATAGCTCCTTCACAATGATTGTCAGTGTTTGAATATTACATTTGGAGGTACACATGTAGACGAGAATATCGACGGAATAAAAGAAATAAAGAAGAAAAAAATATAATCTAATCCTTTAATCCTCAAGGAGGCAATAGAAGTGTTTCTAGAGTAGTTATTTATGAAATAAAATAGAGAATTATTTATGTTGGCAACTTTAGCTCACACTTCGCTACAATAGCGTGTTTGTTTATGATTTCCCTTGAGTGCTTCTTCACCTATTTGTTGAAGCCTTGAAGGGCGATAGAACGTTTTCATTACCCACGTTATGAGTTGTTGTCGAGGAAATTACGTCACAACATATCAAATTTTGAACTTTGAGACTAACTGCAAGCTTTATCATTTAATACCTAAAGTCAAACTAGTTTTATAATTTAAATGAAAGACAGAGTAATTATGTCCTACTGTTTATCGAATTTACTGTTTTTTAGCTGACCGTTTACCTTTCTTATTTGCCTCTGAGAGGATGAACTTTCAAAGTGATGCCATTTTAACACTAGAATAGCATCCATACGGTAGTTTGAATGAGATGACTTGGAAATATTATAGGACATCAGTTTGAGGTTTTATTTATTTATATCTCCTTTACACTAAATAGTCTAAATGGCCGACTAAATGCCTTAAGGCATTCTCTAACAGTCAACCAATGATGATGTTGTGTTTATCATACTTAATTATCATAGCATTTTCAGATAGTGGAATCTGAAAGAAAAATAAAAAATGTATCTGAATTAATATTTCTAGGAAGATCTTCCTCTTAACAAGTCTGTTGTTAATTGTAGGAGGTAAGAGCTCTTTTGTAGCTACATTTTTCTATTTTTAATTCAAACAAAATGCTGTAGGCATCCTACTCTTATACTGGTAAATGTAAAAATCTTCTGTTGACTGTTACTTGTTGTTGGATAAGCAGGCCTCTAGGCTCTTCAAAACTTCTGAAAGAAATTCTGTCAGTTTTTTTTAAAGGCTTTGTGTTCCTTTTTGCGCCGGAGAACCACGTATTGATTCGCTTGGTGGGGCGAGATGGGGTATCAGAATCTTACTGACTAAAAATCACCTCAATCCTTCTCCTGCTCCAAACCAGCGCCGAGGTACTTATATTATTGCGCTTGCGTTCCAACCCCGGCTGAATGTTAAAATGGCATTCATTTTGAGTTTTTTTTGTTCCTTATTATTTATAAGTTAGCCAACTAATGAAGCTCAGTCATTATCACATCAAAACTGTCACAAACCCACACACTAATCTACAAACTTTGCCCACATAATTCACAACAGCAAACCGTCAGAATGTCCACCGCAATATCTAATCATATTATCACTGAATTACAATACTAATTAACAGCGGATTACATAATTATAGGTAAATTAGGGCGAGGCCACATGCAAGCATCGTACTACAAACATAATTACCCAAAACTGTTATTGTTTTGATCCTATTATTAATTGAATTTACTTGTGAAGTTTGTTCAGAGGAGGTTACTCAAGGCAATCGTAGGCTCCTTGATTAAACTAAACAATGTGGTTTGCCTCACAAATTATTCATGATACGGTCCCTCTGTTTAATTTACTACGTACATATTTTAAGTTGGATCCAATAGTTGAGGTTAGTTTGAACCACGAATTGTACCCAATCAAATATGTATGGACAGTACATTATAGCCTTTATTTTGTAACGTATAGACCTCATTTTAATTTCACCAATGAGTTATTACGGAGTTCTACATCATTTTACGAATCTCACTCGTAATTCTTAAGAGTGTATTTCAGTGCCGGGGTTGCGAGATAGGTAAGCGAAATGTAGCACCGCGACCTTAAGTTTCGGGGTCCTTTACCTAAGTGACGGGGGGTTTTTAGTCAGTAAGAGTCTGACACTTTCCTCTAGCCTCACCCTGGGCGGGAGAAGAAATTTGATAATAATCCCCTAAGAAAAAAGTAGTGTATTTCAGTCCTGAATAGATTTTGTTTTAGGTGATAGGACATTAGTCTAACAGAACCTATGAAGTACCTGACGGAAAGCAATTGGCTTCGCCTGTGGACATCCGTAACACTAGAGGAGTAACGAGTGCGTTGACGGCCTTATGGGGATTTTGGTTTCGAAGATTTAAGGATTAGGTGAGAGGAAGGTTTTGGCTACCAGTACCATGTACACGGCGAAAAAAACGCTGTGGTTGTTTGATAGTGGTTTTCTGTAAGGCCGAGGTACCACTCCGTTCAAGCCTGCCCATTCGTGCCGAAGCATAGCTCTGCCATACTAAAGTAGTTTATTTAATTTATTAAAAATGTTATCTGTGTTGTCACTTTTCCCAAATTCTTTGATTTTCGAATGCTTTATTGAATAAAATGCCATTAGCTTTGTGTTCGAATAGATGATTCTAAAATGAGTTGATACTTTTTTATAACGAAATATATGAAAAGAAATGTTGTGTTTTACATATTTCGTGTGTAAATTCAAATTTTAGCAACTTTCTTTCTTTCTTTCTGAGTTTGTTTCAGCATTTCTTCTCAGAGTAGTCAGATAGGAAATGCCGGCTTCATCTAGTTTTTCACATATAATTTGACGTGTAAAAGTGCCGTTTTATGGCCTATTTGCAAAAATAAATTCATTGTTTCATTAGCTTGATAAAAATTAAATATTTGCGAGGATGTTCGTGAAACATGAATTTATAGTTATGTACCAACATAAATTAATTTTACAAATATTAATTTGCCGACATACCATGTAATCTAGGCACGTTGTTAATTTACGAAATAAGGTTAAACACGAACGTATCTCTCCAAATATTTATACATAATGGAAAAGATGAAACGTGGGCTCATTGCCTTTGTTGAATAATTTATGTTTTATTTCTCATACAATCCTGTTCTGACGTAGCTAATATGTTAGACTATGAGCCTCGGGCGGTGTTCATTTTTAAGACATTATAAGAGTTTCAAGCGAATAGCGAACAAAGAAAAGTCGACGTTAAGTATTATTATTTTAGGATTAAAAATTCTATTTTCGACGTTTGTCATAATATTAAGATTCTAAATTTTGTTTTTGCTAAGTAAGTATGTCTTAATTACGCAGTATTCTTGTAAAAGTTTAATCTTTTATTATTTTTTTAGACTTATACATTATTAATGTTCTAAGTACTTTTGAAACTCATTTAGGTCGCGTGAGGTTAAGCAGAACCTATTTAAAAGTGAAGAAAAGGTTAACGTCGAATAATTAATGACTTTTATTATCTGTGGAATGTACAATTTTAAATTAGGAGGTAAAAAGCTGAGTCGACTTATTTCTTGCTGATATTACAAGGTTTGGTTTATTGATCTAATTCGATCAGAGGTGCTTATGAACTAACATTTTTTATGTAGCTAATAGGTACCTATTAGCTACATAAAAAATATAGGTAAATTACAGAGTGAGAAAATTATTTTTACTTATCACTTTAATATTTGGCATTTATATTACATGACATATGCAAATAATATAACACTTCTATTTAATAACACCAAAAGTAAATTTAGTAAAAGAACACAATCTCTTACACAATTTATGTTACCCTAGTACCTAATTTGCGATATAATAACCGGTAATAAGAAACACGAGTACCAGGACAGCAGTGAGCAAAAGAGCATTTCTTAAATTTTCAATTTGGAATCTGAACGAGGGCAGAACATAGCAGACGCTCATAATGCCGCACTCGACACGAGGGTCTGACCGCGGCTACTTCGACAGCTTCACATTTAAGTGGTTGGTTAAAGTTACTGACTTACTGTTGCCTATGAGATCCTGGTTGATTTTTTTTTGTACAATACCCAAATTATAGCTCTCTTTGTTTTCGAGTTAAGTATGGCAGAGCCATGATACAAGAGTAATACAACGGCCTCGCAGAAAATCGGCGTGAAACAACATTGTTGTTTTGTTCCTCCTTGTGAGCAAAGTTACGAGAGGCACAAATCTTACGCACAGTCATCCCTCAATATCCAAATCCCCAACCCCCAATATCAGGCACGGGTACTATATGGGATTTCAATTTAAATCATTGTTCTGTTGATCGTGAAATTCTACAAAATTTTATCTATAGTAATCGATACAACCAAAATAATAGAAATTGGAAAGGTTAGTATTTTCCTCGTATTTTCCTAGCTATTTTTGTATCTGCTGAACATCATTACTTACCATTATACTATTTTTCATTACAGGACAACCAAATAATGTCAGCTAAAAGCTGTCATGTTCCTATACAAACAAGTTCAAACAACTGGCTTGACCTCCTTGTTTGTAAGTATACTTGTCTCTTGTAACTTTTACCATACACGAGGTTTTACTCATTCAACCTCTTACAACTGACCATTGAATGAAACGTCGACGTTAAGGCTCAAAATAGCCTTTAAAAATGCGTTTCAAATAAGAATTACCGAAAAGTACGCAAAAATTCAGTATTGTTTTAGAGCTGAGTACTCCATAGTAAAGAGTTCTTAATATTTTATTATTCGCAAATTTATTATTCGACCAATTTTATTTATAAAATAACAGATATTTAAATAAAAGTAACTAAACAAAATAAGCATTGGCTAGGTACCTATAATATTTAAACAGAAATAGAGTTATTCTAGAAATTTGAAAATAAACAATTCACTATATAAATTATGATTCTAAATTCAAAATAATTTTAACATAGTTACTAGTTAGCTAGACATATTTTACTAGGTTATGATAAATGCGCGTTTAACGGGACAACGAGTAGAGGTAGAGTGGAGACTTTTTTTCGACTTTTTTGATGTAATCGATCATCTATTCGCTAGAAATGTGGTTGTAATTTTGACAGGTCACTGAGTGTGTATGTACCATATTAAATACTTGGGACTACATAACAATCACTCCGTCCAATATTAGTCCCAACGCAGTACATATTTGAAAACAATGGCGTCCCAACTTTACAAGCAACAGATTGAGCGAGATTCAAAGCGACCTCGACCCTTAGATCCAGGTCTTTCACGATCTCAATATCCTAGTTTCCAGGGACCTCGTTAAATTGGGAAACCGTACGTTTACCGCCATTGTATCGGGGTAGACGGCATTCTTCACACCCCTGGCTCGTAAAAGGGAATGTCGAGATATAGCCGACTCAGTGAAGGGTCATCGGCGCCCTTATTAGGAACGTCTTTAGCGTCGTATTTCTTAAGGGTAAGGTCAGGTTTGGTTCGCAGTATAAATTATTCGGAACATATGGAGTGGCTGTGGTTTGGGGGCAGAGATCACAGATGTGATATATTGTGTATATAGGTATGTGTATACATATCATTCTCATACTGTATTAAGTTTTGTTTGCTTAGATTTTAGTGTTGTGTGTTCATTATCCTTGTTTCTTTGTTATGAAACTGTTATATTTGTCTCATGAAATTGTTTTCTTTGCTTTTCGCCCGTAAATTTGAAATGTGTAACGAATACTTTTTGTTTTCGAATTTGGAAGGAAATATTCTTTCGTATGAGCATCGTAAACCTTTTATACGCTCCTAAAGTGAGATTCACGAACTTGAGCCGATATTTTTTCGCAACATTTTCAGCACAGGTTTTTGGCCGGATTTCGCTTGACTCATTTAGTTTAGCGTTCCACCGACAGGTAAACAGAAGATTTCACTTGTGCATAAGTATAGATAACGTCATGTAACAGTTATGTTTTCATCTTGTATAGCGCCCTATATTATATACAAACTTAAGCTATGTTGCTCCTGCGTCGTAAAATTATATGACAATGTTATACGTTAAAAGTATCGTAACTTTGCCCCGTTGATGTTTCAATATTTCTTTCGAAATTTACAAGGCACGCTTTGTGTTATACGAGGAGATATGAAATTATAAAAGCTTGTATGCTTTTACGACGTATATCGTGTGGATTTTAAGAATCAAGGCGTGGATATTACCTACTAAATTTTGTGGGTACAAAACACGTCCTACTTTTTTAAAGTCTCGGGTTAGTTTAAAATAACTTTCATGCAAATTGGATAATATTGGAGAGATACCACGGCCTCATATAATACTGGTGTGAAACAACCACAGCGTTGTCTTTCGCCGTATGAGGAAGGTTAGCGGAGGCCCAATACTTCCCCTCCCCCAATCTCTCCCCAATCCTTAAACCTTTGCCGAAAAGCTGGTAACGCACTCGTTTCTCCTTTTGTGTAACGGATGTCCACTGGCGACGCCGATTGCTTACTATCAGGAAATACATCTGCTCATTTGCCGACACATCCCATAAAAGAATAAGATATTTTATGCATCGTACAAGTAAAATTACTAACTTACAATAGAACTCATCACTCATCAGGACTAGTCCGCATCTCTTGGGTGACGTAAATTATTTTAATATTTTTTGCTGGGTTATAATACATTTTATTAATTTAACGAATGCCTTTTCTATGTACAGCTTGTATACACACTTCTTTTTTCTTATAATCCTATAAATAAGTAGTTTAATAGCCAACCGCTAAATGTTAGGTACCAAGTACGTCAAGATCTATAAAATTGCAAATAGACTCACGATTGTGCAAAAAATCTAACGATTGAACTTTCTACGTAATAAAAGATAATTGGATTAGCTTTTTATTTACTTACATTTTTATAATCAAGAGAATAGTCCTATTTCGAATTTCAAAAATCCAATTTAAATGTAATCGAATCGTAGAGTTAGTTCGTACTTCTAAAATGAACATGAAAAAAAAAGGTTTTTTAAATGAGGACGATTTTAATTTAATTTAATGAAAAATAAAATAATTTTCTGTAGCGAATGTGATTTACTAAAGTCAGTGCTTAGTTTAAAATATAAAAACAATGACATTTCTTTGTGGCTTTGCATTGTATTTTTTACTGGATTAAAAAAAGTTAGTTAAAGGACCTCTGTTCTATTAAATTCACTACTTACAGCGTTAATTTCATAACACAGTATTTTAATTCTAATACTATGAATATAAAAACCCATAATTGCCTGCAACCGTTGTTATGTATCGCGGGCTGTCAAGTTGAAGCGCATCGCCACTGTACGCGATTTCCGAGCGTTCATTACAATGATTGACATTCGATTATGCATTTCTGATCACCCACAGGATACGTACGTGGAGACTTGATGACACCTTTGTGTGTAAAGTGCTTGGATTATACAAGCACGAGTGGATTGAGGTACACAATGGAATTTCTGCTTAGGGATAGATGCTTTCAATTTAATATCACGGTGGCTTATTAATGAAATGAGGATATGTTATTGAAAATCGTGTATTTAATGTTCTAAATAATTCACTTATAGTTAAGTGAATTATACCTCTATTTATATGATCGGATGGCAAACGAGCATACGAATTACTTAATGGTAGTGGGCACACGCAACACCAGATGAATTATGATTGCGTTGCCGGACGTTTGGGGATTGGCATTCGGAGATTTAGGAATTGGGAGAGGAGAAGAAGGATTGGGCCTCCAGTTATTACTCTTACTCACGCGGCGAAAGACTGTTGATTTACGCCGGATTTCTGTAACAGAATACCGCCGTGAAACAACCCACAGCGTTGTGTTTCGCCGTGTGAGTGAGGTTACCGGAGGCCCAATCCCTTCCCAATCCTTATATCCGCAACCCCTATCCCCTAAAGGCCGGCAACGCACTCGTAACTCCTTTGGTGTTGGGGTGTCCATGGGCGGCGCCGATTGCTTACCATCAGGTAATCCGTCTGGTCGTTTGCCGACTTATACCATAAAAAAGCCTGTCATATCATTCCGCTCGAGGCGACCTTTTCGTGCCGTGGTATGAATCTCCAACACTTCATTATTTTTGTTTATTGACTGATATCAACCTACTATAGGCTTTACATAACAACTTTTATTCTTCAAAGAAAGTGCATATATTACAGAACATAGGTATTTAAGTTAAATATCCACTATTTGGGACTAAACTAGTAAAAAAACAATTCAAACACGCCCCTGCCAACCCTTCTAGTCATAACAGCCATCGCTATATTATAATTAAAAACATTTTCATCAACACTTTATGAGTACTACATTTTAACGACTTTCAAGTGCAATTTCCTTTATAATCAAGTTAACAACCTCATCGTTTTTCTTAACCATATAGTTAGAACCTTCAGTTAGATTAACCAGACGTGACCTCAACATAATAAAACTAGTTATCATCAGGGTTCGTTGCCTTTCACTGTCTCTGCTTTCTTAACTATATTAGAATTCTTTCTTCGTCTCCTAGCGGATAAATGACATGGAATTAAAGAGAATATTCTGGATTTTTAAAGAGAAATGTTGCGTGACTTCTCGACAAAGGAGGACAGGACTGAACTCGTGTTTTTTAATGGGACTGTCTAGTTTTATTCGGTTCAAATATACATTTTCTGGAACGACCTCTGACAAAACAGCTTCGGGCATGATGTCTTGTTCTTTCATTTTACTTTTAATTAGGCTTCGTTGAAAGGTTATGTTATTTCATTTTAGGCACAGTTTTTTTTGCAAAGAAATTTTATTTTTGACGAATATTTTAAACACACACAGTCTTCTGAGAATGTTCTTAGAATCGACAGTGTACCTATACATATATATACAGTTAAGTAATAACATAATCTCGTCAACCGTAATTTTAATGCCAATATAAATTTAAATTTAGAACCGATACGCTCAAGACGCATAATTGCCCTCAATAACTGATGTAGGTACATTATGTTGTAATAGTTATACGCCAGTAATAACGCAGGCAATAACTTCGAATCCGACCGTCAAAGCACAATTAGAACGTGCCCTGAGACCGTTTTGTCCTCAACAATGTCTTGAATAATATCCTATTACCGACACGTAAGCTTAACCCTTCATAAGATATTAACATCTAAGGCATTATTAACACGTAATCCTTCAGAGGAGAGGTGACCCAAGCTTTCATATGTTAATTCTGACCTATTAAAACGCCGAATAATCTTGACTGAGTTGACGTAGTGAATGGATGTGAATGTACGACGAAATTGCTTTATAAGTACGTCTCTTGGTATGTTCTGGGGGTTATAGTTTAAGGAGTGGTTTGACAATGTTGTCCTTTTGTGTACTGTACATGAAAAGGATGCCAGGTGTGAAGATTTGATATTAATACAACTGTTGTTAGTGTTCAAGTTTCACAGAAAAAAAAACACGTTGCTTTACAATGTATTGATGATTGAGATAAGTCGCTCATTTATTTGTAGAGCGAAATCTTATTCAATGTATTTTTTTGCGTTTTAGTATGTTACGATTTCTGATTGGTTATTACTAGTTTTCAAGATCGGATTAGATTCTAGTCTTGATCTATTAAACTTAGGTAATAAACTCTTCTTTAGTGGTTGTTTTTTTTTTATTCAGGCTAACAAGCAAGATTACTAAGTAAGGAAAAGCTTATTTGTATTGTCCAGGGGTTTTATCAGGTACAAAAACCTTCTAAATAAAAGGTAAATAGAGGACAGAACACGAAATCGGAAAACTCAAAAGGTCATTGGCCCCAGACGTGACACAATGCTGATTATAAGGGACCCTAGTTACTAACTAGTTTTCCTTTCCGAAAATAATATCGAAAAAAATCGGGTTGTACCCATTCCAAAGGCTGATATAAAATGGATTAAGACATTCTATTAATATTTTGGGACTTTTTGGGACTTTTTGGCCAGTTTTCGATGTAATGTAATTTCTTTGTGAGACAAGGATCACCGAAATAAAGGATCTTAGGACCGTAGTTTGGAGGAATTGTAAGTGTAAGGTCAGGAAAGTTACAAACGAGACGTTCCAACCATTTTATAAGCCAAGTTTTTAAAAGGTCGTTTTGAGTTAAAAAGGTAAAAAGAGTTTGCAGGCTTCAAACATTTTACTTAACTTTTAGGTTCAAAGATCAAAGAATTATTAAGATTTTGAAAGTCTTATATGTCTATGCAGACTCATTCGAGGTGGACAGATGACCTGATCACAACACACAAAGTCAGTTCAAAAATATTTTTAACATTGGACATTTTGACGATTGACAAAAATGTTGCTAGACTAAAGAGTTTCGGTAATAGAACATTATAGTAATAATACACTACTGAGTGGAAAAGTGTGGGAGATCCAAGCTTCGGCAAGAATGGGTCGATTCGACCGGAGTGACAACACGGTCTCACAGAAAACCGGCGTGAAACAATCGTTGTTTCGCCGTGTGAATGAGGTTACTGGATGCCTAATCCCTAACTTTCCCATTTATTACACTGCAAGGCTTCGTTTATGGAAAAGCAGTGAATTGCGTGTACGGTCCATCATATATCGAAGCATCGTATGGCCGCGACGCATCATCACTGGCGCAAACTCAAACATCATACAAGCAATGTACATACTTGGAACCGCCAGACGCTCCGTGCAACGTGCCATGTTCACGTAAATGAGGCTTAAAGGCCTTCTCTTATATTATTATTATTTTTGAAACCCTATTTATTTCTACTGTATCTTGGGTGCGTTTACAAACATACAATTTTACACACACATGACTTCCAGATCCAGAACAACAATTTGTGGATTGCATAAAAAGAGAGGTTTTGGTGCGGGAAACCCGCGACACATTGCCCTACAGCCGGTTGCCCAGCCACGTTAACCGTGCAATCGTATATATATGTATATAACAACTATAACATACAAGAGATACTGTTATGAAGGTCCCATTTTTTAAGGGATTGGTCGGCAAACGAGCAGTCTGTTTACCTGATGGTAAGCAATCGGCGGCGCCACCCATGGATGCCCGCAATGCCAAAGGAGTTACGACTGTGTTGTCGTCATTTTAGGGATAAGGGTTTCACATATTTAAGGTTTGGGAAGGGATGGGGATCAGAAGGCGAAACACACCGCTGTGGTTGTTTTGCGCCTGTTTTCTGTGAAGCCATGTTATCAATCCATTCGATTCGACTTATTCGTGCTTAAGCTTGGCTGTCCAACACTTTCCCATTATCATCACATTTATGTCAGCCGGGGTTGCGGGATAAGCGCAATGAGTCACCGCGGCCTCAGCCCAGAGCAGGAGAAGGAACGGGAGTTTTTGTCAGTAAGAGTCTGACACTCCCTCCCGTTCCTGGGTGGGGGAAGTCATTTGCTTATTATCCCCTCACAAAAGAATAAATATATGTTAAGTAATCAATTTTACGATATTATTACTATATCGTCACCTAGACCAGGTTGTAGTTATAGATTCACAAGTTTCAGCAGGGAGTGGTCCTGTGTTAGCACAATGTTTGTGGACATACTTGTGCTCTGTAATATCTCTTGCATTGTGGACTAGTCTCGTTGAGATTGGCTATCGTGATTGAAATTCGAACATGCACATACTACCTAGTGTATTATTCCCGTATTGTTTGTAGGCAATATTATCTACACGTTCACTGAACTTCGACTGTTTTGTGTGTGTATAGAACTAATTTTTAATAAAATAAACACCTTATTTATCACCCACCAAATTGTATTTCTTATGTAATAGAACTTTGTGCAAATAAGCAGACGATTCACCTGATGGTAAGCAATTGACATCGCCAATGGACACACACTACATCAGAAGATTTGGAGATAAAGAGGTTTGAAAAAAAGATAAAAAGGATTGAGCCCCCGGTAGCCTGCCGAGTTTTCGGGGTAAGCGTAATGGGGCACCGCGATCTCGGCCTAGTGCAGGAGAAGGAACGGGGGGTGGGGGGTTAGTCAGTAAGAGTCTCACACTCCCTCCCGCCCGACCCAAAAGAAATAATTTGATGATTTTCCCCTCACAAAAAATACCCCGGTAGTTTAACTCTTATATGGCGAAATACAACGGAAGCATTATTTCACGGTGGTTTTCTGTGAGGTCGGGTAATAACCCGACCTAGATTAATAAATCTAGACGAGCCGGCCCTCTAGTGCCAAAGCATAGCTATCCCGTTAAATTTGTTCTATTTTTAAACAATGCAAATGTTTACCACATTTTATTAAAATTAAAATCAACATGATATGGACTAAGCTATTAACCTTTTTTTTACCAATAACTCCAAAAATTTCCAAATAGAGTATTTACCAAAAAACCGATACTTTTTTGTTAGTACTACATAAATAACGTGTAAAGCAACCAGATGTTAAACATTTACCCAATTAACTGGGAACACGCAAATTTCTTCCCGAACGTAACCGCACAAATAAATGGCTGGAGAAACATTATTTAACAGAATGCCTCCATAAATAAAACGGACCATATTTACCATAGAATAGCAGGTGGTATGTAGCCCAGAGCCAATGGCACCATGGTAACCCACTTCCTTTAATTAATTATATACGACTTAAAGACACCAGTTAGTTAAGTCAGAAGTTACGAAACGCTTCCTTACTAGATGGTGAAACTTATTATACACTAGCTAATCTCGCGCGGTTTCACCCGCTGCTCGGCTCCATTTGATCATAGCGTGGTGTTTTATAGCCTATAGCACGCAGAAAAGAATTTTGGAAATCCGACCAGCGGCAGCGGTGTCAAAGATTACCCCCTACATACAAACGTACAAACTTACTTGTATATTAGTATAGATTTGAATACAGGTTATGTTAGGCTTTATGCTCACTGAAAATTTTATTATATTATAAAAAACGGCGCATTTTTTGTTTAGGGAAAATCATGAAATGATTTCTAAGGGAGTGTCAGACTCTTACTGACTAAAATCCTCTCCGTTCCTTCTCCTGCTCCAGTCTGAGGCCGCGGTACCTTATTGCTGCGATCCTGGCTATGCATTGGCTATGTTGGCCCCATCTGCGGTTGTCTATTGGCTCTTTGAAGCAGAGAAAAAGGAACTTAGGATTAATGGTGTCTTAAATGGAACTTCATTGATGAAGAAAAAATTATTGTGGTTTTCACAAGCTTTTATTTATTTAGCTTGTATGTATAATTATACAGTTGCACTTTGTATGTTTGTATGAACTGTATGACTACATTAAATCCATAAAAATGTCTCTCAAGTGGTTTAGGCCCGAGACTTCTTAATGTACCCTGATATTATATGTTGTTTTATACATAATATAAAGTTTAAAGATCTTAGTAGCATAGTATAGAATGAACAACATACTTACAACTATACTTGCGATCACTGAGTGAAAAATATCTAAGATACAGATTCAAAGATACCAATGAACAACGATGAAGGACACATCTAGTATAAAAGGGGTAAGGAATTTTTATCAAAAACAACATTCATAAATACAATTTAAACTAGACTTTGTAAGTAGGAAAATAATTTATAATGCATAATCAAGCTAAAAGCTTGCAGCTGGGTCGTCGACTGCTGGACATACGTTTACGATGCTAAGAGCCAGTTGGTGAGCAATTTAGACGGCAGTTTCAAATGTAACGGCTGCTACTTAGTACAGCAGGTTAATATGATTAGTGCGGTCTTGTTTAGTTGTTGAACATTCTCTTTGTAGATACTTGTGTGAATAATGCATGCCACTGTCCTTGCGATAGTTTGAAGTTACGAGGTGTAAACGGGGCCTTTGAGCGCTGATGAGTTGATAGTATGGTGTACTAGGTACTTTATGTTTATATGTGGTGTGTAAGGCATTGTGAATATATGTATGTAGGTTTGCCTTAAAAATTGTACTCGTATTTGATATCAGACGAAAATTGAATATCTTGTTAATGTTATGAATGCGACTGTATGTGGGATGCCTTTTGAAATTTGGTAGGTTTGTGGATAGGATTAACACGTAGGCTCTTTCTTCTAACATACCACGCGGACAAAGCTGCTGGCGAAAGTTAGTGGTCTATATTCTAACCCGGTGTCATCCAATCCAAATTGTTTGTCAAATTTAGGAAATTGCCATAAAAATGAATGCATAACATAATAATTGAACGATTAATATCCACACAACATCAAATATGATTAACCATACCAATCACGACAATCGAGAATGAACCTATTAAGTAAATGAATATTAATTATCACATAATGTTTTTGGGATACGGACGGCCATAATCTGGTGGTATATAAAATGTTGGCATTTCGTCCATATCAGAGTAGCCATCGGACGTTTTAACCGTATAATCCTGGTAGCAAACAGCAACTCATTCCCGCAAACGCATTGCGGGGCTTACGTTGTACGAAAAGCACATCGAAACGCGTCATCACAATTGATGAAATGGTACACCGAGTTACGAATGTCGATTCGCATAGACGAGATTCACTTTATTGGCCGTGGACCTTTTTTTGTTATGAAAACATTATTGAACAACCTCTAATGTGTGATATATAAGGATATCTGTTGTATTTGCAGTGTAAAAGTATATAAGATTTTAATGTACCTAACTCCATGCCCTTTAGGTCCGAAGTGGTAGGCATAAAATCTTTGCTGTTATTGACCCGATATCTCTTGCTCAGAAGTCAGTGCGACTACTGACGACCACTTGACTAACGCGACTCTCATGATATTTTTCAAAATGTAAACCACATATACTTTTAAAAAATCAGAACCATTAAGTACATAAATATGTTGCATGCTATAATGAGATACAAAAACTATGAAATTATGCTCAGCCTCAATTACAAAGTCTTGATGCTGGTATACTTAGTCGGGTCATAAGTTCTGTCACAAACTTTTGATGTAATAACTTATACGCCTTTTGACAATTATTTAAAAATTATATATGAAATGAAAGGTCATTAAATGTACAATATAATTTTATTTACATTATTCGAAATGCCCTCCCCCATTTTGAACACATGCCCTTAATCTACGCGGCCAGTCATCGATCGCTGCACGCACCACATTCATATCTATGTCTGCCGCTGCTTTAACCAGAGATGCTCGGAGAGACTCCAAATTCGGGTGAGGTTTAGCACAGACTTTTTCCTCCAAATATTGCCATATCTTGTAGTCCAGTGGGTTTAAATCTGGACTAGAAGAGGGCCAGTCTTCATGCCGGATGAAGTCAATTCCACGAGCGATCAACCAGTCTTGCGTACTTCGTGCCTTATGAGCCGGTGCAGAGTCCTGTTGGAATATCCAATGCCTGTTCCTGAACATTGTCTGAGAAAGAGGTTCCACTATGTTTGTTAGGACAGTATTTTGATAAACTTCGGCACTAGTTCTCACACCTTTTTCACAGAAAAACACCTCAGTTACGCCTGAATATGAGACTCCAAGCCAAACCATGAATGAGGAAGGGTAATGCCCACGCTGGACCCTCGCAATACGCGCGCTTGCTTCTTCACTGCTGTGGGCATACACCTTATCATTTTGTTTGTTAAAACTTTCTTCAATAGTAAAAATTTTTTCATCCGAAAAAAGAATTTCGCGGTATTTTTTTCCCGCGTACCGTCGTAGCAAAGCGCGGGATCTGTCTAGCCTAATTTTTTTTAAACGCTCGTTCAAAAAATGTCCTGTCTTTTTACGATAAGCTCGTAGTCCCAGGTCTTCATTTAGTACTCTTTTAACAGTGGTTCTGCTTAGCCCCATCTGCAGAGCTAGGATTTTTTGTTTACGTACGGGATTTCGTTCGATTCGCGCCTTCACTGCTTTGATGACCTTATGTGTCCGAACTGTGCGAGGTCGGCCGCTTCTCTTACGATCTTCGAAGCTTGACTCTTCGGTGTATCGTTTGATAGTACGATAAACAAACCGTAACGTTATTTTCAAATTTTGAAGAATATTGAAAATGTCTTTTGGCGCGTAACCACAGCGGTGCAACGCGATAACCGCGATTCTGTCTTCTTTATTCGACCACTCCATATTTAAAAATGAATAAAAAATAATTTCTTTTTTATTTTCTACAAGCGCGAAAGTTCTATTTTTAAAATAAGTCGAAGAATTTCTGGCCAGTAATCGAAAATTAAAAATATAAGGTTTTGACAGAACTTATGACCCGACTAAGTATTTAACGTAATTATGCTCCCAGACCGGACTATCAAGGAGAAACGGTCAACCAAGCTAAATTAATGTACATCCGTGAGTCCGCCAGTTGATATTGTAGAAGAATAATATGTCGCCAGTTACCTAAGGTATCAACTCGAAGACAGGGTTCGGGAGGCCACATTGAGTTAAATATAATAACATCACAAAAAAACACATGATGAATATTCCGAAACATATTTTTGAGGATTGAAATAATGGGGATAATAGCAAATATTTTTTTTGTGTCCTACATAAACATTTGCCATGCATTTTTATACTTTACGGTAACATAGCTAGCTTTTATCTTTAATTCGTTGTTTCTAAGAACTATTTAGCAGTACGACAAAATAAAAATAAAAACTGTCGAATATTGTTTCATCATTTAACTGATACTCTAAAAGGGATAAGTATCTATTTGTATATCCTGGCGTTGCATTAGACATTTGGGATTGTGTATAATTCCATATTTAACTTAAGAAGAAGATCATGGGAAGAAAATTCCTATTTTTACAATTTAAATTGGATCAAGAATGCTGCCACTTAACACGAATAAGGCATTATAAATCGGTGTTTATATGAGCACAGCCCATCATAGAATTATCTCTAATGAGGTAACAAGCTCGAATAGCAGCAGAAATTCCGTCACAATAATCACACTTTATGCTTTTATTTACTAGAATATTCTGCATTGTAAATTTAACGAGAGTAATTCTATAATGGCTGACTTTAAATTACTTTATACCATAATAATTATAATTGCTTTTATTTTTCTGAATTACGGGTTAAAAATGCGATATTTTGTATTGGTATTTCGATTAGCCATTCGTAGTTCCACGTTTGTGTCCATTATACAAAATGGAAGCGCAGGATTTCAAGTTCATTAGACTTCGCATCTCGTTAGCGCATAGTCGAGTGCTTTTCCAATATTGGTCTTCTGGACAATACGTAGGTAAGTTCATGATTTACATTCATGCATTAGCTATTTATGTAAAGTTTATAACAAGAATAAATCAAGCGGTTAGAAGACTTAATAAACGTGGCTACTGCATGTAAGAATGAAGTTGAACGTGTTTATTTAATGCTTGTATTACACAGATTTGAAATGTTCATAATAACTATCCTATACAACTATTTCATTGATATGCTGTCCTTATAGTCATCAAAGACGACAAACAATCGAAAAAGTAAAAAAAAAAATCTAGCCAAAAAGAATAGCCGAATAAAATATTTTACGAGTATAAAATACAAAAATATGCAACGCACAAAAAGTCCATGGCACAAATTCATTTGTTTTGGATTTAAAACAAATGGAACCTGCTTGGAGCGTAAATGGTAAGCGAATATCATTCGCGTTACAGCTTCAAATTTGGGTATACTCGTACTGCAACCAAAGCCAGTTTTGCTTTGATAAAATAGCAACAGCGGAATGAAAACCTTTTTTTCACAATAAAAATAGCTATATCCCTGCCAGTTTTTCAGTACGCTTTTATTATTAAAAAATTACTGCGCTTTGTATATATGTGGTGGTGATATTGTTTTGTGTAAAAAAGATTATAAGATAAACAGTACATTGAACTGTTATATTGGTTGGGTTACTTAAGCATTAATAAAATCTGCAAAGAAGGTATTGCGGAAACAAACCTTGTTGGAACTGTTTGCGAAAATATGGTAAATATGTTTGAGATAATACCGGAGGCCCAATTTTTTCCCTACCCCAATCCGTTCCCCTTCCCAAAGTCTCCAAATCCCTTATCCCCAAAAGGTCGACAACGCACTCGTAATTCCTCCGTCGTTGCGGGTGTCCATAGGCGACGCTGATTGCTTACCATCAGGTAATCTGTTTGACATGAAAAAAATATACTTAGTCCGAAATTTGAAGCAAGCCTGTTTTACTTAGAACAGGTCTGATGTTTAGCGCAATAATGTCGAGTAGGAGAAAGAACGGGGTGTTTTTAGTCAGCTGCCACTGCCTCTCACCCACCTTCAGTAAGAGTCTGGCGCTGCCTCTCCCCCCGCGGGGGAAGTCATATGATGATAATCCATCTGTAATAAAGTTATTTAGAAGTATAATCGCATTTGGTTTATTACGCCATTTTGACCACAAATATCATATCACGTGACAATCAAATAGTCCTCGTGTTACTTTAAGCGATTTCTGTGGTTGAAGCAATTTGTGTGGACAATGATTTAACAGCTATTGTAATTAGTGGGCCGAGGAATTAATGCAATTATAATGGAACGGCATGGAATTCCGGACGGCCATGTTTGTGCTAATGTGTACGTACCGTGTCCGTATTGTATTTATGTGTTTAGTCTATGTTATTTGGGTAACTCTGATTAGTACATTTCAGAAATTATGTTGCTAAGTATAAAATATGTTTGTAATTTCAAAAGGTTGTGCATACAGGTGATTTATTTAATCTGATGACGTAAGTGATTTAAATTTGAACGGGAAATTAAAAAAAATACCAAAGTATGTTACCAGAACCGTATAGTAAGTAGAGGAAATCCCATGAAGGAATTTCGTCACATTAACATATAGGGGCATAATGTAGATAAAGATAAAAAAATATCGAATTTAATACATCCAGTTTTGTCAGATATCAGGCTTACAAATGTACGAAGTTTTAAAGGGGTTCCATTTCTACCTTGGCCAGTCAAACACATCGTGCAAATCGGCAGATTTAAATCTTTTATCGTCAGAGATTAATGAAGCATAAACACTATCATACACAAAAACTAAATCACAATTTTGGTAAACTATCGATTTCTCCTTCCCCCAAATGGAGGAAAGAATTGTCATTGAACATTTATTTTTATAATTTCCAGTAAATCTTTAAATTCTAGTAAGTTCTTATGACCCTTTGGATTTCTGATAATGTAGGGCTACGAGTACAATGAGTATTTACGAAAATCATGCATCTCTAACCAACCCAAAGTAACATTTGACTCCGAATAAATAAACAAATCGTTGTATCTTATTAATGTCTTCTTACATTTAAACAGAATTTATACAGTCATTAAAACATACACTGGAAATAAATAACTGTGCAGTTAATGATGTAAGCTAAAATATTTACAAAAAGCTACGAATTAAACGAAAAAGCGTCCTTAATTGATTGACAACGCAAGCACTTTCCCAAACCTGTTTTCCTGGAGAAATAATTTCGGAATTACAAACGGAATCCAAAAGAGCCGTCGCTGACGCAAATAAAAACACGTAGCACACAAAACGGTTTTAATCCGAAACATTTAAATATTCACTTTGTTTTTTTATTTCTTTTTTAAACAAAACAGTGTTCTTTTGTGGACGTCTAATGAGAATGTCTGCAATGTTCACGGGCCAGGGGTCAAAGTGGCCTCAACTCAGAAACTTGAAACAATCTCAGCCACGTTCGTTATCTCGCAAGAAAATTGAACTTGCCAACATTGTCATCGTAATGAAATTCCTCTAGGATAATACCACATTGCTGCCCTTCCAAGTTTGCATTTTATTTAGTGGCAAAAAATCTAGTTATTCCTTGTTATTCGCAAAAACTGTATTAAGATTTTTTCCGTGATAAATATAACATATTAAAAGATTACAAAACTGGGAAAGCCTGGAGATATCCTAGAATTAAAAACGCATTCCAAACATCATTTTGTTAGGATATGCCTATCAACATAATTTCTCCACCCTAAAATTATTAGAACCTCATAAATCATCGTGACAAAATATAAAGATGCATTTTCACCCTCAATATTGTGTGCAGTTAATCGTTTCCTTCTCTTCGTTGAATGCTACCAATTGGAGCAAACTGTGTCAGTGATCTTACACATAATGGTACACTCTAGTCGCCAATCGGTCATAGCAACTAAAACGAAAGATTCAAAACATAGAAACATCCAGTTAGTCAGTGGTCGTAAGCGGGACTTCGATACTCTGTGACACATTCTTCCACAAGTGTCGTTCTAATCTGCACACAACTATGTACCTAATAGGTTATGATTGATGACCGAACTAACTCCTGAGGGGACGCTAAATTCATTTGCGAATCGATTCGTCATTTATTATTTGTTAGCATTGAAGTGTTAATTAAATATGAACGAAATTACAATCGGGATTATTATAATTGACTCATGCGGGTTGTTGACCAAAGCGTTGAAGTTAATCCGAGATCTTTATAGCCATTACAGACAATTTACGTTTTAAAAAAATTATGTTATTAAAGCCATTATAAAATAAAGTAAGCAGCTTATATCGTAATACTAATATACGTTATCTGAACTTCTGAATATTAACACCAGTTATTAGGGTCCAAAGCTTCTCGCAAGATGGCGGGTAGACGTGGTTTAAAATTAAAATAAATTGCTTTACACTTTAATTGTATTTAAGGATAATTTTCCGTGCTCCTGAATTCTAGAGTTGCTAGCTGATGGTATGAAGATGTGAAGACACAGAATGGTGTGGAGGGGATTAAACCAATTAAACCTAAAATGTTTTGAAATTAGTTTGAGTATGTCTAAAGCGGTAACAACTAAAGTAAATTAAAAAATTAACATGTATTATTAAAACATTTTTAACTATTATTATTGATCAACACACACAAACAATGTTTTCTAGACTAAGCAAGCATGCCTAAACGTTTTAAGATAGAACTGAATAAATATAGAACGTTGTGCTTTTTTAGTCAAAGAATAAGTTTAACATAATGTAATAATTTTATTTTATGTGAATTAAAAAAAAAAGGCACTGAATCCAATTCGGAATTATATATTTTTATTGCATGATTAAAAAAATATATTTTTTCACTTCTTTCTTTAAAAGAGTTTAGAAAATACTCTCCATGCCTTTCTGTTTCCATTCGGCATACTCTAAATTTCATTAGGCGTTTGAGTCGAGCCACCACCGCCGTCGTGTAATTGCTCATTTTCCTCGTCATCTCCTGGAAAAAATCTTACAGGCTAATAGTATTTTGATTCTTAATTGTACTTAGAAAATAATAGTTTATCTAGCTTAGTATTAAACACTGATTTATTTACTTTATACTAGTTGTTAGTTCAACAAGGATTTTTTTAATGTCATACATAGTACATCAAACAAGCGGACTGGTTACCTGATGGTAAGCAATTAGCGCCGCCCATGGACACTCGCTGCAATGGAGGAGTTACAAATGCGTTGCAGACATTTTGGGAATTAGGTATTTGGAGATGTGGGATTGGTATCACTCCGATCAAAGCGACCCATTCGAGCCAAAAGATGGCTGAAATGTATTTTTTTATAAACTCGATAAAAATATAGGAGGATGAAAGGATTCTCTATCTATACTTTGCATTATTAGCTTTTTTATTCTTGTTTATATACATTATTTTTCTACTCCTACCAACTGAAAATTATTTGCAATTTTATGACCAACAACCAAATACTGACCAATCAGGTTCAATAGAGCAAATGCGAATTAAAACTCATTTATAGTAAGCTGAAATAAAATTTTCACTAATACCCTATAAAAGTTACGGCATGGCAAAAGCAGGTTAAAATCCTAATCCGGTCACATTTTTGTTCGACTCCATAAAACCTGTAATCCGGTAGCGAAAGCCATTCGCATAAAATTCAAAATACCGAACGATTTTTAAAAAGCATCAAATGAAATTGAAACGTAATGGTATATAAATAAGTTCTAAGTTTTATCTAACTTTTTGTAGGTATTTAATGCACATAATTTTATTGCAAAATATAAGCTACATTCGTAGCGTGTTAATTTTGAATTTTATTAGAAAAAAATGTCATCTACCCTCTAATTTAGAATCAGTACTAATCAGAGTGTCTAAAACCTACATTCCCATAAAACTCTGTGATCCAATACCGAAAAAGTTGAACACAATTTGTTCCGAAATAAACAAAGGGGAGGACTAAATTATGAAAAAAGAACCTCATTACTTTAAACCGATATCAATGAAGTGCATTCCAGCTTTACGAAGCCGCCAGGAATTGAATTAAAAAAAAAAGTGCACTTGCAATTACGCCATTCAAATGCCCCTCTCGCGTTTCAATCTTTTATAGCGGCCTCTATGAATCCGAATGGAGTGCAATATGAGATGAGAGGGCCAATAATGAAATATAAAAACAGAAATAAGCCCTCCTTTCCCCGGCTATGGGCCGTTGAGTATTCTCCATTATTCCCATTCAGTAGCTTTGCTTTGACGAGTGTCCTTAGGGAGCGTTTAAATTATTTCACTTATTTTTTGATCAGGTAACGCTGAGAAACGTGATTGCTTCGATGTTGTGTCGAAGAAAACTTCTTCAAACTCTCCGGAGGGTGATTTGCATAAGTAGTCAAAATTGGTAGGTTTTCCTTAAAATAGATGACACAATTTTCCTGTACCTTTGTCCTTTACATCTTTATCAGATAATGATATTAATCAGCCAGATTTATACACAGTACCTTCATGACCGCAGTGCGCACTCTAGTCGTAGTCATTGTTATATTTATGACCGTATGGTCATAAATATGTGTGTATACACTAGCTATACTAAAGAAATATATAACTATCTGATTACCAATGAATGTCATTTGAACATATTTTTTTGGAAAAACAAAACACTAATTTTAAAGGTTGCAGTACGAAAACCGAATCGGTACCAATAATGATGCAGCTATTGAAACCGAGAAGTATCTATCCGATTCTCTTGAATAGATGCTTCGGGTTTTCGAAGAGCACTTCACCCCAGCGACATCGGAGTTGGGAACAAATGTTCGGTTGTTTAAAATTATCGAACCATGTTCGACAAAAATGCACTGAAAATTATCACTATTTATTTTTGTTTTTGGCGTATTTTGTTCTCGCGTTACCAATAAAGAATACTACGCTTCCAATAATCCTTGTTTGTATTGGTTACTAATTAAAATGTAAGATTCATATACTTGGGTTTATTACATTACTAGCTATTGCCCGCGACTCCGTTCGCGTGGAATATTGACTTCCTGCAGATTTTTGATACAAAAACCATCCTATATGCTTTCTCTAGTTCCAAACTATGTCTTTACCCAATTTTACACAAATAGGTTCAGTAGTTTAGGCGTGGAGAAAAGACAGACAGACACAGGTACTTTCGCATTTATAATACCTATTAGTTTGGATTATGTTACGGAAACATTTTTTGTTTGTGTCATTGGTCGGCAAACGAGCCTGCTAGTTGCTCGTCTGCGCCGCCCATGGACACTCGCAATGTTAAAGGAGTTACTACGTGTGCGTTGCTGGCCTCTTGTGGGTTATAAATGATTTAAAGATATGGTGATAAACAATGGGGGGGGGGGGGAGGGGGATTGGCCACCTCACTCACACGGCAAAACACAACGTAAGTATTGCTTCACGCCGGTTTCCTGTGAGGCCGAGGTATCACTCCGGTCTAGTATAGCTCTCACACATTTAGCAAGCATAGAGATATTGCGTTCAGTGTGACAGAATAGCCAATGACTCCTTTTTTATGTAATAGATCGGCAAACGAGCAGACGGATTACCTAATGGTAAGCAATCAGCGCCACCCATGGACACCCGCAACGGAGGAGTTGCCAGTGCGTTGCCGAACTTTTAGGGATTAGGGATTTGGAGATAAAGGGATTGAGGAGGGATTGGGGGTGGGGACGGATTGGGTTTCCGGTTACCTCACTCACACGGCGAAACACAACGCTGTGGTTGTTTCACGCCGGTTTTTTGTGAGGCCGTGGTATCACTCCGGTCGAGCCGACCCATTCGTGCCGAAGCATGGCTCTCACACACTTGGTTGTATTAAATGACTTTATTGGTCGCTTTCTTCTTTTTTGTAACACTATCACAACGTTACAAAATAAGATATCGTTGCTCAACGTCCAAGCAGAAATCAAAGCGACCCTTTCTTGAGACCCGCGATATTTCACTTCACTATCTCTTGTACAACAGACAGGCACACAGTCTTAAGGAACATTAATCTAAACTGTGTAAAAATGAAGTAAAAGACATATTCATTCAATCTCGACGACGAAGCACGCAACGCACGCGAAACGCACAAAATAGAAAAGAAAAATGTCATCGCGTCGCTAGTTGGAGCAAATAAAATCGTTTCCTGTACCCTGGACTTCCACAGTGGTAACAAAAGGTGACGAGACAATGTAATTGTTCATTTTATTTCGCTATTTCTATCAAATACGTTTCTTAGAACTCATTCTTAAAAGTTTCTGTCTTACACAAAGTTTTCTGATTGAAATCTATTTCTATTTCACTAAATTTCGTGGAAAAATAAGTCCTATTCATTTGTGATCAAGGAAAGTTTATTAAGATAGACTGATGGAAACTCATTGTACTTTAACTCTACAATAAACTTGAATATAGTTTTAACAATATCTTTGTAGTGAGGGAAAGTAAATTTAAATTTTACTGCAGATTCTGCATCCACTGCAGAAGAAACAAATCACCGAGTACCTAGCTGAAAGTGATTGTTAGGCGCACATTGAACGATGCGTGCAAAATAGAACAAAACGCGACGTCTGCAGCCATCCTAGGCGCGCATTGAGATTCTGGACATGTAGGGCGATCGCAGGCGATCGACATTATTAGTCTCTGTAAGAAGTTACGATATTATCTTTTCCTTTTCTTAAAGAACAGACGATATTATTAAGTTTGTACTGAAGGGAAATGTAATAAAAAAGTGCATGTTGTGACTATGGACTACTATTTCGGTATTGCTCAGTCATACAACAATTGATGGAAAGGCTAACATCCGTACTAAAGCTATAACCGCTAGCGTGAATCGGATAAAAGGATAAAACATACGAGTGAGCACGCATTAATGCAGGACGTGTGCGATGAATCGGTAGAAATCGAACTGTGTTACCGGAGGAATCGACAGTTGTCGGACACAATTCCATGACCGATAAAAATCGGATGTCTGCATAAGGCCTAAAGGAGATGTGGTTTCCGATTCCAACATTTCTAACGTCACATTTTTTTTTCAACGGATAGAATGTAATCCATTTCACGTTGCTCTTCAATGAAAAATGACATTAACGTTTAACGAGCCACTAAATACAGAGAACAAGGTTTGTAATTGTATCATTCAATGTAAATCTTTTATCGAGTATTAAACAGGGATCGTTTTCTAGAATTCATTTCCGATTCGATTTTATTTTTTTATTAAAATGCGTTATTAACGGCTAAGATTTATTTAATTTTATACATTTTGTGTTCTAATGTTTTTTTAAATACGTAATGAATCACATTGTGGTGATTATTTTCGATTTAGAATAGGAATTATTTGATTTGAAAATAGAACAGAAATTATGTATTACAAAAAACTTTTTTATGAGCAAACGGATTACCTAATGTACGCAATCGGCGCTGCCCATGGACATGTGTAACACCAGAAAGTGCATTGCCGGCCTTTTGGTACTAAGAGGTTTTGGGAATTGTACGATTGGGAGTTATATAAAATATATTCAATAAAACACAGATAAAGCAAGCGCCCCAACCTTGAGCTGGAGAAGGAAGGGGTTAGTTTTTGATCAGTAACAATCTGATACTCCTTCTCGCCCCACTCATGGCCAGACAATTAATTTCAAGACAACCACCCCCTCTAAAAAGTAACTGAAAACAAAATAGCGGCAAAAGAAGGATGGAGTCTCCAGTAACCTCACTCACAAGGCGAAACACAAAGATGTGGTTGTTTCACGCCAGTTTTCTGTGGGGACGTGGTGTCATTTCGGTCGAGCTAGCCGATTTGTGCGTTAATGCGGTTAATTTTGTTATAATAATTTATAATCGGAAAGAAATCCACAAAACGAATTCATTTCATCACCAAAAAGCTAATTACGCTTTAACTAATTATAAAATAACTCATTCTAAATTATTTCATTACTCCATTCACGCAAGATAGCGTATCACAAAAGTTTTAGAAGCGTTAAAATATTCATTCAATTCTACAAGTAAACCTCAAGCAACTTGGGTATAGTTGTGGCTTTACCAACCCGGGTTGAATTAATTGTGAAATTAGTCAAGTTACATAATGCCTCGATGATGGGGCTCAAGTACCTTTACTTAAGGTTTTAGTACTTAATAACCTGTTCTTAGCCGGTTGGGATTAAACGTTTCATGTCAAGAAAGACTAAATTGATGAATCACAAGATTTTGGAACTTAGTGCTGTGCTAGATTAATAAGTGAACATGATTCAAGGCCTAATTGAGAGTGATTAGGATGGCGTATCAATCAGAAGAAGTAAGGAAATTAAAGATAATAAATGACTGAAGTCTTTGGTCTTGTAGTCACTTAATAGCGAAAACCGGCTGGCTGTAATAAGCTGAGTTGTTCGAATATTTGCAAAAAGGTGATGCGTATCACTTATGTATTAATGCGGAATTATTCATTAATAAGGTTTAAATTAAATAGCATTTATAATATATAGTCAGCCGAGTACGTAACGAAAACAAATGTAGGTACGAGAAAAGCAATATCAAAGCTAACTTCTGCATAAAACATTTGTTTATTTCGGCCAAACCTAGCCAGCTACTAGGTTTGGACATAAATTAATAATAAAACGAACAGTTGTTGCCAGCCGCAATGTTTAAAAATGCAAATTACGCGGAAACATAGACCACAACATGTTGTGTTATGTACAAAATATCGCAAAGCCAAATACGTGTTGTGGTTCTATTGATAAATCAACCACATCGCGGCTGCCAATGAATATTACCCCGTTATATTCACCATCAATCTAGCCCTGGGCCATAACCTAGTTAGGTTGGTTCCTTGTTGTGGTGTACTCGGACACGCGACTAGCAACTTCATCAGTTCAGTTAGACGTTGTTCTTGTTACTGTCGCACCTTTTTCCAGAACTTCGGTTCTAAGTTTCGCAAACGGGTTCACGAAATCAGTTTTCGTAGTTTCTTGTGTAGCGGTTGTTGTTTTGCCATTCAGAGGATATGGTTTTTTTTTGTGTTTATCAATCTTACCTAATTTTAAGAATGCGAAAGTTACTCAATCACACCAAAACGGCTGGACTGATCTAGATAAAATTTGGCACAGGCATAGGATATACTCCGGAATGGGCTACTTTTTATCAACATACCACGCCGGCGAACGCGCGGACGGAAGCTAGTTTTGCATATAATTTATTTAATAATAAGTACAATTTCACGAGGAAATGTAAGCTTGAAATAATACTCGTAAACAAATTAAGCATGTTATATATAGGTAGTAACTGGAAATCGTCATGGAGCTTCAAAGAAGCCGGCGTCGACGTCCAAGCACCTGCTACACTGAATTAGATTGATTGTGTAATTAATACGTTGTGGCACCGCGCCTTTGACTGAGACCGTTGTGGTCATCGGCACAAAACCACATGGAGTTCCGACGCACTTTCCGCTCATGCCTAACGATGACCGATTTTATGTCCAACGAACAATATCAAATTACTAAAAAGGTTTGACAAAAGAATCTTTGTAATATCCATTCTTGTACAACTTTCAACGAGTCAAAGAAAGGCATTAATTAATCCGAGAAATAGATGGTATTTAAATAGCTAGACCTTAATATTAAATCAGAATTTCTACGTCCTTTGTCTTGAATGCTCAAAGCGGTTCCTATCGACATACCAATCATTCATCTAGGATATAAATCTTTTGCTAGCATTTGCCGACAGAAGCTCGATTTGGGATTCCTGTTTTTGCTCAAGGGTCGAGTGAAATGTTACAAAAAAGACGTCCTGTCATCAGGACCCCATGAGATCCAACGTATTTTGGAACAGAGAGGCGATTTATTCTATAATTATCTTTCACATAGTAACTATATACTCTTTCAGAGAAAACTTTTAAAATTACGAAAGAATAAAAAAACAGATTGATGAAACAATAAATCAAAAAGTTATTTGGAAATTGTATTAAATTAAAGTGTTCGTATAACAATAGCCTTGACATAATGTTAGGGAGTTTCCGTGAGAGAAACGAATTTGTAACTCAATCACCTAATTAGAGTTTGTTTGGAACAACTCCAGACTGTAGGCGAGTAATTAATAGGCTTTGTAATCTGAAATGTTATCAGGAGAAAACAACTCAAATATAACAAAAAATATGACACTTAATTACTGAGTTTTTGTAATTATGAGGGATTAATTATTAAACTTCTTATTTGTCTGCGTCAGTGTATTTATAGAACTTAAGTAATATAGAAAAAAGTTTTTATTAAATAAATTATTATTTTTTTAACCATAAACATTCCATAAAATAATTCTATATTCAAATTCATAACGCTTTCTCTATCTATAAAAATATTATTACTAAGCAGTGCTGCCAACGTAATGAAAAATGAACAACGAGCGACGGAACCGCACGGAATCAACTTATTATCGCTTATTAAGTTTCCTCGATACATTGCTTTTCTGTTGTCTAGCGAATTTATCGGCAAGTTAGTCGAGGAGTGGCGTGGTGGAACGTTCACTCAATTAGTTAATTTTGTTAAATATCCTTGATTGAGCAACGGACGGCAATCAGCCATGCAAATTCTCCCCGTCATTTCCGAGAATGCCGAAATACGATTTCACTAAACGCAGTGTATTTAGCTTTGCGTTGTAATAAATTGTCCGTGCAGAACGAACAGAATAATGAATGCGGACTAATGTAGTAACATTTGAATAGAAGAGCTTTTATACATTTTGATTGTTGGGCTATTTGTTTTGTCAGGACGTTCATAAGGCCCACGGACTCTTTTTTGGTTGAATATTTCCACCGCCTGTGTTAAGTCAATTAAGCTGATTGGGTAACGAGACTGCTTTGTCTTTCAACAGGTCCTGTTTAAAGTGTTTTTTTAATTGTCTCAAAAAACAGAAGATACATAATATGAAATAATCTGTAATACATTTGTACTTGGTCGAAAACTTAAGGCACCTTATTTTTACCTATTGTTAGTTAGTTGTTTCGAAGTTTCGTACAAGAGATATATTCATATGTATGTTTAAATCAGTCGGGGTTACTTACTTGTGAGTCTTATAACTTATATCTTATCGTTTCAATAAAGATATTAGTGATATGGAAGTAACATTAAAATTCATTAATTTGTACATTATCATTGTTCGCAATATTTCATATATTTTCCATTCTTATTCCTTCCTTCATTAAGTATTCTTTCTTAGAAATTTGTTCAATTTTTCCTCGTTAATACTTTGAAGGTAGTCTCGTTAAATTATGTTACAACTGATGATTAATTGTTTCTTATTACCTATAATTAAATTTGTGAAATTACTTTTGGAACAGGTAAAATGAATGACAGATTATTAACTATAGACATCACTATAGGTATGTATTTGTCTTCGGAAACGTTAAGCATTGAATGCAACCTTGTAATGTTTTTTTAGAAATGTTTTTTTATCTTTATATATAAAAATGGATCGCAAAATGTGTTGGTAAGCGCATAACTCAACAACACCTGGACCAATTTTGCTAATTCTGTTTTTGTTGTATTTGTTATTGCCAGGAGAAGGTTGAGAAGAAAATATTAGAAAAGTAGAATATATATATAATATTAGAATAGTAATTTTTCCTAATCTTCCCCGATTAGGAAAAATTGACTCTTTGATAGCGAGATAGTTGGACCCGTGCGAAGCGGGGGCGGGCCGCTAGTTAAATAATATTTTTTTCTTATATGATGGTAAAGCGTCTTACGAATAACCTGATGTAGTAAAGGATCAGCTCCATCTACTCCCATATTGCTGTAGAAGTTAAAGTGAGTTTTCAGCCTTTTGAGACACAAGAGAATTCAGAAGTATTAATTATAGTGAGGATGGATTAGGGCTCAAGTAATCTGACTCAAACGATGAATACACAACCCAATTGTTTCACACCGTTTTGCTTCACGCCAGTTTTCTGTGTTGGGTGGTATTAATTCGGTTGAGTCTATTCGTTCCAAACCATGACTCTTCCATCGTCATCATCATCATCATCAGCCTATAAGTGCCCACTGCTGAGCAAAGGCCTCTTCTCACACAGAGAAGGTTTGAGCATTAATCACTACGCTTGCTCAAAGTGGGTTGGTGATTTCAAGCTTATAATTAGAAATTATAAGTCCAGGTTTTCCCTATGTCAGTGGTATCTAAATAATCATAGAAAGTACGTATAACTCGGAAAAAGTCACATTGGTACTTGCCAGGTTTCGAACACCCTCATGCTTGTGAAGCAGGCGCCGTAACCACGGGGCCACCACGACCTTCTGACTCTTCCATACCTACTTATATTTTTTAGGATTGAAACCTACAACAGAAACTTTTTAATTTGTATAGCCTTCAATTTTGTGCAACTACAGTATATTTTTTGTTCCTAAAAACTTCAAACGCTTGTTACGAGTCAGTCAGAAACCGGACAGTTTAACATTTAGTCGTTCCAAGAACGTCGCGTCAGCTTTTGCGACTTTTGTAGGAAACGTCAGTCGATAGGCTCGGTCAGTCAGGTTATCTGGACGGACAGTCGGATTGTATGCCAGCATGCAGCAAAAATTCTAAAGAATTCTAATCTTCAACAAAAAATGTTCGTATGAAAAATGTCTGCCGACTATTTAATCAGTGAATACTCATTCATACGTTTGAATTCCTTCGAAGAACTAATATTATTGTACTTTCTACAAGTTTATTGTTTTAAACAAATAAATATGCGCTTACCACGACAATCCACACACCATTCTAACACTTAACAAAATTAAACAATTTAATTACTTACGCATCCCTATAAATACAAGTTTACATCCACTAATCTCTCGTCACAACATTGTGACTGACTGTTATGTTTGACGTACCACAATGTTTTGTCATATTATTATTATTATTTCTGAATTTAAATTCAGTGTCACTGTAAGGGGTTGTGTTAGTAAAAATACTCTAAATTAAAGGTAATGTATGTTGTAATTTCGATAACTGGACACGGTTTCGTGTACATAACACACGATTTAGTGTTTTTGCGAGCCGGGACGCGATTTACGACGCATACAGAGAAAAACACATTTATATCACAGAACGGATTGTTTATCGACCCTCAACGATAAAATAAATCACAACAAAAAACACTTATTTACTAATCAAATCAAATAATAATAATTTGATTACAGTAAGTAACCAGATTACTCTACCGATTCCCTGTAATGTTAACCCGTAATGCGTCTCTAACAACGCCCATGGGTGAAGGGTTACACCGTGAGGGTACAATAGGTACCATTCTGAACTAACCTCAACAAAATAAGGGTGAAACAAACACAGTTTTAGCTTAGGTATAACCTGGAATTGTGTAGTGTTTTAATGACTTGGTATGCACAAGGGTTAATTTCTGTAGAACATACACATGTTGCGTTTTGGTCATGAGTCTTGAATTCCTTACCCTTAGATTGGCAATTAATAGTGATTTGTGTTCCATAATTGTTACTTTTGTATAGTACATATCACAGAGTATTTTAGTTTTATGTGTGTGCGCTTTTCTTCTTCTTCTTCTACATATCGTAAGGCAAAGATTTTTTTTACGGAGATAACGTATACTTAACTTACTGAATCTGAGAAAATCTTTAATAGTACTCGCGGCGACGTCGGCCTGCAAATTAAGACTAAGAGACCCGTTGTGACTTGAAACTAGTAGAGCATTATTAAGTTAATTAACGTGAATAAGTCATTATTTTCAATAAACTGTTGTTTATTTTTAATAAGTTTAATTTTATAAGAGGAAAATCATCATATGACTTCTCCCGCTCAGGGTGAGGTGAGAGGAAGTGTCAGACTCTTACTGACTAAAAATCTCCGGTTCCTTCTCCTCTCCTACACCGAAGACGCTTTATGATGTGTAATCTAGTGTTGATGTGTTCATAATTGAAAATTAAATAATAAATAATTATGTTTTCACAATCTTTTATTAAGTTTCTTGTAACTAATCGTTTATGACATTTTAATGCTAAAGTTGAGTAAGTCGAAAATTACGTACCTATATGTGGTTCTATTGTATATTTCTGCATCGGTACATAATATTTGTGGTAATACCAATATATGAATAGGTACAATATAGCAAGTTTTGTTGTGCATGTAAGTCTGTTTTCATTATAATAATGTTGGTGTTTTCATCGCACTATTTTCGGGTCGTTCGATTAATTAAACAATAACATTATCAATACATATTTGCTATAATGAACGCCGATTGGTCGTTTTGCGCATCGATTATAAAATTTTATTTGAATTTAAATTAGTTATTTTTTAAGATTATGATTTTATCTCGTATTAGTTGCTTGTTAAGTTAGCTATATTTTTAGACTATTCTGATCGTCTTTATGACATTTTAGGGGCATTTATTATCTGTTGTATTTTGATTGTTTGCCTGTGTCACCGCCGTTCTTAACTTGAATTATTAAATTCTGCAACTAATACTTTATTCGAATTCTATATTTAAATTTATTAGTGAGATAGTAGTAGGCAGTATCCGTACATTGTGATACGGGAAGAAAATTATTAATGTATAGAAATATCATAACCTCAAAAATAAAAACACGAAAAACGAGCATATTTGTGTCTCTCTCTCTAACTTCCACTCACACTTATCAAAATAATGAAACACAAAAATAAATGAACCGAACCCTTCCACTTAATAAAGGTAAGAAGATAATCCAAACAAGAATTTAAAATTACATTAGTTGGGAATCCTTATTAGAGCGACGAGCTCTTGTTAATGTTACTGAACAAAACCCACCCCGTATGGAGGGTTGTTTACATGCGGTCGGCGATTGCGGCGAGTCGAGTAAGAGAGTCAACGCTAGTACATGCATGTTACAGTACATATTATAATTTAGGAGACAGTGTTGCTAGCTCGGTATAAGTGGTGTCATTTTCCTAATGAAGCCCCATTTAGACCGTGTTGTTCGGCTAGTGGTAGTGTAAAGGCAGCATGCTTGTATTGCATTTTGTAGTTTTCTGTATATTATTCTTATCTGCTTGTGTATAGACGATGTTGTTTGGTAAATGTTTCTTTAATATAGCTTATGATGTATGTTCTAGTTTCATGATGAAATGTTACCAGACTTGTTTACATTTATTCGAAACATTATTTTGTAGTGTTACTTATTATTGTAAGTATTATACTTATTTTGTGTTTAAGTATCTGTTATTTAAATTGCCGTTTTATTTTTACTTTCAAGTCAACAAAGCCTTCAAATTAAACGGTAGCGTTATGCCCTGTGAGCTGAGCACCGCCGTAACTTCAGAGAAGTGATTGGCGACGGCGACCTTTCGCGTCCGGCCTTAGTCGAAGCCATGGTGTGGGGCGAGAGGAACTAGGAAGCCGTCTCCTTTTTCTACGAAACAGTGATGCTCGCAAACAACACGGAGACATTCTGGGCTCCGGGAATAGAGCGATGATCTCCGGCCACCATAAGTGTGCGGGTCTGCCGTGGACGAGCAACCAGAAACTCTAGAGTATTTGTTCAAAGTTGAATTTTGGACATCCATTTCCATTTTCTGTAATCTGACTTGATGGTTAAGTAGGTATTGCTCATTTTCTACTATGATATTTAAATTTCTAAAATTTATTTAAAAATCGACTTTCCATTGCTTAGGTATTTATGAACAAAACTGTTTTATGAAATAAAAGCCATAAAAGTAAATACACAATTTATTATGTAACTGTTAATGCTAAAACAACATATTTTGCTTTATTTACCGCTTAATTCGATCAATAAATAAACATTTCAACGGCCTTTAATAACATTATTTTCAACGCAAGCGAAATTTGTTTAAAACATTTATTATCAATCAATATTGAAAGTAGCCGATGTAATTAATTTATCAACAAAATCCAAATCGAGTTAGTTTATTTATAAGGGCGTTGCGAAAGTTATATTAATGTTTCAAGTGGAGGCCCATTTCGATAAAGGTTTGTTTACATGAGTGAAAATAAACTGTCTTAAGAACTCGTGTACTCGGAGCCTTAAATGCACTATTGATTCCTATATGTGTGAAACGTTTCTGATAGCGGTTTTGCTCGCAATCATAGGGAATGTATGTGTTATTCCAGACTATATTATATAATCTAACACTGTGTCATTCGTATATGTTCTGTAAGTTTTACGTGAAACAGTAACATACATTCATTCAACTTTGTATTCAAGATATAGATAATTATACATATATTATCCACACGAGGATGTGTGTGTAAAATATTCGAAACTATTTGGAACAAGGACCAAGCTATGGTTTAGTTGGAATATATGATTTTAATGTTGACTTTTACTTTGAATTTGACACAACAACAACCGTGCGGTAATGGAACCCACAAGAAAACATAACACATCACATCAGCAGGTGATCTAACCACTGCAACAAACGTAACTAAAAATAAACATGATTAAAAAAATCGTTAAAAATAATAGGTAGGTATACTATTTCTAAGTCGAATAATAGTACCTAGGTATTATTGTTTTTAGTCAATCAAATTTGTTCGATATTGCATTCGTATAATTATATTACTTAATTACTCAGCAGCTATAAAGCTAATATTGACACGTCACAACATGTCACTCTAAGCGCTGCCTTCCCTCAGTATTACTCAGTTTCATTAAATTCATCGAGGGAGAACGTCCTCATTAATTAAAAAGTAAAGTGACCTAGCAAAATTCGTTCATAAAGCAACATAATACAGTGCCATAAATTCGCTTATCTGCATTTTATCATAGACTATTTTATCCACAAAGTACGTTTAATGTTACAGTTATTTGCGCCGTTTGAATAAAAAGTTTGGCAATTAAAGCGTTCGTTGTTGGCTATTTTGTTAACGAACTTATGTTTAGTGTTACATTAATTATACTCTACCTTAAAACGTTGCTGTTAGAAATTTCGTTGAAACACTTTACAAACTCTTGAAAATGTCATAACCAAAAAATATTTTACTTTGAAGTATCTCAACTACAAAATTAATTACGGCGCCACGATAACAATAGGGGGCAATGACCCCTGAGTTTGTTGTGCACCTATCAACACTCTATCTGCTGACAGCTAAATTATTTATTCCCATAACGACGGGACGGATTACAATGCCGTAAAACCGCTCCGAGACAATCGCTCTAACAAAACTGAAATCTTCGGACGCGCTCAAAGCCCGGCTAGTTATAACTCGCTCGTTATCGTCTCTCTGTTTCCGCAATTAATCCTATCTCGACGATAAGGCTGTTTCAAGTTAAGGGCCAGTCACTAGGGATCTAAGCAATCTTTACGGGTGACTTGTCAAAGTGAGAAAAGGGTCGGAAGCTCGAGAGACTTTCAACAATGCTTGTTATCTTAGAAGTAAGCCAAGAACGCACCTAATGATACCAATTTTAAAATAAATACAAGGTTCCGGTGATGGTATTCAGCTCCTGGGAAAAGATTTCGTCGTTGTCGTGACAAAAGAGCGCTCGGATGTATTCGATAAGAAAGTAAAAATATACTATTAAGTATTGCGAAAATATATATTATTTTTATCGAAATACGCGGTGTATAAAAGGAAACGATTCTGCAAAATAAAAATACAGTTTTATAAACTTAGAAAGTCGGAACGAAAATGTTTATTTAGCGACATTAAAACTTTCTCATTCCGTTTCGTATAGGTGTGGGACAGAGGAATCGTTTGAGGCAAATAAACACAACGTAACCAAAAGTTAATATGGTCGTAGTGGAGTTCAATAAAACGATCCGTGTTCGTGACGGATGTCGACAGGGGTTGCGAACATTTGCTTTTATTTCGTCGTGCAACTCGTTTAGCACATGCCGACTGACAATCAATCTCAGTCAATATATGGGACAAAGGATCGTTGTTTCTGTGTTGTCGCGGCCTAATGAAATTTTTCTGGTGCGCTTTTTTGCAACTGAACTCACTCTAAAGCGGAGTGGACATAAAAGCCTGCTTAACATGGACATTATTGCGCGAATTTTTCATTATTTTGGCGTAAAAGGTATTCGGAAATTGCGCTTGTTTTTCGACAAAAATATTTTTCGCAAACAACCCGTTGTTATCGAACATAAAGTAAAAAGTGAAAATCGTTTATGACAAAGGTTTTATAAGTTTTCAGATGTGTTACAGCGAGCATAAATTACTTTAGCCGAACATCATGGTGTAAACTGCGTGATTTTCCAATTTTCCCTAATCTGTCATTTAAAAACGACAAGCAAAGTAACATCTGTTGCTGAGTCACCGGCAACTTTCTGAGTTTTAATATTCACAAATGGGCTGTCTTCATTTGTGGCGTACCCTTATCAGGGATGACATGAAACAGCACCCTATTAATTTATGCCTACTGTTAACTAATAAAGAAAAACGAGTGAGCGTGGTTCCCCTAGGAGTTACGTTGAAAATCACCTCGGTCTGGCCGACAAATTAAATTTCCTACACATTGATTTTCACCGAGCGCAGTAATTACTTAATTTACCGATTAGTTTACAGAGTCGTGAGCGCAGCCAATGGGGGGAAGATTTATAGACTAATTTTATAAGGGAGCTCCTCAGGTATCGAGATATTCAATTACGGAGATTGTGCTGTGAAAAATTTCCTTGCGAGATAATTTTGGAGGGAAAATTTTCAATGTTGTCGTTATTGAGATAAAAGTTCACTTTTTGTGGTTTATGACCCATTCATTGAAGAGGTTTGGAGGTACTCTGAGGTTATTAGACGCGTAAATTAGGTTACAAAATTAATATTTTCATTTGTGACTTTATTTTACAATAAAATATGTTGTTGTTACTAAAGTATGTTTAAGGGTATTTTTTATTTTATTTTCCTAATTATTTATCTACAATTAATAATTTATTGGGTACCAGAATGTTAAGACCAATGGCACCATCGATATTTAACAAAGCCGTTTATTATTTTGTATAAAAAAACCCTCGGTCTATGATTTTATTAAAATTCTTTTTAATCACTAAAAGACTGCATGTTGACATGACCACTTAAATCAAAAATGTTAAAGAACTTTTTTAAATAACGAAGGACGTTGACCTCGTCTCTGGATTTAAATAAATACCAATCATAACTTACTTATAAACCGCTATATAAAAACCACTTATTCGTTTGGTATTTATGTCACTTTAATATAACTTTATTTTTATTGAAAAGGTTTTTGCTGCATTCATCAGGGGTATTAAACCGATACTTTGCGATACATATCTGTCATATTTGCTATCGTTGAGTTATTAATAGCAGATTATATTGATCGGATAAAAGCTTCATAATAATACTTTGATATGAATAACTTATATGAGATCGGTGCTAGTTTCATTAAATTGTGTTTTATTTAATAATATATTTGACGTAGAATTAGATATTAATAGTATATAGGTATAATCTTTATTAACCTTTGTTAATAGCAAACAAAATAATTAATTCAGTGCCGTTATATAATTATTATATATGTATATACATATTACGCACCTCAATAGTAAAAGGAATGAATCCAAGTCTATCTTAATAAAAAAATAATGTTTTTTAAATTAAAAATATTTTCCCTGTTTTCACCTACCTTTCTACTTAGAAGTTTTGTCGCAAAGTCAAAAATTTATTTCCGCGTGGACATATTCAAATAACGAATTTAATATTCAATCATAATAACCGCGATAGGAAAAGAATTATAAATTACTATTTTATTTAGATTTTTTTAAACGTAGCCGCACACCTGGTTATTCTCCTGTGTCATGGGTTTAAAATCATACAATTTAGAGAATAACACAGAAATAAACACATCACGCAATGCTCACGCTACTCGTGAATGCCCGTTGTGACGGTCCCAAAGAGTCCCGTTAAGATTTGAAAGTAGTAGAGCTTTTTCTGTTAATTCACGTATTTAAGTCGTTATTTTTTATAACTTTAGTATCTCTTACTATAGTTACTATTGAAAAATTTTCAATTTGCAGTATGAGACAAAGTCCTTTATTGTTAACTACCTACTCTCGCGCGGTTTCACCCGCTGCTCGGCTCCATTAAATCGTAGCGTGATGTTTTATAGCCTATGGCACACAGGAACATGGTAGATATCAATAAGTGAAAGCATTTTGGCAATCAGACCAGCGGTTCCAAAGATTACTGCCTACATACAAACTTACAATTTTTTCTCTTTATTTTTATCTTCTTAATATTAGTATAGATTAAATTTTACTCTAAAGCTTTAATTGAGGAATGTTACAAAAAACTTGACCTTGAACTCTGTGATAAAGAGTGAAATAATGTTTTTTTTTTGTGTCATGGGTTTAAAATCATACAATTTAGAGAATAACGCAGAAATAAACACATCACACCTAGACCTGAAACAACAATTTACTAGTGGTGCATACGTAGAGATGTTCTGTGCGAGAATCGGACCCACGACACGTTGCGAGCCGTCTACTATTTTACTTTTACAATAAAAATATTAAAATGAAAAAATAATAATATATAATAAAATGGGCATCTATCGAGCTACAGTCTAGGGCCTTTTGGCCTTAAAAACTCACTAAGTGTTGAAACACAAATGTAAGGGTAAATTACATTGTCGTAACTAAAAAATAAAACATGCATGGAACTACAAGTAGGCACACGCGCGGTCACTAGCTCCTGCTTAAGCACTAAGAGCTCAACAAAGAGGGGCTCGCTTAATGCCACTTACTTCTAATTATACATTCATGTTGATCAAAAGAATGGATGCTTTCAAAAGCCTACAAATGGAAGCTGATTTTTTTATGAATTTCATTAGTACGTTAAAGAGAGCCTCTGGAGTCCCGCAGCGGTCGGTCAACAGTGCTTTTGATGACCAAATGACCGGCCCTTCGGTCGAGAGCTCTCCGCCTGACCCGTGATCAATATTAAGCGTGATTCTATGTGCGTGTATATGGGCTAATGCAGGCTTTTTTGCGAATTTTGTTTGAATAAATGTAAGAGTAAGTGCTTGAATTGGTTTAAATTTATTTCTATATTTTGTTAATGTTTCGACAATTTTACGTGGACAATCATTACACTGTTCCCACATAATTAAACCAACTGTTTGTATAAGGAATCTGTATGTGAAACTGATTTAAAAAGAATAACCATGGAGTTTCTTGCTCGTTCTCCATCGGAATCTACACTTTGGAACGACCAAATAGCTTCACTAAGAGGACAGACCGATAGACTAACACAATATCTTCAAAATTTTGGTTGACGTTCAAAAGTGCATGTAAGGGTCTAATTGGAATAAATGGTTTTTGACTTTTGACGCAACGCGCACGCTACTGGTGAATGCCCGTTGTGACGGTCCCAAAGAGACCCGTTAAGACTTGAAAGTAGTAGAGCTTTTTCTGTTATTTCACGTATATAAGTCGTTATTTTTTATAATTTTATCTCTTACTATAGTTACTATTGAAAAATTTTCAATTTGCAGTATGAGACAAAGTCCTTTATTGTTAACTACCTACTCTCGCGCGGTTTCACCCGCTGCTCGGCTCCATTTAATCGTAGCGTGATGTTTTATAGCCATAGCACACAGGAACATTGTAGTTATCAATATGTGAAAGCATTTTGGCAATCAGACCAGCGGTTCCAAAGATTACTCCCTACATACAAACTTACAAACTTACAAACATACAAACTTACAAATTTTACCTCTTTATTTTTTTTTTTAATATTAGTATAGATTAATTTTTTCTCTAAGGCTTACTCTAAAGCTTTCATTTAGGAATGTTACAAAAAACTTGACCTTGAACTCTGTGATAAAGAGTGAAATAATGTTTTTTTTTCATAATACTGACAAATATGCCAAATATTTCCATTATCGTCTTCCATTCTTGACAGTATATTAACATACTCGCCTAGAAATTCAAAATCTTAACAATCCCCTATATCTACTAATAGTGGAGGAAGTTTATCAGTTCTCGGCACGTTTTGCCTGTTACAGGAAACTTCATTAACGCACACTATTCTACCGGGAATTTATGCTTAGCGACATATAATGACGTTAACTAGTGAATTATTACGTGACTATATTAGAATGTATAACTCTTGCCTGAATGTTCAAGCAGTTTGATTGATATTGAATTTGGTTGGGTTATGTGTTTTCGGAAGTGTTGCGCTCCGTTTTATATGAATGGAATGTTTGGCTGTATTGTCTAATTAATAATCATGGTGTTGAACTTTTTATCCTAACTGCATTTTCAACATTGTTGTAAAAATTGCTTGGATAAAAAAATATGGTTGAATGTAAAACAAATTGTTTACAAATAAACATTTTTGTATTTATTATAAATAACGACTTAAGTAGTGACTTGAACTAATCTAGAAAAACTATTCTAGTCTCAACTGAAAGTCGGCTACGCGACGTCTCCACGACCCAAACGCGCCTCATAAATAAGAGTCCCGTTGTGACTTGAAACTAGAACAGCCGTTCTTAGTTAATTCACGTAATTATGTCTTTATGTTTAATAATTTTTTCATGTCTCTCGATAATGACTATATAAAAATTTACATAATTTTGTTTACAGTAATGTCTGACGGTCTTATTACGGTCAGTCATTGGTGTGGTGGGATTACAGTATGATGGTGGTGTTCTAAACATTAAATCATAGCACAAACTAATGCAAGTTTTGTAAACGAAAAGCCGCTAAACCAATGCAGAACCAAAAATACGCTAAACACATAACTCTTACAAAATGACATTAAAATCCACAAAAATATTCATGAGCTGAAAGCATGAAGCGAACTAACATAATAACATATGAAACGTGTTCTTTGGCGAAAAATTGAAAATTACCGCGTATTTTATTTCGCGTGTTATTATAAGGAATGGGGAACACTGAACGAAGAATAGCGTGTTTTAAAAGGTAAAATGCAGCCGACCTATATCCAACACAATGGCCTATGTTTTCGGGTACACAATGCGATCCCATCGTTCACTGAAGTCGCAGTTTGTACAGGTGCTCACGATTTTGTTCACAAAGCGATTTTGTTTAAAATTCTCTTTCGAAAATATAGAACAGAGATATAATTTTACTCTAAAGCGTACATTTTATAACGTCCGTTGTTTGTTTAGAAAGGATTTCTTAGAAAAATTGTACATAGTTAGTAAATAATACGTAGGTAGTTACTATATTTTGTTTTCCTTTAGAGTTTTCTATTCTTTACCTTTTGTACGTTTTAACGAGTGCCGTCTTGTAAGTATCTTCAGTTAGTTTTACTGTTACGTTCTGAGGGTGCTGCTATCTTTGAAGGCTTGCTTCAAGTTTTTGAAAATATTCTGCAAGTCTTTTCACGAATATAACTATTATTTTTTGTGACTCGTTGTCATAGTGGACTTCATTCGACTGATGATGACAATGATGATGGTCACAGTAATCAAATGCGACTGCCAAGTGAGGGACTTCAGGTCCAATCTCCATAAAGTGTAACTACGGTTCTTTTTTTAAATTTCTAATAATTTACACTGCCTATTAGGATTATGAACGCAAAATTCTTAAGTTATTAAACCCTTTATTTATTGCACCGGACTAGTAACAAATTTGGAGAAGAATTCTTTCAGAATTTAAAATACATTATCTTGTTAATTGAAATTTAATATCGACCACATAAAGTTGAACTTCGAACTTCACCCCGATTTATATAACAATCTCTGGTATCGTAAAAGAAAGTATGTACATTCTATGTGAGTACGTACCTACAGTTCGCATCGGAAATTCCCGCTGGGGAGTTGAACAATAAGAACACTGCATCTTGTACAGTCGACCAATCTTAAGTGCATAGCGTCGTCATGCACTGCATTTAGACATTCGTATTCCATCGCCTTGCCGTTGTTGAAGCTTTTGGTAAGGAATTTAACTGAATTTCATGGAACATGCGATGGCACCAGATGACATATGCGGTGTTTGGAGGTTAATAAAGTGTTTTTGGGTGTTGTGGTAGGCCTGATTGTAATGACGCCCATTTCTCGTGGAAGAAAGAGCGATTTTGAAACGTGTGATGTGATAATGTGACGTACGTACCTTCTGTGGTTATTCAGCCACTACTGACATACGGTAAATGAAAACATCGTGAGGTTACCATGACTTACAATTTCTAACTCTAACTTTAAAATTGCTTATTTAACAGTTTAAAACATGCGTTGTAATATTTACTAATACCTTCTCTGTAAGGGAAAAGGCATTCACTCCAAATTAAGCATTCATAGGCTGGTGGTTGTAATGATTGTTATTGAATTTGGTGAGCACATCACATCACATTATCATCTTATATATGTATTTTTGTGTATTACGTAAGGCTTCAATAAAAAAAATAATTAAAAGAAGAAGAATATATATTGTTGATTTCGAAAACGCGGGCGAAGGCCGTGGCAAAAACTATTTGGATATAAATATAAAGGGAGTTCTTGTATTTTTGTAATAATCACACGTATAAAACCTTTTCATAAATTTTTGAATTAGAATAAGAATTATTTATTTGTGAAACATAGGTGTGCGAGGTGTTACAGTTTGGTAGATCTTTTATGCTTTGCCTTGGGGCGTAAACATAATTAATATTTTTTTTGACTCAACCTAATAGTGATGATGCAAAGAGTATATTTAGGTACGAGTCACGTTAAGCGAGTTCTTGTATTTTTTTGCAATTATCACATTTATGAAAGCTTTTCATAAGATTTTGGCTCAACCTAATAGTGATGATGCAAAGAGTATTAGGTACAAGTCAATATGAGTATTGTGTGATTAAATGTTATTATGCTGTTATGTGTATGAATATTAAGGGCACGATGGAACGCATTGCGATTATAAAAGACCTAAAATTAAAAAAAAAAAAATTAAACATAAGGCAGAATTATAATAAGCTACACAATAAAAATCTTTAAGTATTGTCTAAACTTCTTAAATTATATCCTTATTTGTCTGACTATTTTTATCCAGGTAAATATAACTCTATTTGCTACCTAAGAACCGAACTGATTTCATTACAAATCAAAGTTCACAATCTCGGCGTGAATGCCAGACGTATCGGGTAAATCTTCCCACACAATCTGTAACTGAATATTGAAATAGAACCTTAAAGGGTAAAGTTAAAATTGTACTGAACGGAGCAAACTGTAAAGCAATAATATTCAAGTTATTCTTGTATACACACTTTCTTTTTCTTTTATTTGTTTTTGTGGGACCGATTGTTTATAGATTTTGAAAAGAAAATAAGAACACATTCAAAATTTAAATACCATTTACCACCATTTATTTCGAAAAAGAAAAGAAAACATTTTTTTTTTAATTTAGAATAAGTGTAGTTCTATATTTAAAAAAGATTTAAATTTAAAATAAAAAAGCTCTACGAGTTTTAAGTCACAAACGGGACTCTTACTAATGAGAATTCAAAATTGGAACAATAAAATTGCCAACAATTATTTTGATGACTTTAATACTTTTGCAATGACTTCATATCCATTTCCCATTTTTAATATTTATTTCTGCCATAAACATTGATCAAATCATAAAATATTGTAAATGGATAACAACCATCCAAGCTGTTTATAATCATTATTGCGATTACAAACTGCTATTCCGTATAACTTCATTTAACAAGATCTTAACAAATGTTTATTTCAAGAACAATAAAATAGTTTTCTTGCAACTGCATTAAACTAAAATAATTACATGTTGGGTAAAATAGACGAACACTAGCAATAAAGTTAACTCGTTCGAAATAAAATACGAGTAGCTTATTTTAATTTAAATGGTTTAAACCTTCGGTATTATAAACAAGGAGTTTTCCACCTACACGTTCTTGCTAGCAAAATACTAAAATACAGAGTCGTTAGTCGTTTTGTACGAACAGAATTATCCCGAGGGCGGGCCCCATCTAGATCTATGTTTTTAATCTAGTAATTAGCTTCTTGGGACACAGACGGGAGCTGTGTTACCATGTTTTGTTGCTTTTACTACAACTACTGTTGTATTCTCAAAGAGAAAGGATCAGACAGCGGTTTCCAGGACCGACAAAACAAAGGGATTATATTTTAGGCACAAAATTTAAATTTGTAGACCGCAGCCCACTGGCCGCTAAGATAAATAAAAAAAATTTTTGTTTTTAAATTATGATCATTCAGATTTGGAGCAAGTTTTTTTTCTGCCAGTTTTATGTAACAATGCAAAACGACTTTCATGTTTGTTTTTTACAATTCATTATTTTTGGAAATATGTAGGTTGGAGGTGTGTTTTTATTTTAACTGTCTATTTGCTTTTTACATTTATCTGTTTTTTTCAATGTATTTTTATTTATTATTTATGCATTTATTGGCGTTTACCTTAGGATGTTACAGTAACACGTCTTGTTAGGAGCGACAACTAAACGAACGTAGTATATAACTCGTGCGCGATAAGATGGCACCTGGGTCAAAAACAGTTGGAACATTGAATCCACAAAAATTGTTTGTTTGGTTGCATTCAAAATATCGTAAAGTACATTACGAGAAACTCAATAGCGTAAAATAAGTATTAACATTCACAAAACTAAAATAAAATTAAAAACAAAAAAAGTAAACTCAGTTCTTTAAACGTGATTGATTCACGCCAGGTGCCATGTTATCGCGCACGAGTAGTAGTTGGTAGCCAAATATAACAGAAATGTATGTTTATAAAAATACTAGCTTTTGCCCATGACTTTGTTCGCGTAGAATACTGACTTCCTGCAGATTTTTGGTTTAAAAACTATCCTATGCCCTTTCTCGAGTTCCAAACTATGTCTGTACCAAATTTCACACAAATAGGTTCAGTAGTTTAGACGTGAAGAAAAGACAGACAGACAGACAGGGTCCCTTTCGCATTTATAATAATGCGAATTTATAATATAATTTAAATATATTTATATAGATATAGTTAATGTAATGAAAATAAATATTTATACTAAATAAATATAACTCTGATTATAATATCAATATTTGCCACCAACTTAATAATTATACATGTGTTAAATTTTATATTATGTAAATAATTTTGATAGTTCAATCTAAGGACCATAAAGTCTAAGAGACAATATCGGTTAGACTTCTCACCATATTTTTTATCAGCTACAAAAACATCTAAAATCTCGAGTTTGTTTCACAGTAAGTCTAGACTACCAGTAGTTATATCTAATAAAGACAGTGCGTACTTGTAGTTTTGGTGTCTAATTGGCGGCCTGTTCAGCTTGCTCTCAGATCATTGGATTATCTTGCCAGTGTTTCCAACGCCCGTATACTCATTTTGTGGTTAACTGATTGTCGGGCTCCTAACGCTGCCATCTTTTCCAGAATTTTGTCACAGATATATGTAATTGGGCATGTAATTTGCTCGCTTGGCGTGCTAGGGCAAGTTGTAACTACACAATTTTTGGTTAACTTATTCGATGTTGAAGAATGTTACTTTTGTAATGAAATCTTTTGAGGTCTTGCAAAAAAATAGGTTGGTACTTAATTGTGGTGGATAACTAATTTCTTTTTAAAAGCATTTTTAAGTGTCGTATTCAAGTACGAAACTTACTTATTCTTGATTACCATAAAGTACTTATGTGCTGAATAAAACAATGGAATCTATCTCCTTATATTTTTTCTACAGTTTTATGTTGTGCTTGAATCCACACAGCAGACGTTTAGTCTACTTCAAGAAATGATTTAACTGTCATAATGGATGATCAAATTTGAACAAACAACAATCAAGTGGTGTTCGTAATAAAATTACTTTGGAGCAATAAATTCGTCATAAAAACTCAGCCTTAGGTAATCTAGAGTCTTTCCAATCCTAAATTAAACCACTTATGTAGGTACATACTCATAACTTAATGTGTATCAAGTAAACGTCTTAGCAAGATGTTCAAAGCACAAAACCAGCACATCAAGCTCACCTACACAGCAAACATTAATATCAACGTTATTACAAGACGTATAAGGTTGGATTTATTTTAAAGAAAGACGTTTGAGGTTAGGTTCACATGCAGGTGTCTGTACTAAGTTGTAGATTGTTTACTTAAGTAAATTGCTTTGTAAAGCTCGGGGCGGTTAAAAATGTTTCTATATCTGTCTTGGAGCGCCACGCATAATCTTCTACAAAGCTATTTAAACGAAGCCCTAGATTTTAATGGCAAAGGGAATATTTTTAAATATTTGAAGCATATTTTTGTTGACAATATAAATAAGTATTTTTAAAATCTGCTATGATACCTTAAAATATAATAGTTTTACTGTCGGAGAAATACAGAGGCAAAATTGTATATTGATTGTATGCTTGTCATAAATCAGAAACATAATTATACTCTAATTTAAAAAATATCACGTGTGACAATTTGCATAGGATGCCCTTTTTTATATCATAGGTAGACAGAGCAGGCGGATTACCTGACGGTAAGCAATCAGCGCCACCTATGGACACTCGTAATACCAAAGGAGTTACTAAAAGTGCGTTGCCGGCTCTTTTGTGTTGTTAGGGATTTACGGATAGGGGATAAGAGGATGGGGGAGAGGGCATATCCTCCCCCTCAATCAGACGGCGAAACTCAAGTGTTGCTGCACATACGTTGTGTTTCTTTTTCACTTATTGAAAAAATATCTTATATCCACCAGTGCGGAGTTAGGACAGGCCGCCAGGCACGTATAAAACAAATATTAAAAGTATTCAGATAATTATAACAATGACAGTAATTTAAATAATGGACTTTAAAATAAATTAATAATGCAGCAGGCTAGTTAATCTGCCTTCCAAATGAGACCAGGTTATGAATGCATACCTATTCATAAGTAATATAATTAAAATCTCTTTGTTTGACAAATTTTCAATAATGGCAACATTACCCAGCAATTACGTACAACGTGTGGGTTACCAGTTAAATTCGCAAACGACATGCAAATGGACGTATGAAATTAAAATAATATCAATAAAATGAATTAATTGTATCAATCAAATTATTTTAAATATTAATTTATTGTAATGTTTGTTCCTTGTGTAGTTAAAATTATTGATAAAAAAAGAGTATTATATTTTAATTGCATCAGAAGGTTATGTTAATTTTAATACATCAACAAGCGTAAATTCACCTAAACTTTATAATTCTTTATAATTGACTGCAAGGTTGGCGCATTGGCTGGGCAAGTGGCTGCCGCGCAACGTGTCGCGTGTTCGATTCCCGCACGGAACTACTCTTTGTGTGATCCACAAATTGTTGTTCCGGATATGCATGTGAAATTGTATGTTTGTAAGCGTACCCACAACACAGGAGAAAGTCCTAGTGTGGGGCAACGTTTATACAAATTCGAAAGGAGTTTTATATAATTTTATTTTACCTACATACATACGTTACTATGTTTTTCCCTGCTACACTGTAACCCATTTTTTAGTGCAACAAATCTGTTACCGCAACAGCTAATGCATATCCAACGACCATTTGTCTTAGCACCCTTTCCATTACGCACTCCAAACGTCTTAATCTCCAACAAATACCAATTAAAAACGTCAATGTATCGGAAGAAGCACTTATTTCGATACCGGCAGCATGATCTAAGTTCGTGATTGTTCTCACAACTTGTTCATTCACTTTATAATTAAACTTCGGTCAAGTCTTGGTTGACTTCGCAGTAGTTGCCAGGCTCTGGGGAACTTTCTTCGTTTGCTTACAACTACTGCTTTGATTATCCTTTAAGTGCCTCCCGGATTGATAAATATTCAATTTGTAGATAATACTGGATTAACAATTGACATTAATTTGTTTAATAATGAAAAGTTCAAGTACTAATTTAAACACAAATTTTGATAGGCTTCGAAGGGTAATTACTTTGTAAGTTCATTTAAGTCATTTCTGACATACGGCAAAGAAAAAAAGTGAGGAAACTAGGAGTTATAATTTCTAATTATAAGTTTGAAATCGTCAATCTGCCTTGCATGATGAGTCATCAAACCTTCTCCATGTGAGAAGAGGCCTTCGCTCTGCAGTGGGCACTTATAGACTGATGATGTAAAAACTGGTATACCTGCAGGTTGATTCTGAATAATCACAAATATACTTCTATATAAGTAGAACAGAATAAATTGCACGCAATAATAACTATGTTAAAGCCCATCAATTTTATGAGATTTTTAACTTACAGCCTAAATATCTAGAATGGAGGGAGACTATCCGAAGGGAGACTTGCTTTAAAAACGGAGTTAATATTAAAATGGCCATCAGAAACCAATAGCTAACAAAAAAAAGCCTTGTTCCTTCTCCTGCTCCTAGCGGGGACCAGGGTATACCTATTATTGTATTAGACAGGGTTTTGGTTTCGATTCTGGTCGGGAAAATTAGCATTATTTCATTTTTTGTTTTTTGATAAAATCTCAAAAACATTAGAGAAGTTGCAATTGCGTTCGTATCACGACAATACATGATACTAAGTTATTAAGAATAATAAGAATAATTAAGAATAATATTTTTTAACAAATTATACTGCACTTACTGACTAAGCCGTTTACTAGATGGATTTTTAAGATAATTGACTGTCATACCTATACCATTACCAGCTTTCGCTGAACACCATTACAATAGAGAAGCATTCATTTTTTTTGAATCTGTAGTATAATATTATTATCTATATTCCTGATTAACAATTCAATGTTTTTAGAATATAGAGTTTCAAATGGAGAATCAAAGCTACTTTTTACAAAAAAAAATACAAAGTAGGTACTACGAGATCTAACATTGGTGGGCGAGGGACTCGGAAACAGGGTAGTGAGATAGATTTTAATTTTAGATTCAGCTCATATGTCGTATGAAATTGAAACGAACCCCTTTTTTGCTTTAGAAATAATATTTTTGATGTCGAGTTTTTTGATTCGGTCTGTATAAATATGAAATTGGGTTTGTCTTTATATTTGTGTTTATTGAATACAGAGAAGGGTGACATATACAAAAAAAATGTTAAAGGTAAACATTTAGGATTATTTTTTCGCATTATGAATACTAGTCGAGAGGAATATATTGTGACGGAAAAGTGGTTCAAACTCTTTGACATCATGACGTCAATGGATGGTTGTCAAACGTTGCCTAGAGATTGTAAATTTCGTCGTGAATTGTCAACACGAGTTGGTGTAATCGGCAAGGCGTGTGGATTACACCACAGTGACCCCGAGTTCGAGTCCCGCCGTGAACATGAAGTTTTTTAGTTGATAGAAGTTTTGTGGAACTTTCTGGAATTATTTGTGTGAAAGAAATGAAAAATTAAAGAGCGAGAAGGAGAATAAATAAAAATGAGTAACGAAATTATTGGAAGGTTCTGGAGTCATGACGATCAAAAAGAATAACGAAATTGAATGTTCCAGAACCTGAACCGGGGGTATATAAGCGGAACTGCGGCTCACCGCTGGCAGTTGAGTTCTAAGCCCAAAGCGATTCGGAAGAAAAGGAAGAAGTGAAAAAGAAGAAAAGTGAGTGAAATAGTGAAGTGCAGTGAAATAGTGAAGTGCGGTCAGTTAAGTGAGTTAAGTCAGCGTGAACGGCAAAGTTGTGACAGTCGGCCGGACTCTGCTGGAGAGGAACGCCGATAACTTAACTCCGTGGACGCTGTAACTTAGGTGCAATAGAAAGTCTGAAAACCGGTATTAGTGTTTCATTTCATCCAATCCCGTAACCCAAGTCTGCATAGTCAGGAACGTGACGTCAGGCACGTAACATTTGGTGTCAGAAGTGGGATTGGAGAAAAATGCCGCTAGTGCCGCAGGACGTAAGAGGAGTGAGTACCCGTGCAATGTCAGAAGCGCAGCGTGTGAGGGAAGAGGGTGCTGCAGCTCAAACCAGCGATGCAGAAGCCAAGCCTGTGCAGGTGGATCTTCTGCTACAGCTGCAGCAAATGATGGCAGAGCAAGCGCGCCGCCAAGAAGAGCAAGCGCGCCGCCAAGAAGAGCAAGCGCGCCGCCAAGAAGAGCAAGCGCGCCGCCAAGAAGAGCAAGCGCGTCGCCTAGAACAGCAAGCACGCTGTCAGGCAGAACAGCTGCGGGAGCTGAAAGAAGATCAAGCGCGCCGCCAAGAGGAGCAAGCGCGCCGCCAAGAAGAGCAAGCGCGCTGTCAGGCAGAACAGCTGCGGGAGCTGAAAGAAGATCAAGCTCGTCGCCAAGAGGAGCAAGCGCGTCGCTTGGAAGACATGCATAAAGATTTCACGAAGGGACTGCAAAAGGCTGTCGAACGGGTACAAGAAGTGGAGGAAGGGTTAGGCAAGTTGGAACATCGCGTCATGGCGATAGAGGAGAGACTGGAAGAAGAGATCTCCAAAATCAAGCAGGAAGTGACAAGCCCAAGCCCTTTGAAGAGCCGAAGCCGTCTTGCAGCCGTTTTCGACGCCCCAAATGTGGCCTCAAGCGCAACGAAAGGGCTCAAGATTCCCCATTACGACGGAACAACATCCTGGACCGCGTTCAAGCTACAGTTTGAGACACTTATGGAGGCTTATGGTTGGACCCAGAAGGAAGCACAGTCAGCCCTCACCCTGGCCCTCCGTGATCAAGCGCTCTCAGTGCTGGAAGCTATCGGCGCAAGTGGGGATCTCAGCTTTAGTGCCCTCCTCGACGCACTTGAGGCACGTTTTGGAGACAGCCACCTCGAGCACGTGTACAGAGCGCAATTAAAAGAGCGTACTCAGCGTGCTAATGAGAGCCTACAGCAATGGTCCGTGGAAATCGAGAAACTTGTGCGTCGAGCTTTCTGGTCGACTCCGTCAATGATTGAAGGCACGCTTCTTCAAGCGTTCATTGACGGTATCCGGGACCCCGAAGTACGAGCTGCTGTTCATCTGGGCCATCACAAGAACATGAAAGAAGCTCTGGCCCATGCATTGGAAGTGGAAGCCGTGCGTGGTAACTCCCGTACCTTACGTCTGCGGGAAATGACGACAACGGAACAGGTACCTCCACGCCGTCGGAACTTCATGTGCTATGGATGCGGAGAGCGTGGGCACATACGGAGCAACTGCCCGAAGAAGATGAACCGCCAGGACGCGGCGGTCTCAACTTCTGACCAGCAGGGAAACTAAATCCAGCCAGGGCCGCGGGGTGGGCGCTGGCCGGTAGTGGAATAACCCCAACAATCTACATCAAGCAAACTAACGATGGAAATACTCTGGTGATAGACGGTCAAATAAATGGGAAAAACAGTCAGCTAACATTAGATACTGGAGCTTCAAGGACGGTGATAAATGTTCGGCTGCTCGAGCAAAACATCAGGAAACACCTTAAACCAATTGTTGGCCTACAAATGAAATCAGCTACCGGCCAGTGCATACCGATAAGTGGAAAACTGCATGTAACAATCAAAATTGGGGAACATGTTTATCGACATGAGGTTATTGTGGCCAAAATTCTGGATGACTGCATCCTGGGACTTGACTTCCTGCGAGGGCACCAGTGTAACATCGACTTAAAATCTGGAGTTTTACTATGTGGAACTGAGGAAATTCCGATGAAGGGTGGAACCCTGGGAAAAGTTTGCTGTTTAAGAAGAACTGTTCTTGCACCAAAATCACAGACTCTCGTACCAATCGCATTACCTAGGAGGAGGGAAGGAAGTCTACCTCGAAGGTGCGCTGTGATTGATAAATCGGAACACGTAAACTCATGGCTACCGGCAAGAACTGTCGTGGGGTCATCTGATGTTAACCGCATTCCGGTATTCAACTTCAGTGATTCAGAAATTACGATTGAAGAAGGAGAGCCTGTGGGCGTATTGGAAGAAGTGGCCTGGATAAGAAAATGCTCGGAAAATCTTGTGAAGAAGGACAGTACAGGAATAGACTTTGTAACGAAAATCTTAGACGAAAACAAAAGTCTGACAAAAGTGGAGACTATGAAAGCTAGAAATTTACTTCTTCGATTCTCTGATGTGTTTTCAAGAAGCGATGGTGATATTGGCCGAACTGGTTTGGTGAAGCATAAAATAAACACAGGTGATACAATGCCAATTCGTCAAAGGCCCAGACGTATACCATTCGCTCGTGAGAAAGAGGTTGAACAAATGATTGACGATATGAGGAAAAATGACGTGATAGAGCCCTCTTCTAGCCCTTGGTGTTCACCGGTCGTGCTTGTCAAGAAGAAAGATGGTTCAACGAGATTTTGCGTAGACTATCGACGATTGAATGATGTAACCAAGAAGGATAGCTACCCGTTACCAAGAATCGATGACACACTTGACACACTGAGTGGCATGAAATGGTTTTCAACGCTCGATCTGAAAAGCGGCTATTGGCAGGTGGATTTGGATCCCAAGGACAAGGAAAAGACCGCATTCTCAACTGGGAAGGGACTCTGGCAATTTAAGGTGATGCCATTTGGATTATGCAATGCACCGGCAACCTTTGAGCGTTTGATGGAACAGGTGCTGGCGGGACTGCTGGGCGAAACCTGCCTAGTTTACCTCGATGACATCATCATCGTTGGACGGGATTTTGACGATCATCTAAGGAAATTGGAAAAGGTACTCGACAAGCTGCGTGGAGCAAATTTAAAGTTGAGTCCAAAGAAATGCTCTTTCTTCAAGCGCGAAGTGAATTATCTAGGACATGTTATTTCTGAGAGAGGAATTGAGACTGATCCAGCCAAGACTGCCGCTGTTAAGGAATGGCCAACACCTAAAGACAAAACGCAAGTTCGGGCATTTCTTGGATTGTGCTCGTATTATCGGCGGTTTGTGAAAGGGTTCTCGGACATTGCCAAGCCATTGCATCGATTGACAGAGGAGAAACGTGCCTTTATCTGGGACAAGGATTGTGAGCAAGCCTTTCGAGAACTAAAAGAACGGCTTTGTAACACACCAATTCTCGGATACCCCAGCGCGAAAGGAATATTCGTAGTTGATACGGATGCCAGCAATATCGGAATAGGAGGTGTCCTTTCACAACGCGATGGTGAGCAGGAGAAGGTTATTGCTTACTTCAGCAAGTCACTATCCAAGCCGGAGAGGAATTATTGCGTGACTAGGAGGGAATTGCTGGCCGTAGTCAAAACCCTGCACCATTTCAAGAAGTATTTACTGGGACGGAAATTTTTGATCAGAACTGATCACGCTGCTTTGAAATGGCTGCTTCAGTTTAAGGATCCCGAAGGCCAAGTAGCCAGATGGTTGGAACAACTTCAGGAATTTGACTTTGAAATCGAACATCGCGGCGGAAGAATTCATGGCAACGCAGATGCACTATCGAGACGCCCATGCGTGGAAGATTGCAAGCATTGTGCCAAGAAGGAAATTGCTTTTCTTAAGGTGATAAGGACTGATACTGTTGACGAGGCATGGGGAGATGATGCAATGAAATTAGAACAGGAAAGAGATGCAGATATCAAACCAATACTGGAGTGGCTACGAAGTGGTAACAAGCCAAGTTGGAGTGACGTCGCCCAATATAGCGCAGTAACGAAAGGTTTATGGGCACAGTGGAAAAGCCTTACGCTGCATAATGGACTTCTGTGCAGAAAATGGGAATCAACAAACGGCAAGGACGAGCATTTGCAATTGGTGGTACCTCGTTCAAAAATAAGGGATGTATTAAAAGCGTTCCATGATGGATCTTCTGGAGGACATTTGGGGATTAGGAGGACTTTGGTGAAGATCAAGGAGAGGTTTTATTGGTTGCATTGCAAATATGACGTCGAAGATTGGTGCCGGAAATGCACTAGTTGTGCAGCTGTCAAGGGTCCACAAACAAGGAGCAGGGGGGCGATGAAAATCTACAATGTTGGTATGCCTTGGGAGAGAATTGCCTTAGACATCGCTGGACCATTTCCAATCACTGATTCGGGCAATCGCTACGTTTTAGTGGTTATGGATTATTTTACAAAATGGCCGGAGGTCTTTGCCATACCGAATCAAGAGGCAGTAACTGTAGCGACGAAGTTGGTAAACGAGGTATTCACCCGATTTGGAGTGCCCTTGGAGATGCACAGTGATCAAGGACGGAACTTTGAATCCCAAGTTTTTCAGGAAACTTGTAAACTTTTGGGAATCCACAAGACTCGAACGACCTCTTATCATCCACAGTCAGATGGAATGGTCGAACGTTTCAATCAAACATTGGAGCGACACTTAGCAAAGGTGGTTGACAGCCATCAGAGAGATTGGGATACTTACATACCTCTCTTCTTGCTTGCCTATCGGACTGCTGTACATGAAAGTACCGCAAAGACGCCTGCATTTGCAAATTTTGGAAGGGAATTGAGATTACCGGCAGATCTTGTATCGGGCTGTCCACCTGGCGACACTCGCACTGAGTTTAGCGATTACATAAGCGAGTTAAGGGCAAAAATGTTGGACATTTACGAGCAGATCAGAGAGGCCGGTCTTCAAGCTAGTGATCGCGCAAAAACGCGCTATGATCGACGAGCCAATTCTGTTGGGTTTGAAGAGGGGTCATTGGTCTGGCTTCATAATCCAGTCAGAAGGAAGGGAAAATCTCCGAAGCTGCAACCGAGTTGGGAAGGTCCTTATGAGATAGTCACGAAGATCAATGACATTACTTACAGAATTCGGAAGACTTCAAGGAGCCCTTTGAAAGTTGTCCATATAGACAGGTTGGCGAGGTATTACGGCAGCAACGATGCTCGGGACGAGCGAATCTAAGAGGGGGGCAGTGTGACGGAAAAGTGGTTCAAACTCTTTGACATCATGACGTCAATGGATGGTTGTCAAACGTTGCCTAGAGATTGTAAATTTCGTCGTGAATTGTCAACACGAGTTGGTGTAATCGGCAAGGCGTGTGGATTACACCACAGTGACCCCGAGTTCGAGTCCCGCCGTGAACATGAAGTTTTTTAGTTGATAGAAGTTTTGTGGAACTTTCTGGAATTATTTGTGTGAAAGAAATGAAAAATTAAAGAGCGAGAAGGAGAATAAATAAAAATGAGTAACGAAATTATTGGAAGGTTCTGGAGTCATGACGATCAAAAAGAATAACGAAATTGAATGTTCCAGAACCTGAACCGGGGGTATATAAGCGGAACTGCGGCTCACCGCTGGCAGTTGAGTTCTAAGCCCAAAGCGATTCGGAAGAAAAGGAAGAAGTGAAAAAGAAGAAAAGTGAGTGAAATAGTGAAGTGCAGTGAAATAGTGAAGTGCGGTCAGTTAAGTGAGTTAAGTCAGCGTGAACGGCAAAGTTGTGACAGTCGGCCGGACTCTGCTGGAGAGGAACGCCGATAACTTAACTCCGTGGACGCTGTAACTTAGGTGCAATAGAAAGTCTGAAAACCGGTATTAGTGTTTCATTTCATCCAATCCCGTAACCCAAGTCTGCATAGTCAGGAACGTGACGTCAGGCACGTAACAATATAAATATAACATTTATTGATAAAATTTCATCATAATAATATAGAACTCGAATATACACTTTTGCTTAAACCTATAACAAATTCATAATATTAGGTGCCTGAACTAGAATTGGTAAAAAAATGTGTACATTGTAAATAACCAGACCTACATAATTGTTTTTGAAGTAAATGAAGTAATATAACTACATATTTATAATAATATGTTGTTACAAAGAGTTAATAATCAATATTGTTTCAATAATGCATTGAAATAAAATATTCCTTTCTACAGCAACAAAAGCAATAATACGAGTATAAGTTAACTGCAAAACAACACATGGAACAGTTATATCGTGGAGTTGGTAGCATGTTAGACAACAGGCTGATAACCTAGGGAGCCGGTCGAACTATAAAGTGGGCTCGCACTTCTCCCAAGGGGGTACCGCCGTCGAACCGTTGGGCATGTACTACTAAAGCCATCCGCTTGTACCCTCTACTGTAGCTTGGAAAATAATGAATAAAATATAAAGCACATCATTAAATACATTAGAAGTCTTATAAAATTCTAACATGCTAGTAAAATAAACAAATTGTATATATAACTAAAACATAAAATGAAAAAGCAGAACAGACAATGCTTCTGAAAAATAATCCTGCAGCAGGATTAAGCGTATAACACTCCCGCTCTAAACAAAAAATAACCGCCATGTAAGCCACGCGCGAATTGAACCCCCTCAGACAGGATGTATTAAAATTTCCAGAGTTTAACTTTGGGGTGCGCGAGGCGATGCGTTTTGGTATTCACATACGTACCCACCAACCAACTTATACATCTTTACACAGGATTTTCCTCATAGGCCTACCAAGTATTGCTCCAAATTTACACCCTGTCTCTTTATACGAAAGTCGTTTTTACAACAACATATTTAACACTGTTGATCGCCAGGAAATTGTTGAAATATTAATGGGTACGTTATGCTCAATTTCCTGGCTTTCAACGAGTAGCTGTCGGTAACTTTGTCCTCTAAAATGTTAATAGGAATACTTGGTTGAATTAGTTGATAGATAATTAGCAGTTCAAATAAGGCGCGTCATTGTTACAGTTTATCGTTGAGGATATTAATTAGTGGTTTATGTGACCGTAAAACTCTGTTTTATGGGGCATTGAACGTCAAGATTTATATGCGTTATTAAAATTGTATAAAAAAAAGTATGATTTATTTTTGAATTTCGTAAATAAATAATAAGTCTTTTGATGTCTCGTAACAAAGAGTTTCGTTAGAATATATTCGTGTGGTGTTTTAAAAGAAGGTAGGAGTCCTAATATTGCTATCATTAAGTTGATAAAAGTTTAGTAAATTATAAATGTTATAAATGTCATTCAACATCAAACAAAAAGTTCAGTCGGATTTTAGGCCGTGGTCTCGTAATTTTAAGCGTGTTAGTTGGTCATCAGCACTTTTGTAGGCTCGCGAGCGCGGGCCGCACGTAAGAGCTGTGAGAGACTGACGCTTTTGAAAAATTACATTAATTAAATTTGCAAACGTTATTCAACACGGCATCCGTTGATTATTCCAATTTTTCGCATCGGCCGTTCCCGTTAATTGTTTTCCCAGTCGATCCAATTCGCTCTTCAGTTAGCTTTACAATTTCAAAGTGTCATTTGATTCGTGATGGATTTCGGAAGTTTTTTGCCAATTTCACGGTTCACGGTTATCCCCCGATGGATTCTGTTTTGTTTCAACATACATCTGAATCGACGGATCAACGCCGATAACGTAGTTCCACGCAATTGTCCCAAAAAGTGTTTGTAGCGAATGGAACAGGAATTATTTTTTTTACGTTGTTTTTACTTGTCAATGATTGGGTAGTTTTGTTTATTCTCTCTCAGCCTTTTTAATGGTTTCCCGGCCCAAGGTAATACGATTTTAAAATGGTGTTGGCATTAAGTTGTTCAATCCGGTCTGAAGCCATAAACGAAACTAATAATGCGTCCAACCAACCTAATTAGATTACACGAAACCATACATTAAATTAAAAACGTTACTTAAATTAGGACGAAGTGCTTTGACCAAATTGCTGACGGTAACGATATTACCTATATACATGTTACAGACAAAAACATTACCAACTAATAATAGCAGAAACAAACACAACATTAAAAACATTAATGATCGTAAAAATGTCACAATAAATAATAAAGTTTAATTTAAAATATCGCACATAACGGTGGCGAAATGTCTCAATTTATTTAACGTAAGCGTGACAAAAGCTGTAAATGTGAAATGGTCACTTAAATCACGGCAAACGCCACGCCTATACTGACCAAACTGTGTTTTCATGTAAAACTGCGTTAAATTTAAGTTATTCATTCCACAACATAACCAATTACGATAAGAACTCACTGATGACTTATTTTCTTTGAGCGTTTTCTTTACTTTTTCGAGTGAGTTGCTGTAAAGAGATTTAGTATTCAATTTAGTCGGTGTCATGGAGAATAACGTTCATTATTAACATAGATTGAGTCTTTTGTAAAAAGTTAAACGCGATTATATAAAATATAAATAAATAATATACATTATAAATAAATATTTGGGAGGGAGAGAGAGAGAGAGAGAGAGAGACTTAAAGCACCGTTAAAACTTATTACTAATTCTTTCTCTTTCCTTCTAGATACTCCTACTACTCTTTTTTATATTTTATATCGTTTTATACCACGTTTTCTTTCAGATTAAATCGTAATCGTGGGTTAAGAACATTGCCAACGTTTCCTATCGATAACTGCAGTATTATCGATTCTTCATTCGGCATGCTTGGTATCGATATCACCGTTTCCCTAAATGTCACAGTTTGCATACGAATGAGTTATCAATAAACATGGAATCGAATTTATGGTTTACTCTATGACATCTAAGAATTGATTCAATCATGATAAAGAAAATTTTTTTTGTAAGTTTATTTGAGTATGCACATAAAATTTGACATGAGTTAAAATTAAGGGGTACCCAAGGGCAAAAATAAATCACAAGTCAAATTAAATTACAGAAAGTTCAAATTTGTTTGGACAGAATACCTTTCAATAATAAAAGGCAGTCTGGAATCCATAATACTACACATCTTCAAGTAAGATGCAGCATTAGATTGGTACTTAATGAGGCATCCGTCCGAAATCGATTTCCATGCCTAATACGTACGTGCCTTCATCATTTCATTGTGTTTAATTCTACACTAATAAGTTCCGATACTGTAAACCACATCAAAGGTCCAAATTAGCATGAGCAGGCACGTTTGAGGGATAATAAAGCGGTAGTGGTAGTCAGCTACAGCACCTTAGGGGCTAATTTCGCTTGGCAAGTAATGATTATGAGTCTGGCGCGAGGCCTGCAAAGGACCGCAATATGCAAATGATTTTAGCCTTTAGCGTTCAACTGTCCGACGCTCCTGTAAAATAATTATAAAAATTAACTTTAGCATTATTTGCTTATTAATTTGAAATAGAGTAGACACACAAAGTTTTACAATTATTTTATTCAAATTAAAACTAAAATTACTTTTGAAACAGGATTCTCATTTGATGAAATAACTTCTACCTAACAGTCATAGTCGTCGTCTATATTAAAAGCATATTGATTGACTGACTGATTGATATATTGACAATGCACATTCCAAACTATTCGGACTATGCTCGTTCAACGCAAGGTCTGAATAGGACGATAAAAGACTGGGCTTCAAAAGGAATTCCTGAAATTCTCGTGGGGAAAATAGGAATTCACACAAGCGACGTCATTGACAAAAAACTAGCGTTCGATAAAATAAATATGATTTTAAAATTGTTCTAGAAAGTTCCACGGTAGATTCTAGAACCTGAATTTGAACATGGCAATTTATTACGCATTACCGATGTTCACGCTTGTGTGTGTATTTTGCATCTATAATTTTATTAAAATTATTACTCAGTCTTAGGAAAGTAATATAATAGTTTCGTATACCCAGTGGGTACAATAATTCTATATTGAAAAATGCGAAATTATTATTGAATTCTAATCTCGTATACGTCGTAATATTCGTAATAGAACTACATAATATTATTATATGCAAACATATAATTATTATTGTTACGAGTCCCTGAAAGTTAGAAATAAGTAGGTAACATAATATGATATTTTAAACAAACTGTTTAGTACTTTTTCTATATATCAATGTAAAAAAAATAATAGATCCAACTAGAAAACGACTATAACGTAAAAGATTAAAAACCTTCCTTGACTGTGACTTTAAACAGCTTTAAACAAAAGAATAGATTTATTTTCAACGTTTAAAATATTCCTTTACAAAGATTAACTACAAGGAGAATGCTCCATTTAGGCGATTAAGCTTTTGTTAATAAACGCTTCAAAGTAACAACAAAGGGGTGACAAATAATTCGTTTATTTACCCTTTAAAGATAGGATAATCATTCAAGAAGACGTTAAGCGGCGCAGCCCTGAATTGTTGGACACTTTTGTTGGTTTAATCGCTTGATAACACGGAAATATTATTGATTCTCTTTGAAAAGATATAGGCCTAATTTTGATGTAGAAGCAAACACAATTCTATTGTTTTGAAACTTAGGTATTTTTTACCTTAACATTTTAAAGGTTTATAGGTTCGGATCGTCTTTCAAAATCTATCCACCTTTATATTCAACCTTATGTGAGGCGTCGAGACGTGCAACAAGCAACTATACATTATAGAAGTTTTCAACTTTAAAATGCACCATTTGCTCGAAGCTCTCGTCGACTTTTTAATCTGTTGATCAAACAGGCGGACGACCGACGACAAATTTATTCTTGTACACAAAGATCTTAATCGCGATGTTTGCTTTCGAGCTTCAGCTCTTTTTAAAATGAAGATAAATTTTGCTAAACTATAAGGGAAATTAAAAATACAAAACGTTTGAAGTCTAGCTGTGAAAACTCAGTGGAATGTTTTTGTCCATTATAATTTGCTCGGTTTTAGAAGAAAGTTTTATTTTACAAAGGCAAAGGATTAAAAATAAACGCAGATACTTGTAGACAGATCTACGAGTCTGACTTTTATCAGATTTATTTCAGGTCAGTCAAAATTGAAAATAACATGCACATTTCGTTGTTTTTACACTGTTATGTAGTCAAGTTGTTATTTGTGTTCTTAAAGTATTCATGGCGTAGAGAGGCGCCAACATACTTTTAACTCCAATGACATATAAAAAAAATGTTACAGTAGCACTTTGTCACTCAACACTCCTCAATATATTATCACTTACCAAGTGTCAAAATATCTGAAAACAAACCAACAAAAGGTGCCAAATTATCATTTGTAATTTTCGTAACACCGTCTGTCAGGTGTGTCGCGTATTTTTGTGTTGGCATACGGCCAAGGCATTGTTAGTTAAAAATCTTAATATTCACAACACATGTTTTCCCAAAATTGCTGAAATTAAATCGGGGACAATAGGAACACAATGCAACGTGCAACTGTCACGCGTTAACGTTCAATAACATAATTATATCATAAGTGATGTTTCGGTTCAGTGCCTAAGACCTACATTAAAAAAAAAAACACAAAATCACAGCATCTTTTGTTGTATTAAAATATTCTTTTGCAAATGTAGTCCAAAACCATAAATTACAACCAAAAAAAGATTATACATTTTTAGGGGCATTTACAATCATGACGACCGCAAAAGAATTATCATAAAATTCATGGCTTAAAAAAACATATTGCTTTCTGGCAGACATCGATTTTCCAAAATTTACCTATAGAATCTTAAGTTACAACTGGTTGCTAAATTATTATAATAAGCGGTGGGGTCAGCGTGCAAATTGTGGGGCATTAAGCAAATTCGGTCAAATTAGCGCCGGTGCAGCCAATAATAACTGCAGAGCTCCCAGCAAGTTCTGGCAACAGTTGCACAACTAAAAACATTATTTATTTACATTATTTTGCATCTTAAACTTGGTGTATTTTCTCTCATGCTGTAATCTTCTTTCACTGATTGGCTTTTATTGTGGACTCTAAAGGAAACGTGGTTGGAAGTAGTAATTGCATTTCATAAATTTTATGTTAGTAAACATTTACTCGCAGCGCTTCCGTTGCTTCAACAATATGATTGTGTATTCTTTTATTGTTAATTCTATTCTTTTGATTTTCAGTTTCTAGTTCCTGCAATACTCTCAAGTTGCGTTGTAGCGTTTGTTTTGAAAAAGGATTTATGGTGACTTGTTCTCTTTTAGTAATTATTTTTCTACTTGTGTTTACTTCGCTTTCTATGTAAGTGACTGTAGTTCAGGATATTTCAAATTTCATATCGTTTATTTTTTCTTGAATGGCAACCGAGTCTGTTTATTTTGTTAATAAGAATGCAAATCAGAGTATTTTGACATTCTGAAAGAATTTATTTTGACATGATGACAAAGAAAACTATGATGTATTACAATGTAATATTCAAATAATTTTAAAACTTTATTCCTAGTAAGTAGCTATTAGGATAGAGTGTGGATGGTGTTCTGTGTTACCTATATTTATTTTGAGACTGGGCAATGTTTTCCTATACCTACAACGGAAATTTATACAACGATTGTTTAAAAATATAGTCAATTGTTGTTAGAAAGCAACAATGCAAAAAATTTAGGTGATATTTATTTATTTACCTGGAAAAAATACAATTTAAATTTCATACTGTTCATTGTAGTGCCAGAAAATTATTTAATTGGCGCTATTTATAACACTAAAAGAACAAACACTGCAACACTTGCAACGTAAATAAAACATGTCAGGCCGCATATAATTTATGCGGTCCACATTTTGTGGCGAATTCGTAAAGGGGACCCGCGCTAAATGAAACGAAACAACTGTTGTCTCTGGTGTTGCATTGACGTCGGCAATTTTAACTAATGACGTGACATTTGACGTTTGACGTCTAGTGCCAGATGGGACGCACCGGTTGAAGGGAAGTTATTTATTGATTTTAACGTTCGGATAAGCAGGTATCATCTGCTTGTCGTTAGTTGTCCTCTTATATTGTTTTTGTTAAATATATGGATACTTTCTTTTAGTATTAGAAAATTAATTGCTGTTTCAATAGTAATATGGTAGTTATTACCAAACATTTTATTCCAGGCACAACCGCAGATAACTAATTACTTAGCAAATTGATCACCATAGACGGGACCCTATAGGGCTGAAGTTCAGCCGAGGTTTTTTTGAGTGTCAGACTCTTACTGACTAAAAACCCCCCTGTTCCTTCTCCTGCTCTGTGCCGAGGTCGCCGTGCCTCATTGCGCATACCCCGCAACCCCGGCTGAACATCAGCCCATTAGGGCCCCATCTGTGGTGGTCTAATGGCTCTTTGAGGCGCGCGCGGAACGCTACGCGCCGTACGCTCGGGCCTGGTTCTGGTCGGGCGGCGAGCTGCCCTTACTCGCCGACCGCAGGCTCGTGCTTACGGTGGCCGGAGATCGTCCCTTGATCCCCGACGCCCGTAGTGTCGCCAGTTGCGGCTGCTGGGGCGTGAGGAGGAGGATTGCTCCCTTACGCTGGCCGCATCTCTCTTTGCGAGCATGACTGCTTCACAAAAGGAGGAGACGGCGTCCCAGTTCCTCTCACTCCGCACCATGGCCTCGACTAAGGCCGGGCGCGAGAGGTCGCCGCGAGTTGTTGAGGTTGCGAGGTAATCTATGTCGCCCTCGGCCTAGAGCAAGAGAAGGAATGGAGGGGGGGTGGTTAGTCAGTAAGAGTCTGACACACCCTCTTGCCTCACCCTGGGCGGGAGATGACTTTTGACGATTTTCCCATCACAAAAAAAAGATAACAAATTTCTTATACCCGTTTACCCCGAATCCTTAATTACGTTACCTTTAAAATGTAATTCGAAAATAGAATCGTTTCTTACTGAATTATACTATCTTGTTTTGTCCATGTTGTTTAGTAAAATCTTTGTATCTGAATGATTATGTTTTAGAATTAGGATTCTATTTCTGCACTCAACTGCGGTAGGTAGATAAACAAAGATAAGTTATCTTGAAAAGGATAAGGGGTGCTAAACATAGAAACCAGTGAGATGGTCTTATGATAAATGTGTGTGGTTCTGCAAGAGGTTTAAGAGGATTGCAAGGAAATATAAATAACGAAGGAAAAAATAATATTAACATTTCTTCGCTTTTGATTAAGAAGTTAAAGACAGTTGCTGGAATGCCGCAGAAAATTAAAAAGGAAGAAATGTCTAACCGATTCGCAGGTAAACTACGTTTCAGCTCGACACTAGAGCGAAACCAATTAGTTTCCAATTAAAATCGAGGACTTGTCGGTTTTACCTTGACATAATTCATAATACCGTTTTAATTTCGTCCAGAAATGACGTATTAACGAGAAAAAATTTAATTACGAGTTTGATGGTAGACATCGTTTTATAAAAGGGGTAAATCCCTTAAAATCCTCATGCGGTTCGCAGTAAAGCCTTGTACCTCGTCAGTTTTGTTCACACAGGCTAACATAATCCGTAGATTACGAGAATTACAAACAAAAAAAAAATGAGAAGAATGTGTGTAGGTACTTACTCATCTTTTATTCGCTTTGGGGACTATACCTCAGGTATTTTGTGGTGTACACTTGAAAATTATTGTTGTAATTGTTGACATGTTCACTTTTATTACGCTTTTACTAAAAGGTTAATGTTGTTTACTTCCAAATATGTTAAGTATAATTTGGACACATATAACCTCATTTTTTATTTTTAAATAGAACGTGGTTTTTTGTGAGAGAAAAATATTCAAATGTCTTCTTTCCCTCAGGATAAGGCGAGAGAAAGTTTCAGACTCTTACTGAATAAACTGCACGGTTGACTCCACGGTTGGCGCGGTGGCTGGGCAACTGGCTGCCGCGCAGCGTGTCGCGGTTTCGATTCCCGCACGGAACAACTCTTTGTGTAATCTACAGATTGTTGTTCCGGGTCTGGGTGTGATGTGCATGTGAAATTGTTTGTAAACACACCCACGACACAGGAGAAAATCGGGGCAACGTTTTTTCTCTCGCAACGCTCTCTTCCCTCTTCTGCTCCAGGCCGAGCCGACCCTTAACCCTGGCTGAATATAGAACTCACATTAAAACATCGAAACAACAAAAAAATTGTGCGAAAAGTAAAATTACCATTATTATTATTTTTAATAAAAAAATACATTCTTAGCGTATTTAAATAATTAAGCATAAATACCCCTCCAGTCTACCATTGAACATTCACGTTACCACAAATCCAACATGGCGTCATGATATCTCCCCCACAGACGTGCAGGAAGCATTGTTTAGAGCGTACTTAAAAACTAATCCAGCCTAGTGCTATTAAAACAAAGTACACTCTCGACCGTGACAAGCCCTGATTGGTCGTCCAACGTCCCTTCACAGACATTGCTCATTGTTAACAAGTCTAGTCTCCCCACTACCTCCCCCTTTATGTTAAAACTACTCTCGTATTAAACTACGAACATTGCTGAGTTCTTTTAAAAGGGCTCGACAAGCTTATATTGTCTTATTCTAGAAAATAATTTATTTTTTTTGTGTTTAAATAAATGAAAATGACAAGTCTCTTGTTTTCGAGTTCAAAAAGAATTTCTTAGTGTATTTGTTTTTTAATTGGAATGGGAACATTTAAATACTTTTTTGAACCTAATTGAATGACCGTAATTTTAGATTGAATGTTGTTACTAAGAATTATCGAAAACTCAATTAATCTATTATACCCTCTACCCTTTTCCCTCTCCAGATATAAAATATGTATTCTATATTTATGTAGATTGACTTTTTATTACATGTAGGCACATATCAAGTACGCAAAAGAGCAGATGTGTCTATTTATAAAAGAACAAAAACCAGTATGTATTTTAGAGTTGAACAATGTGGAGGTTTCTGATTGGTTAAAAAATAAAGAATAGCGACATTCAACCCCTCCGCTGCAGTATCAAATTGCGGTCATGGAGCCTAAGTATCAATTAACCAATATGGCCGACAAACATGGGAGCAACCACCAACAGATGGGTAATGAAACTTTCTTTTAAATATTATAAGGCTATAAGATAATTAAAATCGCTACTTAGTATAAAACAAAGTAGCTTTCTCTGTTGTTATATACATATGTTTGAATGAACGTTGTTTGTATGATTTTTTTAATAGATAGAGTGATTAAAGAGTAATATTATATGTATAATAACATCTTTTAAATAATAGGTAAATTTAGTACTAGCATTGCACTCGTGCGAAGCCAGGGCCGGTCGCTAGTAAAATACTATTTCACGGTTTCAGCTTTATTTAAAACTGTCTGAATTTATTTATTTTATATTGTTTGATCTTCTCAAAAAGAGACTGCACCCTCTAACTTTTATTAGTAATAAAATAACTATTTCATTTTACTGAATAAATATAATTTAAATTTATATATCAATATAAAATGTTAGATGAAAACTTTAAAATTAATATTTCAGTTTAAAGCGAATTTTAATTGTTAGAACATCGTCGAAAGTGATGAAATTAACTATCTAGTGTTTAATGCAGTTAAATCTAAATGAAATTCAAAAAGTTTTCAATTAACTTTTCGATGAGTTTCAGTTTCGGTAATAGATAAAATGTCTTTGAAAGGATTTCGACAAAAATATCGGTTAACTGGTTTTCAGAATGAAATAGTTCGAGAAAATGTTTGCTTAGCTAACAATTTCAATGAATGCAGACTTGCTTGATAAGTTTTTACATATCATTTTATTATTTAACATATTTTGATATAGGCGGACGATAAGTGTGAGGGAGCTATGCTTCGGCACGAATGGATCGGCTTGACCGGAGTGGTGCCACGGCCTCACAGAAAACCGACGTGGAACAATAGATACGTTGTGTTCCGTAATGTAGATGAGGTTACCGGAGGCCCAATCAACTTGTACCTTTTAAACTACAATTTACAACCCGCAAACGTAGAGATTATTACAAACCGCTTTTAAATTAATTCCAGCAATCATTACATAAATCGATTTTATAAATTATACAATCTGATAAAGGAAATGATATCCATAATACAAAAAGGAAATGATATTTATACAGCTTTAATTCCTTTACGAAGTAGATGATTTTGCAAAAGAATTGAAGCTAGATATATTTCCTTTTGTAAATGAAGTTGTAAACGATTTCCACAAAGCAAGACTTGGTTATATTCTGTAAATTTTTATTATTCTTATTTTCTGTCGAGTTTAACTTAGATTGGATCTCTTTTGTGGTGGGAAAATCATCAAATGGTTTCTCTCGCCTAGGGTACGGCGAAAGAGAATGTCAGACTCTAACTTAGATCGCAATGTATCCCGGAACCTAAAGCCCGAATGGTAAAACTGTGTGCGTATTATATGTAGTAAGAAAAATACCAGTAACCAAAAATATTGTGTCTAAAAAAAACCGAAAATAGGTGTGAAGACTTTCTTTATCAATCAACATCAACAGGGATGTGTGAACCACAGGTTTATAAAATGTGAACTCATAAATCTATGTAGTCGTTATCTATTTATTGAATATTATAAATATTGATAAACGACAAGCGAGTGTTGTAAACAATAGGTTTATTGCTTCCCGTTGCAGATCATTTAACTTGCACGTGACTTCGGTAGGGTTGCCAAATGTTTTGGTGTTATTTTATTTATTGACTTTGATGTAATGATATGAGGAGGGTGGTGAGTGGGGACTTTTTATTGACGATTATAACGTTATTTATGATTTTAAGCGGGTTTCAATAATAATCAATAATTTGGTGGTTATAGATTTGAAATCGTGTTTAAATCGTATTAGGTTACTTATAATATATAATATTCGGATATATATTTCGATAAAATTATAGATTAGTGACGTCGTGGTGGCCCGGACGTTAAAGCGCCTGCTTCTTAAACCGCCGCCTGCTTTTGCCGGGTTCGAAACCTGGTAAGTACCAATGTGACATTTTCCGAGTTATATGTACTTTTTGTGATTATTTAGACACCACTGACATATACGTTGAAGGAAAACATCGTGAGGAAACCTTGTTTTGTAATTTCTAATAATAAGTTTGAAATCGCCAATCCGCCGTGAGCAAGGGTGGTGATTGATGCTCAAATCTTCTCCGTGTGAGAAGAGGCCTTGGCTCAGCAGTAAGTACTAATAGGTTGATGATGTGATGTGATAGATTACTTATCCATCATTAATTCTTAACAATTTCAATTGATAAAATTACAACTTAAAGGTTAATGTAAATAAATAACATGACATACAACTATTCAATCGATTTGCTCTCACAATATAAAGTTACAACACAGCTATTTTATATATACCTTACCTCAAAACCATAAATCGGATGCCATTATGCCACGGTGCGCTCCACAAACGAATCAAACCGCTAATCTTTGGGCAAATCACGCCAAAACTAGATTACACGACCCATAGCGAAATGTAACAGTAACTAGGTAAGTAGAAGTATACGTAATTATCTACGTGATAAAGACTAAAATTTTATACTTTTTCGAATTGACAAATTACTTTTTTGTGACGTTATGCTTTTAGCGTTGATACTTGGTATAGATAGTTACTTAGTGTTCGAAAATAAATTAAAAAATACTAATGTTAAGTATAGTTTTAGATCAGTTAAGAAGATACTGATTATTTTTTTATATTCTCTTGCATTGGAAGTCGAAAAAGGTTTATCTTATTTTGTCAAACCTTACCTACCTTATGAAATATAGTGCCAGATATTCAATTATGTAAACTCTTATTTTCATCATTTATGTCACGTGTAATATGTAAAATGGACTGATGCTATTGTCATAGGTTTATCAGTACAGTTTCAGACTCCTTGTAACAACTAAGAATTTTTTCGAAAAAAAAAGATTCTGAAATCGAAAAAGACTTTTATAATACTTAACCTGACCCAAGAATAGCAATCGATAACCTCCTTACCAATTCGTCCAACGAAGCAGTTAACTTCATAATAATATTTTAAGGTCTCGTTTACGCATAGACCGTCGCACGGCGGCGGCGCGTCTTGTATTTGTTGTACAACAGACCGCGTCATCGCATGCGCAATGCTCGTATGACGAACCGCACGCACGACGCGCCGGGCGACACGACGATTGCGTAAACTAGGCGTAAGTTTATCTAACCAAACCGACAAATGACACTCTTACTTTGATAATCATTTCAAAGATGAAGGCAGAGCGCGTGGTGGGGTTATCCTTCACATCCCAACCGCCGCAGAAGGCGACACTCTGGGCGTCTTGAATCGAGCGATGATTTCTGGCCATCGTAAGCTCCACTAGAACCAGGTCCGAGCGTAGCGTTAGCGTTTCGCACACGCCTCAAAGAATCAACAGACCTCCTTCCTCAGAAGTACTATAGGGCTAGCGTGCAGCTGAGGTTGCGGGGCAAGCGCATAAAGCACCATGGCCTCAGCCTAGATCAGGAGAAGGAATGGGAGGTCAGTAATAGTCTGACACTCCCTGTTGACTCATCGAGAGTCATTTAATAATTTTTCCCTCACAAAAAATGTTTGGAATTATTTTAACAACTAACAAAATATAACTGGGCAAATCTCGCCACAATTAAATTATTTAACCCCCAGCCGCTTATAATATCGTAAAGTACCTAAAATTACGGGCTCATCGAATATTTTGTTTATTCAGTTTGTGGCTAGTTTACAACCAGCTTGTTTGTTTCTGCGTTGAATAAATAAGTGTTTGTCCCTTGTTAAATATTAAAATAGGGCTAGACGTTGTTGCACACGGGCGATTAAGCGTCCATGTTATTGGGGTAGATTTTGGCGTGATAATTAATTGGAATTTATTAGCGTTTTTGTGTTACTTTTTGTTCGATGACAAGGTATTGATGTTAGTTTTAGTAAATTAGGATGGGAATCGTCTGTTTTCCCACACTTTTGTATTATTATTGCTTATTATAATGTCCAACACCTCAAGAGATAAGAGATATACTGGTGAACGGTGTCAGTAAAGGATTTACCTAAACAATAATATAGTGTTGTATGCAACGCACTATATTTTTTTATCTAGTTTTTATTAAATGTTTTTTGTTTTTACTAAACTTTCATGAAATGGAGGGCTGGAAAAAAAAAGATATCAATTCTTATCTTCAATGGTTATTGTAATGGTACGTACGTAGCTGCTTGGTAAGGGACTCCACTAACTCGACTCGTTTCAAGCCATGCCGCTACCAGTTACTTTTTTTTCATTTTGCCCCACATTAGAATATACTCCTGTGCGGTTACAAACATAGAATTTCACATACACATGACACCCAGACCTTTAACAACAATTTGTGGAACCCGCGTCACGTTGCGCGTAAGCCAGTTGCCCAGCCACCGCACCAACCGTGCAGTCACAGTTATATGACTGATGTGTTATAAACACGGTATTTAATTTTATTTTATTCCACGAAAGTCGTTGTACAAAAAAATAATATATTATCTTTTTTATTTTACAATCTAATTGTAACAATAACACTTTTCGTAGAATTTATATACGGTCTTATTGACAAGAGAATTTGGTCTGGTCCTTTTAGGGAATAACAGGCCCGCCTTTATATTATAACATTTAGGCATTTTCAAGGACTTGAAAACTTCGCTTTCTGTATATCAAAATTTAGGTACAAAACTTCATTAATTAAAATACTGTAGCATAATGAAGCAAAATGATCTTACTTCAAATAATTACAGAAGCTACAAAGTCTAGTAAATTTAGTATTCAGTGTTTCGTCTGCAATGTTTCAAATTGAACTTCTAATAAAGTGTATACATATTTGAACTTTATTACAGCCTCCGTAGAGACTATTTAATATTGCAAGGCTCTAGAGCTTTGAAACTTAAGTGGTAACTAATCATAGTGTTGTCGTCAACATTTTCTTGATGATCTTTAAATTACTTCAATGAACTCTAGATTCTAGTTTTTCAAGTGATTTTTAGTTATTTGTATGTGATTCTCGCAATTTCATCATCAGCCTATAAGTGCCCATGGCTAAGCACGTCCCTTCTCACATAGAGAAGGGTTGGGGATAAATCACTACACTTGCTTAAGGCGGAAGATATTAAGAATTACTGTTTCTCAAGTATCTTAATGATATGTAAAACAAAGCTAATCTGATGGTGCAAAGTTGAGTGGATTTTTTAGTCTTACTGCACCTTTTTTACAATTATTATCCTTGATTCATGTGGTGCGGTTCGCCATCTGAATGTTTCTCATTTCTTACAAATCTGATTCGAACGTCAAGTACTTATATTTTCACATAAAATAACTTAATATACAATAGTCAAATTAAACATTTAACGTTCATCTTACAATTAATAAAAAAAAACAACTCAACGTACGCAAGAAAAATGCTAGACAATCTCTGTTAAGACCATTTACATCCTTAATTCTTCGTACCGAGCACCTATATACATATGTACATATTAAATAACTACACAATATTATCTTCTAAGCTCACAACGAATTATTAATGCGCACTCACATACACAATTTTACAAACGGATAGTTGTGCGAAATTGAACAGGGCTCCTTAAACATGTCTATTTATTTTTCCCAAGTCGGTGGTAGGCCGAATACACCGAATTTCGGCCGTAATCCTACCCCATTTACATATGCGAATGTGTGCGGTTTTGTTTCTATTTGCGCTAGTAGGGTGTGTACTCGTAATTACGGCATTGGGACAAGTCCCGAGGCGAGGCGGCCGCAGACGAAGATTTAGAATTGGAGTTCTAGAAACGACAATTAGATTTTTTTTGAAAAACGTGATTATCACTTGATGTAGACGGTTTAAATCTCCACTTATATTGTTGTGGTGGTAGTTCATCCAATTTTCAATTCATATGTATGCATATGCAAGTCCAATATTGCTATACAACAGGCCAATAATGATGAAACCTAAGTATCAATGGAAATTATTTCTTTAAAAATATATATGTATTTAAATTAACGAATGTTAAATGCAATAAAACGCAAAAACGCAAAAACTTCTCGTCTCATTTATAATAAGTAAAAATAGAAAACAATTCGAAATGTGATTTAAAAAGCTTGCCTTTTTTAGTAATCTACACCTCACTGTTCACCCCTGTCTTCTCTAAATGAACTGGGCCCGTGTTCATGGTAATTCTGGGCCTCACCTGAATGTCGATGCGCCACTAAAGGGAATACAGAATATAAATATTGTATCCCTAAGCCCACAATCCGGACCTGTGGCTTGTTACTCTAATATTAATCTTTGTCCTCTTTCAAAAGACTATATCATTGTTACAAATTATTTTTTGTTACAAATATACCAACTTATTTGAAATATTTTTATTTTACTGTTATTTGATACGTGTATTGTATTTTTCATCAAGCAGTCTCACCAACAAGTAGATCGAATTATAAATTATATTTGTTCTTTATTTAAATTATCAATATTTTAATTGCATTGCCCTAAAATAATAAATAAATACATTTGTGATATTAAGCACTGAAAATAAAATACACAAAGTTTCTAAATAATCTTTAGTTATATTAGATATAGAATTCCAATTTGTATCGACTGTTGATTAAAGATATATTGTGCCAAGCAAATAATCATAAAGCCTATAAATGTTATGACAATAAAATGAAACGAACACAATGAAAACCATTTGATAAAATTAATCCAAAATAAAAATACGTAAGCAGAGAAAACCCTTAATCGTATTTCTGTCAAATCCTTGTAAATAGAATTTCATCCCTTTGTGCCTTTGTATCGAATATTGGACGATTTATTAAAGCTTTTTCTTGCTTAAGTCTACTTAAAAGTCAATTCGGTCCCGCAGCAGTCGTTTCAATCAATCAAAGTCCAATTGAAAATTCGATCGCAATAAGAGATGACGAGAGAAGGATTACGTGACTACATTACAGGATACTGCTCCAATATTTTCTAGATATTTTTATTCTCAGACAAAATTAATATTCGCCACGTCTGTGTTATCACAAGCATGGATATCTCTGTCGATCCATTTACTCTGTAGCTACATAAATTAAACGTTAGTAGATAAAGAGCTTATCCCGTTATGATTAAATAGGGAAGCTCAATGTGCTAATACAGTCCGTGAAACATTAATAACGATTATTGAGTGACCTACTGCCATTCCTAATGGTATCGCCGATAAAACCACGAAGCCCAGATGTAAAGGTGAGCTATTTCACACAGTCGTGGAAACATAAATCTGTAAAGTAAATATCGTTGAAAGGATCTAATAAAAGTTTTGTACGTATTAAAATAATGGTAAAGATGAAATCAATATTTTTAAGTGTAATTGCTAAGACAAAAGAATTATGTGCGCGCACAGCTCTAAACACGTCTGTTTTCATTATCCTGTTATTGACGTCTTGTTTGCAAAAATATTTTGCTGATCTTGCTCAATGGATGAAAATGTTTTTTTTTCGAATACGATAATTTGGAGCATAAATTAATTTGAAACACTTTATTTATTTTATCTTTTAATACCAATTTTATACTCAATTAGCACATAGCGGACTTTATGACGTTCGAAACGTTGACGTTGACGTTCAAAAGTCCCTACTGTGGTCTAATTGAAATAAATGATTTTGACTTTGACTTTATGTATTTTCTACCAGTCGAGCCTTGGATTTTGCAGAGATGAGCTCAATGTTGACGCAAGAAGTAAGCAAACAGACTTAATTTTATGAAATATTTTGTCGGTATTTAATCGTTAAAAATTAACTCGCCATGATTTCTCATATTAGGTATATTTTAGGTATTCATATTTTTATTTTATTTATCAGTTTAGTAACAACCAAATAATGAGTTTATTTCATTAATAGGCCATAAAATACGTAACAGATGTCAACATTACAAAAAAAAATTAGATGAACCCAGTCTTCGTATGAAGAATTCTCTAAGCTTTACTGGTATAGGCTAGCGGCCGCGTGGTCAGAGGTTTCAGTTGTTCCTCAATGTTCTTCAGTCGATGGCGATGTCCAACCGATGATCAGACCAATTGGTGGTCCACACATTATGCTTGTGAATGGGTGTCTTCTGCTGGAGTGGATGGTCACTGTGGTTGTAGGTTTATTCAGAGCGGCCAAGTTTAGGATCTATGATTAAGATACTGTTAGATAATAACGTTATAAACTTTTTGCAGGAACGTTTAAATGAGTGGTTAGCATGTAAGCTAGTATAACAATTCAAACTATGAAAATTTAAATAGGCATAATATGATAAAGGCAAGGGCACCATTCCGTAATTATTACTATCGTCACCATTATTAGTTTCTTTGTTATTTTCTTAATACTAAGACTATGATTAAACTTTCGTTTATGGATCTGGAACGAGACAATGAAAATTTTTTGTATAAATGAAACACTCCTGTTCCATGCCTATGCGTGCAAATAATGTTTCATTATACTACACTAAATCCTGTCAAAACACCGAAACAAAATCGTGACGTAAGCGACAATGGAAATACAACCCGCGATCCATATCTCGGTCTCAGTGGAAAGCGCGTGCGCTTCGAGCAGGCGTGTAGTGCACACGATAGTCATCTACGGCTGATATGCAGTTAATAATGTTGCGCGATAAATAATGCAGGTGGAATACCTTTCAACTCCCGCGTCCTTGTTCGCCACCATTCAATGCAATGCACTTCCTACCGATAAGCTATGTCTCGTATTAGAAATTGATTTCAGATAATTTATTGTACGCCCGGGGTTGTGTTCTTAAGGGTGCAATACGTTTCAATAACATTGGCCGTCCAGTGTTATTAATAGAACGCGATGTGTGTTGGCTTCTATTTAGTAATGGGATTAAAGTAGATTGGATTATTGAGCTTGCTTTACCGCTGTATTTAGGGTAGGTATGCATATGTATTAAACAATAAAAATGCGAACTTTGTTAAAACGAATGTTCTATTTTGGCAAAATTCAATCCTATTCTAAATAATTTATTTAACATTCACGATCCGAGTGATCGATTGAATTTTTAGCACAGTCAGTCAAAACAGTAAAACTCAAAATAAGGTTTAAATTCTACTTATACTATATGCAGTAAACAGTCCAGTATCCAAGCAGGGCAGAATCATAGTAAGCTATTTACGACGAGCATATTATCATGAATATTTAAGGGGCCTTATTTCAAGCGAGCAGTAAATTATTTGTGTATTCTTACCACCCGTATTTAAAAATGTATAATTTCATATTTGTCGAGTGCCAGACGTAATTTTTCTCTTATTATTATGGCTCCCATTATAGGTGATTCACGTTTATGCATCATAATAAAAACCCCATAAAATCGCCTTTATTGGCCGTCCTCCATGCACGAGTGGTAACACTAAATTAAATTATTCACTGTTTATTAAATTTTAGTTGGCTCCGCGAGCATATTTTAAAACTGTTACAAGAGTAAATTAAATTCGTGTGCGCCAAATGATCTAGTTTGTACTCAAACTTAATGTATTGGATTACTTATGAACGTTTTATTGAATGCTGTTGTAAAAACATACGAAATAAATTTGGCAAATATTTTTTATTTGATGCTGTTTCATTTAAATACAGTTAACCATTTTCAATAATGTATCTATTCTATTCATTTCTTTGTTTCTTTTTATCCTTAAAATAACAAACACAAACACAGCGGTAGGGTAACCAAGTTTTAGGACTTAATTGATTTAAAGGTTTACCATCTGAGAGGTACGGTGGTCTGGCGAGAAAATAGGTCAGGTTTTCAAGCTAATGTTGCCATTAGAAATGCAGTCGCCTGTCAAATTAAAGCAAACCAACGCTCTAAGCCTGTCGGTGTATTTAGGCTATTGCAGAGGCAAGTGAATAATGTACCTAATGGCTTGGTATTTACATGCTATTTTTAATAACAAAATATTTTTATTTTCCTTAGAATATTTATTGTTTAAAGAAAATAGAAAAAATATTCTAAAAAATAAAAATATTCTTTTAGTATTCTTTAGTATTTCTTACCAGTTTGAAAATTAATTTTGCACTGTAATTTCCTGACGTAATGTAACTGAGTTCAAAACTGTGACAGTAAAATTTCGGAAGTTTAATATTGGTAACAACATTCAATATCTCAAGGGAACATGTTGCTTCTGCCAGATTAAAACCAAAAATTTCTGTGACACATATTTCGTACGCAAAATCTCGAGTTTTTTTATTACTTCCTGTCTTGCTAACGATTCACTGAATAAACGAAGAGTCAAGTAAAGACTTTATAGCTTGCATTGCAATATCTTTAAATTTTAAATTAAGTTTAAATTTACGTATGAGAAATTATATTTTATGCGAGTCGAATATATAAAATGTAAAATGAACAAGTCGAGTTTTTGGAGTACGCACGTAGAACAAAACGAAGACTTTCACTGTAAAATCGGCAAAGTATGGTAACCCTAGTTATTCTAGAAGTTCTGTACACGCTTCATTTAATTCCTATTGATTTTTGTGGTTCGTTACAAATGCAAAAACTTCTATTAGGAATTCCTTCGCAGGCTTTGGTATGTAAATCGAGCTTCTAAGTAAAACAATAGATTTCGGTTTACCCTTGTACTGTGCCGCGATAAAACTTTACAGAATTAATCATAAATTAGACGTTCCACTGAATTCGCTATTCTATGGAAGCTACCTTCCTTCCGTCTTAGAAAGTTATGCTTTAGTTCGCCTTGCGGACAATGGATGTCGCTGTATTCAACTTGGAAGCTGAAAATTTTATGAAGAGACCATTTCAAAAATTGTTACGTTTTTTGAAAAACTAGATTGAACTAGGTTGTGTCTATTTCATATGTATTTAGTCTATTCAGAGTTTTAAGTGTAACGATAAGGGATCGATTAAGTTATTAAGTCAAATCAAATCATTCGTTTATCGAGAACTTATAAATGAAGATGGTGAAACAGGCACTGAGCCTCATTCCCTATAAAAGTCAATAACATTCTACGTTTGAATTCCAAAACATGGAACAAACACGTCGCTGTAACAAAGAATAAATTCATTAATCAACTCTGTGCTCTCTGTCCGTGTAATAAGGGTCATAATTCCGGTCTAATTAACAATTTTATGACTGTTATGCTTTTATTAGGTACTTATAAAGTGCGTGGCATTAGAACAAAGGTAAATGTTTCCTGTGTTTGAGTAACGGGTACAAATATTTTCCTCAGTGATTTGGTTACCATTTTGGTCACAATTTTAATCCGTTATACAGCATGTTTTTTATTACGTGACTCGATGTTTTTGAAAAACGAATTATTGTAATTATTTTAGGTATCAATGATTGATTTTTTTTTACTCAAACCAGTTACAAAGTTAATACAGGATCCAAATATGCTCAGTCATGTGTATCTACATGTACATTATGTGTAACACAGGTATATTAATTATTAGGTATTACTTTTAGCCAGTGGTTTTTTCCCCAGCAGATACCAGTGTACCTTTAAGTCCAGGAGAGTCATGCTTCGGCACGAATGTACTGGTTCTATCCGAGTGATATAACGGCGTCACTGAAAATTGGCGTGAAATAATCCCGCATTGACGTTTAAATCTATTCAGTAGGTGTTGTGCAAAGAGAAAAAACTCCCATCTATATTTATAAACTTTCGCGACTACTATATTATTAGGATTTAAAAACTAACTTAACCAACAAAGCAGTCAAGTTTTATAAGTTGTGTTTTGTTATTAAACTTAAATTATAAAAAATAACAGTGTTATTTATCATTCTCTCATTTATAACTATTTCTTCACAATTAATATTTTGTTAAAACGAACATATTTTGTGCATTGACTTCCAAAATCTATAAGGAAACCATTACTAGCAATTCAGTAGAAAGCTACAACAAACGACTAATAAAATGTATTCTTAAAATCAACTAGGTACATTCGATTTAAGCCTGGACCACACGCGATCAAAGCTACGCGACTCATTGCAATAAAAGTTCTTTTTTCGGAAATAGCTACACGATCGATATCCCTATGTTTCAGACCATAGAAATAATAAACATATCAACAGCCAACATATCTGAGAACGCTTCGAAGAAACGTTAATTTTAGTATCGACTATAGTTCAGAATTTGGTTTTAAATTTAAATATTATTTTTAATGTTGCAGTAGCATGTTTTCAGTTAATTTTTTGTAATTACTTAAACATTTTAGGCATAATTATGGATATCGAAAAAAAATACTGACAATTTTAGGCAAGCAAACAAAATAAGCATTTGGATTTTGTTATTATTAATTTATTTACACACATATGTAGATTTATTAAACTTGGCAAAAAAATCATACATTTTTTAAATAGATTTCAATGAAAAGTGATATTATGTTGCTTCTTAAAAGCGAACTCGTATGTTGTTTTAAAAATAGGGATGATAAATACCAGCCAATTTTGATACCAGTATAGTAAATACTTAAATAAATTTAATTTAATTCATTTATTTATTTTTTTACTTTTTTGGGGTAAAAACCACACAAAATATGAAAAATAAATCTTAAAAATTAAATTAGGTTTTATTGTTCTTTTTAATTACTTTTAAAATAAGTAAACTTTTTGCTGGCTCATCGTCATTATTATTAAAAAATATATCCAAAGTTGGTCAATATTAATTTTATGTATTTTCGCAGTTTACTTATTCGATATTTTCGCGAATGTAACTATTGCCATTTTCAATAAATCGACCGGTAGTTCTGTGCTAAGTTAAAAATGGAGTGTGGTGTGAATAAAGAATGGAATTCCAATCCGCTAAGCCCACGCAATCGTGTTGCTTCTATTTTGCTTTTTGGCTTTCTGAAGCTAAATACGAGCGTTGAAACAAACAGTACAGCTACAGCTTACTATGAACTTTAAACTCGATGTAACTGATTGCGTCAAAGACTAAGAATAAAAGAGGTCGATACATCGTAATGTTTTTTTTTTTAATATTGCTTTTTTTATACTTATTAAACTTATTGAAGTTATTTTGCTCCCAAATTCTTTTACAAGAAGCATTTTTTATGTTTACTCCGCTCTAGGATTTTTCAACAACAAATACATATACAAATTCACAAGCACTTCAAACTCAGACCTAGAAGCAGAATTTGTGGATTTTACGAAGAGTTTTACCTGTGAGAATCAAACTCGCAACATGTTAAAAGACAGCGGGTTGCCTAGCAACCGCGTTAACTGTGCATTCAATCTAAGTAAGTAAACATCGCAATAATTATCTTCATAACAAAATCCAATGAATCCATCTTTAAGTAGAAAACCAAATAGAAACTTTCAAAAGACAAAATAAAGAGAATTCTACTAAGGAATGAGGAGTTTGTTAAATCTGTGTGTTTGAGTCAGTGAAACTGTGTAAGTTGTTAGTTGTAGAAGTGAGCTGTGAGCGATCCTAGCCGTTTGCCTGCAGTGGTTTGACTTGACTTGTTGATATGAAAGTTACGTACTTATTACCGGGAAAATTTCTCAGTGAGGAATACCATTTTAAAGAATGAGCAAAAATTTTTACTATTATAATAAATAACAATTAGTACCTAGGTTTTCCCTCTTTTCTAGCTAGATGTCTTTAAATCATTAATAGTATTATTCAAATACTTCTTGTACTTAATTTCAAATAAAACACTGGTATTTTTCCAAAAACGCACGATATGGCCATAATGTTTTTCGCCTGTACTTTAAAACCATAAACATTCACATACTTCATTAATGATGGCTATGTTAAGTACAAAGTTTGTACAGAACTCTTCGTTGTGAAGAAAATTTCCCATGATACTACGAGTAGTGTAAATTTTAATAAACAGAGTTTTGTTGCGTGATGTCCCGCTCTAAACTCTACAGATTTATAGTACCCACAACTTCTTAAGTGCATTTATATTTCAGCCGATTGAAGCCAAGAACTTCTTCTTGAACGTGTTTCTTAAAAATCTTTCGTCGGACAGAACATAAAAGTTTGTGACGTTCTGGTCAGCTGTGATACTTGACACGCTATAAATCCTACATGTCAAGAGACTCGGACTAGACTTTTATCACCGCATGCAGTCGAGAAACCCTAGTATCGTTCCGAGTCGACAGGAAATAAGGGCCAATGTCCCCACCCCCGGCCACGGTGAGATTAATTCACTGAATAAATAAAAGTCAGCGGATTAGGCCAAAGTCGTTTCCTCCCTCTTAAGCTGACCTCGCGTGCTTTTGTGGAAAAATGCCCACCACATAAATAAAATTCAGACGACACCGAATCAAAGTGAAACACACGAATTTGTTGTTTCGACGAATAATTACGAACAATAAATTATACGAGGAAATATTTTATAGAATTGGTCGAGCATAATGTTGTTTTGTCGTATACAATCGACGGCAGTCCATGCGTGCACTTTGTAATATTTTTTAATTAAATACTTTGATATAAAGCGACTATAAAATCCTAAGGTTAACGAATAAATCACGGACCATGTTTGCAAAGAACAAACGGTAAATGTTTAATGTGGCAAGTTAAACAAAGATACGCGTATGATGGTGCCCAGTCACCGGGGAATGCAAAGATGAATCACGAAAATTTGAAAAACCTTTTTAAAAATTTCCCACGTAGCCAGACGTTGGGAGTCATAAAAATTTCAGCTTACAGCTTTCGCGCTTACAAAATGAAATAGTGGTTTGTTTTCAACGGGAAAAATATTGAATTATTAACCTAATGTATTTTTAACTTATTAAGCGAATGTTTGGGGTGAATTTGCCAAGTGCGTTATGTCATCTCAGCGCATGTTTGGGTATAAATATTACATTGCGCTGGCAGTAACGCATTTCACCGAAAGCGGGTGATTCTCCAAAAAACCTTAACTTTTATTTAACAAGTCATTATCCTCCCAGGTTTTTAAGCATCTTAGTAATTTAATTTAGACAATATTTTTAATCGGTTGCTTGTAAGCAGTGGTGAGATTTAATTTAATAAAATAATTATCTGTGTTTTAATCAGCAGACTCGTTAATTTTCGGTTGAGGATAATGACATTATTAAAATTTTTTTAATTGATGTGAAGAATCACCCAAGCGGTACTTTAATTCAAGTGAGTAACGGAACGAAGTCACCCTCTTAATGCGGGCATTTCCCTGGCAACTGATAAAAAAGGCTGAATTGGGTAACGAACTAAAAGCTTATCTCGATTCAATCTCTACATTATTTACGTATCTAGTCTAAGTACGGATGCTTTTACTTTCAAGGACGTTAAGGCTTCTAAAATACGTTTAGATTACAAAGTAAGAATGTGATCTTCAATCTGTCGACGTGATTAGATAAGCGTCACTTTAATCCAGGTTCGTTGGTATTTTAGAAGAAATGACGTAGTTTTAAGTTTGGAATGGTACTGCGCTCGACGACCGTACGCGGCTCCGATGCGATATTACATTACTGCAAATTGCATTAAGGCTTGTGTAGATATTCCGCAGTATATAGAAAATCTAAACAAAAATTTTACCTTAATTAGATTATAAAAACATATTCAAATGCTTTCAAAGTGTTTTTGTTGTTTGCTGATCTTTATTCACACCTAAAGATGCACAAGAAGAATACACTTAAATTGAAGTCCATGAAAATCATCCTATTAGTCTAAACTCTTATAATAATAAAGTTCAAAACAAAACAGGTAAAGAGTACTGTATAATTTAGATGAGAAAAATCCTAGAATATCGGATAAACTAGTATACGGAAGTTTGCTTCGAGTGGCGAAGAAACTTATAGGATTTGTAGCAGAACTTACTTTTATCTTGAAAAAGCAAATGTAGCATCTCATTTTGTCCGTTTACTATATAAAAGGAATTGATCGAAGAAGTAGAACGGATCATAAAATGCACGTCGTTCGAAGAGAAGTTGGTTCAATCAATCACAGACTAATCGAAAATTCCAACTCAATAAGCGGAGAGGCGATCGAGGACGGATTATGTGTCTCATCATTAGATATTACTCGGATCACTCTAAGAAATTCTCATTGAAGTCCTTTCAATTCATTCTGAGTTTATTTCTTTGCGATGAAAGACTGATACGAATAAATTAAATTCGAAATATAACATCACTAAAGTTCGAGACCGTAATTGGAAAGTTTCTTAAGATATTCTCGAAATCAGGAATATTTCTGGCTGTTTAGATTTACATAATACAGCTAGCGGTACAGAATTTGAATCGAAATTAGCATTCGTAATTAGTATCTGTTTCGTAAGTTAGATCTCGTAATTAAGTTTTGTTGTTGTACCTAATTGTACATGGTATTTTCTGTATGTAAAGTTTTAAACTACATTTTACTTACGAATTATGAATTTCGCTAACCTAAAATAATATGCTTCTCCTGAACCATTACTCGGTCTCAATTTTTTCTTGTTTATTTACATAAAATATTATTTTTTGATTGTTAATAAATACTTTTTCTTAACAAAGAAAAAAGCTTTTCTTTAATATTATAAGTAAGACCTAAATATAAAACGGAATTTCTAACCCACACCACTTTTAAATACTCACATTAATTTAATTTATCTCGTTTTGTGGAAACAGACAGTTTCGGAGAGACTTAGCACAAGTTGAGACGATGAAGTTTCCCACTATTGGAATAGGAATGGAGTAGGAAATTAATATAACTACCTTAAATATTTATCACATCCCCCACCCTACTGGAATTGAGTTGAATTCAATCAGAAACTATGATGGGGCGAATATTTCGTACATTGTTGAGGAAAGGGGTGGATAGAGCAGACAACAGATAATGTTTGAGTATTGAATCGAAGAACAGTATCCTAAGATTAAAGTTGGTTTACAAGAACAGCGATACTATATTCAGTTCGCAAAATACAGATCTGTACTATTTTCCATTTCCAAGAAACGAAGAGAAGAATCCTCATATTTACGACCTGCATATGAGCAGATTGCGGCGTTGACGACTTTAATAACTCCACGGTTTTTTGTCCCGTTGGTAGTGAAAGATATTGAGACTAATGCTCGAAAGGGCGAGTCCTACTGCGACGTTTTATTGAATAACGACCGCTGACGCCGTGCGGAGGTAGATAAGCGGGCCAGAATATTGTGAGCCCTGTTTCACTTTACTTTCTTTTTGAGCAACTTTTGGCTGTATAAGCAGTCTTTTGTTATTAATATTTTCTTTAATATTATTTTATTACAAGGAGTTTTAGAGATATTCTCATGAAAAGAACTAATGTTATATTTTCAAAGTTACTTGTACTTTTTAAGGATATTAATATACTACTGATATAGGGTGAAAGAAAATATTGCGGGGTAACGGGGACTTATGATTACGAATTCCAAGTTTGAAATCGCTAAACAGCTTTGAACAAACTGGTTATAAATAAATACTCATATCTTCTCCGTATGAGACCTTATTTGAGTCGGTTTTTGTTCAACAGTAGGTACTTATAGGCTGGTGATGTGATAAAGAATACCAATAACATTACTAGAGCAGATTTTTGTTCCAATTTTAAATCAAACAAAATCAAATCTGGTTGCAATAGCAAAACTAGTTTTCGCAAAAAATAATTGCCAAGTTCTAATCCAATTAATCCTGCATTGCACAAAAATTGAGCCCGGAATTTCCAGCTCTGCAAATATATTCATCAGCCAAATAAAAATTCTGGAATACGCTTTGTCCTCCTACATTTACTATTTCATTTCATCGGCGTAAGTTAAATGCACAAAATGGCAGAGGTCAACACATGTTGGTCGTGGGTTGAAGCCAAAAGTAGTTTCCCGCGCACCTGACCCTCGTTGGCAATATCAACACGTTGACGGCTCACTGCTGTCACTTTAATTAAAACGACATCACTTTTTACTGCGATAAGAGAAGTATGGATATTCGATTAAAATGACTTTACAAAGGAAAAAGGTATTAAGAGCTTTGTTTCTACCACCCAAAAGAATTTTAATAGAGAAAAATAAATCAAAAACAATAATCATTTAGTCAATCGAGTCTGTATAATGTGTTGCTACATTTTAACTCTAGTCCAGTTTTGGGATAAACAAAAACATTTATACAAGTTGACTTTTTTAGTCCAATACGAATAAGAAATAAAACGAAAGCAAAAAGAGAACCCAATATAAAATAAAACATTGAGTGACGTTATTGTTTCGTGTTCCACTTTTCTCTTTATTTTGAACGGCTGTTCACGAACAAGGAAAACGATAGCGTACTCTCGACTTGAAAAAGATTTAGTAAAAGATCCATTAAGCACCCATCCAGCTGGATGACTCCAATAACAAAGCAAGGTGCTTTTTAACAATTTCCTAATAATTATAATCTTCCGCTCTGACGAGCCGCGACAAAGATAGAAATTAACATATTTCTTTAATTTTCAAGTCGACTATTGTCCCAGAAAATTAGACATCGGGTGAACTTAATCGTTAGTCCAGCAATTTGCTGTAAAAATTATGTGGCGTGGGAGCCAATTAGAAGGAATAAAGGTTACAGCGTAGGGCCAGCACGAAACTCGGCTTTGTGATCGTTAATTCATCTTAATTACCTTTTTTGATGGACCTTTCGAAGGTTGAAATCCTTCGTCACGGATTCAAAGGGATGGACTTAGTTAATATTCCGTCGAAGTATAAAAGCATCAAGGGGACAGTTTATTACGAGTGCGTCATTGGGTGTTGATGAATTAAGTGAGGTGAGGTGAAATAAACTTCGGAAGAGTCTCTAATAGTTTATGGTCCTATGAAACCTATTTGATATCAATATGCAACAGATGTTACACAAAGTTTCCAGAATAGCTTTCTGTATTCTTAGTATTTAAACCTAGTTTGTTACAAAGCATACTAGCCACAAAGAATTACCCCCTGATATAAATATCCTCTTACTAATTATTCTTAATAAAATTAGGCGATACTCATTTTACGAACAATACAACATTTGCGCACACCGCAAATTACATCGCGTTGGCTACGCCTTGCGGTCCTACAACACATTACCGGGATAATGAGTAATAAATCTAAAAGACTAGGGAGCAAAACAACGACAGCCGCTATATTAAAAGTTTCACAGGACGCGTAGGCTCTTTAAAATAATGGGCTTGTACTACAAACGCGTAAACGAGAGCGTAAAACCCGGGGTGTTATTATAAAATCTGAATTTCATTAACCATAAATAAGTGGACCAATTTGTCGAGGGAGAGCGTAATTGCGTCCATGTCCACTCTCCGGCCATCGACATCAATATTACTTTTTTTTAAGTCGGATCTGGTCGATGGAACTACTCCAATTTAAACATAATTTGAATCGAAATAATTGCTTAATTATTTTCTTTTATGATAAATATTATTGCAAGTAATCGATTCTGATAATGACAGGATGTTGCTAAAAAGGCCTGATATTAAGCCTTCTTTGCGGATTTATAATTCTTGTTATGATGGGCAGCTCCATCCAAAAGTCCATTATTAGTTTAATCCCCTTTTTGCGGTCGCAAATATGAAATGTGAATGTGTATTTCGCATTTTGCATTGCTAAACTGCAGTCATAAACATATAAATGCTGCCACTTTCAACCGAGTCAAATTTTATTTATCCTTGGGGACAATTTCCTCTTGTCAAGCGACGGCCACCCGGGCATTCGCTATAATGAGAAAACGACGAAATCAACTTGGCCCAAATTAGACGCATACTGGCATGGTTTACATGGCGTTTGTGTGACAATAAAATATGCAAAACACATCAAAAATATAATAACATTCTGTACACAATAGGTAGCTTTGACAATTTTTAAAATAGTGTAACGTTGTAAACCTTAGACTTGGGACCTACCTTAATTCAGTTGATATTCATTTCGTTTTGCATTCCAAAAAGCATAATTGGGTGTAATTTTATTTGTTTAAATTCACAATAATGTTTTTTTTTTTTTTTTTTTTTTTTTTTCTTCTTTATGGCAACCGAGTCTCCAATTTAATGTTGTCGACTATACTGCCAGTGTCAAGTAGTGACGGCAGATTATGAGCCCGTCGAACTTTAACTTTGTGGTAGTTTGTTGTTAGTAGCTGAAAGGACAACACATGGGTTAGTAAAACTATAGCTACCTATCCTAAACTATTCTATTTTAATATTATACTAAAGACAAATGAGAGGACATACATAACTGACATATACTTAAATATATATATATATATATACAATATTTATTATTTAGTATTACACACCTTTACAGTTTTATATCATTTTCATTAATAAATTTAGATAGACATCTTATTAGTTTATTGGAAAAGTGAGTTAAGAGGGAGTGGAAATTGATGGGAAGGGGGATTTGGATATTGGGGAGTTTTTTGTAGAGATCAAAGGATTGGGAGTTTAAGGGACAAGAAAAGAAAATATGGTCCAAAGTACCCTCATCCAGACCGCATTCACACAGCGAGCTGTCACGAACGCGGATCTTTTTGAGGAAGACCGGACTGCTGCAATGGCCAAGTCTGAGTCTGCACAAAGTTGTAACAGTGTGTCGGGGGAGTTTGATATATCTGCAAAACCAAGGTTTCCGCTGGATGTCAGGCTGGATATTGGCATAATAGGCACCTTTCCGTTTGGAAGAGTCCACCCACACTGCAGCCCAAGATTTGAATAGCTTGTGTTTTGTATCCGCTCGTATATCATACCCGTACACAACGTTATGTTGGTTTTCCACAATGTTGGAGGCCGCAAACTTTGCCAACTTATCCGCACATTCATTACCACATATGCCAGAGTGACCAGGTATCCAAGCGATTTCTATTTTTAAGCCATCTTCATGACACGCAAAAAGTAGAGATTTTATTTCTACAATTAAGCTACTATAGGTTCTGGAGTGAAGCTGGTCTTGGCCAAGAGCTTGCAGACTGCTTCTAGAGTCCGAGAAGATGACCGAATTTCTCAGGTTGTGAGCTCTGATAAATTTTATGGACTCCAGAATAGCAGCACATTCACCAGTAAACACAGAAGCCTCCGAGGGATATTTGGCTAACAAAGCGATCCTTGAGTTCTGATAATATGCTGCTACTCCAGTGCATCCTTCAGGAGTCAGTTTAGAAGCATCTGTGTAGAACAAATTCCAGCCACTCCAGAAATTGCTCAGTGCGCATTTAAATTTTTCATTAGCGTTCACTGATGCTTTTGCAATGCCTAGTTCTAGGACAACGCTTGGCCTGAAGTGGATAACATCATATGCAGAAGAAAAGACCGGAAGTACAGGATATTGACTGATGGGTGCGGAGAGGTTTTTAAGTTCTCTGTACCTAACAATCACAGGAGGGACAGGCTTATTGTTCCAGTACGGAGAGGAATTATAGGAGCAGTGGATCTGATCCAAGATCGGAAGTAAGGGATGCGATGAAAGGGAAAGGACTTTCGAAACGAAACGGTCTGCTAGGTATTGTCTCCGAAGGTCGAGGGGGGGCTCTGCACATTCGACCTGAAGAGCATTTATAGGGGACGACTTCATAGCTCCAATAATTATTCTAAGGCATTTGGCCTGAATGGAATCAAGTTTTTTAAAAGCTTCCTTATTGCAAGGTGCCATAAGGAAGCTGCAATAATCCATTACGCTTCTGACCAATGCATTATATATGAGCTTCAATGTAAAGGGGTTGGCACCCCACCATACTCCAGCCAGTGCTCTGAGTACAGCTACTGACCGTTCACACCTTGTGACAACGGCGTCTACGTGATCCAACCCCGACATCCTACAATCAAGAATCACCCCTAGGAATCTAGCTTTGTTGCTGATCGGAATTGCCTGACCGTCTATTTCTATGAGGATATCTGGATACCGTCGTCTACGCGTAAAAATTACAGCCGAGCTTTTTGGGGCGCTCAAACATAACCCATGATTAAGTAGCCACTGGTTTAATGAGGACAAAGAGACATTCATGGAGCGGGCGGCGTCCGTTATAGAACTGTTGGTGATCATTAGTGCGATATCGTCAGCGTATTGTAGGATATTGCAGTCATAATTTAAACAGGAAGGAAGGTCATGGGTGTAAATATTAAAGAGGATGGGACTAAGGACTGACCCCTGGGGTAATCCCTTCCAGGCAGTTCTCTGTACTGGACTATCCCCAGGAGTCCTTAATTGGAGGGTACGGTTGGAGAGGATATGGCTTATAATCTGGCAAATCCTACTCGGGATTCTCAGCTTTTGCAGCTTTTGCCTGAGAAGGGGTAGGAGAACCGAGTCATAAGCAGCTGAGACATCCAAGAAGACCGCAACCAACGACTCACCCCTGCTAAGGGCCAGTCGGATGGCCGATGTGAGGGTGCCCACACTATCCGCCGTACCCAAGCCCTTTCTAAAGCCGAATTGAGTCGTCGGCAGCAGTCCCTGGCCTTCCACCAACCATTCCAATCGGTTTTTTACAAGGTGTTCTAGGATTTTAATAAGGATGGACGATAGCGCAATAGGTCGGTAGGACGAATGATCACCAGAATCTTTACCAGCTTTTAACAGCGGCATAACAACCTGAACCTTCCACGTAGGAGGAATATAGCCAAAAATAAAACAGAAATTGACTAAGTCAAGGTAGTATTGTTTAGTTTTGACTCCTGCTTTTGCGAGGAAGGAGTAAGGAAACCCGTCAATACCTGGTGCAGAGTCTTTCACGTGATTAAGCACCGTTTGCAGCTCTTCCACTGTGAACTTCATGTCGAGGGGGTCATGTGAGTCTTCACACAGTCCCCAACAACACTCATCTTTACAGGGAACATAAATAGGAGCAATGTTGGTAAAGAACTTATGGCTTAGGCCATCAGGTAAGATGTAGACTGAAGGAGGTTTAGAGGAGTTCCTAAAGCTCCTCACCCTTTGCCAAACTGTTGCCACTGGAGTGGATGGGCTCAAAGAACTACAGAAACTCCGCCATCCCTGTTTCTTCTTCCTTTTAAACAGCTTCCTTGACTTAGCCAATATCTGCTTGAAGGTTAGGAGATTCTCCAGGTTCATATTGTGGTTATATGTCTTTTCAGCCTCATTCCTAGATCTTATCATAGCAGTGCATTCACTGTCCCACCAAGGAGGGGAGGGGATTTTTCCTTTTGGAGTGGTTTTCTCCGGAAAGCAGTCCTTAGCTGTAGAAGCTATTACGTCAGAAAATTGGGAGAAACACTCCAAAGCGTTTTCAGCGTTAACGGAAGGTAATGCAGAAATGCGCAGATCTAATAGTTTGGAATATTGATCCCAATCAGCTGAGTTTAGCCGATATTTTAATAAGGGAGGGAGAGATTTATCAGGGATGGATTTGGACGGGTTCTTAATAATAATGGGATAGTGATCACTACCATAGGTCATATCCAAACAACTCCAATTGAGCACACTAGCCACACCAGATGAGCAGAAAGTCAAGTCCACACAACTGTTTCTTTGACCAAATGCAGATCTACGGGTGGGGCTGCCATCATTAATGACGCATAAGTCGAGGTCATCCAGCATGTCTACTAGGTCATGACCTATGCTGTCGCATATTTCAGACCCCCATCGAAAGTGATGGCAGTTAAAGTCGCCCATTACAAGTAATGGACCACTTACTGAACTTAATAAGTTTTTAATGGAAATGATATGACTATTTTGAGGGTGGGCAATATAAAAAATAAAAATGTTTATGTCCTCAGCCTTAACAGCGACAACATTTATGTCATCGCCAACGAAGGGTAGAGGGATCTGGGAGAAGGGTACTTTGTTATTAACTAACAAAGCACAACCTCCATAACCATCAGATCTGTCCTGTCTGACAACACTGAAACCTGGGATCTTGAAATTAATATTCGGTAGGAGCCAAGTCTCAGCAATGCCACAAATTTGTGGGTGATACTTATTAATTAGGTGGAGTAAGTCACTCTTCCTGGGAAGAGTACTCCTCACGTTCCACTGAAGGAGAGTGAGCGGAAGGAATTTTATAGATGTATTCTAAAATTGTAGCTAATCTTTGTGCAACGTGGTCAGGTACAACTTGGGCAGGGTTGGATAACACCGCCATCAGCATATTTGAGATAATATTTAAAATGTTTTTGGAGCTATGCTTGTTGGTTCCGGATTCCACAGGGAAAGCGCAACCATTTTGAGATGGGGAAAAGGAATAATCATGGATAAGGGCCTGGTGGGCCTTCTTATCATAACTGGGGGAAAGTGGAGCATGGGACTTGGGTTTAAGTAAAACTGTTTTTTTATAGGATACTCTCTGTTGGGATGGTTTTTTGGTTGGAGTGGATTCTATGTAATTAGTTGACCTCGACACCTCAGCATATGACCTTTTGACAGTGGGGAAGACTTGGCTTGCTTCCGCATAGGATATAGATTTTTCCGCCATTAAAGCTTTTATGCTTTTTTGGCGGCCCAACTCTGGACAGGCATTGTCGTTAGCAAAGTGACTGCCATTGCAGTTAATGCAATGTGCAAACTCCAATGAGATTTGACATCCATCGCCAGGATGATCCTGACCACACTTAAAGCAACGTGGTTTTGAACGACACAAAGTGCGGGTGTGACCAAATCGACAACAGTTGTAACATTGTATAGTCGGGTATGAGTATAATTCTACTGGGAGGGCGGAGTAGAAACAAAAAACTTTCTTAGGTAAAATTTGGCCATCAAACGTCAGGACTACAGTCTGGGTAGGTTTCCATTCTGTTCCATTCAGTGAAGACACTTTTCTATTCATCCTCCTTGCCTTTATAACAACACCACATCCCGCAGGGACCCTGATGTTGCTAATTATCTCTTCCTCCGACCACTCAATGGGAACATCCCTTACTATACCCATTCTGGTGATATTGAACTGAGGGATTGAGGTTGTATAACTTTGTGCAACCACACAGTTCACAAGAAAACTGTTGGCATCCTGGTGGGACTCAAACTCAACCGAGATTCTGTTCCTGCCTATTCTTTTTACACCACCGATTTTGACGTTGTTAATGTTGTTCCGCATTAAAAACATCCCAAATTTTACCGGGTGAAGAGTAGTGCCAGTCGTCTGGGAGTCCTTAAGCGAAACATACACTATGTAGGGAGGGTTGTCCCTAGCGGTGTAGCATTGTCTACCGTTGATGCTTTTCGCTAGTTTCGGCGGGTTATTACGGGCGACAGGGGGGGAGCCTGCGGGTCTTTTTCTATTTGATGCTGAATCAGAGTCCGTTAATTCGAGGTCTGGGTTGTCATGGGGAAGAGTGACGGTTAAAATAGGCTTAAGATCGGGGGATTTATCAGGAGGGTCGGGGGGTTTCTCCGCGTCCATCTTGGACAAAGGAGACAAGTAAAAGGAAGAAACAATTAGTAAAAAATGTTAAAAATACCAGTACCTTATTAAAAACGACACACAAACACACAATAAAAACAACACAAAATGATTCAATTTAGATCACTATGAATAAGATCACTAAAATTGACAACAATCGCAGTACCGAAAAGCACGTGTGTACCCTTCACCACTACCGACGAAAGTCCAAATACGAATATTTTGCAATATTTTTATTTACCTATCTTTTTTATTTATTTTGGTTTTTTTAAACGTTCCCACAATAATGTTGTTTGTTGTTTTTGCAAAGTGTCAAACCTCACATCAAAGTGACGTTACGCTTGTCGTGAAATGTCAACGTCAGTTGTCATTTCACAGATCATAGATTCACCCAATCGATAATAGAATCAATGTGCGGTAGATGAAATAATTTTGTCAATAATAGCGGGTAATCGAATCTTCAAGAATGCTTGTTAAATTTATTTTATATCACTAATACAAATTATTTAAAGCAGGTGACGTAACAGGGATATTTATTATTACCAGTTACGAAATCTAACAATAATTTATAAAATAAATAGTTTTGTAAAAACAACTTCATTACCCACAAAGACTTCATGCTGAGTGTGAATTTTAAAAAGTTTTACAATTAATAATTTAAATTAAGAAAAAAAAAGAAACACGTTCAAAATTCGAATGAATGATTGCCGTTATTAATTTTTCTGTGTTTATACAAATCATTATAGCGTCTCTACTTTCTACTGAGCAGTTGTTTATTTTGTGGAGTTAACACTTGATATATGTTCATCGATAGTAAAACTCGATAACGAAGTAAAAGGGCGAGCCCTTTCCAAATTTCTTCGTCTGTTAAATCATCCGTGACTTGGAGCAGTAAAACTGTTGTAATGAACACTTAGTTCACATTTAGGGTTATTTCCCTTCATTAATAAATAGTAAATTACACGATGAGCCACTTTACTGTCCGATAATAGAGGTATCTATTACTTTATCGTTGGACGGCGATGTAAACTATGCATGACTTTATATGGGAACAGAACAGAGTGGCCCTAATTTATACTACATTTTTATTGCTGCACTGTTGAAACTTTGTATGAAAATAATATGTCAGCTACATTTATTGTGATGATATAATGTAAATGGCAGTAAACTTCTAAAACAGATTTTATGTTTAATGTTATAGTCTTCTAAAGCGAAACTTTACTAGCCCTGCCCGATTTAGTTCAGGGGCTAAATAACGCATTGGATTGTGATTTGTGTTGTAGTGACAAATTTTGTTTTCAGGTTTCCTAAAGGCGATCAGGGATAGCCCAGACTACCACAGATAGGGCAAGTACTGACCAGCTCTGAACAGAAGAGGAAAAGGGATGACAGGGAAAAATTTTAATACTACCGAATTAAAATTCAAATTCAAATATGATAACTTTATATGCGTAAAATGTATAAATGAACAAACCTCAATTTTTTAAAAGTCTCTGAATTCGGTACTCTCATTGCCAGTGTGCAGCAACTTTGTGAAAAACAAAATGATTTTAGCAACTTTCAAAATTCGAACCATTAAATTCCTTTTTTAAATTGCTCGGCGCGCCATGTAAACTGTATCTGTCGTCACTTGTAGCTAAAACGTTACGTTAGCGCCACGTACAATTAAAATCATGATCAGTATCTGTTCACCGAAGAACTCACCCCTAACTTGGATAATGTCATAAGACTAAAATAATTGTAGAGTAAATTGTATTGAGAAAGACGGGAAGGCAGCACATGTGTGCGCAAACTGTAACAACCGCCGACAATGAAGATGTTGTAAAAGATTGATACAGAAGTTTAAGTTTTAATATTGTCGTCATAAAGACCATTTTATTTTTATGTGTCCGTACCCAAAGGGTGTGAAACTGGCCTGTTACTAAGACTCGCCGTCTGTCATATGGTTGTAATTCTGATATGCATTTTTATCGTTGTTAAATATAAATATGTTTAATAAGGAAACAATGAAAAACAATGTACCTTTTCAACACACTATTTTATCATCTATTCGTTGTAATAAAGTCGGTTGATAAAATCTTTTGGTAATAATTAATATTTTAAATCCTTAAATAAATAATGTGCGATTCGTGTTTACTATCACTTTGGGTTAACATAGCTTATCTTGAAATATAACATATTAATTTTACACGCACGTTTTTTGCCCAAAATTAGGTCTCATTAATGCTCAAATCTTCTCCGTGTGAGAAAAGGACTTAATTCAGCAGTTACGATACATACGCACTTACGATATGCTGATGATGAGTCTTCGAAGCAAACATTATTTTCAGTCTGTATTTAAAAGACATTTCAGAGTAAACCTACTGACAGTTCTTCAAAGTGGCACCACCGACATTGAAGATAACATTTTAAGTATGCTTAAACTTTTATGGCGAAATATTTTACGCTTTGGTGCCATAACTGGGCGAGCGGTAGCACCGATCTTTGATAAAATAAATGATGCGAATTATGCAAGTTAGCACAAAGCTTTCATATACGCGTCTGAGTACCGCATTTTACTTGTTACGTTCAAGTGTTGGCTTTGGGTGTGTTATTTTAAAACTCCTCGGGGTTATCAACTCTATCAGGATTTATGGGAGTGTCTTAAAATGCGGAAAATTTATATTGGCATCCTTTAGTTTGTTATCCGATTGCATTCCATTTCAGGGCGGTTAATAGTTGCTTATAATGGAACACAGACAAATTGGTGAATGTAATTTGTCGGATTAGGATTTGGGATGTTGTTAGTTCTTGGATATTGGTAAGCTACACTCTAACGGATCCCAACAATTACCGCCCCATTGCACTCCTGCCGACAGGATCAAAAATTTTTAAAAAAGCTATGTGCGATCGAGTCTGCAGTTTTTGCGAGAGATTCAAAGTTTTTGATGAGGGTCAAAATGGGTTCCGTAAACAAAGGTCAACAACACTGGCAGTTTATAAGTATATTCAGGAAGTAATTAACATTTTAAATAATAAAAAATACGCAGTTGGCATTTTACTTGATATGACCAAGGCATATGACAGAGTGAAATTTGACATCTTACTTAACAAATTGTATAAAATAGGAATTCGCGGAGTTACCCACCAATGGTTTGAGTCATACCTTAAGGACAGAGAACAATACGTTGAAATTGAGTACTTCAATCAAGAAAGCAATGAAATAGTCAATATAAGGTCGGACAGACAAATTTTAAACTCGTCAATTCCTCAAGGTAGCGTTATTGGTTGTCTGTTATTTCTTATATACATCAACGATCTCCCAAAAATTATGAACGAACCCTGTATATTATTTGCCAACGACGTTTCTCTTCTAACATCATGCCATAACGTAACAGAAATAAATACACAATTAGACACCATATTTAACAAAACAACAGAATGGATGGATCAACACAATCTGCAAATAAACTATAATAAAACAAAAATAATGTCATTTTACCCCTACCAAAAAGCTCCAATAACAATCAACTTCTCCACTAATAATACAAAAATAGATGTTGTTGATGACTTCACACTACTCGGACTTACAATAGATACTCACAATAACTGGAAGACACACATCCAAAACACTAAATCCAAGCTATCTAAATTTATTTATGCTTTCCGCGAAGTAAAGATAACTACTGACCTACCAACAGCACTGAGTACCTACTACGCCTATGCGCACTCGCGGCTCAGCTACGGTATTCTCTTGTGGGGAAACAGCACTGACGCACCATCACTCTTCATACTGCAAAAAAAAACTAATCCGCATACTCACAAACATAGAGCAAACCGAAAGTTGCAAACCTCATTTCCAAAAACATAAAATACTTACGCTTCCATGCATCTACATCTTAGAAATATGTAAATTCGTTAAGAGATACTCTACCTTCTTTACAAAGCACTGAGACACAAAAACATGCTTATGCTACCTACATCCAACATGACACTACACTCAAATAGCCCATATGTAATGTGCATCAAAATATACAATAAATTACCCAACAAAATAAAAGATGAGCCTAGCGACACGATATTCCTAAACACCCTAAAGCAAATATTAATAAATAAAGCATACTACACTATCAATGAATATCTTACGGATAAACAAATAATCTGAAATTATAAATTTTATTCAAACATAACCATATTAACAAACCTTTTCTTGCTCAAAACTATAAGTAATATAAATATAATAATATATGAATATATAGATAATATAAAAGTAACTTAAATGTAAAAAACTGAACAATAAAATACTCAATTATAACAAAAAATATAACAATATATAATTAATACAATACAATAAGATAAATATAACAATAAATTTATATAAAATTTAGAACGGATAACCTTATAATATAATGTACAAAATACAAATATATATATATATAATATATAATACCTATCAAAATATAAGCATAATAGCAATACTATACATACTTAGAATATGAAATACTTGTGCATAATTGTATACAAAACAAGCCTGCCTCTCTTGTAATTTACTATTTGCTGTGCCCATCAGGGTCCGGGTGATTCTCCAAAAAACCTTAACTTTTATTTAACAAGTCATTATCCTCCCAGGTTTTTAAGCATCTTAGTAATTTAATTTAGACAATATTTTTAATCGGTTGCTTGTAAGCAGTGGTGAGATTTAATTTAATAAAATAATTATCTGTGTTTTAATCAGCAGACTCGTTAATTTTCGGTTGAGGATAATGACATTATTAAAATTTTTTTAATTGATGTGAAGAATCACCCGTCCATGATTGTTACTTTACATATTATTACCATCTTATCTTACATTGTGGATGCAATAAAGAATTATGATTATGATTAAGCGACTGGCTACTTATGAGTTGTTTTTAATTTTGTTTAAAAATATATAATAATATGTGCTCTATATCTTAATAATATCAATTATAAATTTATACATGCTTTAAATGAAATATAACTAAACTCAAAATAAAGTATGTCTTCTTTTTTAGAACATAAAATATCGTTTTCTTTCACTTATAAACTTTTCTTTTAAAAACATTTAAAACGATGAAAACACTTCTTCCCTTGCATTTGCATACATTTTTTCCTATAGATGAAGTAGAAAAAGATGAATACAAAGCACAGGAAAGCACGAAGCCGGCACTAAACTAATTAATATGCATTTAATATCCTTCTGTGTTCGCGAGATCCCGGGAGTAATTTCACTCAAATTACCAATGCATTATTTATATGGAAATGAAAATGTATGAATCCCTTTGAGATATACTGTTTTAATGGTTATAAGGGTGAAATTTCATTGTTACCATCTTTTAACTTTGTTCTCTGAAGTTATGATTATCTGGTTGAATTGTTTTTTGAAATGGCATTCGAATTAGTAGCTGGAATATTTATCAACCAACTAAAACAATTTTGTAAATAATAAAAACTAAGATTCCACATCCTCGGGCAAGGCACCTGCATTGAAAAATGAAGGACTATCCACACTCCAAGATTCTATGAACTTTGAAAATTGTATTATTAATTTTAACAACAATATACACTGACAAATATATAATATATACAAAATATCTTCGTTTTTATTTCTATCATTACTTAAATAAAATTATTTTGGAAGTGACATGTATTTTTCCATAGACTGAATTTTTAACTGTATTAAGTTTAATGGCTTCCAGAATTCAAAGATAACAACGAAGAATTAAGAATATAAAAAATACTTTTTCAATTTCGTTAACACAATAAAAAAATGCAATGAAACACCTAGCTACTCAAAATGAGACCTTAATAAAATAAAATAAAAATCAATAACAAATGCGTACCAAAAGCGATAGATAAAACTATACAACAAGTTATCTTGACTTTGTTCGATTTGTCACCAACATCGCTGTCATAAGGCAATTAGGGGGACCACCCAGAACTCGTCAAAACGCACGGCGACGCCCGTCAGCTAGAACCGGCTAAAACAATTTGTGTCCATACAAAAAGAAACACTATAGAACTGATTATTGTGGACAGTAGGCGTTTTGCTTTTGTTTCCAAACAACTAATGGTATTATTAGAAGTATTGTGTGTAAATGACATAACAATGTCTTAGAGCTACGAAATGTGATTGCTTATAGTAAAGAGAGAAACTGATGACTATTTCGGGACATTGAATTTATTTTTGTCATCAATAATTCAACGAAAGAAGAATTAATGTACTACTATTATTAATTCTTGACGAAACGCCGAATATAGTACTATATATCAATTAATGTAAGAAATACACTTATTGTATAATTATTTCATGTGGAAATGAAATTGAAGCTAAATGTGTGCTTATTGGAAATTAAAATATAAACAAACCTGTGTGCTTTTCAAACAGAGACATTCATTCTATGAATCCTAGAAGCATAAGGCTAGCCTCGAGCATTTGTAATTTATCACTGTAATAATTTCATTATTATTGCAAAATAAAAATATTTTATTAACTTTATAAAGCTCCTTCGACACCGTCTTGTTGTAAATCTTTTAAGATTTTTAGTACTTAAGCATTATCGATTTAATCAAAATGGGAAAAATATAAACACAAAAGGTCAGACTTTAAAATATTTTTATGGCAGACAGTTTAAATTGAATCCGCTTAAGAAACAAATGAAAAGGCAATAAAACGTATAATAAATTAGTTTCATATAAAATGGAGATTATACTGTCCATTACGAATAGTAAAGTTAGTTTAATACGACTTTAAATTAGCAAATGCTTACAAGTATTGCAAATTGAAAAGGTGTAATTATTAATTTTATATAATACGTACACAAAATATAGATAAAAGTGAGTTTAATTTAGACGATTAAACAGAGTAATTAAGACCTTAATAGATTCATATTAATTGCTATATTTGAAAGGCTGTTACGTTTTATAGGGTCGTCAAAACGAACTTTCCAGTAAAATATTTATTTTAATTATTTCGTTCGCTATTTTGTCGGAAAACTGAAGAGTAATATTGACGCCTTATTTCTTTATAGAGATTTTTGCTATATGTTGGGTATTGATACCATTTTGATGTCAGCTTTTCCTATTGACTAAGATTCATCAACAGATAAGAGCACATCATCGGCAAAAAGTTGGGCGAATCTCCGAAAAATCTCGTCAAAGCACAGCGCAAATCCTCTTCATCCAAACCAGATGGTATCTTACTTCGAGAATAATATCCTCATGAGCGATTTCCTTAATTTCGTGAGCGAATCAAGGGGATCGATCCGGCCTGATCGCTAGTTAGTGATAACGTTTATGGATGAACGCCGGCTCGCAAATAACGAGTATCTTTCTTTCATTGGATCACGACCAAAAGCGGTATTCGTGGATGTCAATTGGCAATAAGGTTGCGAACTTTGTAGATAGGTACCGAGGTCGACCCTTCTTGTATTCGGTTTTTGTTGGGTGACTATCAATGTGCTGTGGATTAGATGTTTTTACGTCACATTGTTTTTTGTGTTCGGAATAGTCACTCTATCGATAAATCTAAATGTAAGAGATATTATTCTCGATATGTTAAGCAAGAACAATTTAAATTAAAGCACACTTTATGTTTCTTTTTTCATCGGCGGACGGCAGTTTTTCTGGTAGCCACGGAAGATAATTGTGTTAGAATTGGCCACTTGGCCATTACATTTTGAATTTGGTATAAGACGATTCGATGAGCCAAGACGTCGTCTTGGTGATTTATTTTTGAAGGTTATACGAATAGTTTTTTGTTTTTATTGCCGATAACACTTATATGATGAAGCGTGCGCCCATCAAAGCGTGATGTAGTCCGGATTAAGTAAAACCTTCACACCTACACGTCATCTAAGAAGCCACCACAAAAATCCCTTTTTAAAACAGCTTAAAACTTTTATCGGAGTGACGTGGCATTACCAGTGTGATCCATGTGGTGCTGAAACCCTATACTGTAGGTAAGCCAAGGTTCGTCGACCAATCGGCTGCTAGGCGGCGGGCTTACAGCGGTGGGGCGAGGCTTTGTGGACGCTGTGTTCGGTTTCATATCACATATTTATTGAGCTCCATGGTCCCCGTTGTAAGTTCTGACATGAACTTACTTGTTGATGGTTTTCAAGTCCTTTTCAAACATAATTAAAACCCACAAATTAATACAATCATTGACTACTTACTCTTTTATAACAAGGATCCTTAATCAAATACTTTGTTTCATTATTTATTGGCAGTTTCCTGATTGGAAAACAAACAATAAATTGGTGTCTCGACCCTACTCGAAACCGAAACAAAAAACACCTAATTTAAATAACGTCCCAGAATAATCACAATCAATCTCCTCCAAATAAGACAACGGGCTCTTCACACTCCATTGGGCATTTTCCACGAAGTTGGAATTACTCATACACATTGTTTCAAACGCGACCGAGTCGACGCGGGAGCAATTAAAGGCCCTTAAACGTCATCCATGGATGACAGTCGCGGGCTGACGACGTCGAGGCATAATTGTCGATAATTCTGTCGTCATTGAGCTCGGGCCGGCCCACCCAGGCCCAATCGCGTGTAATAAGGCCACACAGTGTAGCGTTCAGAATAGAGAGGACTAGACGGTTGAGACAGTCATGCGAAATTTTGTTTTATTATACTGTAGACTTTGCTGCAAAAATACTTTTTTGTTCTTTACCAAAAAGGTCATCTTTGTTCATATTGTTTATTATTCAAGTATCTCCACAAGTTATGTAGCTTTGAGCTAAATAAAAAGTTTTCTGTAAAAAGTCTCTTCGCATTTTCATTTAATGAGACGAAAAAAACTCAATACAAAATTACCCCGGCTTCAAATATATTGCTTAAGTAAAAAAGACAATAAAATTACAAGTTGCTAAAGTTTTCGTTACTTTACGAGTGTACTTAATAAAGTTAGCACTCTTTCTTAGTACGCCGTCATAGAAACTTGGTATTACTGCAGCATCAAGAAGTTTGTTCTTCATTTCAAGTATCAATTCATCGTAAAATTTTGTAGCTCTCTTAACAACGTTCGCGTTACTTTATGATTTAAAGATCTTATTTGTAAATAATCGCTTTCGAATGTTTTTGGGTTTTAATTGAGAAATCAAAGTTTTTGGTCGTTGGTGAATTATTAACGTTGGAGTTTAATATCAAACGGAAGAAAATTATATTTGTGACGAACCTTTGAGTGAAGTTGCATCTTAACTACGGCTAAAATATTTATTTGTGTAAATAATAAAATTTCATACAATACAATATTTTACAAATTTAATACAAAACAATACCTATATTGATTTAATTAAAAAAATACCCAGTAGAAGTAGTAAAAGCAAGACCATTTAGGAGATAATCGATGAGAAAATAAAGATAATCTATAAAAAACGTAAAAATGTACCTATACCCTAAACGAATGTAAAAAAATACCTATCTCACTTACTTATTATTTATTTTATGATAAATCAACAGCTATAACTTACAAATTTCGCTATGAAGATGCTACTTAGCCAGTTGTGGCAATTCTATAAAGAATGTCGAAGATATAACTTTAATAGGCATTTGTTTACAAGAACCATTAAAGTACGCAAAGCGCTCATCTCCAACATTTTATGGCATCTTAAAAAGTCTTTACAACCAGTAGCGTCTTTACCATTTCCAGGTACAACAATAATTTTTAATTCTCTCATTAAAGTTAAACTAATCAAATTGGTATTCATTTTATTAAATGGAACGAAGGCTTCAAATTAAAGTTCAAGAAAGCGCCGCTTATTCTAGATTAACTCTAAATTACCACGTAATTTGGTATTGGCTCTTTCGAGCGGCAGTACTTGAAGAATAAAATTAAGCCTTGATGCTAATAAAATAAGGGTATATTTTGATTAATGGAATGGTTAAGTTTTTCTTTAAAGAATATTGTGACACTTATAACAAAATTAATTGATAACATTAAAATGAAATTAGAAGAAGTTTTTCTTTATGTAAATACTAGATTCTGCTCGAGGCTTTGCACGCGTATAAAACCAGTAGCAAGCAGCATTTAAACCGATAGCTCGACTAAAATACGCAAATCTTTAAGTGAAAGAATTTGGGATGAATTCGACCAGCGATTTCAAAGATTACACCTGACATACAAACTTACACATGTTATCTGTTTATAATAATAGTAGCTATAAGTGTAGAAAAAATCTATAAGTGAATGCTATCCATTTATATGTATGTTTAAGTTTTAATAAATTTATTGAATGAATATTAATAATATTAATAATAATTGTGGGAGAGCCATGCTTCGGAACGAATAGGTCGGCTCGACCGGAGTGTTACCACGGCCTCTTAGAAAACCGGCGTGAAATAACCACAACATTGTGTTTCGCTGTGTGAGTGAGGTTACCGGAGGCCCAATCCTTCCCCTCCCCCAATCTCTCCTCAATTCCTAAATCTCCAAATCCCTAATCCCTAAAAGGTCGGCAACGCACTCATAACTCCTCCGTTGCGAGTGTCCATGGGCGACGCTGATTGCTTATCATCAGGTAATCCGACTGCTCGTTTGTAGACCTATTACATAAAAAAAATGGTACCTTCGTCCGATGAACTTTTCTTCTATAACTAACATTCACACAAACGTATCAGTATATAATTACCATTTATTTTAAAATCAGCACACGTCTTGATACAAACATCTATCCAGGAAATGCATATTTCGCTATATTGTCACCATTCTATAGAAGCTTCAACATTCATTCAAGCCATTGCATTAGCATCAAATAATAATATTCATGGAATACAACCATGTCTTCGATAGCAAAGATGAATGGTTCAAAGAATACGTCTTCATGTACCTATCGATACAAAGATAGGCTAGGAGACGTCTGTCGACAGTCAAAGGCACTTCTACTTGAATTTTATCAATGGAACCGACATACAAATGTTCGTTGAAATCAACCTTAGGACGCATGCATACGTACAAGCTGTAATAATAGTCTACGTAACGTTTAGGTAGCGGTTGTTTTCATTAAGTTATTTTGCTTTGTACAAGTCGGCTATACAAAATCTAAAAAAATTCAAAAATCAATGCCACTTTTCATTGTAATTATGACTCAAGAACGGACTTACCTATTCAATTTAATGTTAGGCTTTGTTGTTGGGGTTACAGGGCAAGCACAATAAGCGATCGTGGCGTTGGCCTGGAGCAGGAGAAGGAACAGGGTGGTTTTTAGTCAGTAAGAGTCTGACATTCCCTCTCGCCTTACCCTGGGCGAGAGGACATTTAAATAATGGTCGCCTAAAAAAAGTATTTGTTTGTTTGTTTCTTCTTTTTTTATTATGTATCGAACCACTTGGCAGGCCGTTAGTACAGACTATACCTATTTAAGTTTATCAGATACATATCGGATATCCAGATATCGTGAAAGATTCTTAGGTTTCTAACAATTTTCTAATTGCATTTTCCCATTGTGTGAATTCACTTAAAATTAATAAGTAGTTGATATTTTAGTCCTTAACGATTTTGATGTATCTGCATATGTATGTAATAGATAGGTGATCTTAAAATTAATATTAAAATTGGCTTAACATCAGGATATTTTTGGTATAATTTTATGTTGGAGCCGTTGGATGTATGCTGTGTTTGCGTCCTAACGCATGTAGGTACGGTAAGACAAATAGTAGCGTTGAAAAACCTACTAGTTGCTTAAGCTAAAATAGTCGGTGTGCGGTCTACCTAAACTAAGACATTGATGTGGTACTTAAATCTACCTACGGCTTAATTTGGATTTAGCGAATAAGAGCCATTGTACAGGTACACATTATATTTACCTCTATGTTTTGATGGCTTCCTAAATATAAGTGTAAAATAAATAGGTAAATACAGTTTAAATTTAAAGCGAATTCGGAGTAGCCATTTGGCGTTGTAAATTACTTAAATAAAGAAGCGCATACTTAAGCCTAAAAAAAGAGCCAGAATGCTAAAGTACTGCGGCCTCGGCCTTGAGCAGGAGAAGGAAAGGGGGATTTTTAGTTAGTAAGATTCTGACAATTCTTCTCACCATACCATAGACGAGGGAAGCAATTGGATAATTTTGTCTCCTCAAAAAAAGGTTGCTAAATTATGATATAATACAATATGTATATATATTTCGCTAACATTTTATTGACCTTATAAATGATACATGGCTTTAATGATAATTTTGAAACCGATACGTTGGTTTTACACTTGTACTTCAACATAAAAATAAAAGAACAATGTTGAATCATGATGCCTAAAATACGCTTTAGAAAGCAGAAACAAAATTTAAATCGGTATTGGTTTACCTTTGTATATCGATAATGTATGCCGAAACAAGATTCACGTTTTAAATATTAAACCCTACTCGACAACCAATAAACACGCGTTTTGTTACGTTCTTATACGAAATAAAAAGAAAAGAAATTTGTGAATTACATATCATAATTATTTTCGTTTAATATAAGCTGTAAAATCTAGCTGGACTTGCAGTTGCGAATGCAATAATGTAATCGTCCCCGAGCGGGGTAGGTTTTAGTCAGTAAGACTCATCTCACTCTCATCCTCTCTCCCCACTCAGATTAGGAAAGTAATTTGAAAAATTTCGTAATAAAAAAACATACCTCTAAGGCCTTTTTTTGTCAGGGGAAAATCATCCAATGACTTCTCCCGCCCAGGGTAAGGCGAGAGAGACTGTCAGACTCTTACTGACTAAAAACCCCCCGTTCCTTCTCCTGCTCTGGGCCGAGGTCGCGGTGCCTCATTGCGCTTACCCCGCAGCCTCGGCTAAACATCAGCCCTTTAGGGCCCCGACTGTGGTGGTCTATTGGCTCTTTGAGGCGCGCGCGGAACGCTACGCGCCGTACGCTCGGGTCCGGTTCTGGTCGGGCGGCGAGCTACCCTTACTCGCCGTCCGCAGACCCGCGCTTACGGTGGCCGGAGATCATCTCTCGATCCCCGACGTCCGGAATGTCGCCTTCTGCGGCGGCTGGGGCGCGAGGAGGATCCCTCAAGCGCTCCGCCTCCTCCTTTGCGAGCATAACTGCTTCGCAGAAGGAGGAGATAGCTTCCCAGTTCCTCTCACGCTGCACCATGGCCTCGATTAAGGCCGGGCGCGAGAGGTCGCCGCCGCCGATAAGGCCTGATATTTCAATAGTCTGATAAATTTTATGTAAGGAATAAAATTGTTGCTGTCTTATGCAAAAATGCTGACACGACAGATTCATATTTATTCTCTAGTTAACTTTTATTAACCATTGAAAAATCAGCCTTAAGTCTGAGAGTAAGGTTTATTAGTTTACCTTGATCTTTGGATTCCACACTCTATGATGTGTGTAACTAGTTTTATGATAGTATTTTTTTTTAATGATGCATCAAACGAGAAACTTTAAGCAGGTAAAGTATATCAAGTGATTGAAAAAGTTATCTATAGTCGTTATGAAAAGAAGGTGTGGTAGAGCCCTGCTTCGGCAGTAATGGGTCGGCCAGACCGGAGTGGTACCACGGCCTCTCATATAACAGGCTTAAAATAACCACAGCGTTGTCTTTCGTGGTGTAAGTGAGATTACTGGAAACCCAAACATTCCCCTGCCCCAATCCTTAACACCCTACCATACATACAAGGTACAATCCCTATATCCCCAAAATGGTAATCCCCAAAAGGTCCCTCTTCCGTTGGTGGGAGTGTTACAAGTGTGGTGGCGCCGCAATCTATGGGCGGCGCTGATTGCTTACCATCCGGTAATCCTCCAAATTATTTGCCGTCCTCTCATATAACAAAAAAAAACCTTTAAATCGGGAAGCACGAAATTCCGACAAAAGCATGTCTTCTTTCCAAAATGTACACCTACAAATATTGACATACTGAAACGAATAAAATACTCACATTCAAATGCTTACAGTGCAAAATTAAATCTTATATCTACCTTAATATAAAAGGCGACATCAAAAATTTCATCTGACATCAATGTTGCAAAATATCTCTCTTGAAAGTCATACGTTTTATAGTTTCAAGGTATTTTCCAATCTGAAGTACCGACTTAAGATGTTTTAGTATCCCTATTATGCTAATTTTAATTGGTTTATATGTACTACCTTAATAAATGTTATAACTGCTCTATATAATTATGTGTGAAATTAACTTTTTCATATTAAAATGTATAAGAAGGGATTATCGTGGCACATAATGAAAGTGACTCTAGCTAGATTGGAATCTCTTATAATATTCGTTATGGATGTAAAAGAAGATGGAATCGGTTTTTTAATATTATGCATAAGTTTCAAATGAACTGATTGCTTTATTTTTTAAAGGGGACTCGTGTGTAAAATTATGTTCCAAATTTGAAATTTTTTCGTAAAACTTTTATTGGACCTGGGCTTTTGTAATTTTGTAAACCAGTAGTAGGTTCTACACCTTCTTTCACGGTGTGAACAAGGAGAACTTTTAGTGCCAGCTTTCGAGCCAAAATCCAAGGTAATCGATGGGGTTCCAAAACTGTGACATATGTTTCCCTTATTAGTTGCGATTATGGATTTATAGCCAGCCCAGCATTGATTTATAACTTGTGCATTGAACTTAATCTGTATGAAAATGTGGTACCTCAATTTTTGTCTGAGCTGTTTCTTTGTTGATACTCAAACCCTTTAAGACTTTACAGTTGAATAGAACATTTTCTTTTAAATAAATTTTACTTAACTATCACCTTTACAACATTTTACAGCCGATAAAAGCCGTTTACTCGTCTACGTCCTCATTTATTTTTACTATATTCTCATTTTACGCGACGAGACAGTATTACAGTGAACTGTTCTGGGAAGCGGGGCGCGTTGTCTGTCACATCCAATTGTACACGGCCACCGTTTCGCAACCCCAACACATAAATTTCGATGCTATCTCCACGACGCTACAGAGTTATTTAAATGTACAACATCACAAAAGATTATTAACGTAAAGTGTCCTATGTTAACAATGACAACGATAACCCTACAGTTTAATTTAGATTTCAAAACAAACGCCTGTAGGCCGACAACTGTAATGTTTTCTATCTCAGTCATTCAGCTAAATTAAGTCTAATGTTTTTCGATAGATTGGATCCTGATAGCACTCGCGTACCAAATTCGAATCGGCGTTTGAACGTTCTAGTAATAGGCGTGCTCGGAGTTGAGACGTCGGCTTATATAGGTGTACAGAGTGGAATAGATTTCGAGCTGAGCCCTGCTTCACGCGTTGTCAGCCTGAATAAACTTCCAAATCGATTCCACAGCTGAGAGTGACACCCTTGGATAAGGTTGGCCCGCGTCTCGGCGTTTCTACATTTGCATAAAGAATAGAAAGACGAATATTGGATATGGGAGTATCTGCGACAGGGGTTTGCAATTTGCCGTTTTCTTTTTAAAGTGTACCTTTTCAAAGTTGTAGCATCGTATGTAGTGCAGTGCTTTAGAATGTTTACAATACACGTGCAACAGAAAACATCCAATTCAAGACATCTCTTTTTAGGTAGCGATTAAATAAATACGTGTAGAAATGTTTCGACACTTGTATTTGACGACTGATGATCGTGAATGCAACAGAAATAAGCGAAAACGCTAAGCGTAATTCCAGAAAGCTTAATTTCATTCATGCGACTGTCTTTTCAAACGACAGAACCTCGATCGGTACTAGTCATAACTTCAAATCAAAGACGAGCTAAATTCTAGGTTATAAATAAGTCATAATCGAGAAGAAGGAAGCCACAAACATGTATTTACGTAAAATGAACATAAAAATGTCAAATGTTAACATTACATCGGCCGCAACAGTTTTATTGCATTCGGCTCGAGTCATTTAACACATCAACCTATTGGGGGTCGAAACATTATTTTATTGAAGAGATTTGAAGCATCTTATTCGTTAAGTGAGGATGAAACGATATTCCTTGATCTATTTGCTCGTCAGTTTTATATCGGTCTTGATTTCATATCTTGAGTTTGATGAATGAATTTTGGGACGTGATAAAAGTTTTGCATACAAAAGAAGGTTTATTGGAAGGTTCAAATTGAACATTACAATAAAAAGTTTAGTCATATTTTGCAAGCTGAATTTATAGAGGTCAAAAATTACTTGACCAGTCTTAAAACATCATTGCTATACAAAAATGTTTTAAAGCACAATTAACAGAAATTTCTCGGAGCCATTTCAACATAGTTGACTGGATCAAAGTTAATTTTCTCTAGAAACTTATTACAAGTACTAACCCTTAAACCCAACATGTTATGTCCTGGGGCGTCGTCGACATAACTAATGTTGTTGAAGGCAGCCATGCTTGATAACAGTGCACAAATGAATAGCTCTGTGTTAGACATGACGTAACCAACCCAGTGAAGTTGTCCAATATCGTACGTATAATTTCCTTTCCGCTATACTGCACACCGGTTTGGAATTAAGATCTTCTTAGTTTAATGCTATTGGGTGATTTGGTGATACAGTGGACAGAGTCTAGGTGTTAGTTTCGAATTTATTGTTATACTAGCTTTTGCCCGCAATTTCGTTCGCGTGGAATAGTGACTTCCTGCAGATTTTTTGTATAAAAACTATCCTGTGTCCTTTCTGGAGTTCCAAACTATGTCTGTGCCAAATATCACAGAAACGGGTTCAGTAGTTTAGGCGTGAAAAAAAACCCGATAGACGCAACAGGGTTACTTTCGCATTTATATTATTAGTTTGGATAAATTGAAACACAGTTGAGTAACGTTTGGAACCTATCAGACACATATAATAATTATAACACGATCAACTTCGTAAGCCATTGTCATCTGTCTTAACCAGCATTAAAGTCAACAAAAATTATGTGTGTATCGATATATCTGATACAGCAACGGAACCTATTATATACTGTTAAACAATAAACATTCTTGTGAGCAAGATATTTTCATTAAGAACCAAAACGTGATCTTCGCTAAAATAGTTCTAGGCCTTAGCAATTATTTCCTATGGCTTACAAATAAAACCGTACCGAACAGTTTTCCCGAGATAATTATTTGAGTCAATATGGTGCTTTTAGCAAGGCAAGAGACAATCGATCAAGCAGCTGGTCGCGGGGCCGCGTAATTTGATACACATCGGAATGTGGACACAAATAAAATCACTTAGCTGAGGAGTGGCGTCCTGCCGAGCACATCTACCGCTCGCTGCGGTGAACAAGGAAACAAAATGCTGCTAGAAAGCGTTAACTTTCAAATAGAACTTTAATCTATGATAGGTATAATATGCGAAAAAAAAATAACTGCCAAAATTTAATTTTGAATTCGAAATTGAATTACGAACAAAACATGTCGTTTGTTTTAAAAATACTGACCAGTTTTGTAAATAGAATAAGCTTCTATTTCCAAATTCAAAAAGTGTGTTCAAAAAACTATCTAGTTTTGCTCCATAAATGAATAAACATGTTATTAATAAAAATAGATCGTTCTGAAATCAACATCGGATAAAAATGAACCATTTCCAAAAATGTAAGATATCCTTTACATCTTGTGTTTCAACAATAAATAAATTAAAACTGGATCGGATCCTATTACAAGAGAGATGAAGTCTATAAAGAAACTTCAGTTCACAGTTGGATTTCGCCACATCTGCCCGATTGAGACATCTCAGTCATGGCACACTGGTGTACTTATTCAAGGAACTAGTTTCTCTTAACCTTTTTTTTTAATTTTACATTCTTCTTTTACTTAGCAGAAATAAGAAGGGTGGTACAGATAAAAACAATAATCGTCAAAAAAAGTTTGAGACAGCAAAATAAAACAATTTCCTACTATTTTATGTTATACAATACATGTGAAAGTTTGTGCGAATGTATAGATTCATTTTTGTAATTCTTTGGAGCAAAAACAGTTGGATCGATTTGGTTGAAATTTGGTATGTGTGTGAGCTATATAAATGAACACATAGGCTTTTTATGAACATAACATGCGTGCAAAACCGCGGTCGGAAGCTAGTACTTCATAATTTTATACAATTACATTTATTTTAATTTAAGAAAATCCATAATAATAGTTAATCGAAACATATTTTTATAACAAACAATTTATTTACAGTGTTCGTAGAAAATGAGGACAATAAGATTTATTTTTGGATAACACAAACAGGTTCTGAAATAACTTATTTCCAACATTAAACAATACCTTATTCTATTTATAAGTTACACAATTAAACGAGCAATTGGTTTCATTACTGAATCCCTACAATACAAATGACGCTTGCATGTGAGTGTGTGAGAGAGTTAAAAAAAAAAATAGGTAACTGAAAATTTTATGCCCACATTACGAGACACACTTACAAAGTTGCAGAGCCATGCTTCGGCACGAATGGGTCGGCTCGACCGGGCTGATACCACGGCCTCACAGAAAACGTGGCGTGAAACAACCACAAAGGTTACCGGAGGCCCAATCTTTCTCTCCTCCCTAAATCTTCAAATCCCTCATGAGGATGAGTTTGGCAATGCACTCGTAACTCTTTTGTTGTTGCGGGTGTCCATGGGCGGCGCTGATTGCTTTCCATGAGGTAACTCGTCTGATCTATCATATAAAAAAACGTTTCTTTAGTTATAAAATTCGTTATTTATTTTATTTTTATTTATCTTTATGGACCTACAATATTGTATAGGTACATTTATACATACATTACCCAATAAACAATTCTGAAGTATTTGAAAATAAAAATAATATAACAGTCGATTACAGGCGAGTACAGCAATAACATTCTTAAAAAATAAAACATTAATGAATAAATGTTTTTGTTTAAAAAATGGCAAATATATTTCTTACATAAAATTTAATAATTTTATATTAATTAATTAATGAAATGAATGAGTGTTTAATTTTCAAGTAGGTATTTAAATTAATTTATTTTATGAATTAATGTAAAAGCAGTAACAAAAAATATCGAAATATAAAATCATTAACGTTAGGAAGGAAAATAAAATAAAATGAAATTATTAATTGCATTCCATTTTGAGAAGTTATGGGAATTTGAATTTTTAACCCTTAATGCCAAAAATCCTATAGGAGTATTTTTATTTCTACTCTTCCATAAACTAGAATCAGACCTATAACCTCTTTTTACAGTTACTTTAATCTTTCAATCTTGATAGAGACACAATAGGTGGTACGTAATTCAAGGTGTGCGAACGCCGGCGTTCGCTTGCGGTATGATTATTTAAAAGATACTATTCCTAGAAACCAGACCATTTCAAAATACTCTTGTCATTTTAACTTCTGGACCTTTAACATGGCTTTTATAAATTGTATTACGGAACCAAACCGACTAATTGCTTTCGTATCTTCATTATTTACAGAAGCCACAGCGGATAATTGTGTATCATAGCATTACAAGAACAAATTAAACAATCCATTTCAACATTACACGGTAACAAAATTAAATTGAATGAAGTATGGAGGGCGTTTGTTCACAGAAACTAAAGCGTGTAATAAAAAATCCGCTTACAAAGCCGTGGTATAAAATTCCGTACTAGAAAATTTCGTAGGAATAAAATAAGCCGTGAAATTGTTCCCTGAATAGGTGGTACTTGTTTATGGGAGCTCTATGGCTGCGAAATTTAGATATAACATCTCTCTCAGCTCCTGATGTATTCCGTATGGTAGTGATGGTGTCACATTTGTCACTAGAATGTACTTGACATAATAATATGTGTGTTTGGCCTGGTGAAAATATTCACCTTTTGGAATTTTCACCGACAACCTTAATGTTAGTGCGGGAGATATATAGGAATGTTTTTGAATGGTAGAATGCGAGCATTATATTCTTGTTTAAGGATAATTTAGAATAGGTAACTTAGATATTTTTATAAAAAATACGATGAGACTGAACTAAATAAAAATACATCTACATTATTATTATTAGCGATACCACATTTATGAAGTTCTTAACCCTATGCAATTACGTTTACTTATTACCAACAAACTTGTATCAAATTAATCTAAACTGCAAAACACACGCACATAATCAAATAAAAGCCTACACCTACACATATTCAATCGAAATTCTCAGAATACGGATGCACATTGACAAATAGCTGTAGTTTCTTGGGAACAAAGTGGGTTATATTTCGTTCCCACACTGTAAACGTTTATTGAATAAGTAAGCAGTGGATTTTATAAAGGGAAATACAGTGGTATGTAGCTGTTGCGCATTAGGGAAATTGTGGCAAATGTATGCACGCAACGCTTCCTCTATAATATTGTATGTCATGTTGATGAAGGAAAGATTTTTAACGGTTTCTCCCGTCCTGGGCGGGGCAAGCGAAAGTGACAAACTCTTGCTGATGGTAAACCACCCTGTACCTTATCCTGCATTTATATGCATCAACTCCGGCTACACATCGACCCAAGTGGACCCCATTAGTGGCTTGGTTCTGATTGGGCAGCTAGCTAGCATTCCTCGCCGCCCTTAGGTCCAGCTTTCGCAATCAGCCAGGGCAATTATCTTATCGACTATCGTTTTAGACAGTATACATTAATTGCTTAGTTGCAATCGTTTTTGAAATTAGTAATTCAATTAATAAGAAAATTAAAATATAGTAAAATATTATATTTCTATTATCCCAGGTGGTAAGCGTGGGCCCTATAGGGCTGATGTTCAGCCGGGGTTGCGGGGTAAGCGCAATGAGGCACCGCGACCTCGGCCTACAGCAAGAGAAGGAACAGGAGGGTTTTTATTCAGTAAGAGTCTGACATTCTCTCCCACCCGGTTCTGGGCGGGAGAAGTCATTTTCCCCTAACAAAAAAGGTGGTAAGCGTAGGAGAGCTATGCTTCACCATGAACTGTTTGACTCGACTGGAGTGATCTTAAAATCTTCTTCCTCTCCCACAATACCTCCATTGTCCCTAAGTCTAACAAAGCAATCGTAACTCCTCTGTTGTTGCGGATGTCCATGGGTGGAGCTGATTGCCTACCAGGTATCAGGTAATCTGTAAGCTCGTTTGCCGACCTATCACATAAAAAAACGACAATTGACAAATGCGGAAGAAGTACCTAGGTTTGCAATTTATATCTCTGCTTATCTTTTAGAAGAACCACCGTTTAAGTGTGTGTAAAGATGGCCATGCCTCGGCACGAATAGGCCGGCTCGACCGGTGTGATACGAGCATTAGAAAAATCGACTTGAAAAAATTGCATGTAGTGGCACCAGTTGCATACCATCAGGGGATCAGCTATGTTCCTTTGCCGCTATGCCATAAAGAAGCGTAAGTATGGTAGAGAATAATATTCAACAAAACAATATCATTTACATCAAAACATGGATACAAAAATTTAAATTTAAATTTAGAACGTGTACTTTAAATATATTGGACATAATTAGAACATTAAACTGGCAAATGAAATCATCACAATGTTCTCTGTCACATATAACGGACCTCAAAATATATTCCCTTCGTGTCCCAGCTTACTTCCAACCATGTTGCGACAGTTTTTATCAACATAATAAGCGAATATGTATTCAAGTGTAGCGCTTAACTTTACAACATTTTCAAAGAAACACTAAGTAATTTTCAACCTTATTTCTTTTAAATAAAGTTTATTAATACAGTGGAAAAATCATTGTCCATGTAATAGAATGGTCTCACGCACTTGTGGCGCCGCATGGTGGCGTTTTGTTGCAACTAAAAGTTCCTTGCCCTTATTAGATAGCATGGCTCATAAATGATGCATGGTGGTATGAAAACATTAGATATTTATAACGCTATTAAAATATAATCATAATACTTATACAAGAAAGCGCTTTGAAATTACAGTTTAAGTTATAAAACTGTACAAAATTTTCTAGGATAAAATAAAATACGTGCTTCACTCAACATTATCCACTGTGAAATTTCTATAAAGATTTGTTCTGCTCACATGACTTGGAGGCATATTTTACCGCACCGCAGCAAATGTTTAATCTACAGCAAAAAATGTTCATTCCCTTTGATAAAAAAAAGTCATAAAGAAGAAGTACAAATATTAATTATGACCCTGTGATATTCCTTCGCATTCAAATCGACAAGCATTAAATGACTCGTCGCTCCGGGTTCGGTCATTCCGATTATCAGTTGGCATATCTTCGTCCGCCAACAATGAGAGACAACCCGCTAAATGCGCACTGCACTTGAACATCTTAATAATCCGTTGAAGGTGTCGGCCCAGCATGACGCGAGCCCAACACAACCGTAATTATTTTTCAACGGAGTGACATTTTACGCAGAAATAAATAATTCCAATGCGCACAGAAATTACGACTACATTAATTCGAATGTGCGAATAAATAATTTAGTGCCAACACGAAATTTAATTATTTCGACACAAAATGAACCGATCCAATTTAACATCAATTTTTGTCGCTTGAATTGCTTTAATGCGCGTTCGATTTCGAATAACGTGATTATAATATGACTAGTTTCCTGATACAACACGGAGTTTGCTGTTCACAGGCTCATAACGGGGCAACACTACTTCGAGGTGACGTTTGACAAGCGTCTCCCATAAAGTTTAAAGTAATTCAACCGGCGGGGACGTCACGTCGATGCGCGTAGAAAGTCAACCTTTACGATGGTCGACTGAACAAAACAAAACAAGTTGGACATGTCAATGCCCACGCCTTTGGTACGGTAACCTGATACAAGCAGGCGGATACATTTAACACCACCGAGAGGTTCGCAAGCGGTCGTGTCGCGTGAGCGTAGAGCATTAAGCGGAGCGATGAGCGATGCGGCGAGCGTAGGTCGAAGGACGCCGTCGATAGTTCAGCGCAGCTAAGTTATTCCGCAACGACTGTAATCTCGCTGGAGACTACTAGATGTCACGCACGTTTGGTCCGTGCTTTGTACTACTTTGGAAAAGCTTTAAAGGTACTGAGACAAGGTAAATTTAGCTCTTTGATAAAGGTCTACAGGCCGTAAACATTATCTTCAAGTCAATCGAAGCAAATACAAGAAACAGCATTTGGTTTGTGCTTACTTGGCTGTTTAGAATAAGGTTTAAATAAAATAGTAAACGGTTATTTTTCATATCAGAGACTTGATAAAATTTCTCAACTAGTTTCCTCGCGTCACAGTGACGGCAGCCTAACGTACCCATCCGCTCGCCCGTGTCATGAAAGAGGATACTTTAATATCCGATTCATTGTTCTGTTACAAATTTGTCAGTGATCTTTACATTAAACTTTTTCTCTTTTAAAATTTGAGATGGGTCCATAATCCTCGTGCGGCCGGCACGTTGTAAGTAAATCTTCGTCACATAATGACGCTTAGACCACACAAATAAAAATATTAGATATCGTATTAAAGAGGTAAGCATCTATCGTAAGCATTATACGAGTGTCGATATTCATTACACTTAATTTTGATTTCTCGGAGAGTTTCGGGTTTCGACCCGTCCCGTTTTTATGTGTAGATACGTTTTCATGGGAATCTTTAATGCAACACTATACATATGTATATGTATATTGTTATTTCTGACGAATTGAAAGATATGTTTACATATGCATAATCATGGAAAGAGAAATACAATTTATTATACATATTTGTGTTACAACTTATATATGAAGCGTAGTTTTAAAAATTTAAGCATACGTAATGGATATTGTTTTTTCGACAGAGAATACGACTTCATTTTATATTAGCTTTCGCACGCGGCTGGTATGTTGATAACAGCTGCCTATGTGCTCCATCCAGGGTATCATCTATTTACACACCAAATTTCAACCAAATCGATCTTTCTGTTTTTGAGTGAAAAAATAATAAACGTATACAGACATACATTCCAACAAATTATCCCATTTATAATATTAGTAAGAATGTATTGATTAGTTTCTTAAATTATTAGTCTGCATGGGCATAAAGATAAACTCTATGACAATACATGGAAAAGTGAGTCGTAAAGTATTTAGTAGAAAAGTTTCTTAATTCAAATTAATTTGAAACTAATGCTAGGGATGGTAGGATTCGTATTTAACAGCTCTTTACGTTTCCAACACATTAATTTGGCTTTTTAAAAATTAAAACATACGACAAACGAAATATACGAAATCCTTATTGGTCATGTTAATAAAAAAAATCCAAGATAATATAATTTCAAGTCAAAAATTCATAGCGCAATTTAAAATCGCTTAAGAATTCCTCGTAATATAAAAAAGCGATTTTAATTTTCGGCAAATTAAACCTTATTTGCATAAAATAAGGATCGTGAGCCTGTAAGGATCTGATCGACCGTAATTACTTATCATAATTATTAATATTTCGCTGCTGTCACGCGATGGGTTGCCTCAAGGCAGGCCTTAATGCTGCCCACTGATGATGGGTAGCGTCCACAGTAACCAAGTCGAACGATAATTTGAGATAATTTACGTAATTCGGCACAATTTCCATTCGAAGACCATGTTATGCTCAACTGAGCAGCATTTTGTATTTAAAAACGTTAGAAATCTAATTCTAGCTGCCTCCGAGCACTTTCCACAAATTAGAATTTGCACAACCGCGATTATTTGAACGCGAGCTTTGAAAATACATGGAAAAAGGGTTAGAGCAAATTTTAATAAAATTAGCAGAAATTATTCTGTGGTTAACGAAACGCGTGACTGAGATCTGCTTCTGTAATTACTTTATTTGCAGAAAATAAAACAAAGAACAAAATCTTCGCATCCCACAAGCTAAATGAGCATTTTTTAGCAGTATCGGAAAGTACCGTAGTTATTGCAGTGGTAATTAACTTTGATTGCGCAACACAATCTCCCGTTGTGCATTAATGATATCAGTGGGAGAGACGATGCAGAGCATTGAAGCTCCTATATTCGATGTCGATCGGGATCGAACCACGACGACACGCAGGGGACACAGAGCAACAATGCCCAGAGGTGAACCTCGATTTACGACCGTTATGTATAGACTTTTTGTTGCATCCTTTATTGACCGTTGTTTGGGGTTTTATGGAGAACTGTGGGATCTAGTTTTAGGTAAAACGTTTTTGTAGTCCCAATGCGGGTAATTAATTCTGAGATGTTTATCGGATCACGTTAGACCTTTGACGTTTTGAGAAAACGACGAATTAAACTTTGGTGGTATTTGGCTGCAATTTGTTTTAATAGGGATGTTGCAATTGTAGATTATTAGATAAATTCGTGTGATTCCGGGTTCATTATGGAAACTTGTTTCTCCAGATTTTTTTACTTATCAGAATATTATTTAATAATATACTAAGTATAATTTAATGTACCAGCCTTGACTGAATAATATGCAACTGCCACCCGATAAGCAACAATACTAATGAACTAATTAAGTTGATTGGCTAAGCAAATGAACTAATAGCGATTGCATTGAACCAAATTAGGTGGTCTTACCTCATATTATTGTGATGCAATATAATATATACTATCATCTTGATACATTCAAATATTTATTGAAAATACCGACTTACTCATGAGAATGAACTGAGAAAAAATGTACCGTACACGTAAGACAAGTAAGTAGTAATTTACAATAAATATTATTTTTTACTCATAATTTTTGATTCGCTTCTGAAGTACCTGCTGGACAACACAAAAGTTCATATTTATTTTGCTACAGCATTGATTCTAAACAATTATTATTTTCAACTTTCTTGTATTTTATCAACTACCAACTCTTGTCTGAGTTTACCTAGTCTACGTAGGACGCGCCGCTTCGCAAAGTTCATCAGATAATGAGCACATTTGTTGCGTGTGAAACTAGAATAGTATTTTGCACGAAGCTACATTTCGCGTAAGCATCAAAGCGAATGCTTGCTCTTAGAGCAACAGCTTCGATAAATCATGTTTCGTTTAAAACATTCTAACGCTTCATTTTGCTGATCCAAGCCGCCGATGCCGTCTTCAGGGTAAAACTTTCTTAACAGCTCTTTTGTAATAAATCCAGGGAACGTTGCGTTACGACTGCAATAATACGAATCAGATTAAGTGCTGAGTGTATTACCTTTTGTTTAATGTTTTAAGTCTGGTTCTCGTTCGTAATTAATGTATAGAATGTTATCTTGAGCTATTGTTTCCAGTCAGTCACAAAAGACGAGGATTGAATTTTCTTTTGTTTTTTATTTTATGTTTAGTGCAGTAGAAGGTAAATGGGCTCGAATCGAAAAGATTTAGTTTTAGCTTTTTAGATAACGATGTAGTCTTATCTTAAAACTATTTAGCTTCGGAGCAATCTCGAGAATCGTTTAATAGATTGGGTTGAGCAACTGGAATTGTTGCTGGTTTTAGATAAATGGATAAAATAGATATCGGTATTACCGGATACACATCTCTTTTTCTTAAATTAACTTATTAATTCTGTCCATGCATTCGTTTTGATCTACAATAAACTTTAAAACAGAATCATTATATAAAACTTCGTCTATTTCGCTTTGTAAACGGAAATTTCAGGAATTCTTTTTTTAGTACTCACCTTTATTATCTTAACTAAACGTCTCAAAAGCAATTTTTATAAAAATATATCAAACCAAACAGTTTACGTACGTAAATAGCATGAATAAATATAAATCCATCCATTTAATCATGAACACGAAACAAAATGAATTACTCAAACATTATTGTCAAAGTTGTAGAAAAACAATAAAACTCACAATGGGACTCTTCGCTTTGTAAACTAATAAACATGACCATTCAATCGTATTCAATATGTCTAAAAAGTTTAAAAGTTAAGCATATGTACACAAATAGTCAGCCATATTAGAATGCTTGCTTCGAATCATCAAAATTAATATACGCAATAAATAACTTAAAGCATAGGCGTTTAAATGTAAGCATACAAAATTTAACGTAAGATAAAAAAATTATATTCGTCTCATAACTGTCGAATTCCTATAGTTACAAATTACTGTGTCGCGTTGACTTACTGAATGGGCGATGGCAACAAATAGTGTAGTAATTCCAAAGAGTTTTGAATACTGTCCAATGCTATTTTCGTCGGCCAACTGTGATCTTTAAGCTTTTATTTTATTTTGCTGTGCGATCATTTGCTGATAGAATGACGTTCCTTAGTTCACTATTGCGAGATATAAAGAAATGTTTCGGATGTTACAGAGTTATATTTACCTTGATTTATTTAAGTATTGATACATTAGGTTGAATGTTTACAAATCTTAATTCTCTAGCTATTTTTAGTTCATTTAAAAGTCATGTGTGGAGTTTATTAAACTGTCTCCTTTGTTTTTGTTTAATTTATGATTTGAAGAAGTTATTTGTTATAGATATAATTAATTATTTTTATTTATGAGTATTTTTTGTAATATGATTTGATCATTACAAATATTTTTCTGTACGAAAACATGTTATAATTCAATTACGAATTTTTTTTAATTCATTTTATTGTTTAAAATAAAATTCGTGACAATGTATGCAGGCAATGTTTGTGTTTTTTTCAAACACGAAGCACCAAGAACTTCCGCGCGTACAAGTATAATAAATTTTACTACAAAAACAACGGACACTCAATATGTTATACGCAACTCATAAACGATAGGTTTAATTCAATAATTGCCACTGAATTTTCTACTTTACAATTAATATCTGTTTATTAGGGCATGTCCACAGTAGTGACTTGTGCAGCTGTGTCCATGGCTGCTCGCATCTCAATAATGAATGTATTGTCCCGCAGTACGTACCCGATCCCGCAGTCCAGACTATTTTTGCCCGAACCTGTCGGCGTCTGTCACGGAAAAAATGTCGTGGAGTTGTTACAATGACTGGAAACTTTAGAAAAGAGACGATGCTATGTATTTTTCATGACTTGTTTAAAGATTGATGTTATAGATATGTGGGCAAAAAGTTGCGAGATAGTTTTCGAGGTATAAGCTGGCTTGTGTGATTTAATCGAGAGTGGAAGAAAGTTTTTTTTAGTTTCATAAACATGAGTGATTTTTTTGTTTTACCTACTTTTAATTTATACGTTAATATCGCAATCTATTGTTAGTCCAGTGGAATAGAAAATGGTTTTATTACAAGTCCAAAGTTTATTAATATTTGATTGACCGACGAGAATTTGTTTTTGAACAATTCGTTTGTGGACATTAACCCTCCAAGAATCTATTATTATTTCAGTATTTATTGTTAAAAGTATTTTCGCAGTTCACCTCTGACGAAATCCAAAGCCAAAAATCTTCGTCACGATTTTCATCTCCATACCATTCTAATCCCTCGTGCTACCGTCATGAATGAAGACACATTTGCCAACGACAGCGAATCCAACGGAGTTATTTGATTTATTCCAAGCCGGGACTATTGAAAACTTCCATCAGAAGGCATTATTTAGCTGCTGTAATGAAGCTGTGGTAGGAATCTTCAACAGTAGACAAGTGCAAGCATCAGTTCTGAATCTTTTTGTTACTTATTGCACGGAACTGTATTTGTGGACAGCATGTGGGGATTATGTTAAGATATATTATGCTTCGTTTCAAACTATTTTCGTTGCATAATATAATAATATGCAATGTGTTACAATGGGATACCTTTTTGGGATTCCTTTGGACTATTCTTTTAAACTTTATAAGTATGTTTGGTAATATCCTAGGTAAATAAACCACTTCCTCGTTGATAATATTTGGCGGACACCGTCAAGGTGGACCAAGTTTAAGCAAGTGCTACTTCATACATTTATTTCTTACAAAAAATTAAAAGTTGTTATTACGTGAATTTTTGACCCGGGTACGTCCTAAAACTGCGACCAGACACCGAGGAATGGGGAGCAGCATTCTTTAAAAATTATCGGTGACCTAACTGCGCTCGCCAACCCGCCTGCCAAGCGTGGTGAGTATTGGCAAATCCCGCCATATGAACTGCTCAGATAAAACCAGGCCCCCAGTCTCCGGCAGTCCCGCCGTTCCTGGCTACCGTGGTAGCGGTCAGGGTAACGGCGGGACACGGGGTGCTAAGAATCCCCGGAGGTGGAGAAAAGGCTACCACCCCCGACGACGACTGGCCCTGGTAACACACAATGTTCGCACTTTGAGGACAGACGAGAAGATTATTGAGCTGGAAGAGGCATTGGGTAGGTTGCACTGGAGTATTGTGGGGTTGTCAGAAGTCCGACGAGAGGGCGAGGACACGATAACTCTAAGATCCGGCAACCTATTCTACTACCGGGAGGGCGAACAACTGTCCCAAGGTGGTGTCGGGTTCCTCGTCCACAGGTCCCTCGTCAACAACATTCTTACCATCGAAAGTGTGTCGAGCAGGGTGGCGTACCTGATACTCAGGGTATCCAATAGATACTCGTTGAAGGTTATCCAGGTTTATGCACCGACTTCGACACACCCAGACGAGGAAGTAGAGGTTATGTATGAGGACATAAGTAGGGCCATACATACTAATAAAACCTACTTCAATGTTGTTATGGGGGACTTCAACGCGAAACTGGGAACTCGAGGCGATAACGAGCTGAGAGTGGGGCAATTCGGGTATGGGCAACGGAACCACAGGGGACAGAGACTGGCTGAGTTCCTGGAGAAGGAGGACCTCTTTGCGATGAACTCCTTTTTCCAGAAGCCGTCTCACAGGAAATGGACCTGGATGAGCCCGGACGGTTCCACAAAAAATGAGATCGACTTCATCATGACAACAAAGCGACAGATGTTCAATGATGTCTCTGTGATCCATAAAGTAAAAACCGGCAGCGATCACCGACTGGTCAGAGGCACATTGAATATCAATATAAAGCTGGAAAGATCCCGTCTGATGAAGTCTACGCTCCGACCTTCAAATGCACATATCGGTTGTCCCGAGAGCTTTCAGATCGAGCTATCGAATCGTTTTGAGTCCCTGGAGAATTGCGAGTCAGTGGACGAGATTAGCAACAGGTTTGTAGAAACTGTCCATGCGGTCGGGTCGAAGTTTTTTAGACCCCGCCGAAAAGACAGACCGCAGAAACTTACCGATCGCACCCTCAAACTCATGGCAGAACGACGTGCTATGGTACTCCAGACCTCTGCCGATGCTAAAGCACATCGGCAGCTCAATAGACAAATATGGAAGTCTATGCGACAAGATATCCGCAACTTTAACGCCAATAGGGTTAAAGAAGCGATAGAGCGGAACCAAGGCTCCAAAGTGTTCGCTAGGGACATGTCTATTGGGCAAACACAGCTGACGAAGCTGAAGGCGGAGGATGGCAGTGTGGCGTCGACGAAGGCCGAAGTTTTGGGTGAGATCGAGAGGTTTTATGGACAGCTATACACATCGGTCACTAAACCTGTTAGCTCAGTCGCCGATCCAAGAGCTAAACTCACCCGACACTATACCGAGGATATCCCGGACATCAGCCTATACGAGATTAGGATGGCCCTCAAGCAGCTCAAGAACAACAAGGCGCCGGGCGAGGACGGAATCACATCAGAGCTTCTGAAAGCGGGCGGAACGCCGGTACTGAGAGTCCTTCAGAAGCTCTTCAACTCCGTCATATTCGAAGGAGCAACGCCGGCGGCATGGAGCAGAAGTGTGGTGGTACTATTCTTCAAGAAGGGAGATAATACTCTACTGAAAAATTATAGACCCATCTCACTTCTGAGCCATGTCTACAAGCTATTCTCGAGGGTCATCACAAATCGTCTCACACGTAGGTTCGATGACTTCCAGCCTCCCGAACAAGCCGGTTTCCGGAAAGGCTATAGTACCATAGACCACATCCATACGCTGCGGCAAGTTATACAGAAGACCGAGGAGTATAACTTGCCACTATGCTTGGCGTTTGTGGACTATGAGAAGGCTTTTGATTCGATCGAGACTTGGGCTGTGTTAAGATCTCTCCAGCGGTGCCATATTGACTTTCGGTACATCGAGGTTTTGAAGTGCTTATACACAAACGCCACTATGTCGGTCCAAGTACAAAACCAGAGCACGAAGAATATTCCTCTGCAGCGAGGTGTAAGGCAAGGAGACGTCATATCTCCGAAACTGTTTACCGCTGCATTGGAAGACGCTTTCAAGCTCTTGGAATGGAAAGGATCTGGCATCAACATCAACGGCGAGTACATCACTCACCTCCGGTTTGCCGACGACATTGTAGTCATGGCAGAATCGCTGGAGGATCTGAGCACAATGCTCGATGACCTCTGTAGAGTTTCTCAACAGGTAGGGCTCCGAATGAACATGGACAAGACGAAAGTCATGGCAAACGCCCATGTCACGCCCTATCCGATATCAGTTGGGAGTTCTAACCTCGAAATTGTTGACGAATATGTATACCTGGGACAAGTGATCCAGCTAGGTAGGTCCAATTTCGAGAAGGAGGTCAATCGTCGAATCCAACTTGGATGGGCAGCGTTCGGGAAACTACGCAACATCTTCTCGTCCAACTTACCTCAGTGCCTTAAGACGAAAGTCTATAATCAATGTGTGTTACCAGCGATGACCTATGGAACTGAAACGTGGTCTCTTACTGTGGGCCTTATAAAGAAGCTCAAGGTCGCTCAGCGCGCTATGGAGAGGGCTATGCTCGGAGTTTCTTTGCGAGACCGTATAAAAAACGAGGATGTCCGCAAACGAACAAAGGTTTCCGACATAGCCCAGCGGATTAGTAAGTTGAAGTGGCAATGGGCAGGGCACATAGCGCGTAGAACCGACGGCCGCTGGGGCAGAAAGGTTCTCGAGTGGAGGCCACGTACCGGCAAGCGCAGCGTAGGACGTCCACCCGCAAGGTGGACAGACGACCTGATTAAGGTCGCAGGAAGCCGCTGGATGCAGGTCGCTTCCAACCGGCCTATCTGGAAGTCAATGGGGGAGGCCTATGTTCAGCAGTGGACGTCCTATGGCTGATATGATATGATTACGTGAATTTTTGTGCACATACTTCTAATGAAACGTTCGAGCAAAGTTTTTAAGGAAATTCATTATGTTCTCAGAAAGTTTAAAGAGGAATTTTCTTGTGAAGTGAAATTAGTTTTGGATGAACGCGGTCATTCTAACGAATATGTTCCATTAATTGTCCATATATTTTTATGCCCAGTTTTAAACATGGGTTTGTAGGAAGTCGTATCTTTTTGTCAGAAAATATTTGCAATTATGAAAGCCGGGGATGTTCTATCAGCATGCAAAAAGTCACCGCTTCGCTAAACGATCGATCTTTGACATTTCCATGGTTCGTCGCCGTATCGCGTCGTGATGTCGTGGCGCTTCGAACAATCTTGCAATTTGTGAAATATTTGGAATAGTCCCGACGGCGGCCACCAACGAATATGGCTGGGAATCACGGAACGTGCGGCCTGCGAGCATTAGATACTTCGAATTCGTTTTTAACTAATTGTTAGCGGAATTGTGAGACCACCGAATAGATTGAACGCGAACGCACAAGGTGGACCTCACAATGAAATAATTAACGGAATTCAAGCTAAAGCATACGTTTCTTCTTAACGACCCTAAGAATTGGAATCACGTAGGAGTCGGATATGCCAAGTTTGGATGACATGATACTAAAGCCAAAGAGCGACGCGTTCTTACATTTATTTTGATTAAAATACTGATAAAAGTATTTCATTTAGCTTTTTATCAAAATGTAGACATAATTCCAAAAAAATATTCCAATTCCAAAATTCGTAGAAAATGCCTTGTGTCAATGATAAATAAGTTAGTTGATTTGTAATAATAAAATTCACATGAACCAGACCCCTTAACCTATTTTGCGATCCTGTCTCGTTTTTTTGCTAAATTCCTGCAACTACTTATAAGGGTTACACACAGACACACAAGTGCTTCCAAGTGCGCGGCTGTATGTCGCACGCGGGTGGTCGCTACGTAGACGATTCAATAATGATGCCCCCTGATGTAATGTGGCGGCTTTAGCGACGCAAAAACCGACTTGCCAGAATTATGGGCAAATACAATAAACTATAGAAACAAATCTTTGTACCTAGCCGGTGTCTTTTATTTCCTTGAATTTTATTACGTCATCCTATTCAAACAACCCCAAGGAATCATAAACTATTGTTATAAATGCTAGTCTAATAAAATTTGCCGGTGCCTTCTGTTGCCCTAATAAAATTGGTTCCATATTGGAGATCGTTACAAAAAGTGACCACTGTTTTTTTTCGCTGTCTGGTATTTCTTCTGTTTTTATTTGTTATGCTTTGTTTTGTATTAGAATTTTTATGTTTTGATTATTGTTCCTAATAGATAGTATTTTTTTTTAATTTAGACGTAAGAAATGACAATTAATAACTGCCATTAAAACGACTGTTGTTTAGTTTTTTTGCATTTAGTCTGTCCGTAATATTTTTATTAACATTTTATAGCACGGTTTTTTTTATTTTTATGTAATAGGCCGGCAAACGTCCTGGAATAATTGCATTTGCAAGTAAGTTTAAGATTTTTTGTGACATTTGCATAAAATTGAAAAAAACATTAAATAAAGAAAAGGTAATGAAAACCAAAATATTCCAAAAAGTACTTTTAGCAGAGCGTGGTTTCGATCCACGGACCTCTGGGTTATGGGCCCAGCACGCTTCCACTGCGCCACTCTGCTACATGCTAATGTGGTAAAATACAGCTCCACTATACAAAGCTAAAGCAATAACCAATAAGAAATGCAAGTGTAAGATGTTCCTGAATGAACAAAAAGAGAAGTTAGCAGAGCGTGGTTTCGATCCACGGACCTCTGGGTTATGGGCCCAGCACGCTTCCACTGCGCCACTCTGCTTACATATCACAGTCCTAAATAACACCATACTTACAAAATTATATCTGCAATAACTTTAAGTCGAAATAACAGAAATTGTAACCAGAATTACACTACGATAAAGGGCATTCATAAATTTGAAGATAACACCGCGTTCTATATTAATATCCCGTACCTTGAGCCAATATTACCTTCTGCTTAGAATATATTATTTTTTGGAAGCTTATGATACAAGATACAATATTACCAGAACGTGATATCGATCTACGTACCTTCCCGTTACCGGCTCAGCATGTTCCAGCATTTCATTACTAAAAACTTTCCAGTTTCGGAATCTTGGAGTAAGTTGGTTACTTTGGAACATTGCCATATTACAGAGTTAGGCCAGATAGCTTATCTTATTTATTGTATTAAGCAGAGCCGAAGTTACGAAGATATTTTAATTGTTTCTTTCACATCTCCAAGTTAAAGGAGTGTGGTATTACAATGGGTTTTATCTTAAGATAAGAGTAATATATGTATAATGTTGAATTTGTTGGAAGTCTACATTAGATACTCGGACTTTGAGAGTGTTTTGTACTATTTTGATTTTTCTGTTACTATCTTCATTTACCTCATTCTACTCTACTGTTTCGCACTACTTAACTAGGTACATATTTACTATTTCGTATATTGTTTCATGTTTTACATAGGGAGAGACAGTGCCAAGGTTTTCAATTTGAAATGTGCTGTTATTGTAACGGTAAGACTCCTCTTTGAGCAACCGTGTGTTGCTGTGGCTAGAGAGATGCCACGGCGTCCTCACTCTTACGCTTACTGGACACGAAGGTGTTGGGAAATACCGCTTTTGTATTCAGCAGCAGGAAAGACCCGTTTGTCGTCAATGTGAAGACCGCCCAGAGGACACGACGGAGTATACAATGGTGCTATGCCCTACTCAGACTGAGTACCGTGGCGTCCTCAGATAATGATCGGCAGCGGCGACCTCAAGTGACCGGTTTTAGTAGAAGACATCATGCGGGGTGAGCGGAACTGGGAGAGTCTCCTTTTTCTGCAGACAGTCATACCCCACCGAAGAAGGGAGAGCGCGCGAGGGAACTATTTCCTTATCATGCTCCAGTCTTTGATCTGTGGCCACCGTTAGAACTTGTCTACGCACGGGGAATAAGGATAGCTCACCGCCCGACCAAAACTAGACACACAGGGTCGATGTTCTACTCCGGCAATATATGTATATACTCGTATGCATGATGTACCGCAGCCTTGGCCCGGAGCTGGAGAAGGAAGAGGGTGATTTTTAGTCTGACTACATATAATTAACATGCTTGTCGATACTTAAAAGCATAATTATGGTTGCTAGTATCTTAATGGCTGGTTATAGACTTAAAATGTACCAAAGTCAGCTTCGTGACTTTTTAAGTAAGTGCGTAGAGTGCCGCAGAGTAAGTGAGCTGGGAGCATTACCCAGCGGTCCGTGGATCAAAAACATGCTCTGCTAAACAAACTTTTATTCAATCAGGAACATCGAACAGCTTAATACTGGAGCTGTATTTTACACTGATAAAATGTAGCAGAGTGGCGCAGTGGAAGCGTGCTGGGCCCATAACCCAGAGGTCCGTGGATCGAAACCACGCTCTGCTAAAAGTACTTTTTGTTTATTTCATTTTATACAATTTTGTTTCATTGGTATTCAAAAATTCGCATTTTTAATTTTATTATATTCATTCATATTTTCAAAAAATAAAATATAAATGGATGTCGTTTTTGAAAAATTTACATTAAGTAATATTATTTGATTCTTTTTATCACTATTTATATTTACAACAAGAGATAATTAAATTTTGGCGTAGATGTGGTAAATTCGGTCCTTTCCTAATCAAAGAATTTCAATTTTCGAACTTCCAAATCGTTATTCGTTGATTTTTGTTATTTGAAAATTGATTTGAGACCATTGGCAACCCAATTACGTTCAGTCGAACCCGTTGGACTGTGACTTGGTGTTATTATTTTGAACATCTGTCAATTTCACGGGACGACGCTTCGGGTCGAAGAAACAGTACGCACCTTGTCAGATTGTCTTTGTTCAGACCTAGTTAAGCGGAAGAAAATAATTATGTAGACGAATCGAAGAAGACAGCCACGGGATTCGATGTAAAATAATCATCATTTTCTGTTTTATCGGAATCAATTATTAGGCTTACAAAGGTTTCCAAGTGAAATCACTTGGTCATTCTTTTCCTTTAATTGCTTTTGTTAATGATGATCGAACTGTTAATTGATTTCGAAAGGAAGTTATTCTTCAATCATGGTTATCTTCCTGCTATTCACTCAAAACGTTCAATGTTCAGTTAAATTCCTAAAGACAATCAAGCAACTGATTTTTTAAACCTCTCTGTGAGGACTAAATTACTTTGCGTACCTGCCTTCGAGGTACTACCCAAACATGATTTTCAGTGTACAAAACTTTTTCTTGTACGCAATTTACGATCATAAGCGGCATTTTTGTACCTACATCAAAATTGCTCTACATAAAATAATTACGACATTTTGTTTGTTCAGTACGACTTCGTCAGAAGGTAGGTTGTACTCGTGTAATTTTCTTGTTAACCTCTGGACATCACAGGTCTTATTAAGTCATCAGAATTATACCACACCGGTACTCCGTGCGTGTTTTGTTTTTTCTCTTTTCTTGACTCGAAGGTGTATTTTTGTAAATTAAATTGTTGTACAGATCGACTGATTTTTGATGTGTAACATGGTGAAAATGTTGTGCAACGGGGAAAGACTTTTTTTACTAACATAAATATACTTGGATCCACGGATTATGCTGGGATCATCAATATTATATTAATTATACTAACAGAAACATTAGGAACAATTAGTATAGGTGTAGTTAAACATTATAAACTTAAGTCATAAAATTTATAAACACGAACTAAAGAAAACTTTTTAAATCGTATTTACTCGTCATTGGGAGAAATAGACATATCTAATGAAACTACCTTGATATTATGTATATTGTGGTTCTTTGGCAACATAAAGTTCATAAAGCCACTTTTCAATTTCATCATCAGATCAGGTCCATTGTACCATAACATTGTATGGCTATCTAATTTACTTATAATTGTCCAGCTTGGATGGTGATGGAGGATATGAAGATAAAAAATGTGTCTCACTCAAATTCTTAGATTTTAGTTACATGGTTGTTACAAGGTGACCTAATAAAAGCGTTTGAGAAAAAATTATATTACAAATTAGTTAGAGACAAATGGGCATGATGATTTTTTTTTCATAGAAGAAAATGATTTCGGCTTTAGTATTTTCGGTGACTCAGAATGGCTTAAAACCTTTTCCTTATCCGGGTCAGGGTAGATATCCATTTTTCGCTTGCAACCTAATGACGACAAAACACTATCACCAATTTAGGAATAAAACAAACGCATTCCCAATTCAAAAAACATTTTTCGATAACACATATACGTACATTTGTCGAAAGCGTAAAAATTTTAATAAAACCATGTGTTTCTAATCCGACCCGAGCCTCAACTAACATTTTCATTTTACCCGCATACATACATCTAGAGTGTAATTTTCGTTCACTATTGATCTGATATTCGTCTATTGCCTTTGTTTTTTATACACCCACATACGCTTTTATTAAGGCCTAGCAATTGCCGATGCAGCTGCAACACTGTAAATAAAACCCGCACAGGCATTTTCAAATATAGCGAAAAATAGTTTTTCGCTGTGACATGTGTGGTGTATGTAGGACATTGTTTTTTATTAAATTTTCCAAAAACTGGGTAGTGCTCTGTATGATTTAAAATGCAAGACAATTATGTATTTTTGTAATGTTTACTCTAGCTACTTCAATATTTCGATTGTGACTGAGACGAACGACGTTAAGAAATTAATTGTATTTCAAAAGTTTTTCAGTATGATGTAGTTTAAGGAAATGTAAGTAAATAATTTTATAAGCGTCAATAATAAATAGCTGTGTTTAGTTTCTCTAAATCTTAGTACAATCATGAAAGACAAGTCCATATAGTTCAGGTTCCAAATATAAAAATAAACATAAATACATTGCAAATTCAAATAAAAACATCAATTTTCTTATGAGATAGGTCGGCAAACGAGCCGACGGATTACCTGATAGTAAGCAATCGTTGCCGCCCATTCACACCAGCAACACCAAAAGAGTTACGAGGGTATTGCCGGCCTTTTAGAGATACGGGTTTCGGATATCTAAGGATTGGAAAGGGATGGATAGGGTAGGAGGTGTTGTGCCTCCATCAACCTCACTTACATGGTGAAACACAACGCCGTGGTTGTTTCACGCCAGTTTCCGGATGCCACAGCCTCACATCCGAGGTATCACTCCGGTCAAGCTGACTCATTCGTGCCGAGGCTTGGCTCTCCCACACTTAGAGTCTCAAACGCATTAGTAATAAACTTTATCATATTACTTAATTTTGAGGCGAAACGAATTTCGCTGGGTCAGCTTGTAAGCTTATTAATTACTAAACTTAAATCTGTATCCAAAATACAGCTAAAAAAATGATTACACAGATGTAAACAATGGACTGTTAACTTCTAGGTACTAGTAATACCGAATTCCATCGTTCACAAGTGGTAGGATAAGCTATAATAGGAATGAGCTCCGGTAGGAAATAAGCCTTTTTATCAGACCGGACAAACTAAACGCACGCTAATCAATACTAACTATAAATGTAAACAAGTTGCTTTTTAAGGGGAATGTGTGTGTAACCTTTCCTCATACAAAATGTTGGTTTTTTTCTATTTCGGTTTCTATTTCCTATTGCAGTATACTTTTATTTAAGATTCCGAAGGTTTTGTATGCGTTTTTAAGATGGATAAAATACTTAGTTGTAATTATGGTTGAGAAACTTTATATTATTAATGTTGCTCCACACCAAGCGCACCCACCACGGCCAATCCAAACTAATATTATCCTGTCTGTCTTTTCTTCACGTCTAAACTACTGTACCGATTTGTGTGAAATTTGGTACAGACATAGTTTGGAACTCGAGAAAGACATAGGATAGTTTTTATACCAAAAATCTGCAGGAAGTCACTATTCCACGCAAATGGAGTCGCGGGTAAAAAAGCTATTACTTTATATATTGTCAAAAAATATAATTTACTGAACATTATAATGAAGATCTAATATGTATTATTGATCGACATATTTCGTAGATGACGAACGATTGTCAGTTGTGATAACAATATAAATATAAATAATAGCTCCCCTAAATAACTTTACTTTGTTCGTCAACTTAGTTAGTCTTCAGTCAACTGCTGAGCAAGGCCTTTTTTCCATTATCACTGCGATTGCTTAAGGCAGATTGGGAATTTAAAATACACAAATCCACAAGATTTTTTTCATTTTTTATTTGACTAGACAAGTTTATAAAACTACTAAGGTATTTCACGTAATGAAAAATAATTTCTTCAAGATTGGTAGCAAGCTAAAAATAGACACATTTTTTGTAGAATTAAAAATCAGAAGTGTTCCTAATTTTTATTGCCACTCTGAGTCGCAAAATACCATCAAAATAGAACAAAACGAAAAAAACAACAATTGAAGGCCCACCTTTATTTCGTTGTTATTTATAGCTCTGATGTTTTAATAGCTTTGTTAGTTAACAACTAACGCGTACATTTTGATTGGATATAATTGCAGCATTAATTAAGATATCCAAATATAGAGTAGTATAATACCATATCCATATACGACAATCAGAAATTATAATGTAGCAATAAATAATTGGATATTAAAAATGTGAATGAGGGCAATTATTTAACTAACATGCGAATTCAAGTGTGGTAGATGTTTCTGACACATATGGGTCCGCTCAAGGTTGATGGCTACAGAATCCACGGCCTTACAGAAAACTGGCGTGAAAAATCATTTGTATTTTGTTACTTTCTCCCCTGCCTCAATCTTCAAATCCTCAGTCCTCAATTCCTAATAGTGTGGCAATACAATTGTATCACCGTTTGTGTTGCGGGTGTCCATGGGCGACGCTGATTGTTTGCCATGAGATGATCCACCTGCTCGTTAGCTGCCTTATACTATAAAAATGAATATATTGTGAACTTAACGGGGTAAGCGCAATGAAGCACCGCGACCTCGGCCCAGAGCAGGAGAAGGAACAGGGGGGTTCTTAGTTAGTAAGAGTCTGACAATCCCTCCCGCCCTGCCCTGGGCGGGAGAAGTCATATGATGCTTTTCCCCTCACAAACAAAAACATTAGAATATGTAAAGCGTATAATGTATAATTGGGTAACAAAAATTGATCGTTTTATAATATCAATAACTTCTTAGTACAACATTCTTTTAACTTATCATTTCAGTTTGTCATTACCACTCTAACTGAATATGCGCTTTTGCATGTCTTTGATTTAATCTAATAATTCATCCAAATATATCTAATACCCTGGATATAAAAAGTACCAATTCCAAAATTGTGGTGATGAAAAATCTTTTTGATATCACTGGAATAATACAAAACAACATAAATTATTGTTATGTGTTGTTCTTTTGATATTGTTTGCATTAAGAATGCAATCTTGGGACGATTCTTAAGAAAAATAAAATCTATACTAATATTATAAAGAGGTAAAGTTTGTAAGTTTGTATGTAGGGGGTAATCTTTGGAATCGCTGGTCGGATTGTCAAAATTCTTTCACTGATAGATAGCTACAATGTTCCTGAGTGCTATAGGCTATAAAACATCACGCTACGATCAAATGCAGCCGAGCAGCGAGTGAAACCGGGTGAGAGTAGCTACTAAATAATAAATTAATTTACAAATTTATAAATCCAACAATATCTTTATTAAATTAAAATGTAAGAAGGTGATAACGAACCGATCCACACTAAAACATTAGTAGGCCTATAGTACAAAAAAAAAAAAACAAATATTTAACTAAAAACTTTTAAAGCAAGGAGTTTTTACTAAATAAAATCCTCGTTGGTTTTTCACAGTAAACGGATTAAAGTGTGGAAGCTGGACCCATAAATCTGTAGATTAAACCAACCTATCTAGAGATTGCAATCTCGCGACCGGCAGTGCTCGCCATCGATAATTGTGCCGATAACCGATATTCTTGAAAAACGTCTCAAAAAGGTCTAGGAGTTTAGATAGACTCTATTGTTGGAGTTATACAAGTTAAAAACTTGGAAATGTTTATTGAAAAAAGTTTAATGAATGCGACAATTTTGAACTTTGAAAGCCTACGTACTTGGGAAGGCGCGTGGTTGTTATGCTACGAGTAATTTATTAACAAATTTCGTCATTTTTTTTTCATTGTGACTCATTATTTGTTTCACAAAGAAAATAGGTAACTAGTACACTACAGCCTCAGGTTTAGATTCCATGGTATATTTTTTATGTGATGGGTCGGCAAACGAGCAGACGCATTACCAGGGCCTCGAGTCTGCTATTACAATAGTGTCAGAATAGTAGATCATTGGTTTCAAAATTGTTGTTTTGACAAGTTTTGGTAATCTACTAACACGATAGCGTCATTATGACTTTCCAATGCCACTTCATTGAAATAATTCTTTAGAACGGTAATCTCGTACATAATGACAAATGAATATTTGACATAATGCGGTAAATTAATAAAAAAAAACATTTCCTTTATTCAGTGATTTACGTTTAGAAAATTAATGTGCAGTGCAAAAGAATTGTTTATAATTCGTTACAAGACATCTCGTACTATAATTCTATTACGACATCGCCGAACGCCAATGATCAGCCATTTTGAATTAATAGATTACGAACGTGTAGCAAAATGACAATGGAATCGTGTAGGAATGACAACAATTTGAAAATAGTAGACTCGGGCCCCTGATGGTAAGCAATCAGCTCCGGGGCAATAACAGTGGTAACGAGTGCGTTGCTGACGTTTCACTCGCACAGCGAAACAACGTTGTGGTTGTTTTCTGGGAGGCCACTCTTGCGTGTGCGTCTGCCTTGTATAGCGATCCATCTAGCCATCCCCTTGAAACTAAAATAAAATGGCCAACCAAACACAATAATATCTATTAACCACATTATAAATTCACATTAGAATATATTACAATCATATTATACACATACATTTGGTGTCAACAAAAGGCTACAATCATTAATTACTTATGCTAAAACTAAATGCTTATTTGGATATTCAAGATGGTCATTGTATTGTTTTTTTTTTATTTTAATATTCTTTTAAAACTTATAAATGTCTGTTGACAACCAAGAGTATCGGGTTACGTTTACCAACATATACATACGTGCGTTGACATAATTATTCAAGTCGAATATTAAATTACAAATAGTCATTAGATGAACTCGATATGGTCAATAAAGTGTCAACATTGTCAGTTAACGATGTAGAGAGGGCAATCATCACACCAAGGCGTATGCATAAATAAGTTTGATTTAAATCGAACGATATTTTATTTAAATCGGCGTTCAAGTTTCCATTAAAAATTAGTTTTAATTACTCTAGATATATTTAAAAAAAATATGACATTAAAATATCGAAACATTGAATTTAAATAAAGAAAGAAAGACATGTTGATTTAAAAGAAGAATTTTAATGTGAATAAAGGCAATTAAAATTATGGAAATGTTGTTTATAAATATGTAATGATAATACAGCTACACTATGTTGTAACAGTTGTGTTGGTGTAGATTACAGTGTTGGGATAGATTTTAGGTTAAAAAAATTATAACAAGGAAAGCAAAATGTATAAATATTACTCTCTTTATCCCGCTTTAAGAATTATTTATAAGAAACTAGCATTGCCCGTGGCTTTGCTCGAGCTCTATCCTTATCAGCATTTACGTTGGAGGGGTAGGTAGGGTCCTACTCTTCCATTTTTTTTATTACAACAAACTTTGATCTGATTAATTCCTTTTTTTTAAATAAATCTTAAAGCAAATGACATCGTCAATTAAAAAACTATTGATCTGTTTATAGTGCAAAATATATGATTTCATGTACACAGCTAAACTGTGAAATAAATTATTATCGGTTATTAATTTGATTTTAACTTCATTTATTATGCAGTATTAGGTACATTACATACGTCCTCCTTTCGCATCAAAAAACAATATCCTTTTTTCTAAGATATTGGTTTCTTGAAACCTTTGATTATATTATGAACAACAGCTCAAAACTTTTACATAAATATTCTAATTATAAAAATAAAGGTATTACAAATAAAATAAAACTTGGTCGACTATAAAATGGTCTCCTTAAACAATCCGAGTGCGTTCGTAAATTCGATTGCCATATTGAAATAAATTGCTTGTAATCTTATACCCAAACAGCCAGAAAACAACTGAATGAGCAATATCAGGTTACCCAAGAGGAAAGAATGGTCTCACTTTTTGTCCTTTTGTATATTTTGTCATACGATTTACCTAAGGAAATACGAACAAAGTGAATCGATAGCAAGCTACTAACACAAACCCATATATCGCTTCAATTGTTTATACACATAAATAAAATTACCTATATACAAGTAAAATAATCAAAACAATTTAATTTTATGAAAGCATTTAAAATCTTTACGACGGAATAAGTTTACGAATGTAATTTTCATATGGAAGTCGATTACCACCATTAGTTTCACTAATTACACAATTTTACAACCACAATTTAGTTTTATGACTATTGGAACATTTTCTATTGGAGGGCTGAACACGGCACCGATGATCCATAAAGAAATTATCATGCCGTGCTATAATTTTACGTAATAAAACACTGTTAGCAAATTTTTGGTAATTATTTAATTAAAAGGAAAGTTCAAAATCTTTTTTTCTTTACGTATTATTTGGTATTTGTGACGAAATGGCCGTAAAGCATTCAGCCAACATGAAGAAATAAAATACTATTCGGAAACATCAAAGTTCCAGAACTTTGCACCGGAACATAAAAAATTATGCAAACTGCCGCAAATAAAACACTTATTAACGAGTATTACCGACTGACTCCCGGTGAATATTTAAAGAAAAAAACCCGCAAACTTTGAATAAGGTAAACCGTGGGCGTTCCGACAATGAGCACGTCACTGACTGGCCTTTGAGCTGTCAGGCTCTTGAAGAAACCGGGGCAATTACATTGAAAACTCCCGCAATGCTATCTTTAAGAAAAATAATACTAGCTTTGACTCAACTGACGTAAGGGGCTTATTAGCACGCCCGCTGTGACGGCCAGTAGGCTCCGCTTTGTCTTAGACTCCGCCACATTATATAAATGACTTGTTTCCACGCTAAAAAATAATAAAATATTCCAGTAATAGCTAACATTTGTAACTGACAAGACTAATGTAATTTGCTGTGAAAACAAAACAACTTTGTATCCAGCAATCTCTTAGATCAAAGCAAGCACCTAATGAAGGGGAAATTCTGTATTAAATTAGTGACATCAGCTTCTGTTTTATGATGAGCGATTAATAGAATTGACTAGTGGACCTACGGTTATACATCAAGCAGGCAGCGCGCAACGTGAGTAAATTAACACAGAATACCAGCAAGTGTTAATCACATGATGAATCAGTGAAGCCGTCGAAGCACCAAAGCTTGGCGCTCGTGATTGGTCAGTGTGGAGGAGGAGGTATGACCAAAGCCGCAGTAAACCCATTAAGATCTCAAATTACCTAGTACGCCCAAACCACGGATCGTGTGACTAATCGGTATTAAAGGTGCTGTTATGTCTTAATTAAATTATTCTCATAATTTCGTGGTAATTCTGTTGCGGTCGAAGAATTTTACTACGTTACAAATTTTGTACAATGGAGCACTTTCTGAGGCGAATGGGAGATCGACTGCGTTAATTAAGGGAGTTACACACGGAGCAACATTTTAATGGAACATTTGGGATTACGTTTGCTGTTAGCGGAGAGAAAAAATGGACGCTGTTAATAAAATAATAGCAGCAGAAAACACGAATGGTTTTAAAACGGTTTGAATATACGCTGAACTTTATGCGAAATGGAATTATGCGGCGGTGGTAGCGGTTAATATTTTAGTGGCTACAGGCTTTTTCTATTACTCATAAAGGAGATAGTTTTGCAAGCTCAACCACGTGAATAGCCGGGGGAAATAAGGATTCCTTCGACCGTTAAATTTACGACTTGTCCCAAGGAAAGCCTTGTCTCCTTCCCGAGATCTCTTTTTATAATTTATTTGGTTTGTTACGACCGCACTTCCCCAGTTACTCTCATGAAAATGTATGTCCCGGTGGATGCACATTGAAAATTTGTCATTCATGAAAAATCTTTTAAATTATTTAGTTCTAAATTCTCGTTTCACGAGTAGTTTTCCTATGAAATGGATAGCTTTTTGATTGCTTTTACTAGTAAGTTATATCTCCTTACTTTTAAAACTGCAGACAGCGTGGTAATAAAGGTCTCCATAATACCTATCACGTGGTCACGTCCAATCTTTTCGGATGGGGACTCTGCTCACAGGGTGTAAAATTTATGGAAATTGCATTTCCGCATTATGTCCGATATGAGGGAGAAATGTAAGTCCACAGAAGGATTTTCTTTAGTGAAGAGATGTTTTTATATAAAATCAAAATAAAAAAACATCTGTACCTAAGCACGTTGAGGACAATTTCGCTTTTTACTTGTTACGCTTTTACAAACTTTATCTTTAGTTGCACTCAACGCCTGTTCCAACACTTTCATACATATTTCCGACATTATGTGACACATAGTTCATACACATTACGTTCTATATTCAAATTTATGTACGGCCTATTTAGATGTTATGAAACAGACACGCATAGTATAAAACAAACAATAATTCTCTTATGTATTTCACTACGAGTACATTCAGAAACAAAAAAATCAACCCTAACTCTGCCGTTGCAAGCTCTTTAAAGTTATAACAGGATCATAAACACAAAGATCCTTGGGGTTAAGACTCTGTCGTAATAAAAGGGAAACTTCATTAAAGTTGGCCAAAGATACTGGCCAAGTAATTCTGGACTTGCTACAAGCTACCGACGGACGATGGACAACGACGGGTATAATCTTAATATAAATTTCTCAGAGCAAACTATGTATCAACTACTTCATAGCTGTTAATCTATATATTATGATTTTTTTATCTTTATATTTTTTAATTATAAGTTTCGTGGCCCAGAAGAAAGAAAAGGTCTTAAAACATTAAGTTACGTACGCAGAATTTGGTACAAAATATCGATAGCAAAAATTTGAAGATTTGTTTCTTGGAAGCAATTTCAATTCCTATAGCGATATAGGAATTGAAATTGAGGAGTAAATTTATATTTTATGTAGTTGGTTCCATAGAGAAACTGAAATATTTCAAAAACTAATTAACTAAAAAATATTTTTACATTTCTTTGCTTCTTGTTATTGGGTAGTTTCCTAGGTCAAAAATAAATTACCTATTGTGACTTTTCAATACAAAGAATTATTAAAATATAATTCTTTCATTTATTGATTTGTTTATGTACTTAACTTTTAAAATAAGTTTGCTGTTTGACGTAAAACTTTATGACGTCATATGCTGCGATCTCATACAAAATCCATAGAAGAGTATCATTTTCGCCATTTCAATAAAATTATTGAATTCGTCTAGTTGGAACCTACTAAATTCAAAACAAACTCAAATATCAACCAATGGCATTACTAAAGAAGGACATTATTAAACTTATTTTTCAACAGAATATCGTAAGCCAACATTCATGTTATTAATAAAATATATACTTACATATTTCCTTATACGCGAAAGAATTGTTCTATTATAAACTATGAGAAGGAACAAGTATTATTGATATCAGCGGACTTCGTCCAACTCATTCCACAATAGGCAGCCAAAGAACTTCTAATCAAAGTAAGGACGTGAGCTCATCCCCCTTTGAGACCGAAAACTCTTTTATATCTTCAAAGAATACAACGATGGAACAACCCGCCAACTTTTGAAACACGAGTTTTTTCCTAGGGTTAATTGTATACGGGCGCTTTTGGCACTATTTCGTACTGAAATAATGCTTAAAGGACTGTCTGGTATTCATTCTACTATTCACACGTATTACGTAGGTATAGTGAATTACTTATTTCATGTTATTTAGGTTTGCTTTTTTTATGTATTGGTGGGCAAATGAGCAGATCGCCTCGATCACCTGATGGTAAGCGATCAGCGCCGCCTATGGACACGCGCAACGCCAGATGAATAACAGGCGCTTTGCTGGTGTTTTAAGAGGAATAAGCTCGTTTTTTCTAGGTCTGAAGGTCATATTATTGGTTTGGCAATACCGCCTTCGAAAGATTTTTGCCTCCAACTGTTATTTTCTCCAACAAAAACTCTAGAATTATCTGTTTCACAGAAATAAATAAGAGTTGAGAAGAATGACTGCACTTCAAACCACATTGCAGTTAGAAAGGAGATTAAAGTATCTTGTTATTCTTAAACCACTAACAAGTAAACTGAAAATAAATACACCCAAGAAAAGATTGAAACTAGGAATTGTGAAAACCTTCCCCCATCGCCATGAATACGAAAACTACAAAACTCATTTCATTGTAAAAATAATGTCATAAAAATATTTAAGTAAGGAGAGATGGCTCTGTTCTTCCTTTGGTGTAACAGTTCTATCGTCACAACTGTACTTTTCTGTGCACAGAGTAGTGTATAAAAACCGAGCCTTCATATTATAAAAAAACCCCTTATTTATTATTGGAATAATGGTAAAAACTGGCAACAAATAAAGCAGATTAATACACAAATTTTGCTTTGGCAAACAACAGACCACCCTGATCTGAAACACAATGAAAAGATAATTCTATATCCAGGTAATCGGTGATGCACAACACAACACAAGACATTAAATGGCTACCAAACTTTTTCTCAACACATTGTCACAAGAAAATGCACCCAATAAGGAAAAGGACCCGACGCGATAATTGTAACAGTTATCTCTGATGTTTTAAGGACTGTAGTTGCATAGCAGACAGAACGAGTGAAATAAAAATGCTGAGACTGAAGAAATAAACGAAAGTATGCATTATTATGATGACGATCCAGAACAAGAATGCAAAGAGATACCTTAGATGTAAAATAATTTTAAAGTTTAAAAAAACACCGCCTAATACTTTTGTTATCTCTTAATTTAAGTTTGAGAATCTTAATTGGGATTGTATGAATAACTAACATGTTAAGTTAAAGGGGCCGCAATGAAATTATACAGTGATGAACATTTTTAAAATGGTTTAGAATGAATTGATCGTAAAGTTCTTTTTTGTTTGTAGTTCTATCAATTATAACACTTTACATTGGGTTTGTTTTAATAGGCTGCATATTTTAAGTATATTTAATTTAATTTAAATTTCATGTTATTTTGGTTTTGGTATTTGACCTTTGGTATCTGAGGTAACCTTATTGGGTGTACTCTTATGGATTTTTTTTGCAAATCAATTGAGAAATATTTTATCGGCCTAATAATATTCCTGTTACGGATCGACTCAGTGGGTTTCTTAATACCTGTAAAATCAATGAAGGAGTAGAGGATTGCGGTCCCGAGCCTCCCTCGGTTGCAGGTTTTATGCATACTAGATGATACGACGGAAAAACATACACAACAGTAGTTATTTTTTATATTTGTTACCGTAAGCGTGAAAATTTACGATCAGCTGTAGGGAGCTCATACTGGTTTCCCGCAAATATACGAATGAAAATTATTGACGATTGCTTTTTATGTTCCTCTGTGTTACGGTTATACGAAAAACATGAGGAGTTACTTTTAATTTAGATGAAATATCTCTAGAGACTTTTGTTGGGTGAAAATTTTGACTGGAAGTGTACGGCGTAAGTAATATTTTAGAGAGTAGTATCCGTATAAAACTGATTGGTTTTTAATCTGTAAATTCTTGTCAAGGACTTTTTTTTTATAATTAATGACCCAAATCCTTCCTCACATTTGAATGAAAAATTATAACAAATAAAATAAATGTTGATGGACTCAAGACTGACCAAAAAATATCAAAGTGTGAGGTATGAAACTCAGTTCTTTCAAAGCCTTGCATTGGAATACCTGGTGAAATTATTGTAATAAAACAAACCCAATATAGTTAAAACGTAAGACCCAAAGTTAAGATCGATACAATACATTCGATTAGTTCAACAATTCACCTAGCTTCACTGACGAACAGACTGACAGACTACTATTTTATTTTGACGTTTCAAAAGTACCTATTTATGGTTTATTTGGAATAAATGATTTTGATTTGATTTGAAAAATTCAAATAAAACAAAAATAAGGGGAAAATATCAAATGAACCAGCAGATTTATATCATGTTACTTCAAGCGGAAACCACAAACACAACATGACGTTTGCGGTCAAAAGTTACAAATAAAGTAAAAGTCTACAACGGTGTAAAATTGCAAGTTTACTCAAAGGATAGACTTCAATATTCCATTTAGAATAAAAAAACAGTTTGGTAAGCCTTACAGTATCATACAATCTACAAAATGAAATTCTTATTCTGAGAATAAAACTACAGGATTCTAATTTGCAACAAAGTAACCCGAGACATCTTAACTCGTGAATTTACAGGGGTATTTTAATCCAAGCGGCTTTTTCGGGTACAAATCGTGGCTACAATGTGAAGGCTCGGTACAGCACTTATGTACTATGTATATTCACGTATCGTAAACATGGATTGTTATGTACAGTGGCGTACTGTCGCGCTAATGCCACAAGTTGTTCCTAAGCCCTCACTGTTAGTTACTCCGACCATCTTACAAGTTCTAATTAGCCCCCTTGTTTCTCGAAACAGCTACCTACTTACAACCGGTGCTCGGTTATTTCTATTACATTTGCTGGTTTTGGCGAGTAGTTAGGCTGTATGAGTTTTTAGTAACGTTTGACAAGTTTTACTACGTTGTGAAACATAAACTTAATACTAGGAAATATATGGATTTGAGTTCCTATGTTCCTACTTTAAATGTTGTCGTTTTCAAGTAAAAAGTAACATGAATCTTATAAAATGATTCAAACATGTCTTGAGGCGTTCTATTGTTAGTTTGTAATTAACTTACTAATTAAAACTAAAGACTAATTATTTCTTAAAATTATGTAAAATTATAGTTGTTTCGTCACAACAGGCCTTTTGTGGCTCGTCAGTTGTAATGAAAGATTTTTTAATTTTATTTAACGAATTGCTATTGTTCGTCGGCTTTGCTTCAAGCAATTAGTCGTGTACTCATTAGCACAACCAGCTCTCTCATTCATGGAATGAACGAAAAACTCGCCATTCTTCACGACTTTTACCTTAGCTTTAGTTTTAGGAAACTTGGTGGCTTTAGCTGTTATTTAGAGTATAAGGAATTGTCTTTTTTTCTTTAAAACCTGCATGTAGGTGTTTATCTACCCACGTCTATTGAATTTCAGTTATGTAGGAGGAGGTTGTAATGAATCCTTATTAATAGCTAAAAGTTACATAAAAGAAAAAAACACGGCATAAAAAACTGTTTCTCATTGTTATAAAGGTACTCTGTATTGAAGTCGTATAATTTTCATGTAGGATTTAAAAGGGTAGCGAGATAGTATTGTTCGGGTTATTCTATAGAACCATCTCCTAGAGTTTGTTTATGTTCTCTCACACACTAAGTGCGGGAGAGCCATGTTCTAGCAGGAATGGGTCGACCCAACCGAAGTGATACCACGGCCTCACAGAAAGCCGGCGTGAAAAAACCACAGCGTTGTGTTCCGCCGTGTAATTGAGGTTACCGGAGGAGCAATCCTTACCAAATTCCAAAATCTCCAAATCTTTAGGGATTTGTCCCTAAGAGGTAGGCAACGCACACGTAGCTCCTCCATTGTTGCATGTGTCCATGGGCGGCGTTGTCTGCCTACCATCAGGTAGTCCGTCTAGTTGTTTGCCGATCTAATACCTACATAAAACCTGAAAGCCAACGGCGAAAGAAGTAATTTGATGGTTATAATCAAAACAACACTGACGTATTTGTAAGGAGCGTAGGAACAGTCATCTACAAATCCACACAAAGTTTTCTGTATGTAGGTAATCTCATCCACATAGCTATTTATTGCCTACGACTCAAAATAGAATTCTAAAAAAAGATTTTGATATTCAATTTCACATTTTTGTTCAATCATATGAGGAAAATAAATACTGAACACAGCGGTGCCCTTCAAAAAGGTCAGGCATTGTTTAAGGTCGTATGTATCATTTCAATTAATGTGTATAACAATAGAATGAACAAATATGAACAATGTAGATGCGGTTATAAAAAACGAATCGCAATTTTTGATTGTGTTCATATGTTTAGTAATTGCTACTATGAATATTATAACTAAGTATGCTTCGGCTCTATCGGAGTGACCTATCCTTAAATCACCAATAGGCAAGTAACACACTTACTCCTAAAGATTGTGAGTGTCCATAGTTGGCACCGACTGCTTACCATGAGTTTGCTGCCTATTCTATTTATCCCCTAAAAAGTAGTCCTACGCAGAGAAATAAATAAAGTCATGCCATTAGGAGGCCATTCTGATAGCTAGAGGCCTTCTGGTAGCCATTAGGAGCAGGTTGCTTTTCCTACGCCAATAAGTGCGTTATTAAAGCAAGCCTGGGTTCGGCAGCATAAGTCTATGCTGATGGTCTTAATATTAAGTATTTTTATACAATAATTATCATAATTAGTGCATGTCCATGTATTCCTAAATATAAGCCTCTCCATATACCTATATAGTAGATTAACCTGTTTCTTGATAGAAATGTATGTACAATTCTATAGGCACCATGACAAAACCCAGCCTAAGTCTCATCAGCTTATGAGTGCCCTCAGCTCCAGGCTTCTTCCCACACGGAGAAGGTTTGAGCCTTAATCACCATGATTGCTTAAGGTAGATTGGCGATTTCATACTTATACTAGCAAAAATAACTCCAGTTTTCCTCACGATGTGTTTTTACCGTTTGTCAGTCGTGTTTTAATAAACAGTAAGAAAGTAGATATTATTATAACTCGGAAAGAATCACATTGGTACTTGCCAGGTTTTGAAACCACCGCGACGTGTTTAGGTCTATTTCTTCATAAAATTCAATCACAATTGTATAAAGAGTTATCAGAGCCAATTTATTACAATCAGTAGTAATGAGAACGCATAACAATGTCTACATCGTCAATCTTCATTATGAATGTTAATTTAGCTTCATTGGCAGTACGCTACAGAATAATATTGGTCCCCAAATTACTAAGATGGACAAGATTATCAGTATTAACATATACCTGACCTGCCAAATTGACCCGAATTTAGACAATAAATTCTATTTCGCTAACGAATTGTCCTTCGACAAACAATCAAGCAAACTTTGACCTCCCAAAGCGTACACTTGTTTTTACGAGGTCGTAGTAAACCTTTCAACGTGGTCGACAATGCGTCGGCTGTCATGGCGAGCAATAAACTGCCGACGTGGCGGACGGATCGCATTTGTCAACAATATAAACTTGAGAAACTGCGTTGGTGAAAACCAGTGCCTCGGATAACAGTTTATTCAACTTCCCTGGGAATATTCGGTGTTTTGTTGTAGTTGTAGTGTTAGTTTTTGTTGATAAATTAGTAAATTATGGGCTCAAACTTAAATTCCGGGATATTTTGTCAATGGCACATAATATATGAAATGACATGGCGTATTTGTTTACAGAAATAAAATCAAAAAATGAAAGTAAAATTTGTTTAGTTGGACCTCATATTTATTCAAATAAAAACTTCATCAACATTGAATTGGTGTAACACCTTATATAACACAATGGTGGAAAAACAGTAGCAGCCGAGTTAGGAGGTTCAATAAAAATATAAACGGAATTATAATTGGTATACAACAAAAACGAATTAGCAAAAAATCGCTGCATGAATTAAACTTAACCCATAATATCATGATAATAACACTTCAATTACACCGCGTGGAAGCCATATACAAAAATTGTAGTGGTAGGTAAATTATATTCAAGTGTAAATAGGTTATGTATCTTAATAAACTAGTGCGCCTTACCATCAATGATTGCATCACTGCTTACCATCAGGTGGGATCGCAGTCAAACACTAGTGTATATCAAGTAAAAAAAAATGTTTCAGAAATCCATGTTAACACCGCCACTATACACAGACATTGCACCGTAAATGTCGAAGTTAGTATGTTTTAATATTACTTAGTTTTCAATGTCAGATATCTTCAATACCTAAAAAAATATTGGCTAAAAATGTTGTTTCTAAAATACACATTAAAAATTTATTTGAAGAAACTCAATTACTTTAGAACAGCTTACTAAAGAACGATTACTATTTCAGTGGTTTCTGGTACTACAGCAACGTAATTCCACGTAAGCTCGTAAAATAACAGTAAAGCCTGTACATAACTGTAGCTCTTCAGTAAGAACAAAACTAATAACTTAGGTCCAACAGAAACATTCGTCCTGGCTCGACCGTATCGAAATTGTGCGCAGTTACCTCAGGACGGCCTCGTCTAGACAAAGTCTGCCAAGAGGCTGGAAGATTAAAGACAGCGAGATGAATAGAACGAGCCTAGATTCTGGAGAAAGAAAACGAAAAATGCCTTTACGTAAAGGCTTGTGCGCTGTCACGAACTCTGTATTCTTATTTAATCTTTTTGCTGGGGGGTTTTTGTGCACTGCTTCCCTCTTCCAATGTATTGTTTTTCTAGCGTCAGAATTCGACGCTGAAAAATGAGTCGGAGTATTCAAGATATTGTAATTTTTTGTTGACAGTTCAACACAACATAAATAATATCATATTCTATTTTTAAAACTTAAAGCTTTCTTGATACAAATTGTTTCAGCTGTCCTTCATAAAACCTTATATGGCCAAATAAACTATTATAAAATTAAGAATTCATAAACACCACCATAAAAAGTTGTATTATTAGTTGATGCGGCAGCCATTAATATTATTAATATGGCTTCACGATGCGAGGACCATAAAGTTGAACAAACGAGAGAGGCGGGATACTTTTAACCGTGTGGGTTCCCATAAAAACGCAAGCCCTGAATTAGCTCGATTCTTTGTCACCCCTTTTGAGCAACCCTAAAATTTTTACTACCACCGTCTTTGTCTAACAATAACCACTACATTCCCATCCGTTAAACTGCATCAAGGAAAAACAACGTGAAACCGCCCGAGATGAAACGAGATAGAATAATGTATATGCACTAGTACAGAGAACAGAGAGAGCGGCACACGTAGTAGTACGAACGTAGCCATGGATGGGTGCTTTGTGCCGGGAGGGACGGAGACTAGGGAAAGCTAGCGTGCGAGCGAGACAGACGTAAAAATTAACCAACAGAGGGGAGAGGAACTGAGCTTCTTCAAGCGGGGTGGTTAGTCCGCATTCGACCGCGTCGGCGGCAACGTCGTCTCTCGAGGAATATTCCGCCGGAAACGATTCGAACTGTGAAAAATATTTTTTAAGTGCGATTTCATACTATTAATGTTTTGTGTTTATTTTATGTTTTTATTGAAAATACGGTCTCCGCTGTATTTTGGATTACGGATTTCAACACAGTAATACAAGACTTTCGTACGAAGTATGATGTTTTTGTGATGAAAAACTTGGAAGATTGAATTGTAAACACTGGAAGAAAATCAAGAAAAAGTTATGAGCGTTTCGCTTATGTGCCGGTTATGATAAGCTCGAAGCTTTGACCAAACTTGGATTCGTAAAAAGAGGAATACCAAAGAAAATGTGTGCCAAAATGTTATTTTATTGTTTCTCCTTGTTTACTATCATTATGTCTTGGATTGGAGTGTCGGCTGAAGAGGAAGTGTCATCTCCGTTGCGAGTAGCACAATGCAGAGCAACATGTTTACAAAAGGTAAGAAAATGTGCATTTTGTCATCCACTTATTACCACTCATTTTAGGATTTGAACAATGATCAATCAGTTATGAATAGATACGACAAAAATCTATCTACTAAAATTTAAGAAGTTGTCAGGAAACATGAGCTTTCGAATCCACTTTAATGTCAGGCCCCTTAGGCTATCCTTTGATCCTCTGACCGAGACCGTTTCCGACGTATTTTGCTGTTATACACCATACATTAGATGTAAAGACTGAAAATTTATAATTTGAATTATAGAATTATGATACCATAAATACAAACCAATAACTTAGCCGGCTTACTAAAAATGTTTACATTGTACGTCTAAGTGACATAATCGAGTAATTGACTAAAAAATCAAGTTATTCAGATAGTTGTCTAATGTCAAGTCTAAAAGAAAAAGATTCAAGAGAAGCCATTAGAGACCTTTCTCGTTGTACTCAACTACTGTAATTGAAGGCAGTCAAAAGAAAACAAGAGAGCAAGGCCGTGATCCAATTTGATTGAATTGACTTTTCCAAATTACTTATCGTTGAACCAGATCTTGAACCTACTTGTAATGAAAATAAAACCTTGTTAAGAATTTAAATGTAGCCAAAATATTATATTACAATCAAACGTGTTCTTCTTGTTTCTATAGCAAATTGTGGTACATTATCAACTGAACAAATGCGACCGTGTTTTATAAGCACAGTTTCAACTTGACATACGAGTGCTGCCTTCATGCAACACCAATAAAATCCTGAAAAAAAACGAAAATTTACTGAGATTATTTCAATAACATGGCATATGATCGAATTATGATCAAAATCATATATAATCAGAATTATTGTTTTGTATTTGTATAATTTGAAACGTCACATGTCGGCTGTGACTGTCACCGATTGTCAATTTACTGTGTTTAAAAAATAGTTTCCAAAAATTATTGATAGTACCAAACACTAGGTTGAACATTCCTCAAATAATTAGGCAATCCTATATACTGTTATGTACATAATTTTATTTTTGCACATTTGTACAATTTTTTATTCTATGGTATCAAATTTGGTGTGCTGGTACTTTCTCAATTTTTTAGGCCTATTTGGTAATTATTGTCAAAAGGTATACATAGATTACAGTGACCTCTAAGAACTTAAATAGATTAGATATTGGTTGACATTTTAGCCTAAAATGTTTGAATAAATTGTAACTAAATAAAATTCCCCCATTCTCATCATTTACCTATAAAACAAAACTGTTCTCTTGTGATAGTTATCAACGTTCGAAAACCATACCCATAATAATATATCGATCAGTATTTACAGATAGGATTTATCTAAACTGGTCGCATTATTTATTCGAATCATTCGTAACAGGTTGCCTGCTGGTTATCGGTGCGCGGACCATGCCTCCATAAACGTAATTTGTATCGGCTATCCCCTTTAAATTGGAATAAACTTATTTGTTTCAGCTCTCCACTAAGAGATTACACCATAAATTATTTTGTTGGTTAATCAATTTCTGGCTTTAGTAAACTTTAATTAAGTTATTCTGGTATATGTGCGTGCTTGTATACGAAATATTATTTATTGCCAATGAATATGGAATTATAAATTCATAGCCGATAATCAGTTTTCTGTCAAAAAGCCGAGGAATTTCTACGAGTCCATTAATTTGAAATTAGATTTTGTTAATCCTGTGCTTTATATATTTAGAAAACGAAACGAAGACAAAATTGTTGCCGTGGCATATCAAAGAATGCTTAGATAGTGAACCTATAAAGAATGTATTCAAAGAATAACTTAGTAGCTGCCAATAAATAGCTTGGGAGTCCATTAACTTTATCAAACGAGGACCACGTTTCAAATCAGATTTCAATGGAATCATAAATTAGTAGTGTCAGCAACGTTAACTATTAAGTACCAACGAATACTTGAATCAAATTACTTGAACGAAAATGCCTTTTAATCGTACTTTTTGTTGAACAAAATTGATAGCATAAATGGACAGTACAATAGATGATGTCATGCTAAGGATTTATATTAGCTTAGGTTTTAATATACTTAAGTTATGCTTTTATAATATTACGGAAATCTCTCTTAATTATAGAAACTATATTTTCAAACATACCATGACTTATCGTCTCAGCAGGGTGTCTAAGTGATATTAATAATCGATGTCAGTTCGAGACAAGAAAATTTTAACAGATTCACATCTACAAATCTAAATTTAATGTGAAATAGAACAAAATATCATTTTGACGTAATATTGAAATCGAAGGCTCTTACAGTTCTAAGAAGAGGATAGAAAAATTCTTCGGCAGCCGTTTTGTTAAATATCGCATTTTTGTTTGGTGGAGCAGCATAATCCTTTATCCCAAATTCGTCATGAGACACGCACATGAATGTATAAACTATTCAGCATTATTGTTATTGTTGTTTGGCGATATTACATTTATGATTTTGGGTAAGTTCAACAAAAAATATCTTAGACCCATATCATACACATCATCAGAGAATCGACATCTGTTGTTAATCCAGGACGTATTTACTATGATCACGCTTCCATTTTTTGCAGAACTAATGCTCGGCTTTTAGTGGGCGTTTTTTATCAAATTCTACCTGCGACAAGGGCACAATGATTTCAAGTTTTTTTCATTTTGTTTGTAAAGGGATGTGCGTGACGTTGCCCGAGGCGGAAGGATAGGTAGTTTCTTTTTAACATTATTAGGGTATGTGAGGAAATACGCAAATTACTTAACTATAGGCTTAGAAATTGGCCGCCTACCTGCGTTTATACTAAATTGAAGACCGGTATATGCTCTTGTAAAATATTTTTTTTGCCATATGGGTCGATGTGTAAATCGATTTCCGTTATTAACATGCAACAGACAAAAAATAATTGATATCTAAAGGCATATTTGAAACAATTGGGAGCTGAACTTAAACAATAATGGCGAAGCTTTATAAAAACTCAGACATTGACAGGCCACGCTGTCGCCAGAAACTATTTTCTTCTATTGTGTCTCATTGAAACATGGTCCTTTAAATATATTGGCTTGTACTTTTTTACATTTGTTCCTTTTTGGGTAGCTTTTTTGTTGGAAGCGTGCCTCCCTTGATGGTAAGTTGGACTTTGAGAACACGTGATGAATTTTAAAAAGTGCTTTAAGTGCCAAGATATAGATATGGTTATGACTACATTATGGCATGTAAGTTGACTTGTCATGTAAATTTTATGTGTCGTCCCTTTATAAAAAACCGTTTTGAATACTTTCATGTTTGGGGAAATTGTTATGGAAGGTATATGTTTTGAATTAGAATGAGATTTTTATTATTTATTTTAGTATCGTTTTTGTATTTATTTAAGTAAAGAACTTAAGTGTCGTTTTCAGTGGTCTATATTTTCGGCAGTTTATTATAATAATCAATGATTTCCAAATCAAAATTTCGGATTTCAATGTTACTGTGCGATTATTATTTCAAAATAAATATAACACGTATACAAAATCTGAAATCAGGTCATACCATTTTCGGTAACAATTTTGTTGAAACCATTAGCTGATTGTTGGCACAGTTTCAACGTTTTTGAATCAACAACTTTTATGACTCCATTTTGTAAATTTTATTGCACAAATTTTAAGTTACCCAAATATTTTAACCGTTGTTCTCTGCTTAAAAAAAGAATAATGACGGCTTCACCTTGAGACCTAAAACATTGCAAAAAGAGACCATAAAGAACGGGCCGGGTGATCGTGAAATAAAAGCTCGATTAGAAATTTAGGAACGTTCCGGCCTTCCCTTACGGTCCTTTTTTGAAGTAGTCACACCGAGTTCGAGCATTATTATTTTATCGTTGTTCAGCCATGCACAAGAGGTAGAATAAAAATTTTGTTCGAGTAAAAATAGAAAAAAAAAGATCTCAAGGTTTCGGATGCACGTCCTCGGGCCACGCAGCGTTTAGAAAAAATAAACGAGAAAGTCCAAACCGAAATGACCTGCGTTTTTGTCCACGATTTGTTTTCGTTTTTGTTACGTTTGAGTTCATTTGGAAGTAGCCATGTCTGCTGCTTACTGAATTAACTTAAATTGCCTTTTTGTTTGAGAAAATTGCTTTAAGTTCCTTTTGTGATCACAATTTTGGTAGTGGTTGACACAATTGAACAGTTTGTGGTTTCATTAAAGGGTTATTATTGGTATTTAGTTTTGAAATTATTTCGACCATGTAATGATTAACTACTCACAACCAACCCCATTTTAATACAAGTAAACCTGGAACCGAATATCTGATAAGATGGGTTGTCAGGTTGTTTAGTATTTTAAAGACTGACAGGACGGAGATTTTGTTATGCTCATCGTTGAATGTTGTGAAAAAGGCAAGCGATGCTCGCGGCGCGGCTCGCGCTCATACGGCCTCACCGTGAAGGGTGGCTTATCCGGCAAGGCAGTCGTAATAGAGCCGTACACCAGAGCAGACGATTAATGATTCATGACCCCTCGTAGCGCAGTGTCATCAATATTATTCTGTTTGTATCCAGCGCGTTTGGCCCACCCTCGCCCGCGCCCCGTTCATACATAAATAAGCGCGACACGTCGTCTTCTCTGATTACATCGCACCGATGTAGTGAGAAATAGTGTAGTCGGATGCTGAGCCCGTCTTTTGTTCAATATATTCCCTAGAGACACCGAATGAATAGTTAACACTGTATGCTCAACGTGCATGTTTACGGTTTCGGGTTTCTCTTAAAGATTCAAGATAAGGAAGGTGAAGGAATTTATTCGTTTGGTGGCAATAAGCTGATGTTACAATCGGCTTTAGTGTGAAGTTATAGGTTTCATGTAACTTTGATACGCATCGTCTACACTGTCTTCACTATCATCGTTCTCACCAAAATTCACAGAAAGGATCATAAAATATTCAAAACATAAATATAACCTTAAAATAATAAATCTATTTTCTCTATCGTAAAGTCAAATATGGCGTTTGCGGAGTCATAAAATATTTTACGTGTTCTTTTTAGTTTCCCATGATGATGGGATGATAGGATAAGACAAAGACGAACGACTTTTATCTATTTATACTGCGACGCTAAATAAATCTATGATTGTTTGTTGCGCGCTCTTATATTTTTCCTATACAGTTTTAAGGTTTCAAAAAACCATGTTATCAGTTTAAAAATCATATTTTTTTAGTATTTCAATGCCTTGTGACAATAACAGAAACACGTCGTTATTAGAAATTACATGACGTTCCGTTAGTCCTAAAGTTGACGGAGAGTCTGTTGTCACGCGATACGGCGATAAAGCACGCTTCGAGCTAAACTAAGCAAAATGTGGACTTGCAACTGGATTCTAACGCAAACATTGATTGATACTACCGCTGTCCCGATAGCTTCCTCGATGACAATTATCTTTACAATTCATTAAGCCTTATTAAAGCCTATGTCAACGAAGGAATTTTCATAAAGCAACAAAATGCTGAAATCAATTTGTTCAACGATTATTGGGTTCATGATAATAAATCGTACTGAAGTAACGATCGTTAAATTACCTTTGGCGACGACGATGTTTTGCCGACTCGTGTGAATATTGAAAATGTTTATCAAATAGGAAATTCCAAATAGTCAATGACAAATGTTCGGTGACCTCTTGATTACCAAAACAAGTCTAATTTATTGGACATACCGGACGTTTTTAATTTGAACCCGAAATGTTGGAGTAATTTGGGTCTGTATTATTTGTTGGGTCCCGTATCCATTGCTGTTAAAGCTCGGCGCGGTCGCCTCGACTTGTTCTGATAAATGATGCGTCCGCTACTGCTACATCGCTTCGCTTTTAATCCTGGCTCTTCCATTGTGTCGCCGTCCGATTTTTGACGTTAACCGTTTTCTTCCACCAACGACACACACGTTGTTTAGGTCGGTAAATAAGAAATTAATGATGCTTTCCCATTTATCTTTGTATACAATCAATCAACCTATGCGTGCTATCTAATGGATCCTATTTGCTTATCGTTTAATTCGGTGCTTTTGTACTACAAAAGATTTAAAGCTGTCAATTGTTTCTTTTTTTAAGAACACATATTTCAAAATTTAGGTCTTTTTCTTTTTTACGTTATTAAAATGCCCTTCGGATACAAATTATGATCGCTCATAAACTAAGAAGTAAGACAAACATTACAACATCGATGTGGAGATTAAAAATTATGAAACAGTTAATCAGTTTTAATGGTGTAGTGAGCCAGAGCGGCAGTTTTGATTACATATTTAATGTTTCAGTAAACTATTTTACAACGTTCCCTAGTTGATTGGGATTCGATTAAAAGCAGCTGCCCTCACTAAAGGCGCAGACTAAGCCCTACAGGCTGCGATGAAATGGAGATAGTTTTAATGCTCGTAAATTTCATTCCGAGACTCCAACGTCCGATCAACTAATCACTTTCGTACGGGTATTTGCGCTAGTTTCAAAACTAAAATTTGCACTCAAAATATTTTGCTATTAGTTGAGAAAATAGTGAACGGTGTACTTTCATTTCGTGGTTACGTGAAGCTTAAAGATTTTATGGAACGGTAAAAACAACTTAATTACGCACTCAGTTCCTGCTCCGCATTTGGATTTTTACCACTATATAAAAGGTGAGTTACAAACGATAAATTTCAATTATTAATAAAAGGGACTAACAACTAATTTGGATATAAAAGTACGTCATTTAGTATGATAAATAAGAACATAAAAATGTTTCATGGTTCAAGAACTTCGTTATTAAACAAAGCACAGTAGGATGTCCGTGATGGGCGGAGTCTTTGCGTACGCGCAAGCAAAAAGTGGGGAAACAATTAAAGAGAGGGGAGAGTTAATAATTCAACCCTAATTAAAATGTTTAAAGACTAAAATCGTATCACAAAAACGCGAGGAAGGATAATTCCAATCCATTTATTTCCTTCAAAAGTAAAGGTGTCAGAATTTATCGTGTTCCGAAAATTCCAGTCCGTCAGAACCGCCCCAAATCTCTTTATCTCCGCATTAATCTTTTAAAACCCATAAAACGAATCTTTGGATCTTACCAAATATTTTGTACGAAATTGATGGGGGACCGTCTTTTATCTAGAGCTCAGATCTATAATACGACGATCAAAATTCCTAGAGGTGTCGATACAAGCCAAGAGTATGTCACAGATGTAAGAGATTATACTTTATTATGGCTTATTTCTTAACTATAAGGGCCATAGTTTATAATAAAAGTAATAAAAAATTCGTTGCCAAGTCCAATTATTATTAATTTTACTGACTTTTTTATTAGTTTAAAAGACATGCATTTTTCTCAGTCCCTAAATAACTTTACTGCTATTCTTGTTTTATAAGGTATACACAAAACTCTGTATTTGTAATTGATACAATATGGTTATTTGTCGTTTGCCTTAGATAGTAAAAACTGTAAAGGAGCGGCAGGATGGTTGAAAAAGTTCTTATATCCTCCAGTTGTTTTAAAAATAGTTGGAGCATGTATATCACTACTGTACTGCCACTTAAAGTGTGAAACGATGATTGGGGGCTCGCGTGGGCCGCGACTCAGTTGGTATGCTTCATACAAAAAACACGAGGCGCCCCGTTGTTTTAGAGCTAAAAAAATAATGAAATATGCCTTCTCATAGGCTTTTTTATGTAAAACGTTGAGAGTTTTAAACGCCTTAGCCTTTAAAAGTACAACCCGCGGCGATCGAATTTGTATTTGGTATCGAAATTGAAGTGGGATTATTTTATTTAACTTTCAATGTTTGTTTTAGAAAATTAACATTCAATAATGTAAGTATAACTGAATTTTATATTTATTAAATCGAATATTCTTGTGTGTATTTAATAGAGAAATAAGACATAAAAATAATTAAGTTTATGCATAAAAAGCGTAAGAGAGTGGTTTATAAAGTAAACATGAATAATTATAATAGATTAAAGTCTGTCATACGAAATGAGTTACTTCAATTTGGACAGATGGTTCTGCGTGGAAATTAAATCTATTCATGTGAATGAACAGGAAAGGACCATAGAATTGAGTCCGCTCCGAACACATAGGTAGTTCCTTCATCTATTTGTTTGTATGATGATGTGCTTAGTCCAATTTCCCCTTTAAGAGGATATACATGTTAAAAGGAATTCATAATATTTGTCTTTGGGACATGTAAGTACAAGGAATTAATTATACGTACGTAAACGTACTTTATGTTTACTATTACTTTTGTATTTGTTAGTTGTAAAGTTGGTATAGTATTAAAGCTTTGCTGTTTGTTCTTTGTCACACTTTTACAAATTGTTAATCATTTGATACTAAAATTTTATTAAAGAAAATGCTTGTAAATCGACGACAGGTGCATAACGTAACACCAAATCTTCAGAAAAAAGATCAGTCACGAATTCTCCTCGAGTAAATATCCACTAAATCACCTCCTAATTTTAAATTTCCGACTCATCTGAGTAAACACGTACCATACGAACGGTTGGAACGTCAAGTAGACTAAAATACCAGGGGTTCAAACTGTTCAAAGCCATTCGTCTTAGACTTGCCTGTCATGGCCAATAGCACCCATCAATGTTCCGTGTATTTGGCTGAAGCACGTAACACACTTATTTTAGAATCTTAAAATAATATTGTTCTTTTTTCAAACTCTTCAACCATTGTGTCGTATTAGCATAGGGAAGTTGACGCGTTGCGACACCGACGAATTGTAACTTACAAAATCTTTTTTTTAAATTTGACTTTTTTCTATCATCTAACTTTTTTATTTTATTTTGTGAAATGATATTAAATTCGTGTTCGCCAAAAATAAAATGACAACGAACTTCGTTCCTTTTTCGTTCTGGGAATTTTCTGTTTGGGATTAAAATTGGTTGGAGATGGGATATTCTGGAATTCTGTTTCATTTATTTCATTCTAAATGGGATTATTTTTGTACAAATAACATGAACCCTTGTATATGTGGGTACACTAATATTATTTGATTTTTTGACACACACAAACTTCATAATATGTAAAATGTAAAAGTGGCGAAATAAAGCCTATTCATGGGTCCATAATATCCAAGTCAAAACTATATTCTAAAAGAGGACCGGTTACGAATCCATAAAATTCCAAAAGTGTGTATGTTCATCGATTTAGAATCAAATTAGTCAGCCATTTCATCCAATAATATCGATTTCAATGGTGTATTTATTATTGGTACAGTACACGGACAGTTTTATTATCATGGCCAAGATATTTTAACGAAGCGACTGTACATCTAAAATAAAAGAGGAACATGTCGGGACATTTTTTGTTCATCGGACACGCCATTTAAGTCACAATCGTAAATTTTATTGAAATGTCGCAACAGCGATCGCCGCACGAGATGTCTTGTCTCCGGGGACGAATTTATGCGTAATTCGTAAACAAATTGACGTGTTCGGGACGTACTTTGAAGGGGACCCCGACTTGACGACTTGACGCGTCTTTTGAGTCTTTTTGAATATTTACGAGATGACTGTTGTACTCTGTAAACACGTTTCAAGTATCAACAATCGCGACCATTTATCAATATTTTCGTAAAGTTATTGTGAATTTGACCGTGTTTAAAACCGATTTACCGTATCGTTTGCGCTTTCAGAAATGACACCTCAATGCTCCTTCAGTCTGCTTCATATGGCTTCTTAAGTCGTAAAATGGTATCACCTTTCACGATATATGCTATTGTCTTTTATAAGGAGTATAGTATTTTGATTTTCATTTCGAAATGTATATTATCTTTGCCTCCTTAGCTACGATGCTGAAAGCCGCAAGAAAATTTCTTTATAAACTAATAAAATATACACTGTACGAGAGTATTCTACCAAAATTAAGTACCTAAAAGGTGTAACTAAAATTTACGTCCTTTAGAAACTCGAGGATCGTAATGCGAAGTTTACTAACAAAAACAAATAAGTAAACTGCGCAAACTTTACAGAATAGGGCAATAAACTTTTTAATTTGTGGCAAATTCAATCAATAAGAACAGGAGAAGTGTCGTAAACACGGCCGTGGTCGGCGGCGCCCGCGGTGCAAGTGCCACAGGTTTTCTCAACATGGCTTCCTGCTGTTCAGTGTTGCCATCTAAACGGCTATTAGTTACGTTTTACGCGAGACACGCCGGGCGTTCCAACGTGTTTATTCTTAATTGACTCCTAAATATCGCTGTTTTTGGCCATGAATCGTGTTAATCGGACATATTTATTGGAAAGCATGGAAGCGCACTCCTAAGTGAGCCATTCGTACACAGTTTTATAGCTGCGGACGCGACGCCACTCGATACAGTTCCGTTGCTTGTTAATTAAGGATCTGCGGTTGAGTTTATGGTGGGCAATAGTCACAACAATAATACATCTTGAGCAGTTGCGTTTCCTTTCTCAGTTGCCCGAGGACGGCTTCTTGGCTTATCTGATGTCGTAAGAAGTATCTGGGGAGGCTATCGGGCTGCGTCAGACGTCCGTTGTCCTGTTCGTACTTATCTGCACACTAAATAAAAAGCTTTTCCGCCGCTCGTCGCAGCCCCTCACCGCGGACACCCAAGTCTTTCTTCTCGCTGTCCTGGCTCTCGTTTATCGCACGTGACGTGACAATTCTTTTATCCCCGACACTTTGTTTCCACATAAATTACTCGACTGTTTGGAGCTACCGAGGATTGCTTCGGCTAATGTCACAACTCGTGGATTTCTCCCTTTATTCAGTTTCGTTTTGCATTCCGCCAGCTGTGTTTGCTCATTGTCTCTTCGCTTTAAATTAAAAAAAGATTTTGTTTTTATTCGCGCTGTCTTCCTCGCCCACGACTTTATGTGACGTCAAGTTTGGAATGAAGTATTCTTATTGTTGCGCCGTGGAGTCTTTACGCAACGTTGGATTGCATAAATTATTTAAAAGGTTTTATTTTAATTAAACGGGTAAAGGGGTATTTGATCTGAGTATTTCTTGTTTGCGTATATAATTAACATAATATGGTCTGCAAAGGCTGCAACGCTGTAACAATCAGAAAGTCATTGACTCTATATTAATATGGCGGTGGTTCAAAAGCTGGTTTGTATAATTGTCATACAATCCGCTGATATTCATGATCACGCGCAGGTGGCGCGCGCCTGGACACGTGCCGCGATAGTCGGACAACTTGCACAACTTGCACATTTAATAGTGTAATACAAGCTCACATTTTATTTGAAAGATGGACGATTATGTGAGTTATTAAATCGCATAACGTAATATCAAATCGACTTTATTCAAGTAGTTGGCAGAAATTGAAACCAACTCGAATAAAAAGGAGTATTAAAGTAAGTTCTCATTTATATCTGCTTTCTACTAAAGCCATTAAATATGTCAAGATTTATTCCTGGACTTTCTATCATGGAAAGGTTTAAATGATGGTTCGTGGAAGAGTCACTTTTTGTGATTATTAATATAACTTAGTCCAATCAATAGAGTTTACGGCCAAAGGTATTTGAATATTGTTCAACCTGAAAGTTCAGTTGACCACTAATTCCGCATTCAAAGACCCCTTAACCGACACATTATTAAGGGAATTCGTCCAAGGGCGGCTGAAGTAACAAGTGCCTAATCTCCTTAGTGGTTACATCACGGTTCAATGTCTCATGAAAATTAGATCCTTTACTTAGTTGAACTTTGGTCACCCTTTCAGAACTAGCTTGGTGTTTATGAACTACTAACATTTCTGATACAAGTTTCTTTGTCTACTTGATAAACAAGAACGAATATTTCTATTTTTAGGATTGTGCCTACATTTGTTTCATAATAAAAGGATGATAACGAGTACTTTTTATAAGCAGCTTTGCCTTATCCTGAATCATTTATTTTATAAGCAGTTGAGTTTCACCGTGTGAATAAGGTTATCGGAGGCCTAAACTTTACCTCTCGTTCTTAATTTCCCCAATCCTTTGACCCCTAGAACCCAAACCCCAAAATGCCGGCATTGCACCTGCAACGCTTCGGGTGTCAATGGGTGGCACTAATTGCTTACCATCAGATGAACTTTTAGCCTGTTTGTCACCCAAATCCACAAGAAAATCATAATTAAAAGTAATTCCGTCAAGTTCATTAGGTAACGTCAGGATAATGAGTAATTCGTGAGGAAATTTAGTTAAACATTGGTATAATGATAAATGATCACACACAAAAAGATCTGGCAACTGCTGATCACTGGCCATTGTTACGTGATGTGGACAAAAAACAGACGTTACAATGTGTCTGCGATAGTTTATTTTCTGATTAATCTTCTCATTAGAATCTTTGCGGTTAAACGCACAATTGACCATTGATTTTTATATAAAAAAGATCATTAGGTTAAATACATATTTGGTTAGTTAAACTTTAATTAATGAGTAACGATTTTTGATTACATATTCATTTAAGAGTTTTTTTCTAATAATAATTATCAGCACATGTATGTCTCACGGCAGCAGTGGTCAAAGGTGCCTGTACCTACCTACTACAGTTTTTTAGTCGATTACAAAACAAAAGAGACCTTGTATTTATTATTAGTTCTGAACAAAATTCAGTGCCATTTTTGAACTTTAAAATCAATTTTATTCTTTTTAAACTAAGTCACTACTTTCCTCTTTGATCAGTATTGACCACCAGCATTAATGAACTAAAGATACGATAAATAAAAAGATTCAAGATAAATAAAACTTAGAGAGACGGACTCGTGAAGACGAACGTAAAATAAATCCATCCTTTTCTTTTTAGTACAAATAAAACGAGATAAAGCAATAAAACAAAGCTACAATAATAAGTAGCCAGTCCATACATCATTGCTGTCAAATTTCCCTGCAACTAAATATTTGTTCAGAAGGTGTACCGTGGTCATTAGATATGTATTATTAGAATCATCAATCATTTTAACAAAGTGATTTGCTTTATAGTTAAGATAATTGTAATTAGAAGATACCTAAAGCTTTTTTATTGTTTACTGATATTCCGTTCGTAGCCACGAACGGGAAAGACGCTTGGGAAAGAAAGATGTTTTTGAATGTGAATGTAGTAACAATATAAAATGTGTGTACCCAATGATATACCTAATTAACCAAGTCCCTTAAAAATGGCTGCAAATTTTAAAACCTTAATTTAAACTAGTACTTAATCCACTTTTGGCGTTTTATGCCGACCAATCAACGAAACTTTGAAAACTGTTTGATGCAAGAACCGATATGTGAAAAGGATTAAAAAAAGAGCTAACAAAGAAAACAAATAAACAATAATCCCCAAACCCTTTATGCATAGCTTATAATCTTCACAGATCAGACAAACAGACAAAGGGAATTGCAATTTACTCGTAACAAAGGGCACGCTCTCTGACAATACTTTATATCTAATTCAATAATCCTAATCCTATAACCAGTGTCAGAATGGAGACCTAAGATAACGGTAGATCAGTGCAGTGACCCGAACAAGCCTTGTTCAGTGCTCATACTACAAATGAGTACTAATAGTCCTAAGCAAGCTACAACTAAGACAAAGTTACTTGTAGCTACTATCGAAGTAGCGAAGTAGTGTAAATACTGATTAGAGAATGTGGACTCCGTTTATGTAAAACTTACTTCTGTTGTTTCCCGTATGGAGTCGGTAGAACTAATACATATTTCGAAATTTGAATAGTCTATTCAAGACGCAGATAAAACAACATCAGGCATAGTTCTTGATTCCATGTTTAAATACGAAAATTCGAAATTTAAATAAAATGTAAGAACCAAACTCTGATATTATTCTACTTTACTCCTATTACTGCTTGACCATAAATGTCTTTAAAATAATCTGAATTCTTACAATGAAAGATTGCAATAACTGGTGTTATACAAATTTATAATAAAATCTATGCATCTGGCCGAATTCATTTATACTAGACTATTTATTCGAAATATTTGCAAAAGGCTTCCATAAAGTTCTTCTATTCATCTTTATTTTTTTGTGGTTATAGTTACCCATGTTAATAACGACAATGGATCGTGTTTGTATAGGAACCAAATAGCTGTATGATATTTCGCCTTCAATTTTTGGCAGCTGCTAATGATGCGTCTAATAGATGTGAAAAGTGATATGTATTGAAGAAATCATCTTTGAAATTGGAACAGGAATTTTTTGTATTGTCATGCATTCTTTGCTCATCGATTTTTGTTATTTTTCTTATATTTGTACAATCGTTGTGCTGGAATTTATGATAATTTCCTTTACCTAGTTAATCTTTTTGACTGATACAATTTCTTAGAGTTTCAACAAAAAACTTTTAAAAGTCTCATTGCAACCAGTAGTCTCTACGTTCTAATTAAAGGAAATGTGTTTGCTAATGCTTACAACGGATGTGTTCCCCGCTTACCGCTAGAGTATGTATTTAAACAAGATGAGCTTCTTTACATGTGGCTTCAATAACCAGTTCAAGTGTTGCTTCTACTTTATGTGGAGCAACTGTCTATGTTCTAACGTGTATATTCTTTGAAGTGTCTCGTTCTTTAGTAGTCTTAGTAGTACCTACTTGTAGATAGTTGATATTCCAATTGTTTGGATAGATGATCGTCTTATTTCAAATGTGTTTCTTCGTGATTAACCATATTTTTGATACTGTTATAAGAAACACCTTTGAATGAAATAAGAAAAAATATACAAAAGTAAATATTTGTCATACATAATATATCTGAAAGCTTGAAAAATAACACATATATCAGCGTAACATAATAAAGTAATTAGTTGTTGCCATCTGTAAACTTGTTACTTACACAGCATTAATTCAAGAACTCATAATTGAGTCTTACAAGAAACATACACTAAGAATAATATATTAGAAAAGTATATTTATTACACACGCCTTTTGCCTTAGGCAGGGTAAACTTTAAATGCGGCAGCAAAACAAGATACAACTTAATTTAATCGAGAAACTAAATCAATCGCACGTAATTGATATAAATCGGCATACATTGAATTTATCAGGCTTCGGAATCTAAGTCCTATTACTAACGGCATAAGATAATCTTTGTATTAAGATTTATCTCTTTAGTTCTTTCCTTCGAATTCTGATGGACCGGAATGCATCAATCATAAAGGAATCAGTTCCAATATAAATGTATTATCTATCGGATCAAATCAGTCTGTCAGAGTTCAGTCTTCTAAATGGATAGCATTTTATGACAGCACTAGTTTTTGTATGACTCACATGAACGATAGATATTGATTGCCTCTTTTTGCAACCTAGAATCAGACTTCTTAATAATAACGTTTCATTCACATCGTTTTTAGAAATTTCGATCCGATACGGGATTTCCCAACAGTTCTCCTTAGGTTAAGTGTAGTTCAGGGAACAAAGGGTCTGTATAGGCATATCGACCCTTCGGTGTCCTTTGATGCTTACCCTTTACCTAAGAGTATTCCCTGTAGAATATAATATAGTAGACTAAGAAACGGAGTGTCCATGTTTTAGAACAGTATTAGTACCTACTTTGAAAATATAACATTGAATACAAATTGAATATAACATTGGATGCATTGATTCTAATTGACTTTTATGGTCTTTGAAATTCTTCTTTACTGTATCCTTTTGTAAAGTTGTACTGAATACATCTGCCAATTTCCTACAAATAACTAATAAATATTGCATTTTTGTTGCAGGTAATTTGGAAACAACTTCCTTTACATTCATCAAAAGTCGTAAGTTATTAACCGCATCCGTGAATGGGCATCAATTATACGTAACTGACACAAGTCAGAAATAAAACCTCTTTGTGCTAAGGTATTCGGAGATTCCTTGTATATCCGAACCTTTTATAGAGCGGAAATCGTACATAGCTATTGGTATACAATACAATCGCGTTCACAAAAATAAATCGTCTCCATTGAAAGTTGGCAAAAGACACGTTCTAGCGTCATTTCAATAAAAGTTATTGTATAGAAAACTGACAATAGGTAGAGGAAGTGATGTGTCCTGTATTGAGGCAAGTGGACTGTTTATAATTTGTCCATTGTGGGCATGTAATGGAACGTGTCCAGTGGCCGCCAAAGCTATTGTTCGCGAACGAGCGACCGATGCACTTCCTTTCTAATTGGCTTTCACACTACGCACAAATATCCAGATAAATAAGGTAAATTGGTGGAAAAGTTGTCAATGAACAGCGGTTATATTGATACAGTTTTTTTATAAGCATTTTGGGGCTCGTTGTAGTCGGATGAAAGAGTTCACGGTAGTAAACGCGGTAGACCGAAAATCCGCACAGTTGGAGACCATCAGATGCTTAGTTGTTTTTGAGTTGGTGCCATCTACTTTTGCCAGAAATTGCGAAATTAGTTTAGAATCATTAGCCAGTGATATGGATGAAATAAAATTACTTTGTTGATAATTTTTTTATAGTTCGCGTTATATTTTTTATCATAGGCAAAATGCAAATGCAAAATATAAGTGTGGGAGAGCCATGCTTCGGCACGAATGGGTCGGCTCGACCGGAGTGATACCACGGCCTCACAGAAAACCGGCGTGAAACAACCACAGTGTTGTGTTTCGCCTTGTGAGTGAGGTTACCGGAGGCCCAATCCTTCTCCTTCCCAATCCCTCCCCAGTTCCTAAATCTCCAAATCCCTAAAAGGTCGGCAACGCACTCGTAACTCCTCAGTTACGGGTGTTCATGGGCGGCGCCGGTTGCTTACCATCAGGTAATCCGTCTGCTCGTTTGCCGACCTATTACATAAAAATTCATTCATTAAGTCCATTGAAAACATCATTTTGCATAAACAGTACCCTGGATGTGCAAAATAATGTCAAAACATTTCCCCTCGTGGAATTTTCTTATAATCCTCTCTCAGTAGTCAGATTACAATGGCTACCGCGAGAATGCGCGATAGCTAATCGCATTACGTCTGTTAATAATTAATTCTCCGATATTTCATACAGTATGATAGACGTTATCTTTAGTCCCATCTACATCTGATAAATCGAGTGGTTTACTTCAACCATTTTATAAAGATCCTCCTTACGCAAAAGATATCGTACACAAAACAATGTAAGTTGGAAAGGTCTTCAGACACTGGACGGTTTTTATACCGGTGTGGTGGACTCGGGACCTCCTAGTGGGTCAATCGTTAACTGTTTATGTGATTTTTATTGCCGTTTGTGAACTATATTAAAATGCTCTATTAAAATTCTAAGCACGATACCTGATGTTGTTTACGATCTGTATAGAAATGTCGCTAAATGATCTTAATGGCTTCATTGAGATATCGCTTTTTCTTGTTTATCATTTTTTAAATTCCAACTAGTCAGGGATTACTTTGTTAAAATGAAACATTTCATTTTTGTAACATTTATTTTGTTTTTGCGCGATGTTTGTCTTTCACTCGGTTTTATTGCCAATCAATCAGAATAGTGAAATTTTAATCTAGCAACAAGTTTACCAATATAAATCTTCCTTTCGTTTCTCATAACATCAATAAATCTCGAATTTTCCCTACAGAGGTATGGGACCGTTCAATATCGCCGTCTTCTGTTACTCGAGACGTAGTAGTGACGTCACAGCACCATTTGTCAAGCTGAGCCGGCGTTGCACTGAGCTCGACTTATCTAAGTAAGCTGACTTACCTCCATATCACACTGAATATCCTGCACGATACAGCATCGAGGGGTTGTTTGGATTTATTATTCATAGTCATAATTTATGTAACCCAATGTAACCTATTTTATGGCACTTTGACATTTATTCGAAGATAATATTGAAGGTTTATTAACAACAAATAATGCAAGACAAAATTGCAGGAGCAAGATTCTGTTGGTTTTGTACAGAGTAATAAATTGCGGGGCCAATGTGTTCACTTATCCTTATCTTGGCCTTAAGTAAGCAGATAAAATTAAACGATTTTATATCTCCGCTTTAAATGGATTGTCTTTGCTTTACGTTCTCTCGTTCAATTATATATTATTAGTTTCTCTCTTACATTTTACTAGTAAATAATTACGGGATGATTGTTTCTGAGTAACTGTTAACAGTGGAGCGTTTAAATTAAATTACTTCTACATTCCGATACTTAGATTACTTAAAAGATACTTGAAAAAATACTCGTACGAAAGATTAAACTAATTACACGAAAAACAACTACGGTGCCAAAATATACAAGCAAGCACATTTAAGACAAATACGGTGGGTTCAAATTTATATAACTAGGTTATGGCGGGTTGCCAACTTACCACCCATTTACTTGCAACAGTGACCCTCAGCCTCAGCCGACTTTTACAATCTGTTTCATATGGTAACCAACTCATTTATTTCGTAATATTTTTGTTTTTATTTATATTTCGTACTTTAATTGAACATGTTATATGCTATAATTTAAATTCAATTTATTGACTGCACGGTTGGTGCGGTGGCTGGGCAACTGGCTGCCGTGCAACGTGTCGCGGGTTCGATTCCCGCACGGAACAACTCTTTGTGTGATCCACAAATTGTTGCTCCGGGTCTGGGTGTCTTGTGTATGTGAAATTGTATGTTTGTAACAGCACCCACGACACAGGAGAAAATCCTAATGTGGGGCAACGTTTTAAAAAAAAAAAAAAAAAAAAAAAAAAAAAAAAAAAAAAAAAAAAAAAAAATTTATCGGTACCGTATGAATTCATTATGAGCTAGGTCAGCAAATGAGTAGACGGGTTACCTGATGGTAAGCAATCGGCACCGCTCATGGACCCCCTTTTTTTTTAATTGGCTATTGGAGAGGGATGGAAGGAACTGAAGGATTGGGCCTCCGGTAACCTCACTGGTACAGCGAAACACAACGATAGTTTAAACTAAAAGTTCAATAAAACTTAATAACGCTCGAAAAAGCAATAAAAAATTAACACATATTCAGTAGACGACTTAGCACGCCATTGTATGAACAAAACAGACATTCCAAAGCGACCAAAACAATTATTTTAATATACACGACCATCGAACTTTCTCATCTGTTTAATTTTAATACCGAACAGCACTGTCAATAGCTTGTTGTTACAGGAAACCAATTTAGACAAAAAACATGACATGTAACGGAAACTTTAACTGGTGGGTTTTAGTTTTAACTGTTAAACACTCGATTAGGGTTCATGTTTAACAATAAAGCCTTTTCATGCTCGTATTAGGAGCTTCACTTATTTTTATGGTAACATTAACTTGGACTCGTAATGAGCCTGTTATGTGGTTGAAACAACCACGTTATTGTCCAAAGAGGTCTCAACAGAAACACATGGCTTTCGTTTTAATTTTTATGGCCAGTGTTAAGTGGTTCGATAATTGACATGACTGAATTTACTGAGTGATTTGTATGTGTATGTTCCTTTTATCTCTTAGAAGTAAGTTGAGTTCAATTGATAAAATGCATTATTACTGTAGGCCTAACAATGCTAGTGCTTCGGCACGAGTGGGTTGACTAGAACGAAGTCATAACATGGTCTCACAGAAAACCTTCGTGAAACAACATAGCCTCGTGTTTCGCCGTGTAAAGTTACTGGAGGCCCAATCCTTAACCCCAATCCCTCCCCAAACGGTAAATCTCCAAAACCCTAATCCCCAAAATGTTGGCAACGTACTTAACTCCACCATTTTTGCGGGTGTCCTAGGGCAGCGCTGATTGCTTACCATCAAGTAATTCATACGCTCGTTTTGCGACCTAAATACACAAAAATAAAAACAAATCGTTGTCATTAGATATTCATTCTTACGCAACTTTTGTTATTTACACAATATCAAAACAACAAACAATATATCTCTACTACTTAAGCATAGAATTAAGTAACAGTTATCTAGATAACCCTATGACCGGACAAAGATGGCGACGGGATGAAAGTGAACGTAGTATTTGTGATGCAACTTGGGAATGGCTGTGTTTAGGCAGAGGTTTAATTATTACACCATCAAGATAGTTTAAAAGGTATTTGGCAATCGAAAGTGTACTCAATCCATTAGATACTTAAGGTTCATTTACGTGAATGTCCTTATTTGGATTTGGTATTTAATAAACAATTATTTTCGTTTTGTTACTGAAAGAAGAAGTTTCTTGATGTAGGTCAGCATCTGAAGGTGATTTTTCATTCCCCGTATCTAGTGAGAGCGTGCCAGGCTGCCTGCCAAGTGAAGATCTGCGATAGAATTTACCGAAACTCCTAAACTGAGTGCTTATTGTGAGTTTGCTTTACGTTAACGCAATTAGCCTGCTCCAAGTTAATCAACCAATCATAGGGCTAAACACATTGACGTTTTGATCGCGTATCGTAAAAGGTTGAATTCAGCATTCCAACTATTTATGATATTGTTATCACACCCATATGTAAAGGATCTAATGTGTACGAGGAGGTCCTTGATATAAAATTGTAATATGAACCTAAACATTAAGGCTGCCTTCGAAATTTGAATTCACTGAATGCAAAAATAATGTGTTTATAAAAGCTTAGCTTTTAATATCAGAATTTGAAACCATTATTTATGATAATTGCACCACATTTTATCTAGCCCAACTAAAAGAAGCCTACTCCTAAATCCAGTTCGTATTACTTAGATAAAGTTAGTCCGGCCATAGATAAGAAAAGCATACACAAGTACAAAGTGCTGGCACTAGGCAAAAGCATTTACTTAGTCGGCTTTTGTTTTTGCTGATTTAAGTACCGTTTATGCTCTAAGTGGCTAGTCAGACTCGGTAAGTAGATAATCTTTTTTCTCTCTTTTGTTTCCCCTAATGTTCTCAAGGAAACTCTCAAAAGCCTTTGTCCGATATTTTTGAAAATTGTTCGCAAAGAAATTGTATTGTTTCGCTAATTATATGCGCAGTTATTGCGATGTTTCGCGGATCTCGACAAAGGTTTGAAGGTTTTTTTGGTTTATATTACAAATGTTTTTCTCGTCTTTGAGTTAAAAGGTCTATTATTTAATCTCTTGAATATTATTGTGCAGCTGTTCCCAAGTAAATCTAGATAAAACACTTAGCTGAACATTTTCCAATACAAACATAACTTTTATGACTTTTCTTGAGCCTTCTTACGTCAAAATACGCAAAGAAATAGTTAAGCAACATAATTAGTGAAATGGTCTGACGCTGAACGTGAGTTGTGTTTAAGGCCTTCTACTTAATGACAAGCTTTACTAAGCTTATATTTATACGTTTGTGAGCCTAATGTACTCAGCTTTACTTACATAACCGAGGTTACATGTCCATGACGCAACACATTTGACATTTAACTCAAAGCCTCACCTGTATTTTCTATTAACTTCAATCGTCCGGTCGCGGACGCAATCCAATTTATTCTCATCAAAGTTATCTTATAGTAATTTTTGTAGAGCAAGATATCGTCTCTCGAATATTTTAATTCGAAAGTACCAACATAAATAAAAAGCTATTACGTTTACAAACGGTTCGGGCCTCGCCTGGCGTGACCACGCGACAAAGCGTCAGGTAGCATCGGACCGCGGCCTTTCCTAAGTAAATTGGATACCAATCGAAGCGTGACGATTTTATCTTATAAAAAAATTCTTACCCTTTCTTTGGTATCTTTACGTAATTCCGAGTACACAATGGACAGGTCTCGGCCGTTTTTTCTTCTCGTAAAGAATAATATTATGATATTGTGAATAAATGTTACGATACCAGCGAACGTCTGCTTTTATTCGCTTTTCTGGCATCAAACCGTTACGTAGCTCCAGATTCGCGATAAAAAAGAAAAGAAACCGTTCCAATTTCTAAAACAGTTTTTAAGGAAAGTACTCTGTAAGTAAACAATGCGGTGGACTGGATTTTCATTGGAACGTTCTTAAACTGGAATTGGAGTGGATAGAAAAAGCACTTGGATTTTGTTGACTCGGTCGTTGTATCGTCGAGTCAGGTTTGTAAGACAGCGTGTTCTATTACATTAGTGATTAGCACTTCCATAAAGTCGGGCTACAAAGCGTGCTGGCCCAAAGATTTATCGCGTTGGATGTAGAACGAGTATACTATCACCGTAAATATCCGCGTTGCGCTTCCACTTCCTCTGAACTCCTTCTATTGATTTATAGCGAGGGTTTTAAAAGCTAACTTTTTATAAAGCAACTCCGGCCAGTTGTTTCCAACTGTCTGCAGCATCTGGCTTCTTTAGTTCAGTTTTTACTTACCATTTTAAGAACTTTGTCATTTCAAAAGTTTGTACGTAAAATGATTTTAAGGGGTGCTCGAGAAGTTGGCTGCTACGTACCTGACGGCATTACGCGCTGTGCGAAGTAAATCGCAATTCAATAGATTGAAGAACAAATGCGAACAGCGACAGATGAATAGTAAATGAACTATATTTAATCGACTTTGCAATGGGAAATTTCATTCTGTTTCTGCGACCATAAATCCTTATTAATCCTCATTTGGAAGCCGATTCAATAAGCAATAATGAAAGACAAGCCTACAGCTGTAATACCAAGGGGCAATTTCTAGCTCAGTGGTTAATATTATAAATCAAATAGTCGTGTTCTTGTCATCAGTGCCGCAATATCAAAGCTCGTAGTAGATAAACCGGACTATTTAAAATGTTGGTTTGTCGACAGCGATTTAGCATTAAGCGTGAGGCCTACACAAACTTGTTGGTTGTGCTAAGCGTCTGAGGGCGAGTATTTTGTATTACGGTTACTTGTGCTATCTTCATGTCAGTTTATTTAGCTTAACACTAACTTAATTGGCTATAAATTAAGCGGCTGCAAGTTAGCCAGTTGCCGAGTATACGGTACGCTTTCTCGTCTTGTTAGATCTGCCTGTAGTAACTAGGTAAATGCGGGAACTTTATGCATGTATTGTGAGTCCCCACGGTTAGCCGTAATAAATACGCATTGTTAAGTATTCCACCGTTTCGTTCGGATTGTATTAAAATTTAAGCCTGTTTCATGTTTCGAGACATTTATGTGACTCTTACGACTACGTAATTTCATACGACTTTAGACTACACAAAATTATATGCCCGCGTTGAAGGAAGGTAAAATTATGACAGTGAGCGTTTTTGTTTCTAATTTTAAGGTTTTGCGTTTATTTGTTTGTTTAGAGAAACATATTCTACAAATTATTATTCAAGACATCTGCCTTGGTAATTAAATTCTAAGCTGGCAATTCAATATCACAATACATAGTAATGATTTTCTGGTAACCAAACAATTGTTATTCCGAATCCAAACCAAATCGATCAGATACCATTTTGCAAATCACGTCAAGCTCAATGGAACGTCACATTCACACGCATACGAGCCAATGTAGGGAAGCGTAGTATAAATGATTCATAAAGGTATGTACACACTTGCACACTGATGCCTCCCCTAGGCACTTGCTAACACAAGATTGTTCTTAGTCGCTAGAGCTTAAAACAGGTGGAGTCACAATTAGCGGCAAAACTAGAGTACCTAAGTGTCTGATGTACGCCCACCTTAGTGACGCACGGGATGTTAGTTCGTTAAGGGGCAGAATAACGAACAGGAATTATATTTTTATTTTTTGAAAAATAAAAATCATTGTATTATTTAAACCTGGTGGGAATGTCTTTCTAGCCACATCTACATTAATTGTTAGTTTATCGCAACAAGTTATTTCTTGTAAATGTAGAATTAATAAAACTTACATAGAAATATAGTGTTGGACCTTATAAATAATCGTTTTTATTGTAAGCCAATGACATTGTGTATAAAATTACCATACGCATGCAGATTGCAGCTTAATCTCCTAGAGAATTTCTAAGTAAGCCATTTACATTTTGAATGGAGGTGCTCGGCCTTAATAGGTCTACATAGCCCCTGCTACACCTAGGAGGGATTACCTCACTTCACGCACTCATGTTTACCTTACGTGAAAGAGAGGACTTTATGGTGTTTGTGTCCCTCTCTTGTAATTCTTTCAGCCTGTTTGTCTTGGATTAACGCATGTCTTTGCTTTTAACGCTACTGTTTGTTCGGTCGCCTACATAAATATTTGTTATTCTGTGCAGCCATTTACTAGCCCGGTTATGAGCATTTTAATTGCTCTTCTTATTTTATGCTTTTGAAATATGTTCTTTGATAATTTTAAGTTATGCCGCCGACCGTAAACGCACTCGTAAAAAACATGGCCCAGTTTGTTTGAAAAAAGTGTAGCGCTAATCTCATTAGAGATCATATTCGATTTGATATGGTTACCGTTCTCATCGGTGGCTTAGATCAAAGGAAGTGCCCTTTAGATTGTGAGATCGGCCTAAGTGTTTCGTGCAACTGTACATTCGGACTAATGATATATCTATGGTTCACGTTTCTGATCGATAAGTACGCTCGTGAACAAAATATAATAATACTCATATGATCAAGTAGAGCCATACAATGCTTTGTAAAACTACAGATGGCCACCGTTTACAACATTAATTAAAGAATGTTTTAAAGTAAATTAAATTTTACTCATTCGTGTAACTTATTAACAAACGTATGTACGTGATTCTTGGTGTTTGAAGAATGGCGTCTATTTAATTAGGTTGGCTTTACTTAATTTCACGCAATGCAATGCTGTTATAAAATAACACATTCCATTTATGAAATACTATTTACTTGTGTTTACAGAACATTATTATAGCTATAACTTATATAGATATATATTATTATAATATAAATAAAATAATAACATACGTGCTAAAATAGTGAAGTTTCTTGGCATTATTTCAGTTATATTTGACATGGAATAACCATAAAATAGGAATAAACTGATCGCATCTAACTCAATGTAAGCAGTATAAACGACACGTCACAACTTAAATCAGATACATAGCAAAACATAACCATTTCTGAGAGCTCTTTACGCCTCCACTGTACTCTACGGTTGCGGATAATTTTCGCATTGCGGCAATCGGATTCGGTGCCGATATCGCTTCGTAACGGTCCTTGCATCGAGACTGCATTCTACACGATTTCCTTCTAACTTGAATCTTGATTATACTTTGCTTTATCTGAAATGAGTTCTAATAATGCATTATGTCTGTAAAACAACAACTAACACTACGACTTGATCTACAACGTTTTCATTGGATCTAAAATATTGCGATTTGTTTATGGCCCAAGATAAAGACACTGAGCAAATAAATAAAAGGACTTGTTGTCAGATTACGAATGCAGAATGAAACCAGTCATCAAAATTACTTTGTCAAACGAATGTCGAAGAGGCACGCAGCGGTCAAACAATCAAAGATATTTTATATTATAGATTATTCCGATTGAATCATGGTTCGTTAGCAACCGCAACCATGCGCACATCTGTCGCATGGTCCACGGAACTTCTGAGACTCACAAAAACCGACAGCCTCGGCCCGAAAAGGATAGCAACATAAAATACTGGCATTGGTTGGAAAGGGACGACATTGAATCATATTATCCCGCGGATACAAAAATGTCCTTCGTATTCGATGAATTTCGTAGAAAAATCTTATTTGGTTTAACAGAAATTGCATTAATCAGAATTCATAAGCTGTCATAAGCGATATTGTCAACGTTCATATATTTTGTATTGGCTCTGTGTTTCTACAATAGGTATGTTATTTTTGTTACACCCACACGTTGTTTATTGTGTTCAAGAATTATTTTACGAGCTCCAAAATGTTCCAAATTTAGTCAGAATTTCGAACATCTAAACCAAAGGGTTCTACGAAACTAAACAGAACATTATAGTTTCTTGTAATCCTTTACACGTCTTTATCTCAGGGGGAATAATTTGTGACTGGGATTTGATACGAAATAGATTGGGTATTAGTAGTTAATTGTTATTTTAACAAGAAGGTGCATTGAACTCTACACGACAAACCTTTAACATTTAATGCTCTGAGTTGACAGGAAAAACGCACTGACCAATTTAAGTAATATAAATAAGTTATAATCTGAGATTATTCCATCAATATAGACTTTTGAAGACAGGCCTTATAAATTGGAATTTTTATAATAGTAACAAATATTTTCTTTAGGCAACTAATTTTAAAACGCTTTAGTATGCCATAAAAGTAGCCATTTTATTTTACATAAAAGTTTTTAATTTATCGCCGTTGTTTCATATGTCACATAGAACGGCTGCGTCCATAAAAACAGTATTTTTATGATATGAAATGAAATAACAAAGCATTTTTAATAATACAGTCCATCATTAGAGGTCCTTTCAACATAAATCATTGATGGCTATCTTGATTTGGAATATTTAATAACATAATCGTTGAAGAGAGCAATACCGGTAGATCGAGCGAATATTGAAATGCGGGCCCACGACCACTTAACGTACGGAGCCAGTTTTCTTGTTGGAAATGTATGCTATTGTCTCCGGTAAGATATAAAATACCGATATGACCCTACGACGTCTTCGTTGCAAGAAATATTCAAGGGATACGGCCCACACTTTTAATAGCGGTTACATCATTTCCACACAATGAGAGCGCCGTCCACACCCATTCTCTGTCCGTATGATTTGAAATTATAGCACCGTTTTATTTGCTCTCAGCGCATTTATATGCGGTCGCGGAGCCGCACAATGTGCCACAATATTATATGTTAAGGCACCTACATACATAACACGCATCGGTCGGCTGCAAGCGATGTGTCGCACATGTGTCGCAACGCCCGCTCGTGTGGGAGGCAGAATGAAGCAGTAATTTAATCCTTGATTGTGTTCCCATTTAATTTATTCGCCGCATGATCAAATTTGGTACGTGTTTGTGACCATTTATATCATTGTTAGGTCGACAGTGGCAGCTTGATTTAATTCAGCTTTCTACGGAGATTTGCGGGTCGCTGCGACATTGTCCCTATTTAAATGCATGTCTGGATGAACTGTTAAAGTGTTCGTTCCTCTGTAATCATCGCGAAATTACAGAGTTCCTACATGCAAATAAAGATAGTCTTCAGTTTGTACTCGGAAAGACGTTTGCTTAGCATACAATTTTATTTCCATACGTAATTATTGTAAGGGTATCTTTAGAGGGCAAGCTGTTATAATAAATGAACAACCAATTGTTTTAAAAGCTTTAAACTGTGTGGCGGGCCTATCAAGATATTGACCTCATAATATAAATGATCCCCATAATACGGAGGTTGATTTTTAGATCGTCTTGCTATAATTTAAAAATAGTTTAAGGACTGCGGGATCGTATCATCATAATTATAGGCGGTCCGACAGACAGGCAGTGCGTACAAAAACTTAATGATGCTTTAATATAACATCAATAAAGTAAATTGACAGGATGTGTTCATGATAAGTAAATGGGTCAACACTTTGATAGAACCACGTTTAGCATTTTCTACGTTATATTACGTATGTACATTTTTTAGAAAAACAATTTATATATTTAAGCACATTTCAACCCAAGATGTGTAATTGATAAAAAAAATTCTTTATCGTTTTATTCTGTTTTGTGCAAAATCTCTCGTATCATGTGTTTCTATTCAACCCGTTGCACATTAGGTTCTTTGTTTCAAAAGTGAATAATGAATTCCGTCTCACGTTTTCCAACGGCTTTGAAACATTTTATGGTCTTGTTCTAAAGGCAAGATAAAATTGCTGTTTTCTGTCAGACAATCGCAAAAAGTCGTTCAACGAATGGAACTCATGGATATAATAATGTTGATACCTCGGCCCTTTCTACTCGAAGCGATGTGCGAGAGCTCTGCCAGTCCATATTTCATGAAAAATTCATATCTTCGTTGGTACCTAATGATGTCGATGCCATCTTTTATTGCCGCCGGCGACATATTTTTCATTAATCGTATATTATGATACTACATGCTCGCAAGACGTTCTTGCTTGATGCCTTGTATAAAAAACAAAATAAAACTATGAGTATCACTAATTAGGCTGGATCCTTGATGTACGGCCGTGTACACCTTTTTAGACATGGCGTTTTTATTTGTGACCCTCTTTACAAAGTTGTTTTTGTGATACGTTTTAAAGTTTTTCTTGTTTTATTATTTAGACGTACATAGTTATATGTCTGCTTAAAATGGATAGATTAAGAATTAGTAAGTTTTAATATATAATAGCAGTTGCTCAGATAGACAAAATATAAGAATTTAAAGCGAGTTCTCAAATATCTTTGCTCAATATCACTCCAACATAGTTCAACAAAAACCAGGAAATAAAAAGAAGATTCTCGAAATCAATTCCAAGTCGGAAGCTACCGTACGAACCGCAAAAACAAGCTACAAATAAAAACCGTCTATCCTACCAAATATTTCATTTATTTTATCCATCTGGTCCGACTAACCTACTTTCAACTAAGAACCTGAGACCGTACGGGAATGAAATTGAATTTCTACTTGTAAAAACGGGCCGCTAATAGAGTTTACCTACACCAGTGCAAATAAAATAGCAACGGCCGTAAGGAAAGACAAGGTACACAGTGGTATTGTACTCACATGCCGTATTAAAGTCTGATAGTTTTGACCGACTTTTATAGAGAAACGTTAAATTGAATTGAAAACTCCATTACAAATGTAGCTTACCTTGGTATTCGTTATTTCGGTAGAATTGTAACTTACTATGAATCTATTTTGATAAGTGGATTTGGAATTCAAGATGCTAAATGTATTATTAAAAGATGTAATCTGGTTCTTATGATATACATCTTCTTATGATAATACAAAAACAAACCCCGACATGCACTCATACAAAATTATATTACCATCTAAATAACAAAACAGTCCGGTTCACTCGAAGCGTATTCAATAAATTCTTTTGCTCCATCAGTTTAATCGTAATCCGCATCGGGCACTAGGTTCCCTTATTTCTTGTTACGCTCTTCAACTCTTACAATCTGTTCTGCGGAGAAATTTCATTTTTTCTTCGCCATTTGGCGCGCTAGCTTAGATTGTATTTTATCTTTATGCGAAATCATAATTCATGCCGTTTTTGCCTCTTTCGCCAACACAGGCTGTTAGGTATTTAATGTTTTCCTTCTATCTAACTTACATGCAAATGTCGCACTCACCATTGTTTATTGTCCTAGATAACATCGCAATTTGCGTTACACTTTAATTGATTCCTACCTCTATTTTAATAATACTCTCCTCTATTTACATTTACAATAAATCTTTTGCAGTACAAATCAATAAATCAAAAGTTAATCAACTCCAAACTACCGATTGCACAAGTTATTAATCTCGAAGATGTGTCGTTAGATTAAAGGAGAAAAAGTTGTTGTAAACAACTTTTTCTTATTATATTTCGTAAGTCACTGGAATTTATTTTGTACGGACCTCTGGTTTGACCCCCAAGAGCGCGCGCTCGCTACCCACAAAACAAAATGATAAATGAAGATCATCGGTAGTTGCGCGTTACATAAACACTGATGGATTGATTGTAAACGACCGTGTGTGCCCATCGATCGATTAGTTCCTGTTCGGCCGCAGCCTCAGGCCTGACTTATTGACGATTATCTTTAATGGATTTCTTAAACTCTTAAGTGTTGGTATGCTATATCCTGGCTCGCCTTTAAATTGTAATACATCCTTGTACCCTAATTTTCTATTCAGATTAACGGTTCACTCGAAATAACTATTAAGTCCCGTGTTAGAATATTTATCGACCCATTTCTGTTTTTTATACGAATACCCTTTTTTGTATCTATCAATATTTAAATTTTCCTATTGATTCCAACGTTCAGTCTATTTAAGTGATCCGTTTTTGGGACGTCGTTATCCGAAGTCAAATACGAAAGATTAATTAAATAATATTCAATAAGCGTTGTTTGATTAACAAAAGGGTAATCTGCGGCGGCATCTAACACAAATACGAGGCCACTCGACGGCCTGTGTTTTCAATCACCGTCATTCGTTATTCACTCACTTCCCTTTGCAGTTGCCGAAGTATATTCACGTCGTTTTGTTTTGTTTAACTTTCATATTTCGAACTCTCAAAGACCAAGTCGTGCGATACAATACTTGTAATAATTGAATCGGTTAGAAGTTCGTTGTTTGCGTATTTGGAAAGTTGATTATCTGTTGTTCAGTAAAAGCTAGTTGGAGCTTAAAAATAAAGTAATACATTAGCGTACATCGGAGGTGCCCTCAGCGAGGTATCTCTTTAATTCGTTTGATTTATGAGGCCTATTTTCAAGTTCGGTCAGAATAAGAATGTTGTAAATATAGCGGGTGTTTTTATTGTCGGCGCATTGCGCACTCAATCTCGAGTGTATTTTTTGTTGTCATTAGTTGACGTGAAATAACACTCCTGAGCTGGTAGTATCGCGGTAGAAAAAATAAATTGTGTGAAAAATTACGATGATTACATCTAATAACGGGTGGATGGACGGAGTCGTTTGATGGCCTCTGCCACAGATTGGCATCATTAGCCGCAATGATAGTGACCTAAAAGAGTAATTTTGTTTTCCTTTGCTATTCTTTGTTTGCTACTTGCTTTCTAAAGCGTTTTATGGGTTACTTCTAATAATAACAGTCGTGAATAGAAAATTGTGCAGTCTGGAATAATGTCTCCTGCAAATTGATCTTAATGTCAATAATAACATCCGCACAGGAAATAGGTTATTTTATGTCTGTGATTACGGCAACAAAACAATTATTTTTCTAATCAACTTCGAGTTTGTTTTCTCAATAACTCTAAAGATGATTCTCGGAAACTGGTTGGAAAAGTAAATTACAAGAACTTCGTTTGTTTTGACTCATTTGTCGGTCATAAATAACTCTTTTACTGCGACAGAAAACAGTTGAATGTCATAGAATCGGGCACAATGATATTAAACATATTTTACGGGCCATTACAAGCGATTGTCGAGAAGAAAAAAAAATGTATTAAAACGAATATCGTCACATTCGCCGTAAACTCTTCATCACGACATTAAAACGTTTGACATTTAGGCCACATCACTGTTCCAAAGCTTCCCATTGGCATATCAGGCAATTAAAGCGACCGTCCAGACGACGGCGACGGTAGGCAGATGCCCGTCACTTTTATCAAATACATTAAACAGGTTGCTTGAATCGAACATTTATTTTCTTTTATTTTTTAGCCCGCACATTAAACTTCTTGAAACAGTGTTCCGATAACGAGTAATGTATTGGTCCTCCGTCGAATAATTAAACGTCTCTTTATTGAGTTTGGCCGATTAAAGTGCGATTGTGTTTCGATTTTTGTTTATCTGTTTGGCAAACGGATTAGTGGCGCCCATATTGAAATATGATTAATTTGTTAAATATATTTTAACAAATCAATAATTTATTGGTCGTTTTCAAACGTTGATGATTTTGGCTATGTTAATAAAAATATAAATTATTGTTATGCTATTTTAAATTGTGCTCCATGATGAAATATAATTCTATTTAGTTAAAACAAAATAAGACGAAACATATTATATTTGTGCCTTGCTAATTAAAATACATTTTGGTAAGATTTTTGTACGGTTGAGTAGACTTCAGGTAGATTTTCGTATATCAAAATATTTTGGCAAACGACCACAATTGAACTTGTACTGATTCTGTATTATTATTTTTTTGTTATTGTTGTGTTTGAGAAGTATAATAAATAAAAATAAATGAAAAATTCGGACATTGGAATGCTTTTCCATGCCGTGGCGATATGTTACAAAACAAATGACTGTCACCAATGCAGTATGTAGCTGGAGAGAGCAATTTTGGGTTCTAAAAAAACACCAGGGCATTAAAATTTAAATAAAAACAATTAAAAAAATCCAATGAATTTTAATATCATATTCTACATATTAAATAGAGACAATAAAACTACAATATTGAGTAATAAAATGGCTATAATTGTAAGGATATTGTTTAATTTATTATTAATTTTAAGTGTGTTGTTTGAAATTAGAATTTGATTGACAATTTAATGTTTGTTCACAGTTTGCCACGCCTCGACCTGGTGGGGAGTCCTCATGTTTGCAAGGCCCCGACTGTTTTATGGTAAGTGGAAATTCTATCCTAATATTATACCTATTTTGAACATTCTAGAATACCTTAGAAATATACTTCGTATTAAGTTTAGTTGATCTTCTGTTCTTACTTTTTTATATTCTGTTTTTGCTTAGTATGATTAGTTTATTGGTATTGCCAGATGCCAATGTATTGACAGTCTTTATATTGTAAACCTCTTATTCTGTTATTCCATCATAAACCTTTACAGAACTACTTTATTTTTGTAATAATAATATTATTTTTCCACGTTTAAATACACTATTAATTTTCCAATTTTCTGCACAAAAGTCAATAAATTCGGATTCAGTATAATTTAATTTACAGTTCTTCATAAGTAAATAAATAGTGATTGTATGAAAACGTTAAGTATAATTATTGTGATAAGTATGTCACATTCAATTTACTGTTTCTGGGAAATAACATAATTATGAATCGTATTAACTTAACAACTATGTTTATTTACTGTGAATGATATCGTGATGGTCGGAATTCCTATATAAATATTACAACTATGTATCATTAATATACTTTTATACAGAATTGAAATCAAGGCTTTTTCCCACTGTTATTTTTAATACATACAAATCAAATAGTCTATTAAATTGGTTCTTGTAAAAAACTCAACAATTTTATCATTTTATTAATATACGTTATAAAATTTCTTAACTATATTCTCAGCAATTATAAATTTGCATTCAGGAAGCTCGTAAAGATTTTCTAATTGGTTTTGCTATAACATTTAATGGCGAGTTTCCTCGCAATACAAATGTAGGGTGCATGTAGATTGTAGGTATCTTAGACTGCGGTCTGTTCACGACAATTTTATGACGTTAGATAATATTTTTCTAAGCTTAAAATTGGCTGTAACTTCAAGCTATACAGTATAACTGTAAGTTTCTTTAATAACTCGCGTAGTGAGGTCCTGTTTTATGATAGAAGTCGTAAATAATACCCACATCAATTTCTGAAGATTTAATTTTATCAAGCATTTCTCGTCTCGTCCATCTTTTTTCAACCAACCAGTGCTAGCTTCGTTCATTACATGTTTTGCTATGAATATAGCAATGAATGAATTTGTAGCAAAACATCTGCAGGTTCAGTGTTAAAACCAATAAATTCCCAGTCAAAACGCGGATTCCAACGGTACCTTTTGTCAATACCAGTAATTAATAATCGTGGTTCGCCCGTTCTTATAATTATTAAAGCTTACCGAGGCGAGAGCGGCGTCAAGTTAACGTCAACTCCAACTAATGAGCGTTTCCAATGACAAATGCTGCATTCGAAGCGACGCCCCACTCAAATTTGGCTGGATGTGTCCGTATATACTTCTTTTGCTTACTCATCAAACAAAAATAAGAATTAAAATTAATTTAATTATATTCAAATTATAAAAATAACACAGGCGCAAATTTGGCAGAAAATAATAATTAGGAATTAATAACGGATATGAAAATGATTAGGGACTACAAAGAATCTCATTACAATCCAAATAGAGATTTGTTTTAGGTCCAAAAATATTCTCCGTTAATTGCTACCACGTTTTAGCGAAGCTATCTGGACATAATTATGACCAGTTCTCTTGAAATACAATGTTTTTCAGAAAGTAACGACCCCGACCTATTTCTAAAAATAATGACAAACGACTGTATCTAAGCTAAAGCCGACCATCCGATAACACACTAACTTGACAAAAAGTGATTCCGTTTGAGTACACTACTTGTCTCTTGAATGAACATTAACTTTTAAATCTGTCTACGTCAGTACACACCAGTCATTTGTCGTAATGACAAACGAGATAATTAATCACAGGAGTTCAAACGACTTGTTTAATTGTGACGAATTTGTGATTTGATGGTTATATACAACACATATTTGTTGTTGCAGTGTTGGGAAAATTGTGAACTGCTGCAGTCCAACTACCAAGTCTGGGGAGCCATCTGCGACGAGAAAGATATTTGTGTAAGTAGAAAATACGATATGGCAATAAAAAGATAATTTTCTAAAATAAAAATAAAAACTTACAATTCTTTTTTTTGTCGTAGTTCCCTGGGTGCAAGATCGCGTGTGAATTCCATTCGGAAGCAGCGCGTGCGTCTCAGACTCAGCCTGTCATCCACACAAAGGGTGAAGGGGTGATGCGTGTGAGTGGAGCGCTTGCCCGCTGGCCACCGCCAGCACCCCGCGCCGCATCCCGTCCCGTGCCACTCGTGTACGTCGTTATGCGTCGTGCCGCTGAAGGCCCCTGGCGGCAAATCATACAAACTCAAGCCCTAGCAACACGAGTACCTTCAAACAATGAGGGTGCCCTCCTGCGAGTACTCGTTGTCGACCCACTAGGACTTGTCACCATCTACAGTCCTGATGAAACGTGGGTAGCCCACGATACAAACACTTCAAACCATGATGAACACAAATGGACTTTAAAAGAAATTTCCCTCATTCACCAAAAGGTTCTAGTTATTGGTGAAATTGCATGGGAACCAAGAATAGCACGTGGAGTGTATTTAGTTACTTGGGAAGTTGATGGTGGAGGCTTGAAGGGCAATCTGTTCACGGATTCCACCAGGGTTACCTTATCCCTGTGGCCCGATACGGTCTACCACATTCAAGTGGAGCTTGTTTCACGTACACCGGGTGTTGACAATGAGAGGTCAGAGACCATGACTATCGACACCAGTAGAGCTCAACGCGTTTCAACCGAAAGCGTTCAGGATGTTCAAGTTAGTGAAGGGGACCGGCTGATGTCCGTTCTGGTAAGCTCTATGAGAGGGGAACGTGTACCAGAACGTTCACCCGACTCTGAACTAGTTTTAGGCTGTTTGTCAGCTATGATTGCGTTTGGGCTGGCTGTACTAGCTGCCATCCTATGGAGGCGGAGACGACGAGGAACGTTCCCAGGTACCAATGTGTACATTGGTTCATCTTCTGTATTAAAGCGAAAGCTTGTTGAGGATTTCGCTCCAGCCGCGCATTGTTTCCAGCCGGTGCTGGTACCAGAGACATCGACCAACGAGTCGGTGCCACGTGACGTGGTCGTGTGACGTCACAGCTTCGATATGCTGTCGGTGGAAGACCGCGTCTTCAGTTCCTAAGCATTTGGACGAACTCCGTTAAAGACATGTAGTTCAAGTGGAAAGAAGTGCTGTTTGTGATACTCTAAAACTCTAAAAGAGAGAATAAGTGAAAGTTAAAATGCATTTATTACGGAATGCCTGTAACTATACGTTGTAAATTGTAATGGACTTTGGAACACTGTATGTAAATGCTGCTGTAATAAAAATTACCCATGTAATTTTGTTTGTACGTAGAGTTAGGCGATTGTAAATTAAAAAAGTTACTACTTATAAATGTACCTATTTATGAAACACAGTAAGGTTAACACCAGAAAAATTAGTTGTGTACATATGTTAAGAAAAAAAATAGTAACTAAATGATAATTTTCTAAAATACGACTTGATTTATATACTGCTTGTAAATAAATAACTGTATTGCGTGTACCGGATTTCGATGTTCAATTTCAATTCGTTTTGGTATTCTAAGAAAGATATTGAAATCTACTACGAGAGCATGGAATGAAGTTTCGTTTTACTGCTCATGGACTGATATCGGTTAAGATGGAGTTTAAAACGAAATTTCGATTTTATGTTATCGAAGTAGATTGTTATACGGAATCAAGTTTATTAGACTAATCGGTATAAATATCTAGAACTATTTTTACAACTAGTCCTTATTATCGTTTAGTTAAACATAGTTATTAGATATATTTTACTATAATAGTTTCGATGAGGTTCTGACTCATTCTAGTGAACTTTACGACGTCTTCTTCAGCAATAAACATATTATGTATGTATTTGTAAATAATGGAAACATTTATTGTAAAAACTTAACAGAGAAATTATATTTTTCTTGGCCTATGACAGATATTTGTAGAAGTTACGGGTGGATGTATCGATTAAGAGTTTTGCCAGAAAATTTGAGTTTTGATTTCATTGCAACGTGCCCATTCATCTGATTGTCTTTCAGAATTTCTTAGCCATACACGTAATATTACGTATATCAGTGTAGTGTCCTAACCATTTGTTTAAAGTTGATGTTAGGTTTTGAACTCTTGTACTTAATAAACTTAAGTTTCGTTATCGTAGTGCAAAAATGTAAAAGAGACCAAAATTATATTATGTTATTTGAAACAAATTTTGGTTCTGTGACAACCAAAATCCGAGTAGGACGTAAGTTAGGAGATTAACTTAAATTTATTTATTTTTTTTGTGATTAATTAGTACCTTCACTCGATTTTGTAAATAAACGAATTGCTATAAATGACGACGCTGATCTTTAACGTGTATAAATAAATATGTCTGCCAAATTATAGCTGTGTTTTAATTTATCGATATTGTTTCTGATGACGGAAAAAATTGATGTCCTATTGTTCTCATCGTCTTTTGTCTCAAAATGCTTCACAAAGACTGTTCATCGGTGCCGGAACGGGACCTACATAAAAACTAAATACTTCGGTAATTTATATAATTTAGAGAGGACGCAAAGAATGACGGCTAACGAACGGTTCTGACACCTTAAGCGAGATTACCAAACTTTTTCATTACATTCTCGAACTTTCTTGACGATTTATAAACGAGTGTTGGGCAATTACAGTTTTTATACACTGATGCTTCAAAGATATCGAAGACTTGAATATTAGAACACGTTTCGAAGATATAAATATTTAGTAAGCCCTTCAAGTTTCGTAATAGGCATCTAATAAAAAAAAAAAGTTTTTACCATAACGTTTAGGTCTCTCTTTTTTTGAAAACGTACATTGATTCGTTTTGTCATTCAAACCATTGTAACATAATTTATAGTAACATATTGAGCTTAACCGGCAATAAATGTCACAACTACAATATAGCTATTGAATATCGATATTAATTTTTAATACCCCGCGAGTTTAGCGGGTTTCACCGCTTGAATAAACATCAATCATTTCAAAGAATCCTTTAAACAAACATTGAGATTTAGCTTCGGTTAAAGGATACCGTTGGGGCCGTCTAGCCTTCCTCGGATAAAACGGTACTATTGTCTAGGGATTAACGTCAACGAATTTGTTGTCAACAAACGCCTGATCAAACAAAAAGATTTGTGCCTCACACAACCAAGGTACCCCCTATTCCAACTATTGTCGTCCTGTCCGTGCCAGCTTAAATACTTAAAACATTTTTTGTCAAATAACGGGACACAACAATGAATTCCATTTTCAAAACGCGTCGCCTCAAAAAATTGGGTCGTTCGGGCGAAAAAGAAAAAAAAGAAAGCTAAAATAAGTAAGTAATCGTAAATTCCGTCCTATCTTTTAAAAAGCCAATTACAAAGTTTGAGTTTCATTAAATTGAGAAATCCATTAAGCTAATCGCCAAGTTGGGAGCCACCGACGTGACGATTATGAAAAGGTTGTTTCAACATGCAAATGTGAAGGCATCTTAATGTAAATTACGTGTAAGTGGAAGACAGAGCCGGCATTCTGAACTATAATAGACAGTCGTCTACGGTCGCATTCACGGATCCCCATAATTCACGTCGTAAGATTAGATATCGCCTTTTTGTTTTCACATCGTTAAAGTCGAATCATGCTTGTCTATTTTTTATAAAAAGCCAGTTAAGATAGTCGCTCTTTGGTATCGGCTTCTAGTTTTTCCCATTCGTTTTCATTAAGAAAAAAAGTTATAGAGTTTGCTATAGAAATCTATGATTATGGTAACATAGGGCCATTTATTTTAGTTACCCATTTTATTCTTGGCCCGCGGTTCTAGTATAAAGCATAGGCTCATAAATAACAAGGAAAATAGAAGGTGAATGCTTCCACGAGTATCCTTTTGGGAGCGGGCAAAGCATTCTTTTAAGATTTATTACAGAACTTGAACACATTACTTATGCCTTATGTGCCTTGGTTACGATAGTCCCCTAAATGTAGATATTTTTTTCGTGCACTTCGTTTTAATTCATACTGATTAGTTTTGTCATGTTATTCTTCATTCAAATGACTTTGATTTACTGTTTCTAATGTACATAATAGCTGTTTATTTGTAGTATTGTTAGCGAAGCTGTTTCTGTACTACGAGAAGCGACCACATAAGTGTGTAACTAAACAACTGAAGAATACGTAGTATATGTAAGTTACTGTAAGTACTTACAGTAACTTAGAGTAAGCCCTATAATCTAGCAGAAATAAAAGATTACCAACTCAATATAAAAAACGCATACGCTATTACATTTACACAAAAATGAGAGTAGATAGGTAGGTATGTCAAGTAATATAAAAAGGATCACGTAAATAATATCATCCATAAAATAAAATCTTACAAGTTAGAAGGAAAATTGCGCGATATCAACTGAGTCGCGATCCCCAATAACACAACATATTATGTTCTACGATCTGGATTATCCTGCGATTACAAATCCTTATTCCACGTCGATAGATAATCTAACATATAGCTGAAGATATTGCTATCCGTATATTTTAAGTTGATCCTATCTAAACTGCCGAAGCAAAGCGAATGTGTGGGACAGACTTTCTTGTTAACGACCTTTAGTACAACTATCTTTTATGTAACTGAGGTGTTGTCTGATATCGAACCCTGTTATTTAAAAGCCTGTTATATTAAAATTTTACTATCGTATCTGTAACACTTAGGTGGTATGAAGTGAGTACTTTATGTATTATCTATACTTTGGTTTTACTCGTAGGTATATGCTTCTGTAGTGTAGGATATTAAGTACTACTTATTTGTACTTTTGCCCGCGACTTGGTTCGCGTGGAATAGTGACTTCCTTCAGATTTTTGGGAAAAAAACTGTCCAATATTCTTTCTCAAGTTCCAAACTATGTCTGTACCAAATACGTTCAGTAGTTTAGGCGTGAAGAAAAGACAAAGAGACAGACAGAGTTACTTTACTTTACAAACGTTTAAAAAATGCGCCTTCTCCTGCTTAGAACCCCGGCAACGTGCCTGTGACAACTCTGTTGTTGCGCGTGTCCCTGGATGGCGCTGATGCTGTTTAAGGTTTGTAATTTATTTAAATGAAATAAAAAAAAATATAATAAATGTAATTGAAGCTTGACTAACAAGATTATAATTATAATTATATTATAATGTAGTATACATTTTATAAGAGAAAAATATTTTGTTTTTTCGTTATTGTTTATTCGAAAAACTGATTATGTATTTTCTTTATATTTTTTAATATGGATATAAATGTAAATATGCAAAATTTGAATTCTAATACGTCCATTATCTAAGTATTTAGCAGATAACTTAAAGTAACTAGTAATAGTTTGGCCTTCATCACCTCTTTATGGCATGGTAAATAACAAATCTGATGACGTGCTTTCAACCTTAGGACGGAAATTCATGTTATGCGATTACCACTAGGCTTAATGATTGTCAGATGGACATTTCAAGTGCCCGAAGCGTGGCTTCTTATCTCAAGTTGCGGTTTGAATCTAAATACTAGCTGCAGTTATAATAAATATTTATGCAGATTTTATTGTTGGTAGAATGAGTAAAATACTTAAGTAAGTAGGTACCTACGTAGATATCTCCATAACTACATACTTAAACATTTTATTAATATACAACTATTAATATAAATTTAATGAAAGGAGCCCACAAATAGGTACATTTTCAAGTATCTCAATGAGCTTCTACAAAAACTAAATTAACCAAAATGACGAAGTAAAACTAGACAGTCTCGATTTAAGAACTAATTTTCTCCAAACTGTGACATTTATTATAAAAGTATCTAAAGATTCTTTATTGAAAAACTTGATGAAATCAAGTTACGAGAGAGGTTTTTGTAAATTATTCTCTTCAGATGTCACTCCCCCTCTCAATCAAAGTCGGCAATTAAGGATTGGCAATATTAAAGAAAGGTGGAATGAATTCTTAAGAATTGAATGTTAATTGATGGCAAGCTCTCGAGAAGCAATTACCACTAGTCTTAGTGAATGTCAGGCGGACATATCAAGAGCTACATGTCTGCTTATCTCATGTCGGGGAGTGCATTTATCAAATAGAAGCCGTTTCACACGAGTCGTTTTGATTTTAGAACGTTCTCTATTTATTTTTATAAAAAATTTAATTTCAGTTTGCATATTGCCAGTGGTATTTATTTTAATGTCCAAAAATATTTTCAATATCGAGTACGTATAAAAAATAAAATCGTTCGATTAATTTACATTCAAAATAGAAATCCAATTTTACACACTTTTTAAGTGAAGGAATGAAAAACATGTCCAGTTAATGGGATTTTAATTCAACTTTTAGAGACAAAACATTAGTATCCACTTAATACAATTTCGTGCCTAAAATTTTATAGGATCGATCTAAAGAATTCGATATCAACGATCCTTTTTGGAGTAAAAACACAATTAATATTAAAGATTGACTTTCAAGTGAGATTTATAGTTCAACATACAACTTTATGACTTTATTTTGAAGCAGCCTTTGTTTGACATGGACGGAACAGTGGAGATGATCAATTTATATTCAAAACATTTGGAACGACATTCGTTTTATGGTTTCCATGAATCTTAAAATCGCGGATCGTGGGTATAAACAAAGCAATCATTGGCTTTATACGCAAAAAAGGACGGTTTATATTTTATTCCCACAGAATGTTTTATATTATATCTCAATACTCTACCCTTGGGACAAAACCATCGACTGCTACGCTACAAAGAATCTGATGAAATAAAACGAACAAAATTTAATTAAATGTAACACTGCGTACAAATGTTCAATTTGTTTGGCTCGCTATGTGCTTACAAACTATTGTTGTACGTACACTTTTTTACGAACCCGTTTTTAGTCCAAGATAAATTGGTCTAACAACATTTGTCATGTTTAGTGAAAATGTTAAATATTTTTACGAGGCTAAGCTAAACGTAATTTATGTTTAGCTTTATTTATATAAAGATAAGATTTATTTTTATTTGTTACTAAATTTGTAGTGAATTTAAATTGAGTCACAAAAATGTAGTGCGTTTTGAATGTCAAATGATCTACTTAATATGAAAAGTCTTTATTTTAAAGCCTCTTTATTTATTTTATTACAAGGATTTAAAAAGAATTAGGACAACATGGCGTATTTAAGACGAAGTTTATGTCATTTATACTGAGTTGTAGGTCTAATATTATTTTGTTAAAACTAGATCACTCTATAATCCGTCATAGTATTACTTTATAGCATCTTAGCCTCATATTCAGAACAGACAGTTTGATACGAACAAGTTAGCTAAATGTGAAAGGGCTTAAGCCCTCGAAGCGCTAGCGCAGGTAATGGACGGCTGTCAACGCGTGGGCGATCGACTAAACATCAGTTGTAAATACACGGTAAATATTTGTCTTCGATATAATTACTGTAATTGTACGAGAAGATGGTGAAGCGGTAAAATTAATTGAAGTGTAAATTAGTTTATTTGAAGGCGCTAATGGTAGGTATTATGGTTACTTGCAAGTGTAAGAAAATAAAACAAAGTAAGTAACGAAATTGAATCTCCTGTTTCAAACGCTTTTTTGTTGGAGAGAAAGTCATCCATGCTCTCGCCCTCTTTGGTGAGAGAGGTAGTATGTGTTAGACTCTTACTGCCTAAAAACCCACCCTGTTCCTTCTCCTACTTTAGGTCAAGGCAGAGTACATTATTTCACTTGACACCCGGCTGGTTTTTCTAAACACTGTTGATACAAACAACTTTGATTAAGTTTAAATAAGCAGCTTTATAATTGTGGCATGATTGTTCAAATAGACTGTAAATTAAAATCATTTAATTGCTTTAAATGTTTATTAATTATTGAATACCGATTAAATAAAAAATGAAAGAAAAAATGAAGCGATAAGTTTTCACCTACGTGTAAATCTTTTTATTAATACGTAATCTGCAAGAGTATTAAAATTTAAAGGCAATGCCACTTACCTACATCAGTTTTATGGATACTATAGTTTACGTATTTAATAGGATTTAAATAATCCAAATGGTTCTGCTAACGATATGTAAATTGACTGAATGAATATACTGGACTATAAACTCAAAGTCTTATTTCAAACGCCATTCTAGTGTTTAATAAACACACATGTAGTTTACCTAGACCGTATTGTATAATTTATAGAAAACTAGACCTAAAATACAATTCACTTTGTTGCTCGTTAACTATAATTTTGGTAGTACGCATGTCGAAGCCAACAAGGTTCAAAACCCTTTAAATTAACTGTCTTGTCTTTTTAAATGATATCGCAGTAAAATTTTGGTAGGTAGCTGTTTTTGTTACGATTGTGATTCGATGTAAGGGTCGTATTTTTAACACAACTTAACCTTAATTTTTCCTTCACTCTTCAATTAACAGTTTGGATGAAAAATTCAGTTCTTCAATTGAACGGCTTGTCATTCAGGGCATTGATTTAATCGCTAATTAAGCCAGTATGCTTTGACAAACCAAGGAGAGTACAGACAGGAAGCCAAACTACTCCAATCTGGAACAATTTTATTTCATAAAAATTTTTACCTTTTATCGGTATAAAGATATGAACTTTTAATAAAGAATATATTTTCTAGAAGGTTAGTTTGACCTGATGGTGTCAATACATTAACGATTATATCGAAGGAGCCCGTATTCCGAGCTATTACTCTTGTAGATAGATACCGATATCTGCGGTACTTATGAATAAACACTTAGCGATATTGAATGCAGCCCGTTTACGCCTATCATTGGGGTTGCTAGCTGCCATGTTCGATTTACCCAACGCTCCATGTAACTGGTAACCGGTAAGTCGGTGTGACCAGGAGTTTTGTGGTTTTATGTAGATATTTTTCACTTTAAGTAGAATTATGGCTGTGTTTTTTATTTTTAAACAGTGAATCTTAACGTTATTTTTTATTTTGTTATCATATTAAACGTAATATACCTACGAGATGTTTATTGATAAATATTCAATATTGTAAGCTCATCTATAATATCCCCATTTAAGTGGAATAAATTAATTATATTCAATTGTTTAACACCAAAGTTTTGGCTCCTATCACATGCTAGATGGAAGCCATTTCATTTAATCAGATTCATACAACTTACACAAAACTAGGTACTGACTTTTTTATTTTGTGATACCCACAAAATATTTGCGCGATTAAAATTAATTTCTTTAGTAAATCTCCCTACAAATAAGGGTAAGTTTTTGAAATGTGGCAACCCTTATTACACCACTGCCTCTGTTGCCAGCTATCAATCAATAATTCGCGGAAGCGAGAAATTATCTGGAAATAACTGTTTATAACCATTTATAAATTACACACTGTAGCTAGATCAAATACGATGGAAGCTTCGTGAAGTTAATTATCCTGGTGCACTTAAATACGCTGATAAATTTCTCAAAGCCAACTCTTGAGGTTTTCTAGACTGAGGTTCACGGGCTTTTGAGAGTTATGAAGAGACTAGAAGTTTTTTATGTGATACCGTAAACGATCAGGCGGTTTAGCTGATGGTAAGCAATTAGCGCCGCCCATGGACAACGAAAGAATTACAAGTGCGTTGCCGATCTTCTGGCGGTTTAGGTATCGGGGGTGGGGAAGGTTTGGGCTTCTGGTAATCTCACTCACACGGCGAAACAACGCTGTGGTTGTTTCACACCGGTTTTATGTATCACTCCGGTCGAGCCGACGTCCATTCGTGCCAAACCATGGCACTCCTACACTTGAATACAAATTTTACCAAAAAACTAATAATTAGGATAAACGACGTTTTCACTAACATAGCGAATTTTTCCTTAACGTCATATGGATTTCTTACAACGGAATTACAAATAACGTTACAATTTCGAAAAAATCTATTCAGCAATTTTAAGGAGTAAAAATGCATTTCCTATGAAAATATGTTGGGCTTATCATAAAATACGTTAGAGGTATATTTCTTTAAGTTAAATGAACACATTTTCCAATTGTTGACCATGTTATGGTGTTAACTTGAAAACATGTAGAGCAAATCCATGTAAGGTTTAAATATCGCTCAGGACGAGACAAATCGTATACCCATCACCCGTGATCACGGTACAAACTTGTTTTAGTTGACTTGCGCAAGTCTTGTAGCTGGCACAGAATTATGCTCGCACTTTTAGCATATTCCATTAGGTTTTATATAAGTTATCGTAAGAGAAGGGATAAGGCTCTCGCCATTTCCAAATATACGTGGTCATTAAGGCATCAAGTGAGTTCTCTATGGCAAACTTGGCTCCCATCGGTTATGTCTATTAAAAGATAATTTTGGTAAGCCAAATTTTAATCTTAGAGATTATACACTCATCCAACAAAAACATATTATTGAAAATTCATAACATAAATTATTATGATACAAACGAATATTTAGGAGTGACAGATACGACTACAATAAATCATAAATAACAAAAGAACACATTATAAAAAAGGAATTTGGATCGAATTAAATTAATGTAAACTGTATTGTCACAACAGAAGGCATCAATAAAAATCACAGCGCACCTGTTAAAGAAACGTAGAGATTAACAAGTTTAAATGAATACCTTCGCTACTCGAATATCTAACAGAAATTAGCATTTAACTTTATATCGGATAACGGATCTGTTGCTCCCAAAGTTGCAATTACGGATAGTTCGAATGTTGTTGAATGAGTACAACAGGTGGCGTTACCGGTTAATTACGATAAACAAAACCGGTTATAATAATTAGTAGGGGGCGGGAGTGGGAGGGACAGGCCGCTGTCCGTAAAGGCGTGGTCGCTTTTCGGCGACTCAACTCATGTTTAATTTAACACGTGACTATGTTGTAACTGTGGGCTTTTATGGTGATATCTGAGTTCATTTGGATTTCGGGTTTTGTGGGAATAAAGTTGCCTCTGATAGTCACCGCGAGATGCGAAGACAACACTCCAAAGTATCGAGAGCTATCCGATACAAAGGTCATGCTTTGAGATTTGGAATGGTTCATAGACATCACACCTCTAATTGTACAATGTTGTCAAAATTGATTTTGTTTTTAAAGTCAATAGAGTCTACACAACGATGTCAAACAATGTAAAAGGTAATGCTGCGAAGAGAAAAGAAGAAATAAGTTCCTACATATCTAAGCTAGCCCTACAATAGTAGCAGAGTGATACATTATTATTCCGACGCTCAAAAAATCATTCTTCTAAGCTATTTACAGCAGTAGCTTCATGTTAAACCACATTACTTTGCAGTAAAAAACGAAATAATAACTCCATATCACGTAGCAATCAGCGCACAATTTACTAAGCTCTACTTAGCTTGCGCTGCGCGTGCGTTCATCGTGCGTACTGCGCGTGACTCAATGGATGCATTGTGGACAAATGTTGGGTCCAACGTTCCAACACTGACAACATTTCGTGACGGATGTGGTGAGGTTTAATGGCAAGGTATTGAGGTTGTTTTTTCAACCAAAATTGAAATAATGTTCATGAAATATATTAGTCTAACATTGACAACTCAATAAGAACATTAATCAACCAAACCGTATCATATAGGTAATATAAACCATCAACAAGTTTAACCAAGGTCGGCAAAAAAAATTACATTGATGACTAAGAAATATAAAATGGTTCATCGACCGAAATGTATGAAATTAATAATTAAAATAAGGGCAAATTTAATTTCATCAACCACTCAGGATTTAAAACCAATGTGGGTAATAACTACCAACATAGTCAACCAACGTTGGAACCAATCTTATGTCGGCTTACTACAGCTTTAATAGTCTAATTCACTTGCAAGGCCCGGCGGCGGAGTTTTTGTGACAAACTAACGTTCGTGGTGAAGTTGTGAGTTTTATTGTGTACGTGACAGGGCATCTGATAGCCAGTATGCATCCTGTATACATAATGTGTAGGTAAATAACATTGTCGTGGGTCATGTAAATACTGAATACAGAATAAAAAAAAAAGTTATGCCGATGCGTGTACAGGTTCATGATGAGGAATCAATTGTTAAACACGATAAAATGGAACCTCAACACTTTACTTAATATTGTTAAATAAATACGAATTTTAAAATCATCGAGTGAAAATTTTGAAAAGTTTGACTAAGGGTTAGTTTAACGGTAAACAAAAGATGGCTGTGCTTTTAAAACTTTATTGTCTCATACATTTTGTTCAAAACCTCATCCAAATGTTACTTTGGCTTTAACAAAAAATAAATCATTGAATTGAAGGCTATTTTATTTTATCCGTACAATCAGTTTTGCTCACTGCTAGCCCAACAGTCTAGCTTGTGCCTTCAAATTCTAAACCCACTTCAACTGACAATTGACGTGAAATGAGTTCAGTATACCGGTCTTAAATTTTCAAGGCCATTTTTTGTCTGAATCGAAACCGGTGCTTAGTCAATGGAATAAGAGAAAAAAAATTAAAACATCCCATCATTCAAAGCTATTTTCTGTGTCATAACAGAAGCAAATAAGAAACTGAACCCTCAAAAATAGTTTTAAACAATTGTACTCTAGTTAAGCCATATCCTTGCATACGTTGCACAGATCAGTAACAATTAAATGGCGATTAAGATTGATGGGCTCAAAGATTTAGCAAATATTGAAGTCATAGGGGAACTATCCGGAGTGACTCTTTACACGATCAATCATTTGGGTAACTTAAATCATAAATGACACAATTATGATGTCACGCCTATTATTAAAGTAGGGACAGGGAGTGCCTACATACCAAAATTTTTGGCAGTTTTAATTCCGATACGGGCAAGTTTAAAATATAACACAGGCAGTTCATGGCTCAGCTAGACTTGCAGGCCAAGCGCTATAAGGTGCCGTTGCCCCGGCCTGGAGTTGGTGAAGGAACTGGGTGGTTTTCAGTCAGTAAGAGTCTAACACTCCCTCTCGCTTCAGCTTGCGTGAAAGAAGTCACGTGATGATTTCCTCCTACCAAATAAGGCGATTCATATCAATTCTGCACAACGTGTTATTTGAGTTATAAAATTAAATGGCTTACTTTATACTAATAGTGTTACATTACTGATATTTATCGGAATGATTCGTGCTACCTACTCGGAACAAATACAATACCGAGGTGTATGCGCAAATACAGATGCGCTCTATTCTTTGATATCTCATTACAAGGTATCGGTAATTTGATACGATTTAGATGCATCAGGTCATAGGATAGTTTTTTTGAGGAAGTAGTCAAAAAATACTTCCATGTTACCTACTAAGTATGGAATGCTGTTAATAATATCTCTTCTTTAATCTTTAAAATGTTATTTAAAAATCTTATTGTGTTAAACCCCGTAAATACCGAAGGGAATGGGGAACGCGAAACATTGCACTTTCATAACATGAGTAAGGAAGACGGTAAAGTCATTTGAAACTAGCATGTGAACTAACCATCCAAACCGATATTTTAACAAGACACTACATTGTGCACCTCATTAAAACACCTACGTGAACATTTCTCATAACATGTTTCAAACAAAATCAATTACTATTAGTTTTAGAAGCAAGACAGTAAGATAAAAGACAAGTAAAATTGCAGCATGCAGAGAAATGGCCTGTACATTTTTCAGAGCTCGACTTTAGATGGTATCAATAATTGGCATATCTGTGAACCGGCACACGGTAGATCATTTAATTTTCTTAATAATTTTCTATCGCGGAGCGCCTGAGGCAACGCGCGCCGGTCTAGCCTGCTTCTCGTTTTATACTTTTTAGTAATACAGTATAATCAATCTACGTACGGATGTTTAGGCCTACATGTAGTAAATGCGATAATGTGAGATAAATTGTTTTGATGCGACGCTGGAATGTTAGACAGTATTTTTTGTTGTAAGATTGATGTGTGAAACACTGGTTCATGATTACAGTCTAAGTGTATAAATTTTGTTTCAAGCGAAGAAAATTTGTAATTGCCTTTTGAAAGTAGAGCTCTATTTTTGGAGTCTACTTCGGTGATCAAGAAATTAAGTTAGACATTCAATTTTATACGACCAGTTTCTTCTTATTTCATTACACTGACTACGAGAGCTAACATCACATGTCTCAGTGAACCCCAGCATCTCACCTCACAGTTTACTGCACCGGTAATCTGAATCAGTTGCGTCGACCAGTGATTTATAGGAACCGCCCGACGTCCAAGCATTCCGCTTTGTCTCAACCCGCAATAAAGGTAATTTCGTTACAAACTATGGACGTCCGTAGACCCGGTACCTTTCTATTAGCGTTACGAAAAGGTATCATGATAAGTATTGCCTGTAAATTAACCTGGTTCTATTTTATTTGTGTAATAGCTTCCGTCTGAATCTTGATTTCATTATTTAGTTTCATCATAATCGTCAAAGTTTGTAAGCTTTGATGATCTAGTAGTTTGCTAAACAATGCAATTGATAAATACGAAGTCTTGGATTTTTGAATAAAACCAAATATTATTGAGATTTATAAAAATATGTTAGTAACAGAATTAATTTTAGTATTCAAAAATTAATTTGTAATGACTGATAAACGATTTTATCGATACATAGTATCAAAACCATTCTTAATTTAAAAATTTAAAATAAAAGAAAATACGACTAAAATCACAACATTTACACGACCAAGAAATTAAACAAAACTCTCAGTCCCACGTACTCGTGTACACCGCTCTGAGATCGCAAACAAAATCCAGATCGAGTTTCTTTAATAGGTTGAACTAAATTACATGCAGTATCTATCGCGAGTGCGGCAGCATCATTCAGACTATGTAGCAATAAGTACTCACATCTAGATTCTGTACCAGTGACAGGTTAGTAATCCATCGGTTGCGAGCATCTCAGAACTGGTTTCTGCAATTGACTCTTACAACTGAAGGGGTTAACAACCAAGTGAGCTTCCTTTTACTTCTAGATTTGTTAGTTGTTGGATGTTGGTGGTTGGAGATTGATATTAGCTTTGTTGGTTTTAGTTCTTTGTTCTATAATGATGACAATGATAATTAGCAAAACATTATGTCTTCCTTTTGTTCAAGATTGGGCTGAATTTTTCACATCGAAATTGATTTTGTCTGATAGTGATCCTCTTAAGTGTTGAGGGAAAGTTCAAATAGGAGTTACATATTATAAAAATAAAAAACTCGGAACCAATAGGTAAGTATAATTTGTAGCTGATTTATTGATTACAAATTTGTAACATTTTAATTCGTTACTGAATTTTAGGAATATTTTAAATAGTTTATTTTAATTCTGTGCTACGAGAAGGCCCTACGTAAGACACTGGTGAACAAATTAAAAAAATAAATTATTAGTAACATTTTCGAAGCTACACCATTTAACAATTTTGTTCAGGAAGACGCAGCGCGTCATTCAATTCTTCATACATTGCTCATTTATTTCATATGTTAGTGTTCTCTTGGACGACGACACGGTCTAATACTGAAATTTAAGACAAACGGCCTTGCAAATGCGTACACGAAGCCTTCTTTGTACAGAACTTATCCTACTAATAATATAAATGTGAAAGTTGGCGAGAATGTATGGACATTATATTTTTATTATTATTTCACGCCAAAAACAGTTTGACCAATTTCGTTGAAATTTGGTATGTAGATAGGTTGGCTCTGGGTATACACATATACCTAGTCTAGTATATTTTATAAATATATTTTTTGTACAAAACTTTTAATTCGAATATCTAGACAACATAATCATAGGAACTGAATGGAACATGATCCTATTTCCCCATAACGCAGGTGTGTACCTATTTAATCTATTATGAAATATTATCTCCAATCCAATCTATTACAGGTGCTGCATTCAACTGAACGACAGAATTGGTAAATCGTATTAATGTCAACTGTTGCAATGCACTGACATTTATGATCTGATACAATTATATAAATCGCGTTCCTATGACAAATCACGATTTGCTAGCCTTCTGAATTTATTGTGTTTATCAGCAAAATGAATTTTCTTATTGCACGTTTATTGTGAAACTTTAATAAACAGGTTATCTCTATAAGACTCGACTGCACGGTTGGTGCGGTGGCTGGGCAACTGGCTGTCGTGCACCGTGTCGCGGGCACAATTTTTGTGACCCACACTGAATTGTTGTTTCGGGTCTGGATGTCTTATTTATGTGAAATTGAGTGTTTGTAACATAGGAGAAAATACAAGTGTAGGTCAACGTGTTAAAAATAAGCTAAGCTAAGTTAAGAGCCATTAATTGTTTCGCAAAACGTTTTATGTAATTTTTTGATTTTATAGCTTCCAATTTTGTTTGAATTGAATCCGACGCCGATGTTTGTATCATCTTAATTTTCTATTTATCTTTATATATCAATTAAATGGCTACTGTATATCTTATTAACACAAAATATCCATCTTTCTGAGCTTCTTTTATCAGCTTTATTCCTAGTTTTATCTTAATTATTAAAATCCATTAAGATAATAACAATATAAACTCAAGCTAAAGAACAAATACACTCTCAGACAATATGATAAAAGAAGAAGCTTAATTATACTCGCTGTTCATTATTAGCATAAATTAATAATTATTCTATAATGAACTCTATGACTAAAGAATTTAAGATAGAAATAGCTTTTAAATTTATTTATTGCTAATGTCCTAGATATACAGGATGAATTAATTTAAAATAATAAAAGTATTTTAATAAAGACAAGTAATTTTTTTTTAATCTGAATACTCTTTACTGTCATGTTTATCTTGTGTACTAGATTATAAAAATAAAGATATATACAATTTGTTCATTAGTTTTCAAGCTACAATCCAATAAAAACTTGTAAAATTATATAAAAAGCGGACTCTTTGACGGACACTGAAACCAGTATTTTTGTCAAAGTAACTTTCTGTCAAAGTAAATTTAGGACGTTGAATCAATATACAGGTCCGTCGATAAACCAGCTTGGTTAAATGTGCGTCCTGTATATATCAAAGGGGAATGTTTTATTCAATGTATTGAATCACTAAAACCTAATCTTAATTGGTATGACAATTCTCGGTATAATTGACATTAAACGATTTATAGATGCCGACATCATTTAATGCCACACTATAGTGAACGAGTAACTATTCATTTCAGAGAAACTATTTGCTGATTGTTAATTAAGGTAAAGGGCATGAAATGACGCCTTTTATTTATATACTTTTATTTCATATAGGTTGCATGTCGGAGAACTGAGATTATTTTCTGCCAGTCATACTTTTATACGTCAAAAATGGAAACAGAGATGAATTCAATTAGTATGTTTTTTGTGACATCAGCTCATGGCCATAATTATATTTCGATGCATTTTTATTTAAATGGGAATATCGTTATTTCTCTTCAGTCGCTTTCGGTCAGGCGAGAGATTAAAACCACTCCGTTCTTTTTATTGACACGCTGATCGTGGCCTCAGTACCTCAATGCCAGTATATTTTGGATTTTAGACAAGAGTATGGAGAGAGGCAAGAATCCATCCTACATTGCTAGTGCTTGCTTATGTTGATGTTTGCCGAGTGATGACGCGGTAAACGACGAACGCTAGGAGCGCCGGGCAACATGCCGCGTGTCCATAAAGTAGGCCTTAATTCTAGTAAGGCAAGTCTGCTGAAGAGAGTTATGAAAAATTCATATTTGAAAAAAGAGTGTTTATAATAATACTTTTGATTTTAAAATACTAAATTGATTCTAAAGACTATTTGCGCTTGAACAGAATAGCAACTGACGAAGCAGTCATATTTTATTATTATTATAAAAATAAAATGATTTACTGTTTCATATAATACTAATAAGTGTAATTATATTTTATGAGCGCCTTTATTATGAGAGATTGTAAAAATATGATTGTGTTATATTAAATTATAAGCGAGTTATTTAGGTACAGTAAAATCTTAGATGTCCAATCATAAAGATGGCGTTAATTACTGTTATATAGGTACAATAATATATTTTTTATGTAAATTTGTCACTATTTTATGTGAATAAATGAAGCTATACCTAAACTAAATGTCAAGGTCAAAACATTTCTAAGAATCACCCTTTTCGATGTTAATTTTCGAATTGATTTAAGTAAGTGTAGGAGAGCCAATATGTTTCGGAATCCTCAGGATTGGTAAAATCATTAATGTGTCGCTTTATATAATACAATTTCTCATGTGATAGGAGCGAAAAACATTTTCTGATATTCTAGTCTCTCTTTCTGTTCCCCGATACATTTGTCCTACAATAAAGTTAGTTTTCTACATCCTTCCACACGCGTGGAACAATAAACATATCCAACTAATAGACCATCAAGAATTATCTACATACATACATAACTATATACACATTAAACAAAAAAAAAACTTTCACTTAAACCACAAAAAAACATCGGAAACACGGTGTAATAAAGCCATAATCGTAACCAAGTTATTTACGTACTTAATGTCGACAAAAAAAACCTTTAATTATTCCGAAATCATAAACAGAAAATAGTGGTGCTTCAATTAATCTAGATGGTGGGTTGTAATTACACCCGTGGACCAATTTCAACGGATTAACCAAATTTGAATTGCTTATTAAGGTGATTGACATGTGGTATAATCCTTTACTGTATAAGTTAAATCGAATGAACCATTAGACGTGGTAAGGAAATTTTAAATTCTGATACATATTTAATCGTGTCATAATCAGTACTACGATCTGATCTTGATAAGAATTGGATTGAAGCTTTTATGTTATATTACGATCTAATTTATTCTGGTGAATACTTTACTAGTGCCGATTGGGTAGATTGAAGAAATTGTTTTATTATTTTTATTAATTTCAAGTGACTCGCCCTATTAAGTAGGCTTTTGGTTTGCGTTTGGTCTCACTCAGTGAAAATTACGTTCGACGCCATGGGGACAACATGTGGGCAACGCTAACGGGGGATTGGCCCCAAATCCATCAATCAGTCAAGCACTTAATTTGGTCCCGTTTAAGTCCTAGACTTCTAAAATAAACCTTTTTGTCATACAAACTGAGACATAACTTATTAATAATCAAAAACAACGAAGAAATAAACAAAATCGACGAAACCATAAAAGAAATAGAATAAAAAATTACGTATTAAAAATGTTTGTTTATTTAAAACGCAAAATAAAACAAGTTCACATTAAGATTAATGCTTAATCACATTTGTATTTTACTTCTAATGAGCAATTTTATGATGTCGTAAAAAACGGCAAAGATTTTTTTGTCTCGAATTAGCATAGATATAAAAAGCAGCATTAAGATTTCGTCTGAATTTACAACAGGGGTAGAACGGTCTGTTATTAAAACTTAAGAAGACGTCCCGGTTCAAATTGTAATGACTTTGTAATACCGCTTAAAGATTGGTAAAATCTATCCGCAACTCAAACATTGGTTCGTACTTTGCCAATATTTGATGAAAACTTTGTAATCTTTCTTTTCGATATTAACACAATATAGTTACACGCATATTAATACCAAATATGTTTATATGAATTGTATAAAACTCTTTGTAAAATAAAACAATAATTATCGTAAATATTGAATATTTATTGAAACATAAAGTAAATAAAATATGTACAACGCTTCCATTGTACAATAGATATATTTATTTTAGCATTACGAATTTAAATAGTTCGTGAAATCAATTGCTTACAGCCAACACCCATAAATATTTCGGTGGCCAAATAAAAAACTGGTAGTTGCAATGTGAAAAAACGATTTTTTGCGGGCAAGCCGCTAGGCGCGTGTAGTAATTTTATCCGAAATTTAAACCGACACACTCCACCAATAAACTGTTAGATTCCACTGTTATACAGGTTCTGGCACTTGTTTATAATTCGTTTTGTGATTTCATAACATTTTTGTTCATAGATGTGTGAAATGTTTGCCATTTTTTTGTACATTCCAGAAATATGAAAAAACATTTACATACATATATACCTAGGTACTTATCCATACACCATGTAGGAAGAGAAAAGAAATACTCATAAGTTTATACTGACACATACGAGTTCAGAATTGATAAAATATTCATCTGAATCTAATTGCGATTCCATTCCAGTAATTGGAAGTCATCAGTTTTAACAGTCGCATTTTTAGTTTTAGTTTCTTTTATAAGATTGAGAAAACATGCATCAATGCGAAAACCTAGATTTTAAACTGATTAACTATTTACAAAACCACTAATTTATTGTACCTTATCAAGCAGTAATCTAAAAAGATGTGCCATAAGAATCGCTAAATAAGCTGGACAATATAGTTTTGTTGACATAAGAAAGAGCACGTTTTTCATTGGATTCGTCAGAAAATAAAGGCTGTAAGGTAGCTTGAGGAACGTGACAAGGCGACAAAAGATCGCCCGACAGGTCTTCAGCGCGCTCAAAATTGGATAGTAATCGATGCGTGAAACTATACTTATGTCATGAGACATATGGCCCTTAAACTCTGAAAACAGTGTGAGGTGAAAAATATTCTTAAATAGTAAATCCACAAAAAGATTTTTTTATGAGATAAGTCGGCAAACGAGCAGACGGATTACTTGATGGTAAGCAATCGGCGCCGCCCATGGAAACCCGCAACACCAAAGGAGTTACGAGCGCGTTGCCGGCCTTTTACTGATAGGGGTTGCGGATATAAGGATTGGGAAGGGATAGGGGAAGGGGAGGGATTGGGCCTCCAGTAACCTCACTCACACGGCGAAACACAACGCTGTGGGTTGTTTCACGCCGGTATTCTGTGAGGCCGTGGTATCACTCCGGTCGAGCCGACCCATTCGTGCCGAAGCTTGGCTCTCCCACACTTAAAATTTTATTTAGTTAAAATGTGTATATCAAGTCGTATATCTTGCATTGACACACGCGTTAAACATGTGTTGTATCTTGTTGATTTTCTATTTTATTGAAACACTGCTAGTACCTAGTGTCAATTTTGTCTGTCGATTTTCGTGCCATGACAGTAACACACTAAAGTTAAAATGTGGTGTAAATATCCATCGACCACACTACAGAAAATATCGTTCGTAATATTGCAAAAGCAAACGAATTAAGATTATTTTGATTGTTATTTAAAATACAACATATGATCTCGTAAAACTCTCAGCCTTTCCAAGACAAATTACGTTAATATAAGTACACAATGCGGGGAAAACGCTACAGTGAAATATACATATTCCTACACGAACATAAAGTTTATTAAGGTAATATTCAATCATTCGATCATAATATTGACTTGAACAAACAATAGCTAATTGTAGGCTTTTGCAAGACCTAAATGAGAAACGAGTAAATAACAATGCACTAGCGATTACTACTTAAGCGCAATTGTAATGTTTAAAGCACAAAACGATGTAACTGTTGGTTGCATACCTTAAGGAAATGGCCGGATTTGGAAGGCTGGACTTTTAATAAAAACAAGCGGTTACGACTCGCAATATTTTGTGCAAGAAATCATCAATTTTACAAATAAAATTCAATTATACGGCAACTAAAAGATATTTTATATGCCTTAGCAACCGTCAGAAACTGCCTTTCTTTAGCACCTTGTGGGTGTTTTATTGTTGTATAATGAACTTTAAAATACTTCTAATATTTGATATTTTAATGATACGCATTAATATACTTAGCACATTAAAATATCCATTTTATAACGCATAATTATTACAAAAAAGACGGCAGGTTTGTTCTATTAAGTCGTTAATTAAGAATGTTTCGTCATCTCCTCATTTGCGTGGTGTTTGCAGACCAATTCGATTCGTGAACTTTTTTGTTTCGTTCTCGAAATGGAAACTTTCAATTAAAATGACAATTTATTCAAAGTAATTAGGGTTTTATAAGCGGGCCGGCCGTGTGTCCCGGGTAAGGGTAATAAGAAGTTGGACGGCATCCGCCTTCGGACTCGCCTTTATGCACAAACGAAGGTCATTATGATCGGATATTCAATTTACCATTGCGCTGACTCAGCAATAATTTACTTTTAAATCGAATTGTGGCGTTTGAATCGAATTTAATAGCTTAATACCTGCCGCTTGTTTTATGTATTTCCACTCATAACTTAGGGACCCACTGTGAGTCTAATAAACCTTTTTGCTAAGAGACTGAATGGCGTACTAAAGTCAGTTTAGTAATTCTTTGATTCTAAATACATAGTAAAAGGCAAAGTGTAACGCGAGCTTTTGTATTGCTAAATTGACCAATAAAAACTTGATATAAGATGCTCATAGACTATTTTTAAATTAAATCACCACTTAAAGTTTCCAGTGTTAAATTGTTTGATCGTTCTGATAACAAAAATCTGATACTTTTAACACAAATAGAAACAAAAGTCACGTCGAATACAAACACACGCGTAATTCGATCGCGTCTTTAAATCTCCTAGCTATTCGAATCCTCGTTTTCTACTTTATTCAAAGACGTAGGAGTTTCATCGTATCAAATTAAATCTGTAACATTTTATATAAAGCTTATGATTCGTTGCCCAGGGCAAAGTATTAAAAATTGCTATTTCTTCCATGTTAGTAACTTGATAATTTTCTTCGTAACATTTCGTTGGCACCTTACAAACCTGATTGGGCGTCAGGTTTTTGATCAAAATGACATAAACATACAGCATCGATCCGTCGGGCGACTCGTCTCTTAACATAAATCGAATGATTTTATGACGCTAGCTGCCTATAAAGATCTCCAGTTTTGCCGTTTGACTAATTTTAATTGCTTTCCGGTTTTTACGCCCTACGCTTGATCGGGGCACTGTATTTCACGTAAATTTTATCGTTTTAAAACTCAGCCGGTAATAATTTACAATACAACGAGGCTTCGATGTGGGTCGTAAATAAACAAAGATTTAATGCAAAAGCCACTTTAGTCTGTTTGAATTCGCTTTATTTGATGCGACGCTGTGACTAAGCGTTTATTTGCATTATACTATACGTTTACCGAAATATCACCGTAAACAGTATCTGGGAACGCTTTTATTTCGAGTATAAATAAACACACTAGGGTATTGTAAATATTGCTTTTGTTGTTTATTTTTTCAAGTAAATATTATTGAGTTGGTGGTCCTCTTGTTCAGTTGTTGTGTCGTAGAACATAAGCGAATGAATGTTTTACATCATGGTATAGTCGTATTTTCTAATTTCGTCTGCTCCATAAAGATCAAAGCATAAATTGTTGCAACGCACACAAAGTATTACGACACAGATTGGAACGCAGCAATTTAAATGGTTAATTTCAATTTGTTACCAATCAGACACTCACTCGATACAAATTATGCGCATATATATCACTTGTCATAACGAGTAAAATCTCTTGCAGTTTGTATGGTGGGCGTGACTTATCCGGATCGTATCGACTGCTATCGTTTTGATATGACAAATTCAAAGAGGCGATTCATATTTTATGCATTAGGTGTGTTGGCCATGCGTTTGTATCGGCACAGCTGTATTCTTGAATTTTGAATGTTGACAGCGAAAGTGCACGATTTTCTTAACGGTTGTGTTTTCAATCTTAGATTTGTTATGCTTGTAAGAAAATAGCATATATAATTTTATTCTATATTTGAAGTTAACTAATGGTTTTAAAATAGTCTTTTTTGAAAATGGATACAAAAATAAATAGGTATAAAAACGAAATTACAATAGAAAAATCAAATCATTTTAACCCTAATCTCGGACGGTGACACAAAAATATGGTATCTAAAAATAGCCTCCCACAAAAACACAAGTAAGCACGTACGGGGCTTAAGATGGCGACCGGATCTCTGTTTTGATTCGAGACTTTTATAAATCGTTGTTTTACCGTGATATATTGTGTCTAAAATGTAGACGTTTGTTTTCTACATCATATTGTATTTTATAAGCAGATTGTTTGTAAGATTAAGGATAGATAAATGTGATTCGCCATCGCCGTGACAGTCGACTTTATGTGTGGTAGATAACAATAGTTCGGACTATCTTTCATTGTCATGCGCGTGTCGTTAGGATCAGTAAATTCAATTACAAGTACTCAGAATGCTATAGTAATCTATGATTCATAGTGCGCATGTATAGTCACGAGTTTTACACGAAGCGGTTGCAACTGCGCTCTACGTGAATAAGAACTATACTCTATGGAAGTATTCACTAAAGCCAGTTTGATTTCTTTGAAGTCATATGAATGAAATATCGACCAAAATGGTTTTACGTCTCGTTATTGTTCATCTTTTTTATAAGAGTGAGTTTTTGACACACATGTGTTAAAAAAATAAATGAATTAGGATATTTGATTACGTACCAGTTTGAAATCCTTTTATTTCTATACAGTATGCTGTTAAAAATATGAATGAAATTTACTTCTGGCCTGCAAAGCACTTCTTACTCTATCTATCGCGGCGCCGTAGATGGTTTACCTTAGAAACATCCGATTACTTGGATACTGAACTATACAAAAAGCAATTTTACAATTAGACATAAAAGTTTAGCACCCGAACTCAATTTAAAAATTAAAATTAAACAAAGTATAGGTAGTATTTGAATGAGCCGATATTATCAAATTTATTGTTACCGCAGAATTCAACGGAATTGTGTGATCCTTATAAAAATAATTACACTTTATAACAACGGACTTTAGAGGTTATAAGAATGAGTAATCTGAGATTTTTAAAACGAAACGCTCATTTTTGACCTGTATAATTCATAAATCAGGTTTAACGCTTCAAGAATGATTGATGAATCGTTCTTGGTGTAAAGATAGTATAATTTAATGTGATATCACAAGACTTAATCACACTTAATAAAGTTCTTAGAAATGACACGTGAACATTAAGTTTAAAATATGAATTACAAAAAAAGTTGATCCACTTTTTAATTTCTCGTCAAATGATGATAGTAGTCATTAGCTTCGTTGATGAACGTTCGTAAATGGAATTAGAATAAATTTGAAATTAACGATCATTATGGATGCTTCAATCGACTGTAATCGGGGCACGGCTGCAAATTGTTACTGGATTAATTTGCAAACTAGTCGTTCATAACGGTCGTGTCGTACTATCACCAAAATGCGATTGACGTGCAGATATGTAGTTCATAGTTCTAACGAACATAGGTATATACAGTTGCATGTGTTCTGTCTGCATCATTCATCAACGGATTTATCATAGGATCGACGGCTCCAAGATAGACGAGTCAATCTGCCTCTACAAAATATGACGTCACTTCATACAATTTACGGACGTCAATATCGACGCACAGAAGCGGAAAATTGTACCTTTTTTTGTACGCCCACATTATTTTAGTTTGAGCTCAATTTTGATTATACTATATCTAAATTGTGTTATGTTATCGACTTCCGTGGTAGCAATGGCAGGTGAATTTATCAGTTATTGTTAGTAATGAAACATTAAAACAGATTTAACGCAAACATTTAGCAATAGAGCAAACAAATGAAGGACTCGCGTCGATAGAGTTCCAGTAACTATCTTGTCATTAGCTATGCGCTGTTGCAATAGTTACTTACTTAAATCTATTCGATACAAAACTTTGCATTTCCTAAAACATGTTTTATGCAATGAATTCCTGTTCGTGTTTTACCGATTTACTTTATTTTAAACCAGCATTTTACTTAAGTTTTAGTAATACTAAACCTGTAAATCGTTTTAGCCTTTTTTGCAATTACAATGCTCAATAAAATACAGGCAAGATGGCGTATAATAAACATAAAACTCCTGAACGGCACACGAACGTAACAACCAGCCTCTAACCGCCAGAAATGACGTGAAACGTATCTAATTAGGGTAGCAATTGTTTATTGTGGAACTCATTTCACACAATAGCTAAAAGTTGGTCCAATCAGAGCGGAATGCTACCACATTAAGATTATAATTTCGCTTCATTCTAGAGCAATAAGTGGCTATAAGGTCCCACTCACGTATCGCTGAGAGGGCTAAAGGCACGTATTTTTCGCATTATCGGCTAAATTATTATAAAGGGAACAGACGTGTGGTGTGGTAGTCTAGGGAAACTGTGTTGCGAGCGAAACAATTGCCGCGGAAATAGCACGTTCGACATTTTAAAACGAGGCAAAATGAGCCGCAAGTTTGTGAGTGCAACTTCATGTTAAGTTGCCATTGCAACTGCTTCAAGTCTTACTATAGTTTCACTCATAGAATGTAAAGCAGTTCGATAATGACTGCTAAATCACATATTTTAAACCAAGAATCGCTTTTTATTTAAAATACTGTCGCAAAAAAAAACTCGAAACATAGGAAATACCTATATAAAAAATACTCTGTGAAATTTTTCATTTGAAACTTTTATATGAATCTCTCTCGCTGCGCAGCTCAAACAATGAGAACTTTTCAACAAGTATGAACATTATATGTATATTTGGAACAGCATATCATTCTAACATGAAACATTGTGTTCAAATTTTAAACAATGGATAGGTTTAACCATTTCCATACTATAACATCAAAGTGACAAGAATGAATTAATAAATTCTTGTTTGCCATCACTCGAAGATGTAGACACGTCGAAATCTTTTAAGATCATTGTAGGACAATGACTGTCAAGAATAAAAATATGTTTTGATTATACACGTCCCCTTTTTTGTGAAAGAAATTTTAAATGGAACAGTTTATAAATCGATTTTTTATACATTTGTTTCTGAATATATCATTCATCTTATCGTCACCATCTCAAAGAAAAGCATTCCGTTTGTTCTTACAACTAAACATACATATACATCGACATCGTTCATATTCATCAAAGCACTCATAAACAGCGTCCTGTCGTTTCAAAATTTGGGATTTTTAAAAAAGTGCATCTTGAAAATTTTCACCTCTCCGTGTTCCAAGTTAATATTTATGACCGCGACACAAACAAAACATGGCCGCTTTAGTATTCGATCGTGCTTTAAATTTTAGATTCGTAAACCGCTTTATCAAAAGCAATATCATCTATGTATTAAACATTAGGTACCTAAGTTTTAAATGCGATCGAAGTAGGGACGTTTTACATCGAAAACTTTGTAAGAACCTCGGAATTTTTGAGACTAATAAGTGTCGTTGCAAAGCCCGCATACTAAGGAGACATCCCGTGCATGGTAATAGGAACTCAGAGGGAATATAAAATGGCAGTATCTACGTACCTATCATTTTAGAGGGTGCCGCCGTCAGAGTGTTTAAGATAACCCAGGACGTGACACCTATATCAAAGCGTTCAAATGTACCTAACGTGTCAAAATTCTTAAATAAGCTTAGACGATGCGAGAAGTCGCCTTGTGAACTTTTTAACCCAAATCTTCTTGTTAAAAAATATTACCGGGATGCCTGACATGAATTTTATATACCAAATCTGAGAAATGTTAAAAAGTTATATAAAAATTATCTTGCTATAGACGTTCTTTACCGTTATACCACCTGCAAAGGATTCTGAGACACTTTCATTGTTTTTATAACTCTTACAATTATGACGTATATAATATCCTTTATAAATATTATTCACAGAAAAATAACCCTTATTATATTTCCTTCATTCAGGATTCCTCTCGCACAACAATAATAATTATAGGATCTAATTCTATGCAAAATGAGTCCAGTGCCAATATTTAAAAGGGTCTCTTCAAAGGAAGTTATTATTCAAATAAATTCAACGAAAAGCGCCACAATTAGTTTCGTATAACGAACATCAGCAGGGTGTTTGTAATATCAGTCTACATCATTATGGCTGAACTGGATTATATTCTTAGAAATGGACAGTTTGTGCTGTGACAAAAAACATCCTGCCGTAATGTGGTCTTATCGTTGGCGCTGATTACACGTTCTCCCCGGTAACAGAAGGCGATGCTATTAAATTGTCATTAAAGTCACCTCAGTGTCATCTGCGGCGTCCGTTTTCGTGGGACCACCTTTTTGTTGCAGTTTTTAGTTTTACACCGCTTCCAAATCTCATTTGGCGTGGCACCGACAATTTTATTGCATTTTAATCGTTATCTCCGAGAAATAAAGTTCGTTTTGTTGTTTCTTAGATGTAAATAAAGCTTTGCCGGGTTTCGTTAATGACACTCGATGTAATTTGATGTAAATTGACCGCCCCAACCGACAGGAGCGGCCACGCAACATGTCAACTATGAAATTGTTACCTGACTAATGTTTAATTTTGGTGTGATTGATGTTTTTAACCTTTACTTACAACATAGTAACATTATATTATTCCAAATGACGGTCTATCTTTCTACCAAAGTAGAAGAAGACCTCTTCTCTGGTAATATAATGTGCTACTTATATCCAAAATTAAATTAGTTTCTTCGTAATTTAAATCATACATGCCACGCATATACTGTTTATCCAAAAAGAAAAAGGCTTGAGAAAAAGGATAAAATTATCTACATCCAAATCAGATTGAGAAAATCGATGATCTCGTTGTTTAAAAAGTTGGAAGAACGGTAAAATTTTATTGATGACTGTCATGGCGAATCGACGGGCTGGTATTACGGGGTAAAGATTGCCTTGCCAACCTCCTTCGTTGCGTAATGTCCGATGTGACCGCGATATCTTAATAAGTGGTTCTTGATCAAGTACCTTCGAGCCTCAGGCTTTGCATAATTGTTAAACGTTTCAGCATCGTTACAGATACGCAGAGATGGTAACCATTTAACCTATTATCGGGCCTTTGAAGAATAATCGCGATTCGATTCTTGGAATAAAATTGTTATGTCGAAACTTATCGTCTTCGTCAAAATGTTATCGCAGACATTTTCTTTGATGTTTTTTTTTAAATTTTGGCTTGGAATATTTTACTGCTATTTTGTAAAAAGACGTGCATTTATATACGGACTTAAAGGATACGGAGAAATTTGTATTATAGAATTTAAATTTCGAAGTGTAATTCTACGAAGAATTTTAAGGCCAAAATTCTAACAATCTATGGACCAAGAAATACCATCCTTGTACAGATTTTCACTTTATTTTGAATATTATATAAAAGATATAGAATAAATTAAAAAAGGTCTTTTGTATACAAAGTTGTGTTCTACTAAAACCCGATTGTGTTCAGAAGTTGGTCCCGAAGTCATTTGAATTTCAGAATATCAAGTAGGGGTCTTCTGTTCAAAACTCTAGGAGATGATAATATTTTTAGATGCGTACCTATTTATATACTTATTTATAACATTGAATTAAGTCACCAAGATGTTCATTTGGATTTTCTGTAGTCAAGGACTTGGTTTCTGATTTGTTTTGTTTTCATAACGACGATTTGTCAACAGCTGTTGCTTAAGAATAGATCAAGACATCTGAAATCTAAAATAGATACGTATATTTGTGTCAATTTCAGTTACTTATACACAACAAATTAAAATCGGTATCAGTACACACAAATCAGTATAAAAATATATTTTATTTTAAAATACCTTCTTGTACTTATAATTAACCCTTCCTGTCTTATAAGTTTCTAATATCAAAAGTTATGCCAACATTTCTGCGCTCTATCGTGACAAGACAAATGAGTGATGTCCCATTCCACCATTACTGTATCTTAAACCAATAAAATTGGCCACGGTGTCGATCGATCACAAATCTCACGGTACCAGCTCTTGTAAACCATAAATAAAGTTACTGTTCGTGCATGACCGAGTTTTTGCTCATTATATTGCAAAACTGAATAAGCTTCATGGTTGCGGATAGTCGTACAAAAAAGTAAATAGATCGCATGAAATATGTACATTATAATATCATGAACAAAGAGGATGGTCGGTCGGACACCATTACTAGCAGATCTAAAAAGATCAATTTAGTTTCTAGATGATTTCAAGCGAATCATTTAAGTAATTTTTTTTTTTTTTGTTTGATTTGTTAAGAAGGAAAGGGTGTTCGTTTCTTTTTATATCTACGACGTAGATTTTCCGATTTTTACACGTTTCTGAATTTTACAAGTTTATGACTTAGCAAGTTTTGTGTAGGTAGTATAACTAAGTCATTAAGAAAAACCAAAACCCTAAAAATCTAGCATAATTATGGGCAATACCACAACCTTGAATTTATCTTTACTTGAATTATTAAAATAAAATCACCGGGTCTGTTGTCACATTGTATTTTTATATCAGGTAAGCTATACTTCACAGTACTCCAAATCATCAGCCCGTAAGTGCCCACAGATATGGCCTATGCTTAGCAGTGAGCACTTACTTCTCACACGGAGAAAATTTGAGCAGTAACCATCACGCCTACTTAAGACGGATTGGCGGTTTCCAACTTACAATTGAATATATAATTATGCAATAATGTTATTAATACCGGTTTCCTCACGATGTTATCATTCACTGTAGGTCATAATAGTTTATTAACTCGAAAAAAGTCTAATGTGACTTGTGGATAATGTGTGTTATGAAGTCCTGTGGATTTGTCTTAGTTGCAATATCTGATATTTTCGGTTCTAGTTACGGATCTTCTTACCATCCTTGGTTGTACATCAAAATACCGGCTGCGAGAGTGAACTTGCGCTTACTGTTATGATTGATAACTGCACGTAGCAACTGGTTTTACAATTCTGGTTGCGAGCTAAAAACGGTGGCAGTGTTGTTACCCCAGTAATTAATGTTATATTTATTACCATATTACAAATATGGTTTATTTGGGTTAAGGGAGCGTTGAGGATGTAATTCCGGGAAATTTTAATTTGCGTATCGCATTTCAAGTTTAATTAATTAGGTAATCATAATCATAAAATGTGAATTTTCCATCATTGGAGTAACACAATATCTTTTTGATTATCTTCAAGATACGGTGACTAAAGGTAAGTAAAAATCATGTTTCATTCTTGAAATTGTCTTAGACTTTGTAAAATTAACTCTATAACACTTTGAACATAAAACCTTAGCCTTTGGAAGGCCTCGTTTCGCCATAAAAATGTAAGTACACACTTAAACATAAATAGAGACTAGTATTACATTTCAGAAGGAATAAAATTTAACGCCATTTGCAATTACTTTAAAAATAATATTTTGTTGAGCGTAACTTTAGACAAAGTTCTTTCAAGTTAGTGTTTGTTAAGCTGCGGGTACACAGGTAGAAGACAGATGTGTGGTGAGAAAACATACAATGGTAATGGAAAGATAACATACTGCCGTATCTTTCATTTGGCCGGAGTTCACCTATTATTAAATGGAATTGAAAATTTTTGGTCGCCGTTGATATTCTGAGACTAAGACAGGTAAAATTCAAAGTCATAGTTAAATCATTTATCATAAATGAAGACTGTCGTTAAAGAATTCCAGATTATTCTAAAAACACCAAACCATTTTGGCCAAATGAGGAATTGACCACCAATCACACAATAGTCTTTTGTGAACTAGGGACCAACGTTACAGTATACGTAATTATTTTGTATTGTTCTTACTCGTCGTCGCGTCATTCTGACGCCATAGTCGCCTGTCGGTGAGGTCGGCTACTGTTTTTACCGACACCCATAAATATTGGTTAGAAAGTCAAAATAGAAATTATGCTACCGAAGGCCCCTTACCTGGTCTCAGGGGTTCAAAATTTTGCATTGTCATGTTAACGATGTAGACAGACTTGAAGAACAAGGTGTCATGCCTATTACTTCTTGAATGTAGATTTGAGACGGTAGTTCTCGGATTTAAAACCCACTAATTTTCTGCTTAATTATTTTACCATCATCAGCCCATAAGTGCCTACTACTGACCAAAGGCCTCTTCTCACACAGAGAAAATTTGAGCATTAATCACCACGCTTGCTCAATGCGGGTTGGCGATATCAAACTTAAAATTAGAAATTACAAGTCCAGGTTTTCTCACGAAGTTTTACCTTCACCGTATATCAGTGGTGTCTAAATAATGATAGAACGACGTAGACGTATAACTCGAAAAAAGTCACATTAGTCACAAAGTACTTGCCAGGTTTCGAACCCACACCCTCATGTTTGAGAAGTGGATGCTTAATTATTGACTGTGCCTCAATTTAAAAATTCGGTACTCTTTAGTACCGTGGTGGTCTGAAGGTTTAAGGTGCGATTTCGAAACCTAGCAAGAAATAACTAATCCACATTGAGCAAACATAGTGATAATTGCTCGAACATAAAATTCAATTGCATATCTTTAGATATCTATTTTGAAAATATCTTACAGACAAATAGAAATCTTAAGAAGGTGATGAAATTTCGCAAATTAGGTACAGAATTCAAAATGTACATATACATATAGTCTAATTAAATGGTAAAACGTTATCTGCCCTGACTAGCATAAACAGGTATGAAATGTATAACTATGACAAGAAGTGTGGCAGTGTCAAATTGTACATAATCAAACCATACCTCAGATACTAACTTTATAAGTAGGGTCCATATTGAGTCCGATCCATAAAATGTACCACCTGTCATTTAACAACAATGTAATGCTAATAAAGATTTTGAATTTGAATTTGAATATTATTTCAATACATTCACAGTTGTTTCCAAAACAACAGCAAAAAACCTTCAATGGACTGTCCATTCACTGAACGTATTTGTTTATACAAAATATCCGTTATCGTCAGAATACTTCGCTCCCGGTCAATAATCACAGCAATTGTACGACGCCCCAAGACTTCCCGTAAACGAACGTTTGTTATTACCGGTAAACTAACTGTTTATATCTGCGTTATTATTATTAGAAGTCACTCATAGTTTTATGAGCTGTGTTTAAAGGTTTGGTTATGTCCCGTAAGGTATTTATTGATTTTGATGAAAATTGGCACTGGAAAGAACTGACTAAATTTTATGATGTGACAAAAATGAATAACCATGGAGTTTCTTGAAAGTTTTTCTGCATAGAAATCTATCCAGAGAATGCAATTTGGCATTAAGCCTACCTTATGTACCTTTGCTTATCATGTGTGCATTAATGTGAAATTCGCTTCTGATAGTCTGAAAAGCAAACGGTAAAAACAATATTTTTAAATAGTTATTGATGTTTTTGTTGGAAAATATGATCCATTGGCTGATCTATATTAACGAACTAACCAACTATTAATTTTATTTTATCTCAGCTAAGATGCTTTTTAAACTCGGTTTAAAAAGTGATGACTTATTACTTTCTTAAAATTTCGAGTAATATCGTAATACTCTGTGATAATACTATACAAATAAAACTACAAATTCGCACACAGCCAGTATGGTAATAACGGTTAATACATTTCAAATATGTCCCTCCTCGCGATTGCCAGATTTATCTAAAATAACTCATAAACGAATATAAAAGGGTGACACTGATACACCCTGCTGTTTCTTTATGTTTAATGTTATTAGGCCGAAATGGGTTTCCTTTGAATTGGATCAGAACAAGCCCTTTTCATTGTAAAGCAAATGATAATGGTAATGGTCGGACACCATGTTGCGCGTTATTGTGAATCATGGACGTTAAAACACATGGAAAAGACATCTAGATACAAATAAACGCCACAATATAACCCATCTGAATTAATTTCTAAACAAAACTATCACATTTAAATATAGAAAAGCCATGCTTTGGGACGAATAGGGCAGGCTTGACAGAGTGATACTACGACCTTGCAGGATGCAGACGTAAAACGACGATTTTGCCGTGTAAGTGACTTCACCGGAGTCTCAATTTTTCTCTCCCCTCCCCACCATCGTCAATCCCCAAATGCTGGTCTTTTGTGGGTTATTAGGGGCCCTAATAACCCACAAAAGGCCAGCAATGCCCTTGTAACCTTTGTTGTTACGAGTCTATGCCCGACGCTGATTGTTTACCATCAGGTGATCCGTCTGCAAATTTGCCGACCATCAAAAACATTATACATTCGTTTTTGATCATAGTCCTCCTAGACAACTGAGATAGCCATACAAAATTTTATCTTGATATTATTTCAAAAGAGAATTAATGAATGGATCGATAATGTTTGCCATTTGTGTACAAATACAATCGTGTAGTTAATAAATTTACACATAATACAACTACTGACAAGATCACAAAAACTTTGTATTTCTTACACGTATGTATTAATGGTAAATTCATGTTGATTGACATATCATAGTATGAAAAAAATGTATGGAATTAATCTTTTAAGAACCGGTAAGATCTCTTGCCCTTATTGGCAAGCGGCTAGCTAGTTGATGTCCTTGATGGCTACCTGTCTACTCCCTCTATAATTGGATTAAAATAAATGTGCGTTTTTAATTGCTCAATTGTTTTCAGATCGGATATTTTTTGCCGACGACAACAACATAAATGTTATTCTGACTTCATTGTAAGTGACATTACATTGACTATTAATAAATGTACCTACCTAGAAATAGTTTTTGTTATGATACATAGTACTTATTAAAATGATAATATTAAAGGGAGAATAATATAACGATCCGGTTTTGCATTGTCAACCAGAACTTCTGTTGTTGTTGTTTAATTATAAATATAATATTCCATGAGCATCACACGCTAACTGAATTCAATTACATTTTACACCAAATAATTTTTATTCAGAAAAACACATTATTTGCACATACATTTAAAACAGGTCCTGAATGTCACATCTAGGTAACAAAAGATCAATGTTTCCGTCGCATTAGACTTGGGAGTTCATACAGTACTAACATTCGAGATAGGACCGGTCGTTACGTCGATAATTTACTGTGGAAATGACTAAATAAACAGAGATATGAATGATAGGGGGAGCTTCTGTCGCCGTCCCAGCAATGTTGGAGAAACGCAAACCCCAGAGCTGATTGAATGAGGATATTTGAATTTCGAACCTAGATTTCGGAATATTGAGTGTGAAATATGACAATTTGAATGCGATTGTGAATAAAGTTGGTATATCGAGTCAATGCTAGGGTAAATTTAGAACTAGTATTTCAAATAACATAATTATTAGTTCGCTATAGCTTCAGAATCTTCAACAAAGAATACACACTTTCTACAATCTAAGTATAAAATCTCGATTGATGCTTTTTAAACCACACGATGTTGTCGTAAACCTTGTATTCTCCAGCAGATTGTATTCTAAAAGCAATATTGATTATTTGGTTACCTTTAAAAACCGCAGTTTCAAGGCAGGCTATACATTTACCGACGTAGGACCTAGGAATAACATTGTTACTGGTCGAATTGTAAAGCTGACGGCATGTCGCTTGCAGCACAGTTGTGGTTAACCGATGCGGGTAGACGGAATTCAGAATTCTGACATCTGACCGTCCATAACTTCACTTCGGAAAATCCGATTATCGGACATCATGGAGGAATGTTCATTGTTAAAAAGTATTTTGGCAAGATACAATTGGAAATCTGAACAATGAATGGATTTAAAACGTATAGGTAGTATGTAGGTAAGATTAATATTTTACAGAAATTGCAACTTTAGATTTAATTAATTCTAGTTTTGTTTATGGTGTTTGGTTCGTGTTAAATTATATTTGACTAGACCCGATAGAAATTCAGTGTTAACCCATAATATATCCTTGTGGAAATAATGCGTAATCATTATAAATTTCTCGCTTTTCAGCCTTTTTAACATTAATCGCAAAAACCGAAGTATTACGAAGAAGAAGTTACCTATCGTATGAACTTGTGTAATACCAAAATTAACGTTCCGATGCATAAATATTGAGAATTTTGACTTATCAATCTGTGTTCTTCTGGTAACAAAAACATGTAATCTAAACTACTGTATTTAAGATCTTAAAACGCGTATTCAAACCAATTTATCAGAAGTCGCAAATCAGAGCACGTTGAATAATTTAAATGCTTTTTTCTGCTTCGCAATTAACAAAAAAATAAAACAAACTTTTTATCATGTGTCACGACTCTGTGTACATAATTTGCTGTTGAAATTACTTGCGAGGTCGATGACCTGCGTGCGTCTGACGTTCGAAAAAGTTGATCTAACTTCAGCGAACGTCGCGTCGCTCAAGACTAGATCTTATTAAGAAATACTTCTACTTCAATGACGTCGAAAATTGCATAAATTCTCCTTCTCGTTGTTCGGGAAGTTCGGAAATTCCTGTATTTTCATACCACAGCGAAGCTACATTATAATATTGATATTGTACTGAAAATTAAATTAACTTCCTGTAGAAGAATACATATAATGCTACAAGACTAAAAGTCAGAAATGAAGAGAATCTTCATATAAAACGTTTAGAGACCTATTTACTGAAGAAATGACACCTACTTTGACTAATCATCTACCAATCAAGTAAAAATAATGAATTATCAACCTTCCTATCTCCATCCAAACATAAGCAGTTGAGCCTTGTTTACGGATAAGCGGTGCGTTTCGTGCCACGTAGTACGTTCGTCATACATTGCAAACGTGGAACGCGTCATCGCCAGCGCAAACACGTAAGTAAGAGCAATGGATAATGCGCCGCCTCTGCGCAAATAAGGTCTAAAACTTACAAGTTTTCTAAGGATACAATACCTTAAGTACTTAACAATCTAATACGTTGAAAGTCTTGAACATTACAGCAACAGCCGGCATGTAAATCGCAGATCAAATGGCTTTAATAATTATTTCGAATATAAAAGTTTAATATAGGCGCAAGACGACTCATTACTACAAGTCGTTAAATCATAATGTTTGTAGGTCACGTTTTAAAATAATAGTTGGAAAGGTCAAATTAAGATATTATTAAATTATTATATTACACAGGTATTATGTGTAGGTTTATACTACAAGTAGTGGGTACTGCGGATAGTGCATCGTGCTTCAGTGGGCGTACTGATTGGTTGAAACGGCTGCGGTAACAAATTGTTCCTAATTTAGATAATTCAATATTTTTTACTGCCCATTTACCTTAACCACTGAACGAATAAAGGCAATTTGTTTTATACACGGAACTCATAAAATCCATCTGCTTTCGAATTCTTAGTAAAATATTAGAAGTTTATTTACATAACAATACGAAGCATTTGTTTGCTATCGAATTCAGCATTATTACCGAGAAGAGGTCAAAAGACACAATTAAAGTGTAATTTTCGTCTTGAACAAACAATTTATATTTACTTAAGAGAGAGTGGGCGTCTCTCTAGCTTTTCAATGAGTAATATCTGCTTTAATTCAAGCACCTGCACTTTACGAAGCAATAAATTTTTACGTCACAACATCTACGACCGGGAATTATTTAAGTTTCCACTATTTTCTGCAATTTCATAATACTGGAAATGTCACTGGTACGGCTAATCTCTCTTATCTGTCGGATTTATCGTTTCTTGCAATTGTTAATTTCGACGACGCGAATTAAATTCAACCTTAAACCTAATTACTGTAGTGCTAAATCTAAATGGTGCCTAGTAGTTATTAGCGTTCGTAAATTAAGTTCAAGTAATCACAGATTTCATTACAGTGCTTGATGTAAGTCAGGGATCTGTCAGCGTTGGTGCATGCTAGGTGGGTAATGATTGCGGTAAGTTTATACTTTTTATATTAATACTAAGATGAGCCGGTGGATCACCTAATAGGATTCAGAGGAGACCCAACACCAAAGGTAGGTTTGAGGATTTGGGATTTTGGGGATTGGGAAATGTGGTCAGTGAAGATTGTGCCTCCGGTATAGGTTTATAAACAATGCAACCTATTTACCAATTCCATTAATCTATAAAAGTGAAGTTAAAGTTTGCTGCCAAAAAAATAATACATTTCGAAGCAAAATAAACCAAAAGAGCGATCACGTCAGTCAGTCAGTTAATTAATTATCTTTACTGAACGATAATTGCAGTCCCAATAGTCGCTGTTTATGTAAATCACAGTAAATATGTACTGCAGATAGGTTTAAATAATCGAATGTCAGCCGGACGTCAGTGGCGAGGCCGACGTACGGTCGACGTGACGTCACGTGCAGCCTACCCAACCTCCTGCAGTTGGCAGATGGTGGAATTGTACTTAATATAATAATAATGTCTGTCCGATGCCTCATTTCGACCGAGCTATTTTAGCGACAGCTGAAATGATACTTTTATGTAATAGATAGGTACCTACGTTGAGTTTAGGTGTTCAGCTTTTAAATCTTGTTGGACGGTTTTTCTTTGAATGTAGTGGTAAAAGACTTATAGTTTTTTTTTTTGAGGGGGTATAGTCAGTTTTGACTTTTCTCGCCACTAACACCATCTCTTTCTTTCTCCTACTTTAGGCCAAGGTCGCTGCACGCGCTTGGCAGCAACGCTGGCTAAATAATTATAGTCTGAGATTTAAAATACCTATGTTAAAACAGTCCACTTCGAGTCTTGCTGAACCAAGCAACCAAGCATTGTTCGAAATGTCCGTTAAAAGTACCAAAATCATACCACATATATGGTGATATTTAATTAAATTAATTTATCTGTAAAATAGTTTAACAAAAAAGGTAAAATAAAATTGGCAATTTAAAAATGATAATAGATAAACAAGAACCTATTAATACGATAAGAATTAAGATTTAAAACAATGAAATGTTAGGCAAGCCAGCTCACTTTAATTTTGGGACCTCTAAAATCCTAACGAAATAAATTATTCATGTAAAAAGATAAGATTAATGGAATGTTATCAGTTTATAGATACACATATACATATAACTTATGTTCTTTACGTCCAAACTTAGTATGTTCGTATGACGTCATTAGCTTCCGAATGATTTCGTTAATGGATACCACGTTTTAACGATCTTTTAGCTTTTGAATTGTCTATAAAGGAGATAGGACAAAATTTACGACCATTGAGATGTTACCTTTAATCGGCCACTCTATTAGTCCCATGCGAATCCTAATGTGTTTATATACGACATCGTTTTTAAGATCAAAGGCGTATTCTAAATTTGTTATAATAACGTCAGTTATTACTGTTTCTTTTCTGCATATGTTTATGTGACTTCTGAGGCAACGGTCATTTGGGTGAGAGCACTGGCATAAATGCAGATGGATCATCTGATTCTGATGGACAACAGCAACACCAGAATTGGTACAAGATAGCATTTAGGGATTTCATTATTTACTGAAAGAATTAAGCACGCCGAAACCACGAAAACATTGTTCACGCTGGTTTTCTGTGACGCTGTGGTTTCTGTCACTCAGACGAGCTTGCCCGTTCATGTCGAAGCATAGCTTCCCGACACTGTTTTAAAAAAAATCTTTAGATTAGTCCTCGAGTTCTATACTCAAATTAATCTGGTACATAGCGGCTATACAGACATTGTAAAACAGAGGGCCATGTTAAAGCGTCATTCTTCCGTGCGAGAAAGCGGGATGGAGCTATACACCTTTTATAACTCCATCCCTCTTTCTCGCTCGGAAGATTTATGCTTTAACACGTCATGATAGGCTTACAGCTCTTAAGTATACGTGGTTGAAATGTAACATGTGAGATTTCTCAGATTGTTATACATATATGGTTACACATGTAAGTGCATATGTATGTAAAATAATAAGCATAACAAAAGCATCCTATTTTTCATCATGAACAAACTTTATGTTGCCGTTCTAAGTTCCAGTTAAATAAATAACCGCAAAATTCAATTCAACAAACCGTTATAAAATAAGCTGCAGGCAACAAAGTCAAATCGTTTTACGCGGTTAACCACAACGCTTTCTGTCAGGTAAACCATGGATTTGAAAGTTAACGTTTAAAGTTCTTGGTTTGTAACCATTTGTAACAGAAACCCTTCAATATTTCGAATAGCGCATCAAATGTTTTTAACCAACTATTTGCGTACCTGTTGAATTACTACTCTAACCGCCATATTGGTTTTCGTTGTGTCAAACGATTTTAGGTCCACGTAATTTCTTGCATGTTTTAATGCGCTGTCGGCTAACGTCCTCGGATTCATTTAATTGAAATTTATGTTGGTTTTTGATTTAATTTTATAAAAACCTAATTATAATTTTACATTTTGTTTTGAATTTTTTGCTCCTTGATACTTTTGGTTTTTATACACAAGCGTTGCTCCGGCTTGTTTTGTTTTCATTCAATCACCTCTGTGGGTTTTATCTGACGCGGTCTGTTGCCCTCTGACAAAAACTTACTTTAAATTATTGCCTGCTATATGTTCCTGGGCTTGTCTTGAAACGTCCCCCGGCTATCCCTAATACCCGACGAAACCAATTTGAATTCAATTTAGCTTTTTTTCGAGCAAGCTTTTGTTGCCTCCGAGTTGTGTTTACCTTATTCGATTTCTGTAATTTCATTCATAACAAACTGGATTTGGGGTTCGAAAAGCCCATCGGGGTTGACAGGGGCGTTTGAAATAATATTCTCTTTGATAAGAACCGGTTTGCATCGGGACAAGTGCTGTTACCCATGCTATCGTAGATGCGAATGGGATTTGTCAATGAGAAGTGACAAAAACTAATTATATTCCACAATGAGCCGACTAGGGGTACGGCATTCGATGGATGGATGTGATATCGATTCCAACAATGATTGGCGTGTGAATCAAAGCGGTGTCAGCTTTTATTGAAACGAATTAAATTAATCCTAAATTGATCGAGGAAAACGCTGTAGTAAAAGGGATAAATGTAAAAATTACATTTAATTTAAATTTAGCTTAGTTGGTTATCTTGATATGGTAACATCGTAAGGACATCTATTCTGTAGATAAGGGTCATAATAGCGTAATAAAATCCAAACGCAAGTATTATGGTTTAAAATCGACTGACTATCTAAATAGAAGCATCGTTCACCTGAACTAAATGAGTGATAAATTAAATCAAATGCAGGTATATAGACATAACCAGAAAATTATTTAAATTACATTATTGAATCAGCTGTATATGACCAATATGATGGACAAAAAGTTCAACAAATTGACTTACATCAAGAATTTAAATAACTCTATTTAAAGCCACATATGTGACAGTATACCGTAATAAATATATTTTACTTAGTATTTCAGTGAATTTAGTAAATATTATAGTGAGTTATATTAGGAGAAATGTCTAAATTTACACCATAACGCAGCGGGTAGGAATATTGACGAATAAAATTGTAAAAAAAAAATTAAATTCTCTAGATACATTTTGATACAACGTTGTATAAAAATCGATGGCGTTCAAACATTCCCTTTATTTGCATTTTAGAACACTATTACATATTTATTTCTTCCATTTTTAAATATAAATCTTGAGAGTGTGGAACGTTACAATATTTTTGTCAATATGTTCGTAGTGAGGTATCCCGCAGAGTTTGAGACAAGATAAACAATATGGCGGGCCCTACGGATACTTATTGTTTTGCTCGAGTACTGATTATATCTCATCTTGGCGCTAATAGACCATTGACAGCCGGCTCTTCAACATTAATTGGAAATAACAATGTATTGTCTTCAGTTTATTTGTGTTTAGGTGCTAGTGACAGGTTTAGATTAAATTTATTAAGAAAAATTGAAGCGTATTTTAGTGATAAAAGATTTGTTTTCATATTTTTTCATTCAGTAATACCGAACGTATTTTTGTTTCAACAAACTTCTTTGGTATTTTAAAATTAATCATAATAATAAATTAGGTAATCCATTTGAGTAAGAATAATATTCCATCCGTTACTGAATATAATGAAATTGAATAGCAATAGATTCGGTCATAATAATTAACTACATACATGACCAAAATAATATCATTTACCCAACATAATATACGAGCATTATTATAATAACAGCTACCTATAATTATTTTTGCTCGCGGCGTCTTTTTCTCT